>JAMWYP010000030.1:3312549-6141858 GCA_025563575.1 Acacia pycnantha | reverse complement strand
TTGAAGCGAATGACGTAAGCTTCAGGATACATTGCTTCGCCATGTAGTCTTTGGATTTTGGCCGAATTCCATCGTTTACACCACTTTTTTCATGCTTTACGCCGTTTTGCTCCGTCCTCTGCCCGGTCCACTTGCTCGCCGTACTGTGAACGGGCGTCCAGTCCAGCCGGTTGGCCCGTACCGTCAGGCCCAACGGCACCTCACGAGACCGGCCCGTCTTCGCATTTGCCGGAATCCGCAGAGCGCACATATAGGTGATGATTGCGCGTCTCCTATCGGGTTCGATCATACCAGCACTAATGCACCGGATCCCATCAGAACTCCGCAGTTAAGCGTGCTTGGGCGAGAGTAGTACTAGGATGGGTGACCTCCTGGGAAGTCCTCGTGTTGAACCCCTCCTTTTTGCACGGTCGGAGAACGGGGCTGGGTGTTGCCGAGGGGTGGCGATCACCTCTGATTGTGATGAAATTCGGCCCGGTTGAAGCGAATGACGTAAGCTTCAGGATACATTGCTTCGCCATGTAGTCTTTGGATTTTGGCCGAATTCCATCGTTTACACCACTTTTTTCATGCTTTTACGCCGTTTTGCTCCGTCCTCTGCCCGGTCCACTTGCTCGCCGTACTGTGAACGGGCGTCCGGTCCAGCCGGTTGGCCCGTACCGTCAGGCCCAACGGCACCTCACGAGACCGGCCCGTCTTCGCATTTGCCGGATTCGCAGAGCGCACATATAGGTGATGATTGCGCGTCTCCTATCGGGTTCGATCATACCAGCACTAATGCACCGGATCCCATCAGAACTCCGCAGTTAAGCGTGCTTGGGCGAGAGTAGTACTAGGATGGGTGACCTCCTGGGAAGTCCTCGTGTTGAACCCCTCCTTTTTGCGCGGTCGGAGAACGGGGCTGGGAGTTGCCGAGGGGTGGCGATCACCTCTGATTTGGATGAAATTCGGCGCGGTTGAAGCGAATGACGTAAGCTTCAGGATACATTGCTTCGCCATGTAGTCTTTGGATTTTGGCCGAATTCCATCGTTTACACCACTTTTTTCATGCTTTTACGCCGTTTTGCTCCGTCCTCTGCCCGGTCCACTTGCTCGCCGTACTGTGAACGGGCGTCCGGTCCAGCCGGTTGGCCCGTACCGTCGGGCCCAACGGCACCTCACGAGACCGGCCCGTCTTCGCATTTGCCGGAGTCGCGAGAGCGCACGCATATAGGTGATGATTGCGCGTCTCTATCGGGTTCGATCATACCGGCACTAATGCACGGATCCCATCGAACTCCGCGATTAAGCGTGCTTGGGCGAGAGTAGTACTAGGATGGGTGACCTCTGAGGAAGTCCTCGTGTTGAACCCCTCCTTTTGCACGGTCGGAGAACGGTGCTGGGTGTTCTTAGGGGTGGCGATCACCTCGATTGGGATGAAATTCGCCCGGTTGAAGCGAATGACGTAAGCTTCAGGATACATTGCTTCGCCATGTAGTCTTTGGATTTTGGCCGAATTCCATCGTTTACACCACTTTTTTCATGCTTTTACGCCGTTTTGCTCCGTCGTCTGCCCGGTCCACTTGCTCGCAGTACTGTGAACGGGCGTCCAGTCCCAGCCGGTTGGCCCGTCTGCAGTCGGGCCAACGGCACCTCACGAGACCGGCCCGTCTTCGCATTTGCCGGAATCGCGGGCGCACATATAGGTGATGATTGCGCGTCTCCTATCGGGTTCGATCATACCGGCACTAATGCACGGGATCCCATCGGAACTCCGCGATTAAGCGAGCTTGGGCGAGTAGTACTAGGATGGGTGACCTCCTGGGAAGTCCTCGTGTTGAACCCCTCCTTTTTGCACGGTCGGAGAACGGGGCTGGGTGTTGCCGAAGGGTGGCGATCACCTTTGATTGGATGAAATTCGGCGCGGTTGAAGCGAATGACGTAAGCTTCAGGATACATTGCTTCGCCATGTAGTCTTTGGATTTTGGCCGAATTCCATCGTTTACACCACTTTTTTCATGCTTTTACGCCGTTTTACTCCGTCCTCGCCGTCGGGCCCAACGGCACCTCACGAGACCGGCCCGTCTTCGCAGAGCGCACATATAGGTGATGATTGCGCGTCTCCTATCGGGTTCGATCATACCAGCACTAATGCACCGGATCCCATCGAACTCCGCAGTTAAGCGTGCTTGGGCGAGAGTAGTACTAGGATGGGTGACCTCCTGGGAAGTCCTCGTGTTGAACCCCTCCTTTTTGCACGGTCGGAGAACGGGGCTGGGTGTTGCCGAGGGGTGGCGATCACCTCTGATTGGGATGAAATTCGGCCCGGTTGAAGCGAATGACGTAAGCTTCAGGATACATTGCTTCGCCATGTAGTCTTTGGATTTTGGCCGAATTCCATCGTTTACACCACTTTTTTCATGCTTTTACGCCGTTTTGCTCCGTCCTCTGCCCGGTCCACTTGCCCGCCGTACTGTGAACGGGCGTCCGGTCCAGCCGGTTGGCCCGTACCGTCGGGGCAAACGGCACCTCAAGAGATCGGCCCGTCTTCGCATTTGCCGGAATCCGCAGAGCGCACATATAGGTGATGATTGCGCGTCTCTATCGGGTTCGATCATACCAGCACTAATGCACCGGATCCCATCAGAACTCCGCAGTTAAGCGTGCTTGGGCGAGAGTAGTACTAGGATGGGTGACCTCCTGGGAAGTCCTCGTGTTGAACCCCTCCTTTTTGCACGGTCGGAG
The DNA here is from genome assembly GCA_025563575.1 of Acacia pycnantha. Taxonomy (NCBI): domain Eukaryota; kingdom Viridiplantae; phylum Streptophyta; class Magnoliopsida; order Fabales; family Fabaceae; genus Acacia; species Acacia pycnantha. Next base: position 6,139,134 of record JAMWYP010000030.1, on the reverse strand, counting down.
AACGGGTGCAGGGTGTTCCGAGGGTGGCGATCACCTTTGATGGGATGAAATTCGGCCCGGTTGAAGCGAATGACGTAAGCTTCAGGATACATTGCTTCGCCATGTAGTCTTTGGATTTTGGCCGAATTCCATCGTTTACACCACTTTTTTCATGCTTTTACGCCGTTTTGCTCCGTCCTCTGCCCGGTCCACTTGCTCGCCGTACTGTGAACGGGCGTCCAGTCCAGCCGGTTGGCCCGTACCGTCAGGCCCAACGGCACCTCACGAGACCGGCCCGTCATCGCATTTGTTGGAATTCGCAGAGCACACATATAGGTGATGATTGCGCGTTTCCTATCGTGTTCGATCATACCAGCACTAATGCACCGGATCCCATCAGAACTCCGCAGTTAAGCGTGCTTCGGCGAGAACCTCACGAGACCGGCCCGTCTTCGCATTTGCCGGATTTCGCAGAGCGCACATATAGGTGATGATTGCGCGTCTCCTATCGGGTTCGATCATACCAGCACTAATGCACCGGATCCCATCAGAACTCCGCAGTTAAGCGTGCTTGGGCGAGAGTAGTACTAGGATGGGTGACCTCCCAGGAAGTCCTCGTGTTGAACCTCTCCTTTTGCACGGTCGGAGAACGGAGTGGGTGTTCTTAGAGGTGGCGATCACCTCGGTGGGATGAAATTCGGCCGGGTTGAAGCGAATGACGTAAGCTTCGGGATACATTGCTTCGCCATGTAGTCTTTGGAATTTGGCCGAATTCCATCGTTCACACCACTTTTTTGCGGAATCCGCAGAGCGCACATATAGGTGATGATTGCGCGTCTCCGATCGGGTTCGATCATACCAGCACTAATGCACCGGATCCCATCAGAACTCCGCAGTTAAGCGTGCTTGGCGAGAGTAGTACTAGGATGGGTGACCTCCTGGGAAGTCCTCGTGTTGAACCCCTCCTTTTTGCGCGGTCGGAGAACGGGGCTGGGAGTTGCCGAGGGGTGGCGATCACCTCTGATTTGGATGAAATTCGGCGCGGTTGAAGCGAATGACGTAAGCTTCAGGATACATTGCTTCGCCATGTAGTCTTTGGATTTTGGCCGAATTCCATCGTTTACACCACTTTTTTCATGCTTTTACGCCGTTTTGCTCCGTCCTCTTGCCGAGGTCCACTTGCTCGCCGTGCGTGAACGGGCGTCGGTCCAGGCCGGTTGGCCCGTCTGCCGTCGGGCCCAGCGGCACCTCACGAGGCAAACCCGTCTTCGCATTTGCCGGAATTCGCAGAGCGCACATATAGGTGATGATTGCGCGTCTCCTATCGGGTTCGATCATACCAGCACTAATGCACCGGATCCCATCAGAACTCCGCAGTTAAGCGTGCTTGGGCGAGAGTAGTACTAGGATGGGTGACCTCCTGGGAAGTCCTCGTGTTGAACCCCTCCTTTTTGCACGAGTAGTACTAGGATGGGTGACCTCCTGGGAAGTCCTCGTGTTGAACCCCTCCTTTTTGCACGGTCGGAGAACGGGGCTGGGTGTTGCCGAGGGGTGGCGATCACCTCTGATTGGGATGAAATTCGGCCCGGTTGAAGCAAATGACGTCTTGCTCGCCGTACTGTGAACGGGCGTCCAGGCACATATAGGTGATGATTGCGCGTCTCCTATCGGGTTCGATCATACCGGCACTAATGCCGGATCCATCGAACTCAGCGGATTAAGCGTGCTTGGGCGAGAGTAGTACTAGGATGGGTGACCTCTGAGGAAGTCTCGTGTTGAACCCCTCCTTTTGCACGGTCGGAGAACGGGTGGTGGGTGTTCTTAGGGGTGGCGATCACCTCCGATTGGGATGAAATTCGGCGCGGTTGGAGCGAATGACGTAAGCTTCAGGATACATTGCTTCGCCATGTAGTCTTTGGATTTTGGCCGAATTCCATCGTTTACACCACTTTTTTCATGCTTTTACGCCGTTTACTCCGTCCTGCGCAGAGTCCACTTGCTCGCCGTGCGTGAGCGGGCGTCGGTCCAGCCGGTTGGCCCGTACCCGTCGAGCCCAACCGGCACCTCACGAGGCAGGCCCGGGACCCTTTATCTAATAAATAATGGCTCTTATGTTTATTTGGGCCTTGGGCCTTTTATTGCATTTTAGCTATTTTTAATAATAAAATTCCAGTTTTGTGTTGCTTCACTATTTCTACCATAACTCTTGAACCAGACATCGGATTTGCCTCATTTTTGTCTCATATTTCAGATGATTCAGAGAGCTACAATTGTTATGAAGACATCAAGAGCAAATTCGGTCAAGAAGGAGGTCAATTTTGGAGCCAAAGTCGGATGTACAATTCTGGATTTATTTTGGACCCGAATTTTGTAATTTAAGTCCAGTTATATTTTATTTCTGTTTTGGGCTAAAACTATGAGAGCCCATTTCGTTTTAGGTTATTTTTAAGTATGGCAGCTGCCACAAACATATTCATTCACGTTTTTAACATTAGAGTGGATCAAAATACAAGTTTTCATTTTCTCTCATCTGTTCTTCATGTTCTTCGCGCGTTCTTCGTGTTCTTCGTTCGTTCTTCGATTTTCCCAGCCATGATCGGCTAAACTCTTGTGATTAACCCAACGATGAGGATTCCATGATTCATCCAGAGAACTCGTGCCTAATCGGTAACTACTCGATTCTGTTTTCATCTTATCGGATTCGATTTCTGAAATAGTTCGAATATTAGATTTAATATTCGGTTTGGTTCATCCCAAGGACTTAGTTCGGACTAGGTTATAGTGTTGCTGTGCGATTGCACAGTGAGACGCCACTGTCCGGACAGATTCTAGGCGATCGTCTAGGCGAGGGAATCTCCGGATGAATGCAGAGATTTCGATTCATCCGGAACCAAACGTGGGTTAGTTGTATTTTCGTTCAATGATGGAGGTTTCGGAATCAATTCGTTGGGTTGATCATCTTTAATCTGTCTCTGTTTATTTGATTCTGTTTGACTCTGTTTATTGCACTTTGATTATGTTATTTCGTTTTGTTCTATTCTCGTTAAACCAAACCCCCATTTTATCATTCTCGTTTCACTATTGTTATTGAACAAGCCCGCTGCAAATTCGTTGGGAAACGACCCAGGTTCCCTAATTCTGCAAATTGTTTTCGAACTTGGTTTATTTTGGAAGACACGGCAAAAATCTTTCCAAAAATGGCGCCGTTGCCGGGGAATTTGCATCGGTTTGATTAGTAACAGTATTGTAAATAGCTTAGTTTAGGTAGTTTAGGTGGTTCGGGTGGCCGGACAGAAATTTTTCTGACTCCGATCACTCAAACCAGGTCTTATTCACAAGGAATTGGGTGTTTTAAGCAAAAGTCACTTCCTAGGAGGAAGTGAGGTCTCACTCATTTTCCCCAAATTCCAACGTTTAGACCATTTTTTCACTGTTTTAGGTTTCGCTTTTTGATTTCCAACAGACCATTTTTTTGAGTATCTCTGATTGAGTTGAAATTTGGTACAGTGATAGAAAATGGCGAATCGTTAGACCCACATCGAAAATGTTCCATTTTCCATGTGGTATCCTCCGTTTCGCCAAATTCCATCGTTTAGGCCACTTTTTCAATTTTTGAAGTTTTTTTATTCCATTTTTGAGTCCCCCAATAGTCTAGGAGTTGCCCCGTCCAAGTCCCAAAAATTTTAAAAATCATTTGATACTGTTTCGACTTGTTTTGGTCAATTTCTAGCATAGGTTTTGCTTTTGTGTGTTTTGTCTTTGTGTCTCTTAGTGTTTTTCTACTTTTCACCACCTCTTGTGGCATTTTCGTAATTCTGATTTTACGGTGGCATCTTTGTCATTACGGTATTTGCCAATTCTGCTTTGTGTATATGTTGCATGAGTACCAGGAATACTACTAATCCGAAGATTTGTTGCCATTTGATCTGAAATAGAAAGAACAATTCTTCCGCTAGAAGAGTTGTTAGGCTAAGTCATAAGATTAATACCGTTTACTCAATTAGAGTCGATTCGGCCATTCGATTGTGTCCATTCTCGTTGATCTTTCGATTGTGCTTCGATAGTATTTCGATAGTCTTGTTGTGTTCATCCGATTCTAGTAGCAACTTTGCTCGCTCGGACATTATGGCAGGAGAGCAGGATAATCATCATACTTTGAAGGAATTGGGTGCACCTGATGTTAATTATCAACCCTTGTGCATCCAATATCCTAACCTTGCTGCTAACTTTGAGCTGAAATCTGGTCTAATACACTTGTTGCCTAAGTTTCATGGTCTTGCAGTTGAGTGCCCCATTAAGCATTTGAAGGAATTCCATGTAGTATGCAAAGACTATGAAACCTCATGCCATTGATGAAGATCATATCAAGCCGAGAGCTTTTCCTTTCTCATTGGAGGGTGGAGCCAAGGATTGGTTGTTGTACCTTCACCCTCATCTATTGGGAGCTGGACTGATATTCGAGGTTATTTCTAGAGAAATATTTCCTTCCTCAAGAGCAACCGCAATCAAGAAGGAAATTGGCAACATTAAACAAGTCATTTGGGAGACTATGTATGAGTATTGGGAGAGGTTCAAAAGGTTATGTGCAAGCTGTCCACACCATCGATATCCGAAAAGACTTGATCAACTCTTTCTATGATGGTCTATCACCTAGACAAAGGGTTGGTGGATGCTTCTAGCGGTGGGGCTATGAGTAACAAGACACCGAAGAAGCCCGAGACTTGATATCCATTATGGCGTATAACTCTCAGCTTGGCACCGGGGCCAATAGTACTCCTGTTTACCATATTCAAGCTCCACCAAAGATGATTCTCGAGATTAGAGACTAGACTTGATGATCCGACCTCCCTTGTGAGGCACTGGCAAAGTGACACGTACAGCATGCCTTCCCTTCTCAAAGATGGGTACTCTTGTGGGTTTTGTTCGACCCTTATCATTCTACTCGACTCTTGCCCTACCTTGCATGATCCTACTTACCAAGATCACCAAGAGTCGCAGCTGGGTGTTTTTCCAGAAGGCCACAATACCAACAGAATAATGCCTTCTCCAACACTTATAATCCCGGTTGGAGAAATCACCCCAACTTTCGCTGGAACCAAAATCGAACCAGAGCAACCAATACCAAAATCGAATCGAGTAACCAAGACGCAGAGTGGGAACTACCAGCAGAGGCCGTACAGACTACGACTTTCCAACAACAAACCGCACCCCCTTTGCCTTTGCAAGCACCACCTCCTCGACCAGCCATATGTCCACCTCCACAGCGGCACAACAAAGAGGCTAGTAGTAGTGGTGGTTCCTCACTTGAAGATATGATGAAGCAATTTGTCACACCCAATATGCAGCCCAACAAAGAACCGACACTTCCATTCGTAGTTTGCAAACACAGATTGGGCAATTGGCAACATCATTGAACCAGCTTCAACCTCGGGGATCCAATTCCTTCCTCACAAACAATTCCCAATCCTAAGGGAAATGTGAGTGCTATATCACTACTGGTCCGGAAAGCAATTGGAGGAACCTAAGCAAGCCGCAGATGTGACTTCCACATCGAAAACGAGTCAGAAATGTGAAGATTGACTCGAAAAGAAAAAGGCAAGCAGCAAGGTGAAGAGGAAGACATTCCTATTCCTCTTCCCTTCCCTCGTAGAGCAGCTCACCCAAGAAGTTGGCGATAAAGCACAAGAGAAGGATATACTTGAGACATTCGAAGAGTAGAGATCAACATTCCTCTCTTAGATGCAACAAACAAATTCCTAAATATGCCAAGTTTCGAAGGAGTTGTGCACCAACAAGAGGCGATCAAGGGAAATGAACGAGTGAGCTTGAACTGTAATGTCTCAAAGACTCATCCAAATTCTACCATGCCTCGTAAATGCAAAGATCCGTGGACATTTTCTATCCCTTGCCTTATTGGTAACTATAGATTTGATGATTGCATGCTAGATTTAGGTGCTTCTATTAATGTCATGCCTCGCATCTGTTTATAGATCTCTTGGTCTTGGTCCCTTGCGTCCAACCGGTGTCATTGTTCGCTTAGCTAATAGGAGTAATGCCCATCCTTCGGTTTAGTTGAAGATGTATTAGTCAAAGTTAATGAATTGATATTCCCCGCTGATTTTTACATCTTGGATATGGAGGGTGAGTCTCCTAGTAGTAGGTCACCAATCATTCTAGGGAGACCTTTCATGAAAACAGCTAGGACTAAGATAGATGTGCATTCTGGTACTCTTTCCATGGAGTTTGGTGATATATCTCTGAATTTCAATATCTTTGATGCCATGAAATATCCTAGGGAAGAGCATTCTGTTTTCTCGTATTGATGTGATTGATGATGCCGTGGATGATGTTCTTAATGGTTGGTGTCCCGATTATCCTTATTTTTCATCCGAGAGTGATACCCCATTTGTGCATGCGATGATAATGAATGGTGCTCGTTTGCACTAATTTGGTTAAGACCGCATTGTTTGGTGATTCTCGATTTGCTTGATGATTCTACATTACTTGTAGACTCGATATTGATTCTCGAGTTTGAGCTTCATCCCGATCCTAACGTGCATCCCGATTCTCGATTTTGATGAGCTTCATTCGATTTTGATGAACTGAATTCGATGTTAACCTTGAGCCGTATAGACACAAATCCTTCCGCTTGTGCTTCTTTGAATATGGTTTCGTGTATTCCCAGTGTGATGACATCGAGTTGTTGCAACAACCACCCAAGCTTCTCCCTCCACCGAGCAACCGCCCAAACTAGAGTTGAAATCCCTTCCGCACCATCCGAAGTATGCATTTCGGAGGAGAATGAGCAGCTTGCCACCATTGTGGCAAATAATCTCACGCCGATCAAGAAGAGAAGCCGCTAAGCTTATTGAGGGTGAACAAGAAAGCTATTGGGTGGACATTGGCCGACATAGTTGGCATTAGCCCTTCTATGTGCATGCACCGGATTCTCGTTGGAAGAGGACTCTAAGCCGCGAGGCAACCCCGAGACGCCTTAATCCTCTTATCCTTGATGTGGTGAAGAAGGAGGTCACTAAGCTTCGCAAGCCGGCATCATCTATCCTATTTCGATAGCCGGTGGGTTAGCCCACCTGTGGTTCCCAAGAAGTCCGAGTTACCGTAGTAGCCAATCAAAAGAATGAGCTCATTCCTACTCGAGTTCGTAATAGTTGGAGAGTTTGCATTGACTATAGGAGACTCAACCAAGCCACTCGCAAGGATCATTACCCTCTACCTTTCATTGATCGATGTTAGAGCGATTGGCCGGTAAGTCTCATTACCGCTTCCTGGATGGCTACTCGGATACTTCCAGATCCATATTGCTCCCGAGGATCGGAGAAGACGACCTTTACATGCCCCTTTGGGACATATGCTTACCGAAGGATGCCTTTTGGCCTCTCGCAATGCACCCGGCACCTTTCGCCGTTGTATGGTGAGTATTTTCTCCGAGTTCCTAGAGGACTGCATGGAGGTTTTCATGGATGATTTCACCGTATATGGGTCTGATTTTGATGCATGCTTAGCTAATTTGTCTAGAGTCTTGCATAGGTGTATTGAATCTAATCTTGTGCCAATTATGAAAAGTGTCACTTTATGGTTGAGTCGTATAGTCTTGGGACACATAGTGTCTAGGAAAGGGATTGAGGTAGACCCCGCTAAGATCGATGTTATTATCGTTTTGCCTTACCCCGCTTCGTGCGGGAAGTTCGCTCTTTTCTTGGTCATGCAGTTTTCTATCGACGTTTCATTCGAGATTTCAGCAAGACTCGCTCAACCCTTGTCCAACCTTCGCATAAGGACACCGACTTTGTCTTTGATGATGCGTGCAAGGCGGCCTTCGATCACTTGAAGCGTTGCCTTACTACACCCCCAAGTGATTCAGCCCCGATTGGCTCCTCCCTTTGAGTTAATGTGCGATGCTTCCAACTATGCGGTTGGTGCTATCTTAGCACAACGGGTTGATAGAGCCTCCCATGTCATTGCATATGCTTCAAAGACTTTGGATTCTCGCTCGCCTAATTACACCACTACCGAGAAGGAGTTGTTGGCTATTGTATTTGCCTTTGATAAGTTTAGGTCATATCTCGCTAGCTAGTAGAGTCATTGTTTTCTCGACCATGCAGCTTTAAAGTTTCTTTTGAAAAGGCAGATGCTAAGCCACGACTCATCCGGTGGATGTTGTTGCTCCAAGAGTTTGATGTGGAGATTCGAGATAGAAGTGGAGCACAAAACCGGGTAGCCGACCACTTGAGTCGTATCACTCATTCTCCCTCTCACCCTCTTCTATTCGGGATGATTTCCTCGATGAGCAGCCTTCTACAACTGCAAGTTAAGACCCCATGGTATGCCGATTTAGTTAACTACTTGGTAGCCGGTGTTTTTCCCGTAGAATCCACTAGGGCCCAAACCCTTAAATTGAAAAGTGAGTCTAAATATTATGTTTGGGATGACCCTTATCTCGTGGAAATTTTGTAGTGACCAAGTAGTTAGGAGATGTGTGCCTCGATTGTGAGTTTCAATCTATATTGCATTTTGCTCATGCTTCGCTCGTGGTGGTCACTTTGGACCCCAAAGAACTGCTAGGAAGGTGTTAGAATGTGGTTTGTTTTGGCCTTCCTCGTTTCATGATGCCCATTTGTTTTGCAAGTCATGTGATAACCGTCGAGGGCGGGAGTATTTCCCGTAGGCATGAGATGCCCCAAAACCCTATATTGTTTTGTGAGATCTTTGATGTTTAAGGTATTGATTTCATGGGTCCATTTCCTCGCTTCATATGGTTACACTTACATCTTGTCGGGCCGTTGATTATGTTTCGAAATGGGTTGAGGCGAAAGCCACCCGACAAATGATTCTTCGTGGTGGTGGATTTTGTTAGGTCTAACATTTTCTCGCAGTTTGGCATTCCTAGAGCTATTATCGTGATCGTGGTTCCCATTTTTGCAATCGAAGCATGGGTGCCTTGCTACGCAAGTATGGAGTGCTTCACAAGGTTTCCACAAAGATACCATCCTCGACCAATGGTCAAGCCGAAGTCTCCAATAGAGAGATTAAGCAAATCCTTCGAAGACCGTCAACTCTACCCTAAAGATTGGAGTAAGCGACTAGATGATGCTTTGTGGGCATATCGCACCGTTTACAAGACTCCGATTGGGATGTCTCCCTATCGGATTGTCTTTGGTAAGGCATGTCATCTTCCGGTTGAGTTGGAGCATCAAGCCTATTGGGCTATTAAGCAATGCAACATGGATTTGGCTAAGTCCGGTATGGAGAGGAAGCTGCAGCTGCAAGAGTTAGATGAGCTTAGATTGGATGCCTATGAAAGCTCACGGTTGTATAAGGAAAAGACTAAGGCATTCCATGATAAGCATATTCGAGGAAAGAATTTTCTCAGGGGCCGAAAGTTCTTCTATTTAATTCCCGTCTCAAGTTTATGCCCGGTAAGCTTCGATCTAGATGGGATGGCCCTTTGTGATCACTAACATATTTCCATTTGGTGCCGTTGAGCTATGTGATCCACCCACAGACGGACTTTTAAGGTCAATGGGCATCGCCTCAAGCCATTTCATGAGGGATCCCCACAAAGCAGCCTGAGGAAGCAGAGATTCTCCTCATTGATGCCACTTATCCTCCATAAACCCTTGGGGAGTATTCTTCTTTCTTCTCCCTCCTTCTCTTTTATTTGTTTTCCTTTTCTACTTTGCTTTTTGAAAATAAATACATTCTTTCTTTCTAATGATTGCTACATATTATGAACTAGGACATTTTGGTTTTAATGGATCATTCTGTTTAGTCTGGAACTCTTGACTCTTCGATTACAAGTCTTGGTAGTTGATTTGATGTTGTTGATTACCTAAGTTGGTATTGACCTTGTGAGGTTTTGGGCCTGCATGAATGGAATTCATCTTTTGCCATTCTTTCTTTCATGTGTGCATCTCTCATGATTTGTGTTCTCTAGAACTTGCTCCTTTTCTTTTGAAACTACATTTTTCACTTACGTGCATAAGTATGATGGAAGCTTGTTTTCTTTCTTTTATTCTCCTCACTTTGGCCAAATAGCTTTCCCTTGCATTATGATTCCTTTGCTAGCCCCTTTGTGCCTTTTGACCCATTCTTTTCTAAGCCACATTACAAGCCTAAGCGTAAAACCATTTTATTCCGCACCTTGAAGATTTATTGAGCATTGGTTTCAACTTGTTTTGTGTTTATGTGGGGTTGCTCAGAGTGCAACAGCTTTAAGTGGGGGGGATATTTGATTTTGACATTGTAATTACGTATACAATGAAAGGAAAGAAAGAAAAGTAAAAAAAAAAAAAAAAAAAAAAAAAAAAAAAAAAAAAAAACAAAAACAAAACAAAACAAAAAAGAAGAGAAAAGAAAAGAAAATACATAGAAAGGAATGTATATATGAGTAGAATAAAAGTCTCATACATAGAGAATGATTGTGTTAATCAGTGCTCTTCCTTTTGATTTCTTTGGTGCTTAGCCTCTTATTCCATACTATTACCTACCTTCACCCTAGCCCCGTTACAACCTTTAATTACAAGCTCTCTTGATTTGTGCATGTATGTGTTATGAGTAGTGGAGACGTAGAAGTTGAGCAAGCTTATGGTAGAACAAATTTCTTGAGTAGAATTTGAGCGATACACTTATTTACCTTAAACACTTGAGAGACTGATTGATTGAGCGCATCATTTGAGAGATCATCTTTTGTGATTAGCATCATTGATTGACACTACCATGAATTGTAATTTGAGATGAAGGGGTTTTGGTCTTGAATGATTGGTCTTTTGAAGCTTTGTGTCCCTTGATTCAATTTTTGCATTGTTAGCAATTATTAGTAAAGAAGAGTTTTTCCTTTAGGTCTTTCTCTTTGAATTTTGCTCAGAGTGCAAAAAGATAAGTGTGGGGAATTTGATAATTGAATATTTTATACACTTATTTTTGTCTCTTGAATAATAATTTAGGACCCTTTAGCTAATAAATAATGGCTCTTATGTTTATTTGGGCCTTGGGCCTTTTATTGCATTTTAGCCATTTTTAATAATAAAATTCCAGTTTTGTGTTGCTTCACTATTTCTACCATAACTCTTGAACCAGACATCGGATTTGCCTCATTTTTGTCTCATATTTCAGATGATTCAGAGAGCTACAATTGTTATGAAGACATCAAGAGCAAATTCGGTCAAGAAGGAGGTCAATTTTGGAGCCAAAGTCGGATGTACAATTCTGGATTTATTTTGGACCCGAATTTTGTAATTTAAGTCCAGCTTATATTTTATTTCTGTTTTGGGCTAAAACTATGAGAGCCCATTTCGTTTTAGGTTATTTTTAAGTATGGCAGCTGCCACAAACATATTCATTCACGTTTTTAACATTAGAGTGGATCAAAATACAAGTTTTCATTTTCTCTCATCTCGTTCTTCATGTTCTTCGCGCGTTCTTCGTGTTCTTCGTTCGTTCTTCGATTTTCCCAGCCATGATCGGCTAAACTCTTGTGATTAACCCAACGATGAGGATTCCATGATTCATCCAGAGAACTCGTGCCTAATCGGTAACTACTCGATTCTCGTTTTCATCTTATCGGATTCGATTTGAAATAGTTCGAATATTAGATTTAATATTCGGTTTGGTTCATCCCAAGGACTTAGTTCGGACTAGGTTACAGTGTTGCTGTGCGATTGCACAGTGAGACGCCACTGTCCGGACAGATTCTAGGCGATCGTCTAGGCGAGGGAATCTCCGGATGAATGCAGAGATTTCGATTCATCCGGAACCAAACGTGGGTTAGTTGTATTTTCATTCAATGATGGAGGTTTCTGGAATCAATTCGTTGGGTTGATCATCTTTAATCTGTCTCTGTTTATTTGATTCTCGTTTGACTCGTTTATTGCATTTTGATTATGTTATTTCGTTTTGTTCTATTCTCGTTAAACCAAACCCCCATTTTATCATTCTCGTTTCACTATTGTTATTAAACAAGCCCGCCGCAAATTCGTTGGGAAACGACCCAGTTCCCTAATTCTCGCAAATTGTTTTCGAACTTGGTTTATTTTGGAAGACACGGCAAAAATCTTTCCAAAATCTCCTGTGCCAAACTATGGAAAGAAGTCGGCGCGACCGAAATGAAGAAGGTGGAAAGACCCCGGGCTCTTGGTAAGAGAGCAACGGCTGACAAAACCAGGTTTTGTGAATATCACGATCCCCACGGTCGGCGCCAATGTTCTGTGGTAGAACACAAATGTCTAGCCTTTGGGGCTAGGTATAATTGATCTTGGATCAAAGGTAGCGCCCGCTGATACCTATAGGGAAGATAGCAGCGGTCACCGGTGGATCACTGTGCTACAAGGGGTTGGCTTTCGCCTTCCCGCCAAGAGTTCTTCTATTGGGCCTTCCTCTGGTAGGCCCATTATTTGAATCCATAACAGTATGTATATATATATGTAGCAGTAACCTTCTTCTCATTATTATGCAGCAACTATATCTATGTTTATATACACACACACATAGTAACGTTTTTCTTATCTCTTCTATGTATAAAGTGTCATATATATATATACATAACTAAACCTGACAGCAAAGTTTTCAATATATGCTATGCCTATTCTTTCCAAATGCAAAGCCACGATACATATATGTATCAGCAACAATGTTTTCCTATCTCTTCTTATATATCTGTAGCGTTATATATATAGTTACTACCCAGCAACTGAGGCTTCATTTATGCTCAAAACTTACGTTGGAAATTCTGTAAACAAGAGGAAGAGAAGTACGATCATTTACCTCGGTGTAAGTTCAACTCCGCTGATGCATACTGTTAATACCTCTGTTTTTCAGGATTCAAAACAGAGCAACTTGAACTCTCTTACCCGGTTTCACTCTCGTCTCTCTCTTTCTCGTCCCTCTTCAACTCCCTCTTGGCTCTTTCTCTGTTTCGTTTCTGAATGAGAGTCAAGGAGCAACAACATATATAAGGACCAAGAATCTGGTCCATCGCAAGAGCAGACCGAGGAAAACGATGGACCGATGGGGAATGATCTGTGATGGGCTCGAGACGTATGGCCACTCTGTAAAGTCGTTCCTGACAATATCGTGTGTGCATAAACGGCGTTCTCTTGCGTGTCTGCCAATCTCTGCGTTTTTCTTTCCGTGTACGGTGTATCAGCTAATATATATTATGGCTAAAAGATAATCCTTGTTTGCTGTGCGTTTTGGTGAGAGACTGGGTTTAATGGGCCGTGTCTGCTTTCTCGCGTAATCAACGCTGTGACTCCTTGCTTTTTTGATTGTGTGTGTTCAGGTTAAATGATAAGATGGTTATGCGTATTATTATCCCTTTTTTTTTTTCTGTTCTTGTTTTTTTTCCGTTGTTGGGCTAAGGAAGTTGTGGGCTGTGGTGTTCGGTTAAAGCAAGAGGAGACCAAAATGATTATATATACATATAGGTATGTGGGCTGTTTCAGGATTATTGAAACAAGTGGATTGTGAAATGTTTTGTTTGGTATATAGTTAATTAGTTGCATGAAGATGGCACGTGATTATCTTTTGCAATTAGTTCTCCATCATTTTATTATTACTTATTATAAGAAAATAAATTCCTAGTTTTCCAAACAATTAACTTAATCATTTGGCCAATCTTCAACGTTTAATTCTCATATATTATTTCTAAAATTTCTCGACGTAATTAATTCCTTATTTGAATTGTACCTTCCCCAAATAAATTAGGAAAATACGCCTAAATTGATACTTTAATTATTCCGGCCAAATTTCAAAGATTAAATTTCTATATATATTTTTTTTCAAACTTAAGAATCCTAAAATTTGGGATGTTACAATTAGCAAAACTATCGAGTATCATTTTGATTTATGAATTTCCTACTCATCATTAGTGAAGGTCAACTGATAGTGAACACTGAATACTGAAATTCAATAACTACAAGTATGTTCATAACAAACTTTCAAATTGTATAACTACCAGAACCTAATCTTAACATGACTCTTCAGAGATGCTTTATAAAACAAAAGTGACCTGGTGTTATCTTTAATGGAAACATTCATTAGGTGTCGGAGGTAGATTAATGAAGATCCGACTGAGGAGTCATATCAGAGTTATGAACAGCGCAATGTTGTACAAAGTTGAAGCAGGGCATTTAAATCGGTCACGTGATTCAAAAAAGCATACAATTAACATTATTCATGGATTTAGGGATAAATGCAACTCCCTTATTCCTTCTTACACGCTTACAAGTATTTGAAATTATGCTACAAGGACAGACAATTAAAAACACACTAACATTATTCATGTTACGCAGAATACTGAGGGAAAATTAGAGGAAAAATAATATTATGAGGGAAAACTCCTAAAAATAATAAATTTCTTTATTATTTTTGCAAGTTTTGAATCCTAATATTCCCTCTTTCAATTTTTTCCCTACTTTTCTCTCTATCCAAACATACATCCCTTATTCATCAGTTTCTTCTTGGTTTCTAGGAAAATTATGGGAAAACCTCAATGAGAGACCTTATACCTAGAATTGGAGTTATCTTATAGGTACTGAAACCTGCAGAGGAAAACAAGTGGGCCCACTCTTTCTCATTTCTCTCTCTTCCTGAGAACAGCATCATTATTGCCAGATCAAATTGTAACTGTGTTTCAACCGATTCATCATTATTATCTGCCTTGTCACCATCAATCACTTCATTTATTACAACTAACTTCCCTCGCTTGCCTTTGCTTGTTACTGCCTCCTTGCAGTTCTCCAGTATTTTCAGACATCTCTCGTCGTCCCAGTCACTTAGAATCCACTGCTTGTCATTCCAAGTAACCATCCTTAAAATTTAATTTCTTTCCATTGTACAAAGATATAAAGGCATGCGAATCACATAAATTATGATCTTACTATCATTATTTCACGGTAGTAACTGGTTTCGTGGATAAAAACTCTATGCGCATCTATATTTATACTCCCTCCATCATGAATGTTTCTTGATATCACATATTAGTATTTTTTTAAAAATAAAATCGTTGATTTTGAGCAGTCGAGATCTGAGTTTTTTTTTTTTTAAATGATGATTTTTTAAATAAAAAATATTTCTTAAAAAATAATAGTTAAAATATTATTTTTATTTTAAATTTTATACTTTTATATTACTTTTTTTTTTTAAAAATATATAGAGTTTTAAGAATTAAGACTAGATTATCTAGATCAAATCTTACGGTTTAGATATACTTAGCTCTCCTTATCAACCAATTCACTTAGTAACTTACTCTTATTAATAAGAGCTCAAAAAAAGTACGAGTAACCAAATTATTCTGATTTCAATGCCTACCTTCAACGTGATAATATCAGCAGTAGGAGGAATAGTTTGAAACATATCTCCTTGGACGAACTTGAGGTTCCCATACCCTTCAAGCCACCAACAGCGTAAGGCAAATCGAACACAGACACTCCATTTCTGGAAAAGCTTCAGCTAAGGCCTTGGCCATGGTGCCAGTGTTACCCCCAACATCAACAAGCGAGCCACATCCCTTAAACACATCCCTACACTGCTCAACCAACACTTTTACCACCAGTTTTGAATCACCAACCATGAAATCTCTTAAGTTATTGAAAGTACTGTGCACATTATAGGTATAGTCATAGAAAGCCTTTCCATATGCCGTTTCAAACGGCGTCGGATCATTGTTCTGAAACCAAGCGGGCAAATGTTCCCACGGTTTCACCGAGACTGGGTCAAGCGCGAAAAGTGAATGAGGGGCGAGGGTGAAGGGATGGTCCTTGAGAAAAATAGTCGATGTATCAGTGAGGACGTAGCCTTCAAGGTCGTCAGAAGTTTCTGGAAGCTTCTGGAGAGAGAAGAAGCCAATATGAGTGAGGAAGCGCATCAAGCGACGGAGGTGAGGGGCTTTGGAAGGTTGGATTTGAAGGGAAGAGGCGAGAAGAGGAAGAGGCATGGGCTTGCCATGCTTGTGAATGATGTCTGGTATGTTTAACTCTACTGCTAACCTCAAAGACATTGAGTTAATCAAGCCGAAGATGTGGTTCCATGCATGGGTTTGAGCTTCAAGCACTCTTCTTGTTGCTGCTTCATGCCCTTTGTTTTGGGATTCCATAGTTTTGCTATTGTTGCTTGGTATCGACTGTATGACAATAAAGTAATTCTCGAATTTATGGTGGAATGCTAGGCTAGTTCACGCTCTATTTAAAGAGGCAAGTGCCTGTTTGTACTAACGTTTGTGAAAATGACTTTAATGTCATACTAATTAAATTAAACTTTAATGTCCTACTAAATTTATGTTATCCCTCACTACTCTTACTAAATATTAACACACATGAAAAAAAAATATATTTAATATTCTTTGAAACAATGACTTATAAAAATGACCGTATATACCTTATATCACTCTTGACTTATTTATAAGTTTAAATTACTTAGTTCTCACATAATAAAGAAAGTTAGTTAATTCAACAAATATGAACTAAATTGATAAATTTTTCAATTTTTTCTCTCATTTATGAATATATATTTTTCACTTGGTTCTTCTCTCTACCCAAAAATCATGGCTGGAGGGAGTAATAAATTATAAAAATGATCATTGGCCAAAAAAATAATGATAAAAATGAGGATAATGATTAATACACCATATTTAGAACCAATCAGATATGTCCTACTTGTGGCCACCAAATAAAAGTTGACCCAGTTGTCGCCAATGAGGATCCAAAGCTTAGCTTTTGGTTTCCACAGAGTTACAAAGTTTGTGACTTGGTCTTGTGCCAACCAACTTGACGGAGTTGCAAATATTCATTAATGAATGATTTGTGAGTTTTTAATAGCAGGGCTATTTTTCGAATTGTGAGGCCTGTCTTAATAATACTTTTAAGATCCAATTCAATAAAATTTACTTAAGAATTAGAAAAGTATATGCAGGTATTTATTTAATGGTTAAGGTGTGAAAATACACATGATTTTCTTAAAAATGCACTCAACACTAAATGTTTTGGGTAAAAAAATGACTATGTGGTTACAAAAGTTGAGTGAAAATACTCATTGACTGTTAGTTTGACTTTTTTGTATTTTCAAGGCAAACATGGAGAACATACAGTTGTAAATTTATAATATTTAAAGTATATGCCTTCACATAAAAACCTTTCACAAAATAGATCTCGACTCGGTAACCAAAAACTCCCTCCCAAAAATGGTTTCAAAAACATCATAATTCATTTTCCAATATTTCACAAGAGATCTCATATATAAAATATGCCAATGATGAATAGATCATATTTATTACCCTGATCACTTCTTACAACTGTTGGCTGGAGCCATCTAACACATAACACATCTTCCAACAATAACATATCCATTTCACATAACTTCAACATGGCTCCCCTCCTTGTAAAAACACAACCAAGGAGGTGCCACACTTATCCCGGTTAAAAAGAACAGTGATACCAAGGGCTTCAAGAATATCCAATAACTTCAAAACAACATTATTAAATTCCAAATAAAGCCTTTCATAAGCACAACAGATCCCCAAAATAGTTATATATATATATACACACACACACACACATATGATACTTTGGGGCAGATTCAGAAATTTATGGAAGGGGGGCACACTTGCGGGGATTCGGGGCCGAATTTTTTTTTAAAGAAAAGTTTTGAATATATTAAAAAATAAAAGAATATAAATGGAAAAACAAGACTAAATACTGTTAGAAATAGCAAAAGTGCTGTTAAAAATAGCAAGGCTGAGCACTAAATAAGTTCAAGCACATATATTTTAATAACAAAAGTATATTACAATAAAAATAATTACAATGTCATCCTTCTAAGCCTTATTTTTTTGGAATTTCACAGTAATTGTCTTATTATCAATACTATCAAATACATCTTTTTCAATATAAGGCATTAAACAAATGGCGAAAGTTTGATTCAAAGAAGCTGACTATTTGATTCTGCAAAGAAGAAGTTTGATTCTGCGATGCGAAAGGATTCTCTAGTATTTGGATTTAACCCTAAATTTTTTTTATTTAAAAAAAAACTCATGTCATTTTAAGGGGGGGCACTTGCCCCCCAAGTGATATACGTGTGTCCGCCATTGCACACACACACTCACATAATTGACAAGTATATAAAAGAATAATCAAGATTACCTCAATTCCAAACTTATTTTTACCATTACTCCAACACTCCCAAACGACTAACAACAAATATTTTAACCTCAAATTATACCATCATTCTCCATGCTTCTCTCTTTCTTTCTCTTTTCTCTCTCACCTTTCTTGTCGTGCCGTGAGTGCAGGTGTGTGTTTGTGTGTGTGTGTGGTGTGTGATTGGTGAGGGTATTTATAATTCCCTCACCGAAATAATTAGGGGGTCACGACGCCCCTTTCATTGAATCAATTGAGGGAATAGCGACACATACTCTCAATTTTAAAGGTAGGCACCGTCTCAGTATTTTTTAAAACGTGGGTCCCACACCTTTAAATATTATATTATTTTCAAATAGTAATTACTAATAGTAAATCACTATGCACAAATAGTAAATTACTATTGAGTGGGTCCCACATGAAAAAGTTTCAACGTTCACGTGTAAAACTGTCGGGGAAACAAAATAATTTGACGTGGGTCTCACATGAATAGTAAATACTATGCATAAATAGTGAAATACTATTCATGAGTCCCATGAAATACTTATCCCAAATTGTCATTCTTCAAAAATAGGGCCTAGTAGTCCTTCAAATATAGACTAATTTTCAAATCTTTAGACCTGAAATTCGGTATATTACATTTCTCCCCTCCTAAAAGAAACTTTGTCCTCAAAATTTACCATCTTCCGTTGCGCCACTCGATTCAAATCAAATCTTAATCGTAATGTCATGTAGCTGCTGGTAATCTGGCTGTTAGTGCCAACAAAAGCATCAATTCTTCAAAATGCTCTCCTGTGACATCATAAAGGCACCTATGCGCAAGTTTTTCACTCCATGGGTACCAATAGACTTGAAATCCTTAAGGATATTGACAATACACTCAACATTGAGTATTGTACATCCTGGAACACTCAAATTGATTACATTGGGATTGCCTTCAAGAACCTGCTTCAGACCATCACCTGTTATCCTTATACACTCCACCAGGCTCAGGCTCTGAAGATTACCTTGTGCCCTTTTAGTTTCTTCTCTCAGGCTCTGAAGATTACCTTGTGCCCTTTTAGTTTCTTCTCAAGATCATACTTGCACACATAATGAATATTGTCACTGAGTATTACAGAAACCCCTCTGATCAATATTCTACAATAGTACCACATATTGTGATGATGAGATCAACTATTAAATTGGTTTCTCATTGTAGCAACTTCATGCATAGCCTCATGAAATATACCCTGACTGTCAAGTTTATTGCCCAGCTCCTTCAATATATGCAAGAATAAACCAAACAATTCCTAGGCCACAAATAGCCACAATTGAACCTGATTTATTTCGCCAGCCTCGGCCACGAAGGAGGGCCATACATTACACCAAATTCAAATATTTCATTCCGTAGAGTATCTGATTTCTGAAACTTGATAGAGCTGGTTCGTGTTTTCCCATTGCAAGTAAACGCTACATATGGGTCGAGAATCCACTTGAATCAACAAGTTGCTAAATTGGTACATTCAATCAAGGTAATGGTTAACAACCACCCATCTCCTTGTGCCTTAATTCCATGGTCACTACCATTTTGTGCTCTGGCCTGCCTGAAGCGTGAAATTAAACCCAACAACCGTTGACCTTGAAGAACCAAAAACTGAGCTGCCAGCTTCCAATTTGACTGGGGCTCTGCATGTACTGATTCCAAACCCTGTTCCTTAGTGGAATCAAGGTCCTTCAAATCAACAGGTTTAACAGTCTAAGATAACAAATTTGCAAATTGATCAAAGTTGTCCTTCACACCTTGACGAGCCCCATTTTCCATCATTGATTTCATCATGGTACTCTGTAAGAAATTCGTTCGCCATGATACCACCAAATGTGAACATTGTTCTCCTGATGGCATCTCCTCCCCAGGTGTAATCAGATAGATTATTTCAACCCTAAAGGTGCTCCCATACGGAACATCTGGAGTACCGGCACTTGTTAGAACACAGTAGAACATGATGAAGAACAAAATCGGACAGAATTTTGAGACGTTTTTCAGGGTCGTTGATCTCTCCCTTCTTTCGAGGTGTCGCACCGACGTGGGCCTCTTTCCCTCTTCGCCAGCGTCGATCTTTCCGACGTGGGTCTTTTTTCCAAGGTCTCTTTCCCTATTCGCTGGCGTCGATCTTTCCGACGTGGGTCTCTTTCCTCTTCGCCGGCGTCGCTTCCTTCCGTTCTGCGAAGACTATAAGGTCGAGAGAAGAGATGATCGACCCTTTGGTTCCTGCGATTGTCGTGACCTAAGACTCTATTCATTTGGGAAATCAACGATGAAGGAGGCGAAATTCCTGATCTTTGATTTCAATATTTCTCGCGATTCTTGCCGCGATCACGCCATGTTCTTCGATGGCAATCCTTCCGACTGAACCTCAACCGTGCCTTCACATGGGTTCCACTACTACAAAAAAAACGAAAAAACGACCTAAATAAGACCCAATTAACGTCCTTATTTAGAGGGACGTCTCGGGCAGGGTAGTGGTTTTTTTATGGTTTGGCGTCCTGAATATAATTCAGGACGCCTCATATGAGGCCTCATGTAAGCAGATTCAGAATCGTCATGAGGCGTCATTAATAAATTTAAGGACTCCTTATGAAATTTTTTGGCGTCCTGAAATATATTTCAGGACGCCTTATTTATTTATTTATTTTTTAAAATGTCATATGAGGCGTCCTTAATTTATTTAAGGACTCCTTAAATGATTTTTTGGCGTCCTGAATTGAATTTCAGGACGCCTTATTTTAGTTTTTTTTCAAAATGACTACAATATATTAATACTATTCCTAAATTGCCTGCAAAACAGGAAAACAATATTTACAAGCCAAGCCACACTGCTCAAATAATTCCCAACAAATCAGGCTGATTAGCCACAGTGAGACATATATAAACTAGTGCACTATACGTACATTCGAAATACATGAGCATCAACAACAATTATGTCAAAATGAAATACATGAGCATTGAAAACTAAAATTCAATTGAACTAGTGCACTACCAACAACACCAGCACTACTAGTAGTGCAGTGGTATTGGGAATTGTTGCCCCCCCCCCCTTAGGTCCTTAGTTCGATCCCCCTCCCCTCGCATTGTATCAAAAAAAAGTGCACTACCAACAACAACAATGTCAAAATTCACATACATTTGAACTAGTGAACTACCAACAACAACAATGTCAAATTCACATATATACCTATAGGTATTGCAGAAGATATCTAGCCATAACGTCTCGAATCGTATCGACTTCTTCATTTGAGAACGGGGCAACACTATCAAAAAACTGTAAATTGGAAAACAAGCCATAAGATAAACCAATGAAGTACTTCACTAGTGAATGAAATAAGCAAAAACTCATCAAGTGTACAATCACATTCTAATCATAATTTGAGAATCATGGGCCGATCACATACATGTTGAAAACCAGTAAGACGTCCGGTGGAAACGATGGACTGCATGAAATGGATAACGTAGTATCCGCACTCGGTGTCCCCTGGTTGTCGAGGACACTATAAATCAAAAGCAACTTGTTAAAACGAATAAAGGCATATCGAAAGTTACTGTGTCAATGAAAGAACTTGAATTGAAACTACTTACCTTCGGATAATACCACTTTGGTCCACCCTGCTCTTTTGCTCCAACATGCGTTATTGGCGGGACAGGCATCAACCAGGGTCCAATGACCACTACAAAATATACATATTAATATTAAATTAAGACAAGAAAGCAATTTATTCTAAAAAATGTAATATAGACAAAACAAAAATATGCACCCTTCAATTATTGGCGCTAGATAACAAGGCAATTCTCCGTCGCCCATTGTTAAACAGACATAAAGCGACCTTCTGGCTAACTTATTTCCTCTCACTCGTGGTGTTTGCAGGACATAAGAAGCCATACGAATCCGTTCGGTTCTTCTGGACGCATATGTCGTGGCAGACTGTATGATCAAAATAAAATGATAACTATTGTTAAATATATAAAACAAAAAAAAAACATTGCAATAATTAATAAGCGGAAAAAACTTACATGATTGCAACTTGAAGAAACTCTATATCAAAACACTCCAGATTCATAAACTCCCCCAAATCTTTATTGTCAATGGTAATGGGATATGTCTTCTCTGCACCGACAATGCCCGCACGCATCTCCAAGGATATAAAGGGGATGTCCCCAGCATGCTCTCGCACTGTGCTAAGTACGTAAACTGGGGCAGCTGTTTCATCCTATGAAAACATACAAAATATATTATGTGAGTGTGTTGGCAATGAAAATCAATCGGGAATCATCACTCAGTAATGTATGTCCTACCATTGGAGGTGTCATCACTATCTCAATAAGATGAGTCGGCCAAAGGATGAACGATGTCATGGCCTCGCCTAAATCAAGAACCTCCTCATCATCAATCGGTATGGTTGTCCTTTCTTCCCCCTCTCGCACACTTGTCACAGTCACCCGACGTTGGTCTTGCGGAATTTGTACGTTTTGGTGGATGGTTTGCTCTAAGTAAACAAGACCATCGGCAACAATACGCCGGTGTGGGACATCCAAATATAGTGTTCAAGGACGTCCTCCCTGTGGAGTGTGAGAAGGCTCGCCAATATCAACTTGTGGACGCTCGCCATCGATATCAACTTCTGGAGGCCGAAAACTATCGTTGCTGCTGGGGAAGGCCGGCACTTGCTCGGTTGGACGTCTCGTACTTTCCTTCTCATGTATCATGGACCTCATCTCACCTCACACTTGTGCCAATATCTCATCTACGAGGTTCCCCCGAATTTTTGCTACGAGCTGGGGACTAGGGTTGTTGTCATCATGTGAACAACGTGAACGTCGTCCAAAATATTTTGCGACACTAACTCCCCATGTCTCCCCTCGAACAGCGTCAAGGTAATCTGGCTTCCCAATCGTCGTGGACAATATGTCCATCCGTGTAGCTAGCGTGGATGAACCCTGGCTGCTCTGCTCCTCAAGTGCATCCTGCATCAAAAGATTGTTCATAAATAATGTCTAAACTTGAGTATTATGAAACAATTGAGGCTAGTAAATACGTCTAATTTAACAACTTACAATCTTTGAGGCGACCTCAGCTACATCTGCATTGATGTATTTGTCACCCTTCATTCTAGCAGCTTTCCATTTTTGGTGACGAGGAGGACGAGTAGGGGGCTGGACAACAATGGACGGATCGGCCTGGGAAGCTTCCTTTATTCGCTGCAACTCTTCTTCCATCATCTTCTATTCCAACTTTTTATATCCACCTCTGGACATGCAATGGGGATACTTATTTCTTGTCTGCCTCTCTCTATTGGCTTGAGCTTTTTCCTGTGACACGAAAACAAATAAAAATTAGCATACGATGCCAAGTACATTCAACTAAAAGATAAGATACGAAAGAAATTTTACAAGAAATTCGGGATTTTGCCGAGACGCCACAAACTCCTGCCAGTCCTCTGGAGAAATGAAATCGTAGATCTTACACGGATCCTCGTTCCTCTTTGGCCCTCGAATGTACTTTCTTGTCAGCTTGTTCTTAAAATCCTTCCATCGTATACGAACTTCGCCCATCAAATGCTTGTTCATCGCCTTATTGTTGGGGACATTGAACGTTTGTTGCAGGGTAAAAGAGAAGAATATTACATATTAAGTAATAAGACTAAATCAACAAATGCATTATGTGGAAAGTGATATAGCAAAATTTGTGCCCAGATCAACTCCTTCGCTTTAGGAGGAACCAACTTCCAGTGAGAGTAGACAATGCAAAATTTGCTTCGAGCCAGATAGCCTAAATAGCTAATGAAATTGTCCTCCTCTTGACCAATTGGATTCATATTGGCATCAAACTCCACATGCAGCCGCTTCTTTTGACTATCACGGCGTGCAATTAGCGAACCCATATGCGTGCTACCTCTACCCTTTCTTTTAACGGGTTGATCAACCCTATCACCCGATGACTCCTCAGAGCTCGACATATTCCTGTTCATCAAGGACAAATCAATGTTAGATAGGTTATTAAGTAATAAACAAGAAAATAATATATGAAAGACAAAAAAAAAAAAAAACAAGGATTGGATGAAAGCAGCATACCTCAAGAGTAGAAGAAACTCAAGTCAATGAGTGTTTAACAATTTGTACTCCCTTGGAGCTTCAAAGGTGTGGAGTAGTGGATCACTGTTTGATAATTGTAGTCCTATGTGGGAGAATAAATATTTATGGTCTTATAGACCATTGGTTAAGCACCTAAGAATTGAAGATTATACAAGAATGACATCTCTCTCTCTCTCTCTCAACCAAGTATAAGTCATATCTCTCTCTCAACCAAGTATACAAGATCTCTCTCTCAATCTAGTTATGTGGTGATTAAGCACAAGATAAGAAATTTATGAGCTTTCTAATTTCTTTAAAAATATATTAATTTAATTATGATCAGTTTAATCTAACGAGAGAACCATAAACCAATACCACCGTTTGACTATTTTTCTAAAATTTTAGGCATAATTAATTCCTTATTTGAATTATTCATTCCCTAAAATCAACTAAGGATAAATAAACCTAAATTACAATAATCAACTTCAAAGGGCCTAAATTGCAGCTGGAATTTCTTCTCCCACAAGCCAAAAATTTTGCCCAAAGAGAGACAAGAAAGAAGAAACAAAAGACAAATAATAATAACACAAGAACACAAGAAAAAGTACTTCATCATATAATCTAACAAGAAGCAAGAAGCAAAAAGGAACGAATAGAAATCCTAATCACAAATAGAAATCCTAATCAGAAGCAAAAATCCAGCGATTAAGCATCTTTAATACCATTGGAACCATTACATTAATCCAAAATCAGCCAACTCTCTCAAACAGAAGTAAACAAGACACTTACATTCATTTTTTTAAAACAAAAAACCTCCATATTGAATCTAAATGGTTCCAAAAACTTGTGCTAAGGCATTATCTGGCACAAAATCCTTACAGTCACCAAATCTAGAGAGAAGCACATTACCGATTAAATGGGTTTTGGAATCAAAGAAGAAGAGGAACGAACAAGCTTACTTGGGTTTGGCGGGTTTCGATCGGGAAGGAGGCGGAGTGAGCGAGAGAGAGAGGCATGAATCTTAATCAGAAGCAAAATTCCAGTCCATAAGCAAGAAGCATTAACGATTAAATGGGTTAGGAATCAAAGAACTTAGGAACGAACAAGCTTACTTAGGTTTGGTGGGTTTCTTCGATCGGGAAAGAGGCGGAGTGAGCGAGGGAGAACCACGAGTGTGATCAGTGACGACAGCGGAGACGGCAACCAAAGGGCCGGCCTTGGAGAAGGAGAGAGACGAGAGTGTGAGTGAGGAGAAAATACAAGAGGATTTGCGCGCTGTCGGAGTATCGTCTGTGAGTGTGAGAGAAAATGAAGAGGCGTGTGTACATTAACCTAAAAAAAATGCATATAGGCAACCTGAATAAGGTTTCAAGACGCCTCTTTTCCACGTTTGGAGTTCTTAAATATATTCAGGTCGCTATTTTTTTAATATTGGCGTCCTGAAAAAGCATCAGGACGCCAATATTTTAAGTATTGGCGACCTGAATGATAATCAGGACGCCAATATTTTAATATTGGCGACCTGATTATAAATCAGGACGCCAATATTATTAAATTCCCTAATTTTTATTAAAAAAACATCCTCGGCGCCAAACAAAAAATTCATGGCGCGAAGTAATTAATATGTATTGCCACATTAAAGGCGTCCTGAAAGTCATTTAGGACGCCAGAAATTAATTTTAATGCAAAAAAATTAAATCTCATGGCGCCAAACAAAAAATTCTTATATTTTTATGGCACGAAACAATTTTAGACGTCCTGAAAAAATATTCGGACACCAAAAATCAATTTAAGGAGTCCTGATATATTATTTAGGACGCTAAAGACTCAACTTCCTTAAAAATAATTACAAGAATACCACCGCCTTTATTTTGGACGTCCTATTTCTAAATAAAGACGTTTTTTAGGGTAGTAATATCCAATTTTTGTAGTAGTGTTCTTATTGTTATTGGATTCTTTCTTGTGCTGGCGTGGTTGAATTTTTGAATAATTCTCTGCACGTTCCGATTGAATACCAAAGCTGCATAACAATTCTTGAATCTACAATCAATATGTGGGCCTTTTTCTTGATTGCTCTCCGTGGACTTTTGGCGTGCTGCTTGGGCCGCCTTTGTAGATTTCTTTTCTTGGTCTCTCGTGTGCTTCTTGGGCCACCGGTATGAGGGAAAAGAGATCAGTCTATTGGCTTTAATCAACCTTACTCATGATACCATGTTAAGTAGTATAATTAGGGAAGATAATAGAAAGAAAGAAAGGTGAAGAATGATGTATTCTTGTTAACAATAGAGCTTATTGCTCTTACAAAGAGTGTATTGGTGATTAAGAGTAATGATAAGGGTGTGGACCCCTTTATATATACTAGGCCCCTAACTAACCCTCTAACTAACTCTTTAACTAATCATTTAATCTCTTATATTCTAACAACACTTACTTATTCCTAATGAGCATTAATTATTTTTTCCCATCTATGCCCATAATTAATAAGGGTAGTGGGTGTGAGTAATAATTAATATAATATTAGAGTTTAGTACAATTCGTAGGGGTAATATTGGAAATTACTTAAATTATAGGACAACTTTATTGATTTTAACTGTTTTTATTGGTTTGTGAGAAAAGTTAGTTGGTGCCTTATAATAAAGACCAAAGGGAGTAGTTAGCATATACTCCCTCAGGTCCTTGTTATAAGACACCAACTAACAATTGTATTTAGTATTTTTTATAAAGTACTTGCTTGTTTTCAAAGCGCATTAATTTTTTTTCTTCCATGTATGCCCATAATTAGAGTTTAGTGTAATTAGTAAGAGTAATATTAGAAGTTACTTAAATTGTAGGATAACTTTATTGACTTTAACTGTTTTTATTGATTTGTGAAAATTATTAGTTCCTCTGATCCTTATTATAAGGCACAAACTAACAATTCTCACGAACTAATAGAAACAGTTAAAATCAATAAAGTTGTCTTACAATTTAGGTAATTTCCAATATTACCTCTACTAATTACATTAAACTCTAATATTATATTAATTATTACTCACACCTACTACTCTTATTAATTAGGGATATATATGGAGAAAAAAATAATTAATGCTCCGTGGTAACAATGGCAAGTGTCTTATAAAAAAACTAAATATACTTATTAATTGGTGTTTTATAATAAGGATCAGAAAGAATAGTTGATACCTTATAGTAAAAATTAGAGAAAGTGTACGAATATGATGCAAATCCTCCATGCTCTCAGAATCTCTAGGGATTATGATGATCAGTTTCACAATTAACAAGAACTATTACGTGTTATATATATGGTGGCCATATGTAAGATTTTTTTTTGTTTGCGTGGTTTGTTAATTTCCAACTTCCAATGTCAAAAGATTCGTGCAATTTTAATACTCCCTCTAGTTCTAATAATAGAAATATTTTTATAATTTAAATTACATTATAAAAGTGTTCCTATAATTAGGACAAAGATAGTAATAAATTTTTTTTTTCGTTAATTTTTTTTAAGTGCTAAAATGGGGCCATTTTAAGTTTTAACACAACCATTAAAGGATGAAAATCGCGGATATGTGGGTCTCACACACAAGGTACGTATGTCATGTTTCCCCACCAATTGAACGTACGTTTGATTGAACAACTCAACACATCATTTTAACAACAGCAACAACAATAACTCTTTTTTTGCTCAGACAACAACAACAACTCAGCACCGTCTAAAACCCTCCCACGGTCCCACCATTTCAAACACCACCAGCAACCACAGCCCGACCACCGTTAGGGTGAGCATTCGGTTTTCAGTTAAAACCGAAATATGCATATTTTAAAAACCGAACCGAAAAAACCGAAATATTTCGGTTAATTCGGTTTAACCAAAAAAGAACTTATGAAAGCAACATTTCTCCATTAAAAAAAAAAAAACCAAACCGAATTTTTTTTGCAAAAACCGAACCGAAAACCGAAAGATAGAAAAATCTGAGTTTTAAAGGTTGTACTGGCAGCGAACATTGATGCTATTATTTTATGTATGAAATGAAGTCATAAAGTTATGAAATTTTACATGAATAAAGTAGAGGGCTTTCTAAATATATAAATTATGTAGCATTTTGAGTTCTACGCAAGTAGTAACATATTTTTGAAATTAAGCCTTATTTATGGAGTTATAAACTGGGTAGCGTTGAGAAAATATTAAACTGGGAATGATTCGTGACTTTCTTGCTTCTGGGAATATTTTTTCTTGAAAATAGACATGTCAATGGTCATGAGGAATTTTGAAGCACTCGAAAACGATTTTTGTAGAATTAATTATGATTTTTTAACAAAAAACTTTTTAAAAAAATCGGTTTTTCGGTTTTAACTGATTTTTTTTTTCCAAAAACCGAACTAAGCTAGTTTAAAAAACCGAACTGAAAAACCGAAAAAAACGAACCGAAAAGACCGAACACCGAATTATTCGGTTCGGTTTTCGGTTTTGGTTTTGATTTGCTCACCCCTAACCACCATAGAAACAACCACAAGACTCCTTTCAGCCACCAACAACCAATAATTACCCAAATATACTGATACAAAGAAAATAAAGGAGCAGAGGTAGCATGTTGAAAAAGAAGAGCAATAGAGGTATGAACTTGAGCAAAAAATCACGAACTAGAGGAGATTGCGTCGCCGATGAGCCAAACCTTACGATCTCAACCATTAAACCAGAGAAGCTTGAATCGTGCGTTGGGATCTAAGGGAGAGAGATGAAACCGAGTTTTTGTTAAAATTGTGCGTCCTGCAGAGTTTTTTGGATTTGAGTCCATTGAGTTGGTATTGGGATCTAAGGGAGAGAGAAAGCCTGCACACACGATGACATGAGCAGTAGCCGAGAAGGAGGATCGATGCAGTTTGAAGGGTTGACAAACTGATACTCAATAATGGGATAGTGGAGGATAATGAGATAATCTAATAGGATAATCAAATAAATTACTATAGTATTACCTTTGGTAACAATTATAATATGAAGTTGATTTTTTTTGAGAGATTAAGGAAACTAATTAAATTATTTTAGAATATTTTTTTTTCTTTCCAAACCAATTTGTTTGACTAATAAACTAATATATAATATAATGATATACAATATATGATATAATTAAGTAATTTATTTAGTTTCTTTAATTACTCTAAAAAAAAGTCAACCCGAAAACAATTCTTAATTGTTGGTACCAAAAAGAAAGCAGCTGATTCAGTAGCGCGGGCTGCAATAAGAGCTCGGTGTCATTATGTTAATAAAAAATGGCTCGGTGGTATGTTAACGAATTGGTATACTACAGAAAGTAAACTTCATAAGTTCAGGGACTTGAAAACTAAACAAAAGACGGGGAGACTCAACCGTCTTCCGAAAAGAGATGCCGCTATAATGAAGAGACAATTATCTCGCTTGGAAACATATCTGGGCGGCATTAAATATATGACGGGGTTACCCGATATTGTAATAATTGTTGATCAGCAAGAAGAATATAGGGCTCTTCAAGAATGTATCACTTTGGGAATTCCAACGATTTGTTTAATTGATACAAATTGTGACCCGGATCTCGCGGATTTTTCGATTCCAGCTAATGATGATGCTATGTTATAATTAAGACCGGAGAGAATAATAAATAAATTTCCAACAACAATTAACATCCATGAGAGTTGAGACAACACGATAGTAGTTTAGGATTCAGGAAATGGCAATAGGATATCTGAAGACACGTGGTTAGGCGTTTATTATATGTGACCACGCTCACAAGTCGCAACATCTTAGAAAGATGTATCTTGTGTGTTTGTTTGTTTTTTTCGTATTTTGATTTATATTATTTCTTGTATTTTAGCAGACACACAATTTGGCTTCATTTGAAACAAATGATTAAACAAATTTCTCTCACGTGGAGTCTTATATATCTTCATTTGAATTATTTGATTATGGGTTTTTTATGCCCCTCATTGAAACTCTCGATCACAGTAAAGAAATTTTTTATTAGAAACATACTTTTTTTTTATTATATATAAAATTTTGAAAATGGCACTCCAGTATATATCAACATCAACAGTAGCTGACTATTTAAAAAATTAATTAACCAATTTTCTTTTTTCCTGGACAGTAATGTTTTTTACTTCTTTATTATTGTGTGAGGGATACTTTAACGTTTAACAAAGTTGGGCTGAAATTTGGGCCTAACGAACTTTTGATAAATTAGCCTGGGCCTAATGTTTTGGGCTAAAGAATGTTCTTATAGATTGGGCCCAAAGGTAATCTCAATCAAACTATAGAGTATCATTACCAGTTTTGATAGGCCATCCACTACCACGTCATTGGTTCGAGGTGTAAGAATGGAGAAAAATGGTGTTGGCAGTTCTTTCCCATGACCATGGGCCTAACATGGGGTGAAATCCGGATTAATCGGAACCGAAGGTTTCAGTAAACCAGGTGGGATACCAAAAAAAAGTTTTGATAGGCCATCGCAAAAGAAGGTTGAAGTAAGTTAAATTTCAGGGGATCATTAGGCATAAAAACAGGCCTCGAAATCCAAAAAAGTTGTAGTCTAATTAGTTGTAATATCATTGTAATGATGCTATGAATATAAAAGCATCACATCTACGAATATGTTGGATCTAGCGGAAGCGGTTAGTCTCTTACAACGTAACAAATTAAAGTTTGAATTTTATTGAGAAATATGATTATATTTAGTGCATAACAATGTCTCAAATATAATAGGTAGTTGTGCTTAGCCACACAAAAAATAGCATCACATCTTTATATTAAAAAAAAAACGAGGAAAGTTGGGGCGAAATTCCCCCATTGAAATTTTTATATGTGAAAAACTTAATAATTTTTTATACACTGAATCTCACTGATAAAATTTTCAACAGAGGATTTTTTTTTTCTAGAAAATTGATGAGTGGCAATGGCCCCACCACACTTGGATGAGGTATTTGAAAATTCTATTTTTTTTTTTGAAAATACAGGCAAGCCGAAGCTTGAGAAGTAGGAGAGGCTAGTCTATGAAAGACTAGCACCAAAATACAACAAACTTGAAAAGAACTAGGGTCTACAGACCAATTGGTCCTGTAAAGCTATATCCAGGCATCCTGAAGGAATTGCCGGGACTAATAACAAGTCTGCATCAGCAGGAGCATTATGACCCTCCTTGGCCATATAGTCGGCACAAGAGATGTTATCCCTCGGGGTATATCGGAGCGTCACGTCCCGCCTGGTAGAAGGTCTCTAGTCTCCCTAATAAGGTCGCGCAATGGATGGTCGCATAACAAAGAATCTCTCATGAGGGTGTTGATCGCATCCAATGAATCAGAATAAAGGAGGATCTTTTGAAATCCCATATGAAGTCCCAAATTCAATCCCGCTTGATGGCATAGAGCTCGCTTCAATAACAGATGGAGACCAAGGGATTTGCAAAACCCCATCGGCCAGCCCCCTTCGAATTCCCGATTACTCCTCCGCAAGCCGCTTGAAAGTTGTGGCGAACCGATCCGTCTACATCAATTCGGACCGCATCTTCTCGGAGGGGGTCCAAGATCTCTCCTCATACCGTCAAGTTGAAAAATTTGATGAGATAAGTTGTGATTAACATGATTTTCCATAAGAAGATAGTTACACAAGTGGAGCAACTCCCTGGTATCTTTGTGTTCGCCTTGAAATAGAAAGCTGCATCTGGATGTCCAAAGAATCCAACATCCCAAACTGAAGACTCGTGGCCAAGAGAGTCCATGAAACCTTCCCTTACCAGGGTTATGATTGGTGTTCCAATCGAGCCATACCTGCAAATTACCTGCAAAGAACTGGGAAAAGTAGTTAGGTTTTAAGATTTCTGCCCAAAAATTTTTCGCTTTCTCACGCCTCTTATTATTATGTGAGCACGCTCTCCTCCCGATTGCATTGAAACGGGCAGAGGCTTTCATCGGTAAGCCCTCTTTTAGCTCTGAGAGAATTGGTGACAAGTCTCTCATGACCAACCTGCCACATGAAATATTTAACTTTTTCAGGAATCTGCCATTTCCACATTAGGGACCAGAAATTACTTCTACTCCTTCTTGCTTGATTAGAGATGTATAGGTAAGCAGCTTTAACAGAGAAGCAACCATCTTTCGCATTTCTCCAGGTGAAGCAATCCGGGGAGCCACTACCAGGCGGGTTCATTCGAGAAATACTATTAGTGATGTGGGAGGGAAGGATCCCACGCCATCTATTCGTGTCCCAACTTCCATTCAAAAGATGATCACGTACAGACTCATCTTCGTTGATTAAGGAAGGATCAACAACATAGGTAACTAAAGGATGGTCAAAGGGAGCCAAAGATCAGTCCGAATTTAGTTTCACCCCATTCCTGATCTTCCTACCAATCCCCTAATGAAGTCCTCCCAAACGTCAACAATCGCTCTCCATGCGAGAGGACGGGTTACGTTTCTTTGAGATTTTAGGCACAGCCGAGTTTCCACAATTATACTTAGACCAGAAACACTGGACCCAAAGAGCTTGCTTTCTGGTCAGGAGACTCCAACAAAGTTTCATAATGAACGCTTTATTTTGTTGCCGAAGATTTCTAAAGCCCAAACCACCCTCCTTCTTTGCCTGGGTAATTTTATCCCAAGCAACAAGATGCATTTTCCTGACATCCTCATTTTGAGACCAAAGGAATCTTCTGGAGATCTTGTCAATCTCATTGATAGTGCAAATGGGGAGAAGAGTTGATTGCATAAAGTACGCGGGAAGAGAGGATAAGACAGATTTTATGAGGACAGAACGCCCAGCCATTGTCAAAAATTTACTTTTCCACATGGACAACCTTTTTTTAGCTTTTTGAACAATGGGGTGATAAGTACCTTTCGTTACTCTTTTATGAATAATCGGAACCCCAAGATATTTTCCAAGATCAGAAGTAATTCCAATCCCTAGCAATCTGCTTAACTCAAGGGCTCTGTTGAAATTGACATTAGCAGAACAAAACATTCTAGATTTTTCCAAATTAATTCTATGGCCAGAGACCTCACAGAATAGTTGCATTACTTTACGAACTTCCATCATTTGACTAGTGGAAGCCTCCGTAAAAAGAATGAGATCATCAGCGAAGAACAGATGGGAGATCTGAGGGCTTCCCCTTTAAAGGTAAAGGGCTTCCAACGTCGGGCCTGACACTCAGATTTAATAAAGTGACCAAGACGTTCCATACAAAGGACAAAAATATACGGGCTTAACGGATCTCCTTGTCTAACTCCTCTAGAGGGTGTAAAGCTCGGGCTTTCATCACCATTCCAAAGGATGGACATAGAAGCGATGACATACAAGCCATAATGAGATCAATAAGATTATTGTCCAAATTCAAGCATATTAGGGTATTTTTAATGAAACCCCAGTCAAGTCTGTCGAATGCTTTCTCCATATCAATCTTGATGGCCACAAAACCTTTCTTCTTGCCCTTCATTCTCATGGAGTGTATGATCTCTTGGGCAATTAGGATGTTGTCGCAGCTGGATCTGTTCGCAATAAAACTGCATTGCTCATGACTTACAAGCTGGTCCATGATACCCCTGAATCTGCTAGCCAAAACTTTAGTAATGATTTTAAAACTTACGTTGCACAAAGAAATTGGCCGAAAGTCTTTTAACGACGAAGGATTATCAACCTTAGATATAAGAACAATCTTGGATTTATTAATGGTGGACATGTTGGAGGGGTTATTAAAGCAATCCTCAATGAACTCACAAATTTTATCCCCCACAACATTCCACTGAGTCTGAAAGAAATGAGCATTAAGGCCGTCAGGTCCCGGGGCTTTAAACGCTCCCATAGCAAAAGTCGCATTCTTTATCTCCACTCTAGTAACTCTTCTTGACAATGATCGCAAATCATTATTTTCGATCAGAGGAAAGTTAGAGCACAATTCTCCAGGGTCTTTAATAGAGGCATCACGAGTGTAAAGATTGAGAAAGAAATCATGGGCCATCATTTTAGTCGTATCGTGGTCCTCAACCCAATCTCCCCTATCATTCAGGATAGCACCAATTCTCTGCTTTTTCCTTTTAATTATAGTAGAAGCATGGAAAAATCTGGTATTTCTATCTCCCCCCTGTAGCCATTTACTTCTAGATTTCTGGAACCAGGTGATTTCTTCTTGAGTAGCAACTTTGTGGTACTCATGCCATAGCTTTCGCTCCAGTCTAAATAAACCCGTCTGTATATTCATTCTCCTGACATTATCAATTCCCTCCAGACGACGAATCAGCTCTTTTTCTTTTTGTTGAAATTACCAACCCTGTTGTTGTTCCAATCAGTGAGATATTTGGAAACTTTGCAAACCTTGAAGCCAATTTTTCTCACACCAAGCTTCCTTGGTGACATCCTTAAAATCATTTTCCAGAGTCCACGCAGCCTGATAGGAAAAGGATCTGTGAAAGCTTTTTCTCTGAAAAGACGGGTTTGAATCCATCACCACAATCCTATGGTCGGATTTAAATTTAAGCTCATTGCGAACAATGAAATTAGGAAAGGAGGTGATCCAGTTAAAGCTGGTAAAAACCCAATCCAGTCTTTCTTTCAACCCCTGCCTTTCCCAGGTGAATTTGTCACCCTGAATCCGGGCTTCAATGAGATCAGAGTCATCAATACATTTTTTGAAATGCTGCATTGAGTGCCAAGAGGGCTCACTACCACCAAGTTTGTCATTAGGAGATAAATACGTATTAAAGTCACCCAAAACGAGCCAAGGAAGATTGG
The DNA here is from genome assembly GCA_025563575.1 of Acacia pycnantha. Taxonomy (NCBI): domain Eukaryota; kingdom Viridiplantae; phylum Streptophyta; class Magnoliopsida; order Fabales; family Fabaceae; genus Acacia; species Acacia pycnantha. The sequence continues at coordinate 6,104,162 of JAMWYP010000030.1, read as the reverse complement.
AGTTAGCGAGCGAGCGGAGGGATTGCCATAGAGTAGTCCTACCCATAGCAGAGGTTTCGCCATAAATAATAGTCACAAGGCTCAGGGTGTTACTACTGAGATCTTTAATTTGACAGTGGAGCAACTGGGTGGAGGAGGTAAGGTAAGTAATATCAAAAGCATCATTGTCCCACAAAATCCAGATACCACCAGAAAACCCGGTAGATTCAACCCGAATCCAGTGACTAAAACCAAGTTTACTACAAACTTTATTCGCTTTATCACCACTAATACGAGTCTCCAAAAGGCAGAGAATATTTATTCGATACTTATTAATAATATCTTTGATAATTAAAGGGAAGGTCCGGCTACCGGCCCCCTACAATTCCAAGAGGCAATAATCATTAAGAAAATAATTAAATACAAGTCAAAGGATAGGGATACTTACCTGAGCTTGTCGATGTCCCCTCCATTCAGTTGTAGAGGTTGGGTTTCAGGCACAATCGTCCCGTTGTCCTCCAAAAAATCAGGCGCAATATCTTCATTCGGGTCCCACTGATCATGCGAGAGCTGATTTTGATCCATCAGAGCGACATCATGGTTTTGGTCTCTCACAGGGTCAGTGTTGGCGCGCCCAGAGTCCAGATCCTTTCCCATCTCAAACTGGGTTTCGGCAACCGAGGATTCTTGTCCATCCGTAAAATCTGCATCATCTGCAATATGCTCGATCAACTCTTCAGGAGGGAAAGATGGCGGCACAACTTCTGAGTGTTCTTCTCCTCTATCAATATCATCATTCTTCCCATTTTTGATTGTGATTGTAGAAGAGTTCACAATGTCAAGGTTGCATGGCACTATATCAACTATATCCTTCTCTTCAAAATTCTTCTCCCCCCCGACCTGCTCTTTCGCTTCGCTGACTTTTGAAGTCTCAATTGTCTTGGTGGATCCAAAAATAACATTGTGGGCTCTAGCTGCTTTCTTCATATTACGCACAGAGGATAAACCGTTGGGCCTTAGATTGTAACCATCAGAAGATTGGCTCAAAATTACCGGTTGGCCCACAAGAGCATTGGTAGCCTTACCCTCCTTTTCTTTCGCTTTCATCACCTTCTCCTTCTTTTCTCTCACCGTAGATGGCTCTAAATGAGGCTCCCCAATCACCAGAGAATATTTTTCATCCGTGACAAGATTCAACTTTTCTTTTTCGATATGACCAACCACATCTTCCTTGGTTCCGCTCTCCGATGACTCTATGAGGGACTTCCCAGGCTTTAAAGAACCAATAATTGACTTTTCTCTTTCTTTAGACCCAACGACTCCTTCCTTAATAGAAGGTAGGGCTTCACCCTCTTTCCTTCTCCATGAAGTCGTAGCAACTTCTGTCTTTCTAAGGCGATCCACATCTTTGGAATAGATACGATCCTCCACATCCTGTAACACATCAAACCTTGAACCTGAAGCAGATTTCTTCCCCTTCCCATTTGACTTATTATTCTCGGGCATTCTCCCCACCTTCCTTTCTGGCTCAACAATGTGGGTTCTTTTCCTGGAGTTACGCTTGGCTATCATCCATGAACCAAATTCTTCGTCAGAGTTAATGCCTGGCATGCTAACTAGAGGCTTTAGTTGAGCATGACAGCAGCTTGAGTTTTTGAAGTATGGCTTGTGTTCACTACAGGTTGAGAAATCTCTGTCGAATTCTCCTCCGCGTTACGAACTAGCGGGCACTTCTCTTGAGAATGTCCATATTTACCACACTTAAAGCAAATTAAATCAAGTCCCTCATATTCCACAGTGTAAATAGTAGATCTAATGACAAACCTGGATTTCAGGGCTTGATTTAAGTCCACTTCTACACTTACCCTAGCAAACTTCCCTCTTTCCACCATCATATTTTGATTTTTGCATTGTGCTAAGGTATTAACATCCACCTTAAGGGCCTTGCCAATCATATTTCCTATTTCAAGTAAGCACTCTTGAGTACACATGCATCGGAAGAGTATGAATACGAACCCAAACTGCCACTTTTTGAATCTCATTACTATAAGGGTTGAAGTTTGGGCTCCATCTCTGCACAGCTAAATAATGTCCTTGTATCACCCAAGGACCATCAAACAATAACCTCAATCGCAGATCACTATTTCCTGTTTTAAACAGAAAATAGTTGTTTGGTAGATCGATGAGCTCAAAGCTTTTTGATCTAAGGATCCAAGCAATTCGGTCTTTCATCATTTCAAAGTTCGCTGACTTCCCTAGTAGAGTAAGAATTAAGGCATCCTTCCAAGGACGACAAAGACTCATCAATCTTTCATCTGACATGCTTAGCTTAGGTAAGGAGTCAAGAAGAGTTTTTTGCTCCTCAGTAAGAGGTGTAGAAATCTCCTTCTCCTCACAGAGCCATTCTTTCATTTGGTCCTCCAATTCTTGAGAGAATACCTCCTCTTCCTTCTCCAAGAGTTTGCTTCTGTAGGAGATTTGGTTCCTTTGATAAGCAAGATGCGAAGGAGGCAAGGTGTTGTTTTCCTTAGCCTTCTCATTTTGCAACATTAATACCGAGTTCCCCTCTTTCGACTGGTCTCCCTGCCTCTCCATCAACACAACTTCACTAAAATCTCAGAAGACAGCAACAAGAGCAAAACTAAGAGGACGAGAATCGATCATGTCTTTAATTAGGAAGCAAAACGTCCAGAACATAAGAAACCCAACACACAGACTAATAGAGATCCAATACCAAAATCACAGATCAAATCACCAGCACACAACCAAAGCCAGAACCCAAGACCAAGCAGATCTGAAAAATCTCTATCTTAAAACAGAAAATACTTAGCCATTGAGGAAGAACAAAACCAGAACCAAGACCTCAAGGGTCAAAGGAGGAGACTGCAAAAACGAAGCAGAAGACCACAACAGAGAAGCAAAAACAGACGCCGGAAAATGCCCACGCCGGAATCAGAGCCTCAACCAACAGAGAAGCAGATAACAGTCCACGCCGGAAAAAGCCCACGCCGGAAACCCCCCGCCTGAACCAGAACCAGAGCGAACTATTGCGGACCTGCAAACTGGCTCGAACCACGCCGGAGTCCCACCTAGACGAGCTAAGGCGGACCCGCCTGAATCAGAACCACAACGAACTATGGCGGACCTGCAAACTTGTTCAGACCCACGCCGGAATCCCACCTCGACGAGCTATGGCGGACGGCAGGGGGAGGGAGAAGATGCGACGGTGGAAGAGATGGGGGGTGGGGGGACGGAGGCGGAGATGGAGATGGAGGGTGGGGGGACGGTGGTGGAGATGGAGGGTGGGGGGACGGAGGGGGAGATGGAGGTGGGAGGACGGAGGCGCGTGGGTGGAGGTGAGGGTGGGGGGACGGTGCCAACGGTCAGAAAAGGGCACAGAACCCAAGAGAGAGCATTCTCCAAGCTGTTCTGTTCACGCAAGTGATTCTTTTAAAGAAAGGTCGAAAATTCTATTGATTAGAAGGACATGAATTCTAATATTGATATTTGTGTGTTGAAATCTTATAAAATACAGATATTTTTTTGTAAATAAAAAAATATTAAGTTTTTCTAACTAATAAAATTTCCAAATAGTAACTTTTAACTGATTTTTCCTTGTTTTCTTATTGTTATATTTGCGCCAAAGTTTTAATTTTTCCCCATCAGCATTGGTCACACACACAGAGGCGGACCTAGGTTGTAGGTTGGGGCAAGTGCCCCCCAAATATTTTTGGATTTTTTTTTAAAAAAAAAATTAATACATGTTTGAATAATAGAATGATGACATTATAATTACTTTTATTGTAGTATACTTTTTTTTATTAAAATATATGTACTTGAACTTATTGAGTACCCATCCTTCATTGTTATTTATGTAGTTGCATTTATTTCTAATAGTACTTAGCCTTACTTTTCTAAATAACATGTTTGTAAAATAATTAAATATATGTACTTGAACTTATTGAGTACCCACCCTCATTGTTTTTTATGTAGCTGCATTTATTTCTAACAGTACTTTGTCTTACTTTTCTAAATAACAGGTTTGTGAAATAATTAAATATATGTACTTGAACTTATTGAGTACCCACCCTCATTGTTTTTTATGTAGCTGCATTTATTTCTAACAGTACTTTGCCTTACTTTTCTAAATAACAGGTTTGTGAAATAATTAAATATATGTACTTGAACTTATTGAGTACCCACCCTCATTGTTATTTATGTAGCTGCATTTATTTCTAACAGTACTTTGCCTTACTTTTCTAAATAACAGGTTTGTGAAATAATTAAATATATGTACTTGAACTTATTGAGTACCCACCCTCATTGTTATTTATGTAGTAATTAAATATATGTACTTGAACTTATTGAGTACCCACCCTCATTGTTATTTATGTAGCTGCATTTATTTCTAACAGTATTTTGCCTTACTTTTCTAAATAACATGTTTGTGAAATAATTAAATATATGTACTTAAACTTATTGAATATCCACACTCATTGTTATTTATGTAGCTGCATTTATTTCTAACAGTACTTAGCCTTACTTTTCTAAATAACAGGTTTGTGAAATAATTAAATATATGTACTTGAACTTATTGAGTATTCACCCTTCATTGTTATTTATGTAGCTGCATTTATTTCTAACAGTACTTAGCCTTACTTTTCTAAATAACAGGTTTGTAAAATAATTGTCTCTTTTATTACATCATCAATATTCACTTGATTTCATAAATATTTTTTTGATATTTTTTTTTCTTGTTTATATTTTCTGTTTTTTAATGCATTTAAAACTTTCCTAAAAAAAAATTTTCGGGGCGCTGCCCCCGAACCCCCGAATCCCCCACCAATTGTACCCCATTCTATAATTTTCTGGTTCCGCCACTGCACCTACACATCAAAGACTGAGATAATGTGTTTGGGATGGCGTTTTGCCATCCCAAAAGCAGCTTTAAAGCAGCTTACTTGAGTTTTAAGCATGATAGGCTTATTTTTGTTTGTTTTGTATAGTGATACTGATACCCATATCTTACTTTTGAGCAAAGAGTGGCTTATAAGATTTTAACTTCTCCAATGAAATTTATGATATATTTTGTTTGTTAATATAAGACATATTTACCTAATTTAATTAAATTAAAGAAGTTGATTAAATTAGTTAATATAATATTTATTTTTTAAGACACTCTAATCATATTCCTTAATTCTCTCATTCTGTCTCCTTCTTCATTATTGTTGAGGGAGCACAAATAGAGGTAAATTAAGAAAATATTAACAAATATGATAACTCTGTCTTATATTTATGATCAAAATCAACCCTCAAATATATCTTAGAGTAAATACCTTTTCTGATCCCTGACAAAAAACACGGACCCCATTTTGGTCCCTGAAAAAAAAAAAAGTCCTTTTTAGTCCATAAAAAGGATGAATAATGGTCTATTGGTGGACATTTTGATCCCTCACTAATTTCCAAAAAGTCCTTTTTAGTCCCATAAAAAGGACGAATAAATGTCGGTTTTTTTTGTCAGTGACTAAAATGGGGTCCGTGTTTTTTGTCAGGGACCAGAAATGGTATTTACTCTATATCTTATATTGATAACAAGAGGGAATACATATATAATAGAATACCAAGTACATACGAAACTTGGTGAATCTACTATACTCAAAACAATATGATAAGTTTGGATCTACTCCGTATCGTTTAGTGGTAGGAGCATTCTTTCTAAAGACATGATTTCTTATACACCAAAATTATACTATTATATTCGATAATATTTATCTACAATACTTGACCCACTTTATTATCTCCTACATCATTTACAGCACCATTTTCATTTACCTTGTTAATCACATATCTTTTCACTATTTCTTCCCCCCAATCCCATACGTGCAACACTACGTACGTCCCAATCCCACCAATCAAACCATAGGCTATAGAGTACGTCAACGGCATCAGCATTATTGTCACAAACGCTGGGATCGCTTCTCTCATGTCATCCCACTTAATCTCCACCACACATCTCATCATCATCACCCCCACAAGGATCAACGGTGGCCCCACCGCCCACGCTGGTATGGACGCCAGCAACGGTGTAAAGAACAACGCCAAGAAAAAGAACATTGCCACCGTTAACGCCGTTAGGCCTGTCCGTCCTCCTTCTCGGATCCCTGTTGATGATTCAATGAATGTCGTCACTGGCGAGGTGCCTAAAAGTGACCCGACCACTATAGACGCGGCGTCGGACAAGAAGGCGAAATATTGACCTTCAAAATCACCGTTGAGATCAACAAATCCTGCAAATCTGGCCATTGAATATAATGTGCCAGTTGTGTCCAAAATGTCCACATACAAAAACGTGAACAATGCCTCCCAAAAGCTGCCCTTGTTCATACCCTTAAATTTTAGGACACCTAATGTGCTCTCAATCACGTGCACCTCAACCACCTTCTTAAAGTACTCATACCCTGAATCTCCTAACTCCGAGTTTGGAAACACCGTTACAGATGTGTTACGGAACCACGATATCACCGTTACAAAAACGACACCGTATATCATGGCTCCTTTAATGTTTTTAACTAAGCAATATGCTATAATTACAAAACCAACCATTCCTAGCCACAGCGTTGGACTCTCCATTCTGTTGTTCAAACACAGTATATCATCAGACACAGAGCCACCTGGCAGTAAACTAACAGTTCCGTTAGCTGCCGTTATAACGGGGGCTAACGCGGCCCGGGAGGATCTCGGGCAGGCTCCGAGTGTAACCAAGGTTGATGGGCTGTACCCGATGAGCCCAATTCCTTGATTGTTCTGAAGCCCAATGAAAGCCAGGAAGAAACCGATTCCTGCAGAGGAAGAGACTCGGACGGGTCGGGGGACGAGTTTGGCGAGTTTGGCGCGAAAGCCGACGGCGGAAATGAAGAGAAAGAGTAAGCCTTCCATGAAGATGGCCGTCAAAGCGGTTTCATAGGGTATATGACCCGACCCGTGAAACCCGACTACAGAGTAAGCGAAGTAGGCATTGGCACCCATTCCCGGAGCTAAAGCCAAAGGCAGGTTTGCTGAGATACCCATTATAGCACAGCCAATGAGAGACGATGCTGCGGTGGCGACTATGAGGTCCTTTCGGGTTTTCTGGAGGCAAGCGGCGTAACCCGGGTTAACCGGCGGGAACTTGCAGGAGTTGTCGGGTTGCATGATACGGTGGCTCGAGGCGGTGCAGTGAGAGAGGGGGATGTTGGGGTCGGAGCAGAGAGGCAGGCAATCGGAGACGCTGCAGGTGCCGCCGGAGTCGGCTAGGATGCTGGCGTTGACGGCGAGAATGTAAGCCATGGTGAGAAAGGTGGCGGTGCCGGCTCGGAGCTCAGTTGTGAAGCTAGTGTTTCTCTCGGTGAGCTTGAACCGCTTGCCAACTCGGCTGTTAGCCACGAAGGAGTTGAGCCGATCCGGGAGTGATGGCTTATGGGTTTGGAGTTGAACCTGAGCCGCCATTGATGGCTGCAAGATGAGCTTGCAATAGAGTATTTTTTTCGTCAGAGGAAAGTGAGAATTGTACGTGAGTTGATGGATGTACATAGGGTATTTATATAATGAAGAAAGGGGATTGGGGGTGGTCTTAAGATGGGGCCCAAAGTGGTGGGACCCACTCAGTGCATAGATTGGTATGAGGCATACGAAATTGCTGAGACCATGAGAGTTATAGTCATGAAGACGCAGAGTTGAAAATTGGAAGGAGATTTAGGAGGGAGAATCTGGTAACGTTGTGATGTGATGATACATATGTTCCACCAAAAGTACAAGAATAATAACATACACAATCTTTTCTATAAGCAACTATAAAACCGACTGACGATTAAGATTAGTTAAAACTAATAAATTTGTCAAAATGTCATGTTTTTGCTAAATATGATCATTCTTTTATAAAAAAAGCATAGGAGAGAGAATGAGTAACAAATATGAGAGATTATGAGTATAAAACATAAGAGAAAATATGTAATAAATAAGTAAATGAAAGAGAATTGGTGATGAGTAGGGATAATTAATATAAAAATGTGTATTTAATAGAGGTAGAAAAGGAAAAAGTAGTTTAAATTTTGAAACACAGAGAAAAAGTTACTTATAAAAAGGATTACCCCAAAAGAAAAAGTACTTAAAAAAAGATCGGGGAGCTAGTATCTTTAAGCCAGTCACCTTCCGTCGTGAATTCAACTTCTACTAATCTATCTTTAAGCCAGTCACCTTCCGTCGTGAATTCAACTTCTACTAATCTAAAAATCTTCTATTATAATTACCTGATGAATTAAGCATAAATGTTCTTACTATCAGCGTAGCTTACAACATGCATGGCCAATTGTCATTACTGTTTTTGGACCAAAATCAAGTCTTATGCCATACGGACGTTAATTAACGAATACGTATTAATTAAATCTCCAATTACAACGATCCCTCTCAATGCAATAAAGAAGTTTTACTAAAAAGAATGCCCCAGCAAGGGTGGAGTCTAGCTGAAGCTAGATCCTCATTACAAGTCCCCGAAAAAGTGGCCACATTTAGTGTTCAATAAATTAGCTTTCACTTGGCTTTTTACTAGGCATATGTACCTTTTGTGAAGGCAATCATATTTAAGACGTGACCGGGTACTAAATATAAGCACCTCTTATAGTAGGGATTTAAACATGGGTTCATTACATTATAAGCGACTACCCTATTTCATTAGACCCAATATATCCTTGTTGGTTGCTAAAAATATATTTATCCCCAAAGCCTTGTCAGTAGACATCATTAATTTTGGCTCAATTAGCTTTTATGGATTCAAAAAGTGAGGTTTTGTGACAAAAAAAGCTATCCCAAACAAAGCTTTGAAGCCACCTCCAACTAGGGGTAAGGAAAAGACCCAATGGTCCAGGTAACTCAGATTTACCCGACCTGGTCTGGTGAAAAAGAATTGGCTCAAAACAATCTTGGGCCGACTAGTCTTCTCGGGCTGGAACAGACTTCGGACTAATGCCTCAGACCCCTTCGTCTGGTCCAGTCTGGCCTGAATATTGTTTTTATTTTTTGATTCACACAATACACACGTGACATGCCACACAAACATTGACACAGTACACACACACCGACACACTGCCACCCTAGATCTATGGAGGTGCGTTGGCTGAAGGTGTTCGCGGTTTTCTTAGAAGACAGCATGGCCAAAGCCAGCGATTGCTTTTGCGGCTATGATTGCTCAGCAGCGGCCAAACCGGGAAGGAAGCCGACGGCTATGGTTTTGAGCTTAGAACCGAAGACATTGTTGGTGGGGAAGTGGGGCGGCGTGGGTACTGCAAATCTTCTCCTAGTAAATTGTAATAGGGGTGATATTTGCAACAACAAAAAAGAGGAAGAAAAAAGCTCACTAATAGTTCACAAAGTAACTTATATTAAAGATAAGAATTTCTTCTAGAAGGTGCTATATAATAGAAAAGGGAAGGAGTAAGTTTATAATTGAGAGACTTGAGAGAGTATTATATTGCCACAAAAATGATCATTACTAACTTTAAAGTATGAACTGATTGTGCGCGCTGAACTTTCTATCCCACGCTTAGTTAGCAATTTGCCGAGGATAAGACATGTCTTTTTAAGATAAATGTGTCCCACCTCCATCGTCTATCACTAGTTAAAAAGAGTTTTCTTTTTCTTTTATTCATCTTGAATATAAAAACTATATTGAAAAGTTGGCATCTATATATGAAAATACCATCGCACAAACCTGTTGAATTAATCTAATTAATTTTAATGTGGCTTAAGAATATTAATTAAATATTATCACATTTTCATTACTTTTAAGTGATTATTTCGTCTATATAGGTCCTAATACTGAACCCCTAACAAATTAGGACCTAGCTGTTTTAGTTAGCTAATCCCGATTCACTGCTAATGAGAGACAAATGGATTTTACTTTAATCACATAACTAATTTATTCATTCGAGTGGCAATTGAGTGTGACTTTACTATTCAAATGTTGAAGTTATAGTGGCTAAAAGTGTTATAGTAATTTTCAAGAAATCAAGACTCTAAATTAAAAGTATCTTATAAAAAAGATCAGATGAGTATATCAACAACATTACTGAGATATTTTAGTTGAGTGAAAGAGAAGCTCCATTTCAAATAGGGAAAAAAAGATCATATTAAGAGAACACTACTACAAAAAGCAGATATGACGTCCCCAAAAAAGTCATTTTTTAAAAAAGAAAAGCAAAACATAAAGACAGTGACATTTTTGTAATTAAAAAAAGTAATTTTGAAATATTAGACGTCCCTTTAACAAAAACGAAGCCAAAAATATACTTTAGGTGTCCTAATTTATAAAAAGAAACGCCAAAAGCAGGGACCTTTGGCGTCTCTCTTAGAATTGGGACTCCAAAAGTGTTATTTCGGCATCCCTAGTTTAAAATTGGGACGCCTAAAGGGTCCCATTGCCTTTTCTCTTTCATCTTTCATCGCACACTTCTCTTATGCATGCCGCCCAATCCCTTTCTCCTTCATCTTTCATCCAATCCTTTCTCCTCCGCACTTCTCTTTTGTCGCCCACCAAATCAAGGAAGAGGCTTTCGCTCGTCGCCCGCCAGATTGAAGAAGAGGTTTTCGCTACCGCTGGTGGTTTAGCCTCCGCAGAGGACGACATCATCAAGATCCTTCAAAGCTCTTCCTTCTTTGTTCTTGGTCGCTCGTTCTTGAAAGCTCCAGCTTCGTTCTTTGCATTGTAGATCTTTTCTTCTTTTTTTTTACCTTTTGTTTCATAATTTTTTTCCCGTTCTTTGGTTTGTTTCTTTGTTTTTTCCTTTGCTCGATCCATTCTTTGATTTCTCACTTTGTTCCCCCAGGATCGCCTCCGCCGCGTTGGCTCCCTTAAATATTGGCCTCAACGGGGCCGGTGACATCGACAACCTTCGACGAAGCGAATCTTGAAGGAACTCAAGGATTTGCAGAAGGATCCGCCTACTTCTCACAATGCCGGTATCGCATGTTGTCTCTCCTTATTTATTGTAATTATAATATTTCAAACTCACTTGATTTTGTAAGTTATGTTTTTGTTGATGGTTTGATTTTGCTTCTATCTGTTCTATAACTTTCGGTGCTTGTTATGTTACTTTCGGTGCTTGTTATGTTATTCTGTGAGTCAAAATCCTCTCGATTCCAAATCGACGATTCTCAACACACCAAACCTGAATCAACCCTAAGCGCGATTGATTGGGAACGATCGAGATCGAAGCTGGTGAGAATTTGATGAGCGATTCTCAACGCACCAGTCCTGAATCACATTCGATGCTCGTGCGATCCGGATGAATAACACACGTTATGGGTTTGGGTTTATTAAAAAAAAAAAAAAAAGAAGAAGAAGCCTTACGGTGTCCCTATTATAAAAGGGACGTCGTAAGTCTCTTATGACTTTCTTTTTCTAAGGGACATTGTTCCCAAAATTTATTACATCGCTCATATAGGCGTCTCCCTAAAAATGGACATAGAAATGACCTAAAAACGAGCGTTAAAAGTATTTTTTGTAGTAGTGAAATTTTCTTTTATTAGATCTAGCACGCTTAGAGTGTGTAGGTGTGTGAGTGTGATATGATATGATAATATGTCAACACTAAATACCTTACCAATTAAAATATAATGTTTTAACTTTAAATTTCTTTCGGTCGTCATATCTCTCCTAATCCTTTATATCCATATCAGTAGCCCTACTCAGCTGCCTTAATTAATTATAAATTGTTTGGCCAATACATATATAATTAGTGGAAGAAACCTCATTCTCTTTTAACTACGATGGGACCACTGGTATTTGATGCTTTTTTTGAATCCTATTATTAAGTATCTGAGTAACCGACTAATCTGACGTTTACCCGATGAAGGTCCACTTAATAGGGCTTGAGGCATCCAATAAGAGTTTTCTAAATGACAGTGAACAAACTTGATATCACCTAGTTAAGAGGCCAATGTACCTAACACTAGGACCAATTTTTATTAGTGGAGGAAACTCGTCTCGCATTATACTATATATATAACGAAAGATTCATGCATTTGTTAAGTGGGGATCAAAGTGTTATGATTAACATTAATGTCTTATTGCATGCATGAACTAGCTTCGACAAATCAAATCATCAAAATCAAAAGTGTAATAATTAAAACTCCTCTCTTAGTGCCTTGCTTTCTAAAATCTACTCTCTTAAGTGCGTTTCTTTTGATTGTTCCTTGAAATGTGGGTTACAGATAAAAGTTTTAGGGTTTTTCCTTTTTTTCCTTCTTTTGTTGTCACTTTCGGGGTGATCGATGTCAACAACAGTGTCTTGTCAAAATATACCCCTATAGAGTCCAAACCGACAGGGGCAAAATTAATTCATTAATAATATATCCATATGTATATATTAATTAGTTTTTGAACTAATAACATTGACTTACTGTGGATATGAAGCTACTTTTGTTTGGTTGGATTTCACTTGCTCCTCACTTTTTTAAGTTTCTTTGTGGGATTTGCCAACACTTATGTCTCTGCAGAATTTCAAAAGGTGAAAATCATTTCACACACGTAAAGTTATAGGGAAAATTTGGGAATCCCCTTTTGAAAATTTAATCGGTAAGGGGGGCCTAGTAAATTTTTATATGCACAGAATACTAATACTGGATTAAATTAAATTGTAAATTTGTATTGGAAGTTTTCGTTGATGATCAGTAATATTACTCTGGAAGTTTTTTTAGGTTCAATATTGCACCGAAAGCGTTAAAATAAAGCAATAATGTTGCCCTTTAATTACCGTTAAAAAAATGACAGTCAACATTAATTTTTTAATGGTCAACGTTAATTTTTTGACGGTATAAAGTAACATTGCTACGTTTTGCACCTTTTTGGGTAACATTAAACCTGAAAAAACTTAGAGGGCAACATTATTCCTCAGGTCTCTAAGATTAGTCTACCATCTCTCCCCTCCCCTCAAACCAAACATACAATCAGTGAAAACTTTCGAGACAAATTTACACCTTAACCCAATATTAGCACTCTGATTCAAGTCATTCTCACAAATTAATTTTTTTAATGGGGTTTGCCCCCCTGTTTTCACTAAAGTTAATTAAACCATTTTAATTTTATAGAGTTAGTGGATTGTGCTTGGTGACGATCTTCTCTTACTCTCCATCACTTGAAAAGTGAGATCAGTCGCTATTTCTATAGTGTAGTGGAGTAGGCACCATGCACTTTTATTTTTATTTTTATTTTCAGAATCACTTAGTATTATCAATTAAATTCAGTTTCAAGTAACATTAAATTCTATATGGGAAAAGCTTCTCAGTATATCTCTTTCCTTCTTTATTTGTTTTAAATATTAAAACTCTTCTTTTCAATCCAAGCATCATTGGCGCCATTTTTAATTTTGATTTAGTTAATTATATGATATTCAATACTGCTTCCCTCTCATCTTTAATATAAGAGCTAATCAAGGGTTGTATTTGGTCCTAAATAGTATAAGATTTCAAATCATGTTGTCTCTTATATGTTTATCATTTACCCCCAAACTAGTTTCTTAATTTATAAATTGATATATATAATGTAGTTGTGTCTAGCACAATGAACTAATGTTTAAACTCATTGGTAGCAATAGCCTCATTTAATGTCTGATATATGGTACTTCGAACTGGATTGTATCTAATAGGAGGATACATGTGTTTGCTATAGAATCTAATATTACACATGCTTATTTTTGGGAGACAATACATCACATAAGTTATACAATTAACTAATTTATTCCATTTTCTTAATTTAATCAAATTAATTAATAGTCATTATATTAAGAATAAGAGGTAATTCTGAATTGATTTGAACATTGTTTGAGTTGACCTTGGAAAAACACATTCACATAAGTCGAAACAGAACTCATCTCACAAATTTATCTAATAGTATAACATAAATCACGTTAGAAAAGCAACTTCTACCACTAATACAAACAAACACTAATTGAGAACATACCTCTTGATATGAATTTTGATTACACACATATATGAGTAAGTGGGGTAGATAGCTATATGGTCAAAAAAAAACTCAAGAATGAAACATCATGTAAAGCACATGGCCGACAAATTGTTGTTGGATTTGTTATCCTGTGAGACAAGATCTCTTCCAAACCCTTCTCATAAAGTATAAGCCAATCACTTATTCTCTTAAAATTTTATAGTGTTGATCTTCAAAAATTAGTGAGTGATCATCAACATCAAATGAAAGTTTTAATGTTAATAAATATAATTGTGTGTGTGTGTGTAAACAAGGATATGCTATCATTTTGTTCTTCTTATAAAAGAATCAATTGTATTTATATACTCTAAAATATATAATCAAATGAATTTACAAATTTAAAGATTAAATACTAATATTCCCTCCATGACCTAATAAACAAACAAAAATTGGAGAAATTTTTATTATCAAATACTCTTTCTAGTCCTAAATATAAGTTTCGTTATGAAAGTTTTGATTTGGCCCTAAATATAATATCTAATTTCCTCTTGTCTTCTATATTTATTGTTTCTTTATGCATTAAAATTTATTCATTAAATGGCAATGGCATCTCTTAAAAAGTGTAGCAAATTCTGTATATATTAATCGTAAATAACAACATTAACTATTTTTTAGTTATTCAAATTAGTTAAAATAAAATTACATTTAAAACCAAAGGGATCGAGTATAACCAAGGGAAAATTCTATAAAAAAAAATATTATGAAAACATCAAAATCTCAAATCAGTTTTCTTTGCTACGTTTGATTAGCTAGTAATTCTTAATATATGTGTACCTAACTTCATCCATTGATGATGTGTCGATGTATACATTAAGTTCGTTTAGGTTAGGTTTGACATCTTTCCTTTGAATCTAGTCCTCGCATATTGGCCACAAATAACCACTTAAAAAATTTATGGTCACTATGAATTAGAGATGTATAATCCGATTCTTTTTATTGAAAGCGATGTCTCAGGAAGTCCATGTAGAGTGGAGACCATTGATTTCTTGCTACCAATGTTTTGACAATAAGGAGTTCATTTTCCAATGCACATATCAAATAATTAAGGAAAAGTCATTACGAGATCTCGATGAAGGAATGTAATTAATTAACTAATGTTTTAATAAGAAGTGAGCAACATATATAAATCTCTTGTCCTATTTATATACTTTGGTCCTATTTATAAATCTCTTCATACATGTTTTACTAGGAAAAAATATAAGCCCCATTAATTCTGCATTAAAATTTAATAACTTTTCATAATTAATTCTTTGTGTAATATACACTATACATTCCATGAGAACAAATTCTACAGAATAATAAATTAAGTGAATAATAAGAGTGTACATTTAAATGAAATATTTAATAATGTGATTTATAAATAGTAAAAAAAAACTTTATATATATACTCCCTTCGATCCTAAATATAAGATATAGTTGACTTTTTTTGGGAGAGATTAACAAAGCTAATAAGTTAATTAACCATATCATATATTGTATATCGTTAGATTATATCAGTTTATATGTTAGGAAAAATAATTTGGAGAAAAAATGATAAATATAAATATTTTAAAGTAATTCAATTAGCTTTTTTAATATTTCCAAAAAAAAATCAACTTTGTCGTATAAAAACTAGAGGAGTGTGTGTGTGTATGAAACAAACTAAGCGTACAATACAAACTCAAGCCAAAAGAGAACTATTAACCAGCTTCGTCCATGGCTTTGTGTGTGTGAGAGAGAGAGAGATGAAGCAAAGGCTAAGTTAATTTGGAGGTGGTAATAAAGTTTAAGAAATGGAAATGGTAGGTAGTGGGTATAGCATTTTGCATTAAGAACGTTATTAGTCAAAGATTGCAGAATCTGTGACTGTGACCTGACTCTTCACAAGTCGTCTCACCACAGGGACGACGTCAATTACACAGTTGATTTAAATGAATTCTTTTGACAAAGAATTCCTAGAACTTAATTATATTTCTTCAAATTTGTGTTGATAAATATAGCCCCGCCATCAATTATTCTGTTATTTCACTGACAAAATATATATGTTATTGATCAAATATATCCCCTTAAACTTTTTGTTTTTCTTTTATAAATGATATCTCAAACTTTTCCTCTTTAGCTATGTGTAAACAACTCTAAATTTTAAATAAACCATCTACCATATTATATTATCAGATAAGGTTTCCGGTTATGCATATGACACCTTTAAAATATTTCATTTGTCGTTGCGTTGGGGTTATAGTTAGTACTACAAAAAAAACTTCGGATTACCCACGGAATTATTAATGGAAAAAATTCCGTCGGAAATTACCCATGGAATTTTGTGGGTAATTTCCGATAGAATTTTTTTCGTGGATAATCTGAGGTTTTTTTTGTAGTGTGGAGTCTTGATTCCAACCCAGAATTGTAATCAAGTACTACCTATGGTCCTTAATATAAGACATATTTACATAATTTGATTATTAGATTAAGAAAGTTAGTTAATATGACATGTATTTTCTAAAATATCTTAAATATCACTACTACAAAAAAGCTTTTTAATTAACGTCTATTTTTAGACCCCTTCTATGTCTCTTTTTAATTAGAGGGACACCTATGTGAACGATGTAGTAAAGTCTTCAAACAATTAAAAAATGGACGTCGTAAGAGACTTGCAACGTCCCTTTTCTTAAGAGGGCCGCGTAAGGTTTTTTTTTGTTTTAATATCTTCACGCGCCCTGAAGGACTGAAGAGTTGTTGGGGGGGGGAGAGAGAGAAACTTCCGGCTATGACGATAACAACGACAAAACGATGACAACAAAGTCGATAAGAATATAGACGACAACGAGTGGACCGACTTAGAATGGAGGGAATGGACCTCACCCGGCATAATTACTTCCCTTAACTGGAGAGGAGGCAACGACGAGGCAAGGTCGGAGGGGAAAGCATTCTTCCTCAACACCGGCGAGTAGAGCACGAGACGGAGTTGCCTTCCTCAAATAAGATTGCTTCCATCAACAACAGCCCCGGCTTGATGGAGAGGAAGGAAGCATTGGGGGATTGGAGTCAAGCGGTAGCCTAAATATAAGAACAGTGAACTAAAATCAAAATCAAGTTCTTTACAAGATTCGGTTCCAGATCGAAACGGATTCGGAATCAAACTCGTTCAGCAATGGGAGACTCAAGGACGCATCTAAAGAGGAAGAGGAGGAAGATTTGGAGGTCCAGGGGAGAAAATGCTTGAGTGACTTGTTGGCTATAGAAGACGAGGATGACGTCGTTTTTTGTGCATTGCTCTTGGCAGCTGCAATACTATGTGACACGCATAGCCTCTTAAGGCCCAGAAGATCTTTCCAGTGACTGAACACTTGGAAGCTTTGGGGGAGAAGAAGGAGGGGTGAGTCCCGAAGAGATGAGGGGTGGAGGCGGTGTCCGACAAAGGGGACTTGGAGGCGGAAGAAAGTAGAATCTGGGAAGTGAGATGGAGGGGAACCAGTTTGCCATTGGAGAAGAGCTGGTCGGCGGGAAGCATGGCGACTGGATCTTGAAGAGAGAACTCGAAATTAGTGAGAGAAGGGCAGGGATCTGGAAAGTGAGGGGGCTGAGATTTGGGCGGAACAAGCCAAGGGCAGTGGAAAATAAATGGGACATTTCAGGCATCCCAAGTAATAATTGGGACGCCTAAAGTGGAATTTATGCATCCCAATTTTAAATTGGCGTTCGTTTTTGTTCAACTGACGCCCAATATTTTAAAATTCCTTTATAAAATTATAAATATGCCATTGTTTTTAGTTTTTATTTATGTTTTTGAAAAATGAACGTTTTTTGAGGATGTCATATCTATTGGTTGTAGAAGTGTACATCTTCCTTGAGGGTCATTCTCTCTCCTTCTTTGTTATTGTTAAGAGAGTATCAATAGGGATAAATTTGAAAAAGAATGACAGATATAAAAACTATGTATTGTATTTATGATTAAGATCAACTCTCCAAATATGTTTTATATTAAAGACGAGAAGAGTATAATTTTGGTTGAACTTCCTACTATTACAAGTGTTCGCTTTATCTATACGGGTGTCTTCTTCCAACTCTAAGTTAGTTTTTTATATCAATTTTATTCAAACTCAATTTAGGGAAATCCATGGTTTTTCGTCTTTTGTGAGTAAAATTAGTGGGATAATATTTTTCATCAACTTTTTTATTGATGAATTTTTCACCATGCGACGTCCCAGTACATGATGTTTTTAGAAGGTGTACTACCTGCTCATATATGTTTTGCCGATGGATTATCAGCTTTATGTTTATTGCCGGAGATGATTTTCATCTTGCTGCTGGAAGTATGTGGTTATGTATCCTTTCTTTTGGCCAATCTGTTGTGCATCCTTTTACTTCTAAAGGTGTTAAGACTTTTAATTCGCGTCACTTAGGATGATTGTTGCAGTAGTTGTGTTTACTTCTTTATTCAATGCTTCAGTTTTGTGAGCTATTTTTAAAATAATATTATCTGGTATTCGATTCGGGGTCGCGGCCGCCCTCCTAACACAAGTGTCCTCTCTAGAACTCAAACTCGAGACACAAAAGGATCTAGCGAAACTTTACACCACTAGACCAACTCTATGTTAGTTTTGTGAGCTTTACTATATGCTATTATCTAGTGTGTGATATATCAATCTCTTAGTATTTTTATGTTATACTAATGTTTTTAATAAATATATTTGATCATTTTATAAAAAGAAAGTGAATAATGAATAAATTGAAATTAAGAAATTACAATATACACATAAATGTAAAAATTAAAGAAACTCATTATAAAGTTTTTATTGCCAAAGAGATTGTTTACGCAATCAAACTAAAACTTTAGGTGTAAATGTTATGAATATAATATTTGTGGTTGTCTATATATATCTTCCATTATTTCATATATATTCTCTCTCATTATTTTCTTATGATTGTAGAATCATATTAATTGTAGATTAGAGAGTTGTGCCAAAAAATAGAAGGCATGTGTATGTTATATATTTTAGGGTTAAGGTGCGATTTGGCCAATAAACTATTCGTTCAGGAGCGTCCAACACAATTAACTATTAAATGGATCAAAAATACCAACAAACTTTTTAAAAAAAGCGTCCAGCACAACGCTGTTAACACCGTTAACAAAAAGTTAACCTCTGTTATCTAACCGTTATCTAAGGTGCAGATTGGCCAACGAACTCTTATTCCAGGAGCATCCAGCACAAAATTCTAATAGTCACACCTATTTGCAAGAGAAGCATAAAAATGTTAGGCTCTATGTTATCTCCCATGTTCCAATATATAATATATTTTTTTATGAGGTTTCATCTAACATTATTTGATTAATAAGTGCACTTTTACATATTTTACTCTAATTCTCTCATATCATCTATCATACATTCTTTTTCTCATAAAAATTATTATTTTATTTTAGAATAAATTTATGTTTTTTTTTTAGCAAATTATAATTTTGACAAAATTAAAGAATGAATAATTTTTGTCCATAGATATCTAGAGAAGTAGTTTTGAATAATGACAATTGAGAAAAAATTATTTAATTTAGTAAAATTTAGAATTTTGTGCTGGGCGCTCATGGAGTAAGAGTTCGTTGGCCAATCTGCACCTTAGATAACGGAGGTTAACTTTTTGTTAACAATGTTAACGGCATTGTGCTGGGCGCTCCTTTTTAAAAGTTTGTTGGTATTTTTGGTCCACTTAATAGTTAATTGTGTTGGACGCTCCTGAACCATAGTTTATTGGCCAAATCGCATCTTAACCCTATATTTTATACAATACTAAATAGTGAATGAGAATTACTCTTTCTTGTTTTCTGCTCATTCTTCTTTTCTCTTCTTATCTTTCCTTTTATTTTATAACAAGTTGTCAATACAAATACTCTAACAAATGTATATTTCTCTCTAGTTATTTTAATGATTTCCTCCACCTTCTTTTATCTTAATTTATTTGATTTATCTGGGATAATGTGAGCCCTTACATGTTAGTCAAGATTGACTTTGAAAAAGCTTATGATAAGATGTCATGAAGCTTTTTGAGGAATGTTCTAGAAGAAATTGGCTTAGATGAACAAGTTAGATTGATAATTATGAAGTGTATGAGCACTTCAAAGATGTCGATTATGTGGAATGGAGGGAGGAAGGAGAGTTTTAAGCCATCAAGAGGATTAAGATAAAGTGATCCTCTCACCTTATTTGTTTGTTTGTGCTTGGGATGGAGAAGTTATCACATATGATTGCAGAGAGGGTTAGTAGTGGGGCATGGTTGCCTTTGAGAATGTGAAGAAGGGGTGCTGAAATATCCCATTTGCTTTCTGAGGATGACCTCTTGTTGTTCTGTGAAGCAACTGTGGATCAAACATGTAATATGTTGGAACTAGTGGAGGATTTTGGAAGACTATCAGGTCAGAAATTAAATGTCCTGAAAACCAGCATTTATTTTTCAAGGAATACAGATAGAAGGGTGCAAAATGAAATCTGCAATATGACTGGATTCAGGAGAATGGAGGAAACAAGAGATACATTCCAGTTCCTGATTGATAAGATGCAGAATATGTTGAGTGGATGGAAAAAACAGACATAATCGCTGGCGGGTAGGCTTACTTTGGTTCAGGCGTCTCTAATCATATGGCCATATTTCGCATGCAGCATTTTCATGTCTCGGTGGGTGTGGAGCAGTATATGGAGAAGATTCAAAGAGAATTTATATGGCACAAGGAGGAGGGGAAGAAAAGCATGCATGCAATTAACTGGAAGCTCATATGGATTGAAGGATTTAGAGATCATGAATGATGCGTTATTAGGAAGGATAGGTTGGAATCTGTTATCAAAACCTGAAAGCATATGGTCTCAAGTGTTAATTGGTAAATATGGCAGAAATAAAAATCTGCTAGAAGAATGTGTTGCTAAAAGTACTGATTCTGATGTGTGGAGAAATGTGGCAGGGATTGGAGAAGTTGGCAGGATGTAGAGGATTAATTAGAGAATGTGATGGAAGATGGATTCGAGGGTTTACATGGAAGCTGGCAGAGGTGTCTGTTGTTAACATGTTGAGGAAGCTCAGAGAAGGTGAATATAGCAGATCGAGTTTGCTTGATATGGTAAAGCACGAAATGTGTAAATTTGATCTGGTCAGGATAACTCATGTGTACAGGGAAAGGAACCCTTGTGCAGATTTTTTTAGCTAATTTTAGTTTTAAGCGAAGTGAGGTGGAGGTATTTTTTGATGAACCACCTATAAAGCTTAGATAGCATATGTATAATGATGTTGTGGGGGTCGCATACCCACGTATAGTGATGATATAATTAGATGGGCGATTGCCTCAAATTTTTTTACTTTAAAAGAAGAGACAATTTTACCGATTGTTTTAAATATTGAGTTCCATGATTTAGATTAGATATTGTTATTGTTTTTCTATCATTTTTTTTATCTCCTTTACAAGTTTTTCTATATTTTTTTTTTTTTGTATAGCCAGAAATTATTTACCTCTAATTTCATGTTCAGAAATTATATGGCCAGATGCCATAAGTCATAGTAATTTAATTTTATATTCAAAATTGTAACATCCCATTTTTAAAGCGGATTTTTTTTTTTTTCAATCAGAGTAGAGTAATGGAGCGAAAGAGTAACTGATACATATTCAAATGTAAACCATAGTGTAACATAGTATGGATAATACAGTCATCCTACTGTTCCAAAAGTAAATACAAAAGCGGAATATAAATTCTCCGGCCAGCGGACTAATCGTGCTGCTTCCCCCGGTCTCCAACTCTCGGTCCTCCGGACCCTGAGGTACAAATTACCATTTTGCCCCTATTCCCCTAATCGCCGTAATTTCGCCAGCGCTTCACTACTTTAACTCTATTTCTCCAAAATTTTAACATATCTCTTCCTCCAACATATTTTTGAAATAAATATCATATCTACCCCTAAAACATGATATCTAAATCATACTTGAAAAACTAAAGATCTAACACTTCTACTATAACTACCGAAAGAACTTAAGACTAAGGACCGAAGAAATTACCCAGAGCTTCGCTGCAAACTTCCCCGGACTCCTTCCTCTTCATCTTGCTGCCCCAATTTCGACCTTGGCTCTTGGTTTTGGTGTGAAGAATGCAAATGATGGTGAAGTCCTATTTATAGGCAAAAATCGGTTACTATTCACACTTTGTCAGGCGGATTTTGGACCGTCGGATCGCACTTGGTTGGAAAGGCAAATCTTGGACCCTTAGATCACCTTGTCCGACCTCCCCCCTTAGGTGGCACAAAGTGACATCATCTTTGATGATGTCACAGGTTGCTTTTTGCCTCCGGCCCGATAAATTTCCCCGATCGGTGTCCTAATCGCGTAATTCTGTAAAATCTCAAAATTTCGGGAATATAGCCCTGAAGATCTCTTTTTCCTCTTTCAAAATACTTGGGTCAACTAAATTTTTGATCCCATTCAGGGTGTCATCGGTTCCGCGGAAGATTTTGGATATCCGCCTTCGGTTGCAGAAATTACTTCGGGTAACAACATCTTCGGGACAAAAATCCACTGATTCATAAAATGCCCAGATGTTTACCAACTCATTCTTGGATTTCAAGTTATGGCTTGGTTTCTATAGATTTTCATTTATCTGATTTGCTTTTTGAACATCAGATAGATTCATAGTCAATCTAGTATTACCTTTTTCGGTTACGGAAATAACTTTGGAGATAGCATACTCCGGGATAAAAGTTCACTTGTTTCTAATACACTCTGACTTTAGAAACCTTGTCCATGGTTTTCTAGTTAGGATTTAATTTCTATCGGTGGTCATTTATCCTATTTGCTTTTTCACATAAATTATATTAATAAAATAATGCAACTTGCAAAATAAATATCATGATATTTTTGCTTCATCCTTATCCTATTTTCCCTTCAAAATTTCGGCTGCCCCTTTTTATTTTATTTTATTTATTTTTTAATTAATATTATATATTTAAATTATTTTATAATTATTTTATATAATTTTTTCACAAAATTTCCCTATTGGTCCATACATGTTTTTAGGCTTAAAATTACTTAATCTCATATATTTTTCTTAATATTTTTCCAATAATTAGCAAATATATTTTATGCTAATTTTAGCCATAAACCACTAATTATAGGGTTTTACATAATTATCTTTGGATTTTCCTTTGTTTAAGCTCAACTAATTAGCCAATAATTATTTAATTAATTACCCACTAATTGTTGATAATTTTCTTAATTGGAAGAACTCATTACCTCACATCTTTTGCACTGACATTAGTATTTTATGTCCCATGCATTATATTAAAATTTACGGGGACATTTTGGTCATTATAATGCTTTTTGATTTTCCCCCTTTATTTTTCCAATGTTATATTTTATTAAATTACCAAAATTAGAGACAATATACTCTCTTAATTTTAATAATTATTTTACTGCCTCCTAGGATTTTTCATAATGTTATGCACCATAAGGGCATTTTGGTAATTTTGGCACATTATTATTTTTTCCTAATTTCCAAGAGATTTTTCCTTAGGAAATAACATAACTATAACACAGGTATTGAAACCACATATTCACTTATCAAAAATAGTCATTTTATTTATCCAGGTATTACAAAAATTATATGACTAGAAGTTATATCGCTTTAATTTTCTATTCTAAAATTATATGACCAGAAGTCATATCACTTTAATTTTCTATTATATGGTCGGAATCCATATTTCTTTATTCTTATTTTGAGATTATATGATTAAAAGTTATATCACTTTGATTTCTTATATTGATATAATATAGCCATAAGTCATATTCCTTTTATTCTTATTTTGATATTATATGGTCATAAGCCATATACCTTTTTCTATTTTATAATATGACCAGAAGCCATATTCATTTGATTCTCTATTATATGGCTAGAAGTCATATACCTTTTCATCTTCTATCCTATTGTAAGGCCAAAAGCCATATACAAATTTGTCCCAAAGATAAAATGTCAAACCCCGTTAATCTTTTTTATCCTGAAGATAAAAGGCCAGAATCCATATAATTTTATTTATGCTGAAAATATAGCAGAAGACATATAACTTTTATCCTCTATATTATTAAATGGCCAGAAGCCATATAATTTTTATTTCATATTTTGATTTTATCTTGTTTTATACATGATTTTTCTATGCCACCGTTTGCATAAAAGTCTTAAAACTGAATATATGATAATAATAATAAAAAGGACCCCTTTAGTCTTTGTAACAATTTTAAAGAAATGAATGACCACCAGAAGATGGTTATAGATCATTACAAAGGTTCTTTATAAATGAATGCATTCAATTTGCTCCTGCAGTAGCAATATCGAAAATGAAGTTTAAGAAATATGATGGATTAATTTCTTGCCTTGATGTGGCCAAACAAAACAATAAGTTTTTGTTGAAAAATCATGAATCTCGTCCAACAAACTGGAGGACATTCCCAAAAGTGAATGTAGTGGTGAATGAATCTAATTGTGGCTGTGGACGTGGATGTAGACGTGGTCATAATCATGGCGGGTCAAAATCCCACCCAAAGAGGGGAATTTTTTTATTAAAAAAAAAAATCATATCGAGAAGGTTGGTAATTATGAGTACAGTGACATAGATACTTCCCATTTGTATGTTGCTAATTTCTTAGCATAAATTATCTTTGTCTATTTGAACTATTATGCTTTTGTGTGTTTAAGGTTGCTACTATCATGTGTCTTTCCTTTTAAAACTATATTTTCATGTTTCTTTAAATGAAGAATGGGTTTTATTGACATCAATCCTGAAGATTTATGTCTCCTTGATAGTGCAACAACCCACATCATACTAAAAAATGCTAAATATTTGTATTCATTGATAATGCAATAAGCCAATATTCAGACTATATCCAGAAGTATAAATCTAATTAAAGGCTTTGGAATAGTTAATATATTGTTTTCTAAAGAAACACATGCTATTGTAAACTAGAATTTTGTCATTACAAACCTGCAGTTTTCCAATGTAAACCAGAAGTTTACTAATGAACTAAATGTTTGGCTAGACCGATTAGGCATCCTGGTTCAATCATGATGCGAAAAGTAATTGAGAATTCATGTGGTCATACCGTGAAGTGTAAAACAAATATCACGTTCCAGCTGATAATGCTCCTATCAAAATTGAAGTCCTTGAAGGACAACCATTGCAAATGAATCTAAAACACACCTAAAGCGTGAAAGGCCCATCGGTTCCAAAGATAAAAACAATCCTCGAAGAGAAAACGAGTTAAGAATTAATATAGATGGTCAAGTAAAGAATAATCAAGAAAAGTTACTAGCTCTAAAAGAACCATCTCTTGAAGAGTTATTAGCTCCAAAAGATTCATTTCCTAAAAAGTTATTATCTCGAGAAGAGATATCTTCATAAGAGAATGTTGTAGTCCTAGAAGAGACTAAGGTACCTGTAATGTGTGAAAATAATGAGATCTCAATAAATTATATTATAAGTGAAATCTGATAGGACCAAAATAAAGTCAAAGTTGACAACATCTTTGTTTATAATATAGCATATGATGTAATGAATGATAATGAAGATCATATGCCAAAATCCATTAGCGAGTGCCAACAAAGAAATGATTGACCCCTATGGAAAGATGTCATTAATTCAAAATTAAAATCATTCACAAAACGAAAAGTTTTTGAACATGTAGTCCTTACACCTGAAGATGTAAAACATGTTGGATACAAATGAGCCTTTGTATGAAAGAGAAATGAAAAGGTGCTAGAAGCACAAGTCACTAAAGGACTTGAGGTTCTAGAAGCTTAAGTCTCTGAAGGACTTTAGGTGCCAGAAGCACAAGTCCCTAAAAGACTCAAAGTGCCAGAAGCATCAACTACAAGTTCTCGAAAGCAATACTCAATTAAGTTAAATAAGTCTCTGTATGGCTTGAAGCAATTGGGGCCCATGTGGTATAATTATCTCAGTAAATATTTGTTGAAAGAAGCATACAAAAATAATCCAACATGTCCATGCATCTTTATGAAAAGATCTGGAAGTGAGTTTGCTATAATTGTTGTTTATGTTGATAATATAAACATTATTGGAATTTTTGAAGAGCTTGAAAAGGCAATTCATTGTTTGAAGAAAGAATTTAAAATGAAGGACTTAGGAAGAACGAAATTTTGTCTTGGGTTACAGATTGAGTACTAGAAAAATGATATCTTTGTATATCAAGAAACTTACACAAGGAATGTCCTAGAGCGTTTTTACTTGAATAAGTTAGATCCATTATGTATCTCAATGGTTTTAAGGTCTTTGCAGGCAGATAAAGATCCATTTAGACCTCGAATAATAAGCGAAGAAGATGATGAAGAACTATTTGATCCAGAAATACTATACCTTAGTGCAATTGGAGCACTAATGTATCTTGTGGCTAATCTCACTCAACCTAACATATCATTTGTTGTGAACTTATTAGCAAGATATGGTTCTTCACCAATACGAAGACATTGAAATGGAGTCAAGCACATTCTTCGTTATCTTAGAAGTATAATGGATATGGGGTTATTCTACTCAAATGTACCAAAGCATGAACTTGTAGGCTATACATATGCTAAATTTTTTTTCTGATCCACAGGATGATAAATCACAAATCTGGTATTTATTCACAAGTGGTGACACATCTATTTCATAGAGATCTATAAAACAAACTATATTAGCCACATCATCTAATCATGCAGAAATTATAGTCATGCTCGAAGCAAGTCAAGAATGTGTATGGTTCAAACCAACAATACATCACATAAGAACCACTTGTGGTTTATCTCTCCTAATAAAATTCCCTCAACAACCTATATGAAGATAATATTGTATGTATTGTCCAACTAAAGAATGGGTTCATCAAGGGTGACAAAACAAAGCATATTTCACTAAAATTCTTCTTCACTCGTGACCTTCAAAAGAATGGTGAAATAGATATCCAATAGCTCCTTTCCAATGAAAATCTAGCAAATTTATTTACCAAGTCACTTCCAAGTACAATCTTTGAAATGCTTGTTCATGACATCAGACTTTACAGGCTTAGAGATATCAACTAGTGTTGCACCAAGAAGGGGTGTTGATACACATTGTACTATTTTTTCCTTGTTCATGGTTTTTCTCCATTAGATTTTCCTAGTAAGGTTTTTAGTGAGCAAGCTTTATCAAGTGTATCAATAAACAATGTACTCTTTGTATTCTACTAAATTTTTGTCCCATTAGATTTTTCTTAGTTGAAGTTTTTAGATGAGGCACATGTTTATTATGAACATCCAAGAGGGAGTATTATGAATATAATATTTACGGATGTTCATATCCCACATTATTTCCTACTATCTCATTGTTTTCTATTCTCTCTCATTATTTTCTATGATTATAGAATCACGTTAATTGTAAATTAGAGAGTTATACCTATTATATATTACTCCCTCCGGTCCTAATTATAGGAACACATTTTGAAATTGGTTTTGGTCCTAATTATAAGAGCAAGTTTTAACTTTTGTCAATTTGTTCCTATAATACCCCTATTTATACTTATTATTAGGAGCATTTATATATATGTGTGTGTACATATAATATATATATATATATATGTGTGTGTGTGTGTGTGTGTGTGTGTGTGTGTGTGTTTATGTGTGTAGATATATATGTTGTGTGTGTGCGCATAGACAAACACACACATATATATGATGTTTATCTATGGGTGTGTGTGTGTATCTATATATGTGTGTGTGTATCTATATATGTGTGTGTGTAGATAGATAGATCTATATATATACACATATATGTTTATATAGCAAGACCATTATTTCAATTAGAAAATGTGTGAAAAGGAAAATTGGTTGGAGAGATATGTAGCGGGGTTGTAATTCACTTTTACTTATGTCATTTTAAATTTATATAAGGGCATTTAAGGAAAATGAGTGAAATTAACTAATTTAACTTCTCTCATTAATCTCCTCAAAACCAGTTAAATAGTTCTTATAATTAGGACCGGAGGGAGTATGTATTTTATACAACACTAAATAATGAATGAGAATTAATATTTCTTGCTTTCTACTACTCATGCTTCTTTTTCTTCTTATCTTTCCCTTTATTTTATAATAAGGTGTTTTTTTTTTTTATAAGAAAAAGGTTTTGGAGGGGTTCGACATCAGTCCCCCACCAAGGCCAGGGCACGGCCCCGGGCTCTATGAGCACTTACTGGGGACTTACGAGATCGCCTACCAAAGGAGTCCCAGCGACGGCAGAGGGGATCGAACCCACGACCCAAGGGCCTAATCCTGGATCCCTTACCATCTATGCCAACTCACATTGGCTAATAAGGTGTTATTATTACAACTCTTTTTGTTTTTTGATAACGGGCCAACTCTTTGATCTAGAGTTGTGGAACGTGTGCGTATAATGGGCTCAATAAGATGGGTTGGGTTTTTTTGGAATTGTCCAGTGGGCTTTATTGTAAACATTTCATGAGCCCAATTTCACTTTCAATTCTAGAGAACTTGTCCTTGTCAAAATCCATCACATATACCTTCGTCCTTAAGCTCAACTGGCAAAGGGGTCAGACACTCTTACTAAAGAAAGAGGGTTCGATCCTGAAGTTAGTCAAGGCGCTGGGGGAGGCATCCCATCTCTTAGATGCCTAGGTAAACGCCTGAGGGTAATAGACGGTTCGCCCTGCCTAACATCAATATTAGGAGGAATGAATATTTCGCCCTGCCCTTGGATTGTGGGTGAACTCAACCCCTTTTCTAAAATTTTCATATCAAAAAAAAATATATATATATATATATATATATATATCCATCACATATTTTGTATATTTGTCAAATTTTTTTCTTAATTTAACTTACTAATGTTCTCTCCACAATATTAAGAAAAAAAGATAATGATAAAATTAATGAAGATAATAAATAGGGTGTTTTAAAAAAAGCATGTCGTATTAACTAACTTAATTAACTTATACAATATAATCAAATTAAGTATATATATCTTATAGGAGTATTAAAAATGAGGGAGTATATTGTAAAAGCCATCAAGAAAGTTCACATCGCTATTAGACATAGTAAACTAGTAGTTATTTTATTTAAGGTTAAATTACATCCTTGTAAATGAAATTTTCATTGACTTGAATTTGCCAAAATTTTGACTTTTGAAAAGGCTCAAGGTTCATTGGTAGGGTATATTCTTCTAAAATACAATGACAAGGATAATATTTATTACAATTTTGATCATGACTATATATATTGGTTTTTTGAGACTATTTATTATTAAATAACATTTTTTCGTAGAAAAATAATAGATAATATCTGGTTCAAATTACAATTATGCAGTCACTATATATATGCTCTCACGTAAATATTTAACTGTTCATAATTTTTATTATTATTCTTTATTTTATTGGTCGCTCATTCTTTTTGTACTAAGTGGTATTGTCAACGTTAATATATATATATATATATATATATATCTCGGGTTTCAAGGATCAACAAAATTCTAAAAAAATCTTAAAAAAAGTCATATATCAGAAAAATCCTAAGAAGTTGATAATCACATGGATAGAAATGTTAATTAACAACTCTATCTATGGAATTAATAATTTCTTAGAACTCTTCTGAGATTAAAATTACTTATAAAACTTTTTAAAAATTTGGTTGATCCCTTAAAAACGAGAGGGACTATTAAAAAAAACAACAACATAGTACTCGTAGTACTTACGTATTAACATCCAGGAAAAAAAGACAAAGTTAATAATGAGATGAGACTGTCAGAGTTTGTTGAGTGTACGGCAATACATACACCATGACCAGGTATTAACGTTGGCACACACAAAAAAGACCAGGTATTAACATTTATCTTTTTATTTTTCTAATACTCTCAGTAAAATAAAATTGATTTGTTTGGAAGATTAATGAAATTATTTTAAAATGTTTATATTTATTATTTTTTCTCTCAACTATTTTTCTGATATTTAAACCGATATATCATTTAACTATACACAATATATAATATAATTAAATAACTTATTTGATTTTCTTAATCTAATAAAACAATTGTCTTATATTTAATATCGAGGAAATATGATCTTGTAAAAATGTGGAATTTACTGATTGGAGCGTAGGTTTCTTACGTAACTTTCGTACGATGTTTTCCACCTGAGAATGTTGTGCTGGTTTGAATTTGTCTTTGTATTTTTCATATTTAAATTTTAAAATTTGTTATCTTTTAAGAATTGTGTAATCTCCATATACTACCTTAATATATTCAATAGTAAAAATAATTTTTTTATATCATTTCAGCCATAGTAAACTATAATTACAAAATGTAGATAGTATAGATTTTATATTTTAATTGTTTTTTAAAATATTTTTTGCTCATTAAAAAATGATTAACCATTTTTTCAATTTAATCATATGAAGATAAAAAAATCCTTTGAAATATAAGGAGGAAGAGGGAGCTGCAGCTGCATATCACTCATCATTGTTGTGAATCACAAGAAAAAAGAGAGTTCGAGTTTCACTCTTCTTCTTCTTTTTCACGAGGACGAGAGGACTATGGAGAAGAGAAGAGACCAGCGTCACCGCTTGATAGAAGAGTAGCTATGAGCTTATAGATATATTAGACTTTTGTTTTCATTGTTGAGTTATAATTGATGTAATTTTTTTATTTTTATATAAGGCAGAAAACATAGATTATTAATATAAAATATGTATATAAATACATACATACATGCGGGCATAAGACATAAGAGATACATTCGTTTTTATTAGACTTAAAATAAGATTGAAAAAAATTAGAAATCAATCTCCTATTTTTTTAATTAGAAAACAACATTTTTTATGATTCGAACCAATAGAAATTAGTTGATATTAAATTTACATATTGGCCTTCGAAATCACAGGAGGAGGGAAAAAAACAAATACATGGGAAGCACATCACAATCCATTGCGCCTTGAATTAATTAATTATACAATTTACGGCTGATACAATTTATTTTAAAGCATGGACGGCTCATATATGTGACCCTTAATGCAATATTAAAGTTACAAACATGTTGGATTTTTTTTTTTTAATTCATCTCATGGTTGAAATTTATTTATTTTTTGATTATTTTAGTAAATTGTTTTGGGCACAAATTAAAATATTTAATAAATTTAGTTTAAATTTAATTTTAAGTATATTAATCTGCAAATCCTTATAGTTTTACCTATTTTTTTAGTTTGGTTCTTTTTTTTTATCATGTCCTTATAGTTTTCTTTTGATTTTTAATCAAGTTATTGTAGTTTTTATTTATTTATTTAGTCACTTGAAATCAGGGGCGGAGCTTGGAACAAAAATTTGGGGGCCAAATGTATAATCATTAACTGATTAAAAAATTTATGATTATATAAC
Source organism: Acacia pycnantha (assembly GCA_025563575.1). Classification (NCBI taxonomy): domain Eukaryota; kingdom Viridiplantae; phylum Streptophyta; class Magnoliopsida; order Fabales; family Fabaceae; genus Acacia; species Acacia pycnantha. The sequence goes on along the minus strand of JAMWYP010000030.1, from coordinate 6,072,754 downwards.
ATTTTTAAAATATTCAGATTTATAATAAAAGTTGGGAAGAGAAAAAATAGAGAGAATATAAAATCAAAGAAATAATATTATATTATTACTCCCTATATTTGGATGGACCAGAGAAAACACGGAGAAAAGAAACTCTATAAATTAAAAGTCATATGTAGAAAAACTTTTTACCTTCTTTATTATAATTATGATGATGCACCGAAGATAAAACAGCTCTACAAGAGACTATAAAGAAACTGGAAAACTCTATAATGATATTGTTGTACCTCACTCTGATTCAGCAGTATCATCTGTTGGCCATGCCTTTTTCCTAGATCAATTCAATTTACAGCGTATACTTCTATGTCTCATCCTCAATCATACTGCATTCACAAGATAACTACCAAGAACACAAAGAAAACTCACAAACTCTTGAAATAAAAATTATGACCAATTTTGTTACAGATTAACTCAACACTCATATTTCAAGTCAGACAAGTTGGAACATCCTGAATTTTAGAGACCTTAAATTTAATCTCTACAAAACCTAGAAGCACTAGATAATGTGATTAACATGGCAAAAGAAGTTACAACTTTGCGTAGCTTTTTTATCTGTCATGCTGATTGCTTATTCCTCAACAACAATTTACAGTATGCTTTTGGTTCTTGCATGAAGTAGACGTTTTAATCTGTTAATTTCTGTGATTGTGAATCTCTAGTTCAACCATAAACTTCATGTAATTGAACACCACAACATTGGAAGGCAAGAGACTGAGGTTTAGAATAAAAAATCAATTAACTTCATTCACAAGTGTAGTGTAGAATGAGTAAAAGTATAGTAAAGAATATGGAAAGATTTTTGCCGTGTCTTCCAAAATAAACCAAGTTCGTAATTAATTTGCAGAATTAGGGAACCTGGGTCGTTTCCCAACGAATTTGCAGCGGGCTTGTTCAATAACAATAGTGAAACAGAATGATAAAATGGGGGTTTGGTTTAACGAATTGAGCAAAACGAAATAACATAATCAAAGTGCAATAAACGAGTCAAACAGAATCAAATAAACAGAGACAGTTAAAGATGATCAACCCAACGAATTGATTCCGAAACCTCCATCATTGAACGAAAATATAACTAACCCACGTTTGGTTCGGATGAATCGAAATCTCTGCATTCATCCGGAGATTCCTCGCCTAGACGATCGCCTAGAATCTGCCGGACAGTGGCGTCTCACGTGCAATCGCACAAAGAACACTATAACCTAGTCCGAACTAAGTCCTTGGGATGAACCAAACCGAATATTAAATCTAATATTCGAACTATTTCAAAATCGAATCCGATAAGATGAAAACGAGAATCGAGTAGTTACCGATTAGGCACGAGTTCTCTGGATGAATCATGGAATCCTCATCGTTGGGTTAATCACAAGAGTTTAGCCGATCATGGTGGGAAAATCGAAGAACGAGCGAAGAACACGAAGAACGCGCGAAGAACATGAAGAACGATGAGAGAAAATGAAAACTTGTATTTTGATCCACTCTAATGTTAAAAACGTGAATGAATATGTTTGTGGCAGCTGCCATACTTAAAAATAACCTAAAACGAAATGGGCTCTCATAGTTTTAGCCCAAAACAGAAATAAAATATAACTGGACTTAAATTACAAAATTCGGGTCCAAAATAAATCCAGAATTGCACATCCGACTTTGGCTCCAAAATTGACCTCTTTCTTGACCGAATTTGCTCTTGATGTCTTCATAACAATTGTAGCTCTCTGAATCATCTGAAATATGAGACAAAAATGAGGCAAATCCGATGTCTGGTTCAAGAGTTATGGTAGAAATAGTGAAGCAACACAAAACTGGAATTTTATTATTAAAAATAGCTAAAATGCAATAAAAGGCCCAAGGCCCAAATAAACATAAGAGCCATTATTTATTAGCTAAAGGGTCCTAAATTATTATTCAAGAGACAAAAATAAGTGTATAAAATATTCAATTATCAGAATACACCACAAAAGTAAATTTCATTGATAAGTTAAAAATTTCAGGCAATTAGAATGAAATATAGAAAAAAAAAATGACAAGATTAACATAAATCACACAAGACCCCACATGGAACAAAGATTGAATTATAAACCCCAAAAATATAAAAGGCCGACCTGCTGAATTATTTATTTTTAATTTTATCTATGTTTATTCATGTCAAAATACAAAGAGTCCACGTGTATTGTCTCATGGTGGTATCTCAACAGAAGAAATTATTAAAGAAGTTGCATTGGAAATTTGGAATGAATGGCTTGTTGCCTTCTTTGGACTTTGTTGTTGTCTTTATTCATTTTTCAATGGCCAATAATTAAACACTGGCGTCTCATTTAAGTTATGTCAACCTTGTTAAGAAAAAAATGGATTTAATCTCTAAAGAACTTCGTATTTTTGGCAAAAAAGTAAATAAAAAAGAACTTGGTATTGGGTTCTTCCCATTAACTTAATAAAATAAAACATTTCCATTTTCACCTAGTATTATTCGTATGCAAAATAACTACAAAATTGGCATAATTCAAAGTTATTTATTCGGTGGAACAATAGGGCTAAATTCCTATAAAAAAAACTAAGAAGAATAAAGAAGAATCTCTATAATATATAAAGGAAGGGATATAATCACTAATTATTATTATTTTAAATAAGTGAGTGCTTATCTATAATGATAAGATGTTTATATTGCTTATTTAATAGAGACACATATATTTGGATGGAGAGAAGAGTAGGAAAAAGAAAAGGCAAAATAGAATAATAGATTTGAAATTTTTTATAAATGATACTCTCACGCTCCTAAATATAAGGCAAAGTTGATTTTTTTACCGAGATTAAGGAAGTTAATTAAATTAGCTTAAATTATTTATATTTATATTTATATTTATACTTTTTTTCTCTAAACTAATTAATTTGACTTACAAGCTGATATATATTTTAAGGATACATAATATATTACTTTGTATATGATTAAGTAACTTATTTTAGGTTTCTTAATTTTTTCAAAAAAAGTTAGCTCTCCCTTATATTTAGATGAAGTAAAAAGAATTTATTACTATTTTTTAGAATTTTCTCCCCAAGTTTTTTTCCCATCCAAACGTAGAGAGTGTTATCTTTGTAACTTCATGGTAATTCTAAAAGAAATGGGTAAATAACTCAAGCTAGTCGGCTACCTCGATCAAAAATGGATTTCACGTCCGGCACTTTCGATTTTATTATTAATTATAGAAAATAAGTAGATGTAGAAAACAATGTGAATCATTAGTTAGTAACAAGGAAATAAAAAATCGTGAATATAGAGAAAATTTAATGTAGATTTTGACTTTAAAAAAATTACCAGATTTCGGAAATAGAGGCAATTCAATAGTATTATTTTTTTGTTATAATTAAGTCATTATATAAGGAATTGGGATTGTTTTACTCTTTTAATTCTTAAAAAATATTTATTGTCTTTTATTTTGGTGAGGCTAGAAGTATACTTCACCCACCACAATGACTAATCTCTTGCCAATGTGCATGTTTGGTATAGTTTTTAGGAGGGGCAATCTGGCTAGTTTACTATTTTAGTTGGGTTTATGAGATTTTTCCCCCTTTAGATGATTTTTTTTTTTTTTTTGAATTGGGTTTATGGGGGTAAAAATAGCTTATTTGAAAAGCCAGCTTTCCTGATTTATAGAGTAAAAACTCTTTATTTAAACTTAACTTATGGAGTAAAAGCTACTTATACAATCACCAATCTAAACCTAAATCATATTTCACAATCTGACTTTTATTCAATCTAACTTTTTCATAAGTCATTTTTCCCATCAACATCCCAAATATGGGGTAATTTTCTATTTTTTTTAAACCAAGATTTGAATTTATACATACAAGAGTTAAGAATGAAATTGTTAACCACTTGTGCGTTCCCTTTATATATGTAAATGAAGAAGACTTTTAATTCAACAAAGGCAACAATTTTCTACATCTCAAAATGGATGAAAGCACAATCTTATTTGAAATCTGTTCAAACAAGGCTATGTTTTCATAACAAAATAGTACTAGTACACATTTTATCTGAAATAAAGCTTGTTAATTAGTGCCTAATTCGGTCCTTAATGTAGGATATGTTTATTTAATTTGATTAGATTAAAGAAGTTAGTTAAATTAATCAATATGAAGTACATTTTTAAAATACCTTGTAACATCCCACTTTTCAAGCAGTAAATTTTTTTTTTTTAAAACATCTTTTCAAACCATCAGAGTAGAGCATTTGAGCGGAAGAGTATCTGATATATAGATTCAAAAAGCCAACAGTAGTGTTTCGGCGATTACAAAGGCGGTTCAATAACCGAGCGTTTTGAAAATAAAGGACAACATCAAAGGAGACTCTGCCCGATCCACGAAATGAAGTCTTGATCGGGTTTTCTATGCGGGCGCTTGCCTCCATCCTCGGTCCTTGGTCCCCCGAACTCGACGCTATGTTAGAGCCGAGATCCGCACCGGATCTCGGGTAACAGTTAACCTCATGTTTATGTATACAGATCGCATGACGTTAACAATACTAACATCCCTCTATCACAATCACAACCCATGCATATGTATAGCCCCAACATGCAGACAATATTGCACCCAAGATACGACAAATTGCACCAAAGATTGGAGCAGTTGCACCCAAAGATACGAGACAGATTGCACCCAAAGCATACGAACATATCTACTAACCACTATATGCACTCAAACAGTATAACACCTCTATGCAGACATACCACATATATGCATACCATAAACATCAGAGTTAGTGTTACAGTACGCGAACGTACCTTCGTTGATGGTAAGCGTACTTCTGTCGGAATACGGCACGACAGTAGGTAAAAACGGAATCAGGGCTATCCTATCAACATAACAACGCATTTGTTAAGGATCTATCATTACGACGGACATTTTTAGTCAAAATGACCATTTTACCCCTGACACCCTAATTGGCGGAATTTCGCCGCGCTCCGCTACGTAGGCTATTTTCTTCCCAAAATTTCGCCAGAACTTCGACGCCATCATGATTTTCGAAAATAAAGACTAAAATAGCCCTCCCATCTAATATCAAAACATAAAAATAAAGACGACTCTAGCCTTACTAACTAATGAACTAAAGACTAAAAACTAAAGACCGAAAGTCTTACCCGTTGAATACTTCTGCAGAACCTCCCCCAGAGCTTCTCTCTCTACTTCTTCCTCTCTCTAATTTTTGGCCAAAGGGCTTGGAAAATGGTGTGAAGATTTCTCAAGGGCAAGGCATCTATTTATAGGGAAAAACAAGGGACATGTTTGGCAAAATATAAGGTTTTGTTTGGAATTCCAAGTTGTAATAACCCATTATTTGCAACTTGTTCAAGAAGCCAAAAACTCCTCCTCACACACTCTTGGTCGACATCTTTGGGCTGTGTGGCAGCCCCTCATTGGTCCAAAAATGGTGATTTAGCTCACTTAGTAGAAATGTCCAAGTTAACCTAAATTTCGATTCCATATAGGCCTCCAACTGTCCAGTTGAAGTTTTCTCGAAAAACGTGTCCGAACACGTCCGGTGTCGAATTCGTTTTCGGGACTACCAATCTCTTGGAAATAATTCACTGATTCCAAATATGTCTAAATAAATTCGAACCCATTTCTAAATGTTGAGTTAGAATTTATTTTCTTTATTTCCAAAAATATGCCTATATGCATTTTTCCCTATTTCGTTTTATTAGGAAAATGCACCAACGGTCTCGGAATTAACTTAGGAAGAGTTTAACGGAAGATAAAAACCCACTGATTAATATTTTACCTTGACTTTGGAATTCCTATTCCTAGATCTCTAGATAGGATCCGTTTCCAAATTTTAAAATTACTATTCACAAATTTTGCTTTAATTAATTATAATATTAAAATATTATGCAAGTTGCCAACTTGCTTCCTATTTCATTTCTATTTTCTTTTTCTTTTTCTTTGGCCCAAAATTCTGGTCCTTCTTTATTTAATTTTCGTTTTTATTTAATTAATAATTAATTAATATTATATAAAACAATTATTTAATAATTATTTTTATATAATTTTTACAAAATTTCCTATTGGTCCATACTTGTTTTTAGGCTTAAAAATACCTAAACTCAACTATTTTTCTCCAAAATTTCCAATTAATTAGTAAATACATTTTTACTAATATTCAACTAATTTCCACTAATTTTTGAGCTTCCCATAATCATTCTTGAATTTCCTTTGCTTATGCTTTAAGTAATTAGCCCAATATTACTTAATTACTTAATTATCACAAGTTGATAATTTTCTTACTTAGAACACCCCATTATCTTCATATTCTTGTGTTAACATGAGAATTTCCATGCCTCTTACATTATCTCATAATTTACAAGGGTACTATGGTCTTTCCAATACTTTTTAAGCAATAATATTTAATTTCTCCAAGTTTGTAATTTTATCAAATTACCACAATTAGAGATAATATACTCTCTCAATTTTAACACTTATTTCCTTGCCCTTTAGGATTTTTCACAATTTTCCTAAGTTATTTATGTCCCTTAGGGGTGTTTTCGTCATTTTTGGCACCTTGGCCCTTAATTTCTCTAATTTTCCAAGGGATTTTCCCTTTTACTTCTCATAGTATCTTCCTTGGGAAAATAAACTAATTATCATAAAAAGCTTGAGACCACATATTCACCTTTTAAATATGTATGATTTACTTATTTATGATCTTTTCCCTAAATCAAATTTTAGGGTATTACATACCTTAATCATCTTCTTTGGTTTATTCATTCCATCTTCTCTTTGATTATTGTTAAAAGAACATTATTAGAGGTAAATTAAAAAATATTATAAATATGTATTCATATTTAGTATCAAGATTAACTATAAAAAATGTCTTATATTAAAGATTAGAAAGAGTATTTATTTATTTAAATCCCACCGCCTTAATTTATTTTTCTATGACCGTTGGTGAAACTACACTTCGTCTCTTGTCCTTTACCTATCCACAATTCCCCATATAATGCATACATACAACTAGGGGTGAGCATGGTGTCTAGATGGCTGGTACGCCCACCCAAACCCGGCAAAAAATTGCCCAGCCCAGCACTAAAAAAGTGGCCCAAAAAATATTTGGGTAGTTTTGGGCTAATAACTAGGCAGGGCTGGGCATCAGGCAGGGGGTCTTGCCCTGCCCATTTGGCCCTGCCCATAAAATTAAATATATTTAAATAAATATTATTTATATATATATTATTTTATTTTTAAAATATTATATTATTATATCTAAATATATTATATTATAATTCATGTATTTCCAAAGCTTTGAAATTCTGTGAAGTGTGAACTAGAATCTTTATGGAACAGAGCAATGCGTCACTACTTGGACAGGGGAAGCCCGCCCTGCCTAGCCCGCCTTTGCCCAGCCCGAAAATGGTTAGGGCTTTTATCGGGCAAGGCCGGACATCAGGCTGCAAAATGTAGCCTATTCATTCTTCGGGCTGGGCATTGGGCAGGGGTCTCGCCCCTGCCCAGCCCTGCCCATGCCCACCCCTACATACAACTCGACATTAGGTCCAAATCAAGAAAGTTGGCCCAAAAAAATAAAAAAGAAACCATCAAAACAAAAATAGTACTCCCTCCGATCCTAATTATAGGAACTATTTACCAGAATTTGGAGAGATTAAAGATAGAGAAGTTAAATTAGTTAATTATAATTATTATCCAAAAATACCCCTACTTAAAATTGAAAATTACATTAAGGCAAAATTAGCTAAATCGGTAGCCCTATATATATGGTCACCGTCATCTTATTTTGATCAACGACAGAATCGAATGGCTTTTGACCAAACCCATTTTTTTCTTTGATTCCTGCCCGTGGTCACTGCACTTTTCATCGCCTCCGGCATCATTTCACAAGATAATGAAGACCAAGTCTCTTTCTCTAGATGCTTTAGGTATTATAGGAAAAAATTGACAAAAGTTAAAACTTGCTCTTATAATTAGGACCAAAATCAACTCCAAAATGTGTTCATATAATTAGGACCGGAGGGAGTACCAAAAAAATCATATAACTTATTAATGACAAATGAAAGAGTCATCATTGATAAGTTATAAAAAAAAATTATATTATTTTACTTAACTAGAACTTTGATTTTTCCTATTAACAAAGCAATAAGTAATTTCCAGATTCTTATAGTTTCAATCAATTTTTAATTAGGTCCTATAGTTTTTTTTTTCCTTTTATTTGGTCATTATATTTTCACTTATTTTTTTATCTAAACCTTATACTACCTCCGGTCCTAATTATAAGACCTATTTGAGTTTATTTGGAGAGATTAAGGAAGCTAAATAAGTTACTTAGTCTTTTCATATGTTGTGTATCCTTAGATTATATATTAGTTTATTAGTCAAACTAAATAGTTTGAAGAAAAAAATAAAAATACTCTAAAGTAATTTAATTAGCTTCCTTAATCTTTCCAAAAAGTCAACTAGTTCTTATAATTAGGACCGAAGGAAGTAGTATTTTTCATCAGGTCCTTATTACATGATTTTTTATTAGGTCTCCGTAACTTTTTTTTATTACTTATTCAATAAATTATAGTAATATTATTCTATAAATATATAATATAATATTATTAAATAATATTCTATAAATACTTATACTCTATAATTAATAAATTATCATGATATTTTTTTTAACATTGTTTTTATGAATTATTTTAATATTTTTCATAAGATTTCGATTAAACATTTATTTATATTATTTATTTTTTAATTGAATTTTATTTATTTTTATAATAATATAAGAGAATTTTAATTAATTAAGAATTACTAATTAATTATTTTATTGTTTTAATTATATAATTATTAATTTAAATTTGTTATTAGAAAACTAGATTTTAATATTATTCATTTATTTAACTTTCAATTAAATTAATAAATTAAAATCTAAAAAAGCTTATATGGACCTGATTAAGAATCCGGTGTAATAAAAGGACATGATAAAAAGAAAAAATCTATAAGGATCTTATTAAAAATAGGTTACAGTACAAAGACCTAAAAAAAACAATGGTTTGGACATTTTTGATATAGTCTACAAATAAATGTTGAAGATTTCTCATTATCCATAAATCATGGTGGAATGATGAGCAATTGTTTAACATTACGAGAATCTTTGCCTTGCTGAATTTCTTTGATTGTCTCCATTTTTTTTTGCGTGTGGGTTTTTTAATAATTAAATCGGACAAGTTTTACGGGTATGGCTTTTGGCTTTGGTTGTTACGCGGCAAGGTCACATATAGTCATGCGATTTGGATTAGTTATATATCTGACTCTGCTATCAGTTTGGACCTTTGCCAAAAGATGTTTGGAAGGTAAGTACTTTGAATCTATTGACTCCTCGGCTTAGGGAGTTGAGGTATCGGTTAGTCATTATTAAGTATTGATGCCTCTCAAACTTATCTCTTCGATAGATTTCTATCAAACTCAACATCGCCACAGTACATGTGCACATATCATGGCTTTGCCAAGTTCATTGTGCCAGCTAAGGTGGTTATACTTAAGCCATTATGCCATATGCATATGTAGATGGTTTGTCTACTGCTTTATAAATTGTATATGTCTGATGCTCTACCTGATGTTCACTGTTTCCGGTTTCCCCCTTTGCCTTCATTAATGGTAGTGATCTGTGTTCCCTATTCAAGTATGCTTTCATGGAGTCATAGTTGATTGCTTGTTTCATGAAATAATTTAACCCATTTGAAATCTTACTTCTCTTAGTCCTGAAGATGGATGATGATGCCCTTGAGATTTTACTTAAATTAGTATATTGTACATGAAGAACCTTTTGCATCAACCACAACATTCCCTTTCCCCTCTTTTATCTTGTCATTGATACTTGTTGACATATTTACAGTTGTTTCCATATTTGGATGATGCACTATGTTAAGGAATTTCTTAATTCTACAATTGTGCAGGATCAATTGGGAAGAGTGTATTTACTCTCGGGATTGTTATTCATAACGTTAGGGCTTGGTTCGGATGGTGTGCCCCCACTTGTCGATCGAGAACCCCTCCTCCTGCCATGATGGGGCTTCACGATCTTCCTCTATCTTTAAGAGGGTAAAAGACCACATTTAATGATAGCGATGACGAAGATTCTGCTGATATTGGTTCTCAAGAAAAACAATGCGGTGACGTAATTAAGGAAGAGAAGAGTGATGGACATATTGTAGAAGAAGAGACATTAGGGGCATATTGTTAGGACACATTGTAATTGACCACAAATATGTATTTATGTACATAGCTGACTTGTTTTTAAGTGTACCTAAATTTCAGTGGTTGTATGATAGATTTTATTACAACAATTGTGTTGAACACTTGAGTTCATATGTAGAACAAAGTTTTGTAAATTTTACAATGTAGGTGATATGACATTTTAATATGAATGAGAACGACAATTGTTTCCGCTGAAAAATGGGATATAATAAGGTACCCATTTACCAACATTATCGGAAAAACTAACAACTACATCGGCCCCAACTAACAACATGATCGGCCCCTTTAACAACATCATCGGCTCCATTAACAACATGATCAGCCCCCTTTAACAACAACATCAGCCCCCTTTGACAACCAAATCAGACCCCTATAACATAAACATCAGACAAAAAAGAACAACCATATCAGAAAAAATATACAACTATATCAACTCCAAGTATATCATAAATAAATGTCAACAACATCATTGTTGACAACATCATCGTATTTGATGACAACATCATCAGCAATCACTGATAACATGATCAGTCCCCACTAACAACATGATCAACCCCCTTTAATATCAACATCAGAAAAAAAGAACAACCATATCAGAAAAAATGCACAACTATATCAACCCCAATTAACAACCATATCGGAAAAAAGCCACAACCATCATTGCCCAGACATCATCATTTATGCCCATGACAACATCATTAGCCCAAACTAACAACATTATCAGCAATCACTGACAACATCATATTTATGACAACATCATTAGCCCAAACTAACAACATTATCAGCAATCACTGACAACATCATCAGCCCCCATTGACAACATCATCAGCCCCTACTGACAACATCATTAGCCCAAACTAACAACATTATCGGCAACCAGCGACAACATGATCAGCCCCACTAACAACATCATCGGCCCCAGCGACAACATCATCATTGACTGACAACATGATCGGCAACCACGACAACATGATCGGCCCCGGCGACAACATGATCGGCCCCATTAACAACCATATCAGCCCTTTAACAACCAAATCATAGCTCCTTAACATATATTTGTCAACGTCATTTACAATTGTCTTACAATATGAAAATGTGTACATAAATGACACTTGGATACAATTGTGACAACAATATCCAACATTCATTTACAACACCAAATGCATCTACAAATTCATAATAACAACATCACACACCATCTCCAAAAATAATATGGGTGTGGATTTCTCTATAAAAACATATACAACAAAGAGTGTGAGAGGCAATGCACAAAAAACAAGCGTGAAGCCACCATGAATGATCAACTTGGATTTGGATTCTTGCAAGTCTGATTGAGTGTCCTTCCTCATGGCATCTACCACAGCGATAAACCAACTTGTCTTGGGCCCGAGATTCCCTTCTTGCAAGCTAAGTTTTCACTTCACGCAAATTTCGGTATTTTCTTCCCCAATTACAGACGCTATGAAAATTAGCAACTCCTTGTATGTTGTTCCTTCCTTGGCGTTTCTTGTTCTTACCATTCCACCAATATACACACTTTCTTGTCCTCCCCATATACAATGTTACCTCCCACATGGATGAAACATAATAGGTTCTTCCCGGAAGTACTAGCCATCCTTAATTATGATCTGCAACATAAAGTTCGTATTAACAACTTGATCGATCATTTTAACAACTATATCGATCATATTAACAACTAAAGCGGTGTGTATTAACAACTATCACATTTCAGCGTTTTTAACCAAATGGAGCTTCATCTCATTAACCCATTACACCTTTCCCTCTGTTTTCTTGCGAAAAAACGAGCAACATATTTTCCACTCCACCCACCAATGATTAAAGACCAACTAGAATGGTGATAATGATATATTGAGAAAAATCTTACTATTTCTTGCATATTTCCTATCTCATAATAACATAAATTTGCCCAAGCTCAAAGCTTTCAGCCACCAACCTTCTAACTGAAAAAAACCTTCATGAACAACAAATTTAAATCCCCTACGCGGTGGATGATTCGGCTATAAACTTCTCTCCCTCGCGAGTTGAGAAACTATAAGGGTTCGGGATTGTGACTTGCGTTCTCTCCCTCGCATTCGCATCGTCCCTGCCATTCCTCTCTTCTCGTTCTTCATGTGGCGCCAAAACTCAATCTCAATCAATCTATCGTCTGTTTACCTTTTTCTTTCCCTTCTGCTTTTGCTTTTCGGTAAGAGGTATTCCTGTATTTTCATTTTATAACTTAATCCCCATCAGGGCCCTGGGGCCTTTTCTGTATTTGTCAGGATCATAGGGCCTGCAGTGGGATATCAGAGTATAAAAGGGCCCTGATAAGGATTTTCCTAAAAAACAATGGTAAGAACTTCAATTAAATTAATACATCTGCTTCTGATTTCGTCTGCTTTTGTTATTCACGATAGCAAACTACCATGTTTATTATTTTTATTTTCTTCAATAAATTTTAAGAGTAAATATCCTTTCTAGTCCCTGACAAAAAACACGGATCCCATTTTAATCCCTAAAAAAAACAACCATTATTCGTCCTTTTTATTGGACTAAAAATAACCTTTTGGAATTTTGTGAGGAATCAAAATATCCACCAATCGACCCTTATTCGTCCTTTTTATGGACTAAAAATGACATTTTTTTTGTCAGGGACCAAAATGGAATCTGTGTTTTTTGTCAGGGACCAGAAAAGATATTTACTCAAATTTTAACTACTAACGCAATGCTATGATAAAATATGTTAATCAATAAAATTATTTTTTCGTCTAAGCAAAAGCAACATTAAAATATTTTAATACGAGTATGTTGTCACATTGGAAAACATTCAACGTTAAAAAAAATCTAGGAAAGTAATCATGGTAGGGAAAACTATGAAAATATTAAACTTTAACATTTTTTTTTTGCTAAAATATTAAAAATCCTATGTAATTATATATAAATTAATTTATAGTATTAAATTAAATACTTTTTTATGGGAATATTAAACTAAATACTCACTTCTAAGATCAGTTACAAACTACAATTATTTTATGGACAATAAATAAAGGGTTAAATACTGTTCTGGTGTAGAACTCTGATGTCCGGCCTATTGAAGGTCCGGTGATTTGATATAGGATCTGTGTGCCCTTCCTGTATGCTTATGGAACAAGCGTTCAGGAGAGGGTATGATCACGGTACACAAGCAGGCGTTTCGATAAGTCAGGGCTTAGAATGAATGTACCTGGCGCCCGTCTCCTTCCTCTGTATATATAGAGTATACCTGGTTAGTTAGTCCCTTGGCGCCACACCGTCACGTGTCTGTGCGTGTCAGGGATCGTGTGTGCATGTCCGGGATCGTGGGTGCATGTCCGGGATCGTGGGTGCATGTCCAAGGTCATGGCTGAGTCCCACGGATAGTGGGTTGCCCCTGTACTAGCCGGTGAGATAATGGGCCTAGACTAGGTCAATGCAGATTGCCCCCAGGCTCGGTTGCTCGGGTCTTTGAGGCTCTAGGAGTTTAGATGTTCGCTTGGCGAAGAGCGGAAGTCAGGAGTCTTTGTTGAAGTCAGGAGTCTTTGTTGATCGCGAAGTAACATGATATCCTTGCCCCAGTAGGGTTGTCAGTCTCTGGTCAGCCAGGGTGGAACATATTCTTGAATCCGATGTTGTATAGGGCTGCTACCCCGTTTTACTTTGATAAGGTGTCTATCAATTTCAAACAACCTCGGAACTACAAGTCTTGGTTGAATTGCCCCAGACATGTGGTCAGGGTTATGTTTGTTTAAATTTTGTTGTTCTTCGACCATCAGGAGTCAAGAGCTCGCCTCTTGCACGGTCGAAAACTCCAAATGTGGGTCCTTTCTCGGAGGTGATTAGCCTAACAGGTGGCCGGGATACTTGGCCTGTGAACCACGCCCCTTGTGCCGGGCGCTTTCTGCTGTCGATTCCTTTTCTATGTTATCATTAGCCTATGCCCGGTGGCGTCCCTCGGCCCAGTCGTGAAGCCGAATTGAGGGGTGCGCCTATACGGCCCTTGGCGTAATTAATGCACGACAGACGCGCATTAAATGAAAAGGTCACGTCATCCTTGCTAACGAATGGAAAAGGCGCTTTTGCCCCGTCGATTGGGTTTCGAAAGGTTTATACCCGCCAAGCCTCCTTCAATGCCATTTTACCCAAGTTGTTTTGAAGAACTTCTCTCCGAGCGATTCTCGCTTTCCGGAGGATAATCTGTCTCGTGAACCATCTTCATTCCACAACTTTCATCGATCATCTCCATATTTTAGGTAGGTATTCTTGTTTCCTTGCCTCTTTCTTTTGTTACGCTCGATCTGCCGTTTCCTATAAGATTGCGTCTGTATTTAGTTGAAGTTCCGGGTAGATTCCCTTATTGAGTGGATTTTCGCGTAGTCCTGTTTTTAGTTCCTTCATTTGTGCAAAACTCCCCCTGTTTTTCGAGTGAGCCGTTTCCTTTTCGTTAATACCTTTAAGAGAGTGGCTCCCAATGTCGAAAGACATAAAGGATATGACCCCGAAGAAGAGGGTGAACTTCGCCAAGCTGTCAAGGAAAAAGCCGTTGGTGGCTTTGGGGCGATGAATCTTCTCGTCCAACGTCATGAAAGCCGTTGCTTTAACCGATCACCGTGGAGGCAAGGGAAAAACTTCTGGTGGTGGGCCAGCGAAAACTCGAGACGGCACATCATCGGTTAGGGGAAGTCCGAATTTTTCCTTCCCGCTTCTTCCCAATCCAAAGGTGTTTAACCCGAGCTTCGACGTGTCCGCTTCTCCGGGCCTTAGAATAGCCAGTCTAACAAAGTGGCCGGCTCGGGTCCTAGGGCCGAGGTTGATTCCTACATCGGGCCTTGCTACATTTGCTTGTACGAATGCTCACGACTTATTTCTTGTGGGGATTCCTCCACGGTAGACTTGATTTTGGGCTCCTGCCCGACATAATCTTGTCCCGGCTCCTCAAGCTTCATCGTAGAGTCCTGTTGACTTGGATTTTAATCTTACCATGGCTTGTAGAATCCCGCCTTCAATTTTTGACATCAGGTATGCTAGGAAGATTCTGATCTTGTTTATATTTCCATTTATGTTAGGTATAATGGCGTCGTCTTCTTCTTCCCACGCGGCTGAGTCAGAGTCTGGAAATGCAAACCGCGCTAGCCCCCCACAGGACTTAATTGAGCAATTCCCTTGGGTTACGCGCGAAGTGTTATCCTATCGGTCGAAGCTGACCATAGAAGACTTGGAAGGTCTTCCGGTTCAAGATACTAACACCTACTCTCTCTGTCTCCACTGAAGAGGAAGAGCTGTGTGCTCCGTGAGGAGGGGAGCCACAACTCCTTTTTCTTTTTCTATGCTTGACTATATTACCGACCTCGGGATTCGCTTTCCCTTTTCCGAATTTCAAATGGCCACCCTCAATTTCTTAGTGTAGCTCCCTCGCAATTACACCCCAATGGATGGGGTTACACGATTGCCTTTGAGTGGTTTTGCACGAGCCTTGGACTGCCTTGCACCACTTCTATGTTCTTCTACTTCTTCACCCCACCTCTCGCTCAGGAAAGAACCGCCGGAGCTCAAGGGCTGGACATCCATTCGGGGAATAGCCAATCGGCGCTTGTTTACCCAGTCTCGAGACTCTTTCAAACGCTTCAAGGGCAACTTTTTCAAAGTCGTCGCTAAAGCTAGGTACAACTCCTTGGTTCCTCAAAGGGCCGGACTACGCAAAAAGTCATTGGGAGTTTAATTTGTATTGGTGTCAAGATCACCACAATGTGTCCCCTAGCGCTATAAGGTGGAGCGGTCCAATCTGCTGAAGCACGAAAAGAAAGCCATAGATGCCATAATAGACCACGTTAGAGCGAACAGTGCTTGTTGGGGCCGGCTCCTTGGTAGCCCAATATCGGGCCGAGGCTCGGCGTCGAGATGAGATGGTGTCGGGGCCGAGTATGATATTTTACGTTATTTAAACATCGGCGTTGTTCGCGTCTTAGTACGGTATTTATCGTCTTTGCCTTCCTATTAGCTAACATGGTGTATGTGTTTCGTGCGGGTCTCAAGATGAAAGAGCCGCAATATCTTTACGGGATCCACTGTGCCAACAAATAAGGGGAGGAAGAGGTCGGCTCATGACTCGGGCAAGTCGAAGGTCGGAGAGTCATCGAAGGCGAGGCAGAGCCAAAGCTCAAGGCGGAGAGTCCTCGAAGCCCGCATCGATGCCGGGGCGGTGTGTCTATCAGAGCCTCGCCTACCCAGGTCTCGCCCCCTCCTAAGTCGACCGAGCGTCGAGCCCTCCTCCTTGCACGATACCCGGTTCCCCCTCGTCCTTCCTTGTCATTCCCGTTCCCATTTGTGGAGTAAGGGCATTAGAAAGAACTCGGCATCGCACTCCGCCTCTACCCGTTATCAAGAGCCGGTACCCTTGCGGGAAGTAGGCGTACGAGATGTCCAAGCATTGGGAAATGCTTTCTGAAAGGTCTTGGTTTGACCCAATCTTTTCTCACCCTCAACCACAAGTATGCGGAGGCTGCGAGGCAAGGCGTGCCGAACGGATCGCGATGAAGCTCGAAACAATGGCAAGTCGCTTGAGCGAGTTCCGAGGCTCGTGAGGTTCAGTGGAGAAAGTGGAGTTTCAACTAAAAGAGGCCAGGGGCTCTTGGCGGACTCAATGTAATAATTGAAGGCTTTAAGGCGGCTCGAAGCTAGAAGCGAAGAGCGGTTGAAAGCCATGGCAGTGAGAGGACGGGTTGAGCCGAAGTGGACGGGATCAAAAGCGGGGAGGCGTCCTCAACACATCTGTCCGCGGAGATAACCCGGCTGCAGGAGTTGCTACTGGGTTCAGTGGTGGAGGCGTTTGAGAATTCTCTTGCCCAAATCCGGGCTTTGAATCGGGAGATCGAGCTCAACACTACCGGGCATCATTTCCGGTCTTATGTGACTGACGGGCGGATGTCCCCTATGTGGAACCTCCGCCTAACTCAGGGACCGGATAGATGGCGATGCGGCCGTCTTTGGAGGGTGAGCGGGGGTGAGGAAGTCTCGGCCGCCCCCAAGCACATGGATTGATTTCTATCTTCTTTTCTTTTTAATTTGTATAATCAATCGGTTGTGTTACAGGCAATGACTTTATTGAGCAGTTGGCCAATATGGCCATTTTTGGCTACGATTAACAATAGATGGTAATTTAGCCACCATAATGCATCGTATAAAAATATAACTTTACCGAGTTATCGCGGTCGGCCCAGGGCCAGGTCTTATGAAAGTAAGCGAGAATCTGCGAACGCGCTTTTTGGTCATAAGACCATGATGTTTTAAAGTGCTAGTGTTTGCCTTTGTTTTATAAAATTCACGGTATTGTATGCAGGGTCATCAAAGGTAAATGAAAATTGCCACTGCCGGGTTCGGTTTTGTCAGATAGCGTCAGAGCATTTTGACTTTGATCGGGGTCGGCATGACATTTTCTATTGATACCGGAGTAAATAAGCGTATGCGCAGGCTGCGATAGCTATCCAGGACTGTTTTCTTAATTTGAAAAGCTAATAACAATTGAATCTTGAAAAAGACAATGTTTGGAATTCAACAAATACCCTTGAGCGAGAGTTTCATTCATATTCGACAAAGCAATTGTTGCGAAGGAAAAGCCGAAAATGCGGCCAACGTTGAACAAAGAACATAATGGAAAACGATGCTTTAAGAAAAACAAAAGATAAGCCTAAGCTGAAATATGCCTTTAACTTGTCCGCATTCCATGTTCGCTTGATTGGGGCTCCATCCAAATTTTCCAGAATGTAAGCTCCTCTCTCAAGAGTTTCCCGAACACGATAAGGTCCGTCCCAATTAGCCACAAGCTTGCCGTCTTTGGAATTCTTGTTTCCAATGTCGACCCTTCTAAGTACCAAGCAACCGTTCTTTAAACCATCAAGGATGACCTTATTGGCGGCTTGACTTGCCGTTGAACTGCGGGTGTTCCACGGAAGCAAAGTGATCTTTGTATTCGTATTCATAAATCAAATCACGAAATCCGACTCCGGTGGGGCGAGTTAAGTTTATGCATTACTATCTCGGTGGTGCTCCGAACCGCGTAATTATATTAACTTCAACAAATCGCTGCACACGCCGAGGAGATCGTTGTGAGAGGTTCGGCCTCAATCCACTTGGTGAAGTAGTCTCTTTGCCACGATTAGCCACGTAGTTGCCGGTCTTGTCTTGAATGGCCCCAGAATGTCCATGCCCCATTTGTAAAATGGCCGGGGGCGTGATGGAATGCGGCTCGGTGGGCGCCAAATAACTCGGCATGTTTTTGACAACTATCACATTGTCTTACAAGGGTCTTTGAATCCGCCTCAACGTCGGCGATGTGCTTTGCTCGAAGGGTTTTAAAGCGGCGCCTTAGCCCCCATATGCGACCATTGGCCCCTCCATGAATCTCGGCCGGGACATACCCAGCTTCATTTGGGTTCAAACACCTTAGCATGGGAGAATGTAATCCTTTTCGGTAGAGTTGATCCTCCGCCATTGTGTACTTGCGCGTCTCGAACCAACATTTTTGCTTCCATTGCATAAATGCAGGATGAGTCCACGTTCAAGGTAGTCTTCTATCGGCTTTTCCGGTCGGTTCGACCGAAATAGCCATCATGCATACCGGATCTTCGAGATTTTGCTGGACAACCGTGCGGTGACAACCCACTGCTTAGTGCTTGCCAATTTTGATAAAATGTCGGCTCTTGCGTTTTCTCCTCGGGAATGTGGGTAACGGTTGCTTCATGAAGCGACATTAAGTCCTTAGCCTTTAGGAGATACTTGGCCATTAGTGGGCCTTTAGCACGATACGTACCCTCGATCTGAGCCGCCACAGGCGGGAGTCGGTGAAAACCTTAACTCTTGTGGCCTCATTTTCCTTGGCTTGAAGAAGCCGGCTATCAAGGCCTCGTATTACGCTTGATTGTTCGAAGTTGGGAAGTTGAGATGCAACGAATGCTCAATTGTAACCCCCTCGGACTCTCAATAATGACTCAGGCTCCACTTCCTTTCGTGTTCGACGATCCGTCGATATTGCCCCTTCCATTCGCTGCCATTGTCTCATCGGTGCTAGTAGCGGGGTGAGCTCTCGATGAAGTCGGCCAACGCTGCGACTTGATTGCATGGCGAGCTTCGTAGGTGATGTCGAACTCGGAGAGTTCTATCGCCCAATTAGTCATCCTCCCGCTAGGTCAGGCATGTAAGACTTGTCGAATTGGGCGGCTTGTTCTAACAACAATATGGTGACCACTGGAAATAAGGTCTTAATCGACGGGCCGCAATAGCGGGCGAATGCCACTTTCTCCGGCTTTTGGTATCGGATCTCGGCATTGCGGGGTTACGCTAACAAAATAAACAGGAATTTGTCCTAGTTCCGCCTCTCTTACTAAGGTTGCGCTGACGGCCTCCTCGCCGATGGACAAGTAAAGGAAAAGACTCTCGCCAGGTTGAGGTTTTGAGAGGACTGGAGGATTTGCCAGACATTGCTTTATCTCTTCAAATGCGTCATCGCACTTTGAATTCCACTCCACCGATGCCTCCTTCTTTAAGAGCACGAACATTGGGTAAAGCCTTCTCTGCTGATTTTGGCAAAAACCGGTTAGGGCGGCCAATCTTCGGTTAAGCTGTTGGACTTCTTTCTTATTACTCGGAGCCTTCATCTCCATCACCGCCCTACATTTGTCAGGGTTGGCCTCAATGCCTCGGTTAGTCGGCATGAAACCCGGGAACTTTCCAGCGGGGACGCCAAGGCACACTTGGCGGGTTCGATCGGATTCATGTAGGTTCTTAGTTTGGCGAATGTCTGCTCAGGGTCTTGTATATGGCGTTCTTGGTCCAAGGTTTTGACGATCATGTCATCTATATACACTTCTACATTGCGGCCGATCTGGTGCTGCAAAGACCTTATTCATCATCCTTTGATATGTAGCTCCGGCATTCTTCAATCCGAAAGGCATGACATTGTAGCAATAATTAGCTCTTTCGGTAATGAAGGCCGTTTTCTTGATCCTCTGGGTACATCGCTATCGATTATATCAGGAGTATGCGTCCATAAAGGATAGGAGCTGGAATCTGAGGCGTTGTCCACGGTTGGTCGATGTTTGGCATTGGGTAGGAGTCCTTGGGGCACACCTTATTCAAGTTCTTGTAATCTATACAAACTCTCCACTTCCGTTTGGCTTTTTACCATCACCACATTTGATAACCGGGTTGTATCTTGAATTTCCCGAATAAAACCGGCTTCCGGCAATTCTTGGATGTGAATCTCCAATGCTTTCCTTTTTTTAAATTAGTGGTTCCTCTTTCTCGAGACACTGGGATTGAGCCGGATAGACTTCTAGCTTGTGACAACAAAACTTGGTCTATTCAGTAATTTGAGATGAATCCCTAGCGAAGACATCCTTGTTTTCCTTCGGGAACTCCTTCAAACTACTTCTAAGCTCGGGAGATAGGTGTTTGCCAATCTTAGTGGTGCAGGAAAGGGTCTCCTATCACCGGATCTTCCGGGTCTCTAGGGCTGCAGGCGTACCTCCTCATCGCGGATGTCTAATTCCACGGTATTGACTTCGTCGTCGTGAGAATCTCGGTCGAACGCTCCGGATAGGCTTTGCTTCTTTGGGGTGTGATGAAGATCCGCCTTCCCCAGTCCCTGCGGTTTCAAAATAGCCTTTGTCGAGACTCTTTTTGATCCCCGTTACTGTGACCACGGTTCCTTGGTTGCCTATCACCTTGAGTTTTGATGCTTTGTAGATGCCAGCATGTCCCACTTGTGAATGGTTGGCCTTCCCAATATTATGTTGTAGGGTGAAACGAAGTCAGCCACTATGAACCGCACTCTTTTGGACTTGAAGGCGTTTTGACTCCAAGGGTGAGCCGGAGGTCGATAAACCCCTTCGGACGCGATTGTTCACCATTAAACCCGATGAGGTTGTCTTGCAAGGCTTTAAGTCGTCCGGTCCGAGGCTCATTCTTTTGAACGCCTCCCGGCTTAGTATGTCGGCCGAACTACGGCATCCACAAATATCCGCTTGACTCGGCGGTTGGCAGCTGTCCGGTTATCACTAGCCCATCTTGATGGCGGGGACAACGTCCACGAGGTCGTCGCTTGTGAAAAACAAGGCGGTCGTGCTACCTCGGTGTGATGTTCCTTGAATTTTGGTCGGTCTCGGCGGATAGGACTTCTCGAAGGTATTTCCTTCGATGGCTCATATATCTCGCCTCGCCCGTTGCTCCGCGGATTACGTTACGGTCGAATTCGAATTAAGGAAGTCGTCATCGACTTCGAGGGCCTTTCGTTTATCTTCCTGCTTTTTGAACTTTCGGGGGGGAGTCCTGCTGCGGTTCTTGGTCTTTCGTTTACCACTTTTCCCTTGATGCTCTATGACATACTGTTGAAGTTTGCCTTCACGAACAAATCGTTCGATTGCATCACGGAGCTCGTAACATTCATCTGTTGTATGACCTCGACCATCCAATATTTAGATTGGTCTATCCCGGATCTTCGGTAGGACAGACGAGGTCGATCGACCTTCTTCATCTCGGTTGTTGACACTTCCTTCCATACTTGAGATCGAGGCACCGTCAAGGGCTGAATATTTCTCGTACTTGCTCATTGATCAAACTTACCACCCGGCTCTTGTTTTCATTCCCCGCTTCTCCAGGGAATCCACTATTCTGTTGTCGAGAAGTCTCGACCTCAAAGGAGGGAGGTTCTATCTTAGTCCCGCTCGGGTGGGATTGTTTGCCATTCGCATCTGCTCGACGTCCAAGTATTTCTTTGAACGGGTTATGAAGTCGTTGAGATTCTTTG
Organism: Acacia pycnantha; assembly: GCA_025563575.1. Lineage (NCBI taxonomy): Eukaryota > Viridiplantae > Streptophyta > Magnoliopsida > Fabales > Fabaceae > Acacia > Acacia pycnantha. The sequence continues at coordinate 6,050,658 of JAMWYP010000030.1, read as the reverse complement.
CCCGCTCCTTTAAAAAAGATTCTGCTAGGCGGGACTCTTTATCGAGGCCGTCCACCAATAAGTGAGCATTACCACGTCCTCGTTAAGTCCCGCACTGCTGATACCGCATGATTGAAGCGGTCAAGGTAACTTTGGAGGCGGCTCTCCCGACCGCTTGTCGATTTTGGAGAGAGAATCTTGGGATTTTGGTTGCCGTTTGCTAGTCGCGAAGTGCAACTCAAGGCCTCGGCCGAGTCTTCAAAATTGTGGATCGACCCAAAGGAAGAGTGTGGAGCCATTTCATACGCAGGCCCTTTTAACGTCGCGGCGAAGATCCGCGGCACGATTGGTTCCTTGAGACCTCTAAGCAGACATGTGAGCGTCAAAGTCTTCTAAATGAGTCGTCGGGTCTTGTGTCACTGAAATCATACTTTGTCAACTCGCCCAAATTCAGCTTCTCGGGAATCGGGCGTTACGGATCTCCTTCGAGAAAAAGCTATTGTGCATTTGGTGACATATCTCCGTCATTTGGAAACCACTTGGAGGAATCGTCCTGTCACCTCGATGGTTCCTCGCTTGAGGTCGACCTTCTTCATCCGGTTTTGGTTCCTCTATTGGCCCTCCTGCTTTGTTGACGGTTTCCATACTACACTGTCGGTGCGATGGCCAGAGCTCTCGTCATCGTCGTCTCTCTCCAAGTTTTATCTTCCCGAGTCCTCGCTAGAAAGGGTGTGGGTCCGTCTTTTCTCCCGCTCTTCCGCTCGGCGATAGTGGAGGGTATGGCGCTTGTCTATGTTGTCCACTTTCTCATTATCGCAAGCATCCGGCTTGAAGAAGCGAAAATCTGGTTCGTCGGTGGGACATCTCGGCCACCTGGATTGGAGTTACGGGGCCACGGTCTTGGTTTCGTGGGCGAGGACTCCGTGTCGGACGGAGTTGGCCTCATGGTTTAGTTCGTTCTTTGGGAACCAAATGTTCCTCTGTTTGAGATAGCAGGTCCTCTTAAAAGTCCTGTTGGTCATCCTCGTACGGGTTGATCGGCGGCTCATGCGAGGGTGGTTGTCGTGGTGGTTGACGGCGTCTGCCGGTTCGGTCGCCTCCGATTGTCTCGGCTAGAAGCACCAGTACTAAAATACCATGAAAATATTGGTTAGACAACACTCAGCTCTCGAAGTTTAAAAAAAGGAGTACAAATATCGGAGAAGTTTTTTTTAAGAGCAGATTTGCCTCAAAAGTTTTTTTTAGGAGTAAATTTGCTCTGAAAGTTTATAAAGAAGAGCAACAATTCAACAGTCAAGATCAACCGATAGGCATTATTGCTATGTTTTTAAACTTTCGGGCAAAAATGATACCAAAAAAACTTCTAGGTGCTAAATGTTCCCTAAACCAATACTTCCATAACAGAATTGATATTTAATCCATTAAAATATTGAAGTGGGGCTAATTAATTAACTCGATGATTACCTTGGGAGGCAAAAAAATACTTCTCGGCCTTCCAATTCTATCCATCACCATCCTTGGACTCTTTAAGACCCGGTTCGGTTCACCGTCACCCAAACTAAACCGGTCTAATCTATTTTATCCCCGGTTCAGTCATAGCTTATGTAATTTGATTTGATTTATTCTTTGGTTTTCTTGTTGTTCATCTCTCTTCTTATCTATCTATTTATGCGTCATTTCTCGCTCTTTTATTACATACTTTCTCTCTCTTCGCTCTTCAGAGCCAATCGGACGACACGAGTTCAGCTCCGGCCGCCCCGTACCAGTGCAGGTAGTGGTGCTTTATCGCCTACCATTCGGAGGTTATTGGTCGTTTTGTTATGGCCATGAACACCGAATCTGAAGGTGTACGATTCCCATTTCATTTTCCATTCGATTGACTTCAACACCGCAAGAGGAGCCCCGATTGGTATACTCTTCATTATTCTGTTTTCTGGGTGAAGTTATTGGATTTCCCTTTGACTATTGAAACATTAACCGGGGGATTGGGTAATTTCTTTTCTTTGGAAGATTCGGAATATTTCTTCCTTGAGCTTTTAGGGTTCTGAAGTTTCCGTGTCTTACGGTATTGATTATTGATTTGGAGGAGGGTAACATAGATTTAGGGTTTTTATTTTCGAAAGCATTATTACCAAGAAAGATACATATTGGGGACTTCGTTTCTTCCTAGGGTTTGCTTTGTCTGATATCGATACGGGGAATATTGGCGAGGTTTAGAGGATAATGTGTATACTCTGTGTGATACAGAAGTGGTCTCGCCGGGTTGCTACAATGCTGCCTTGGTTGGTTATTCCACTAATAGGACTTTGGGCTGTCTCTCAGCTTCTACCGCCTGCTTTTAGGTTTGAGATTACTTCACCGAGGCTGGCGTGTGTTTTTGTGCTATTGGTTACTCTTTTCTGGTATGAGATTTTGATGCCTCAGCTGTCAGCTTGGCGTGTGCGGAGGAATGCACGGCTCAGGGAGAGAAAAAGGTTTGAGGCAATAGAAATGCAGAAGCTTCGTAAAACAGCAACCAGACGTTGTCGGAATTGCTTGAATCCGTATAGGGATCAAAACCCTGGTGGTGGTCGGTTTATGTGTTCATATTGTGGGCATATTTCCAAGAGACCAGTTTTAGACTTGCCTGTACCACCAGGGCTGGGGATTTCAAATTCTAATATTGTCAAGGAGTTTGTTGGGAAAAGTGGCAAGATACTAAATGGCAGGGTTTGGTCTGAAAATGGATGGATATGTGGTCAGGATTGGTTGGAGAATGGCAATTGGGCTGGTGGGTCTGTTGCAGGTAAGCCTAGCAGCTGGAGGATGAATGAAAGTGGCCTTTTTGGGGGAGATGAGCATAGTTTGACAGAGAAGCCATATTCTGGGATTTTGTTTTTTTCTTGCAAACTTTTGACATCATTTTTCTTGAGCATTAGGTGGCTCTGGAGAAAGATTTTTAGAGTTAGTTCAAGTGAGGAATGTTCATCTGATGCTGAACATAGGGCACTCTTAGCAAAACAGGGTGAGAATGGTTCAAACCTTCATGAGAGCAGAGGGGAAAAAGCACGGAGGAAGGCAGAAGAGAAAAGGCAGGCTAGGTTAGAGAAGGAGCTTTTGGAGGAGGAGGAGAGAAAACAGAGGGAAGAGGTTGCAAGGTTGGTGGAGGAGCGCAGAAGACTTAGAGATGAGAAAATGGAAGCTGAAAAGGACCGCAGCAAATCATCACATCCTACTAGGGAGAAGGATAATAGGAAGAAGCATCAGGAAAAAAGAAAAGAGAAAGATAAAGGGTCCAGTAAGAGCAACTCTGATGTAGAAGAATTGGAAAAGAAATCTGGCAAGGAAAGTGTATTGAAGAGGGACCTTGATAAGAAGGGTGAAACTGATCGTAGAGAGCATCAGAAATCTGGGTTTGAGAGTGGGAAGGGACAGAGTATAGACAATGCACATGGTAAAAATGTTGCTGCAAACAATTATTACCGAGGGAGTACTGGAACTAGGTACCTTGATCGCATGCGGGGCACTATTTTGTCTTCTTCTAAGGCATTTGGTTTTGGAAAAGGGGCTATTACTCCTGCTACCGGGATGAAAGAAAATAAGTTCCTCAATTCTGTAGATCATGCCCATAATGTTTCCAGTAGGAAAGATTTATGCCAACCTGAACGTCCAACAGCAAAGTCAAATATGAATGCAGATATTAAGAACATCTATCACACTGTAAGTTTTCCTCCTTTTCTTTCTCCCGCAAAACCTTGGCACAATATTGTTCTGGTATTAAGCTCTCTAACGATGCTTGAGTGATGTACAAATAATAATTACCTGCTCTTTGTGATACAGTTATTTGATAATCCCATCCTATCACCCAACTATTTGATAAAGTCTGTTTTATTTTATGTTAAATACTTGTCTAGTTCCTTTTCATGATAATTGGAGTTTGACAAATTTTGCATGAAGGAAACAGTGTTAGTATTACGATGGTGAATTATTGTGTGTAGGTCCTCCCAGAACCACAGCCATGGACAGCTCCTAGAAAGTCGTGGCAGCAATTATTTACTCGATCCTCATCAGTACGTCAAAATTCAAATCCAAATGTAATATGCAGACCTAATTCCAAAAGCCAATCAGAAGTTAAAAGCCCTGCGCAATCTGGCCCATCATCATCTGCACCATTATTTGATAATCCAATCCATTTTGGGCTTCCCTCACCCTTTAATCTATCCACTCTACCCACTTTTCCAAGCGTACCAACCAGCAGTAGTCTAGGTTTTTCTCCTCCAATTGAACCCTTTTTCTCCCCAGTTGGAGAGGGAACTCATGACTTTAGAAATGAAGAGCAGGAGCTATATGAAGACCCTTGTTATGTTCCAGATCCGGCATCCTTACTAGGACCTGTTTCTGAGTCACTTGATAATTTTCAGCTTGACTTGGGGAGTGGCTTTGTGACAGACATGGAAGTAGAAAAGTCTCACTGCTTAAAAAACATATCTGCTGGTTCTGAAGTTAGTAAGCCATCTCCAATTGAGTCACCATTGTCCAGAGAAAAGCATAGCTCTTGTAATCGATTTCCAACTACCCCCAAGGCCCAGGAGGTACATGCTTTTTCTTCAGAGGATGCAACTGCAAATGAGAAGGGAACATGGCAGATGTGGAATACCTCACCTCTTGGTCAGGAAGGTTTAGGCTTAGTTGGAGGCCCTGGTGGCTGGCTTCTGTCCTCTCAAAGGAACCCAACAAACAAGGATGACCTGGTGCAACCTCCATGTCAGAAAACTATGGCATCTCTTTTCACCAAAGATGATAACATTATTTCCAGTTCCCATCCTCCTCAAAATGTTTATCTTCCTAATGGCCAGAGTGGTGGGACCTTCAGCCCTATAACCGGTTCAAGTGATTATGATCCTTGGTCACAGAATGCTTTGTTTCCACCGCTGTCAGGTAGCCTTAAAGCTCAGGATGGTGTAGGTCAGAGTGAAAGGATATATGGAAGTACTTGTGCATCTACTCCCGCCCATGTGCTTGAAGGTTCTTCAGCTAATAGTTGGTCCAAGTGAGTACAAATTGGCTGTCCTTTTTATTCAAGCTACTCTGAAATCTCTGCTGTATATTTTTTTTAATAAAGCATGTTAAAAACATTTTGTATTGCTATAGCTTTTTTATTCAAAAGATGTAACAAAATAGCTCCTTCATCATTTCTATCCCTTTTCTTGAACTGTTGAGCTCTAGGAATTGAGTGACATCGTGCTTGCTATAGGAAAATTTTGCATTTATTATTTTTTTGACATCTGCTATACAGTGCTGATGCTTTCTGGGGATATATTTGATTTTAGCTGTGTACCATTTGACAATGCTATATGTACATTAAATCAATAAAAATGCTATCTGCATCTCTATACTCATTCGCTTTTAGCCTTTTTTTTACCATTGTGTATGTAATCATACTCTTCCTTTCATCTTCAAAGAATATCCCTATTTTTCTGCATTTGTCTTAGTATTTATGGACCCTGTCTCGATAAAATACAAGTGGATACTTCTGGACCCTTAACTGGCATTTAAATATTTCTGCTTGGTGTTTGTTGACGATTTGTTATTTTCAAGATTGCATTATCTTCCTAGTCTGGCTTCCCTTTTGCCAATTTTTGCTGACTGTATTATCATCAAGAATCAAGAATCAAGAATTCATTATTCAATGATCAATATTAATAATCAATAATAGATCTATAGGAATTGTAGGAAGCTACTCTGACCATAAGCTATAAAGAATTCAGCTTATCCTGAATTCTATTCAAAAGCACAGGATCCATTCTTGTTTAGCTTATTTAGCAATGAGCGGTGGGACACGTTGGTCCACGTTCGCTTGTTGGAACTTTGGATTGTGAGAGTTGGTGATTAAAAAAGAGAAAGAGGCCTTTTCCACCTTCATATTGTTTTTGCAAGGTCGGCTCAGTCAATGAAAATACAATTTTGAGAGTTTGTGTTAATCTAGACATGAATACATCCTTAGAGCAAACAACATCATAGAAAGAAAACAAGATCTTGCCTAATATCTGCATGTAGAATAGTTTCTTGGGATCCTGAAGAAGTTTAGAACTTTAATATCTGCAGGGGAAGTTCATGAATTTCTACTGAATTCAGGGTAAACTAAAGAAAAAGGGGGGGGGGTAACTAGAGTGAAATATTATGCATGGTGTGTACTGTGCATGCAGCTGAAAATTTTGCTTACTCTAGCATTAGTGAACCTGGAAAGAGGAGCTTAAAAGCTAGAGTAAAATCTTGGGGCACAATGGTCATGAATGTTTAAAAATTGAAAGCTAATTGTGCTGCTTTACGTAAACCGCTTGGATCTTAAAAACATTCATGGTTGTGACATAGACCTAAATATGCATGTAACGGATTGTTTGTGGTGCCATTTGCATGGAGAGAACAAGTATGAGTGTAAATTTGGCATGAAAAGTTTTCTTGAGCTAAAATTCTTGGCTGCTACTGCTAGCGCTTCAATGCAAACTTGCTCATCAAAATTGATTTTTTAAAAATTCTCTTACTGTACATAAGGAATTATGGTATTTGATTGATCCTGCATCCCTTGGAGCTCCATCTGTATATATATGGCTATGGTCATGTATTGTTTAGTAGAGATATTTGAAGCAATTGTATGCATAACCTATATTTGAATTGTTGGTGTCAAATGAAAGCAAAGAAATTGTTTTCTTCCTCTAAGGTTTAAGTTGTTCCTTCTGGTTAGAAAGGATAACGATTGTTTGGAGAGATCTGTATGATTGTGTTGGGTGACTTCTGAAGTGAACTACATGACAAAATGATTTTGGTAGACGAGTTTGAACTGATTAGTTACTACCCTGTTACCCATGTTTTTTTCCTTGCTATTTTGCCATGTCATCAAATTGTGGTATAAAATGATATTTGGGAATGTGAAGGCATTTATTTTTCATTATGCCTAGTTTAATCTGCATTTGTTGATATTACTTTATAGACAGTACTGGCTGCAAAGTTTTTCATGGATCGCTAATTCTGTGTAACTGAAACGTATGGAAACTTGATTATAAAGAGGAAAGTGTTGGAGGGAATTCTTTTGTCCAGCTAATATAGCTGAATAGGAATTACATGTTTACTGAAATGATGATACTCAGTTAAAAATTTGCAGCTAAAATTTCATAATAAATTATTTGCCCTCTCTGACTTATGTCGAATGGTCATGATCTGTGATCTGTCAACTTTCTCCATTTGTGTTTTTCTTGTTTCCTCTTGTCTTTTCTAACTGCTTTTGGCTTCACTCTTGCTCCCATTGTCAACGATGCATTGTTATTGCTTTATATATAAATGGCCTGAAAATTGTTGTTTATACCCTGCTCTGTTTTTCCCCCTTCTAAGTGCCTTTATTTATTAATTCATATTTTAAATGAAACGGTAGTAGTTCTAAGTTCTAACAAAGTTTTGTGGTTTCTATATGCTTGGCAGAAAAGAATGGCCTATACGTGGTTCATTGGAAGGAGTCGGAAAGTCATCTGTTGCAAGGACCCCTATAGGGTGTCAACCCCCCGCCTCAGATGTACAGTCTCTTTGGTCATTTGATCAAAGAGGATAGTGACAGGACATGAGACTTGACAAAACAAAAAAAAAACGGAAAAAAACCTGTTCTCTTGAGGCAAATAGCCTCCTTTTGGTAGAGTTTAGAATTACTGGATGCATTGTATCTTCCTTTCTTCTATGTAAGGGAGATTGATGTTGACATGCCTCATTAGCATGGATAGGAATACATGTTGGATGCATATGCCTTTTGAGCCAACAGGTTACCAGGTGCCTTCCATTTGGTTCAAGTAATTTATTTTTTGGGCTTCTTTTCTCCAAGGGAAGGATTCCCCTTTTTGAAGGCAATGTTTCCTTTGGAGAAATGAGCTTGTTGCATCTCTGATCTTTGGAAAAAAGGAAAATGCAGCAACTTTATGTCTTAATAAGAAAAATGATACTAACATAGGTCCTTGCTGATGAGGAAATAAAATACAGCCCTATCTCCCATGCATTTTTATCCGGCTGCTTCCTCTTGTGATGTAGTGAAAAAATCATAATCTATCTTAGTCTCATCATGTAAATATCCTATCAATTAAGATATATAATTAATTATACTGGGGTGGTTTATCATCAGCTTCAGTTATCAGTTTTGTTCTGTTCATAGAGACATTGGGTATCCGTGACTCTTGTGGCTTGTTAGGACTGGATTTGAAGTGTATATTGTAGTTTGATTGATGATCAGTGTTTATATTTCGGCTGCCCATGAACAAAGATTTTATGGGAGTTAAATAGTTGGCCCTTTAGAGGGTGAGTCTGGGAGCAATGATAAGAAAGGTCGCATGTTCAATTAGTTCTCCCTTTCTTATAAATACCCAATTGATGCTAGTTCAGTAATTCATTGAAATCTGAAATCTCTTCTCATTGAACTGCACCGAATTGGTTTCTCAGAAAAGGGGGGAAAATTCTGTCATGTAAAGTTGTCAAGAGCATGCTTAATCTCAGGGTCTCTGCTCCTTGCTTATAAATTCCCTCCAGTATTTAATATAAGATCTACTTCAATGAAAAAATTGCTTACTAGCTACATTTCGCAGTCTTAGAGGGGAAAGGTTAGAAATTCACCAGGCATTAGATATCAAGTTGTCCATTCTCTCAAGACTTTGTGAAGTCCATAGAGGGAGGGCTGGTGAATTTGTCTTTTTTATAGGCAGCCGAAATGTAAAATCATGAGTAGATCATATTATGTTGACTTCAATTCAGATCCTAACAAAGTTCAATGGATATCATGTGAAATCTCAGACGCCAAAATTGATAACGGAGCAATTCATGAATGATTTTGATATTAATTATTTACCAAATATGGACTTGGCGTGGAATTTAAAAATTGAGTGTTTTTTTTATAATTATTTGGGACTACTTTTTTATTGGATTAGGTTTGAGTATTGTCCGTATCAATTTGGGAAGGTCTTTCGACATAATATTTTTTTTATTAGGGGAGCTCTATCAACATTATATATATATATATATACACACACACGAACCATTTAAATACCATATGAAATTCTAAAATCTCAAAACGTCTGTTAAAAAATTAAAAGGATACAGAGGTAATTGAGAGGAATATGAGATTTTGAAATTTAAATGTTTTTATAAAATGCCCCTCATATTTTTTTTCTCTCTCTCCTCACCCTTTCTTCCTCCTCGGGATGGAAAATGATTCTCTCCTCATCTTTTTTCTCATTTTCCCTCATTAGCCTATCTAAGCCGTCGATTGGGAAGATGAGAGAAAAGTTAAGATGGTGTTGTGATTGATTAGATTGATATGATTTTGAGATGATGAGGGATAATGAGAAAAGGATCATGAGAGAAACCCAACCTGTGGAGGTAGAGCAAAGTGAAAATGGTGGAAGTTTGTCTTCCAGGTTCAGGTGTCCACGGTGCTCTCCTAGGTTGAATTGTCACTAGGAAAACTAGAGGAAAGTGATGAAGTGATGATGAGGTAGAGGCAAGGAAGAAGGTGAACAGTAGAATGACTTTACTAAATTCATAATGGGAATGACAAGTTTAATAATGGTTTTGACAAAAGCATTTGCTGATGAAAATATGTAAGTCAGGATTTACCAACATTTGTGGCATTTCATCAAAACTCGTAATGAGATTGACAAGTTTAGTAACGATTTTGACAAGAATTGTAAGGGTTTTGACAAAAGAGTTTGTTGATTAAAACATGTAACTTAGGATTCATCAACATTTGACAAAAACTATAATAGTTTTGACAAGAATTATAATGGTTTTGACAAAAATTGTAATGAGATTTATAAGTTTAGTAATGTTGATGAATCCTAATTTACATGTTTTAATCAACAATTCTTTTGTCAAAATCGTTACTAAATTTGTCAATCCCATTATGAATTTTGTGAAGTCGTTCTACTGTTCACCTTCTTCTTCCTCCCTGGGGACAACTTTCATCTTCACCGTGGCTGGCAAGCTTCGACCACCACTCCGCCATAACCACCAACAACACCACGATTTCAACTAAAGGGAGAGAGGGGGGGAGAGAGAGGCAACCACCACTCCGTCTTTACTCCTTCTCTTCTTCTTTCCTCAACCACCATCGGCCATCTCCACACCATCATCTCTGTCGACCTCCGTGGGGCCTCATTTTTCTTTTTCTTTTTTAATGCAAAAATTAAGGGCATAATAGTAAATTCATCATTTTAAAATTTCAATTTGATCTATGTCACCTTTATGTTCTTTATAAATATTAACAGATCTTTGGAGATTTTAAAATTTCATATGGTATTTATCTGAGATTCCCCCCTCTCCCTCTCTCTCTCTGTACATATACATACATACATAGATACACACACACACACACATATATACATATATATATATATATTTAAGAGAATATTCGTGGGATTTTTACCAAAGAATTACTTTTTAAATAAAAAAATACCAGATCAGAGCACTTTTCAAAATATGTTCCAAACTAATGCTCACGCCAGTAGTGGCGTGAGACAGAGTCACGCCACTACAACGTGGCGTTTCTCTCTCTCACGCCAGTACTGGCGTGCGTGAATTATAAAATAAAAAAATTATTAAAATTATAAATAATAATTATAATTAATTATAAATAATAAAAAGAGTATTATTTTAATTAATAATTAAGGGAATTAAAATATCTAAAATTTATTATAAACCTTAGGAACAAGACTAATTAGTAAATTAATTAAGTAGTTAATTTATTAAATTAATTAATTAGCAACTTTTAACACGATATTAAGTTGCTACAATTTAGGTTAAAAGTTGCTACAATAGTGTTATTCCCTTAATTAATGAAGGGAATTAAAATATCTAAAATTTATTATAAACCTTAGGAACAAGACTAATTAGTAAATTAATTAATTATTTAATTTATTAAATTAATTAATTAGCAACTTTTAACACGATATTAAGTTGCTATAATTTAGGTTAAAAGTTGCTACAATAGTGCTATTCCCTTCCTTAATTAATTAAGGGAATTAAAATATCTAAAATTTATTATAAACCTTAGGAACAAGACTAATTCGTAAATTAATTAATTAGCAACTTTTAACACGATATTAAGTTGCAGTTAAAAGTTGTTACAATAGTGCTATTCCCTTAATTATTTAATTTATTAGAATAATACTCTTTTTATTATTTATAATTAATTAGAATTATTATTTATAATTTTAATAATTTTTTTTTTAATTCACGCCACTAGAGTGGCGTGAGACTGTCTCACGCCACTCTGTGTGGCGTGAAAAAGTCTCACGCCATATGGCTGTTTATAAAATGAGCTCAATAGGTAGGAAGCCGTGCTAGCAAACCATTAACATGGGGTTCATGAACCGAGGGTCATAATTCATAACAATTTTAAAATTAAAAAAAGATTGTTCTATTAGTCTCAAACTATCATACTTTAATTGTCACTACTATAAGAAGTTAATATCTTTGATGTAAGACTCATTTATTTATTTTAGGAAGATTGGAAATGCTAAATAAATTATTTAATTATAACTTTGTGACATAATTACCTTAAAATATATATTTTGTAATATTATATTTTATATCAGTTTTACAAATTAGGAAAATTAGTTTGAAGACTCAAGGTGAATGAGTAAAAGATAAAAGGAAATAGATAAAATATAGAATGGGCATCCTTAGCCTTTTATAAAAATAAAGAAAAAGAAAGGAAAAAGAAAAAAAGAAAAAATCCGACCTGCCGGATTCGAACCAGCGACCTAAGGATCATCTGTCAGGAATATTCCCACTACAGTCCTCCGCTCTACCAACTGAGCTAAGGTCGGTTTTTGAATTCGTTAATGTTTTTAATTATAAATACATAATTCATAAAACTTCAAATCCACACCTAAGCATTATATTGAGAAGGACCAAAAGGGCAAGGAATAGTAAATACTATTCAATTTTTATCAAATCGACTGAGCTAAGGCGTCATGCTTGCAGAGATTTATAAAGTCGATCGTTCCTTTTATTAGTTATTACCCTGAGATTTCATGAAGCATTTGTTTTTGTTAAAATTTTCTTTAACATGCATCACTCATCAGTATTTGCTAAGCACGCATCATCAGAAATTTGTTTATATGGATAGGTTTTTGCATGAATCAGACACAAAGGTCACAGTAAACTGACAGGCATTTGACCAATATTGAGAAACAACAACAACGATGATGATAACAACAACAACAACTAAATCATAGGTTTTAAATTTGGCATCCATGAAAAACTGAAGATAGCACTGGCAAGTTTTAATCCATGACAACAAAGAAGCAAGGACAGGCATGCTACACGCAATTTGTGCAGCACAAAACTCATGAACTCCTGAAGTTGACTATGACACAATCTCCGACTAGGGAGCAGCATGTGGAGGCTGTTGTTCTATCAGCTGGAGTTGCTGAGGTTGTTCTCCTTGCCAGGTCCAAACTATGTCTTTAAGTGCTGGTCTAATTTCCTCTTTCAGAAGCTTCTGGTACTCCACTGTATCGCCATTCGACTTCTTAAGCTCTACCATGTGGAAGAGCGGGGTGACCTCGAAGATTTCGGCATCGATACCCAAAGCGCCTTTTCTGCCTTCCTTGGAGCCCTCCAACTTGAACAAGCCACCTTCTTTCTTCTTCACTTTCAGGCGAAGGCGCTTACAGATTTCTTCCAGCTTAGAGATGATAATCGCAGAGGGTTTGTTCGATGTAAACCGCACCTCTTTTTTCTGATCAGTCTCCTCAAACAGACCAGACAAGTCAAAACCTGCAGACAAGGAAATGATATCGAAAGCATTCATGTTACAGGGTTTGGGGAGTTCTTGTTTTGTCTCTGCAACAGGACCACTGTTATTCTCACAAGCTCCAAATACACCATCAGCATCCAAAGGAGCTAGGTCTTTCTCTGCTGTCTCTGTAACAACATTCTGTTCTAATCCCTTTTGGAACCAAGAACTCTGCATAATTTTGGCCATTGATATACGGGTGTTCGGATTAGGATCCAAGATTCTGGACAACAACCGCCGTACAGATGGTGAAAACCAGTTAGGAAATTTGTACTCCCCCTTGCCAATCATCCTATACATCTCCATCAGATTGGAATTACGGAATGGAAGATAACCGGCCAATAAAACGTACAAGATCACCCCACATGACCATATATCAGCTTTGGCCCCATCATATCCTTTTCTGTTTATCACTTCTGGAGCAACATAGGCAGGTGTACCACATGTAGTATGGAGTAAGCCATCCTGATGCTTAGTCTCAGCAAGAGCACTTAACCCAAAATCTGAAACCTTCAAATTCCCATTTTCGTCTAACAGTAAATTTTCAGGTTTTAGATCCCGATGACACACTCCTCTACTGTGGCAGTAGTCAACAGCACTGATTAGTTGCTGAAAGTATTTCCTGGCAACATCCTCCTTCAGCTTTCCTTTGGCTACCTTATGGAAGAGTTCACCTCCCTTTGCATACTCCATGACAAAGTAAATCTTAGTTTTGGTGGCCATTACCTCGTAAAGCTCAACCACATGTGGGTGTCTAACAAGTCTCATCACTGAAATCTCCCTCTTAATTTGATCAATCATCCCAACTTTCAAAATCTTCTCTTTATCAATTATCTTAATGGCCACACCCATGCCAGTAGCAAGGTTCCTTGCATAATAGACCTTTGCAAAAGTTCCTTGGCCTAATAATCTCCCCACTTCATAACGTTGCATAAGCACACCTTTTGGATCCATTTCTAATCACTCCTATACAACCAATCCTACTAGTAATAGAAGAATATATCAAGAACTTATTTACCAGAAGCAGCAGCAAACTGCCTATGAAGAACTTCAGAGCTCAACCATCTTCGCAGAGATCATATTCTGACATCAAATGGCCTCTCTGATTTATAGGAACCTCATGCACTTGAGAACGGAAAAGACATGGACAGTGATTTAAACATCCGATCTCTTCAAAGAGGAGCAAGGGCAGCTCATTAGGAGCTCTTCCCTTATTAACATCAGAGAAAGAAACTTTGACTTTCAAGCACATCTTTCAGCATTCCCCGGGATTTGTGATGACGCTAGAGAATTCTAAAGAAGATGAGGGACTCAAAAATTTGACAAATTAATCAGCAATGGAGCAGCACTCGGTCAGAACTTTCAGATACTAAGAGCAAAAAGCGTATATAAAATTGAAGGCACCTGAAAGGAAGATAGAGCATATTAACTTCATAGTTTGAGAATAATTTAATCCAAGAAACCAAACTGTATGAAAATTTGGAGTTTCTAAGGCACGAAGTACAAGCGGAGTTTAATTCAAATAACAACCCTTCTAATTAAATGACAAAAAGCACAAATAGATGCCACAAAATAAAAAGAAAATTATAATCAACATAATTACAATACAATCACCTAAAACCTCAAAAGGAGCAAGAATAAGAAGAATTCACCACAAGACACAAGCAAGAAAACTATTTTTTCAAGAACAGACAGGGATGCGATCAATAACGAACAAGACAAATCAATCAGCCACCCGCTACCCCAGGGGAAAACACAGAATCACAATTGGACAAGGAAAGTTGATCGATTGAGAGACTCACGGCAAAGAGATCCTAAAAGAGTGATGGGGGAAAACCTTTAGATATGAAAATTCAAATATCAGATGATGCAACGACCAATATCATCGCGAACAATCATCGGCAGTTACAGAGACGACTCAGAAACACCGATGGAAATTTAAAATTAAGATGAGAAAGTTAAAGGAACAAGAATTAATTACGCAGCAAGGAACAGAGAGATATGAAGGAAAGTAGGTACCTGGCGAAGAATTTGATAGATGGCGCGTGAATGGTTTTGAAAGAGAATGTAGTTAAAGGGGAGAGAGAGAGAAGCGAAGGTTGTGGAATGGCAGACGGTGAAAGGAGAAATTTGAGGAAACCCTACGCGCTTCGAGGTGCTTCCTTCTTATATAGTAGCTCACACGCGCTGGCCAGTTAGCCTGCCAGCCCTGCCTGCCGCTACAAGCCAGCTGCGAGATTTCAAGTTTGTAATTCAATTTGGCTCCAATAAGGAAATTTCAGTCTTAACTTAAAAAATAATAAAATAAAATAAATAATTGGACGATAGCTCGTAGGTCTATAAGAGTGGTCCCAACATAATAAATTATAGGTCATCTTTAGGTAGAAATTCTAGGTTATTTTCTTCTAAGACAAAAGGCGAGTATTTAAACCACGACGGATGAGCGTGATAATTCAGCATCTCGTCCCTTAAGTAAGTGGTTGGTGATTCGATCCCTAACTCTTGTGAATGGAAAACATCTCGTGGCTAAGCCTCTACCGCTTTGTGCGCTGACAGAAGGACGGGGGATTAGTCTCATAACTACCGACTATGATGATACCTTATAGTAGAAAAAAAAAGGCGAGTATTTATTATTTCTAAAATAAGAAATATTAGACCATTGTTTGTTGCATTTTTCCTATAATTTAGAATCCTTTATGTCAAACATTTAATATGGACATTTTTAAAAATATTTTTAAATTTTTGCTAGGTAAAAGTATCTTCTTATTGGAGCCGGAGGTATTGTTCCGCACTAAATATGAGCGTCTCTCCCAGCCAAAAATTGAACCTTGATTCACGATATTGTAAGGGACTAGCTTATTCCGGTAGACCCAATCCTATTTGTAAAAAGAGTTTTAAATTGTAACATATTCAAAAACCTTAACTAATTTGAGTATTAAAAAAAATTAACTAATTTTAATCATAATCCTTGATCTCCACATGATTTGGTTATTTGTGTCTTATACTAAATTAAGATGATTACTATTAATTTTATTTACTAAAATGAATAAAATAAGAGGTTAGATGAGATATACTCGTTTTCTTTTGTCAAAACTCACGTAGATAGAATGTGTTTATTGAAATTAAACTACCTAAAAAAGTCTTTAGTGAAGAGTTTAGTGTCATTTGGTAATACTACTCTAACAGGTGAAAAAATCTTGATCCTTATTTTAAGTTCGCTTTTAGAGTTATATATTACTTCCTCCGGTCCTAATTATAAAAGCTAGTTGACTTTTTAGAGAGATTAATGAAGCTAATTAAATTACTATAGAGTAATTTTGTTTTTATTTTTTTCTTCAAACTAATTAGTTTAACTAATAAATTAATATATAATATAAGGATACACAATATATGAGAGGATTAAGTAACTTATTTAGCTTCTTTAATCTCTCCAAAGAAAGTCAACTCAATAGAAGCAGGATAATATTTAATATTCATTATGGATAAACATTGTTTGGCCAATTGGGCAACCATAATGAATGAAGTCATTGAAATTTACTTGTCCTTTAAAATTCAATTTATTTAAAAAATGGAATAAGCTTTTACGGAAAAGAGAATATTCTAATGGAGTAGGAATTAGAATACCAAATTGAGGTGAGGTCGGTTATATGAATCGCAAATGTCATTGTGCTCTATCGCAAATCATATATTTAGATGAATTGTTAACCTAGATCTCACTCTATAACATCATTGCTAATTGAGTATTTGTTTCCGTCTTCTTCTATATCTTTTTAGAACTCTAAATAAATACTCATCCCGTTCCTTTTTTACCCCAATTTAGACGGCCCATACAGTGCCAGAGAGTGTAGAGATCGAACCCAGATATTGTGTTATAAAGGATCTTTAATAATAGCCGTTTAATTCTAAATATAGGATATAATTCGTGGAATGTTAATTGAAAATACATGGCTTGCTTATTTTTTTTTATTTTTGTGTTTTTGTTTTCAAAACAGTTTTATAAAATTGTTTTTTTTTTTTAAAAATATGTTTGGATAGATTTTTTTTTTTTTTAAAAAAAAATTGTTTTTATAGTGTCGTGGCAGAGTCTATCGTCGACAGTGACATGGCAGAACCAGGTGTGACGTCAATAATGGATATGTGGTCTAAAAGAATAAAAAAAGTAAAAACAACTAAAAACTGTTAATATCTTTTATATATATATTTTTTTTTAAAAAATCTTTATGAAAACTGGTTTTATTTTATTTTACTTTATTAAAAAAACTACTTTAAAAAGGAGAATCAAACCACCCACAATTTTCTTTAACGACATGTTTGGTTTGAGGGAAGAAGGATATTGATCAAATTGTCATTAATGAATGGTCAAGGAAGGCCACGATGCTCCTGATGATGCTGACGTGGTTCTAATACCAACAGTTCCTAATGGATACCTGCATATGGTTTTGAAGGACCAACTGGCCTACTGCAGCTAGTTTTTGCTTAGTCTGTTGTATTAAGGGTTAGACTCTTTTGTCTAGTCCCCATCTTACTGCTTTTATAAATTTTTTTTTCTTGCCATTAATGAGAAAATTATTTCTTTTTGTTGAGATTGTATTTTTGAAATTTAAAAATGATCAATATAAGTAAAAAAAAATTCTCTTCCCTCAAATCAAATATATACTAACACTATGTTTGATTTGAGGGAAGGGAGTGTGAAGAAAATAAGAGAGAGAGAGAGAGATTTCCTCTCTCATATTTATTAATATAGCTTATGAATTTTTTTTATTATTTTAAAAATATACTCCCAACAATAAAATATATTAATGACAATTTAGCCAAACACACCCTAAATAAAAGTTTGGCGGCGGAAGGGAAGGGAAGTTCGTTACGGGCGGGCACAGCAAACGGTGTTGTTGGGCAGTGCGAAGTGAAACGAATAAGAAAGCGACGCGGAGGAGACGGCGAAGCATCACCAATTAACGTGATGGAGACAGTGCGTCCATAAAGGTTGACACGTGTCATGGATAATTGGCGTTGATGCCGTGGAAGCAAGGAGGCAGGTCAGTGGCTGCTGTATTGTACAATAATTGTAATCAGAAAGAGAAAGAGTACGTCTCGTCATGCACTCTTCCCAAATGTGGGACCCCTTCGCCTCTCTTGTCTCCTCTATCAATTTGCTTTCCTCCTCTCAAATCCAAATTACTACTCACCCTAATCTTTATTATTATAAGACACCAACAAACAATTTTCACAAATCAATAAAAATAGTTAAAGTCAATAAAGTTATCTTACAATTTAAGCAACTTCCAATATTACCTTACTAATTATCACTCTGGTCCTATTTATAAGTCCAGTTTGACCAAAAAAATTTGGTCCTATTAATAAGTTCATTTTCATATAATAAATGAGATTGTGACAATTTTACCCATATTAATTATACCCATGAAGATAGAGAGATAATAAACAATTTAAAAGCATCCAATCATAAATGAGGGCAAAATTGAAAATTTACACCATAATCAGTG
The DNA here is from genome assembly GCA_025563575.1 of Acacia pycnantha. NCBI lineage: Eukaryota > Viridiplantae > Streptophyta > Magnoliopsida > Fabales > Fabaceae > Acacia > Acacia pycnantha. The sequence continues at coordinate 6,032,370 of JAMWYP010000030.1, read as the reverse complement.
TGTCAACTACATCTCCTTGGTATGTGAGATTTGGTCAAACTGAACTTCTAAATAGGACCAGAGTGGTACACTAAATTCTAATATTATATTAATTATTACTCACTCCCATTACCTTTACTAATTATAGGCATACATGGAAAAAATAATTAATGCGCTTTGGAAACAAACAAATGACTTATAAAAAGTACCAAATATAATTATTAGTTGGTGCCTTATAATAAAGATCAGAGGGACTCCTCCTCTGTTTTAATAGAGTGTTATTGAAGAGGTTGAATGTGTTATGAATTACTCCCTCTCATCTTTATTATATAAGACATCATTTAATAATTCTCATAAATCAATAAAAATAATTAAAAATTAATAAAATTATTCTAAAATTTAAGTAACTTCTAATTTTTACCCCTAACAATTGTAATAAATTTTAATATTATATTAATTATTACTTTCGTGCACTATCCTTATTAATTATGAGCATACATAAAAAATAATAATTAATACGCTTTGGAAACAAGTAAATATCTTATAAAAAATACTAAATACAATTGTTAGTTAGTGCCTTATAATAAGAACTATAGAGTATAGAGTTAAGGTGTATTAGCATCATAAAGTATTTTTTATAGTTCAGTAATTTATTTCATTTTTAATCTATCTAGATTAATTAAATACCTATTTTATTAAAGATAAGAGGTAATATGTATTTTTTAAGAAAAACTACGAGATTCAATCACCGATCACCACACTCATCTAACTACTCTCTTCAATCCTTAATACAAGACATAATTATCTAATTTTATTGGATTAAGAAAACTAATTAAGTTAGTTAATATGAGATTTTATATTAAAAACCGGAAGGAACACCGAACTTGAATGAGATTTTATTGATGGAAAATTAGATCGAACGACCCAATGAAAATAATATTTATTGAAGAATATCTTAAAAATTGTTATTATATATAAGGATCAAATATTAAAATATAAAATAAACATGCTACCTCAAGTCTTTAATATGATATCTAGTCAAGTGGTATTTTAAAAAGATCACGTCACCTTTATTTATATTAATCAATTTAATTCATTTCCTTATTTCCTTTTTGCCTGCTATTCATTTTCTTAATTTACCTTGATTCGTTTTTTTATACACAATTTTTCTTAATTAGTTAAGTGACTCTTATATTAGGATCACAAGGAGTATTAAATTACCTTTAACCAAACCTCCTACATCATCTTTCATCACATTCTCTTAGGACCCGTTTGTTACAAAGAATTGGTAGGGAGAGAAAGGGAAGATCCCAATCTTCTCATGGATTTTGGGTGTTTGGTAGACAGAAAGTCCAGTCAGCATCTGCCAGTGAGTACTCATCTTCCCTTATTTGAAGGAAGATGTTTTTCATTCGAAAATGGAGGGAAAGCTGCAATCTTCCCAGGAAAGTATTTTTTTGACAAATTTACCCCTGAAATTCAAATTTGGCGGGAAGTTCGAACTGGGCGGGAAAGTTCAAATTTGGCGGGAAAGTTCGAATTGGCGAATGTTTTTTTTTCACGAGTTCGAACTTAAAAAGAATATATTTTTTTAAATATATTTTAGCAAGAAAAATATTTTTCTTTTTTATTTTGAATTAATTTCTTTTGAGGGTAAAATAGACATTTCCTAATTCTTTACCAACTACCACCTCTTCATTTTCTTCCTACCAAACAACTCAAGCCATCTTCCCTCATCTTTCAAATCTTCCTTTCCCTCCCCATCAATTCTCTGTAACAAGCGAGTCCTTATTTTCCTCTTATTTAATGAAATGATTAAGATTTATTGAAATTGATTTAAACTAACTCTAATAAATGTTGTACTTACTTGGTCATTCACTCTAATTTTTCCATTTATTTAACTTTTTTTCTTGCTTAACCTACCCATTACCATGCATCATACATCTATCCAAATTTAAATATTTCATTTTTCAATAATGACAATATAGATGATAAAAATAATTATTTTCACAACAACAATATTCTAATAAACTCAAGAGTATTTAGTCTAGTGATAAATTAGCTGGACTATAAAGTGAGCGAACTAAATTCAAATCTCACATTGTTTAAAAAAACTCTTAAAGAAAGGCATATTGATCACAAAACCTCATATGGATTGCTTGAATATCTGGTAATAGGATCTAAAAAAGGTGTCAGAATCCAAAGGGTGATAAAAAACAACATTCGAATCAAGTAAAATGGACTTTATAAATTACTTTCATTTACAACACTCAAATTTAATTTGATTGTATTGAATTGCATATAAAATTTAACTCTCCCTCCAATAATAAATATAGGAGTTTGATAACTAATTTATAAATATTTAAAAATATTATTAAAATGTGTGTTGATTTTTCTTAAAGTACCATCACTTGTAATTATTTGATCATTAATTTATAAATATTTTAAAATATTATTTGAAAATTACTCCCTTAATATGTGCTACCAATAGGACCGCAAGTTGATGAAAAAAAATTATAAATTTAGAAGATAACATGGATTAAATTATTATAAAATGGATTGAAATAGTATATTTAAGACTAAAATCACCTCATGTTTAGAGTTGGTGGGAGCAAGGTTATCAAACTCACAAGTTTAAGTAAATTCGTGACAGTGACGTAAACTTGTATCGTGAACTCGAATCATAAACTCGTAAGAGTTTACTTTTATTATTAAATAGGTATTATTAAATAATTAAAATATAAAAATGACAATAATTTGATTTAAATATATTTTAAATCCAAATAATTGAAATTAAATCCAAATAATTGAAATTAAATCCATCAACATTCATCATTTATCATATTTAATAAATAAATTTCTACAAAATTTCTATATAAAGCCGTTGGGTATGATCAAATAAAAAAAGTTAACATAAATTTAAGAGTAAGTTAACACGTTTTGTAAATTAGAAACGTAAAAACGGGCAAACTCGGTGTACAAATTCGTGAGTTTAACCGAGTTTATGACTAACACGAGTTTACTACAAACTCGACTCGTTTTTATAAGGTAGAAACGTAAAAACGGTAAAATCAGAGAGTCAACTCGCAAGTTTGACAACAATAGGTTGGAGCATTAGGAAAAAAATATTTTATTTATATGGGTCACCAAACAGGAGTTGATGAAATTTCTAGATTGAAAAAGATTTGAAAAATGAATGCCCCACAAAAACAAAGGATCAAGTGAATCATGGAGCGCAAGATGGAACTTTCTTAGTAAATATCTTTTTTTTAAAAAAAATCTGTATTTAATTAATTGAGACTTTCTCTCTTTTTTTGCCAATAATTAAATGTGCCTTTCACTTTCAAGAAACATAGGCAAAATATTATAATCACTAATGAGGAAAATATAGTAATAGGCAATTCAGAATTAAACAAATGTTATTCCTGAAAATATCTTGAGGCGGCCGATCTTATCTGTAAAAAGCAGACAAAACCCGCGATGAGTACTAAACAACTACTGATTAAAATATTTAAATTATCATAATAAGCTTTTAATTATTTTAATTTTAAAACTTGGTGGGAGTTGGTTGGCAGATAACCCTGTCTTTTCTTCCAAATAAAGCCTAATTAAACGGTCATTGGATTTATTATAAAGAATATTTGTTAGTTGAGGGTAATTGCTTTAGTCCTAAGTCCTTAGTATATATCACTCTGGTCCTATTTATAAGTCATTTTAACCAAAAAATTTGATCCTATTTATAAGTCATCTTTTACGTAATAAATAAGATTGTGACAATTTTGCCCATATAAATTGTACCAATGAAAATAGAGAGAAGAAAGAGTTGAAAGATACCCAATGAAAATAGAGAGAGAAGAAAAAGTTGAAAGATACTCATTCATAAATGAGGGCAAAATGAAAAATTTACCACATAATCATTGAGCCAACTAACTCTCCTTAGTATGTGTGTTTTGGTCAAAATGAACTTGTAAATAGGACCAGAGTGGTATATATGTATGTGTGTGTATGTGATTTGCTGAATCAAAACTTGTATACCACTATAAGTTCATTTTGACCAAATCTCATATACCAAAGAGAGGTAATTAACTTAATGATTATAGGGTAAATTTTCAACTTTGCCCTAATTTATTATTGGATATTTTTCAACTGTTTCTTCTCTCTTTATCTTCATGAGTACAATTAATATGGATAAAATTGTCACAATTTCATTTATTACATGAAACTGAACCTATAAATAGGACCAAATTTTTTAATCAAAATGGACTTATAAATAAGATCAGAGTGGTATACATTACTCCCTTGTTATGGTATTTTTTTTCTCCATTTTTTTTTACTATTTTTCATTTTGTTTTCATCCTTTTTCTATCCAAAATTCTCCAGTGATCTATCTCCCTGCATACTTCCAAGCAAGACATGACAATATTGGAAAAATATAATATTCAGGATCTGAATAGGAAGGTAACCTTCAATAGGAAAAAAAGTTGAGAGGACACTTGACAATATGTGTAGGGTACACCATGCCTCAAATATTATCTATATTATAATTATTTATAAAAATTAAAGTCTAATATAATGTTTTATATACTCTTAAATATGGGCAAAATTTAAAAAATATTCCACTTCTAGAAAAAGTATATATATGACTTAACATCTCATGAGTTCTGGTAAAATAATTAGAGGTGATTTATAATATGAATTCGAAGAAATATGTAATTATAGGGTGTTGTAGATAGAGCTGGGAAATCGGGTCAAGCCCATCGGGTCGACCCGTTTAAGCCCTGACCCGTCAAGGGCCGGACTTGAAAAATGGATAAGGTATTTGAAATTAGCCTTGAAGGGCCAGCCCTGGAGAGCCTCGGGCTTAAACGGGCTAGCCCTGGAGGGCCTCGGGCCAGCCCTACAGGCCATTTTCACTATAGCTTTTTCTTTTTTTTCCTTCTTTAATTTATTAATTTATATATTTTTTGTATTTTTTATAGAGTTATTTATCCATTTAACTACAAATACATAATAACTATACTCTAATTTTATGATTTGGTTTATTATTTGTTGCAAATAAAGATTATAGATGTGTTATGATACGGGAGAATAAATTCATGATATTCTTACTCGTGAGTCAAAGGCTACTACTCAAAGTGAAGAACAATTAAATGTCGTTAAAATTGATGATAGTGACGAAGATGACGACAATAATAGTCATCGTACCAATGTCGCTTAGTGGTATGCTTCTTATGTTTTATATGAGTTATTTGTGAATATAGTTTGTTTTTTATTATGAATTAATAACTATACTTATTTGTTGGATGATTCGTGTTGTAATTTACTAATTATATATTTTTTTTTAAAACAAAGGAAAAATAGTTAAAATTTGGAATAGTAATTTTCAGGTCCTGGAGGGTCGGCCCTATTAGGCCCTGGCCCTTCACAGGCCAGCCCTGGAGGGCCGGGCTGGCCCTGATTCCCAGTTCTAGTTGTAGATATGATATGAAGAAAACAAGAGCATAAATATCTCTGTGTAAATTCATCACTTATGCTTTTTGATTGATAGGGAAAAATCATTTTACACTATGCCCGTACTTTCATTATGATGAAAGGATTAAAGATGACTTATAATAAAAATCAGAAGAAGTAGAACAGATTTTTGACACATCTCTTTTATGATGATAACATTCTTACAATGTTACTATTGGAGTGACTAGAAGAACCTCTATTATCTTATGTCAGCTTGAAGTGAGAAGAGCCTTCGGTTATCTTCTTAGCATAGGGAAGCACAACGTTCATCATCTTATAGGGCACTCCGTGAAGAAAAAGCATGGGACTTTATCAGAGACAACCACTAAAAATGGATAATCAATCTGTTTTTCCCCTAGGTATATGTATCTTTTTATTGAAGATAATCATATTGAGATATTGTCAGACACTAAATGTGGGTACCTCTCCTTATAAGAATTCAATTATTGATTCATATCATATTGTGAGGGACTGACTCATCCCGTTAGACCCAATCCCATCGTAACAATCAATCTGATTTGATATACATGAATGAAAAATCCATGGTTTGTGAAACCGGACCGGACCGGCCGTGAAACCGGTCCGGTTTGGTGCAAAACCGGTCTGACCCGGTCTGACCCGAGTTGACCCGGTGAAACCGGTGTAAACCGGCAGGGTTACAGGGTCAACCCGGTTCCATTATTTTTTTTTATTTTTTTTTTAATTTTTTATTTTTAAAGGCAATCTAATTTGAATATCTGAATATGTCACAAGTATTGAAGTATATGGTTATTTTACTATTGATCTAAAGTATTAAAATGATATATAGCACTCCCTCTGATCCTTATTATAAGACATCAACTAACAAATTTCACAAACCAATAAAAGTAGTCAAAGTCAATAAAGTTGCCCTACACTTTAAGTAACTTCCAATTTTTTTATACCTCACCGGGCTAACCCGGGTTGACTCCGGGCTGACTCCGGTCTGACCCACTAACCCTTAACCCAGTACCCCGATCGGTTCAGTCACCGGTCCGGGTTTCAGAACCTTGGAAAAATCACAGAAATAGTGGGCCCAACATTAAAACACCACACATAGGTTTCCATAATTATGGACCATATATTATTATTATTAAATTAGTACTATATATAAACCAAACAAATTACAAAACAAAGGAAAGCACACCATTTTCCATGCTTGTCGGATCCTGGTTTCCACCCAAAACATGACACACTCTGCAAATGTATTTGTATTATGTTTGATACTTCCAAGCCTAATCATGTACCCTTATCATGTTCATGATAACAAAAACAAAGCTCTATAATTTCACGTTTTGTTTGGCCTCTTATTTCACTGAAATAATGTAGATTGATGCTACACGCTACATCCTACTTTTGCCTTAATATTATAAAACCTATTTCTTATATTTGGTATTCTTTTCCTAATTTACTTTTATTGATATCCTCTCAACAATAAATAATTAAGTAAGAGAGATTGGGGAATTAAAGAAGACGGTTTAAGTGTTTTTGAAAATACATGTCATATTGACTAACTTAATTAACTTCCTTAATCTAATCAAATTAGGTAAATAGATCTTATATTAAAGACTGAAAGGCTCACCGACACTTGGATATGCCTCTAGACTAAGAACAAGGTACTTACAAATAGTCTATTAACAAGTTATGAGTCATGACTTTATGGATTATCAGCAAACTCATTGGGAGATGTACATATATTTGTTTGTTTTATCATATTATTTAGAATAAAATGCTCTCATCAAATTACACAGACATCTCCTATATTTTAATTCAAAGCATTGACACAGTTTAATAATATTCTAAAAACATTCTTGAAGTATATTTTTCAACTAAAAATCATATTAGAATAAATGTTATTTACTAATTTACCACTCATAATACCAAATCCCCTAATTTATTTTTTAACACTTATATGTATTGATGATCTATTTAATATTTTTACAAATTCTAGAAAAAAATTAAGTAGTTTTTTATTTAAAAAATATTAACAACTTGATCAAAATTTTGAGTAATTTTGTTAGGAAACATGTGTTAAAACAACTAAACAACATTATCTCATTAATTAATTTGATTTAGTGTATGAAGTTGGTAAATAAGTCCACACTAACAAGGAGGTAAATCATTATCATCATTTTTTCATGTATTTATTATTTCAAATGTTTTTTAACATAGCTGAGCTCCATTTATTTCATTCACTTCCTATTCTTGTACCTAAGAACATTGAAACCCTCACCCTCCTTATCACAAAATACAGGGATGCAAATATGTACACATTTATATAAATGGAAAACATATTTATGAACAGTGGAGATTATTAAGAATATGTAGCAGATATAAGAGTCCTAGAGCACAAATAAATACAAGCTTTGAATATTTAGAAGTAGATGCAGAAGCATTGAAACAGAAAAAACCAAACAACAACCAAGTGATCGTTTTCTAAAAATAACACAAGCTAGAAGGTTTGTGTCATTAATTAATTATCTTCAAGCAGATGAAGCATCTGTAACAAGCAAGGGAACTTCTTGTGTGGGTGCCTTGCATGCATGAATTACAGTGCATATATCTGTTGTCTCCAGAAACTTCTCTGCATTCATTAGGATCACTGGTCCATACTCAAATACCAGTCTCTTGCACTGCAAATATTAAATTAGATATTAATAAAAAGTGAAAAACCTATGAACAGGAAGACCTTGGCTGTTAAAACCATTAGATACACTTTGCTTCCATTGATATCTTATTCCTCTACTCCACTCTACTCTTTAGTCATTAGGTAATCCAAATATAGTTTTCCAATAGAGGATCTAAATTTGAAAAAATGATAAACCTGATGGAAACTTTTATGGTAACAGATGGATGACAAAATGTAATTAGGAAATTATTATGCCTTTACAATTGAAGGAATCATCTTATGGTTTCATATTTGGAAGAGAAAAAAGAAAAAAAAAAGGAAGGAACTTTGGATCATGGCATCAAAGAATTAAAATTCATGCGACATATTATTTTGATAATGCAAGATCAACACCATATACCTAAGGAGTAGAAAAAGAAAGATTTTTTTTTTTTTTTATATAAGAGAAAAAGAAGCTTTTACTCACCTTGTTTGAGTACTTCTCCACGGAATTGCACACCTTTAGAAGTGTCTCAATTATCTCTAGCTGTCAAATGAACACAAATTATTAGTTCTTGTAATTTGTCCAACAAAAGGTAACTATCATCCAAACAAGTTGTCAACCACACACCTCTATATCAGTATCTTTACAATACCAGACATTAAACATGGGTTTCTAGATATTTATGAAAATATCATTACCAGAAAGACAGTGGAAATCAACATGATAAACATTTCCTTATTTCACTCAATATGCTTCCATTTGTTACACCCAAACCATAGGCAGCAATCTTTTTCTCTTTTTTTGGGTCTGATATTAAAGATTTTGAGCAGGATTTTCTAAAATCAACAAATCCTGACTTCAAATAAATACTCCATGCAATGAATTTAAAAACATGTAATTGAATTGAGCAGCAGACAAAATAATATGAGCCTCTCTTCTTGCTCCAATCCAACTCAACAAAACAGTGAGTTGGGCTCTCAAAATCAAAGCCCTATTATGAATAGAGCTCAACCCTGTCCAGCCCACCGAAGTGGTGGTTAAATAGGGCTGAGCCAGGCTAGGACCAAAAAGTAATGTGCCAAATTGGATCGGGTCAAGTAGGAGGGCTGGCCCATTTTGACTCATCCATAATTGACGCACACAACAATTACCAAAGATGTTGGGAAAATTAAAATAGTGTGGAACTTGGAAGTGTACAAAAATTATGCTCATATCAGAACAGAGAAAGATAAACTTTCACATCTCATACTCCACAGCAGGAGGAGATATTACAAACCTGAGTGTCAGGATCCTCCAACTTTTCCATTAATTCTGATACCGTGTCTTTGCAGAATCCACAGCCATCTTGTTGCACTTTTGAGGAAATAATTGCAATTTGCTCACAGAGATTGACCTTTTCGCAGAATTCTCCAGGCTGAATTGAGTCAACCTCTAAGAAAAATAGAGGAGCATAGTAGTCCACCAGAGAGATGCACTGGGCAATACAGAAGAAACAAAAAATGAGTATTTAGTTGAACTGAACATTGAAGTTCATACTGGGAAATCATAGTCAGCTTTCAATACAACTGATAACAAACTAAGGCGTCTAAAGAGAAAAATCTTTCACCAACCTGCTGTTCAAAAGAGCGCAGCTGGTGGCAAGTATTGTGAAGGTAATCCATGATCTCTTCCTGGGTTTTGTTTGCTCTTAGGTAGTCAAGTGCCATGGCACTATATTGCTCACAAAGTGTACATACATCTGGTCTTCTGGTTTGCTCTGCATTTTAGAAGATATGTATAGAGGATGAGCTACTCATACACCACTTTACTTTAAATTATATATATATATATAAAACAAATGAAGTGAAACACGTGTGTGTGGATATATATTAAATAAGCATAACATCAAAAGATTGGAAAATTGTTTCAGTTAATCACGTTTGCCTCTGTGGTCTTATGAACTGGTAATCCTTACAGATTTTAATGGAAAAGAGTCGTGTTCTTATGAACAATCATATCACATGCTAAAATTACCTATAGTGCTTTTACACTTTATATTTACTTCAACCATTCTATTGTATATGACTTATAGGAATTATCTGATGTGGTAGGTGCAGAGAAAAAATAGAGGAGGGTAGAGAATAGAAGGGAGAAGGAGGAGAAGAGGGAAGGAGAGAGGGAGGGAGAGACTAGAATGGACTATTAACATCACAATACACAGTAATACAATTGATACAGCCTCCCTTATATAGGAGGGAGCAACAACTAGTTTGTTCAGGGACTAATGACTTAAAAGCCCAACTAACTAGCCTAGCTAACTCTATTATTCTTTTATTTACAATTACAAATCATCGTCCAATTGAAAAAATAGAAACTCATCACTAGAACAAGGGATATGCTAAGTTAAGACTGATTTTTCCATCCCAAAGATGGAGTCAGACTAAGGGAGTCTATCTTAGGAAGCAAAAAAGAATAGGAGGGTAGTTAAGAGAGTTATTATGTAATGCATTTGGGCATTAGGCATTTCGGCTCAATCGACACGCCTCAAAGGGTTAAGCTTTTGTGTTTTAGTCATTGTAAAGCTTGTAAGGAAAAAGAAAAGAAAAGGGGGTGTAGAAAATATTCTCAAGCGTTGTATGGGAGGGTAACTTATTTTACAGTTGATATTTCAATTGAAGGTATTATATGCAATTTAATGTGTAGCGCCATGCCTAATATTTGTGCTCAACATGAATCAGTCAAAATATGACCACTTTTTTTTGAAGTATCCATGCTTCATAACTGAGTTGAGATGGCTCATGCAACATAAACAAATGCTAACAAATCAAGAAAAATTAAAAGCAAGCAAAGAAGATAATGTGGACAATTAACAATTTTACTATAAGCATCAGAGTTAGCCATGTTACCGCTCAAAAGATCAGTATTAGCCAATTCTCTGGCATCACATGCCCAAGCAGCACCCAAGATAACCAGAAACAAGAGCCCCGTTCCCCTCTCCATGATGCCTGTAACAAGCACCGAATGCTAAGTCAACTTTCAAATCAGGGAACACACAGATACTTGATAAAACTTTAACGGCAACTACAAGATAAAACATAAAAACTGAGTTAAAAAGTTCCTGACATGTATATAGCGAACTTCGATGACATTTAAGGTGCATGGGCTGACAGAAAGCCATATCACAATTCCATTCCAAAGAATTGGTGTAAAGATCAAATCACCAACACAATCCTATAGTATACTAAGAATAATTTATAGATTTCACGTCCAACCCTACTGAGATGAGACTACTTGACCGAATATAATCTTCTCAGGTCATCATAATATATGAAATCTGCTTTTCTAATATTTCTTAAATTTAGAAATAAAGGTCGGGATGTTACAAAATCAATATGCAGTTCAATAGGTAGATAGGGCATATTGTAAGGTGACTTGATAAAATCAAATAAAGCCAGCAGCAGCCCAGTGTCATGTTCAATCTTAGCTTGCCCAAAATAAAAGCAGTTCAAGTTTTCAATGGTCAATCATCGACAACATACAGATTTCAGAGTTTTAATGAGAAGAAGCCTAGAACTTTTTAGAGGTAGAACAACAGTATTTTCAACATAAGAAGCGCAGTCCCAGGAATGACTGAACTATGACTTATCAACATAATCAATCAATTAATTAATCGATCAATCCGAGAGACAACGATAATCGATGGGGTAGTAGTACTGATTTTGGTTAATAACACATGAAGCCGATCAGCAGAAGGAATTGATGTCGGTGAACAGGATGCACACAAGTCAACCATAATCATACACGCATGAAGCCAACCAAAAACCACACACGCATATATAAATAATATCGAATTGAAATTAAATTGCAAGGGAAAATTAAGAGGGAGCATGAAAAGTTATAAAATTGAGGATCAGACATGTAAGCGACAGATTTTCCCGGGAAAAAACCGAATTAAAACATGAAACACAAGAGAGAGAAAAGGATTACTTCAATTAAAGATGATATATCGAAGCAGAAGAGAAATCTCCTGGAGTGAAGGAAAGAAAAAGTGAAGAAAATAAGAGGGTTAGGGAAAGAAGAAAGATACTATCTTCTTCGTTTGAATGTTTGTTACCTGTAGGCTGTAGAGTCGTGTATTGTTGTGAAGGAGATAGAGTTCACTATGCGGGAAGGCCCATAGAAGTATTAATACGACTCGTCTTACGGTCACGTGGCATTATCAGGGTGGGAAATTGACTCTGATGAGCATAAAAAGTTAATTATAGAACAAGAAAAAAAGAATCTTGGATTATCCGAATGTGTTTATAGGATTATTCATGGGGAAGTTTCATCTGGTACAAAACAAAAAGAATTGGAAGATCGACAACAAGGCAAGGGATTGATTCAAAAAGTTTTTAAAAAATAAAAAATAAAAATCGTAATTATTAAATTTTTTTGTTGAGATTACAATCTTAGAATGATTTTTTTATTTCCCACCTTGATCTTGAGTTCTGATTTTGTAAGGCATTGAATCTTATCTTCGAGCTAGTTGGCTTGATTTTAAATTATTTTAATACATACGAAAATGATAAGGATCAATACTAAAAAAAAACTGTTATAAAAAGTATTTTATACAGAGACAAACAATCAGCAAAAATTGGGATGATTAGTAGAAGTTAATAAAAACTAGTTATATAAATATGCTAAAAACAATTTTCTCGGCGATCAAGAGGAATGTCTCCATTAATTTTTCCATTTATTTAGTGTCTCCGCCATTATATTAAATTTTAATGGTTGATATTTATTCTATTTACTATTATAGATTTTTATTATATGTAATAGTATAATAATAATGTTATATAGTATTAGGTTTTAATGTTTCTGTTTTTGTTACAAAACATTTTTTCTGCCACACTCACATAAAAGTGAGTGGATCCCACTAATATTTTCTCTCTCATCTCTTTTATAATGAGACCCATTCACTTTTAGGGTGTGCATGGTAACACTCCCAGAATGTGTTTTTTGTTAATTTCTGTTCCCTGGAACACAAATGGATGAGAAATATGTTTGGTAAATCCGGTTTTTTTTTTTTGTTCCCGGGATGAACCGGTTCAATTTTTGTGCTGGGGAATAGAAAAAAACCACTGCCACCACCACGGCCGTCATCGCCGTTGCCACCGCCACCGCCGCCACCACCATCGCGCGCCACCACCACGCACCACCACCACCACGCCGCCACCGCCACCGCCACCCCCACTTCACGCCACGCCGCCGCCACCACCCCACCGCCCCGCCCAAATAAAAATAAAATGTGTTAACAAACGTAATTCTGATTATCGGAATGAAAAAAAAAATTGTGGTATTATCGGAATGAAAAAAAATTGTGGTTAAGATCAACTTATGGGCAATGGTGGCAATGGTGGCAATGGCGGTGGTGGCGGCGGCGGCGGTGGTGGTCGTCGTGGTGGTGGCGATGGCGTGGGCGGCGGCACTGCCGTGGTGGTGGCGATGGTGGCGGTGTGGCGGTGGTGGCGATGAGGTGGGGGTGGCAGCGACGAGGTGGGGGCGGGGGCGGTGGGGTGGTGGCGGCGGCGGTGGCAGTGAAAGTTTACGCAAATTTGCTCCTAAAAAAAACTTTCAGAGTATATTTGCTCTTTTTTGTAAACTTCCAGGGCAAAAATGACACTAAGAAAACTTTCAGATGCTGGATGCCTCCAAACCAAAACTTTCGTGGCAAAGATGATATTTAACCCTTAAATTAACTTGAACACTAAAACGGATACTAATAATATCAAGGTATGATACAAAATCTATTCAAAGTTGAAATTCACAAAATATATTAATGAAAAATGTAAGATATATTTTAAGATGTTGGGTGTTCATCAACAAATATTTAATGATACGGATGCACTTTAACCTTTTTTTTTAAAAAAAAAAAATTGAAAAAATAAAGGAGGATTATTAGGGTTTGAGATTGGTGCACATCAACGGCGTATGATTAATTACTTTTGAATGATTTACATTGTAAGGTTAAATTTTAGAATTTTAATATTAAAATATGTAAGAAAAAAAAAGCTAATATTTCAAATATAATTAATGTTATTTTTTAAATAAAATTTTTTGCCAACAAAAATTTAATATTTAATTTATATAAATTTTATTTGGAAGGTCTAAATTCACAATAACTCAACTCACCGAAAAGCATAATTTTTTTTGTTAAGAATCTATTCATTAATTGAATTTCCTCCTTTCCATATTTTTAAAATAAACACTGAAAAACATCAAAGTGGAATGTCCGTTTCACCTACTAATATTCACCTAACTAATCTTTACCCAACTTTGGAGCTCCATCAAGAAAATGAAAACAACCAGCTGCTGCCTAACTTTGTGGCTATTGATTTAAGAAGAATGGAAGATGCTGAATTTTTTTTTTTTTTTTTTTTTGCCAAAAATCAAAAGTGACACTTGTTTTTTTTCCCCATACCCCTCTGTGTCTATATATAAGTCACTTATAACTCATTTTGGTAAACCAAGTAAAGCATGAATTGAATAAAATTTTAATTGTTTGCCCTTATTTATGAAAGAGTGCACTTTTTTTCTCTGATCACTTTTTTATCAGTTTACATTTACACCTCTCTCTTTCTGTCTTTCTCATGTGCCCAACCAATAGTAAAGAGGGGTAAAATTGGCAAAACCTCACTTAATACCCTATATGTGACTTATATTTTGAACAAGACTTTGAGTATAAGTGACTTATATATGAGTGTCAAGTGCTATAGATATTTGACATACAACTTTGGTTATATTTATAAGTCCAAATTAACTAACTCTCACATATCAAGAAGAGCTAGTTAACTCATTAATCATGGGTTAAATTTCCAATTTTGCCATTATATATGATTGGTTCCAAAAATCAACATGAATGAATTCTTTTTGTCGATTGCAATTACTAGGGGCAAAAATGTAAAAAACACATTTATTACTTTGAAACTAAACTAATAATAAGGATCGAAACTTTCAGTCAAAATGGACTTATAAATAAGACCAAAGTGATATAATATGATTATTAGGCAATAATGGTTGCAGATTTTTAAATCAGACCTATCATCATTAAATTACCAACCAATCACATTGGTGAAGGATCAATCATCCAATGTATATTTACTATATATATACAAATCAAGGTTATCCCTTCAAGGGAGACCAAGTAGGTGAGCATTAATTTTTTCCACTGACGTCAAAACGTTGTCTTTAAGATTTTTGTGAGGAAACTCGAGGGCTTCACTCTTCCTTTTCAGTGTAAAGGAACCAAATCCTCCTAAAACTCAAGAAAACGATGAATACTCGTATTGCAGTAGATCAACAATTTAATAGAAACATAATCTAAAATATCAGCACAAGAAACTAAAAGCAAACAAGTGGGTAACATTCTTACTTACAAAGCAAGAACCAAACCGAAACACCTTTAAAATCTGAGATCAAAGTGAAGTAATGGGAAATGGGTGAAAGAGATGTGTACTGACTGGAACACAGGTGAAAGAAGCAATTAGTCTCACTCTTGTTACTCGTCAGTTCTTCTATATTGAAGCTGAAACATCAATATGCACATGATCCAACAGATCCCATCACCTAAAATTCATAGTCGGCTTCTTCTTCTTTTTCTTCTGTTGTTTTGCCAAAAGAAGAGAGAATCTGGCAAATCCAAATTTCTTCCTCTTTGCAGAAGATTGCTTCTGCTCACTTTCTTCCTTATCCACTTTGCCACTACTAAGCTCTGGATCATAATTTTGTTTCCCAAGCATCTGACCCAGAGACACCTTTCGCTTCACTGAGCTTCTTCGTCCTTCAACAACACCAGCTTCATACTCCTCCTCAGGCATAAGCAGCTTCCTGCTCAGAATCTGTCCTATTGATAGGGTTGGCTTTAGAACTGGTTTGATCTCATCATTCACAAGATTCAATCCATTCACATCAAGTAGCCGAGAATCTCTCCGGTGAGCCGGGTAAGCATTTTTGAACTTGGTAGAGTTCTGTACTGAGGATCGCCTTTTGTTACTGTCTGCTCGCCACTTCCTTAATGCCTCTTCCACTGCCAGCTTCCCTCTATTTGCAGCCTCCACCTTTTCCAGAGCTTCTTCCAGAGCTTTCTTGCTTGTTTTTACTTCCTCTGCAGCTTCCTCTACCCTTTTAAGGATGTCCATTTTCAACACATTTGCTTCATCAACTTGAATCATCACGTCCACGACTCTCTTATTCGATTTTTCCTCAGCCTCTTGAGCTTTCTTTGTGAGAACGTGATACTCTTCAAATGACAGAGTTACTCCATCCTTCTTTTCCATAGAATCTCTATTTGACATCTCATAGTTTGATAAAGCATTAATTTCAGCTAGGGCCATTGCTTCTGCTGCTCGAGCAGCTTCTTTCATCTTTCTGGCTGCAACCAGCCTAATCTCAGCTGTCCTTATCATAGTTTTTGTCTGTTCAATCTCAGACATTGTTCTCAAAACTTCTGCTTTCGCAACTTCACCCATTTTCTTGAAATTATCTGCCTCGGAGCTCAACCGTTGGAGTTCTCTGGTAATATCTGAAGGATCTTCAGCATCCTTTGTCACTTGTAGTCTTAGTCTCATCTGGTTTAGTTCATCCTCAAGAGTCAATATCTTTGACGAATTATGAGTTAGCCTCTCTCGGGTTTTCTCAAGCGAGATCCTTTCCTTCTCCAACTTCTTATTAAGTGAGTCAACAGAAGCTCGAACATCAGCAAGATCAGTTGTAGTTCTTGTTAAATTAAACTTAGCTTGCTTCAATTCCATCAATATCGAACCCGGGCTAGATGAAGAAAAAAAGGGGCTCCCTTGGTTTTCCTTATCCTCCTTCTCCTTGATGTTTATGGCTTTATCACAAACACTCGTCTCAAGGGTCAAATTCTTAACCTCAGATTCTTCCTTCTGTAACTTCAACCTCAAATCTTCCACACGCTTCTTTGTGCTTTCTAATTCTTTCAACACATCAAGAGTTTCCCTCTCTTTCAAAATCAGTTCCTTATGTAACACATCTGTCTGCTCCTCTAGCTTTCCAGGATCAGTCTCTTCTGATGCACGCTGGCCAAAAGGGGAATATTATTTTCACTATTTACTCTCTCCAAATCCAAATACTTAGCAACAAAGTGACCACAGAAACATAACTCAAAATATACTATAAGCAATATCTGGTGCACATTGAACACCTGACAGACCAACAAACTCAACAAAATATATAATTTAGTACATACCCTATTAGAGATAATTAGATTCCATTTTCGAAGTAGACATGCGTTTATTAAAAAAATAACCAAAGGGAAATTTTGGAGACAGCCATAAAAGCCCTAGCATTTTGAGCTGTTAACTGGTGGGAAGCTATTAGAGAAAGAAGCAGGAAGCTCTGCTTCGACGGTGGAACAAATGCGTGCCGGCGACATGTGAGTGAGTGAGTTAGAGAGAAACAGAGAGATAGTACCTGAACGGCGGAGAGAGTAGAGTGATTGGGTTTCCAGTAACCAACACCGCCGAATCGGGTTACGGCCTCCTTCACCGATTCGAACGGTGCCGATGTATCAATGTCAGCTCTGAAACACTCTTTCTTCCTAATGGCATCTCCGGCGCTCGGAACTCCGGCATTGTCCACTTCCATGCTAGCGATGGTGAAGCCAAACAGAGCCCTAGCTTTCCGGTGTGAAATTTTTGAATGAGGGAAATGGAAGAAGGAAAGGGACAAAGACGAAGACCATAAAAATGGCCAGGTGGGTGGAGGTGGTGTGCCACCAAACTATACGTTTGAAAATGAAATTCCTGAAATGCCCATAATATGGAGGAATAATTACTGGGTGATGCAGAGAAAATGGGAGGAAGCAGGTTGCCCTTGGTGGAAAGATAGAGGAGTCATTACGAGTAAACTTTGCATTGATTTTCGAAACTTTAGGGGTTTTGTCGTATCAACGCGGATATTCATGCGTGACTTTGCTTCAGTTTGGGGGCAGAGGGACCACCATTAACCCCACAATACGATGTCGTATCAAACCGCGGATATTTATGGACCCTATATTTAGTCATTTTTGTAATGAAATTTAAAAAAAAAAAAATTAATTCCTTACATGGATTTTTTCATTTTTAATCCATATAGTTTAAAATTGTGATTTTTCCTATAATTTTATAAAGACTTTTTTATATGTTTAACATGGTTTTTTTTTTCCTCAGGGATTAACATGGTTAAGTATAGCTAGATGTGGTTTTGATTATGTTTTTAATACTTTTAATGAGTTTTAGTTTCGGTGTTTATGCTTAACTTTGTTAAACTCTAGCCAAGTCCTTAGGAAACAGGGGCTAAAATTCACAATTTAAAACTATAGAAATATAAGCCAAAATTTGATCAAATTGTAGGGAATAACAATGATATTAACCTAAAAAATTAAAATGTATATGATATAATTGTAATTTTTGAGAATAATAAACTCATAATAGCCAGGAGGCTCCTTCCATATTTGAATAATTATAATATTTGTAGTACGGCAAGCATGATAATAAGGCCATGATTATTTTACAATAAAACAATAAGGCATGATAATAAGGACTTTTTTTTTTTTGATACACGAAAAGTTTTGGGGGGGTTCGGCATCGATCCCCACAAGCGCAAGCGCGGCCGGCCCATGAAGACTTTCTCGGGACTTACGAGATCGCCTACCAAAGGAGTCCCAGCGACGGCAGAGGGGATCGAACCCACGACCCAAGGGCCTAATCCTGGACCCCTTACCATCTAAGCCAACTCACATGATTATTAGGCGCGGATGGTCTTTTTCAAAAAAAAAAATCCTCATATCATGGAATGGACCGAATTTACAATTATTATACCTATTATTCTTGTCCACTCACAAGTTATGGGCTGGACTTTGTCATCCTTGGGCTGGGGCCTGTAGCGAAACGTATAATAAAGCAAGTTTAAGATCAGATAAATTGAACCCATTTTTGAAATTTTTCTCTCCTGTGCTAAAGGACTGGCTTAGTCTAAATCTGAAGGGGGCGTTTGTGAGGGAAATGGGTGTGCATTGGCCCCTGATTTTTGGAGTGGCTTTGTGGCAGTTGTGGAGATGGAGGAATTTATTTATTTTTGAACAGGGTTTTATCAAGCCATTGTCCCCAGGGTTGATTGTGATGCAGGTTTGGAGGAATTTCACTATGCATGAGGACTTGAGCTTTGGTACATCAGGGCCTTCATCTATTTCGGATGGCTATAGTTCATGGCACCCTCCCCCAATTTCTTGGTTTAAACTGAATGTAGATGGAGCTATGGTCTTGAGTACATCCCGATCGGGGTGTGGAGGGTGTAATCCGGGATGATAAGGGTGTGTGGCAGGTTGGTTTTACTAAGATGCTTGGTGTGGGTGATGCTAGGCTGGCGGAGGAGTGGGCCGTTTTTGAAGGACTGAATTTAGCTTGGGATTTTGGTATTAGGAAGGTGATTCTTGAATCAGATGCTACTGAAGTCATTAACTGCCTATCATCCGATGAAGTTTCTGCTGATAACCTGCTGGTTTCGCAGATCAGAATGCTGCTGACCAGAGATTGGCTGGTGGTTTTGGGTTCTGTCCCTCGCCATTGTAATAGTGTGGCTGATGCTTTAGCAAAACTAGGTCTCACTAAGTCTTCTATTTTGAGTGATTGCCCTTCCTCCTTGAGGATTTGGGTGGATCAAGAGTCCTTGGGATTGTTCCCTCCTTATTGTTAACTTCCTGTATGTATCCTTGGCGTTAGCCATCTTTATTATAAAAAAAAAAAAAAAATTGAACCCATTTTCTTAATAATAAATGTTTATATACTTATTGGACCATTGATACACACACACACACTTTAGGAGAGGGGTTTGGCTCACCTACAATTCAAGGGCAGGGCGCTGTGATTTTGATCCACAAGGAATATAGAACTGAGAATACACATGCCTCCATCTCATCCAACGTTACCCCACTTCACTTTGCTTAGGATATCTCCCCCAACACCGCGACCGAGTCAAGAATCAAACCTTCTCCATTTATGAGAATGTCCAAACCCTTAACCGTTTAACCCATAGACAAGGGATTATTGGACCATTGACAATTGAGCTTGGGAGTTTTTTTTTTTTTTTTTTGCGCGCGCATGGGTGTTTATCTTTTGAATTTAGGTTTCCTCATACTCTCACCTTTCAAATCTAAGCCTGGTCCAACTTTTGGTTTTATGAGTTTAGTTCTTAGGCCCAGTCTCATCTGATTTATATTTATTGCAAAAAAAATACTAAGTAATATTTATGATTTGTGAAAAAACATGATTTTTCACAAATTTTAAAAAATTAGTAGCATAGATAATATTAATTTCATAAAAAATAATAAACAATATTTGCAAAATACTTCTACTTATACCAGTCTAATTGTCTTATACAGTCATATGATACTTCCTCAGGTCCTAAATGTAGGACAAAGTTTATAGTGCAAATTGCGGTATTAAACTTTGTCATATATTTAGAACCGAAAGTAGTATTATATATGCATTACCGTGTCATATTCAAACAATATTGATTCCAATTGAGTAGCTTTTTCCAACATAATTTTCTTTAAATCCCTAGTGTAGAAACTCTTACTATATTCAAAATACATTAATAATTTTTGTATTAAAAAAAAGGAAATTCGTAAGTTCACACTTAATGAACAAAGTCCAATTTTAGAAGCTTCTTATAAATTAATAATTGAATATGTGATTTAATCATGGAAAAAAATATATTAATATGTAGGTTTTTATAGCTTCATTTAACTGTTCATCAGGTATTTGTTCACTTAATATTACAAGAGCCTAATTAAAAATTAAATGAAACTAAAATGACTTGGAGAATAATTTTTGTTTTAATTATTAAATTTAAATGTTTGGGTGCGGTTTCGTAGTTAACATGAGAGGTCCCCTTTGGCTGTGTCTGCAAAAAGCATGATGAAATGAGTGATTGACTTTGACTAATGACAATATTCTTATCCAACAAATAAAAAACAAAATTGATCCAACAAGCAAACCACTATATGGCCCGGCATTATTAGAATCACAAGATTCTCTGCTCAAAATTCAAAAAGGTCCGAATCATTGTGCCTTCTTTTCCCATGTTCCTCTCCCTCTCTTATCTCTTCATACTATTCCTCCCCTGTCAATTTGTAAGAGCTCAATAATTGAATTATACAGTTTAAGAAGATAATTAAAACTAGGTAAAAATAATAACTATGTATAAAATAAACTTTGTTTAATTTTTAAATATACTCTTATTTATGATGGGAAAATAAGGGAAAAATAAAGTAAATATAAGTATTATCAACCTTTTAATTAATATAATACATATAACTAATAGGGGACACCAATGAAAACAAGTATTAACTACTCCCATTCAGAGGCGGAACATAGTGCTGGTCAGGTGGAGCCCTGGCCCCAGCTGGCGTCGGCTGATCTTATAAAATTTATTAATATGTATATGTATATATTATATGATATTTTATTTGGCTACAAATTTGGCCCTAACTAATTTTTTATCTTCTTTGTAAGGATAATGTTTGTTTCATTACTCATTAGGCTGTGAGAGGAAAGTAAAATTCTTGTTTGAGATACCGAAAAGATTAGTATCATCTTATATATTGTTTTGATTTATAATTATCTGTTATTATCTGTTTGTATTTTCTAGGTTATTTGATATTATTTAGTAAATACTCCCTCTGGTCCTTATTTAAGGAACCAAGTAACAATTCTCACAAGTCAATAAAAACAGTTAAAGTCATTATATTTGTCCTAAAATCTAAGTAATTTTCAATATTATCCCTAGTAATTACACTAAACCCTAATATCATATTAATTGTTACTTTTTTTTTCTCGGAAAAAAGAGTAATAATTAATTTTTATTAATTATTATTTTCATTCACTACCTTTTTAATTATGGGTATACACGGAAAAAAATATTTAATGTGATTTGGAAACAAGCAAATATTTTATAAAAAGAACCAAATATAGTTGTTAGTTGGTGTCTTATAATAAGAATTAAAGAGAGTAGTTCAATATGTTTATTTTTTGGCCCGGGCTAAATTTTTTTCTGGTTCCGCCATTGCTCCCATCATACCCATATGTAAGGTTCTTTCAACTGGATTGTGAGATTATAGAAAACAATTAAAATAGGGTTAATGAGCAATTTTACACACGAGCTTTACCCCTGGGAGCGCCCAGCACCACGTGCTTTTTTTTGGAGCAAAGGTACACACGTGGTTACGTTTTGGAAGCGCCCAGCACCACGGCCGTTAGTTGACCGTTAGTCAACCGTTAAGTTGGATGTAAATGAACAGTAACTCGGGTGAAATTACACTTTTATCCTTAGTTTTAAATAAAAATTACACTTTTGCCCTAAATTTTTTTTTTAACAAAAAACTAAAAATACCCCCTACCCCGGTGGGCCCCACCACCGGCCACCCCACCGCCGACCGCCGCCGGTTGCCGGCGGCGGTGGTCGGCCGCCGGTGGTGGTGGCCGGCCACGGGCGGTGGTGGGGCCCACGGGGGAGTGGGTATTTTTAGTTTTTTTATTATTTAAAACTAAGGGCAAAAAGGTACTTTTCATTTAAAACTAAGGGCAAAATGATAATTTTCATTTAAAACTAAGGGGCAAAATGGTAATTTTCATTTAAAACTAAGGGGCAAAATGATAATTTTTTTTCTCACCATCAGCGTTCACGTCAGCATCCACGTCAGCGTGTCAGTCCAAATAAACGTCACGTCAGCATTCCATCCAAGTTAACAGTTGACTAACGGTCAACTAACTGCCGTGGTACTGGGCGGTCCCAAAACGTAACCACGTGTGTACTTTTGCTCTAGAAAAAAGCACGTGGTGCTGGGCGCTCCTGGGGGTAAACCACATGTGTATTTTCGCTCCTTAACCCATTAAAATAAGTTAAAAGTAATAAATATGTAAGAAATATAGCTTTTTTTTCCAAAGATACCCCTATTTATGAATGAGTAAGAGAGAAAAAGAAAAAAGAGAATGTATAATAAATAAAGGGTTAGGTAACAAATCTACTCTGAAAGTTTTCGTTGAAGAGCAATATTGCCCAGAAAGTTTGTTTTGTCTCAATATTGCTCTGAAAGTTTCAAAACATAGCCATGTTGCCCATTTATGTTAAAAAGTTAATGGTCAATGTCAATTTTTTTTACGGTCAACGCTAGTTTTCTAACGAAATAAGATAACATTGCTATGTTTTGAAACTTCCGGGACAACATTGAAACAACAAAAACTTCTAGGGCAACATTGTTCTTAGATATATACTTGCTACTTAACCCATAAATAGATGATGTCAGAGAATGAGAACAAAATGGATAAAAATGTATTTATTATTCAAACAAAATCAAATGAAACCTTATAAAAAGGGACAAACCCAATAAAAAGAGACTTTATATATAGCAAGGGAGGGAGGATTCATATAATCATATCACAATTTGACATGTACATACAATAGCAACAAGGAAAAACAGATATTTATCAGAAAAAGGTTGATTAGTTGTGAGAAGAAGAAGGTGTGGAAAATCATAGTTTGTGGATCAAAACCAAAGGCTAAGAATTGATTGTGACTCCCTAACGTAGCGAAGTTGAGACTTTGAAGTGAAACACCATTTTTATTTGTGTGGTTAGAGAACAAAACGTTAATTAACATAAGTGGTGCGTAGAAAATTGAATTACTTAGTTAGTTAATTAATTAATAAATCCAAACTAAGATGGTAAAGTGATTGTGACTCGTTAACTTATAATGTCCACTATTACACTTAATTATATTAAGGCATGGTTCAGTGTGGCACTTAATTTAATGGTCTATTCTTGAAAGCTCCGTAACGTTTTAATTTGGAGAAAGTTTTAAATAGCTTAAAACCAGAAAAAAGTAGTAGTAGAAAAAAAAAGTGGAGTGTTTGGGTTGAGCTTTAGGTTTACTGGGTTTTTCTAAAAAAACTCATAAAAGTCAGTTAAGGAAAAAACTCCATGGAGTAGCTTTTTCAAAAAGCTCTCAGCTTTTTGACGTGGGCCCTGCCACTTTTACCACCATCAATCCAAACATAAATCATATTTACAACTTGACTTTTTTCATACCAAGTTTCTAAAAAAGTCAGGTAGAAAATAAGTCACCGCTTCTACTGCTAACCCAAATAGGTTTTTTTTCTCGCTGATTGGTCACAAAAATACAACTCATGGACTCGGCCCCTCTAGTTCTATACCACACTGGTTTTTATAGGGGTTAAGATGTAAATTTGTATTCACTCATGAGCAATATTGTTCCGATTTTTTTTTTTTTTAATTTAATGTCATCTTAAAAGTTTCAAAACATAACATGTTGTCTTATTCCGTTTAAAAAACTAATGTTGACTATCAAAAAATTGACGTTACTTCCGAGATAACATTGATTATGAGTAAATACTTCCGGGGTAAATTTGCGTATTAACCTTTCTTATTATAAGTCCACTTGAAGAACAAATTTTTGATCTTAAATATAAGTCCATTAAAAGTTATTAATGACTATTTTTCAACTTTACTAATTATATAGTTCGAAAGAGATAAAAAAGAAAGAGAGGTGATAATGATTTATAAATGTAGAGTGAAAATAAAGGTAAACATTACTAGTAACTATTTAAGTCATTTTTGATATTTTAGTAACTATCATTTCTTGATATGTGAGAAATGAAAATAGACTTATAATAAGGATTAAAGCCTTATGTTCTTGAATACAAAAAACATTACTCTACTTTCTCTTCCAAATTCATACTCCTTATATTTTTAATATAAGATATATTTACCTAATTTAATTAGATTAAATATGTTAGTTTAGTGAGTTAATATGACACATATTTTCTAAAACACTATAATCATATTCCTTAACTCCCTCATTCATTCTTTTTTTTTTTATTGTTGACGGAGCATTAATAAGGTTCAATTAGAAAAAAGATTAACAAATATAAAAACTATGTCTTATATTTAAAACTAAGATTAACTCCTTTTCTATATTAACGGCCGAAGGAGTGATTTTTTTGTTAAACTCTTTTATTTAACAAAAAAATAGTGGACTTGATTTTGTAAGTAGCTTAAAGCTTAAATAAAAAATAATTATATTAAAAATAACAGTATTAAATCATTAAAAACATAAATAAAATCAAACGAAGCCCCCTGAATTTGTGTCTCACCGGCTTGGATGTGAGAGGCATCTTGTACTTTCGTTTGTTAAATCAAGAGTTCAAATCGGCAACAGTGATCATGAATAAGAAATTAAACAAACTTCAAAGTGTAATAAATTCTCGTTTATGAATTGACTTAAATGTTGATCTAAGAATCAAATTGACGATTTTCTTATGACCAGAAGAAAAACAAAATTCAAAATTTTAAATAAATAATGGTTTATGGAGCCATACCAATTCTTCTGCACGTCCTTATGTTACCATTTTTTTTTTTCTGACAATAGTCTAATAATTAGTACACAATTAAACCCTCAACTACCAATGTTCACTCCTTTAATGATCCCATCAAGCAACAAAAGCCAAGCACCACAACACCCACATACTTCTTAGATGTCTGTCATAAATGAAATACTCCCCAATATATATAATATATATGGCCCACCAAGTTCATTCATAGGTTCTACACATCATTTCCATGGTAGTAGAAATTAACTATTTCTAATACTATCTCCCATGCTAAGTGAAAGAGATATATTAAACACTTGGTTGTTGATAAAAAAATAGGGAAAATCATTATTATGTCCCAAAGACCATAAAAAATTACAAAAAAGTCTCATACTGAATCTCCTTATAAAACAATGTCCGACTTTTGTGTGATTAATTGTCAATATATATGAAACAACTAAGTTGACTCCAAGGAATACAAAAGCAAAAGGCACAAGAGAAGGAGGGATGGCGCATTCTACGTCCTTCAATCGTTCGTTTGTCTATCGCTCGTCGCTCCTTTGAACCCCCAACCTCCTTGATCATCCGAACCCTCAGCCTTCGTCCCTCGTCTGAAGCCCAACCTCCATCGCTCGTTCGAAGCCCCGCCTCCGAACCCCCATCCTTCGTCTCTCCTCTGAACCCCCAATCTTTGTAACTCCACCAAACACCCAGCCTCCGTCGCTTTTAATATATATTTTTCTCTGATTATAAAAAAACGTTGTTAATACGTATAGTTGCAGTTGTTAAACAAGGCAGAAGTTGTTAAAAACCAAAAAACCAGTTGTGACAGGTGGGTTTGTCAAGTTCTAAACCCCTCCAGAAATAACTCATGCATTTGTTAATAGGGTTCACATTAGGTGTTTCTCCTTTATGTGCTTCTTTCCTGGAAATTAATTAATTTGAGATATTGAGTGCAAAAAATATTGCAGGATACAATATATAATTTAATCTAAATAAATAAAATTAAATTAAAAAAATGTGCTCACCCCAAAATAGAAGGATGAGCACATAAGAGAGAAGCACCTAATGTGAACCCCTTGTTAATATGATTCATGAAGTTGTAAAAAAAAAGGCTAAAGAACTTTTTAAAACATAAATCAACTGTTGTGACAGATTCTGCGAGAATAACTCATGCACTTGTTAATATGACTCATGAAGTTATAAAACAAGGATGAAAAACTTGTTAAAACACAAATCAATTGTTGTGACAGACCCTAAGGAAAAAACTCATGCACTTATTAATATGACTCATGAAGTTGTAAAACAAGGATAAAGAACTTGTTAAAACACAAATCAGTTGTTGTGACAGACTTTATGGGAATAACTCATGCACTTGTTAATATGACTTATGAAGTGGTAAAACAAGGCTAAAGAACTTGTTAAAACACAAATAAGCTGTTATGATAGACCCTGCAGGAATAACTCGTGCACTTGTTAATATGATCATGAAATTGTAAAACAAGGCTAAAGAACTTGTTAAAACACAAGTCAGCTATTGTGATAGACCCAACTGGAATAACTCAGCACTTGTTAATATAACTCATGAAATTGTAAAAGAAGGCTGAAGAACTTATTAAAATACAAATAAGTTGTTGTGACAGATCCTCCGGGAATAACTCAAGCAGTTGTAACTATAGCTTGTTACAACTGATTTGTCGTTTTAACAAGTTCTTCAGCCTTGTTTTACTACTTTATGAGTCATAATTACTTCTGCTTGAGTTATTCCCGGAGGGTTTGTCACAACAATTGATTTGTGTTTTAACAAGTTCTTCAACCTTGTTTTACAACTTCATGTGTTATATTAACAAGTGCATGAGTTATTCCCGCTGAGTTTGTCACAACAACTGATTTGTGTTTTAACAAGTTCTTCAGCTTTTTTTTTTTTTTACAACTTCATGAGTCATATTAACAGGTGCATGAGTTATTCTCGCAGGGTCTATCACAACAACTGATTTGTGTTTTAACAAGTTTTTCAACTTTGTTTGACAATTTCATGAGTCATATTAATAAGTGCATGAGTTATTCTTGGAGGGGTCTAGAACTTGACAACTCCCACCTGTCACAACTAGTTATTTGGTTTTTAACAACTTATTCTTCCTTGTTTAACAACTACAACTACATGTAGTAACAACACTTTTTCATAATCAAAGAAAAATGCAGATTAAAAGTGAAGGAGGCTGGGGGTTTGGAGGAGCGACGGAGGCTCGGGCTTTGGAGGAGCGACGGAGGTGGGGCTTCGGACATGCGATGGAGGTTGGGCTTCGAATGAGAGACGAAGGCTGAGGGTTCAGAGGATCGACAGAGGTTGGGGGCTTGGAGGAGCAACGGACTAACGAAGGACTCTAGGACGTCAGAGGAGTGACAAGCGACGGACAATTGAAGGACGAAGAACGTGCCATCCCTCCTTCTCCTGTGCCTTTTGCTTTTTTATTCCTTTTAGGGGGGGGGGACTTAGTCATTTCACATTGACAATTAATCACACAAAAGTCACTGGGGATTTTTTTGATAGGGGAATTCAGTATGAGACTTTTTTGTAATTTTGTAATGGTCCTTGAGACACGACAGTGATTTTCCCTAAAAAATATGTATTGATTTTTTTAAAATATATAACTGAATTAGGATTTGCATTTGTGTCTATCATTATTGTTGAGGCAGCATCAATCTAACTAATTTGGGGGAAAGTGATAAATATAAGAGATATATTGAATTAAGATATTATATTTAAAATTACAACAAGCCCTCTAACTAGCTTGCGGAGAGTGTTATTTATTAAAGTATTAGGGTATTTTTGCCTTTAAGATATTCTCTTAGGAACATGGAGTATCCTAAACTATCAAATAGTATAATGTCACCCCTAAAGTGTTAAAGTATTAAAAATAGTGAAGTTTTATACTATTTTAAACGATGGATATATGGCTGAAAAAATATGGAAAGTTCCTAAAAAATTATAAATAAGTACCTAATGAGAAAAGCATATCAATTGAAAAATATTATATTTATTTAAAATTGTTGGTTAGGATGGTATTTAAGTCTTGTTAGGGGTCAACCATAACACTAGTCCCTTAGCATTTGTTTGTATTTAAGACTTAATTGATAGTATTAGTTTTCGTACTTATTTATAATTTTTTAGGTCTTGTAATTTTCTATCAACTAATAGTCAAGATAATTGGTGTTTAACATATGGACAGCATTTCACCCTTTTAATATGCCACTTGATAATTTAAAATACTTAGTACCCATTGATAGAATATTTTAAGAACAAAAATACCCGTCAATATTGTAATTAAATTATAGACAAACCCGTTATTCAAAGTTGGCGTTAATTGTGCTGAGGTGATTGTTACTTGGGACAGAATGGTCCTACCCTACATTCATATAAGCAAGAAGAGGCAAATGGGCATATCAGATTCTTGGGACTGCTTGTTTAATGAAGGGCGTAACATCTTGGAAGAACCTGCCATGCCATGTGGATTCGCACGTAATGCCATACAAAGACATTAATTTCTTTCATGGGATAATACTATTATTTTCAAACTCGTAAGTTGAATCTCTGAGTTTATTGATTTTACGTTTCTAATTTATAAACTCAAGTCGAGTTAGTAAACTCCTAACTGTTATAAACTCGGTTAAATTCACAAGTATATATACCAAGTTTATCGCTTTTACGTTTCCAGCTTATAAAACCGTGTTAATTCACCCTTAAACTCATGTTAACTTCTTTGATTTGATAGCTCGGTGGCTTTATATATAAATCTTATAGAAATTTATTTGTTAAATATGATAAATTATGAATGTTGATGATTTAATTTTACTCATTTGGATTTAAAATATATTTAAATCAAATTGTTGTTATTTTTTACATTTTAATGATTTGATTATATACCATTAATACCTATTTAATGGCAAAAATTGTAACATCCCAATTTCAGAGCCAATTTTTTTTTTTTTAAAAACATCAGAGTAGAGCATCGGCGGAATAAAAACATTGAGTAACTGATTATAACAATAATGGTGGCGTATCTGCCTGTTCATAAAGATTAATACATTATCGATTAAGACTTTATATCTCATCTACCGATCATTACTCGGTCTTCACGTGGTCTTCATCTTCATGTGTGATGTCTGCTCTGCTTACTCTTACCCTCCGTCCATGGTCTCTCTCCGACCTTGTTATGATGCTATAGTAAGAGCCGAGATCCAACGTTCATCGGATCTCGTGTAACGGTTAACCTCATGCTTATATAACACTTTATGTTCAATAGATATTTCTATGATTACAGCAATGATACATGATCATTTAATAACAACTGCCCTACAAGCAAAGTTATTTGTCTGCACTTTAATTGTGTGCCACGATGTACAGTCGTGTCCGTAGCGCTAGGAAAACTATGACGGTATTATATTTACTATAACCCGTAAAGTGTAAGTGATTATCTAAGTTTATTACCTTAGTCACTGTGCATGGCCCAGAACAGAGTTCCACCCATGGCTTATGAAATTATCCGTACCATATATAAGCAAACTATAAGCATCAGAGTTAGTATTACAGTACGCCGCGAACGTACCTTCGTTTGATGGTACTTCGGTACTTTTGACGGAAATGGCACGTTTTACGGAAAACGGCGAAACGTCCAACAGCGGCTCGTCGGACAACGTAACGGCAGCAAACTAGGATTTCGACGTCCTATAACAGTAATATCACCTCTATTAGTGATTTGACAACATAAGCGGCATTTTAGGTAAAAATTACCATTTTGCCCCTATACCCCTAATTGGCGGAATTTCGCCAAGACTTGTTACTCTAGCAAATTTTCTTCCCGAAATTTCGCCAGAACTTCGACGCAATTATGATTCTTGAAAATAATGACTAAAATAGCCCTCCCATATGATACCCTAATCATACTCGAAATTTAAAGGCTATTCTAACATTACTACTATCTTTCGAACTAAAAACTAAAGCCCGAAAGACTTACCCGTTGAAGACTTCTGCAGAATTTTTTCCAGAGCTTCTCTCTCTAGAATCCTCTCTCTACTTTCGGCCAAAGCAAGAGAAAGTGGTGTGAAATTTCAAGACCCCCTCATGCCTTTATATAGGAAAAGATTGGGTCCTAAGGTGTAATTTTCCCTTCTCAATTTTGGGTCCAAAGTTGTAATTTTCCCTTTTTCACTTTGAAGACTTCTCCAACAAGTATTTCTCTCTCCCTTGGTCGACATGCTTGGCTGATTTGGCAGCAATTGATTGGTTCCAAGTGATAAATCAAAGTTGCTTTATGCCAAAGATCGATAGAATTTCCCGATCAAGACCCGATTCGCGTGTTTTGGAGAATTCCCAAAATTCTGGATTTACAACTTTGAAGACATGTTCTCACTTAGTAGAAATGTCCAAGTTAACCTAAATTTTGATCCCATATAGGGTTCCAACTGTCCGATTGAAGTTTTCTCGAAAACGTGTCCAAACGCGTTCGGTTTCAGAATGCATTTATGAAAATACCAACTTCTTCAGAAAAATTCACTGATTCCAAATATGTCAAAATAAATTCAAACCCATTCCTAAATATTGAGTTAGAAATTATTTTCCTCTTTTCCAAAAATATGCTTATATGCATTTTTCCCTATTTTGTTTTATTAGGAAAATGCACAAACTACCTCGGAATTAACTTCCGGAAGAGGTCACTTGAAGGTAAAAACTCACTGATCAATATTTTACCTTGACTTTGGAATTCCTATTTCTACATCTCCAGATAGGATCCGTTTCTTAATTCCTAAATTACTATTCACCACTTTTTCACTTTAATTAATTATAATATAAAATAATGCCACTTGCATATAAAACCTTTGGATATTATTTTGCTCAAACTTAACCCCTAAGGCTTTGTTTGGGAGTTTAGAAGGAAGGGGAAGGAAATGAATGCAAGGAGAATGGAGGGAAGGGGATGGAAGGGAAATGAAGGATATTTCCTCCCCTTGTTTGGGAGTTAAAAAAATAGTAAGGGAGGAAGATGGAGGATTAATGAATTATTTTTACCATTTTGTCATTTTCTTTAATAATTAATATAATTATTATACTTTTCAAATAAATTTAAATTTAAATTTTCTAAAAAAATTATTTATGTAATTTTTATATTAAAAAAATTATCTATGTGGTGGCGGCGGTGGTGGTGGTGGCGCGACGGCGGTGGGGTGGCGGCGACGGCGGTGGGGTGGCGGTGGCGGCGGTAGTGGTGGCGGTGGCGGCGGCGGTGGTGGGGTGGTGGCGGTGGCGGTGGCGGGGTGGTGGTGGTGGTGGTGGTGGCGGTGGCGGGGTGGTGGCGGTGGCGGTGGCGGGGTGGCGGTGGCGGCGGCGGCGGCGGCGGCGGCGACGTGGTGGTGGTGGTGGTGAATAAGGATAACAAAATAATTAATCTATTTCCTTCTTAAAACCCCCCATATTGGGGGAACTTTATTTTATAGAAGAAGGAGGGTTTTGGAGGATTTGTAAAAATCTCTGATTCCCTCCCCTCCTATTTTTAAAACTTGCAAACAAGGGAAGGGACTACCAAAACCCTCCATTCCCTTTCCTTTCCCTCCTAAATGGAACTCCCAAACAAAGCCTAAGGCTCCCATATTTCGGTCAACATCTCTGGCCCTTTTTATTTTATTTTTAATTTAATTATTTACTTAATTATTTATTTATTTTAATTTTCCCAAAAATCCCACAAAATTACCTAATTGGTCCATTCTTGTATTTAGGCTTAAAAATACCTAAACTCATTCATTTTTCTCCAAAATTTCCAATTAATTAGTAAACATGTTTTTACTAATTTTAAAACAAAAACCACTAATTTTTGAGCTTTACATAATTATTCCTGAATTTCCTTTACTTAAGCTTAAGTAATTAGCCAATAATTTCCTAATTACTTTCTTATCATTAGTTGATAATTTTATTAATTAGGATGCTTCATTACCTCAAAACTTCGTATTGACATTTTTGCTTTCATGTCTCTTGCATTATCTTAGCACCTACGGGGGTATTACGGTCATTTCCTTACTTTTTGAGTATTCTTCTACAATTTCTCCAAGTTTGTAACTTATTAAATTACCTAAATTAGGGACAATATCCTTCCCTATTTCAAATAGATTTTTACTTGCTTCTTTTATAGCTTTCACAATTTTCCTAAATCATTTATGTCCCTTAGGGGCATTTTGGTCATTTGGCACTTTGGCCCTTAATTTCTCTAATTTCCAAGAGATTTTTCCTTAGAAAATAAGATAATTATATCTTATTATTTGATATCCCATATTCACCTACTTTTTATAGGTATAATCTTACCAAATTATGACACGTATTTTTGGGGTATTACAAAAATAAACTGTTATGAGTTTATGATTCGAGTTCATGATACGAGTTTATATTACTGTTACGAATTTGCTTAAACTTGTGAGTTTGACAACATTGGATAACATTATCATTTCGGTCTTATATATAAGTCACAATTAATTAACTTACTAAGAAGAGTTAGTTAACTCATTAATTATGAGCTAAATTTTAAATTTTACCCTTATTTATGAATGGTTTCAAGAGTCAACATGAATAAATTCCTTTATCTTTATTGCAATCAATATGAAAAAAATTGTAAGGATAACATTTATTATTTTGAAAGTGGATTTATAGTAAGAATCAAATTTTTTTTCCTAAAAAATGACTTATAAATAAGACTAAAGTGATACATAAAACTAAGGATATTAAACTGGACCAATCTCTGAATCAGTCGATATATTGGATTAAGGGTCAATGGGTTGGCTCGGAGTCAACCAGGAGGCTAGATTGATGGAGAATAAAAAAATAAAAAATTGTATTAAAAATAACAGTATTAAATCACTAAAAGCATAAATACAATCAAACGAAGCCCCCTGAATTTGGGACCTGGCTTCTCTCCAATTCCCTTCCCATCTACTTCCATCCTTTTCTTTATCTGAGCCGTCGGATGAAGATCTGGACGGTGTAAATTTTTTTTTTGAATTTAAATTTTTACCGCATGCGGTATGGGTACCGCATGCGGTAATTTATTAAAAAAAATTTACACCGTCCAGATCTTCATCCGACGGCTCACATGAAGAAGAAGATGGAAGCGGATGGGAAATGAAAATGACTAAAGCCTCTCCCGGAATTTGGGTCTCACCGGCTTGGATGTGAGAGACTCAGAGACATCTTGTGCTTTCGTTTGTCAAATCAAGAGTTCAAATCGGCAGCAGTGATCATGAAAAAGAAATTAAACAAAATTAAAAGTTAAATAAATTCTCGTTTATGAATTGACTTAAATGTTGATCTAAAAATCAAAATGACGATTTTCTTATGGCCAAAAGAAACAAAGTTCAAAAATTTAAATACTTGATGGTTTATATAGGGCTTTTTGACCTATTTAATTTTTTTTTAAAAAAAATTTATCAAACTAAGGCTCAGGCAAAAATATTTCCCATACTAAGTCTCACGCCACAGATGGCGTGGTACTTTTTCACGCCACCAAGGTGGCGTGAAAAAGTTTCACGCCACCTTGGTGGCGTGAAAATCGATGAAATCAGACCCAATTAATGGGTCTGATTCCATTATTAAAAAAAAAACTATAATAATAATATATAATAATAATTAAACTATATAATAATAATAATAAAACTAATCTTACCTATATAAAAGCAGAGCAGTAAGCGGCTCTCTGTTTGACACCTGTCTTTTTTATTCTACCAACTGCCAAAATAACTCCATTTACTTATTATTTTTAATTTTTAATTTTTAATTTATAATTCATGCCTACCCTTTCTTTGCACTTGACACCTGTCCTCTTTGTTTTATTATCGGTCAAAATAACACTATTTACTTATTATTTTTAATTCTTAATTTTTACTGTTTTTTCATGTTTTTATCTTCAAAAAGCATTTGAATTTACTGTTTTTCATGTTTTAATCTTCAAAATTTATTTAGTAAAACAACGAGAAGATATATGAGATATAGTTAGAGATAATATAAGGATTCAAATTTCAAATAAATCAACTAAGATAATTCCTTATTTATTTGTCTTCTTATATAAGTAAATTTTTATTTTGAAAGACCGAAAAATTGAATTAGCCTTAATTTTAATTTGGCTATATATAGAGAGAGACTAAAATAAAAAATAAAAAGCAAGGTAGGTATGAAGGAGGGATAATGGGAAGGTAGTTACACACTATTTTACTAATCTTATTTTTCCTCAATAATAACTAAATATATTTTTTATCAATAACTGCATTTGAATTTATTGATTTTTCATATTTTAATCTTCAAAATTTATTTAGTAATTCAACGAGCGATATATGATGAGAAGTAGTTAGAGATAATATAGGGATTCAAATTCTAAATAAACTAACTAAGATAATTCATTATTTATTTGTCTTCTTATATAAGTAAATTTTTATTTTGAAGGACCGAAAGATTGTATAACAGATATATTTGTTCTATACACCAAATATCTGTATAACAACAGTATTTAAATTTAATTTAATTGAATGAATAATTTAATTTATATATATATAACAAATACAGGGGATCTATATATTTGTATAACAACAGTATTTAAATTAAATTTAATCCCAAAATCAATACTGTTGTTATACAAATATTTGGTGTATAACAAACCCCTGTATTAGGATCTGTTGTTATAACCAAATTGTACCGCATAATCTGTTAAAAGGTGTTCTTAATGAGTTATTTCAGCTCTCTGCTTTCTTTCTTTAGAATTCAAATTAAATGAAGTATCTTTAAATTATTCCAATTTTTTATCATTTATTATTATCATTATTATTATATATTATTAGTTTTATTATTATTATTATATAGTTTAATTATTATTATATATTATTATTATAGTTTTTTTTTTAATAATGGAATCAGACCCATTAATTGGGTGCACATCCTTATGTTGCTATTAATTTTTTTCCCACAATAGTCTAATTAGTACATAATTAAACCCTCAACCACCCATTTTACTGATTCAATAATCCCATCAAGCAACAAAAGTCAAGCACCACAACACCTACATACTTCTTAGGCCACTTTTGTAGGGATGGGCAAAAAATCCAGTGATCCAGGTAGTCTGATCTAACCCGGTCATGTGAAAAAAAGTGACCTGAGACAGTATTAGGCAGACCACGCCATAATGGTCTTCTCAGGCTGGACTAGACTTCGGGCCAAGGGCTTAAACCCCCTGGATTTGTCCAGTCTGGCCTGAATATACAATAAACACACATGTGTGTGTGATTCGAACCTTCCCTTTATATTTCACACCCACCCTCCTTTTCTCTTATACTACTTTTTCCTCTTGCTCGAACATATACTAGTTGTCGTTTGGAAGCAGCAGTTCCAACAAAACTAATGTCACATTAGAGCTCTGCAATGGTAGTCCCACTACATCAGTCAACGAACCTCCCTTGCTCGCTCTTGCTCAGATTCTCTCCGCCGCATCCAGTTTCTGGAGAATACTGTCCTGGTCGAGATCCTCATCATCCGTTTCTATAGTCGTCGTTGAAGATCCAACCATAACTGCTTGAAATGCCCAAAGGATGAAGGACAAACTTGAACAGACAAGATCAAGTGCTTGTGTAGCCTTCGAGGGGCTCTAATTCATTAGTGAGGCAACTGAAACCGCTAATGCCATCAATGAGCTAAAGAGAAACTAAGTCCTAAACTGCCTGGACTGGTCCAGGCAATCTATTGGATTGGTCTAATCCAGGTCAAGCTTGAGCTGGTGTTGGACCAGACCTAAGGTTCTATCTAGACTAGACCTCGGGTTCAGGCCAAACCTGATATGGCTTGGTCCATGATCAACCCTACCCGTTTGGTACAAGGAAAGTTTGAAGAAGGAAAGAAAAGGGAGGGAGCTGAATGGAAAGAAAGGGAAGATTGGAAGGGAACTTAAAGGGTGTTCTATTTGGTAGATATGGGAATGAAAATGAAGATGATAATTTTTAAAAAATTAAAATTAAAATATAAGTTTTGAAATTTCCAAAATACCCTTAACATTAAAAAAAAAAAAAAAAAAACTCCTTCCTCCTTCTTCAACCTTCACCATCGCTGACATAACAACCTCAAATTAAAAAAAAAGTTTCAGATCAAATTCGAAAGAGAGGCAAAGCAAGAGGGTTGAGCCTGTCATCGATAATACCACCAGGCTCATTATTTGAAGAAATTCAAGGATGCGAGCTTTAGAAGGACCTGCGAAGAGAGCTTGTCTATGGAGAGAAAGTAGAAAGTAGAAATAATTTGCTTAGAGAGCGAGAGAGATAGAAGGATTCGAAAGGGATGGGAGTGAGATTCAAAAGGGCGTTAGAGGCTGAGACGGGCAATGAGGGAGGAGGAGAGTGGTGCGGATAGGTGAGCAGCGGCATGATAACAAGATCTCATGGATGTGCATGGCTGAAGCGAGGGTGAGAAAGGAGGAAGAAGATAAGGGAGCAAATGAGACTTTTGTATGAAGGAAGATCGAATCTCACCTATATGTGAGGGATCACATCTTCCCTTAAACATATGATCGTTTCTAGCCACCGAAACTTACCTTTCCAGAAGTTGGTGCAACCAAATGTCCTCTGTCATGAAAGATATGAAATCTTTCCTTCATTTCCCAAATTTTCCGTGTACTAAACGGGCCCTTAGAATTCTGTCATAAATTCTTCCCAATATATATGGCCCACCAAGTTCATTTGTAGGTCTACACATCATTTCCATGGTGGTAGAAATTACTCCATTTGGTCCTTATTATAAGGCACTAACTAACAATTTTCACAAACCAATAAATACAGTTAAAGCCAATAAAGTTGTCCTAGAATTTAAATAATTTCAAATATTACCCCTACTAATTGCACTAAACTCTAATATCATATTACTTATTACTCTTACCCACTACTCTTATTAATTAAGGCCATACATGGAGAAAAAAAAAATAGTTGTCCTTGGGAACAAACAATGCCTTCTAAAAAAGACCAAATACACTTGCTGATTGATGTCTTATAATAAGGACCAGAGGGAGTAACTATTTCTAGTACTTTCTCCCATGCTAAGTGAAAGAGATAGATTAAAAAAATTAGTTGTTTATATAAAAAAAAATGTCTTGATTTTCCTAAAACATATAACTACATTAAGATTTGCATTTGTGTTTATTATTATGTTGAGGTAACACCAATCTAATTAATTTGGAAGAAAGTGATAAATATAAGAGACACGGTGAATTATGATTTTATATTTATAATTAAAACAAACCCTCAAACTAACTATTGGAGAGTGTTCTTCATTAAAGCATTAGGGTATTTTTGCCTTTAAGATATTCTCTCATGGGCATGGGCATGGGGTGTCCTAAACTATCAAGTAGTATAATGTTGCCATTGAAGTATTAAAAATAGTGCAATGCTTTATTATTTTGAATGTTACATAGCTGAAAAAATATGGACAATTCCTCAAAAATTATAAATAAGTACCTAATCAGAGCATAATATCAATTGAAAAATATTATATTATTTAAAATTGTTGGTTAAACCGGTATTTAAGTCTTTTTAGGGGTAAAAAATAACACTAGTCCCTTAGCATTTGTTTGTATATGAGACTTAATTGATAGTACTTCCTCTGGTCCTAATTATAGGAACACTTTTATAATGAGTCCTATAATTAGAACCGGAGGTAGTATTAGTTTTCGCACTTATTTATAGATTTTTTGGTCTTATAATTTTGTATCAACTAATAGTCAAGATAATTGATGTTTATCATATGGACCTCATTTCACCTTTTAAATATACCACTTGATAATTTAAAATACTTAGTAACCATTGATATAATAATTTAAGAACAAAAATACCCGTTAATATTGTAATTAAATTATTGATAAACCCGTTGTTCAAAGTTGGCGTTAATTGTGCTGAGTTGATTGTTACTTGGGACAGAAGGGTCCTACGGGCATATGGGCATATCAGATTCTTGGGACTGTTTCGTTTAATGAAGGGCGCAAGTTCTTGGAAGAACCTGCCATGCCATGTGGATTCGCAGGTAATGCCATACAAAGACATTAATTTCTTCTATGGGATAACATTACCATTTTTATCATATTTATAAGTACCAATTGACTAAATTAATATGGAAAGCTAGTTAATTTATCAATCCTGAACTAAATTTTTAATTTTCCCCTTATTTATGAATGATTCTAAGTCTAACAGAGTAACAGTCAATATGAATAAATTTTCTTTCTTTGTTGCAATTAATATGGGCATAGTTCTAAGAATCTAATTTATTACCTTGAAAGTGGACTTATAATAAGAAAAAAAAAATTCCTAAAAAACGACTTTTAAATAGATCAGAGTGGTACATAAAATGAGAGTTATTAAACCAGACTAGCCTCTGAACCGGTCAAGATAATGGATCAAGGGTCAATGGGTTGGTTCGGAAGCAACCTGGAGGCCATACTAGTGAAGAATAAAAAAATAAAATATATATATTAAAAATAACAGTATTAAATCACTAAAAACAAAAATAAAATCAAACGAAGCCCCCTAAATTTGGGTCTCACCGGCTTGGATGTGAGAGACATCTTGTGCTTTTGTTTGTTAAATCAAGAGTTCAAATCGGCAGCAGTGATCATGAATAAGAAATTAAACAAAATTCAAATTTAAATAAATTCTCGTTTATGAATTGACTTAAATGTTGATATAAAAATCAAATTGACGATTTTCTTATGGCCAAAAGAAAAAGAAAATTCAAAATTTTAAATACATATTGGTTTATAGAGCCATACTAATTCTTCTGCACATCCTTATGTTGCTATTATTATTTTTTTCTGACAATAGTCTAATTAGTAACGATTAAACCCTCAACCACCCATTTTCACTCATTTAATGATCCCATCAAGCAACAAAAGCCAAACACCACAACACCCACATACTTCTTAGGCCCCGTTTGTAGGATGAGAAAAAAAATCTGGTGATCCAGGTAGTCCAACCCGACCCAGTCATGTGAAAAAAGTGGCGCGAGTATTAAGTAGATCACACCATATTGGTAGGGGTGGAAATAGATTAGACTCCTATCAGGAGACCTACGGCCTAGCCTGTTTAGGGCCTAGTTTGACCTGTTTGTTAAAAAGGCCAGACTAAGGCCTATTTAAAGGCCTATATGTATAAATAGGCCAGGCCTATTTTGTTAAGGTTTGGCCTATAAGCCTTCAGGCCTGACTTTTTTACACATTATATAAATATATTTATATTTATATCATATAATAACACAATATTTATATTTTCATTCTTATATTTATATAGATTTTGATAGGCTCAAAGTGCATGAAGCCTACTTATAGCCTTCAAGGCCTACATTATAAGCAGGCCTTTAAAAAGGCTTCAGGCCTGACTAGGCTTTATGAAGGCTCAGGCCTTTTAACCCCATTACAGGTTCAGGCCTGTTTAGCCAAAGCTTGGTCTGGCCTATTTCAATGCCTACATATTAGTCTGCTTAGGCCAGACCAGACTTCGGATCAAGGGCTCTGACCCCTTGGACTGGTCTAGTCTTGCCCATATATATATATACATATATATATATATATATAGTATAATTCAAACCTTCCCTTTATATTTCACACCCACCCTCCTTTTCCCTTCTAAAACTTTTTCCTCTCGCCCAAACATATCCTGGTTGTCGTTTGGAAGCAGCAGCTCCAAC
The DNA here is from genome assembly GCA_025563575.1 of Acacia pycnantha. Lineage (NCBI taxonomy): Eukaryota > Viridiplantae > Streptophyta > Magnoliopsida > Fabales > Fabaceae > Acacia > Acacia pycnantha. The sequence goes on along the minus strand of JAMWYP010000030.1, from coordinate 5,992,106 downwards.
AAAACTAATGTCGAATCACCACCGCATGCCGACGAGAAAGAATCGGTGGAAGTCGCATTAGAGCTCTGCAATGGCAGTCCCGCTACATTCGCAGATGAATCTCCCTTGCTCGTTCCTACTCAGATTCTCTCCACCGCTTCTAGTTTCCGAAGTATATTGTCTTGGTCGAGATCCTCACTGTCCATTTTTGTAGTCGTCGTCAAAGATCTTGCCATAACAGATCGAAATGCGCGAAGGATTAAAGCTGAACTTGAACGGACAAGATCAAGTGCTTGCGTAGGCAGCCCTCAAGGGGCTCGGATTCATCAGTAAGGCGGCTCGAACCGTCGTCACAAGCAATGAGCTATAGATAAAATAGGTTATAGACCGTCTAGACTGGTCTAGGCAGTCAACTGGATCAGCCTGGTCTAGCTTGAGCTTGATCTGTTCCAGCTCGAGCTCGAGCTGGTATCGGACCAGACTAGACCTTAGGTTGTCTTGTACAGCCTGAGGTCCTATTTAGACCAGACCTCGGGTTGAGGCCAAACTCGGTTTGGCCTGGTCCATAATCAAATTAAGTTTGAAGAGGGAAAGGAAAGGAACTTAATGGAAATAAAGGGAAGACTGGAAGGGAACTTAAAGGGGCGTTTTGTTTGGTAGATATGGGAATGGAAGTGGAAGATGATAATTTTAAAAAAATTAAAATTAAAATATAAGTTTTGAAATCTCCAAAATACCCCTTAACATTAAAGAAAAAAAAATTCTTCCTCCTTCTTCATGCCTCACCATTGCCGACACAACAACCTTAAATTAAAAACAAAAGTTTCAAATTGAATTCAAAAGAGAGGCAAAGCGAGAGGGTTGAGCCCATCGTCGATAATACCACCACGACTCATCATTTGAAGGAATCCAAGGATGCGAGCTTCAAAAGGAGTTGTGAAGAAAGCTTGTCTATGGAGAGAAAGTAGAAACTAGAAATAATTTGTTTGGAGAGCAAGAGGGAGAGCGGGATTCGAAAGGGACGAGAGTGAGATTCGAAAGGGCATCAAAGGTTGAGATAGGCAACAAGGGAGAAGGGGAGTGGTGCATATCAGTGAGCAGCAGCGCGATAACAAGACCTCATGAATGTGCATGGTTGAAGCGAGGGTGAGAAAGGAGGAAGAAGATAAGGGACCCAATGAAAATTTTGCAGGAAGGAAGATCGAATCTCACCTATGTGTGAGGGATCACATATTCTCTTAAACATGTGATCATTTCTAGTCGTCGGAACCTGCCTTCCCAGAAGTTGCTGCAACCAAACATCCTCTGCCATGGAAGATACGAAATCTCTCCTTCCCTTCCCAAATCTTCTGTGCACCAAACGAGCCCTTAGATTTGTGTCATAAATCCTCCTCAATATATATGGCCCCCATGTTCATTTGTAGGCCATACACATCATTTCCATGGTGGTAGAAATTAACTACTTATAGTACTTTCCCCCATTCTAAGTGAAAGAGATAGAATAAAAAATTAATTGTTTATATAAAAAAAATATCTTGATTTTCCTAAAATATATAACTACATTAGGATTTGCATATGCGTTTATCATTATTGTTGAGGTTAGACCAATCTGACTAATTTGGAAGAAATTGATAAATATAAGAGACATAGTGAATTATGATATTACATTTATATTAAAATATAAGAGACATAGTGAATTATGATATTACATTTATAATTAAAACAAATCCTCTAACTAGCTAGCCGAGAGTGTTGTTTATTAAAGCATTAGGGTATTTTTGCCTTTAAGATATTCTCTCACTGACATGGGCACGGGCATGGGCATGGGGTGTCCTAAACTATCGGGTAGTGTAATGTTGCACTTGAAGTATTAAAATTAGTGCAATGTTCTATTATTTTGAATGTTAGATGGCTGAAAATATATGGAAAATTCCTTAAAAATTATAAACAAGTACCTAATGAGAAAGTAATATCAATTGAAAAATATTATATTTATTCAAAATTGTTGGTTAAAATGGTATTTAAGTCTTGTTAGGGGTAAAAAATAACATCAGTCCCTAAGCATTTGTTTGTATTTAAGACAATTGATAGTATTAGTTTTCGTACTTATTTATAATTTTTTTAGGTCTTGTAATTTTCTATCAATTAATAGTGATAATTGATGTTTAACATATGGACAGCATTTCACCCTTTTAATATGCCACTTGATAATTTAAAATACTTAGTACCCATCGATATATAGAATAATTTGAGAACAAAAATACCCGTTAATATTGTAATTAGATTATAGATAAACCCGTTGTTCAAAGTTGGCGTTAATTGTGCTGAGTTGATTGTTACTTGGGACAGAAGGAAGGTCCTGTTTGTTTAATGAAGGGCGTAAATTCTTGGTAGAACCTGCGCGCCATGTGGATTCGCACGTAATACCATACAAAGACATTAATTTCTTCTTTTTTTAATACATTGACAAGTCAAAGGTTTAAGTTTTACAAAAAGTCTAAGATTAAACTACATTCACTAATCTCAATGACATTCCGTCTAGGGACGGACCTTAGAATAAATATTTGGGGGGTCAAATGTATATTCATTAAGTAATTAAAAAAATTTATGAACAAATTTTTTTTTTTGGAACGGAGCCATAGCCTTGGAATAAATATTTGCTTGTTTAAAAATATATTAAATTTTACATTATATTCCCCCTAATATTCACTAGGGTCCATCAGAGCATGTTGGACTATATATATCTCTTACGAAATATCCTGGGATTATATCAAGTCGAATAAGACTGAACCTCTAGCTCCCATTCTGCAAAGAAAAATGCTGAACATTTTTTTGCCCCCCTTGTATCCACTAAGGTCCGTCTCTGATTCCGCCACACTCAAGATTTACTAAGTCTACACATTCAATATGTTCTGATGAAATAATTATAAAATCTTGATTCATCTCTTGAGTCAATTAAGTTAAATAATTAGCATATCTTAATGCTTCCTTGTAAGCAGAGTAGTTAATCGTGCGCTATAGCGGTGCGATCACGGTGGTGCGGCGCGGAACAGGACCTTGCTGCCACAGAAGCTCCGTGGCGGAGTGTTTTGTGATCGCGACTGAAGCGCGAGTAACGGAGTGTCTGAGTCGCGCGTTGTCTAGCTGTTCCGCGCGATTTAGTTTTCGAATACATAAAAATTAAAAATAAAAAAGCCTTCCCGACCGCGGTTGATTCTCGAGATGCAGCCATCATGCGATTTTTGGCTAGCCCCTCTTCCCATCGTCGCACTCCTCCCATTTTTGGCCCCCTCCTACCATCGTCAGCGGTAGGCCTCCTGCCATTTTTTATGATTGACAACCATCGTTCCCCTCCTAAGTCCTACCATCATCGGACATTTTCGACTAGCCCATCCTGCCTTTAAGACATTTTCAGCCAGCCCCTTAGTTCTAGTCCTGCCATCGTCAGCCTCTACCATTTTCGGCCAGGCCTTCCTCTAGATAAGACATTTTTGGTCGCCCTTACCATTTTCTAGACTCGGTACAGTAAAAATGGCCTTAAGAATTTTTTTATATGTTGAATGTTTGCTTAATGTTAAATGTTTTGTTATATGTTGAATATTTTGTTTATGGTGTTTAGACTTGGATGATCTATTGTTTATTATATGTTAAATGTTTTGTTTATGGCCTTTAGATACTAATTTAATGATGTTTGTATTTTCAGTTTATGACTTTGATGATCTATTGTTTATCATATTTTTATTCATGAGCATTTATGTGTGTATCTACTATCTTCGGTATAGTAGTCATCCCTCAATGCGCTATACCACTATAGTGTTTTTTGGGCTAGCCGCTCCACACCGCTATCTGGGATTGACTACTTTGCCTGTAAGTATGAATAATCTGTAGATCCTCATGTGAAAGAGTAAAGGATCTTACCTCATGTATTTCATCTCTCGTAGGATGACCCTGCCCACAATCAAGTAACAACAAATGAATAGCATCTAATGAATCAATATGGAGCATAATCTTCTTGAAACCCAATTGTTTGCATAGTATAAGGCCCTTATAGATAGTATGGATTTTCGCAGCAGTTGACTTAGTATGCTGTAACTACTTCTGTTGAAACCCACATATCCAATTTCCCTGATGATCTCTTATCACTCTTCCACAAGTTATCTATTCACTGTTCCTGTATGATCCATCCACATCCACCCCGTACATAACCTGGATTCCGGAGAAGACATTAATTTCTTCTATGGGATAACATTACCATTTGGTCCTATTTATAAATCTTAATTAACTAAGGAGAGTTAGTTAACTCATTAATTATGAGCTAAATTTTTTATTTTGCCCTTCCAATAGTCAACTTGAATAAATTATTTTTCTTTATTGCAATCAATATGGAAAAAATTGTGAGAATCACATTTATTACTTTGAAAGTAGAGTTATAATAAGAATCAAAATGTTTCCTAAAAAATAACTTATAAAGACTGGAGTGGTATATAAAACTAAGGTTATTAAACTGGTCGAGATAATGCATCAAGGGTCAATGGGTTGGCTTGGAGTCAACCCAAAGGCCAGAATGATGGAGAATAAAAAAATAAAAAAATATTTAAATTATTATCATACCATTTAAATATTAAATATCAATTCAATACCATAAATCATTAACAAAATAATCATATACTTAACTAACATTTTTCACAATTTCTTTGACATATTAACATAATGGTATCAAGCTAGTAATCCACCATCTAATGAGTAATGACACCAGAATGAGTAACTACTAAATATTCTTAAAATAAAATATCAAAATAGATAATTCATAACAAAATATTCCTACCTACAATCCTTTAATAACTAAACTCATAGTCATTAACAGTTTTAACACCAAAATTATTATTAACTTTGACCAATATTACCATATACTACCTCCGTCCCTAATTATAGGAGCAATTTAACCGATTTTGGGAGAATTAAGGAGAGGAGTTAAATTAGTTAATTTTACTCATTTTCCTAAAATGTCCTTATATAAATTTAAAATGACACAAGTTGCCCTAATTATAAGTGTTTCTAATTTGTCTTACATTAGATATCCATGACATATTAGTTTATATATGTATATTAGTTGCTTTTTATATAGTCATGTGTATACATATAGATCTAATTTTCTTTCCACACACTTTCTAATTGAAATAATGGTCTTGTTATATAAACATATATGTGTGTGTGTATATGTGTATACATATAGATCTATCTACATACATAGAGACACACACCCATATATCTACACACACACACATACATACATACATACATACACACATACACACACATACACACACACACATACATTGACACACATAAACACAAATATACATATATATGTAAACACACATATATATAATGCTCCTAATAATAAGTATAAATAGGGGTATTATAGGAAAAAATTTGACAAAAGTTAAAACTTGCTCTTATGATTAGGACCAAAACCAACTCCAAAATTTGCTCCTATAATTAGGGACGGAGGGAGTACAATTTATACTCTTAAAAAAATATGGCGTTTTTTTTAAGGCAACATGGGTCAACTGTGCAACTCATCAGATTGCTCAGGTTACCTCGGTCACCCCAATCCCGAGATGGGGATTAGCCTGGATTGGGTACATGACCGACTCGCAAGGTTTCAGGTTGACCTAGCTGGTCTGGTCTGGGTTTAATAATATTGCATAAAATCATAACTCATCCAAGATAATAATTTTAGAGATTGTCATCATATGGGCACAAAAGAAAGTAACTTTCTCCTGTATACTACTCCCTCCGGTCTCTCTCACTCACACATAACATCTTTTAGATGGTGTTATTAATAGTTAATCATTTTTATGAGACATTTGAAAGTTATAAGGAGTATTAAATATATATATATATATATATTTTTTTTTTTTGTGTAAGTCCATATCTAACAAGAATAGTGTGAGAAAATAGAAATTAACTACTATCTCCGGTTCTAATTATAGGAATACTATTATCCTTATTAATTACCGGTCCTAATTATAGGAATATTATTATCCTTATTAATTATACTAAACTTCAATATAGTATATTGAAGTTTAGTGTAATTAATAAGGATAATATTGAAAATAAATTAAATTTTATGATAAATTTAAAATTTTAACTATTTTTTTACACGTGTTAATTAGTTAGAAGTGACATATATATAGTTTTATTTGGATTGGGGGAGGGAGGGTGTTATAATTTTAATTAAAGAAAGTGAAGTTGTTTATTTTGTAACCAAACCACCGTCATGAGGAGATTACAATTATTTTCACATTTGTGGTAAGAGATAAAATGCCACTCTTTAATGTACCACGTGGTGACCATGTGACCAGTTTCTTATGGCTTTGACTTCTCCTCTTGCTCTATTTTATTGCCCGAGATTTAGTGTCCTTCTTTGGTCATGCCCTGCCAGATCGATCAACCCTGTCATGTGCCCTTAATTTACTCTATGTCATATACTCTGTAAATATAAAATAAAGGCTCTCGTGTGGGGCCCAACATGCCCGCTCACACAGTTTAAAAAAGAGTTAAGGAGCGAAAATACACATGAACTTTTTTTCAGGAGCGCCTAGCACCACGAGTTTTTTTTTTCTGGAGTAAAAGTACACGCGTGGTTACGTTTTGGAAGCAAAAATACTACGGACGGTTAGTTGACCGTTAGTTAATACCTGAAATATTTTTTCAAAATCCTAAAATAATTTTTCAAGATTATGAAGTATTTTTTCTGTACCATTCAGTATCCTGAAAATACTTTTTAGTACCAGTTAGTACCCTGAAATATTTTTTTCAATATCAGTCAATATCCTTTTAGTACCGGTCAATACGTGAAATATATCAGTCAATATATTTACAAAACATTAAACTATTTACAAAACACTAATGAGTAATGACTTTTTTATTTGGGCCATGAAACACCGAGAGCACTTAGGGTATGTTTGGTTTGAGGGAAGGGGAGGGAAGGGGAGAGAAAAAAAAGGGGAGAGGAAAATGTGTGGGTCCCACTACACTCAATTTTCAAAAAAAATTTCCTCCTCTCATTTTTTTCCTCTCCCTTTCCCTTCCCTCAAACCAAACATACCCTTAAAATAAGGGGGAAAATGACAATATAAAAGGAATAGAAGACGCAAGCATAGGCTTGGAATTAGAACTACAAGCCGAGAGAGGAGAGCTTCCATAAAAATCCTCAGTCCATCTTCTTCTTCTGTCTCGGAAGAAAGAAACGAAACCAAGCCACCATGTACAGTGATCAGAAAACAGAGAATGGCCATAATCATAATAAGAGCCCTTTGCAAATAAAACAAGACGACAAGTTCTTCAACAGGCTTCTCTCCAAAGAGAATGGTCATGACCCTTCTTTCAGAGTCACCCCTGTCGCCGTCCCTTTCCTCTGGGAATCTCACCCCGGAACCCCCAAACACCCCTTATTCTCCGGCGACCTCTCTTTCCCTCCTCTCACTCCTCCGCCGTCACACTTCTACAACAACAACTCCACCAAGAAGAAGATCTCAAGATCCAATCTTTTTCACTTCTCCTTCCCAAGATTCAATCTTAAGAAGACCCCTCTTGTCACTTCTTCATTTTCTTCCTCTCTGTCTTCTTCGTCTTCTTCATCGGACTCCTCGAGCACTGTCGGGAGGAGAAAGTGGTTCTCGAGCTGCGACTCTTCTGCTGATTTGTGGGGACACTCGAACTTTGAAGAATATGACGATAATTCAGCTGCTGTTGTTGTTGGAGACTCTAGAAGAATTCCCAGTTGCTGCTTCGGATTCCGTCGTTCTTCTAGCGCTAATGGTGGTATAGATTATAGAAGGCATGAAGCTTAGTGAGGTAATTTGATTCAATTAACCTCACAGAAACTGAAATTTGGTCCACCCCATTGTTAAATTTGTTTACTTTTTAATTCTTAAGAAAATGGGTTACTATCCGTCCATGTGATTTTGAAGAGAATTACTTGTAGTTTTAATGATGGTGGAAATAAAAGCGCGTGTGTAAATTAATAAAGTTTTACACAGATATGAATTGTTCTATTGAATCTGAGTTTTTGAAGAAACACAGTTTAAACAAGTTTGATAATGGGGGACCAGATTATCAGTTTCTTTCTTAATTAGGGTGGTCTGAGATCTGATGATGAGGCCACTTGGTTTTAATGTTTACTCTTTTGTATGTAAATCTTTGAAATTGTGGTGGTAGAATTAAAATCAGTTTTCTTCTGTAAAATTAGAGTGTGAAGAAGTTGGGTTTTGTGAAGTGTGCTTTCGTGCAATGATTATGATGTATCAAAAGTATTATGAAGTTAGCAACAAGTCAAGAACTATAAATTATTACGTGTTGTGTCTCTTAACTATCTTGTGGACTTTCGGCTCATGTTAGGTTTTTGCTTTGTTTATTTTGATTTTTGTGTGTGTGTGTGTGTACGTATTTATTGAGAAGAAGAAAACAGGTGGTGAATGATAGTTTGAGAGTATTAATTTGGCTGATTTTATAGCTAAACTGTTAAGAGTGTGTCACCTGGAATTATCTCCAAGCCTTCATTTGTCATGTCGTTTTCTTTGTAATGAGTGGAGAGTGGAGGATAATAATCTATATGCTTCTTTTTGTAAGTAACTTTCAATTATTTTTTAGAATTAAAAAAATTTAATTAATTTATTAACTAAATTTTTATTTTTACCTCTAATTAATAATATCAATTTAAAAATCAAAATTTTTTTTTCAATCCTTATTAATAAGAGGTATTTTTTTTTCTTGAAAAAAGCAATAAACATCCCAAAAACTCATATATACTGACTTGAAAGTTGAAAGTGAGGGTCTAGAGTAGACTCCAAATCCTTTCCTTTACCTTTCTTCTTTTCCTCCTCATAATCTTATATATACCTTAAATTAAAAAAAATAGATAATTCAAATTAATATTTTATAAAATTATTTTATATACATAAATAAATTTAAATTGTTAAAATTTGATTTTTACCGTTGATAGTTACAACACAGATAAAATGGAAAAGTTTTTAATTTATAAAATACTATAATAATAGTTTTATAAAATATTATATATGAATCAACCATTCATTTCTTTATAAAAGAGTAGAGATGAGATAAAAAAAAATTAAAAAAGAAAGAAAGAAAGAGGAAATGAAAACGATATACTTCCCTGAAAAGTTCTTATGAGGAGGAAATGATTCTGTGAGAAAGGATATGGAAAAGATCAGAATTCATAAGAAGGAGGTTAAAATCTATTAACCTCCTCAACAAGAGGTTGTTTGAGATGGCTGTGGAAGCTGAAATCAGCACATTGAATGCACAGCGAAAAAAGGAGATGCAAGATAAATGAGTGTTTGGCAGGTTGTAAACTTGATGTGTTTTAGGGTTTGGTGTAGGTTTTTTTTTTTTTTTTATAAAGCCACATTTTGTTACTTATTATCCCATCACCAAAAGCCACATCCATTTTATTATGCCCAATGACCATTTCACCCTTCAACTAATCTGTATTTACAACTTTATCTATTACTTGTTATACCAATTTCATCAAATAATTTCTAGAAATTAATCATTAATACCATATAAGGATTTTCTTTCTCAATTAACTTATTTATGCCATAAAATATCTACTTTAAAATTTCTAGACCAAAAATTATCCTCTAACTATTTTTCCTTGAATTTTCAGAAAATATGCCATAAATTCCAGAAAATAGCTGTATATTTATTTAAGCCAATTTTCATAATTAATCTCTTTATAATATTTCTAGATCACCACAATAATATTTTATAATTTTTTCCTAAATTTTTAAGGTCCAAAAATAATTTTAATAATTATCTTAAACTTTTTCTCATGATAAGGTCCAAATATATATATATATATATATATATATATATATATATATATATATATATATATATATATATATATATATATATATATATATATATATATATATATATATATATATATATATATATGAGTTATGTCATTTTTAGTCATTTTCTATCTCATCTATATTTTCAAAAGCTATGTCAAACAAGTGCAGATCAAGAAAAAAACTATTTTTATCATCGCTATTTCAAACACAAATTACATTAGAAAAAAGTTTATCAAGAAAAGTCTATCATAAAAAAAAGCAACTTCTACCGCTACTATCCCAAACGGGCAGTAATTGATATTTCATGGGCAAGATTGAAACTTTTTTGTTAGTTTCCAAAAGTTTCAATTCTTAAATGCTGACAAAAGTTCATGTCAAATGAAGTGTATTACAACACCTTTATACAATTAGTAGCCAAGATCCTTTTACACACGGCATTCCTCCTTTGTGTCTACCGTTCGTTGCCCTCGTTTATTATAAAACGACGTCGTTTTGGTGTATAACATTGAAGTTGTGCACTTGTGCCTTTTTTTTTAAAAAAAAAAATTAGATCTTGATTGATATTAAAAAGATACTTTAGGATGTTGAACAATATTAAAAAAATATTTTATGATCTTAAAAATTATTTTAGGATTTAAAAAAAAATACTGAAGTATATTTTTAGTACTAGTCAATACCCTGAAATATTTTTCAAGATTCTAAAATAATTTTCAAGATTATGAAGTATTTTTTCAATATCAGTCAATATTTTGTAGTATCCTTTTAGTAGCAGTTATACCCTGAAATATTTTTTCAAAAGCATAAAATAATTTTTCAAGATCATGATGTATTTTTTCAGTATCTTGAAGTATCTTTTTTGTACTAGTCAATACCTGAAATATTTTTCTACATTCTAAAATAATTTTTTAAGATCATGAAGTATTTTTTTTTGGTTGCCCATCCGGTATCCAGAACTTCGCCCTGACTAATCCGAATCCGACCCGAGTCGCACACCTAGCTATGGTGGGTGGGTCTTCCAGCAAAACTTTGCTGCATTCACAAGACTCGAACTCGAGACCTTCTTAAGTGATACAAGCCGCTTACCACTTGTACCAATCCCCGTTGGTCATGAAGTATTTTTTTTAAGTATTGTTTAGTATCAGTCAATACTTTTATATATATATATATATATTTATTTATTTATTTAAAAAAGGCAAACCTTCAGTGTTTTGCGCCAACATGGCGCCGTTTTATAGCAAATGAGGGCAGCGGAAGTTAGATGCAGAGGAGGAAAGTTAGCTAAAGTATCTATTGGATCTTTTTATTTTATTCCATTAAATTTTAAAAGCAAAAAAATATATATGGACACGCTTAAAAGTTAAAACCATCTCTAATCAAATTTCATATTACACTAAATCTCTGAATTCCTTGAACTAATAATTATCTCTTCTAATTTATTTTTTATAATCCTATTTGTTGTGAGTTTTTTTATGAAATCATAAATTGAACAGACACTCTCCCCAGGAGTGAACAATAAAACAAGGAAGATATATGCTAGAATAAATTAAGTACTATCTCTAGTTCTTAATATAAGAGTCAGTTGACTAATTTAAAGAGATTAATGAAGTTAAATAAATTACCTTAAAGTATTTATATATTATTTTTCTCCAAACAAGTTTTGCCTCTAATGATACACGTAAGTATTTCAGAGAGATCATATTACAGATGTTATAATTAAGTAATATATTTAATTTCCTCAATTTTCCCAAATTAGTCAACTGACTCTTATATTAAGAAGGGAGGTAGTATAATCCTATTTGAGTCCATGTGGATGCAAAAAAACACTTTTAAAAGAATTGGGTTTAACAATGTTTGAATATAATCTAGCCAAATAACAATATTTAAAAAAAGAAAACTAAATTACTCCATCAAGTCTACAATATGGGGTGCTTTTAGAAGAATTGCTTTATCTAAAAGGAACTGGCTGGGGTCCTCTTCCCCTTACCCTCCGCTGCGCACCTCTTCTTTAAAGTGGCGTCGTTTTAATGCCAAATGGGGTTGTTGCCTCTTTTTTTTTATTATAAATATTCAGGGTGCTAAAAATATAGTTTAGGATACTGACTGCTATTGAAAAAATACTGATGAGTACTTCATGATCTTGAAAAATTATTTTAGAATGTTGAAAAAATATTCCAGGGTACTGACTGGTACTATAAAGATACTTCAGGATACTGGCTTGTACTAAAAAAAATATTTTATGATTTTGAAAAAATATTTTAGAATATTGAAGTACTATTTATTAATATCCTAAAATAATTTTTCTAGATCCTGAAGTATTTTTATAGTACCAGCCAGTATCCTGAAGTATCTTTTTAGTACCAGTCAGTACTCTGAAATTTTTTTTCAAGATCATGAAGTATTTTTTTAGTACCGGTCAGTATCCTGAAGTATCTTTTTAGCACCCTGAATATTAAAAAAAGAAAAGAAAGAGAGGCAACAGCCCCATTTGGTTTCAAAACGACGCCACTTTAAAGAAGAGGTGCGCAGCGGACGGTAAGGGGAAGAGGACCCCAGCCGGTTCCTATCTAAAACATAAGTCACTTGTAAGATAATTAATGCTTATTTTTTAGTTTTGTCCCTATAATTAATGCTGATTTCCAATTTGTCTATCCATTAAATTTTTAAACACATTTCTCAATATGGGTAAAAATTGAAAGAAGAAAAAAAAAAGCAATTTAAAACATATTTAATAAATTACTGTCATTTCTTATTTATTGTAGGTTAAAGTATCCTATGTTATTATCCGGAGGAAGTACATATAAATAAACTGTATTTTGGATTAAAAAACCTTGAACACACCAAATAAAAATTACAAGAATAGAAGGGATACTTAAAGGAAACAAGAGAGACAATACAAGGGAAAAAACAAAATAAGAACAAGGCAACGTTTGTTATTGGACAGCTTCATCTAAGTTGTCGGCAGAGAGAGTGGTAAGGTCCTAAAATAAGGTGAATATGTCCCTATGGGCTATGGGGCCATATGAATAAGTGAGAGTAAAAGAGTGAGGACCACCATTTCTCTGTCTCATTACACATCCCAACTAACCAACGTCCCCTACATACTAATATCACAACATACAAGGAATATAATAAATGTTTCCTCATATCTTAAATATAAGATAAAATTGATTTTTTTTGGAGAGATTAAAAAAGCTAAATAAGTTACTTAATCATATCATATACTCCATCCAGTCCTAATTATAGGACATATTTAACCGATTTTGGAGAGATTAATGAGAGAAGTTAAATTAGTTAATTTTACTCATTTTCCTAAAATGCCCTTATATAAATTTAAAATGACATAAGTAAAAGTGAATTAACAACCCCTACCACATACCTCTCTGATTTAGAATTTTCATTTCCACACGGTTTTTAATTGAAATAATGGTCTTACTATATACACATATATGTGTGTGTGTATCTACACACACATATACATATATCTACACACATATATATGAACACACACACACAAATATATATATAGACACGTATGTGTTTATATATGTACACATACACATACATACATATATCTACACACAAATATATATATAGACACACACATATAAACACACACACACATATATATGTATATATATGTACACACACACATATATATGTATATATATGTGTGTTTATATATGTACACACACACACATATATTGACATGCACACACACTGTGTGTGTGTCTATGTACATGTGTTTGTGTATATATGCATGTATATTTGTATATAGACACACACATATATACATACACATATATGTAATCATAAAAAACCAAACACACTTGAGAAAATAAATAAGGGTATTTTAGGAAGAAATTGACAAAAATTAGAATGTTGTCATATAATTAGAACCAAAACCAACTCTAAAATGTTGTCTTATAATTAGGACCGGATAGAGTATTATATATCCTTAGATTATATATCAATTTATTAGTCAACGTAACGCGCTTGTTTGGATTAACATTGGTAAAAATGACTTTTATTCTAACTAACTTTTACAAACTGAAATTAGAGTGAAAATCAGGTAATGTAATGAGATTTATATTTAGATATGTTGTTGAATAGTGTTAGTTTTTTTTGAATAGTGTTAGTTGTTTCGAGCAAAAAAGAATAGTGTTAGTTGCCCCTTTGGCAACCTCAAAAAAGTGATTTTAAACACTTTTTCATAAGTTGAGACAAGTCTCTCACCGCATGCTTACTCCAAACGATGTAAAAGCACATATATATGAAACTTGTTTGAATGCAAAAAGATCACAGATTTCCGTGGTCTAGTTTCCCTGGAAAAAGAAAGAAATCATGATGTACGAACGAAGAGCAAACTTGAAATATGAAATGATTGGCATAATCAGCGCATTTTCAAGCTAAGCTATAGCAACAAGAAGTTGCTTTGAAAAAAGTAGGTTTAAGAGTGGAAGAGAAAACATCATTCCAAACATCAGTAACGAGTCTAAACAGAGACTATTGGGAGTTGGGAAGTCAGTTAGGCTCACTCCAAGGCTAAGTCAAACAAACCATAATCAATTAGTAACTGTGACATTTCATCTATATTTTAATGTAGCAGTTCATTGTACTGTAATGAATTTATTTACTTACAATCACTCATAATAATTGGGTGATGATGCTTTCTGGCATGTTTGTATTTCCTATTTGGATTCTGTCATTTAAAATTAAGAGAATCCAAAACTTTGAAAGAGTTAATGATTCCTGGAGTTGGTAGCACACAAGACTTGTTCATCCATTGTGCTCACTTGATATATTGCGTTTGCCACATATTCTACATTGCTTTTGGTCACACCTGCCATGCTGCCAAGCATTTTGACATGGAGTCAGAGATAGTATCTTCTCAAGTTCTGAAACATAAATATTAATATTCGACGAAAATCCTACTCCCTCCGTTCCTTTTTATAAGATACCGATAGTCAAATTACGTAGATAAAAAAGTTGGTTAAAATTAGTTGAAGACAATAATAAGTTTGTAAAAAAATGCAACCAATTTTTTCTAAAGCACCCTTACGTGAGTGGGAGAGAGAATTGGTGGAAAAAGTGATAAGAGAGAATGCGTGGGCAAAAGTGAGGCGAAGAAAGACGTATAATTAATTGAAAGTAAAAATGGATTAAATGTTTAAACATCTCTAACTGATATCTTATAAAAAGGAAACGAGGGAGTAGTTTTTATTCTTAACAGAAAAGAAACTTTCAATTTTGTTCCTTATTCTTTACACTACTATTAAAATGCCCTTCCATCTTACATTAGTCTACAATAAACCATGAAGCAAAAAGACCGCTAAGTCGAACATATTCCACTTACGGGTCATTCATTAGTTAGCCCAAACTAGCCAAAGGTTTTCAGAACATCTCCAGAAGCAAGAAGCAGCAATAATATCACAGGAAGCAGCAAGGGAAAGTTTTCAGACAACAAAGTTTAAGATGATGGAATGGAAGGGACTTTAGTGTGTTTGGATTATCTTTTTAATTGATTTTGCATTATGTGAAGTAAATATGTGATAGGAGTTTTGTTTCGTAAAGAAGGAATGTTTGCAAAGACATGCAATGGCAAGTTCTAGTATTATAAATGACAACAGGTATATGTTGCTAACTTGTTATTGAGACTTTTTAGTGATTACATTTCTTCTTTTGGGACTTCAAAATGATTTTCTCTAAAAATATGTCAACTTATACGTTTATTTGTGGACATGTTCAGAATTACTAACACTAAAAGCATTTTAAGATAGGCTAAGTAAATCAATAGACTATATAAAAACAAAATTATTTGTCACTATAGATTTTCTATTCATCGAGTGACACTTTTGATTGGCTGTTGCTGCTTTTTTGTTTTTTAAAGATTAATGCATCTACGTATGGAGATGTTTCTGTTAGTGCCTGTTTGGATTAGTGGTAGATGTTGCTTTTTCAACGTGATTTACGATATACGAGATAAGTATGTGAGAGCAATTTTGTCTCAATTTATGTGAACATGCTTCTATAACGCTAAAAATATAATAATAACAACCAAATCGTATATCTTTTAAGGATACCTTATTCGTCCATCTGGAGTCATGTATATATGGAAATCTTTCTCCAGTTGTTTAACCTGATCAGGGGATAATCCTGAAAGGCTGAACATGCCAACCTGCATTTCCAAATATGCCCTGACGTTAACATTATGCACTCAACTGATAACATCTTTTCTCAGGGAAAAATAACAGCAGATCCAGAACTAAACACCAAGAACCTGCTTAGTTATATGCTCCCAGTTGAGAGAACAATCCAAGTTTTCAAGACTCTGACGCAAGGTGGATCGCATTGTTTGAATCCGATTGGCCATATCCTTCAAACAAGGCACATTGACATGTAAAAGGAAATCAAAGTCATAATTCAATTTAGAAAAGAAGATAAGAGGAAAACAGAATAGCTTCATTATTCACCTTCAACTCTTTTCTCCAAAGTGCTTTCATGTCTGGATCATGCAAGATCATTGTAACCAATAACAAACCATGCATAGGGAGGTTGCTATGCATTGCGAGTGAAATCTTCTCCAACTGGCTTTTCATAGCAGCAGATTGCTCTTTATCGGCGCACAAAACACTGTCATGGACAATCATGTAGATCAAGAACAGAAATGAATATAGTAATAAAAAAGCATAAAAATATATATGAAAAGCATGTGTAAATCTTGATAAAACATCGAAATTGACCTTCAAGTCATTTATTTTAGCCTTGCCATGGAAATGCATCATGAATCATACGCTAGATTATATGTATCTTACCTAAGACAGCCAACTTTGTGCCCATATAATGACATAATCTTAGCATAAGATTGAGCACATCCTATTAAATGTCCATCTTCAAAAAAAATCCGTAGCGCCTGGGCATCCTTGTTCTGATCCCCACTTGCTAAACCTTGATACGACATGTCGAAAAAGGGAAAATGATTTTTTGCCTGTGAAATAATTGAAGCAAGATTATTATTCAATCAACAGAATTGAGTTACAAAACAATATACCATAGCATATTTATATATGTCACCTTGAATTCGTATGAGATTTCTCTCCATTGTTCCTCAGTTGGGTCAACACCGGTTGGATTGTGAGCACAGGGATGGAGCAAGAAAAATGAACCATCTGGTGCATTCTGAATTTACCATCACCGGAAAATTTACACAATAAAAGATATAGCTTAGTAGAGTGTTTTTATTTAGTGCTGTCAACTGACTATGCAGTATGAACAATTGTATAGTTAATATAGAGATATCCAGATTTCAGAGAGGGGTTTCACATATTAAGTGAATCCTTTCTACTTTGCAAATGATTTATATTCTTGCAGCCATGTAAAACGAGGCAAACTGCGGTTAGATTCTGATACCTTCACATCATCCATGAGAGCAGAAAAATCTAAACCTTTCGTATCAGCATTGTAGTAGTGAAACATTTTGACTGGAACTCCAGCCTGTCTCCATATGTTGTGGTGGCTAAGCCGAAACAAAAAAAAAAGGTCATGTTTATATTAGATATTGGGATTTGAAGGAAGAAAGTTCAAAATTTAAAATGGATAACATTATTGTTTCAGGTCTGATGTGAACTAAAGATATTAAAATAGTCCAATAGGAACAGGACCTACTTTGACCAGGTTGGATTTGGTAGATAAATTTGAGAATCAGGATAGAAATTCCTTTGGAGTTCAGCAAAGAGCCGACATGCACCAGTTCCAGAAAGAGCTGGAGCTCCAGCAGATAAGCCTTCTCTGACAACATGTGAATCATTCCCATATGCCAATTTCACACTCTCCAGAACAAACTTTGAACTGACCGCAGAAGAGCTTAATTCCCTGCAAATCACAAGTAAATTACAAGTATTCTTGTTATTAGGGAATGTTACACAGGTTTATAAGAGGCAATGTAATGCAAATAGTTTATGAAGAAAAACATGATCTTTATGGGGGCAATTACTTTTGGGGATTTGCAATGCCATAAAACTGCAATGACAAGGAAGCTTTTGCTTTCATTTTTTTTAAAAAAAAAGGAATTATTGAGCACCAAAATTAACCCAGGAGGAAGTATATTTCCATCCTTAGGGAAATTGGATAACGTTCACTCCAGAAACTCAACCTCTATCGGATGAAGAACTGACAAATGAAGTGGGGTTATATTAACCGTTCCAAACAATTGAGAGAAATCAAATTTTCATTAGTTGCAACAGTATTGCATTTCAAAAACCCAGAGTTTAATATGGCCATTTATCAGAGAGTTATTACTGAGGCAACAGCAGGAAGACTTTCAGTACTTCCAATTGTAATGTAAGTAGTATAACTTAGCTATGGCCAATACTTGTGCCTAACAACGACCTGCCCATACATATACAAACACATGCGCGCACACACATATATGTATTAGGGGTGAGCATGGTGCCCAGATACCCAGTACGCCTGCCCAAACCCGGCAAAAAATTGCACAGCCCAGCCCTAAAAAAGTGGCCCGAAAAAAATTTGGGCAGTTTTGGGCTGGGCCAATAACTGGGCAGGGCTGGGCATTGGGCAGGGGGTCTTGCCCTGCCCATTTGGCCCTACCTAGAAAATTAAATATATTTAAATAAATATTATTTTATTTAAAAAATATTATATTATTATGTCTAAATATATTATAAATATATTATATTATACTTCATGTATCTCCAAAGCTTTGAAATTCTATGAAGTGTGAACTAGAATCTTTATGGAGAAGGGCAATGCATCACTACTTGGGCAGGGGAAGCCCGCCCAGCCTGCCTTTGCCCAACCCGAAAATGGTTAGGGCTTTTATTGGGCAGGGCGGGCATCGGGCTGCAAAATGCAGCCCATTCATTCTTCGGGTTGGGCATCGGCCAGGGGTCTCGCCCTGCCTAGCCCTGCCATGCCCACCCCTAAATTATGTATGTTTATGTATGTCCTATTTATAAGTCCACTTTCACTGAAAGATTAAAAGGGGAGCACTTACTCGAATTTACATTCCTTAATTTTAGCTTCTGCGTCTCGAACAGACTGGAGAACAAAAGGTTTCCCTTCATCATCCCTGTAAGTCCCCTGAAAGCACAAAAATGGACAAGAAAACCGAAATGAAATCAATAACCAAATAGAAACTGAACAATATGAATTCATGGTGATTAAAGCATAAGCATTTTCCATCAAAGATGCAAAATCAAGTAAAAGGAATAAAAATGGGGGTTACCACTCCAAGATTGACCTTGTGGGGAAAGGGGTCAGCACGAAAAGCTTCCTTCACCCTAACAATGGGGTCTTTTTCTGCGACTCTCACATGGTCCCACCATTTAAAGCCCCTAGCAGAAGAAGAAGATATGAATCTTCTCGCAATCATTTCTCCATTGATGTGCCGCCACATGATGCTTGTTACTTTGTCTGTGAATTAGCGAGTGAATCGTGATGGGTATGAAGCAAATAGAGTGATCGAGAAATATATATGAAGAGGGGTCGCAGGAAAAGAGTGAGCTTTCTGCTTCCATGGTTTTTTCTGATGGTGTTTCAGCGTCCTCTGGTTATTCCTATGTGCTCCTCCTATGGTTTTCGGGCTTACGTTGGTTTCTTGAAAGGAAACACACAAAACGGAGGGCTTTGGGGTTTGACTTGTCTCCTGCTTCAAAGATTGGACAGATAAAAGGGACCACGTGTTCATTCAGGTAAGGTTTGTCAAATGAGTGTATGGACTGGATGGCTCAACAGTCAACAAGCCCATTGGATTAATAAGAATCTTAGTCTTTTTTTTTTTTTTTGAGTTACAAAAATATATATATGAGATTTTTTAAAATAATATGTAGACCCCATTATAAAAAATATCGCCTTTTTTTATTTTTTTATTTTATTTTTTATGTTAGATTGTTAGATTTAAGGGAAAACTATCTCCCAAGTCCTTATAGTTTCACTTAGTTTTAAATTAGGTCCCTACATTCCCCCCCCTTTTTTTCAACTCCTTAAAGTTCACTCCGTCCCTAATGTTTAAATCCGTTAAATAAGAGCTAACAGGGTTGAAAAAAATCTATTAGGCTATCTGACTCAACATCCATGTGTAAAACTAGAGCCACATCATAGAAGTTATTGTCCCTTTCTTTCTCTCCTCCCTTTAGGCTCCGTTTGGTACAGGGAAGATTTAAGGAGGGAAAGAAACTTAGAGGAAGGAAAAAAAGGGAATGGAAGATTGAGAAAGAATTTAAAAAGTAGAGCTGTTTGGAAAACATGGGAATATAACTTAAGTTGAGGGAAAATAAAATGTTTGGTGAGAAGAAAAGGAATTTGGTTAAGTGGGAAGGAGAGCTAAAAAACCCATTATGCCCCTGACATAAAAAAAGGGAGAAAGAGTTAACATATTTTTTCCCCCTTTCTTGGATAGAAATAGACCCAACCCCAGATCGTGAATGTGTTGCTCAATAAGGAAAATTAAGGAGTTTTGGAGGGGATATATGACGGCAATGACAAGAATAGCGGCCGAAAGGCAAAGGGATGACAAACATGGCAAAAATTACAAGGGTGCAGCAGCGAATGTTGGCCAATGTTAAGTTTCGACAGGACCATCGAGGGGCCAGAAAAGTATGGAGGGTATGAAGCTTGGCAATGTGCGTGCTAGTTGTTTTAGAGGAATGCAAGAGTGAAGGAGTGTAGGCAACTGAAAAACAGAGTGGGCTTGGAGAATTTTTTAGAGTAAATACCCTTTTTGGTCCCTGGAAAACACACGGATGCCCTTTTTGGTCCCTGAGTAAAGGAAATGTCGTTTTGATCCTTTTTAGGGACTAAAAATGACCTTTTTGGGAATTTATGAGGGATTAAAATGTCCAAAAAAAATGTCCAAAAGGACTAAAATGGACCTTATTTTTCCATTTTAGGGACCAAAAAATGACTTCTTTTTTTTTCAGGGACCAAAAAGGGCATCCGTGTGTTTTCCAGGGACCAAAAATAGTATTTACTCAATTTTTTATGAGCTACGAAAATCACCATAAAAACATACGCAAAAAAGATTGCGTGGGTGTTGAAGTTGAAGTTGGCAAAGGAATTGGGGATGCATGAGGAAGTTTTTTGTTCAAGTTTGTGAAGGAAGAAAACAAATGTTCAGTGCATATAGTCGTTGCTTTCGTGTGCAGAATATGTATTGTAAGAATTTATAAGCAATGAATGATAAATATGTCACATTTGAGAAAGATGGAAATATGCCAGATGTGCTACAATGGTAGAATGTGAAGTTGTAGCATTTACAAAATTAAATGTGAATGTATACAGTGTGTCATTGCATTTTGTCGTTAGACTATTTTGCATAAAAAAGAATTTGAATACGATAACACCATAAGCATCCCCTTCAAAACTAATTTAAGTAGGACATGCAATTATATAAGTGGTTAAACATGAAGCACAATATATATCAACAAATGCATCTGGGTGGCCTTGGTTAGAAATGATAATCAAGTATTAAATTATAATTATTGCAGATTTAACAAGTATGAATGTCTGAGAACAATTGTAACAAAACTATTTCATCAAACAATTTAAGTTCAATAGCTGATACTTCTTCCGAGCAAAAAAAAAGCTGATACTTCAAAGACACTAATAACTGTAGTGGTGGCTTCATGAACCAACCTTGAAGTATGTTCAGGGAAATAGTTGAAGATGAAATATCACCTAGAGGGGGGTGAATATGTGGAATACCCGAATAATTATTTATCTTAAATATTATATTGGTGATAAATAATACCTATTTTAAATAGGTGAATATATGGTCTCAAATTTTGGTAGTATATTTACTTTATTTCCTAGGGCAATTTCTCTTAGAGTTAAAATGAACAAAGAGGCAAAAACCCAATTTTATTTTAGGGAACATAAGTTGCCTTATGATTTTTAAAATAATGCATGGGGCATAAATGACCAAAGTAAACTCAAAAGTTGTGAGAAAATAATTAATCCAATTAAATAAAATTGTCAACAATTAGTAGATAATTAAATCTTCATTTATTAGTTTAATTCCAAGAACCTTCATAGTTGATTGAATAACTTGTTGTAAAGTCACAATTAGGGATGTATGACCCTAATTAGAGACCAATGGTCAATGAAGGACCAAGATTACCATAAAGATAATTGCTAATTAATTAGGCATGATTAAGAAATGTATAAGATTAATTACATAAAATCCCTAAAGCCTAATTAACCAACAAAGGATTACTAAAGCATAGGATTAAAACACTAAACAAACTTATTAATCAAACTTTGACAAGTCAACACAAATCAATGGTTGAGATGAAACCTCATAAAGCTAAATCCAAGGGTTTTAACTTAACCATGAAGTGAAATCCATGAGAACCCTAATCAACCAATGGGAGAATTTTCTATAAATAAATATAAAATTAATTAAAAAACAAAAAGAAGAATAAATAAGGGGGAGGGGGACGAATTTTGGAGTGTGTATGTGTGTGGGAGAGTTGTGAGTGTAGTGGAGGAGAGAGGAAAGGTGAATTGTGTGTGTGTGAGATGTGAGTGATGTGGAAGAGTGAGAACCAAGGGTTTTGGAGAGAAAAAGAGAAGATATTTTGAGTTCAAAAAGCTATTAGGATTAATTCAAGACTCAGGTAAATGAGAACCGATAGAAAATAAATTGTGTACTGAAATATGTTCACTATAGATCAAATATAAGGACTTATTATAAACAAGTGTATTTTTAGCTCGAAGTAGGTTATCTCCGAAGTCATTTCCGTAACTTTTGGGATTAATCCTAAAATGACTAAAGGGCTAGTAAAAACCCCAAATTGAACCATAATTCTTGTTGTTCCAAATACTTCTCAAGAGACTACATAAACTTCAAACTTTACCTCTAAAAGTATTTGTGATTTTATAAGCACATACAATTAGAACACTAAGCAGGGGAATTAATCGGTAAGAGGAAATCCTAAAGAGATAAGATTTCATCATGAAAATGGAAGAGGATAGGGAAGAGAGAGAGAGAGAGAGAGAGAGAGAGGGAACGAAATTTGTGGAAGAGAAGAGGAGAAATTGTGTGATTCTAATGAGGCCACATATGCTCATATTGACCGTTGATGAAAAGTTGATCCAAGGGTTGAGATCCTAGAGCTTTTACTATAAATAGGGGTCTTAGCTCTTCATAATTCTTCACACCATTGCAAAGAGCAATTAGAAAAGTAGAGAGAAGTTAGAGAGAAGTGGGAGCAAGAAGGAGGAGGAAGTTCTTCAAGAGGTAAGTTCTAGTCTTTAGTTTTGTAGTCCTTGAAGTTCTAGGTTAAGTTCATAGCTTAGATGTTGTTTTGATCTTTAATCTTCCAATATATTGTTGTTATCATGTTTTTATGATTAAATATGATTGGATTTCGAAAATATGGATGAAGGAAGTTATATAGCAAAATTTTGGAAGATTAGAGTCAAAGTAGCGAAGCTCTGGCGAAATTTCGTCGGTTAGCGAAGTCAGGGGTAAAATAGTCATTTGTGACTAAGATATCTATTATGATATTAGTTATGAATTAATAGAAACGATATTATCCTTATAGGATATCTGTGATCACGTTCTAACCGACAGACGTACCGTATTCGTCAACGAAGGTACGTTCACGTACTGTAACACTAACTCTGATGCTTATTGTATGTTTATATCTGATGGATGATAACTCTGCTGTGTGTTTATGTACTGTTGATATGTAATAACTGATAACTCTGCTGTGGGCTTATGTACTATTGGGATACGCTTGCTGTGTATGATACATCTGCCAGGGGGCTTATGTACTATTGGGATACGCTTGCTGTGTGTGATACATCTGCCACGGGGCTTATGTACTATTGGGATACGCTTGATGTGTGTGATACGCTTGCTGTGTGTGATACATCTGCCAGGGGGCTTATGTACTATTGAGATATGTTTTCTATGTACGATATATCTATTGTGTGCTCATGTACTGATAATGTTGTGAATATCCGTAATCCATATATTGTATATTTAAGCATGAGGTTAACCGTTACCTGAGGTCCGGGTGCATTGGACCTCAGCTCTTAACATAGCTTCAGGGTCAGGAGGACCAAGGACCGAGGATAAAGGCAAGCAGCACGCTTAGAGACCCGGCTGGAGACTTTCTTTAGTTATGTATTTACTTTTATGTTAAACACTCGGATGAATGTATGACCATATGAACAGCCAGATACACCGCAAGCTATGTTATTCAGTTACTCTTTTTATTGAAAATAATTCCGACGCTCAACTCTGATCAAAACGCTATGAAAACGTTTACGAAAATGGGGTGTTACAATGTGTGATTAAAAAAAATCTTTCGCTAAGACTCAAGAACTTAAAACAGAGACAGAGAGAAAAGCAATTGACACAAGAGATTATACTGGTTCGGTCCAATTCTTTGACCTACATCCAGTCCCCAGAAACACTTTGGGATTTCCACTATCTTTCAAACACATACACAATTACACACTCTGTACGAAGTAATCCTCTCACTCTACGATTCACTCCCCTTTACAAGTTATAATCGTACACCCACACTTAAGGTTCCACAACCTTAAGATTTAACAAAACAATAATCAAATAAGTGTTTAGAAACTCCTCACGAGTAGATAAAAGATAAACACTGAAGTACACAGAAATATCCAAAGATATTAGCGAAGTTAATGAAACAGTAGATTGTAATAAATTCAAATTGAATGCACAACATTTTTTTGGTAAGTGATGAATTCAATGCTTCTGATATTTATAGGTGGAACATTGATTACCGTTGTGGAAGACATTGATGAAGTCCTTGCCCATTAATCCGTTTAGACATGAATTCTTTCCGTTAGACACGAACTGAGGCGAAACTCATTTTTGAATGTTGCTTGGTCAGCAAAAGTCGTTTGACATTCCTTATTCTTTTTGCTCGTTAAGAAAGAGCATTAAATGAGGAATGAGAGTTGCTGACATGCTTTACTTGGGAACAGATGGAAGATGCCATTTTCGCGCTTTGTTTCGGCTCAGTATTTAATGCTTCTGTCAAAATCTTGTTTTCCTAAATAATGATTAACAACATGAAATACACTCAAAATGATGATTAGTATTTAGTCTAAATAGCTTTGAGTGAGACAAGAGAAGGATTGAAGATAACCCAAGGGATTTGAATTAAAAACTTCTCGTTTTACTTAACAGAGGATGATCATGCTTGAGCATGACTGTTAGTATGCTCGGACAACCAAAGAGGAATTATATTGTAAGAATAGAATATCATCCTATGCTCGAGCAACATCGAGCTACTGCTCGAACACTCAACTGTACTTGCTCGGGCATGCCTAGAACGAAGCTTTTAAAAATATCAACCATTGCTGATGCTTGAGCAACTAAGACTTAATGCTCCCAATGCTCGAGCATCCCAGAGGCAATGCTTGGGCATAGTTAAGACCAAGAGCAACTAATAGCTTAGGAGCATGCTTGCTCGAGTAGCATAACGTTCCTGCTCGAGTATGCTGCTCGGGCATGATAATTTCTTGCTGAGTGCTTGATTAATTGGTTGCTTTTGTTAAATTTTGTTTTGTCCGATCTTCAATTCAAACCTCAATTTAATTTCCCTAATGCAATAAAGTAGAATGTTGTTTTTGCTAAACTAAGTTTTGCTATTCAAAGGCTCGGTTTCCTCAACGCTATTTTTTTATAACTGATACCTAAACATACACTTATCAGTACTAAATACTAATCTTTATGATACACTTACAGTATTTTATTTCCTACAGTTACTTGCAACCAACATGCTTGGTAGTTTAGATCGTAACATGCCTTTGTTTTAGACTTTTAGTTTTACTTATTTACAAAACATAGCTGAAATAATACAAAATAAGTGCAAAAGGTATAGGATACACACACAGACACACACCAAATAAATGCAAAAAGTTGAAAACCCTATTAAAACTACAAAACGTAGTTTTTATTTAAATGACGTACGTGATATATATATATATATATATATATATATATATATATATATATATCAGTTAACTTTTCTGCAATTGGTGCGGATCTGGCCTTGATTCCCAGTGAGAGGGTTTATCTTTCCCATCTTAATCATGGAAGAAGCAAAACCCTTATAGAAAGCTCGAGGATTTAGGGCATACTGTGTAACCATTGCATCAGTAGAACCATTACCATTGAAGAGAGCTTGATCAGAGTGAAGAAGCCCTTTCTTCTGAATCAAATTCAAATAGTAAGACACGTCGAACTTTGCTGGTGTTTTTGAATCCAACCCTGCAGGGTTGTCGTCACCTCCACTTCTAGGGCACACCCTGTCAATATATATATATATATATATAGAGAGAGAACAATCCAATATCAAAATCAATTTTACGCATGAAATGCCTGTTTAATTTTAGATATATGTGTAGGTTTAGGTTGGCTTTCTATCGAAATGACTTGATCTAATTGATAGGACATGCATCACTTTTTATATACTTTTAATTCAATGCCCAACTATTGAAATTAGAGCCATTTAAAAAAAAATGATTTTTTTTTTTTTTTAAAAAAAATTTTCTGATTCATCATTTGAAAATATCAAATCTAGATGGGTGAAATCTTATTTGAAATGTGATGATCTCCCCACATTAATTAACTCATGGTACCTGTTATGGACTCATATAATGGGCCTGACAGATATGCACTTAGTTAGAGCACTTTATGGTAGAATCTCTCCATAATCAGGTAAAACGCTAATCACCCTTTAATCATGCCTATAATCCTGGATAGTACAGGTAGTGGAGTAGGCATTTGCAGAACGTGGAGGTGCATATTGTTGGAAATTATGCCCTAGGGGCAAGTCATTGTACTTTAAATGTTAATGTTATTTAAAGTATTCTCCTTTAGTTATCATTTCATTTGCATGTTTATAATGATAACTGATCCCTGGATATATCTAATAGATTATCCTAAATGTCCTCGGTAGGTCATCTACGCGGAGCGAAGATGAGATAAGACCGCATGACTTTGATGAGGTATGGAGATACGAATCAAAGTCATAGGCACTTGTAAGAGTACAAGGTGCTGGATTGACCCACTATGAGATAGCCGCATGGATTTAGTCATGCTTATCTCATGTATAACCGCGTCACAACGCCCTTTGACTCCGAGATCATCATGGATTCCTACATGAGAGTCGCTGATCTTTGACCTAGTCAAAAGTCACCTTTGACCGGGTGATGATAAAGGCTTGGATTGGGATCAGTGGTTTTCATGCAGAGGAATGTGAATGGTCAAGATGGAATTTGTCCCTCACATTTGTAGAGAGATAATATTGGGCCCCTCGATGAGTGAGTCTGAGAAATGTATGGCCATACTACAATGGAAAGGAGTTTCCATTTCAATTGTTAGACTACTCAAGAATCGAGAAAGTAATGGTCAAGAACAGGAAGTTGACATTATCCATGCCTCATCCTTGACCAAGTTATCGCGTGACAAAAGGGACGTGACATGGTTGTATGATAGGTTGTATCGTATCATCGATCCCCATATGAATTGGGTAGTCGCAATGTCTTGCTAGAGGCCGCTTGCGACTTGTGGGCTGGTACAATATTGGCCCACTGCCAATCTCATGTGGGCCTACAGGGTCACACACAAGAATAGCACAATACGAGCAATAGTGTCCAGATTCATTGAATCTTAGATATGTCTAAGATCTAATGAATACAACATTTAATCTAGGATGGATATATGTATACATGTGTATATATATATACATAATTTTGAAATTAAATAATAATATTATTATTTAATAATGATATTATTATATAATATTTGTTTTATATTTAATTTATTTGATAAATTAAATATTTAAAACAAATAGAGATATTGTATCTCAGATTTGATTTTCGAATAAAGATGTGGTATCTCATATTTAATTGAGTTGAGATATAGTATCTCGATTTAATTAAATAGATAGATATCATATCTCGATTTGATTTATAGGAATAAATTAAATCAACAGGCTTTAATGTGGATTAATCAAATAGATTAGATTAGATCTGTTGGACGATTTAATTAGTATGATTAATCCAAATTGAAATTCAAGGACTAATTGATATTAGTCTTGAATATTTTAATACGGCCCAATTAGGATTTTAGAAACTCTATAAATAGATATTGATCTAAGTCGTATTATAAGGAGAAAACTAACAAGCCTCAAAAGAAGTCCTAGAGAGAAAAACAAGAGACACAAAGTAAGAAGGCGCTAGCACACTGCCATATGTGTTGGAGAGCTGTTCGGTGTGGATACCGGTAGAGGGAGTGGATTCGTAGAGTCGGCTCCTAGAGATTGATCGAACAAGAAGGTGTTAGCCCACATGTTTGCAAAGGTCGAACAAGAAGGTGTTAGCCCACGTGTTTGCAAAGGTCGAACAAGAAGGTGTTAGCCCACGTGTTCGAGAAAGGACGATACCACCGTATAGGTACGGTTTCTCTAACGAACCTTGATCTAAACGCCGTTGATAGATCCTCTTTGGGATTCGTAAAATTTTAAATGGATGAGATTCCTTCCGCTGCGTGTACGGATCCCAACACATATGACCTGAGGAGCGGACTTGCACTTGGAAGAACGAACCCCTAGGTAATCTCTATATATAGGAGATTACCTATAAGGTGCACAATTCCCTAGTTCATTATCTTTTACAATACTGTTACATTGAGCACACACCCCACCCCTTATTGGCTATTCGCCATTCCTGTGTTGCTCAGTGATCTTCCATTCTTGTTGGTGTCTTCCATATAGATATCTGTGAGAATATATTAACATTCCTTGCAGTATCTTCCTAATAGCTACCGTTGGGAATCTTTTGATCCGATACAAATCACTAACTAACCCTTTGAGGTTAGACATTTGTGTTTTACACAAGAACATTGGTGCCAACCATGGGGAGAGATAAATTTCGATTCCCAAACAACCTAGAATGGCTGGAAAAATAAGAAGATGTGGCCAGAGACCTCGGCAGGACCAATTGCTGGAGGGACAACCACCACAGCATCAACTGCAGCCCCAACAGGAGCAACAATTCCAAGCAAGACTCCCTGACCAGCTGCCAACATTTGAAGAGCATCTGGCTTGGTATCTACCTTTGCCGGAGGATGTTCTTCTAGAAGATATTCAAGTGAAACCTGATGACGCGTCAGACACGGCATCTTCCCAGGCTATCCAGCCGCAGATCCCTCCTTTCGTTAATCCCGACATTCGAATCATGCAGTCTTCTTTAAATGCTGTATTAAGTCGGATGGAGAGGATGGAGCAACTTTCCTGACTTCAGAGACAAGAGGACATGCGACTGATGCAGGACGAGTTGGATCGTCGTAATGCGTTTTGGCGGTAAGAAGAGGAGTGAAGGATGCAGCTGTTGGAAGAACGCCTTGGAAGAATGGAGGGCCAAGATACACTTGGTTCTAATTGGGCCAATATCCCTGTTCCTAATATTAACTGGGACCAAGCTGGCCCTAGTCGGGTTGATGCTACAGCTCCCGCTTATGAAGATGGTGGAGAACTACGCATACATCATGCGAATGAGAATTTGGCCAGTCGAGATCGGGTTAGGACTACTGAATGGGAGATGCAGAGAATGTAGTTATTAGAGGAACGTATTAGACTGCTCGAAAACCCTACCCGAAACACTAATCGAGATGCTAGTGGACCTAGCCGGGTTAGTATCACAATTGCTGGTCAAGTTGATAATGGTGGCCCATGAGTTGAGGTCAGACAAGACCAAGCTCGAATCCCGGAGGTTAGAATCTCAGAACAAGTGTGTGCAAAGGGAAAACAACCTATTGAGAGCCGAGATAACGGTAAGGAAGATACGAGGCTACCATCACAGAGTGTGCCCAGGACATATAGAGGAAGGAATGATGGAGAGAGAATCCAGAGTCCTTTCTCAGACGAGATCATAACTACCACATATATGAAAGGCTTAGACTCAAAGGACCTGCCAAAGTATGACGGGAGCTAGGACCCGCAAGTCCATATTAACAATTTTAACATGGAAATCATGGTAAAGGGATTCGAAGGGCATATTATACCTTGGCTATTTGCATGAACTTTGAGAGGGCCGCGCAAATATGGTTTTGTTCGTTGCTACCAAATTCAATCGGGATATGGATAGCTTGGAGAAAAAGTTTTTGCTGAATTTTGCGACAAGCAGAAAACAGCCGAAAACTGAGTTCCAACTCGGCCAAGTAAAACAGTCACCTGGGGAAATGTTGCATAAGTATCTAGATTGTTTCAAGGACACAGCTCTACAAGTATCGGGGTTGACGGAAGAAGTACATCTGCATCTGGCCATAGCCGGCCTGGATATTTCATCCCAGTTGAAGAAGTTGATCATGAAACGTCGTGTCAATTCGTTGACGGATTTCCTAGATCGGTCAAAGCAGTACTTTGAGCTGGAACAGATGGAAATTGCAAGTCGCGTAACGAAGGAGAAGGCTAAAAGCCCACCACCAGGGGAAAAAGAGCAACATAGTGGAAACAAACAAGATTTTCGTGGACACTTTGCGCATAGTAAGCCCCGAGGAAGCAAGGCAGAAGGAAAGTATGAGAAATATACCCATTTGAAGGTATCTCAGGCCCACCTTTGGAAGGAGGTATCCATGACCGAGATGGAGAAGGTTGAGCGACCTCGACCACTTCAACATAAGTCCACCTTGGACAAATCTCGGTATTGCAAGTTCCATGACCAACACGGATATACAACGGAACAATGCTGGGACTTGAGAGACGCGTAGAGAAATTCATCCGAGAAGGAAAACTCCGTCGATACGTCATCTAGACTTAAGGGCGACAGAGTAATAAACGTCATAAGGGGAGTCGGAGCAAGAGCTCGCCCCCAGAGAAGAAACGATGAGATTAGAAGAAGAAAGTCGAGAACAACGATGATGAGTTTCTGGAGGCTAAATACGAGTGCAGTGTCATTAGTAGAGCATTTGGAGGGGGAGGGATTCGGTGAGCCAAATAAAGAAGTACCTGAGGGAGGTCGTCTCCATCAGGGACCATTCGGAGTTCAAGAAAGACTCCACGAAGCCAGAACATCCCACACTTTGCTTTACCAGAGAAGACCTAGAAGGTGTATTGCCGGACCACCATGATGGTTTGGTGATCATAGGAACGGTAATGAATTGCTGGGTTAAGAAGATCTTTGTTGATAACGGAAGTGCGGTCGACATTCTTTTATGGGATGCCTTTAAGCGAATGAAGCTTGATCCTGAAGATTTGAAGCCGTACAAAATGTCGTTGACAGCCTTCAATAGGCAGGATACACGCCCTAAAGGGTATATCAACCTAAAGCTAACATTGGGGACTAGAGAAGCGTTTAAATCAGAGCGGGTCAGATTCGTTGTGGCCGACTTCCCCTCTTCATACAACATCATCTTGGGACGACCGACCATACATAACTGGGATATGCTGGTGTCTACCAAGCATCAGAAGTTGAAGCTGGTCAGCAACAAGAATGAAGTCGTCACCGTGAAGGGTGACCAGAAGGAATCCCGATAGTGCTACTTTGAGACTGTCAAAGAGAGCAAGGTAGATTCATCCTCTTCACCTTGAACTCCTAAAGCAGAAAGTTCAAGCAAGGGGAAAGCCAAGAGTCTAAAAAAGCCTGTCCATATGGTAAAGCTAAATCTGGGAGAGGAAGATAAAATCTAGAGGGTTGAATCGAATGGAGAAATAGAAGACTTCTTTTTGGGCCCTGAGCCGGGACAAACCACCAAAATCAGCAAAGCACTAGATCCCATGGTTCGTGCGGAGCTGGAGGATTTTCTAAAGAAAAACAAGGATGTGTTTCCATAAAAGCCATCCGAGATACCTGGGATAGACCCCGACTTTTAATCCCACAACTGGAAATACATCCGGGATCAACTCCAGTGGCTCAGAAGAAGAGAAAGCATGGCTTGGAGCAAGGAGTGGCCCTGGAGGACCATGGGTGGGAGTTGTTGGAAGCCGGTTTTATCCAAGATGTGCAATACACCACATGGCTATCCAATGTCGTCATGATCATGAAACCAAATGGAAAATGGAGGGTCTGCACAGACTATAAAGATTTAAATAAGGTATGTCCAAAAGATGCCTTTTCAATGCCTAGTATAGACCAGTTGGTGGATAATTCTTCTGGTTTTCAACTCCTCTCTTTTATGGATGCATATTCGGGGTATAATCAAATTGCCATGCACCCCGAGGATCAAGAATAGACGGCCTTCATCACTAATAAGGCAAACTATTGTTACAACGTGATGCCGTTTGGTTTAAAGAATGCCGGGGCAACATACTAAATAATGATGACTGATGTCGCTACTTTTGTCGCTAAAGCAGTCAATTAAACTAGGTCCTAATTAATTATGCAATATAGGGTCAACCTAGGTCATTCTCCTAAGGAGCAAGTTATGGGTTTTCTTTAGGTTGAATTTAGGTGAAGAAATATGCAATGGAATGAAACTAAATTAACTAGATGCAAGATAAAAATGACTCTAAAACTTATATGAGAATGGAACTAACCTAGGTTCAAATGCAATTCTGGGGGGATTTTATGAGAAGAGAATTTAAATCCTAAGAAAAATATTGATTAAAATCAAATCAAATAACAAAAATCTAGTTCAGTTATGATGATGAAGGGGACAACTTAGGATTCACATAGAGTTAACTTTCTTAGCCTAAATTAATTAATTAGACAAAAGGGAGATTAACGAAAGATTAAAATTTATTTATTTAATTACCTAATCGAAACATGGGAAACCTTCAAGTTCAATAACACTTATTCCACTAGAAAACTCATAGTGAAATAAGTGGTGGCTAATTAAACTAATTAAAAATCAATCACAGTTAATTTCTAAATAATTTTGGAATCTTGTTTACAATTATCCAATTAAACAACTAGACAATTTATCAACTCAATTAAACAATTAAATCGATAAATCAATTGACAATTGAATTAATAACGAGAACTCAATTATTAATTCAATTGACAATCCAAAGTTGCAAACAAAAACTCAGCAATTGTCTTAAGCACAATTCAAATTACCAATCCAATTCAAAAAGAATAAGTTTACAATCTAAAACTAGATTGTTCTCAATTAACACAACTTAAAATTATCTAAAACTAAATAATTTTAAAGTCTTGAAACAAATCGATAAAAGGACAAATACTCCCATATGGTCTTCAAGTGTAAGCTTATAGGCTTTAGCTTCCTCCATGCTCCTCCCAAATTGCCTCCTAAAGAGTTTAAGCTGCCATCATATTCTCCTCTCTAAGCTTTGGGTAATTCCTCACGGCCATGAAAGTTGAGAAGGATTAATTGAATCAATTCCCTCGGTTCCCGCGCGTGCACTGGAGGAGCCTCAATTGAATATCAATTGAGGTAATTAATGGAATTGGGGTGGACCCGTGGCTGGAGAAACAGAATCGATGATGAATGAATAATGAATCAAAATTCTCATGCGTGTTTCGGTGTCTCGGCTCTCTTGCGTCTCCGCGTGCGTTGTGCGGTTCTCCAAGAGAGAGTGTTATCCTCTTGGCAACTAGGTTAAGTTAATGGGAAGGAAGAGATAGATTTTTGGGTACCAACTTGAGCCCAATAAAATTTAGGAAGCCCAATACAATTTCACCATTAGATTTCCTTTCAGCTTTCCTGAAAAATCCTGCACCATACGATCTTCTAATATGATAAAATCGTGATCTATCATATATTAGGAAATATTATTTAATCATAAGATAAAAATCAGAATATTAATAATTTAAGCCCAATAATCTAATAATTAATTCTGATTTATATTATTTCCTAAAATTGGCTAACAATCCAAATATTATCTAATATATCCAAATTAGCCTAAAATAATCTCCAAAATAAATAAATAAGGCGGGATAAAATATATAAAAATTGGGATTTATCAATGACCAAGGTATTCGAGGACCAGCTTGGGAAGATCGTTGAAGTGTATATTGACGACATAATCGTCAAGTTGGCGGATTTGATGAGCCACGTCCATGATTTGCAGCAGACGTTTGATAAGCTGCGAGCTCATTGAATTCGACTAAACCCGACTAAGTGTGCATTTGGAGTCCCGTCTAGCAAGTTGGGTTTTCTGTTGACAAATCGAGGTATCAAAGCTAACCCAGACAAATGCCAAGCCGTGTTAGAGGCTCCAAGAAATAAGAAAGAAGTGCAGCAACTGACAGGGAGATGGGCTGCCTTGACCATATTTTTACCCAAGTCGGCCGGGAATTCATTGCCTTTTTTCATATTGTTAAAAAAGGAAGCCCAAGGTGTATGGAACTCGGAGTGCAATGCGACATTCACGAAAATAAAACAAAGTTTGGCGTCCCCACCGGTTTTGTCTTGACCGGAACCTGGGGAAAATTTGATCCAGTATTTATCAGTAGGAGAAGAGGTGGTGAGCGCTGTGTTGGTTCGAGAGTCAAAAGATGGTCAGATGCCAGTATACTTTGTAAGCCGGGCTCTACAAAGCTCAGAGTTGAGATACGAAAAACTTGAGAAAATGACATTTGCTTTACTTACCATGGCAAGACGACTCCGCCCATACTTTCACGGTCACCTAATTGTAGTCAGGACCAATCAGCCAATTCGGCAAGTGCTCCACAAGCCGGATCTGGTGGGTAGAATGAAAAGCTGCGGGATTGAAT
This sequence comes from Acacia pycnantha, assembly GCA_025563575.1. Taxonomy (NCBI): domain Eukaryota; kingdom Viridiplantae; phylum Streptophyta; class Magnoliopsida; order Fabales; family Fabaceae; genus Acacia; species Acacia pycnantha. Next base: position 5,957,550 of record JAMWYP010000030.1, on the reverse strand, counting down.
TATCTGAATTCGACATCATATATGAAGCTTAGCACGCCATCAAGTCATAGGCATTGGCGGATTTCTTGATGGAATTAACCCCGGCGGACACAAAAGTAACAAGGGATGCAGAGGCTTGGAAGGTGTTTGTGGACAGCTCATCAAATCCCAAAGGGAGTGGAGCCGGAATCATTGTGGAAAGCCCGGAAGGAGTTTCTATTGAGTACTCTCTCCGACTCAACTCCCAGCTTCTAATAACCAAGCCGGGTATGAGGCCTTGATTGCTGGACTCCTTCAGACTAGGGAAAATGGGGCTAAGAAAGTACACGTGTCCACCAACTCCCAGCTTGTAGCAGCTCAGATAGAAGGGATGTATCAAGCCAAGGGCCCTTTAATGATTAAATACCTAGAAAAGGTGAAAGAAATAATGGCAGACTTTGAAGAGGTCACTGTGCTGCATATTTCAAGAGGATAAAATACCAGGGCGGATATTTTGTCCAAGTTTGCAAGTACTAAGAGCCCAAGTAATCACAGAACAATGATCCAACAAAGTTTATCAGAACCAAGTTGTGTGATGGTCATCTCAAAATCGGGTGATTGGAGAAAGCCAATCGCCGACTATCTAGATAGAGGAGTTCTCCCCGATGACTTGATTGAGGAAAAGAAGCTGATAAAGAAGGCGACTGTGTATTCAATAGTGGATGGTCAGTTGTATCGAAAAGGACTGCACTCTCCGATGCTCAAATGTCTAAATTCAGAAGAAGCTGAGTATGTTTTAACCGAGATTCATGAAGGAATCAACGGACAGCATATGGGCGCAAAGGCGTTAGCTCGGAAGGCTCTGCGAGCCGACTATTATTGGCCTACAATGATGGTAGATTCTAAGGACCATGTCCAGAAATGCGATAGTTGCCAAAAGCATGCTAAGATAATACGATCTCCCTCATCTGAGTTAAAATCTATCTCGGCTCTATGGCCATTTGATGAGCACTATTTATGCCATGTTTTCCCTGTATCCTATGATTGAATTGTGTGGCAAACATAAGCTTAATTGCATTCAATCCGAGTAAAAAGGCATTAATTCATTATATGGGGAACTTAAGGATGAAGTTTATAAACATGAATAAATCACATAAGCATCCTAAACATGTGCTAAGAAAAAGATCGTGTTTTATGTGAAAGACTGACAGCATGGCCGATACAATGCTATAGCATTGGGACAGCCTCCTCGAAGCGCAATACAATGCATTCCCTGAAGCTATAACAGATTAAGTAAAGCAATGCTATGCGGCATTTGTTCTGATCTTTTGTCAATGTTATTTCAGGAAACAAAGAGCATATTGGTAAACGGTTAGATTGCTGTCATATTGGGATAGGAGACGCGGAATATGAAAACTAAAGATTTGAAGAATCCCGCAATATCAGCAGAATCAATCTACCGAGATTCAGAAGGGAATATACGATTGAACCTCGACAGATTAGGAAATGCCCAGTTCGTTGGACATACACAGCAAGTAATCCCGACTATATAAGGAAACGAAAGCCAACCCTAAAGGCGTCGAAGTACTTTTGAACAAAAAGAGACCACCCTTCGCGGCCAGATTCAAGAGGAGAGTGAGAAAAGTTACAAAGCACGAGACATTTAGGAGAACCCAACATCCTTCCTTACAAGTGAGACGAAGATAAGAAGACGTGGAGCTGTGACGTGACAAGGCTTCTTCCACGCCGTCGAACCTCCATCAAGCTTTCTGTTTTGCTTTCATTTATTTTAGTCAATCTTTTGATCATGGGATATTCTGCTGTACTCTGTTTATTGTTTCCCTTATCAGTCATGAACTAAACTTTCTTTGGCTAAGTGAGGATGATGTCCTAAGTGTGGAATGAACCTAGTTGTTAGTTTTAATTCAATATATTCACTTTGATTTTCAGTGATTTAATTTCTTATCAATTAGCAAGAGCTAAGGACTAGATCAGTGGCTTCGTTTTACCGAGAGGGAGTCGAGGTTAGACCTCTGAGAAACAGTGATTGCTAGGCAGGCAAGTGCAAGGCTTGACCTATTATTGTAGGCTTCAGGGATGGGTCTACTGCTCATAACCATAACACCTTGAATTGTAGTGAACAACTTAACTAGAAAATCACCATAGATGTATGGGAGAAGTTGAAGGTGGAATATCACCTAGAAGGGGGGTGAATAGGTGATTATAAAATTCTTTCGCTAATAGCTCAAGAACTCTTAAAATAGAAACAGAGATTACACACTGTACTTGGATGATCATCTCACTAGGACTCACTCCCCTTACAAGTTGTAATCGTACACCCACACTTAAGGTTCCTCAACCTTAAGATTTTACAAAACAATAATCAAAACAAGTGTTTAGAAACTCATCACGAGTAGATAACAGATAAACACTGAAGTACACAAAAATATCTGAAGATATTAATGAAACAGTTGTAGTTGCAATAAATTCAAATTGAATGCACAGTGTTTCGATAGATGGAGAATTCAATGCTTCGGCTATTTATAGATGTTGTAATAAATGACTGTTGCTGAAGCTTGAGAATTATCCGTTGAGACTCTTGAATGTATCCGTTAGACAGATGAAGCTTGGATAATATTTTCGCCGTTCAAATAATCCAGGTGGAATTGCAGTTCCAACATTCTCTTCATTCCTTTTATTTTTCCTGTTGAGACACAACATTTAATGCTCGGATGGAATCTAAGAGAAAACTTTACATTGATCAGAGTATTGGTTACTGAGATTATCACCGGTTTTGGCAACTGCATTTAATGCTTCTCTGACACACTTTTATTTCTGCAAATCTGATGTTTAATCCATGATAAAATCATCTGAAACTCATTAATAAACTGATTAAAAAAAATTAGGAATAGTAATGAGTAACATTAAGAAGTAATGTGATTAAACGCAGAGATATATAATTTTACGCAGACGGTGATTTGAAAACCAGGGGCTTTGCTCGAGCAACAATTCATGCTTGCTCGGGCAAGCTACTCTTGCATCGACTAAAAAATTGGTTTCAATCGCTGATGCTCAAGCAAGCTATTGTTAGTTATGCTTAGTTTTGATGATGACAAATATGCTTATCTATTAAGAGGAGAGAATTTCTATACTTCATTTATGTTCTACTTTGGTTACTCTTATATTTAATGTAGATGTGAAGTTTATTTATGAAAAATGATTTAGAGAAGTATCTAATTAGAGGAAGAAGAAGAAAGAAATTGAATCAAAGAAGATGTGAAGTTCAAATGATCTGAACTTTACCTTTTTATATTCAGTGAATATTTTGCACATGTTTGGTATCAATTTGTTTAATTGTGAAAGATTTCTTAAAAATGTCTCCAAATTCTCTCAAACTTGTTTTCATAAAAACATTCCAAATTGTATCATATTGAAAACCCAAATACTTTCAAAACGGGGGAGAGAAAATTATTTTCTTAACATATGATTAAAGAGAAAGTCATTTCTAACTTGTCTTCATATTTTCCTCTCCACAAGTATTTCTTTTTCACTTCAATCTTTTTGCTAATGACAAATAAGGGGGAGAGAAGGGCAATAAAAATATGCTGGGCTTAATGTATTTTCATACTCATACATATTTTTCTTAAAGTATTTGCCATCATCAAAAAGGGGGAGAATGTTAGTTATGCTTAGTTTTGATGATGACAAATATGCTTATCTATTAAGAGGAGAAAATTTCTATACTTCATTTATGTTCTACTTTGGTTAACTCATATATTTAATGTAGATGTGAAGTTTATTTATGAAGAATGATTTAGAAGAATATCAACAAAGAAGTATCTAATTAGAGGAAGAAGAAGAAAGAAATTGAATCGAAGAAGATGTGAAGTTCAAATGATGAAGAATGATCAAGATGGGAGATGGAAGATGGAAGAACTTGCTTAAATCGATTTGGAGTTAAAACAAGCAAAATCAAGGTCCAGGAAGTCAAAACTCGAGCTACAGGAAGCACAAACTCGAGCCAGGAAATTTTGCCTCAAAACTCGAGCCAAACACTATTGACTCGAGCCAACAACACCTCTGTTCTACTCTGTTTTGCGTTTCAGCTGGCGACCTATGGTAATTCAATGATATCTCTCAAACCAGAAGTCTGATTGAGGTAAAATCAATTTTTTATGAATCTAGACTTCCAATGTGTCATTTTGACATAATATTCAAGTCCAAAGGAGGTCATATTAAGGATCTATGAATTATTGAAGTTGATAGTGAAATTCACGCCACACAGCAGATCAAGCTGCGATGTTTTGAGTGTATCTCAAAATATAAAAATCCAATTGAGCTGAAATCAGTGGCATTTGAAAATATACTCAAAGGTATTTCAATCAAGATTTGAATCAACCAAAACAGAGTTCCGACCAGGGAGATATGGCCTTCGAAAGTGGACGGTTAGTTCTGAATGATGCAAAAACGCTGGTCAAGAAGAATCTTATGCTAAGGGATAGAATACAATGAGTTTGGAGCTGATTCTCTTTACATTGGAAAGAAGACTTGAAGATATTTATGAGCATGAGTGGTTTTCCTATTTGGAAGGCAGAAAGCATAAGCAAATTACACTGACTATCTGAGATGCCAAATTCGCTCAGAAAGAAAAATATACCGACTATCCTATGCTGAGATTGTTAGCTCCAAAGGTTTGGTTTGATGATGACTAACCTATTGTGAAACCTATGATTATGGACAAAATGTTTTACTAACCTTTTATTTGGAAAAATACGTTTGCAAAATTTTTGTCAAAATTGGCTCCAACCAATATATTTTGACTCGAGCCAATGTCTTACTGTAAGTGATAAAATGCAAACATTGACTCTAGCCAACTTCATTTGACTGGAGTTTTAGCCTAAACTCTAGCCAGAAATATTTGACTCTAGCCAACATTACTACCATCAAATGAAGTTGACTCCAGCCAAGTTCAATTACCTCGAGTTTCATCCTAAATTCTAGCCAAAATATTATGACTCGAGCCAAGCCCTCCTCAACTATGAAAAGTTGACTCCAGCCAGCGAAAATTGCCTCCAGTTTTGTCCTAGACTCTAGCCAAAATTGGATGAGTCGAGCCAAGTCCTCTTCGTCTTTGTAAAAATGACTCTAGCCAAGATTCTGACTCGAGCCAAACTGGACAGTCCGAAAAATCAGTTTCTGATTCCAATAAACTTTTTTGTTATGGATTATTGATTCTTGATATTCTCTCATTACTGATTCAAATTGCATTTAACAAGTTTGTTAATGAGTTTTAGAAGAGATTATATGGATCAACACTAAATTGCAATAAAGCATGTCAGATCCAACGGTCATATATCAGCCGGAGAATTTAAAAACGACTGTTATCAATTGATTTCTACTTGCTATACTTCTTCTCAATGCTATTAATCATGTTTGTTAGCAAGTTTCGGATGATCAAAGGAAGGATTAACATCAGATTATCAAAAAGTGGATGATGACGTCAGAAGCTCCAACGGCTATTTCTCCAACGGACTGAAATTTACAACGGTAATATTCTACAACGGACCAATGCTTCAACGGGTTAATTTTAGTTGTCTATAAGTAGAGACACATTCAAAATGGAAAAAGAAAGGATGAGAGCTTGCACTGTCGAAATGCTGATATTCTGAATCCAACGCTTAACTCATATACTCTCTGTTTCTCAATGTCTATATAGTTTACAGTAGAGTATGATGATCAATTGTAGTTCAGTGTTTATTCATCTTCTCTGTTAAAGAGAACATTTCTGATTATGAAATCATTGTAAGAATCTCAAGTCGTGGGACTTGGAGATTGGGTTATCAGTTTACACTTGTAAGGGGGAGTGTATTCTAGTGAGAGAATAACTTCGAGTGCAGAGTGTAACTGATTGAAAGGAGTATCTCAGTGAGAGATTCGGCCTCACAAGTGCCAAAGTAAACTTGTGGGTTTGTAAAGGCTTCTCTTGTGCCGGTTCAAACTGTTGGATGTTGGAAAGAGTCCCACATCGCTTAGGAGACAAGGGGGGAGGCGGAGGATTTAGTATAAATAGAGGCCCTCCTCCTCTCTTTTAGCTCACCCCCTCAATTGTCTCTTTAGACATTTGTATATCTTCTTCTCTTGTGATATTTCACTTGTTAATTATTTGGAGTGAATTTAGGATCTGATATTTCTCCTATATTTGTCTTATTTATTATTTATTAGTTTTAATTAGATATAGTAGTAGTGGCTTATTATATTATTAAATTACGTCTAGAAACTTTGTTTTCTAGTTGAGTAATTTTCTAGTATAATCGGTTACGCTCTATATATCCCGCTTCCGCAACAATTGGTATCAGAGCAACTGAGAATGTGGGGATTTTGCCAAGGTGGAGATTTGTTGGCTGTGGGTGGCAAAGTCCCACATCGCCAAAGTGTAAGGGGAGGGGGCGCTGATTTGAGTATAAATAGAGGCCCCCCTCCCTTCTACCTCATCCCTCAATTGTCTCTTTAGACATTTATATTTCTTCTTCTCTTGTGATATTTCACTTGTTAATTATTTGGAGTGAATTTAGGATCTGATATTTCTTCTATATTTGTCTTATTTATTATTTATTAGTTGCAATTAGATATAGTAGTAGTGGCTTATTATATTATTAAATTACGTCTAGAAACTTTGTTTTCTAATTGAGTAATTTTCTAGTATAATCGGTTACGCTCTATATATCCCGCTTCCGCAACACAAACAAGAGGATAGTGGATTGAAAATCTCAAGTGGAGCTTGGGACTGGATGTAGGTCAAGGAGTGGCCGAACCAGTATAAATCTCTGTTTGCATATTCTCTTCTCTTATCTCTTATATTCCCAGCATATATATTTGTATGTCTTTTTATTGTTTTATAAATCCTTACTGTCATACAAACTATTTTTAGTAAGTTGCGAAAAGATTTTCAAAGTTTCAAAGTTGTATCGGACACCCAATTCACCCCCTCTTGGGTTAAAGCCAGGACTAACAACTATTTCTTCTGCTTGAGCATGGTGCTCGAGCATGACATCTCCATGCTCGGGCAAGACCTAGACAGAGGTGAAGATAAGAATTCAAAACGATGTTGCTCGGGCATGAAAGTCTTCATGCGTGGGCAACATTTCGCTCATGCTCGAGCAAGCCATAAGGCACACTCGGGCAAAGTTAAGGTAGAGGTGAGGAGAAGAATGCTTGACGATGTTGCTCGAGCAAGCTTTTCTTGCTGCTCGAGCATGGTGCTCGAGCATGACATATTCATGCTCGCCATGCTCGGGCATAGGTTGACCAGAGGCCAAGAGAGTGAAGCTAATAGATGCTACTCGAGCTAGCATTTACCGAGCATGACATTTTCATGCTCAAGCACAAGTCATCCAGAGGCGAAGATTAGGAATTTGAAAGGAGTTGCTCTAGCATACATTTACCTCTGCTCGAGCAAGCCTTTCTTCCTGCTCGAGTATGACTCTTTAGCTTTGGAAATGTGTTGCTTGTCACGATGCTGCTCGAGCAAGCCATGTTCCCTGCTTGAGCATGTCTGCTTAACTTGCACATCATTGCTTCTGTCCCGATGATGCTTGGTCATTACTAACATGATGCTCGAGCATGGACCTCTGAAACACTTATACAACCTATTAGATCATGTATGCTTGGGCATGAATTAACCTCTGCTCGAGCAAACCATAACTTAGACACAAAACACTTAATTCAATAACTTAAGATTTGTGATCATCAAAACAATGAGAACTAACAGAAGTAAGTTAGGTTTGTACGTATTGGACGCGAGAGCTTCGATAGATTAGAGTGGTGGGTTAACTGAATAGCTGTGTCAACAGTATTTATGTTGTAGCAATTGCGAGAGCTGTGCAGCATAGATGCTATAGCATTGTGCAAAGGGCAACTGGGGGATTGACGTGCTTAGGGAGGATTCTGAGATCAACCTAACTTTTACTGATATCTTTTCAACTACGACCAACTATTTCTTTTCGTGTTTTTAGCATAGCTATAAAATCTCAACCCAAATCAGATTTATTTTCTTTTCAATTACAACTGAATTCGTGATTAGGTGTCATCATTCGGTATCCCAGTCTCTGTGTGACGATACTCTACTTACTCTTTATTACTTGTTCGGCTGGTTCACTTTCCATCAAGGAAATCGACCAACACCATTCTTCAAATAGGGCATGGATTTATTGGGTCCATTTAAAGCGGCCCCAGGACAGCTATGATGGCTAATAGTAGCCGTGGATTATTTTACTAAGTGGATAGAGGCGGAACCAGTGGCAACAATTACCTTGGCTCGGGTGCAGAAGTTCCTACAAAGAAACATCATATCTCGATTCGGGATCTGACAGAGATAGTCACGGATAGCGGAACCTAATTTATTGATAAGGGTTTCCGAAAGATGGTATCCAACTTCCACATCAAGCAACACTTTGCCTCTGTGGAGCATCCACAATCCAACGGGAAAGTCGAGGCTACAAACAAAGTCATTATGGATGGATTGAAAAAGCGGATAAAGGAGGAAAAATCTAACTGGGCAGAGCAGTTGTATTGCGTTTTATGGGGATACCAGACTAGTGTCCAGATGGCAACAGGGGAAACCCCCTTTAGGCTGACATATGGATGTGAAGCCATGATTCGGTGGAAATCGAAGAACCCTCTTGGTGGAGAATTAAGGCTTTATAAGAGGAGGATGAGAACAACGAAGCACTTGCGCTTGAGCTGGAATTAATTGATGAGGCTAGAGTCACGGCACACTGTCGAGATATGGCTACAAAGCAACTTATTGCAACCCGATACAATAAGAAGGCGAGACCTCGAATATTTGAGAAAGGCGATTTGGTCCTTCGGAGAGTCGATATAGGCAATAAAAATGCCAGTGACGGGAAACTTTCTACGAACTGGGAAGGCCCATACTGGGTCTGAGAAAAGCTTGGCAAGGGAGCTTATATGCTTGAAATGCTAGAGAAAAAGGCAGTCAAGAGAATGTGGAATGCGGATAAATTGAAAGCCTATTACAGTTGAAGCCGAGTTCCACAAAGAGGCGATAATGTCGCGAGTTTATGTAAAATCCTTAATTGGATTAATTGCGACGGCAATGCCGCCAAGTCTATGTAAAATCCTTACTTGGATTAGTTGCGACGACAATGGAGCCAAGCCTATTTTAATGAATGAATTATGGGTCAAGGAACCCATTTTCAGAAATCATTTGCGACGACAATGCCGCCAAGTCTATTTAATGAATGAATTCAAGGTAGAGAAACCCGAGTTCAATTGATGAAGCTACTGCCAAGGGCTCACGGAGCTGTGAAATGACAAAGTCGTCTGGAATAATGAAGTAAACCATTACACCGACCTTGATCAAGTCAGATTGTTAAAGCTTTGGTTAAAGAAAAACTGAACTTGAGCACGTGACGAGTTTACCGTTATTTCAGACTTAACTTTGATCAGGCATGCATGAGCACAGTATGGTGGGTTAATCCTCACCAATAAAATACAACGGATGCGATGCAAAGGTCTAACTCGGAGAGCTATTCGTGTTCGACAAACAACAAGCAAGCATTCGATATGCATAAGTAAGTATTTTATCATTGAAATTGTATCATTTGTGTAACGATTGTTGCAGGAAAATTAGAAGATTACAAAGAAAGCTAATAAATGGTTCTAACCCTTACAAAAGGAAAGGCCGCCCAAAATTGGAATCTCGGCTAGCAGGGAGGAACTTCTCCACTTTCATCCTCGTCGTCATCCTGCCCTAGAGGGATCAGTTTACCATTCTCGACGTAAGCTTGATAGTCCATACCAAAGAATCTCTCTAAAATTGAAAAAATAATGAAGCATCAAAGAATAAAAAAAGCATTTATAGTTTAATATTTCAAAAACATATTCTATGCAATAGTCCTTTTTAGATTTTATTGTTTAGATTCAATTCAGAGGCCAATGAAACAAATTAATTCACTAGATATTATTTTCTTACTATTTAATAATAATTTATTTCTCAAGAACTCAATTTACCAATTTCTTAATTAGATATGCTTATGAAAAAATATGCATATTTCCCAAGTAAATAGAAAACATGTTTATTCATTATATTTTAATTGAATTGTAAATAAAATACTTGTTTATTTTTGTCAAATAATGAATACACACACACACACAATCTATATATATACTTTGGGCATGGCTAAATGGGTAGGGTAACATACCTTACCTGGTGCCTGGCTCTATCCGGCACTTAGCCCGGCCTGAAAATGTGAGCTAACTTTTTAGGGTTGAGTTGGGAATTTTTTATCAGGCTCACAGGCATTGTAGGCATTTAGGCCTTATGAACACCCCTAACCAATCCGTTTGATAATGGTACACAATAGTCCAACTTGTCCTCTTCTGGCCATTGGGTTTTGGCTTTCATTGTTCATATGTTCTTTGTTCTTGTTTTAGGTGTCTTTATGCTATGTTCTTTCTGGTTTTGAATAAGTTGTTTCTGGTCTGATTTGAATTGGGGTTTGCATTTCCTTTCCATTTAATGAAAATATATTTTAGGTAAAAATGGGATACATTTTTAAAAAAATAAGGGGTCTAAAATTATTATTATTTCATTAATGTCAAATGATTTATTTCTTGTATTACTCCAAAAGCTAATTTATTTCTTGTATAATTGGTGTCACATATAATTCAAAATATATTAACTACAAATAATTCAATCACGGTTCGACCATTCAATTGTGAACCACAACTTTTTTTTTTGATGAATACAGACAAGCCGAAGCTTGAAAAGATGAGATAAGGACTAGGCTAAAAAGTCTAACCCTTAATACAACAAGCTAAATAAAAAAGCTAGTTGTGGCAAGCCAGTTGGTCTTTCAAAACCATGTGTAGGCATCCTCTAGGAATTGTTGGAATTTGAACCACGTCAGCATTAGCAGGATCATCGTGGCCTTCCTTAGCCATATAGTCAGCACATGAAATGTTGTCTCTTGGAGTATAGTGCAGCTCCACGTTCCAGTCACTGAAGAAAAGGTCTCTAGTCTCCTTAATAATATCTATGAGCGGGTGATTAGCATGGCATCAATATCTCATGAGGATACTAACAACATCAAGAGAATCAGAATAGATAAGAGCTCTTTGCATACCCATTTGTTGGCCCATTTTTAACCCTAACATAATGGCGTATATTTCTGCCTCAATAACAGTATGAAGGCCTAGGGACTTATAGAACCCCATCAACCAATGACCTTGGGAATTCCAGATAACCCCACCACAGGCTGCTTGATGTTGATGACGCACTAATCCATCCACATTGATGCGGACCACATTTTCAGGTGGTGGGGTCCAAGACTTCTCCTCAAACCTGTGAAAATGGAAAACTTGGTGAGATAGATTTTGATTAGTAGTATTTTCCATAAGAAAGTATTTACACAAGTGGAGCATCTCCCTGGTATCTTTGCTTTCACTCTAAAAGAGGAATTTGCATCTGGATGTCCAAAGAATCCAACACCCCAGACTGAAGACTCTTGGCCAAGAGAAGTTCTGAAATCTTCCTTTCCCCGGATTGTGTTTAGTATTCTAGTTGAGCTAAGCCTGCAAGGTACCTGTAAAAAACTGGGAGAAACAGTTAGGCTATAAGATTTCTTTCCACAAGTTTCTTGCTCTCTCACAATCTCTGATCACATGGATCACACTCTCCTCACTATTACACTGGAAAGGGCAGAGGCTATCACTAGTAAGGCCTCTTCTTACTCTGAGGGAGTTAGTAACAAGTCTCTCGTGGCTAACCTGCCACATGAAATATTTAACTTTCTCAAGAAGCTCCCATTTCCACATCAAAGACCAAAAGTTGTTGATACTTACTCCCCCTCGACCTGAGAGGAAAAAATAAGCAGATTTAACAGAGAAACAACCATCTTTCGCAGCACTCCAAGTAAATTGGTTGGGGGAGCTATTACGAGGTGGGTGCATTTTAGAAATAGTATTGATGATACCGGGGGAAAGAATCCCCTGCCACCTATTAGTGTCCCATCTTTCGTTCGCCAAAATTTGATCCCTTACTGCCTCATCTTTGTTTATTAGAGATGGATTTAGAGTGAAGGCAACAAGGGGACGGTCAAAAGGAAGCCAAAGATCAACCAAAATTTAGTTCCTACTCCATTATTGACCTTTTTCCCAACCCCGCTAAGGAAATTATCCCAAACTTCGACAATAGCTTTCCAAGCAGGGAATGAATTTTTCTTTCTTGAAACATTAGGCATAGCTAAGTCGCCACAATTATACTTGGACCAAAGGTATTGAATCCACAAGGCTTGCGTCTTCGTCAAAAGACTCCAGCAGAGTTTCATAATAAACACTTTATTTTGGCGATGAAGATTTTTGAACCCTAGGCCCCCTGCTTTTTAGCTTGAGTGATTTTATTCCAAGCAATGAGGTGCATTTTTTTCATATCTTCATCTTGAGACCAAAGGAACTTCCTTGAGATCTTGTCAATTTTGTTAATAGTACAGATAGGCAGAAGGGTAGACTACATATAGTAGCTAGGCAAGGAAGAAAGCACATATTTAATTAGAACCGAACGGCTAGCAATATTCAGAAGTTTGCTTTTCCACATCGAAAGTTTCTTCCAGGCCTTTTGCATAATAGGGTGGTATGTAGCTTTTGTAACTCTCTTATGGATAATCGGCACCCCTAAGTACTTCCCAAGATCAGAAGTGATTCCAATCCCAAGTAACTGACTTAGCTCTTGGGCTCTATTAAAGTTAACATTGGAAGAGCAAAACATTCGGGATTTGTTTAAGTTGATTCTGTGTCACGAGACTTCACAAAAGCTTTGCATCGCTTTGCGAACTTCAACCATATGACTACAGGAAGCTTCAGCAAAAAGAATGAGATCGCCAGAGAAGAACAGATGGGAAATATGAGGCCCTCCTCTTTTAAAAGTAAATGGCTTCCATCGCCAGTCTTCACACTCAGATTTAATAAGGTAACCCAGACGTTTCATACAAAGGACAAAGATATATGGACTTAGAGGATCACATTGTCTTACACCTCTAGAAGGGATAAAACTTGGGCTTTCATCACCATTCCAGAGAATGGACATGGAAGTAGTAGAAATGCAACCCATAATGAGATCAACAAGGCCGTTCTCTAGATTCAAGCAAGTGAGAGTGTTTTTGATGAATCCCCAGTCAAGTCTGTCAAAAGCTTTCTCCATATCAATTTTGATGGTAACAAATCCTTTTTTCCTACCCTTCATTCTCATAGAATGAATGATCTCTTGGGCAATAATAATGTTATCACAATTGGATCTATTAGCAATAAAACTGCATTGCTTGTGGCTTATAAGGTGGTCCATAACGTCTCTAAGTCTGTTCGCCAGGACCTTAGTATTGATTTTGAAACTCACATTACACAAGGAAATGGGACGAAAGTCTCTTAACGTAGTAGGATTATCGACCTTAGGGATGAGAACAACCTTAGACTTATTTATACTGGACATAATGGAGGGGTTATTGAAGCAATCTTCTATAAAGTCACAAATTTTGTCCCCCACAACATTCCATTGGGTCTGAAAGAAATGGGTCATCAGGCCCAGGGGCTTTAAAAGCACCCATAGCAAAAGTTGCGTTTTTAATCTCAACTCTAGAAACTTTTCTTGAAAGCAAGCGCAACTTGTTAGCATCAATAGTGGGGGAATTAGAGCACCACTCGACAGGGTCTTTCACAGAATTATCGCAGGTATAAAGACTTAGAAAGAAGTCATGGGCCATCATTTTTGCAGTTTCATACTCTTCTACCCATTCGCCCGCATCATTCTGAATAGCATCAATTATTTGCTTCTTCCTTTTGATCACGGTATATGCATGAAAAAATCCTTGTATTTCTATCTCCTTCTTGCAGCCATTTGCTTCTGGATTTTTGAAACCAAGTGATTTCTTCTTGGGTAGCCACTTTATGGTACTCATCCCATAATTTTTTCTCCAATTTGAACAGCCCGGTCTGCAAATTCATCCTCCTACTTCTATCAATTCCCCCAAAGCGACGAATCAGCTCTTTTTTCTTTTTAGTGAAATTACCCACACGAATATCATTCCATTCTAAAGCAGATTTTTGAAAACTTTGCAGACTTTGAAGCCAATTTTTTTCGTGCTACTTTGATAGGTTTGATGACAGGTCTAATTTCATGCTTGTATGTAGACCTTACCATAAAGAAGCCATACCTTCTTCCTGAACGAAATTGAGGGAAGATGGCATCTTCCCCACACAAAAATGACTTGCTAACTTGATCTTCTTTTGATCACTACTTTTTCACTAAAAAAATAAAATAAAATCTATCATACTTCTATAATGCACATATACCTCTTAGAATGACTGTGCTTGTTTGGGATCATATTTGTGACTCTCAAAAGTGTTTATTCATATATATCGAGACAAAACTTCTCTTATATATTTATCTTGTAAAACTATTTTTAAATGTTCCAAAGCACCATCCATACCTCCTGGTTGTTTCTAGGCATCCTAGATACCAATTAACCAAATTAAAGGATTTCAAGTGCTCATAGCATCTAGGATACAGAAAATGAAAAGCTTCGTCTACCAAAACGCTTCCTATAAAATACAAATGTCAAATACAATGCTAAATTCTTGATACGCTTCAACAACAGCAACAGTGTCAGATGACAAAGACAAACAGTACATTGTACAATAAAAGAAAACGAACCCACCAGATCCTCTTTAACTTGGGTTAGTGTTTAACTGTGCTTTAACAAGTTTCTAAATTCAACTGTCACAGATGTAAAATCAGAAACACATTCCAGAACAGGAGCAACATGCCAACGGAAATGCTTATTTGGAAGATATCGCCTGCCCCAGCGATGTGCTACAAAAAAAAAAAAAAAAACACACAGCTGCATAACAAGAGAATAATGAAGAGATTAAGGGGAAAACAAAATTCTCTGAACACTGGAGCATGTAACCACTCAAAACAGCAAGATTGACATAACCCAGTTAAGAAACTGGTAATCTCACAATTAAAAAACTCATCTTTTTTTGTTACATGCAGCGACTATTCCAGCATCCTGTTGCTTCCATGACAAGCCATTGCATTGGTTGATCACTTGGCAGTTAGAGACCAGAAAGAGTACATTTTCCACCACAACTGAACTATCTCCAACCTGGTCTTCTGCCACGATCAGGTCCCCTAAGAGCCAATTGAAGTGGCTGTGATGGAGTAAATCCCTGTGCCTCCATTATCCCTTGTATTCTTCGTGCGTCCTGCGCAAACCCACCAGAAAGAAGACTCCTTATGATTCTCTCAAACTCATCTTGTCTCAATTGATCCTTCCTAGCCTCGAGAACTCCCAGAGCTTGAAGGGCCTTTTTTTCATTTCCTACCCTTGCATACATATCACAAAGACTCACTTGAATTTTTAAAGGAGGAGCCTCACCCTGCTGAGAAATTTTTGCCAAAAGTTGTTCGGCCTCATCAATAAGCTGCATCTTTGCAAACCAGTCCACAAGAACGGTGTAAGTGGCAACCCCAGGCTCAAACCCATCCTGCTCTAGCTTCAAAAGAAGATTTAATGCCCTATCCAATAAATTTTTTCTCTCATAGGCTGATATCATGCTAGCAGTGACCCTGTCATCGGGTTTATGTCCAAGTTTTATCATGTAGTCAAAGCTTTCTCTAGCCATATCAGGGTTGTCTGCACGCTCGTATGCCTCAACAAGCAGTGTACAGGTCTCCATTGTCTGCTCAAATCCTGCAAATTGCATAGATGTTGAAATTCGTACAACTCCACTAACATCCCCAAAATGAGAGAAAGATCGGAACAATGCCATGTATATTTCATAAGAGGGCCTCATTCTTTCTGCTTCCAGCTCCCTCAATAGAGCCTCGCCCATCTTAGGATGGCCAGCATTTACATATGACATAATCATTGCATTATATATTTTCGCGTCTGGTTGGACACCTTGGCTTCTCAAGCTTTCAAATGCTTCTTTTGCGCGATCAAAATTGCCTGCCTTGGAATACATGTGAATCAACGAACTGGCTATTATAGTGTCTGGAAGATAACCATTTTCATTCATCTTCTTGAGAATCCTCTCAGCATCATCGGTCTTGCTCTCTTCAGCATATGTACAAATAAGCTTAGAATAGTCCCGGATATTTGTTTCGAAAGACTTTTCTGTCAATGCAATTTCTGCTACCTACAAGTATAAAATTTGATAAACAATTAAATCCATATATAGATCAGAACAGTCTCGGGTTCATCCCCGGTTCAATTTTGTTCACTTTAAAAATATATCCAAGTAATACATGAAGGTTCTTAAATTTCATAAGCTACATATACAAGTATCTTCATAGTTTCATCTGCATTAGCAAAATAATCCATTCATATAAGCATAAAACCTCAGAAATTAGTGGGACATGCATCATAATTTCTAATTAATTAATAATCCACCCAAAATTACAGCTGCTCAAATCATTATTCAAGAAAATTAAATGGAAAACATAGTTTCTAATTCCTATAGTCATGGTCAACTTGGCTCAAGGTCTTTGTAGCTTCAATCAGTCTCGAGTTTTTGGTCAAAAATCTCTATTGTTACAAAATATAATAGCCATACCAGCAACATGTCATCTCCAAGGACCGTGACCAAAGTTGACCATGATTATAAGGATTGATTCCTTGATGAATAAACTATAGGGACTTCAACTTAAGTTGACCGCATAACCAGAGAGACCAAAAATTATATTTTCCTAAATGAATTCCTTGTGACTAGGGATCTATTAATGAACATTCTTAGCACTTCAAGCACCATAAAATTACATGTGAAACATGAATCAGCAGCTTTCTTGGACACTCGAAACAAAACAAGCCTTGTTAACCAGATATAAAAGGAATAAACACAACGTATCTCCTACCAAAAAAAAGGTGTTAAGCTGTTAGGTGGGAAGCATGATGGTGAAGAAAATATCTACCACAGTACCACTACCATTACCAGTCTGGAAATCAAAGAACAGAACAGCACATATTCCGTTCCCAACTATGGATTCCACTGGAGTGGCCCTAGTTTAGGGAAGAGCAACACATAGAAAACTGATTTGTGCTAGTTATACTCAAGTACCAACATATATTCCATGAAAGACTAAAAGGGAGTTTCTTCAAGATTGAGAAGCTCAAGTGGAAATAGAACATAAAATCGGTACTAAAGTAATGAAAGTAAGAAAATGAAGGTCATCTTTATAATCTGCAATGTAATACTACAAATCTAGTCTACTAAGAACTTGCGGACAACTGCAATAGCACAAAAAACCCCTGATTTCTGCAACATCTTCCTACCACTGTTATATCATTGCTAGTTCAAATTTCGCCATGCTAATGGAAATGAACAAATTGAAGTGCATGGTTCGTAACATATTCTATTGTTGATAATACAACAGAAAATCCCCTCATCGAGCAAAGAGGTCATGTACTTAGAATTGAATATTGCTCTTTCCAAATAATCAGCAGAAGCCTCAAAATAGATTTGTACAATACAATCCAAAGATAAAAAGATGGGTTGAAGTAAAATAATCAGGCTAAACAGCTAATGATGCAACACTAAAACTATTCGCTTACCTTCAAATACAATGGAATATTCTTCTCTTTCAATTTGTCAAGTAAATTAACCCAATCTACCCTGCTAGGTTGATGAATCTCTACCCACTCGGCTATCGGCATAGTCGGGTCATCCACCTCATTTAATGAAAGAATTTTCTCAGTGACAAGTTTGGCTTTCCCAGATATGAGTTTAGGCTCAGGCGGCCAAATGAGTTCCTCTGCCTCATGAATTCTGTCAGCTACTTCTGCCCACTTAGGATCAGAGAGATTAAGACCATATATCTTGTAGTTTATCTTCCCTCGTCTCTTGGGGAGAGTAACAGTCTTAGATTTCTCCACAACATCATCAACTTTCTCGCTCTCCGTTTTCACTTTTTCTTCAGCTTGTGACTCTTTCCTCAGACGCTCCAAACCCTCATAAAACTCATGTTCCTCCATTTTCTCACGCGCCCACTTGAATCTAAGCTCTCTAAGCAAAGACCCACGAACACCAATTTCGCCAGCAAATCTGCACATCTCCTTCACTTCTTCGGACTGCAAAAAACCCTTCATCCTTTCCTTCTTCCCTTCCTTATTCATATCATCCAATACCATATTGCTCACTTCCCACACCGTCTTCCACAAATCCTCACTAAAATTTTGTGAAGGAGATACCGCCGCATTCATTATCGGCTGCAACCCACCCTTTTCCAACTCTGACACAACCTTGCCGACGATCATCAACAGCATGCCATCAATTGTTTGTTTATCAGAAGCTGGATAAGCCTCAACGAGCTTCTTACGCATTATCCACACAAACCGCGACAAGAACTCATTCATCGTTCCGTCTGCCTCCCCATCCTCCACCTTTGAACTAAATTTAGGGTCATAGTCCAAATTGTCTGGTCTAGTCAGTGCGTTAGAATGAAGGTGTCTAGAGAAGGACGAAATGGAGTTTGTGCATTTATTTGACAGCAAGGTAGTGAAACCATGATCAAAAGAATGAATTGAAGGAAAAGTAGGAAGTGTAACGGTGGAACTAGTTTTACAAATACCAGAGTAAAATAATAGTGGAGCTGGACTGGGCCTAGGTAGTTTTTCAAAGGCATGTCTGCGGAGCAAAGTCCTCCAAACCATGTCTGCAGAACGGCTAATCTACAGAAAAATCGAAGGAAAAGGTCAGATGCAGTGCATAACCAAATAAACCATCCCTCCAGGAAGAGAACTGTCGAGCGAAATGTAAGCTCAAGGACTCCAGGAAGACGACGGCGACGGTAAGAGAAGAGCAACAGAAAGGACGATTTGCAGAGAGCCCTTGTGACTTGTTCAGAATTTTCATTTTTGGGCCGTAGGGTTTAGGTATTGAGATAGTCCTCATGATCTTTTTTGTTTTTGTATTTTTTGTTTCAGTACATGGAGCTAGAATCTATCCCCTAAAAACAAAAAAAAAAAAAACAAAAAAACAAAAACATCGAATTGGGGTTATTGGATAGGAATCCTAGCGTTTTTAGCCCAATTTTGAATTTTGAAATTAAAATAGAAATTCTATGTAATTCTATGGGGTTTTTTTTTTTCCAACTAATTTTAAAGAAAAGACAGAAAAAAAAAACTTTGAAATTACAAAATCTCAAATCAGGTTTGTTACCAAGAGTTAATAAGGGAATGACCAAAGTGTTATGGACCCAAATAATGGGCCTGGTATGTGCGATGCCCAATTGAAAGGCTCTAGGCGAGAAACCTTCCATGAAATAGATAAACTGCCAATCACCCATGACTGTGCCGATACTACAGGGATCATGCAGGATATGGAGAGCGCATGATCAAGAGGTGGGAGGCGCACGACGACAGAATGTGGGCAAGAAGGACGAAACCCTAGGTAATCTCTATAAATAGGGATTACCTACCAGGTACACATTCAGACTCACTAGTCCATTCTTTATCATTCAGTCTCACTGTGCACACACATCACCCCAAGGTAAATAGCAACCCCTGTGTAGCACAGTGATCCATTAGCAACCACTGTTATCTCCTCCATAGATATCAGCGGGCGCTATATCCGATCCGATATCAATCATACCTAGCCCATCGAGGCTAGACATCTGTGTTCTATTACAGAACATTGGCGCCCACCGTGGGGAAGACGAAGATAACGATTCCCAGAATCATAAAAGCTACTCGTAATCACTGAGTATGGCCGCTATTACTAGGAGCCGCAATCGTTCTCGATCGCAAAGAACCGCCGTGGGGATGGCCGGCCACAAATCCCAGAGTGCATCCCGACGCCGATTCAGAGGCCCTGAAGTAGACCCTCAAAGAGACGGACTAGAGGCCGAAATAGAGGACACAACTCGGTCTCCTCATCCCGATCTAGGACGACGTAGGCGCGGATCGCGGATCAGGCTGTGGCATCCTCGGCCCTATCACGAATTCCAGATTAACCATCCCGACATACGCCTGCTGCACAACACAGTAGGATCGGTGATTCGATGGATGGAAAACATGGAAAACTGGCATCAGCTCCAACAGGATGACAACACCCGAGTTATTCGGGAAGAATTGGAACGACAAAATGCCACATGGTGGCTGGAGATGCAGCAAATGCTAAAGGAGCAATATGATGCTAAAGTAAACCAATCCTGAGATGAAGGGCATAAAGACGAAGGTTCTAACCACACGGCCAACTCGGCTTCTATACCCGACGACCGAGAGGAATCCTGAAGAAAGACCTCGGACATCCATGGCCGAGATAAGGACCAGGAGAAGGAAGTCAGTCAGAAAATCGAAAAGAGCAGTGGCGCGCGGGCCAAGCAGTCAAAGGACCAGCAAGCCGCTCAAGCAAACTTGAAGGGGGCTGGAGAAAAGCAGTCTGCCAAAGACCGTGCTACCAAAGAGGGGCCCCTACCTCTCAGCAAGTCACCAGCTCAGACGGAAGAAACAGATGAAGACATATTTTTAGGACAGTTTACTGACAAGTCATGGCGGCCGTGTACCCGAAGGACCCAGATTCAAGGGAATTGCAAAAATATGACGGAACCCAGGACCCTTTGACGCACCTGAACAACTTTAAAATGGAGATTATGGTGAAGGGAATAAGGGGAAATGTGATACCCCTGCCGGAACATTCAGAGGAGCCGCGCAGTTGTGGTTTCATTCTTTGCCATATCTCTCCATTCCCAATATGAAGACGCTGGAGCAAAAGTTCTTACTAAACTTCGCAATGAGTAGGCGGCAACCAAAGAGTGAGTTCCAGCTCGCTCAGATCAAGCAGGGGCAAGGAGAAATCTTGGGCAAGTACCTGGATCGCTTTAAGAGTATCGCGTTGTAGATTTCGGGGTTGAAGGATGAGGTACACCTGCATTGCATAATAGCTGGCTTGGATGCATCATCCCGGCTAAAGAAGTCGATCATTAAGCGACGCCCTACAACGTTGGCCGACTTTCACGGACGATCGCAACAATATCTGGAGTTAGAACAGATGGAGATGGCAGCCAGTACTATGAAAGATCGACCTAAAAGCCCACCGCACCGAGGGAGGGAGAATCAGGAGGCACACAAGAAAAATCTTCGCGCCCGGGACAACAATGATAAGAGCCGAGATGCTAAATATGAAAAATACACTCCATTAAAGGTTTCCCAGGCGAAGCTATGGAAAGAAGTATGCACGACCGAAATGAAGAAGGTCGAAAGACCTCGGCCCCTCGGTAGAAGAGCCACTCGCGACAAAACTCGGTTCTGTGAATTCCATGACCAACACGGACACACAACTGAGCAATGCTGGGATTTAAGGGATGCGGTCGAGAAGTTTGTCCGAGACGGGAAGCTCCGAAAATATGTCATCCAGACCCAGGGAAACCAGGGCAGCAAGAGGCAGGTAGAGGCCCGAAGCAAGAGTCCGCCCCCCGAAAAAGGAAAAAGAGAACAGAAGAAGAAGCCCGAAGAAAGTGATGAAGAGTTCCTCGAAGCCAAGTACGACTGCAATGTGATTAGCGGAGGCTTTGGCGGTGGAGGAGACTCAACAAGCCAGCGGCGGAAGTACCTCAGGAAGCCTTGGCGGCGGAGCGCTTGCGGGAAGCCTTGACAGTAGGAGGAGGAGGAGGCGCAAATCCAGTAGGGTTGGCACGAAGACGGAGCTCTTTAAAGAGCTCAAGATGTGCTGGCTTTCCCATTTGTTGCCCTACATAGAAAAGAGAAGGTTAGCTAACGAAAATTTCACAAATGGTTCATTCAAGACCATAGAGCAAGTGAGCATATAATCTCATATCCTTGGGGGCTCGTCATTTAAATGAAGAAGTGGTAATATAATCGGCCGGATCCATCAGCAAATCAAGGGAACTGGAAAGGGTGGTAAGCATTTCCACGACCGCTTCCTCAACTGGAGTAAGGCTGGCCGGGCTGGGAATGTAATCCCCAGACTTAAACTTATGATGGACATTTGTCCAATAAAGAGGGAATCTCCCCTCCAGCACCCCAGAATCAGATTTTTTAAGGAACCAGGGACACTGAAATGGAGTGCCCGTGACCTTGACAAAAGCCGACTTGAAATTTTCCACGACTCAATAAAAGCTTTAAAAAGCTTATGCTTGCCTCTCCCCCGGAATGTGGTCCACCCAAACCAGAACGTCCCCCTACCTAGGAATGTGTTTGTTTCTAAGGGGGCGTAAAACGTCATGAAAACCGAGATGGTACAACAGATACTCAATTTTTTGCAGAGGCTCTCAAAAGCAATAGCGAATGCCCAACTATTGGGATGAAGCTGCGAGGGACCCAGGTGCAGATGGTTGAGGAGATCAACTTGGAAGTCGGTAAAAGGGAACCTGACACTAAAGAGGGTAATAACATCCCGGTAAAAGAAAAAGAAGTGAGGCTCGTGAGGCTGGCTCTTCCACAGCCGAGCGACGGCAACTGATTCATCATCCAAGGGAAGACCTACGGAGTATCCAGGCCCGTTTGCACCTATACCGAGTTGAGGGAATTCCTCTGCGGTAAGGGTGTTCTTAAAATCAGTCACTCTCACACTAACATCCTTCTTGGGAGAGTTGGGGTTTCTGACCGATCCTGACGAACTGCACTCGTCCTCCTGGGACGGCACAAGAGACGGAGACGGTGACGCCATCTATGCCTAGAAAGGAAAAAAAAGGGTAGGGTTAGCAAGAGCATTTACCCAAATCAATGCTAGGGTAAAGATGTGAAAGATCGATGAAATGTTCAGAACGCTTCTGATCATGCACGCCTAAAAGTCCATGAAAATAGTGATACAGTAGGGAAGGAGTTTTATGTTCAAAAGAGTGGGGCAATGGACTCAGACTGGGAAGCCCAGAGACCCGAAGATTCACTCATAAACCCAGAAACTCAAAGGAAAAACTCTTGCAAAACAGGGATGGAGAATCTAGACAGTTTTCACATACTGAATACTAAAGACATAGCAAATACGCCAAATAAAAAAGGGATTCTAAACAATGAGAAAAGCCGTTGGGATACCTGATAGAAGATTCCGGCGAAGAAATTTGCAAGAGATGGATAGGGAGAAGCAGTCACTGAGGCTATCGCTGAAAATGCAGACAGAGCGTCGAGCGAGTAAAGTGCCCGAATGACGAAGAAAGATGAGATATATAGTTTTGGGAAATCCAAAACGTGGATGAAAAGGTTTGAATTCAAAATGACAGGGGCAGTTGCGTAAGAAGGGCGAAAAGTCAGGACAACCCTAAAAGCTCAATGATGTCGTTTCTAAAACAGTGTGGGCATTAAATGTTCACGCCTTTCAAACGCCTATGACGTAGCACCTACGTCTGAGTAGGCGGTGATACGCAGAGACGTGACAGTCTGCAGAGAGAAGATGCGTCTTTTCATATCCATGTGAACCGATGGGTTGCGGAAGAGTCATGATGAGAAAATCGACGGTTCATATAAGGATTATACCCGGATTCACACGGTACTGAAAACACGGTATGGCAGACAATGGTGACAACCGAGTTAAAGTGACGCGGAATGCCGGGGTCCTTATTAAAAGAAATTAGGCGTATGGGGACAAAATTGAGTAAATGACAGCCCAGGGAATGCGCTTAGTTGACCTCGGATAGTGGAAGAAAATTCAATACCAGTGATCGCATATACTCAAACTTATATCAGGCAAATGAAGAAAGCAGAAATCATCTTTATATTGATACTTGGTCAAGTTACACAGTTCTTTTACAAGGAAATAAACTGAATTACTCGTCAACAACGACGATTACAAGGTCAATGTAAAGAAAGAAACTACATTTATGCATCCCCTAATTACAACAGGTGATGATGGCCAGAAACCTCCCACAAAGTTGGAGAGACCTGGCAGCGAAGGTCGAGCGACTACCCAACTAATCACTTCATATCGCTAAAGGTGCTTGTTGAATATGCTGGAGTCCTTAGAGAAGTTTAGACAAGTCCAGGAGGACTACTAAACAAGTCTCGGGCCTCCCCTGGTGGATGAAGAAGCTCTGATTAGAAGATCCTCAGATGAAAACCCGAACATCTTCCCAAAATCACATACGAAGTTGAACCAGACGTGAAGACTGGCAACTACATCTGGAATCCCAGGCACCCACCAAGCGACATGCTGGAAGACTAGCAACTATATCTGAAGGTAAGGCCACAGGGCCGAACAAGCGTTTCCTTTCTTCGGAATCTCTTTCTCCTTCCCCACATGGTTGAAAAAATGGTAGTGGGCTAGCGGATGATAGAGTTTGAAACTCTTACAAGAAGGCTCATCGTTTTTTATGGAGTGTTTACCTAGTAAAGAAAATGCGAAGAAGACCAGTGGTGTAGGAGAACGAGAAGTGATGAAGGGAATTTATAGGCCCAGCAGAGTGCAAGGGCCACGCAGCAGTAAATGGGGCTTTAATGGAGATGGCGTTACAGATTCCCATAAAAAAGGTCATGACTGTCGTTAGGAAAGCGTGAGGGATAACTGCGCGCAAAAACCAATAACGGCCAATAAACTGCCCAATGGATGCCAATATATGATAGTATGATGTCAGATGGATAAGCCGAAAGGTCATCCAATCGGACCATGCCACGTGTCTCTATTTCACCCAAGATTGGGGGCAATACGCGTGTGGAGAATTCAAAGCGACAAAACTTTGTACAATCCGGTAAAGACAAATCTCAGATGCTATAAAGACACCGTCGTGGTTTTAACTCAATTGGCCGGGTTAAGAAAAACGGCGAAGCATCACTGTAAAGAAGCCCGGTACAGAGACCAGTTGGGAACTAGTTCTTAAAGCTTAATCGATACCGAGGTAAATGGGGAAGGAACATCTCGGGATAAAGAGCAGTTAATCTCGGCAGCCCGGAAACCCGAACTTCCGAGCTTGGGGGCAACTGTTATGGACCCAAATAATGGGCCTAGTATGTGCGAGGCCCAATTGAAAGGCTCTAGGTGGGAAACCTTCCATGAAATAGGTAAACTGCCAATCACCCATGACTGTGCCGATACTGCAGGGATCATGCAGGATATGGAGAGCGCATGATCAAGAGGTGGGAGGCGCACGACGACAGAATGTAGGCAAGAAGGATGAAACCCTAGGTAATCTCTATAAATAGGGATTACCTACCAGGTACACATTCAGATTCACTAGTCCATTCTTTATCATTCAGTCTCACTGTGCACACACATCACCCCAAGGCGAATAGCCACCCCTGTGTAGCACAGTGATCCATTAGCAACCACTATTATCTCCTCCATAGATATCAGCAGGCGCTATATCCGATCCAATATCAATCATACCTAGCCCATCGAGGCTAGACATCTTTGTTCTATTACAGAACACAAAGAAAACAAATAATTTCCTAAAGAACATTTCTACTCCTTCAGACTTGTTTTCCTTTAGTGTAATAGTCATACTTTGAAGTATTAATATAAGTACTTTTTTAGAAAAAATAAAAAATAATAGTAAGGGAGTGACAGAACTTGATAAGTAATTTATAACTCATTTTTTGAAAAATAGCTGATTTAAAATTTTACAAATTTAAGTTTTCCCCCCCTAAATTTATGGGTTTGGGTAAACCGTTAATTTTTTCCCCAATTTTCATGCGTTCTTGTTCAGTTGAATTTTAATTGAATTGCCTAAATTTTTTAATTTTTTTTTTCACTAAATAGGGAATAGTTCATAAAATATAAAATTAATCTCTCAGACCTTATAGTTCCGTCAACTCTAAATGAGGTCCCTGTATATTTGTTTTTCTTTTTATGAATACCTTCAGTTTTACTCCATTAATTCCATTAGTCCTTAATGGATAAAATCGTTAAACCAGTGCTAACGGTGTTAGGAAATCTGTTAGACAATGCTGAGGTGGCGGGCCTGTTTGTTACAAAGAATTGGTGGGGAGGGAAAGGGAAGATCCCAATCTTCCCATGGATTTTGGGTGTTTGGTAGACAGAAAGTCCAGTCAACATCTTCCAGTGAGTACTCATCTTTCCATCCGAAAATGGAAGGAAAGCTGCAATCTTCCCAGGAAAGTGGTTTTTTGACAGATTTGCCCCTGAAATTCAAACTTGGCGGGAAGTTCGAACTTGGCGGGAAATTTCCAATTTGGTGGGAAAGTTTGAATTTAGAGAATGTTTTTTTTCACGAGTTCAAACTTAACAAGAATATATTTTTTTAAATATATTTTAGCAAAAAAATATTTTTCTTTTTTATTTTGAATTAATTTCTTTTGAGGGTAAAATAGACATTTTCTAATTCTTTACCAACTACCACCTCTTCATTTTCTTCCTACCAAACAACTCAAGCCATATTCCCTCATCTTTCAAATCTTCCTTTCCCTCCTCTAAAGTTCCTTTCCCTCCCCACCAATTCTTTGTAACAAATGGGTCCTAAGTGGACATGATTAAGCGTCAAAGTGTAAAAATTCAGGCCCCGTCCCAAAATAATTTATCCTCCTTCTCTCTCCTCCATTCTCTCTCTCTCGGCCCTGAACTGGTTCGGGGTCATCTGTGACAACACTCACACATGCAAGATCACTTCTCTCAAATTTATCCATAAATGGTATCAAAAACCTTTGCTGCATCCCTTCTCTCACATTTATACCATAAATGGTATCACAAAGTTTTTGAATTATTCACAGTACCTGCTTTTTCTTCTTCTTCTTTCTTCACTCATTTGCTTTCAACTCTTAGATTCTTCTATATAAGAAGAGAGAAGATCACCAATAGAGAAATAAGATCATCATAAACAACACATAATAGAGAAAACCCTTCTTTCTTCTCCACCGTTCTCGACTCAATTTACGAATTCATTGAAACAGAGAAACTAAGAAACCCAACAAAAACTTCAAACCAGTATCTCTTCATCGATTCACCCTCAAATTTCAATCTTTAAAGCTCCTAACAAATACAGGACCTATTTTGTGAAAACAGAATGGCAGAATTGTTAGAATATGAGTAATATAAGAATAGATTTTACTGTTGTAATATTCCCTTATTCAGTGTATACATGTCATTGATTCACAAGGTTAGTTATGATTTGTTGTACTGTGATATTCTCACAGCATTCTAGAATTCTGTATTCACAGCACTATATAACATAGACGAGAGGCCAGAGATTAGTGTGCCTTCTGTTTATTCAATTCCATTCTCAGTATAGTCTATTTTCCTCTGGTTATCTAACTTGGTATCAGAGCTTCCCAATATGTCTACGTCTTCCGTCGAGACTGGCTCCTCCTCCGCCTCACAAACCCGTACCTACACTCTATTCAGCTCTTCTAGCCAGACAACTGCGATTAAGTTGGATCGCACTAACTTTCTCATTTGGGAATCAATTGTTCTTCCCCTCATTGAAGGGAATTTCTTGCAAGGCCATATTAATGGCACTACTCGAGCTCCGCCAAAGATGATTTCCGGTGAGACAGGACTTGTAGCTAACCCAGCTTGGTTGGAGTGGTTTTTTGTTGATCGCCTCCTTGTAGGGTGGCTCAGAAACACTATGACTCAAGACATCGGCGCCCAACTTCTTCATTGTCAGACAGCTGAGGCACTATGGACTGAAGCACGAGACCTCACCTCTACGTCAACCAGAGCATGTGTCATGGTCGTCAAAAACGAGCTCTACAACACTTGGAAGAATTCACTCAAAAT
The DNA here is from genome assembly GCA_025563575.1 of Acacia pycnantha. Classification (NCBI taxonomy): domain Eukaryota; kingdom Viridiplantae; phylum Streptophyta; class Magnoliopsida; order Fabales; family Fabaceae; genus Acacia; species Acacia pycnantha. The sequence continues at coordinate 5,929,896 of JAMWYP010000030.1, read as the reverse complement.
GGATGATTACCTGACTAAAATGTAAAGCCTCTCAGATGAACCCACACTCGCTGGATCTCTTGTTGCCATGGGCGATCTCATTCTTCACACCCTCAATGGCCTTGATGCTGAGTACAACGCCATCGTCGTCAAGCAAGTTGATCAGCCAGATCTCTCCTAGGTCAAAGCTCAAGGAGCTCTGATGTCGTTTGAGTCTCGTTTAAACCAACTGAATCACTTTGCATATCTTAGCATTCAACCATTTGCTAATTTTTTTCAGCGCATTGACATCCGAAAAGATTCCTCTCCAGACTCTGGCAATGGTCGCAACTGGAGAAATAACCCACGTAACCAGAGAGGACGTGGTGGTGGTCAGTCACGCGGAGGACGGCCTTTTGTGTTCACTGTCAACGCCCTAGGCATACCCTTGCAATGTGCTACTATCTTGATGAGTCCACTGGCTATACTCACTCTGCTCTTGCACCACAAAGATATTACGCTAACTCAACGTTATGGAAATTTCTCGTCAGTAGATGATCCATCTTGGTACATCGTCAGTGGTGAGAATTACCATGTTACACTTCACTCTGAGAAACTTGATGCTTATGTTTCAGTGGGTAAGTCTCATATCACCACATGTACAGGTGAACAGCAACCTATTCTCGGTGTTGGTTCTGTCAATATACCCTACCATCGAGCTAATATTTCTCTGAAAGATGTTTTACATGTTCCCTTAGCAACTAAGAACTTGATGAGTATTAACCGTTTAATCTAGGATAACTCTGTTTCTGTTAATTTTACTAATAACGGTTGTGTTGTGAAGGATCCGATGACCGGAGAAACTTTGTTATAGGGAGTTCCAAGTCAGGGAATGTACCTCGTTAGGAAGGAAAGAAAGCTCAATGAAAGACCACTTGTGTTCGCAGCAACGCGTGAAGCTCTTGATGGTTCTCGTCTTAAGTTTCTTGATTGGCATCACCTATTAGGACACCCTAGTGTATGAGTTCTGAAACAAGTTTTGAGTGAATGTAATAAAAATTCAGCTCATATCCTTATCGATGATAATTTTATATGTGAAGCATGCCAACTTGGAAAATCAAAATTACTTCCATTTCAAAAGTCTGTCTCATGATCTCAATCTGTTCTTGACTTGATCCATACTGACTTATGGGGACAAGCTCCCATTAACTCCAATAGTGGTCATCATTTTTACATACATTTTCTCGACGATTTCAATAGGTACACATGGTTGTATCCCTTAAAACATAAAGGAGAGGCTATTCATGCCATCAAGCATTTTAAAGATTTTGTGGAAAATCTATCTGACAAGAAAATCAAAGCTATACAGTGTGACAATGGTGGAGAATACAAACCAATATTCACCATAGCTCATAAAGAAGGAATTCAAGTCCGTCTTGCATGTCCCTACACCTCTGCTCAAAATGGGCGTGCAGAACGTAAACATCGTCACATTGTCGAAATGGGTTTAACCTTACTTGCTCACTCTGGTATGCCTTTGAAGTTCTGGGTTCAAGCCTTTCAACATGATGTTTAACTCATTAATCGGCTACCAACACCTGTTTTGCACCAGAGTACCCCTCTGTTTCAATTGACGAAAATAGAACCAGTCTATGAGGATCTTTGACCATTCGGATGTGCTTGCTTCCTATGTCTCAAGCCCTACAATGCATACAAATTCCAATTCCATAGTCAGAAATGTGTGTATCTCGGACAAGCCTCACAGCACAAAGGTCACAAATGCCTTAGCCTCTCAGGTAGAGATTTTATATCCAGACATGTTGTCTTTGATTCATGAACTTTTCCTTTTAAAACAAGATTCCTATATAGCAATACTCGTGCATCAATCCAGGAACCTCAGAGCTCAATTCCTTTCTAATACAAGCTGATCGCGACATTATCTTGCCTCACGACGTTTCTGAGTCATCGACCGATGGTAATTCACCAGTAAGCAGTCTCAATCCTCTTTCACCATCGTCTCATGCGACTGAGCCCACTAGTGATGATGGTGATCCACCTTATGTTAAACCGGATCCCTCTACTGGACCACCTGCAGCTAGCCCAGTCAACAGTCACCATATGATAACTCGGGCTAAGGTTGGTACAGTAAGGCCCAAGTATCCCTTTATTGGCCTTTCTATCTGTCAATAGTATCGAGCCCTTGACCAGTCGAGTAGCTCTCTCGTCACCAGAATGGAAGGATGTGATGCGAGAAGAGGTCGATGCTTTACTGAAGAATCACACCTGGATCTTGGTTCCCCACACGAATCAAAAACTGATCAACAATAAGTGGGTGGTCAAAACTAAATACCGAGCTGACGGATCAATTTTGAGACACAAAGCTCGATTGGTGGAAAAAGGATTTCAACAGACACCTGGAATCGACTTTGGTGAAACCTTCAGTCCCGTTGTCAAATCCACTACAATCCGAGTCATTATGTCGTTGGCCGTAACGTTTAAGTAGGATATTCAAAAGCTCGACGTCAATAATGCATTCTTAATGGTTTTCTGGACGAGGATGTTTACATGTCGTAGCCTGAAGGTTTCGTTGATTGACATAAGCCCAAGCATGTCTGTAAGTTGATTAAAGCAATTTATGGTTTAAAACAGGCTCCTAGAGCCTGGTTCGATAGGCTTCATCTTACTTTGTTTGCCTGGGGTTTTCAAAACCTTAGGAGTGATATCTCCTTATTCATGCTTAAGACACATGATTTGGCAATATTTATACTGATCTATGTTGATGACTGGAAATAATCGTGGTTACATAGATAAATTTGTGAAGAAACTGAACCAGACTTTTTCTCTGAAAGACCTAGGCTCACTATACTATTTTATGGGTTTGGAAGTGTACAGAGACAATCTGGAAATTTATTTGAATCAAACTAAATATGTGGTTGATTTGTTGAAGAAATTCGGTATGTCTGATTGCGCTCCAGTTACTACTCCAATGGTAACTGGTCGCTTAATATCACCAGGAGATGGTGATTTACTGCAAAATCCTACAGAATATAGACAAGTCATAGGCTCTCTTCAATATCTGACTACGACACATCCAGATATTGCCTTTGCAGTGAACAAATTAAGTCAATTTTTGTCTCAACCTAGAACCAGCCACTTTCAGGCAGTAAAGAGAGTGTTTAGGTACCTTAAAGGTACTTATAACTTAGGATTGCACATCAAACCTTTTAGTAATCCCCAGTTAATTTCTTACACAGACGCTGATTGGGCCTGCGACCTAGATGATAGGAGATCAATGGCTAGAATGTGTGTTTTCCTAGGGAATAATCTAGTTTCCTAGTCTTCAAGAAAACAAAAGGTGGTTTCTAGATCCAGTTCTAAGTCTGAGTATAGATCTTTTTCTGATGGATCTGCGGAAATCAAGTGGTTAAGTTCCTTGCTATCTGAGTTAGGATTGTTTATTAAGAATCCTTCAGTTATTTGGTGTGATAATCTGAGTGCTAAGTACCTAGCTGCCAACCCTATACAGCACGCCCGGACTAAGCACATTGAAGTAGATATTCATTTCATTCGAGATTTGGTGTCTTCTGGTTTAATTGATGTTCGGTATATTCCATCTTTGCATCAGATCGTTGATTGTTTTACCAAGCCTCTTTCTCAGTCTCAGTTTGAGTATTTCAGAGACATACTCAGCTTGCTAGTAACACCCTCTCGTTTGAGGGGGAATGTTAGAATATGGGTAATATAAGAATAGATTTTACTGTTGTTAACATAAGAATAGATTTTACTGTTGTAATATTCCCTCTGTAATATTCAGTGTATACGTGTCATTGATTCATAGGGTTAGTTATGATTTGTTGTACTGTGATATTCTCACAGCATTCTAGAATTCTATATTCACAACACTATATAACGTACAGATGAGAGGCCAGAGTGTAACACCCCAAATTCTGTAGCATAAATCGTGTCGGGTGACACCTGTTTTTATAAAAGTCAAACAAAACTTGAGGTGCTACTTCAGAGTACCGCGGAAACGGAGAGCAATGTACTAAAAATTTGGACAATATATGAGTAACTCGATATAAAAATACCCCGACATATGACGATGCCGAGCGTATCTTTGGTATATTAAAAATTTCTCGAAGGAATAATCATGTGATACAATATACGAGCTTTGTACGGGGGCCTCACCGACTTATACGGCGACTGATTGGCACACCCACGTAGACTAGCCTTGCCTTCGGCACCAAACTATTCGAAATAACTTCATTAGACCCATGCCTGACATTTGACTCTGATGATCTTCTTCCGGCACTTGCCTCGACCGGTGCATTTCTACGACTCTGCCCCTTGGTTCCTCTCTATGGCTCCGTCTATCGGTGCCTTCCCTTTTCCTGACATTCGGTCTAGTCATGTTGTTTCTCCCGCTCTCCGTTCTTGGTCCTCCGGACCACGAAGCTACAGTGAGATCCAATTTACCCATTGGATCTCGTGTAACGGTTAACCTTATGCTCAAACAATACAAGATATAACAACGAGATATTCTAGAGCGAACATAAGCACATAGCAATATGTAAGGCCCCACAGGGTAACAACAACAACAGTCTGCACTATTCACCAGTGCCACGATACCACTCGTGTCCTCAGCGCTAGGAAAACATAACGGCATTATTATGACATAACCCGTATAAAACTGTATGTATAACGGTCTATGAACGTATCTTTGACATATATGTATTTAAGCAACATAAGATTAGTGTTACAGTACGCGTCCGTACCTCCGTTGACGATATACGGTAATTCTGATACGTTTTGACGGAAACTGCACGTTGACGGAAAAGCAATGGCCGACAATGGCACGTCGGACGGCGTAACGACAGCAGATCAAGGTTTCTTATATCCTATAATGATAATATCACCATTATCAATATTTGACATTATATCGGGCATTTTAGGTAAAATTACCATTCTGCCCCTATACCCCTAATCTAGCGTAATTTCGCCAGAGCTTCGCTTACTTTGACTCGACTTTCCACAATTTTGCCAGAACTCTGACCCCACCATGATTTTGGAATTTCATATTTAAAATAAAACTAAAGATCTATCTAGCATTACTACTAAAACTACCGAAAGAATTAAAGACTAAAGACCTAGGAAAAATTACCCAGAGCTTTCTTTGCAGAATTCCCAGGACTCCTTCCCTCCCGAGCTCCTCTCTCTAACTTCTCTCTAGGAAAGTTCAACTAGAGAAATGATTTTGGTGTGAAGAATGCAAAGGGAGAGCCTCCTATTTATAGGGAAAGTTGTGTGCACTATTCACACTTTGTCGCGGATTACGGACCGTCGGATCGCACTTTGCCAAATGTCAAGATCCTCACCATGCCACTTGTCCAAACCATCCTCTCCCCCTTAGTTGGTGGTTTGTCACATCAATTAATGTGATGTGATGCTTTTGCTTTATGAACTTGTACCGATAAAGTTCCCGATCGGTGTCCGAATCGCGTAATCTTGGAAAAGTATCAAAAATCCGGAATTACCATTTTGAAGCCCCTTTCCTTCTCATTAGGAATATCTAATCTAAACTAATTTTTGATTCCATCCAGGGCTCCAAAAGTCATCCAAGTTTACTGAAAGCGTGCAGGTTCGGAAGAACTTTCGGGATCATTAATCTCCGGACAAAAATTCACCGATTCCAAATATGTCCAGATAAATTCAAACTCATTTCCAAATGTTGAGTTAGAATTTATTTTCTTCGAATCTTTAAAATGTGACTATCGCATTTCTCCTATTTCGTCTTATTAGGAAAATGCTCTACCTACCTCGGAATCAACTTCCGGAAAAGGCTAGCGAAGATAAAAATTCACCGATCAATATTTTACTCGACATTGGAAAACCTATTCCTGGTACTCTAGATAGGATCCGTTTCCTATAAATCTGATCACTATTTATTGTACTTGTTTATACAATTTTACACTTCAACTTGCAAGTTAAGGCACCATGATTTTTTTACCAACTCTTGTCCTTATTTCTTATTATTTTATTAATTTTCGTTTTAATTAATTATTTAATTAATTAAAAATATATAAAATAATTATTTAATAATTATTTTATATAATTTTTTTACAAAATTTTCCTATTGGTCCATTCTTGTATTTAGGCTTAAAAATACCTAAACTCAACTATTTTTCTCCAAAATTTCCAATTAATTAACAAATATGTTTATACTAATTTTAGGCCAAAAACCACAAATTTTAGGGTTTTACATAATTATTTATGAATTTCCTTTGCCTATGCTTAAGTAATTAGCCAATAATTACTCAATTACTCTCTTATCACTAGTTGATAATTCTCTTAATTAAGATAACCCTTTATCTTCAAACTTTTGCATTGACATTTGTATTTTATGTCCCATGCATTAGTTCATAATTCACGGGGCTTTTGGTTATTATAATACTTTTTAACTTTCCCCCTTTATTTTTCCAAGGTAGTAATTTAATAAATTACCTAAATTAGGGACAATATACTTCCTTATTTCAAATGAATATTTTCTTGCCTCTTTATAATTTTCACAGGTATTATATAACCCGTAAATGCATTTAGGGACCTAATTGCACATTCTTAAACGTTTTAGGGACCTATTTGCACATTATCTAATTTCAGGAGTAATTACCCTAAAAATTCACCACAAGGTCTTGGAGACCATATATTCACCTATTTCCAATAGACAATATTTGCTCAATATGATACTTATCATAAATGAGATTTTCAGGGTATTACACAGAGATTAGTGTGCCTTTTGTTTATTCAATTCCATTCTTAGTATAGTCTATTTTCCCTTGGTTATCTAACTAGAATCACTAGAAAAATAGTTCTAGCAAAGCAAATTCCAAAGCTTTGAAGTTTCTATATATATGCAGGTGACTTGAAGAAATTGAAAAACCTATTTCTCCAGGCACGGGATTTGCTAAGTTGTCTGCAAAGCATTGCAAAGGCGGCATCAGCGTCACTTGCGAGGCTAACGGAACTCTAGCTGTTTTGCAAATTTCAAAACCTTGGTATTAGAAACAAAATCTGGTTGGATAAAAGTTTGCCAAACACCAATTATAGTCCAAAAGTTATTCTGCAGCCAAACTATGGTTTGGTTCCAAAACCATGGTTTTGGGGAAAAAAACTATTTTTTTTTAGGTTTTTCTCAGTATTTTTTCAGTACTACTCACTCAGTATCTTTAAGTATCTTTTTAATACCCGTCAGTATCCTGATTTTTTTTTTTCAAAATTGGTCAGTACCCTAAAATATTTTTTAAAGATTCTAAAATAAATTTTTAAGATCATGAGAAGTATTTTTCAGTATCTTTTTAGTTCTCATCAGTTTCCTAAAATATTTTTTCAAGATCCTAAAATAAATTTTCAAGATCATGAAGTAATTTTTTCAGTACAAGTATTTTAATTTTGTACACAAATTTATATAATTTTTTGTATTTATTATGAAATTTAATGTTAAAATATTTAAAATACAAAATTACCCTTTATATGAAATTTGACCATGAAAAAACTATTCTGATAATAATATTTAAACACTATCATTTTATCAAAATCATTTTTTTCAATAATCTATTTTGCAAAAAGCTATTCTAAAAAAAATCATTTTACCTCGTAAATCCCAAAAGTTATTTTCAAAAATATCATAAACTTAACAACTGGCTCTAATATTACTAAAAGGAAAAAAATAATATAAGGACTTGATTCAAAACTTAAGAAAACTATAAGGAGGACGGGGAGATTAATTTTCCCAAAAATATAACGATATCCCTATGTTTTTCATATCATAAACCGAATTTAGATCCATACCCGTGCGATACCGTTAATTTATTTTCTTAGGTTTTAAGAAATTTACGTTTTCACAAGGATTTAAGGTTTAGAAAAAAAAAAATACAACAGAAAATTTTACATACAACTTGTGTTTTGTTGTTAATACTTTTAAATCATGCACTTCCTTGTGAGTATGAAATGGAGGAATTGTGATGGCAAAAAAGAGAAAGAAATGGAGGAAGTCTGATGGTTGAGCTAGTATTATAAATATAAGAGTAAAACAACGGAGCTAAATTGGGTTTAGGTATTTTTTTCAATGGCATGTCTGCACAATTAACTCCTTCAAACCATAAGCCACGAGATAGATGCCTCTTATCCTGCAAGAAGAGATGTAATATACAATTTGATATGTTCATCAATGTAAAATCTTGTGAAGGAGAGACCGCCGCGTTCATTATTGACTGCAACCCACCCTTTTCCAACTGTACGTAACACAATATTTCCAACAATGATCAACAACATGCCATCAATCGTTTATTTTCAGAAGCTGGATAAGCTTCAACGAGTTTCATACACATTATCCACACAAACCGCAACAAGAACTCATTCATTGTTCCGTCGTTCTCCTCATCTTCTACCTTCGAGCTGAATTTAGGGTCATAGTCCAAATTCTTTGGTCTAGCTAGTGCATTAGAATGAAGGTGCCTAGAGAAGGACGAAATGGAGTTTGGGCATTTATTGTGATAGGAAGGAAGTGAAGCCATAGATGTGATCAAAAGAATGAAGGGAAGGAAATGTAGGAAGAGTAATAGTGCGCGCGAGTTAGTTATACCAGAGCAAAACAATATTGGAGCTGAATTGTGTCTAGGTAGTTTTTCAAAGGCATGCCTACGGAGAAAACTCCTCCAAACCGTGTCTGACTGAGTCATGAAATGTAGAAGTGAAGGAATAGCTAATCTAATCTTAAATGAGGAAATCAAAGAAAAAGTTCAGATACAACCGTACCTTCGGAAGAGTAATTGAATTGCCGAATTCAATTTTTTTTTTTTTTTTTTAAATTCTTGATCTGTTTAATTTTAATTGAATTGCCGAATTTGTAATAGTTCATTGAGTATAAAATATTTGATAAAAAGAGAGAGAGTGTAAAATACAATAATATCCCCCGACCCATGTTTTTCCTATCCTATATCGAATTTTGATGCATATCTTGAGTGAGTGAGTGCATAGAATATGCGAGGGATATGGGCCGGTATGGGTGTGGGGGTCATGGCAATACTAATTGATGAAGGAAGGGGAATTGAGGAGAGTGACGAAGAGTTGGAGGAAGGTGAGTTGAGCCCAGTGGCGGACCCAGAAATTTATATTGGTGGGTGCACAATTTGTTGAATTTTCTTTTTTTAAGGAAAGTTTTAAATACATTAAAAACCAAATGAATATAGACAAGGAAAAAAATTTGAAGGAAAGTTTTAAATGCAAAATTTTGAATTTAAATAGCTCTAAAGAGACTGAAAAAATATTGCAAAAAAAAGTTTCAGAGCTTCAACGACCTATTATATATTTTTTTAAATTTCTCAATAAAAATTGTTATTACGATACTTAAGTTGCTACTTGCTAATAGCCATACTAAAGTTGTAAACTACTGACCTTTTAAATTTTTATTTAAAAACTAAGGGTGGTTAGGTAATTTTTCAAATTTTGCAACATTTCAAAATTTAAAATCAATCCCTTTGAAATTATTAAGATTCATTTCAACATATTTATTTATCTTTTACCTTTTTTTTTTTTTGGATATAAATCTTTTACCATTTTTAATTAGTCTTTTGTCCTTATCAAATCAGGCCATGATGTAAACTTGCTTTATAATGGGCCGCCGCAAGTTGTATGAGCCATGTAAAAATATTTAAGAAACCTGTCTCAAGCTGGGATCGAATAGAAGACCTTGTGTTGAGAGTTGAGACTATCCCTTTAACCACTACACTATCAAGGCAACTTGTTACAAGGTTCCTTAAAATTATATATATATTCTTAAATTTTTTGTGTTCACTTGCACCCACATGCACAAGTGTGGGTCCGCCACTGGTTGAGCCTGGAGGAGGTGAGGAGATGGGCTGATAGAGTTGATGCTTGATAATTGCTGTGGAGCTGCGAATAAGGGATTTATAGCTTTCATGCATAGTATGTTTAAAGATTTTAGACTGGATTAGGTTGTGTTGTTGGAGCCAAGGGTGAGTGGGGGTAACACTAGGAAAATTATAAGGAATATGGGGATTAGAGCTTTTGAAATTGAAGAAGCTTGTGGTTTTAGGGGAGTAATTTGATTGTTTATGGAAGGATATGAGGGTTTGAGAATGAGAATAGTGGAGAAGCATGAACAATTCATTCATTGTTGTTTTGAGGATGGTGGGGAGGGAGAATTTTTCTTCATCGTAGTTAATGCTTGTCCACGTGAGGACTTGCAGGGATTATCAATGGTAAGTGTGGCTTGTGGCTGGTGATTTTAATGAGATTGCTGAGCCTAGTGGGCAAAAAGGAGGGGCATGGGTTAATGTACTGAAATGTACTACATCCGATCCTAAATATAGGACATATTTTGTAGTGTGATTTGCACTACAAACTATGTTCTATATTAAGGACTGGAGGAGTAATAATTTTCATAAAAATTGAAAATTGACAGTTAATGGATTTGGAGATGAAGGGACCTAAGTTCACTTGGAAGAGGCCTAAAAGGAGGGGGCATGAGCACTTATTTAAAAAAAATTGATAGATGTCTGGGTAATGTTCAATGGCAAGATGGCTTTCCCTGTGCTGTAATAAGGGTGTCAGTTCTCATTTGTTCGGACCATCATCTTATTTTGATTAATACTAAGCCAGAGAGAAGATATGCAAGAAGAAGGCCTTTTAGATTTAAAGTGGCATGGCCAACTCATGAGAAGTTTAAAGAGTTTTTTTTTTTTTTTTTGGGGGTGGGGGGATGGATAATGACCTGAAAACACCAGAGGCATTATATTGTGAAGGTTCCAGGGAGAACTGAGGGGCTGGAATAAATATGTTTTTGGGAGAATTGAGTATAGGAAGAAGGAGTTGGCCAATAAGATTGATGAGGTGCAAAGGAAGTTAGAAGTAGAGGAAAATGACGAGTTGGTAAAGTTGGAAAGGGACCTTCAGGTGGAATTTGGGGAAGTGCTTGAGCAAGAAGAAGTTATGTGGTACCAAAAATCAAGGGGAAGAAAGTGGATTGAACAAGGGGATAGAAACATTAAGTATTATAATATGAAGATCCTTGTTTGGAGGAAGAGGAATAAGGTAGGGATGTTGAAAAATAATGCAGGGGATTAGGTAATGGACGAGGAGGGTATGCAACTGTTAGTGTTCGATTTCTATAAAAATCTATTTCTTGATGAAGTGGTGGAAATATATTGGCAAGGACCAGTAGATGAAGGTCATTTGTGTTGTGTGGGATGGCCATTGCAAGTACAGGAGATTCGGCGAGCTTTCTTTAGCAAGGGTGGGTTCAAAACACCCAGTGATGACGGTTATCAAGCCATCTTTATCAACAAAATTGAGCCTCTAAATCATCATAATGAGGGTTCTTCTTCTCTTGTCTAAAAAGAGGAAACGAGTTTATGAATCATGGCGAAGAACCTTCTTCGAAGAAAAGACCACAGTTCGTCTAGACTGATGAACGCTATGTAAGGTTTGTTGAAGTTGTGAAACAACTTGGTAAAGATGCGGTGCTTAACAAAATCCTTCTAGCTATGGATGAGCCAGGTTTGATGAGAGAAACTGTTGGGAGTCACCTACAAAAACATAGGGAAAATGAAAAGAAAAAGGAGAGAGAGCTGCGTGAATGACATGTAAATAATGCAAATGGAAGGAATCGATTAGGCATTAGTAATCGTATTTTGGCTGGCCACCAGTAGTATCATCATCTTCGTACCATGACATGTCGCATCTTTGCCTTCTAGAAACTTCCACTACTAATTCTCCTCCTCCTCCTCGGCCCTAAATGCAACGCCATCATTATAATCTTCAAAATGCCTGCCAGCCACAAATGCAACATGAACACTTTGCTTGCTAGTGGCAAATACAATATAAACATCACCACCACAACTTTGGGATCACACCTCTTATAGGGAATGAGGTCAATAACTTGACTTCTTTTATTTAGCAACCTTCGCATTCTTCCTATGGAAGAATAATGAATCAGCTTGATCGAATATCTAATGGTGGAAACCAATCTCTGGCTGCTTCGTTTAAAAGTACAAAACCACAAATAACTCAAAATCAATCTTCAAGTAATAACTCAAAATCAATCTTCAAGTTCTGGAATCATAAATAAAAACCAAGCTTCCTTTGAAAGTAAGGAAAGTAATATGCTGCAAAACTCAGGTTTAGGTTGTTCTCCTTATGGTACTACTATTAGAGTGCTAATGAAAGCCAGAGCAATCAAAACCAAGCGTCATGTTTTTCTTCTCATAGTACTAGTAATATGTTGCCGCATAAACTAGATCTAAACTCATATTTAGGTTATTCTTATTATGGTATCAGAGCTAGGTTGCATTGTGGGCCTGTTTACATGTTTCTTGTTGCAATTTTTGAAGTCTAGTCTAGAAGATTTTTTTGGTTCCCTTCTTGATTCTTGGGTTTCAACCCACGTTCTTGTTTCAAATGTTGCATTCTAAGCTTTCTTGCAGATAAACCCTAGTATTCCTCTGCGATCTCTATCAAAAGTTTCAATCGCAATGCGTGATGTCATCTCTCTAATCCCTCCTTTCAATCGCCAGCATCGAAGTCTAAAGCCCATCTTCCTTTTTGGTTAAAAATTGCATTGTTTGAGTTTTCTTGGAAAGTATCCATTCTTGTTTTGCCCGCCATTGAAGCTTTTTTCAAGCTCTTGTCATCGTCAAGCCCTTTGTCCTCCTTTGCACATTCTCATTTGCACATTTCTTTTAGTGGGTTACATCGGACTATCTCGCCATGTTTCTTGATGGATATGGTCGTCGCTCGCATATTCTTGGCTTGAGATTTGTCCGCCTTTTCTTGCTTTCTCTAGCCGCTTTATTAATTCGTGATTCCTTGGTGAAAGTGGTGAGAAATTGGGTTTCATTGGTCTGGTTAATTAGGTTTGCACCCTCTTTCGTTTACCGTTTGCATTTGGGTTCGAGGTTTTGCTACGAATTTCATACCCTATTTCGCCTATGATTCTGTTTTCCTTCAACCTGCATTCTAGCATTGAAGGGTACTTGTAGTTCTTCAGACAATAGCTTTTCTTTCTTTTTACTAGTTTTGATTGGATGTTGGACTGGTTCCTTGATGGATGATTTGGTTGGAAACTGGGGAGTGCAATTGAATGTTTCTACAAGGTACAGAGAAGGTCAATTCCTTGTGCTTGAGAAGTTAGGATCTGTTGGAGGAAGGTTACGTTGATAATGAAATTTGCAAGTGGTTGAGACTCTCAACTTGAGAGTATATGGATGAGAGAGCATGTAGATTTGCCTACTTGACCATATGATCTGCAACTTTTGTGACGAAGCCATAAGTCTTAAAAAGTGAAGTGATGGTATTTGCCGCTGATTGGAAAAGGCTGGCAAGCAAGTTTAAGGTGCAGTCACTTCAGCTTCAAATAAAGAAACTTAATGATTGAAGCATTCCAGAAGTGAATCAACAATCAATATGGGAGGGACAGAGTCATTTACAGTAATAGCTAAAGGCATATTGAAACAACAATCATTATGAGGATTAACATTGAGAAAAATGTTATGAAGGAATTTTGTATTTTATCGTGAATGTAAAATTGTTGAATTTAATTAATCTTTCCCTTCAATTATTTTTGCATTGCAAGTTGACACTTTTTGAGTTAAGAAGTGTTCAACTTGAGGGGACATGTTAGAGATATTAGGGTGATATTAGTTAGTTAGTTAGGGCCATAGTTTATATAAAGGGTCTTAGCTAATATGATCGTGTATATAGGATAGTTAGATCCTCATCATGTTTAATTAGAGAGAGCGGTTGATTTGAGTATCTTTCTAGAGGGAAGTCCTTCTTAGTCTCCAAGTGGGGTTTGATTATCTCCCTCAAGTAAGGGTAGATTAGAGATAACACTCAAGCGGGTTATAGTTTGTATGAACATGTTGTTTTTATGTGGTTAATAAAAGATCGTTCATCTTCTCAATTATGTTTCTCTAATTGCATTGTTTACGTTGTGAAGCTGAGGTTAGGAAATTGTGCAATTTAAATATGGATTGTCTGGATGTATTTTGTGAGATGTCGGGTCAGAAGGTGAACAAGCATAAAACGAGCTGAGTATATACTTCTCATGAAATGTGCGTAGGGGAAATCAAGATGAATTATGTAAATGTCAGATATATTACAGGACTTGGTACTGAGTGACATTATGGTTCCCCAACAAAAAAACTAGGGAAAATCCATACAGGGGTCCAATTAAGGTTCAGAATCTCAAAAAAGAGCTCAACAACTTTCAGATCCCACAAAGGGCCCTAAGGCCTTTTCTGAGATTTTTCATTAAAACGTTAACAATTAAATCAGCCCCATTGACAACTAAATCAATACCCGTTAACAACTAAATCAGTCGCATTAACAACAATATTTTAACAACTAAATCAGTCGCATTAACAACAATATCAGCCCCGGTTAACAACTATATCAGACTCGTTAACAACTAACGTTTTAATGAAAAATCCCAGAAAAGGCCCTAGGGCCCTTTATGAGATCTGAAAGTTGTTGGGGCATTTTTTGAGATTCTGGGTCTTAATTGGGCCCTGTATGGATTTTCCCAAAAAACAAAGAATAGGCGAGGGATACCGTTATTTTATTTTTATGAATAGACATATAAAGTTTATAGAAATATGTATTATTTATAAATTCTTAGTCTTATCGAAATCTCTGGCTCTACATTTTTTTAAATATTTATTTGCCTCTTCGTTTTTTTCTCACATTTTGGTAGGTTTTGAACAACTTTTTTACATTTTCTTAAGGATTTAACAGTAGAAAAAAAAAATACAATAGAAATTGTTGCATACAACTTGTGTTTCATGGTTAATTAAAACTTTTAAATCATACACTTTCTTGTTATGAGTATGAAATGCAGGACATGTGATGGTGGAGATGAATCAGGTTTAGATAGTTTTTTGTTTTATAACAACATGCCTGCAGAGTAAACTCTTCAAACCATAAGTCACTAGACAAACCATAAGTCACTAGACAAATGCCTTTAGTTATGTAATAAAATATGTAATATAAAGATGTCTTAGTTCTGCAATCAAATACGGGTTTAGTGTGTTGATCCATATATGACCATTAGTCATATATAGATTTATTGCTAATATGTGAAATTATTAAATACTACACGATTTGTTCATCGTCATATGAGCTCAGAAAATTTCAAGGAGCATGTATAAACCATTTCTTGTGGGTTTTTTTTTTTTTTCAAAAAATAATTACATTTACTAATAAATTGGCTAGTCTAAACTCAAACGAGGAAAACCAAAAATTTATTATGTAGAGCATAAAGTAATAAACCATATCTGAAGAAAAAAATCAAGAAAAGAGCAGCTAAAGTGATAATAGGCAAATATAAACTTTTTTTTTAATCATTAAAAGGCAAGCCGAAGCTTGAAGGGTGAGAAAGGAACTAGATAATAATACTCTAGCCCTTAGTACAAAAAAAAAAAAAAAAAAGTAAGAATGACAAGATCGCTGATCCTGCAAAACCCTATCAAGGCATCTTCTGGGGATAGTTGGAATCATAACCACCCCGACATCAAAGGCAACACTATGACCTTTGTAATACCCTGAAAATCTCACTTATGATAAGTATCATATTGGGTAAATAATACCTATTGGAAATAGGTAAATATGTGATATCAAATTTATAGGGGAAAAATCTCTTGAAAATTAGAGTGCCAAAATGACGAAAATGCCCTTATAGGACATAAGTAACTTAGGAGAATTGTGAAAAATCCTAAAAGGCAGTAAAATAACTATTAAAATTAAGAGAGTATATTGCCTCTAATTTTGGTAATTTAATAAATTATAAACTTGGCAAAAATAAAGAAGAATGTTCAAAAAGTATTGAAATGACCAAAATGTCCCCGTACCCTAAAATTAGTGGGTTATGGCTAAAAATTAGCATAAATATATTTTCTAATTAATTAGAAAATATTGAGAAAAATAAATGAGATTAAGTATTTTTGAGCTTAAAAGCAAGTTTGGACCAATAAGAAAAAGTTATGAAAAATTATGTAAAAATAATTAAAATATTAATTAATTAATTAAAAAATAAAATAAAATATATATAATAATAAGTGTGAGGGCCGACATCTTTGAGGAAAATAGAAAGAAAAAATAGAAAAGAAATGAAGGAAGAGTGTTGTTACGGACCTAGTCTAGGCCCATTATCTCACTGGCTAGTACAGGGGGCAACCCACTATCCGTGGGACCCAGCCATGACCTTGGACATGCACACACGATCCCGGACACGCACAGCACTATCCCAGGACACGTACGGTGTGGCAACCTTCTCCTGAACACTTGTCCTATAAGCATACAGGAAGAGCACACAGATCCTATATCAAATCACCGGACCTTCAATAGGCCGGACATCTGAGTTCTGAACCAGAACAGTGGCGCCGACCGTGGGGATCAATAAACTTCAATTCCCGTGACCATGAGGATAAGCACTCGTGCTTCAGGCCAAAGACAATCGGAGGCGGATCAAGCGGGGGACACCCGTCAACCACCACGTCAACCACCCCGTAACGAGCAGCCGATTAACCAATACGATGGAGACCATCAGGAAGGAGAAGATCGGTTATCTCAGCCAGAAGACCCTTTGATTCCCAACAATGAACGACATCAAGAGGACAACCCGTCCGACACGGAGTCCTCGGCTCCACGAAACCAAGACCGTGGGCCACGTAATTCCACCTGGAGGCGGTCGAGACATCCCGCATGCCGAGCCGGACTTTCGATCTCTTCAAGCCGGATGCTTGCGATAATGAGACGGGTGGACAACATCCCGACGACTCATTTAGAAGACTTTGACGTTCACATGTCGGTTAGAGGTCTCAAGGAACCAATCGTGCCGCGGATCTTCGCCGTGACGTTAAAAGGGCCGGCGTTGAAGTGGCTCCACACTCTTCCTTTTGGGTCGATCCACAATTTTGAAGACCTGGCCGAGGCCTTTGAGTTGCACTTCGCAACTAGCAAACGGTAACCAAAATCCCAAGATTCTCTCGTCCAAAATCGGCGTGGCCGGAGAGCTGCTCCAAAGTTACCTTGACCGCTTCAATCATGCGGTACTATCAGTGCGCGGACTCAACGAGGACGTACACGTTCACTTATTGGTGGACGGCCTTGATAAAGAGTCCCCCTGCGTAATCTTTCTTAAAGGAGCGGGCAAAAATCTCAACGACTTCATAACCCGTTCAAAGAAGTACTTGGACGCCGAGCGATGCGAATGGCAAACAATCCCAATTCGAGGCGGGACCAAGATAGAACCTCCCTCCTGTGGGTCGAGACTTCTCGATAACGTAAATAGGGATTCCCGCAAGGGGGAACGAAAACAAGAGCCGGGTGGCAAGTCCGATCACGGAGCAAGTACGAAAATATTCAGCCACGACGGTGCCTCGGTCTCAAGTATGGAAGGAGGTGTCAACAACCGAGATGAAGAAGGTCGATCGACCTCGTCCTGGTCCCACGAAGATCCGGGTAGACCAATCTAAATATTGCTCGCTCCATGATGGTCGAGGTCATACAACCGATGAATGTTACGAGCTCCGTGATGCAATCGAACGATTTGTTCGTGAAGGCAAACTTCAACGGTATGTCATAGAGCATCAAGGAAAAGGTGGTAAACGAAAGACCAAGAACCGCAGCAGACTCCCGAAAGTTCAAAAAGCGGGAAGATAAGCGCAAGGCCCTCAAGTCGATGACGAATTTCCGTAAGCTGAATTCAACCGTAACGTCATCGGCGGAGCAATGGGCGGAGGCGGAGATACTATGAGCCGCCGAAGGAAATACCTTCGAGAAGTCCTATCCGTCGAGACCGACCAAAATTCAAGGAACATCACAGGGACGACTTAAAGCCTTGCAAGACAACCCTCATCGGGTTTAATGGAGAACAATCGCGTCCGAAGGGGTTTATCGACCTCCGGTTCACTCTTGGAGTCAAAAACGCCTTCAAGTCCGAAAGAGTGCGATTCATAGTGGCCGACTTCGTTTCACCCTACAACATAATCTTGGGAAGGCCAACCATTCACAAGTGGGACATGCTGGTATCTACTAAGCATCAAAAACTCAAGGTGATAGGCAACCAAGGAACCGTGGTCACGGTAACGAGGGATCAAAAAGAGTCTCGACAGTGCTACTTTGAAACCGTCAGATTGGGAGGCGGATATTCGTCACACCCCAAAGAAGCGGCTATCCGGACCGCTCGGACCGGGATTCTCCAGACGACGAAGTTAATACCGTGGAGTTAGACATCCGCGATGAGGAGGTACGCCCGCAGCGGCAGGAGACTGGAAGATTTGGTGGTAGGAGACCCTCTCCAGCACCACCAAGATCGGCAAACACCTATCTCCCGAACTTAAAAGCAGTTTGGTGGAGTTCCCAAGGAAAACGGGATGTCTTCGCTGGAATTCATCTCGTGTACCTAGAATAGATCCGAAGTTTTGTTGTCACAAACTAGAAGTCTATCCGGCTCAATCCCGTTGCGAGAGAAAGAGGAACCACGGACCGAAAAAAAGGAAAGCATTGGAAATTCACATCCAAGAATTGCTTGAAGCCGGATTTATTCGGGAAATTCAAGATACAACCCGGTTATCAAATGTGGTGATGGTAAAAAGCCAAACGGGAAGTGGAGAGTTTGTACAGATTACAAGAACTTGAACAAAGCGTGCCCGAAGGACTCCTACCCAATGCCAAACATCGACCAACGGTGGACAACGCCTCAGATTCCAGCTCCTATCCTTTATGGACGCATATTCCGGATATAATCGAGATAGCGATGTACCCAGAGGATCGGAAAAGACGGCCTTCATTACGAAAGAGCTAATTATTGCTACAATGTCATGCCCTTCGGATTGAAGAATGCCGGAGCTACATATCAAAGGATGATGAATAAGGTCTTTGCGGACCAGATCGGTCGCAATGTGGAAGTGTATATAGATGACATGATCGTCAAAACTTTGGACCAAGCAACGTCATATACAACACCGGAGCGGACATTTGCCAAACTCGAACCTACTGAATCCGGCCGAACCCGCCAAGTGTGCTTTTGGCGTCCCCGCCGGAAAGTTCCCGGGTTTCATGCCGACTAACCGAGGCATTGAGGCCAACCCTGACAAATGTAGGGCGGTGATGGAGATGAAGGCTCAGAGTAATAAAAAGAAGTCCAGCGGTTAACGGAAGATTGGCCGCCCTAACCAGGTTTTTGCCAAAGTCAGCAGAGAAGGCTTTGCCCATGTTCAAGCTCTTAAAGAAGGAGGCATCGGTGGAGTGGAATTCAAAGTGCGATGACGCATTTGAAGAGATAAAGCAATGTCGGCCAATCCTCCAGTCCTCTCAAAACCTCAACTTTGGCGAGAGTCTTTTCCTTTACTTATCCATCGGCGAGGAGGCCGTCAGCGCGGCCTTAGTAAGAGAGGCGGAACATGGACAAATTCCTGTATATTTTGTCGTGAGTAACCCCGAGAATGCTGAGGTCCGATACCAAAAGCTGGAGAAAGTGGCATTTGCTCTGCTTATTACGGCCCGTCGATTAAGACCTTATTTCCAGGGTCACCATATTGTTGTTAGAACAAGCCAGCCAATTCGACAAGTCCTACATAAGCCGGACCTAGCGGGGAGGATGACTAATTGGGCGATAGAACTCTCCGAGTTCGACATCACCTATGAAGCTCGCCATGCAATCAAGTCACAGGCGTTGGCCGACTTCATCTGAGAGCTCACCCCTGCAACTAGGCGGATGATACGATGGCGGGCGAATGGAAGGTGTATGTCGACGGATCGTCGAACACGAAAGGAAGTGGAGCCGCAGTCATCATTGAGAGTCCAGAGGGGTTACAATTGAGCATTCGTTGCATCTTAACTTCCCAACTTCGAACAATCAAGCGAATACGAGGCCTTGATAGCTGGGCTTTTTCAAGCCAAGGAAAATGGGGCCACAAGAGTTAAGGTTTTCACCGACTCCCAACTTGTGGCGGCTCAGATCGAGGGTACATATCAGGCTAAAGGCCCACTAATGGCCAAGTATCTCCTAAAAGCCAAGGACTTAATGTCAGACTTCGATGAAGCAACCGTTACCCATATTCCTCGAGGAGAAAACGCAAGAGCCGACATTTTGTCAAAATTGGCAAGCACTAAGCATCTCGAAGATCCGGTGTGCATGATGGCTATTTCGGTTGAATCATTTCGAAAAAGCCAATAGAAGACTATCTTGAACGTGGACTCATCCCGCACGATGCAATGGAAGCCAAAATGTTGGTTCGAGACGCGCCAAGTATACAATGGTGGAGGATCAACTCTACCGAAAGGGATTACATTCTCCCATGCTAAGGTGTTTGAACCCAAATGAAGCGGGTATGTCCCGGCCGAGATTCATGGAGGGCCAACGGTCGGCATATGGGGGCTAAGGCGCTCGCGTAAAACCCTTCGAGCAAAGTTATTACCGCCAACATTGGAGGCGGATTCAAAGACCCTTGTAAGACAATGTGATAGTTGTCGAAACATGCCAGAGTTATTTGGGCGCCTCGCCGAGCTGCATTCCATCACGGCCCTGGCCATTTTACAAATGGGGCATGGACATTATGGGGCCATTCAAGACAACACCCGGGCAACTACGGTGGCTAATCGTGGCAGTAGACTATTTCACCAAGTGGATTGAGGCCGAACCTCTCACAACGATCTCCTCGGCACGTGTGCAACGATTTGTTGAAGTTAATATAATTACGCGGTTCGGAGCACCAGCTCTTGGGCCGATCAACTACCCTTTGTTCTTTGGGGAAACCGAACAACCGCCGACATCCACTCAAGAAACTCCTTATAGGTCGGCCTACGGCCGTGAGTCTATGATTCCCGTCGAAATAGGGATGATGTCTTGGCGCAGAAGAGCATTTTATCACAAGGAGAAACAACCAATAGTGAGGCGTTAGCGCCGAGTTGATCTCGGCCGATGAGGCCCGGTCACCGCCCATTGTCGGGATATTGCAATGAAGCAAATGATCGCGGCTCGTTATAACAAGAAGGTTAGACCACGGACATTCCAAAATCCCGGTTGCTTGGTCTCTAGAAGGGCCGACATTGGAAACAAGAATTCCAAAGACTGCAAGCTTGCGGCTAATGGGACTCGACCTTATCGCGTCGGGAAACTCTTGAGAGAGGAGCTTACATTCGGAAAATTTGGACGGAGCCCCAATCAAGCGAACATGGAATGCGGACAAGTTAAAGGCATATTTCGCTTAGGCTTATCTTTTGTTTGTCTTAAAGCATCTTTTTCCATTATGTTCTTTGTTCAATGTTGGCTCGCCGCTTTTCCCTTCGTAACAATTGCTTTGTCGAATATGAATGAAACTCTCGTTGGAGAGTATTTGTTGAATTCCAAACATTGTCTTTTTCAAGATTAAATTGTTACTAGCTTTTCATTGAAGAAAATAGGTCCGGATAGCTATCGCAGCCTGCACACGCTTATTTACTCCGGTATCAATAGAAAATGTCATGCGACCCTCGATCAGTCAAAATGCTCTGACGCTATCGGGACAAAACCGAACCCGTGCAGGTGGCAATTTTCATTTGCCTTTGGATGACCCGGTTACAATACCAGGATTTTATAAGACAAAGGCAAACACTAGCACTTTAAAACATTATGGTCTTATGACCAAGAAGCGCGTTCGCAGATTCGCTTACTTTCATATGACCTTGGCCCTATCGACCGCAATAATCGGTAAAGTTATATTCTTATATGATGCATTATGATTGCTAGGTTACCATCTACTATTAATCGAAGGAAAAAATGGCCAGATTGGCCAACTGCTCAATAAGAGTCAATGCCTGTAACACAACCTATTTAATATACAAAGTATAAATCAAGAAAATCAACCCACGAGCTTGGGGGCGGCCGAGACTTCCTCACCCCGCTCGGCCTCCAAGACGGTCGCATCGCCATCTATTCGGTCTCTGAGTTAGGTGGAGGTTCCACATAGGGGACAAACCGCCCGTCATCCACATAGGCCCGAAAATGATGCCTGTAGTGTTGAGCTCGACCCCGGGTTCAAAGCCCGGATCTGGGCAAGAGAATTCTCAAACGCTCCACCACGGATCCCGCAGCAACTCCCGAAGCCGGGTTATCTCCGCCGCCGATGCGCTCGAAGACGCCCCCTTCAGCTTTGACCCTGTCCCTCTCAACTGCTATGGCTTTCAACTGCTCTTCGCTGTTAGCTTTGAGCCGCTTTAAAGCCCTCAATTATGACGTTGGAGTCGGCCAAGAGATCCTGGGTCTCTTTCAGTGCAAACTCCACTTTTCCCAGCTGAACCTCACGAGCCTGGAACTCGTTCGAAGCGATTTGCCATTGTTTCAGAGCTTCATCGCGTTCGACGGCACGCCTACTCCGCGGCGCTCCGCATACTTGTGGCGGAGGGTGAGAAAAGATTGGGTCAAACCAAGACCTCTCAGAAAGCATTTCCCAATTCTCGGACATCTCGGCTCTTGATAGCGGATAGGAGGCAGGAGTGCGATGTTGAGTTCCTCGGTAATTCCCTTACTCCACAAATGGGAACGGGGAATGACAGTTGAAGGACGAGGGGGAACCGGGTATCGTGCAATGAGGAGGGCTCGACGTCGGTCGACTTGCGAGGCGGCGAGACCGTGGTAGGGGAGGCTCGGATAGGACAGACAGGGCTGGCATCAGTTGCGGGCTTCGACGACTCCCCGACCTTGAGCTTCTTTGGCTCGGCCTACTTCGATGACTCTCCGACCTTCGACTTGCCCGCGTCCTCGCCTGACACCATCTCATCTCGACGCCGAGCCTCGGCCCGATATAGGGCCACCAAGGAGCCGGCCCCAACAGCACTGCCGCCTCACATGGTCTATTATAGCGTCGATGGCTTTCCTTTCAGCTTCGGCAGATTGGACCGCTCTACCTTATAGGCGCTAGGGGACACGTTGTGGTGATCTTGACACCAATACAAATTAAATTCCCAATGACTTTTGCGTAGTCCGGCCCTTTGAGGAACCAAGGAGTTGTGCCGCTTTAGCGACAACTTTAAAAAGTTGCTCTGAAGCGTTTGAAAGAGTCGAGACTGGGTAAACAAACGCCGGTTGGCTATTCCCCGAATGGACGTCCAACCCTTGAGCTCCGGCGGCTCTTTCCTAGAACGAGAGGTATGGGGGGTGAAGAAGTAGAAGAACATAGAGGTGGTGCAAGGCAGACCAAGGCTCATGCAAAACCACTCGAAGGCAATTAGGTAACCCCATCCATTGGGGTGTAATTGTGAGGGAGCTACACTAAGGAATTGGAGGGTGGCCATTTGAAATTCGAAAAGGGAAAGCGAATCCCAAGTCTGGTGATGTAGTCGCATAGAAAAAGAAAAGGAGTTGTGGCTCCTCCCTCACTGAGCACACAGCTCTTCCTCTTCCGGAGACAGAGAGAGTAGGTGCTAGTATCTTGAACGGGAGACCTTCCAAGTCTTCTATGGTCGCCTTCGACCGATAGGACAACACTTCGCGGTAACCCAAGGGAATTGTTCAATTAAATCCCGTGGGGGCTAGCGCGGTTTGCATTTCCAGCACTCGACTCAGCCGCGTGGGAAGAAGAAGACGACGCCATTATACCTAACACAAATAAAAATATAAACAATATCAGAATCTTCCTAGCATACCTGATGTCAAAAATTGAAGGCGGGATTCCATAGTTGTGGTAAGATTAAAATCCAAGTCAACAGGACTCGGCGATGAAGCTTGAGGAGCCGGGACAAGATTGTGTCGGCAGGAGCCCAAAATCAAGTCGGCTGTGGAGGAATCCCCGCAAGAAATAAGTCGTGAGCATTCGTACAAGCAGCCATAGCAAGGGCCGATGTAGGAATCAACCTCGCCCTAGGGCCCGAACCGCCACTTCGTTATACTGGTTATTCGGAAGGCCCGGAGAAGCGGACACGTCGAAGCTCGGGTTAAACACCCTTGGATTGGGAAGAAGCGGGAAGGAAACATTGGGACTTCCCCTAACCGATGATGTGTCGTCTCGAGTTTTCGCCTGCCCGCCACCAGACAAATGTGGGAATTGAAAACAGGACTACGCGAAAATTCACTCAATGAAGAAATCTACCCGAGCTTCAACTAAGTACGACGCAATTTTATAGTGAAACAAGCAGATCGTGAGCGGTAACAAAAGAAAGAGGCAGGAAAACAATAATACCTGCCTAAGATATGGAGATGCTCGAAGAAAGTTGTGGAATGAAGATGGCTCACGAGACGGATTATCTTCCGGAAAGCGAAAATCGTCAGGAGAGAATTTCTTCAGCCCATTATCCCACTGGCTAGTACAGGGGGCAACCCACTATCCGTGGGACCCACCATGACCTTGGACATGCACACACGATCCCTGACACGCACAAGCACGATCCTGTGACACGTACGGTGTGGCAGCCAAGGGAATAACTAACCTGTATACTCTATATATACAAGAGGAGGAGACGGCGCCTGTGTACACAATCTCTAAGCCCCGACTAATATACATTCAAATACACGCACACACGGCACCCCTTTAGGCGAAACGCCCGCTTGTGTACCGTGATCATACCTTCTCCTGAACGCTTGTCCTATAAGCATACAGGAGGAGCACACAGATCCTATATCAAATCACCGGACCTTCAATAGGCCTGACATCTGAGTTCTGAACCAGAACAAGTGTAATATATAAACTCTTAATTAAATATTAATTAAAGTAAAATAGTAAAAAAATAAATAAACACCTTTAGGAAACGGATCGTATCTAGAGAACTAGGAACAAGATTTCTAAAGTCAGAATATAATATTGATGATTGGATTTTTATCCTGAATTGAGCTGTACCTGGAGTCGTTTCCGAGATCGGTAGAAGAAGTTAGTAATAAGACGAAATAGGGGAAATCTGAGAAATAGGAAAATAGTCATAAAATTAGGATTTGAACAAAATAAATTATAACTCAACATTTGGAGATGAGTTTATGATTTTACGGACATATTTGGAATCGGTGAATTTTTGTCCGTAAGTTGATGATTCCTAAGTTCGTTCCGAAACCGACACGTTTTTCCATAAAACTTCAGACTGACCGTTGAAACCCTATATGGAATAAAAATTTAGGTTAACTTAGACATTTCTAATAAGTGAGAAAGGGTCTTCAAAGTTGTGATTCCAGATTTCTAAGATTTTACAAGATTACGCGATTCGGACACTGATCGAAGATTTTATCAGTAGAACCTTCTAGAAATGACCACATGGCACCTTGTGATTGGCCAAGGGGTGCCACCTAAGGGGAGGGCAGGTCGGTTGCCAAGTGGCCTGGTGAGGATCGTGACACCATGCAAGTGCGATCCGACGGCCGATATCCCAGTATGAAAAAGCAATGAATAGTGCACAATTTCTTCTATAAATAGAAGTGCAACCCTTTGAGTTTTTCACACCAAAAACCACTCTTAGAAATCCTAGAGAGAAGTTAGAGAGAGGAGCTCGGAGGAGGAAGGGGTCCGGACTCTCGCAACAAGCTCTGAGTAAGTTCTTCGGTACTTAGTCTTAAGCTTTCGCAGTTCTTCCGATAGTTGGAGTAGTAATGCTAGAGTGGTCTTTAATCTTCCAAGTATGATTAGATATCATATGATAGGGGTATTTTAAGTAGGAATTTCGAAAATCATGATTGGGTCGAAGTTCTGGCAAAATTTTGGAAGAAATTAGTCAAAGTAACGAAGTGCTGGCGAAATTCCGCCAATTAGGCAACTAGGGGCAAAATGGTAATTTGTACCTAAAATGCCCGTTATGATGTCAAATATTGATAAATGCGATATTATCATTATAGGATATCAGTAATATTGATCTGTTGTCATTACGCTGCCCGACGTACCGCTGTCAGCTCGCTGTTTCCGTCAGAAGTGCAGTTTCCGTCAAAACGTACCAGAAGTACTGTATATTGTCAACGGAGGTACGTTCGCGTACTGTAACACTAATCCTGTGCTGCTTAAGTACATATATGTGATAGATACGTTCAGAGATTGATATACAGACAGTTTATACGGGTTATAGTTTTGATAATACCGTTATGTTTTCCTAGCGCTGAGGACACGACCGTACATCGTGGCACTGGTATATGTGCAGAATGTTGTTGTGTAGGACTTTACATATTGCTCTGTGCTAATGTCCTGTTTGTGTCACATTTATCTGATGAGATGTTGTTGTATTGTCTTGAATATACATTGTCTCGTATCTTGTATTGTTTGAGCATAAGGTTAGCAGATTTTGAGATCCAATGGGGTAAATTGGATCTCGGTGCTTTCAGTCCGATGGACCGAGGGTTGGAGAGCGGGGGAAACAACGTGACTAGACCAAATGTCAGGAAAATCAGAAAGGGCTCCGGTAGACGGAGCCATAGAGACGAACCAAGGGGCAGAGTTGTAGAAATGCACCGGTCGAGGCAAGTGCCAGAAGAATATCATCAGAGCTAAATGTCAGGCATGAGTCTAATGAAGTTATTTCGAATAGTTTGGTGCCGAAGGCAAGGCTAGTCTACGTGGGTGTGCCAATCAGTCGCCGTATAAGTCGGTGAGGCCCCCATGGTAAACACTTACCTGGCCATTCTGTTCGGATAACGGAGTTAGGTTCATTGTGTAACATCCCGTTTTCACAAGCAGTATAAATTTTTTTTTTATCAAACATAATTTCAAATCATCAGAGTAGAGCACCGGAGCGATTGAGTAACTGATATATATATTAAAATACCCACGGTAGCATGTCTTGCTGTTTAAACAGCGGTACAAGAGTGTTTCAAAAGTATAACAGAAAGAAGTCTTCAGCCGCGACTCCTAGGCGTCCTATCCAATTTTTCGGTCAAACAATAGCTGGTCCTTTTTATTTTAATTTTCGTTTTTATTAATTATTTAATTAATTAATATTATATATTATAATTAAATATAGTGAATAGTAACACAATATATAGGAAACGGATCCTATCTAGAGAACTAGGAATGAGATTTTCAAAGTCAAGGTAAAATATTGATCAGTGGATTTTTACCTTTCGTTAGACTTTTCCGGAAGTCAATTCAGAGGCCGGTAGAGCATTTTCCTAATAAGACGAAATAGGGAAATTAGAGAAAACCGGATAGCCAAGTTGAAAGCTAAGGATTCGAAGCCATGATGCGACATCCGGGGAGGAATTGAGAGTTTTCTGGACATATTTGGAATCGGTGCATTCTTGTCCACGGGCGGTAGCTTCCGAATTTCGTTTGAAACCGACACGTTTTCCGTAAAAATTCCGTCAGTCCGGAGAAGGCCTAGACAGAGTTAAAAAAATAGTTGGACTAGACATTTCTAATAAGAAAGGAATTTTCTTCGAATTGTATAATCCAGAATTTTGAGATTTCTCCGAAAGTACGCGAATCGGACACCGATCGGGGATTCTACCGGATCGGAGGCAAAAGCAAAAATGGTTTTGATGACTCAAGGGGCAGCTGGACGTTTTTGAGCTTTCCATGGCCAAGAATCATCCACCATTAAACCCTAATTTGTTTGGTTATAAAGGAGGGGAAAATTACAAGTTTAGGAAAGCAAAATTACACAATTGGCCACAATTTCTCTCTATAAATAGGCCACCACTTCTCTTGAAATTTCACACCATTTGCCTTTAGAAAAACCGAATTTAGAGAGAGATTTTAGAGAGAGGAGCTCTGGAGAAAAGGCGTAGCGAAGCTCGGGTAAGTTTTCGGTACGAGCTTTTAGCTTTCGTAGTTCTTTCAATAGTTAGAGTAGTAATGCTAGTATAGCCTTTAATTTTTCAAGCATGATTGGATATCATATGATAGGGCTATATTAGTCTAGAATTTTGAAAATTATCATTGGGTCGAAGTTCTGGCAAAATTTTGGAAAAAATCGGAGCCAAAGTAACAAAGTGCTGGCGAAATTCCGCCAATTAGGGGTATAGGGGCAAAATGGTAATTTTTACCTAAAATTCCAGTCGTAATGTCAAATCACTAATGAAAGTGATATTACCCTTATAGGATATCAGAAACTCTGATTTGTCTTCCGATTCTGCCCGACGTGCCACTGTTGGACGTTTCGCAGTTTTCCGTAAAAAAGTACGATTTCCGACGGAAGTACCGTCTACCGTCAACGAAGGTACGTTCGCGTACTGTAACACTAACTCTGATGTTTATTGTATGCATATATGTATATTGTCTGTACTCTGATTGTACTATTGTCCGTCATGCCTATTGTCTGTCATGTCTATACTCTGATTGTACTATTGTCTGTCATCCGACTGTATTGTTATTGCCATACATATCTGATATGTATACCCTATGTCTGACCGTAGTAAATGTATACCTTATGTCTGACCGTAGTAAATGTTGCCAAAATCCTATGAGTGTCTGTTGTACATATATGATGTATGTAATCATGAGGTTAACCGTTACCTGGGGTTCGATGCATGGACCTCAGCCCTTAATATAGCTTCAGGGTCGGGTGGACCGAGGATCGAGGAGAAGGACAAGCAGTACGCCTAGGAGTCGCGGCTGAAGACTTCTTTCTGTTATACTTTTGAAACACTCTTGTACTGTTGTTTAAACAGCAAGACATGCTACCGTGGGTATTTTAATATATATATCAGTTACTCAATCGCTCCGGTGCTCTACTCTGATGATTTGAAATTATGTTTGATAAAAAAAAATTTATACTGCTTGTGAAAACGGGATGTTACACATTGCCCCAAGTCTGGTCAAGGCTTGGTCTAGGTTGTATAGTTACTTTTTGTGAAATGTAATTGTACAAAGCTCTGTATATTGTATCACATGATTATTCCTTCGGGAAATTTTTAATATATCAGCATACGCTCGGCATCGTCATATGTCGGGGTATTTTTATATCTGTTACTCATATATTGTCCAAATTTTTAGTACATTGCTCTACGTTTTCCGCAGTACTCTGATGTAGCACCTCAAGTTCTGTTGACTTTTTTCCAAAACCAAGTGTCATCCGACACAATTTGTAGTATGGAATTTGGGGTGTTACAACCCCCCTTGGCCATGTAGTCAGCACAAAAAATGTTTTCTCAACAAACACCAAGAACCGGTAAAACAGGTGGTGGCCCGTGGGCTCTACCCACCAAGCCAAAAGTGGCAAGTCGGGTTGGCAAAATGTCTTTCCTTAAAAATAATTTAGGTGGGCTGGTGAGTTGGCTTGGCTCACTTAAAAATATGAGTTTTTTTTTTTTTTTTTACATTTTTTTGGGCTTAGATACAGCAATTTTTCACATTTTCATAAGGATTTAAATGTTTTCATTGCACCAACAGGGTTGACACAAGTGGTAAGCAGCTTGTGTCGCTTAAACAAGCTTGACAACCAAAAATAAATAAATTTTATCATTGCTAAAACTTAAGTCATACTTAATTTTAAATCATACTTTCTTGAGAGTATGAAATATAGCCAAGACGAATGTTGTCACTTCTCAAGTTCTCACAACATCCTAAACCAACAAGCACTTCTTAAATGTCTCTGACATTTCAAATAGTGTAAATCCCAAGAATCATCAAGCAGCTTGTATCTTCTGAGCAAAGTACCCTATATATTCTTTAATTATTTGATGCCCATCAACTGCCCTATAAAATTAAGTCAAGGAACAACATAGAAAAATTTGGTCTCTAATTATAACAACCAAAATAACAAAAGGCCTTATCTTACATTTATTACATGAACAATCAATTCTTTAGAATGTGGTTCTGATAATAATATGATTTCCAGAATGTATATACTCATCGAATCCGTTCAAACCATAAATGAACATGTCTAATCTTCTATAACTCATTTCTTAAGGGGTGGTTTGGTTTAGTTTTTTGCTTTTTTTGGTTAAACTAGCCAAAGCCCGCACGATGCGCTTCTGAAAGGTCATGTATTTATTAATGTGTTTTTATGTAAAAAATCATTTAATTAAATTAAATATTTACTAAATATTTTGTACTTATCATCCCCATTATTAATTTACAAAATATTGTATAACTACCTTTTCCATTATCCATCATTCATAAACGCCTTGTTTTTTATTTTTTTCATTTTAGTATTTTGAGCCCGTCATTTTACTAATGTGTCGGTTATGGAGATGCTTACTGCTATACTTTTATATAGTTAACTTTTTTTAAAAAAAAAAAAATTTATCACTTTTGCCTTTTACAAGACAACAAAACTAACCTAATCCAAACAAGAACTTTGTCTAGCATGCTGGCAGTAATTGTCATATGAATATGGAGTGTACCACTCACCTTAACCCAAAAACAACTTAACTACTATTAAGTCACTCTCAGCTTCATTCTTGGGTTTCATATTACACACGATATGACGTGGTTTGGAAGTAAAAGAGGACAGCACATCAAAGAAAAGCCAATCCCATCTTTTTAATTCCCGTTATTTTACATATTATTAGAGTTTGAGAAACGTTTTATACATTTTCATAAGGATTTAAGTCGCAGAATTCAGAAAATATACAATATAAAATTTCAAGGACAACTTGTGTTTCATGGTTCAAACTTTTAAATCATACAAATTCTTGTGAGTATGAAATGTAGGAAGTGTGTTGGCTAAAAAACAAAATGTAGGAAGTGTGATAGATGGTGGTGTTAGTTCTATAAATATCAGAATATATCAGAAGATGGAGCTGAAATGGTTCTAAGCAGTTCTTTGATGGCAAGACAGTAGAGTGAATTCTCTCAAACCATGATAATTCACTTGATGTGTTTAGTTCTAAGAAGTACTACTGTTAAATATGGTTTGACATGTTGATCAAGTTATGGCATTAGTCACGTTAATAAACCATACAACTCCTAGAGTTGTTGAGGGAATTTAAATTAACACAAACTTTTGATATGCGTTCTTTGAAACAGAGAAGGATGTCGAGCTAATAGTAAGTGACCCTAAGAAGAATCAAATGATAGAGGGTTAGAAGGTGGTGATAAGTAGGCTGGATGAGTTGCATGAGACTTCTAGCCCAAAAAATGAAGTTGCATGAGACTTTTCTTTATACATTTTTATAATACAATTGATGACACAAACCTAATAAATTTTTTAAAAAAATATGGAGAATGATAAGATAAAGTTTTTAGAAAACAATTTTACATTTAAATACCGTTCAAAAAAATTCACATTTAAATCGCAACATATTTTTTTGGCTGAAGTAGTTTGTCTTTGATATCATTTTAGTTTTCTAGCTTAAATTTGTAAAATATACGTTTAGTTCTTTAATGTTAACCTTGTTAGTCTGACTTAACGGAAAATACTGATTCAACAATTTTAAGCGATGATTGTACAATAAAATGTTGATCAAGCATGCTCAGTGGCGGAGCTAAGATTTTTCGTTTGTGTTCGCACAATTAGTAGGAGAATTCGCACTAGTGGAAAAAAGGCTTTTAAGACCGGACAAAAAAGGTACATTAGGACCGGACCCGCGAGCAGTCTTGTTCCAGGCGGTATTAAAAGTCGACCTTTAAGACCGGACTTTTACACGGTCTTAAAGATTTTCTTTAAGACCGGACATTTTAAACCTTCGGTCTTAAAAGTCGTACTAAATAAATCTGAAATATTTTTGGTTCGGTCCTAAAACTCAAACTTTAAGACCGGACAAAAAGTCGACCGCTCTTAAAAGATCCAAATATTAAGACCGGACAAATATCAATCCGGTCCTAAAGATAGCGGACTCTAAGACCGGAGGAATAATTACCCGGTCTTAAAAGACTGACTTTCAAGACCGGATTGTTTCAATGGACCGGTCTTAAAGACCAACTTTTAAGACCGGCTTAACACCTTTAAGAGCGGTGTTATATATACATCCGGTCTTAATATTTGAACATTTAAGACCGTATTTTTATTTGCGGTCTAAATTTTCCCGTATTTTTCCCCGTTTTGTTCTTCCCGATCAATATATATACACAAATCCACCATACAAAACAGCACATAAAAGTCGATATACTTTAAGCTACAAGCTATGAACATGAATAAATTGAATTGGGAAAAAGAATACAAATATTATCCACCATGAGTTATGTGGCCTCTTAATTAAGTCTAAAACAACTAAAGTAATTTATAAAATAAGCTAACATATAACTAATTACAAAGGCAATGAGTTACAATACATGCAAGACGTAATTCAACATACAAATGTAGTCCAATATATTATTCACCATGCCTTCATTTGATTCCCACCCAACAACGTAACATGCATCCTCTTTTATAACATGCCCCTTTGAAACGGATCCTGCCACAAAAACAAAACAAGAACAAATTCATATTCAATGATGACATTGTTTAATTAAGAACATAGACAGCATATAATAATTGTTAAAACCTTAAAGTTTTCTAAGAATACTGCATATGAATATTAATTACCTTATGAATTGACACTTTTATAAAGTGATATCCTCCCATATCCCTTCTTGATGATCATTTCTTATGCCGGGTTCATTATCCGCTTCATCTTCTTCGTTCATGTCCTAGACCCCTTGTAAAAGGAGTACTCTCGGAAGATCACCATAATTTGAATGACTTTCCTCATCAATATCAATGACCCTCTTTCCTTGGAGAGCTACGAGACCACATTTTATTTTCTTGATCGGTGATATAGAACACTTGTTTTGCATGATCTGCCATAATAAAAGGTTCATCTCCAAAACTTCTACTATTGACATCGACTAAAGTGAATCCTAGTCGATCGATCCGAACACCATTATTGACATTAACCCACTTGCATTTGAAGATGGGAAATCTAACTTTGACATAGTCCACCTCCCAAATCTCTTCAATAACCCCATAATATGGCATGACCGCCAATTTAGGCCTCTTGTCTTTCGAACTCGGAGAAGTGCATAGATTCGGCCTCTAACATAACACCACCTGCTGGGACTCGTGCTCCTATCATCTAGGGACTTCGTGTAAAATGTATAACCATTGATCACATACGAATTCCAACTTATGACATCAAACTCAGGACCACGTGCTAACCATTTCATTGTCTCAGAAACACATTCAGATCCCTCGACCTTTTGTTTGAACCAGTTTGCAAAAGTTCTGTTATGCTCCCTAATCAACCTTTGTTCGGTCATTCGATGGTTCTCTTTCCTTACAGCCTCTTTATGTGCGAGATATGCGGCTTGAACTTCATCAACATTATTCAAGATGTATAAGTGGACTTGTGACAATTCATCACGATCCACACTCTTTACCGAAGCCCCACGTCTACCCCCTTCAGCATGTTGACGTTTTGGAAGCCCAATATGTCTTACTTTGGACAAATAATTTTGACAAAATTCCATGGCCTCTTCAGAAACATATTTCTGAACAATTGATGCTTCTGGCCGGTACGCGTTCTTCACATACCCTTTTAGGAATTTCATAGATCTTTCAATAGGGTACATCCACCGTAAATGGATAGGGCCGCACAACTTTATCTCCCTCACTAGATGAACAATGAGATGAACCATGATGTCAAAAAATGAAGGAACAAAAAGCTTTTCAAGGTGGCACAAGATAAGATATCCTTCATTCTCCAATTCATCCAACTTTTCAATCTTGAAAACTTTACTACAAACCGCATTGAAGAAGAAACAAAGTCTAGTCAAAACGACCGAAGATCATATTCGGCGATCCTCGAATAGCTACGGGAGTAGTTGTTGCATCAAGACATGACAGTCATGAGACTTTTGGCCTACTAATTTCAAGTCCTTCATCGAGACAAGCCTCTTAAAATTTGAAGAATACCCCGAGGGAACTTTTGTGCCATGTAAACACTCACAAAAGCTTCGTTTCTCATCCTTAGACAAAGTATGAGAAGCCGGGGACAATAAGTTCTCTTCCCATATGGCCTTGGATGCAAGTCTTCGCGTATTCCCATTGCTTGCAAATCCAATCTTGCCTTCACACCATCCTTCGAACTACCTTGTATGTTGAGAAGCGTGCCCACAATACTATCACATACGTTCTTCTCCACATGCATGACATCAATACAGTGTCTCACATCAAGATTGAACCAATAGGGAAGATCAAAGAATACAGATCTCTTCTTCCATATATTTGTTTCTTTTCTACTCTTTCCATGCTTACCGAAGATGACACCGATATTTTTAACCTTTTCATACACTTGCTCCCAGTCAATGCCACCGGAGCTTCTTCATACTCTTGGCCACCAAAAAGGCCTTCTTTAATCGACGATATGGGTGGCCCCGTCTAAGAAATCTCCTATGTCCAAGATACACCGTCTTTCTTCCATGTTGAAGTTGATGGTAGCATGTGCCTTCTTCACAAACCGGACATGCTTTATGGCCTTTTACACTATACCCTGACAAGTTCCCATATGCTGGGAAGTCGTTTATAGTACAAAATATCATGGCTCTCATTCTAAAGACCTCCTTCTTGAAAGAGTAAAAAACATCGACACCTTCTTCCCACAACTCCTTCAAGTCTTCGATCAAGGGCTCTAGGTAAACATCTATGTCATTTCCGGGTTGTTTTGGTCCCGAAATCAACATAGACAAACATGATGTACTTTCGTTTCATGCATAACATAGGAGATAAGTTGTAAACAATCGGGACTACGGGCCATGAGCTATGTATGCCGCTAAGGCTTCCATAGGGATTCATTCCATCCGTGCTAAGGGCAAGCCTGAGGTTCCTAGGTTCTTCGCCGAAGTTCGGAAATAATTGATCGATCTTCTTCCATTGAGAAGAATCGGCCGGATGTCGAAGCTGTCCATCCGAAATCCTCTCATCTGCATGCCACCTCAGATTTTTTGTGCCATTTAGGATCTGTGACGACTATTCTCAAGTTTGGACCATCGTTGTCTTCCCCTCAACTTTTCCAGATGTGATGAAAATTTTCAGTGTCGTTTTCGTTATCTTCTTTCTTTTTCCAACTAAAAGAAAAGGGACACCGATGACGTTCTTCACATCCGTAAAAGTTGAAACGAGAACAACGAAGCACAAAACTTGAGAAGAACGCCAAACATGGTTGCCTTGAACCCTAACGATATGTCTAAAATCGAGTCACCAACTATATTAAAATGAAGAATATTAGGACCGGACGTTTAATAAATCCTCGGTCCTAAAAATTAAGCCTTATTTTAAAATTTAAAGTTAGGAGCGGACAACTAACAAATATACGGTCCTAAAGGTTTCGGCAATCTATTAAATAAAATGAAGACTTTTAAGACCTGACTACTAACAAATAAACGGTCCTAATAATTTAGCCGTATATTTTCTATACTTTTAGGACCAGACTTTTAACAAATATACGGTCCTAAAAGTCTCTACCCAAATTTTTTAGAATTAGACGAAGACTTTTAGGACCGGATATTTGTTAAATATACGGTCTTAAAATGGACATAGACCTTTAGGACCGTACTTTTAACAAATATACGGTCCTAAAAGTCTCTACCCAAATTTTTTAGAATTAGACGAAGACTTTTAGGACCGGATATTTGTTAAATATACGGTCTTAAAATGGACGAAGACCTTTAGGACCGTACTTTTAACTAATATACGGTCCTAAAAGTCGCGAATACTTTTCAGAGACTCATCTGGCTCATTTTCAACATCCGCCTGTACCTCAAATTTCAAGCACTAAATAGCTTTATCCACCATCCCATTCATTCAAAAACCCAAAATGGACACACACAAATTGTTCGAAAAAATAAACAAATTTATTATTGAATTACATTGCTATATTTACAAATGAATTAATTAGCTAGTCGAAAAAATAAACATATGTACGTAGGCTATTGTTGCTACAAGATCATATATTATTTACAAATGAATTAATTTAGGACATTAATTATTGTCTTGACTTGGATTTTCTAAGACTAGTTTATACAGATATTCACAAAAACCTCGCGTATGTGCTCGATTTCATCATCATCAAATGGCTCTTCACAGCAAACCTCTCGTAACATCAAAGACGAAATGTAATTAACATATTATGTGCATATTTCATATGTAACATTAAGCCATCGTGGATCGAATTCACCATAACATCTTACCCTTAAAGTGACTTTAGTGTTTCCCTTCGTCACAATATCATATAAGTGTTTCATGACGTACGGGCCACATAAGTTCGATCGTTGCGGTTGCCGACGGGTCTAAAAATAACAATAAATATATATAAGAGCATATATAGCTTACATCAAAATCAGAAATTTATCGCAATGTTCACTGAAAATTCACAACAGAGATTTCGCACAAGACGATCAAAATGACATTCTTACTTGTTGATCATCACCGCAACGTAGTCGATGGATCGCCGTGAGTGGAGCATAAGAAGATAACATAATGCAACTCCATGTTCATGATGACCAATCGCCGTTGGTTGCTGAAAATTCACAAAGAAGAAAGTACTCGGTGATATATATATATGTAGCATAATTATATTAAGTGAATTGCGAGACAAGTATATATGTATACCCGAGCCGGTGTGGAAACAAGTACACCTTTCTTTGCACTTTACACAACCTATTTGATATGTACTCTGTCTCAATTCCAGAGGTAGTGTTGTGCTTGCATACACCGGGCACAAGAATCCAAAATCCGAAATTCCGCCCTCTTGAACCGCTCGTGCATGCACCTACAAGAATGACATCGATGAGGGAATTAGTATATATGTATATATGTGTGTCTAAACGGTGCATTTCAATTATGTAATCAAGGAAGAAGATACTTACTTCATAAATAGTTGAACACATGCACTAGTAACCTCGGCTCCGTGAAGCAAGCATGGACTCTACATCTTCATTATCAACTAAAAGCGGTTGAGGATGAGGAGGCCTACTACTTCATTGACAGCCACGATTTATCTTTAAACCATTTTTGGCTACCAAATCTTTTATTTTTTCCTTGGCCGTCAAGTTAGCAGTAGGGGATGGAACTTGAGGAGGGGGTGGAGCTTGAGGAGGGGGTGGAGCTTGAGGAGGAGTAGAGACATCTACAAGCTTCACTGGCCAAGAGATGAAGGTTCCCTTGACATCACTCACAACCTTCACTCATCGGTTGGGAGAGGGACAGTGCATCAAAGATCACCTCTTCAACCGACACTCGACTTCATCATCGCCATTTGTTCGTGGTGTACAGTTGATCCCAAGTTGTGGACAGTCCCTTTAGCAACCAATTGTCTATGACCATCACGATCCTCCACATACGAGATGACAAGGTTGCTCGACTGATCGTCCAACAATGCAGCTCCTCTAGTGCTCTGGCTGCATAGGTTCAGCCAAGGTGTCAAGGGATCCACACTGGTCTCGGCCGAGAGCTCGGGAGGAACTTCATTTTCTCCATCTCCTCCTTCATCTTGCTCATCTCGATTGAAACATCCTCAATGTAGCATCTTTCGCCGCGATTCCTCACTTAATTTGGCCGTCGTCGATCCATCTCCTCCCGGTAACCATACTTTGTCTCGTGGCGTTTGGATTTACCAAAGTATTGCTTTAGGCCTACCCGTCCTCCAATCCCCTTACACGCCCGCGTGATCTGGTTTCCGGCCGCGGCGGTCGAACATCATTCCTCCCGTCCGACGCAAAAGATCCCTCTCGCCTCTTTCTTTTTAAGATCTTCCCGTAAGATACGTATAACGAGAAGCTTAGTGATGAAACATGTTTAGTAAGTAAAAATAACAATATCGATACTTACAATTGTTCAAAGCAACTACACGAGTTTTTCACTCGTGTAGGCGCCGCTTGGCTTTTGCCGAATATACAACCGAGCTCCTCGCGACGTATTGGAGATGGCGGCCGGTCAACTACCGTAGAAGGATTGGATTCAGCTTCATCTTCTAATCTCTTCCGTTTGGCCGCCATCAAATCTTTTCGGCCTTTTCATATCCGCCGCGAGAAGCCCCGTGTGGGCAATCATTCTTTCTCCCAATCTCTGATATTTTTCCCTTATTTTCGTGAATCGAGATTGAAAACAACTATATATCAATTATGAATTCCACCATGTCACTAACGAAATTAGAGAACTTCGCTTGATATGAACGTCAAACATTAGTCAAATTCACTTCATCAAGTTTCAACATTTTACTTAAGGAAGATGTAGCATTGTAGAAGAAATTGGGAAAACCAAAGGAAAGGGAGTTGCGAAATGCTGCCAACTCGGTCAATTCATTCATTCATCATAAATGGTTCCTACACATATTAGAATAACTAACTAACTAACAAAGAACGTCTAACCATGGCCATTACACGCTTTACATATCAAACTTGCATGGAACTAGGACATGCTCCTCTCATGCAGGACAAAGGCAGCAAATGTATACTTCTATTCACACACCAAACCATTTAACTAACAGATTAGATGTACACAATAACATTCACATATCCTCACAAAGTTAATAAGCAAACAAAAGTGCAAACAAAACTAAATATAACTCACCGAGCTTCAGAGTGGTCCGCTTCGAACAAATTGTTGCCAAGTTTGTTCATCAATAAATTTGTACTTGTCCTGTGGTTGATGGTCGCTTCTCCTCGGCAAAAATATAAGTGTTAGCCGAAAGGTCTTAAACTTCCCGAACCGCTCAAAGACAATAAGACAATGTTGAGTCTTTGAACTTCTCGGACTCGGGGACGGTGAATGTAAGCCGGATAGTGTCCCACATAGGATCCTTTATTGTTTTTGGTCCACATTTTTCCACTCATCATCAAAATGCTAACCTTGCTGCGTACTAGAGCGCCGACAAAACTAGTATATGTGCTTTTATTAGGACCGAAAGGTTGCAAATTTTCATCAAAATGAATCTCGAGCTTCGTCCCGATTCCGACTAAGGGATACTTCCATCATTCGTGTGCCGCTTCTACCACGGCGTGCACGGCGCCGAGGAGGCTCAATGTGAGATGAAGAGGGTTCGTTTGTCCGACCCTCCCGGTCAAACCAAGATCTGGAGTTTCAAGAACACGAGTGGAATCGTTTTCACCGTTCATTTTCAAGACAAGTAAGAGAGGAATGCCCGAGAAAATGAGGGAGTAACAGAGGCTAACGGTACGCGGGCGAGGAAGAGAGGTAATGGAACAGAAGGGTTTCGCAACGTGAACAGGGGTTCTTCTGTGAGAGTATGAGAGTGACAATGTGAGAGTGACAAAAGCTTCCGCGTGAAGTTAACGTTTGGCGCTTCATTTTTAAGACCGGACAAATACACATATACGGTCTTAAAAGATAACCTTTAAGACCGATCTCTATATATGTCCGGTCTTAAAATTAATTAATTTTTATTCAAACTTTAGTACCGGCCAAATTTTTGGTCCGTTCTTAAAAGTCTAACTTTTAAGACCGGCCATTCTGTAACTATGGTCTTAACATTTATTACTTTTTTATTTAAACTTTAGTACTGGGACAAATTTTAAGTTCGGTCTTAAAAATCAAAGTTTTAAGACCGGCTTTTATATATGTTCGGTCTTAAAACTTTAATACCTTTATATTTATATTTTTCCGTATTATTTTGGAGTGTAGAAAATATAAGTCTCGCCTTGATGAGATTTCTACATAAAAGTATTTGATATTTCAATTTTTTTATTAACATTTTTAAGGCCGGTTGTTATTTTAACAGTCCGGATAAGATCTATGAAAAATTGATCGAATAAGAAGTTCTTTATATTTACAAATATGCCACCGGTCACATATTTAGGACCGGTCGATAATTAGTCCGGTCTTAATGAGGCGTCCTTCATTGTGTAAGAAGTTCTTTTTATTTACAAACCTCGCCACCGGCCACACCATTAAGACCGGTGCTTCGTTTATCCGCTCTAAATGAGGCGGTCTTATAGCCCTTCATTGTTTAAGAAGTTCTTTTTATTTACAAAACTGCCACCGGTCACACCTTTAAGACCGGTGCGTCGATTATCCGCTCCAAATGAGGCAGTCTTAAAGCCCTTTTTTGCACTAGTGTCGGGGTGGCGCCCCTAATTTTTTTTTTTAAAGAAAATTTTTAAATGTATTAAAAAACAAAAGAAAAGAAAACTTTAACTTAACATAAAATAATAATAATAATAATAAATCAACTAAGCTATTACAACAGAATGATTACAAAAGCATTCTAAATCCACGCGATTTCAAAAGTTACCAATAGCTCTACAAAACTAAAACGAACTTCTACGTGGCCAGCTGGGAATTATGCCAAAAAAACAAAGTGGCATTTTCTGTAATATACGTTATCACCTTTAGAACAGAACAAAATCAGAAAAAATGACAGAAAATGACCCCATCTACTGAAAATTACATCACAGTCCCTGAATAGAAATCAATGTTTTTGCTAATTGAAGCAAGCCGAATGTGAACAGATTTTTGGGGATCTTCATTCCAAAAGGGACCAACATTTTTGAGAGCCAGGGGCTGTGACTTTTGGATCAATTTTTGGCAGAGATTTGGAAAAGAAAAGGAGTCGATTTTGGAGAATAAGGGAGACGAGAGCGCCGAAATTTTCATCACCGTCACCTTTGATCTGAGTTTCACTTTCACCACTGCTGGAGAATCACCACTGAAGTTTCAAACGGGGAGAAAACGATGGAGGAATAAATCTTAGAGCACCATCATCGACCTTCTTCCTGTTCCACCGTCAACCTCCGCCAGAATCACGCTGCCAGCACATCATCATCATCCTTTCCCTTCTTCCTCCTCCTTCCATCGCCTCTGTTCAGATTCCCCATCCTCATTCCTCACCAATTTCGCCTCTTGTTTTAATTTTGTGTCTACAAGTGTAGACATTGGCGCGAGTGTAACTCTGCCAGTGAGCATGCTTATATATATATATATATATATATATTAGTATTTTAATAAATTAATAATTTAAATCCTATTAATTAAAAAATAACTAATCTTCTTTCACAAAAAGAAAATATATTTAATCTTCATAAATAGTGAAGATTAAATATTTTTTAATTAATATGATTTAAAATATTAATTTATAAGCATGCTTGGTTAGCATTTAATTGTACATTCATTGTTTAAAATTATTGAGTTAGTATTTTCTGTTGAGTCAGACTAACGATGTTAAAATTAAGGGATCAAACGTGCACTTTACAAATTTAAGGGAATAAAATGATACTAGAGGCAAACATAAAGGACCGAACATATACTTTAGCCTTTTTTCTTTAAAAATAATTATTGAATTACGAAAATTTCTCCTATTATTTATATTTAAAGATATTTTTTAAAAAAGAAAAGTTGGGAGTAAAATCAACGATGAACCCAAAACTAAACCCATTTTATTTTTTATGTTTTAGAATTTAGATTAGGAAATTATTTTTGGCTAAGGTATATTTTACTCTTTTAAGTTTGCATGAGGTATATTTTTAGTCCCTAAATTTTATAAAGTATACTTTTGGTTATATGATTATAATACCATTAATGGAAAATGCTTACGCATCAAACTTAAGTAGATGAAAGTGTAAACTTAAGTGATAATTAAGTGATAAATGTGTAATTAAATACTATCAATCTTAAATTTAAAACATGTGTAAATTAAAAAACATTCAAAAAATTAGTGAAGCTGTCAATAACAAAGTTTGATTAAAGTTTTAGTTTAATAATCCAAATATCAAAATCTTAATTTTATTTGTTACGATTTGTCAATTTGTTTTAATTTAATAATCTAAATATAATATATTAAAAATAAAAAATAAAAATGTTTT
This sequence comes from Acacia pycnantha, assembly GCA_025563575.1. NCBI lineage: Eukaryota > Viridiplantae > Streptophyta > Magnoliopsida > Fabales > Fabaceae > Acacia > Acacia pycnantha. The sequence continues at coordinate 5,888,242 of JAMWYP010000030.1, read as the reverse complement.
ATCAACTGCATAGTCATTATTTGAGCTTGTTGTGTCAATATTTTTGGTTAGTACCATTAACGGTGTTAAAAATATAAAACTAAAAGTATATCTTAGGTAGAACTTAAAAAATTAAGGGAAAATTCCAGATAAATACCAAATGAATTTGCAAAACCCCTAGAAGTCTGTTGAATTTGTAAAAAGACTGAGAGGTACCAAGGACCTATGAGGGATATGCAAATTCGTGTGAAATTACCTTTTTGCCCTTAGTTTTAAATAAATCAAATAAAAATGAAAAAGCCCAACCCCCACCACCCCCACCGGTGGCGGCCGGCCACCACCACCACCGCCGGCTGCCGGCCGGCGACCACCACCGCCGTTGGTGGTGGTGGTGGCCGTGGTGCCCGGCTGCCGTTGGTGGCGGTGGTGCCCGGCCGCCGCCGGCGGTGGTGGTCGTCGCCGCCGCCCGCCGGCGGTGGTGGTGGTGGCCGGCCGCCACCGGTGGGGGTGGTGGGGGTTGGGCTTTTTTTATTTTTATTTGATTTATTTAAAACTAAGGGCAAAAGGGTAATTTCATACGAATTTGCATATCCCTCATAGGTCCTTGGTATCTCTCAGTCTTTTTACAAATTCAACAGACTTCTGGGGGTTTTGCAAATTCATTTGGTATTTATCTGGAATTTTCCCAAAAATTAAAAGTACACTTTAACAATTATTTTTTACACTTCTGTTTATATTTAAAATTTAAGAGGGTTTTGTGTGTGTGTATATATATATATATATATATGAGTTTATCGTTTGTCATGTCACTTGACATAAGGTTATGTCAAGTCATCCCAAAACTACGTTGTTTTGAGAGTTCATTAATTCCCCTAACCCCAAAACGACGTCGTTTTAGGAGTTAGGAGAATTAATGAAAGGGTCTTTTGATATTTTTGTTTTTGTATTTATTACATGAATTTTACTAAAACACCCTTCATTAATTCTCCTAACTCCTAAAACAACGTCATTTTAGGGTTAGGGGAATTAATGAACTCCCAAAACGATGTAGTTTTGAGGTGACTTGACATAACCTTATGTCTATATCAAGTTACCCCCAGACTACATCGTTTTGGAGTTAGAGGAATTAATGAACTTTCAAAATGACGTAGTTCTGAGGTTAGGAGAATTAATGGAGGATCTTTTAGTAAAATTCATAAGATAAATACAACAACAAAAATACAAAAACACCATTTATTAACTCTGTTAACTCCCAAAATGATGTAGTTTTGGAGTGACTTCTACCTACTCTTATTTTACTTACCTTTACCTACCTCATTTAATATCGTTATATTATAATCTCATTCAACAAACGATATTTAAGAGATAAAGTAAATCATTTTACCCCTTCCTGCCTCCCACCCTCTCCCCCCCCCCCCGTTTATCTGTCTTTCCCGAATCATAATCGCCAGCAGTAACAAGAATAATAAAAACTAAAACGCCTCAATTCCGAAATTAGTCACTGAAAAGCAATCTATTAATCATATATTCATGCTCGAAATTTACCCGTAATGTCCAACATATCCATTTAAATTCCAGCATCATTCAATTCAACAACACGGAAAGAAGAACCAAAAGCTAAACCCTGTATGTCTGTTTTACGGGATTCGTGGTCGTGATTGTAGGAAGTTCACCTTCACAAGATCATCGCTGAGAGAAAGAAAGAAGAGAATATAGGGTTCCAACTCAGAGATTAGGATTATTGAACTGTCATTGGAAAATTGTAATCTAGGTTCCAGCAAAGGAGAGAAAGAGAGAGAGTGGGAGGTGGTGGGAGAGAGAAAGGGGTAAAATGGTTTATTTTATCCCTTAAATCTCCGCCGTTGAATGATATTACAATCTAATGGTATTGAGAGGTAGGTAAAAATAGTTGAAATAAGAGTAGACAGAATAACATATATCTCTCACACACACACAGATATATATATGGGAAAAGCGGATGTCCTGTCACAGGACCTAAGCATTTGTCCAGTGAGTTAAACTGCATCGTTTTATTTAGTATAACTGTATTATCGTGGGACAAAAAAAAAACACGCAAAAAATATTAATTGATCGTGAGATATCACTGAACCCTATTCGGGAGAAATAATACTGCATCTTTGGAAACAATGATCGTGAGAGATCGCTGAACCCGAACCCTATTAATTGATTTTCCCTGGAGAGTTGTTACTGATCTGGATTATCTTTTCGTCATCTTTGGCTACTTGATTACACTGTCACTTTTATTGGCAGGTCATACTGTATATTCTGTGAGCTAGTTTCTATTCAAATTGGTAATTTATGGATTTTTTTAGTTCAGATAATCTCTCTCTTCTTTGTCACCGTATTTTATCCATATGTTCATTGGTTTGGATTTAAAGTAGGATTTATCTCGGATCGATTTATGGTTTATTTGCAAACATGGTGACCGATACGGCCGCTTTCAATGTATACGTGTTTACAAAAAAATTCAGACTTGTATCATCCATATGTACTTGTGAAAATATGACTGGATGAGCATTTTTATGGTACTGAATTCTCATTCCATCTCATCCTGTTTTAATTTCAAGGACACTGACATTTTTGGTTGCACTTTCTTTAGCCTAGTGAAGGTGCTCAAAATTATCGCATCGCATCGCATCATAGTTATGGTTACGGGGGTCGTGGAAGAGGAAGAGGAATTGGGGTATCTTTGCTTGATCTACTGTTTAATTTTTGATAAATTGGGATAACTGACCTTATACGTGTATGAACTAATTTTATTGGAATACTTTGAAACTTTTTGAAGTGGGGATTTCTTATTTTAGTTTGAAGTTTAACTTCTTCATCACTGTCCCTTTTTATGGAATATTGCAATAATGCTCTACGGTGTTTCTTGATGTGATTATGAGATTTTTAATGGTTAATCTATTTTTGTATTTCCCCTTTTTAATGCTTGTTAAGCAATTCGGATGACATGGAGGAAAATTATGATAAATCTGCATTGCGGTTCTTTGACTATTTTGAACTTTATTTGTTGGTTCAAATTACCGATATTTGTGAGCTTTGTACCATTCTAAATGAGATTATAAAAGTTCGAAATAATGATATTTGCAGGGTCCACGCCCAGTCACCAAATTACACTATGATTTTGATTTCATGGCAATGAATGAGAAGTTCAATAAGGATGAAGTATGGGGTCATCTTGGTAAGACCAAGTCACATTCAAAAGAAAAAGACGGGGAAGATGTTAGCGATGAGGATGATGGTCAAGATGGATACAATGGTGAAGAATCAAAAAATGAGGTTAAGGTTAGTATATTCAACATCTTGCATGAACCTTGAAGCTTGTTTGTTCTGTCTATGTATTAAAAAATGGTCATTGCCTGATTCTGCTTTTTCATGATATACTCATTTGTTTACAATAAGGATGATTTCTTCGACACACTATCTTGCAATTCGCTTGACCATTATCCACAAAATGGAAGGACTAGATACTCTGAACAAGTGAAGATTGATACTGAGGTAAAATACATCTTGGTTTGATATTTTTTCTGGAGACAGTGTTCAATATATTTTTTTGATGTGGTGCAGACATTTGGTGATTTTGTGAGGCCTCGGGGTGGTCGAGGGGGCCGTGGCCTGTTACGTGGTGGTGGCGGTCGCTCTCGGGGTGGTTATTATGGGCAGTGGGTAGAAAAACAAGACAGACAAATTTGTGAGCTGAGAAGTGCTTTAAATGCTCATATCAGTGACACAGAGCTCAGAATACTTGTAGATGGTATAATGAATCACTATTCTCACCTTTTCCGCATGAAATCGGTATGCAAAAGTGGATGTTTTCTATGTCTTGTTTGGTATGTGGAAAACAACGGTGAACGGTTTTTCTTGTGGATTGGAGGATTTCGCCCATCCGAGCTTCTCAAGGTGATGCTTCATATCTTTACATGAACACTACAATAGTGTGTATTTTCTTGGATCAGAATCTCGCCACAAATCATGTGACATTTAGATTTTGCTGTGTCTTCATTCCTTTATCAAGAATTACATACGCACACTTGACATGTTGTAACATCCCATGTTTGAAATGCGGAAAATTTTTTTTTTCTAACAAACAATCAGAGTAGAGCAATAGAGCGAAAGAGTAATTGGATTCTTAGCCAAAACATCAACCATTGTGTAACATTGTAATGATTACAGTAATCCTAAGGTTTAGAAAGGAAATAACAGAGAGAAACGAAGCGATAAGATAGATAAATCTTCAGCTGCATGCCTACTCTGGGTATTTGCCTCGATCCACGAACCGTGGTCCTCCTGACCCTGAAGCTACAGCTGAGATTCAATTCAACGCATTGAATCTCAGGTAACGGTTAACCTCATACCCAAACAACACAGTATATGGCCAACAGATATTCAAGAGCTAATACAACAGTATATCATAAGCATACTAGAGATGCATGATCATTATGCCGACAAAACATAAGCACGGAGCAATATGTAAAGCCCCATAGGGTAAATAACAACAACGGCTGCACTATTCACCGGTGCCACGATAAACACTCGTGTCCTCGCCGCTAGGAAAACATAACGGCATTCCAAACATAACCCGTTTAAAACTGTCTGTATAACGGTCTACGACATATCCTTGACATATATGCATTTAAGAAGCACAAGATTAGTGTTACAGTACGCGTCCGTACCTTCGTTGGCAACGTTAGGTACTACCGGCGAAAAACGTACTCTTACGGAAAAACGTGAACTTCAAACAACGGTTCGTCGGGCGGCGTGACGACAGTAAATCGAGATTCGATATCCTATAAGAATAATATCACTTTTATTAGTGATTTGACACTATAATTGGCATTTTAGGTAAAAATTACCATTTTTCCCTTCTACCCCTAATCGGCGGAATTTCGCCAGCACTTCGTTACTCTGACAAATTTTCTCCCGAAATTTTGCCAGAACTTCGACGCCATTATGATTTTTCGAAAATAATGACTAAAATAGCCCTCCCATATGATACCCAATCATACTTGAAATTTAAAGGCTATTCTAACAAATTCTACCCTTGCTTTTAAAAGAACTGCGAAAACTTCAACTTTTCAGCGACTCGATCCCTACTATGTTTACACCTCTGCATATTTTTTCAACGCAAACAAGGCTCTAAAACATTTTTAGGAATCTTGTCACCTACTTTCTAAATCTAACTAACAATTCTACTAACTACTAAACTAAAAACAAAAGACCGAAAGACTTACCCGTTGAAGACTTTCCGGACAATTCTCTGAGGGCTACGCACACATTCCCCAGAGCTCCTTTCTCTTCTTTCTCAACCAAAAATTTCGGCCAAGAGAAGGAAGAAAAGGTGTGAGAATTATGAAGGAGGGGGTATTTATATGGTTTTGAAGGGACAAGGTGGGAATTTCCAAAATTGTTACTTTATGCCCTGGTCACTAGTTTTCCCCGATCGGTACCCGATTCGCGTGATTTCGGAGAAATCTCAAAATTCTGGATTTACAACTTTGAAGACATGTTCTCACTTATTAGAAATGTCCAAGTTAACCTAAATTTCAATTCCATATAGGGTTCCAACTGTCAGTCTAAAGTTCCTTGAAAAACGTGTCCGTACGGGTCCGGTTCCAGAACACATTTCTGGAAACATCATCATCTCCAGAAAAATTCACTGATTCCAAATATGTCAAAATAAATTCAAACCCATTCCTAAATGTTGAGTTAGAATTTATTTTCCTTATTTCAAAAATATGCCTATATGCATTTTTCCTATTTTGTTTTATTAGGAAAAAGCACAAACGGCCTCGGAATTAACTTCCTAAGAGGTCACTTGAAGGTAAAAACTCACTGATCAATATTTTACCTTGACCTTGGGATTCCTATTCCTAGATCTCTAGATAGGATCCGTTTCCTAATTTTAAAATCACTATTCACAAATTTTGCTTTAATTAATTATAATAATAAAATATTGTGCAAGTTGCACAACTTGCTTCCTATCCTATTTTTATTTTCTTTTTACTTTTCTTTGGCCCAGAATTTCGTTTGCCCCTTTAATTAATTTAATAAATATTTATTTTTTATTTACTTAATTATTTAATGATTTATTTATTTAATTTTTCCAAAAATTCCAACAAAAATCCCTAATTGGTCCATTCTTGTATTTAGGCCTAAAAATACCTAAACTCAATGATTTTTCATAAAAATTTCCAATTAATTAGTAAATACATTTTTACTAATATTCCACTAATTTCCAATAATTTTTGAGCTTCACATAATTATTACTGAATTTCCTTTGCTTATGCTTAAGTAATTAGCCCAATATTACTTAATTACTTCATTATCACTTATTGATAATTTTCTTAATTACAAAGCCTCATTACCTTCATACTCTTGTATTAACATTAGTATTTTCATACCTCTTGCATTATTCCATAATTACAAGGGTATTTTGGCCTTTTACTTCTTTTTGAGTATTTTCCAACAATTTCTCCAATTTCATAATTTATAAAATTACAATAATTAGAGATTATATAGTCTCCTATCTCACTTGGTCATTTTACTGTCTTTCAGGATTTTTCATAAATTTTCTAAGTTATTTATGTTCCTTAGGGGCATTTTCGTCATTTTGACACTTTGGCCCTTAAATTTCCTAACTTCCTACAGAATTTCTACTTAGAAAATAGACTGTATTTATACAAGACCGGAGATTGAAATTTCACTTATCAGAAATATCCAACTTTTATTTATAATATTCCAGATAAATATCCGGGTATTACACATGTAAATGTTCACTGGGCTACTTGATTCAAATGTGATAATTTCTGTCATTAGAGTAACTTTGTAACATATGATGTATGTTGACAAGTTTATTTTTTAACTACAGGTTCTTGTCCCTTTGATTGAACCTTTGACAGAACAACAACGAATGGATGTTTATAACCTTGGACAATCATGCTAGCAAGCAGAAGATGCCCTTTCACAAGAGGGAGACATTATTAAAAAAAAAAAAAAGATTGCAGAAGCTAGCTACATTTGTGCCTTAAGTTTTTTTTTTTCCTTGTGATTTAGGTGATATTCTCTTCATTAAGAGCTGTTTTCTGTTTGGTCTTATTTTAATGGAAATATTGCCATCCAAACAAAGAGTTATTGTTTCCCAAAGAAATAAAATTGCAATTTTGGGATGAGCAAGTCATGCCAAACCAATTCATAAAAAATTACAATTTAGATTAAAATAGAATGCTTAAGAATTCTCTAAATGCCAAGGAGAAGCTGATCTCTGAATTGAACATGGAACTTCACATTTTATTCTTGCGTATGCACAAATCCCATAGTAAGACCAGTGTGTCCAGTACCCATTTGTGTTCAATTGGTGCTCTAACGACAGGTAAAGTCATGATTTGTTTTTTCTTCATGATGTATAAAATATGTTTGCACAAAATCCCCATAGTCTCAAGTTTTCCACAAGAACAATGAGCTATGAACATTTCAGTCAAATGGTAGTCCACAATTGCCCACCACTTTTTATCAACTTCAGGAGACCCCACTCGATACTTGATCACATTTTTGTTCGTTGAAATCTTTTCATGAAAGTAATCATGTATGGCAGCCTTCCACTCTCTTTTAAAGATCTCAAATAATTTTCTTGTGTAACGTTCTCCAGCTATTGCTTCAATTGGATGATTAGTCTCCAAAATTGCTTTTGTATTTCTACTTTTGAAATCCTCGTTTTCTTCTGCATCCCTCCTGGACTTGATTGCTCTGTCATACTGGGTCACAAAGTCATTTAACATCGTGTTAGAGTTGACGTATCCATCAAAAAATGAATTGATGCTCTCACTTCGGCCACTTGTGGTCATTCCAGCAAAAAATGTATTTTTCAAGTATACTTTTGCCCAATGATGACGTGAGTTATACATGTTGGACAACCAACTACCTGCTTTAATATCATATTTAGTCATCAATTCTACCCACTTGCCTTCGAACTCTTCAATGTCTCGACTTTTATACCACTCACGGAAGTCAATATCAAAACTATCTTTATATTGTGTGCGCAAAGCTTGACTATGCTCCATAACATGTTTTTGATATGCCATGCACAAAAACGGTGTCGTGCTTCTGGAAATATATTAGCAATTGCTTTTCCTATAGCTTTGTCTTGATCTGTGATAATAGCAATAGGAGACTTGTCAAACATACATGTTCAAAACTGTTCAAACAACCATGTAAATGTTGCCTCTGTTTCATCTTCTAATAAAGCGGCTGCAAATAAAATTGATTGCCCATGGTGATTAACCCCCACAAAAGGGGCAAAAGGAAACCTAAACTTGTTCGTTTTATAAGTCACGTCAAACACAAGGACTTCACCAAAATGCGCATATGCAGCTCTCGATCTACCATCCGCCCAAAAAACGCTTCTTAGTGTACCATCTTCTGCCAGATGCATATCAAAATAAAAAGCTCCATCAAGAGCGGACTTCCTTTGAAAGTGTTTGATGACGCCTTGACATTCTCGTCCTACATTATTCTTTCTTTGTCCTGATAGAATAGTGGTGACTTGAATAGGAGTAATATTAACTTCTTTGTTCATAGCATTCACCACCTTTGAAATTTTTGAAGACGTTAAACCTTCTTCGAAAAGCTTAGTAACAAGTGATTTAGTGAAATTTGAGCGTCGTAAATCACCATGAGAAGGAAACTTCTTCACCTTTGAAGGAGTCATAATCAATGGATGATTATGTGCATCACTAAACTTCTCCACGATCCATAATCCATCCACTAACTTTACTTGTAACATCGCCAAACAATTTGTCCTTGAATCCCTACGCCTTTTGAAATTGTGATCACCAACTATTTTGTCATTTTGTTTCTTGACACCTTGCTTTGAGCACACATAATTCCACCTATATATTTGCTACGTTTTCATATTCCTGCTAGTATATTGCTTACGTGTTCCAAATCCTTTACCTTGTGCATAATCATTATAGAAACCATAAGCCTCTTCTCATTGTCTTAAACACTCTCCCTAAAATAGGTGCCTCACTGAATCCACTATCATCATCTCCCACAATTTCTTGTACACTATCATCACCATATTCATCTTCCATGATTTGACATTGATCATCTTCTCTGAATTCATCATTGTCTTTCTCCAAATCAACAACGTCATCTGCATATACTAAGCTTCCACTTATGTCAATGTCTTCTATAGTTGTTATCTGCGAGTGATCCATTACAAAGCTTTGAAAAAATTGACCACTAACCTGTAAAATTTTTACATCATTTACCAAAATAAGCTGAAATAAATTTCATGAAGATAGCCAAATCTCAATAAATCGAAAAGAACACCAAGATAAAAACATATGTGCAGGTGATCATTGTTTATGCATAGCCATCATCCCTAGAACAATTATTCATTATTGCATAATTGTTTTCTACAGCAATTTTTGAAAACATAGAATTATGCAGATAAAAGCCAAGAAAATTTCTTATATACAGTCAAATATAAGATAGTGATGAACTATGCAGATATCGATTTTTGATAGCAATTTTTGAAAACAGATAATTATGCAAATAGAGATGAATTACTATTGTGATGAACTACTGAATCAATTATCATTGGAAATTGTGATGAATTATTTCTGTGTTGAACTACTGATACAATTATACTGATACCTAATTATTTCTCGGTGCCAATTAATAGGGTTCGGGCACCATATTACCTAACGTTTATTACCTTAGCTCTCAAGGCTTCCACATATGATTTGAGCACTCGGTTATCAGTATCAGCGTCACGAAAATGTTGATCAGCATCTACAAGCTGCTTGGATAGAGTTGTATTCTCCACACTCAATTGCTCCACCTGAGAAAGCAATAAAATTCAAAACTTATTTTAAAGAAAGTGGAAATACAACGACAAAGAGCACCATAACTGAGAGAAATATGTAGCGCGCGTGTCCATATCTTAATTACCGATTATTCAGATACCTTACTAGGCGCAATAATTCTAGTATTACACACACACTGGACAAATGCAGATTAATCACCAAGGGAAAATCAATTAATAGGGTTTGGGTTCAGCGATCTCTCACGATCATTGTTTCCAAAGATGCAGTATTATTTCTCCCGAATAGGGTTCAGCGATATCTCACGATCAATTAATATTTTTGCGTGTTTTTTTGTCCCGCGATAATACAGTTATACTAAATAAAACGATGCAGTTTAACTCACTGGACAAATGCTTAGGTCCTGTGACAGGACATCCGCTTTTCCCTATATATATATATATATATATATATGAGGTAGGATATTCTCACTACCTCATTTTTTCACTACCTGTTCACTACCTATTTATCATCGTCAGATCTGTTTTTTATCCAATGGCTCTGATTTACCCTACTTAATCCCCTTTTCCATTCTCCATTTCTCCCTCTTTCCAAGCACAGCACCTCCGAGCGATCTGCATACCTCCGAATACTCCGTCGTCCCTCCTCCTCCAGCGATCGCCGTCTACAATTAATCGTTGGTTTTGCCATCGACACCGTTGGTTTTTCTGATTGCCGTGATCTTTCAACAATTAAACGTTGGTTCTTTAGGGACTTGGTTAATCTGTTTTGATTTTCTGTAATAAACATTTGATGCCCCCCTTTTCGTTAATGGTTTTTTTTTGTCAGAAAGCGCTAGAACCGCATAAAAACGAATTCTTGCGATGTGGGTATCTCTAATTACAGTCATTTGAAAACCTAGGGTTTATATATAATTTAGGAAGAAGGGGATAATAATATTTAGACAGGATGAGAGCAGATGCACAAGGGATGAAACATGTTTCGTTATTATAGTTTATAGTCAGGAACGTAACATTGTTGAATTTTCGGTTTTTTTCTTTTCCTGCCTTGATTGGGGAATGACGATGCTATTCAAGCTCAACGATGGAATGCTAAACTGCGAATTCAAATTTTTTTTTTTTAAACAACTTCTCAAAAAAGAGGTAGGGACGACGATCGATGGGAGGAGGAGGGATGACGGCGTGAGGAGGAGCGGTGCAGAGGAGGGAGTTTTTGTCAATCACTGGGAGGAGCTGCGGATCGAGGGAACGGAGGAAAGAGGGAAAATTGGAGAATGAAAAAGGGGATTAAGTAGGGTAAATCACTCTATATGAGGTAGGATATTCTCACTACCTCATTTTTTCACTACCTGTTCACTACCTATTTATCATCGTCGATCTGTTTTTATCCAATGGCTCGATTACCCTACTTAATCCCTTTTCCATTCTCCATTTCTCCCTCTTTCCAAGCACAAGACCTCCGAGCGATCTGCATACCTCCGAATACTCCGTCGTCCCTCCTCCTCGGCGATCGCCGTCTACAATTAATCGTTGGTTTTGCCATCGACACCGTTGGTTTTTCGATTGCCGTGATCTTTCAACAATTAAACGTTGGTTCTTTAGGGACTTGGTTAATCTGTTTTGATTTTCTGTAATAAACATTTGATGCCCCCTTTTCGTTAATGGTTTTTTTTTGTCAGAAAGCGCTAGAACCGCATAAAAACGAATTCTTGCGATGTGGGTATCTCTAATTACAGTCATTTGAAAACCTAGGGTTTATATATAATTTAGGAAGAAGGGGATAATAATATTTAGACAGGATGAGAGCAGATGCACAAGGGATGAAACATGTTTCGTTATTATAGTTTATAGTTAGGAACGTAACATTGTTGAATTTTCGGTTTTTTTCTTTTCCTGCCTTGATTGGGGAATGACGATGCTATTCAAGCTCAACGATGGAATGCTAAACTGCGAATTCAAATTTTTTTTTTAAAACAACTTCTCAAAAAAGAGGTAGGGACGACGATCGATGGGAGGAGGAGGGATGACGGCGTGAGGAGGAGCGGTGCAGAGGAGGGAGTTTTTGTCAATCACTGGGAGGAGCTGCGGATCGAGGGAACGGAGGAAAGAGGGAAAATTGGAGAATGAAAAAGGGGATTAAGTAGGGTAAATCAGGGCCGTTGGATTAAAAGTAGATCTGACGGTGATAAATAGGTAGTGAACAAGTAGTGAAAAAATAAGGTAGTGAGAATATCCTACCTCTATATATATATATATATATTCGTAATAGTAATCTAGGAAAAAATTGTAATTTAAAATTTAAAGAGATGATATAACGATTCATATTATTTAGTTCGGCTCGCTCTTTTTAAATAAAATAAATTAATCACTTTTTTTATTTGTTAATGAGATGATACTAATCTAATTAATACTCCTTCCGGTCCTAATTATAGGAGCTGTTTAACCGATTTTGAGGGGATTAAGGAGATGAGTTAAATTAGTTAATTTTACTCATTTTCCTAAAATACATTTATATAAATTTAAAATGATATAAGTAAAAGTGAATTATAACCCGCCACATATCTCTCCAACTAATTTTCCTTTCCACATGCTTTTTAATTGAAATAATGGTCTTGCTATATAAACATATATGTGTGTATATATATGTGTATACATATAGATCTATCTACATACATACATACCTAGATACACACACACATATATCTACCTACACACACACACATATATATATATATGTGTGTGTGTTTATGTGTGTGTGTGTGTTTGTGTACATATATATATATATTAACACACATAAACACAGATATACATATATATGTACACACACGTATACATACATATATATAAATACTCCTAATAATAAGTATAAATATGAGTATTATATGAAACAATTGTCAAAAGTTAAAATTTACTCCTATAATTAGGACAAAGACCAATTCCAAAATTTATTCCTATAATTAGGAACGGAGGGAGTATTAATTTAAGCATGCATATATAATGACATCCCCATGTTTTTTATATTTTTCATATCCCGTACCCAATTTCGGTGCATATGAGTGCGCACAGAATATGCTTTGGATCCCGTTATTTTACCAAATCCTCTGGCTCTCTACAAGGTTTTTTTTTTTTCTCTCCAATCTCTCTCTATTCCTTTTTTTTTTTTCATGTATATTTTACTAGTATTATTAAGTTTTGAGCAACTATTTACATTTTCAAAAGGACTTAAATGTCAAAAAAATACAATAGAAAATTTTTAAATAAAACCTTAAAGTTAATGTTTTTTTAGACCTTGACTTTTAATTGATTATTAAAACTACTAAATCACACACTTTCTTTTGAGTACGAAATATAACCAAGATAATGCTGTCAATTCTCATATAATTAATATCCTAAGAATCATCAAGCTTGTATCTTTTGAGTAAATACCCAATAAATTCTTTATTTGATGTCAATCAACTACCATGTAAAATTAAGTCGAGAAACAACGTAGAAAAATGTGTCAATGATTATAACATCAATAATAACAAATGTATATAATAAGAAAATTGCCTCACAATATCATTGTGTTATATCAACATTCCTTTTTTGATATTATTTATATCAACATTCTCGTCTGTGTTGAAATTCGACATAACATCATATGAATCTCTATGATAGCAGCAGTAGCTTCAAAAGCTGGCAAAAAAAGAAAAAAGAAGAAGAAGTAGCTTTACAGAAATATATATATTAGTTTTATTTATAAATTCTGAGTCTTATCAAAGTCTCTGGCTCCACAAATTTTTTCTCTCCCAATTTGCCTTTTTTTTTAAAACATTTCTTAGGTTTTCTGCAACTTTTTTCATTTTCATAAGGATTTCAGTGTAAAAACAATAATAATAAATTTTAAATACAACTTGTGTTGCGTTGTTGTTTTTCTGGTTACAAACTTGTGTTGCATTGTTAAAACTTACAAATCATGCATTTTCTTTGATGTCCTATAAATTCTTCTGAGAAAGTACCCTATAAATTCTTTATTTGATGCCCATCAATGTCCCCTGTAAAATTAAGTCAAGGAACAACATAGAAAATTGTGGTCTCTAATTATAACAGCAAAAATAACAAAAGGCCTTATCTTACATGTGCTATATGAACAATCAATTTTTTAGAATGTGGTCTCTAGTTACAACTCTACCTAATTATATTGAAACTTGATATTACATTATACTCATAGTGCAAATTATATTATGAACGATATCTTATATTAAGAACAGGAAGTAGTACAAGGTTGTATCCTCAAGAATTTATGTGGTAAAAACAGCAGCTTGAAAAACATATTATCACAGCATACTGCTGTCAGTCATGAACATACTTCAATAACCTGAGGCACAAAATTTGAAAAAGAAAATCATAACAAGAAGAAATAACAGAAAAACTTCACCATGATTGGCAGAGTAAGCAATCATAACACAAATGCTTTACCGAGACCTCCAGGTGCTGATAATATGATTTCCAGAATGCATATACTCATTAAATCTGTTCAAAGTTCAAACCATGAATGAACATGTCCAATCTTCTATTACTCCCTTCTTAAGGGGTGGTTTGGCTTAGCCTTTTTTCTTTAGGTAAAATGGTTTAGCTTTTTCTAATTACTTTTGTGCTTTACAAGATAAAACTCATCTAACATATTTACTTCATACGGTACAAAATCATTTAGACTGAGGTAATCGAAACAAGCACTCTACATAGCATGCTAGCAGCGATTGTCAAGAGAATATATGCTGTTGCTGCTACCAACCATAATGTTGATTGCGGTTTCACCCCATCATGTTTGAACCAAAGCCAGCTCCTGATCCACCGTATGGACCGCCTTGAGGATAATTCGGTGCTCCAACTCCATAGCTGCCACCATGAGGACCAGTGCCAGGCAAACCACTTGACCGATAAGGTGCTCCCCGGCCTTGAGGAGGAAATGGTCCACTGCCATAATCATATCCCCCACCAGGGTTCCCCCCTGGAGGGTATCTTCCAGGCCCACCAAAGAAACCTCGAGGCCTCTCATTATGATGGCTCGGCCCAGGCATTGTTGGGTTTAGAGCTGGGCGCATATGGGTGTGTGATGGCCCGGGCTGCTGAGTGGTGGGAAGATGAGTGTGTTGCTGGGGTTGCTGCATTCTCTGACGTCTAGCAATCTCTTGAATTTGTCGCAGTCGCTGGCGCGTTTTGTTTATCAGGAGCTCATGTGATGGCTCATATTTGGGTAAACTGTGCCATACGCAGAACTAGATTGAGATTGGATACTTCTTTTTTGGGGATAAATATGGGTTAAAAACTCAAGAGCAAGCACTTTGAAAGTCATACCTCTTCGGTTCGCATGGAAAAGGATCAGTCCAGAAATATTCAGCATCAAGTGCATCCTTAGCAGTAATTCTCTATTAAATAATACGATTTAGTAAAAGAAGAAATAATGTTGGGAAGAGAAGGTTCATCTTGTAGGAGAATAAGATATTCTCAAACCAGAAATACAAGAAGAATGTCAAAGACAGACCAAATTAGCAAAATCCCTATCAAATTTAACAGTGCAGACTGCAGAGCTTCCCAATCTCTCTGTATATCAAAAACTAAGAATTCCTCAAGAAACTCGTTTGCATGCATATACATAATTCTATTCCCTAACAGATTTGATGACAAAGACATGCCCTTAGAGAACTATTCATGCCTCTAAAGCCAAACAAACAACTGAATACCAGAAAACATATATTGCTGCAGTAGTTTGTTTTCCTTATTACTAAATCCTTAGAACCAAATTAGAATAGAAAACATTAATTTCCCGGTGGATAAAGCTCCAAACTTAGTTCAGACCCATTGGAGATGTACCTGAGCAGGATCAAGTGTCAGCATCCTCTCCAACAAATCTAAAGCATGATGATCAAAACTAAAATCCAAGCATGAGGAAGAAAAGCTATTTAGATGATTAACGAGGGCACATAATGCAACAATATATGATATTAATGCTCATAGAGTGGTACTCACTGTCTGAAAGATTCTCTCAGGCATCTTTTCATTGGTCTTGTTGGCTTCAATTGATTATACAATGGAAACTTTGAAACCCCAGGCCAGTTCGCCTGATCTGGTGCTCCACACAGCTCAAAAATTTTGCTTAGTTGATCTGGCTAAAATTTTTACAAAGAAAACAAGAATAACACTCTCAGCTGTCTAAGAAGTAATACACCAAAGGCCTTAATAATAAAACACGACTTGGAATCAGTGCATGACACACAACATACTTCTTAAATAAAGGAAATAAGAAAGTTGAAGCCAATTACCTTAACATCATAAATTGTCTAACCAAAATGAAAATTTGGAGTTAAATTACTACTTAGATCAACACAAAAATAAGACCCTGATTTTGAAGCCACTTTGATTGAAGTAAAAAGGTAATTACCATTTGTGAGAGCAGAAGTTTACAATGTGCCCATTAAAATATGGTAGCAAGTACTAAGCTGGAAAGCAAAATAAGAAAGCTAATATCTTCTGACAATAATTTTTAGCTTCATTGACAACACAACAGGTACAACCAGACCTAGCCTACATCCAGTAACATATTTACTCATCTGCTAGTGTGCTTACCTTGAGTTCTCATGCAAACTAATCAACCAATCTCACTTAAAAAGATATAAACCACAATAATCTTATGCATAGAAATATCAATAACCTCATTCTTTCCAAGGAAGATAGGCTTGCCATGAAGAAGTTCAGCAAAGGTGCATCCAACTGACCACATATCAACAGCAGGCCCATACATTCTTGCTCCTAGCAGCAGCTCTGGGGGCCTGAAGTATAAATACAAAACCCATTATTGTACTCCCAATTCATAAATCCCCCTTTCTAAGAACATCCATGCAAAAATTAAAATAAAACTCAAATGAATACAAAGACACACCATTTACCTGCAATATAATGTGATAACAAGATTTGTGAGTCGTACATTGTGGCTTTTAGAAATTGAACGTGCCAGTCCAAAATCTGCAAGCTTCAGATTACCTTCATTGTCTATAAGAAGATTGGATCCTGCATCAAATCAAAATACATGAAATAGGCATATCATATTAAACCAAAAAATAAAATACAAAAATCATGCTGTTATTTAAACCTTTTATATCACGATGAAGTACTTCACTTGCATGACAATAATGAAGCCCCCTCAAAAGCTGTCTCATATAACACTTGGGCCAGAACGAGCAAGTCAGACAATGTTTAAATGAATTATTATTACTTTGATTCAAACGATATTTGAAGTAGAACCTTGATTTGAGGAACTGAAAATCTCATCCCAGGTCGATAAGTAAGACCAGCCAAATCATGGTCCATGTATTCAAATACCATATAGATACCACCTTTATATTTGTTACCATCTGTGATCTCCAGCAAGAGATAAATGCAGACAAGGTAAGACACCATGGAAAAAGGAATTAAAGGGATTTGACAGAAGCAGTAGAACCACAGAGCAAACAAGGTACTGTTGTGCTAGTACTAAAATAAAGTTAATAGCGAAAATAAATACCTGGCTCCCCTTGCTCACCTTTCTCAGGGCCTGCAGAAAAAATATACCTGTCCTTTTAACAGCAAGAGGCAATTATATCACAACACACAAGTAGAAGTGGAAATCTTTACCTGATGATGTCACTACCTCTTTCAGCTTAATAATATTTTCATGTTTTATTTTCCTTAAAATGTTGATTTCCCGAATGGCAGTTATGGGAAACTGCACCCAAAAAAACCAACAATTCAGAGAAGAACCTAGGAATACAAGGTAAGTAGCAGATAACCAATAACACTTTCTAAATTATGTAGAGCTACTTAAGATTCTTATTTTGGCTGAGATCAGCAAGCATGTAAATAAAAATTATATGTTATGCATCCCTAATAGAGTAAATAACATTCAGCAAGGTGATTAAATAGATACCCCCTCTCTCTCATTTTCCATTCTTATTTTCTTCAAAGCAACAAGTTCACCTGTTTCGATTTCTCTAGCCTTGTAAACTAGGCTGCAAGCACAAAGGTATAGATCAGTTCCTTTTAAAAGAATTAGCAATGAATAATGCACTGAGAAACAAGATTTAGGGAACAGAAGTAGACTATAAATCTCAATCTGCAGTCTATAACTCTCAATCGTATGTCTTAACTAGGGGAATGATCAAGGTATCAAAACAGACCTGTCTTAGAAATGCAGGAGTTATACAGGTCCAACCACATGAAAATGCTAACAACTACAAATAGTATAATCAACATACAGGTAGTCTAGATTTTGATTGGCATAAAGTCCAAAGATTTTGTTTGGGTGAAGTACCTACAAACCACGATGCTTTTCCACTTGAGGGGAGAAAACTTATCTTGAGGTCAAAGACAGTTCTAAATAGTGAACACCAATTCTTTCAGGTTTAACAAAATTTTATGGCCATTAAATCCTGTTGGATCTTCTAATCAAAAGAGAAAAAGCTTATCTTTCACCCTACAAGCATGACATTAATGGATTTACAGCAAGACTTTGGTAAACCATGTAAAAATACTATTATTATTTTCATTTATCAGATGAATAGCTAAGTTTGTAAAAAGTTTAGAACAGACGTATAAATAAATAGACCGAGATGGAGCAACAAAATTAGTAGCATGTGGGCCATATGCAAAACATAAGTTACATAACTACAAGGCAATGAGCCTGGGCACTTTTGTTCCGAAATCTAGGAAAGTAAGGAGTTAAACTGTTTTGGCAAATCGAGAATTAATTGTGAGTGAAATAGGTCAGATTTATCAATTAATTAGGATTATGACAGATCTGGAGACATTCTCCATTCCGGTGGTCTCATATTTAATCCCAAACCAGAATAATAACTCTCAAAATAATCCCAAATCCAGTAGTCTTGCAGCATGAACGAACACTAACACATAATTTTTATTTACTGATTATGTTTTTTTTTCCACTGTCATTATGTGTGAAAGTCCTGCCAGTGCTGCGAAATAGCAAGTACTTTGAAGATAAAGCTTCTATACCTGACAGCATGCATAGCAGGAAATTATAAAACCTCACTTACCAGCTAATTAACATATTTTAACTCCTCTGGTCCACAGGTGAAGACAAAATTTCTAACAACTTGAAGCTTAAACAATATACATTTATTATCTTCCATTCAGTTGCCCAAAGAAATTAAAAAAAAAACCAATAATATGGTCAGACAAAAGTTGTCTCCGATAACCATAACCACATCACACCTAGATAGAGAGAAAAAACACAACCGGATCATATATTTAACAATTCCAACTATGAATAACTGTAAAAATAAGAAACAGCAGTAACAATTAACAGGTACAGTAATGCTGCATAAAGTAAAAGTAAAGTTAAAACTGAGTACTGAGTCTACTGACCCATAAGTTCCCTCGCCAATCTGCTCCAACTTTTCAAAACAATCAACACTTCTGGATCCCCGTGTAGCGTACTCAGTAAGGTTCAACTGCCCAGGGGCGGCAACACTCATCGCTCCTAAACACTGGATCCCTCTTCAAATTCAAAAATAGGAAACCTAGCAAATTGAGAAGATTATGGGGGGAGGGGGAATTCAATAGAGGGTCAATTAAGGTTTTCCAAGACCAAGACAGTAGGAGAAAAACAGCACATTATTAGTGCAATACCATCAGAATCAAACAGAGTCGGTTTCTTTTGAGAAAGACATCGTAGACATTAGCAGAGTGCTGTGGTAGGAATGGAATGGAAGCTTCTTCTTGTTCTCGTTCTTATTTTTAAAAATCAAAAGGAGCTCAAAGAAGCCAATCCTAAAACACTATGGTATTGAATAAAATAAAACATTCATGAGGGGTGAAATAAACTCAAAAAAGGCTTACCATTTCTGGTCCAACTATTCCTAATATCCTCTGCCGAACCAAAGAATGGGCAATGTATGATACACCTTTAAGTTAACAACGAAAATTTTATCTATGAATCCATTCTCAGACTCTCTCTATTTCTTCCTTACCTCCCAAGCTAAGTTTAAGCCCATGAGAAAACTCCATACATTGAGTTATTGAACAGGTTCACAGTTTAGAGGCAAATCACCCTCAAAAAACTCCCATTCCCGTCTCTAAAGATTCCAGCACGAGCCGCTTCCCCGTTAGACCCACCGGTCCTTCTACATTCTCCATACACATCAGGAGGGGGTAACCACCATAATCAGTGTTTCTCTCCTCTTAGTTCCCCGCACTTCCCATCACCGACTTGCAAGATAGGTTCGTTGATGATTTCATCGTTCATTATCGATTCAGTTCTTTTTTATTGTCAATTGAAAAGCTAAAAGAACTGAACCAAGAAAAAAAAAAAATACCTGAAGCTGACGCCAGAGAGATCGACGGCTGCCGGAATTTCCTCCTCCGCTTCTACCCTCACTCCGACGTCGTCCTTGTCGTTGCCTCTGAGTTCGCGTACTTATATTTAGTCTAGAACTTTCTCTTCTTGAATTTCCTTTGGGAAGCTTGGACAGTGATCGGAATGGGGAAGAAGGAAAGGAACAGTTCCTTAATAAGTTGTGCCACAGTCCACAGGGGATTCGATTGATTTTGAATATTTACTTTTAGACATTAAAAAAATATTAAAGGAAAAAAATATTTTTTAAAAATGTTAAATTTTATTCATATTCTTTACAAAAACAGATATGTAATGAAAAATTTAATAGGATAATCTTTTGAATATTTAAATTTAATATTATCCTGATAACTTTTTCTTGGTCAAAATGTCACACGTTACATATGAGTTAGAATGGGAATTTAATTTGTATAAAAAAAAAAAAGAACTGGAATTTAAATTTATCACTTTTGGGTAAAAAGGGCTTTTTATCTTTACATTCGAGAGGCAATATTGCACTTAGTTATTACTTATTAGTACTGATGTTATAGTTTAGGGGACAAAATACTCTTTATCTCATTATTACTTTATTATTTTTTAATTTAAGTCATATGCAGTTAGTTCCTAACAGTTTGTAGTTAGTTAATAGTTATTCAGATTTCGAGCAAAAAAAAAAAAAATAGTTATTCAGTTATTCCGTCCTAACTGTTTGCAGTTAGTTATTAGTACTAATAATGTTATAGTTTAATGGACGAAATAATCCTGATCTCATTATTACTTTTTTATTTTTTAATTTAAGTCATATGCAGTCAGTTATTAGTTATTTGTAACTGTTTACAGTTAGTTATATTAGTACTAATATAGTTTTGGGAGACAAAATACTCTTTATCTCATTATTAATTTACCATTATTTTTTAATTTAGGTCATATGCAGTCAGTTATTAGTTATTCCTAACTGTTTACAGTTAGTTATATTAGTACTAATATAGTTTTAGGAGACAAAATACTCTTTATCTCATTATTAATTTACTACTCCAGTCTTAATTATAGGAGCAAACTACCAGAATTTGGGGAGATTAAGGAAGGACGTTAAATTAGTTAATTATGTGTATTTTCCAAAAATACCCCTCTGAAAATTAAAAATTACATAACACTCTTGCGATTGGAGCTACTACTCTTGCAATTGCGATTTCTCTAAGCCTCACTCCATCTTCGATTTCTCTAAGCCTAACACTCCATCTTTGATTTCTTCGAGCTCGCAATTCAGCATCGTCGAATACTCGACGTATTTACCAAAATACAGAAAGTATCATATTCTACGCTTATAGTATCCGAATATGGACAGAATCAATCTTTACATATAAAAAAAATTGAATTATCTTTAATTTACGTACGCGATGTTGATTATTCAAATTAATGATCGATATAACATGTCCAACTGTAACACTGATTAAAGATTTGCCAAAAAAGAAAAACTCATTAAGAAATCCAATACTCAAATAACCGCGCCTGAAAATAATACTCCATCGTTGTACAAATCAAATTAATCATATATATATATAATTACGATAAAGAAAGATAATGAAATTAATGTTTTATTAGGTTATATACTTCTTCTTTTTTTAATAAAAAATGGGTAAATATCCTTGGAAATGTTTTCCCAGGATGACCTAATATGTTTTCTTTATATGTTGGGTGAGATTTGAGTATTGTAAAACTCAATTGGAGGTAGATCTTCCAAAGTATATTGTACAACCACACATATTCAAACTAAGATATAAGATATTATGCTTAAGTGGTCAAATTCTCATTCCCTTGGGATCAATGACGACTGATACGACTTGATATTTTTTTATAAGCAAATGGCCAGGTATCGATATTTTGCAGGATTTCATACATAGGAGGTACTAACAATTTAATTTCATTCTTGCCAATAAAAATTTTAAACAATCACTCTCCATCAATTTTTTCATTTTTTATATACCAATACTTTTTTTTTTATCATTGTCACTACTAAAAAACATCGTATTACCCATGAAATTACCCACGGAATTCTGTGGGTAACTGACATTACCCACGGAATTCCGTGGATAATTAAAAATACTCACAGAAAATTTTCGTCGCAAAAAAAGACATGGCTTATTCTACCACATCTTTTTTTTGCAACGAAAATTTTCCGTAGGTAATTTTTGTTACCCACGGAATTCTGTATCTAATGTTTACCCACGGAATTCCGTGGATAATTCCCTACGGAATTTTATCAGTAGGTAATACGGTGTTTTTTTTATAGTATTATTCATTTAAACATTTTCAATTTTTTATTGTTGTTTAGTCATTTGAAGTCTACTCACATATACAATGATTGTTAAGGTATAAAAATATTCAGTTATTATAAATAAATAAATAATTCTACTCATATATATATAGACACGCATATTTATATCCATATTCATCATAAAAAAGGAGTGTGTGTATGTGGAGAAGCCTCTCCAGACCTCTATAAATAGAGGCCTCCACTTGCATTGTTTCGACATCTCAGTAATAGAAACACCTTGCAATATAATCTCTCTTCTTATCTCCCATCTTTTTTTGTTATGGTACACTGCTGTGCAAGCCTTGATTAGCTAACATGTTGCATGGAGAAACCTTGAACTTATAAACCATGCACACTTCTCTGGTGAAGGTTCCTTGATGTGGGACTCATAGCAAAGCACTCCATTTCAAAATTTGATGTCCCTGACGAGCAACAACTCCTCTCCATGGAACTTTACTCAATCTTCTGTCAGTTAAGACTCTCCGTAGGTAGTATTCTCTATGAACATTGGCTTCTTAATGGAAGCACTAATATTACGGGTAGAGCTGTCAAAATGGGCTGGACCCTGCGGGCCAACCCATTAAACCCCATGTTTAGCCCTCTTATCTTTAGCCCCCATCATATGGGGCTTATTTTTGGCCCTAGCCCAAAATAACCCCCACCCTTTTAGGGTTATAAAAGGGCCAACCCGCGGGCCCAATTTAAAAAACTGGTCCAAATTCCCTGTTCCAAGCTCATACGCCTCTTCTTCTTCTCCGTTCCCCGAAGGCCCCTTCGTGTGGCTGTAAGGACCTTCATCTGGTATTTTTCTTATTCTGTTAGTTCAATTGCTGCTTTTGTCGATTTCTGAATTCATTCCTCTCGATGACAATTCACGATTTTCAATTCATTGCAATATCTCTGGCCAAAAAAAAAAATCGTTAGAATATCTGGGGGTTCTTACTAAACTTATTTGCTTCATTCTCGAACAAAGATTCTCGGGGTTTTAACTTTTTCTAAGCATGTTCCGTTAACTGTGGGGTTTTAGATTTCACGGGGAACGGAGTTAAATATCACAATTGGCGATCGACCACAGTGGAGCTGATCTACATTACGTTTTTCTTGCTTTCTTATTGTGCACCTTACTGTGTTCATAGATTATTTTCATTCTTCCCCAGTTGGTCAATTAAATTATCTGCACTGATTTATATAGTTTCTAGTTAGTGTTGACAGATTTGTCAGCATCTCTAAAGTCATTCATTGTTGTTGGATAGGTTTGATTGATGCTACTGACTATTGTATTAGGCTCTTGTTTGTTCTTAGATGTTCATAAAAGAATTGTATTTTGCGATTTGGGATATGTTTTGATGTTTGGTTGTATTTTTGTTTGATTTAATGTTAGGAACTAAAAGAATTGTATTATGGATGATGAAGTTCAATATGAAACTCCACTTGAAGCGTCTGGAAGTTTTAAGATAAATAAAAAAGAAATCTCTAATGTGTGAAAGTATTTTACAAAAATTGGTAAGGACAAGGATGATTTTGAAAAGGCTGTGTGTAATTATTGTACTGCTGAATATGTAGTTGGTAGACATCCTAAGACCGGAAGTAGCTATGGAACTTCACATTTGGGTAGTCATATTCCCGTTTGTAAGATTCTTACAAACTATGAATTAAATGAGCAACATGGAAAGTCTAGTTGTAAAACCCGGATATTTATCTGGCATATTATAAATAAAAGTTGGATAATTCTGATAAGTGAAAATTCAATCTCCAGTCTTGTATAATTATAGCATATTTTCTAGGTAGAATTTCTACAGGAAATTAGGGAATTTAAGGGCCAAAGTGCCAAAATGACCAAAATGCCCCTGAAAGGGTAATTAACTTAGAAAATTTGTGGAAAAATCCTAAAAGGTAGTTAAATGACCAAGTGAGTAAGGAGAGTATATTATCCCTAATTATGATAATTTAATAAATTATGAACTTGGGAAAATTGTATAAGAGTGTTCAAAAAGTAATGAAAAGACCAAAATACCCTTGTAATTATAGAATAATGTTAGAGGTATGAAAATACTAATGTGAACACAAGAGTATGAAGATAATGAGGCTTTGTAATTAAGAAAATTATCAACAATTGATAATAAAGTAATTAAGTAATATTGGGCTAATTACTTAAGCATAAGTGAAGGAAATTCACAAGTAATTATATGAAACCCTAAAATTGGTGGTTTTTGTTTTAAAATTAGTAAAAACATGTTTACTAATTAATTGGAAATTTTTATGAAAAATAGTTGAGTTTAGGTATTTTTAAGCCTAAATACAAGAATGGACCAATTAGAGAATTTTGGGGAATTTTTAATAAAAATTGAATTAAGTAATTAATTAAATAATTAGATAATTCATGAAAAAGATTTACAAATTCAAAAAAATGCCCAGCCGAAAATTTGCCCAAAAATTTGAAGATGAGATCAAAGTATTAATATCATGATATTTTTCAAATTTTAGCACATGTGTTTTATTATTTAATAATATAATTAAAGTGCATGAATAGTAATATATAAATTAGGAAACGGACCTATCTAGAGATCTAGGAATAGGAATTTCAAAGTCA
The DNA here is from genome assembly GCA_025563575.1 of Acacia pycnantha. Taxonomy (NCBI): domain Eukaryota; kingdom Viridiplantae; phylum Streptophyta; class Magnoliopsida; order Fabales; family Fabaceae; genus Acacia; species Acacia pycnantha. The sequence continues at coordinate 5,863,143 of JAMWYP010000030.1, read as the reverse complement.
AAAGAGATTAATGATCAGTGGAATTTTGTCTTCCGTTAAACTCTTACGGAAGTAAATTCTGAAGTCGTTTGTGCATTTCCTAATAAAACAAAATAGGGAAAAATGCATATAGGCATATTTTTGGAAAAGAGGAAAATAAATTCTAACTCAATATTTAGGAATGGGTTTGAATTTGTTTAGACATATTTGGAATCAGTGAATTATTTCGAAGAGATTGATATCTCCGAAAACGAATTCCGACACCGGACGCGTTCGGACACGTTGTTCGAGAAAACTTCAACTGGACTGTTGGAGACCTATATGGAATCAAAATTTAGGTTAACTTGGACATTTCTACTAAGTGAGAACTTGTCTTCAAAGTTGTAAATCCATAATTTTGAGAATTCTCCGAAATCACGCGAATCGGGTACCGATCGGGGAAAACGGTTAGACTAGAGCATAAAGCAAGCCTAGTCATCATTTTGGACCAACCAAGGGCTGCCACATCATCATGGAGGTCGGCCAAGGCATGAAAAAGCAAGGGCAAAATCCATGTGTGATTTTTGGACATGAATAGTGTAAGACAACTTGGAAAATTCCCTATGTGTCCTTCCAAAAAGTCTATAAATAGGGAGCTTTGCCTTTGAAAATTTCTCACACCATTCCTTGCTTCTTCTAGCCGAAATCTAGAGGGAGAAACTAGAGAGAGAAGCTGGGGGAAGTTCTGCAGAAGTCTTCAACGGGTAAGTCTTTCGGGCTTTAGTTTTTTTAGTCTTTCGTTTTTAGTTTAGTAGTTAGTAGAATTAGTAGATAGATTTAGAAAGTAGGTGACAAGATTCCTACAAATGTTTTAGAGCCTTGTTTGCGTTGAAAAATATGCAGAGGTGTAAACATAGTAGGGATCGAGTCGCTGAAAAGTTGTAGTTTTTATAGCTTTTTCACAAGTAGGTGTTATAATGCTAGAATAGCCTTTAAATTTTCAAGTATGATTTGGTATCATATGGGAGGGCTATTTTAGTCATTATTTTCGAAAATCATAAATGCGTCGAAGTTCTGGCGAAATTTTGGGAAGAAAATAGCCTATGTAGCGGAAGCGCTGGCGAAATTCCGCCAAGTAGGGGTATAGGGGCAAAATGGTAATTTTTACCTAAAATGCCAGTTGTAGTATCAAATCACTAATAAAAGTGATATTACTTGTATAGGAAGTCAGGAATCCTAATTTGCTGCCTTTCTGTTGTCCAACGTGCATTTGTCGGACAAATCACTGTTTTCCGTTAGAAAGTACAAAGTTTCCGCCAGAAACACTTACGTACATCAACGAAGGTACGGACGCGTACTGTAACACTAATCTTGTGCTTCTTAAATGCATATATGTCAATGATATGTTCGTAGACCGTTATACAGACAATTATACGGGTTATAGTTTTGATAACACCGTTTTGTTTTCCTAGCGCTGAGGACACGACTAATTATCGTGGCACTAGGTTAACTGTTACAGAGATTCAATACGTTGAATTGAATCTCAGCTGTAGCTTCAGGGTCAGGAGGACCACGGATCGTGGATCGAGGCAAGTACCCGGAGTAGGCATGCAGCTGAAGACTGTTTCTATCTTTATCGCTTTACGCATTCCTTTCCGCTTTCTGTTTCTATCTGTTGTTTCTTTTTAAACATTAGGACTACTGTAATCTATACAATGTTACACAATGGTTGCTATTTTGGCTAAGAATCCAAATGCTCTTTCGCTCTATTTCTCCACTCTGATTGCTTGTTTGAAAAAAAAAAAAAATTTCCGCATTTCAAACTTGGGATGTTACACTAGTACAGTACAGATTAATCAAGTGGTCCATCGAGAAAAGCTTGCACGAGCCATAGTTTATCATGATCTGCCTTATAATTTTGTTGAGTATGAGATGATTAGGGATTGGATAAATTATATTAGTCCTGATGTTGTGATGCATTCTAGGAATATCGTTGTGTCAGATGTTCGAAAAATTTATGTCAAAGAGAAAGAAAAACTTAAGCAAATCATGTCGAGGATTCCTAACAGAGTGTGTCTAACTTCAAATGTTTGGACAACAACTACCAGTGAGGGTTACATTTGTTTAATAACTCACTTTATTGATGATAATTGGAGATTAATTAGTAAGATTTTGAACTTCTGTCGAATGAAGCCTCCACATACTGGGGTTGAAATGGAAACTACTTTGTTTGATTGCTTGAAGCAATGGGGTATTGAGAAGAAGATATTTTCTATTACACTGGATAATGTTGTTGCGAATGATAACATGCATCTTATATTAATAAATCATCTTCGTGTGCAAAACAAATTGTTGTGTGATGGTGAGTTTTTTCATATACGTTGATCTGCGCATATACTTAATTTAATTGTTCAAGAAGGTTTGAAAGTGGCTACTGAAGCATTATGAAAATTAGAGAAAGTGTTAAGTATGTGAGAGCATCGGATGGGAGGATGATTAAATTTCAAGATTGCGTGGAACAAGCTGGAATAGACACACTACAAAAAAAACGACAATTAGTAGCGGTTAAAATGACCTATTTGTAACGGTTTTTGACGTGACAAACGACATTTGTAGCGGTTAGAGGAACCGCGACAAAATCGCCTGTGGCAAGCCGATTTGTAACGGTTAAAAAAACCGATACTACATACACATAAACCGCTACAACCTCATTGCGGTTCAAGAAAACCGTCACTAAATCAGCGGGGTGACGTGTGTTTCGAGACATTAGTCACGGTCCGTAACCGTTACAAATCATCTTGTAGCGGTTCGATAACGATTTCATAACCGCTACAAAATAATGTGTTGATAATTTTGCCACCATAAATTTTTATTATTTTGAATATTTGTCGCGGTTACTAACCGCTACAAACATCCCGCTATTTTTCGCCAAAAAAAATTTGCCGCCATCTGAATATTTGTAGCGGTTTACAACCGCTACAAATAGTCCCGCCACATGTGCTTTTGAATATTTGTAGCGGTTGCCAACCGCTACTATAAACGCTACAATTTTATTTGAAATTGTGTAGCGGTTATTGCAACCGCTACAAATTCATTACGGTTTAAAAAAAAATTCATAACGCCATTTTATTTGAAATGTTGTAGCGGTTATTGAAATCGCTACAAATTCATTACGGTTTAAAAAAAAAATTATTATTTATCGGCGTAATTCAGTAATTATTATTAATATATCTTTTTAACAAAAATAAAAGGTAGTAAATTATGAAATTTAAATATATAAGGTGCATGTATAGAAACAAAATAATAAGATTATGTAAGTAGAATAAGTGCTAAGAAATGAGGTGATTAAAACAATACTGAATATTTAAAAATTATATGTACAAATCAATTGAATAATGTATATGAAAGAATAGGGAAAGTTGAAAGATATATCTCGTTCAACCGCAAAATAACAAAGTTTAATTAGTATCGAACTATAAATTAGTATGAGAAACATTAGAATTGATCCAGTTACACGGTACTTACCCGTTCAAACTCACAATGTTCAAACGTAAAAATATTTGAGATGACCGAGAGAAAACGTGGGTAGAAAAGAAGTTGAGGCGTATTAAATGAGGTTGGGTGGGGTATTTATGGTGGGGTCTGCGTATCATTTTGTAGCGGTCGGTGTCTCACTTTTTTGTAGCGGTTGTTATATTTAGTAGCGGTTTTGAGGGTTATTGTAGCGGTTATTGTAGCGGTTGAGTTTGTCGCGGTTTTAAGGGTTTGTAGCGGTTATATAACCGCTACAAAGTAATTTCGAGTTCTTTTTTTTAAAAAAAAACTTAAAGGGTTTATTTTTCCTAATTAATTTCGGATTTTTTAAGTGTTTGTAGCGGTTATATAACCGCTACAAAGTAATTTCGAGGTTTTTTTAAAAAACTTAATATTAAAAAGATTTCATATTACAAACATAGGCATTAAGTTTTCCTCTCAATCTTCTTCGACATCCCTACAAAGAAAGTTTACATAAAATGTTACGCGTGAGTTGAATACGTTTGAACACAATATAATTAAAACTTTAGTTAAATGTTTCAATTTCATAAAGCGTAAATTTAAAAACGTACCGAACTATAGGTAAATTGTCATCGCCGTCTGGGATGAAGTCTTGGCCGGCGGGCTGCAACGGCTCACAATCGTAGGCGACCTTATCACCATCGCCCATATCGTAAAGGTCCCGAGGCTTTAAGTGAACCACCATATTCCAATCCTTGTGCCTCTCATCGACGACATAATAAACCTGATGGGCCTCTGAGGCAAGAATATACGGCTCGTCATCTTCGGATCGACCACCGTGTATAGGCCGGGAGAAATTCACCGATGTGATGCCTAAGTCGTCTGCCGTGAGTCCCCGGACGTTGTGGTATTCGCCACAAACACTTGAACAACGTCACGGTGAATAGGCACGTGTAACTTATCCCGACCACATCAAGCGGCTTTCTATAATACGGGACGTCACCGAACCGCATGTTTCCGTCACTGCTGCTCGCATAACTCCTCGTCCCAAACGTGCCATATACACCGAGTTTTGGGTCGCAATCCACGATCTCGTGCGACGGTGCAAAACTTAAAACCATTGGCATTGTATGCCGTGAATCTTAGGGCGTGGTCAAGCGGGCCTCTGCGAGAGCTCGAATTCGGTGAGTGCGGGTTGTGGTCGTTCATTATTCTCCTCCTAAACCAACTCGGGAATTCTCTGTGAACCTTTCTATCAATTTCGGAGGATGTACGTGTACGAATCCTCGGTTCACGCTTCACATAACTCCCGAATTCCCTGCAATTGAACATGCAATGAAATGTGAGTATGTATAAAATGTAAGGAAATATATAGGATACGATATATATATATTTGTATGAAATCCTTACCGAAGGTACGGTTCAACTTTGGTGCAGTTAATCAAGACATGTCTATGTGCTTGGAACTTCTCAAGTGCCGTGAGTTTGAATTTCTCACTCCCGCCAACTGGTTTACCAACACGAGGGATTAACAACTCGTTGTCTCCGGCTCCGGCTCGGGCTCGGGACAATCGTCTACACGAGGCGGTCGGTTGAATGACGTTTCAATGTCATCGAAGTACTGGAACAAAAATACAAGACCTCATCCCCGATATAACCTTCTCGCTATTGAACCTTCAGCCACGCCTTATTCCTCACGTAAGATTTAAGTTTCCCAAGAAACCTATAAAGTAGAACCATAAAAATAATAGCCGGATCAATGGTTAAACGTGCGACTAGGGAGTAATGGTAAAGTAATTATTTTTCAACAAGTACCTCTCAACGGGATACATCCATCGATCTTGATCTGGGCAAGCAAGCTTTGTTTCGTGAACAAGGTGTCTTGTCGGGTGAACCATGACCGTGAAAAATGACGGAGGAAAGATCATCTCCAAATGACACAGCGTAAGAATGATTTTCTCCTGCAGCTGGTCGAGCTCCTCCACTATCAAAACCTTCGAACACAGCTTCCGATTGTAGAGACGATTCCTCCGACTCTTCCACCCTTCCCCCACCTTCATCATAACGTACCTTTTGTGTTGTTCGCGAAGTTTAAACTTTTTCTGTATCATAAATTCATTATTAAAAATTAATAAATAAAGAAATAAATAAGGAAAGAAATAAACTAAAACTTATAACTATTAACATGTAAAATGTAATGAAACAATATTGACTACCTGCAGAACTCCGCTAAACGCCTTGTTCTTTGTGTCCTTCGTCACACTCTTCCAATCCTTAAAAAAAATCGGGAACCATGCCCAATTGCCGCCAAATTCAGACAAAAAACGGTTCATCAGGTGACCACCGGTGCCGATCGCCTGGTCTGTGAGCTCGTTCCACGGGACTACGACCCGATACCCGGACATCTCCCAGTCGTACTGAGTGAGAGTGGAAACATCCAGCGTCCTACTGCTGATGTTCCCATGTTTATCTGCAATATTAGAAAAAATTGAATTAAACCTACCGAATTTAAATTAATTTCTCCAAAAAAACCCAATTAGATATACCTTCGACATCCACTGTAAATCCGCTGGAACGCGAAGACGCCGGTCGGGGTTCCCGTGGTCCCGCCGGGTTTCTGGTCCATGAACCGCTCCACCTCCACTAGGGAATGTTGATATGGATCTCCGCATTCTCGTCGTCTAAGTCGTTCAACGACAAACTTGCTTCTTGATCTCCCCCTACGGTCCCCACATTTGGAATTTCTTCATCGGCGAAGAGATTGGCAAACTCGTTCGGCTCCCGAGATGGCGGTGGTATATGTTGGGCCCCACGCCTCTCGTCTGGCCTCCGCCCCTACTACTACCCCCCCTTAAACCGGTTTTGAAAGGGACACCTGCTTTTCCCTTTCCCTTCTCTCCTCCAGAAACCATGATGTTGAAAGGTAGAAGTTTAAAAGTAAAAGTTTAAAGATAGGGTGAAAGGTAAAAACGGTGAAAACTCAAACCGTTGGAAGTGTGACTTTGAAAATGAGGATTTCTTGTTTAAAAAACCGAACATTTTGTAGCGGTTAACCTAATAAACCGTTACAAAATTTGAAATTTTGTAACGGTTCATCCATCACCGCTACATAAACCGCTACAAAATATCTGACCGTTAAAATTCTGTAGCGGTTGTGTAATAACCGCTACAAAAACCGCTACAAAATAGCTGACCCTTGAAATTCTGTAGCGGTTACATAGAAACCGCTACAATATGACCACATTTTGTCGCGGTTTTTGTTGTGAACCGCTACAGAATGATTTTTTTTCAAAAAAAAATTCCAAACTAATTAGTTTGATTCAAAAATTTTATGAATCAAACTAATTAGTTTGGTACAAATATTTAAAAACCAAACCTTCAATTCATTTATTTCTTTTCTTTAATTTTTTAAAAATGTCCACAGTAATAAATTACACATAATGAAGTAACCAAGAATAGTCCAACATGTCCGTGGGGATTGGGACTCAATGTAGCCGCGATCTCCCACGAAAACTGGCCGATTCATTTTCATCGAGATATTTTCGTGAGACAAAGGTGGCTACAATGGAACCCAATCTCCGTCGCTGTTGGACTCTTCTCGAAGAGTAGAAGTATTCACGCCAAAGAAATGAGCAAACCTTGGCTTGTGATCGAACGAATTGCCTCGGAAGGATGAGAGAGGCAAATATCCGCAGCCCTCATCACCTGAGATAAGAGATCAGAGCTACTGATATCTGCATTCCTTGGACGACCAAGCGAGATAGTTCATTCAGTTACAAGTCGAAGATTTAGTAATTCCTTTAGTAGTTATAGTTGATGTATGGTATTTATAGTGTGAAAATTTGTAGCGGTTCCCCTCGAAACCGCTACAAAATATAGATTTTGACGCGGTCACGGTCACTCTTCCTGGATACCGTGACAAAATTGTGACGTTTCGTTTATTTGTAGCGGTTTTTTAAAATCACAGTGACAACAATTCCCGCCATTGCGCGCCAAAGTGGCGCCAAATCTGTTGCGGTTTGTTTTGAGTGAACCGCTACAAAGGTAGCCGAGGTCCATACCGTCATGGCTTCCGTTACTATTTAGTGGCGGTTATGGGATAAAACCGTTACAATTTGTTGTTTTGTAACGGTTTTTTTTAACCGCGACAATTTAACCGCGACAAAATAGGTTTTTTTTTTTTGTAGTGACACAAGCATTGGTTTGAGAATGGATGTGTCAACCAGGTGGAATTCAACATATTTGATGTTAGAAAGTGCGCTTAAGTAAAAAAAAAGCATTTGACATTCTCCAAGTGTTAGATAGGAATTATAAATATATTTTGTCACAAGAAGAATGAAGAAGAGGGGAGAGAATATGTGAATTTTTGGAACCCTTTTATGAGACTACAAACATGATTTCAAGTTCATCTTATCCAACCTCTAACTTGTATTTTATGCAAGTTTGGAAGATTGAGTGCATATTGAATGAAAATTTGGGTAGTGATGATGATGTTATAAGGGATATGTCAATGAGAATGAAAGAGAAGTTTGACAAATATTGGAAGCAGTATAGTGTAGTCCTAGCTTTTGGAGCTATTCTTGACCCGCGCTTGAAGCTTGTTTTCTTAGAATTTTGTTATACAAAACTGGATCCTTCAACCTCTTATGATAAGGTTAGAAATGTGAGAGAAAAGATTGAGAAGCTTTATGAAGAATATGCAAGCAATCTCCAAGGATCAAGTTCTTCTCATTCTCTATCATCCAACAAATCCAATATCTTGCACAAGTTTAGTGGAGAAGGGAGTAGGCCCAAAAAATCAAAATTATATATCAGGGTATGTTCTTTTATGCTAAATTAATATTTTCTTCATTATTGTTTCATTTAGATAATTGATATATTATATTTTGCAGGAGTTTAAAATGTTTGATAACAAGAGCATGTATGTTGCTGGTAAGAGTGAATTAGAACTTTATTTGGATGAACAAAAAGTTAAATTTGGTCAAGGTGAAGATTTTGATGTGCTTAGCTATTGGAAGCTTAATGAAAGTAGGTTCCCCACACTTGGTATTATGGCACGAGATGTGTTAAGTATCCCCATTACTACAGTGGCATCAGAATCTGCTTTTATTATTGGTGGACGTGTTCTTACCAAATATAGAAGTTCTACTCTTCCTGAAAATCTTCAGATGTTGATTTACACTAGGAATTGGCTGCATGGTTTTACTCTCAATCCTGATGGTAATGTTGTGTTAATTTTCATAATGTTTTATATGTACATGTAATATTGATTGGTTATGTTGGAATTGATTGCCTAATTGAGTGATTGTATTTTAATTGATTGTGAATTTTAGATGAAGATGATTGTAAAATTACTCATCATGAAGCACTAACAGCAGAATCCCAAGGGGCATCAAGAATTTCCAATTGAATTTCCAATTGAAGTTGCAGAGATGAATCAATTTTTCATGTGTTAGTCAAATGTGGATGTTACTTTCGTAGGCTGGCCCTAACCCTGAGGGTTATATAATTTTTTGGCTCGTGTGGGCTGTTTAACATGCGGGCTTTTTGGCCCTAGCCCACACGGGCTAGGGCCTAACGGGCCGGGTGGCCCATTTTGACAGCTCTAATTACGGGTATAAGTACAAAGAGAAAGTTCATCCCAATAGACTGCTCTGCTGGGTGGGAGAACCCCTTGAACTTATATAAAAGTTGGACTCTCCCAACCCTGGCTAACTTTTAGAGATGTACTTTCCCTTTAAACTTGTAATCGTAACAATAAGTAGAAAAGACCGGTAAACTGAAGATTTCAAAATGGGAAGAAAAGAAATTAGAGAGAAACCTGAGAGAGCGACCAGTTCTTTGGTGGTGAAGCCCTTGTTGGAGAAAGCAGTGATAAGATCACTAAGATCTAAAGTTGGACCAGGCAAATCTGAATTTGCATCACTCAAGCTCGCCGTTGTTGAATCTCTTCTTCCCAACAACGCATCCCAACTAGGCCCTCCTAGCTGCCATTCATTAATTACTAAGTCATATCATTAAATATTTGACTGATGTATAGTGTTTCATGTAATTTAGTAGATGGTATACTACCTCCAATCCTTAATATAAGATCTAATTAATAGTGAAACTTGTAATAACAGACTAGATGGTATATTAGGGACCGGAGGAGGAGGCAGTACTACTTACAGCAACAACAGAATCACGAGCAGCAAGGGCTAAAATATCAGCACAGGAAACAACACCAGGGCAAATGGCTTCTATTTGAGTTTTGATGTTGTCTATGACATCGAAGCCTCGCAGCGAATTAACGTTGGGAAATGCTGTCTTTTCACCTGTGAAGTTTGATGTGTGTGTCCCATATATATGAATGAATATACAAATATCAACTTCTTATAATTGATGTAATTATTAAAACACTAGCGACTTAATAATTGGTTTAAGTTTCAAGGTAATACTAGATAAAAATTAAGAAACAAGTTAAATTTTGATTGTATGATTATATGTAATCTGCCTTATGCCGAAAGATCACTGTCTCGTTAATTATTAGCTGGATCGTGACATGCATGCATGACGATAACGTTTTAGAGAAAGTGAACATTATTGTTTGAGTTCTATGAAAGATACAAGGGTAGAATAAAATTATAAATATATGAATGAAAGTAGTAATTTTTTTCTTTTGTAGATGACGTGCGTGCTTCATTGATTTTCCATTACTACTCTATTTAAATACTGCTACATATGAAATATATGGTATATATTTGTCAAAAGTGAACCGATGATATCATGATTTTTGAATTAGGAGGCTTTATTCATTCTAGACTTTTTAAAATGGTAAATATAATCCCCATATCGTGTGTGTGAGTGTAAATCTAAGTAAATAGTTAGACTAGTTAAATATATTAGATAGATTAGATGATTTTAACCTAGTAAGTAGCTAGCCACTATAATAATAGAACATATATCTGAAATTAATATTGTAATAATAATAAAACAAGAAGTGAAAGGTGACTTGCTTGAACAAAGCAATCATGAAAATGAAGACGAAGCAAGGAGGCTCCCATGCGTTTCTCAGAGTTCACAGCAGATTCAACTACAGCCTTAATGGTAGAAGAAGCATTAGGGCATGAAGTCCCATAAAAATCTGATGTTAATTGAGCTGACCCCATCCCCACAAACACTGCCAGAAACAGTGATCAATAATGGAGAGTAAGAACGAGCAGCCATGGCTGTTCTGTAATAAGAACTTGAAGAAGAAGAAGAAGAAAGTTGTGGAGGAGCTTGTTGTGGCTAGCTAGAACTGCAACAAGTAGCTCGTATTTATACTGTATAATTGAACATGTATCTATAAGAGAGTGTGGGGCTTTGATTTGTTCTTCCAAGTTATCTAGTCAATAATCATAAAGCCTGTCATATTCATGCATGCACGATGAGTTCAAGGTTCAGTGTGATAACAAACTCTATTATTTTGTTCCCCATTGATTGAAATAAACACAGAAAAATTCAAATTGAATTTTGATGTAGGAAATCAAAGGAGGCTGCAGCTGTGGGGATTTGCGTTGATTTGTGAATTTAATTGATGAGTCGTGCTTGTAGGCTGTGGTTTATCCAATATAATTGACGGGTCAGAAAATCATCCTTTGTTTTTGTTTTTTGTTGGCTTGGATCCTTAGCCTACGCGGTGTCCCCTCCACCTCCTAATCATGTCCAAAAACGAATACGTATTTGGTCCCTAAAATAAAATCAAGATAATGAGTTTACTTTATTCTATAAGTTAGTTAAATCAATGCCTATTTATGAATAATTAACTAATCAAACTTATTTTCTTAATATCTGTAAATTAATTATCCAGCTTACAGGATGTAATAACTTTAATTTCGTTTTGTATTGTTTGAAACATTATGAGAGGTACGCACTGTGAGATTGTCTGATTGTATATACTCCTTTTTGTCTTTATTATACTCACTTCTAGCATGTTTCATAATATAACCTATGTTTTGTTTAAAGCATTAATTTTTTCCACCTAATATCTTTAATTAATAAATTAGCCAAACCGTAACCCTCTAACTAATAAACTAATTGAGAGTAGATTTGATATTTTATGATAAATAATTAATTTTAATCAAATTCGCTAATTTATATAAAGTTGTTTTTTTTTTTTGCCAACATGTAAAGTTGTTATTAGGTGCTTATAATAAAGCACATGATGAAAAATATATTTAGATAACGGTTAAAGGGCTATTTTGCTCTAGAAGTGATAAATTTTGGAGCAATTTTGCTCTGACCATTATCCCAGTTAAGTTTAACCGTTTGTTGACCAAGTATGTCTTTTACTCAAAAAAAAAAAAAAACTGATTAACTATGTTTAGCTGACAATCTGTGTCGTTTATGTCATTTTTATTTTTAGTTTAGATGTAAATTTGTCCAAATAGTTTTCACTCAGAAGCAATTTTGCCTGTGAAGTTTCTAAATTGTAGTAATACTGTTATTTCAGGACAAAATTACCTCTCGATAACAACTTCTGGGAGAAAATTGCCCTATATATTTAGATAATATGCCGAAATTAGAGAAAGACGTGTGAAAGACTGAAAGTAGCACACACATGACGCGCACACCGCAATTAACGACTTCTATTGCTTTGGTTGAAGTGTGAGATCAGTGTTATTTATTTTGTTAATATAACGTTTAGAATGATTCAATGATCTAAATATTTGTTCCAATTTTTAACTTTCTTTCCTTTTTCCCTTTTTAGTTACCGAATAACAAGCATATACAAATATTTATATTTTGTTGGTCCAAAATTGAAAGCATACGAATATTTATATCGTGATCTTCATAAATACAATCTTTCATATATATTTAATTTTTAACGAATTCAATAACACGAATTTCATTACTTTCTGAAAAATTTATCCATATTTCCTTACTTAGCTTACCGCCACTCAAATTCGTTTATAACTGTCTCTTTCCTTATCATATAATTGAATTGTATGTGCATAAAAATACTACTACCCTCAAATTTTAAATGTACAAGGTAGATAACTAATTTGTATATATTAAAAAATTATTTATTTGTAAAACTATCTATTGGTTTCCCTAAAATATCATTTTTATTATAAATAAATATATCTTTTAACTATTTACATTTGAACCTACTCCAATGATGACAAATTCCCCTAATATGGGTTAGAACCGGCTGACTCTCGAGAGAGGTGAATTGTATGTAAGATAAAAACTTAAAAAAATACTTTTGCATATTAGTGGGAGGTAATAATTAATAATTAGTATAAAGATAATTGTAATACCCTAAAAATCACACTTAGGGTAAATACCAAAATTGGGAAATATACCTATTGAAAATAGGTGAATATGAGGTTTCAAACACCTTGTATTAAGTTTACCTTGTTGTTAGGGTAATTTTCCTTGAAATTAGATAATTTTCAATTAGGTCCCTATAACGTTTGAAAATTTACAAATAGGTCCCTAAAACGTTTGGGAATTTGCAAATAGGTCCCTAAATACATTATGGGTTATAAATACCCTGTGAAAGCTATAAAAGAAGCAAGTAAAAATCTATTTAAAATAGAGAAGGATATTGTCCCTAATTTAGGTAATTTATTAAGTTACAAACTTGGAGAAATTGTAGAAGAATACTCAAAAAGTAAGGAAATGACCATAATACCCTTGCGATTATGGAAAATGCGAATAATGCGAGAATGCATGAAAAATCTCATGTTAAAGCAAAGGTTAAGGGGTAATGTGGTATTCTAATTAAGAAAATTACTAAGCAGTGATAACTGAGTGATTAAGTATTTATTAGCAAATTACTTAAGCACAAGTATAGAAAATTCGGAGATAATTATGTAAAGCTCCAAAATTAGTGATAAATGGCTAAAAATTAGCATAAATATATTGGTTAATTAATTGGAAAATTTGAAGGAAAAAGGATGAGTTTAGGTATTTTTAAGCCTAAATGCAAGAATTGACCAATAGGAAAATGTTGTAAGAGATTATGTAAAAATAATTAAATAATTAATTAAATAATTAATTAAAAAAGAAAGTGCAGAAAATAAAAGAAAAAAAACGAAAAAAAAAAATAAATAAATAAGAAATAAAAATAGAAAACTTAGTTGATAAGTTAAGTTTATTATTTTATTAATATAATTAATTAAAGTAAAATTATGTGAATAGTAAAATGGGAAATAGGAAACGGATCCTATCTAGAGATCTAGGAATGGGATTCCCAAAGTCAAGGTAAAATATTAATCAGTGGGTTTTTATCTTCCGTTAGACTCTTGCGGAAGTTAATTAAAGCCGTTTGTGCTTTTTCCTAATAAGGCGAAATAGGAAATTCGAGAAAAGGCCGGATAGCCAAAAGGACGAAAAGGTTATGTTGTGACATTTGGAAAAGAATTGGGAATTTTCATGAACATATTTGGATTCGGTGAATTTTTCGAAGAGATGGGTGTTTAGAAAACAAGTTTCGACACCGGACGCGTTTGGACACGTACTGGACTATTGGAGCCCTATATGGAATCAAAATATAGGTTAACTTGGAAATTTCTACTAAGTGAGAATATGTTTTCAAAGTTGTAAATCCAGAATTTTGAGATTTTTCCGAAATCACGCGAATCGGAGTGCACGATCGGAGAAATCGGTCAAAGCTTCTGGAAGGTGACACGTGGCCACCTCCCATTGGCCAAACCCTTTATTTTTGGGCCTGAATTTCGTTCAAGTGTGAATGCAAAGAAGGGAAAAAGGGTTTTTGAAAAGTTGCTTTGGACGGTCCGGATCGCTTCTCACAAAGTTGATCAGACTAGAAACCCTACCTCCTTTTCTATAAATACCCACCCCTCCCCTTTGGTTTTCTCACATTTGAGAAGCAAGAGCTGATTTAGAGAGATAAAGAAGAGAGAGAGCTGCGGGAAATTCTGCGAAGAAGCTCAGGTAAGTTTTCCTCTGCAGAGCTTTAAGATTTCGTAGTTCTTTCGGTAGTAAGGGTAGTAATGCTAGGATAGCCTTTAATTTTTCAAGTATGATTGGATATCATATGGGAGGGCTATTTTAGTCTTTATTTTTGAAAATCAAGATGGCGTCGAAGTTCTGGCGAAATTTCGGGAAGAAAATTTGTAAGAGTGACGAAGTGACCGATTATTCATACAGTTTCACACGGGTTATAGAGATATTAATACCGTTAGAGTTTTCCTAGCGCTGAGGACACGACAGTACATCGTGGCACTGGTTTTTGTGCAGGCTATTATTGTGTAGGACTTATACATACTGCTTTAACGCTTATGTTACATGTCGTGTCACAATCATGCAATCATGCATCTGCTATATGCATAAGAGATATCTTCTTTGTTATGTTTTGAATATCATCATCCGTATCTTGTTTTATTTGAGCATAAGGTTAACCGTTACCTAAGATTCAATTCGATAAATTGAATCTCAGCTATAACCGGGGTTAGGAGGACCACGGATCGGAGATCGAGGCAAGCTGCACGAGTAAGCTCATAGTTGGAGGGCATGTAGCACGAGTGAGCTCTGAGACGGAGTTGTCACTTTATCGTTTTACGTAATTACCTATGAGAACAATAGGATGCTGTATCAACACTGTATTACACTCTGGTTATCGTTTTGATGGGAATCAGTTACTCTTACGCTCCAAGGCTCGACTCTGATTTTTTTAAAAAAAAAAAAATTGGCTCTAGAATTGGGATGTTACAATAATAATCCAAAATTGTATAATCAAATATATAAATTGTTTAGGCTAGAAATGTAAGAGATAAAGAAAGAAAATATGTGTAACACCCCAAATTCCTTACTACTTACTATGTTTATTAACATGTAGTATTAAGAATATCAATAGAGTTTATGGCGCGACATAGCATTTGAAATGGTTTGAGCGAATGAGTAACTGATAAAACGTGACTGTAAATTAAATACTAGTTGGGGTTAATCCTTACTGGGATAATAGCGACACATACATCCAAATGTATAATTAGCTAAATGGTTATTAGCATTATATTGTCCAACAAGATTCCTTCCATGTCCCCTTACGGCTCTACTCGAGCAGCTTATCTTTGGCTCCAGATCCAGATCATGAAGCTTTAGATGAGTCTGAGATTCAATGATTGGTTGAATCCCAGAGTAGTATTTAACCTCATATGCAAGTATAAACAATATATGAACGATATTCATAATTTGGAAATAACACAACATTCAGGAACCACAACTAGAATACATAGCACACAACAAATGTAACGTTAACGGTGTATGCACTCACCAGTGCTACGTGTTCCGGACACGTATCCTCATCACTAGGAAAACAAGCATGCAACATTATCATACACAATAATAATCCACAGCCAGCTGAATATAAATAGACACATGACCTAAGACCCAGTCTTAGTCACGAGTATGCATGGCCCAAGACCCAGTCTTGTCCATGAGACCACAATCATGAATCAAACAATCATATAAAGGCACACAAGACATAGGAGACTAGAGTTAGTCGTATGCAAACGTACCTTGTTTTGAGTAGTTAGTAGTACTCTTGCTTTTTGAAGTCGGTCCTAGGCTTCTCGAATATGCTATAATATTATATTTGCATTATTTCCTTTTCCATATTTTATATGATATTATAATAAATATCATATGACATAGAATAATATCCAAAGGGTTATTTTCACATCCTTTTACCTTTCCACCCTTAGTCGACAAGTTATCTAATTTTAAACTTTATCCTTTCTCATTTTCGGATTTTTGACTTTTCTACTTAGATTTTTCAATAACTTTGAAAAATCATAATTAAATGCAAAAAACTCAAAATGATGTGCTTCCAAAGTCTAAATGACCCTTGACATGTTTATTTTTATGAAAAAAAATTCCATAGGCTTGAACAGCTGGAGCAATCCCTAGTTTTATTGTTTTTCAACACTGTTCAAATTACATGTCCAGAAACATGAATCAGTTTGAAAAATCCATAACTTTTTTATACAAAACTCTAAAAATTGCTTGTGACCTATCAAAAGAAATATCTTTCTGTCCTCTACATTTTTGGAAAATTTCATGATTTTTAGACATCATTTGATTAGCCAAAAACCATGCACAATCACTACTGTCCAGATTGAACTTCTAGAAATGTGGTCCAACTTCAAAAATGATTATCTCTTTGTACAGAGCTCTAAAATTATATGTTTTATATCAAAATAAAGCTTTACATGTCTAATTTATTCCTGTAAAATTTCATGATTTTTAGATGTCATTTACTTGATCAAAACTCATGTACAAGCTTACTGCCTCCAGTGAACTCAAATCTAGCAGTTTTATGGCTTTTGTAAAATATATGATTTTGTGTGCCAAATCACCTCTTAACTCAATATTTGGCCTTTAAAAATATTTTTAAACCATTTGGGGTGAACTTCCCCTTAGGGTTTGAGGTTTCCAAGTCAAGGAGAAATTACCATAAATTATTAACAAGCTCAAGAACATAACACATAGGGTCAAGATCATCTCTTACCTTGACTTAATTTGTATTTCTTGCAACTGCCTCTTCCTCCTTAGCACCAAATGTTTCAGCCTCCTCTCCAACAACACCATACAAGAGTGTTTTGAGAGATTAATGAAAAGCATAAGGAAATGAACTATCACATACAAGAGCACTTACCTTGCATGTGCTTTGAGCTTTGCTCCTCCTTTCTCTTTCCTTATTTCCAAGGCTTCACCAACAATCACAAGGCAAGAGGAGTATTTAATTTATGATGACAAAGAAGAGGGGGACCAAGTGATTTTATAATGGAAGATAAGCCTCTTGTGGGCCCCACAAGTCAAATTACCACTTTATCCTTGAAAAATATCCCATTTTCTTGACTTTTCCACCAAGTTTTCTCTTCCTCTTCTCCTCCACACATTTTTGGACGAAATTATGGTATTTTAGGGCCCTTGGATTGCTCTTCCATGTGTCATCATCCTATGGTCTTAGTCCCTTCATTGGCCAAGAAGCTTCTAGAAGGTGTTGACATCGATTAAAATGTGATCTTATCTTCACACTTGGCTTCCTCCTTACCTATAGGATCAGCTGAAAATCAAGACCAATTGGGCAAGTTTATGTTGTCATTTGATGTAACATCCCATTTTCCAAAAGCAATATAATTTTTTATTTATCAAAACATCATTTTAAATAATCAGAGTAGAGCATCGGGAGCGATTGAATGACTGATATGTATATATAAAATGCCGTAAGTCTGGCTGGATACAACAGCGGTACAAAAACCGTATGGTTCAAAGGTATAATACAGCAGAAAGAAATCTTCAACTGGATCTTCTACGTGGCCTGCTTGCTTCTTTCCTCGCCCCTTTGGTCCTCCGAACCCTGAAGCTATAACTGAGATCCAATTTACCACATTGGATCTCAGGTAACGGTTAACCTCATGCTTATAAACAACACATGCGTGACAGATATTTCTAAAATCACAGCAATGATCCATATAGGAAAAACAATACAACATTATCATAACAATAACCCGTAAAAACTGTAGTAGTGATCCAAGTACGGTTCCTTGGTCACAGTGCATCTAAGTACGGTTCCATAGACACGGTGCATCTAAGTTCGGTTCCATAGACACGATGCATCTAAGTACGGTTCCATAGACACGTGCATCTAAGTACGATTCCATAGACATAGTGCATATAGCACTGAATAGAATGACCAGGTAAGTGTCTATCATGGGGGCCTCACCGACTTTACGGCGACTATTTGGCTTACCCACATAGACTAGCCTTGCCTTCGGCATCAAACTATTCACACAACATATCATCACATATATGCATTCAATAATCATCAGAGCTAGTGTTACAGTACGCGAACGTACCTTCGCTGACGGCGTTCGGTACTTCTGGCGGAAAACGTAATTTTACGGAAAAACGTGAAACAGCGGCACGTCGGGCAGCGTAACGGCAGCAGATCAGAGTTTCTTATGTCCTAAAAGAGTAATATCACTTTTATTAGTTATTTGACATTATAACTGGCATTTTAGGTAAAAATTACCATTTTGCCCCTATACCCCTAATTGGCGCACTTCGTTACTTTGGCTCCGTTTTTTCCAAAATTTTGCCAGAACTTCGACCCAATGATAATTTTTGAAATTCTAGACTAATATAGCCCTATCATATGATATCCAATCATGCCTAAAAAAATTAAAGGCTATACTAGTAGTACTACTCTAACTATTGAAAGAACTACGAAAGCTAAAAGCTCGGTATTTTAACTTTCAACTTTCAGAGACTCAATCCCTACTATGTTTTTACCTCGTCAGACATCTTTCAATGCAATGAGGCTTAAAAACAAGAATAGGAATCTCATCTCCTACTTCCTAGATCTAACTAACAGTTCTACTAAAACTACTAAAGACTAAGGACCGAAGGATTTACCCGTTGAAGACTTCTGCACAATTTTTTCCAGAGCTTCTCTCTCCTCTTTCCCTCTCTAGATTTCGGCTAGGAGGCTCCAAATGTGAGAAAATACAAAGGGGAGGGGTGGGTATTTATAGAAAAAGATGTAGGATTTCGGCCGTCGGATCAACTTTGTAAGAATCGATTTGGACCGTCCATTCTAACTTTTGAAACAAGTTTTCCCTTCTTCCTCTTTCTCCTTGGCCGAACTGCACATGCCCCAAAAGTCAAGGGATTGGCCAATAACATGGTGCCAAGTGTCCCTTCCAGAAGCCTAGCCGGATGAATTTCCTCGATCGGTACAGATTCGCATAATTTGGAGAAATCTCAAAATTCTGGATTTATAACTTTGAAGACATTTTCTCACTTACTAGAAATGTCCAAGTTAACCTAAATTTGGATTCCATATAGGGCTCCAACAGTCAGTCTGAAGTTCCTCGTAATGCGTGCCCGGTTACAGAACGCATTTCCGGATTCATCAACTTTTGGACAAAAATTCACTGGTTCCAAATATGTCCAGATAATTTCAAACTCATTTCTAGATATTGAGTTAGAATTTATTTTCTTCAAGTCCAAAATGTGACTATCTGCATTTTTTCCCTATTTTGTTTTATTAGGAAAATGCACAATTGGCCTCAGAATTAACTTCCGGAAAATTTTAACGGAAGATAAAAACTCACTGATCAATATTTTACCTTGACCTTGGAAATCCCATTCCTAGATCTCTAGATAGGATCCGTTTCCTAATTATTGAATTACTATTCACCAAATTAAATTATATTATATAATAATCAAACTTTTTCAAAATGTTATATATATATTTTTTTTGTTCTTATTTTCATTTTTGTTCTTCTTTTTTTTTCTGCACATTTTTTTTTAATTTCGTTTTTTTATATATTTGATTAGTTATTTAATTAATTATTTAATTAATTAAATAATTATTTTTACATAATTTTTACAAAATTTTCCTATTGGTCTATTCTTGCATTTAGGCTTAAAAATACCTAAACTAATCTATTTTTCTCAAAACTTTCCAATTAATTAGCAAATATATTTTTACTAATTTTAAGCCAACAACCACCAATTTTTGGGTTTTACATAATTATCCATGAATTTCCTTTGCTTATGCTTAAGTAATTAGCCCAATATTACTTAATTACTTAATTATCACAATCTGATAATTTTCTTAATTAGAATACCCCATTGTCTCACAATTCTAGCTCGACATTTTCATTTCCATGTCTTCGCATTATTTTATAATTTACAAGGGTATTTTAGTCATTTTAATGCTTTTGAGCATTCTTATTCAATTTCTCCAAGTTTGTAATTTATCAAATTACCATAATTAGAGATAATATACTCTACTAATTCACTTGATCATTTTACTACCTTCTGGTATTTTTTATAATTTTTCTAAGTTAATTATGTCCCTTAGGGGCATTTTCGTCATTTGGCACTTTGGCCCTTAAATTCTCTAATTTCCAAGAGATTTTCCTTTAGAAAATAAAATAATTATAACTTAATATTTGATATCCCATAATCACCTACTTTCTATAGGTTTAACTTTACCAAATTATGATATAGATTTTTAGGGTATTACATTTGATGACACAAATAAGGGCTTAAATGTCCCTTAATGCCAATTGTCATTGTGCAATTGGTTTGCTAATTCATCAAGGTGTAATTGTGCATTATTCATCAAGCTTTATTTTATCTTCTTGGGTCCTTATATTTTCAAAAATATCAGCCCTTATAGAAGGTCTTTATTGTCCTTCTCAACTTGAAGGCACATGCACAAGTTGGATAGCAATGAATTAGATATTAATCCTTTGCTTGACAAGTGTTATCTTGGCACAAAATGCACTAAATCCTAAGTTCTTTATTCCCTTTGATAAACACTTATTTTCATTGTCCCTTAACTCTTGTCTTAGGCCAAAAATATAGCCTCATTAGGGATTTAAAAGTGTTATCCTTCAATCTCTAATAGTACAAATTCATGTGCGAAGAGATTGTGGTTAACATGTACCAATTTGGCTATGTGTCATCCATCCACTTTCTTGACTCTTTTGGATTGGAAACAACCATTGGTTTATGTGATTTTATGTTACATATTTTAGCTAATTTAATATGGTCACATATTCCACAATTGCCAATTAAATATGGTCACATATTCATATAATACAGGATTTTCGGTAAAGCAAAAATTAGGTATTACAATATGCAAACTATGATTTATATTGAGATCAAAATGTCTAGGACTGAGCCAGAATGACTGGGACACTTTAACACCCCTAGCAAGAAATGTCAATTGGTGCTTTATAATAAAGACTAGAAGAAATATAATACTCCTCATATCCTACATTTAGGATCCCTCTGCGATCCTTACTATAAATCCACTTTTAGAAGAAATTTTTGGTCCTAAAGGCTAAATGTAAGTCCACACTACTTGCATATTAATGAATGTTTTCTGATTTTACCCTTATTTAGTTTCTATTGGAAAGAGAGAAAGAGGAGGGAGATATGAGAATGATTTGCAAATGTAGAGAGAGATTTTTTTTTAATAAAGGTAAACTTCAATTTTTTTTTAGTATATTTAATGGCTTAACTAACAATTCTTCCTACATGAGAATTAGTTAAAAATGAATTTATAATAAGCACCATGGTAATAATGATTAAGCAAGTGAGGCGTGTATGTGTGTGTGCCATGACTGATGACTCTGACTCATGCGAGAGGAGGAATCAGGAATGTGAAAGAAGGAATAATAAAGCAATTCGAAGAAGTCGTAATTTACAAGTGGAATATTCTAAAGGGACTGCAAATCATTGTCCAGACTTTTGTCATTCACTAATGCTCCAATGATTAAAGGCTTTTAAGAAGAATACATATCTATTGTAGTAGTATCCAACTGTTTGATTTTGTCCTACACACATGTAAGTATGTATGTATTCTGAAATGTTGATTATGATCTAATGATAATTAATAAATAAAAATAAATATTAGCATAAATAATAAAATTTATAACAAATTACACAATTCAATAATGGATTCAGATTCAGACTTAATATAATGTTATTATTATTTTAAAAAAAAATGGCAGGTTACGAGGAAAAACGCGTGGGTGCAACCCCACATGCTGGCACCTACATTAACCACCTCTTAACAATTACACAGACTAATTAACCACCTCTCTCTACAGTAAGAGAGGGAGAAAGAAGAAAATAATGAGATATTCAATAAATTCAACATTTCCTCTCTCAATCCTAACAAAGAGCTCATCAAATTTGCTACTCCTCTAGTCCTAAATCTAGGATCTAATTTGTAGTGTAATTTGTACTATAAACAAGGTCCTACATTTAGTATTAAAGGTAGTATATTAGATTATCTTTCATGTATGCTTTTGCTTTTGTGTTTCAAAATATGTGTATTTTGTTTTGGAAGTCCTAGAATCTGTCTAAAACTATGAACTGAAAGATACTTCATCCGATCCTTAATATAAGATTTACTGAAATTAAACTATAAACTAGATTTTATATTAGTGATGAAGGGATTGTATGTAAATATTTCTTCAATTATACTGAAATAAGAAGCAAGAATAAAAGAAAAATTAATCATCTATTCATGAATATGGCAATCCATAATAAACACTTGATTCTTTTCTTCTTCTTGTTTTTTTTTTTTAAAAAAAAAAAATTTGAATACCTTATAATACACCCAAGACAACATTTAACACCAATCTATAGAATTTAAACCCATCACACATGCTGAAAATAAAGAACTGGATCAAATCTAATATTCAAACTTGATTTTAACGTATAGCCATCAACTGGGTCCTGAATCAATCGACTGTCCTACAATTGGTCCTGATCTGACCGTTGGATCCAGTGAGGGGGCTAAGGTTTCCCATTTTAATCATAGCATTGGCAAAATCAGCTCTGAAAGTGGCAAGGTTGTTACTATAAGTAATGACTATAGAATCTGTGGATCCTTCATTAAAGAGCTGTTGGTCTGAGTGCAACAACCCCTTCTTGCTCAACAAATTCTTAAAGTAAGCGTTGTCAAAGAAGTTGGGAGTTGTCGTGTCGAGATTCGACAACTTAGAGTCACCACCGGCACACGGACAGTTTCCTTGTAAGGTTTTTGCGAATGA
The DNA here is from genome assembly GCA_025563575.1 of Acacia pycnantha. Taxonomy (NCBI): domain Eukaryota; kingdom Viridiplantae; phylum Streptophyta; class Magnoliopsida; order Fabales; family Fabaceae; genus Acacia; species Acacia pycnantha. The sequence continues at coordinate 5,840,110 of JAMWYP010000030.1, read as the reverse complement.
GGAATCAATGTTGGTCTCGTTGTAAATCCTCGTCCTAAAGATGCTACACTTTGCTTTCCCTATTGTGTGAGATCCTAAAACAACAATACATCAAAACGTTCACAATTATTAATGTGGTAAAGTACGATGTTAATTAATTGGAATGATGCATTAAAAAGATACTCCCTTCTATGAGATATTTAGAGAGTTGATGTTGATCCAAAATATATGACTTATTTTTTATATTTGTTAATTTTTTCTTAATCTACCTTTATTGATACTCAGCAATAATATTAAAGAGGAGAGGGAATGAATTAATTAATTAAAGAAGATGACTAAGATGTTTTAGAAATTTAATGTTATAGTAACTAAGTTAGCTTCCTTAATCTAATTAAATTAGATAAATATATCTTATATTAATGATTGAAAGAGTATTAAATGTGGACCGTCCAAATCAAATTTGGACAAACCAAATCTTATAGGCTAGGGACGCTCATCATTTTGATGAGCACACAAACCAGACCCTGAATTAAGTACCTGAGAGAGCAACCATTTCTTTAGCAGTAAAACCTTTGTTAGAGAAAGTAGTGATAAGAGCACTAAGATCGGAAAAGGGTGATGGCAAGTTCGAGTTGGCAGCACTTAAACTTGCTGTAGTTGAATCTCTTCTTCCCAACTGAGCCGACCAAGTGGGTCCACCTAGCTGAGAAATTTTTTCACTGTCAATGTCTGGTCTATTGTATAAATATGTATGTTTATACGCGCGCTCACCCACATATATCACTAGAAAATTCTAGAGTTGATGGGTACTTACAGCAACAACAGAGTCTCTAGCAGCGACGGCGACGATATCGGAGCAAGAAACAACACCGGGGCATGTAGTCTCGAGCCTTGATTTAATGGTGTCGATTACATCGAAACCTCGTGCAGAGTTAGCATTTGGAGCAGCTGTCTTCTCGCCTGTGAAACTTGAAGTATCATCTAAAAGTATAGATGCATCACATCCCTACACAAGCACAATATATCCAAATGATGAAAAGTCAATATTCAACAATTCTTTGTACATAATAATCCAACAAGTGGGATATTCTACACACACACACACAAAGAGATGTGTGTGTGTGTGTAACTACATGAAAAGAAATACGGTTCGTAGGTTTAAACTTGTTCACGGGATAAATACTTCCAAGCTACTTATTTCTATATAATCCAAACTATGATTCACAAAGAACTTGAGTTTTAATTAATTAATAGTTGCTTGTCAATAATGAACCTAAAAGACTGCAGGTAATATATTTTTGTGCAAAATAATAATATTAATTTGCCTCCTTCCTTGCCAAGTCAACCCTACTGTATTTGTATTTGTGTGTTGGAGCTCATAATTGGAGGGACTTGGATATCCTCGTATACTCTCTTAAGTGTTCTCTTCACCTTCACTATTCATCTCAATATTTAGAATGAAATTTGAGCGATTCAGATTTAATATTTTATAAAAAAATATTAATAAAATATCATATCATATTAAAAATAAAAAAATAAATTCAAAAAATACTAAATTTTAGTTATGATAATTTAAAACAAATATAATTTTTTTTTTTTTTTTTATAAAACATTATATATGAACTACTCAAATTTCAATCTAAAGGTTTATATGAGTAATGGAGGGTGAGAGGATGTTAAGAGCAAATGATGATAGCCAAGTCCTAATAAGAGACACACATAACGTTAAAGGCAACATGTTGCAAGATACATGCACAGAGTAAAATAAGTAAAAAACTATAAAGTGATGTGTGTGTGTAGAGAGAGAGGAGGAATTAAAGACTTGCTTGAACGAAGCAATCATGGAAATGAAGACGAAGAAGGGAAGCGCCCATGCGAGCCTCTTTAGTAACAGCGGAGACTACTGAAGCTTTAATGAGAGCAAGAGCTGAGGGACAAGTTTTAGCGTAAAAAGTAGAAGACAACTGAGCTGAAGAAACATGAATCCCAGGAACGCAAGACAATAACAAGAAAAGGCTGATGAGTTTGAGGTTAAGGATAAGACCAGACATGGTTGTGTCTCCTACAAAACTTCAAAGAAAGAAAGAGAATATTGCAGAAGATAACTAGCTAAGCTAGCTTTTGTTGTAATTAATGGTTTTAGAATCAGTGGGTAGACTCATGTCTTTATATAGGGAAACTGGGCGTGTCATATTCGAAAGGTTCAACATTGATGAGCCCTAAATGATTAAAGAAACCATATAAATATTTGAATATTGAATAAATAATATGTGAAAGCAGGCTGAGTAGACCAGATCCAGACCTGCTCGAGGCTTTATCTGGTTAAAAAATGAGTTTAATGTATTTATTAATTAATAATGTGAGGCTATTAGCTGTATTTGTGCTATGCATTTATGTTGACTTCTCTTTAAATATCTGCCGCCACGTCCTTTTCTAATTAATGATTGGTTATAAAGGTATGAACATTTTGAATTTTGTCCTTAGGCATTTGTATTCGTCCAAAATATAAAATTATTTTTATGTCAAACTGAGTCTACTGGTGGATATAGCTTTGCCATTTCTATCTAACTTTATCGTACAACACTAAATTTCTTGGTTACATTTATTAAAATATAAGTACAGCTAGCATAAGTATGAGCTTGATATTCCCCCAATATCACTTGATTTATTCGTATACTTCCCATCAATTAGTCTATCATAATCAGGGATTAAAGAAAACAAGAAATTGTGATACTTATTATTTGATCAATCAATTACTAACCTTGATAGTTGGTACGTAAATGCGTGTGGGTGTTTGTTTTCTCCCCTCAAGTCGCCCAAGTAAAATAGTAACTTATAAAGCATCCGCCCCAGCCGGCATCAGCAGAATCGGTCTACAATTATATGGTAATTATGAGGATTAATTGAAATATTAGCATATTTTTACTATCAAAATGTAAACAGGAAGACTTGAATGCATGCAGTATTAGGATTATTTCTCTATATTAAATTAATTCGTTGACTTACTTAAATCTCAGGTCGGTGATCACCACATAGTTGGCTAAAAAAGTTGGCCCAAAAAACAAAGATGATCAACACATGATTTTTTTTTTTTTTTAATATGGACAAGGGTCTTAGAATGCAAAAGATTTTCACCTCTTTCAACTAGTGTATTATAAATAGAAATAAGAGGAATTAATAGGATTAAGTAATTCTTACATTAAGGATAGGAGCCACTACTTCAAATAAGTCTTATATTTAATATATATGAGTAATAGTTTTCAAATCTTTAAATTTTTATGAGATTTTTCTAAATTTACAAATATTTTTTTCATAATTAATTTATTTTGCCTATTGTCATTTTCTTAAATTTTAATTCCTTAGATCGTATTTTCTGAGTTGCGTGATCTATAGCACCGTTTACTTGGCTAAAACGCGTAAACGAGCAGACAAAAAACAAAATGACACTGTTTACAAGGTAACAAGACAAGAAAACCCTAACCCTACTTGCCCACTTATCCATAAAAGCATTTGAGCAATATCCTTTTCTGGTCCTTTTTTATTCTTCCATTTACGACCATCTTTTTAAGCTTCCAGGCCACGATAGGTTAATGTAATATTCTATTCTTAAGAATATATGCACCTTAATATATATCAACATATATAAAAAATAAGTCTTAATGATATAAATTTAAGATAAGTAATATTTTTTAGAGTTACAATGAGATCCTGAAGAAAGAATGCAGTAACTAAGAAGTCTTAATGAGAAGTGAATAATATGAACCTGTTATTATTTTAATATCTATGCCGAAATTCGTCAATTGACATATAATGAGACAGTATTCTATCATGGAATTGCACCGAAACTTCCTAGGAGAAAAGGGCCACCTGGTGTGAAAAAATCAAAATATCCCCACGCCTAACCTAAATATGGGTGGGATGTTAAAAATCTTAAAATTAAATTAGACTCCAAGCAATCAATCTAACAAAGCAATCAATTTATAACCAATATGTTTATTAACTAGGTATTTTTTCCGTGCGATGCATGGGACAATGCTTATTGTCGCATCATATCATATTTGAGATATAAATTTGTTAATAAGAAATGAATAAAATGATCTTAATTTAAGGGATTTGCGAAACATCCTTAAGATTACTTTATAGATGTTATGTTTATCTATTGAAGACATAAAAAATAAGTGTTAAACATGAAACATGAGAACGGAAAGTTGTTTTAGAGGAAAATATTCAAAAGTAGAATACGTTCATCACTTGAACAACATCAATTTATTAGCATAATGATCCATGAGTGTTCTTCAATCTCCCTCTCGTATGGAGCAATTATGCAGAACGGAATCATTTTAACATTAACTTGTTGTCAATGTTTGGTGTATGTTAGCATAGCCAAACCCGTAATCCTAGCCACCCAGCATGTTTTTACAAGTCATCATACTCAAAAATAATGGCAGGAAAGTGAATAACTATATTATGGTTTGATAATATGGAACTGTTAGAGTAAGTAAATAAATTGTTAAGTCTTGTTCCAATGCATTGTTTTTTCCAATGCAAATTAATGGAATTCAAAATAGTCAATTAAATAAAAGAATATCAAAATAGTATTTAGATAGCGAAAGCACTTTGGAGTCATCACGAATTCACAAAAATTACAAAATTAAAAGAGAATTTATCAATGTGATCGTTAATGCCACGTGATTTTGTAATATGTTAAATGAGGCCAGAGCTGTGTGTAAAATATTTAATTGTTTGATAATATTGTTTAAAACTTTGGGACTTCCCAATGGTACAAGTAATTTAAAAAACTTAGTTTGAACGAAAACCAAATGAAGATGGATGTTATATATAGCTCTATGAATTATTTCATAAAGTGATTTAAGTCTCATCATTTTTCAAGATAGGTATTTTTTAAATATGGCTTTTGAAATTTAAGAATGAATGTTTCTTTTTCAAGATGGCTTTTGGACTTCAAAAATAAATGTTAAATGATAATGAGTTATAAAAGTTGTTAAAAAACTGACCGTTAAAAAAACCGGACATATATATATATATATATATATATATATATATATATATATATATATATATATATAGGGTTATCGTTTGTCATGTCACTTGACATAAGGTTATGTCAAGTCACTCCAAAACTACGTCGTTTTAGGATTAGAGGAATTAATGAACTCTCAAAACGACGTAGTTTTAGGTCAGGGGAATTAATGAAGGATCTTTTAGTAAAATTCATATAATAAATACTAAAACAAAAATACAAAAACACCATTCATTAATTTCTTTAACTCCCAAAACGACGTAGTTTTGGGCTCACTTGACATAATCTTATGTCAAGTGACATGACAAACGATAAACCCTATATATATATATATATATATATATATATATATATATATATATATATATATATATATATAATATTTGTTTCTCTATAATCTAAAGTAACTATCCACGCATATGATCTGTAATACCCTAAAAATCCCACTTATGATAAGTATCATAATTTAGTGAATAATGCCTATTGGAAATAGGTGAATATGTGGTCTCGAAGTTAGGTATTATTGCTAGGGCTATTTCTATTAAAAATAGAAGAGATAAAGTGCCAAACAAGCCCAATACCCGTATGAGTCATAAAATACTATGATAAATCCTAAGAGGCAATTAAATAATTATTAAAAATAGGAAAGTATGTTGTCTCTAATTTAGATAATTTTTGGGATTATTTCCCTTGGAAAATAATAAAGCGAAATTAAATATTATTTTGGGGACATAAGTTGTCCAATGATTTTTAATATTTTACATGGAGCATATATGACCAATGTCAGTAAAATAGTTGTGAGATAATGATTAGTCCTAATTAAGAAAATTGTCAACAATTAGTAAGAGATTAAATAGGTATTTAATGGCTAATTGTTTAAAGAATGAATAAGGTGAATTATATAAATACCTAAAGGTTTAATTAGCCAATGGGATAATTATCAATTAAGATAATTAAGGCATAAACTAAGTGATTAAAAAGAGTTGAAAAGTCAACATTTTTAGGGGAAGCTAGCCGAAAATTAAAGGAGGAAAAATGAGAGAAAAATGTTGAAAATGTAGTGTGAAAGCAAAGAAGAAAATATCATGATATTTGGATGGAAATAATATTAAAGAAAGAAAGATATTTGTGAAAAAGCAAATAGGATAAATGAGAACCGATAGGAATTAAATCCTATCTCAAAATCCTTGGATTAGGTGGAAAACAATTGGACATATTATGAATCAGTGAATTTTTGTCCCGAAGTTGATGTTACCGGAAGTCATTTCCGTAACCGACGGCATTTGTCCGAAAATGATCAGCAGGCTTCGAAATATCCTTAATGGAATCATAAATTTTGTTAATCCAAACATTTCTCAAGAGAAAGAATAGATCTCCAAGGTGACATCGAGGAATTTTTTAGATTAGTTAAGATTACGCGATTAGAACACCGAACAGGGGAATTTATCGGTAAGAGTCCATAAAGCACATGGATGACATCACATGGATGATGTCATATGGAGGAAAGAGAAGAGGATGGAGGGTTGAGATCAAAACTTCTTCACTAAGTTAGATCCAAGTGTTGAAAATGAAGAAGAGAAAGTTGGAAAGATTACCATTTTGCCCTCACAATTCTTCTATAAATAGCCACCACCTCTTCACTTCAAAACTCACCAAATCACTTGAGCATTTCGAAATCTAGTGAGAGGTTAGAGAGAAGGAGGAGCCCGAAGGAAGAAGCAGCGAAGTTCTGGGTAATTTCTTCGGTCCCTAGTCTTGAGTTCTAGTTTTGTTCGGTAGTTCTTAAAGTTCTAGGGTAGATGTTGTTTTGATCTTTAATCTTTCAGTATATTGTAGATATCATGTTTTAGGGTTAAATATGATATATATTTTCGAAAATTATGATGGAGATAGAGATATGTCAAAATTTTGGAAGATTAGAGTCAAAGTAACGAAGTGCTGGCGAAATTTCGCCGATTAGTGAGGGCAGGGGTAAAATGGTAATTTGGGACTAAAGTGTTCGTTATAATGATTGATCATTAATGAATACGCTGTTACCCTTATAGGATAAATGTGATCACGTTCCGATCGTCACACGTACCGTATATCGTCAACGAAGGTACATTCGCGTACTGTAACACTAACTCTGATATTTATTGTATGCGTATATGTGCTATGTGTTTATGTGAGATAGCTGATAGCTCTATGATATGTTCATGTACTGTTGTTATGCTTGTTGGGTATTGGGATACGTTTGCTAGGTGTGAAACGGCTGCTAGGTGTGACACGATAGCTATAGGTGTGACACATCTGCCAGGGGGTTACGTGCTGTTGGGATATGCTTGTTTGTTGTGAATATCTGTAATGCATATGTTGTGTATGTAAATATGAGGTTAACCGTTACCTAAGGTCCGGTGCATGAACCTCAGCTCTTAACATAGCGTCAGGGTCAGGAGAACCGAGAACGGAGGGGAATGGCAAGCAGCACGCATAGAGAAGCGGCTGAAGACTATCTTTTGATGCCACTGCGTGGGAATTGCCAGGGAGACACTTTTGTTGTCATTTACATTCGAAAACACTCGGATAATGTACCGTTACTACAGTTAGCCAGTTGGCATTTTGAATATAAGTATCAGTTACTCTCTTGCTCCGATGCTCTACTCTGATGAAAAAAAAAATTATACTACTTTTGAAAATGGGATGTTACATGATCAAATCTTTAATCTAATTATTACAAGTATCTATATTTAATTAAAGCCATCATTCTAATACACCTTCAAAATTGATTAAAAAAAGCAGCTTTATTTCAGTCATTTTGCTTATATATGCATATCATATGTGGTTGCTAAAATGTGTTGCATTGTCAACTCAGCCTTTTTATCATTCTCTTTATTTTTTCTAAATCCATGTTAATATTTTTGTTTCTAAGATTATTATTTAAATCCTCAAATTTTCAAATCTTTAGTTGAAAACTTATGTACATGTTTTCCCCCCTTTGTAAAGATAGAGAGGAAGTAGTGGAGAAGTGGTAAGAAAGAACCCAGGATAATGCAAGCGGTATATATCAAGTCATAGCATTATTCACAACTCAATACAATTTACATATTATTAGATAGAATTTTCTTAATTCTTTTGGATGTCAAAAAAAAAAAAAAACGCCCATTAACTAATTCTTGAAGCATGTACTTCTATTTTTGTTTTTTTTAGAAAAAAAATGGGTAAATAGGCTTGGAAATGTTTTTCCCAGAATAACCTAATATGTTTTTTTATATGTTAGGTCACATTCGAGTATTGTAAAGCCAAATTGGAGGTAGATCTTCCAAAGGTATATTGTACAACCGCACACATTCGAACTAAGATTTTGTGTTTAAGTGGTCAAAACCCCATTCCCCTAGCAGGACCAATACTGGTTGGTAAGACCTGATATTGTTTTTATAAGCAAAAGGCTAGGTATTGATACTTTGCAGGATTTCATATATTCATAGAAGGTACCAGCATTTTCAGTTCATTCCAGCCAATTTGCTGAAATGAAATTCAAGACGCAAAAATACGATTTAAGGAGTCCTGAATTCCATTCAGGATGCCTTAATAAGGCGTCCTCCTGAATGGATTTCAGGAATTCAGGACGACTCATATGGGGCGTCCTGAAATGAATTCAGGACGCCAAAAGTGCCAAAAATAACTATCCTCACCGAGACATCCCTCTAAAAAGAGACGTTAATTGGGTTTTATTTAGGTCGTTGTTTGGGTTTTTTGTAGTAGTGATAAGGAAGGAAAAGAGAGTGATGTCACCATTATTTTGACCGTACCATAGAAAATTACCACATGGAAAGGAGACAAGTAGAGCACAATTGTACCACATATTTAAAGTGAAATTGAGAAGTAAAAGAGAAGGACAAGTAGATCAATGAATTGTCACATATTCAAAGTAAAATAAGGAGCAAAAACAAGGGCATGTTTTGGCTAGATAGGGAGAGACAGAAAAGTTACAAGACAAGCCACAATGAGTTATGTTAATAAGGGTAATTTTGGAAATTACCAAGAGGCCGGGTCCTTATAGGTAAATTTCCATTCATTATAAAAATACTTCCTAACCCTCTAATTTTGCTAAGTGCGTCCAAAAACTCCTAAGAAACACCAAGTATAGAGCTTGGACAAAACAAGAAGGAAGAAGGAAGGGGAGCAACAAGGAAGCCAATGTAAGGAGTATAAATTGAGTTCCTATTCCTCTTCTTCAATTTTTATGAGTGTCATAAGGGGAAAAGCTAATGTTCATGGTGATTTCTTAAGGAGGCTGAAAGTTGGAAGAAGTGGAAGAGAAGCAAGGATCATCACAAGTGCAAAGTAAGTGATATAAATGATCTTTTGGCACTAGTTATGCTATTATTTTTGAATTAATCCTCTCTTATTTTGTAGATTTGAAGACTATAATTTGAAGATGAAGATTCCATACAAAGACTTGTTATATATATATTTAAGGACATGTTAGGCCTCAATATGGAGTGAAAGGCCAAAACTTACATAAAATCATAAGGATTAAGAAGATAAAATAAGTTCCCAATGATAATGGTAATTTCGACCAGACCAAAGCACCAAGGAGCAATATGATTTTGGTTGTTTTGACCTTCCCAAATTGTTTAGAATGTAAAATGGTGTGGGATTAAGGTTAATTAATAATTTATGGAAGCTTAATGGCTAAATTAAGGAAGTTACAAAACTGTCCAGTGGAAAATCCTGTTGGACCAGTGAGCTTATGATGTGTTTTGAACTAAGAAAATGAGGTCAAATAATTATGAAATTTTTAGAATTGAAGTAGACATCATAATCTTTAATTTGATAGGTAATTTGTAATTTTTGGAGTTTTGTACAAAGAGTTATGAATTTTTCAAGTTGACCCTTAATTCTGGAATGAGAATCTGAACAGCATGGATATTTTGGTAAAACTGAAAAATCAAAAAATTTTGTAGTTGATGGAGATATTGTTATTTGAAAATGAGAATTTCAAGCGTCATTTAGGCTTTGGAAGCACTTGATTTTGATATGTGGATAATTAATTAAGAATTTTTCAAGAATGAAGACAGATTCTGTAAATTTTAGGAAAATCATGAAAGTAAAAGTGACAAGGCAAAAATGAAAATTTTGGCATTTTGGGAATTAATAAAGGACTTTTAGTTAAAGAAGGACCAATTGGTAACTAATACAAGTATTATTTGAATTTTTGGAGAGTTTACATAGTGATGAATATTATTTAATATTTTAGGAAGTGACACCGCTGAAGGATTTAAGGAGACGGGAGTAAATTGTCGAATTAAAAATTAACCAGGTAGTAACTCTAATCTCACACACTCTGTATAACTGCGTATGCGTGTTTGTACCTTGATTGTAGATCCGTGTTGGGAAATGTAGTTTATTTTCATTCATTTGTTTTCCCAGCGTTGTGGACCCGGAATTTGTTGTGTGCTTTGCAATCATTACTGTGTGCAAATATGACCGCTAATTCCAGGATTTGTTGTAGATCTGAAACTTGTTGTGTGCTCTGCAGTCATCGTTGTGTGCATATATGACTGCTAGTTCCAAGATTGGCTATGTGCCTTGCTGTGTGCATTCAGGGCTTTGTCCTGTATCGTGCCCTGCAGTCCATGCTTTGTGCATTATTTGGCTGCTTGTGATATACACTGAATGCTGTATTTGTTATTTTCACGATTGTGGTTGACTATCATATGCTATTTATACATTATACTTGAGATTAATATGTTACTCTCGGATCCTTTGGGATTCTAGCCCCTGTTGCTACCTGTGAATTATACAGTATATTGGACGTAGCTCCTAGGACAAAATGACGGATGTTAGCAAAAGGCAGTGTTGGACCGGCTCAAGACTGTTTCGAGGATTGTTCTGTAATAGAACACAGATGTCCAGCCTCAAGGGGCTGGTATGGTTTGTATTGGATCGAATGCAGCGCCCGCTGTTATCTACGGGGGAGATAACAACGAAGGCTGGTGGATCACTGTGCTACACGGGGGTGGCTTTTTGCCTGAGTGTGGGGTGTGTGCACAGTGGGACGGAATGGTAGAGAATAGACTAGTCAGTCGTGATGTGTACCTGGTAGGTAATCCCTATTTATAGAGATTACCTAGGGTTTCGTCCTTCTTACCAACACTCCTTCGTCGTGCGCCTCCACTTTCCTGATCGTGTGCCCTCCATATCTGCATGATCCCTGCATTATAGGCACAGATCAAAGGTGATTGGCGGTTACCTTTACGAAGAAAGGTTTCCGCCTAGAACTCTTTCCATTGGGCCCTGCTCCTGCCAAGCCCATTATCCGAGTCCATAACAGTTGCCCCCAAGCTCAGAAGTTCGGGTTTCCGGGCTACTGAGATTAGCTAATTTTAACCTCGGGATACCTCTTATTTACCTACCTCGGCCTTGGTTAAACTTCGGAAATTGATTCCCGAGTTACCTCTGTACCGGGTTGGTTTACCGTGGTATTTGCCGCTTTTCTTAGCTCGGGTTTTGGAAGAGAATCACGGTGGTGTCTTTATAGCGTCTGAGATTTTGTCTTTATTGGATTGTATTTATTTGACGCTTTGCATTCTTCATATGCCTCATTGCCCCCAATTTTGGATGAAATAGAGACACGTGGTTTGCGATGATTCGATGACTGTTCGGCTACACATTTGACGCCAAACTATCATCCTCTGGCGTTTATTGGGCGTTGCTCTTCACGCGCTATTAATGCTCACGCTGTCCTTAGCAATCAGTCATGATTTCTTTTATGGGAATCTGCAACGTTCATTTCCATCTAAGAATCATTGGTTGTTGGTTACCATCCTCTGCGCCTATAAATTTTCTTCGTCCTTCCTCTTGCTCCTACACCACTGGACTTAGCTTCTTGTTTGCTGGGTAAACATTCTTTAAAGAACGATGAGCCTTTTTGTGAGAGTTTCAAACTCCATCATCCGCTGGCCTGTTCCCTTTTTCTCAGCCATGTGGGGAAGGAGAAAGAGATTCCGGACAAAGAAAAAACTTGCCGGCCCTGCGGCCTTTCTTCCAGAGGTAGTTACCAGTCTTCAAGCATGTCACTCACCAGGCTCCTGGGGTCCCAGAGGTAGTTACCAGTCTTCATGTCTGGTTCTACTTCGTATGGGTTTTGGGAAGATGTTCGGGTTTCGCTCCGGGAGTTTTCCTACCTGGAGAGCTTCATCGTCCCCTGGGGGGGTGAGAAGTGTTTGGGCAGTCTCCCTGGACTTGTCTAAACTTCTCTAAGGACTCCAGCATTGCCAGCAAGTGCTTCTACCAATGGGACGTTTCTGCTGGGCAGTTGCTTTACTCCCGCCACCGGGTTCTTCATTCTTTGAGGGATGTACGGATGTAGTTTCATTCTTTATAGTGACCTTGTAATCATCTCTGTTGAGTAGTTTAGTCGGTTTTCTTGTAAACGACTTGTGTAACCTGATCAAATATCAATATAAAGATGATTTTCGCATTCCGTATACGCCTTGATATGACCCTGAATGTGTCTGATCATTGGTACTAAGCTCCTCCCTAATAACCGGGATTAATTTAGTGAGTCTTTTGCAATATTTAACCCGGTTGTCACCCTCGTCTGCCATACCGTGTTTTTAGTATGGTATGATGCCGGCTACTCCCTTCACTTTTTGTGAACCGTCGTTTTTCTCATCATGACCTTTCTGCAACACGTCTTCTCGTATTGGTCTGAAAGGACATATCTTGTCAGCAAGTTGCCACGTATCTGCGTATCACTTGCTGCTCAGGTATAGGTGCTACGAAATTTGCGCGGGGAAGGTGCGAACATTTAATGCGCTCGTTGCTTTAGGAACGACATCATTGCACCTTTTGGGGGTACTCTGATTTTCCGCCTTTTTTACGCCCTTACCCCTGTCGTTTCAAATTCGCATCCTTTCACCAACGTCTTTCTCCTGCCAAACCTATATATTTTGGCTTTTTGCGTTGTGTGAGGACTTTGCTCGTTCAACTCTTTATCTGCCTTGCCAGCGACATTTTCAACGATTGCCTTTCTCTTCCAGATCCTGCAAATTTTCTGCATACATCTTCTAAAAGGTATTCCAACAACTTTTTTCATTGTTACAATCCTTTTCAATTGCCATTTTTTCTATGCTTTTTTTTTTTTCTGGATTCACTACTCTGTGCGGAATTTTCCTCGACTTTCTGAGTTTATCTGTGAACCTCTGAACTTGTGGCTTCTTAGGCTGAACCGTTCTGTCCACACCCTCCGTGTGTCAACACTATAAGCATGCACGGCTGGAGTGTTTCTGATCATCTTACTAATTTTCGACGCTTTCCCCCTAGGATTGATTTTTGTGAACCATTTTCTCTTTTCTTTCTTAGGCATAAATGACGTCGTCGTCTCACTCTCTCGTGCCATCCCAAACGGACGAGGCCAGTTCGACTGGGTCGGTGAGGAACCCTGATTCCCCCAGAAAAGCCGTGAGTGCGAGGGTGATTGAATTCAAGAATACCTTGAGTGCCGAGGAGTTTCCCCAACTTGGCATAAATGCGAATGGGCCAGGATACACTGTGGGACTTCCCTCCGATGATGAATCAGTGGCCGTTGTTCGGCCAAGGGATAGTCAGCCTCACGAGCCTCATTTCTTCTTCTTCTACCGGGATGTAATTACCCTCATCGGTGTCAGGTTCCCTTTTTCCGACTTTCAAATTGAACTTCTTAATCATTTGCACTTGGCTCCCTCGCAACTTCACCCCAATGGTTGGGCGTTTGCTGTTGCTTTTGAGAGCCTTTGCAACAAACTAAATGTCTGTTGTACTGTCTCGGTCTTCATGACCTTTTATGCCCCTAGAGACAAACACCTTTCAAAATAGGAATAAGTTTTGGTTTGGATGGACCACATTTCGGGGGAGAGGGGAGCATAAACTTTTCAAGGCTTTTATCGAGTCTTGGAAGAATTTCAAGTCGGCCTTTATCAAAATCAAGGTCATTCCATTTCAGTGCCCCTGGTTTCTTGTGACATCCGTTTCTGGGGATCTGGAGGGGAGATTTCCTCTTTATTGGACGAACGTCCATCATAAACTTAAGTCCGGGGCCTATACTCCGAGCATGGCCAGCCTACTCGGATGAAGAAGTGGTCGTTGAACGGCTAACCCTCCTTTCCAGTTCTCTTACCTCGCTTATGGATCCACGGGACTATATGTCCATTTCTTCCTTGAAGCGACGAGCCCCCAAGGGTACGAAATTCCTCTTCCGTCTGTACTATAGCAATGAATAACTCATTTACGATTATCCTTGCTAGCTAACCTTCTATTTCTGTACAGGTCAACAAATGGTGAAGCCAGCACATCTTGAGCTCTTTAAGGAGCTTCGCCTGCGCGCGGACCCTGCTGGATCAGTTGCTCCTCCTCCTGCCAACGAACCCACCGTGGGCAGCCAACCTGCCGCTCCGGAAGCTGGTGCTACCGCCAGGGTTCCCCGCAAGCGCTCGGTTGCTAAGGATGGCCCGGGTCGGGAGAAGAAGAGGACGAGGAAATCCAAAGAAAAACAGGTTGCCGAAGACACGCCTATCACAACCGAGGTACCTGATATTTGACCCCTTCCAGTCCGCCCACTGCTGGTGCAGGACCAGTGTCTCCATCCATGCCCAGTTCTGCCTTTGCTATGCCGCGCACTCATGCAGCTATGTCTGGGGGAGCTCTTTGGTCAAGCGGGGTGACGCCAGAACTTATGGATCTTGTGCGTCCTCCTGCACGCATGTATTCCCCCACCACGCCTAGCCAGGAAGAACAACTTCGCCTGGATGAGATTCAGCTGCATGCCTTTCAGGCAATTTCTCTGCTACAGCCTTATGTCGCTCTCCGGGCTCAGTACGCCGATCGGTTAAAAGCTCTAGGTGATATGACTCAGCAACTTGCCGAGGTGACTACCGTCCTTGATGGGGTAAACAAGGAGAAGACCTCCCTTGGAGCTGAGTTGAAGAAGACCATTTGCAACCTGGAGACAGCTACTGGCAATGTTGCCTCTGTAACACCCCAAAATTCGACACCCAAAATCTTCGCCAAAACACTTGAAATATTTCTAATAAGGATGTCCAACATCCAAATCATTAAAATACATAACTAATTCAATTCAAAATGTATTTTTTGAGTCAACATGAATTCTCAAAATATTTAATAATAAATACAAAGTGGAAGTCTTGTAGTCATGACAAATAGAATAACATAACATAAGTTCTAGGAGCACAACTGAGCCTTCAAGGCTCACTCCATAGGTTCTTTCCCTTGCTCCCTACTTGAACAATCACCTGAAGATTTTTAATATAGGGTGAGATTTACATCTCGAGAACTCTTTGAAAGTTTCTACCGTACACAAGTAAGTCATATATGACAAAAGTAGGAGCTGATTACATATATATTTGTATATACCATAATTTTATACAACATAAATTATCATGATGTCAATGTGAAACGTACTATTATACAATATGCAGTATGCAGCCTCCCTTATATCACCGTCCATCCTCAACCGTGAGTGGAGCCATAGGCTAACACATAGTCTAATAGGAACTCATCCATTTGACTGGATTGTCCCAAGCTCACCAAAACTTAAGATACACCCGCCAAAGGTATAGAGCTTAAGCATGGACTATGGCTCCCCTCCTCAAAAGAATACAACTAAGGAGGTGTCACATGTCCCACGCTCCAACGCAATCCCGGCCAAAGGAAAACATGGAAGAAGGGGCCCTGACAAGTGTCATCCACTGTGCACAGAGGGATGACATACCACGTGGTAAAAGATCTCAACATACAAATCCCTCCTTACTCCAACCCATCACAAATACATCCGCCATGACCAATATGTTCAGAAACAATAAATCAGGTTTCAATTCATATAAGATATCCATTTACAATACATACACACATACATATGATTCAGTCCTCAAATTTTTAAATAAAATATAGTTATTCACAATCACATACAATTTACAAGTATATGGAAGAATATTCAGAGTTACCTGTTACTCTCTAATGTACAGGTAACACACACAAGTGTCACTCCAAAGCTCTTAATGAGAGTCTACAAAATCACACACGTAAATTTCTATTAACATATTACTCGAACTATTCTAAAACCTTAAACTACCCTTTAAAAATTAATATTTATATTATATATACACCCACACACTCATATTTATTATGATATAGGTATCTATATAACACATAATCACAACTAACAACAAAGATCATGTTTCCTTTCTTTTCTTTTTATATATATAAAGTACAAAAAAATATATATAATACTCATTTATATCCATATAGTGCAGCGCCTTATTCGCAGCAACAAACTCAGGAACTTATAATTATATCTATATGAGCAATAACACAAGTATACTTTTCTTTTTCTTTTCCAAGAACAGATGCCAACCGACAAGCATATATATATATATGTAAAAGAAAAACCTTTTTCCTATCTCTCTTCTTTTATTTATTGCATTATATATATATATAAAGATACTATGCACAATGAATGTATCGGTAACAACAAATATATATGAAGCCAAAGTCCATATACACATACATCAAGCTTTTCATATATAAACACACACATATCACAGTGAGCAAATGACAACAAGTTTTATGTTCTTATATTTCACCCTTTATATGTTGTATATCTTAGATCATCTCATCATTTTCATATCTTTCTACGCACACTCACACACGTTTACCTATATATATATATATATACAGTGATATATTCCTACCGCTTATTACTCCTAAGCTTGCGTTGGATCATTATGGAAGCGAGAAGAAGCAAGACTTGAAGGCTTACCTCAAGTTGTCGGCTAGAATCGCTGGTCTTCAACGAGGAACAGTTCAACTCTGCTTTCGGGACTCCAAAACAGAGCACACAACAACCGGGCTCTCTCACACTCTCTCTTGGTCACACTCTCTCGTTCTTGGTCTCGGTTTTGGGTGGAGCCAAGTGAATGAAAGGAGTCAAGAGGTATGGGTTATATAGCACACGTGGGTCAGACCGAGAAGAAACGTTGGGTTCGAGGAGAAAGAATACCCGGTTGAAGGGTTAAGATAGAGACGCATGGGCCCATCCTTTGTTGTGGGAAGCATGGCTGGTTTGGTGATCTCACTCGTGACATCGTGTTTGACCGGGATTATTTGGGATACTGGGTTACTATTGCGTTTTAGTGTTTCCGCAATTGACGCTGATTACTTGTTGATCTGTGTTCAGTTTTCTTTCTTCTCTCTTTTTTTTTTTTGAACTTCTGCGTGTTTGACCGAAGAAATAAGGAGAAACTGAGATACGTATATGTCCCGCTACGAGAGAGGATTTTCTCATTATCATTTTTCTCCTTTTCTCTTATTGGCTCATCTGGACCATTTATTGGGAAGAGGAGAGAGAAGTTAAAGTAGTATTGTGATTGATTGAATGGATATGATTTAAAGATAATGAGGGATAATGAGAAAATGATAAGGAGAGAAACCTAACCCGTCCTGCTACTATGTTTTCATCTTTTATGTTATGATAGATAATGGGCTGGGTTTATTTAGGATCATGGGCTGATGTGGTATTATACGTACGGGAGTTGGGTTTATTCAATGAAAATGTGCATATATGTTACTTGGTTTTATTATTTATTCATTTTTCTTTTTACAAGAAAAATGAATTCCTAGTTTTCCAAATAGTTAAGTTTAATCATTGGCTATTCTTCACAATTTAATTCTCATATAATTTTAGGCATTCTTTATTGAATTATTATTTTCCAAAAATAAATTAATTAAGGGAAAAATAAGCCTAAACTTCCCACAATTAATTCTCACAATTATTTTAAACCATAATCACATAATTCATTCCCATAAAATACCTAAATTTCAAATCCCAAAATTTGGGATATTACAGCCTCTGCGCAAGCTAAGTTAGCAGCGACTGAAGCCGAGCTCGCTGTTTCTCAGGATAAGCTGCGACATCTTGAGAACCTTCGCCTGGAAGATGCTGCAATCATCCGGAAGCTGACCGTGGATGGCGATGACTTGAAGGACAGCTTGGGAAGAAAGATGAGGAGCTTGCAGCTGTTGATTCCAAGCTTGTGTTGTATGGTCAGGCTGCCCAACTATCGTTTCAGAACGCGGTCGATCAAATTCGTGCCTTGAATCCCAGCATCACCTTGAATACGGTTGGGCTGCATATTGAGGCTTATGTCAATGATAAAGGGAAACTGATTCCCCCTGGAGCTGAAAGCGAAAGTGAGCAGCCTTCCCCGTCAGCTACTGAGCCGCAGTCAGAGCTTTGATGTAATAGTTTGACGATTTCTGCGTTTGAAAGCCTGTGGCCGTAGGCCGTTATTTTTTGTCGTATAAGCCGTTTGCTTTTTGAACATGTTCATGATCATAGCATTTTTTTTACTCCCTTGCATTTGGGGTTACTTGATAGATGCTTGATTTTTCTCAACCGTAGTTGTTATCATAACATGAACAAGCGTATTTGCCATGATCTTTGAAAGGCGAGCTTCTTTGCTTTGACCTTGTGCACTGTCGGACTTGTACACACTTAAGGGGATGGGTTTACCTCCACTATCCTTCTTATGTGTGATCCAGGCACGATTTTTGCAGATTAGATATCATCATCCGCTATCATGTCTGCATACTATCTATGGTTTTGGAAAACGGACTTGATTATCATGTTTTCTACACGATAATATTTTACGCGGTTTTGGAAACCGGGTTTCAATACCCTGGCCTCTACGCGTTTGGTTTACACGATTTTGGAAGGCGGGCTTGATGCCCGACAGCCTCGCGTTTCTTATGCACGATTTTGGGAGACCGGGTTCCAACACCCTGGCCTCTACGCGTTGATAGGGTGACTTCTTTGAGACCGGGTGTATCGACCCTGGTTTCATCACCCTTTAATTTATGACGCGATTTTGGAGACCGGGTTTCAACACCCTGGCCTCTACGCGTTTGTTTCACACGAGTTCGGAAGGCGGGCTTGATGCCCCGACTTCCTCGTGTTTTTTATGACACGATTTTGGAGACCGGGTTTCAACACCCTGGCCTCTACGTGTTCGTTTTACACGACTTCGGAAGGCAGGCTTGATGCCCCGACTTCCTCATACGTATTCATGACACGATTTTGGAAACCGGGTTTCAATACCCTGGTTTCTACGTGTTTAAAACCAGCAAGCAGGCATAACTCTTTGTTGCAGAAACATGGCTAAGTCATTCTTTCATTCATAAAACCAAAACCATCGGTAAAATGTCTTACAAGAAACTTAAATGTAAAGAAACAACGAGCCGACCTCCTACCAGCAAGGTCAAGCCAAATCTTTCAAATGAAATCACCCTCCTCGGGCCCCGATCTTCGACTATAATAAGCCTTGACTTGTCAGCATTCCAGGTCCTTTTCACCGCTTTCTTTTGCAGCGTCTCCAACCTGTAGGCTCCTTTACCGAGATTTTCAATAACCCGGTATGGGCCTTCCCAGTTCGGGGCCAGCTTCCCTTCTGCAGCGTTCTTGTTGCCAATATCCGCTCTCCTAAAAACGAGGCTCCCCGCATCAAAAGAACGGGGTTGCACCTTTTTGTTGTAGCGAGTTGACAGAAGCTGCTTAGCTGCCAAATCTCGACAGTGTGCGGCGATCCGTACTTCATCAATTAAGTCTAACTCCACTGCGATTGCCTCATTGTTTTCTTCCTGATGCTGAAGGGCTACGACCTTCCGCCATGATGACTCTCCAATCTCAACTGGGATCATGGCTTCACATCCGTAGGTCAACTTAAATGGTGTTTCTCCGGTTGATGATTGTACACTTGTCCGATAACCCCACAAGACGTAGGGCAGTTGGTCTACCCAGCTAGATGCAGCATCTTTCATTCGCTTCTTCAATCCGTCTACAATGATCTTATTCGCGGCCTCTGCCTGCCCATTTGATTGCGGATGTTCTACAGATGCGAAGTGCTGCTGGATATTGAAATCAGCTACCAACTGTTGAAAGCCCTTGTTGATAAATTGCGTTCCGTTATCGCAACGATTTCGCTGGTATACCAAAACGTGAAATGATGTTCTTTTGTAAGAACTTCGCACCTAGCTGATGTAATCGTGGCGAGTGGTTCTACTTCAATCCATTTTGTAAAATAATCGACTGCCATAATAAGCCACCGCATTTGACCCACCGCTCGCTTGAAAGGCCCTAATAAGTCCATTCCCCATTTAAAGAACGGCCATGGTGCGGAAATAGTCTGAAGGGGCGCAGGTGGTGACCGAATAATACTCGCGTGCTTTTGGAAACTGTCGCATTTTTGGACGTGACTCTTAGCATCAGCTGCCATGGTAGGCCAGAAATAGCCGGCCCGTATTGCCTTTCTAGCCAACGCTTTAGCTCCCATATGGTGACATTGATACCCTCGTGGATCTCCATTAAAACGTAACGGGCCTCATTTGCCGCCAAACACTTCATCATTGGAGAGTGTACTCCTTTGCGATACAGTTGGTCATTTACCAGCGCATATGAAGCTGCTGTTCGTGCGAGCCTCAAGGGGCTGATATGGTTTGTATTGGATCGAATGCAGCGCCCGCTGTTATCTACGGGGGAGATAACAGCGAAGGCTGGTGGATCACTGTGCTACACGGGGGTGGCTTTTCGCCTGAGTGTGGGGTGTGTGCACAGTGGGACGGAATGGTAAAGAATAGACTAGTCAGTCGTGATGTGTACCTGGTAGGTAATCCCTATTTATAGAGATTACCTAGGGTTTCATCCTTCTTACCAACACTCCTTCGTCGTGCGCCTCCACTTTCCTGATCGTGTGCTCTCCATATCTGCATGATCCCTGCATTATAGGCACAGTCAAAGGTGATTGGCAGTTTACCTTTACGAAGAAAGGTTTCCTGCCTAGAACTCTTTCCATTGGGCCCTGCTCCTGCCAAGCCCATTATCCGAGTCCATAACAAGGATATTTGCAGAAAATTTATGTGAATATGTTTTGAATTTACAATTACATATAGACTAATTAACTGCCTCGCTCTACAATTAGAGAGGGAGAAAGAAGAAAACAATGAGATATTCAATAAATTCAACATTCCCTCTCTCAATCCTAACAAAGAGCTCATCAAATTTGCTACTCCTCGCATCCTAAATCTAGGATGTAATTTGTAGTATAATTTATACTATAATATAAACTAGGTCCTATATTTAATCCTGGAGGTAGTATATTAGATTATCTTTCACATATGCTTTTGATTTTGTGTTTCAAAATCTGTGTATTTGTTTTGGAAGTCTTGGAATTTGTCTAAAACTATGAACTGAAAGATACTTCAACCGGTCCTTAAAATAAGATTTACTAAAATTGAACTATAAACTAGATTTTATATTAGTGACGGAGGGATTATATGTAATAATATTTCTTCAATTATATTGAAGTAAGAAGCAAGAATAAAAGAAAAATTAATAATCTATTCATGAATATGGCAGTCCATAATGAACACTTGATTCTTTTCTTCTTCTTCTTGTTTTTTTTTTTTTAATACCTTATAATACACCCAAGACATTTAACACCAATCTATAGAATTTAAACCCATCACACATGCTGAAAATAAAGAACTGGATTAAATCTAATATTTAAACTTGATTTTAACGTATAGCCATCAACGGGTTCTGAATCAATTGACATTCCTACAATTGGTCCTGATCTGACCGTTGGATCCAGTGAGGGGGCTAAGGTTTCCCATTTTAATCATAGCATTGGCAAAGTCAGCTCTGAAAGTGGCGAGGTTGTTACTATAAGCAGTAACTATAGAATCTGCGGATCCTCCATTAAAGAGCTGTTGGTCAGAGTGCAACAAACCCTTCTTGCTCAACAAGTTCTTGAAGTAAGCGTTGTCGAAGAAGTTGGGAGTTGTCGTGTCGAGATTCGACAACTTAGAGTCACCGCCGGCACTCGGACAGTTTTCTTGTAAGGTTTTTGCAAATGAGGAAGCAATGTTGGTCTCGTTGTAAATCCTCGTCCTAAAGCTGCTACACTGTGCTTTCCCTATCGTGTGAGATCCTAAAACAACAATACATCAAAAGGTTCACAATTAATTCATGTCGTAAAGTACGATGGTAGTAATTAATTGGAATGATGCATTTGAAAGATACTCCCGAGGGTCTTTAACATAGGACATATTTAGGGAATTGATGTTAGTCCTAAATATATGATTTATTTTTTATATTTGAAATTTTTTTCTTAATTTACCTTTATTGATACTCCTTCAACAATAATTAAAGAGGAAAGAGAATGAGTGAATTAATTAAGGAAAATTATTATAGTGTTTTAGAAATTTTATATCATATTAACTAAGTTAACTGCCTTAATATAATTAAATTAGTAAATATATCTTATATTAAAGACCGAAAGAGTATTAAATATGAACTGTTCGAATGAGATTTGGACAGCACAAATTTGATAGACTGAGGTCTCACTCATGATTTTGATGAGCACACAAACCAAACCTTGAATTAAGTACCTGAGAGAGCAACCATTTCTTTAGCAGTAAAACCTTTGTTAGAGAAAGCGGTAATAAGAGCACTAAGATCTGAAAAGGGTGATGGCAAGTTCGAGTTGGCAGCACTTAAACTTGCTGTAGTTGAATCTCTTCTTCCCAATTGAACCGACCAAGTTGTTCCACCTAGCTGAAAAAATTTTCCCTTGTCAATGTCTGGTCTATTGTATAAATGTGTGTGTCTGTGTCACTAGAAAATTCTAGAGTTGATGGGTACTTACAGCAACAACAGAGTCTCTAGCAGCGACGGCGACAATATCGGCGCAGGAGACAACACCGGGGCATGTAGTCTCGAGCCTTGATTTAATGGTGTCGATTACATCGAAACCTCGTACAGAGTTAGCATTTGGAGCAGCTGTCTTCTCGCCTGTGAAACTTGAAGCATCATCTAAAAGTATAGATGCATCACATCCCTACACAAGCACAATATATCCAAATGATGAAAAGTCAATATTCAACAATTCTTTGTACATAATAATCCAACAAGTGGGATATTCTAGACACACACACAAAGAGATGTGTGTGTGTGCGTAACTACATGAAAAGAAATACGGTTCGTAGGTTTAAACTTGTTCACAGGATATATACTTCCAAGCTACTTTTTTCTATATAATCCAAACTATGATTCACAAAGAACTTGAGTTTTAATTAATTAATAGTTGCTTGTCAATAATGAACCCAAAAGACTGCAAGTAATATATTTTTGTGCAAAATAATAATATTAATTTTCCTCCTTCCTTGCCAAGTCAACCCTTCTGTATTTGTATTTGTGTGTTGGAGCTTATAATTAGAAGGACTTAGGTTATCCTCCCACACTCTCAGTGTTCTCTTTTCCTTTACTATTCATCTCAATCTTTAAATTAAAATTTAAGCGATTCAGATTTAATATTCTATAAAAATTATTAATAAAATATCAAATCATTATAAGTAAATAAATAAATTCACAAACTACTAAATTTGAGTTATAATATTTTAAAAATAACAGTAAAAAAATATTTTAAATTTTTTTATAAAACATTAAATCTAAACTACTCAAAGTTCAATCTAAATGTTGATATGAGTAATGGAGGGTACGTAAGAGGACATTAAGAGCAGAGAATGATAGCCAAGTCCTAATCAGAGACACGCATAACGTTAAAGGCAACATGTTGCAAGATACGTACACGGAGTAAAATAAGTAAAAGCTATAAAGTGATGTATGTGTGTGTGTGTAGAGAGAGAGAGAGAGAGAGAGATGAATTAGAGACTTGCTTGAACGAAGCAATCATGGAAATGAAGACGAAGAAGGGAAGCGCCCATGCGAGCCTCTTTAGCGACAGCGGAGACTACTGAAGCTTTAATGAGAGCAAGAGCTGAGGGACAAGTTTTGGCGTAAAAGGTAGAAGACAACTGAGCTGAAACATGAATCCCAGGAACGCATGACAATAACAAGAAAAGGCTGATGAGTTTGAGGTTAAGGATAAGACCAGACATGGTTGTGTCTCCTACAAAACTTCAAAGAAAGAAAGAGAATATTGCAGATGATAACTAGCTAAACTAGCTTTTGTAGTAATTAATGGTTTTAGAATCAGTGGGTAGACTCATGTCTTTATATAGGGAAACTGGGCGTGTCATATTCAAAAGGTTCAACATTGATGAACCCTAAATGATTAAAGAAACCATATAAATATTTGAATATTGAATAAATAATATGTGAAAGCAAGCTGAGTAGACCAGATCCAGACCTGCTCGAGGCTTTATCTGGTTAAAAAATGAGTTTAATGTATTTATTAATTAATAATGTGAGGCTATTAGCTGTATTTGTGCTATGCATTTATGTTGACTTCTCTTTAAATATCTGCCGCCACGTCCTTAATATTAAATTATTTTTATGTCAAACTGAGTTTACTGGTGGATCAAGCTTTGCCATTTCTAACTTTATCGTCCCCAACACTAAATTTTCTTGGTTACATTTATTAAAATATAAGTACAGCTAGCAGAAGTATGAGCTTGATATTCCCCCAATATCACTTGATTTATTCGTAGACTTCTCATCAAGTAATCTATCATAATAATCAGGGATCAAAGAAAACAAGAAAATGTTATATTTATTATTTGATCAATCAATTGCTAACCTTGGTACGTATTGACTCTTCTAGTTTCAACTGCAACAATTTCAAGGCCATTTTTACTTATGAATATTGAGAAAAATAATAATAGTAATTTAGATGAAAGATGATGCATGATTTTTCTTTTTTCCTTTTTTTTTAAAGTATTGTCTGGCTATTTATATTTAAAAAAAATTTGATAAAAAAAAAAATTTACCCGGTTTCTATCATAAATGAATTTTATGACATGAAAGATGTCATACTCAACTTCAAAAAATTAAATGATGGTATGTTATATTTTATTTATTTATATAAATAAATGCGTGTGGCTGTGTGTGTTTTTCCCTCAAGTTGCCCAAGAAAAATAATTGTAACTTATAAAGCATCCGCCCCAACCTGCATCAGCAGAATCGGACTACAATTATACTCTCTCTATTTCTAAATATAGGATAAAGTTTGTAGTAAAAATTACACTACAACTTTATCTTATATGTAGGACCGGGGTAATATTAAATTAATGTGTTGACTTACTGAAATCTCAAGTCAGTGATCACCACATAGTTGGCTAAAAAAGTTGGCCAAAAAAAAAAAGTGATCAGCACACACACACACACATATATATATATATATATTTTTTAATGGACAAGGTTTTCAGCTCACTGTACAAGTGTGTTTCTCAAGATTCGAATCTGTCTTCCCCTGCTTTCACATTTAAAGAACAAATAATAGGTATCACATTTTCTTGATCAAATAATAAGTATCACATTTTCTTGTTTTCTTGTAATTAAAATCACGATTTCGTGATTTGCTCATGGGAAACACTCCTTTTTCTTAATTAAAATCAATCTCAGAGATCCCTCTATTGATTAAAATCAACATTAGCTGTTAATAACTAGATATGCTGTTAAGGAGTTGAACTGTAAAATAAATATAATAATATTAATTTTAGAGTGTTCATAATATATCATTGTTGCTAAACTCACGAGTTGACTCTCCGATTTTACTGTTTTCACGTTTTTAGCTTACAAAATTGAGTTGAGTCATTGATAAACTCGTGTTAGTAGTAAACTCGGTTAAACTCATGACTTCACACCAAGTTTATCGTTTTTATGTTTCTAACTTACAAAATCATGTTAACTCACTCTTAAACTCTTGTTAACTTTTTCGACTTCATCATGCTCAATGGTTTTATATATGAATTTTATAGGAAATTCTTTGTAAAGTATGATCAATTTGTCCCAAAAAGTATGATAAATTATGAATGTTGATGTATTTAATTTTAATTATTCTAATTTACAACAAATTTAAATCAAATTGGTATTTTTTTTATATTTTAATTATTTAATTATACAACATTAATGTCTATTTAATGATAAAAATAAACTCTTACGAAATTATGATTATAGTTTACGATATGAGTTTACATCATTATCATGAATTTGTTTAAACTTACGAGTTTTCAACCATTTTCAAAATTCATATACATAAAAAAAATTAAAAAAATAAATCAAAAGATAACGTCATCATTCTTTCGAGTAGAAAAGCATTTAGTGCTTTCTCGCAATGAAAAGTATCATATTATATAATCCATACAAAGAGTTTTGTTGTGCCCTATCTTGGATACAGTATCACACATTAAGAAAAAATGTGTTAAATAATAGTACTCCATTCAGTTCTAATTATAAGATACTTTTTTAGAAGACTTACACTAATTTTAAGCATTTTTCTCAATCTTCATTATTTAATTTAATTTTTTATAAATATAAATAATAGGAATTAATACGATTAAGTTATACACACACACTCACACCTCTTTAACTTTGAGTTGATAATCACATTGAACTTTAAAACTGACCAATAAACTAAGCTCTATTAAATTTTACGTTTTCTTTCAAAGAACTCTATTGCTAAATGGGGATTATCTACATCTAACCAAAATTTAAGAGAGCCATCTATATTAAAAAAGACAAGAGAAAACATTACATGCTCCATATTAGTGAAAAATTTAGCTAATATATGCTGATGACATAGGAAGTTGCTTGGACAAATTTGAAAGTATAAAGGAATTTATTACCAAATCTCAAAAGTGCCAATGACATTATTTGCAAATAGCCTAAAATTTAGGAAAATTTATACAGTTGTTAATGTAAGAGTTAATTGAAGTGTTGAATTTAATTCTAAATATAAAACATCAATCAATTTTTTCTCTCTCAAATTTATAATTCTTTAATTTGTTTTTCAAAGTATCCCTATTAATCACACATATTTAGGATATTTTCATTCAAGAGTGTACGAGTGGTCATCACTCATCAGGGTTAAAAAAGGAAATTTAGGCAAAGCAACTCATATATTTGTCACAATGTATAACTACTTCACTTAATTAATTTTTTCGATATACCCAAATTAGTTATGTACTCCCTCCGGTCCTAATTATAGGACAACATTTGGGAGTTAGTTTTAGTCCTAATTATAAGACAACATTCTAATTTTTGTCAATTTCTTCCTAAAACACCCATATTTTATTCTCTTAAGTGTGTTTGGTTTTTGGTGAGTATATATGTATGTGGCTGCATAGATTCTTCCAATGAGTGAAACTTTTAGATATATATATATATGTGTGTATGTCTATATATGTATATGTGTGTCTACACACACGCGCGCGTGCGCGGGGGGGTGTGCGGGCGTGTGTGTGTGTGTGTATGTATATATGTGTGTGCGTGTGTGCGTGTGTGTGTGTGCGTGTCTATACTCATATATATATATAGACACACATATATGTGTTTGTGTGTACATATATGTATATCTGTGTGTGTATGTAAACACACACACACATATATACATATATATCTTTATGTGTGTGTGTGTTTATATGTGTATGTGTGCAGATATATGTACACACACATATATATACATATATACTTATACACACATATATGTGTATATATATATATATATAGTAAGACTATTATTTCAATTAGATAGTGTGTGGAAATGAAACTTTTAAATTGGAGAGGTATGTGACAGGAGCTATTGATTCACTTTTATTTATTTCATTTTAAATTTATATAAGGGCGTTTTGGGAAAATAAGCAAAATTAACTAATTTAACTTCTTTCTTTAATCTCCACAAAATCGATTAAATATGTCTTATAATTAGGACCGGAGGGAGTAATTCTTACATTAAGGATAGGAGCCACTACTTTGAAGATATATGAGTAATAATTTTCAAATCTTTAAATTCTTATGAGATTTTTCTAAATTTAAAAAAAAAAATTTTCATATGAATTTATTTTGCAAGTGGCCGATTGTCATTTTCTTAAATTGTAATTCCTTATATCGCATTTTCTGAGTTGCGTGATCTTTAGCACCGTTTACTTTGCTAAAACGCGTAAACGAGCAGACAAAAAACAAAAATGACACTGTTTACAAAGTAACAAGACATGAAAACCCTAACCCTACTTGCCCACTTATCCATAAAAGTTTTCGATCAATATCCTTTTCTGGTCCTTTTTTATTCTTCCATTTACGACCATCATTTTAAGCTTCCAGGCCAAGATAGGTTAATGTTATATTCTATTCTTGTAACATCTCATTTTCTAAAGCGGAATTTTTTTTTTTTTTTTTCCAATCAGAGTAGAGCAATGGAGTGAAAGAGTGACTGATCATAACAAAACATGAACCATAGTGTAATATAGTATTGACATTACAGTGATCCTACTTGTTCAAAAGGTAAGTACAGAAAGCGATAAGATAAAGATGTCTTCTTCCGCAACTCTCTGCTTGCTCCTTGCCTCGATCCTCGATCCTAGGTCCTCCTGACCACGAAGCTATAGCTGAGATTCAATTTACCGCATTGAATCTCAGGTAACGGTTAACCTCATGCTCAAATACAATAGTATACGAGACAACGAGATATTCATAGCATAACAAGAAGATAACATCACATAAGCATATAGCAAATTGCATGTTTGCATGATTGTGACACAGACAGAACATAAGCACAGGGCAGTATGTAAAGTCCTACACAATAACAGTGTGACACAGACAGGACATAAGCGAAAAGTAATATGTAAAGTCCTACACAATAATAGCCTGCACTATTCACCAGTGCCACGATCACGTGTCCACAGCGCTAGGAAAACTCAAAACGGTATTAACAAGACTATAACCCGTGTAAGGCTGTATGTATAACGACGACCCTAAACAAAGCCTCGGTATATGAACTATCTATCATGTATATGTGTATGAACAACATCAGATTAGTGTTACAGTACGCGTCCGTACCTTCGTTGATGTACGTAGATGTTTCGCGAAATCGTACTTCTCGACGGAAAACGCGGTTTGTCCGACAACAGTAACGTCGGCGGATCGAGTTTCGATGTCCTATAAGAGTAATATCACTTTTATTAGTGATTCGATACTAAATCTGGCATTTTAGGTAAAAATTACCATTTTGCCCTTC
This sequence comes from Acacia pycnantha, assembly GCA_025563575.1. NCBI lineage: Eukaryota > Viridiplantae > Streptophyta > Magnoliopsida > Fabales > Fabaceae > Acacia > Acacia pycnantha. The sequence continues at coordinate 5,811,022 of JAMWYP010000030.1, read as the reverse complement.
TACCCCTAATTGGCGGAATTTCGCCAGCACTTCGTTACTCTGACTAATTTTCTTCCCAAAATTTTGTCAGAACTTCGACGCCATTTTGATTTTCGAAAATAAAGACTAAAATAGCCCTCCCATATGATATCCTATCATACTTGAAAAATTAAAGGCTATTCTAGCATTACAACCCCTACTTTTGAAAAAACTACACAAGCTTCAACTTTTCGGAGACTCGATCCCTACCATGTTTTTACCTCTTCAGGCATATTTTTCAATGCAATGAGGCCTAAAAACAAGAATAGGAATTTCATCCCCTACTTCCTAAATCTAACTAACAATTCTACCAACTACTGAACTAAAACTAGAACTTAAAAGCTAAAGACCGAAAGACTTACCCGTTGAAGACTTTCCTCACAATTTTTCCAGAGCTTCTCTCTCTTCTTTCTCCCTCTAGGATTTCGGCCAAAGGAAGAAGTGATGGTGTGAAGAAAATATGAAGAGCAATGCACCTATTTATAGAATTTTCTAAGGACATGTTGGGAATTTTTCAAGTTGTTCTTAACCATGGAAATTCCAAACAAAAATGGTGTAAAAACCTTGTCCATGGAAGCATCTTGAACGAAATTAAGGAGTGATGTGGCTGCTTTGGAGTGGTCCAAAAATGGTGAATTGGGTTGCTTTAAACCCGGTCTAATCGAATTTCCCCGATCGGTACCCGATTCGCGTGATTTCGGAGAACTTTCAAAATTCTGGATTTACAACTTTGAAGACATGTTCTCACTTACTAGAAATGTCCAAGTTAACCTAAATTTTGATTCCATATAGGGCTCCAACAGTCCAGTTGAAGTTTTCTCGAAAAACGTGTCCGAACAGCGTCCTGGTTTGAACGCATTTCTGAAATTATCAACTTCTTCAGAAAAATTCACTGATTCTAAATATGTCAAGATAAATTCAAACTCATTCCTAGATATTGAGTTAGAATTTATTTTCTTTATATCCACAAATATGCCTATATACATTTTTCCCTATTTTGTTTTATTAGGAAATGCACAAACGGCCTCAGAATTAACTTCTGGAAGAGTCTAACGGAAGATAAAATTCCACTGATCAATATTTTTCATTGAATTTGGAAATCTCATTCCTAGATCTCTAGATAGGATCCGTTTCCTAAATATTAAATTACTATTCATCATTTTTACTTTAATTAATTATATTATTAAAATATTTGCAAGTTGCAAAAATTTATTTTTATTTTTCTTTTCTTTTTTCTTTTTATTTTCTTTTTCTCTTTTTTTTTTCTGCCCATTTTTTTTATTTCGTTTTTTTTTTAATTATTATTAATTATTTAATTAATTAAATAATTATTTTTACATAATTTTTACAGAATTTTCCCATTGGTCCATTCTTGCATTTAGGCTTAAAAATACCTAAACTCAACTATTTTTCTCCAAAATTTCCAAGTAATTAACCAATATGTTTTTACTAATTTTAAAACAAAAACCACTAATTTTAGGGTTTCATACAATTATTCATGAATTTCCTTTACTTATACTTAAGTAATTAGCCCAATATTACTTAATTACTCTTTTATCACTTGTTGATAATTTTCTTAATTACAATACCTCATTACCTTCATACTCTTGCATTAACATTAGTATTTTCATGCCTCTTGCATTTTTTAAAAATTACAAGGGTATTATGGTCATTTCACTTCTTTTTGAGTATTTTCTAAGAATTTCTCCAAGTTCATAATTTATTAAATTACCATAATTAGAGATAATATATTCTCCTAATTCACTTGGTCATTTTACTGCCTTCTGGTATTTTTTATAATTTTTCTAAGTTAATTACCCTTTCCAGGGGTATTTTGGTCATTTTGACACTTTGACCCTTAATTTTCCTAATTCCCTACGGAATTTAACCTAGAATAATAGACTAAATTCACACAAGTCTGGAGACAATAATTTCACTTATCAGAAATATCCAATTTATTCATAATATTTCAGATAATAAAATCCGGGTATTACAATTCTTAAGAATATATACACCTTAATATATATCAACATATATAAAAAATTAAGTGTTAAAGATATAAATTTAGGATAAGTCATATTTTTTAGTAAAGAAAGAATGCAGTAACTAAGAAGTCTTAATAATAAGTGAATAATATGAACCTGTTATTATTTTCTAAGACGGAATTTGTCAATTGCATATAATATGAGACAGTATTCGATCACCATATATATACAACGACATATATATCCTACAATATTTGATAATCTTCTTTTGCCTAAATTAGTGGGAAAGGAACATTTCTACGTTTGACAAAAACAAAAAAAGAAAGAATATCTCTATCATGGAGAAAAGGGCCACCACTTGTGAAAAAATCAAAATGTCCCCACGCTTAACCTAATAGGTGGGATGTTAAAAATCTTAAAATTAAATTAGACTCTAAGCAATAAATCTAACAAAGCAATCAAGTTGTAACCAATATGTTTATTAACTAGGTATTTTTCCCGTGCGATGCATGGGACAATGCTTATTGTCGTATCATATCATATTTGAGATATATAAATTTGTTAATAAGAAATGAATAAAATAATCTTAATTTAAGGATTTGCGAAACATCCTTGAAATTAGTTTATAGATGTTATATTCATCTATTGAAGACATTAAAAATAAGTATTAAACATGATACATGAGAATGGAAAGTTGTTTTAGAGGAAAATATTCAAAAGTAGAATACGTTCACTTGAACCAAATCAATTTATTAAGCATAATGATTCATGAATGTTCTTCGATCTCCTCTCATATAGAGCAATTATGCAGAACGGAATCTTTTTAACATTAACTTGTTGTCAATGTTTAGTGTATGTTAGCATAGCCAAACCCTTGATCCTAGCCCCCCGCATGTTTTTACAAGTCATCATAACTCAAAAATAATGGCAGGAAAGTGAATAACTATATTATGGTTTGATAATATGGAACTGTTATAGTATGTAAATAAATTGTTAAGTCTTGTTCCAATGAATTGTTTTTTCCGATGCAAATTAATGGAATTCAAAATAGTCAGTTAAATAAAAGAATATCAAAATAGTATTTACATAGCTGTTATGGACTTATATAAGAGGCTCCTTCACCACGAGGCCCAACAAGGGCAAAGCATACCAGGATATGCCAATAATGAAGGAGGATCCTAATCAGCCTATAATCAAGGCTATAATCATAGAATGACCCTAATTAGGGATGACAATTGCAGGTGTGGTGGCTAGACACGTGGGTTGCAAGACGCATAGGGCCCAAGGGTCCAAACCCTAAGGTAACTCCTATAAATAGGAGGTTAACCTAAAAGGTATACATTCTCTATTGATCCTATTTACTATTTAGCCTCACTGTACACACACACCATCCCTTTTGGCTCAACGCCATATACGTGCATAGTGATCCAGCATTCTCCTCACTATCTTCCTTATACATATCTTGGAGTAATTATCCTCTCTTTGATATCTGCCTTATAGATATCTTGGAGAGACTATTCGATCCAATATCAATTCACTAGTCTATTGAGGCTAGACACATGTGTTCTACACCAGAACATTGGCGACGACTCTAAGGTAACTCCTATTTATTGTTTAAAACTTCCCAATGGTACAAGTAATTTAATATTAAAAAATTTAGTTTGAATGAAAAACTAAATGAAGATGGATGTTATATATATCTCTATGAATTATTTCATAAAGTGATTTGTAACATCCCAACTTTTCAAAAGCAGTATAATTTTTTTTCATTTAAAATCATCAGAGTAGAGCACCGGAGCGATTGAGTAACTGATACTTGTATTTAGAATGCCGTAAGTCTGGCTAATTACAACAGCGGTACAGAAACCGCGTGGTTCAAAAGTATATAACAAAGAAAGGCTTCATTGGAACAACAAAAGGAAGTCTTGATCGGGTCTTCTACTCGGGCTGCTTGCCTCTCTCCTTGGTCCTCGATCCTCCGGAACTTGACGCTATGTTAAGGGCGGGAGTCCATGCATCGAACCCGGAGTAGCGGTTAACCTCATATTTACATATACAGTATATAAACACAACAAACGAATCACCCCTAACCAACATGAATGTACCGCTCCTAGCGAATGCAGATATACCACTCCCAGTGAATCAGGACATACCACTCCCAGTGAACACAGATATACCACTCCCAGTGCATGCATATGTTCAATCATCCTCTAACAACACTATATACTCAAACAACATAACAACTTTACTCATAAAATACACCAAACAATATACACGCATACCATAAATATCGAGTTAGTGTTACTAGTACGCGAACGTACATACACCACATATACACATACAATACTCCTAACACATATACGCATACGATAAACATCAGTGTTAAGGTTACCAGTACGCGAACGTACCTTCGTTGACGGTCGTCGGTATTTCTGACGGAAAACGGAAAATTGACAGCGTTATGACAGCGGTACGTGCTCACAGATATCCTATAAGGATAATATCACATTTATTAACTTTTGACACATTTTAGTCAAAAATGACTATTTTACCCCTGACCCCCTAATCGGCGGAATTTCGCCAGCACTTCGTTACTTTAACCTCCAACTTTCAGAAACTTAATCCCTACTATGTTTTTACCTCGTCAAGCATCTTTCGACGCAATGAGGCCTAAAAACAAGCATAGGAATTTCATCTCCTACTTGCTAGATCTAACTAACAATCCTACAAAAACTACCGAAGCTTAAGACTAAGTGCCGAAAAACTTACCCAGAGCTTTGCTGCAATTTTCCCCAGAGAACTTCTCTCTACTTTCTCTCTCAAGATTTCGGTTTTGCTCTTGGAGAATGGTATGAAAATTTCAAGAGGGATTGCTTCCTATTTATAGAGTTTTCAAAGGACATAAAGGGAATTTTGCAATTTGTTTACATCCCTTGGATTTAACTTCTTCAAGAAGGCTTGATCTTGGCCATCCATGCCCCTTGGTCGACATAGAGGGCTGATGTGGCAGCCAAGGATTGGTCCAAAAATGGTGACTTGGCTTGCTTTATGACCAGTTAGGATAAATTTCCCCGATCGGTACCCGATTCGCGTAATTTCGGAAAAATCTCAAAATTCAGAATTACAACTTTGAAGACATTTTCTCACTTACTAGAAATGTCCAAGTTAACCTAAATTTTGATTCCATATAGGGCTCCAACTGTCAGTCTGAAGTTCCTCGAAAAACGTGTCCGTATGGGTCCGGTTACGAAACTCGTTTTCGGAATCATCAACTTCTGGACAAAAATTCACTGATTCCAAATATGTCCAGATAATTTCAAACTCATTTCTAGATGTTGAGTTAGAATTTATTTTCTTCAGATCCAAAAATGTGCCTAACTACATTTTTCCCTATTTTGTTTTATTAGGAAAATGCACAATCGGCTTCAGAATTAACTTCCGGAAAAGCCTAACGGAAGATAAAATTCCACTGATCAATATTTTACCTTGACTTTGGAAAACCTATTCCTAGTTTTCTAGATAGGATATGTTTCCTACTTATTTAATTACTATTCACTATTTTTCACTTTAATTAATTATAATATATAATATTCAAAACTTACCTACTAAGTTACCATATTTTTCCAATGTTTATCTCTTCTTTTTTTTTTCCTTTCTTGGGCAAATTTCGGCTGCCCATATTTTAATTATAATATATATATTTAATTTTTACTTATTTAATTATTTACTTATTTAATTTTTCCCAAAAATTCACAAAATTACCTAATTGGTCCATTCTTGTATTTAGGCTCAAAAATACCTAAACTCATCCATTTTCCTCAAAAATTTCTAATTAATTAGAAAATATGTTTTTACTAATTCTTGGCCAAAAACCACTAATTTTAGGGTTCTACACAATTATTCCTGAATTTCCTTTGCTTATGTTTAAGTAATTAGCCAATAATTACCTAATTACTTTATTATCACTGGTTGATAATTTTATTAATTAGAATGCCTCATTACCCCATATCTTTTACACTGACATTAGTGTTTTATGCCTCACGCACTATATTAATATTCACGGGGGCATTTTGGTCATTATAATACTTTTTAACTTTTCCCTCACTATTTTTCCAATGTAGTAATTTAATGAATTACCTAAATTAGGGACAATACCCTTCCCTATTTAAAATAGATTTTTACTTGCCTCTTTTATAACTTTCACAGGGTATTTTATGGCGTAAAAAGCATTTAGGGACCTAATTGCAAACTTCCAAACGTTTTAGGGATCTAATTGCAAATTATTCTATTTTCATGAGAAACTACCCCAAAAATAAGATAAATTCCCCCAAGGTCTTTGAGACCTCATATTCACCTACTTCCAATAGGTATTATTTATTAAAATATAATATTCCAGATAAATAATTATCCGGGTATTACATGATTCAAGTCTCATCATTTTTCAAGATAGGTAACTTCTTTAAAGAAAGCTTTTGAAATTTAAGAATGAATGTTTCTTTTTCAAGATGTCTTTTGGACTTCAAAAATCAATGTTACTCCCTCCGTCCCTAATTATAGGAGCAAATTTTGAAGTTGGTTTTGGTCCTAATTATAAGAGCAAGTTTTAAATTTTGTCAATTTTTTCCTATAATACCCCTATTTATACTTATTATTATTATTAGGAGCATTATATATATGTGTGTTTACATATATATGTAGATTTGTGTTTATGTGTGTCAATATATATATGTGTGAACACACACACACTAGTGGAAAAAAGGCTTTTAAGACCGGACAAAAAAGGTACATTAGGACCGGACCCGCGAGCAGTCTTGTTCCAGGCGGTATTAAAAGTCGACCTTTAAGACCGGACTTTTACACGGTCTTAAAGATTTTCTTTAAGACAGGACATTTTAAACCTTCGGTCTTAAAAGTCGTACTAAATAAATCTGAAATATTTTTGGTTCGGTCCTAAAACTCAAACTTTAAGACCGGACAAAAAGTCGGCCGCTCTTAAAAGATCCAAATATTAAGACCGGACAAATATCAATCCGGTCCTAAAGATAGCGGACTCTAAGACCGGAGGAATAATTACCCGGTCTTAAAAGGCCGACTTTCAAGACCGGATTGTTTCAATGGACCGGTCTTAAAGACCAACTTTTAAGACCGGCTTAACACCTTTAAGAGCGGTGTTATATATACATCCGGTCTTAATATTTGAACATTTAAGACCGTATTTTTATTTGCGGTCTAAATTTTCCCGTATTTTTCCACTGTTTTGTTCTTCTGATCAATATATATACACAAATCCACCATACAAAACAGCACATAAAAGTCGATATACTTTAAGCTACAAGCTATGAACATGAATAAATTGAATTGGGAAAAAGAATACAAATATTATCCACCATGAGTTATGTGGCCTCTTAATTAAGTCTAAAACAACTAAAGTAATTTATAAAATAAGCTAACATATAACTAATTACAAAGGCAATGAGTTACAATACATGCAGCACGTAATTCAACATACAAATGTAGTCAAAGACACTTTTATAAAGTGATATCCTCCCATATCCCTTCTTGATGATCATTTCTTATGCGGGTTCATTATCCGCTTCATCTTCTTCGTTCATGTCAGGTAGACCCCTTGTAAAGGAGTACTCTCGGGAAGATCACCATAATTTGAATGACTTTCCTCATCAATATCAATGACCCTCTTTCCTTGGAGAGCTACGGACCACATTTTATTTTCTTGATCGGTGATATAGAACACTTGTTTTGCATGATCGCCATAATAAAGGTTCATCTCCAAAACTTCTACTATTGACATCGACTAAAGTGAATCCTAGTCGATCGATCTGAACACCATTATTGACATTAACCCACTTGCATTTGAAGATGGGAAATCTAACTTTGACATAGTCCACCTCCCAAATCTCTTCAATAACCCCATAATATGGCATATTTGCCAATTTAGGCCTCTTGTCTTTCGAGCTGGAGAAGTGCATAGATTCGGCCTCTAACATAACACCAGCTGTTCAATTGTGCTCCTATCATCTAGGGACTTCGTGTAAAATGTATAACCATTGATCACATACGAATTCCAACTTATGACATCAAACTCGGGACCACGTGCTAACCATTTCATTGTCTCGAAACACATTCGAGATCCCTCGACCTTTTGTTTGAACCGGTTTGCAAAAGTTACGTTATGCTCCCTAATCAACCTTTGTTCGGTCATTCGATGGTTCTCTTTCCTTACGACCTCTTTATGTGCGAGATATGCTGGCTTGAACTTCATCAACATTATTCAAGATGTATAAGTGGACTTGTGACAATTCATCACGATCCACACTCTTTACAAAGCCCCACGTCTACCCCCTTGACATCTTTGACGTTTTGGAAGCCCAATATGTCTTACTTTGGACAAATAATTTTGACAAAATTCCATGGCCTCTTGAAACATATTTACGAACAATTGATGCTTACGGCGATGCGCGTTCTTCACATACCCTTTTAGGAATTTCATAGATCTTTCAATAGGGTACATCCACAAGTAAATGGATAGGGCCGCACAACTTTATCTCCTCACTAGATGAACAATGAGATGAACCATGATGTCAAAAAATGAAGGAACAAAAAGCTTTTCAAGGTGGCACAAGATAAGATATCCTTCATTCTCCAATTCATCCAACTTTTCAATCTTGAAAACTTTACTACAAACCGCATTGAAGAAGAAACAAAGTCTAGTCAAAGCGACCCGAAGATCATATTCGGCGATCCCTCGAATAGCTACGGGAGTAGTTGTTGCATCAAGACATGACAGTCATGAGACTTTTGGCCTACTAATTTCAAGTCCTTCATCGAGACAAGCCTCTTAAAATTTGAAGAATACCCAGGGAACTTTTGTGCCATGTAAACACTCACAAAGCTTCGTTTCTCATCCTTAGACAAAGTATGAGAAGCCAGGGGACAATAAGTTCTCTTCCCATATGGCCTTGGATGCAAGTCTTCGCGTATTCCCATTGCTTGCAAATCCAATCTTGCCTTCACACCATCCTTGAACTACCTTGTATGTTGAGAAGCGTGCCTAATACTATCACATACGTTCTTCTCCACATGCATGACATCAATACGGTGTCTCACATCAAGATTGCGCCAATAGGGAAGATCAAAGAATACGAGATCTCTTCTTCCATATATTTGTTTCTTTTCTACTCTTTCCATGCTTACCGAAGATGACAACGATATTTTTAACCTTTTCATACACTTGCTCCCAGTCAATGCCACCGGAGCTTCTTCATACTCTTGGCCACCAAAAAGGCCTTCTTTAATCGGCGATATGGGTGGCCCCGTCTAAGAAATCTCCTATGTCCAAGATACACCGTCTTTCTTCCATGTTGAAGTTGATGGTAGCATGTGCCTTCTTCACAAACCGGACATGCTTTATGGCCTTTTACACTATACTGACAAGTTCCCATATCTTTGGGAAGTCGTTTATAGTACAAAATATCATGGCTCTCATTCTAAAGACCTCCTTCTTGAAAGAGTCAAAAACATCGACACCTTCTTCCCACAACTCCTTCAAGTCTTCGATCAAGGGCTCTAGGTAAACATCTATGTCATTTAGGGTTGTTTTGGTCCTGAAATCAACATAGACGGCATGATGTACTTTCGTTTCATGCATAACATAGGAGATAAGTTGTAAACAATCGGGACTACGGGCCATGAGCTATGTATCTTGCTAAGGCTTCCATAGGGATTCATTCCATCCGTGCTAAGGGCAAGCTGAGGTTCCTAGGTTCTTCGCCGAAGTTCGGAAATAATTGATCGATCTTCTTCCATTGAGAAGAATCGGCCGGATGTCGAAGCTGTCCATCCGAAATCCTCTCATCTGCATGCCACCTCAGATTTTTGCATCATTTTCATTCGCAAACAACCGCTTGAACCTTGGTATGATTGGAAGATACCACAACACTTTTGCGGGCCCCTTATCGACTTGTACCAGTGGGGTTTCACACATCGGACAACTCTGCTTCTCTTCAAACTCTTTTCTATATAATACACAATCATTCGGGCATGCATGGATCTTTTTGTACTACATCCCCAGTGGACAAAGTATCTTCTTAGCATCATAGTAGCGATGCGGCAACACGTTATCATCCGGAAGCATGTCCTTCAAAGCCTCAAGCAATTCTGAAAAACTCTTGTCGCTCCATCCATGACGTGCCTTCAAGCTTACCAATTTCAATACAGCGTTCAACAATTGGTATTTTTTACACCACGGTATAGCGGTGTCTCTGCATCACTGCACATATTACCATATGCATGTGATCGCTCAAAAGCCTCTTCTCCTACATCACGGATAATGTCCTCTATGCGATCATCCATATCCGTGTCATTATCATCAAAGGCCACTTCCCCATGTTGTTTCCCACTTGATGGCACTTGTTCACCATGCCATACCCATCTTGTATAAGTCTTACAAAATCCGTGACAAATTAAATGTGTGCGTATAACTTGAGGACATAGTCGACACTCATTCAAACATTTTACACAAGGGCAATAATACTTCCCCATCATCATGGGCATTTTTTTAGCAAATTCTATAAATTCCCTAACCCCATTCGATATTCAATACTCGTTCGTAAAGCATCTATCCAAGCGTGATCCATAGTAGAATTCCTATATATTATTTAGGCGAATTAAGAATTACATTTGGTCATAAATGCATCACGGTGAATCGAAGAACCAAAATAAATGCAAGACGAGGAAATTAAATGCGGGGATGAAGGTCTTGTGGACTAACTTTTAGCATATGCGTTTCTTGAGTCGTCTTACTTCTCCGCTCACGAACGTTGATGTTGAGACAAGACAAGAAGAGTAACCTAAAAACACTTGTTGGTCGGTTGGGTAGGTCTAAAGTGCAAATATAATCTTCAAAAAACAATATTCGTTAACAACGAGAGAATACCCATAACAACATTACACCGATTTCGTTAAACCCATGAAAAACCAATAACGATAAGTGGAAAGTAATAAAGTTTTAACCGAAACATCTCTTACGGCTTCGTCTATAGACGTTTAGCTAAGGAACCGAGTGATTGTCGAGAAGGTACGCGAAGCGGCGACGAAGGCGAGAGGGAAATTTCGAGTCGGAACACAGTATTCACTTTCGGCGCGACAAGAGTTCGAGAGGGAAATTTAATTTTCCGCGCGACAAAGATACCTTATTTAGCTTTTTGGATTTTATTAATACCGGTTATTAATTAAATGTCCGGTCCTAAAGATACAACTAACATTTTAAGACCGGAGTTTTAAAATTATCCGGTCCTAAAATTTTATTAGATTTTTAATTTTTAAGGCCGGAGGTTTATAAAACATCCGGTCCTAAAATTCAAATTATCTTTAGATCCGTTACTTATAAAATAAAATGTCCGGTCTTAATGGCCTTCGTGATTGGTATATTAAATCAATAAAATAAATGATATTTTTTGGACAAAAAATAAAGCAAAATTGGAGAATAAGTTTCTTTAATGAATTCTTGGAGAAGAGCCAAAAATTCATACGGTGTTCTTAATGTTTCTTACATTACTTGAATATATACACAACAACAAAAACACAAATGAAAAACAAGCTGAATATTATCATCCACAAGAATCGATTGAACAACCTCGGCGATTTCGGCGTGAAGAGCATTAATTTCCCTGGGAGATCGGCAAGTTGTTGTCTTATTCTCTCCACCCGCAATATGAATGGATCATTACGGGAGAGCGGAGAGGGGTCGGAGGTAGGCGCGGCTGGGGCCAACGGGTTGGAGAGGGGATTACGAACATCATGGCCGGCTTCAAGATGACGGTTGAACTCGGCAAGAAAAGGATCGGCGAAGGATCGAGGGTGCGGCATGAGCAATCTCTTCATCATCCGAAGAAATAACAATGGGTCCAACGACCCGAGAGTCTTCGGAAACAATACGGCGCTTGCTTCATTTGGAGGAGCGCACCATATAATGATCTAGCCATGGCACGAGAGTGAGGCGTGTATGCACCCTACGAGCGGTTTGCTTGTATCTAACCATGGTTTGAGGATTTTGAGAAGTTGGGGCGAGCTAGGAAGTGAGGAGTTAACAAGGACAAAGAGGAGGTAGTGTGTGGGTATATAAAGACGGATAGCGGGAGAGATAAACGTCGATGATGAATTCGTCAATTTACTTTTATACAAACTTTTAAGACCGGACTTTTATCTTATATCCGGTCCTAATTTTAATTCAATTACTTTTAAGACCGTCCTTTTATCAAATATCCGGTCCTAAAACTCATTTAAGACCGATATATTACTTGGTATCCGGTCCTAAAACTAATTTTTAATTCAATTACTTTTAAGACCGTCCTTTTATCAAATATCCGGTCCTAAAACTCATTGTTGAAATGAAAGTTCATTCTTTTCAAGAGTCCCTTCCCCATTGTTGAAATGAATTGAGTCTCTTCGGCTTCCACATAAACTTCCCAACTAGGCGTCTCCTCGTATTCGAGCAAATATGCGTCTCCTCGTTAATGTTTAGGCGTTTCACATTCTTCGGGATGGGTTCTCTATTTAAACCCGTTGTTACTTTCTTAACATTCATCTCCATCTCCTCCTAGAACCTCCACCGTAATGGCTTCTCCACCACGACGAGGTCCTCCTTAAGGCGAAATCACGAGGCACCTCCATATCCTCCTCCGTTGCCTCCGAAACCGAACTTCGGAAGATCTTTGGAGCACTGATAGCCGCGTCGATCATATAGACCGAAGCTTGGGCAAGCTGTTTCAGTCTATCACGCCGTCAACAACAAGGTGAAGCGGTACTCGCGCCAATGACGTTGAGTACCATACCTCGATGACGACGTCTCAGGCCATTCCCTCCCCTCCGACAACGATGGGGAGGATTAGAATTTTAAGTTTTTTTTTCTTTTGCCTTGCCTGAGGCGTGAAAAAAAAAATTATTAAATAAAATTTTATTTCCCAATCGCCTTCCTTGTTTGTCTTTAACTTTATGTTCTTTTTCTCAGACAACAAGAACAAACAAAACATTGTCCTATTCGTGGTGATCAATCTTAAAAATTTGCGAGAATAAAGTTAACGGTTGCGACCATACAAAACAAAACAAAAAAACATTATTTACCTTTTTGAATAAAAACAAACGAGTGACGACTATTCTCAAGTTTGGACCATCGTTGTCTTCCCTCAACTTTTCCGGATGTGATGAAAATTTTCAGTGTCGTTTTCGTTATCTTCTTTCTTTTTCCAACTAAAAGAAAAGGGACACCGATGACGTTCTTCACATCCAGAAAAGTTGAAACGAGAACAACGAAGCACAAAACTTGAGAAGAATGCCAGAAACATGGTTGCCTTGAACCCTAACGATATGTCTAAAAATCGAGTCACCAACTCTATTAAAATGAAGAATATTAGGACCGGACGTTTAATAAATCCTCGGTCCTAAAAATTAAACCTTATTTTAAAATTTAAAGTTAGGAGCGGACAACTAACAAATATACGGTCCTAAAGGTTTCGGCAATCTATTAAATAAAATGAAGACTTTTAAGACGACTACTAACAAATAAACGGTCCTAATAATTTAGCCGTATATTTTCTATACTTTTAGGACCGTACTTTTAACAAATATAAGGTCCTAAAAGTCTCTACCCAAATTTTTAGGATTAGACGAAGACTTTTAGGACCGGATATTTGTTAAATATACGGTCTTAAAATGGACGAAGACCTTTAGGACCGTACTTTTAACAAATATACGGTCCTAAAAGTCTCTACCCAAATTTTTAGAATTAGACGAAGACTTTTAGGACCGGATATTTGTTAAATATACGGTCTTAAAATGGACGAAGACCTTTAGGACCGCACTTTTAAAAAATATACGGTCCTAAAAGTCGCGAATACTTTTCAGAGCCTCATCTGCTCATTTTCAACATCCTTTGTACCTCAAATTTCAAGCACTAAATAGCTTTATCCACCATCCCATTCATTCAGAAACCCAAAATGGACACACACAAATTGTTCGAAAAAATAAACAAATTTATTATTGAATTACATTGCTATATTTACAAATGAATTAATTAGCTAGTCGAAAAAATAAACATATGTACGAAGGCTATTGTTGCTACAAGATCATATATTATTTACAAATGAATTAATTTAGGACATTAATTATTGTCTTGACTTGGATTTTCTAAGACTAGTTTATACGAGATATTCACAAAAAACCTCGCGTATGTGCTCGATTTCATCATCATCAAATGGCTCTTCACGGGCAAACCTCGTAACATCAAAGACGAAACGAATTAACATATTATGTGCATATTTCATATGTAACATTAAGCCATCGGTGGTGAATTCAGCCATAACATCTTACCCTTAAAGTGACTTTAGTGTTTCCCTCGTCACAATATCATATAAGTGTTTCATGACGTACGGGCCACATAAGTTCGATCGTTCGGTTGCCGACGGGTCTAAAAATAACAATAAATATATATAAGAGCATATATAGCTTATCGACCAACTTGAAGGCAATTATGTCATGTCCAATTATGTACTAACCTTAATTTTGTGCCATTTAGGATCGTGAGCTGAGCACCACGCTTTTTTTACATCAACACGGAAGGTCTTCATGGCACTATCATCAAAATCAGAAATTTATCGGTAATGTTCACGAAAATTCACAACAGAGATTTCAGACAAGACGATCAAAATGACATTCTTACTTGGTGATCATCGGCGCAACGTAGTCGATGGATCGCCGTGAGTGGAGCATAAGAAGATAACATAATGCAACTCCATGTTCATGATGACCAACGCCGGTGGTTGCTGAAAATTCCACAGGATAAAGTACTCGGTGATATATATATATGTAGCATAATTATATTAAGTGAATTGCGCACAAGTATATATGTATGCAGAGCAGAGTGTGGAAACAAGTACACCTTTCTTTGCACTTTACACAACCTATTTGATATGTACTCTGTCTCAATTCCAGAGGTAGTGTTGTGCTTGCATACTGGCCAGGCACAAGAATCCAAAATCCGAAATTCCGCCTCTTGAACCGGTTTCTCGTGCATGCACCTACAAGAATGACATCGATGAGGGAATTAGTATATATGTATATATGTGTGTCTAAACGGTGCATTTCAATTATGTAATCAAGGAAGAAGATACTTACTTCATAAATAGTTGAACACATGCACTAGTAACCTCGGCTCGAGAAGCGGCATGGACTCTACATCTTCATTATCAACTAAAAGCGGTTGAGGATGAGGGAGGCCTACTACTTCATTGACGAGGCCACGATTTATCTTTAAACCATTTTTGGCTACCAAATCTTTTATTTTTCCTTGGCCGTCAAGTTAGCGGTAGGGGATGGAACTTGAGGAGGGTGGAGCTTGAGGAGGGGTGGAGCTTGAGGAGGGGGTGGAGCTTGAGGAGGAGTAGAGACATCTACAAGCTTCACCGGCCAAGAGATGAAGGTTCCCTTGACATCACTCACAACCTTGACTCATCGGTTGGGAGAGGGACAGTGCATCAAAGATCACCTCTTCAATCGACACTCGACTTCATCATCAGCCATTTGTTCGTGGTGTACAGTTGATCCCAAGTTGTGGACAGTCCCTTTAGCAACCAATTGTCTATGACCATCACGATCCTCCACATACAGATGACAAGGTTGCTCGACTCGATCGTCCAACAATGCAGCTCCTCTAGTGCTCTCGCTGCTGCATAGGTTCAGGTGAAGGTGTCAAGGGATCCACACTGGTCTCGGCCGAGAGCTCGGGAGGAACTTCATTTTCTCCATCTCCTCCTTCATCTTGCTCATCTCGATTGAAACATCCTCAATGTAGCATCTTTCGCCGCCGATTCCTCACTTAATTTGGCCGGCGTCGATCCATCTCCTCCAGGGTAACCATACTTTGTCTCGTGGCGTTTGGATTTACCAAAGTATTGCTTTAGGCCTACCCGTCCTCCAATCCCCTTACACGCCCGCGTGATCTGGTTTCCCGTCGCGGCGGTCGAACATCATTCCTCCCGTCCGACGCAAAAGATCCTCTCGCCTCTTTCTTTTTAAGATCTTCTGTAAGATACGGATAACGAGAAGCTTAGTGATGAAACATGTTTAGTAAGTAAAAATAACAATATCGATACTTACAATTCGTTCGGCAACTACACGAGTTTTTCACTCGTGTGGCGCCGCTTGGCTTTTGCCGAATATACAACCGAGCTCCTCGCGACGTATTGGAGATGGCGGGTGGTCAACTACCGTAGAAGGATTGGATTCAGCTTCATCTTCTAATCTCTTCCGTTTGGCTGCCATCAAATCTTTTCGGCCTTTTCATATCCGCGCGAGAAGCCTGTGTGGGCAATCATTCTTTCTCCCAATCTCCTGATATTTTTCCCTTATTTTACGTGAATCGGGATTGAAAACAACTATATATCAATTATGAATTCCAGCCATGTCACTAACAGAAATTAGAGAACTTCCGCTTGATATGAACGTCAAACATTAGTCAAATTCACTTCATCAAGTTTCAACATTTTACTTAAGGAAGATGTAGCATTGTAGAAGAAATTGGGAAAACCAAAGGAAAGGGAGTTGCGAAAATGCTGCCAACTCGAGTCAATTCATTCATTCATCATAAATGGTTCCTACACATATTAGAATAACTAACTAACTAACAAAGAACGTCTAACCATGGCCATTACACGTTTACATATCAAACTTGCATGGAACTAGGACATGCTCCTCTCATGCGGGACAAAGGCAGCAAATGTATACTTCTATTCACACACCAAACCATTTAACTAACAGGATTAGATGTACACAATAACATTCACATATCCTCATAGGTTAATAAGCAAACAAAAGTGCAAACAAAACTAAATATAACTCACGAGAGCTTCGAGAGTGGTCCGCTTCGAACAAATTGTTGCCAAGTTTGTTCATCAATAAATTTGTACTTGTCCTGGGGTTGATGGTCGAGGCTTCTCCTCGGCAAAAATATAAGTGTTAGCCGAAAGGTCTTAAACTTCTGAACCGCTCAGCCTGATAAGACAATGTTGAGTCTTTGAACTTCTCGGACTCGGGGACGGTGAATGTAAGCCGGATAGTGTCCCACATAGGATCCTTTATTGTTTTTGGTCCACATTTTTCCACTCATCAGTCAAAATGCTAACCTTGCTGCGTACTAGAGCGCCGACAAAACTAGTATATGTGCTTTTATTAGGACCGAAAGGTTGCAAATTTTCATCAAAATGAATCTCGAGCTTCGTCCCGGTATTCGACTAAGGGATACTTCCATCATTCGTGTGCCGCTTCTACCATGGCGTGCACGGCGCTGAGGAGGCTCAATGTGAGATGAAGAGGGTTCGTTTGTCCGACCCTCCCGGTCAAACCAAGATCCGGAGTTTCAAGAACACGAGTGGAATCGTTTTCACCGTTCATTTTCAAGACAGAAGAGAGGAATGCCTGAGAAAATGAGGGAGTAACAGAGGCTAACGGTACGCGGGCGAGGAAGAGAGGTAATGGAACAGAAGGGTTTCGCAACGTGAACGGGGGTTCTTCGGTGAGAGTATGAGAGTGACAATGTGAGAGTGACAAAAGCTTCCGCGTGAAGTTAACGTTTGGCGCTTCATTTTTAAGACCAGGACAAATACACATATACGGTCTTAAAAGATAACCTTTAAGACCGATCTCTATATATGTCCGGTCTTAAAATTAATTAATTTTTATTCAAACTTTAGTACGGCCAAATTTTTGGTCCGTTCTTAAAAGTCTAACTTTTAAGACCGGTCATTCTGTAACTATGGTCTTAACATTTATTACTTTTTATTTAAACTTTAGTACTGGACAAATTTTAAGTTCGGTCTTAAAAATCAAAGTTTTAAGACCGGCTTTTATATATGTTCGGTCTTAAAACTTTAATACCTTTATATTTATATTTTTCCGTATTATTTTGGAGTGTAGAAAATATAAGTCTCGCCTTGATGAGATTTCTACATAAAAGTATTTGATATTTCAATTTTTTTATTAACATTTTTAAGGCCGGTTGTTATTTTAACAGGTCTGGATAAGATCTATGAAAAATTGATCGAATAAGAAGTTCTTTATATTTACAAATATGCCACCTAGGTCACATATTTAGGACCAGGTCGATAATTAGTCCGGTCTTAATGAGGCGTCCTTCATTGTGTAAGAAGTTCTTTTTATTTACAAACCTGCCACCGGTCACACCATTAAGACCGGTGCTTCGTTTATCCGCTCTAAATGAGGCGGTCTTATAGCCCTTCATTGTTTAAGAAGTTCTTTTTATTTACAAAACTGCCACCGGTCACACCTTTAAGACCGGTGCGTCGATTATCCGCTCCAAATGAGGCAGTCTTAAAGCCCTTTTTTGCACTAGTGACACACATATAAACATATATATATATATGTGTGTGTGTGTGTGTGTGTGTGTCTCTATGTATGTAGATAGATCTATATGTATACACATATATACACACACATATATGTATACACATGGCTATATAAAAAGCAACTAATATACATATATAAACTAATATGTCATGGATATCTAACGTAAGGCAAATTAGAAACACTTATAATTAGGGCAACTTGTGTCATTTTAAATTTATATAAGTACATTTTAGGAAAATGAGTAAAATTAACTAATTTAACTCCTCTCCTTAATTCTCCCAAAATCGGTTAAATTGCTCCTATAATTAGGGACGGATGAGTACCATAGTAATGAGTAATAAAAGTTGTTAAAAAACCTGACCGTTAAAAAAAGGGACCTAATAAAACATAAGTAATGGAATATGTTAAAATAAAACCAAACCAATAACCGAATCCATTAATATAAACCACAGATATTATAAGATTTCTAGATATATAATAGATTAATTTCTCTAAAATCGATCGAAAGTAACTATATGATCAAATCTTTAATCTAGTTATTAAAAGTATCTATATTTAAAGCAATCTTTCTAATACACCTTCAAAATTGATTAAAAAAAGCAGCTTAATTTCAGTCATCTCTAAAATTTGTTGCATTGTCAACTCGGCCCTTTTATATCATTCTATTTATATTTTCTAAATCCATGTTAATATTTTTGTTTCCAAGATTAATATTTAAATTCTCAAATTTTAGTTGAAAACTTATTTACATGTTTTTTTTCCTATTCTCCGCCCCCCTTAAAAAAGTAATTTAAAAATTATTAATTTCAAAACGTTTAAATTTAATTAAAATGATACAAAATAAAAGGAATTAAAACACAAAAAACAGATTTCTTCAAGCTTTCATTTGTTATTGTTAATCGATTTTTTTTTTTTTTATCAATAAGATATAGCTTCTCCGAAATTATTATATTTAGGACCATTTTTACGTAGTTTCATCCTTTCATTGATAGATAATGTCAATATTGTTTTCTTCCTACTCACCACTTGCACTAATTTTCTGTCAATAATACAAAGGCCTCTTCATCCTACATCATTCTCAAACATTGACTTGATAACTTAAATTTTAAGATTTTTAACATCCCACATTTATTCCCACCCATTAGGTTCGGATTATTAAAAAAGTATTACTCACAAGCAAGGTTGTCAAACTTACTAGTTTAAGCAAACTCGTGACAGTGACGTAAACTCGAATCGTAAACTCGTAAAAGTTTACTTTTATCATAAAATAGGTATTAACAGTGTATAATTAAATAATTAAAATATAAAAAATGACAACAATTTGATTTAAATATATTTTAAATCCAAATAATTGAAATTAAATATATCAACATTCATAATTTATTATATTTAATAAAGAAATTTCAATACAATTCATATATAAAGCTGTTGAGGATGACAAAAATAACACAATTTTATAAGCTTGAAACGTAAAAACGGTAATTTTGGTGTCTAAACTCATGAGTTTAATTGAGTTTACAGCTAACATGAGTTTGCTAGAAACTTGACTCAATTTAGTAAGGTAGAAATTTAAAAACGGTAAATTCGGAGAGTCAATTCGCGAGTTTGACAACAATGCTCACAAGTCATAACGATTAAATCATGATCCACAATCTGCGCTCAAGTAGAAGTTACTAAATTTTAAAAGTAGACATAATTATGTGTTCCTTTGGAAGGTAGTGTCGGTTTTATTGACTTATTGATAACAAGTACATGCTTCAAGAATTAGTTAATAACATGTAAATTGTATTGGGTTGTGAATAATGCTATGACTTGATATATAATTAAAGCTTCTCATGCCATTGCATGGTCTGTATTATAATTATTTCGACAGCAAAAAAAAGAGAAAATTGAAGCAAAAAGGACCCATGTGACTTTTTCTTTGGAGATATTAAAAAAAACTATATAAGTTACTTATTCATATCATATGTTATGAACTATTTATAATAAATTAGTTTATAAGTCAAAAAAATTAGTTTAGATTAAAACTAAGAATATAAATAATTTTAAATAATTTAATTAGCTTTTTTAATATTTTCAAAAAAATCTATTTGATCTTATATTTAGAACCGGACAGAATATAATTATATTCCACAGGTAGGGCCTTATAGGGACTAGGATACACCATGGGCCCACATGCACGTTTGCACGATGGAAGTAGAATTCTAATGGGTGGGAAATCCCAACTTGAGTAAATTTTGATTCCTAAAAGATAATAATCAAAGGTTGTATGTAATAGGTAAGTGTTCGTCACATTCAATTGTGTCTCTATTCTCTCGAATTTTCCACAGCTTTATTTTGATTTTGTCGTGCGTGATTATACTTTGCAATTACAACTCACAAGTCAAAGATTCTTCCTTTCTACACACACACACAATTGATTTAATTATGTTACTTTGCACCGGTCGGTGCAAATGGTGAGTTAATCTATCTAAGAAAAATTCATATCAAACTAACTAACACGTGCATCACTCACACTAGTTCTTCAATAATGATATGGCATAAAATCATTGTGTACAAATTAATAATGTAGTCCTTCCTAGCTCCGATCGATGTTCTCAAAATGTATTGTTATTTATTAACATAGGATCTAATTGGGGGTTGTCGTCAACCCTAACTCCTCTTATCACTACTACAAAAAAACCCAAAAAACGTCCTAAATAAGACTCAATTAACGTCCCTTTTCAGAGGACGTGTAATACCCTAAAAATCAATATCATAATTTGGTAAAGATAAACCTATAGAAAGTAGGTGAATATGGGATATCAAATATTAGGTTAAAATTATCTTATTTTATAAGGAAAAATCTCTTGGAAAATTAGAGAAATTAAGGGCCAAAGTGCCAAATGACCAAAATGCCCCTAAGGGACATAAATATTTCGGAAAATTGTGAAAATTCCTAAAAGTCAGTGAAATAATTATTTGAATAATGAGAGTATGTTATCTCTAATTAGGGTAATTTAATAAATTACAAACTTGGAGAAACTGAATAAAGATATTCAAAAAGTATTGTAATGACTATAATGCCCTCACAAATTCTAAAATCTTTGAGAACAGGGAAACAGAAATGTCAGTGTTATAATAATGAGGTAATGGGACATTCTAATTAAGAAAATTATCAACTAATGATAATAAAGTGATTAAGTAATTTTTAGCTAATTACTTAAGTCTGAGCAAAAGAAATTATGAAATAATTATGTAAAACTCAAGAATTAGTGGTAATTGTCTTAAAATTAGTAAAAATATATTTACTAATTAATTGGAAATTTTGGAGAAAAATAGTTGAGTTTAGGTATTTTTAGACCTAAATACAAGAATGGACCAATTAGGTAATTTTGTGGAAATTTTTGGAAAAATTAAATAAATAAATCATTAAATAATTAATTAAATAAAAATAAATATTTATTAATTATAATTATGGGGCAGCCGAAAATTTAAGGAAAAATGAAGATAAGATCACATGTTTAAAATTTTGCAACTTGCATAATAAAATATATTATAATTAATTAAAGTGAAAAAGTGGTGAATAGTAATTTAGGAATTAAGAAACGGATCCTATCTGGAGATCTAGGAATAGGAATTTCAAAGTCAAGGTAAAATATTGATCAGTGAGTTTTTACCTTCAAGTGACCTCTTCCGGAAGTTAAATCCGAGGTCGTTTGTGCATTTTCCTAATAAAACGAAATAGGGAAAAATGCATATAGGCATATTTTGGATATAAAGAAAATAAATTCTAACTCAATATCTAGGAATGAGTTTGAATTTATCTTGACATATTTGGAATCAGTGAATTTTTCTGAAGAAGTTGATGTTTCCAGAAAAGCGTTTAAATAGCAGGACCCGTACGCACACGTTTTCGAGGAACTTCGGACGACGATTGGAGCCCCATATGGAATCGAAATTTAGGTTAACTTGGACATTTCTAGTAAGTGAGAACATGTCTTCAAGGTTGTAAAACCAGAATTTTGAAATTTCTCCAAAATCACGCGAATCGGGTACCGATCGGGGAAAATCTGGTGGACTGGGCATAAAGTAAACAAATTGAAAATTCCCACCTTGTCCCTCCAAAACCCTATAAATACCCCCCCTCCTTCACAAATTCTCACACCACCTCTTGCTCCTCTTGGCCGAATCCTAGGGAGAGAAAGAAGAGAGAGAAGTTCTGGGCGGAAGCTCTGCCGAAGTCTTCAACGGGTAAGTCTTTCGGACTTTAGTCTTTAGTTTTTAGTTTAGTAGTTAGTAGAATTGTTAGTTAGATTTAGAAAGTAGGTGACAAGATTCCTACAAATGTTTTAGAGCCTTGTTTGCGTTGAAAAAATATGCATAGGGATCGAGTCATTGAAAAGTTGTAGTTTTTATAGCTCTTTCACAAGTAGGTGTTATAATGTTAGGATAGCCTTTAAATTTCAAGTATGATTTGGGTATCATATGGGAGGGCTATTTTAGTCATTATTTTCGAAAATCATAATTGCGTCGAAGTTCTGGCAAAATTTCGGGAAGAAAATTTGCTAGAGTAACGAAATCTTTGGCGAAATTCCGCCAATTAGGGGCATAGGGGCAAAATGGTAATTTTTACCTAAAATGCCAGTTATAATGTCAAATTACTAATGGAAGTGACATTATTCTCATAGGATATCTGAAACGTTGATTTGCTGCCGTTACGCTGTCCGACGAGCCGCTGTTGGACGTTTCGCCGTTTTCCGTAAAACGTGCCGTTCCGTCAAAAGTATCGAAGTACCATCAAACGAAGGTACGTTCGCGACGTACTGTAACACTGACTCTGATGCTTATAGTCTGCTTATATATGGTACGGATAATTTCATAAGCCATGGGTGGAACTCTGTTCTGGGCCATGCACAGTGACTAAGGTAATAAACTTAGATAATCACTTACAACTTTACGGGTTATATTAAGTATAATACCGTCATGTTTTCCTAGCGCTACGGACACGACAAGACATCGTGGCACACAATTAAAGTGCAGACAGATAACTTTGCTTGTAGGGCGGTTGTTATTTAATGATCATACATATCATTGCCGTAATCATAGAAATATCTCGTTGAACATAAAGTGTTATATAAGCATGAGGTTAACCGCTACCCGAGATCCGATGAACGTTGGATCTCAGCTCTTACTATAGCATCACATCAAGGTCTGGAGAGAGAGACCAAGGACGGAGGATAAGAGTAAGCAGAGCGGACATCACATATGAAGTTGAAGACCGCGTGGAGACCGGATCGATTACGTCTAGTACCTAAACAGATAATGTATTAATCTTTATGAACAGGCAGATACGCCGCCATTATTGTTATAATCAGTTACTCAATGTTTTTATTCCGCCGATGCTCTACTCTGATGTTTTTAAAAAAAAAAATTTGGCTCTGAAATTGGGATGTTACAGGACGTCTCGACGGGGGAAGTTAAAAATTGAGACTTTTGGCGTCCTGAATTTAGTTCAAGCCGCCTTACATAAGGCGTCCTGAAAAAATTTCAGAACGCCTTATGTAAGACGTCCTGAACTAAATTCAGGACGCAGCATTTTATTTTATTTTTTTTTATAAAAAAACCCCGGTTCGAGGTGGCCACGGAAGAAGAGCAGATCAACATATCAACATACAAATTCCAGAAATACTTCCAGAAGAACCAGCAAGGACAAGAAAAAACATAAAAAGATGCAATTATTTTTTACTTCTACAACCAAATTACAGACATCGAAACAGATACAAAAAGGAAGAATCAATAAAAAAAGAAAAAAACCTAACAAGTAACTAGCAAAAAATTGGTGTTCAACCCTTAGATTAGATCTGAAAAAATCAACAAGCAAAAGGGACCTTCGAGTATCACCAACTATCTTGAGTCGTCGATTTAGCAAGAAGAACACAAGAAGAATATTGTTGCATCTGGGAATCGTGAGAGGGGAGATTCAAGAGCAAAAGGGTGTTGGAAAAGGAGGTCACCACCTCGTCTGCAAGATCTCGCGCAGACGGCGTTGTTCCCTCGCCGCTGGGGTTGAGAACGAGACGGCGGAGCTGGGTAGCAAACTCACGGCCCCTCTCCAGTTCCTCGATTGCCTTTCTACGATCCGAAGGAAGATTCTCCATTTCTCTTAGGACCCGTTTGTTACAAAGAATTGGTGGGGAGGGAAATGAACTTTAGAGGAGGGAAAGGAAGAGAAATGAAGATTTGAAAGATGAGGGAAGATAGCTTGAGTTGTTTGGTAGGAAGAAAATGAAGAGGTGGTAATTGGTAAAGAATTAGGAAATGTCTATTTTACCCTCAAAAGAAAAATATTTTTTTTGCTAAAATATATTTTAAAAAATATATATTATTGTTAAATTCGAACTCGTGAAAAAAATATATATATATCGCCAAATTTGAACTTTCCCACCAAATTTGAACTTTCCCACCAAATTTGAACTTTCCCGCCAAGTTCAAACTTCCCGCCAAGTTTGAATTTCAGGGGTAAATCTGTCAAAAAAACCACTTTCCTGGGAAGATTGCAGCTTTACTTCCATTTTCGGATGGAAAGCATCTTCCCTCAAATAAGGGAAGATGGGTACTCACTGGAAGATGCTGACTGGACTTTCTTTCTACCAAACACCCAAAATCCATGGGAAGATTGGGATCTTCCCTTTCCCTCCCCACCAATTCTTTATAACAAACGGGTCCTTAGGACCCGTTTGTTACAAAGAAAGCTTGGGGAGGGAAAGGAACTTTAGAGGAGGGAAAGGAATGGAAAGGAAGATTTGAAAGATGAGGGAAGATGGCTTGAGTTGTTTGGTAGGAAGAAAATGAAGAGGTGGTAGTTGGTAAGGAATTAGGAAATGTCTATTTTACCCTCAAAAGAAATTAATTCAAAATAATAAAAAAAATATTTTTTTGCTAAAATATATTTAAAAAAATATTTTATTGTTAAGTTCGAACTTTTGAAGAAAAAAAATTTCGCCAAATTTGAACTTTCCCGCCAAGTTTGAACTTTCCCGCCAAGTTTGAACTTTCCGCCAAGTTCGAACTTCCCGCCAAATTTGAATTTCAGGGTAAATGCATTAAAAACCATCTTCCCGGGAAGATGGCGACTTTCCTTCTATTTTCGGAGGGAAAGCATCTTCCCTCAAATAAGGGAAAATGTCCAATTCCAGTGAGTTGCTGACTGGACTTTCTGTGTAACAAACACCCAAAATCCATGGGAAGATTGGGATCTTCCCTTTCCCTCCCCAAGCTTTCTTCCTAACAAACGGGTAGTGTGTGTGAGGGAGTGAAACACAGAAAGTAGAAAGACAAGGCGGAGTTGAAGAGAAGGTCTGGAAATTCATCATATATGATTAATATGGCGCCTTAAATATTTTGGCGTCCTGAATACCTTAATCTTTGAAATTTCGCTAAAAAATTCCTAAATTGCGCTATAAACAGATCCGAAAATTAATTATTTTAATTATCAGATCTGAAAATGGCGCCTTAATTATCGCAGATCCAAATTTTTTGGCGTCCTGAATACCTATTCAAGACGCCTTAATCTTTGAAATTTCGCTAAAAAATTCCTAAATTGCGCTATAACAGATCCAAAAATTAATTATTTTAACTATCAGATCCGAAATTGGCGCCTTGATTATCGCAGATCCAAATTTTTTGGCGTCCTGAATAAATTTGGCGTCCTGAATTATTCAGGACGCCTTAATCTTTGAAATTTCGCTAAAAAATTCCTAAATTGCGCCAAATAATTAATTTTGGAGTCCTAAAATCTCATTCAAGACGTTTTAATTCCTGAAATTTCTCTTAGTTCCCAAAAAAATTCCTAAATTGCGCCAAATAATTAATTTTTACGTCCCAAAATCTCATTCAGGACGCCTTAATTCCTGAAATTTCTCTTGGGCGCCAAAAAAATTCCTAAATTGCGCCAAATAATTAATTTTGGCATCCTAAAATCTCATTCAAGACGTCTTAATTCCTGAAATTTCTCTTAGTTCCCAAAAAAATTCCTAAATTGCGCCAAATAATTAATTTTGGCGTCCTAAAACTCACTCAGGACGTCTTAATTCCTGAAATTTCTCTTGGGCGCCAAAAAATTCCTAAATTGCGCCAAATAATTAATTTTGGCGTCCTAAAATCCCATTCAGGACGTCTTAATTTCTGAAATTTCTCTTGGGCGCCAAAAAAATTCTTAATTCACGCCAAATAATTAATTTTTGGCATCCTAAATTATATTTAGGGTGCTTTAAATAATTTTTTGGCGTCCTGAAATAAGATTTAGGACGCCAAAAATTATGATTTTGGCGTCTTAAACACAATTTAGGACGTCAAAAAATTACTCTACAAATTTTAGGCGTCCTAAAATAGATTTAGGACGTCAAAAAAAAAAATTAGGTGTCCTAAATTATTATTTAGGACGTCTAAAGTCTCAAAGTTAAGTAAATAATTACGACAATGCCACTGCCTTCACTTTTTACTTCCTTATTTAAAAAATGGGCGTCTTTTAGGGTAGTAGTATCTATATTCTGTAGTAGTACACAAGGGTATTTTAGGAAGACTAGGTCACATTTACATTTAACCAATTTACCTAATTTTCTCTCTTACTAAATTAGTTAAATAGTTTTTAGATTAAGGACTAGAAGAGTATTTAGTTTATGGGGTTTAAAACATATTGCTAGATGCAAAAATTAATTATTAATTATGGTAGATGAGATTATATATACTCCTTCTAAATCATAATATAAGTCACTTCTAGAAGAATTTTGTGGTCCTAAATATAAGTAACTTTACAAGAATATCACTAATTGCTTTTTTCCAAATATATCCTCCTTTTCAATTTTCAATGTGGGGATAGAGTGGGTACATTTTTTAAAATTTATGGTATTTATTATGGGTAAAGATGAAAATCAGAATAATTGTTCGACAATTTTAACAAGACAATCAACTTTTCTTGGTTGTAGTAATTAGTTTAACCGACTTGTATGGATCGACATGAGTATACTTAGAGCAAAAACAATATCTTCTCAAATCTTCTATTTCATACGGTTTAATTCATGTTCGAACATTGAATTCTTCTTTGTGATTAATTGGTATTAAGAGAGTATATTAAATTAGGACCTCCACCGTTGGCCTTAGCTTCTTCTTTGATTTCCGGCAAGCTCTGTGATTTCCTCTGTGATCTTTGTCGGCCTTTCTCTGTGATTTCAGTTTCAAAGATCTTGCAATCTTGTTCAATGGATTACTTGAGTTTGTTATAGATATAAGTGACTGAAATTCTCATGAATCCTTTGTAGTAAGTGGCAATGGCATGAACTTAGGCTTCAACAGGGGAGTTTTTGCTCTTCTATTCTCTATGTCTACACTTGTGATTTTCAGGTCTTAGGATGAATGTTATGATATTGGACTGATTTATTTTGATGTATTTGGATATTGGTAGCAACTTGAACCATTGTTAGATGCTTGACATTCTATTTAATTAGCTTAATTATTATTTCTTTGTGCTGGTTAGTCATTAAATTGATGATTTTGTGAACATTTTGTGCTAATTTCAAGGTGGCTTGATTAGTGAATCAATTGTGTCATGTGTTTGCATTGGTTTGTTGAATATGAATTTATTAATTGTGTTTAGCATTGGGCTTTAGCATCATTAATCTTGATTTTTCATATAGGTAGCCATTGTTAAATTAAGATTAATGAAAAAATCAAGTGGTCATGCATGTGAGGTGTAACATCCCAACTTTTCGAAAGCAGTATAAAATTTTTTCATCAGAGTAGAGCACCGGAACAAGAGTGTAACTGATATATTGATATAAAATGCTCACTGGCTAGTTACATAAACGGTATATTAACCGAGAGTTTCCAAAAAGTAAAGGATAATAATGGAAAGTCTTCAGCCGGATCCTCAAACCTGCTGCTTTCCTCTCTCCTCGGTCCTCGGTCCTCCTGAACCTGACGCTATGTTAAGGGCTGAGATCCAGCGCACCGGATCTCAGGTAATGGTTAACCTCATGTTTATGTATACACATACAAACGACAGACATCCACAACATCATCAGCACATACCATCACTCTATCACAACCCATGCATATGTATTGCCCCCAAGATGCGAACAAATTGCACCCGGCATACGAGGCCAGATTGCACCCAAAGATACGGACGATTGCACCCAAGATACGACATGCATTGCACCCAAAGATACAAACATAACCTCTAACCACTATATGCATTCAAACAGTATAACATCTATACAACACACCTACCACATATATGCATACCATAAACATCAGAGTTAGTGTTACCGTACGCGAACGTACCTTCGTTGACGGTATTCTGGCACGTTTTACTAAAACGGTCGTTTTGGCAGAAAGCAATAAACGTCCTGTCGGACAGCGTAACGACAACAAATCAGAGTTTCTGACGTCCTATAAGAGTAATATCACTTTTATTAGTGATTTGGTACTATATCTGGCATTTTGGGTAAAAATTACCATTTTGCCCCTATACCCCTAATTGGCGGAATTTCGCCAGCAAGAACTACGAAGACTTCAGCTTTCGGGACTCGATCCCTACCATGTTTCTACCTCGTCAGGCATATATTTCAATTCAATGAGGCCTAAAAACAATAGTAGGAATCTCACTCCCTACTTGCTAAATCTATCTAACAATTCTACTAACTACCGAACTAAAGACCAAAGACCGAAGGACTTACCCGTTGAAGACTTCTGCAGATTTTCCCCAGAGCTTCTCTCTCTTCTTTCTCCCTCTAGATTCAAAAATCTCAAGAGGAAATGGTGTGAAATACCAAAGGGAGGGGTGGGGTATTTATAGAAACTGGGGTAGGGTTTCGGCCGTCGGATCAACTTTGTGAGGAGCGATCTGGGCCGTCCAAAGCAACTTTTCAAAAAAACCCTCTTTTTCCTTCTTCCCTTTCACACTTGGCCGAAATTCAGGCCCAAAAATAAAGGGTTTGGCCAATGGGAGGTGGCCATGTGTCACCTTCCAGAAGCTTTCAGACCGATTTCTCCGATCGGTATTCGATTCGCGTGATTTCGGAGAAATCTCAAAATTCTGGATTCATATCTCTGAAAACATATTCTCACTTAGTAGAAATGTCCAATTTAACCTATATTTTGATTCCATATAAGGCTCCAACAGTCCAGTTGAGTCTTTCTCGAAAAACGTGTCCGAACAAGTCCGGTTTCAGAATGCATTTCTGAAATCTCCAATCTCTTGGAAATAATTCACTGATTCCAAATATGTCCATATAAATTCAAACTCATTCCTAGATGTTGAGTTAAAATTTATTTTCTTCATATCCAAAAATATGCCTATCTGCATTTTTCTCTATTTCGTCTTATTAGGAAAATGCGCTAACGGCCTCGGAATTAACTTCCGGAAGAGTCTAACGGAAGATAAAATCCCACTGATCAATATTTTACCTTGACTTTGGAAATTCTATTCCTAGATCTCTAGATAGGATCCGTTTCCTAATTTTTAGATTACTATTCACTATTTTTACTTTAATTAATTATAATATTAAAATATTACAACTTGCATATTACATTGATTAAAATTCTTATCTTCTTCCATTTCTAAGATTTTGTCCAGCCAAAAATCTGATCCTTTTCTTTAATTTTCGTTTTTATATTTTATTTAATATAAAATAATTATTTAATAATTATTTTATATAATTTCTTACATAATTTTCCTATTGGTCCAAATTTATATTTAGGCTTAAAAATACCTAAACTCATCTATTTTTCTCAAAAATTTCCAATTAATTAGTAAATATGTTTTTACTAATTCTTGGCAAAAAACCACTAATTTTAGGGTTTTACATAATTATCTCCGAATTTCCTTCATTTATACTTAAGTAATTAGCCAATAATTACCTAATTACTTTCTTACCAATAGTTGATAATTTTCTTACTTAGGATGCCTCATTACCTCATAACTTTTGTATTGACATCTTTGTTTTCATGTTTCCTGCATTGTTTTAGCATTTACGGGGGTATTTCGGTCATTTACCACTTTTTGAGCATTCTTCTACAATTTCTCCAAGTTTGTAACTTAATAAATTACCTAAATTAGGGACAATATCCTTCTTTATTTCAAATAGATTTTTACTTGTTTCCTTTATAACTTTCACAGGGTATTTATAACCCACAATGTGCTTAGGGACCTATTTGAAAATTTTCAAACGTCTTAGGGACCTAATTGCAAATTATCCTTTTTCAAGGGAAATTACCCTAACAACATGGTAAACCCAATACAAGGTGTTTGAGACCCCATATTCACCTATTTTCAATAGGTACATTTCTCAATTTTTGATATTTACCCTAAGTGTGATTTTTAGGGTGTTACATGAGGTGGCTCGGTTATTGGATTAAAAGCTAAATACAATTTTAAGTTCAGTAATTGTTGGAATGCTTAATCAATTGCAAAAGTAGTTGATAGTTAAAAAGTTTAAACCCTTCTTATTGTTTCATGTCAATCATTGCATTTAGTTTCTAGGTAATTGATAAAAGGTTTATCAAGAGACAATCCTTACATCCTTTATTGCAATTTTTAGTTTAATTAATTTTAAAAAAGTTATCTTTTTTTTTGGTCAAAACGATATTTATATTAATATTAAGAAACAAGACAATACATAAGAACAGAATGAAAATAGTACACAAACAAAGACAAAAAAATTACAACAAAACAAACCAAAACCAAATACAAGAAGAACAAGTCACCACCCATTAAAAAGATAATAGCAAAAGAAGAATCAAGGACAATATCAGCCTCCTGGATACCCAAGGTTAGAAGAGACAAGAAAGAAAATGTTGGTTGCAAAACCCACCCGATCGGGCACATCTTCTTATAAGCATAAGCTGCATCTAGGGCAGCTACACAGGTACCCCGTGTTGGGGTAAAGATCCAAGAAAACCCAACCTTGGTAGAAAGGAGACCCATGATGTCTTGAAGAACACTTCTACTCCATTGATCACGCAGATCTGGTGACCTTGACCTCACACCAAAATACTTTTTTAGATCTGCCCCCAAGAACGCAGATCCGAGCTATCAGATGATAATAAAAACGTTCAAACAGCCAAGTAACCAAGAAGATTTGAACGCAAATCTCACATATCTAGGCATTTCCTTAGAAGTGAAGAACACCACCACAAAACTCATAACTACAAAATAAGAAAACAAGAAATAAAGAACTCTCACATCTACAAAATAGATCTGAAAAAGAAGAGGGGAAAAATCGCCACAGGGACGACAACGGAGCTCGCCGGCAGCTTGTGGTTATCAAGGCATAACACGTAGGTAGTTTTCAAATACCGGATGATTTGTTATTAAGAAAAACAACATCTAAAAAAAAAAAAAAAAAAAATCCGCATCCTTGAGAAAATTATCTACATTTAAAACCAGAATTGAACCCGTTTGTAAATAAAAACCTGAATTGACTCAAATTTAAATAAATTAAAGGCTAACAAGTAGGTAGTTTTCAAATACCGGATGATTTCTTATTTAAGGGGAAAAAAAAACAACATCAAAAGAAAATGTTCATCTAAATTACTGGCCACTGGTAAACAAAAGTTTCATGCAGTATTATCCCAAATTCTAAATATAAGACAAAGTTTCTTATTACCCTGCTAAGAGAAATTATAAACTATGTGATACTATTTACTATAAGTTATGAATGGTACAAATGATTCCATTAAATCAGGTTTTTTTTGACCAATTTGTCCCTTATTAAATAATTATTTACCAAAATGCCACTGTCTGAAAATTATTCACCCATATGCCCCTGTTTAGTCGACTACACCCCTCATGTAGTCGACTAAAATGCGAGGCAAATTTTTTTTTAAAATTCCCCGTGATTTAGTCCACTAAGATATAAGGTTTAGTCGACTAAATTATGACAGAAGGGTTTTTAAAAAACCCCAATTACGACATTTGAAACCCTAATCGACTAAAAAACCTCCTCAATAAATCATCCCTGCTCGAATTTTGGAATGTGTTTTGACATTTGATTTTTTATTTTTTTATTTTTAAGCGAACCCTTGTACGCGTAGTGTGTGTTTCAAACGAACTTCTCAAAACAAGTCCTTTATGAGTTAAGCCCTTGTACGTTCTTGGATCAGAGCAATGACTCCAAAAGGCCCAAACATACAAGAAACAGGCCCACTTCAAGTCTTTGGGAGTTTCCTAGAATATAATGCCCTTTGATTTCATTTTAATTTTAATTTCAATGATTGTTTTTTTAAAAAAATTCATCCAATACAACATTACAGTCATTTAATCCTTGCGAGAAAATTTTCCATTTATATATGTGTGTGTATATACAGATATATATTCACATGACTGATAGTCTTTAAAATTTTAAGCATCGGATATAAGTATAAATTGCTATGAAAATTTTTATGTTTGTTAAAATTGAACAAAATAACAACTATATGAGTTGAAAAGGAAAAAATAAATAAAAATCTTATGATTTTCTGTCGTTAATTAGTGTGAAAATATTTATATATTCTCTTTTAAGTTTAGAGGGGAAAAAACAATTCGATTATACTGAAATAAGAAGCAATTCGTTGATTTTTTTTTTTTTTTGATACAATTCCTTCATCATTTTTGTTCTCTCGGCCTTTTTTTGTATTTAATTTGTTTTGCTATTTTATTTATTATCTTTCAGGAATGATTTTTTTTTTCCTGATCAATTGTGTGGAGCGTGCCTTGATATAGCGAGGCGTGTCATTAATTAATTCCTATTTTATTATATATTTTCTTATTTAAGGTTTTTTTTCATAATTATTGAGTTTAAAATGTCTTTATTATAATTAATTGAGATTAAGAGTAAATGTATAATTAGAGCTAAAAAGAGCATAATTTCCATAATTATTGTAATTCCTCTTAATAGGTGATTCTTAGAAGATTTGACACCTGGATTGGTTTAACACATCATATCCCTTGACCTCTGTTAAAATCACTGTTAACGATTCTTCTTCACATGCTTCTTCTTTCCCGCCATTGCTTCATCTTCATCTTCTTCACCCTCTAGATCACCTGCTTCCTCCTTCAGAAGAAGAAATTATAGTTTCCTTTCTCTAAAAATCAGTCCACTGTATCAATCTGTGTGCTCTTCATCTTCATTACTAATCTTCTCTTTACTCTTCCTACTTTCAAACTCTCTAATCCTTCTCCCTGCAATACCCTTCTTCACACACATCTTCATCAATTCACATCTCAGAAACCTCCCACCATTCTCAATATTCAAAACAATCTCACTTTGAAATCAAAAAATTTAAAAAAAAAATTTAAAAAAGAAAAGAAAGAAGATATGATGTTGGCTTGATTGCTTTAAATGTAGGTACTTAAAGAAATTGGCAGTTTGAGACTTGAATTGAAGAAATGACAGTTTGGTACCAGAATTTTAGAAATAACACATTAGTATCAATTACCAAACTGCTGTGTTTTTTCCTGAAGATTAGGTATATCACTACAAAAAAAAAAACCCTCTTTTGTCGCGGTTTATTAGTCGCGGTTCAAAATACCCGTTACTAAATTCCACTTTGTAGCGGTTTTATCCCTAAACCGTCACTAAATAGTAACGGAAGCCATGACGACACGACTTCGGCTATATTTGTAGCGGTTGACTCGAAAAAACCGCAACAAATTTGGCGCCACCTTGGCTCGCAATGGCGGGAATGTTTGTGGCAGTAAATTTGTAGCGGCGAGGAAATTCGCTCAAGTGACAAGCGAAGGTTTACTCATTTCTTTGCCGTTTAGACTTCTACTCTTCTGAGAACAGTCCAAAGAGCGATCGGAGATTGGGTTCCATTATAGCCATCGTTGTCTCACGAAAATATCTCTGATGAAAATGACTCAGCAAGTTTTTCGTGGGAGATCGGCGGCTATACTGAATCCGAATCCACACGGACATGTTGGATTATTTTCGGTTACGTCATTATGTATAATTTATTAGTGTGGACACTTTTAGAAAAATTAAAGGAAAAAAATAAATGAATTGAAGGTTTGTTTTTTAAATATTTGTAACAAACCAATTAGTTTGATTCTTAAAGTTTATGAATCAAACTAATCAGTTTGAAATTTTTTTTTCAAAAAACTCATTTTGTAGCGGTTAATAAGAATAACCGCGACAAGATGTGGATAAATTGTAGCGGTTAAAACTTAGCTACGCTACGAGTCTGAAGGGTCTTCTTTTTTGTAGCGGTTGTTGTAACGGTTTCATAATAACCGCTACAGAATATCAACGTCAACTATTTTTAGCGGTTTTTGTGGCGGTTATTTTGCAAATCGTTACAATTATGTAAACTTTGTAACGGTTCCTTTGTATAACGCTACAAAATCGCACGGCTTTATAAGCCGAACACGCCATTTTCAAGGTCACTTGAAACGGGTAATACCGGATATTTATACGGCATATTATAAATAAAAGTTGGATAATTCTGATAAGTGAAAATTCAATCTCCAGTCTTGTATAATTATAGCATATTTTCTAGGTAGAATTTCTACAAGAAATTAGGGAATTTAAGGGCCAAAGAGCCAAAATGACCAAAATGCCCCTGGAAAGGGTAATCAACTTAGGAAATTATGGGAAAAATACTAAAAGGCAATAAAATGACCAAGTGAATTAGGAGAGTATATTATCCATAATTATGGTAATTTAATAAAATATGAACTTGGGAAAATTGTATAAGAATGTTCAAAAAGTAGTAAAAAGACCAAAATACCCTTGTAATTATGGAATAATGTTAGAGGTATGAAAATACTAATGTGAATACAAGAGTATGAAGATAATGAGACATTGTAATTAAGAAAATTATCAAGTTATGATAATTAAGTAATTAAGTAATATTGGGCTAATTACTTAAGCATAAGTGAAGGAAATTCACAAATAATTATATGAAACCCTAAAATTGGTGGTTTTTGTTTTAAAATTAGTAAAAATGTATTTACTAATTAATTGGAAATTTTATGAAAAATAGTTGAGTTTAGGTATTTTTAGGCCTAAATACAAGAATGGACCAATTAGGTAATTTTGTGAAATTTTTGGAAAAAGTAAATAAATAAATCATTAAATAATTAAATAAATTAAAAAATAAATATTTATTAAAAAAAAAAAAAAAGGGCCAGCCGAAAATTCAAGGCAAAATAAAAGAAAAAAAATGATGAAAAATGAAAGAAGAACAACTTGGCAACTTGCACATATAATAATAATATAATTTAATTAAAGCAAAAATTATGAATAGTAATATTTAAATTAGGAAACGGATCCTATCTAGAGATCTAGGAATAGGAATTCCAAGGTCAAGGTAAAATATTGATCGGTGAGTTTTTACCTTTAAGTGACCTCTTAGGAAGTTAATTAGAAGTAGTTTGTGCATTTTCCTAATAAAACAAAATAGGGAAAAATGCATATAGGCATAATTTTGGAAAAGAGGAAAATAAATTCTAACTCAACATTTAGGAATGGGTTTGAATTTGTTTAGACATATTTGGAATCGGTGAATTATTTCGAAGAGATTGATATCTCAGCAATTAGACAGGACGCGTTCGGACACGTTTTCGAGGAAACTTCAAGCTGGACTGTTGGAGGCCTATATGGAACCAAAATTTAGGTTAACTTGGACATTTCTACTAAGTGAGAACATGTTTTCGAGTTGTAAATCCAGAATCTTGTGAATTCTCCGAAATCACGCGAATCGGGTGCCGTCGGGAAAACGGTTATACGGGCATCAAGTGAGCTAAGTCACCACTTTTGGACCAATGAGGTGCTGCCACACAGCCCCTATGTCGACCAAGAGTGTGTGTGTGTGGAAGAATTGGCTTCTTGAACAAGTTGCATTAATGGGTTATTACAACATTGAATTCCAAACAAATCCTTAGATTTTGCCAAACAAGTCCCTTGTTTTTACCTATAAATACCCCCTCCTTCATAATTCTCACACCTTTTCTTCCTTCTCTTGGCGAAATTTTTGGTTGAGAAAGAAGAGAAAGGAGCTCTGGGGAATTGTGCGTGGCTCCTGTAGAATTGTCAGGAAAGTCTTCAACGGGTAAGTCTTTCGGTCTTTAGTTTTTTTAGTTTAGTAGTTAGATTTAGAAAGTAGGTGACAAGATTCCTACAAATGTTTTAGAGCCTTGTTTGCGTTGAAAAAATATGCGAGAGGTGTAAACATAGTAGGGATCGAGTCATTGAAAAGTTGAAGTTTTATAGTTCTTTTAAAAGTAAGGGTAGAATTTGTTAGAATAGCCTTTAAATTTCAAGTATGATTGGGTATCATATGGGAGGGCTATTTTAGTCATTATTTTCGAAAATCATAATGGCGTCGAAGTTACGGCAAAATTTTGGGAAGAAAATTTGTCGAGTAACGAAATCTTGGCGAAATTCCGCCGATTAGGGGTAGAAGGGCAAAATGGTAATTTTTACCTAAAATGCCGATTATAATGTCAAATTACTAATGGAAGTGACATTATTCTCATAGGATATCTGAAACGTTGATTACTGCTGCCGTTCGCTGCCCGACGTGCCGCATGTAGGATTCTTGCACGTTTCTCAGTAAAAATACGTTTTCCGCGGTAGTACCTAACGTTGCCAACGAAGGTACGGACGCGTCTTGTAACACTAATCTTGTGCTTCTTAAATACTTATATGTCAATGATATGTTCGTAGACCGTTATACGACAGATTATACGGGTTATAGTTTTGATAACACCGTTTTGTTTTCCTAGCGGCGAGGACACGACTAATTATCGTGGCAGGGTGAATAGTGCAAGTTGTTGTTGTTGTTTTTACCTTATGGGGCTTTACATATTGCTTATTGCTTATGTTTTGTCGGCATAATGATCATGCATCTCTAGTATGCTTATGATATCTTGTTGTATTAGCTCTAGAAATATCATTGTCAGTATCTTGTATTGTTTGGGTATGAGGTTAACAGTTACACGAGATTCAATATGGTGAATTGAATCTCATTTGTAGCTCAGTCGGGAGGACCACGGCTCGTGGATCGAGGCAAGTACCGGAGTAGGCGTGCGGTGAAGACCAACTTTATCTTTATCGCTTTACGTATTTCCGCTTTTTCTGTTTCTATCTGTTGTTCCTTTCTAAACCATAGGACTACTGTAATCTATACAATGTTACACAATGGTTGATGTTTTGGCTAAGAATCCAAATGCTCTTTCGCTCTATTGCTCCACTCTGATTGTTTGTTTGAAAAAAAAAAAAATTTCCGCATTTCAAACATGGGATGTTACATTTTATGGTATCAGAGCAATTTTTCTGGCAAGTGTTTAACTATGTTACCACGGACGGTTTGGTGCGAAGGCAAGGCTAGTCTACGTGGGTGTGCCATAAGTCACTTGCTAACCGGTGAGGCCCCATGGTAGACACTTACAGGCCATTACATTCGGATAACGGAGTTAGGTTCTTAAGCCTTTTGACTTTGAGCACTTTTTGAAAATGAGTACGATACGACCATTGGTGTAATGTGTAGAGATGGACGAGAGACGAAAACCCCGTCTTAGGATACTATCACAACCTCCTTATCAATCCAAATTTCTACGTTGAACAACTGGAGGAGCCGGAGCTCGAAGACCAACCCGAGCCAGGGAGCCCTGCCGGGTCAACCCATTCCTCAGTAGGGGACAATTTCGATTATCCTGAAATCCAAAACCTAGACGATGCGGAGGCCAACTTTGACGATTACCGTTACATCCTGAATGACAATGCGGCACTAACACGGCGGTTAGGGTCATATTATCGGCGATCGAGGACTACACCACCACTACCAAAGAGAAATACGATGTTCCTAAGCCTTGTCAAAACTCACCAAAACGTCTATGGCCGTCACTCGGCGGGGGCTGGATTAGATCCACCTGTACTACTTCCCTCAAACCCAACGCGGGCGGGAATTATCAATAAAGCTGTTAGACGACGGGCCTATTCTGAGTGTTCGTATCTATCTGCGATACCTGAAGAGTATGGTTCGGTTGTACATGTGAAAAGAAAGCGTCAGTGCAAGGAAGCTGTGGATTGTAGAAACTAGGAAGTTTGGGTTGTATCTCCAAGTACTTTGGAATATTGTAAATACGTTTGAATAAGGAGATTGTACCGTAAGACTTGTATTAGGATTAGAATGACCAATATGTATTAACCTTATGAAATGAATATATGTGAATATATGTTTGGTGTGCAAATTGTTGTGCCATTTCTAATGTTTACATATTTTGTCATAATTATTTAAAGGAAAAAGAATAACACATGGCGATACTAAGAGGTGCCGGTGCACCAAGAGGCGAGGCCGTGGTCGAGGCCGAGGTAGAGGAAGAGGCGAGCGGCCTCGGGATGAAAGAAACAATGAACCGAATCAACCGGACGTGATGAAATTGAAGAAATGCGTAGAACTCTACGGGAACAAGAGTTCGATTGATACTCTTACGGCAAGACGGAACCAACGGGACCGGGAGGCACAAAGACAATTGGAAGCACGACAACGGGAAGAGGAGCGAGAAAATGAAGAAGAAAATAACTACAATGATGAAGAAGAATATGATGACAATGATGACAATGACAATGATGAAGAGCACGAAGGGTCGACGGATCCCAATCACCACCCAGGCACGGACAAAGAGAAAGGACTACGGCCGGGTAAACCGGTTACGCAAGTTGAAACCACCTGGTTTCAGGGAGGAGTGAGCTAGGCGAGGATTGGCTTCGAGTCTTGAGAAGATTTTGAAGTCATGGAATGCCACAAAATCGGATGGCCCGGCTAGCAATTTACAAGCTTGAGGAGATGCTCACGAGATGGTGGAAGAGCGTTTCCACAACTCGCCCGATCTGTTACGTGGGAGATGTTCCTTGGCAGTTCAATGAACAGTACTTTCCTCCATCAACACGAGTAATTAAAGAAGAAGAATTCCTGCGAGATCAAGCAAGGAGGCGAGGAGTCTTTTGACGACTACTTCGCCCGTTTTACCAACTTTGTCGCGGTATTCATCATACACGAAAATCTACAAGAATGAGAGTGGAAGGCTAACCGACAGTAAGGGGCTGAAATATGATATAAGGGCAAGGTTAGTGTCTCGGCAATTTCGAAGATGGCCAAAGCGGTGGAATCTGCGGGATGACGAGCGCAACTTGAAGGAATTGCGCAAATCCGAGCCGGGACGGAAATAATTCAAGTCGCGGTGGTTCCAACCGCGGAGGTTCCTCACGAAGAGGAAGGCACCTTGGAACAACAACCGGGGTGGAAACAAGAGACCCTACCAACCGGGGCAACAAAATTACCCCAGGACAGTAGGGATCCCAGGACGTGTCCTAAATGCAAGAAGTACCATCCAGAGCCAAGCTGCGATGGGAAACAAGTCTGTTTCAAGTGTCGAAGCTTGGACACATTAGCGGGATTGCCCAGAGAAGGCTGCGAGGCGAGACCTCGGAACACGGCCGAATCTTTGCATTGACAAACACGAGAGGCCAAGAAGTCCCCGAGAGATGGTTCAAGGTATCATCTATCTCAATGGAAATCTACTTGAAGCATTGTATGACTCGGGTGCTAGTCACTCGTTTATTTCCTATGATTGTGCAAGTCGTTTAGGATTGCATGCACATAGATTGCCATTTGATCTTGTTGTATCTACACCGTTGGGTGTAAAGTCTTTAACTTCGATGCATGTATGAATTGCTGCTATCGTGGATGGACGAGTTTCTAAAGTGGATCTTATCCGTCTACCTCTTCACGGCATCGACGTCATATTCGATCTGAACGGGTTAACGGCCAACGGTGCGATGATCGGCGTGGCAAAAGGAGATATCATTTGCCGGAGACAAGGTTGAAGTGAGCTGAACTTTCTCTCCGCTACGAAGGCGATCGGTGCGTGAAGCAAGGATGTCATGCTTTCATGGTATTCTTTTCGATCAAAGCTG
The DNA here is from genome assembly GCA_025563575.1 of Acacia pycnantha. Lineage (NCBI taxonomy): Eukaryota > Viridiplantae > Streptophyta > Magnoliopsida > Fabales > Fabaceae > Acacia > Acacia pycnantha. The sequence continues at coordinate 5,770,644 of JAMWYP010000030.1, read as the reverse complement.
AAGCGACCTTTCACTTGGGACATTCTGTGGTGAATGATTTTCTGATGTATTTCGGAGGATCTTACCGAGTTACCTCCTATCAGAAGTGGAGTTCAACATTGACTTGATGCAGCACGGGATCAATATCAAAGCGCCGTATCGTATGGCTCCTAACGAGATGCGGGAGTTGAAGAAGCGGTTGGAAGAGCTTTTGAAGAAGGGGTTCATTCGACCTAGCGTTTCACCGTGGGGAGCCCCGGTGCTTTTGTAAAGAAGAAAGATGGAAGTTTCCGACTCTGCATCGACTACGCGAACTCAACAAGGTGGCTGTTAAAAACAAGTACCCACTTCCCGGATTGATGATCTTTTGGATCGGTTATGCAGTTCCACGGTCTTTTCAAAGATTGATTTGCGTTCGGGATACCATCGGTTGCGAGTTAAGGATGGCGATGTTCCCAAGACGGCTTTGAGAACCGAGATATGGGCATTATGAATTCCTTGTGATGCCCTTCGGATTGACAAATGCACCTGCGGTATTCATGGATTACATGAACCGTATCTTCCGACAACACCTAGACCAATTTGTGGTGGTGTTCATCGACGACATCTTGATATATTCTAAGAGCAAAGAAGAGCACGAAGAACATCTGCGAAAGGTGTTAGGCATACTCAGGGAGAAGCAACTTTATGCTAAGGCGAGCAAATGCGAATTTTGGCTGCTAGGAAGTGAAATTTCGGGCCATGTTATATCTAGCGGCGGAGTTGCGGTTGATCCTAGCAAAGTGGAAGCGATTACGGGTGGAAACGGCCGAGAGCGCGACGGATGGCGGGATACTACCGCAGATTTATACGGGATTTCTCGCGTCTTGCCCTACCATTGACAAAGCTTACGAGGAAGAATCAACCCTTTATATGGGGAGATGATTGTGAGGAGAGCTTTGAGTACGAGGAGAGGTTGACTACGGCACCGGTATTGATTATCCCGATCCGAGATGAGACCTATGTTGTCTGATGATGCCGGTGGGCAAGGATTGGGATGTGTCCTAATGCGGCGGGGCGGGGTGGTGGCCTATGCCTCTCGTCGGTGAAACCTCACGAGTTAAACTATCCTACACACGATCTAGAGTGGCGGCTATCGTGTTCGCTTTGAAGATATGGAGGCATTACATGCGGTGTAACCGTAGAAGTGTATTGTGACCACAAGAGTCGAAATACTTGTTCGATCAACGAGAACTCAACATGAGACAACGTCGTTGGATGGAGCGATTAAAGATTATACCACGGAAATCAAGTATCATCCGGGTAAAGCAAACGTTGTTCTTGATGCTCTTAGTAGAAAGACGGTGCGGGTATCATACATGATGATACAAGAGCGGCTATTTGGAAGATTTCGAGACTGAATCTATCCAACCAAATCTGCATGGGTCGGCATGCACCGGTGATGCCTATCTTGCTACACTTCTTGCAAGTCAAGGGAGTATGATCGAGAGATGAAGTGGAAAAAGCTCAGAAGCAAGATGATTGGGCTATCGAGACTCGTGAGAAGATTTCTCGAGGTGAGACCCAAGACTATGACCTATCACTTAGTGGTTTGGTCAGGTATAAGCAGCGAATCTACATACGCCGGTTGATGAATTAAGGCGGTCGATAATGGATGAGGCTCATAAGAGTAAGTACACTCTACATCCGGGCATGGTCAAGATGTACAGTATGAAATCCGAACTTTGGTGGCCGGAATGAAGAAAGACGTAGCGAGATACGTGGCCAAGTGCTTGACACAGTCGAAAAGTGAAGATTGAACACCGTCGACCCCTGGTCTTTTGCAAGGACTAGAGTGCCGGAATGGAAATGGGAGAACATAACCATGGATTTTGTGGTAGGTCTGCCCAAAATCGAAATCATGACACAATTTGGGTAGTTGTTGACAGATTAACCAAGTCGGCACACTTTATTCCCATCGGTATCCACTATTCTCGGAGCGATTGGCGGAGATTTATATCAAAGAGATAGTGAGATTACATGGTGTTCCTAAGAGCATTGTCTCTGATCGTGATACACGATTCAAATCCCGTTTCTGGCAAGCATTACATGAAGGTATGGGGACTAAGCTAAGGTTCGGTTCGGCTTATCACCCACAAGCGACGGTCAATCCGAAAGAACCATACGGACATTTGGAGGATATCTTTGCGAGCATGTGCCACGGATTTCAAAGGAAGTTGGGATCAACATCTTTCGCTAGCTGAGTTTGCATATAACAACGGTTATCATGCTAGTATACAAATGGCCCGTTCGAGGCATTGTATGGGCCCTGAGTAATCTCCACGACGTTTTCCACGTGTCGCAATTGAAGAAATACCAACCTGACCATGATCATGTCATCGAGTACGAGGATGTCGAAGTACGGCATGATAATACCTTCATCGTTGAGCCAGAACAGATCATTGATCATAAGGAGAAGCGGCTCAGAAATAAGACTATTCTGATAGTGAAGGTGGTCTGGAAGGGTTTAACACCCGAAGAGGCAACATGGGAAACCGAGAGTGACATGAAGGAGAAGTACCCGGAGTTCATGTCCCGAAGTTTAGTTAGTATAGATTAAATTTCGAGGCGAAATTTTGTGTAAGGGGAGAAATGTAATACCGGATATTTATCGGCATATTATAAATAAAAGTTGGATAATTCTGATAAGTGAAAATTCAATCTCCAGTCTTGTATAATTATAGCATATTTTCTAGGTAGAATTTCTACAAGAAATTAGGGAATTTAAGGGCCAAAGAGCCAAAATGACCAAAATGCCCCTGGAAAGGGTAATCAACTTAGGAAATTATGGGAAAAATACTAAAAGGCAGTAAAATGACCAAGTGAATTAGGAGAGTATATTATCCATAATTATGGTAATTTAATAAAATATGAACTTGGGAAAATTGTATAAGAATGTTCAAAAAGTAGTAAAAAGACCAAAATACCCTTGTAATTATGGAATAATGTTAGAGGTATGAAAATACTAATGTGAATACAAGAGTATGAAGATAATGAGACATTGTAATTAAGAAAATTATCAAGTTATGATAATTAAGTAATTAAGTAATATTGGGCTAATTACTTAAGCATAAGTGAAGGAAATTCACAAATAATTATATGAAACCCTAAAATTGGTGGTTTTTGTTTTAAAATTAGTAAAAATGTATTTACTAATTAATTGGAAATTTTATGAAAAATAGTTGAGTTTAGGTATTTTTAGGCCTAAATACAAGAATGGACCAATTAGGTAATTTTGTGAAATTTTTGGAAAAAGTAAATAAATAAATCATTAAATAATTAAATAAATTAAAAAATAAATATTTATTAAAAAAAAAAAAAGGGCCAGCCGAAAATTCAAGGCAAAATAAAAGAAAAAAAAATGAAAAATGAAAGAAGAACAACTTGGCAACTTGCACATATAATAATAATATAATTTAATTAAAGCAAAAATTATGAATAGTAATATTTAAATTAGGAAACGGATCCTATCTAGAGATCTAGGAATAGGAATTCCAAGGTCAAGGTAAAATATTGATCGGTGAGTTTTTACCTTTAAGTGACCTCTTAGGAAGTTAATTAGAGGTAGTTTGTGCATTTTCCTAATAAAACAAAATAGGGAAAAATGCATATAGGCATAATTTTGGAAAAGAGGAAAATAAATTCTAACTCAACATTTAGGAATGGGTTTGAATTTGTTTAGACATATTTGGAATCGGTGAATTATTTCGAAGAGATTGATATCTCCGAAACGCATTCCGACACGGACGCGTTCGGACACGTTTTCGAGAAACTTCAAGCTGGACTGTTGGAGGCCTATATGGAACCAAAATTTAGGTTAACTTGGACATTTCTACTAAGTGAGAACATGTTTTCGAGTTGTAAATCCAGAATCTTGTGAATTCTCCGAAATCACGCGAATCGGGTACCGATCGGGAAAACGGTTATACTGGGCATCAAGTGAGCTAAGTCACCACTTTTGGACCAATGAGGTGCTGCCACACAGCCCCTATGTCGACCAAGAGTGTGTGTGTGTGGAAGAATTGGCTTCTTGAACAAGTTGCATTAATGGGTTATTACAACATTGAATTCCAAACAAATCCTTAGATTTTGCCAAACAAGTCCCTTGTTTTTACCTATAAATACCCCCTCCTTCATAATTCTCACACCTTTTCTTCCTTCTCTTGGCCGAAATTTTTGGTTGAGAAAGAAGAGAAAGGAGCTCGGGGAATTGTGCGTGGCTCTCAGTAGAATTGTCCTGGAAAGTCTTCAACGGGTAAGTCTTTCGGTCTTTAGTTTTTAGTTTAGTAGTTAGATTTAGAAAGTAGGTGACAAGATTCCTACAAATGTTTTAGAGCCTTGTTTGCGTTGAAAAATATGCGAGGTGTAAACATAGTAGGGATCGAGTCATTGAAAAGTTGAAGTTTTAGTTCTTTTAAAAGTAAGGGTAGAATTTGTTAGAATAGCCTTTAAATTTCAAGTATGATTGGGTATCATATGGGAGGGCTATTTTAGTCATTATTTTCGAAAATCATAATGGCGTCGAAGTTCGGCAAAATTTCGGGAAGAAAATTTGTCGAGTAACGAAATCTTGGCGAAATTCCGCCGATTAGGGGTAGAAGGGCAAAATGGTAATTTTTACCTAAAATGCCGATTATAATGTCAAATTACTAATGGAAGTGACATTATTCTCATAGGATATCTGAAACGTTGATTCTGCTGCCGTTACGCTGCCGACGTGCCGCTGTAGGATTCTTGCACGTTTCTCCGTAAAAGTACGTTTTCCCCCGGTAGTACCTAACGTTGCCAACGAAGGTACGGACGCGTACTGTAACACTAATCTTGTGCTTCTTAAATACTTATATGTCAATGATATGTTCGTAGACCGTTATACGACAGATTATACGGGTTATAGTTTTGATAACACCGTTTTTAAACCATAGGACTACTGTAATCCATACAATGTTACACAATGGTTGATGTTTTGGCTAAGAATCCAAATGCTCTTTCGCTCTATTGCTCCACTCTGATTGTTTGTTTGAAAAAAAAAAAAATTTCCGCATTTCAAACATGGGATGTTACATCACGGGAACATCAGCAGGAGGACGCTGGATGTTTCCGCTCTCACTCAGACGGACTGGGAGATGGCCGGGTGTCGGGTCGTAGTCCCGTGGAACGACCAGACAGACCAGGCGATTGGCAACGGCGGTCACCTGATGAACCGATTCCTGTCTGAGTTTGGTGGCCATTGGGGGTGGTTCCCAATTTATTTTTAAGATCGGTTGTTAACAATAACCAGTTTGAAAGTTAATTGAAAAAAAATACATTTATTACTTTTAAAATTAGTTGTTAAAAATAATCGGTCTAAAAGTGAACTTTTCAGACCTTATTTTAAACATAACTGGTCTAAAAGATTAGCCCCCAATTACAACTATTTTGTTGTATCCTCTATTCATCATGCCAACTAGCTGAGATTTTTTTGTTTTTTTATAATGTGTTAATGTTTGGTCTAGTGTGCGTCTATAACACAACAAATTGTTGAGTTGATGTGTACTTACAGCAACAACAGAGTCTATGACAACAACCGCCACAATATCAGAGCATGAGACAACACCGGGGCAAACTGCATCGACTGCAGATCATATGGAGTTAATATTTTGTGTGGTTGTCTTCTTGCATGTGAAAGTTACAATATCATCTAAAACTAGGGTTAATCTTGGACCAAATCAGACCGGGTTTCACTTCAACATGAGGTCTGGTCTGTATAGGACCTCGGGCTAGACAACAAAGTCCGAGGTCTAGTCTAGTCCAGCACCAACCTTGGCTCGAGCTGGACTAAACTGGTCCAGTGGACTGCCTAGTCTAGGCGTAGTCCAGGACCTATTTGATTTTTTTTCCCCATAAATTGTTTCCACAATGTCGATGATCCCTTTGAAATGTCAAGGTCGAGGAAGTCTTTCTCGATGTTAGACGTGGTGGCATCGAGGGAATTGTTGGCTTCGGCGACATCGGCTAGGGTGCGGGCTTAACGAGGGGTGGCAGTTCAACTTGCACTCTGGAGCTTTATGAAGACAATGGCCCCCAAAAAAAAAAAAACATTGTCCCAAATATTTAATGCAAATTAGATTTTTTTTTAATATATTTGGCCTAAAAATTTATACATTTGGCCCCCCAAATTTTTTTTTAAAAGAAAATTAGTTAATGAGTATATATCCCCCCAATATTTCTTCCAAGCTCTGTCATTGACTATATGGATCCTTCAACATGCATTAACAATAAAGTCTCACTTGTACAATACTGTACGTAGAAACAAATCATGAATATTATGGAACTAGAAGGAGATCGATATGGAGCGTTGGAGGTGTGATACTATCAGGGGCGGACACAAATGGGGGTTAGGGGTGGCTCCCCCCAATTTTTTTTTTTAAATGTTGTTGTTAGTGATGATTTCGTAAGGCTCTTGAATGATATGTGTATACTATATGTTACAGAAATTATTACTTCATTTTGGTAACTAGGCTCTCTGTTTCATTTTGGTAATTCATGTGTGTATAAATGACCAAATATTCTAATCTGGTTCGGATCACCATATCAGTCCCTTTTTTCCCTCTTTATCTAATAGCTGCCATGAACATAGAAATTAACTGCATATTTTTTTAGTGGTTTGATATTAATAATATTTTTAAAATCATATTGGTCATGAAATAATTTATTCTATTTGTAGGTGATTATTATGGGGAATAGTGTTACCACTTATACTTATTTTCAGAGAAAGAATAGTAAGTCTTTGCCCTCGTCTACTCATAATGTTGAACAGTCAAATACTGAGATCCCTTCTTCAAAGTCTCCTAGAATTGCAAGAATTAAATAGCACTACTAGAAAATGCAAATTTTGCGGCGGAATTTGCGAGGGAAAACTTTTCCCTCGCAAATATTTGTATATTTGCGAGGGAACTAAAAAATCCCTCGCAAATTCAGAATTTTGCGAGGGCCCTCGCAAAACAGCAACCATTTAATCACCAAATACCCCTCCATTTTGCGAGGGAACTATGATTTCCTCGCAAAAAAGGGCATATTTGCGAGGGAATAAATATTCCCTCGCAAAAAGGAGGCTTTTTGTGAGGGAACTATTGGTTCCCTCGCAAAATATTCAAATACCCTAATCGATTAACACGCGAGAGGGCAAAACGAAGAGACAGAGAGCACAGCGCCGCGAACCACATCCCAACCTTGGAACATCTTCTTCTACCTACACTACCTCCATCGTCCCATCAACCACTTCGGCCACCCTCCACCGTCACCTCCGTGCAACACCGACCTCAGTCGTCGGAAAACAGAACCAGCATCGTGGTTGAGAAGAAGAGGACGATATCTGAGATGCGAGACTGATAGAGACCTCTGGACCTGGAATCCCGATCCTCCTCGCCATCATCCCCGAACCAGATCCGTCGTTGCTCGTGCTCTTCTTCTCCCTTGGTTCCGCCGTTGTTTAGGTATGCATATTCTAAGTTAGCTAACGTTCTGTACTGAAGATTTATTAATTAAGTGAAGGGGAAGTAGCGGCAGAATCAGGGATGTTGATAGGAGTAGAACAAAGCACAGATTGGGATATGGTGTTGTGTATATTTGTACTGCTCTGTTCGAATTTATTTGTTTTAAATCATGTCCCTGCTTCCCTTGAATGATGCCTTTAGATTTCAGTGAGAGATGAGAAGAGAGAAACACATTTAGGCCTTAATTACTGAATCAGCTTAATATTTGAGATTGGAAATTGATTATCTCCTGTTGTTGAGTCCCATGCTTTGCTCTAGAATGAACACAAATTTGCTGGTTTGGGTGAAGTTGTAATTGGGAAGATGATTCATAAATGATCTGAATAGGCAGTTCTCTATTTAGACTATATTAATTGTTTCTTGATGTGGGTTTTATAGTTTGAAACTTCTTTTAAGACGATGATGACCATATGGTAGTGAATATGAAGTATAATAGATATAAGATGTTATCTACTGATTGTGGAACCTGAATTGGAAATTAGCATTTGTAGTTCTAAAAGGCTGCACAAAGAATTTGAACAGCTTATACATGTGTGTGTACATATGAGTGTTATCTGTTTCTGTCCGAAAATTATATGGGTGTCTGGGTGTTTATGAGTTAATGAAGATATAAATATTTCCAGATGAAAGGCACCCATAAACAAAATGTTGGAGGCTCATGTGTATATATAGTGTGTTAGGAGCAATGGGATTGAATTTTTATATTGTTCCCTTCATGCTCTATTCTGCCAGCTCAACTCCAGCAAGAAGGAATTGAATTTAAATAAATTTAAGTGCTTCAATGAGTTTACAAGGGACAATGGAGTAGGTACAAGCTATAAGTTGATGTATTTGAATAGTTCCTCTACTGCCAGCCAAACGCATAATCCTATACATGGAAAAGGTAGTATCCGAAACCAAGAGATAAGATGTAATAATGATACATCCACACATATCTCGTACATAAATTATCTAAAATTTGAAATACTTTTGATCTAAATATGGTTAAATAGATGTGAAGATATACATGTTATGTGAATTAGACAAGAAGCTTATATTCCCTCCAGTTTGAAATACTTTTTCATATAGATCTGTTAAAAAATATGTGCATAATAATACTCTCCCTTTTTTTAGTTTTCCTGTAATATTCCCTCCAAACATATCCCAAATTGTTCTCTTTCTCTGTGTTTGTAGGAAAAAATAATTTTAAAAAGCCTATTAATGATTTATTTTACATTGTTGAATTTGAGGTAGGTATTTTGAAGGACAGTAACATTGAGACTCCAGTTGTTTGTAATATATTTGATGTTAATGGTGAAGTAGCAGCAGGTGTTGCTAGTGTTCAAGCTATTGTAAGTGGTTTTTTTCCATGAGTTATGCTATCAAGTAACTTCCAAACTTATAAAAAACCTGAAGGTTTTCCTTATATGCTAGTAAATTGACAATAGTGATATTGAAAAGAGACTGAAAAGGAAAGCTGTAAAGTCTAGTTGTTGCAGGAGAAATATCGACACTGACTGGATCTTGCACTTCAAGAGCACCATACATCATGCTCCATTGTTGTTGGTTGATGCGAATCTGAATCTTCCTTCCCTACAAGCATCTAGAAAAAGTACATAACATGACCCTTCACCACTAATTCTCTTCTTTTCTGTCTCTCTGGTTTGCTGGATTATAAATGTTGATATTAGTTCATCTCTTTGCATGAACACTGGCATTCCTCAGTAGCTGCAGACTCAGAATGTCCTGTCTGGTTTGAGCCGGTGTCGGTTACCAAATCCAAAAGAATTACCTCAATTGTCAAGCATGTGAGTGCTAAGCTCTATACAATGTTTCTTTTATCTCCAAGACTTCTAGGAAGGATTTGGTCAAAAGAATTTTGAAAAAATCGAGTATTGTTATAGTCTCGAAATAATTTTATCACCAAATCCAGTTAATAGGTTATCATTATGTATCATATCAATGTGCATTGATTTCGATTCTTGGTAGAATCCGCTCAAAATATGTTTGATACTCTATTGTTATGTCATAATTGATTAAGTTTATTAGCATAGGTAACTTATACTTCTCCTAATGAGGATGAACTTATTGCCATGGCAAATGCTTTATTGGGTGCCGATGTGTTTCATCCTCTCAAAGCCAATCATAACCTGTCACCATTGTCTTTGTTTCATATGTTGAAACCAGCAATCTTGGTTCTGCTAGAGAAAGGCATTAAAGTGGTTGTTTTAACCCTCGGCTCAAAAGGATTGATCTTATATAGTAAAGGAGGGCCCAACCACATTAGAAGTCGTCTAAAGAAAACCACACAAAGTGGGTCTGGTGAAAAGTTATATGAGACCATTATGCAGAAGTGTCCACCAAATCAGTGTTTTGTTGTTTCAGATCCTGATAAAAGCTCTCATCTTTTTGCTGTTCATTTCCCTTCTCTTCCCGCATCAGTTGAGGCTTACTGGTGCGGGTGATTGTTTAGTTGGTGACACACTCACATCAATTTGTACAACATTATAATTTGTAATATTTTGTTTTTGCTATGTAAACTCTTATGATTGTTACAATTTTTTTTTATGATATATAAGTCTTTTTATTTTCTAATTTGTAATATTTTGTTTTTCTTGTTATGTAAACTCTTATGATTGTTATAATTTATTTTTATGATATATATATAAATCTTTTTATTTCTTAATTTTTAATTTATTTTTTTTGTAATTATTTTATTTTTTCTGATTTTTATATTTTTTTTTAAAAATAAATTAAAATTTGCGAGGGAAAATTTTTTCCCTCGCAAATCCTCGATTTTGCGAGGGAACAAGTTTTCCCTCGCAAAATCCATGGATTTGCGAGGGAAAAAATTTCCCTCGCAAAATCTTGGATTTTGCGAGGGAAACCTTTTTCCCTCGCAAATTCCAGGATTTGCGAGGGAAAATTCTTCCCTCGCAAAATCCAGAATTTGCGAGGGAAAATGGAATTTTTCCGTCGCAAAATGATTTGCGAGGCCCATTTTTGCGACGGAACTTTTTCCGCCGCAAATTCCGCCGCAAACCAATTTTGCGACGGAAAATAGCTTTTTTGCGAGGGAATTTTTCCGCCGCAAAAAACAGTTTTTTTAGTAGTGTAGTAGGTTCAATGATAATATTATTGAAATACTTACTTTGAGTAGGACTTTAGATCCAAGAAATAGGTACAAGTCATTTAATAGTTATGATATTTGTAAACTTGTTGATAAATTTTATTTTAGAGATTTCACAGAACAAGAAAAATTGCATTTGAAAATGAAATTACAACATTTTGAGCATGACATTCTTAAACATCCATATTTGATTAATTTATGGGTTAAATACCATTTTTGCCACGAAAGTATTGATAAGGGGGCACTCAACACCCGGAAGTTTTTTTGGTATCATTTTTTCCTTGAAAGTTTACAAAAAGGAACAAATATGCCCTGGAAGTTTTTTTTAGGAGCAAATTTGCCCCGAAAGTTTTTTTAGGAGCAAATTTTCCTTGGAAGTTTACAAAGAGAGCAACGATCCAACGGTTAAGATAAACTGATCGGCAAGATCACTATGCTTTTAAACTTCCAGGACAAAAATGATACAAAAAAACTTCCGGGTGCTGAGTGCCCCCTTATCAATACTTCCATGGCAAAATTGGTATTTAACCCTTAATTTAGCAACTACATCTGAATTATGTCAAGGGCTAGCAAGAACTAGAAAGTCCATCATTTACCCTCTTATTGATAGAGTGATTAGACTTGTACTCACTCTTCCAATTTCTACAGCAACCACTGAAAGATCTTTGTTTGCTATGAAGATAATCAAGAACAGACTTCGAAATAGAATGGAAGACCAATTTCTTGATGATTCTTCGATTACATGCATTGATTTTTTTTTTTTTTTTTGAGTTTTAGCATGGATTCAATTATTGATAAGTTTAACAATATGAAAATACGTAAAGTAAGAGTTAAGTGAGGTAATCTTAATTTCTGTAATAGATTTCTTTTAATTTTTTGTATATTAGGTCTGTATTGTATTTCAAGACTTTTATTTATGATATAGTAGTTTTTATTTTCACCCTGTCATTAAAATTTCTAGGTCTGCCACTAGAGAATATAAAGATTAACTAGTTTGAGTCTCATCTGTTAAATGAAATATTTAAAATATCACTCTATCAATGATTTATGAATAAGTATGACTTGATTGATTTTTTTATACTATATACTGATAAAATGTAGGTTATTGAAAAAGCTGTTAAGTATGTGTGTTTAAATTGTATTAAATAAGGGGGAAGAAGCTACTAGGTAAGGAGATTTACAATTACATATAGATTATTTAACCGCCTCAATGAGATACTCGATAAATTCAACATTTCCTCTCTCAATCCTAACAAGGAGCTCATCAAATTTGCTACTCCTCTCATCTTAAATATAGGATCTAATTTGTAGTGTAATTTATATTATAAAATAGGTCCTACATTTAATACTGGAGGTAGTATATTAGATTATCTTTCATGTATGCTTTTGCTTTTGTGTTTCAAAATCGGTATATTTTGCTTTGGAAGTCTTTGAATTTATCTAAAACTATGAATTGAGAGATATTTCATTTCTTCCTTAATATAAGATCTACTGAAATTGAACTATAAACTAGATTTTATATTAGTGACGGGAGGAATTATATGTAATAATATTTCTTCAATTATATTGAAATAAGAAGCAAAAATAAAAGAACAATTAATCATCTATTCATGAAAATGGCAGTCCATAATTAATAAACACTTGATTCTTTTTTCTTTTTCTTTTTTGAACACCTAATAATACACCCAAGACATTTAACACCAATCTATAGAATTTAAACCCATCACAAATGCTGAAAATAAAGAACTGGATCAAATCTAATATTTAAACTTTATTTTAACGTATAGCCATCAACGTCATCAAGTGGGTCCTGTATCAATTGACTTTCCTACAATTGGTCCTGATCTGACCGTTGGATCCAGTGAGGGGGCTAAGGTTTCCCATTTTAATCATAGCATTGGCAAAGTCAGCTCTGAAAGTGGCAAGGTTGTTACTATAAGCAGTGATTATAGAATCTGTGGATCCTCCATTAAAGAGCTGTTGGTCTGAGTGCAACAACCCCTTCTTGCACAACAAGTTCTTGAAGTAAGCATCGTCGAAGAAGTTGGGAGTTGTCGTATCGAGATTCGACAAGTTAGAGTCACCGCCGGTGCTTGGACAGTTTCCTTGTAAGGTTTTTGCGAATGCGGAATCAATGTTGGTCTCGTTGTAAATCCTCGTCCTAAAGAAGCTACACTGTGCTTTTCCTATTGTGTGAGATCCTACAACAACAATACATCAAAAGACCCACAATTAATTAATGTCGTAAAGTACGATGTTAATTAATTGGAATGATGCATTTGGAAGATACTTTCTCGCCTCTTTAATATAAGACATATTTAGGAAGTTGATATTAGTTCTAAATATATAACTTATTTTTTTATACCTTCAACAACAATTAAAGAGAAGAGGGAATGTGTGAATTAATTAAGGAAGATAACTATGGTATTTTAGAAATTTTATGTCATATATAACTAAGTTAACTGCCTAATCTAATTAAATTGGGTAAATATATTTTATATTAATAACCAAAAGAGTATTAAATATGAACTGTGCAGATCAGATTTAGTTAGTTAGCCCAAATCTGATAGGCTGGGGTCGCTCATCATTTTGTTGAGCACACAAATCGGACCCTGAATTAAGTACCTGAGAGAGCAACCATTTCTTTAGCAGTAAAACCTTTGTTAGAGAAAGCAGTGATAAGAGCACTAAGATTTGAAAAGGGTGATGGCAAGTTCGAGTTGGCAGCACTTAAACTTGCTGTAGTTGAATCTCTTCTTCCCAATTGAACCGACCAAGTGGTTCCACCTAGCTGAGAAATTTTTTCACTATGTCAATGTCTGATCTATTGTATAAATATGTATGTTTATCTATATATATGTGGGTGTGTATCACTAGAAAATTCTAGAGTTGATGGGTACTTACAGCAACAACAGAGTCTCTAGCAGCGACGGCGACGATATCGGCGCAGGAGACAACACCGGGGCATGTAGTCTCGAGCCTTGATTTAATGGTGTCGATTACATCGAAACCTCGTACAGAGTTAGCATTTGGAGCAGCTGTCTTCTCGCCTGTGAAACTTGAAGTATCATCTAAAAGTATAGATGCATCACATCCCTACCCAAGCACAATATATCCAAATGATGAAAAGTCAATACTCAACAATTCTTCGTACATAATAATCCAACAAGTGGGATATTATATACACACAAAGAGGTGTGTGTGTCTCTCTCTCTCTATATATATAGAGAGAAAGAGATAGCTACATGAAAAAAAAAAAAAAATGGTTCGTTGGTTTAACCTTGTTCACGGGATATATCCTTCCAAGTTACTTATTTCTATATAATCCAAACTATGATTCACAAAGAACTTGAGTTTGAATTAATTAATAGTTACTTGTCAATAATGTATTTGTGTGTTGTAGAGGAAGTTGGTTATCCTCCTATACTCTCTTAAGTATTTTCTTTCCCTTCACTATTCATCTCAATATTTAGATTGAAATTTGAGTGATTCATATTTAATATTTTATAAATAATATTAATAAAATATAAAATCATTAAAAATAAATAAATTATTTAAAAAAATCCTAAATGTTTGTTATGCTAATTTAAAACTACAATAAAAAATATTTTCAATTTTTTTTTATAAAACATTAAATCTAAACTATTCAAATTTCAATCTAAATGTTTGATATGAGTAATGGAGGGAAAGAGGATGTTAAGAGCATAGGACAATAGCCAAGTCCTAATTAGAGACACAGACATAACGTGAAAGGCAACATGTTGCAAGATACATGCATGGAGTAAGCTAAGTAAAAAACTATAAAGTGATTTGTGTGTGTGTATATATATATATATATATATATATATATATAGAGAGAGAGAGAGAGAGAGAGAGAGAGGAGAGGAATTAGAGACTTGCTTGAACGAAGCAATCATGGAAATGAAGACGAAGAAGGGAAGCGCCCATGCGAGCCTCTTTAGCGACAGCGGAGACTACTGAAGCTTTAATGAGAGCAAGAGCTGAGGGACAAGTTTTGGCGTAAAAGGTAGAAGACAACTGAGCTGACACATGAATCCCAGGAACACAAGACAATAACAAGAAAAGGCCGATGAGTTTGAGGGTAAGGTTAAGACCAGACATGGCTGTGTCTCGTACAAAACTTCAAAGAAAGAAAGAGAATATTGCAGAAGAGAACTAGCTAAGCTAGCTTTTGTAGTAATTAATGGTTTTAGAATCAGTGGGTGGGCTCGTGTCTTTATATAGGGAAGCTAGGCGTGTCATATTCAAAAGGTTCGATGAGCCCTAAATGATTAAGGGTGTGTTTGGTTTGGGGAGGGGATGTGAGGGGAGAGAAAATTTTTATTTCGTCATGACCAAATTGCCCATGAAAATTTTTCAATATTTCATAGCTACATTCTCGTTGACACCCACGACACCCTCTTGGGCTCATGGGTCGACCTTGGTCACTACCTTCCTCATTCTTCAATTGTCTCCTATCGAGAGGGACAAGGTAGAGGGAGGGGAAAATTCTGAAAAAAATCGCTCCATGCTATCACACTCAAGAGTCTCGCATTGGCACCGACTGGTCCCCAATCATCTTCCTCGTCGGAGACAAAGAAAGGAGTGAAGAAGAAGAAGAAGGAGAATTTCCGGTTGTCGAAGACAAACAATGGAGGAGAATATGACAAACGATGGTGAGGGATTGAGAGGATAGGAGGAGGGTTAGGGCTGGCTCTAGCTCGAGACTCTTCTCTGGATTCATCCATAGGCAATTTGGTAAAAACTTTCCCTCCCCTCTCATCCCTTTCCCTCAAACCAAACACACCATAAAGAAACCATATAAATATTTGAATATTGAATAAATAATATGTCAAAGCAGGCTGAGTGGACCAGATCCAGACCTGCTCGAGGCTTTATCTGGTTTAAAAATGAGTTTAATGGATTTATTAATTAATAATGTGAGGCGATAAGCTGAATTTGTGCTATGCATTTATGTTGACTTCTCTTTAAATATCTGCCGCCACGTCCTTTTCTAATTAGTGATTGGTTAGATATGAACATTTTAAATTTTGTCCTTGGGCATTTGTAATCGTCCTAAATATTAAATTATTTTTATGTCAAACTGAGTTTACTGGTGGATCAAGCTTTGCCATTTCTTTCTAACTTTATCGTCCCCAACACTAAAATTTATTGGTTACATTTATTAAAAAAATAAGTACAGCTAGCATTAGTATGAGCTTGATATTCCCCCAATATCACTTGATTTATTCGTAGACTTCTCATCAATTAATCAGGGATTAAAGAAAACAAGAAAATGTGATACTTATTTGATCAATCAATTACTAACCTTGGTACGTATTGACTCTTCTAGTTTCAAGTGCAACAATTTCAAGGCCATTTTTACTTATGAATATTGAGAAAAATGTATTGTCTGGCTATTTATATTTAAAAAAGAAATTGATAAAAAAATTTACCCGGTTTCAATCATAAATGAATTTTATGAGATGAAAGATGTCATACTCAACTTCAAAAAAATTATATGAAGGTATGTTATATTGGAATAACATTTCTGCGTTTACTGTAGAAAAATCCATCTAAGCAACTTCAAAACGACGACGCTGTTGGTGTGTGTTTCTCCCCCTCAAGTCGCCCAAGTAAATCAAATTGGTATTATTTTTACATTTTAATTATTTAATTATATACTATTAATGTCTATTTAATGATAAAAGTAAACTCTTACGAATTTACATTTCTTATTTACAATATGAGTATACATCATTGTCATGAGTTTACTTAAACTTATGAGTTTGACAACCTTGTTCAAAATTCATATACAAAAAAAAAAAAAAACTAAAGAAAATTCGAAAGATAACATCATCATTCCTCCAAACTAATTCTTTGACTTATTAAGTGATATATATAATTTAATCATACAGAGCATATGATATGATTAATAACTTATTTAGCTTCCTTAATCACTCTAAAAAAGTAAGATGTATTGGAATTCAAATTTCAAACCAAACTAACTAATTAAATAGACTTTAGGGGAATCCTAATAAAAAGTCCTAAAATATACTAGCAAAAGCCGGGAAGCTTTAAATATATATTCCTGTGTGTGTGGTAAAAAATGATTTCAAAAATCGATACCTCTATTATTATAGCAACAACCAGTGCTCGAAGTGATTTGGAAGGCTCATTAGTCATTACTGACATATATAATACTGTCAACTACTCCATCTGATTCTAAATAACAACCACTCTCTTTTGTTTTGTTTTTTTTTTAAAAAAAAAAACTACCACTCTAATCCTTATTATTATAACACATTTGCACGAGAAATTGTTGGGACACAAGTCACTTGTCTTAATGATTATTTTACAATTTTATCCCTATTTAATTATTGTTAAAAAGAGAGAAATTAAAGAGGGGAGGAGTGAGAATGATTTGTAACAACAAAAAGAAGAAAAAAAAAACTTTAATAAGGGTAAATTTTAAAAATCTTACAATTTTCTTGGTACGTGAGAATGAGTTATAAGTGACTTATAATAAAGACAATAATGGTAATTTATAAATACTCCTTTGGTCTTAATCTAGAAGGTAGAGAGAGAATTTTTTTTTTAATCTTATTTTTAAGTTACATCATTAAATTTTTCAATATGAATGAATAATTCTACCATTCATTTATTATTTTGTAGACTTTATTATCATGGGATATACTAGTATAGTGTATATTAAATAAGGATAAAATTGGAAAATGGTTAAATTTTAAGGTAGAATTAATTAGGTTCAAGGTTTTTATTGACTTCGGTGAGACATGTTAGAAATGATTTATAAATAGGACCAATAGAGTATTAAGAAAATTGGTTAAATTGATTATTTGTCATCTATGTGTAGAGAAACCCTAAAGAAGGAGAGCATTAAATGTGGTAGAAAAAAATTGAAATATCTATCATGTTAAAAAATTGTATAAATACAATCAGTTCATAATGTAAGAGCTATTTGAAGTGTTGGATTTAATTCTAAACATAAAACATCAATCCATTTTTCTCTCAAATTTATAATTCTTTAATTTTTTTCAAAGTATCCCTATTAATCACACATATTAAAGATATTTTCATTCAAGAGTAGTCATCATGATTTAAAAGGGAAATTTAGGCAAAGCAACTCATATATGTCACCATATATAACTAATTAATTTTATTTATTTATTTGATCTACCAAATTAGTTAAGCAATTCTTACATTAAGAATAGGAGCCACTACTTCAAATAAGTCTTATATTTAAGATATATGAGTAATAATTTTTCAAATCTTTAAATTTTTATGCTATTTTTCTAAATTTAAATTTTTTTTTCATAATTAATTTATTTTGCAAGTGGCCGATTTTCATTTTCTTGATTTTTAATTCCTTAGATCGCATTTTCTGAGGTGCGTGATCTATAGCACCGTTTACTTGGCTAAAACGCGTAAACGAGCAGACAAAAAACAAAAATGACACTGTTTACAAAGTAACAGGACAAGAAAACCCTAACCCTACGTGCCCACTTATCCATAAAAGCTTTTGACCAATATCCTTTTCTGGCGGTCCTTTTTTATTCTTCCATCTACGACCATCTTTTTAAGCTTCCAGGACACGATAGGTTAATGTAATATTCTATTCTCACTAGTACAAAAATGGGTCTTAAAACCGCTTTATTTAGACCGGATTATAGAGGATTAGGTCTTAAAAGTATGACTGGTGACAGTTTCGTAAATATAAAGAACTTCTTAGACCGGACTTTTAAAGGGTTAGGTCTAAAAAGTATAAGCGGTGACAGTTTTGTAAATATAAAAAAAAAAAATTTAAAGATCGAACTTTTAAAGTGTTATGTCTTAAAAGTATGAGCGGTGGTAGTTTCGTAAATATAAAGAACTTTTTAAGATCAAACTTTTAAAACGTTAGGTCTTAAAAGTATAAGCGGTGACCGTTTTGTAAATATAAAAAACTTTTTAGACCGGACTTTTAAAACACCCGATCTTAAAAGTCTTACTTTTAAGATATTATATTTTTAAGACCTAATTTTAATAATCACCGGTCTCTCCATCTCTTCTCTTTTTTATCAAAGAAGCACCAAACATTGAATTTCATCGGACCGTCTCTCCATCTCTTCTCTTTTCTCTCTCGTCCTCATCGCACAGTTTCAGCTCCAACAGGTTCTTTCTCTTCCATTCCTTCACTAAATGATAGATCTGTTTTCTTTTGTTTCTTTAACAAAATCTCTTTGTTCGTTGTTTTATTTTATTTTATTTTGGGGTAGGGGACATTGATTGGACTGCTATTTCCAGAAATGGTTCCAGAATTCGAAGTTGATGGGTAAGTAATGTTTTTCCTCTAAAAATCACCGAATATGATATTGGATTGTGAAGCGGTTTTTTTTCCTGTTAATTGATTGAGTTTATGCCCTTTTGAGAACAGATCTATCCTGTCAAGTGATTCGAACTTATTGTAGTGTAAGAGGTATAATCACTCTCTATATTGTATTATTAGATGAAGAGGATTACAACATATTTATAGGAGAAGCAATGGAGAACAAAGAAGGTAAAGAAGGAAATACAATAAAGGCTAATAAAGACTCATAACTAGTAATTATGACCCTCTAATCAGGGGACTCATCAAGGGATCCTAATAAATGGGAGATTTATTTCCTAATATTCTAACACTCCCCCTCAAGTTGGAGAGTATATGTCGATCAATCCCAGCTTTCCACGAAATCCTTCAAACTTCGTTCGACCTAGTGGTTTAGTCAAGATATCTGCAATTTGGTCTGCAGATCTTATGTGAAACTGTGTCATAATGCCTGCTTCAATCTTTTCCTTAATGAAGTGTCTGTCTATCGCAACATGTTTGGTTCTATCATGATATACTGGGTTCTTGACCATTTCAATGTTGGCCTTGTTATCACACCAGAGTTGCATTGGTCCCTCATGTTGAATTCCCAACTCGTCGCAATCCGATAATCCAGATTCCTTCACACATACTCCTTTGTTGACAGCTCTTAGTTCTGCTTTGGCACTGCTTGTTGACACCATTGTCTGTTTCTTGCTTCTCCAGGTAACTAGATTTCCCCACACGTATGTACAGTACCCTAAAGTTGACCTCCTGGTCTCTCTATCTCTTGCACGGTCTGCATCAATGTAGATTTCTATGTTTCTGGTAGTACCTTTCTTAAAGAATATTCCCCTTCCAAGATTAAGCTTCAGGTAGCTCAAAATTCTGTGGACCGCCTCCATGTGTTCTTCTTGGGGCTGATGCATAAACTGACTTACTATTCCAACTGCATAGCTAATGTCAGGACGTGTGTGGGTTAAGTATATCAATTTTCCCACAAGTCTTCTGTATCTCTCTGCATTAGCTGTAATACCTTGTGGTTTGATCTCTAAGTGGCATCCCTCTTCCATTGGTATCCCTTCTGGTTGAGTGCCCAACATTCTTGTCTCATGTAACAAGTCTAATGTATACTTGCGTTGAGAGACATTGATGCCCTTCTTGGTTCTTGCTACTTCCATGCCTAAGAAATACCTCATTTGTCCAAGGTCTTTTACCTGGAATTCAGTTGACAGGTCCCGTTTTAGTTGAGCCATGGATTCTTCATCGTCTCTTGTAATGATTATGTCATCAACATAGACGATCAATATGGTGACTTTGCCATTAACACATTTGGTAAACAATGTGTCATCAGCTCGTCCCTGAGTATATCCAAGCCCTTTCACTGCTTTGGTGAATCTACCGAACCATGCCCTAGGAGATTGTTTCAAGCTGTACAATGACTTCCTTAGCTTACACACAGAGTTATTAGGAGCTAAAACTCCATCCGGAATCTCCATGTATACTTCTTCCTTTAGGTTGCCATTTAGGAATGCATTTTTCACATCCAGTTGGTATAGAGACCAATCCAAGTTTGTTGCAAGTGATAACAGTACTTGAATGGTATTGAACTTGATCACTGGAGCAAATGTCTCCTGGTAGTCGATCCCGTACGTCTGGGTATATCCTTTTGCAACAAGTCTCGCCTTGTATTTGTTGATACTGCCATCGATATTGAATTTTGGAGTGAAGATCCACCTGCATCCTACTGGTTTATTTCCTTTAGGAAGAGTCGTGATCTCTCATGTTCTATTTTCCTTTAGTGCCCTCAATTCCTCTTCTGCAGCTTGCTTCCAATTTGGATCCGCCATAGCTTGTTGAAATGTATTTGGAACGGTTATATGTGCACTGTTAACAACAGAACTTTGCATTCTTGCAGACAGATTACCATATGAGACAAATCGTTGAATAGGATGTTGAGTACACGATCTTACCCCTTTTCTCAAGGCAATAGGCCAACCCGATTCTTCGTGATTTAATCCCGGATTGGATTCATGGTCGTTCCTTTGAATGGGAGAGATAGTTCTACCAGTGTCTGGTTCAGTCTCTATCTCTTGTCGTGATCCCGCATCCATCCCTGAATTGATCTCAACATGTATGTGTTTCTGGTTCATTGGGTTCAGGTTGGGGTGGAATGTATGTGTTAGGCTGGTTTGTGGGAGCAAGTGAGTCAAGAGAGGCTATAAGGTTAGGTGGTTCAGATGATGTGTCAGGTGAGTTTGAGGTGTAGGAATTAGATGTTTCCAAGATTAGCCATTCAATATCAGAATACTCCCCCTGAATGGGTAATTTAGGATAATAAGCTTTGTCTTCCGAGAAAACAGTGTCCTGGGAGACAATGAGTTTCTTGGAAGATGGACAATAGCATTTGTACCCTTTTTGAGTGGAGGAGTAGCCAAGGAATATACACTTGTCAGAGCGAGCACCAAATTTGTTGCCCTCCTTTTTGTGAACAAAGACAACACAACCAAACACCTTGGAAGGTAATGAATTGATGAAGGGGCAATTTGGAAAGAATTTCAGGAGGTTTTGAAGTGGGGTGTCGTATTTGAGAACTTTAGAAAGCATGCGGTTAATAGGCCACGGTGAGGATGGCATCACCCCAGAATATGGTGGGAACATTTCGCTCCATTAGCAAGGCACAGGTTACTTCCAACAGGTGACGGTTTTTCTGTTCGGCTACCCCATTTTGTTGAGGGATGTAAGGACAAGACGTTTGGTGATGAATTCCTTGACGATCAAGAAACTCTTTAAAGGTTGTGCTCATGTATTCTTTGGCATTATCACTTCGAAGCACCTTAATGGACGTGTTGAATTGGATTCGTACAAAGGTATAGAAGTTTTGAAAGACTTTGGCGACATCGGATTTGTCTTTCATTAAATAAACCCATGTGGTGCGAGTGTGATCATCGATAAAAGTAACAAACCACCTGGTATGAGTGAGAGTATTTATTCGGTCAGGGCCCCAAATATCACTGTGAATCAATGTGAATGAGGAGGTGGGAGTTTAGGGTTGTTTGGGATATGAGGATCATGTCTGTTTTGCAAATTGGCAAGTTTCACAATGAAAAGGAACAGAATTTTTATTGAATAAATTTGGAAACACAAGTTTCATATAATCAAAACTAGGGTGGCCTGATCGACAGTGCCACAACAATATATCATTATTCTGTGAATTTGAGCTAACTAGCGCTCGTCTTGCCTTTCACGTTTCTTTATTCATTGAGGTTGACCCTTCAAGGTAGAACAATCCATCTCATTCTCTAGAAGTCTCAATCGTCTCTTAAATCCTAAAACACACATAAACCATCATCAAAGATCACTCGACGTATTTTACCTCTAGTCAACTTGCTTAAAGAGATCAGATTACAAGTAAGTTCTGGTACAAACAAAACGTTATGTATTGCCAAGTGGTCAGATAATGTAACAGTACCAATACCCTCAACACATGTGAATACACCATTAGCTACTTTTACTCTGAGGTATTCATGACAGAGTTTAAGGTTACGGAATAGAGTTTTGTTACCGATCATGTGATCCATAGCTCCTGAGTCAACAATCCAGGTATCGTCATTGGTCATCACAGCGTTGAGGGCAATAACAGAATTACCTGATTGTACAAGATTCACGTTGGGAACGAGTTAGACTTATTCTCGTTGTTTGAGCATTCTACGGAACATCTGTAATTCCTCTTGACTCAGGTGATTGTCACTTTCCACCTTTGGTCCAGTGTGGTCGTGACTTTGGAAGTTTGATTTCCCAGAGGGTTTTCCATGGAGTTTCCAGCATTCTTCCTTAGTATGGCCCTTTTTCTTACAATAGTTGCACCATTTATTGGTTTTGCGGTCCCCAGATGGTCCCTGAATTGCAAGAGCTGAGCTTTTAATATTGCTTGGTCCACTCCGGTTCAAGAGTTTCCTACTTTCCTCGAATTGCACAAAGTTAACCACGTCAAAGAGTTGTGGGAGTGGCTTCAACCCCATGATTCTGCCCCTTACCTCCTCGAAAACATCATTTAGGTCTAAGAGGAAGTTGTGTATCCTTCCTTCTTCCACAATTCGTTTGTACAATTGTACATCTTTGAGACTTTCCCAAGGGTGGACCTCAAACAAGTCTTGTTGTTGCCACAATTTCAGCAATGCATTATAATATTCGATTCTTCGACGATTACCTTGTCGTAGATCCCGGAGTTGTCTCTTCAGGTGAATCAGGGCAGCAATGTTTTCAAGAGAGGAGTAGGTCCTCCTAGCGGCATCCCATATTTCCTTTGTCGTGTGTGCAAGCGGATATCCCTCACTGATCTCCAAGGTCATTGAATTACACAACCATGTCATGACTTGGTTGTTTTCAGCAAACCATGTGTCAAAATTAGGGTCATCGGGGGCTGGTTGGGGGGTTGCCCCAGTAATGTATTTCTCCTTTCTTTTCCCTCGAATATACCTCAACACGCTTTGTGACCACTGGAGATAGTTTCTACCATTAAACTTATGGCTAATAGCCATAATGTGATGAACCATAAATTCTGAAGCCATCTCTGAGGTTCTGTTTTGGTCTTGGGTTCTTTGGTCATAGAAGAAGGAGATGAGGAATTTTGAGTTTGAGAATCGGTACGGTCATAAAACCCATGGGAGATGCTCCGGTTGAGTTTCCGGGAAATGTTCCGAAAATAGGAGGAACCTGAGAGGGATCCATGTTTCAGGAAGAAGAACACAGTCGCCGGAATCTGGAAATTCTTACCGGAGATTCCTCAGCCGTATATAATTAAAGTTTCTCATGCCCTTGCATGGTCTGTATTATAATTATTTCGACAGCAAAAGAAGAGAAAAAGGAACCAAAAAGGACCCATGTGACTTTTTCTTTGGAGATATTAAAAAAGCTATATATAAATTACTTATTCATATCATATGTTATGCACTATTAGATTATAAATTAGTTTATAAGTCAGAAAATTTAATTTAGATTAAAATTAAAAATATGAATAACTTAAAGTAGTTCAATTAGCTTCTTTAATATTTCCAAAAAAAAAAATCAATTAGATCTTATATTTAGAACTGGAAGGAGTATAATTATATTCAATAGGTAGGGCCTTATAGGGACTAGGATACACCATGGGCCCACATGCACGTTTGCACGATGGAAGTAGAATTCTATTGGTAGGGATATCCCAACTTGAGTAAATTTTGATTCCTAAAAGATAATAATCAAAGGTTGTATGTAATAGGTAAGTGTTCGTCACATTCAATTGTGTCTCTATTCTCTCAAATTTTCCACTACTTTATCTTGATTTTGTCGTGCGTGATTATACTTTGCAATTACAACTCACAAGTCAAAGATTCTTCCTTTCTACACACACACACAATTGATTTAATTATGTTACTTTGCACCGGTCGGTGCAAATGGTGAGTTAATCTATCTAAGAAAAATTCATATCAAACTAACTAACACGTGCATCACTCACACTAGTTCTTCAATAATGATATGGCATAAAATACTTGTGTACAAATTAATAATGTAGTCCTTCCTAATTGGGGGTTGTCGTCAACCCTAACTCCTAAATGTGATACCTCAATCTAATATGTCTCTTATATTTACCCAAACTACCCTTATTCATATACACAAGGGTATTTTAGGAAGACTATGTCACATTTACATTTAACCAATTTGCCTAATTTTCTTACTCTTACTAAATTAGTTAAATAGGATTTAGATTAAGGACTAGAAGAGTATTTAGTTTATGGGGTATAAAACATTTTGCTAGATGCAAAAATTAATTATTAATTATGGTAGATGAGATTATTATATATACTCCTTCTAAAACATAATATAAGTCATTGTGGTCCTAAATATAAGTAACTTTACAAAAAAAAAAAAACACTAATTGCTTTATTCCAAATATATCCTCCTTTTTAATTTTCAATATGGGGATAGAGAATGTAAATTTTTTAAAATTTATGGTATTTATTATGGGTAAAGATGAAAATCAGAATAATTGTTAGACAATTTTAACAAGACAATCAACTTTTCTTGGTTGTAGTAATTAGTTTAAGCGACTTGTATGGATTGACATGAGTATACTTATAGCAAAAACAATATCTACTATTATTTTCATGTGTTGGTTTTATTTTCTCAAATATTTTATTTCATACGGTTTTATTACATGTTTTCATACTTTATTTAGGAATTTTATCATAATTATTGAGCTTAAAATGCCTTCTCTGTGATTAATTGGGATTAAGAGAATATATTAAATTAGGACCTCCACTGTCGGCCTTCTTTTGTGATTTTCGGCAAGCTCTGTGATTTCCGGGTTGAATTTCTCTCATAATCCCTCATTATCTCTAAATCATATCTGTCCAATCAATCACAATACTACTTTAACCTCTCTCTCATCTTCCTAATCAACGGCCTAGATGGGTTGATGAGGAAAAAAGAAAAAATGATAAGGAGAAGATCCTCTTCCGTGATTTCCTCTGTGATCTTCGTTGGCCTTCCGATCCTCTGTGATTTCAGTTTCAAAGATCTGGCAAACTTGTTCAATGGATTACTTAAGTTTGTTACAGATATGAGTGACTGAAATTCTCAATCCTTTGTAGTAAGTGGCAATGGCATGAACTTAGGCTTCAACAGGGGAGTTTTTGCTCTTCTATTTTCTATTTCTACACTTGTGATTTCAGGTCTTAGGATGAATGTTATAATATTGGACTCATTTATTTTGATGTATTTGGATATTGGTTGCACTTGAACCATTTTTAGATGCTTGGCATAGTATTTAATTAGCTTAATTATTATTTCTTTGTGCTGGTTATCATTAAATTGATGATTTTGTGAACATTTTGTGCTAATTTCAAGGTGGCTTGATTAGTGAATCAATTGTGTCATGTGTTTGCATTGGTTTGTTGAATATGGATTTATTAATTGTGTTTAGCGTCGGGCTTTAGCATCATTAATCTTGATTTTTCATATAGCTAGGTGGCCATTGTAAATTAAGATTAATGAAAAAAATCAAATGGTAATGTGAGGTGGCTCGGTTATTGGATTAAAAGTTAAATACAATTGTAAGTTCATTAATTGTTAGAGTGCTTAATCAACTTAATTTAGAGAGATTAATAAGCAAGGTGGCTTGAAATTAATCAATCTAAATTAGGACTAATATAAGGGGTGGCCCTAAAGTCTTTTGAAACTAGCATGGTTAATGTCTCATAATTATTTGAAGTGTGAGGATTGCTTATGTCATTGCTATGAAGGATTGTTCATCCTATTATTGATCTTGTTTCTCTCATTTCATTAATTCCATCATCATTCCATTTCATATTTTAAAGCAAAATCTCAAAAAGAATTAGTCTAGAACAATTTAGTTTCAATTGCAAAAGTAGTTAATAGTTAAAAAGCTTAAATCCTTCTTTTATTGTTTCATGTCAATCATTGCACTTAATTCCTGAATTAAGTAATTAATAAAAGGTTTATAAAGAGACGATTTAGGATTGCACCCTTTATTGCAATTTTAAGTTTAATTTTAAAAAAGTTATCAAGGCATAACACGTAGGTAATTTTCAAACACGGGATGATTTGTTATTAAAAAAAAAAGTTAATCTAAATTACTAGTCACTGGTAAACAAAAGTTTCATGCAGTATAGGACCAAAAGAAAATTATTCATACAACGCAGCTAAAGCAAAAGCCATTTACAAAATTACTATCAAGATCTTGTATTAAGCATCAAAGATAGCACTCACTCCGATCTGGAGGGTGAAGAAGATGAAGATGAAGATGAAGCAATGGCGGGAAAGAAGAAGCATGTGAAGAAGAATCGTTAACAATGATTTTAACTAAGGTCAAGGGATGTGTTAAACTAATCCAGGTGTCAAATCTTCTAAGAATCAACTAAGAGTAATTAGAATAATTATGACAATTCTGGTCTTTGAGGTAGTATAAGTTATGAATGGTGCAGATGATTCCAATAAATCAACTCTGCGGAATTTTGGAATGTGTTTTGACATTTGATTTTTTTTTTTTTTTAAGCGAACCCTTTTTTTTTATATATAATGAAGCGAACCCTTGTGCGTGTAGTGTGTGTTTCAAACGAACTTCTCAAAACAAGTCCCTTATGAGTTAAGCCTTTATACGTTCTTGGATTAGAGCAATGGCTCCAAAAGGCCCAAATAATACAACAAACAGGCCCACTTTAAGTCTTTGGGAGTTGCCAAGAATATAAAGCCCTTTGATTTCATTTTTATTTTAATTTCAATGATTGTGTTTTTTAATAATCCATCCACTACAACATTACAGTCATTTAATCCTTACAGCCATTTATATATACAGATATATATTCACATGACTGATAGTCTTTAAAATTGTAGGCATCGAATATAAGTATAAATTGCTATGAAAATTTTTATGTTTGTTAAAATTGAACAACATAACAACTATATGAGTTAAAAAGGCAATACATACATACATAAATGTTGTTTAAAATATACTGAATGATAGGTAGAAATCGAATATAGGCAAACAAATACTATTGAAATAGCATAACAAGAATCTGTATTAGTGAAAAACTTAATCAGATAGACTCGTCAATACGCAGCCGCCGGACGGGCGGCTCGCGGGGTGGACCAAGGGTCATCTAAGTCCTCACCCCTCCACAAAAGTGGGTTGGCCCAAGAGCCCATTTAGTAGGAGCAAAGTAGTTGAGGCTTATATACCCTCTAACTTCTCTCCAACTAAAGAAGCAATTCGTTGATTCATTTTTCTTTTATGCAAATCCTTAATTCATTTTTGTTCTCCCGGCCTTTTTTCGTATTTACTTTATTATATTTCCGCTGAAACTAGTATCTGTGGTGACAATTTTGTCGCCACCGAAAATAGTATCTGTGGCGACATTTGTCGCTGCTGAAACCCTACCATCAGCGGCGACACTAGCTTTCGTGGCTTCTGATGAACTTTCAGCGGCAACTGATTGTCGCCACTGATACTCTACTTTTGGCGGCGACATTAAAATGTCGTCGCCGAAAGTATCAGCGACAGAGCTTTCGGCAGCGACTTTTTGTCGCCGCTAAAACACTTTCAGCGCGACTTTTTGACTTTCAGCGACGACTTTTGTCACCGCCGAAAGTCAAATTTTTTGTAGTGCGTGTCATCAACTAATCCCTATTTTATTATATATTTTCATATTTTCTTATTTAAAGATTTTGTCATAATTATTGAGTTTAAAATGTCTTTGTTATGATTAATTGAGATTAAGAGTAAATGCTTAATTAGAGCTAAAAAGAGCATAATTGTCTTAATTATTGTAATTACTCTTAGTTGATTCTTAGAAGATTTGACAACTGCATTAGTTTAACACATCCCTTGACCTTAGTTAAAATCACTGTTAACGATTCTTCTTCACATGCTTCTTCTTTCCCGCCACTGCTTCATCTTCATCTTCATCTTCTTCACCCTCCATATCACCTGCTTCCTCCTTCAGAAGAAGAAATTCTAGTTTCCTTTCTCTAAAAATCAGTCCACCGTATCTGTGTGCTCTTCATCTTCATCACTATTCTTCTCTTTACTCTTCCTACTTTTAAACTCTCTAATCCTTCTCCTTGTGCAATACCCTTCTTCACACACATCTTCATCGATTCACATCTCAGAAACCTCCCACCATTCTCAATATTCAAAACAATCCCACTTTGAAATCAAAAAAGAAAAAAGAAAAAGAAAAGAAGATATGATGTTGGCTTGATTGATTTAAATTGTAGGTACTTAAAGAAATTGGCAGTTTGAGATTGAATTGAAGAAATGACAGTTTGGTACCCGAATTTTAGAAGAAATAACACATTAGTATCAATTACCAAACTGCTGTGTTTTTTCCTGAAGATTAGGTATGGACATTATATTGGAGTTCCTTCATCATTCCAGAGCCTCGGACCCTTCCATCTCTCATCATCGTCATCGCTCCTCTCTGTCTCTCCGTAGTCACTTCACCATCAGGTTTCATTTTCTCCATCAATCTTGCATCGTCCCTCCTTCAATTCCTCCATGGATGAATGAAGCTCTGAATCTGTTCGGTGGAGCTGAGAGCTGGGTTAATTAGTTCCCAAGCCATCCCCAAATTAAAAGTCCAAACTGAAAATGGCTTAACATATTAATTAAGGTGATATCTCTTTTCATCACTGGTAGTTGGTTTTACTCCAATTTCATCACTAATAAATAATAATAATATAGTCACTGACATGAACATATTACTTTAACGGCTAAATTACATTAGGCCCTTTAAACTTTAAGTCAGCTGCACGTCACCTTCCTAACTTCTGAAAGTTAAAATTAAGGACTCTAATGTTTCATATAAATGATATTCTTACAAGTTAAAAAAGTAAGAAGTGTGATAGAACTGTTTTTGAATTGCGTGAATTGTACGATACTGTATGGATCATTCAACAAGCATTAACATTATATTATTGTACGTAGAAACAAATCATGCATATGACGGAACTCCTCCCAGTACCATAATATATAGAAGGTGGTCGATATGGAGCGTTGGAGGTGTGAGACTATAAAGATGAACTAGTTTGAGTCTCACCTGTTATATGAAATATTTAAAATCTCACTATAGATTTATGAATAAATATGACTTGTTTGATTTGTTATACTATATAGTATATACTGATAAAGTGAAGGTTATTGAAAAGGCTTAGGTATGTGTGTTTAAATTGTATTAAATAAGGGGGAAAAAGCTACTAGGTAAGGAGATTTACAATTACACAGACTAATTAACCACCTCTCTCTACAGTAAGAGAGGGAGAAAGAAGAAAATAATGAGATATTCAATAAATTCAACATTTCCTC
The DNA here is from genome assembly GCA_025563575.1 of Acacia pycnantha. NCBI lineage: Eukaryota > Viridiplantae > Streptophyta > Magnoliopsida > Fabales > Fabaceae > Acacia > Acacia pycnantha. Next base: position 5,740,777 of record JAMWYP010000030.1, on the reverse strand, counting down.
TCTCAATCCTAACAAAGAGCTCATCAAAATTGCTACTCCTCTAGTCCTGAATCTAGGATCTAATTTGTAGTGTAATTTGCACTATAAACTAGGTCCTACATTTAGTATTAGAGGTAGTATATTAGATTATCTTTCACTAGCTTATGCTTTTGCTTTTGTGTTTCAAAATCTTTGTATTTTGTTTTGGAAGTCTTAGAAGTTGTCTAAAACTATGAACTGAAAAATACTTCATCGGTTCCTTAATATAAGATCTACTGAAATTGAACTATAACCAAGATTTTATAATAGTGATGGGAGGGATTATATGTAACAATATTTCTTCAATTATATTGAAATATAAGAAGCAAGAATAAAAGAAAAATTAATCATCTACTCATGAAAATGGCAGTCCATAATAAACATTTGATTCTTTTTTTCTTTTTGTTTTTATTTTGAACACCTAATAATACACCCAAGACATTTAACACCACTCTTTTGAATTTAAACCCATCACACATGCTGAAAATAAAGAACTGGATCAAATCTAATATTTAAACTTTATTTTAACGTATAGCCATCAACGTCATCAACTGGGTCCTGATTCCTGAATCAATTGACTTTCCTACAATTGGTCCTAATCTGACCGTTGGATCCAGTGAGGGGGCTAAGGTTTCCCATTTTAATCATAGCATTGCCAAAGTCAGCTCTGAAAATGGCAAGGTTGTTACTATAAGCAGTGACTATAGAATCTGTGGATCCTCCATTATAGAGCTGTTGGTCTGAGTGCATCAAACCCTTCTTGCACAACAAGTTCTTGAAGTAAGCGTTGTCGAAGAAGTTGGGAGTCATCGTGTCGAGATTCGCCAAGTTAGAGTCACCGCCGGCTCTTGGACAGTTTCCTTGTAAGGTTTTTGCGAAGGAGGAATCAATGTTGGTCTCATTGTAAATCCTCGCCCTAAAGTTTTTACACTCTGCTTTCCCTATTGTGTGAGATCCTAAAACAACAATACATCAAAAGGTTCAAAATTAATTAATGTCGTAAAGTACGATGTTAATTAATTAGAATGATGCATTTAAAAGATACTCCCTCCAGTCTTTAACATTCGACATATTTAAATAGTTGATGTCGGTCCTAAATATATGACTTATTTTTTATATTTGTCAATAGTTTTTAATTTATAATCCTTCAACAATAATTAAACAGAAAAGGGAATGAGTAAATTAATTAAGAAAGATGAATACGGTGTTTTAGAAATTTTATGTCATATTAACTAAATTAACTACCTTAATCTAATTAAATTAAGTAAATATCTGTTATATTAAGCATCGAAAGAGTATTAAATATGGACCGTCTACATCAGATTTAGATAATTCAAATCTGATAGGCTGAGGACGCTCATCATTTTGATGAGCACACAAACCGGACCCTAAATTAAGTACCTGAGAGAGCAACCATTTCTTTAGCAGTAAAACCTTTGTTAGAGAAAGAAGTGATAAGATCACTAAGACTTGAAGAGGGTGGTGGCAAGTCCGAGTTGGCAGCACTTAAACTTGCTGTAGTTGAATCTCTTCTTCCCAATTGAACCGACCAAGAGGTTCCACCTAGCTGAGAAATTTTTCCACTGGGTCAATGTCTGGTCTATTGTATAAATGTGTGTGTGTGTGTCACTAGAAATTAAAATTCTAGAGTTGATGGGTACTTACAGCAACAACAGAGTCTCTAGCAGCGACGGCGACGATATCGGCGCAGGAGACAACACAGGGGCACGTAGTCTCGAGCCTTGATTTAATGGTGTCGATTACATCGAAACCTCGTACAGAGTTAAAATTTGCAGTAGCTGTCTTCTCGCCTGTGAAACTTGAAGTATCATCTAAAAGTATAGATGCATCACATCCCTACAGGCACAATATATCCAAATGATGAAAAGTCAATACTCAACAATTCTTTGTGCATAATAATCCAACAGGTGGGATATTATACAAACAAAGAGGTATATATATATATATATATATATATATAGAGAGAGAGAGAGAGAGAGAGAGATAACTACATGAAAAAATAATATGGTTCGGAGGTTTAAACTTGTTCACGGGATATATGCTTCCAAGCTAGCTACTTATTTCTATATAATCCAAACTATGATTCACAAAGAACTTGAGTTTTAATTACTCCCTCCAATCCTAATTATAAGACATAGTTGACCTTTTTAGAGAGATTAAAGAAGCTAATTAAATTACTTTAGAGTATTTTTTTTTTATTTTTTTTCTTCAAACTAATTAGTTTAACTAATAAACTAATATATAATCTAAGGATACAGAATATATGAAATGATTAAGTAACTTATTTCGTTTCCTTAATTTCTCCAAAGAAAGTCAACTAGGTCTTATAATTAGGACCGGGGTAGTAATTAATAGTAACTTGTCAATAATGACCCAAAAGACTGTAAGTAATATATTTTTGTGCAAACTAATAATATTAATTTGCCTCCTTCCTTGCGAAGTCAACCCTACTGTATTTGTATTTGTGTTGGAGCTCATAATTAGAAGAAGGATTTGGTTATCCTCCTATACTCTCAGTGTTCTCTTTTCCTTCACTATTCATATCAATCTTTAAATTGAAATTTGAGCAATTCAGATTTAGTGTTTTATAAAAATTATTAATAAAATATCAAATCATTAAAAATAAATAAATAAATTCAAAAACTACTAAATTTTAGTTATAATAATTTTAAACTACAATAAAAAAATATTTTAAATTTTTTTATAAAATATTAAATCTGAATTACTCAAAGTTGAATCTAAAGGTTGATATGAGTAATGAAGGGTACTTAAGAGGACCTTTAAGAGCAGAGGAAAATAGTCAAGTCCTAACCAGAGACACACATAACGTTAAAGGTAACTTGTTGCAAGATACATACACGGAGTAAAATAAGTAAAAAAAACTATAAAGTTGTGTGTGTGTAGAGAGAGAGAGAAAGAGGAATTAGAGACTTGCATGAACGAAGCAGTCATGGAAATGAAGACGAAGAAGGGAGGCGCCCATGCGAGCCTCTTTAGCGACAGCGGAGACTACTGAAGCTTTAATGATCGCAAGAGCTGAGGGACAAGTTTTGGCGTAAAAAGTAGAAGACAACTGAGCTGAAACATGAATCCCAGGAACAAAAGACAATAACAAGAAAAGGCTGATGAGTTTGAGGTTAAGGTTAAGACCAGACATGGCTGTGTCCCCTACAAAACTTCAAAGACAGAAAGAGAATATTGCAGAAGATAACTAGCTAAGCTAGCTTTTGTAGTACTTATGGCTTTAGAATAAGTGGGTGGACTCATGTCTTTATATAGGGAAGCGATGCGTGTCCTAAATGATTAAAGAAACCATATAAATATTTGAATATTGAATAAATAATATGTGAAAGCAGGCTGAGTGGACCAGATCCAGACCTGCTCGAGTCTTTATCTGGTTAAAAAATGAGTTCGATGTATTTATAAATTAATAATGTGAGGCTATTAGCTGACTTCTCTTTAAATATTTGCCGCCACGTCCTTTTCTAATTAGTGATTGGTTATGAAGACATGAACATTTTGAATTTTGTCCTTTTGGGCATTTGTACTCGTCTTAAATATCATTCAGGTTTTATTTATAAGTCTATTTTGATAAAAAGATTTAGTCCTGACTATAAATCCTGTTTTAGAGTAATAAATACATTTTTTGCTTTTTTGCCTTATTAACAATAATAAACAAAAGAAAAATACGCACGTTGACTTTTGGAACCAATCATAGATAAAGGCAAAATTGGAAATTTAGTTCATAATTAATGAGTTAACTAATTCTCCTTAGTATGTGAGAGTTAGTTAATTTGGACTTATAAATAGAACTAGAATAGTATTAAATTATTTTTATGACAAACTGAGCTTTGCCATTTCTAACTTTATCGTCCCCAACACTAAATTTTCTTGGTTACATTTATTAAAATATAAGTACAGCTAGCAGAAGTATGAGCTTGATATTCCCCCAATATCACTTGATTTATTCGTAGACTTCTCATCAAGTAATCTATCATAATCAGGGATCAAAGAAAACAAGAAAATGTTATATTTATTATTTGATCAATCAATTACTAACCTTGGTACATATTGACTCTTCTAGTTTCGAGTGCAACAATTTAAAGGCCATTTCTACTATATGAATATTGAGAAAAATAATAATAGTAATTAAGATGAAAGATGATGATTGTTTTAAAAAAATGTCTTGTCTGGCTATTTATATTAAAAAAATAGATAAAAATATTTACCCGGTTTTGTAACATCCCAAGTTTGAAATGCGGAATTTTTTTTTTTCAAACAAACAATCAGAGTAGAGCAATAGAGCGAAAGAGTAATTGGATTCTTAGCCAAAACATCAACCATTGTGTAACATTGTAATGATTACAGTAATCCTAAGGTTTAGGAAGGAAATAGTGTAATAACAGAATACGATAAGATAGAGATAGTCTTCAGCGCACGCCTACTCCGGTACTTGCCTCTATCCACGAACCGTGGTCCTCCCGACCACGAAGCTACGGTGAGATTCAATTCAACGCATTGAATCTCGGGTAGCAGTTAACCTCATACCCAAACAACACAAGATATGGCCAATGATATTCAAGAGCTAATACAACGGTATATCATAAGCATACTAGAGATGCATGATCATTATGCCGACAAAACATAAGCACGAGCAATATGTAAAGCCCCATAAGGTAAATAACAACAACGGCTTGCACTATTCACCGATGCCACGATAATTAGTCGTGTCCTCAGCGCTAGGAAAACAAAACGGTGTTATCAAAACTATAACCCGTATAACTGTCATATAACGGTCTACGAACATATCATTGACATATAAGTATTTAAGATGTGCAAGATTAGTGTTACGAGACGCGTCCGTACCTTCGTTGGCAACGTTAGGTACTACCGCGGAAACGTACTTTCTACGGAGAAACGTGCAAGAATCCTACGGCGGCACGTCGGGCAGCGTAACGGCAGCAGCAGAATCAACGTTTCAGATATCCTATGAGAATAATGTCACTTCCATTAGTAATTTGACATTATAACGGCATTTTAGGTAAAAATTACCATTTTGCCCCTATACCCCTACTTGGCGGAATTTCGCGGCGCTTCGCTACATAGGCTATTTTCTTCCCAAAATTTCGCCGAACTTCGACGCATTTATGATTCTTGAAAATAAAGACTAAAATAGCCCTCCCATATGATACCCAAATCATAAAAATAAAGACTACCCAACCCTTACTAACTATTGAACTAAAGACTAAAAACTAAAGCCCGAAAGACTTACCCGTTGAAGACTTCTGCAGAACTTCCCCAGAGCTTCTCTCTCTACTTTCTCTCCCTAGGATTTCGGCCAAAGGAAGCAATGGAATTGGTGTGAAGAAAAGTGAAGGAGGGGGGGGGGGTATTTATAAGAAAAGTTGTAGGATTTCGGTGCAAACATGTTCTCACTTAGTAGAAATGTCCAAGTAAACCTTTATTTTGATTCCATATAGGCCTCCAACAGTCCAGTTGAAGTTTCCTCGAAAAACATGTCCGGTCGCGTCCGGTTTCGAACGCATTTCGAGAATACCAACTTCTTCGAAAAATTCACCGATTCCAAATATGTCAAAATAAATTCAAACCCATTCCTAAATATTGAGTTAGAATTTATTTTCCTTATTTCAAAAATATGCCTATAGGCATTTTTCCCTATTTTGTTTTATTAGGAAAATGCACAAACGGACTCGAAATTTACTTCCGTAAGAGTCTAACGGAAGATAAAATTCCACGATCAATAATCTACCTTGACTTTGGAATTCCTATTCCTAGATCTCTAGATAGGATCCGTTTCCTAATTTTAAAATTACTATTCACACTTTTACTTTAATTTAATTATATTATTTTTATAATGTGCAACTTGCACAAGTTGTTCTTATTTCATTTTTATTTTATTTTTCTTTTTCCTTAGCCCAAAATTTCGGTTGGCCTCTTTAATTATTTAATAAATATTTATTTTTTAATTAATTAATTATTTTATCATTTATTTATTTACTTTTTCCCAAAAATTCCACAAAAATCCCTAATTGGTCCATTCTTGTATTTAGGCTTAAAAATACCTAAACTCAATGATTTTTCATAGAAATTTCCAATTAATTAGTAAATACATTTTTACTAATATTCAACTAATTTCCACTAATTTTTGAGCTTCACATATTTATTACTGAATTTCCTTTGCTTATGCTTAAGTAATTAGTCCAATATTACTTAATTACTTCATTATCACTTGTTGATAATTTTCTTAATTACTATGCCTCATTAACTTCATACACTTGTATTAACATTAGTATTTTCATGCCTCTTGCATTATTCCATAATTACAAGGGTATTTTGGCCTTTACTACTTTTTGAGTATTTTCCAACAATTTCTCCAATTTCATAATTTATAAAATTACCCTCCCCTTACACAAAATTTCGCCCTCGAAATTTAATCTATACTAACTAAACTTCGGGACATGAACTCTGGGTACTTCTCCTTCATGTCACTCTCGGTTTCCCAAGTCGCTTCTTCGGGTGACAAACCCTTCCAGACCACCTTCACAATCAAAATAGTCTTATTTCTGAGCCGTTTCTCCTTATGATCAATGATCTGTTCTGGCTCAACTATGAAGGTATTATCATGCCGTACTTCGACATCCTCGTACTCGATGACATGATCACTGTCTGGTTGGTACTTCTTCAATTGCGACACGTGGAAAACGTCGTGGAGATTACTCAGGTTCGGGGGTAAAGCTATCTGATAAGCTACTTCTCCGCACTTAGCCAAAATCTCAAAGGGTCCTACGTATCGTGGACTCAGTTTCTTCCTCTTAAGCGTTCTGCCGACACCAGTTACTGGAGATAACTTTAGGAATACATTGTCGCCGACATAGAACGTCAAGGGTCTCCTCCTTTTGTCCGCATAGCTCTTCTGACTACTATGTGCAGCTAGGAGTCTCTTCTTGATCAACGCGATCTGCTCGGAGGTTTGTTCAAGCATGTCCGGCCCAAGTAATTGCTTTTCGACGAATCTGTCCAAAGACAATGGTGATTGACACTTCCGCCCATACAATGCCTCGAACGGGGCCATTTGTATACTAGCATGATAATTGTTGTTATATGCAAACTCAGCTAGCGAAAGATGTTGATCCCAACTTCCTTTGAAATCCAGGGCACATGCTCGCAGCATATCCTCCAAATAGCGTCGTATGGTTCTCTCAGATTGGCCGTCGGTCCATGGGTGATAAGCCGAACCGAACTTCAACTTAGTCCCCATACCTTCATGTAACGCTTGCGAAACGGGATTTGAATCGTGTATCACGATCGGAGACAATGCTCTTAGGAACACCATGTAATCTCACTATCTCTTTGATATAAATCTCCGCCAATCGTTCCGGAGAATAGTGGATACTGATGGGAATAAAGTGTCTTGACTTGGTTAATCTGTCAACAACTACCCAAATTGTATCATGATTTCGATTTTGGGCAGACCTACCACAAAATCCATGGTTATGTTCTCCCATTTCCATTCGGCAGCTCTAGTCCTTGCAAAAGACCAGGGGGTCGACGGTGCTCAATCTTCACTTTCTGACAGGTCAAGCATTTGGCCACGTATTCTGCTACGTCTTTCTTCATTCCGGGCCACCACAGTTCGGATTTCATATTCTGGTACATCTTGACCATGCCTGGATGTAGAGTGTACTTACTCTTATGAGCCTCATCCATTATCGTCCGCCTTAATTCATCAACTGGCGGTATGTAAACTCGCTGTTTATACCTGACCAAACCACTACGTGATAGGTCATAGTCTTGGGTCTCACCTCGAGTGATCTTCTCACGTATCTCTTTTGCCCAATCATCTTGCTTCGAGCTTTCTCCACTTCATCTCTCGATCATACTCCCTTGACTCGCAAGAAGTGTAGCAAGATAGGCATCGGCCAGTGCGTGCGAGACCCATGCAGATTTGGTTGGATAGATTCGTATCCTGAAATCTTCCAGCGCCGCTCTTGTATCATCATGTATGATACCTGCACCGTCTTCCTACTAAGAGCATCGCAACGACGTTTGCTTTACCCTGATGATACTTGATCTCCGTGGTGTAATCTTTAATCGCTCCATCCAACGGCGTTGTCTCATGTTGAGTTCTCGTTGATCGAACAAGTATTTTAGACTCTTGTGGTCACAATACACTTCTACGGTTACACCGTACAGCCCCATATAAAGGGTTGATTCTTCCTCGTAAGCTTTGTCAATGGTAGGGCAAGACGCGAGAAATCCCGTATGAATCTGCGGTAGTATCCCGCCAGACCAAGAAAACTACGGATCTCCGTCACAGTCTCTGGCCGTTTCCAGTCCAGAACTGCTTCCACTTTGCTTGGATCAACTGCAACTCCGCCGCTAGATATAACATGGCCCTGAAATTTAACTTCCTGACCAAAATTCGCATTTGCTCAGCTTAGCATATAGTTGCTTTTCCCTGAGTATGCTTAACACCTTTCGCAGATGTTCTTCGTGCTCTTCTTTGCTTTTAGAATATATCAAAATGTCGTCGATGAACACCACCACAAACTGGTCTAAGTGTTGTCGGAAAATTCGGTTCATGTAATCCATGAATACCGCAGGTGCATTTGTTAATCCGAAAGGCATCACAAGGAATTCATAATGCCCATATCTGGTTCTGAAAGCTGTCTTGGGAACATCGCCATCCTTAACTCGCAACTGATGGTATCCCGAACGCAAGTCAATTTTCGAAAAGACGTGGAACTGCACAATTGATCCAAAAGATCATCAATCCGGGAAGTGGGTACTTATTTTTGACGGTTACTTTGTTGAGCTCGCGGTGTCGATGCAGAGTCGAAAGCTCCCGTCTTTCTTCTTTACGAACAGAACTGGGGCTCCCCATGGTGATACACTGGGTCGGATGAACCCCTTCTCTAACAGTTCTTGCAGATCAAGTCAATATTGAACTCCACTTCTCGGATAGGAGGTAACTCGGTGAGATCCTCCGGAAATACATCGAAAACTCATTCACCACGGGGATATCCCGGAGTGAAAGGTCGCTCTCGCTTTAACGAGAAGAATACCATGAAGGCATGGCATCCCCGCTTCACGCACCGATCGCCTTCGTAGCGAGAGAAAGTTCAGCTCACTTCAACCTTGTCTCCGGCAAATGATATCTCCTTCTTGCCACGTCGATCATCGCACTATTGGCCGTCAGCCAGTTCAGACCGAGTATGACGTCGATGCCGTGAAGAGGTAGACGGATAAGATCCACTTTAGAAACTCGTCCATCCACGTCAGCAGTACAATTCATACACGCATCAGAAGCTAAAGACTTTACACCCAACGGTGTAGATACTACAAGATCAAATGGTAATCTACAGGCATGCAATCCTAAACGACTTGCACATTCATAGGAAATAAACGAGTGACTAGCACCCGAGTCATACAATGCTTCAAGTAGATTTCCATTGAGATAGATGGTACCTTGAACCATCTCTGGGGACTTCTTGGCCTCTGTGTTTGTCAACGCAAAGATCCGGCCAGCGCTTTGAGGTCTCGCCTCTGCAGCCTTCTCGGGGCAATCCCGGCTAATGTGTCCAGGCTTCTGACACCTGAAACAGACTTGTTTCCCATCACAGTTGGCTCCTGGATGGTACTTCTTGCATTTGGGACACGTCTGGGATCCCTACTGCTCTGGGTAATTCTGTTGCCCGGTTGGTAGGGTCTCTTGTTTCCACCCTGGTTGTTGTTCCAAGGTGCCTTCCTCTTCTGTGAGGAAGCTCCGCGGTTGGATCCACCGCGACTTGCATTATTTCCGTCCTGGCTTCGGGATTTGCGCAGTTCTTTCAAGTTGCGCTCTGTCAATCTGCATGATCCCACGGCTTGGGCCATCCTAGAGAATTGATGAGATACCAACCTTGCCCTTATGTCGTACCTCAGCCCGTTCACCAATCGGTTCGCTTTCCAGCTTTCGTTCACATTGCTCTTCGATACGAAGAGTATCGGGACAGTTGGTGAAACGTGCGAAGTAGTCGTCAAATGACTCCTCATTCCCTTGTTGTATCTGCGAAATTCCTCCTCCTTAATCACCCGAATCGAGGGAGGAAAGTATTGTTCGTTGAATTGCTCCAGAACATCTCCCACGTAACAGGCTTGGCAGGGGTTGTGGAAACGCTCTCCCACCATCTGTGGGCATCGCCTCTAACTTGTAAATAGCCAGCAGTGCCTTCCGATTTCCCGGGAACTCGATAACTTCAAAATCTTTTTAGGCTTAGCACCAATCCTCGGCTAGTTCATTCTTTCCCAAACCGGGTGGCTTCAGTTTGCAGAACTGGTTGACCCAACTCTCGGTGGTTCTCTCTTTTGATTTCGCCTAGGTGGTGATTGGGATCTCTCAGACCCTTCAGGCTCTTCATCATTGTCGTTGTTATCATACTCTTCATATTCTTCTTCATCATTGTTGTTGTTATCTTCTTCATTTTCCTCATTGTTACGCTCTTCATCTTGTCTTCGTCTTAAATATCATTCAGGTTTTATTTATAAGTCTATTTTGATAAAAATATTTAGTCCTGACTATAAATCCTGTTTTAGAGTAATAAATACATTTTTTTGCTTTTTTGCCTTATTAACTATAATAAACAAAAGAAAAATACGCACGTTGACTTTTGGAACCAATCATAGATAAAGGCAAAATTGGAAATTTAGTTCATAATTAATGAGTTAACTAATTCTCCTTAGTATGTGAGAGTTAGTTAATTTGGACTTATAAATAGAACTAGAATAGTATTAAATTATTTTTATGACAAACTGAGCTTTGCCATTTCTAACTTTATCGTCCCCAACACTAAATTTTCTTGGTTACATTTATTAAAATATAAGTACAGCTAGCAGAAGTATGAGCTTGATATTCCCCAATATCACTTGATTTATTCGTAGACTTCTCATCAAGTAATCTATCATAATCAGGGATCAAAGAAAACAAGAAAATGTTATATTTATTATTTGATCAATCAATTACTAACCTTGGTACATATTGACTCTTCTAGTTTCGAGTGCAACAATTTAAAGGCCATTTCTACTATATGAATATTGAGAAAAATAATAATAGTAATTAAGATGAAAGATGATGATTGTTTTAAAAAAATGTCTTGAGAGTAGAGCAAAAGAGCGAAAGAGTAATTGGATTATTAGCCAAAACGTCAACCATTGTGTAACATTGTATTGATTACAAGTAATCCTAAGGTTTAGGAAGGAAATAGTGTAATAACAGAATACGATAAGATAGAGATAGTCTTCACCGCACGCCTACTCCGGTACTTGCCTCTATCCACGAACCGTGGTCCTCCCGACCTGAAGCTACAATGAGATTCAATTCAACGCATTGAATCTCGTGTAACAGTTAACCTCATACCCAAACAACACAAGATATGGCCAATGAGATATTCAAGAGCTAATACAACAAGATATCATAAGCATACTAGAGATGCATGATCATTATGCCGACAAAACATAAGCACGAGCAATATGTAAAGCCCCATAAGGTAAATAACAACAACGGCTTGCACTATTCACCAGTGCCACGATAATTAGTCGTGTCCTCGCCGCTAGGAAAACAAAACGGTGTTATCAAAACTATAACCCGTATAACTGTCGTATAACGGTCTACGAACATATCATTGACATATAAGTATTTAAGATGTGCAAGATTAGTGTTACGAGACGCGTCCGTACCTTCGTTGGCAACGTTAGGTACTACCGGCGGAAACGTACTTTCTACGGAGAAACGTGCAAGAATCCTACGGCGGCACGTCGGGCAACAGAACGGCAGCAGAATCAACGTTTCAGATATCCTATGAGAATAATGTCACTTCCATTAGTAATTTGACATTATAATCGGCATTTTAGGTAAAAATTACCATTTTGCCCCTATACCCCTACTTGGCGGAATTTCGCCACGCTTCCTACATAGGCTATTTTCTTCCCAAAATTTCGCGAACTTCGACGCATTTATGATTCTTGAAAATAAAGACTAAAATAGCCCTCCCATATGATACCAACCTTACTAACTATTGAACTAAAGACTAAAAACTAAAGACCGAAAGACTTACCCGTTGAAGACTTCGGCGTAACTTCCCCGAGCTTCTCTCTCTACTTTCTCTCCCTAGGATTTCGGCCAAAGGAAGCAATGGAATTGGTGTGAAGAAAAGTGAAGGAGGGGGTATTTATAAGAAAAGTTGTAGGATTTCTAGTCGGATCAACTTTGTGATAATCGATCCGGACCGTCCAAAGCAACTTTTTCAAAAGCTTTTTCTTCTTCTTCCTTCTTCTTGGCCGACCTGCCCTCTTGCTGAGGTGGCACCAATTGGCCAATAGGAAGTGGCCATGTGGCCCTTCTAGAAGCCTACCCGGATGAATTTCTCCGATCGGTACCCGATTCGCGTAATTTCGGAAAAATCTCAAAATTTTGGATTTACAACTTTACAAACATGTTCTCACTTAGTAGAAATGTCCAAGTAAACCTTTATTTTTATTCCATATAGGCCTCCAACAGTCCAGTTGAAGTTTCCTCGAAAAACATGTCCGGTCGCGTCCGGTTTCAGAACGCATTTCTGAGAATACCAACTTCTTCAGAAAAATTCACTGATTCCAAATATGTCAAAATAAATTCAAACCCATTCCTAAATATTGAGTTAGAATTTATTTTCCTTATTTCCAAAAATATGCCTATAGGCATTTTTCCCTATTTTGTTTTATTAGGAAAATGCACAAACGGACTCGTAATTTACTTCCGTAAGAGTCTAACGGAAGATAAAATTCCACCGATCAATAATCTACCTTGACTTTGGAATTCCTATTCCTAGATCTCTAGATAGGATCCGTTTCCTAATTTTAAAATTACTATTCACACTTTTACTTTAATTTAATTATATTATTTTTATAATGTGCAACTTGCACAAGTTGTTCTTATTTCATTTTTATTTTATTTTTCTTTTTCCTTAGCCCAAAATTTCGGTTGGCCTCTTTAATTATTTAATAAATATTTATTTTTTAATTAATTAATTATTTTATCATTTATTTATTTACTTTTTCCCAAAAATTCCACAAAAATCCCTAATTGGTCCATTCTTGTATTTAGGCTTAAAAATACCTAAACTCAATGATTTTTCATAGAAATTTCCAATTAATTAGTAAATACATTTTTACTAATATTCAACTAATTTCCACTAATTTTTGAGCTTCACATATTTATTACTGAATTTCCTTTGCTTATGCTTAAGTAATTAGTCCAATATTACTTAATTACTTCATTATCACTTGTTGATAATTTTCTTAATTACTATGCCTCATTAACTTCATACACTTGTATTAACATTAGTATTTTCATGCCTCTTGCATTATTCCATAATTACAAGGGTATTTTGGTCTTTTACTACTTTTTTGAGTATTTTCCAACAATTTCTCCAATTTCATAATTTATAAAATTACAATAATTAGAGATTATATACTCTCCTAACTCACTTGGTCATTTAACTGTCTTTTAGGATTTTTCCCATAAATTTTCTAAGTTAATTACCCTTTCTAGGGGCATTTTGGTCATTTTGGCACTTTGGCCCTCAAACTCCCTAATTTCTTACAGAAATTCTACTTAGAAAATTGACTGTATTTATACAAGACCGGAGATTGAAATTTCACTTATCAGAAATATCCAACTTTTATTTATAATATTCCAGATAAATATCCGGGTATTACAGGTTTCAATCATAAATGAATTTCATGACATGAAAGATGTCATACTCAACTTCAAAAAATTATATGAAGGTATGTCATATTTTATTTATCTTAACTATATAAAAGTAGAGCAATAAGTGTCTTCCTAGCTAACACATCAGCAAAATTGCATGCTCAAAACACACACACACACACACAAAAAAAAAAAAAAACTAGATACTTATGAAAGATAGATAATAGGAAAGGTAGTTACACAATATTTTGTAAATATTTAATTTAATATTTTGATTATATTTTTAGAGATCTAAGTGATTTTTTATATAACAACATATTAATAAATACCTAGCTTCTCACCCGCACATTGCTCGGGTCTAGGTTAGTTTTTAAAGAATATCTTGCATATTTTTTACCATTAAAGCTCAAATTTAAAAAAACAAGTGACTTTTGTTAGAATTTTTATGTGGGTTATAACCAATTTGTGATTTTTTTTTTCAGTTAGATTGCTTCAATTTAAACCCTTCCTTATTTTTTTTTCCCTTTTCCTGTTCGTTTCTATTAGTGCTTGACATAGGTCCATGGGTAAATTATTAGTAGTAAACGTCTCCCTCACCGACACATCAGCAAAATGACAGGCTCAAAACACTAAAATAAAATTTAAAAAAAATGAGGCGGTTATAAAAGATGGATAATGAAAAAGTTAGATATACAATATTTTGTAAATTAATAATGGGGAGGTAAGTACAAAATATTTAAAAGATATTTACTTTAATATTTTGAAGACTTGAATGCATGCATTATTAGTATTATTTCTCTATATTAAGTTAATGCGTTGACTTACTTAAATCTCAGGTCGGTGATCAGCACATAGTTGGTTAAAAAAGTTGGCCCAATAAAAACAGATGATCAGCACTTTTTTTTTTTTTTTTATGGACAAGATTTTCCTTCCGGGACTTAGAACACAAAGGGTTTTACATTTCCCAACAAGTGTGTTTTCGGTATTTAAACTTGTGTTCTCTTCATTTCACATTTTAAGAACAAAAAATAAGTATCACATTTTCTTGATCAAATAATAAGTATCACATTTTCTTGTCTCCTTGTAATTAAAATCACGATTTCATGATTTCCTCATGGGAAACACTACTTTTTCTTAAATAAAATCAATATCAGCGATCCCTCTATTGATTAAAATCAATATTAGCTGTTAATACCTATATATGTTGTTAAGGATTTGAACTGTAAAATAAATATAATAGTATTAATTTTAGAGTGTTTATAATCATTGTTGTCAAACTCACAAATTGACTCTTTAAATTTACCGTTTTCACATTTTTAGCTTACAAAATCGAGTCGAGTCGCTGCTAAACTCGTGTCAGTAGTAAACTTGATTAAACTCTCATGAGTTTACGCATCGAGTTTACCATTTTTATGTTTCTAACTCACAAAATCGTGTTAACTCATTCTTAAACTCATGTTAACTTTTTCGATTTCATCATGCTCAATGGTTTTATAAATGAATTCTATAGAAAATTCTTTGTAAAGTATGATCAATTTGTCCCAAGAAGTATGATAAATTATGAATGATGATGGATTTAATTTTAATTATTTGAATTTACAATATTTTAAAATTATATTGGTATCATTTTTATATTTTAATTATTTAATTATATATTATTAATACCTATTTAATGATAAAATTAAACTCTTACAAGTTTATGATTCTAGTCCACGATATGAGTTTACATCATTGTTATAAGTTTTCTTAAACTTGTGAATATGACAACTTTGTTCATAATTCATGTACATAAAAAACTAAAAAAATCAAAAAGATAACTTCATCATTCTTTCAAGTAGAAAAACATTTAGTGCTTTCTCGCTATGAAAAGTATCCAATTAATATAATCCATGGAAAGAGTTTTACTGTGGCCTAATGGAATCACACATCTTTATTATCTTGGATATAGTATCACATTGAACTTTTAAACTGACCAATAAGCAAAGTGCCAATGACATTAGTTACAAATAGCCTAAAATTTAGGAAAAATTCATATATCTTTCCTAATATTATATATATTAAAGAAAATAAAATCAAAGTACTCCCTACCCAAGTTATAAAATAAAATTTCATATGAATGTATAATTGTACCATTCATTTATTATTTTGTAGACTTTATTATCATTGGTTATAACTTATAATAGTATAGTGTATATTAAATAGGGATAAAATTGAAAAAAGTTTAAATTTTAAGGTAGAATTAATAAGGTTTAAGGCTTTTTTGGATTTCGGTGAGACATGTCAGAAATGATTTATAAACAGGACTAGCAGAATATTAAGAAAATTGGTTAAATTGATTATTTGTCATATATGTGTAGAGAATGTGTATAATTTTTATTAAACTTCCCCTAAATTGGGAGAGCATTAAATGTGGTATAAAAAATAGAAGTTTTCTGTTAAAAAAACTTATAAATACAAACAGTTTTTAATATAAGAGTTGAATGAAGCATTGTCAAAAGTAGTGTAAAAACGTAAAAACTTACATTTTTACGTTTTTATTGGAGTGATACGTGTCAATCCATTTTTTCTCCCAAATTCATAATTCCTTAACTTTTTCCAAAGTATCCCTACTAATCACACATATTTAGGATATTTTCATTCAAGTGTAGTCATCATTATTAAAAAGGGAAATTTAGGCAAAGTGTAACATCCCAACTTTTAAAAGCAGTATAAATTTTTTTTTTATCAAACATCATTTCAAAATGATCAGAGTAGAGCAACGGAGCTATTGAGTAACTGATTGTATATATAAAACGCCGTAAGTCTGGCTGGTTACAACAGCGGTACAGAAATCGCGTGGTTCAGAAGTAATATATAATAGCAAAAGGAAAGCTTCCGCCAGAACAATGAAAGTAAATCTTCAGCCGGGTCTTCTACTCGGGCTGCTTGCCTCTCTCCTCGGTTCTTGGTCCTCCCGATCCAGACGCTATATTAAGAGCTGAGATCTGCACCGGATCTCAGGTAACGGTTAACCTCATGTATACATACACACATATGGGTCACCAAACAACAACAAATAAACCACACCCAACCAATGCACATGTATCGCTCCCAGCATTACAGATGTATCGCTCCCAAGATTATAAATGTATCGTTATCTTCTAACATAATATGCATCCCAACAACACCCCACATATACACACCATACACACATCACATACATACCATATACAGCATACTATATCCATCAGAGTTAGTGTTACAGTACGCGAACGTACATACTTCCGTAAACCAAACAGAATGGCCAGGTAAGTGTCTATCGTGGGGGCCTCACCGAGTTCACGGTGACTTAATGGCTTACCCACATAGACTAGCCTTTCCTTCGGCACCAAACTGTTCTAACATATTTGCATTCAATAAACATACCATAACAATACACATAGCACATATATGCATACCATAAACATAAGAGTTAATGTTACAGTACGCGGACGTACCTTCGTTGATGGTAGACGGTACTTCCGTCGAAATCGTACTTTTTTACGGAAAACTGCGAAACGTCCAACAGTGGCACGTCGGGCAGCGTAATGGCAGCAGATCAGAGTTTCTGACGTCCTATAAGAGTATTATCACTTTTATTAGTGATTTGATACTATATTTGGCATTTTAGGTAAAAATTATCATTTTGCCCTTCTACCCCTAATTGGCGGAATTTCGCCAGCACTTCGCTACTTACACTTTTTCGGGGACTCAATCCCTACCAAGTTTTACCTCTTTAGGCATCTTTCGATGCAATGAGGCCTAAAACAATAGTAGGAATTTCACTCCTACTTACTAAAACTAACTAACAATTCTACTAACTACCGAACTAAAAAGCTAAAGACCGAAGGACTTACCCGTTGAAGACTTCAAGAATTTTTCCCAGAGCTCCTCTCTCTAAAACCTCTCTCTAGAACCGAAATTCTCTTCTTGAAATGGTGTGAAAATCTCAAAGGATTCAAGGCCTATTTATAGAGATTTTGCAGGGGCATTTCGGTCTTTTTCCCAACTTCCAACTTTCAATTTAAACCATGGAAACTTAGGGTTTTGGTGGATGATTCTTGACCATGGAATACCCAAAACGTCCAGCTGCTCCCAAGAGTCTCCAATTCAAATTTTGCTTCTTGCCTCCGGTCCGATAGAATCCCCGATCGGTACTCGATTCGCGTAATTTCGGGAAAATCTCAAAATTCTGGATTTACAACTTTGAAGACATGTTCTCACTTACTAGAAATGTCTAAGTTAACCTAAATTTTGATTCCATATAGGGCTCCAACAGTCAGCCTGAAGTTCCTCGAAAAACGTGTCCGAACACGTCCGGTGCCGGAAGTTGTTTTCGGAATCATAAACCTCTGGATAATAATTCACTGATTCCAAATATTTCCAGATAATTTCAAACTCATTCCTAGATGTTGAGTTAGAATTTATTTTCTTCAGATCCAAAACTGTGCCTATCTGCATTTTTCCCTATTTTGTTTTTTTAGGAAAATGCACAATCGGCTTCAGAATTTACTTCCGGAAAAACCTAACGGAAGATAAAATTCCACTGATCATTATTTTACCTTGAATTTTGAAAACCTATTCCTAGATCTCTAGATAGGATCCGTTTCCTAATTATTTGATTACTATTCACTAAATTTAATTTTATAATATAATATTGCAACTTGCATTTTAATATCTAGATTTTTTTCCCAAATTCTTATCTTCAATTCTCTTTGCAATTTCGGTCAAAATCTGATCCCTTTTTTTTAGTTTTATATTTTTTTTAATATAAAATAATTATTTAATAATTATTTTATATAATTTCTTACATAATTTTCCTATTGGTCCAAACTTGTATTTAGGCTTAAAAATACCTAAACTCAACTATTTTTCTCCAAAATTTCCAATTAATTAAAAAATATGTATTTACTAATTTTAAGCCAAAAACCACTAATTTTAGGGTTTCATATAATTATTCATGAATTTCCTTAGCTTATGCTTAAGTAATTAGCCAATAATTA
The DNA here is from genome assembly GCA_025563575.1 of Acacia pycnantha. Taxonomy (NCBI): domain Eukaryota; kingdom Viridiplantae; phylum Streptophyta; class Magnoliopsida; order Fabales; family Fabaceae; genus Acacia; species Acacia pycnantha. Next base: position 5,721,970 of record JAMWYP010000030.1, on the reverse strand, counting down.
CCTAATTACTTTCTTATCACTAGTTGATAATTTTCTTAATTATAATACCTCATTACCTCATAACTTTTACACTGACACATTTTTTTCCATGTGTTCTGCATTATCTTAGAAATTACAAGAGTATTATGGTCATTACATTACTTTTTGAGCATTCTTATTCAATTTCTCCAAGTTTGTAATTTATTAAATTACCTTAATTAGAGATAATATACTCTCATAATTTACTTGGCCATTTTACTGCATTTTAGGATTTTTCACAATTTTCCTAAGTTATTTACCCTTTCTAGGGGTATTTTGGTCATTTTACCCTATTATCATTTTTCCCTCCAATTTCATTAGAAATTTCCCTAGAAAATATAATAAATATTTTACAATGTTTTGACAATACATATTTTCACCTATTCCCAATAGGTACTTTTCACCAGACTATGATGCTCATCATAGGTCAGATTTTAGGGTATTACATAAAGCAACTCATTTTTGTCACAATATATAGCTAATCAACTTAATTAATTAATTTGATCTACCCAAATTAGTTAAGCGATTCTTACATTAAGAATAAGAGGCACTACTTCAATTAAGTCTTATTTTTAATATATATGAGTAATAATTTTCAAATCTTTAAATTTCTATGAGATTTTTCTAAATCTAAAAATCTCTTTTTCATAATTAATTTATTTTGCAAGTGGCCGATTGTCATTTTCTTAAAATGTTATTCCTTAGATCTCATTTTCTGAGTTGCGTGATCTATAGCACCGTTTACTTGGCTAAAACGCGTAAACGAGCAGACAAAAAACAAAAATGACACTGTTTGCAAAGTAACAAGACAAGAAACTCCTAATCCTACTTCCCTAATAATCCATAAAAGCTTTTCACCAATATCCTTTTCTGGTCCTTTTTTATTCTTCCATTTACGACCATCTTTTTAAGCTTCCAGTCCATGATAGGTTAGTGTTATATTCTATTCTAAAGAATATATGCACCTCTATATATATATATATATAAGCCTTAATGATATAAATTTAAGATAAGTCATATTTTTTAAAGCTAAAATGAGATCCTAAAGAAAGAATGCAGTAATTAAGAAGTCTTAATGACAAGTGAATAATACGAACATGTTATTATTTTTCTGTACCGGAATTTGTCAATTGCATATATAACATTTTATTGTATGATTATACTGTTTAAAACTTTTGAACTTCCCAATGGTACAAGTAATTAATATTAAAAAATTTAGTTTGAACGAAAAGCAAATGAAGATGTATGTTCTATATAGCTCTATGAATTATTTCATAAAGTGATTCTAGTCTCACCATTTTTTGTAACACCTCAAATTCTACACTTCAAATTGTGTCGGTTGACACTTGGTTTTAGAAAAATTGACAGAGTTTGAGGTGCTACCACTCAAAGTAATGCGGAAACGGAGAGCATGCACTAACATTTGGACAATGAGTAACTGATATAAAATACCCAGCTGTATACTGGTTAAATTAAAAATCCCGAAGGAATATTCATGTGATACAATAATACAGGACTTTATAATTACACCTCTTGCCTCTTGAATAGTAACTATACATCCTTAATCTTGTGGCTTAGAACCCAATACAGTTAATCAAACGCATTAGCCATGACGGATGTTAGTCAAGTGGAAGTCTCCCTGTCTTTCACGGCGACTTATGACTGAATCACAAGACCAACCCTTCCTTAGATACCAAATGGTTTGAAATAACTTAATTGAATTCGTACCAAAAACTAAGCCTCTATTGTCCTTCTTCGGACTCTTGTCCCGGCCGGTGCCTTTCCACGGCTCCGTCCATCAGTGCCTCTCCACGGCTCTGTCCATCGATGCCTCCTCAGGTCCAGGTTCCTTCCCTGAACGTTTAGTCAAGGCTGAGATTCAATCGAAATTGAACCCCAGGTAACAGTTAACCTCTATAGCAGATATAACAATATATGACATATATTCATTACATATCAGCATTAACCATACATAGCACACAACAGATGTAAGGTTACAACAATGCATAAGCACACAGCAGATGTAATGTTAACAACACAACAGTACATAGCACACAACACATGTAATGTTATCCACGTTTGCAATAACCAGTGCCACGACGGCCCCTCGTGTCCTCAGCGCTAGGAAAACAATACTACGGCGTTATCAAGACTATAACCCGCGTACAGCTGAATGTATATAAACTGTGATCTAAGACCGAGTCTTAGCCACTCTATGAATCATCTATCACATATAAGCATATAAGATATAGACGATTAAATTTACCAATACGCGAACGTACCTTTCACCTTGTAATTACCAAAATGCCCGTCCTTTGAATTCGACTCCGGACTTGATCCCGGATATCCTATACATTATCGTCAAATTATTTCCTTTTCCATAACTTATATGGTATTGTAATTAATAGCATATTTCCTAGAATAATATCAAAAAGGATATTTTCACCTTGTTTGACATTTCTACCCTTGGTGGATTTGTTATTCCATTTTTACCCTTACACTTTATTCAAAACAAATTGCTGGAATTTCTGGGCAGGTTTTTCAGCAACTTTGAAAAATCATAATTAATTCTAAAAAACTCATTTTCAAGCGCTTCAAAATTCCTCATGACCCTTGACATGTCTATTTTCAAGTAAAAATATTCCCAGAAGCTAGAACATCAATAATTATTCCCAGTTTTAGATTTTCTCAACGCTGTCCAGTTTATAACTCCAAAAATAAAGCTTAACTTTAACAAATTTTATCTCCTTATGTAGACCTCCAAATGATACATATTTTATATATTTGGAAATCCATACATGTCTAATTTATTCCTGTAAATAATCATAATTTTTAATTCTCATTTTAAACATAAAATAATAGCCCAAACGTTGGCTGCCTGAACAGGATTTACAACCAAAAATTCTACAATTTTCACAATCTTGATCCACAAACTCTAAAATTTATTTCCCACCATGTTTTTACCCCCATTTTTTGTTTTAAAATCAATGTAGGCCTTAAAAATAAGTATAGTAATTTTCCTAACAATTTCCTAGATTAAACTACAATTATACTAAAAAAAACTAAAGACTAAAGCTCAAGAACTTACCTCTTGAAGCTCAACTCCTTCTTCCTTCTTGCTCCTCCACCTTGCTCCAAGAACACTCTTACTTTCACACTCTTAATCAAAGGATCAGAGGTGATTGTGTTGGTGTGAGGAAATTTGTGAAGGAGGGCTTCTCTATTTATAGAGAAAAATCAAGGACACAAATGGAAATAAATTTTGACCAAATCTCATCCTAACTCTTGGATTAAAAATAGCTTTATGAAACTTCATCATTGTAATACCCCAAAAATACGTATCATAATTTGGTAAAATTATACCTATAGAAAGTAGGTGAATATGGGATATCAAATATTAGGTTATAATTATTTTATTTTCTAAAGGAAAATCTCTTGGAAATTAGAGAATCTAAGGGCCAAAGTGCCAAATGACCAAAATGCCCCTAAGGGACATAAATGATTTAGGAAAATTGTGAAAGCTATAAAAGAAGCAAGTAAAAATCTATTTGAAATAGGGAAGGATATTGTCCCTAATTTAGGTAATTTAATAAGTTACAAACTTGGAGAAATTGTAGAAGAATACTCAAAAAGTAAGGAAATGATCGTAATACCCCTGTAGGTGCTAAGATAATGCAAGAGACATGAAAGCAAAAATGTCAATACAAAAGTTTTGAGGTAATGAAGCATCCTAATTAATGAAATTATCAACTAATGATAAGAAAGTAATTAGGAAATTATTGGCTAATTACTTAAGTTTAAGTAAAGGAAATTCACAGGAAATTATGTAAAACCCTAAAATTAGTGGTTTTTGTTTTAAAATTAGTAAAAATATTTTTATTAATTAATTGGAAATTTTTGAGAAAAATAGTTGAGTTTAGGTATTTTTAAGCCTAAATGCAATAATGGACCAATAGGAAAATTTTGTAAAAAAATTATGTAAAAATAATTATTTAATTAATTAAATAATTAATTAAATAATTAATAAAAAAAAAGGAAATAAAAAACGAAAAAAAGGGCAGAAAAAAAAAAGAAAAGAAAAAAAAATGGAAATGAAATGAAAAATAAATATATGCAAGTGGTATTATTTTAATATTATAATTAGTTAAAGCAAAAAAATGTGAATAGTAATTTAGAAATTAGGAAACGGATCCTATCTAGAGATCTAGGAATAGGAATTCCAAAGTCAGGGTAAAATATTGCTCAGTGAGTTTTTACCTTCAAGTGACCTCTTAGGAAGTTAATTCAGGCCGATTGTGCTTTTTCCTAATAAGACGAAATAGGGAAAAATGCATATAGGCATATTTTTGGATATGAAGGAAATAAATTCTAACTCAACATCCAGGAATGAGTTTGAATTTATATGAACATATTTGGAATCAGTGAATTTTTCTGAAGAAGTTGATGATTCCAGAAATACGTTTCGACATCGGACATGTTCGGACACGTTTCTCAAGAAAACTTCAACTAGACTGTCGGAGCCCTATATGGAATCAAAATTTAGGTTAACTTGGACATTTCTAGTAAGTGAGAACATGTCTTCAAAGTTGTAAATCCATAATTTTGAAAGTTCTCCGAAATCTTGCGAATCGGGTACCGATCGGGGAAATTCTATTAGACCGGGCTATAAAGCAACATAAGTCATTACTTTTGGACCACTCCATTTCAGCCACATCACCCTTGAATTTCGGCCAAACATGCTCCATGGACAAGGTTTATACACCATTTTGGTCTTATTTTCCATGGTTATAAATAAAAGGGAAAATTAAAACTTTGGGCACAAAGTGATTTGTGAAAATTACACAACTTGCCCACTTCTTGCCTATATAAAGGCATGCCTCTCTTCACAAAATCTCACACCATTTCTCCTTGCCTTGGCCGAACCTAGAGGGAGAAAGAAGAGAGAGAAGCTCGGGCAAATTTTGTACGGAGTTCTTCAACGGGTAAGTCTTTCGGGCTTTAGTTTTTAAGTTCGAGTTTTTAGTTCGGTAGTTGGTAGAATTGTTGGTTAGATTTAGGAAGTAGGGAATGAGATTCCTACTATTGTTTTTAGGCCTCATTGCATTGAAAAATGCCTGACGAGGTAAAAAACTTGGTAGGGATCGAGTACCTGAAAAGTTGAAGCTTTGATAGCTCTTTCAAAAGTAGGGGTTGTAATGCTAGAATAGCCTTTAAATTTTCAAGTATTGTAACATCCCATTTCCAGAGCCAATTTTTTTTTTTAAAATCAGAGTCGAGCCTTGGTGCGTAAGAGTAACTGATTCCCATTAAAACGGTAACCAGAGTGTAATACAGTGTTGATACAGCATCCTATTGTTCTCATAGGTAATTACGTAAAACGATAAAGTGACAACTCCGTCTCAGAGCTCACTCGTGCTACATGCCCTCCAACTATGAGCTTACTCGTGCAGCTTGCCTCGATCTCCGATCCGTGGTCCTCCTGACCCTGAAGCTATAGCTGAGATTCAATTTATCGAATTGAATCTCAGGTAACGGTTAACCTTATGCTCAAATAAAACAGTATACGGATGACAGATATTCAAAACATAACAGCAGCATATCACTTATGCATATAGCAGATGCATGATTGCATGATTGTGACACAGACAGAACATAAGCGTTAAAGCAGTATGTATAAGTCCTACACAATAATAGCCTGCACAAAAACCAGTGCCACGATGTACTGTCGTGTCCTCAGCGCTAGGAAAACTCTAACGGTATTAATATCTCTATAACCCGTGTGAAACTGTATGTATAATCGGTAACCCTGAACAGAGTCTCTAACCGTGAATGTATCTCGGTGACCCCTAACAGAATCTCTATCCGTGAATGTACCTATCACATATATGTATATGAGCAGCACTAGATTAGTGTTACAGTACGCGAACGTACCTTCGTTGACGGTATACGGTACTTCCTTCGAAAACGTTCTTTTACGGAAAAACGTGAAACGGCTCATTGGGCAGCGTAACGGCTGCAAACTAGGATTTCTGACGTCCTATAAGAGTAATATCACTTTCATTAGTGATTTGGCATTATAACTGGCATTTTAGGTAAAAATTACCATTTTGCCCCTATGCCCCTAATTGGCGGAATTTCGCCAGCACTTCGTTACTCTAGCAAATTTTCTTCCCGAAATTTTGCCAGAACTTCGACGCCATCATGATTTTCGAAAATAAAGACTAAAATAGCCCTCCCATATGATATCCAATCATAAAAATAAAGACTACTCTAGCCTTACTAACTATTGAACTAAAGACTAAAAACTAAAGACCGAAAGACTTACCCGTTGAAGACTTCGGCAGAACTTCCCCCAGAGCTTCTCTCTCTACTTTCTCTCCCTAGAATTTCGAAATAGGCAAGAAGGAATGGTGTGAAGAAAAGTGAAGGAGGGGGGGTATTTATAGAAACGGTGGTAGGGTTTCGTAGTCGGATCAACTTTGTGAGAAGCGATCTGGGCCGTCCAAAGAAACTTTTCAAAAACCCTTTCTTCCCCCTTTTGTGTTCACACTTGACCGAAATTCAAGGGGTTTGGCCAATGGGAGGTGGCCATGTGTCACCTTCCATAAGCTTTCAGACCGATTTCTCCGATCGGTACCCGATTCGCGTGATTTCGGAAAAATCTCAAAATTCAGGATTTACAACTTTGAAAAAATATTCTCACTTAGTAGAAATGTCCAAGTTAACCTATATTTTGATTCCATATAGGGCTCCAACAGTCCAGTTGAGTCTTTCTCGAAAAACGTGTCCAAACGCGTCAAGTGTCGAAACTTGTTTTCGAAACACCCATCTCTTCGAAAAATTCACCGAATCCAAATATGTTCATGAAAATTCCCAATTCTTTTCCAAATGTCACAACATAACCTTTTCGTCCTTTTGGCTATCGGCCTTTTCTCGAATTTCCCTATTTCGTCTTATTAGGAAAAAGCACAAACGGCTTGAATTAACTTCCGCAAGAGTCTAACGGAAGATAAAAACCCACCGATTAATATTTTACCTTGACTTTGGGAATCCCATTCCTAGATCTCTAGATAGGATCCGTTTCCTATTTCCCATTTTACTATTCACATAATTTTACTTTAATTAATTATATTAATAAAATAATAAACTTAACTTATCAACTAAGTTTTCTATTTTTATTTCTTATTTATTTTATTTTTTTCGTTTTTTTTTCTTTTATTTTCTGCACTTTATTTTTTAATTAATTATTTAATTAATTATTTAATTAATTAAATAATTATTTTTACATAATCTCTTACAACATTTTCCTATTGGTCAATTCTTGCATTTAGGCTTAAAAATACCTAAACTCATCCTTTTTCCTTCAAATTTTCCAATTAATTAACCAATATATTTATGCTAATTTTGAGCCATTTATCACTAATTTTGGAGCTTTACATAATTATCTCCGAATTTTCTATACTTGTGCTTAAGTAATTTGCTAATAAATACTTAATCACTCGATTATCACTGCTTAGTAATTTTCTTAATTAGAATACCACATTACCCCTTAACCTTTGCTTTAACATGAGATTTTTCATGCATTCGCATTATTCGCATTTTTCCATAATCGCAAGGGTATTATGGTCATTTCCTTACTTTTTGAGTATTCTTCTACAATTTCTCCAAGTTTGTAACTTAATAAATTACCTAAATTAGGGACAATATCCTTCCCTATTTTAAATAGATTTTTACTTGCTTCTTTTATAGCTTTCACATGGTATTTATAACCCATAATGTGCTTAGGGACCTATTTGCAAATTCCCAACCTTCTAGGGACCTAATTGCAAATTTTCTAATTTCAAGAGAAATTACCCTAACAACAAGGCAAACTCAATACAAGGTGTTTGAGACCTCATATTCACCTATTTTCAAGAGAAGTTACCCTAAGTCAGATTTTAGGGTATTACATTTCTCCCAGTTAAACAAAATTTCGTCCTCGAAATTTGCACTCTACCCACAAATCTCCGTATTATCTAAACTCCGTCCTACTCGGACTTTGGACTATACGCGTCGGGTCTTTGCTTTATTTGTCAGCTGCTCCTCCCGGTGGTCGAGAATTCGCCTTGGTTTGACCATAAAGATCTTGTCATTTCGTACTTTGATATATAATGTTCCCCGTGGTTCCCACACATCGCGGTTAACACTACAAATACCAAAATGGATACCAAAAATGTCCCCATGGTTCCCACACACCATGGTAACATAAGATACCTCCTACTTAATGACATGATCACGGTCGAATATAACTTAAGAAATATGGAAGAACGTTATGAAAGTCTAACTATGTTCGGGAATAAGGCTATCTAATAGCGACCGGTTTTTTTTCAACGAATACTTGAATGATCTCTTTAAATGATCTCGCGAAATGCGAACCATACATTCGCCCTTGAGGTGTTATGTTGACATCGGCTTTGGAGGATATACGATCATCACAATCACCAGAAGACTCTAACAATCCTTTGTGTCTTGCCTAAACTATGAAATGTGATTGATTATATCTGATCTAGAAAGTTTCTTCTCCGACTATTCCACTGAGCAACTTAAGTGTAGAGCAGCATGTATAATTGGTGACCCTAAACGATGTCTCTATCCGCTATGTATAATTGGTGACCCTAACAGAATCTCTATCCGAGTCGGTGCCCCTAGACAGAGCTTCTATCCGAGTCGGTGACCTTAAACAGAGCCTCTATCCGCTTGTTACTTACTTTCTACATCACTGTTAGCTTAACACCATTGAGAATGTTATTGACGCTATGAAGTAGTAAGAAGATTTATATTAACCCACAACTTGGTTCAAAACATGCTTTACAAGCTAAAAGCTTACACCTAATGGTGTAGCTACTACATAAGTATGCATCCCAAAAGGATCCGTACAAGTATCAAAAGAAATCGATTGGTCTAACACCCGAGTCGGTTCACAACCAACATGGACTTGTACTATTCGATAGTATCTCGGTCCTTTCCTGAGGATTCGCCGACCTCCATATTGGTTAGCGCAAAGATTCGTCCCGAGTTCTCGTAGTCTTGTCTCGCCAGCCTTCTCGGGGCAATTCCAAGTGATGTGTCCGGCTTCGACATCTCGTAATGATTCGTTTCCCATCGCAGCTTGACTCTGGATGGTACTTCTTACACTTTGGACAAGATTGAGATTCTGCGCGCTTGGTATAGTTTTGTTGTTCAGTTTGGACTGGCCTCTTGTTTCCACCACTGGAGTTGTCCCAAGGCACCTTCCTTTTTCGTGAGGAGTTTCCGTTGCTAAAACTACCACGTCCTGTATTACTATTGTTGTTGTTGAAGTTTCTGGATCTCTGGAATCCTTTCAGATTACGCTCAGTCATCCGACAAGTTTCCACCGCGCTTGTCAAATCCAGGAATCGTTGGGACATGAGTCTGTAACATCCCAATTTTTAAAGCGGAATTTTTTTTTTCAATCAGAGTAGAGCATGGGAGCGAAAGAGTAACTGATCATAACAAAATATGAACCATAGTGTAATAGAGTAATGACATTACAATGATCCTACTGTTCAAAGATAAGTACAGAGAGCGATAAGATAAATCCTAGGAAGCCTACTCTGCTTGCTTGTATATGAGAACTATAGGATTAGTGTTACAGTACGCGTCCGTACCTTCGTTTGATGTACGTAGTTGTTTGGCGAATCGTACTTTCGACGGAAAACGGCGGTTTGTCCGGCGGCACGTTGGACGTAACGGCAACAAATTAGATTTCGACGTCCTATAAGAGTAATATCACTTTCATTAGTGATTTGGCACTATAAGCGGCATTTTAGGTAAAATTACCATTTTGCCTTTTCTACTGTCGGCGGAATTTCGCTGCGCTTCGTTACTCGACAAATTTTCTTCCGAAATTTTGCCGAACTTCGACGCAAACTATGATTTTCAAAAATAATGACTAAAATAGCCCTCCCATATGATACCCAATCATACTTGAAATTTAAAGGCTATTCTAACAAATTCTACCCTTACTTTTAAAAAAAGCTGAAAGCTTCAACTTTTCGATGACTCGATCCCTACTATGTTTACACCTCGCATATTTTTCAACGCAAACAAGGCTCTAAAACATTTGTAGGAATCTTGTCACCTACTTCCTAAACCTAACTAACAATTCTACTAACTACTAAACTAAAAACTAAAGACTAAAAGACTTACTCGTTGAAGACTTTCGGACAATTCTACGAGGCTTATGCACAATTCCCCAGAGCTCCTTTCTCTTCTTTCTCAACCAAAAATTTCGGCCAAGAGAAGGAAGAAAAGGTGTGAAATTTCTCAAGGGGAAGGCATCTATTTATAGGCAAAAACAAGGGCCTTGTTTGGCAAATTTAAGGCTTTGTTTGGAAAATCAAAGTTGTAATAACCCATTAATTGCAACTTGTTCAACCATTTTCCCCGATCGGTACCCGATTCGCGTGATTTCGGAAATAGGGATAGGGAAAATAAATTCTAACTCAACATTTAGGAATGGGTTTGAATTTATTTTGACATATTTGGAGTCAGTGAATTATTTCCAAGAGATTGGTAGTCCCGAAAACGAATTCCGACACCGGACACGATCGGACACGTTTTTCGAAAACTTCAACTGGACTGTTGGAGCCCTGTATGGGATCAAAATTTAGGTTAATTTGGACATTTCTAATAAGTGAGGAAATGGTTTCAAAGTTGTAAATCCAGAATTTTGGGATTTCTCCGAAATCACGCGAATCGGGTACCGATCGGGGAAAATGGTTGAACAAGTTGCAATTAATGGGTTATTACAACTTTGATTTTCCAATCAAAGCCTTAAATTTGCCAAACAAGGCCCTTGTTTTTGCCTATAAATAGATGCCTTCCCCTTGAGAAATTTCACACCTTTTCTTCCTTCTCTTGGCCGAAATTTTGGTTGAGAAAGAAGAGAAAGGAGCTCTGGGGAATTGTGCAAAGCAAGCCCCGTAGAATTGTCCTAAAGTCTTCAACGGGTAAGTCTTTTAGTCTTTAGTTTTTAGTTTAGTAGTTAGTAGAATTGTTAGTTAGATTTAGGAAGTAGGTGACAAGATTCCTACAAATGTTTTAGAGCCTTGTTTGCGTTGAAAAATATGCGTAGGTGTAAACATAGTAGGGATCGAGTCGCCGAAAAGTTGAAGCTTTCGCAGCTTCTTTAAAAGTAAGGGTAGAATTTGTTAGAATAGCCTTTAAATTTCAAGTATGATTGGGTATCATATGGGAGGGCTATTTTAGTCATTATTTTCGAAAATCATAGTTATGTCAAGTTCGGCAAAATTTCGGAAGAAAATTTGTCGAGTAAATGCAAGCAAGCGAAATTCCGCCGACAGGGTGTAAGGGAAAATGGTAATTTTACCTAAAATGCCGCTTATAGTGCCAAATCACTAATGAAAGTGATATTACTCTTATAGACGTCGAAATCCTAATTTGTTGCCGTTACTGTCCAACGTGCCATTGTCGACAAACCGCCGTTTTCCGTCGAAAGCGCGCTTCCGCGTAAACAACTACGTACATCAAACGAAGGTACGGACGCGCATCGTAACACTAATCCTATAGTTCTCATATACGATATGTCATAGATACGTTCATATACCGGCTCGCTTAGGGTCGCCGTTTACATACACCTTATGCACGGTTATAAGACATGATAATACCGCTTTGAGTTTTCCTAGCGCCGAGGACACGTGTTCGTGGCACAGTGGTAATGTGCAGCTATATTTGTGTAGGACTTTACATACCGCTTTATGCTTATGTACTGTCTCGTGTCACAATGTTGTTGTGTAGACCTTACATATTGCTCCATGCTTATGTTCTGTCTGTGTCACACTTATCTGATGAGATGTTGCTGTTATGTCATGAATATCTATTGTCTATATACTGTTTTATTTGAGCATAAGGTTAACTGTTACCTGAGATTCAATGCGGTGAATTGAATCTCGCCTATAGCTTCAGAGATCCGGAGGACCACTGGACGGTGATAGGGAAAGCAGCAGGAGTAGGCTTCCTACGGATTTATCTTATCGCTCTCTCGTACTTATCTTTGAACAGTAGGATCATTGTAATGTCATTACTCTATTACACTATGGTTCATATTTTGTTATGATCGATTACTCTTTCGCTCCCATGCTCTACTCGATTGAAAAAAATTCCGCTTTAAAATTGGGATGTTACATTTTATGGTATCGAGCAAAACTTTTGGCAAGTATTTAACTATGTTACCACGAACGGTTTGGTGCCGAAGGCAAGGCTAGTCTACGTGGGTGCGCCAATCAGTCGCCGTATAAGTCGGTGAGGCCCCCATGGTAGACACTTACCTGGCCATTCTGTTCGGATAACGGAGTTAGATTTTTTTTCTGCCCTTTTTTTATTTCGTTTTTTATTTATTTTTTTGATTAATTATTTAATTAATTATTTAATTAATTAAATAATTTTTTTACAAAATTTCCCTATTGGTCTATTCTTGCATTTAGGCCTAAAAATACCTAAACTCAACTATTTCTCTCCAAAACTTCCAATTAATTAGTAAACATGTTTTCACTAATTTTAAAACAAAAACCACTAATTTTAGGGTTTTACATAATTATCTGTGAATTTTCTTTGCTTATGCTTAAGTAATTAGCTCAAAATTACCTAATTACTCTTTTATCACTTGTTGATAATTTCCTTCATTACAATACCTTATTACCTTCATATTCACGCATTAACCTTAGTATTTCCATGCCTCTTACATTATTCTACAATTTGTAAGGGTATTTTGGTCCTTTATACCTTTTGCACATTCTTGTACAATTCCTCTAAGTTCATAATTTATTAAATTATCATAATTAGAGATATTATATTCTCTTAATTCACTTGGGCATTTTACTGCCTTTTAGGATTTTTCATAAATTTTCTAAGCTAATTACCCTTTTGCAGGGGCGTTTTGGTCATTTTGGCACTTTGGCCCTTAAACTCCCTAATTTCACGCAGAAATCCTACTTAGAAAATATACTATGATCACACAAGTTTAGGGATCAAGACTTTGCTTATCAGAAATATCCAATTTATTCATAATATTCCAGATAATAAAATCCGGGTATTACAGAGTCTTTCACCAATCTCATATTTTAGCCCGTCAATCAGTATGTTCACCATACTTCTTTCATCGTTGCCCTTCCTCAGGTGTGGGGAGTATCGGGAGAGATTAGTGAATCGAGCATAGTACTCGTCGAAAGATTCCTCATATCTCTGTCGGATGTGGAGAAGTTCCGACTCCTTATTCAATTTTAATAATTATTTTACTGTCTTTCTGGATTTTTCACAATTTTTCTAAGTTATTATGTCCTACAAGGGCATTTTCGTCATTTGGCACTCTGGCACTTAAATTCTCTAATTTCCTACAGAATTTAACTTAGAAAAATAGAATATATTAACACAAGACTTAAGATCATAATTTCACCTATCAGAAATAGCCAATTTATTTATCAAAATATAATATTTCAGATAAATAAATATGCGGGTATTACAGAATATACTCCCTCCGGTTTTAAATATAAGACCTATGTGACTTTTTTAAAAAGTTATGTATTTATATCATATTGCTATGTACTATTAGATTAGAAATTAGTTTATAGGTCAAATAAATTAATTTAAAAAAATTAAAAACATAAATATTTTAAAGTGATTTAATTTATTTCTTTAATCTCTCCAAAAAAGTCAACTGGATTTTATACTAAGGACAAGAGGTAGTATAATTATATTCCAAAGGTTGGGCCTTATAGGGACAAGGATACCCAAGGACCCACATGCATGTTTGCACGATGGGGGTAGAATTCTATTGGTTGGGATATCCCAACTTGATTACATTTTGATTCATAAAAGATCATAATCGATGGTTGTATGTATATAGGTAAGTGTTGGCCACATTCAATTGTGTCTCTATTCTCTCAAATTTTCCACTGCTTTAATTTTATGTCGTCTTGCGTGATTATATATATATATATATAGACACACACACCTTTGATCTTTAATATAATACTCCGTTGATTAATCTGAGAAAATTAAGAAAGTTAAATAAATTACTTTAAAATATTTATATTTATCAACTTTTTTAAACTAATTTATCTAACTTATAAAATTATATATAATCTAATGATACACATAAATATTATAAAGAGATCATGTAACATGTGTTATACTTAAATAATTTATTTACTTTCCCCAATGTCAATTGCATCTTATGTTAAGGACCTGAAGAAAAGTGAGTGTGTGTGAAATGATGAATGGTAGAATGAATTTGGACAAGAGTTGGAATATACTCCCTCTGGTCCTAAATATAAGACCTATGTGGCTTTTTTAAAAAGTTACGTATTCATATCATATGTTGTGCACTATTAAATTATAAATCAGTTTATAGGTCAGATAAATTAGTTTGAAAAAAAAAATTAAAAATATAAATATTTTAAAGTGATTTAATTTGCTTCCTTAATCTCTCTAAAAAAAGTCAACTGAATTTTATATTGATAAGGACCGGAGGTAGTATAATTATATTGGTTGGGATATCCCAACTTGATTAAATTTTGATTCCTAGAATATCATAATCAAAGGTTGTATGTATATAGGTAAGTGTTGGCCACATTCAATTGTGTCTCTATTCTCTCAAATTTTCCACTGCTTTAATTTTGTGTTGTCTTGCGTGATTATATACACACACACCTTGATCCTTAATATGATACTGCATTGATTAATCTAGGGAAATTAAGAAAGTTAAATAAATTACTTTAAAATATTTATATTTATCAATTTTTTACAAACCAATTTATCTAACTTATAAACTGATATATAATCTAATGATACATACAAGTATTATAAAGAGATCATGTAACGTGTGTTATACTTAAATAATTTACTTAGTTTCCTCACTGTCAATTGCGTCTTATGTTAAGGACCTGAAGAAGTGTGTGTGTGTGAAATGATGATTGGTAGAATAAATTTGGACAAGTGCTGGAATATACTCCCTCTGGTCATAAATATAAGACATATGTCGCTCTTTTTAAAAGTTACGTATTCATATCATATGTATTATACTATTAGATTATAAATCAATTTATAAGTCAGACAAATTAGTTTGAAAAAAATTTAAAATATAAATACTTTAAAGTGATTTAATTTACTTCCTTAATCTCTTAAAAAAAGTCAATTGGATTTTATATTAAGGACCGGACCATAGGTATGCTTTATAGGGACAAGGATACCCCATGGGCCCACATGCATGTTTGCACGATGGGGGTAGAATTCTATTGGTTAGGATATCCCAACTTTATTAAATTTTGATTCCTAAAAGATCATAATCCAAGGTTGTCTGTAGTAGTAAGTGTTCGCCACATTCAATTGTGTCTCTATTCTCTCAAATTTTCCGCTGCACTTTATTTTTAATTTTGTCGTGCGTGATTATAATCCAAGGTTGTCTGTATTAGTAAGTGTTCGCCACATTCAATTGTGTCTCTATTCTCTCAATTTTTCCACTGCACTTTATTTTAAATTTTGTCGTGCGTGATTATATATATATATAGACACACACCCTCTTCGATCTTTAATATAATACCCTGTCGATTAATTTGGAGAGATTAAAAAAGTTAAGAGTAAATACCCTTTTTGGTCCCTGGAAAAAACACGGATGCCCTTTTTGGTCCCTGAAAAAAAATAAGTCACTTTTAGTCCCTAAAATGGAAAAATAATGTCCCTTTTAGTCCTTTTGATCAATTTTTTTGCACATTTTGATCCCTCGAAATTCCCAAAAGGTCCTTTTAGTCCCTAAAAAGGACCAAAATGACATTTTTTTTACTCAGGGACGAAAAAGGGTCAAATGTGTTTTTCCAGGGACCAAAAAGGGTATTTACTCAAAAGTTAAATAATTTTTTAAAAATATTTATATTTATCATTTTTCTTCAAACTAATTTATCTAACTTATAAACTAATATATAATCTAATGCTAAATATAACTATTATAAAGAGATCATGGTACATGTGTTATACTAAAGAAAAAAGTGTGTGTGTATGAAATGATGAATGGTAGAATGAATTTGGACAAGAGTTGGAATTATACCCTCCAGTTTTTAAATATAGGACCTACGTGGATTTTTTTTAAAGATTAAAGAAATTATATAAGTTACGTATTCATCTCATATGTTATGCACTATTAGATTATAAAATTGTTTATAAGTTAGATAAATTATTTGAAAAAATTTAAAACATAAATACTTTAAAGTTATTTAATTTGTTTTTTTAATCTCTCCAAAAAAAAAAAAGTTAACTGAATTTTATATATAGGACCGGAGGTAGTATAATTATATTCCACAAGTAGGGCCTTACAGGGAAAAGGTGTATTTAATGAGGACCTTTTATTGTTAGCCTTGGGGTTCACAATCAAAAATTAACTATAATACCCGGATTTTATTATCTGGAATATTATAAATTAATTGGATATTTCTGATAAAGCGAAATTATGGTTTTATGACTTGTGAAATTGTAGTCTATTTTCTAAGTTGATTTCTGTAGGAAATTAGAGAATTTAAGGGCCAAAGTGCCAAAATGACGAAAATCCCCCTAAGGGACATAAATAACTTAGAAAAATTATGAAAAATTCTAAAAAGCAGTTAAAGTGACCAAGTGAATTATTAGAGTATATTATCTCTAATTATGGGAATTTAATAAATTATGAACTTGGAGAAATTGTATAAGAATGTTCAAAAAGTAATAAAAAGACCAAAATACCCTTGTAAATTATAGAATAATGCAAGAGGCATGGAAGTCCTAATGTTAATACAAAAGTATGAAGACAATGAGGTGTTCTAAGTAAGAAAATTATCAACTTGTGATAACTAAGTAATTAAGTAATATTGGGCTAGTTACTTAAGCATAAGCAAAGGAAATTCAAGGAAAATTATGTAGAACCCTAAAATTTGTGGTTTTTGGTCTAAAATTAGTAAAAGTATATTTGTTAATTAATTGGAAATTTTGGGGAAAAATAGTTGAGTTTAGGTATTTTTAAGCCTAAATACAAGAATGGACCAATTAGGGTTTTTTGTGGAATTTTTGAGAAAATTTAAATAAGTAAATAATTAATTAAATAAAAAGTAAATATTTATTAAATAATAAAGAGGGCCAGCTGAATTCATGCCCAAGAAAAGAAATAAAAATGAAAATAAGAACAAAAAAATAAATATGATATTTTGGAAAAAGTTTGATTATTTTATAATATAATTTAATTTGGTGAATAGTAATTCAATAATTAGGAAACGGATCCTATCTGGAGATCTAGGAATGGGATTTCCAAAGTCAAGGTAAAATATTGATCAGTGGGATTTTATCTTCAGTTAGGCTTTTCCGGAAGTTAATTCTGAAGCCGATTGTGCATTTTCCTAATAAAACAAAATAGGGAAAAATGTAGTTAGGCACATTTTTGGATCTGAAGAAAATAAATTCTAACTCAACATCTAGAAATGAGTTTGAAATTATCTGGACATATTTGGAATCAGTGAATTTTTGTCCAGAAGTTGATGATTCAAAACGCGTTTAATAACTTAGGACCGTCTTGACACGTTTTCGAGGAACTTGGATCGACGTTGGAGCCCTATATGGAATCAAAATTTAGGTTAACTTGGACATTTCTTCTAAGTGAGAATATGTCTTCAAAGTTGTAAATCTAGAATTTTGAGGTTTTTCCGAAATTACGCGAAACGGGGACCGATCGGGGAAATTCTGCTAGACCGGGCATAAAGCAAGCCAAGTCACCATTTTCGGACCAATGGGAGGCTGCCACATCAGCCCTTGAGGTCGGCCAAGGGTGAAAAAGGGAGAGCAAAAACTTGTTGAAGAAGTTGTACCAAAGGGTTAAAACAACTTTGAAAATTCCTTTTGTGTCCTTTCAAAATTCTATAAATAGGCATGCCAAGCTCTTGAAATTCTTCACACCATTCCTTCTTGCTTTGGCCGAAATCTAGAGGGAGAAAGAAGAGAGAGAAGCTCTGGAAAAAATTGTGCAGAAGTCTTCAACGGGTAAATTCTTCGGTCCTTAGTTTTTAAGTTCTAGTCTTTAGTTCCGTAGTTAGATTTAGTAAGTAGGGAGTGAGATTCCTACTATTGTTTTAGGCCTCATTGCATTGAAAGATGCCTAAAGAGGTAAAACTTGGTAGGGATTGAGTTCCCGAAAAGTGGAAGTTAAAGTAGCGAAATGCCGGCGAAATTCCGCCGATTAGGGATATAGGGGCAAAATGGTAATTTTTACCTAAAATGCCAGTTATTATGTCAAATCACTAATGGAAGTGATATTATTCTTATAGGATATCAGAAACTCTGATCTGCTGCCGTTACGCTGCCCGACGTGCCGCTGTTTCACGTTTTTCCGTAGAAAAGTACATTTTCCGCCAGAAGTACCGAACGCCGTTAGCGAAGGTACGGACGCGTACTGTAACACTACTCTTGTACTGCTTAAATGCATATATGTCAAAGATACGTTCGTAGACCGTTATACAAACATTTTTATACGGGTTATGTCATAATAATGCCGTTATGTTTTCCTATCGCTGAGGACACGAGTGAGTATCGTGGCATTGGTGAATAGTGCAGGCCGTTGTTGTTATTGTTTACCCTATCGGGCTTTACATATTGCTTTGTGCTTATGTTCTGTCGGCATAATGATCATGCATCTGCTATATGCTTATGTAGTGATATACTGTTGTATTTGCTCTAGAATATCTGTTGTCTGTATACTGTATTGTTTGGGTATGAGGTTAACCGTTACCTGAGATTCAATGTGGTAAATTGAATCTCAGCTATAGCTTCAGGGTCCGGAGGACCGCGAATCGAAGACCGGGGCAAGCAGCGGGAGTAGACTTGCGGACGAAGTCACCTTTATCTTTACCACTTTACGTATTACCTTACCGTTCTCTGTTTTCTTTCTGTTGTTCACTTTCCGAATTTTAGGATTACTGTAATCAATACAATGTTACACAATGGTTAATGTTTTGGCTACGAACCAATTACTCTTTCGCTCTATTGCTCTACTCTGATTGAAAAAAAAAAATTCCGCGTTTCAAAATGGGATGTTACATTAACCAAGGATTAGTATAAAAAGAATCTAGGATCGTTCTCTCCTCTCGAAGAGCCTTTTACTATTTCCTAAGTAATATAAATATCATACAAATGCAATTAAAACAAGGGAAAAATTGGTTTTGACTTTTCAAATTAATAAACTAAAATAGGAATGCAACTTAACTAAATGCTAACTATTGTTTTTGATAATTTTGGAAAATAACAAAGAATGCTTTGGATTAAAAGAGGTTAATGATGGATTCTCTTGGTAATGAAGAAATGACTAACCTTGCTTAAAAAGATTATGGGAGTTAAAACTTCATTAAGTCATTAAAAGAAAAACCTTAAGATAATTTTAAAATTTGTTTTTTTGGCCCAAAAGTTTATACATTTGGCCCCTCAAATATTTTTGTTTTAAAATTAGTTAATGAGTATACATTTAGCCCCCCAAATATCTATACCAAGCTCCGCCACTGTCAACGATGGTGGTGTTGTCCGTCTCTTTCCCTTTCCTCTGGTTTTCGATTTGCTCTATGGTGCCCAACTGTGTCTGTTCTATTTTCAGCCTAGTCTATGTTTGCCTTTTCCTCCCCGTCTTTGTGTTCAATCTGACCTATTTTTAGAGGCCAGAACGCTGCAATTTTTAAGTGGACTAAATTGCCATTTTAGAATTTCATGGTATCAAATTGTTCTTTCTGAACTTCATCCCCCAAACTGCCATTTTCAGTTTAATCCAATTTCATCAAGCACCTACATTTTAAACCAATCAAGTGAACATCAAATCTTCCTAAGAAATAATGATTAGGAGTAATTACAATAAGGGTAAAGGTGCAAAAATATACATGTGCTCTTCCTTGAGGAGCGACCAACACCAAATGTTTTTTTTATGTGCAAAACCACACATGAACTTTCAAAACTGGGGCAAAAATACCCGTGTCGTTAAAATGACCTAACTGACGTTACTTTTAGGGTGGACCCCACACCATGTAAAAAAATAAAAATAAAAAAACCTGATTTTTTGTAATTTCCTCTAATGCCTTCCTTCTTTCATTGTGTATTTCTCTCTTTTTTGCTCAGAATGTGTGCAGTCCCTTCTTCTCATCTTCTTCTTCAATCTCTTAGAACCTCCACATTCCTCTTCCTTATTGTCGTTGACGGCCTCCATCCATCACCATAGTCGCCGGTCACCTCCATCCTTCCTCCCGCCCCACCTTCCTCCACCTTCAGCAAACACAGACGCGAGAGATCGAGCACTGGGAGATAGTTGCGCTGCAGCCACACTCCAAACCACACCAAAGGACTACGAGACTAGGACGATAGAGATCGGTCTTCCTTCCTCTCTCTAGACCTTCCTTTCCCAACGCCCAGTTGCCAAATTTTTGTGTGTTCAAGAGCAAGAAGAACGGCAGATCTGCTTGACTTTGTGTGTTCAAGAGGTTGTGATTAGGCGTGGAAGTGGATGGTTGTGTATGGAAGAGGTTGGAGTTCTTTATGATTATCGGAGCTCCGTGTTGGTCGATTTCCTTGATGGCAAGTAAACTAGTTGAACAAGTAATAAAGAGTAAGTAGAGTATCGTCTCACAGAGACTGGGATACCGAATGTTGACGCCTAATCACGAATTCAGTTGTAATTGAAAAGAAAATAAATCTGATTTGGGTTGAGATTTTATAGCTATGATAAAAACAAGAAAAGTAACAGTTGTTCGTAGTTGAAAGGATATCAGTAAGAGTCAGACTGAGCATCAGAATCTTCTCTAAGCATGTTAATCCCCCAGTTGCCCCTTGCACAATGCTATAGCATCTACGCTGCACAGCTCTCATAATTGCTACAGCATAAACACTGTGACACAGCTATTCAGTAACCCACCACTCTAATCTATCGAAGCTCTCGCATCCGATACGTACAAACTTAACTTACTTCTCCCATACATCTATCGCGATTTTCTAGTTAAGTTGTTCACTACAATTCAAGGTGTTATGGTTATGAGCGGTAGACCCATCTCTGAAGCCTACAATAATAGGTCAAGCCTTGCACCAGCCTGCCTAGCAATCACTGTTTCTCAAAGGTCTAACCTCGACTGCCTCTCGGTAAACCGAAGCCACTGATCTAGTCCTCAGCTCTCGCTAATCGACAAGAAATTAAATCACTGATAAGAAAACTGAATGTATTGAATTAAATACTAGCAACTGGGTTCATTCCACACTTATGACATCATCCTCGCTCAGCCAAAGAAAGTTTAGTTCATGACTGATGAGGGAAACAATAAACAGAGTACAGTAGAATAGCCCATGATCAAAAGATTGACTAAAATAAATGAAAGCAAAACAGAAAGCTTGATGGAGGTTCGACAACGTGGAAAGAGCCCTGTCACATCACAGCCCCACGTCTTCTTGTCTCCGTCTCACTCGTAGGGAATGATGCTGGGTTCTCCTGAATGTCTCGTGCTTTGTAACTTCTCTCACTCTCCTCTTGAATCTGGCCGCGAAGGGTGGTCTCTTATCTGTTCTCCAGTACTTCAACACTTTTAGAGTTGTCTTTCGTTTCCTTATATAGTCAGGATTACTTGTTGTGTACGTCCAACAAACTGGGCCTTTCCTAATTTGTTGAGGTTCAACCGTATCTTCCCTTTCGAATCTCGGTAGATTGATTATGCTGATATTGTGGGATTCTTCAAAGCTTTAGTTTTGATATTCCGCGTCTTCTACCCCAATACGACAGCAATCTAATCGTTTACCAATATACTCTTTGTTTCCTGAAATAACCTTGACAAAAGATCAGAACACATGCCGCATAGCATTGCTTCACTTACTCTGCTATAGCTTCAGGGGTGAATTGTATTGCGCTTTGAGGAGGCTGCCCCGATGCTATAGCATTGTATTAGCCATGTTGTGCGCCTTTCACACAAAATCTCAAAGCACAATCTCTTTCTCAACACATGTTTAGGATGCTTATGTGATTTATTCATGTTTATAAACTTCATCCTTAAGTTCCCTATATAATGAATTAATGCATTTTTGCTTGGATTGAATGCAATTAAGCTTATGTTTGCCACACAATTCAGTCATAGGATACAGGTAAAACATGGCATAAATAGTGCTCATCACTCTAGCCAGCGATTGCAGAGGGTGGTGGCATTTTTCGTCAATTTCTCACATGGAATGGCAGATCTTGCTAAGTATAGGAATGATGGCCGTGATATTGAACAAGTGCCTTTGTCTTGGGTTACAAATTTAGTTTCGAAACAACTTTTATTTGCTTTAGCTCTACATTAATATTGCTACTTTGTTTTAGTTTAGGTGCCTTTGTCTCTGGGTTACAAATTGTTTCGAGTTTGGGAGGGAGGGTTTTTTTTTTTTTGTTCAGGGGTATTTTGGTATTTTTCACAATGTATTTAACATCTGTTAAGGCAATTTAACTGTCATGTCATTTTTGCCCCAATTTTGAAAGTTCATGTGTAGTTTTGCACCTAAAAAAAACATTTGGTGTTGGGCGCTCCTCAGGGTAAAACACATGTATATTTTTGCACCTTTACCTTTACAATAATTATGACAATTTTATCATTTTTAACACTTTTTTTCATGTAATCACTCATTAATCTAAATTAATCATAAATGATATATTTTTTCCTAATAACATGATTAGTTCCCAAATTAATCAAGAAATAACACATCAAAATATGGTATGATCTTTACCCCATGGGCCCACATGTATGTTTTCAATATGGAAGTAGAATTCTATTGGTTGGGATATCCCAACTTGATTAAATTTTGATTCCTAAAAGATCATAATCATAGGTTGTATGTATATAGGTAAATGTTGGCCACATTCAATTGTGTCTCTATTCTCTCAAATTTTCCACGGCTTAAATTTTATTTTGTCGTCCGAGATTATATACACACACCTCTAATCCTTAATATAATACCCTATTAATTAATTTGGGGATTAAGAAAGTTAAATAAATTACTTTAAAATATTTATATTTATCATTTTTCTCCAAACTAATTTATCTAACTTATAAACTGATATATAATAAAATATTATACATAAGTATTATAAAGAGATCATGTAATTAACGTGTGTTATACTTAATTAATTTATTTAGTTTTATTAATGTCAATTATGTCTTATGTTAAGGACTAGAAATAGGGTGTGTGTGTGTGTGTGTGAAATGATGAATGGTAGAATGAATTTGGACAAGAATTGGAATATACTCCCTCCGATCTTAAATATAGGACATATGTGGCTTTTTTTTTCAAAGATTGAAGAAGTTATATAAGTTACATATTCATATCATATGTTGTGCACTATTAAATTATAAATCAGTTTATGAGTTAAACAAATTAATTTGAAAAAAGTAAAAATATAAATATTTTAAAGTAATTTAATTTTCTTCCTTGATCTTTCCAAAAAATTAACAAAATCTTATATTTAGCACTGGAAGTAGTATACTTATAATTATCTTCCACAGGTAGGGCCTTATATAGGGACAAGCTAAGGATAGCCCATGGGCTGCTTGCATGTTTGCACGATGGAAGTAGAATTCTATTGGTTGGGATATCCCAACTTGATTAAATTTTGATTCCTAAAAGATCATAATCCAAGGTTGTATGTATATAGGTAAGTGTTGGACACATTCAATTGTGTTTCTATTCTCTCAAATTTTCCACAGCTTTAATTAATTTTATTTTGTCGTCCGTGATTATATATACACACACACCTCCGATCGTTAATATAATACTCCGTTGATTAATCTGGGGACATTAAAAAAGTTAAATAAATTACTTTAAAATATTTATATTTATCATTTTTCTCCAAACTAATTTATCCAACTTATAAGTTGATATATAATATAATATTATACATAAATATTATAAAGAGATCAAGTAACATGTGTTATACTTAAATAATTTTTTTAGTTTCCTCAATGTCAATTATGTCTTATGTTAAGGACTAGAACTAGAACTAGGGTGTGTGTGTGAAATGATGAATAGTAGAATGAATTTGGACTAGAGTTGAAATATACTCCCTTTGATATTAAATATAGGATATACGTGTTTTTTTGTTTTTTTGAAAAATTGAAGAAGTTATATAAATTCCGTATTCATATCATATATTATGCGCTATTAGATTATAAATCAGTTTATAAGTTAAACAAATTAGTTTGAAAACAAAATTAAAAATATAAATATTTTAAAGTAATTTAATTTTCTTCCTTAATCTTTTCAAAAAGTCAACAAAATCTTATATTTAGGATTAGAAGTAGTATACTTATAATTATCTTTCACATGTAGGGCCTTATATAGGGACAAGGATGCCCCATGGGCTGCATGCATGTTTGCACGATGGAAGTAGAATTCTATTGGTTGGGATATCCCAACTTGATTAAATTTTGATTCCTAAAAGATCATAATCAAAGGTTGTTTGTATATAGGTAAGTGTTGGCCACATTCAATTGTGTTTCTATTCTCTCAAATTTTCCACAGCTTTAATTAATTTTATTTTATCGTCCGTGATTATATATAGACACACACCTCCGATCCTTAATATAATACTCCGTTGATTAATTTGGGGACGTTAAGAAATTTAAATAAATTACTTTAAAATATTTATATTTATCATTTTTCTTCAAACTGGTTTATATAACTTAAAAATTGATATATAATCAAATGCTACACATGAGTATTATAAAGAGATCATGTAATATGTGTTAGACTTGAGTATTTTATATAGCTTCCTTAATGTCAATTGAGTCTTATGTTAAGGACCAGAAATAGGGTATGTGTGTGTGTGTGTGAAATGATGACTGGTAGAATGAATTTGGACAAGAGTTGGAATATACTCCCTTCGGTCCTAAATATAAGACCTATGTGGCTCTTTTTTTAAAAAAAGAAAAAAAGAAAGATTAAAGAAGCTATATAAGTTACTTATTCATATTATATGTTATGTACTATTAGATTATAAATCAATTTATAAGTCAGACAAATTTATTTGGAAAAAAAAAATTGAAAGTAATTTAATTTACATCATTACTCTCTCTAAATAGTTCAACTGAATTTTATATTTAAGGCATGATATAGTATAATTATATTCTACAGGTAGGTAGTGTTGCGGAAATATAAATCGAGTAGGGAAGAAGAAGGACACAGACAGATTTGATTAACGTGGGAAAACATTCCTCAAGGTGAAGAAGAAAAAACCCACGGGACACTAGTCCAGTATCAAACTTCCACTATGAAAATAATGGGTACAATCACCAATCATTCAATCTCTAGACTTCCTCTAGAAAACTCAAGCTTCACCAACAATGGTGGTACTCAAACTCTCGAGTTCTCGAGACTCTCTTTTTCCTTTTGCACTCGGCTTTTTCCTCTTTCTTTCTCTCTCTCTATCTCTCTATTTTTCAAGAGTCACACACAATATATAAAGAGAAGCAAAAAAGGAATCAAATCTAGAAAATAAGAAGAGTCATTCATATTTCCTAAGTTCAATAAAGTCATCCTCGAGTCTCGAACCCACAATCTAGAAATTAGGAAGAGTCATTCCCAATTTCAATACAGTCAACTTCGAGTCTTAAACCCACTTTCTAGAAATTAGGAAGAGTCATTCCCAATTTCAATAAAGTCAAATAGTCAAACTTGGAACCCCACAATGCATTTATGGAGGAACAATTTCCAACAGGTAGGGCCTTAGAGGGACAAGGATACCCCATGGGTCCGATGCACGTTTGCACGATGGAAGTAGAATTATATTGGTTGGGATATCCCAACTCGATTAACTCTTGATTCCTAAAAGATCATGATCAAAAGTTGTATACTTGTATGTATATAAGGACCTGTTTGATACACGGAAAGATAGGCTGAAGGAAAGGGAAGATTACAGATCTTCCATCACAGAACGCATTTGGCAGCACCGCCTTCCCAGAAACCATTTTCCAGGAACCTTCGATCTTCCCTTAAATGTGGGAACCTTCATTCCATCCGAAAATGGAGGGAAAGCTGAAATCTTGTGACGAAATTGGCCCTGAAATTTTGCCGACCCTCTTTCTCCAATCATGTCTCCATCGTACCCGGTTGCAGAATGCAACCCAAAACACCCACCACAAGGTTCTGGGTGAGGAAGATGACAAAGAAGACGATGCTGAGAAAATGATGAACAAGAACAAGAAGGCGATGTGTTCACCGATGGTGGGTCTGTGATGTGGCTTTTACTGTCTTGCATTTATATTACTATTGTCTCTGTCAAAAATGCCTACTTCTGTTTCTGTCATATTGTTGTTCCTAGAATGTTCTAATATAAATAGCTGCACAAGTTTGGTTACTGTCCAATTTTTCGTTCTAACGCGTTGCCCCTTTAGTGCTTTACGTTCGAACCCAATGCTAGCATTCGAACGGTTTAGGGGTGTAACATCCCAAATTTTGGAATTTGGAATTTTAAATATTATATGGAAATTATTGTGAAATTTTGGCTTAAAATAATTATGAGAATAATTATTTGAAATTTTGGCTTATTTTTCCCTTAATTAATTTATTTTGGGAAAAAGAATAAATTCAAGTAAGGAATAATTTAGGCCTAAAAATTGTAAAATAAATATTTTATGGCCAAAAGAAATTTAATTGAGAAAGAAAAATCCTTACATGAGATCAAGAATTTATTTCTAGCATGTATATAATATTTATTCAAGATTTAAATTAAATAAGCAATCCATTGGGTTAAATAGTTATAGCCCAAAAGCTTATATACATAGTCCAACAAATTAGATATGCTCTCATAGTCCATTAATAATACCAAACAATTTCATTCCCTAACACGTACAGGAAAACTCTGATAAGGAAAAGTATGACAGCAAACACCTTGGCCCACATTATCTCAATCCATTAGATGATCTCAAGCCCATACTCTCTCATTTGTTCAATAATTCCTATCAGCGTGAGACCCATCATGGAAAAGCATTAAATAAATAAAAATAAAAAGAGGAAAACAGAAGCAGCTAACACGAAACTGCAGAGGATGATTTGTCAGTGAGATTATCTCAACCCATGCTTCTCTCCATTGTACACGCAACAACCATACTTCTTCATTTCTCTCGAGCCCAGCGTCCACCCTGTGCCATGCTTCTTGAGCCCAACACCACTCCCATTATAACCGTTTGTCTTTCCCTGCAAACTGATAGGCAAGGAGCAGCGGACTCAGAGACGAGAAGAGTGTATCCGAGAAGAAGGAAGTTGAAGGAAAAATAGAGGGAAAGGTAGTGAAGGCATAAGGTTCTAACGGTTGCAAGCAAGTTTGAGTTTTGAATAAGGTAAGCCTTCAACCTTGATCAAATAATGTGGTTTAGGTCCTCATAAAGATCCCTGTTTTTTTGGAGTTAAAACAGGGGAGTATCTTTTTATCTTGTCTCACGTTTTGAAAGTTCAAAACAGCCACATAAACCTTTTGGAAATAATAGGATTAGCTTATATATGTATATCAGTGGGTCGCTGCATGTGGAGATGATAGGAATAGTTGCTGTCATGTTTAGTTATATATGTATATACATGGCTCTTTGTACATATAAAAGATAAGAGAGACGCTACTTTGTGTTGAGTGTATATAAGTATACATCGATGCTTCTGGAAATATAAGAAAAGCCTGGCAGAAAATTGTTTGTTGTTACATATATATATATATATAAGGTATATAATGCTTACTTGTTGTTTTAATGATAGATATTGAATGAATATTAAAGAACATTGAATATATCATGCATAAAAGTTTCTTCGTCAAACTTCAAGATTATGCAAGAATCATCAAAACACTCCTTCAAAAGAATTCCATAGCGTTGAATATATATTGCAGATTCTTGAAAAAAAGAACATCTAAAGCTCATGGAAGATATGTTGCAGAACTTTTTCTTCAATAGGTCTCTAGTAGAGGATCTTCAAAATCTCCTTTAAGAATATGTCAAATTAATGTTGAAAATAAATTGCAAAACCTACAAGGCAGGACATTGCATGCACGTGATTTAATTTATTTCCTGATCTAACAAATGACCGTTATCCTAGGAAATGTGACCAAACTAAATAAAGATAAGCACATTTATACCAATAGAATGATGCTTAGACTTGTTAATATGCACACCTATACACACACACACATACCATTAGCTTTGGGAAAATATAAGAGAACTTTGCTGATATGTTTTATATAAATATGTCGATACTTAGGGAAATAAGGAAAGGCTTTTGTGTGTTTGTGTTAACACTGCACAAGTAAAAGCCATGTAAGTATATATACCTATAAGTTTGTTTTTGTTGTTGGTATATCCGTCTTTATATAAGTATGTATATATGTAATTCATTAAAGCATATTTTTATATGGTGTTAATGTTTATTAAGCTCCAAATTAAAGTGTTAGGAGAACCTTGAGAGTTTAAAATAGTTATAGAGAAATACCAATAAACAGTAAAACAACAACAACAACAACAACAATAATAATAATAAATAATATTATTGTTAGAAAAGGAAATAAGTGATGAATTAAAAAGAGAATTGATAATAAATAATAAAGGGAATTATTAATTAATAGAAAGTGTTATTATTAATTAATAATAATTAACAATGATATAAATGGAATAACAAATCCACCAGGGGTAGAAAGGTCAATAGTGGCAATGACATCTCTTAGGATACTATTTATAAGGGAAATAATGCGGTGATACTATTATAGAATATCTGGGAAAGTCAGGAATCAGTACCGAAAGGTGAATGTACCGCTAGCTACGCAGATTAAGGTACGGACGCGTAATGTAACTCTAACTCTTATGTTGTCTTGTATGCTTATATGTGATTAGATGATTCATAAAGTCATGGACAAAACTAGGTCTTGGGTATTGTACTGTGGCTAAGACTCGGTCTTAGGTCACCTGTTTACATACATTCAGCTTTGCGCGGGTTATAGTCATGATAATGCCGTATGTATGTTTTCCTAGCGCTGAGGACACGTGGAGGCATGGCACTGGTGAGTGCAAACGTTGTGAACATTACATGTGTTGTGTGCTATGTATTGTTGTGTTGTGAACTTTACATTGGTTGTGTGCTATGTATGGTTAATGCTGAAATGTAATGAATATCTGTTATACATATATTGTTTATACTTGAGCATGAGGTTAACTGTTACCTGAGATTCAATGGGTATTGAATCTCAGAATTTACCCTAGCTTCAGGATCTGGAGGATCGGGAGCTAGAGAAAAGGGTAAGCAGCACGTGTGAGGATTCAGCTGGAGTTTTATTTTGGGATAGTATTATGTATAATTTTAGAATAGTCGAATAATTGTACCACTAATGTGCCGACCGGATACACCTCAAAGAATTTAAGTTGTATCACGCTTATATTCCTCCGGGAATTTTAATTAACCAGCATATGTCTGGGCATATGATATCAGTCACTCATTCATCCAAACGTTACGCATGCTTTCTGTTGTGACTCACTCTGATTTGTTAACGCCTTCACTCTGATAATTTCACACCAATTAGTCTAATAAGGAATTTAGGACATAAATGGACATCATAATGGACGTTGGAATTAGGGGTGTTACAAAGGGCATTGTGGGAATTTCAGGTAACCTTCCCACTTAAGCTACATCCAATTCTTCATACCAAACATTTCATTTTCCCTCAACTTAAGTTTCATTCCCTACTATACCAAATGACTCACATTTTTAAGTTCCCTCCTAATCTTCCTTTTCTTTCCTTTCACTTCCATTCTTTTCCTTTCCTTCCTCAAATCTTCCCTATACCAAACAAGGCCTAAGTGTTGGCCACATTCAATTGTGTCTCAATTCTCTCAAATTTTCCACTTCTTTAATTTTATTTTTTCGTACGTGATTATACTATGTGATTACAAGTGCATGATTATTTAACCTATCCTAAAAAGAAAAGAAAAGATCCCCCTGATACATATGTCATAAATATTGATAGATAATCTGATGTGGTTATACTAATTCAATGAAGCCATCTAGTTAAGTAGGAATCAGTTAAGTAGGAACCAGCAGCACTATATTAATTCAATGAGGCTGCCGGTGTTAGTGTACGGTTAGGATGTTAGGACCAAGGTAGTTAAGATCGCGATTTTACTTAAGATCGGAAGGGGGTAGCAAGATCGTATATCGTGGGATCGGCGCGGATCGTAAAGATCTTACTTTTTTAATTTTAGTAATTAGTAATAAAAAAAAATATGCATATAAAATAACATTTAACTCACAACTTAATCCTAAATGACAATTCAATCTTCAAATAAAAATATATAGCATTCTAAATGGGCTGTTGCAGTCAGCGTCTCAATCTCTCTCCAAATGGGTTTTCTCTTTCTGAGCTTTCTCACTTGATGTTGTCTCTATCGATCTGTTTTTTTGAGCTGAGGAGGAGTTGTTTGTAACTTTGGTATGTATTAGGGCTTTCTAAATGGGCCGATGGGTTTTTTTTTTTAGTTAAACCCATTTCAGAAGTTGGGTCGTGAGTCAAAACTGGAGTAAATGGGTTTATTGAATCGGATCAAAAAGATTTGCAAGATCGTCGATCTTAAACAATTTTACGAGTTTCCTCAGCGATCTTGGCCGATCTTGCTCAAGAACGATCCTGAATGCGAGTCAGATCGTTTTCAGCCAAAAAAATCGTAAAATCGGTGATTTTAAGAGTTGAATCTCGATTTTGACTACCTTGGTTAGGACTATTATGGCAGTGAATTAGTTAATGGGCCTTGGCCTTGGGAGTCTAAGCTTATCACTATATATATGAAAGGCTAGGCTTGTGAAAGGCATGTATTGATTCATATTGTGTATGATGGAATGAACAAGTGCAACAACACTTGTTTTCGAACCTCTCTCCCTCTTGTTCTCTTCTCACTCCCTCTGATTTCTGCTTGTTAACCCTCTAAATTCTTAGTTTCTTTACAACCTACCTATCACCCCCAAACCTAGAATCAAGCTAATAATACCAAGCAACCAATCAACATTCCAAGCCTACACCTACTCCTCACTGCCTTAGAAGACCATTTACTTGCTCAAAATATAATTTCAAAGATTGACGGGGTAGCTGAGCAATCCATTTCATTGTGGTAAACCAAAGAAACCATTTTAATGTAAGAGTGTATCAATTCAAAATCATGAGAAAAGTAAAGGGTCAGAGATTTAGTTTTGACAAACGATTATTAAAACCCTGAATCAAAATCGTTTTTAATCACCAAAAGAACTTTTTCTAATTGAGCCAAAAGCTTTTCTCATATCAAAATCACATGATTCAAAACAACAACAGGTTTGACAATGAAATTTTTTGTTCCAGAACGAAATGATGGGAAGTTAATCCAAGAAGCAGAACATGTTAATTATGTACAAATTCACAAAACTGCCAATTTAGCTCAATGACGCAACTCTACAATATTTGTCTAAAAAATTTTTTAAATTTCGGCACAACTTGATTTTTACAAGCATGAAGTAGACTTCTCTTTACATTTGAAATCACTAACAAAAGTTTTCATGCTGTAAAAATTGAGTTGAACTCTTTTCATTTGAAATCACTAACCAAAGTTTTCAGACCATCATTTTTTTGGAGCATGTGAAAGTGCTTAATTAACCATTCAAGCTAAGAACATTGTGGACAATGTATCAAATGCACCAGCAATCCCAAAACCCATTTTCACAAGCAATTATCATTAGTGACAGTAAGTGGTTTATTTGAAACATTATCATGATATTTTGATAATCAAAATTAAAACAATAATAGTTTTTTTACCTGAAAAAACAAGAATACTTGAATGCATGCTTCTTTTTTATTATTATTATTATTATTATTATTTCTAAATGAGAAAATTAATCTTTTAATCTTTCAACTTTTTACTCACTCAAACAGTACAACAAAAGGAAGAACAAAACTGGTGGGGGGAAATGCAAACCTCTAGCTAATCTAAAACTTAAAAGTTATTTTCTGAATTTCTGTAGAACATATACTCTCAATTTTCATGAGCCCTTTGCTTGGAAGAGAGGAAATGTTGAATTTAATCTATTGAATATCTCGTTCCTTCAGCTTAATTTCTTCCTCTCTTGCTACAGATATAGAGTGAGGCGCTTAATTAGGAGTATGTAATTGTAATACTCCTTACCTAACAGCTTTTTCAATAATCTACATATTATCAATATATAATATAAAAATGAGTTAAGGTGCGACTATGACAACGAAGTTTTAGTGAAGGGGCGCTTGGCACAATAATGTTTTATTAGGTGTACGTAAAGTTTTTCAAAGGGGGTAAAAATAACAAATCTGTTAACTCTCTCAAACCTCTGTTAATTTTTTTTATTTTTACTTTGTAGAACCAACATGCTTTCCACAAAATGCAGATCTTCGAGAAGACTTTGACAGGAAAGACCATCACTCTCAAGTAGATCCAGGAAATCGGGCTGAGTCTATCGGGCCGGCCCATTTAAGCCCTAACCCGTCAAGGGTCGGGCTTGAAAAATGGACGAGATATTTAAAATTTGCCCTATAGGGCCAACCCTAGAGGACCTCGGGCTTAAACGGGCCAGCCCTGCAAGCCCTTTTCACGGTAACTTTTTCTTTTCTTTTTTCTTTTTTAATTTATTAATTTATATATATATTGTATTTGTTATAGAGCTATTTATCCATTTAACCACAAATACATAATAACTATACTCTAATTTTATGATTTGGTTTATTATTTGTTGCAAATAAACATTATGGATGTGTTCATGATGCGGGAGAAGAAATTTATGATATTCTTACTCATGAGCCAGAGACTACTACTCAAAGTGAAGAACAATCAAATGTCGTTGAAATTGATGATAGTGGCGAAGATGACGACATAATAGTTATCGTACTAATGTCGTTTAATGGTATGCTTCTTATGTTTTATGTGGGTTATTTGTGAACATAGTTTGCTTTTGATTATGAATTAGTGACTGTGCTTATTTGTTGGATAATTCATATTGTAATTTACTAATTATATTTCTTTGAAAAAAACGGAGGAAAAATAGTTAAAATTTATAATAGTAATTTTCAGGCCCTGACCCTGGTACGCTCTGACTGGGCTTTGAAAAACAAATGTTTTTCTTACCTCAGGCCCTGAAGGGCCGGCCCTATTAGGTCCTGGCCCTTCACGAGCCAACCCTGATTCACAGCTCTACTCTCAAGGTTGAAAGCAGTGGCACGATCGACAATGTCTGGACAAAGTTTTCTTACAATTGCTTTTGAGTGGGATTTTGCTGGACGTTAAGTGATTTTGGTGATATTTGATTCCCCACTGATACACGAAGCTGCCTGATCAACAAGGATTTTGTTGTACATTTTTGTACCCAATAAAACATTATTGAGCAAGGCACACCTTCACTAAAACTTTGTTGTTAAATTTTCTCCTTAACCCTATAAAAATTCAAACAAGTCATATTTATTCATAGATCATACATAGTGTGATGAAAATTTTTGTTTTTTATTGTAATACCCGATTTTCAATTTACCGAAAATCCTGTATTTTAGGAATATGTTATCATATTAAATTGGTTAACATATGTGACATAGAGTCACATAAAATAATGGCTATTTTAAGTGTAAATGAGCCATGTAAGAATTATTAAACACTTAAACAAATTAAGTGTCAATTAGCAAATAATGGGCAAATTAGCTTGCAATTAATTAAGATGAATTGCATAATTCTTCTAATTAATTTGAGACAAATTAGAAGCATAAAAATAGGGCTGATTATATTTAAAAATAATTAGGCCAAAGGGAAAGTAATAATACTTGTCTAAATAATCCTTAATTGCCATGATTAGCTAACAACCAATGATACAATGAAACATGTAATTAGTGGGCAATTAAGCATTTGATTAGGGAGTTAATTAAGCTCATAAAATCTGCCCAAGATTAATTAAAAACATCCAGCCTATGTGGAGGAAATAATCACTTGATTAAGATGTTAATTAAACTTTAATCAAGCTTTGAAAAGTCAATGATAGGCGATAGCAACTAGCCAATGAAAAATCAAGAAAAATAAGCTAAATCCTTGTGAAATTAATTGGACCAATGAGAGACTTGAGCCATAGATTAAGGGTGAGGATTTAACTTAAACTAACACAAATTAAATCCAATGGTCCCAATTAATCATCAAATTAATCTAAATCCCCATGGAAATACATGAACCAATGGGAGGCTTGTATTATTGATTATTAGACAAAAAAGAAACACAATCCATGAGCCAAGAGAAGGGGGAGGGGGACGGCTAGCACAAATGAAGGAGGAAGATTTTTGTATTTTTAATCAAGATATTATCAAACAATCACATGGGATAATAAAGGGAGATTTTGTGGAATCTTATTGAATGTGTGGAAGAGGATAGGATAAGGTATTAATGGAATGGAAGAGGATAAGGTAATTAAAGAAATGGAAGAGGATAAGGAGAGAGAGAGGAGGGGACGAATTGGAAGGAAGGAAGGAGAGGGAAGAAGACTTCTTGAAGAAGAAAAGGGTAGATTGGGAATTTCACATGTGGGACCCACAACCCTTGAACTTGGCCTATAAATAGAGATCCAAACCTCTTCATTCTTCACACCAAATAAGTTCCAATATCTTCATATAGTGAAGAGAGAGTGAGTGTGGAGAAGCTTGAAGGAGTTGAAGCAAAGTTCTTGGTAAGTTCTTGAGTTTTGGTCTTTGAATTTATAGAAAAATTGTGCTTTGATCTTGAATCTTCAAAAGTAATTTTGTTTTCATGTTTTTGAGGTTGAAAATGAGTTTAGAACGAAAATTTGATGGAAGTTATGGTGGAACATAATTCTTGGAAGTTGAAGATCAAAGTAGCAAATTGTTGGTAAATTTTCGGTTCAAAGATTTCTGAAGTCAGCTTCGTTGAAGCTATTATTTTATATATCAAATGATCTTTAAAAATCATGAAATTTTTCATGAATAAATTAAACATCCAGGAATTTCCAAATATATAAAATATGAAGCATTTTGAATTCTACACAATGAGTAACATATTTTTGAAGTTAAGCTATTTTTCTGGGATTGAAACTGGGCAGCGTTGAGAAACTTAAAACCTAAGAATTATTATTGATGTTATAGCTTCTGGGAGTATTTTTACTTGAAAATAGACATGTCATCAAGGGTCATGAGGAATTTTGAATCACTCGAAAATGATTTTTTTAGAATTAATTATGAGTTTTCAAAGTTTCTGAAAAATCTACCCAGAAAATCCAGCATTTCATTTTTGAGAAAATGTAAGGGTAAAAATGGGATAAATAATCCACTAAGGGTAAAAAGGTAAAAAGAGATGGAAATAAACCTTTAGGATATTATTCTAAGTGATATGATATTAAGTGTAATATCATATAAATTATGGAAAGGGAAATAATCTGGCGATAATGTATAGGATATCCGGGATCAAGTCCGGAGTCGGATTCAAAAGGGCCGGTTGGTAAACACACAGTGGAAGGTACTTCAAGCAACTCCGATGGTTGGTTAAAGTAGAAAACCAAGGAAAGACAGTAGTCTATAAGGTAGTGGACTTACCCTACTTGCATGTAGCTGATATTATTGCTTGTATGTATATGTATGATTGCTATACTTGCTTGTTATGTTTAACATACTTGAATGATTGAAGCTCTGTTTCTGATTATGCTATAGCCATGAGTATGAGTATTAAACATTGAGCATGCAAAAGTATCATTATGTTGGCATGAGCCTATGCAAGGTAAGCACATCATATACTAGCATTTATCTTGCATGCATTGTTTGGTATTGTTTGCTACTGAGATTCCCCAGAATCTCACCCCCACTACCAGTCAACAGGTGTGCACTAGCAGGGACAGACCCTGCAATTAGAATTAGGAGGGGCGAAAATTATAGAAATGAACCCACATTTTTAGAAAATCACATTTCAACCTGATAAAAATTTAAATATTTTCACTTTAGTACCTCTATGAAACTATTAGAAGGGACTAAAGTGAAAATGATGAAACTTTTATAAGTCTGAAATGAGATTTCCTAAAAATGTGGGTTCTTTTTTATAATCTTAGGGGGGGCGGGGGCCACCCCTAGCCCCCCATATGTGTCCGTCCCTGTGCACTAGGAAGAACTGCTACACGTAATCCCGAAGGGAAGGTCGCTTGAAGGCGAACCGGCAGATGGAGCCATAAAGAAGCACCGATGGACGGAGACGTGAAGATGCACCAGCCAAGACGAGAGTCGGAAGAAGTCTGATAGGACTAGTTATGGCATGGATCTAATAAAGTTATTTCAAACCATTTGGTGTCTAAGGAATGGTTGGTCTTGTGGTTCAGTCATAAGTCGCCGTGAAAGACGGGGAGGCTTCCACTTGACTAACATATGTCCTGGCCAATATGTTTGATTAACTGAGTTAGATTCATTGTTACAAGTCTAGTTAATGCTTGATTTTAAGGTTGTATAGTTACTATGTAAGAGTTGTAATTATACACATATTGTATCACATGAATATTCCTTCAGGAAATTTTTAAGTTAACCAGCTTATGCCTAGGCATTTTATATCAGT
Source organism: Acacia pycnantha (assembly GCA_025563575.1). Lineage (NCBI taxonomy): Eukaryota > Viridiplantae > Streptophyta > Magnoliopsida > Fabales > Fabaceae > Acacia > Acacia pycnantha. Next base: position 5,685,293 of record JAMWYP010000030.1, on the reverse strand, counting down.
TACTCATTGTCCAAACGTTAGTACATGCTCTCTGTTCCGCATTACTCTGATGTAGCACCTCAAACTCCGTTGATTTTTCTAAGACTACGTGTCAACGGACACACTAAATGGTATGGAATTTAGGATGTTACATTTATAGTTCATTGACACGTGAGATTCATATATACTTTTTTATTTCAAATTATTAGTCAAGTTGGATATAGAATTCTATTTCCATCATGCAAATTAAATATGCACGTGGGCATCTGGTATCCATGTTGGCATGTGAGAGATTAGACAATCTTCTTGAATAAGCTTATACATTCTTGATTGCGATGTTAGGATTCAAACTTACTCAAGTTGTAACTATGGGACATAATTAACTCAGGTAAAAATTCATTCTACGATTCATCATTTATTTTCATATATATACTTCTTGATTTCTTTTTCGCCCTTGTCTCGTCAAAATAATAATCAATAAGAATAGTATTGAAAATCTTTATTACAAATTCAATGTTTTTAACTATTTTTATTGATACTTGTGAATTAGTTATAAGTAACTTATATTTAAGAGCCTGATGTATGTGCCTACATAGGCACGGTGAATACTTTGAGAACATCATTCTCTTATTGATGTGAAACCGCAAGGGGAAAGAGAGAGAAAACACTACAAAAAAAGAAAAGAAAAAAAACCATGTTTTGCAGCGGAACTTTTCCGTCGCAAAACATGCATTTTCCCTCACAAAAATAATTTGTGGGGATTTTGTGAAGGAAAATAGTCCGTCGCAAAAATTGGTCTCACAAACCATTTTTGCAACGGAAAAAATTATTTTTCCGTCGCAAAAATTAGTTTTGTGACGGAAAAATGTTTACCTCACAAAAATCTTGAATTTTGCTAGGGAAAGTATTCCCCCTCGCAAAATCCAGGATTTTGCGAGGGAAAATTTGTCCCTCGGAAAATTCTCAAGTTTACGAGGGAAAATTTTGCGAGAAATCCTCAAGTTTGCGAGGGAAATCCCTCGCAAAATTTTCCCTCGTAAACTTGAGAATTTTGCGAGGGACATTTTTCCCCTCGCAAAATGCAGGATTTTGTGAAGGGGAATACTTTTTCCTTGCAAAATCCAATTTATTTTAAAAAATATTGAAAATAATAGAAAATAAATTGTAACAATCATAAGAGTTTACATAGCAAAATAGAAGTTCTAAACATTATAATGTTGTGACCAAAATGAACTAAAAAAAAGTTTAAACAGCAGCATTCTGATCATCATTATCACCAGCATTGTCATCACCACCAGGAGTTCCCGAATCCTTGTCCTTCAATAGGAACTGGATAATGTCCTGGACGGAGAGTTTTAATTTGTAAGACAGAATTCAGAAGAGAAAAATTATAAAATCTTGCCAGATATCATACATGACAGTCTGCGAAAATATGTCCGACAGGTCACTGCAAAAAAAATGAAGAATCTTGTATCAGAGGAAAATACACAGAAACACCTGAATCATTCTAGACACGCTTTAAATATGTTGAACACCAGCATCAAACACATCTTCAAATTGACATTAGCACATCAGCTTTTATAGTGTCATGCCTAATGTCCATATCAATACCCATGCTTCTTAGGAACTTACCAAGCAATTTCTTAGTTTGACAAATCTTACCACCACGTAATATCTTTACAATTTACACAACTTAAGCGCCTCGTGAATGCACCCACAAATCACAATCATTAACGTAAAATCTTTATTCCGATCTAATTTAAACCTCATGAATGGACAATAGTAACCAAATATATTGTACTTTAATAATCATAAACATTTTACTTATCATATGATAGTTGTGGTTGATACATTTGGAATGTGATAAATATATTTTAGAAATTCTCTGAGCACAAGAATCAAATAGAAACTAACTTAAGTTTGCTGTAACTATAAGCAGAGAAAACAGCAACGAAGAAACATAAACATAAAGGAAAAGAAGAAACAAACTATATGCCAGGACTCCCTAATTCCAATTTCTGAAAATTTTAAATCATATACACGAGCAAAGTGTCACATTGATTGAATAATATTTCTCAAACTGTGTTGCAATCTTTCTACTTAGATCTAAATGTGACACTGCCTTTCTAATAGAATTAATTCCACCTATCAAATAAAGTAGTCATGAAAACCAGGCGGTGTGAAACTGACGGGGAAAAGGAAGTTGGCATCTATTTTGCAGGTCATGTATTAAATAACTACAAAAATTGACATCCAAAAGATAAACTTCTTTGAAGTACAGAAGCAATTGCATTTGTCATGAAAGCAATGTTCATAAACAATCGGGTATGCTCCACAGTCCGTAAATAACATTTTTGCAACAATAAGAAAGCCATATTGCAAGAGTTACTCTCATTTTTAGAAGCATGGTGCCTCATTATCATCAATTTGCCGTCTTAGATTATCACAGCACTCATCAAAGTAAACGCCACAACTTCTTTTCAAAACATAATAGACAGCATTATGAAGAACAACAATGTAAACAAGATCTTAAACATGATGTGGATATTATGTGTAACATCCCGTTTTCACAAGCAGTATAAATTTTTTTTTTCATCAAACATCATTTGTAAACATCAGAGTAGAGCACCAGAGCGATTGAGTAACTGATATATATATTAAAATACCCATGGTAGCATGTCTTGCTGTTTAAACAATGGTACAAGAGTGTTTCAAAAGTAATACGTAAAGAAGTCTTCACCGCGACTCCTAGGCGTGCTGCTTGTCCTTCTCCTCGATCCTCGGTCCACCCAACCCTGAAGCTATATTAAGGGCTGAGGTCCATGCATCGAACCCCAGGTAACGGTTAACCTCATGATTACATACATCATATATGTACAACAGACACTCATAGGATTTTGGCAACATTTACTACGGTCAGACATAAGGTATACATATCAGATATGTATGGCAATAACAATATAAATGGATGACGTACAAATAGTACAGTCGGAGTACAGATAGTAGTACAATCAGAATACAGACAATAGTACAGTCAGAGTACAGACAAGATTACAGTCAGAGTACAGGTAATAGTACAGGCATGACAGACAATAGTACAGTCGGAGTACTGACAATATACATATATGCATACAATAAACATCAGAGTTAGTGTTACAGTACGCGAACGTACATTCGTTGACGGAATTTCGGTACGGCGGTTGGTCAGAACGTAATCAGAACGTAATCAGGGATATCCTATCAATATAACAACGTACTTGTTAAGGATCTATCATTACGACGGACATTTTTAGTCATAATGACCATTTTACCCCTGACCCCCTAATCAACGGAATTTCGCCAGCACTTCGTTACTCTGACCCTAATCTTCCAAAATTTCAACATAACTCCTACTCCAACATGGTTTTCGAAATATAAATCATATTACTTAATGATTTACATCAGAACAGGCATTTTAGGTAAAAATTACCATTTTGCCCCTGATGCCCCTAATCGGCGGAATTTCGCCAGAGCTTCGCTATTTTAACTCTAATCTTCCAAAATTTTGCCATAACTCCGACCCCATCATGATTTTCGAAATAATGACTAAAGTACCTGTAACATCCCAATTTCAGAGCCATTTTTTTTTTAAAACATCAGAGTAGAGCATCGGCGGAATAAAAACATTGAGTAACTGATTATAACAATAATGGTGGCGTATCTTCCTGTTCATAAAGATTAATACATTATCTGATTATGACTTTATATTTCATCGGCCGATCACTACTCGGTCTTCACGTGGTCTTCATCTTCATGTGTGATGTCTCGCTTCTGCTACTCTTACCCTCCGTCCATGGTCTCTCTCTCCGCACCTTGTTATGATGCTATAGTAAGAGCTGAGATCCAACGTTCACCGGATCTCAGGTAACGGTTAACCTCATGCTTATATAACAGTATATGATCAACAGATATTTCTAAAAATACAGCAATGATATATATGATCATTAAATAACAACTGCCCTACAAGCAAAGTTATCTGTCTGCACTTTAATTGTGTGCCACGATGTACTTGTCGTGTCCGTAGCGCTAGGAAAACATGACGGTATTATACTTAATATAACCCGTAAAGTCGTAAGTGATTATCTAAGTTTATTACCTTAGTCATCGTGCATGGCCCGCAATGCAGTTCCACCCATGGCTTATGAAACTATCCATATCATATATAAGCATACTATAAGCATCGAGTCGGTGTTACAAGATGCGTCGCGAACGTACCTTCGTTTGATGGTACTTCGGTACTTTGGCATTTTAGGTAAAAATTACCATTTTGCCCCTATACCCCAAATTGGCGGAATTTCGCCAGCACTTCGTTACTCTAACAAATTTTCTTCCCGAAATTTTGCCAGAACTTCGACGCAACTATGATTTTCAAAAATAATGACTAAAATAGCCCTCCCATATGATACCCAAATCATACTTAAAATTTAAAGGCTATCCTAACATTATAACCCCTACTTTTGAAAAACTGCGAAAGCTTCAACTTTTCGACGACTCGATCCCTACTATGTTTACACCTCTGCATATTTTTTCAAAGCAAACAAGGATCAAAACATTTGTAGGAATCTTGTCACCTACTTCCTAAATCTAACTAACAATTCTACTAATTACTAAACTAAAAACTAAAGCCCGAAAGACTTACCCGTTGAAGATTTCCGGACAATTCTACAGGGCTTCGCTGCAAGATTTCCAGAGCACTGCTCTCTTCTTTCTCTCTCTAGCTTTTTCGGCCAAGAGCAAGAAAGGGAATGGTGTGAAAATGAAGAGGAAGGGGGGTATTTATAGGATTTTGAAGGGACAAGGTGGGAATTTTTAAATTGTTCACTTTATGCCCGGTCCACTAGATTTTCCCCGATCGGTACCCGATTCGCGTGATTTCGGAGAAATCTCAAAATTCTGGATTTACAACTTTGAAGACATGTTCTCACTTATTAGAAATGTCCAAGTTAACCTAAATTTCGATTCCATATAGGGTTCCAACTGTCAGTCTGAAGTTCCTTGAAAAACGTGTCCGTACGGTCCTGTCGAATTCGTTTTCGGGACCACCAATCTCTTGAAATAATTCACTGATTCCAAATATGTCTAAATAAATTCAAACCCATTCCTAAATGTTGAGTTAGAATTTATTTTCCTTATTTCAAAAATATGCCTATATGCATTTTTCCTATTTTGTTTTATTAGGCAAATGCACAAACGGCCTCTAATTAACTTCCGAAGAGGTCACTTAAAGGTAAAAACTCACCGATCAATATTTTACCTTGAATTTGGAATTCCCATTCCTAGATCTCTAGATAGGATCCGTTTCCTAATTATTTAATTACTATTCATCTATTTCACTTTAAGGAATATTAAAATAGAGTTTATTATTTTTGTAACTCTTATATAATATTTTAATACATTTTTCCCCTCTTCTCCCATGGATGTCGGCAGCACACTTATATATTATATATAATTATTTTATTTTTTAATTTAATTAATTAATTAATGATTTATTTATTTTAATTTTCCAAAAATTCCACAAAATTACCTAATTGGTCCATTCTTGTATTTAGGCTTAAAAATACCTAAACTCAACTATTTTTCTCCAAAATTTTCAATTAATTAATAAATATATTTTTACTAATTTTAAGCCAATTACCACTAATTTTTGAGTTTTACATAATTATTTCATAATTTATTTTGCTCAGACTTAAGTAATTAGTTAGAAATTACTTAATCACTTTATTATCATTAGTTGATAATTTTCTTAATTAGAATGTCCCATTACCTCATTATTATAACACTGACATTTCTGTTTCCCCGTGTTCTGCAGTATTTTAGAATTTGTGAGGGCATTATAGTCATTACAATACTTTTGGAATATCTTTATTCAGTTTCTCCAAGTTTGTAATTTATTAAATTACCCTAATTAGAGATAACATACTCTCATTATTCAAATAATTATTTCACCGACTTTTAGGATTTTTCACAATTTTCCTAAATATTTATGTCCCTTAGGGGCATTTTGGTCATTTGGCACTTTGGCCCTTAATTTCTCTAATTTCCAAGAGATTTTTCCTTATAAAATAAGATAATTATATCTTATTATTTGATATCCCATATTCACCTACTTTTCATAGGTATAATCTTACCAAATTATGATACATATTTTTGGGGTATTACAATACCCCTATCATATGATATCTAATCATACTTGGAAGATTAAAGACTAATATAGCATTTCTACTCTAACTACCGAAAGAACTACGGAAGCTTAAGACTAAGTACCGAAGAACTTACTCGAGCCTTGCGCAGATTCCCCGAGCTCCTCCTTCTCTCTAACCTCTCTCTAATTCGAAATACTCAAGAGGAGATGGTGTGAATTGTGAAGAGCTTTGAAGGGCTATTTATAGAGTTGGCCAAGGGCAAATTTGCACTTTCTCCAAATTAATCTAAACCATTGGATCTTGCTTTAAACACATGGGTTCATCTTGGCCATACACCTCCTTTTCTTCCATCATCTTTCCAACCAGGTGACATCATCAAGGTGATGTCACTTACTTCCTCAAGAAGTTTTATACCGATAAAGTCTCCGATCGGTGTCCGAATCGCATAATCTTATAAAATCTTAGAAATCTGGAATCACAACTTTGAAGACATTTTCTCACTTATTAGAAATGTCCGGGCTAAATAAATTTCTGACTCCATACAGGGTTCCAACGGTCCTGCTGAAGTTTTACGGAAAAACGTGCCGGTTACGGAACGAATTTCCGGAATTATCAATCTCTGGACAAAAATCCACTGATTCCAAATATGTCCAGGAAATTCTCAACTCATACCCAGATGTTGAGTTATGATTTATTTTCTTCGAATTCTAAATCTGTGACTCTCTGCCTTTTTCACAGATTACTCTATTTCGTCTTATTATTAACTTCTTCTACCAATCTCAGAAACGGCTCCAGGTACAGCTCAATTCGAGATAAAAATCCACTCAGTAATAATATACTCTGACTCCAGAAATCTTGTTCCTGGTTTTCTAGATAGGATCCAATTCCTATCGGTGTTTATTTACTTTTTACTTTTTACTTAAATTAATTATTTTAATTAGGTGTTTCATCTTAACACTCCATCTATTTTTATTTCCTTTTTCCCCTTCCTCATGTCGGCACACACATATATTTTATACACATATATTTTATTTTATTTTCTAATTAATTATTATATAATTTAATAATTCTTTTTACATAATTCTTTTACAAAATTCTCCTATTGGTCCTTACTTGTATTTAGGCTCAAAATTACCTAATCTCATTTATTTTTCTCCATCTTTTCCAATTAATTAGCAAACATATTTATGCTAATTTTCTAGCCATAAATTACTAATTATAGAGTTCTACACAATTTATCACAATTATTCCATTGTTCAAGATTAAATAATTAACCAATAATTATTTAATCAATCACTTATTATTTGTTGATAATTTTCTTATCTAGAACTAATTAGTTCCTCTCAAAATCTGAACTAACATTGCTATTTTATCTCCCATGTAAAATATCAATAATCATGGAGTTAGTTATAATCTCCAAATACTTTATAATTGTTATTTTACAATTCTTCCAAGCTTATAATTTATTAAATTACCAAAATTAGAGACAATATATTCTCTCAATTTTAATAATTATTTTACTATCTTTCAGGATTTTTCACAATTTTCCTAAGTTATTTATGTCCTACAAGGGCATTTTCGTCATTTTGGCACTCTAATTTTCAAGAGATTTTCCCCGACAAATTTGATATCACATATTCACCTATTTAATAGGTATTATTTCTTAATTTATGATATTTTCCCTAAGTCAAATTTTAAGGTATTACATTATGATTAGTAAGCACTGGTGATAATTAGAATGTAAGATATCCAATAACTATTCCAGAAAGCTTATTTGGATTAAACAAAATTGACAGCAGAAAATTCCAGAGTCTAATCACTAGCCTCGTACTTACAAAATGTGGAGGAAGACAACTTCATTTATCTTTGTTCTGGATTCACACTGAACACTTGGCAAGTGACAGCTCAATCTTGCAGTGACATGTTTCAGAAATGGTTTTGGACAACTGAAGTTCATCTTAGAATCATTATTTGCTGATGGGAGATTAACATTGGATGAAAATATCATGATTAATCAAATGCATTGTAAATTTCAAGGAACCAACATCATTTAATGCCTTAACAACGCACCCATGTTTTTAAAACCAATAATTTTCCCCTTGCAGAAAATAAGATTGTAGGCAGCTGGAAGAAGATAGGATGAGGAGTTGCTATCCCTAATATTTTGCGAGCTTTGCTTATAATGAATCCCAGTTTATGAACAAAAAAATATATACTCAGAATTATTAAAGCTAAAACACATATCGAACAGAGGCAGGCTTTTACAATATGAAGAAAATACTCAAGTAAATACTCTATAATCAATATGAAGAATTGGTCTTTTAGTTCAAATTGACTATTTCTTTCGTTCAACCACAAAATGACTCTGTTCAACCACAAATTTCTTTCGTTCAACAAGTAAATAGAGATTAGTATAACCATAGCATTCACACTAATACTCTGTTTGACAAGTAAATCGCAAGCAAGGGATGAGAGATGGAGAGATTCAAATCTACTAAATCCAAAAAATCGAAGCAAGGCACAAGGGAAAATGACTTAGGGTTTCTGAGATTTAAATCGAAGGAAGAAAACTTACAGAGGACTGAGGTTGAGGGACGAGAGACGGGCTGAGATAATCGTGGTCTGCAGTCTGAGAATCTCCTGGACGGAGAGACGAGAGACATCGCGACACTTGATAATATACTGCTCTGCGCCTCTACGGTCGAGGGAGGAGGGATGGAAAGTCGGGAGACGGAGGACGAGGACAGGGATGCGCCGATGTGAGACGAACTGAGTGACGAAGACACACTGAAGAAGAAGACTTACTGAAGATTGAAGAAGAAGACTCGATGAAGACCTAAGGCTGAGTCGCTGAACGGCAGTAAAGAGAGGGACAATTGATTTGGTGGTTAGGTTAACACAGGTTAAGTTGCAAATTTTTGCACAAAATGGCAGACCTAATGCAAAGGTGAGAAGGAATAGAGTAGGGTTCTTGCGAGGGAACGGTCACCGTTCCCTCGCAAAATTACTAATTTTTGCGAGGGAACTATGGTTCCCTCACAAAAATCACGATTTTTTGTGAGGGAACAATGTCCCCCACGCAAAATGGGTGATTCTTGTGAGGGAACACTGATTCCCTCACAAAAATTAGTGATTTTTGGCCACCATTTTGCGAGAGAACTAGGGTTTCCTCGCAAAACTAAGTGATTTTTGGCCGCCATTCTGCGAGGGAACTAAGGTTCCCTCGTAAAAATCACCCATTTTGCGAGGGAACTATTCTGCCCGCGCAGAAATTACCTATTTTGCGAGGGAATCATAGTTCCCTCGCAAATTAACCCAAATTTGTGAGGGAAATGTTGTCCCTCACAAATTCCGTCGCAAATATTACATTTTCTAGTAGTGAAAGGGAAGGGAGTGTTGGAAATTATGCCCTATGGGCAAGTCATTGTTCTTTAGACATTTATGTTATTTAAAGTATTCTCTTTTAGTTATCATTTTGTTTGCATATTTACATTGATAACTGTATCCCTGGATATATCTAATAGATTATCCTAAATGTCCTCAGTCGGTCATCTACGCGGAGCGAAGATGAGATAAGACCGATATGACTTTGATTAGGTATGGAGATACGAATCAAAGTCATGGGCACTTGTAAGAGTACAAGGTGCTGGACCGACCCACTATGAAAAAGCTGTATGGATTTAGTCATAAGCTTATCTCATGTATAACCGCGTCACGACGCCCTATGACCTGAGATCATCATGGATTCCTACATGATGAGTCACGTATCTTTGACCTAGTCAAAATTCATCTTTGACCGGGTGATGATAAAGGCTAGGATCGGAATCAGTGGTTCTCATGCAGAGGAATGTGAGTGGTCAAGATGGGATTTGTCCCTCACATTTGTAGAGAGATAATACTAGGCCCCTCGATGAGTGAGTCTGAGAAATGTATGGTCATACTACGATGGAAAAGAGTTTTCATTTCAATTAGACTACTCAAGAATCGAGAAAGTAATGGTCAAGAACAAGAAGTTGATATTATCCATGCATCATCCTTGACCAAGTTATCGCGTGACAAAAGGGACGTGACATGGTTGTACGATAGGTTATATCGCATCAACGATCCCCATATGAATTGGGTAGTCGCAATGTCTTGCTAGAGGCCGCTTGCGACTTGTGGGTTGAGGTACGATATTGGCCCGTGCCAATCTCATGTGGGCCTACAGGGTCGCACACAAGAATGGCCCAACAAGAGCAAGAGTGTCCAGATTCATTGAATCTTAAATGTGTTTAAGATTTAATGAATACTTATTTAATCTAGGATGTGTGTGTATATATATATATTATTTATTGATAATAATATTATTATATATAGTATTTAATTTATTTGATAAATTAAATAACTATAATAAATTTAGATATTGTATCTCAGATTTAATTTTCGAATAAAGATATTGTATATCAGATTTAATTTGAATTGAAATATCGTATCTCATTTTAAATTTAAATATAAGGATATCATATCTTGATTTAATTTATAAATATAAATTAAATATGAAGGCCTATTAATTCGGATCAAATAGTTAGATTAGATCTGTTGGACAGATTTAATTAATATTATTTAATCCAAATTCAAAATTCAAAATTAATTAGATTAATTTTGAATATTTTAATACGACACATTAGGGTTTCTATAAGAGATTCTGATCTGGTCGTATTAAACGGACGAATGAATTAGACGGCCGCGAAAACAAAGCCCTAGAGAGAAAAAGAGAGAGACGCAAGAATACTGAGGCGCTAGCACGCTGCCGTCAGTGTTGGAGGCCGTTCGTGTGGATACCGGTAGAGGGAGAGGACACGTGAAGTCAGTTCCTGTCTTATCGAACAAGAAGGCGCTAGCCCATGTGATCAAGAAGCACGAAAAAAAGATGTCACCTCGTTCGACACGTACGACGTCTGCGGCACACGAAGATCGAGGCGCAAACGCGAATGATACCCTGAACCCTCCGCATAGGTATGATTCGGAAACCCTAAATCTTGATTTAAACGCTGTTGAGCAATCCGCCTAAGGGATTCGTTAAAAGTTTTTTTTCCGCTGCGTGTACGGATCCCAACAGGGAGCTGGGTGAGAAAGTAAGAAAGTTTTATTTAATAGTAATCAAGTTAAATCTAAATAAAATTGGGAGTCCTAACCCTATTCATGGAATACTAATCCCTCCATTCCTTTTCATATGGAACCCTAAACCGAATAACGTAAATCAAAGCGGTAGTTAAGGAAAACAAATATGTAAAAATTTTAACCTTTTTTAATAAAAATACCCTTATTTATGAGGAGACAAGGAATAAAGGAGAGAATAAGAAAATTATTATACTCATAAAGAAGATTGTAGAAGAGAGAAAATAAGAAAATTAATATTGTAGGAGTAATAAAGATGGTTGTATAAGAAAGATAATGTATGATGGAGAGAGAGAATGGGAAATATGGGTAATTAAATAGAAGCAAAATGAAAAAATAACAAACAAAAGTTAAGACATTCTGAAGAGAGAGAAATGGCACGCGGAAGTATTTTTTTAAGGAAGTGGAAGTGGAACTAAAAGTGAAAGTAGAAGCCGAATTGAAAATGGAAGTGGGTTTAAAAGTAAGTTTTGGTATATTCATGGGAGTGGTAGATAAATTTTAGGGAAATTTTCATTTAAATAGCAAATGAAATTGTAAAACCCCTCAAAATGTCTATTAAACTTTGTAAAATACTTAAAGGTGACAAAGACCAATTTAGGATTTTCAAATTTGGGTGAATTTACTATTTTGCGCGCAGATTTTAAATAAATTTTACAAAAAATGATCCTCGCCGGAGGGCCACCGTGCCGAGCCATCGGAAGGCCTGCACTCACCAGCCACTAACGACCTAAAATCTGGTGAGGGGTTTTTTTTTTTGGAGGGATTGAATCTTTTTTTAAAAAAAAAAAAAAAGATTGAATGAAAGTGAAAAGGTGGGTTCCAACCCACCCCACTTTCATGGGGTCCAAGTGGTCTAACCACTGGGTCACTTGATTCCTTTAATTATATATATATATATATATATATATATATATGCATAAACAAATATATATATTCTTCTTAACATTTTTTCCATCAAGAAACACACACTCTTGTAAATCTTATTACTGAACTTGTAAGTATCATTAACGAATTAGTAATTCTCATTACAAGATTTATTATAATTAACCCTTATTTGTTGTTTCATGAGAAACACTTGTGAAAAACTTTACGAAAGTACTGGTAATTATCATTACGGAACTTGTAAATAACCATTAACGAATTGGTAATTCTCATTATAAGATTTGTTATAATTGACCCTTATTTGTTGTTTCATAAGAGACATTTAATTTATGAACAACTTGACGAAAGTACTAGGAATTACCATTACGGAACTTGTAAATACCATTAACGAATTGGTAATCCCCATTATAAGATTTGTTATAAATCATTTACTTTTTGTTAATACCATACCCTTTATTGACAATAATATTTCTAATTTACAAACATCATGTACACACACTATTCAATCTTGTGAATCTCATTATATAAATATTATATATATAATATATAATTAAATTGGTTTGTGAGAAATTACTTTAACTGTAATTTAATTATATCCATAATTAAATGGGTAATATTGAAAATTACCTAAATTTTAAGAATAATTTAATGACTTTAACTGTATTTATTGGTTTGTGATAATTGTTAGTTGATGACTTACAATAAAGACTAAAGGAGTACACACACGATGGAAGTTACTTCAACTTTAATTTCTCCTCTAATTTTTGGTTGTTATTCTATTTCAGTAAAAGTCATGTCACAGACAAATTAAAAGAGATTTCAGAAGAAGAAGAAGAAGAGAACTTACTCTGCGAGATACAAGTGGGTGAGAATGGAACCCCAACCTTGATGGCTGAAACTGAGTTCAACAATGGAAGATCCAAACAGCACAATCTGAGCCTCACTGGTCCAACCATCTCTCTCTCTCTCTCTCTGCAAATCAAAGAAGTTATTGAAAGGCTTTAATTATTGGCAGCAGGTGGTGATATGATGAAAACGTGAAGTTAAAGGTTCCGTTATAGTTGGGAGTCAATTCCTCTATTTTTCATATATTAGAAGTTAAATTGTACCACTAAATTTTTTAGGGTGCTTAATGCACTTCCAAAATAGATCGGGTTTAACTTTATTTTCTCTTGTTCTTTACTTTTGGGGTTACCTTTCAAAACATAATCGCGGCCTCCTATTTGATTAGCAATATGAATCCATGCGTGTCTCTTTAGAGAATTAGGCTCTCTTTTTTCCCTCCATTAATTACATTTGTATGATACATCAACAAGAGAAATTATTGTGTGTTTCTGTTTTTTCACAATAACTCAGTTAACAATAATCCTAGTCAGGACCTCATGTATTTTTTTTTTTCCTTAAAAAAAATGAATCCTTTAATTAAGATCACAATATTTTAATTTTATTAATATGTCAGCTAATATTTAGGAGGTATCAAATCAGCTCATGAGTTATTATATTTTAATTGATCAGACCACAAATAATGTGGCAAATCAAGTTCATAGAAGAATTTCTCCATCGAGGCACTTGTAATTTATTACTCCTTTAATCCAATTTATGAGACACTTCCAACATATTTTATGTAAAAAAAAATTTAATGGCATGTCTCATAAGTAGGATAAAAAAAAAATATCATTTCTTTACCTTATAAATAGGATTAGAGGCGTATCACATATAAGAAATCCATCAAATTAATAAAGAAAAAATTAAATTTGTCCTTATTAAATTTTCTCTCTCTTTATTTATTAATTATTCTTATCCTCCTTATCTTTTTTCTTTTTCTTTTTTAATAAGTGAAATCATATTTTTCCCAATTTTATCATCATTTAATTTATAAATGGTTTTGTCAACCATCTCTATCTTTTTCTCTTTCTCTTTCTTTCTGACATGAATTAATTCTTTTTTCATCACATTTAATTAGGGAGAAATTGTTACATTGTCATAAATTACTCTCTATGTGGAGCTATAATAAGGACCCTTTTTTTCTAAATTGTATGTATAAAAAAGAATCAAAGTGATAATTTATAATAGGGAAAAGTATTTCTCCAGTCACTGGAGATAGAGTTATCTCCAGTGACCCCAAAACTACGTCGTTTTGAATTAATGAAAGGTGTGTTAGTAATTTTAGGTGAATTAATGAAGGGTGTTTCGGTAAAATTTATATGATTAAAAAATAAACAAAATTACAGAAACACCATTCATTAATCCAAAACGACGTAGTTTTGGGGTCAATGGAGATAACTTTATTTCCAGTGACTGAAGAAATCTATTACCCATTATAATAAGGAACAAAGTTAACTTATATCTAGGCACATAGTCATACTACATAATACTCCCTCCGTTTCTTTTTAAAAGAAATAAATATTTAAATTATGGGGTTTAAAATGTTAGTTAATACTAATAAATGTGTCAAATTTATACTATTCTTTCCAATTATACTCTTATTTATAATTAAAGAGAGTACATAAGAGATAAATTGTGAAAACTTATTGTAAAAAAAAAAAAATAAGCGGCATATATTTAATGGGATAAAAATGAAAAAAAAAAACTAGTTTAAAATTTTATACTGATTTATTACTGATATTATGAGCCTTTTAATAGGAATTAAACGCATTAGTTTGGTGGTAGTACTGTATTAGTTACCGATGGCGATAAATAAGACTAAACTTTCTTGACCTGAAATATGGTTGCAGACTGGCAGGCAATTAATTGAGTTGAATTTGGGAAAGAGGAATGATGGCGGGAAGGAGAAGGTCAAATAGTGTCGGCGAATCTAGTTAGGGCTTCTGGGAGGGGTAGATAAATGTTGGGCACCGATTTGGGTCACAATCACCTGCTCCGCTCCCGAAACCTGACAACCCGTACGCCACCACGTGGGGAGGGACGAGCGCTTGGATCAGACAACGCATTTAATTGGCTCGCAACTACCCTCAAATCCTTGGGAAAAGATATTCTCATAATCTTCTTTCTCTTTTTCTCTCATAGGTTCATGTGAGCCTTGATTGAAAAGAGGAAAGAGAAATTAAAGTAGTATTGTGATTGATTGGATGGATATGATTTAAGAATAATGAGGAATAATGAGAAAAAGATAAGGAGAAAAACTCAACCCCAAATCCACCTCGACGTGGTGAGGGACGAGCGCTTGGATCAGACAACGCATTTAAAATTAATAATAAATTAAATAATTCTGGCAAAAAAAATATAAGTTAAATAAAAATTTGGTATAATATTTTATATATTTATGATTAATTAATTTCAAATTCAAAAATTTTAAATATTTAATAAATCTTGTTATAATTATATCTTTAGCCTTTTTTTTTAACAATTTTAATTAAAATTACTTAACAACTAATAATTTAATATTATAAATATTAATTTTAGGGACAAACACTTCTCATGTTGTAGGAGAAGTGTATTCTCATGTCACACACACATGAAATGATGGGACTCACATATATATAATTAACATTATATATATGTGTGGGTCCTACCATTTCATGTGTGTATAGGAATCTTTTCCTTATCATGCAACATGAGAAGTTTAAACCCCTTAATTTTAATATAAAATGATAAATATAATATTAATAAAGTAATAATTTATTTTTAATTAAAATAAAATAATAAATATTATTATAAATATTATTTTAGTAGAAAAATTTAAATATAATATTAATAACTAATAATAAAGTTTTAATAAATAATAAATAAAATTTTTAATAATAAATAAAATTTTAATGTTATACAATTTATGAATATAATTGTTCTGGTGTAGAACACAGATTGTCTAGCCCTGAGGGGCTAGGATGTTGGTGTAGATGGGGACTTGACCTAGAAGAGATTCCTAGGGCCTACGTACCCTGAAGAGGGATCAAAGTCCACGTAGTTCGAGGATTGATGGATGAGGCGTTTAGCCAGAGGGGTCTGTATGCTCTGAGACGGCTGTCTGTGAATAGCCGGAGCGTAGACCGTTGTAGAAGATAGATGTAGAAGATAATAGATAGATGCTGATCTCTTAGGTTCACGCTCTATATGTAGATGGCTCCCACGTTGTGCGTGTCCAAGGATCGTGCAAACCGCCCTGGTCATGGCTGGGTCCCACAGTTAGTGGGTTGTGATAGTGATATAGTGGGCCTTGACTAGGTCCATAACAGTTGCCCCAAGCTCGGTAGTTCGGTCTCGAACCGCCGAGATTAGTTGTTTGATTGACTGCGCCATACGGACTTGGCCGAGCTATATCCAGTGTGCGCAAACTGTGGAGTTTGCTCATTTCAAATGCTTGTTCGAGTTTGCTTTAATCCCGGTTATTGACAACTGTACAGTAATTGCCCCCAGCCTGGTAGTCCAATCTCGTGGTGTTCGATTTTTTTTCTGGATGATGTTGGGTGGGGATCGCGGTGACCAGATAGCCCCAAGTTTGATCGAAGCTGTCCATGACTCGTCCACTTCGATTATCATCATCACTGATTGCGCCTCTTCTCATAGGGGCCTGGAGGACCTTGCCAAGATTTGCCTCAGCAGATATCGTCAAATATAGCAGCTGCAATTTCTCAGATTCATGACTCTGTATTTTTCTTAGGCAGAGAAGCTGCGACAGTTCATGACGCATCTTGTAATGTAAATGGATTTCCACCGAAAGTTCCTCTGATCCATTGAGAAGGAATAAGCAACATGAATCATGAAAGTTTTGTTCAGTTCTGCACATCCCAATAAATGTGCGTATTTGAGAGGATGAAATAAATGCTATGCACTTCATGAACAACAGGCTACATTGATTTGCTTTTGTTTTAGCTTCATGATATTAAACCTCCAGCAATAATCAGAAAAGCCATCAAGCAATTTGAGAACCGAGATGAGTTCTACGGTAGAAAGAACTCCAAAATCTGGTAGGCAGCCCTTATTTTTCCAAGACTTGGCTTCTCCTGTTTCTTCTCGGTGAGGAAAAATTTCACATTAAGGTCAGGCAGCTGCAGTATTTATGGCGTGAGAACTTTGATGGTTCAGACCCTCTACCATTCGAAAGCATATGGCGTTACCCAAACCTGAAGCATCTTTGAGAGACAACTTTATCCGGCACTAGTTGACGTCGACTCTCTTGCAACTGATTGGACTACTTCCTTGTTCGTATCTTCATCTAATAAAACTGTGTTTCCAGGGAAGTAGGAGAACAATTGTTTGATTGCAATGAGTATCATCCACACGGCTGTACGAAAACCAGCTGTATTATCTTCTGTGGAATCTAAATGGAGGCACGGATCATTTGCTCCAAGTGTACTCCTATCAATTTTAGCAACGTCTCAGTTGAAAAGTCTATACTTCGAAAGGATTTGAGGGATCTCACATGGAGCTTGCTGCTTACAACTTGCTTTGTGTTGTATTGCGTTCAAATAATAACAGAGATATCCTATCATCAATGTCGAGATTGTCCCACTGTAACGATGCAAATCTGTTCTTCGGGGCCTATAGAAAGGAGATAAAAATATGCTTGCATGGGGGAATATCCCCAGAGCTCACAAACTCGGATCAAATTTAAAGCCTGCCTCGCTGCATTGAGATTCCACGATCGATTTGTTCTGTGATTTACTGTGGCGGACCCCGACGAAAGTTTTGATTCCGACGCCATGTAATACTAGAGTCACCAATTCAACGTGTCTTTGGAGACTATGCAAGAGTGGAACTTAATTTATTTATGTTAAACAAGAAGGACGGATGATGCTGAGATCTATTTTCGTGCTCTCCCTCCTCAAGCTAAAAACAAAGTTAAATGTGCAGCTTGGCATGGGACTTAAAGAATACAAGGCATGGATTTTCTTGAGAATATGAATGAACTCAAGAACTCGATTATGTCACCAGCGACCTGCCTTTTAATAGCGCCATGAGTTTATATATGAGACTGGGCAAACCTGATAAGGTACCTTCATTAACGGATTATGCGAGAACAGCAGAAGCTTAAGACAGACCTTCGATGATAAAGTTACCAAGGATTTGGGTGAACTTTCTATGGTTTATGTGAACCTTCCAATGGTTTCACGTTTTTACAAATGTTGCATCCTCGGGAGAAGTTACTCGCAGAACTCACAATTCCACAGTTCATGGAGCTTATTGTCGTGACCTTACGAAAGCCAATAGGCTTCTTCAACACTATCACGGTCTCGGGATTCATAACAATTATTAATTGCATTGCATTTTCTTATCAGAAGAGGATTGCAAGCCTAAATCAAGTCATGAGAAGGCGGACCCGGATACACCAAATCTTGTTAAAATCCCGGCTCCGTGTGAATTTTTGAAAAGGCGGACCCCGGTTATACCGAATCTGGTTAAAATTCCGGCTCCGTGTTGCGGCGGCAATCCCACTAAGTCTATTTAAATGATTTAATTTTGGGTAAACAAACCCATTTAGGTTACACTGATCCCATTTAAAAATCGGGGCTCCGCGTAAAGTTTCGCCGGAAGTAAATTTGAAGGCGGACCTCGATTACACCAAATCTGGTTGAAATCCCGACTCCGCATAAATTTGAAGGCGGAACCCGATTACACCTAATACGGTTACAATCCGGGCTCTGCATAAAGTGTTGACGAACATGAAAAGAAGGCGGAACCCGGTTACACCAAATCTGGTTACAATCCCGGCTCTGTGTAAAGTGGAAGGCGAACCCCGGTTACGCTTAATACAGTTACAATCCGGGCTCCGTGTAAAGAAACTCTCAGTCGAGAGCATTGATTCAATCTCCTCCAATTGCTCTAACGACAAAGACATCAACAAAAGAGCGAATACAGGGTCAACCGAACCGGGTAATTCAAATACGAACGAAGAATAAAACCCGGCTTTTCGGTCGGAGGAGTTGTCTCGCGAGCTATCACGGCCGGACGCTTCCTAACTTACTCGGGATATCAAGCGGAACCGACATGCCGACCACGATCGAGTCAAAATGTTCGGACGTTTTGGTGAAAAACCAAACCCGGGCGGTGACAACTTCCCTTTATCCTAGGATGACCCGGTCAACGAACCCGAATTATACGAGGCGGTTTGAATACGATCCCTCACCACTTTACGGTTTCAATACCAAACGCGCTTTCGAGATTCGCATATCACATCTATGACCTTGGCCGGTCACTTAATAGTACTCCAAAAACAAATGAGTTCACTATATCGGTTCATCGTGGACACGGATGAAACATTACATTAATGAAAAGAAGCGGACCCGATTACGGTTAATACGATTCTGATCAGGGCTCCGTGCAGGGTCATCGAACCGGCACCCGGCCCAAGCGAAGCCGCCACCGTAAGCTTTCGCGGGTCGGGCGCTTCAAGACTTAGCCCGGTTTCCAAATTACGCAAGGCCGCTGTTATCGCCCTTGCAAACAAACCGGAGACCGGATGATCAAAGAAGAAGAGATCTTGGCGATCATAAAAAGAAACAGACAAGTTTCAAAGCAAAATTAACCGGACTACATGTCAGGGGCAATTCAATCAGAAGACAAGTAACTCCGAAGTTCTTTGAAACTCGGATAGACACTTTATCAAATTCAAAATCAAACGAGTGGCAGCAACTCCGATACGATATCTGGATTCAACAAATCCACCCCGGCAGCCCAGAGACCTGGACTACCAGGCTGGGGGGCAATTACTGTACAGTTGTCAATAACCGGGATTAAAGCAAACTCGAACAAGCATTTGAATTCTCAAGAAATCAGGGCAATAACGGGTAAGATAGGTTGTGCTTTTCATCGGTGCAACCCGAGACCTATATTGATGAGGTGTAACATGATGAGAAGCACCAGAGTCTGCCTCTTTATCCTTTTGAGTATTAAAGGGAAGGAAAAAAAAGGTAGTCGACGGTGTGTCTGGATTTGGAACTGATCATCGTAGAGATCAGAATGAATATATAAACCGCCGATGAAGTCAAGAGCGCATGCTCAATTCTACTATATATGCTTAGCAATCTTCCATACTTGTACCTCGGCATGCGCCATGTAGACCTCGGCCTGGACCCTATCTCGGATTGTTCGTCTCGGAGGAGTATCAGCGATCGCTAGTGTTGAGTGTGATTCTGTTTCAAATAGTGGGTTGTATGCATTAGTGGGTATAGCAGCCCCCATATTAACAGATCCTATGGGCCTAGCAAAAGCCTTCTGGGCTTCCTTCACTGCCCTTTTGTCTCTGGACTTAGATCGAGAAGCAGGAGACATGTCGGTTGAGGGCATAAAATTTTCCTCAGTTTGATCGAGAATAGCTTTGATGAAGAAAATGAAGGGATCAAACTGATCTTGAACGACAAAATCGTTGAAACAACAAATATGCCGAGATGCATAGTAGAAAAGCAAAAATGTGTTCGCAAGCATTCACCAAAGCACCAAGATAGAACCACTTGTCCTAAGAGATCGTCCTCAAAGGATTGCGAAATCCTCTTCCGTAAAAGTGATTCTCCGGTATTTGAATCTCGCTTCAAATGTTCGAATGATTTGAGTAGTAGGAAATCTCGACAAATATCTTAGCGTTCTGACATCGTATCTCAGTATATCAGGACCTCGGTTTAGATATCAACTCGGATGGAGTTAACAATTCAAACCCGGTTCTAACCATCAAGGCGTCCCAGGCCGACATCAAGCACACTCCTCGGCCTTCTCTGAATCAAAAAAAAGGCGGCAAACTCGATCTCGGAGGTAGACGGGAAATTCTCCATCCGTGGCACCTAGGGCTCGAAGAAAAAGTCGAGCTCTCCAGTGAAGCAGTCTTCAAGACTTGAAGCGTTTTTGTTGGATGAAGGGCGGAGATAAGAAGGATATGTCGGCCGTGAATCAGGGTGAATCAACGATGAAAAATATAAACAGACAGGAGCTCTGCTTTACATCATCTATGAACCACGCTACTCACTATTTCTTTTCTTTTTTCTTCATTCAACTGGACGTGAACCTGCTGACTTCTCAGGATGTCAAAGCCGTGTTCTCTTAAATCTTGATTCAAGATTCAAGTACTCCCCAATAAGCAGTAAATTTGCCTTTACTTTCTCTGTCTTCTTTGGAACCATAATACGAAGGATTTTATGCAAAACAGAAACCCTATGAGAGACGGTCTGGGCTTCGATTATAGGCATCTGGAAGCCCCAGCCTTTGCTGCTCGATCAATGATCAGTGATAAAAGGAAGAAGGTACGCGATAATTTTCGGAACACGCATATCAATTGATTGGGCTGCGGTTGAATCATCTGTCTTGCATTGACCATTGTTGGTTGCGGAATTCAAATTTCTGAAAATTTCTACTTCTTAGTTGAACCATCGTTGGTCACAGGAATCGAATTTTAACGATCCCCACGGTCGGCGCCACTATTCTGGTGTAGAACACAGATTGTCTAGCCCTGAGGGGCTAGGATGTTGGTGTAGATGGGGACTTGACCTAGGAGAGATTCCTAGGGCCTACGTACCCTGAAGAGGGATCAAAGTCCACGTAGTTCGAGGATTGATGGATGAGGCGTTTAGCCAGAGGGGTCTGTATGCTCGAGACTACTGCATGTGAATAGCCGGAGCGTAGGCCGTTGTAGAAGATAGATGTAGAAGATAATAGAAAGATGCGATCTCTTAGGTTCACGCTCTATATGTAGATGGCTCCCACGTTGTGCGTGTCCAAGGATCGTGCAAACCGCCCTGGTCATGGCTGGGTCCCACAGTTAGTGGGTTGTGATAGTGATATAGTGGGCCTTGACTAGGTCCATAACAATAATAATAAGAAATAATAATATAATATTTTTATTTTTAATTAAAATTATTTAATATCTTAATATTATAAATATTATTTTTAACATAAAATTTAATAAATTCTTTATTTTTACCACGAAATTTGCCACACAATTTTGTGGGTAACATGTATTCTCTCATTATTTACAGATTAATATGTGTAAGTTGAGTTGCGTATGAGATAAATTTACAGATTAATATTTATAATTTTTTTTTGCTCAAATTAATATTTATAACTGAAGCTACCTTATTTTTTTTATAGTCAAACATGTAAATTAATATTCCTATCTCTAATTTTTAATATAAGATTCATTTCGCAATTTAATTTCTTTATTAAAATGAGTAATATATTAAGCACAGCAGGAATCCGTAAACCCTACTAATAGGACATGAAATTTGAGAAACTTACATGTGTATTTAATTTTCCTGTTCGATCCGTACATGTATCTTTCATTATTTTTTGTTCTTGCTCACCTGGTTATTTAATTTTCCTGCTCGATCCGTATACATGTATCTTTCATTATTATTATTTTTGTTCTTGCTCACCTTCCTTTCTTTTATGACATAGAAGTACTATTTGCTGGAAAGGTGAAAAAAGATTAACAAGAAAGGTAAAAAAAAAAAAAAAGGAAAATTCATCTCAGGGTTCAAATAATCAAAAAATTATTAAAGAAGATTCAAAAAAAGTCACATGTCAAAAATTGTTAACATGTACTGATAAAGTTATTAATAGGTACTTATTTAATTATTAACGAGTACTGATTTAATTGTTAGGATATTGTTGTTAATGTCTACTGATTTTTGTTGTTGTTATAAACGTCTGCTGATATAATATAGTTGTTAACGTATAAAATAATACTAAAAAATGCCTTAAAATATTTTTTGATATGTAACTTTTTCTTCAGTCTTTTTTAACAATTTATGATTAGTTTTAATAGTTAACATAAATGAATTTTTATTTATTTATTATAACTAATACAAGCAAAATTGTAAAAGAATGTGAAATTAGACTTATAATAATAACTAAAACTTTTAGTCAAAACAGTTGTATAAATAGGATCATAGTGATTGTAATTATTATGGTAATTAATTGAATTGAAATTAGGAACTGAGACTGTTGGGGGCGTGGGGGATAGGGTTCGGATCGTCTCAGTATCCTTATTCTCAGCGTCTCTCAGTAGCTCAAAATCTTGATTGTCCACTTGATCCCAACGCTCAAAATTGAGACACGTTAAGTACCTTCTAAAAAAAATATTTAATGTAAAACAAATTAATTATTCTCTAACAGTTCAAAAACAGGACTGGCGTTATTGTCTCTAGCTCGCAGACAAAGACACGACTCTTTCTCTGTACTCAGGCTCTCAGCTCCACAGGTCTCTAGCATTCATCCAAAATTTTAAGATTTCATTTCATCTATCTGTTCCGCCATGAATCTCCCTTATTTATGAACATCTATCTATCGAAATCCTATCAATAATCAGAATCGATTATTCTTGCCGGTGAAATGCTATTTCTGACGCTAAACACCTCCCAAGCAACCGATATCGCTGCAAATAATCCCAACCAAAGACAGAATAATAGATTTTGGAAAATACAAAGGCAAGATGCTAGGAAGCCTCCTGTCTTACTATCACAAATGGGTCTCGAAGAATTTTCGTGCATGCGACTTTAATGGGCAAATTTAGCAGACCAAGTCCTGCAAGACCCAATTTACAGAGACTGAATCGAGTAGGAGGTCACTGAGAATTTGTTGAACGGCAATTGATCTAGGGCCGTGTCTTTGTCTGCAAGAGACAATAACGCCAGTCCTGTTTCTGAACTGTTAGAGAATAATTAATTTGTTTTACATTAAATATTTTTTTTAGAAGGTGCTTAAAGTGTCTCAATTTTGAGCGTTGAGATCAAGTGGATGATCAAGATTTTGGGCTACTGAGGGACGCTGAGAATAAGGATACTGAGACGATCCGAACCCGTGGGGGATAGGGTTGGGCACCGATGTGGGTCACCATCTGATGACTTATATTCTGACACGTGGTAACAGGACGAGATTGTGGACCCGACGTCGCATTTAATTATCATACACCTACCAACAACTAACCAACATCAGTCTTCATGCACAGCACTGAACTGTACGCACCCTTTCTTTCTCTTCTTCTCCCATTCCTATTCATCTTATCTAGATTCTAGAGCCTTCTTGCATTAGTAGTAATAAATGTTTGATTTAATAATAAAGATCAGAGAGAGTATTACGTAAACCACGATTGAAAAATCGTTTTTGAATACTCTAGAGCTTCCCAAACGAGCAAAATCTTTGCTTTTTCCCCTAATAAATTCTTCTCTTTGCAAAAATCATAATATATAACAAATCCATTTTCATGGTTTATTAAACTAAAATATGGTAAAAAAATTATTAAACTAAATCATAGTATTATCTATAATTTATACATAACAATGAAATAAATAAATATACACAAACTCGTCTAACAAAAATATGAGGGATATAAACATTTGATGATTTTTTTTTAATACTTTTATCTATATTTAATTACTTCTTTCAGTCTTTAATATAAGATATATTTACCTAATTTGATTGAATTAAAAAAGTTGATTAAGATTGTTAATATGACATGTATTTTCTAAAATACTTTAATCACTTCGTTTAACTCCCTCATTCTCTCTTCTCCTTAATTATTGTTGACAGAGTATCAATAAAGATAAATTAGAAAAATGTTGATAAAAAAGTTGGGTAAATTATATTTACAACCTAGATCAATTCCTTAAATATGTTTTATATTAAAAAGGAAAAAGAGTTTATGTATTGCTTTTGCACTATATACTTTCTGTCATTGCCTTTTTTTCATATATTCATTTTCTTCCACTTATTTAAACAAAATATTAGTATAGGCATCTCTTCTCTTATAAATAGAGGTATAAATACAATTAAGATGTTAGGTGACTAGGTGTTATTGCGAAATACCGGAAGTGCTGGATATCGCTTTAGCCTAAATAGAAACATGTGTGACCCAAAAAAAAAAAAAGAGAACTTGTATTAAATTCAAATTTGTTACTTTTTTGAGTTTTTTCATTAAAATAAAAAAACAAATAAATTGTAGGGCCGAGCCCCTGAGAAGTTGTCTATATAAACCCACCCCTCCCTGCAGTAATGGGCACTGAGCAAGCATTTTGCAAACCACATATACATCAGATCATTTTGATTTGAAGAGATAGCATTTGTGCTTTTCGAGTTCTATACATAAAAAACAATGGCGGCTCCGATGATGAAGGTGGCGTGCATGGTGGTGCTGTGCGTGGCCCTGGTGGCTGCACCGATGGCCGAGGCCATCACCTGTGGTCAGGTCACCAGCAACCTCGCTCCTTGCTTGGCCTACCTCCAGAACGGTGGATCTCCTCCACCCGCCTGCTGTAACGGCGTCCGCGGCCTCCTTGGCTCCGCTCGCACCACCGCCGACAAACAGGCCGCCTGTAATTGCCTCAAGAGCGCTGCCGGCCAGATCCGAGGACTCAACCCTAAGAACGCTGAAAACCTTCCCGGCCAGTGCAGGGTCAACATCCCCTACAAGATCAGCACCTCCACCAACTGTGCCACGTAAATATCTATATACTTCCTGGTCACTTAGTTGATTTTTTGCGATATTTAGACTTAATCATAATATTATATAATTAGTTTATATAACAGTTTATAAGTCACACAATTTAATGAGTAAAATGAGCCTTATTTTAAAAACTCACTGGATAGACTATATCTATATCTATCTGCCTCTCTCTCTATGCGCTGAAATGGGTTTATTGTGGTGAATAATGATGCAGCATCAGGTTCTGATCGATCGATGCTGATGAGAAGGTTTAATGGCGTTGAAGAATAAAGGAGGAGGAGCAGCTAGCTATATGTTAGAGCTCTACCTAGCTATATATGAGACTCTAGCTACTTTTATATCTCCATACTTGTTTGTTCTAGTTAACTATTGTACCTGTGGGTCCGTTGATTAATATGTGTATCAGTCTTCGCTGGGTCATGTATTAATCACGAATCTTCAATTCCAACCTACTGCTACTTTGATTATATATCGTCTTTTAATTTCTCTGCGTTTTTATTTATTGTTTTTGACACAATATATCCTATTTTTTATTTCAACCTATTGATTCATAAAACGTGATGGTAAAGGGCGGACCCAGAATTTTTATGAAGGGTGGGTATCAATGGCGGCCACCGATTTTTTTTTTTAAAGAAAGTTTTAAATGTATTAAGAAATAAAAAATATAAACAAGAAAAGAAAAGAATATCAAAAAAAGATTCATGAAATCAAGTGGATACTGATGATGTAATAAGAGAGACAATTATTTTACAAACCTATCATAAAGTAAGGTTAAATGCGGTTAGAAATGCAACTATATAAATTACAATGAAGGGTGAGTACTCAATAAGTTGAAGTACATATATTTTAATAATAAAAGTATATTACAATAAAAATAATTACAATGTCATCCTTTTAAACCTTATTTTTTGGAATTTTATCATAATTGCCTTATTTATCAATGCTAATTCTACCATAATTGTCTTATTATCAATGTTATCAAATACATCTTTTTCAATATAAGGCATTAAACAATCATTCAACCATTCATCCCTCATCCGATTACGAAGTGGAAAGTTTGATGTATTAAGGGTGTGTACTTAATTTAAGTGTAAGCAATCATTCAAACATGTATTAATTTTTTTAAAAAAAAAAAAAATCGCCAATTCCATAATTCAAGGGTGGACACTTACCCCTCTAATGCTATACCTGGTCCGCCTATGGTGATGGTAGTAATAGTATATCAGCCTAAGCATATTACCACTTCAGGGATTGAAATTTAAGTATTAGAACAAGTGCGTGGGCACAATCGGTAATTAATGCATGTAAAATATATACAGTCTTATACTATTATTTAAATTTATATAAATGGCGGATAATTCTTAAAAACTCGCTCATTTTCGTTTTAAGTTGTACTGTGTATTCTTCTACATCGCCACACATCTGTTCTCACTTCACTTCTCATGCGAAAGGCAGATGCGTAAAAACAGAAGAAAAAATAGGCAAAGAAAGTACCTTTATAATTTTCGTGAAGTCAGTGATATGAGAAAACAAGATAAAAGAAAACAAAAGACGAAGGTTTTTATGAATTTCGAGAATTCAAGTTGAAATTTGAAAGCCTATTTGAATTAGTATTGGAAAAGCACATGTTCTTGGGAGTTGAATTAACATAGAAAAAAATATATTTAAGTTGAGACAAAAAATTTCACATACCATAAATTTGAAAACGTATTGTTTACCTTAAATCACTTTGAAAACCTATCTTTTACCGATAATTTAAACATGAACTGAGATGTTAATGAAAGTGACTGCAAGTTTCTACTTTGTAACAGTGAAGAGTAAGGTTTGGTTTGGTTTGGGGGAGGGGAGGGAAAAAATTTAAAAGGGAGTAATTCTTGTGGGCCCATTATAAATAATTTTTCTCCTCTTTCCCCCCTCCCTCAAAACCAAACCAAGCCTAAGGGGAAAATTTGGCCGAAAGGGAAAAAACAAGAAAAAATGTTTATTTTAAGGGATTGTATATTATATATAAATATGTAAAATAATTTTATTTAAAGGTAAAATCTCACATAAATACCATAAAAAATAGTAAAGGACAAAGGGATGATTTCAATATTCATAATATCACAAGAGGTTTGGATATTTCAGCTGTTATTTTTGAAATTAAAAGGAAACAATGAAAATATCCCCCAGTAAGTTCTAAAACAGAGAGAAGAAGGTGCGGATGATGTCGAGTTTTAAAAATGGAGAAAATGATGAGCTGCATTAAAAATAAAAGAGAAGAAGGTGTGAATGTCAAGTTTTAAAAATGGAGAAAATGAGTTTAGCTTCAAAAACAACAAATTCTAATATGGCAATAACAACTCTATAAGCATGGATGAATTCCTAAACTTGACATGAGTTTACCCAATTCAACTTTAAAAATAATAATTTCTGATATGAAAATGACAACTCTTCATTTAAAAATAACAATTATAGTAGGCATAGATGAAATCTTAAACTCCATATAGGTTTACCAAGTTCATATGTGAAAATAACAACTTTTGATATAGAAACAACAGTTCTCCATTTAAAAATGGCCATTTGTGAAAATAAAAATGTATGCATGGATGGATGGATTCTTAAACTCTATATGGGTTTATCAAGTTTGAATTTGCAAATAACAACTTTTGATATGAAAATTACAATTCTCCATTTAAAAATAATCACTTGTAAAAATGAGAATGTAGAAATTCATATATTCGATATAGGTTTACCAAGTTCGTATTTGAAAATAACAACCCTTTTATATGGAAATGACAACTCTCTTTCTCCTCACCTCACACCACTTTCTTGTTTTGATTTATTCTTTTTTTTTTTTAGTTAGTAGATGAATATTTATGTCATTTCCTTTTAATTTCAAAAAGGATAGTTGAGGTGCTCAGACATTTCTAGTATTATGAATATTGAATATTACAATCACCGTTTTGCCATTTATCATTTTTAATGGCCATTATGTGTGATTTTTCCTTAATTAAACCCTTTTTTTAAAATTATTTTTGTAACGAATAGCACTAAATATATAAATATATTGCATGCAAATTGGTACGGACTTTTTTTTAAAAAAAAATTATAGAAAAGGGACGTGGGATAAGTCTATGGAAATTTTCACTTTACATCTTTGTAGCCATTTAATATTAAAAAGCACCCAAAAATTTTTACCTTCATTGTACCTCCTAAGACTATCCCAAAATCAAGTTTTTTTTCTTTGGGTTAAGGTGCAATTTTACACATGAAGTTTACTCCCAGGAGCGCCCAGCACCACGAAGTTTTTTCAGAGCAAAAGTACACACGACGTTACGTTTTGGGAGCAAAATACCACGGGCCGTGAGTTGACTGTTAGTTGACCTTGAGTTGACCGTTAGTTTTTTAACGGCCCGTGGTATTTTTGCTCCCAAAACGTAACGTCGTGTGTACTTTTGCTCCTAAAAAAACTTCGTGGTGCTGAACGCTCTCAGGGGTAAACTTCATGTGTAAAATTGCACCTTAACCCTTTTTCTTTTTTTGTTGAAAAGATATAATGCTCTTGTTTTATATAAAAAGTCCAAATGGTCTTATAAATTCTCTCATGTGTTTTATAAATGCGAATATTTTTTTTCTAAATAGTATGCATTTTTGTGAGTATGCTCTGTCTTATATATGACTAAGATGGTCATGCAATTTCACTTATTTTTTTCATAAATGAACATATTTAACTTGTAAAATAAGGGTATAAGTATTTTGCACCCACAAAATTCTAATTTTAATTTAATTATGGATGCAATAAAATTTTAGAAAGCGGCTTATGTAACATCCCATGTTTGAAATGCGGAATTTTTTTTTTTTTTCAAACAAGCAATCAGAGTAGAGCAATAGAGCGAAAGAGTACTTGGATTCTTAGCCAAAACATCAACCATTGTGTAACATTGTAATGATTACAGTAATCCTAAGGTTTAGAAAGGAAATATCAGAAAGAAACAGAAAACGATAAGATAGATAAATCTTCAGCGCACGCCTACTCCGGTACTTGCCTCGATCCACGAACCGTGGTCCTCCCGACCACGAAGCTACAAATGAGATTCAATTCAACGTATTGAATCTCGAGTAACAGTTAACCTCATACCCAAACAACACAAGATATGGCCAACGAGATATTCAAGAGCTAATACAACAAGATATCATAAGCATACTAGAGATGCATGATCATTATGCCGACAAAACATAAGCACGAGCAATATGTAAAGCCCCATAAGGTAAATAACAACAACGGCTTGCACTATTCACCGGTGCCACGATAATTAGTCGTGTCCTCAGCGCTAGGAAAACAAAACGGCGTTATCAAAACTATAACCCGTATAACTGTCAGTATAACGGTCTACGAACATATCATTGACATATAAGTATTTAAGATGTGCAAGATTAGTGTTACAAGACGCGTCCGTACCTTCGTTGGCAACGTTAGGTACTACGGCGGAAAACGTACTTTCTACGGAGAAACGTGCAAAAGTCCTACAGCGGCACGTCGGGCAGCGTAACGGCAGCAGAATCAGCGTTTCAGATATCCTATGAGAATAATGTCACTTTCATTAGTGATTTGACATTATAACTGGCATTTTAGGTAAAAATTACCATTTTGCCCCTATACCCCTACTTGGCGGAATTTCGCCAGCGCTTCCGCTACATAGGCTATTTTCTTCCCAAAATTTTGCCAGAACTTCGACGCCATCATGATTTTCAAAAATAAAGACTAAAATAGCCCTCCCATCCAATATCAAAACATAAAAATAAAGACTACTCTAGCCTTACTAACTATTGAACTAAAGACTAAAACTAAAGACCGAAAGACTTACCCGTTGAAGACTTCGGCAGAACTTCCCCCAGAGCTTCTCTCTCTACTTTCTCTCCCTAGAATTTCGAAATAGGCAAGAAGGAATGGTGTGAAGAAAAGTGAAGGAGGGGGGGTATTTATAAGAAAAGGTGTAGGATTTCTACGTCGGATCAACTTTGTGAGAATCGATCTGGACCGTCCAAAGCAACTTTTCCAAAAGTTTTTCCTTCTTCTTCCTTCCTCTTGGCCGACCTGCCCTCTTGCTGAGGTGGCACCAATTGGCCAATGGGAAGTGGCCATGTGGCCCTTCTAGAAGCCTACCCGGATGAATTTCTCCGATCGGTACCCGATTCGCGTAATTTCGGAAAAATCTCAAAATTTTGGATTTACAACTTTGAAGACATGTTCTCACTTAGTAGAAATGTCCAAGTTAACCTTTATTTTGATTCCATATAGGGCTCCAACAGTCCAGTTGAAGTTTCCTCGAAAAACGTGTCCGATCGCGTCCGGTTTCAGAACGCATTTCTGAAAATACCAACTTCTTCAGAAAAATTCACTGAATCCAAATATGTTCATGAAAATTCCCAATTCTTTTCCAAATGTCACAACATAACCTTTTCGTCCTCTTGGCTATCTGGCCTTTTCTCAGAATTTCCCTATTTCGTCTTATTAGGAAAATGCACAAACGGCCTCGGAATTAACTTCCGGAAGAGGTCACTTGAAGGTAAAAACTCACTGATCAATATTTTACCTTGACCTTGGGATTCCTATTCCTAGATCTCTAGATAGGATCCGTTTCCTAATTTTAAAATTACTATTCACATATTTTACTTTAATTAATTATATTATTATTTTAATGTTGCAACTTGCCAACTTGTTTTCTATTTCATTTTTCATTTTTTTTTCTTTTTATTTGGCCCAAATTTCGGTTGGCCTTTTAATTATATTAATAAATATTTATTTTTATTTAATTAATTATTTAATGATTTATTTATTTAATTTTTCCAAAAATTTCCAC
This sequence comes from Acacia pycnantha, assembly GCA_025563575.1. Lineage (NCBI taxonomy): Eukaryota > Viridiplantae > Streptophyta > Magnoliopsida > Fabales > Fabaceae > Acacia > Acacia pycnantha. Next base: position 5,653,863 of record JAMWYP010000030.1, on the reverse strand, counting down.
AAAATTATCTAATTGGTCCATTCTTGTATTTAGGCTTAAAAATACCTAAACTCAATGATTTTTCATAGAAATTTCTAATTAATTAGTAAATACATTTTTACTAATATTCCACTAATTTCCACTAATTTTTGAGCTTCACATAATTATTACTGAATTTCCTTTGCTTATACTTAAGTAATTAGCCCAATATTACTTAATTACTTCATTATCACCTGTTGATAATTTTCTTAATTACAAAGCCTCTTTACCTTCATACTCTTGTGTTAACATTAGTATTTTCATGCCTCTTGCATTTTTAGAAATTACAAGGGTATTATGGTCATTTCACTTCTTTTGAGTATTTTCCAACAATTTCTCCAATTTCATAATTTATAAAATTACAATAATTAGAGACTATATACTCTCCTAACTCACTTGGTCATTTAACTGTCTTTTAGGATTTTTTTCCATAAATTTTCTAAGTTAATTACCCTTTCTAGGGGCATTTTGGGTCATTTTGGCACTTTGGCCCTCAAACTCCCTAATTTCTTACAGAAATTCTACTTAGAAAATTGACTGTATTTATACAAGACCGGAGATTGAAATTTCACTTATCAGAAATATCCAACTTTTATTTATAATATTCCAGATAAATATCCGGGTATTACATTTCTCCCCCCCTTACACAAAATTTCGCCCTCGAAATTTAATCTATACTAACTAAACTTCGGGACATGAACTCTGGGTACTTCTCCTTCATGTCACTCTCGGTTTCCCAAGTCGCTTCTTCGGGTGACAAACCCTTCCAGACCACCTTCACAATCAAAATAGTCTTGTTTCTGAGCCGTTTCTCTTTGTGATCGATGATCTGCTTCGGCTCGACTATGAAGGTATTATCATGCCGTACTTCGACATCCTCGTACTCGATGACATGATCACTGTCTGGTTGGTACTTCTTCAATTGCGACACGTGGAAAACGTCGTGGAGATTACTCAGATTCGGGGGTAAGGCTATCTGATAAGCTACTTCTCCGCGCTTAGCGAATTCGAATGGTCCAACATACCGTGGACTGAGTTTCTTCCTCTTAAGCGTTCTGCCGACACCCGTTACTGGGGATAACTTTAGAAATACATGGTCGCCGACATAAAACGTTAGAGGTCTCCTCCTTTTGTCAGCATAGCTCTTCTGTCTACTATGTGCTGCTAGGAGTCTCTTCTTGATCAACGCGATCTGTTCAGAGGTCTGCTCAAGCATATCCGGCCCAAGTAATTGCTTTTCGGACGAATCTGTCCAGCACAATGGTGACTGACACTTCCGCCCATACAATGCCTCGAACGGGGCCATTTGTATACTAGCATGATAACTGTTGTTATATGCAAACTCGCCTAGCGAAAGATGTTGATCCCAACTTCCTTTGAAATCCAGGGCACATGCTCGCAGCATATCCTCCAGCGTCTGTATGGTACTCTCAGATTGACCGTCAGTTTGAGGGTGATAAGCCGAACTGAACTTCAACTTAGTCCCCATACCTTCATGTAACGCTTGCCAGAAACGAGATTTGAATCGTGTATCACGATCGGAGACAATGCTCTTAGGAACACCATGTAATCTCACTATCTCTTTGATATAAATCTCTGCCAATCGTTCCGGAGAATAGTGGATACTGATGGGAATAAAGTGTGCCGACTTGGTTAATCTGTCAACAACTACCCAAATTGTATCATGATTTCTGATTTTGGGCAGACCTACCACAAAATCCATGGTTATGTTCTCCCATTTCCATTCCGGCAGCTCTAGTCCTTGCAAAAGACCAGGGGGTCGATGGTGTTCAATCTTTACTTTTTGACAGGTCAAGCATTTGGCCACGTATTCTGCTACGTCTTTCTTCATTCCGGGCCACCACAGTTCAGATTTCATACTCTGGTACATCTTGACCATGCCTGGATGTAGAGTATATTTACTCTTGTGAGCCTCATCCATTATCTTCCGCCTTAATTCATCAACTGGCGGTGTAGATTCGCTTCTTGTACACGACCAAACCACTAAGTGATAGGTCATGGTCTTGGGTCTCACCTCGAGAGATTTTCTCACGTATCTCTTTTGCCCAATCATCTTGCTGCTGAGCTTTCTCAACTTCCTCTCTCAGATCATACTCCCCTTGACTCGCAAGAAGTGTAGCAAGATAGGCATCAGCAGGTGCGTGCAGACCCATGCAGATTTGGTTGGATAGATTCAGATCCCTGAAATCTTCCAGCAGTTTCTGCTCTTGTATCATCATGTATGATACCTGCACCGTCTTCCTACTAAGAGCATCAGCAACGACGTTTGCTTTACCCGGATGATACTTGATCTCCAAATACACTTCTACGGTTACACCGCATGTAATGCCTCCATATCTTCAAAGCGAACACGATAGCCGCCACTCTAAATCGTGTGTAGGATAGTTTAACTCGTGAGGTTTCGGTGACGAGAGGCATAGGCCACCACCCCGCCCCGCCGCATTAGGACACATCCCAATCCTTGCCCACTGGCATCACTTGTAGACAACATAGGTCTCATCTGGATCGGGATAATCAATACCGGTCTTGTAGTCAACCTCTCCCTCGATTCTCGAAACTCTCCTCACAATCATCTCCCCATATAAAGGGTTGATTCTTCCTCGTAAGCTTTGTCAATGGTAGGGCAAGACGCGAGAAATCCCGTATGAATCTGCGGTAGTATCCCGCCAGACCAAGAAAACTACGGATCTCCGTCACAGTCTCTGGCCGTTTCCAGCAGCCAAAATTCGCATTTGCTCAGCTTAGCATATAGTTGCTTTTCCCTGAGTATGCTCAAGTCAACACCTTTCGCAGATGTTCTTCGTGCTCTTCTTTGCTCTTAGAATAGATCAAAATGTCATCAATGAACACCACCACAAATGGGTCTAAGTGTTGTCGGAAGATACGGTTCATGTAATCCATGAATACCGCAGGTGCATTTGTCAATCTGAAGGGCATCACAAGGAATTCATAATGCCCATATCTGGTTCTGAAAGCCGTCTTGGGAACATCACCATCTTTGACTCGCAACTGATGGTATCCCGAACGCAAGTCAATTTTTGAAAAGACCGTGGAACCAGATAATTGATCCAAAAGATCATCAATCCGGGGAAGTGGATACTTGTTCTTGACAGTCACCTTGTTGAGTTCGCGGTAATCGATGCAGAGTCGGAAGCTTCCATCTTTCTTCTTTACAAAAAGCACTGGGGCTCCCCATGGTGATACACTGGGTCGAATGAACCCCTTCTTTAAAAGCTCTTCCAACTGCTTCTTCAACTCCTGCATCTCGTTAGGAGCCATTCAATACGGCGCCTTTGATATTGATCCTGTGCCAGGCATCAAGTCAATATTGAACTCCACTTCTCGGATAGGAGGTAACTCGGTGAGATCCTCCGGAAATACATCAGAAAATTCATTCACAACAGGGATATCCTGGAGTGAAAGGTCAGCTTCTGCTTTAACTGAAAAGAATACCATGAAAGCATGACATCCTTGCTTCACGCACCGATCAGCTTCTGTAGCGGAGAGAAAGTTCAGGCTCACTTCAACCTTGTCTCCGGCAAATGATATCTCCTTTTTGCCACAGTCGATCATCGCACCATTGGCCGTTAACCAGTTCAGACCGAATATGACGTCGATGCCGTGAAGAGGTAGACGGATAAGATCCACTTTAGAAACTCGTCCATCCACGTCAGCAGTACAATTCATACATGCATCAGAAGCTAAAGACTTTACACCCAATGGTGTAGATACTACAAGATCAAATGGTAATCTACAAGCATGCAATCCTAAACGACTTGCACAATCATAGGAAATAAACGAGTGACTAGCACCCGAGTCATACAATGCTTCAAGTAGATTTCCATTGAGATAGATGGTACCTTGAACCATCTCTGGGGACTTCTTGGCCTCTGTATTTGTCAATGCAAAGATCCGGCCAGTGCTTTGAGGTCTCGCCTCTGCAGCCTTCTCGGGGCAATCCCAGCTAATGTGTCCAGGCTTCTGACACTGAAACAGACTTGTTTCCCATCACAGTTGGCTCCTGGATGGTACTTCTTACATTTCTGACATGTCTGGGATCCCTGCTGTTTCAGATTGTACTGTTGGTAGGGTTTCTTGTTCCCACCTCGGTTTTCGCTCCAAGGCGCTTTCCTCTTCTGTGAGGCACCTCCGCGGTTAGACCCTCCGCGATTTGCATTGTTGCCTTCCTGTCCTCGGGACTTGCGCAATTCCTTCAGGTTGCGCTCCGTCAGTCTGCAAGATCCTACGGCTTGGGCCATCCTAGAGAATTGATGAGATACCAGCCTCGATCTTATGTCGTACCTCAGCCCGTTCACCAATCGGTTCGCTTTCCAGCTTTCATTCACATTGCTCTTCAGATACGAAGAGTATCGGGACAGGCTTAGCAGCCAATCCTCGGCTAGTTCATTCTTTCCCGGAAACCGGGTGGCTTGGCTTGCGAACTGGTTGACCCGGCTCTCGGTGGTTCTCTCTTTTGATTGCGCCTAGGTGGTGATTGGGATCTCTCGGACCCTCGAGCTCTTCATCATTCTCGTTGTCATCATACTCTTCTTCATTATCATTGTGGTCATCTTCTTCATGTTCCTCATTGTTGCGCTCTTCATCTTGTCTTTGTCTTTCCAAATTTTTCGCCATTAATGCATCGATAAGAGCTCTCTGCTCTTGCAAAGTTCGCTGCATCTCCTGTATGTCGTTTTGTTGGTTCAGGAGTTGATTCTGTGCATGTTGGCCCTCTTGGTTTCGTCCAACTTCAGGTATCGCTCTATCTTGAAGCTGTCTGCCTCTACCTCGACCTCGGCCTCGTCCACGGCCTCGGCCTCTTGGTGCACCAGCACCTCTTAGTATCGCCATTTGTTTTTAATTCTTTTCCTTTATCAAACAACGGATATATGTGTCAGAAAAATAACACAACACGTGGCATCAAAACCTATATATTTTCATATTAGATGTAATGTACATGTTAACGTATATTACATCATCCAGCTGGTTTATGACCAGTGGTTAAAATCCTTCGCGTTTGAAATTCATAACTTCATATCGGAAGTACACTCTTCTAATAGTCTTGCTGCGTTGTTCCGCCATCCAATGCTTTGATCGTATAGTGCTTATCAGCGTTCTGTTCGTAGCTAGAACTTGTCTAGGATGTTAAGTTCAAAGAAAGATTCACTCTCGAATCGTCTTGATGGCTTAACAAACTGGAAATACTTACGATTGTCATCATCGGATGAATGATCGATCGACGGGTTTCTCCTGCTCTAAAGGCGTACTAGCCATTATCTTTGTTCATCTTTACACATTTACACCAATGGTCGTATCAGTACTCATTTTCAAAAATATGCTCAAGTTAAAAGGCTTAAGAACCTAACTCCGTTATCCGAACAGAATGGCCAGGTAAGTGTCTACCATGGGGGCCTCACCGGGTTAGCAGTGACTTATGGCACACCCACGTAGACTAGCCTTGCCTTCGGCACCAAACTGTCCGTGGTAACATAGTTAAATACTTGCCAGAAAGTTTTGCTCTGATACCATAAAATGTAACATCCCATGTTTGAAATGCGGAAATTTTTTTTTTTTCAAACAAGCAATCAGAGTAGAGCAATAGAGCGAAAGAGTAATTGGATTCTTAGCCAAAACATCAACCATTGTGTAACATTGTAATGATTACAGTAATCCTAAGGTTTAGAAAGGAAATATCAGAAAGAAACAGAAAACGATAAGATAGATAAATCTTCAGCTGCACGCCTACTCCGGGTACTTGCCTCGATCCAAGAACCGTGGTCTTCCTGACCCTGAAGCTACAGCTGAGATTCAATTCAACGTATTGAATCTCAGGTAATCTGTTAACCTCATACCCAAACAACACAAGATATGGCCAATGATATTCAAGAGCTAATACAACGGTATATCATAAGCATACTAGAGATGCATGATCATTATGCCGACAAAACATAAGCACGAGCAATATGTAAAGCCCCATAAGGTAAATAACAACAACGGCTTGCACTATTCACCGGTGCCACGATAATTAGTCGTGTCCTCGCCGCTAGGAAAACAAAACGGCGTTATCAAAACTATAACCCGTATAAGCGTGCGTATAACGGTCTACGAACATATCATTGACATATAAGTATTTAAGATGTGCAAGATTAGTGTTACGAGACGCGTCCGTACCTTCGTTGGCAACGTTAGGTACTACCGCGAAAACGTACTTTCTACGGAGAAACGTGCAAAAGTCCTACGGGCACGTCGGGCAACGTAACGGCAGCGAGAATCAGCGTTTCAGATATCCTATGAGAATAATGTCACTTTCATTAGTGATTTGACATTATAAGCGGCATTTTATGTAAAAATTACCATTTTGCCCCTATACCCCTACTTGGCGGAATTTCGCCGGCTTCCGCTACATAGGCTATTTTCTTCCCAAAATTTTGCCAGAACTTCGACGCCATCATGATTTTCAAAAATAAAGACTAAAATAGCCCTCCCATCCAATATCAAAACATAAAAATAAAGACTACTCTAGCCTTACTAACTATTGAACTAAAGACTAAAAACTAAAGACCGAAAGACTTACCCGTTGAAGACTTGGCGAACTTCCCCGAGCTTCTCTCTCTACTTTCTCTCCCTAGAATTTCGAAATAGGCAAGAAGGAATGGTGTGAAGAAAAGTGAAGGAGGGGGGGTATTTATAAGAAAAGGTGTAGGATTTCCGCCGTCGGATCAACTTTGTGAGAATCGATCTGGACCGTCCAAAGCAACTTTTCCAAAAAGTTTTTCCTTCTTCTTCCTTCCTCTTGGCCGACCTGCCCTCTTGCTGAGGTGGCACCAATTGGCCAATGGGAAGTGGCCATGTGGCCCTTCTAGAAGCCTACCCGGATGAATTTCTCCGATCGGTACCCGATTCGCGTAATTTCGGAAAAATCTCAAAATTCTGGATTTACAACTTTGAAGACATGTTCTCACTTAGTAGAAATGTCCAAGTTAACCTTTATTTTGATTCCATATAGGCCTCCAACAGTCCAGTTGAAGTTTCCTCGAAAAACGTGTCCGATCGCGTCCGGTTTCAGAACGCATTTCTGAAAATACCAACTTCTTCAGAAAAATTCACTGAATCCAAATATGTTCATGAAAATTCCCAATTCTTTTCCAAATGTCACAACATAACCTTTTCGTCCTCTTGGCTATCTGGCCTTTTCTCAGAATTTCCCTATTTCGTCTTATTAGGAAAATGCACAAACGGCCTCGGAATTAACTTCCGGAAGAGGTCGCTTAAAGGTAAAAACTCACTGATCAATATTTTACCTTGACCTTGGGATTCCTATTCCTAGATCTCTAGATAGGATCCGTTTCCTAATTTTAAAATTACTATTCACATATTTTACTTTAATTAATTATATTATTATTTTAATGTTGCAACTTGCCAACTTGTTTTCTATTTCATTTTTCATTTTTTTTCTTTTTATTTGGCCCAAATTTCGGTTGGCCTTTTAATTATATTAATAAATATTTATTTTTTATTTAATTAATTATTTAATGATTTATTTATTTAATTTTTCCAAAAATTTCCACAAAATTATCTAATTGGTCCATTCTTGTATTTAGGCTTAAAAATACCTAAACTCAATGATTTTTCATAGAAATTTCCAATTAATTAGTAAATACATTTTTACTAATATTCCACTAATTTCCACTAATTTTTGAGCTTCACATAATTATTACTGAATTTCCTTTGCTTATACTTAAGTAATTAGCCCAATATTACTTAATTACTTCATTATCACCTGTTGATAATTTTCTTAATTACAAAGCCTCTTTACCTTCATACTCTTGTGTTAACATTAGTATTTTCATGCCTCTTGCATTTTTAGAAATTACAAGGGTATTATGGTCATTTCACTTCTTTTTGAGTATTTTCCAACAATTTCTCCAATTTCATAATTTATAAAATTACAATAATTAGAGACTATATACTCTCCTAACTCACTTGGTCATTTAACTGTCTTTTAGGATTTTTTTTCCATAAATTTTCTAAGTTAATTACCCTTTCTAGGGTCATTTTGGCACTTTGGCCCTCAAACTCCCTAATTTCTTACAGAAATTCTACTTAGAAAATTGACTGTATTTATACAAGACCGGAGATTGAAATTTCACTTATCAGAAATATCCAACTTTTATTTATAATATTCCAGATAAATATCCGGGTATTACAGCTTACTTCCTCTAATCTTTATTATAAGGTACCAACTAACTTTTCTCACAAACCAATAAAAGTAGTTTAAATCAATAAAATTGTCCTAGAATCTAAGTAATTTTCAATATTACTCCTACTAATTGCACTAAACTCTAATATTATATTAATTATTACTCTCACCAACTATCTTTATTAATTATGGGTAAATATGGAAAAAGATACCACTCTGGTCCTATTTATAAGTCATTTTTGACCAAAAAATTTGATCCTATTTTTAAGTCTTTTTTGACTAAATAAATGATATTGTAACAATTTTGCCCATATTTATATAATGGTAATTAAAAACTCGTTTTATCACTACGATTTTATGTTTTTACGATTTTTTTTCATTAAAACGATTTTACTAATTTTCTAAACGCTTTTATGTTTTTATGATTTTTTTTACGTTACGATTTTACGTTTTACGATTTTTCAGTCTCTTTCCGTTTTCAGGTAAAATCTACGTTTTCACTACTATGATTGTACCAACGAAAATAAAGAGAGAATAAAGAGTTGAAAGGTACTCATTCATAAATGAGGGTAAAGTTGAAAATTTACCCCATAATCATTGCGCTACCTACCTCTCCTTGGTATGTGTGATTTGATCAAAAGTGACTTATAAATAGGACCAGAGTGGTAATCAATACTCTATGGGAATAAGCAAGTGCCTTATAAAAAGGACCAAATAAACTTACTAATTGATGGCTTATAATAAAGACTTATAATAAAGACTAAAGGGGGTATTTGACACTATTTAATAGTAGCTAGAGAGGGTGGAGGGAAATTGTCCCTACGTTTATCTATCATCCTTGATATACGTGAAAGTGAAAGGGAGCCAGGTGCCACAGAATTAGCCTAAGCCGTCCGTAGTGTAGCTGTGTCAAGTCATTAACAATGAAGAGACAAATAACAGATTCCATTTAATTGCTTGTCCTTTGTCAATGGGTACAAAAGTAAATAAAAAAAGGTAATTTTTTACTTAGAGCCATAATGTACTTATTAGATGTTTGTAGAGGAATGAGACATATTTTTTTTTAATTTTTTTTTGCTTATTTAGATTAAATTATTCCTACTACAAAAAAAAAATTAAGGTCGGATAAAAAATGCCTTGTAGGCCGGCTTTAGAACTGATCTCGATACAAATGATCTAAAAAGTATAAAGTATGTTACTTTTAAAATATTCAGTCGTTTAAAAACTATGTTGGGAACAAAAAAAAATTTCTGGTTCATACTCTTGCCAACCATTCGCTTCTTCCTCTCCATCGATTCTCATCTCTCTCAGCATCTCTTACCGAAAACTCCATCATCGATGGTCCTTGGTTTTACTTTGGTAAGCTTTTCTAGTTCGAGGATTCCTATAGCATCTCCAGATTGTCCACCCCTCGCGGCGTCATCTATCCAAAGCTTCTTGTTTAATAAGAATTTGCCAAGTGAAAAACAAAACAATAGCCGTGAGGGAGGGAGAGGTAAGTTACCTTATAAATATAATCCCAAGGCAGACAACTTAGAAAATCAAGTGTGAACCGAGACTTCAAATACCTGGAATTTAAGAAATTAAACAATAAATAGGACGGATAGATGAAGATTGCAATGGAAACTAGGAAATTAAGAAGGTAGCGAACCTCTTCGCGATTTGACAGTGATTGTAGATCCAGGTATTTGAGGAGAGGTATCATGATAGGAGAGGAAGAACCAGATGACGATATCGACGAGGAAAGCAAATTGATCAGCAATGTCGAGGAAAAATATAAGATTCAATTTTCGTTGATGCTTCTAATAAAAATCTTCTAGACCGGTTGTTATCAAAATGAGGTCTTAAAAGAAAGAAAAAAAATCATTTTTCAAATTTTTTAGATCGGACTTTTTAAATATCCGATCTTAAAAGTAGATTTTTAAGACCGGACTTTTTAAACATCCGGTTTTAAAATTGTTAATATACTCCTTTTGATCATTATTTTAAGGTACTACCAACTAACAATTCTCACAAACCAATAAAAATAGTTAAAGTCAATAAAGTTGTCCTACAATTTTAGTAACTTCCAATATTACCCCTATTATTTTCACTAAACTCTAATATTATACTAACTATTACTTTCACCCACTACCTTTATTAATTAGGGAATACATGGAAAAATAATAATTAATGCTTCTTGAGAACAAGCAAGTACCTTATAAAAAGGATCAAATACATTTTTTAATTGATGCCTTATAATAATGACCAGAGGAAGTATTTACAAAACTACCACCGGTCATACTTTTTAGACTAGTTGTTTGGACTTTTTAAATATCTAGTCTTAAAAGTAGACATTTTAGACCGGACTTTAGAACATCTGTAACATCCCGTTTTTCAAAGGCAGTATAATAAAAAAATTTCATCAGAGTAAAGCATCGGAGCATAAGAGTAACTGATATTTATATTCAAAATGCCAACTGGCGGTACATTGATCCGAGAGGTTCTGAAAATAAATAACGACAAAAGTGTCTCCCTGGCGATCCCCATGCCGTGGCAACAAAAGGTGGTTTGCAGCCGGCCTCTATGCGTGCTGCTTACTCTTCTCCTCGTCCATCTGACCCTGACGCTATGTTAAGATCTGAGGTCCGCACTGAACCTCAGGTAACGGTTAACCTCATGTTTATATACACAACATATGCATTACAGATACAACAAACAAGCATATCCTAACAGCACATAACCCCCTGGCAGATGTGTCACACCTAGCTATCGTGTCACACTTAACAGCCGTTTCACACCTAGCAATCGTTTCACACCTAGCAAACGTATCCCAATACCCAGCAGGCATAACAAAAGTACATGAACATATCACAGAGCTATCAACTACCTCATATAAGCATACCATACACCTATCACATACATGCATACAATAAACATCAGAATTAGTGTTACAGTACGAGAACGTACCTTCGTTGACGGAATTTCGGTACGACGGTTGGTCTGAAAAGACCCTTTCTCACAAATCAACAATTAACCATAATGTTTTCATAAAATCGGATTAACATGTAATTATGGAAACCCTTCTTTCAAGACAACACACCTCGGGTCCTGGGTAAAAATTTTCCCACAAACCCTCCACAAATAAATCCGCGACTCTGGGCACAAACATCAAACAGAAATACACATAGCCCACGAGTCTTATAATCCTAACCCCACAACAAAGGGTCTACACAAAAACAATTTTTGCACAAGATATGATTGTGAATCCACCGTAATATGGTCGTGTACAAAATAAAGCCTTCGGAAAATAAACAGTCACCCAAAAATAGTTAATGTAGTATTTCAGAAATATGAGGGCCCTATGATGGCAATATATAAATCAATACAACACTATTACCAACAAGAGGCCTGTAAATTTCACGACATCTATGCCTCTGGCTGCTTCCCTTGTCCTCTAATAAGGTTAGAGGTCTCGCCTGAAAAATTTAATAATAACGGGGTGAGACATAAAGTCCCCGTAACCGAAATTAATTTATCAAATATGCAGGAAAGGATTGCAAGTCAGAGAAGCAGGTTTATTAACATAATTATAATATTTAACGAACGATAATAGAGAAAACTTTTTCTTTCGATAACATACATGTCAGGTTCAGGGCACAATGCTCGCCCACAAACCTGGAGTCCAGGGCACAAATTTCGCCCACAAACTCAAAGTCCAAGGCATAGGTTCCGCCCACAAACTCGGAGTCAGGGTACAAATTCCGCCCACAAACTCGGAGTCCAGGGTACAAATTCCGCCCACAAACTCAGAGTCCAGAGCACAGTTACGAACATAATAATACATAATAATTAATAACAATTAAAACCATCCCCACTCATCCATCCTGCTCCTCCTTATATCTTCTGGACGTGGTACAGCCTATCAGTGCTAGTATACCTGGCCAAGGTTAGCTAGTCACTTCAAGAATATTGTCCCCTCCCATGCCACCAACAATATACCGTAACAGGGCATCACAACAAAAACAACCCCAACAATAATATTTACTTAAATACACAGATTGGAAAAATACACTGCTTCACTGAAATAATTTCATATTCAAACATACACATAATTTTTCAAAACACATACAAGTAGTATATATGAAAGTAAGGCTTAGGAAAATACCTTACAGCCCAAAACAAGCATATAAAATAAATTAACCCCGGTTACCTCAATTCCAAGCTTAACCTTAGCTCGAGGAATACAACTCGCACAATCACCGCTTACAAGAAGGCTCTACATTTACACAATTAAAGCTTATAATATCCTATAACTTTAAAAAAAAATCAAATTCTAATAATAAAATATTTAGCAAATCAATATATATATATATATATATATATATATATATATATATATATATATATATATATATATATATATGAACCCAAAAGCTTTGTGTGTATGTTTATATATAATCATGAGTTCTCTTTTTTCTTTCTTGTGTGCAGCGACCTAAACATGTGTGTGTATTTATATATATAAAACCACCTTTTTCCTATCTTTTCATTGTACAGTGACGTGTGTGTGTTTCATTTTGTGTGGTGTTTTATACACACACACCAAAACATCAAGTTTTTATTCTACATGTGCAGCGGACTTGTCCTATATACACACACACATCCAACACCACATTTATATAAATATAAGTGCAGTGTTTTCCCTTCTTGTGCAGCCACTGCGTTACACACACACACACACGCGTAAGAGTAACCTTTTTTTTTCTCATGCAAAACGTATTCCTATATATATATATATATATATATATATATATATATAACACTGAACAGTGAAAGAACGAGTTGGAAGACGCAAACACAAGCTAGAAAATGGTCCCTGTTATGGTTCTTTAAAAAGCTATTCTAGCATATCTAATGCATGGGTTGCAGATCACTTCCACATGACAGCAACTCACTCTTTTTGTTTGTTTGTTTGTTTTTATTTTATTATTTTTTTTTTTTCAATTGCATCGTTAACTATATATTTATACAACCACATAAACACTCTGCTTCCTTTCTCTTTTTCCAGGGCAACGATTATATCCATTTATATCTACTTATATATATGTCTTATGACAGTAAAAATATATATATAAATATGACAGTAGTGTGTATATATATGTATATATTTGTCTAAAAACAAGGTTTCAAGTTGGTTTCATATAAGCTTCAGCAAGTCTTTAAACTTGGTTCAAGATGGAGCAACGCACAACAACATTTTTTTTCTTCCTTCCTATATATACATATATAAGCAGAGTTTTGAAAGCCATTTACTATTATGACAACAACATACCTCTGTTTCCTAGTTACAAAGCAGAGTAAGACAATGACTAAACTTTCTCTCTCTCGGCCTTCCTTCTCCTTCCCGTTCCCACGCTCCTCACTTCCAGCTTCTTGTTCTCGGATAGGAATGAAATGAGAGTTAAGGGAACAACACATAAATATAAACAAAAGGGTCCGGTCCGTGGAAGAAGGGGAACGGACCGATGGGCATCTAATGAGGGTGAGTCTCGAGAAAGATGCAGAGGTATGGTGTTCTGCTTTTGCGTGAACAGGCCGAGAATGAAGATACGCTGACAAGGAGCATTATGGCGTGATCAGAGTTATTGATTTTTCCCTGCACTGTGGTTTCGTGTTTAACGTTGGGAAGGCATCAGAGAATTATATATATATATATATATATATATATATATATATATATATATATATATATATATATTGTTATCCTAATTAATTGCCATATGTTGGGCTGGAGGGAGAAGGATGAAACAAATGATATGGGTATATATATATTCTGCTCCCTTTTCACGTGTTGGGCTAATAAACCAATTGAGGGTGTTTAAGAAAATGAAGACAATGGGTTGATGTGGGCTTGGTTTGCTGCATCTCATCCCCTCTTACAGGTTCAGAGTTTTTGCCAGCCCAATGAGATGAGAATGAAGGAAAATGAAATGAATTGGTTTATCCTCTTGATCCTCTTCAAGACTTATTTTGCAAGTATAGGATAATTATTAAAATTTAATCCTTAATTCCATATAAGGATTTTTCTTTCTCAATTAATTCTTCTAGGCCATAAAAGATCAAATCTATAATTTTTAGGCCTAAATTATTCCTTCATGAATTTATTCTTTTCCTAAAATAAATTAAGGGAAAAATAAGCCTAAATTTCCAATAATTATTCTCATAATTATTTTGAACCAAAATTTCATAATTAATTGCTATATAATATCCAAATTTTCAAATCCCAAAATTTGGGATGTTACATGGTCAGAACGTAATCAGGGATATCCTATAAGGAAAATAGCGCATTTATTAATGATCAAACATTATGACGGACATTTTAGTCATAAATGACCATTTTACCCCTGGCCCCCTAATCGACGGAATTTCGCCAGAGCTTCGCTACTTTAACTCTAATCTTCCAAAATTTTGCCATAACTTCAACTCCAACATATTTTCAAAATAAATATCATATTTATCCCTAAAACATGATATCTAAACTAACTTGGAAGATTAAAGACTAAACTAGCATTTCTACTATAACTACCGAAAGAACTATTAAAGCTTAAGACTAGGGACCGAAGAAATTACCCAGAGCTTCGCTACTCCTTCTCCAGAGCTCTTCCTTCTCTCTACCTTCTCTCTAACTCTTCTAATTGCTCTTTGCAATGGTGTGAAAAATATGAAGAGAATGGGTGGCTATTTATAGAAAAAATGTGGGGCCAACTTGGTATTTTTCCCTTCAATAACAACCATGGAAATTAGGGTTTTTGTGCATCTTCATTCTTGGCCACAAAAGGCCTTGGCCGAACTCCCCCCTCCCCCAAAGTCAACAAAGTGATGTCACCAACTTCTGCTTTTTGATCCTGTACCAATAAAGTTCCATGTTCGGTGTTCCAATCGCGTAATCTTAGAAAATCTCAAAAATCCGACAAAATAGCCTCGAAGGTCTATTCTTCCTCTTTAGAAATGTCTGGGTTAACTAAATTTTTGATCCCATTCAGAACATTTCGTTGCCTGCCAAACATTTTCGGATAAACGCCTTCGGTTACGGAAATCACTTCGGGTAACAACATTTTCGGGACAAAAATCAACCGATTCATAATATGTCCAGATGTTAGGCAACTAGTTCAAGGATTTCAAGTTATGACTTAGTTTCTATAGATTTTCATTTATCTGATTTGCTTTTTGGATATCAGATAGCTTCTTAGCCAGTCTAGTATAACCCTTTTCGGTTACAGAAATAACTTCGGAGGTAACCTACTCCGAGCTAAAAATTCACTTGTTTATAATAAGTCCTGATCTTAGAAACCTAGTTCATGGTTTTCTAGGTAGGATTTAATTTCTATCGGTTCTCATTTATCCTATTTGCTTTTTACAAAATATCTTCTATTATAATAATAATTCCCTTTTTCAACAAACCACAACCCTTTTCACACATACTCTTTCCTTTTCTTCTTCTTCAAACCGTCTCCCCCCCCTTTTATTTTCATTTTTATTTTGTTATTTAATTAATTTATATTATCTTATATAATTAGCAAAATTCCCTTATTGGTCCATTTTAATTAACATGGATTTAGGCTTTAAAAATTACTAGAATAATTGTAAACCTTTGATCTTGCTTTATTAGATTACATCTTAGCCCTTGGTAAATGATAAATTTGTCTAAATTGATTAAACAAGTTTAATTAGTGTCCTAATCACATGATTAGCAACTTTTTAGGATTAGGGACTTTCATACACTTAATCTTATTCATTTTTTCTTAATCTTTCTTGATTAATTAGCAAGTATATTTTATGCTAATTTAGCCACTAATCATTTAATCAAGGGGTTTTCACATAATTAACTTGAATATTCTCTTGATTCATGCTTAAATAATTAGCCAATAATTACTTAATTAATCACCTACTAATTTTTGATAATTTTCTTATTTAGGATTAATCATTTTCTCACAACTATTGCACTGACATTGGTATTTTATGTCCCATGCATTATATTAAAAATCCACGGGTCATTTTGGTCCTCAAAATACTTTTTGATTTTTGCCCTTTAATTTTTCCAAGGTTATAATTTAATAAATTACCAAAATTAGAGACAATACACTCTCTAATTTTTAATAATTATTTTACTGCCTTTTAAGATTTATCATAATATTTTCAGGGCATTTTATGACCCACAAATTCATTTTAGGGATTTTTGGCCCTTTATTTCTTCTAATTTTAATAGAAATTACCTTTGGAAATAAGGTAACTATAACTTATTATTTGAGACCACATATTCCCCTATTTCAATAGGTTTTATTTACCAATTTATGATATTTATCATAAGTCAGATTTTAAGGTATTACAACATCCGATCTTTAAATTTTTTTTTTTATATTTACAAAACTGTCACCGGTCATACTTTTTAGACCGGTTGTTAAAGGAAATGGTCTAAAAAGTTCTTTATATTTACAAAACTGTCACTGGTCATACTTCTTAGACCTGATCCTCTATAATCCGATCTAAATGAGGTGGTCTAAAATCCTTTTTTTGTACCAGTGTATATGCTACTTTCTGAAATGTTTTTTTTACACCCAATATTTTAAATTAATTAGTTTCCAGTTCTGCATTTAGAAATATTTGTCATGTAATACGAGAATCCTGAAATCTAATTAATTTGAGATACTGGATGCAAAAAGAAAATTCAGAAAACAACATATAATTTAATCTATATATATATATATATATATATATATAAGTCTCATCCCTCTAATTAGAGAGACAAACATGTAAGAAGCACATAAGGGAGAAGCACCTAATGTGAACCCATTTTTTTGGGACAATACATAAAGCGAAATGGAACACACTAATAACCTTAATAATTTTAAAAATTGTTATTTTACAAGCTAGATGAATATAATTTAATATAAAAATTTTAAAAAAAGCTTTTATAGACGCCCACTTAAAGAGAAGATATAAAAAAACAAAATAGTTAAATATAGAAATAAACTGTCACCTAAAATTGAGCCATGTGTTGCTGGAAGTGGGATAGGGATGAGCAAGGATCAGACTGGGTTAGGGGTTAACTCAAGCTCTGGTTTGGATAAAATCTCAAGTTGAATAAGGCAGCTTGTGGTTTGGTTTGGTCTAGCAACAACCCGAACTTGGGTCAAACTAGACTCTTGTCCAGATTAAGCCAAAAAGCATTTTGCTCTCACAAAAAATTGGAAAAAAAGGAACAATAAATGAATAGAAGAAATTAGAAAGTATTCCCTATCACTTTCTTATCTTATATGCCTTCACATCGCCACATTTCCCATCAAAACACTACTACAAAATAGGGATACGGCGTCCTATTTTTAGTACATTTAACGTCCTTTTTCTAAAGGACGTCTATTTAGGGGGCGTTGTAGGTGGAACTTACGGCGTCTAATTAATAATTAGACGCCGTAAGTTCAGACTTTCGGCTTCTTTTTTTTTAAAAAAAAAAAAAACCCCCACGAACCTCAGGTTGGTTGGTGGGGTTGGCCGTGGAAAAGGAATCAGAGATTTAATAACAAGAAATTCAGAAATTCCAGAAAAACCACGGGAAATTCCAGAAAACAACATATAACAACAATCAACATATATACTTCCAGAAATTCCAGAAAAACCAGCAATAACTACATATCAACAAAGACAGGAAAATGAAAAACATCATATATAGATCCAAAATTCAGTCCAAAAACATCATAAATAAACATCAAAGGGAGCTGGATGTAGAAATTTCCTGAAAAACGAAGAGTGAAAGAAGTTCCAAGAAATTTCCTGGCCGTGCGTTCCGATTCTGCAAAGAAGGTCGATTACTCCTTGCTGATTTTGCATAAACATGTACCAACGCCTTCATCGCGACCCAGGCCGCAGATCCGACGAGTTTCATCACAACCCAGGCAGATCCGGCAGTTTCATCGCCACCCAGGCAGATCCGGCGACTTTCATCGCAACCCATGAAGATCGGCAAGCTTCATCGCGACCCAGGAGATCCGTCGAGCTTCATGATGACCCAGGCAGATCCGGCGAGCTACGGGAGTCGGGGAGATGATGAAGTTGATGGAGTGGGATGAGATCCGGCGAGATGAAAGAGAGCAGGTGAAGCAGGTGATGGAGATGAGAGAGTGCGATGGAGATTGATGGAGAAACGAAGTTCACGCGGGGGGGGGGGGGTAATATAAAAGAAAAAAGAAAAAGAGTTCACGGGGGGGTTATTTCAATATATAAAAGAAGAAAGAAAAAGAGGTAGGTTCTGCGTAAAAAAAGTCACTTTTTGGCGTCTAATTTTTATAATTAGACGTCAAAAGTTATTCTTTTGGCGTCTAAGTTTGATAATTAGACGTCAAAAGTGATTATTTTTGGCGTCACACTTTTCATTTACCGCATTTTTTCTTTTTTTGAATCACTTTTGGCGTCTAAGTTTTAAATTTAGACGTCAAAAGTCAACTTTTCTCACATATAATTACAAGAATGCCACCGCCTTTATTTTTTACTTCCTTTTTCGAAAATAGGACGTCAATTAGAGAAGTAAAAGCTATATTTTGTAGTAGTGAAAATTGTTTTTTTTTTTTTTTACAATGAAGAAGCTAAATAGCATGCAGATTTGATGAAGAAGAATGAGTCTATAATCGCCCACATTAGCTTTGAAAAGTTGCATCAAGCACCGAAGCAAGAAGAAACTTATAGTATATATTTATTGAATCATCATTAGGACCACAGCAATGCAGTTCTGAGTTTTATCTAAAAAAATATTAACAACTTATCAAAAATTTGATTAATTTTTTTTTAATAAAAATATGTTTAATGTATATTCTAGCTAGTCAATGTATGTATTTAAAATATTAATTACATCATAAGTAAATTTAAGAAATCAACGAGATTAAATTGAAAAATAATATAATTTATAATTATGAGCAAAAAAAATTGAAAATTATTTTAAAATTATTTTTAAAATTTTGGATAAATATATTTGATTAAATGATTATTATGTAATATTTATATTAATAAGGGGTATTTTTGTAAGAATTATGGCTCAAAGTGATTTAACATTCAACTAATAATTGGGTGGATGAAAGTTAAATATCAAGGCTAGAATGGAGGTTTCTGCAACATATATTTTGATTTTAAAGGAGGTCCATATAGATTTTTAAAATAGAAGGGATGTCTATGTAATTTAGAGTAAATAGATGGGAGGTTGATGTATTTTACTCTAAATTATATTGTTTGAGGATCCAAATATAACTAATAAACTGAAATATAGCCTATGATTGATTAATTTTATAATGTTTTCCTTAATTTAATGATTTCTCAAGTTTTATGATTTACATTTACACTCTTGAAAAAAATATACAATCACATTACTCTGGATGCATTTGAACTATATGTAATGAAATTATTTTGAAATGTATAACTATTAAATAATATATGAATGTTTTTTTAGAGCTTTCTCTCCTAATATTTTTCCCTTTCTAGGTTTCTTTCTATCCAAAATAAGGGTTATAGGCTAATCAACAAATAATATAAAACGAGTGTGCATATTTATTGTTGCGTGCATATAACTATATATAACTAAATCTTAAATTATTTAGTCTCATCAGCAAATTGTAATTAAATCTTGATCTATATTTTTTTTTTTGGCAGACATTAAGGTTTTGTTTGGGATGAGGGATTTGGAGGGGAGGGGAGGGAAACTTTTTATGAATTGGATTTAAAAAAATATTAAAGAAGTGGGGTTAAAAATTTTAAAGAGAAGATGCAAGATAAAATATCAAGAAAAATTAATTAAAAACTTTTAACCTCACTTCTTTCCTCTCCACTCATATCAAACAAGCCTTAAGGATAAAGAATGGAGGTAAGGAATTATGGAGTATATATATATATGGACGTCCATTCATGTAATAATACAATGGTTATAATAAAGATTAATGTGGTTGTAGCACTTTAAAGTATACGTTCAATATCATAAAGTATTATGAAGTTCATTCAGCCCTATGAAGTTTTATATATATATATGGGATAGGATATTGTTACTACCATTTTTTGTTACTACCAATGTTACTACCACTTTTCCACCGTTAGATCATAATCTCATCTACCTTTATAATTTCTCTCTCCTATTAAGATTCTGATCTAACGGTGGAAAAGTGGTAGTAACATTGGTAGTAACAAAAAATGGTAGTAACAATATCCTATCCCTATATATATATGTTCAATGCTCTAAAGTATTTTATGACTGAATTTTGCCCTTCAAGTGTTAATTTCAAAGAAGAAATTTTGTCTATAAAGTACTTTTGAGGAGCAATTTTAACCCAACTATTAAATCCCAAAAGGTCTTTTAAGTGAAGATGTATCTAGCATACTAAATTATTTTTTACTAGCAACTTTAGAGTGTTGGACGCACATAGAAAAATATTTCAGTGTGTAAGATGAACCATAATATACTTCAAGATATTGGATACATTTTTTTTGCCTGAAGATATTGGATACATTTGAAAAAAAAAAACTTTACCTTATGTTTGGTTGGAAAGAAAATTATAGGGGAAAAAATACTAGGAGAAAAAACTCCTAAAAATAATAAATTTATTTACCAATTTTGGAACTTTTCATTCAGAGTAAGAATATTGACCTGTTTCCCCCATTTTTCTCTCCTCTCAAATATAGGGTCAGAGTATTGGATGTAGCTTAACCCATAATAAACAATTTTTTTTTTCCATATAAAAAAGTTTAGGTGTGGGTAAACACCGGTAAATAATCCACCAGGGTCAGGGCACGCCTTTAGACTCAAAAATCACTTACAAATTACTCACCAACAAGGCCCTCACATCGACCTGCGAGTATCAAACATCTTCTATTTTGAGGTGAAGAACGACACATTAACGAACTGTGTCACTCCTTGTTAATTGTTGCAAGCTAGCCTTGAATTATTTTCACTCTCTTGCACATATGAGGGGCTTTGATTAATTTTGTTTCATAATTCACAACAATTAGATTGGTCGCCTACGAAACACTTTAGGTCCAAATAAAGGTGCTTTTGGGCTGGTCGCCTACAAAACACTTTAGGCCCAAATAATAATGCTTTTGGGCTCCAAGGACCATGAGCCACTACAAACTAAAACTCCCGACCTACTTTTTTAAGCGTTCTCTTATTTCTTTTCCTCCAAAAAAGAAAAAAAGAAAACTTTGTCTGATTTTACAAGCACATGTTTGTTGGTGTGGCAAGGATTTTTAGTTATCCTTAATTAAATTATGTAATTTCAGTAATAGTACTATTCCTTTTTTTTTTTATTCTAGTGTAATAGTACTATTCCTTTTTTTTTTTCTATGGATGAATTTATTAGGGTGATTTGACAGATTAGAATTTAGACGTTGTCAATATTTTACATAATGAAATTGATGGAATGTGCAATTTCAAGTTTCCTGAAACACAAGTTTCATGTAATTTTAATTTTTGAAGTTTCTTGAAGCACAAGTTTCATATAAATGGTCCTACAAAAAACTATCGGATTACCGACAAAATTCCATAATTTAAATTACCGACGGAATTCCAACGGTAATTGGATTTCTGACGGAAAACGTCCGTTGCAGAAAAAACCGTGACAGAAGACATTATCGACAGAATTCCATCGGTGATTATTACTAATGGAATTCCGTCGGTAATTTCTGACGTAATTTTTTCCGTCGATCATTTTGTCCCTGATCCGAAGTGTTTTGGTAATAATGACTAGTGCATTGTATAAGGAAAAAAAAATTTGATATAGGTAAATTATGTAACCCAAATTATACTCCCTGGTCTTTTATGTAGGAACTTTGGGAAGTTGATATTACTTTTACATGTAAGACCTATTTTTTTATATTTGTAAATTATTTCCTAATTTACTTTTATGAATGATCTCTCAACAATAATCAACTAAGAGAGAGATAAGAAAAAATTAAATAAGATAGTAAGGGTGTTTTAGAGAGAAAAAAAAATCATATTAACTAATTCAACTAATTTTCTTAATTTAATCAAATTAGGTAAATATATCTTATATTAAGAACTGGAGGGGGTACTATTCATCACAAACCAAGCCTTCTAATTAATTATTAGGCTTTCTACAAAATTTATGTATTATTAGAAAAGGTACAGTACAATTAATATAAATAAAAAGAGTACAATCAAGGTTGTCAAACTCGTGAGTTTAAACAAATTCGTGACAGTGAGGTAAACTCGTATCGTGAACTCATAAGAGTTTACTTTTACCATTAAATAGATATTAATAGTGTATAATTAAATAATGAAAATATAAAATAATAACAATTTGATTTAAATATTTTTTAAATCCAAATAATTGAAATTAAATCCATAAACATTCATAATTTATCATATTAACAAAGAATTTTTTATAAAATTTATATTTAAATCCGTTGAGTATAATCAAATTGAAGAAGTTAACACAAGTTTAGGGATAAGTAAACACAATTTTGTAAGTTAGAAACGTAATAACGGTAAACTCGATATATAAACTCATAAATTTAACCAAGTTTACAACAATAATGAGTTTACCAGTAACTCGACTCGATTTTGTAAATTAGAAACGTAAAAACGTTAAACTTGGAGAATCAACTCGTGAGTTTGACAATAATAAGTGCAATTATAGCTATATGAAAATTATATGATTGACGTACTGTTTCCTTTTATGATTAGTCTAGTAGCATTTTTTACGATGAGAATCAATAAATAAGATAACTATCAAACAAAGGAGAAACCTACACAAGTAAAAATATTTGACCAAGTGCTTGAAATTAATAAACTTATTCATGAACTCATGATTGAGGCTGTTGAAAGTAATTTATAATCCTAAAATTGATCTCAGAACATGCATGTATGGACATGTATCAAGTCATTAATATGTGAGTTCGGCAGTCAAATCAATATGACAGATTAATTTAAAAACACACTCACACATCATTGTAAATGGTTGTTGCATTATTATTGCCTTTACTTTGAGATTAAAGAGATGATATTACGGGTGAAAAATTATGCACAACTAGTAATATAATGCTCCTTCAGTTTTAGTCATTTTCTACTGTTTTACGTAGATTAATGAAGTCTGTTAAAATAAGTTGAAATTCTTAAACTTTTTTCAGAAACTACCATGATTTTTTAAAACTATCCTTATTAAATTGTAAGCTCATCTTAATTGTATATTTCTC
Source organism: Acacia pycnantha (assembly GCA_025563575.1). NCBI lineage: Eukaryota > Viridiplantae > Streptophyta > Magnoliopsida > Fabales > Fabaceae > Acacia > Acacia pycnantha. Next base: position 5,630,399 of record JAMWYP010000030.1, on the reverse strand, counting down.
TTAAATCCCTCTCTTCATTAGTTCTTTTGGTTATCCCTCTCTCATAAAGAAGGATAAATTTTGGGGGGAAAACATTTAATGTTACTTATATTATGAAAAGTGACTTCTATTTTGAATATTCAAAATCATCTATAATTAAAATTACGACTTGCATATAAAATGGAGGGGGTATAAAATCTATAACAACTCGTACGTACCTTAACTATTTTTTAAACTCAATGTAATGCATAATTGATTAATATTATTAATTCTATTTCTGGAGACCCAACATTCCATTTGCAGTTTAGAAATTAGCATAAACGGATGCGTTTGTTGACGACGACGACGACGACAACAACAACACTACTTGTGGAGACCCAACATTCCATCAACAACAACAACAACAACACTACTTGTGGAGACCCAACATTCCATCAACAACAACAACAACACTACTTGTGGAGACCCAACATTCCATTTGCAGCCAACAACAACAATAAATGGAAGTAAGAAAAGGAGGGGAATGAAAGTATGAAACAACAACAACAATAAATGGAAGAAAGAAAAGGAGGGGAATGAAACAACAACAACAACAACAAATGGAAGAAAGAAAAGGAGGGGAATGAAACAACAACAACAATAAATGGAAGAAAGAAAAGGAGGGGAATGAAACAACAACTACAATAAATGGAAGAAAGAAAAGGAGGGGAAATGTAATCAAACAACAATAAATGGAAGAAAGAAAAGGAGGGGAATGAATGTAAGGATTTTTTAATTTTTTTTTTCTATTTTAATGTAATTTTTTGTTCCACTTCTAATGACTTCATAATGAATGAGAATCGAGAAGTGTTTCTCTGACTTCTAGTCTCAATTCTCTCCTATTTCCATCAACTACTGTTTTTCCCCCTAATGACTTCATAATTAACTATTCATATTATTTTCCCCCTTCCCCTTCACAGTAGTTATCTTACATGTTTACTTGAAATTATCTAATTTATCTAAATTTCTTAACATGCGTAATTATTTAAATAACTCTTATATTTAGAATATTAGGGAGTAATAAATATAGGTAACTGATATTAATTAAGTAAAAATAATATGTAACTATACGATTTTTTTTTTTACCTGAATATTATACGACGGCATCTTGAATTTTATGGAGCCTTTTTTTTTTGACACATAGATATTAGTTAATTAATGATTACCAAAACATTATTAACCTTTTTTTCCTTTGTCAAAAAAATCATTTTTGTTTTCCTACAAAACATTATTAACCTATACGGTTACCAACATGGCGAATCACCAGTGTGCTTCAATCATCCGCCAGCGAACATATCATCATTTTGTACGTTTTGCAAGCTAGATTCAAAGGTAAGGTGAAATGAAATAATAGAAAATGAGACATAAATGTTGTACTATACAATACTTATATTTTTCATTTTCATTATAATTATAATTAGTCGACAAAATATTTTATGTAAATACACTTACCAACTATAATTAGTTCAAGTGGTTTAAGTTTCAAAAGAGGTCAAGAGGTTGAGTCATATATATAGAGAAAATTATTGTTGGCAGAGCTTTACATTATATACTGATGTCTCCTTGTAATAACTTTATGTACTAATTAAATCTCTAAATGTGCCTAGTATAAATTTTCTACCGTCGGTGAAAATCTACCATAGGCTTTTTTTTTTTTTGAAAAAAATCGTGTTCCTATATGCAAAATATTTACCCTTAACAATGCCTATCTTTTAACGACGTACCTTGAACTTACTCTTAATTTGTTAATCCATAAGAACAATAAGAAAATATCAGATGCATCATAAGGATTATTTAGATTCTACATAAAATAAGAGAAGTGAAGATTTGAATTTTTTTACATTTTTTTAAAAAAGGTAAAAAACTGTCCATTTCAGGGTTTTTTTTTTTTTTTATAAAAAACATCAAAATTAAAAAAAGCCTATTTTTTTCCTGTGAAATATCAAATTGTTACTAATTTTATGTAGAATTTGATAAGTAATATTATATAGAAAAAAAAAGAGAAAAAACATTTGAGAAGTTATGAAGGAGCATTAGTGCCGGTTTACTTTAGTTTTTTAGAAGTGATTTTATGGTGTTTGATATAAGTATATGATAAGAGTTTTGTCTCAACTTACAAAAAAATATTTAAAAACACTTTTTTCATCTTCCCAAACGAGCACTTAGAGAACATTAGATATTAGGGCATTAGACCCATACCCCTCACTCATTACACACACACATATATATATCACCCTTATTAATTCGCTCATCACTTATATGAACTTCAATTTTACACTTTTTTCATGAAGGTGAACTAATTTTGCACTTCAAAACAACACATAATAACGAACTGTTCTTCATTTTATTTCATTCCCACCAATAAGAAATTTGATCACTCCATGTCCTTTATTGCTTGAAGCACCGCCTGCTTCACCACTTGTGCATCTATATTCTCGTCGATCTCTTGGCTCTGCAAAAATTACATATTTTTGACAATTAATTATACCACATATATATATATATATGTGTGTGTGTGTAAACAAATTAATGAAGTACAGATGAACTGAGATGTTTCTTTTGTTGGATTGGTTCAAGCCATGCAACTATACAAAAGAAAGCAAATGAATCTATGTATGGGAGCCACCTATACTATTGTGTCAGCTGTACTTTTCAAGCAGAGACATTTTAATTATTTTTGGCTCAAAATTAAAATTGTACAATCCACACGTGAAGTTCTTTTGTTTCTTTTCCCCCTAATTTGTTAAATTACTACAAAACTCAAAGGGGCCATATTATACGAGGAGAGGTGAGGGAAAATAAAAATTTTGTGAGTTGAATTTATAAAAACTGAAAAAGTAGTGGCCTGGGGTTATAAAAATTTAATAAAAAGAAGATGTAGGATAAAATAGTATGCAAAATTAGTTAAAACTTTTTAATCCCACTTCTCTATTTTTTTTTTTTTAAAAAAAAATTAAACTCAAAAAATTTTCTCTCCTCTCCCCATCCCTTGTACCAAGTAGCCAAAAGAACTCAGGAAGCTTAGAATTCTGATGTAGCATTAGAGATTAATTAATTAATTAATTAAAGATGATGAAGAGAAAGCAATAAAATAATATTGATTATAAGATTAATTTCTATCATACTTCTCCTCCCACAGCTTCAAGTTGAAAGGCGTCTTCACAAGAAACCCTAGCATCAAGCACTTCAAGTCCAAGCACTTCAAAGGCTTCCAGTATTGAAATCAACATTCCTGGGCAATTCCTTTCAGAAAACACATTTATCAGAAAACCCCTCTCTAGGGTTTCCACTGTCACCTGCAAGAATTAATATTCATTATCATATCATATATTTATATTAATTAATTCAACACACAAAATAATTAAGGACCTTAGGTAATTGATTTTGGGAGGAGGAGGAGGATGAAGATTCATTAATATTATTATTGTTGCTGCTGCTTCCAAGTTCTGCGTTGAGTCCCTCCACTTTTTGCTTCAACTCTTCTATGTATTTGGATGCATCCACAATAATTGAGGCCTTATTCACCTGACAAATCAAACAAACAAATAAACGTTTATGATTGATCACGTTCAATATATATATACACTCATTTTCAATATCACAGAAGAATCAATATTAATGGAAGAGCAGAGAAAATAATTAACAGCAGCTTTAAATTTATCTAGATGAAGAGAAGATCTAAATCGAAACATATATTAATTTGATTTTTTTGCCAGCATATTAATTTGATCCCTCTGTTGGATTTCTTCTGCATCCATACATATAGTATAATGAATGTGTGGTTCAACTCATTAAGATAATACAGAATAAGAGAGAGTGAATTATATTACAGCACTAGAATTTGTGACATCTCGAAGCTGTTGTAACTTGTGTTGAAGAGAAGCTTTCTTTCGCCCCCTAGAAGCCATATAATTAAGCTTCTTCTTCTTCTTCTTCTTCTTCTTCGCTATTCTGCTTCTTATCGCTTTGTTTTTGTCTGCTTGGGGTTGGTTTTATCTCCTTTTTCCCCATCTGAGGCCACAAGGGGGTTTTCTTTATAGAGAGAAAGCTCACAAAATAAAATATATATGTCATCCCTTGTTTGTTTCCTTCCTTTCAATTCATGATGCTATGCCTACTGTTGTGAAATTACATATTTGACCCCCATCGTTTTCTTCTATTCTTCATGTATGCCATCTCTCTCAAATACAAGGTCTACGTTGCTTAATCCGTCATTTGGTCCAAGTAGCTCATTATTCTGTGGATATCATCATAAGGGTCTTCATCGTAAATTTCAGATATCCACTTTTTTGTGATAAAGTGGTCCTAATTATCGTTGGAAATCTAAATTTCTCGATGCTTACACACACACACCCCACTTTGGTCTTATTTATAATTTTTTTTAACTAATTAAATCATACATACCAAGGAGTGGTTGTTAACTCAATGATTATAGAGTAAATTTTCAACTTTATTCTCATTTATAAATAAGTATTTTCCAACTCTTTCTTTTTTCTCTCTATTTTCATTGGTACAATTAATATGAGTAAAATTGTCATAATCTCATTCACTACCCTGAAAAGGGACTTATAAATAGGATCAAAGTAGTATATATGTATGTATATATCTACATATATGTACACATATATATATATATCAACAATAGCAGATATCACTTTCTACAAGTGGAGGTCAAATTAATTATATACAAGGAATCAACAGCGGATACTATACATACATACATATACTCACCAGTTGAAAAGTTTCACCTTTATTTGCTTTATACTATCCGTGAAGCTTATTGTATGAACAATTTTTACAGGGCAGAGTGACACATATATTATAAGGTTTGAAATTCAAAATATCCAAGTTTGATTGATACTACTATAACATGGGGTTATATCAACGTTAATTGAATGTGCTCATATATTAAGTAAACGTAACCTTAATTGAGTGAAACTTTGTATATATGGGTAAAAGAAAACCTAATAGTGGAAGTGAGAAGGTAGAGAGAGATCGAGAGAGAGACATGGGAGAGATAAAGGAGGCCCGTGAGAAGAGTTTGGAGGCATTGACAGCTAAACAAAAGGTTGGAGGCGATCGATCTTTCGCAATTTTCGATGCTTTTCTTCATCTTCGTATCGTGAATGTAATATTATTTGTCATGCTTCTTTCTCCACACTGTCACGTGCAGATTCCTTCTAAACATTCTTCCCTATCTTCCCTCTCTTTTGAGCGAAAAAAAAAAATCTTCCCTCTCTTCTCTCTCCACGTGATCTTTCTCTCACTTCCCTTCCCTCTTCCATCACAATGATTCAATGAGTACTACGCTAGCCTTATACCACTCATGTCTCCATAAAGTCATTTGGGTGTCTGTATAAGTTTCTGTATCAGGACGAAATGGGTGTATCATACCCAAGATCCATTCTGGTTTAGTAATGATGATGGGCTTTAGCCCCACTTTTTACCCAAAAAAAAAAGTCATTTGGAGGAAAAAAATTGTATCCTAATATAAGTGAAGGTTATTAATGATAGTTTTCAATTTTACTCTTATTTAGTGCCGGTTAGTTTTAGCATTTTAGAAGTGCTTTTATGATGTTCGAGATAAGTATGTGAGATGAGTTTTATCTTGATTTGAAGAAAAGTGTTTTTACAATATTCGAGATAAGTATGTTGGAAAGAAAAAAAGAGGAGAGAGATCTGAAAATAATTTGTAAAAGTAGAGAGAGAGAGAGAGTGAGAATTTGACAAGGCCAAACTTGAATTTTTTTTTAATCAATTTAAGACATATTTAATGACTTAAGTGTCATTCTTTGGTATGTGAGAATGAGTTAAAATTAAATAACTTATAATAAGGACTGCAATGATATATATTTATACATACTCACTCTGGTCTACAATATAAGTCACTTTATTTAATTCATCAGAATGAAGAAATGGTAGTTAACTCATTAAGTTTAATTTAAATTCAAAGCAATTAATTTCCAACTTTACTCATATTAAATGAGGTTTTGGATGTGAGAGAGAGAATACAATGAGTCATATTTAAACATTAATTATAGAGATAAAATAGATAAAATATTATTAATTGCTTTCTAAATAACTTATGTTATAGACCAAACTATTATTTTATAAGCCACTTATATTGTGGACGGAGGGAGTATATTTTTTATATATGAGTATGTACTCTCTCTCTCTTGTTCTTCTTATAAGGCACATCTAATTAGCCCATTAAAATTAATAAGAGGTGGTTAAGTCATTAACTTTGTCTAAGAATAAATAAAAACTTCAAAATCTACTCATATTCAATACTATGAATTACTCCACGCCGAAGAAGTCACAGAAGTTGCATAATTAAAGATATTTTAACTAAGGGCAATATAATCTTGGAGCAATATAATTAATACCTACCTGATGACTTATAATAAGTAGCAGAGAGAGAATATGAATTGGCTTATTTAATTATAAAAATTACTTGTATTTAGAATTAGAGTAAGTGCAACAATAACAAGCCTTATTCCCAAGTAGGGTAAGCTATATGGATCTCACAATGTTATTATTGTGCTCTATGCCGATCTATCAATACAACTAAATCCATAAATAGGTTGTTAACCAAAAGGCTTTGTTCAACGACTTCATTGAATATTTATCTTTAGCTTTTCTCTATCTTTTCTCAGAAGACTTTGTACTGTTTGATCTATCCTTTTAACTAGTGCCTCAAACGGCCTTTTTTTGTACATGCCGAAACCACCCCATGAGATTTTCAACCATTTTCTTCAATAGGTGCCATGCACTCCTTTCTTTTCCAGATATGATCATTTTGAATCTTATCTTTTTTTGTATAACCACTCATCTATTTCAACATTCTCATTTCTATTTGACTTTATTATCCCTTTAAAACTTAGCATTTACTGTTATATAACATTGATGGTCTTATATGAGTTTGATTGAACGTTCCTTTAAATTTATTAGGTACCTTCTTATTACAAATTAAATAACTCTAGTAACCTTTTTTTCACTAAAGCCACCTAGCTTGTTAATCATATCCTTATTTTTTCCCCCAAATCTCCTTCCTTTGTCCTTATACTAAACAAAGAAGTGTATTAAATTATTAACCCATCTAATGAAACTAATAGGGTTTGTAGCTTCAAATATATATAGTTAGCCGAATACAAACAGTACTAACGTCATATTTCGTTGTAGTGGGGAAGGAATCATCAAAAAGTATATATATAAAAATGCGTAGTAGATATGTTTCGGTGATATTATTAATCCTTCAAACACTAATCTACTATTAGCTTGGATATATTAAAGTATCATGATCCCTAGGGAAAATAAAGATGGAATATAATAAAATAGCAACTCGATAAATGAAAATAGACTCATACATACTATATATATATAATGCTGCTAAGGTAATATACTAATATATTTATGATACATTCTGACATATATTTGATATTTCTATGGTGCGTGAAACCAAACATTGATAAGGTGATTAATTATTATAACTCACCAGTCTCAACTACCTCTGTTCACGTGCTTTTCTGCTAATCATCACCCTAATACAATTTACAGCGCACACAAATAATTAAATAATTGTTTCAGCCCCATGCTACTTTCATTTTTATTCTCTCTGAGCATAGGGTTGATTTTCTAGATCCAAGTATATTGTGCCCCCCTCCTTTCGACACATATATGCATGTATAAAGCTTACTAAAATGGTTTACATAACATTTAAAGAAATAAAGTATATTGTTCATAACTTATAAATAACGTGGTTTTCTAAATAATGGATCTTGTTCATTTTCATGTAACTCAAAATTAAAGAAGCTACATTATTGACCAGGCTAATATTGTATGAGCAAATTAATTAATATTATTTTACAAATATATAGGCTATATATTTGTAAAAAAACATATTAATTAATCATATCATATATTATCTCCTTTTGAATAACTCCTTATTATTGTCTAATAAAAATTTAAATCTTGCTAACGAATTAAAGTACATGCACAGCCATTTATTCCTCTTCCTTCATCGGAAGTGCCAAACTTTGGTGCCGCCTGATTAGTTGTTCATGGTGCTAGTTAATTAGTTGCCTTGAGATTTCAATAGAGAATAAAATTTGAAATTAATGAGGTTACTAGTGAAACATAAATCGATTAATTTAGGGAAATTAATAAAGGTTTGCACAACTAATGTGTTTAACAAACTTATATTTAATTTCTAGAGGATAGAGTTACCGTACTGCTGTTGTTGACATAAATAATTACAACTTTACAAGGCCTGTGTGTGTGTATTATTAGCAACTTAATTAATTTAGGTATATTAAGGAAATAAAATAAATTCGTTAATTATAGCAAATGTCATTTGATCTCCCAAAAATTTACATGTACAACATTACATTATATATCATTTTATGAGTTAGATAAATTAGTTTGGAAAAAATGATAAATATTTGAGAAACAATGTATCAAGATCTTATATTTAAAACCAAATTCAACCCCTCGATCAACTAGTTTTTATTATATTTTAGGGTAGGAGGTAGTAGTACAATCGCAGACAAAGATTATTACTTTTTTTATATCAATAATATAGACTATACATTAACTTTTAGCATATTACAATTGCAGACAAGGATTATTAATTTTTTATATCAATAATATAGACTATACATTAACTTTTAGCATAGTATAATATTAGCTTGATGACTCTATGGTTGAAAATATAATTTAAAACCTCTCTTAAGCCCACAGTAAATTGTGCCACCCACAATAAACTTTTGATGGTATAGGAGAACTTTTCTTCCCACTTGTTGGTTTAAGATATTTGCAAAAAAGATGACACAGGATCGATGATAGATCAAAATTTCTTATTTGATGAATATTCAGTTGCGCGTGTTTGCCTAACGTAATGATGAAGGATTCTGATGAAGCAGAGTTTAATTTGGAATAAATGGAAAATGCAATTGTTTAATTAATAATCAAACTAAGAAATTAATTAATGACTTTACATAACTTTAAAATATATAATCTCCTATGTACTAAGCATCACTACTTTTTTTTTTTTGAACGGATAAGCATCACTACTTAATGAAACTATATACACGTAATATGAGAATTAGAAGTTTCTAGCTAACTGTATGTACTAATAACTATTCTATGCCTTTTGATTATAACTTAAGAATAGTTCATATAAAAGCTTCTTTATCAATTGCTAAATAAAATAGCATTGAATAGTTAACAGTTAGACATTCTTATTGGTCAATTGAATTTTGTACTCAAAGGAACACAAGTTTGAGACAATTGGTTGTCGTACGGGGTATTTCTATCACTTCAGTCAGAATCAAAGATACATTTCTTATTTAGCATCTAATTTGCCTAATTCTCTTCATATATGTGAGTAAGAATATAATATTTTTATCGCTGTCTGTGAGAATTTGAATTGGATTTCTCTTGGGTTACGTGTAGAAGTTATGGTCTCTTTCTGCATGAATCACATGCAATTATATAAAATTGAAAAGAAAAAGAAAAAGAATCATAAGCATACCAAAATCTTGTCCTATATATATATATATCCTTAGTTAATCAATATATGAATTGAATATTTGTTCAACAAATTGTAACCTGTTCAGTAATGTCTTGCCTTTTTTGTCTGAAAATTACTTACCAGAATAATATAATCTGTACAGTAAGCATAAAGATTACGTAATATATCGTCTAAAATATATCAGACAAAAGGAAGGAAAAAAAACGTAAACAGTGCAAATTTTGGAACTTTATCTCGTGACTGGTTCTGTCTCCATTTTTTTCATCAATATGCTTATCTTCTAAAGTTCAGAATCAAGGAAAAGCACACCAAAGCAATGGGCTTTTTGTTTTTTTCCATTTGACTATTGCAGACCAATGCCGCGTATATATATATATGCTTAAAATATTCCTCAAAAACCAGTTATTTCTTGAAGAATTTGATCAGAGCATCAATATATCAGTACTTATTGGAAGAATAATGCATAGAAAAACCCCAATTCTTTCTCTTCTTTAGGAAGATCCATACATATATTTTCATATACAGAAGAATAATGATATGAGCCTTCACAGTTAATGTCTCTTGATATTTCAGTCCGCTTGCTCGTGAGCGAGAGAGAGAGAGAGAGAATTTCAAGAACAGCTAAGCATAAAGTGTATAGTTATAATAATAATTATGTCTACAAGTTGAATAATTGATGTACAGATACATGTCAACTTGTCAAAAAGAGGTTATATGACAAAACAATCAAATGAATTATTAAGCTTAATGATGATGAGGGAATGTGGGTTTCACAATTGACTTGGTATTATTAACATGGAATTATATAAATATTCCTATAGGATTTAATTTTAGGCTCACGCTGAGAGGTGAGAGCTAGCATGCAATACAGATCCTTAATTAAAATAAATTTTTGATGACAAGTTTCAAGCAGTGGATCAGCAAATTTGGCATAGAACACAGACTAGGCACTTTTTTGTTTTCAAACATAGAACTTGAAAATTGAGCCATACCATATACCACTACGGTTTTTTTTTTTTTTTACAAGTCTAATAATTTGGAAAAATAAAATCTGGTCCTTGTCATAAGATCACCCAGAAAGTAATTAATGACAGTGTTACATTTTTGCCCCTATTAAATGTAGAGAGAGAAGAAAGAGGTGAATCACAATATAACTTTTTTTTATATGCCCGTTTATAAATGAGGTAAGATTGGAAAAATTTTATTAATTTAGGATATATTTAATGAGTTAACTACCTTTTCTTAAATTGTGAGAATCAGACAAACTTGACTTATAAAAAGGACCAAAGTGATGCTGCTAATGAACACACATATAATATACTCCATCTAGTCCAAAATGTAGTAGGAGTTAGTTGAATGATTTGTTTTTATCCTAATGTAACATCTCAAGCCACTATCTCCTAAACTTATAATTTTTTCCTCAAATTAAATTATCCTCTATTGATTACGCTTATTAATGGGATTTTCATCAATGAGGTAATTTTCAATATAAATTATTACAGAGGAGGTATTTTAAGAAACCCAATGCACATTTCTTATAAATAATTCACTTAATCACTTAATCTCAATAGATTAATTATCTAGCTTTTACAATTAGGGCTGAAGGGAGTGATTTGTTATAGATTTTAGGGTTAAGGTGTGATTTTTTCCTAAAAAAACAACTCAGAAGCACTGAGTATTAAGAAGTTTTTTTAGAAGCAATTTTTCCTTTGGAGTGTGAAAAAGGAGAGAAAATTCACCCTAAACGTTTAAAAAGTTAATATTAACCATTAAAAATTGACATTGACTATTAAAAAATTGATATTTATTGTTAACATCTTTAATGGCAAGGGAAAAATTGGTACATATTGTTTAATTCCAAGATCAAATTGTGCATCGAAAAACTTCCGGATACCCAACCTAGAGTGGTTACTTCCATAGCAAAATTGCACCTTAACCCTAAGGGCCCGTTTGGTACAAGGAATTGGTGGGGAGAGAAAGGAACTTTGGCAAGTTCCTCCGTTTGGTACACATTTTGCATACATCTTTCCGGAAACCCAAGTTCCCGAGCCCACCGATCTTCCCTCATATATGGGAAGACCAGATCCTACCAAAATTGGTGGGATCTCAAGTTCCTACATCACTGTTCACATTTTTAGACAGATTTACCCCTGAAATTCAAACTTGGCGGGAAAGTTCGAATTTGGTGAACTTTTTTTTTATACGAGTTCGAACTTAACAAGAGCATATTTTTTTAAATATATTTTAGCAAAAAAAAAATATTTTTTCTTTTTTATTTTGAATTAATTTCTTTTGAGGGTAATATAGACATTTTCTAATTCTTTACCAACTACCACCTCTTTATTTTCTTCTTACCAAATAACTCATCTTTTTTCAAAGTCATCTTCCCTTATCTTTCAAATCTTCATTTCCCTTCATTTCCCTCCTCAAATTTTCCTTGTACCAAACGGACCCTAAATTTTACATAAATCAAGGCATGCGTACTCTTGTAATGCCTTCCCAAGCATATGCCTTTATGAACTGCTAGATAAATTGACACTAGGAACAAATGATAATTTGTTATGTGTCAATTATAGAAAAGAGTGTAAAACTGTGAAGTGATATATGAAAATAGCAATAGAGTATACAAGTAACTTAAAGTTTAGGGCAAGCCAATATTATTCTATAATTGAACATCCATGACTTGTTGCGTAGGGGTGGGATCAAATTCAAATATAGATTAAACCAATGACAGGTGATTTACAGTCACTAGGCTCCAAACCAAAAGGGACATGCCAACACCACAATAGCCTCTCTCTCTCTCTCTCTCTCAATTTGCTTGAGACATGAGAGAGAGTTGTGAGAGAGTGAGTGATAGATGAGTGGTGTGGGATTGAGAGGTTCACGGGCTAGAGATTTGTAGTTACCAAACACAAACAACAAGAGAGAGCTTCGAGAGATGTCGTGGTGCATGGGAAATAAAAATTCCATGACCACATAGTACAAACACCAGACTTTGTCTCTTTTCCTCACATGTCGGACTTTGCCAGCCAACACCTACTGAATACAAACAACCAAACTCCCAATCCCACACACAACAATTGCCTTCCTCAACTCTTATATGGACTCTAGTGTTGCTACTGATATGACACTTAATAATTAATGCTTAATGTGATCGAACAAATATTAACTAGTTATCTATAATATATATTTAACTGTCCAATTTGATATGTGTTACGGACCTAGTCTAGGCCCATTATCTCACTGGCTAGTACAGGGGGCAACCCACCATCCGTGGGACCCAGCCATGACCTTGGACATGCACCCACGATCCTGGACATGCACCCACGATCCCGACATGCGCACACGATCCCGGACACGCACATGACACGTACGGTGTGGCGGCCAAGGGACTAACTAACCGGTATACTCTATATATACGAGAGGAAGGAGACGGGCGCCGTGTACATTCATTCTAAGCCTTGACTTATCTACATACAATACACTCAACACACAAAGACCCCTTAGGCGAAACGCCCGCTTGTGTACGTGATCATACCCTCTCCCGAACGCTTGACCCATAAGCATACAGGAAGGGCACACGATCCTATATCAAACCACCGGACCTTCAATAGGCGGGACATCCGAGTTCTACACGAGCAGTGGCGCCGACCGTGGGATCAATAAACTTCTATTCCCGTGACCATGAGGATAAGCACTCGTGCTTCGGGCCAAAGACAATCGGAGGCGGATCAAGCGGGGACAACCGTCAACCACCGCGTCAACCACCCCGTAATGAGCAAATTGACAACCGATGCGATGGAGACCATCGGGAAGGAGAAGATCGGCTTTCTCGGCGGAAGAACCATTGATTCCCAACAATGAACGACATCAAAGGACAACTCGTCCGACACGGAGTCCTCGGCTCCACGAAACCAAGACCGTGGACCACGAATTCCACTGCGGAGGAGGCGGGACATCCCACATGCCGAGCCGGACTTTCGATCTCTTCAAGCCGGGATGCTTGCGATAATGAGACGGGTGGACAACATAGACAAGCGCCATACCCTTCACTATCGGCGAGCGGAAGAGCGGAGAAAAGGCGGACCCACACCCTTTCCAGCGAGGATCGGGAAGATAAAACTTGGAGAGAGGACGACGATGACGAGAGCTCGGCTCATCGCACCGACAGCGTAAGGCGGAACCGTCGGCGGCAGGAGGGCCAATAGGAGGAACCGAACCGGGATGAAGAGGTCGACCTCGGGCGAGGAACCATCGAGGTGACGGGGCGGTTCCCAAGTGGTTTCCAAATGACGGAGATATGTCACCAAATGCACAATAGCTTTTTCTCCAAGGAGATACTGAACGCCCGATTCCCCGAGAAGTCGAATTTGGGCGAGTTGACAAAGTATGATGGCACACAAGACCCGACGACTCATTTAGAAGACTTTGACGTTCACATGTCGGTTAGAGGTCTCAAGGAACCAATTGTGCCGGATCTTCGCCGCGACGTTAAAGGGCGCGTTGAAATGGCTTCACACTCTTCCCTTTGGGTCGATCCACAACTTTGAAGACTGGCCGAGGCCTTTGAGTTGCACTTCGCGACTAGCAAACGGCAACCAAAATCCCAGATTCTCTCTCAAAAATCGACAATGGCGGGAGAGCTGCTCCAAAGTTACCTGGACCGCTTCAATCATGCGATCTGCAGTGCGCGGACTTAACGAAGACGTACACGTTCACTTATTGGTGGACGGCCTCGATAAAGAGTCCCTTTGGCGTAATCCTTTTTAAAGGAGCGGGCAAAGAATCTCAACGACTTCATATCTCGTTCAAAGAAGTACTTGGACGTCGAGCGGATGCGAATGGCAAACAATCCCACCCGAGGCGGGACCAAGATAGAACCTCCTCCCAGGGGTCGAGACTTCTCGACAACGGGAATAGGGATTCCGGAGAAGGGGGAATGAAAGCAAGAGCCGAGGTGGCAAATTTGATCACGGAGCAAGTACGAAATATTCGGCCACGACGGTGCCTCGATCTCAAGTTTGGAAGGAGGTATCAACGACCGAGATGAAGAAGGTCGATCGGCCTCGTCTGTCCTACCGAAGATCCGGATAGACCAGTCTAAATATTGCTCGTTCCATGATGGTCGAGGTCATACAACCGACGAATGTTACGAGCTCCGGATGCAATCGAACGATTTGTTCGGGAAGGCAAACTTCAACAAGACGTCATAGAGCATCAAGGAAAAGGTGGGAAACGAAAGACCAAGAACCGCAGAGGACCCTCCTTGAAAGTTCAAAAGCAGAAGATAAACGAAAGGCTCCTCGAAGCCGATGACGAATTTCCGAAGCGGAATTCGACCGTAATGTAATCGTGGAGCAATGGGCGGTGGCGGTGATACTATAAGCCGAAGGAAATACCTTCGAGAAGTCCTGTCCGTCAGGGACCGACCTACATTCAAGGAACATCACACTGAGGTAGCACGACCGCCTTTGTTTTTCACAAGAGACGACCTCAAGGACGTTGTCCCCGGCCATCAAGATGGACTAGTGATAACCGGAACAGTTGTCAACCCCGAGTCAAGCGGATATTTGTGGATGCCGTAGCTCGGCCGACATACTAAGCAGGGAAGCGTTCAAAAGAATGAGCTCGGACCGGGACGACTTAAAGCCTTGCAAGACAACCTCATCGGGTTTAATGGAGAACAATCTCGTCCGAAGGGGTTTATCGACCTCGGGTTCACCCTTGGAGTCAAAGACGCCTTTAAGTCCGAAAGAGTGCGGTTCATAGTGGCCGAGTTCGTTTCACCTTATAACATAATATTGGGAAGGCCAACCATCCACAAGTGGGACATGTTGGTGTCTACAAAGCATCAAAGCTCAAGGTGATAGGCAACCAAGGAACCGTGGTCACTAGAATCGGGGATCAAAGAGAATCTCGACAGTGCTATTTTGAAACCGTGAGAATTGGGGAGGGCGGATCTTCATCGCAGCCCCAAAGAATCGGCTATACGGACCGTTCGGACCGGATTCTCCGCACGAAGAAGTTAATACTGTGGAATTAGACATCCGAGACGATGAGGCTCGCCCGAACCGGCAGGGAGACTGGAAGATCTCGTGATCGGAGACCCTCTCCGCACCACTAAGATTGGCAAACACCTATCTTCCGAACTTAGAAGTCGGTTGGAGGAATTCCCGAAGGAAAACAGGATGTCTTCGCACAGGATTCATCTCGTGCACTGAATAGACCCAAAATTTTGTTGTCACAAGTCGAAGTCTATCCGGCTCAATCCAGTGTCGCAGAAAGAGGAACCACGGACCGAAAAAAGGAAAGCGCTGGAAATTCACATCCAAGAATTGCTCAAGCGGGATTTATTCGGGAAATACAAGATACAACCCGGTTATCAAATGTGGTGATGGTAAAAAGCCAAATGGGAAGTGGAGAGTGTACCGATTACAAGAACTTGAACAAGGTATGCCCGAAGGACTCCTACCCAATGCCAAACATCGACCAACCGGTCGACAACGCCTCGGGATTCCACTCCTATCCTTTATGGACGCGTACTCGGATATAATCGGATAGCGATGTACCCAGAGGATCGGGAAAAACAGCCTTCATTACCGAAAGAGCTAACTATTGCTATAATGTCATGCCTTTCGGATTGAAGAACGCGGGAGCTACATATCAAAGGATGATGAATAAGGTCTTTGCGGACCAGATCGGCCGCAATGTGGAAGTGTATATAGATGACATGATCGTCAAAACCTTGGACCAAAGAACGCCATATACAAGACCTGGAGCGGACATTCGCCAAACTCGTAACCTACCGAATCCGATCAACCCGGCCAAATGTGCTTTTGGCGTCCCACTGGAAGTTCCCGGGTTTCATGCCGACTAACCGGGCATTGAGGCCAACCCGACAAATGTAGGGCGGTGATGGAGATGAAGGCTCCGAGTAATAAAAAGAAGTCCAACAGCTTAACCTAAGATTGGCCGCCTAACTAGGTTTTTGCCAAAATCAATGAGAAGGCTTTACCCATGTTCAGGCTCTTAAAGAAGGAGGCATCGGTGGAATGGAATTCAAAGTGCGATGACGCATTTGAAGACATAAAGCAATGTCTGGCCAATCCTCCGCCCCTCTCAAAACCTCACTGGCGAGAGTCTTTCCTTTACTTGTCGATCGGCGAGAAGCGATCGGCCGCGGCCTTAGTAAGAGAGGCGGAACACGGACAAATTCTGTGTATTTTGTCGCAGAACCCCGCAGAATGCCGAGATCCGATACCGTAAGCTAGAAAAAGTGGCATTCGCTCCGCTATTGCGCCCGTCTGTTAAGACCTTATTTCCGTGGTCACCATATCGTTGTTAGAACAAGCCACCCAATTCGACAAGTCTTACATAAGCCGGACCTAGCGGGGAGGATGACTAATTGGGCGATAGAACTCTCCGAGTTCGACATCACCTACGAAGCTCGCCATGCAATCAAGTCACAGGCGTTGGCCGACTTCATCAGAGAGCTCACCCCGGCTTCTAAGTCCGACGAGACACTGGCAGGCGAATGGAAGGTGTATGTCGACGGATCGTCGAACACGAAAGGAAGTGGAGCCGAGTCGTTATTGAGAGTCCGAGGGGGTTACAATTGAGCATTCGTTGCATCTCAACTTCCCAACTTCGAACAATCAAGCGTAATACGAGGCCTTGATAGCCTAGGGCTTCTTCAAGCCAAGGAAAATGAGGCCACAAGAGTTAAGGTTTTCACCGACTCCCGGCTTGTGGCGGCTCGGATCGAGGGTACGTATCGTGCTAAAGGCCCGCTAATGGCCAAGTATCTCCTAAAGGCAAAGGACTTGATGTCGTTTCGATGAAGCAACCGTTACTCACATTCCCGAGGAGAAAACGCAAGAGCCGACATTTTATCAAAATTGGCAAGCACTAAGCAAATTTGGTTGTCATCGCACGGTTGTCCAAAGAAAATCTCGAAGATCCGGTATGCATGATGGCTATTTCGGTCGAATCGATCGAAAAAGCCGATAGAAGACTACCTTGAACGTGGACTCATCCCGCACGATGCAATGGAAGCAAAAATGTTGATTCGTGACGCGCCAAGTACACAATGGTGGAGGATCAACTTTACCGAAAAGGATTACATTCTCCCATGTTGAGGTGTTTGAACCCAAATGAAGCGGGTATGTCCTGGCCGAGATTCATGGAGGGGCCAATGGTCAGCATATGGGGCTAAGGCGCGCCCGAAAAACCCTTCGAGCAAAGCTATTACGGCCGACGTTGGAGGCGATTCAAAGACCCTTGTAAGACAATGTGATAGTTGTCGAAACATGCCGAGTTATTTGGGCGCCCCAAATGAAGCTTCATTCCATCACGGCCCCCAGCCATTTTACAAATGGGGCATGGACATTCTGGGGCCATTCAAGACAAGACTCGGCAATCGCGCCGGCTAATCGTGGCGTAGACTATTTCACCAAGTGGATTGAGGCCGAACCTCTCACAACGATCTCCTCGGCTCGTGTGCGGCGATTTGTTGAAGTTAATATAATTACGCTTCGGAGCACCAAATGAGATAGTAATGTACAACGGAACTCGGTTCACCGGAGTCGGATTTCGTGACTTGATTTATGAATACGGAATACAAACATCACTTTGCTTCCGTGGAACACCCGCAGTCTAACGGGCAAGCTGAGGCCGCCAATAAGGTCATCCTTGATGGTTTGAAGAAACGTATGTTGGAGGCTGACACCTCTTGGGCCGATCAACTACCTTTTGTCCTTTGGGAAATCGAACAACCGCTCGTACATCCACCCAAGAAACTCCTTATAGACTCTGCCTACGGCTGTGAATCTATGATTCCCGTGGAAATAGGGATGATGTCTTGGCGCAGAAGAGCATTTTATCACAAGGTGAAATTGCCAATAGTGAGGCGTTAGCGCTGAGTTGGATCCGGCCGATGAGGCTCCGGTCACCTCCCATTGTCTGGATATTGCAATGAAGCAACTGATCGCGGCTCGTTATAACAAGAAGGTTAGACCAAGAAGATTCCAAATTTCGGTTGCCTGGTACTTAGAAGGGCCGACATCGGGAACAAGAACTCCAAAGACGGCAAGCTTGCAGCTAATTGGGACGGACCTTATCGCGTTCGGGAAACTCTTGAGAGAGGAGCTTACATTCTAGAAAATTTGGATGGAACCCCTATCAAGCGAACATGGAACGCGGACAAATTAAAGGCATATTTCAGTTAGGCTTATCTGTTGTTTTTCTTAAAGCATCGTTTTCCATTATGTTCTTTGTTCAACGTTGGCCTCGGGCTTTTCCCTTCGCAACAATTGTCAGTGCCAAATATGAATGAAACTCTCGTTCGAGGGTATCTATTGAATTCCAAACATTGTCTTTTTCAAGATTCAATTGTTATTAGCTTTTCAAATTAAGAAAACACGTCCGATAGCTATCGCAGCCTGTACACGCTAATTTACTCCGGGTATCAATAGAAAATGTCATGCCGACCCCGATCAGTCAAAATGCTCGGACGCTATCGGACAAAACCGAACCCGGGCAGTGGCAATTTTCATTTACCTTTGGATGACCCGGATTACTATACCAGAATTTTATAAAACAAAGGCAAACACTAGCACTTTAAAACATTATGGTCTTATGACCAAAAAGCGCGTTCGCAGATTCTCGCTACCTTCATATGACCTTGGCCAGTCGACCGCGATAATCGGTAAAGTTATATTCTTATACGATGCATTATGGTTGCTAAGTTACCATCTATTGTTAATCGTAGCCAAAAGTGGCCATATTGGCCAATCTGCTCAATAAAGTCATCCGGTAAAACAACCTGATAGATTATACAAATTAAAAAGAGAAAGAAAAAGGGAAATCAATCCACGTGCTTGGGGGCGGTCGAGACTTCCTCACCCCGCTCACCTCCAAAGACGGCCGCATCGCCATCTATCCGGTCTCTGAGCGCAGAGGTTCCACATAGGGGACAATCGCGCGTCGCCACATAAGACCGGAAATGATGCCCCGTAGTGTTGAGCTCGATCCCCGGTTCAAAGCCCGGATCCGGGCAAGAGAATTCTCAAACGCTCCACCACCGAACCCAAGAAGCAACTCCCCGAAGCCGGGTTATCTCCGCGGACAGATATGTTGAGGACGCCCCTGGGCTGATCCTCGTCCACTTCGGCTCAACCCGTCCCCTTCACTGCCATGGCTTTTAACCGCTCTTCGCTTCTAGCTTGAGCCGCCTTAAAGCCTTCAATTATTACATTGGAGTCCGCCAAGAGCCCTCGGCCTCTTTTAGTCGAAACTCCACTTTCTCCACTGACCTCACGAGCTCGGAACTCGCTCGAAGCAATTTGCCATTGTTTCGAGCTTCATCGCGGCTCTGCTCGGCACGCTCGCCTCCGTGGCGGCCTCCGCATACTTATGGTGCAGGTGAGAAAAGATTGGGTCAAACCAAGACCTTTCAGAAAGCATTTCCCAATGCCTCGGACCTCTCGTACGCCTACTTCCCGCAAGGCTACCGGCTCTTGATAACGGCTGGAGGCAGGAGTGCGACGCTGAGTTCTTCGGTAATACCCTTACTCCACAAATGTGAACGGGGAATGACGGTGGAAGGACGAGGGGGAACCGGGGTATCGTGCATGGAGAGGGGCTCGACGTCTGGCCGACTTAGGAAGCGGCGATTTCGGGACAGGGGAGGCTCTGATAGAGAGACAGGGTCGACTTCGTTTCGGGCTTGGACGACTCCCGACCTTAGGCTTCTTTGGCTCGGCCCGCTTCGAAGACTCTCCGACCTTCGACTTGCTCCGCCTCCTTGGCCGACCTCTTTCTCCCCTTGGCGGCAGTGCTCGGGGATCCCGTAAAGATATTGCGCTCTTTCATCTTAAGACCCGTACGAAACATATACACCATGTTAGCTACTAGGAAAGCAAAGACGATCAATACAATACTAAGACGCGGAACAACGCCGATGTTAAATAACGAAATGCCATACTCGGCCCCGACGCCATCTCATCTTGACGCCGTGCCTCGCCCGATATTGGGCTACTAAGGAGCCGGCCCTACAAGCACCGTTCGCTCGAACGTGGTCTATTATGGCATCAATGGCCTTCCTTTCGTGCTTCAGCAGATTGGACCGCTCCACCTTATAGGCGCTAGGGGACACATTGTGGTGATCTTGACACCAATACAAGTTAAACTCCCGCCGACTTTTGCAGTCCCCCTTTGAGGAACCAAGGAGTTGTACCGCTTTAGCGACGACTTTGAAAAAGTTGCCCTGAAGCGTTTGAAAGAGTCTCGAGACTGGGTAAACAAGCGCCGATTGGCTATTCCCGAATGGAGGTCCACCTTGAGCTCCGGCGGTTCCTTCCCGCAGCGAGAGGTGTGGGGTGAAGAAGTAGAAGAACATAGAAGTGGTGCAAGGCGCACCAAGGCTCAGTGCAAACCACTCAAAGGCAATCAGTAACCCCATCCATCGGGGTGTAATTGCGAGGAGCTATACTAAGAAACCAAGGGTGGCCATTTGAAATTCGAAAAGGGGAATCGAATCCCAAGCCCGGTGATATAGTCAGCATAGAAAAAGAAAAAGGAGTTGTGGCTCCTCCCTCACCGAGCACACGTGCTCTTCCTCTTCGTGGAGACAAAGCGAGTAGGTGTTAGTATCTCGAACCGGAAGACCTTCCAAGTCTTCCATGGTCGCCTTCGACCGATAGGATAACACTTCTCGGTAACCCAAGGAATTGGTCAATTAAGTCTTGTGGGGGCTAGCGCGGTTGGCATTTCCAGATTCTCGACTCACCGCGTGGGAAGAAGAAGACGACGCCATTATACCTAACACAAATAAAAATATAAGCAAGATCGAATCTTCCTAGCATACCCGATGTCAATAATTGAAGGCGGACTCTACAAGCTTGTGGTAAGATTAAAATCCAAGTCAACAGACTCTACGATATTGCTTGAGGAGCCGGACCAAATTGTGTCGGCAAGAGCCCAAAATTAAGTCGGCCGTGGAGGAATCCCCACAAGAAATAAGTCGGGAGCACTCATACAAGCAAAATGAGCAAGGCCCGATGTAGGAATCAACCTCGGCCCTAGGACCCGAGCCGGCCACTTTGTTAGACCGGCTATTCGGAAGGCCCGAGAAGGGACACGTCGAAACTCGGGTTAAACTCCCTTGGATTAGGAAGAAGCGGGAAGGAAACATTCGGATTTCCCCTAACCGACGATGCATCGTCTCGGATTTTCGTCGCCCACCACCGTAAGTTTTTCCCTTGCCTCCACGGTGATCGGTTAAAGCAACGGCTTGCGTTGGACGGAAGATTCATCGCCCC
Source organism: Acacia pycnantha (assembly GCA_025563575.1). NCBI lineage: Eukaryota > Viridiplantae > Streptophyta > Magnoliopsida > Fabales > Fabaceae > Acacia > Acacia pycnantha. Next base: position 5,608,529 of record JAMWYP010000030.1, on the reverse strand, counting down.
AAAGCCACCAACGGCTTTTTCCCTTGACGGTGTGGCGTAGTTCCGCCGCCTTCGGGGGTCATATTCTTTATGTCCTTTGACATTGGGAGCCACTCTACTAAAGGTATTAACGAAAAGGAAACGGCTCACTCGAAAAACAGGGGGAGTTTTGCACAAATGAAGGAACCGAAACAGACTACGCGAAAACCCACTCAACAAGGGAATTTACCCGTAATTTCAACTAAATACTGAGCCACTCTATTAAAGGGAAACGGCAGATCGTAGCAGTAACAAAAGAAAGAGGCAAGGAAACAAGAATACCTACCTAAAATATGGAGATGATCAATGGAAGTTGTGGAACGAAGATGGTTCACGAAATGTGTTATCCTCCCAAAGCGAGAATCGTCTGAGAGAAGTTCTTCAAAACAACTTTGATAAAATGACAAGGAAGGAGACTTGGCGGGTATAAACCTTTCAAACCCAATCGACGGGGCAAAAGCGCCTTTTCCATCCGTCGAAAGGATGACGTGACCTTTTCATTTAATGCGCGTCCTGTCGCATTAATTACGCTAAAGCCCGTATAGGCCAAGACCCCTCAATTCGGCTTCACGACAGCCGAGGGACGCCAAAATGGCATAGGCAAATGATAACGTAGAAGAGGAATCGACACCTCGTATCCGGCACAAGGAGCAGGAGTCACAAGCCAATTATCCCGCCACTCAAGTAGGCTAATCACTCCGAGAAAGGACCCGCATTGGGAGTCTTCGACCGTGCAAGAAGCGAGCCCTAAGGTCGAAGAACAACAAAATTTAAACAAACATAACCCAGACCACATGTCTGGGGGCAATTCAACCGGAAGACTTGTAGTTCCGAGGTTGCTTGAAACTCTGATAGACACCTTATCAAAGTAAGACGGGGGGCAGCTCCGATACAACTAGAGGATCCAGCAACATGTCCACCCCGCTGACCGAGACTCTGGACAACCCTACTGGGGCAAGGACATCATGTTACTCGCGATCAACAAAGACTCGACTTCAACAAAGACTCGAACTTGCGTTCTTCACCAAGCGAACATCTAAACTCTACGCACGAGACCCGAGCAACCGAGCTGGGGCAATCCGTTACGGACCTAGTCTAGGCCCATTATCTCACCGGCTAGTACAGGGGGCAACCCACCATCCGTGGACCCAGCCATGACCTTGGACATGCACCCACGATCCTCGGACATGCACCCACGATCCCGGACATGCGCACACGATCCCTGACACGCACATGACACGTACGGTGTGGCACCAAGGGACTAACTAACCTGTATACTCTATATATACAGAGGAAGGAGACGGCGCCTGTACATTCATTCTAAGCCTTGACTTATCTACATACAAATACACACGGCACACACAAAGACCCTTAGGCGAAACGCCTGCTTGTGTACCGTGATCATACCCTCTCCTGAACGCTTGACCCATAAGCATACAGGAAGGGCACACAGATCCTATATCAAACCACCGGACCTTCAATAGGCCGGACATCTGAGTTCTACACCAGAACAATATGTTTATTTGATAAATAATCTTGTTCATGGTAAGATAATTGTCATGAAATAAAACTAATTAATCTATTTCAGTCTTAACTAGATTATCAGAATAGTGACTATCTAACTAAAATCCTATAGAATGGTTATATATATGTATGAAAGTTGCATGAAATTAATCGTAATCTCTCAGTATGAAGTCACAAGCATGCTAATGAGCTACATCAAGAAGGTCCTTCCAAGTGTAAACTCTTACACCTCACAAGATTCTCTTAGGAATACACACTCAACGATTTTTTAAGAGCTTGAAGAGTTTAATGATATTTTTTTTATGGAAAAGTGGTGAAAAGTCCCTGTTGTTTGAAAGTTTTATTGGTTAGAGAGATTTGAATAAATTTAAATACTGGTAGTTTCATGCTAATATGCATATGCTTTTTGCGTACAAAAGCAAAATTCTTTTGGCCAACAAAATTTCAAAATAGAGAATTTTTACCAATTTTCTAATATTTTATAATTTTATGTATGAAAATAGTATACTCCTCTGGTTCTATATAAGGCACTTGCAACATGTTTCACACAAACTGAGAAAACCTTAAACTTCATTAACTTTTTCATAAAATTTAACAACTTTCCAACTTTACCGTTATTTAATATATATTATAATATCCATGAGAATAGAGTCAATGAAGGATAAAAACATTCATTCATATGAAAATCCTCTCTCTCTCTCTCTCTCTCTCTCTGCATTATGCATAGGACCAGGAGTGTTTCACAAACTAAAATATAATGGAGTTTTTTGCTCAAGCATTGTACACAGAGAGAGAAGAGAAAGCAACACTTGGAAGCATTGTGCAGCTATTAAGTGATGCAGAGCCACGAGGCCATGGTTTTCAATGATCAAATATGACAGTAGTGTGATGGATGTCGTATATCTGGGGAAAAAAAAACATTTGCCTGTATTATACTTTCTAACATGTTCTTGGAAAGCCTTTAAATTTGTAACTTGTTAATTTCTTGCAATATAATGAAAGAAATAATTAAGAATAAATGGTGAAGCCCATCATGAGCGTAGAATAAAAGGGAGCTAACTAGGTGAAACATATATGCCATGAAAGTTGGAGATGAAAATGATTCTTCAACTGAGAGGTTTCTTTGACCTTACTGCACTTTTGTAGTCCCTTTCACAATAAAGAGCCTTTGTACTATGTACCACCTCTAGCTTTAACCCTATATATATTTAGATAGAGAGAAAATTAGAATTGAAAGAATACTAGGAGGAAAAATAAGTTAGTTATTTGTAACGAAAGTATTTTATATCTAGAACTAAAGTGGACCTCTTATCAAACTCTTATATTTAAGATATGATATAATATTTTAGAACTACGTTCAGGTATGAACATGAGTATTAGAAATCATAGATGTGTTTGAAAGTGAGTATTAGAAATCAGAAATATGTATTGAGCAGCTGAGATATATACGACTAGGTATAATATTTTTAGTATCAAATTAAACCACCCAGGTGGCTACATCAGACACCGACGACAAAGTTGAGTCAAGTTGGAAATTGAAGAACCACAAGAGCAATAGAACTCTTCTAACAGCATTTAATGCCGCAATATACTAAGGAATAAAGTTTGTGGGGGTGAATTTGGTGTTCATTGAGAAATATAGTTAATTTTGAGAAAAAAGAAAAGAAAAGAAATATAATTTATTTATTTATTTTACGTAATTATATTAGCCTATGTAATCATTTTATAAGTTAGGTAAATTAATTTTGAGGAAAATAATAAATATAAGAGATCAAATGGATTGAGATATTACATTTTGGATTAAATCCAACTTCACAACTAATTCTTATATCTGGGAATGGAGGTAGTATTATAATTTATATATTATAATTGCATTTACGTTTTTCTTTTTGCTAAGCACATGTATCCTTCTATTGAAGGCAATTTTATTTGAAGCACTGTCGGGTAGGGAAATGAGCCTCTCCATTTTTTATAGGGTTAAGGTGCAAAAATACATATGAGGTTTTCTCAAAAGTGCACCCAATACTAAGTGTGTTTTTTTTTTTTGAGCAAAAGTGGTTGTGGTTACAAAAGTGGAGAAAAAATACCCATTGACCGTTAGTTTGAATTTTTTGTATTTTTAAAGTTGACATGGACGATAACTCAGCTAAATTTCATCCCAGATGACAGTGGAGAACTGGAGAAAATTACAAAAAAGAGTCCAGATAGTTTTGAAAATTATTGAAATGTGGCAACGACGGGTAAACTTTTAGAAAAACCACATGTGTATTTTTTCACCTTAACCCTTTTTTTTTTATATCTTTCACTTCCCTCAACTTATTTATTCTCATCATTAGATGATCAACTATAAACGGCTGAAATTTAATATCCAAAAAAAAAAGTGTGTGTGTGTGATAGTTTTAATAGAAGTATAAAGAGGTATGAACTATTTAGATCAAATTTTAATTATTTTAATTTATTCATTTAAATTTTTTTATTTTATACTATAATAATATTTTTTGTATGATATTAAATCTCAATCGTTCAGAGTTAATGGTGAAAAGAAAGAAGTGAAGGAAAGTGGACGATCTAAGAAATTGAGAGGTTCGCATCCCCCATCATGTACTAAATATAGGTATTTTATCGTGAGGAACTAACCTTTTCCTTTAGACTCAACCCCAGTTAGTTATAATTGCATTTACTAATTCCATAACATAAGAATAATTTGGGGAAAAACGTACACACGCAAATAATTTGGGAAAAAAAACGTATACACGCATACTATAGGGCTGGGCTTATCAAGGATTCTTTTATTTATTTATTTATTTATAAAATCAATTAAATCTTATTCTAGAAGCAAGATAATGGGCTTGAGTCCTTGTGGTAGACCTAGGCCTGATTACTTGCAGGCAGGCTTGTTTGGATTTCACTTCTGTAGCCCAAACCTAGGTTTAGTAGGTGTTCCTATTATCTTATTTAAAATAATTTTGAGAATAAATAAAAAAAAAAAAGATTTTGTGAGATACATACAAAATACATAAGAAGAGTTTTGTCTCGTGAAAAAATAATTTAAAATAATTATATTTTTTCATAAGTTAGACAAGAAAGTTTTTATTTGTATTAGTTTTGAAGTAAAATGGCTTTTGTTTAGATAGACTAAGCTAATTCCCCCCCAAGTATATGTGTTGAGACATGTTTTTTTCATATTTGTTTTTCAATTGTATTATTCTAACAAGCCTTAGTTTATTAATTAAACTAATTTTTTTGAAAAATTGTATCTAAACATAAAATATATTATAGTAATTGTTCTCGGTGCTCCTCCCCTATTGTATGCTTATAGGACAAGCGTTCAGTATGCTTAGAAGGTATGATCACGGTACACAAGCAGGTTTCGCCTAAGGGGTGCTGTGTGTGCCGTGTGACTGAATGTAGATTAGTCAAGGCTAAGAGATTGTGTACCTGGCGCCCGTCTCCTCCTCTCGTATATAGAGTCTACTGGTTAGTTAGTTCCTTGGCCGCCACACCGTACATGTCCTGGGATCGTGCTGTGCGTGTCTGAGATCGTGTGTGCATGTCCAAGGTCATGACTGGGTCCCACGGATAGTGGGTTGCCCCCTGTACTAGCCAGTGAGATAATGGACCTAGACTAGGTCCGTAACAGTTGCCCCCAAGCTCGGTTGCTCGTGTCTCGAACTACCGAGTTTAGATGTTCGTTTGACTAAAGTACTAAGTCCGAGTCTTTGTTGATCGCGAAGTAACATGATATCCTTGCCCCCCAGCCGGGTTGTCCAGGTCTCTGGTCAACCGGGGTGGACATGTTGCTGAATCCTGATTTTGTATCGGAGCTGGTACCACCCCCTTTTACTTTGATAGGGTGTCCTATCATAATTTCAAACAACCTCGGAGTTATAAGTCTTCTGGTTGAATTGCCCCCAGACATGTGGTCCGGGTTATGTTTGCTTTTAAATTTCGTTGTTCTTCGACCATCCGGGAGTCCGGCTCGCCTCTTGCACGGCCGAAACCTCCAAGTGTGGGTCCTTTCTCGGCCGATTAGCCTAACCGGTGAGCCGGATACTTGATCGTGAGCGCCGCCCTTGTACCCGGCGCTTTCTACCGTCGATTCCTCTTCTAGGTCATCATTAGCCTCTCGCCACCGGGCGTCCTCGACCGTCGTGAAGCCGAATTGAGGGGGTGCCGCCTATACGGCCCTTGGCGTAATTAATGCCTGACAGATGCGCATTAAATGAAAAGGTCACGTCAGCCTTGCTAATGAATGAAAAGGCGCTTTTGCCCCCGTCGATTGGGTTTTCGAAAGGTTTATACCCGCCAGGCCTCCTTCAGTGCCATTTTACCCAAGTTGTTTTGAAGAACTTCTCTCCTGACGATTTTCGCTTTCCGGAGGATAATCTGTCTCGTGAACCATCTTCATTCCACAACTTTCATCGAGCATCTCCATATCTTAGGTAGGTATTATTGTTTCCCTGCCTCTTTCTTTTGTTCTGCTCTGATCTGCTGTTTCCCTATAAGATTGCGTCTGTATTTAGTTGAAGTTCGGGTAGATTTCTTTATTGAGTGAATTTTCGCGTAGTCCTGTTTTCGCTCCCACATTTGTGCAAAATCCCCGTTTTTCGAGTGAGCCGTTTCCTTTTCGGTTCATTGATCGTTAATACCTTTAAGAGAGTGGTTCCAAATGTCGAAGGACATAAAGGATATGACCCCGAAGAACCGGATGAACTACGCCAAACCGTCGGGGAAGAAGCCGTTGGTGGCTTTGGGGCGATGAATCTTCTCGTCCAACGCTGCAAACCGTTGCTTTAACCGATCACCGTGGAGGCAAGGGAAAACTTCGTGGCGGGCCGAAAACTCGAGACGGCACATCATCGGTTAGGGAAGTCCGAATGTTTCCTTCCCGCTTCTTCCCAATCCAAGGGTGTTTAACCCGAGCTTCGACGTGTCCGCTTCTCCGGTCTTCCGAATAGCCGCCTAACGAAGTGGCTGGCTTCGGGTCCTAGGGCCGAGGTTGATTCCTACATCGGGCCTTGCTATGACTGCTTGTACGAATGCTCACGACTTATTTCTTGCGGGGATTCCTCCACAGCCGACTTGATTTTAGGCTCCTACCGACACAATCTTGGCCCGGCTCCTCAAGCTTCATCGCCGAGTCCTGTTGACTTGGATTTTAATCTTTCCACAACTGTGGAATCTCGCCTTCAATTTTTGACATCGTGTATGCTAGGAAGATTCTCGATCTTGTTTATATTTTTATTTGTGTTAGGTATAATGGCGTCGTCTTCTTCTTCTCACGCGGCCGAGTCGAGTCCGGAAATGCAAACCGCGCTAGCCCCCACAGATTTAATTGAACAATTCCCTTGGGTTACCCGCGAAGTGTTGTCCTATCGGTCGAAGCCGACCATAGAAGACTTGGAAGGTCTCCCGCTCAAGATACTAACACCTACTCTCTCTGTCTCCTAAGAGGAAGAGCCTGTGTGCTCCGTGAGGGAGGGGAGCCACAACTCCTTTTTCTTTTCTATGCAGACTACCTCACCGACTTGGTATTCGCTTTCCCTTTTCCGAATTTCAAATGGCCACCCTCCAATTCCTTAGTGTAGCTTCCTCGCAATTACACCCCAATGGATGGGGTTACCTAATTGCCTTCGAGTGGTTTTGCCTGAGCCTTGGTCCGCCTTGCACCACCTCTATGTTCTTCTATTTCTTCACCCCCATACCTCTCGCTCGGAAAGAGCCGCCGAGCTCAAGGGCCGGACGTCCATTCGGGAATAGCCAACCGGCGTTTGTTTACCCTGGCCTCGACTCTTTCAAACGCTTCAAGAGCAACTTTTTAAAGTTGTCGCTAAACCGGCACAACTCCTTGGTTCCTCAAAGGGCCGGACTCGCGAAAGTCGATCGGGAATTTAATTTGTATTGGTGTCAAGATCACCACAACGTGTCCCTTAGCGCCTATAAGGTAGAGTGGTCCAATCTGCTGAAGCCTGAAAGGAAAGCCATCGACGCTATAATAGACCATGTGAGGGCGAACGGCACTGTTGGGGCCGGCTCCTTGGTAGCCCAATATCGGGCCGAGGCTCAGCGTCGAGATAAGATGGTGTCAAGGCCGAGTATGATATTTCTGCATCGAAGCAGCCGAGCCAAAGAAGCTCAAGGCCGAGAGTCCTCGAAGCCCGCAACCGATGCCGGGACGGTCGTCCTATCCGAGCCTCCCCTACCGCGGCCTCGCCGCCTCCCAAGTCGACCAACGTTGGGCCCTCCTCATCGCCTGATACCCCGGTTCCCCCTCGTCCTCCAACTGTCATTCTCCATTCCCATTTGTGGAGTAAGGGAATTACCGAAGAACTCAGCATCGCACTCCTGCCTCCTACCCGCTATCAAGAGCCGCACTTTGCGGGAAGTCGATGTACGAGACGTCCAGGAATTGGGAAATGCTTTCCTAAGAGGTGCTGGTTTGACTCAATCTTTTCTAACCCTCCACCACAAATATGCGGAGATCGCCGCGAGCCAAGCGTGCCCGATCGTAACGCGATGAAGCTCAAGCAATGGCAAATCGCTTCGAACGAGTTCCGTGCTCGTGAGGTTCACTGGGAAAGTGGAGTTTGCACCGAAAGAGACCCAAGGTCTTGCTAACTCCGAGACCCGAGTAGATGGCGATGCGGCTGTGCTGGAGGCCGAGCAGGGTGAGGAAGTCTCAACCGCCCCAAGCTCGTGGGTTGATTTCCTTTATTTGTACTTTGTATATTCTGTCCGGTTGTGTTACCGGCGTTGACTCTTATTGAACAGATTGGCCAATCTGGCCATTTTTGCCTACGATTAATAGTAGATGGTAATCTAGCAATCATATGCATCATATAAGAATATAACTTTACCAGTTATTGCGGTCGACCGGGCCAAGGTCATATGAAAGTAAGCAGAATCTGCGAACGCGCTTCTTGGTCATAAGACCATAATGTTTTAAAGTGCTAGTGTTTGCACTGTCTTATAAGATTCCTGGTATTGTAACCGGGTCATCCAAAGGCAAACGAAAATTGCCACCTGCCCGGGTTCGGTTTTGTCCCGATAGCGTCCGAGCATTTTGACCTGATCAGGGTCTGCATGACATTTTCTATTGATACCCCGGAGTAAATAAGCGTGTCTGGGCTGCGATAGCTATCCAGACCTATTTTCTTCAGCTGAAAAGCTAGTAACAATTTAATCTTGAAAACGACAATGTTTGGAATTCAACAAATACTCTCCAACGAGAATTTCATTCATATTCGACAAAGCAGGAGCCAAGCAGCCAACATCGAACAAAGAACATAATGGAAAAAGATGCTTTAAGACAAACAAAAGATAAGCCTAATCGAAATACGCCTTTAACTTGTCCGCATCATACGTTTCTTCAAACCCTCAAGGATTACCTTATTGGCGGCTTCAACTTGCCCGTTGGACTGCGGATGTTCCACGGAAGCAAAGTGATGCTGTATTCCGTATTCATAAATCAAATCACGAAATCCGACTCCAGTGAACTGAGTTCCATTGTCTGTTACTATCTCGGCTGGTGCTCCGAACCGCGTAATTATATTCACTTCAACAAATCGTTGCACACGTGCCGAGGAGATCGTTGTGAGAGGTTCGGCCTCAATCCACTTGGTGAAATAGTCTACTGCCACGATTAGCCACCGTAGTTGCCCGGGTGCTGTCTTGAATGGCCCTAGAATGTCCATGCCCCATTTGTAAAATGGCCAAGGGGCCGTGATGGAATGAAGCTCTACTGGGGCGCCCAAATAACTCTGGCATGTTTCTGACAACTATCGCACTGTCTTACAAGGGTCTTTGAATCCGCCTCCAATGTTGGCCGCAATAACCTCGCTCGAAGGGTTTTTCGGCAAGCGCCTTAGCCCCCATATGCCGACCGTTGGCCCTCCATGCACCTCGGCCAGACATACCCAGCTTCATTTGGGTTCAAACACCTTAGCATGGGAGAATGTAATCCCTTTCGGTAGAGTTGATCCTCCACCATTGTATACTTGGCCGCTCGAACCAACATTTTGGCCTCCATTGCATCGTCTGGGATGAGTCCACGTTCAAGATAGTCTTCTATTGGCTTTTTCCAATGATTCAACCGAAATAGCCATCATGCACACCGGATCTTCGAGATTTTGCTGGACAACCGTACGGTGACAACCAGCCTGCTTAGTGCTTGCCAATTTTGACAAAATGTCGGCTCTTGCGTTTTCTCCTCGAGGGATATGGGTAACGGTTGCTTCATCGAAGTCTGACATTAAGTCCTTGGCTTTTAGGAGATACTTGGCCATTAGTGGGCCTTTAGCCTGATACGTACCCTCGATCTGAGCCGCCACAAGTTGGGAGTCGGTGAAAACCTTAACTCTTGTGGCCCCATTTTCCTTGGCTTGAAAAAGCCCGGCTATCAAGGCCTCGTATTCGCTTGATTGTTCGAAGTTGGGAAATTAAGATGCAACGAATGCTCAATTGTAACCCCTCTCGGATTCTCAATGATGACTCCGGCTCCACTTCCTTTCGTGTTCGACGATCCGTCGACATACACCTTCCATTCGCCCGCCATCGTATCATCTATCCTAGTAGCCGAGGTGAGCTCTCTGATGAAGTCGGCCAACGCCTGTGACTTGATTGCATGACGAGCTTCATAGGTGATGTCGAACTCGGAAAGTTCTATCGCCCAATTAGTCATCCTCCCCGCTAAGTCCGGCTTATGTAGGACTTGTCGAATTGGTTGGCTTGTTCTAACAACGATATGGTGACCCTGGAAATAAGGTCTTAATCGATGGGCCGCAATAAGAAGAGCGAATGCCACTTTCTCCAGCTTTTGGTATCGGACCTCGGCATTCTCGCAGGGTTCTCGCGACAAAATATACAGAATTTGTCCGTGTTCCGCCTCTCTTACTAAGGCCGCGCTGACGGCCTCCTCGCTGACGGATAAGTAAAGGAAAAGACTCTCGCCAGTTGGGGTTTTGAGAGGACTGGAGGATTGGCCGACATTGCTTTATCTCTTCAAATGCGTCATCGCACTTTGAATTCCACTCCACCGATGCCTCCTTCTTTAAGAGCTCGAACATGGGCAAAGCCTTCTCTCGCCGACTTTGGCAAAACCTGGTTAGGGCGGCCAACCTTCCTGTTAACTGCTGGACTTCTTTTTTACTACTCAGAGCCTTCATCTCCATCACCGCCCTACATTTGTCCGGGTTGGCCTCAATGCCTCGGTTAGTCAGCATGAAACCCAGGAACTTTCCAACGGGACGCCAAAAGCACACTTGGCCGGGTTCAGTCGGATTCTGTAGGTTCTGAGTTTGGCAAATGTCTGCTCCAGGTCTTGTATATGACGTTGCTGGTCCAAAGTTTTGACGATCATGTCATCTATATACACTTCCACATTGCGACCGATCTGGTCTGCAAAGACCTTATTCATCATCCTTTGATATGTAGCTCCAAAGATTCTTCAATCCAAAGGGCATGACATTGTAGCAATAATTAGCTCTTTCGTAATGAAGGCCGTCTTTCCCGATCCTCTGGGTACATCGCTATCTCGATTATATCCGAATATGCGTCCATAAAGGATAGGAGCTGGAATCCTGAGGCGTTGTCCACCAGTTGGTCGATGTTTGGCATTGGGTAGGAGTCCTTTGGGCACGCTTTGTTCAAGTTCTTGTAATCTGTACAAACTCTCCACTTCCCGTTTGGATTTTTTACCATCACCACATTTGATAACCAGGTTGTATACTGAATTTCCCGAATGAATCCGGCTTCAAGCAATTCTTGGATGTGAATCTCCAATGCTTTCCTTTTTTCTGGTCCGTGGTTCCTCTTTCTCTGCGACACAGGGATTGAGCCCGGATAGACTTCTAGTTTGTGACAACAAAACTTCGGATCTATCCCCGGTACCTGAGATGAATTCCAAGCGAAGATATCCCGGTTTTCCTTCAGGAACTCCACCAAACTGCTTTTAAGTTCGGGAGATAGGTGTTTGCCGATCTTAGTGGTCTGGAGAGGATCGCCTACCACCAGATCTTCCAGGTCTCCTGCCGGCTCTGGGCGTACCTCCTCGTTGCGGATGTCTAACTCCACAGTATTAACTTCGTCGTCTGGTGAATCCCGGTCCGAACGGTCCGGATAGCTGCTTCTTTGGGGCTGGGACGAAGATCCGCCCTCCCCACTCGACGGTTTCAAGTAGCACTGTCGAGACTCTTTTGATCACCCGTTACCGTGACCACGGTTCCTTGGTTGCCTATCACCTTGAGTTTTTGATGCTTAGTAGATACCAACATGTCCCACTTGTGAATGGTTGGCCTTCCCAAGATTATGTTGTAGGGTGAAACGAAGTCGGCCACTATGAACCGCACTCTTTCGGACTTGAAGGCGTTTTTGACTTCGAGGGTGAACCGGAGGTCGATAAACCCCTTCGGACGCGATTGTTCTTCGTTAAACCCGATGAGGGTTGTCTTGCAAGGCTTTAAGTCGTCCCGGTCCAGGCTCATTCTTTTAAACGCCTCCCAACTTAGTATGTCGGCCGAGCTACCGGCATCCACAAATATCCGCCTGACTCGGTAGTTGACGACTGTCCTGTTATCACTAGCCCATCTTGATGGCCAGGGACAACGTCCCTGAGGTCGTCACTTGTGAAAAACAAAGGCGATCGTGCTACCTCAGTGTGATGTTCCTTAAATTTTGGTCGGTCTCTGACGGATAGGACTTCTCGAAGGTATTTCCTTCGCTGGCTCATAGTATCTCCGCCTCCGCCCATTGCTCCGCCGATTACGTTACGCCGAATTCAGCTTCGGAAATTCATCATCGACTTCGGGGCCTTGCGCTTATCTTCCCGCTTTTTGAACTTTCTGGGGTGTCCCGCTGCGGTTCTTGGGGGAGGTTCTATCTTGGTCCCGCCTCGAAATGGGATTGTTTGCCATTCGCATCTGCTCGACGTCCAAGTATTTCTTTGAACGGGTTATGAAGTCGTTGAGATTTTTTGCCCGCTCCTTTAAGAAAGATTCTGCCAGGCGGGACTCTTTATCAAGGCCATCCACCAATAAGTGAACGTGTACGTCCTCGTTGAGTCCGCGCACCTGTAGTACCGCATGATTGAAGCGGTCAAGGTAACTTTGGAGCAGCTCTCCCAGCCGCTGCCTGATTTTGGACAGAGAATACTGGGATTTTGGTTGCCGTTTGCTAGTTGCGAAGTGCAACTCAAAGGCCTCGGCCAGGTCTTCAAAATTGTGGATCGACCCAAAAGGAAGAGTGTGGAGCCATTTCAACGCCGGCCCTTTTAACGTCGCGGCGAAGATTCGCGGCACGATTGGTTCCTTGAGACCTCTAACCGACATGTGAACGTCAAAGTCTTCTAAATGAGTCGTCGGGTCTTGTGTGCCGTCGTACTTTGTCAACTCACCCAAATTCAGCTTTTCGGGGAATCGGGCATTCTGGATTTCCTTTGAGAAAAAGCTATTGTGCATTTGGCTGACATATCCCCGTCGCTGGAACCCACTTGGAGGAATCGTCCTGTCACCTCGATGGTTCCTCGCCTGAGGTCGACCTTCTTCATCTCGGTTTAGGTTCCTCCTATTGGCCCTCCCGCTGTTGACGGTTTCCGCCTTCGCGCCTCGGTGCGATGAGCCGAGCTCTCGTCATCGTCGCCCTCTCTCCAAGTTTTATCTTCCCGGCCCCGCCGGAAAGGGTGTGGGTCCGTCTTTTCTCTCGCTCTTCCGCTCGCTGATAGTGAAGGGTATGGCGCTTGTCTATGTTGTCCACCCGTCTCATTATCGCGAGCATCCCGGCTTGAAGAGATCGAAAGTCTGGCTCGGCATGTGGGATGTCTCGGCCGCCTCCGCACTGGAATTCTCGTTGTCCACGGTCTTGGTTTCGTGGAGCCGAGGACTCCGTGTCGGACAGTGTTGTCCTCTTGATGTCGTTCATTGTTGGGAATCAAAGGGTCTTCTTTGAGATAGCCGATCTTCTCCTTCCCGATGGTCTCCATCGTATTGGTTAATCGGCCGCTCGTTACGGGGTGGTTGACGTGGTGGTTGACGGTTGTCCCCGCTTGATCCGCCTCCGATTGTCTTTGGCCCGAAGCACGAGTGCTTATCCTCATGGTCACGGAATTGAAGTTTATTGATCCCCACTCGGCGCCACTGCTCGGTTCGGGAACTCGATGTCCGGCCTATTGAAGGTCCGGTGATTGATATAGGATCTGTGTGCTCCTCCTGTATGCTTATAGGACAAGCATTCGGAGAAGGTATGATCACGGTACACAAGCAAAGCGTTTCGCCTAAGGGGTGCTGTGTGCCGTGTGACTGAATGTAGATTAGTCAAGGCTCAGAGATTGTGTACCTGGCGCCCGTCTCCCTCCTCTATATATAGAGTCTACCTGGTTAGTTAGTTCATTGGCTGCCACACCGTACATGTCCTGGGATCGTGCTGTGCGTGTCCGAGATCGTGTGTGCATGTCCAAGGTCATGGCTGGGTCCCACGGATAGTGGGTTGCCCCATGTACTAGCCAGTGAGATAATGGGCCTAGACTAGGTCCGTAACAGTAATAATAACTAATTCTCATCCAAACTTCAATTTGCAAACTCTTAGTTTATAAAAATTCAAATTTTACAGATGATAATCCAAAGTTTTGCCTTATATTCGAGAAAATTATTTCAAAACATATTCTTTTTTGCCGTATATTTTAAAAACGAATTCAAACGAAATAAAAAAACAACAACTATTGTTGAGGAATAATTTCAGGATTTTTTAAAGAGCGAGGAAAGGAAAAATGAGGATCATGATTCATGATTAGCAAATCGACAAAAAAAATAAAAAGTGAAAATCGAGAAATGTAATTAGCAAAAGTTAAACAAAATAATTTTGGCGAAAACGAGTGTGGGCCCACTAAAATCAACTTTACTACGTGTCCAAATATTATTGGCGAACGTTCTGTCACTGATTCATCCTTTCAGACCGTTCCCTCCCCTCCAGCTTGAGTAGCGCGCGCCATTGGTGTTGTTGATGCTTGCTGATTGCTCTTCGTCTTCTCCCATATAAGAGACTCTGCTCTCTTGCAGCAGGACATCCTCAAGGTTTTTGAGGCCTCAGAGTGATATTATGCTAACATCGTTTGTTTGTATCTCATTTTGTTTAAAGAAGTCCTTCACTATGTTTAAGGGTTTTGATTTATAGGCTTATTCCACAGATAGATAGAAAGAGAGAGAGAGAGCTATCAGCTCTGGAACTTTCTATTTTCTGTAAGTTGAGTTGCAAAACTGGCATCTTATTGTTTCAAAGTGTCTCCTGCTTTATTAAGAATTAGTGAATGTGCTGTTGTTCCTCTGAAAAATGACAATTCATCTACAGGCATATAGATAAATAAAAGCAAACTTAACCTGCGTAAGTAGTCTTTAAATTAATATGCATATTAGTTCTGAACTCATGCCTGTGCGTCCAAATTGCTGTAATTAACATATTTCGTTTTTTGATATGGTTAGGGTATAATCCCTTTCGAAGCTTAGAACACAAAGGGTTTTTGTCTCTTTAATTAACTTGATGAAGACCCCTACTTGCATTGCTATTATATAAAGCCACCCTCAAAGCTTTTGTTTGGATGCTCTTTATCTTTATTTTATCTAGTCATGCTATTTGCACACCTTTTTAAGAGATGCATGTGTTAATGTATTGTATGCATATGTGTGGACATATATGGAAATGGACCCAGTTACACTCTATTAAATTTTCTCTTCTCTAATTGGTGACTATTTATACGATTTGTTGCTTTCAATGTCTGTCGATTGTTATATTAAAGTTTTGTATTTTAAGGATCATAATCAATTACTCATAAATTCCACCTTACCAGATATTATGACGATGGAATATGTCCAAGTTCAACTTTGTGAATATGACCATCAAGGTACAATAATTCAATCAAAATATCAATTTTCTACTACACATACAATAATATTTATAGCAATTCATATCTGTACTTGCCCCATTTTGCTTGATTGATTTCCTTCTGTGAGCCTGGTTCTTCCTTTCCAAACGTGTCAGAGCGGACAAACCATTTTTTGCTGAATGTGAACAGCCAGAACAGGCGTTACAATGATCCCAGGATAGAGTTTATGCTGAATCTCAGAGCTAGGTTTAGGTGGTTAAAATGAGAAAATAAGCAAGTTTATTTCCAGTAAATGAAGTAGAAGCCTGTTACGCTCTTAAACTTTCTCTTGATGCTTGTATTAGAACTACTATTATTATCATTTCAATGTTGAGTAAGGCATATTTTGATCTGCCTGCTAATTTGAACTAAAATGGTAGTGTAACATGCTAAAGGATAGCATGCCAATGTATGGAAGTAAAAGCGTATCATGCATTTATTCTATGCATTCTCATTTAAACCATTGTGCTGGCACCTTTCTAAGTCTTGTCTGGTTCTGTTTGTAGAGTAAACTTCACACAAATTGTACTAAAGAGGTATTTACATGCTTTTAATAAGGTTTTTTTTTTTTCCCCTCAATTATTCTTCTTAGAAGCTGAAATGCTTGCAGTCAGTGTAAGATAAATGATATTCCCTCCTATAACACAGAATGATATTAAGCAGGATAAATGCTATAAAAATGCCACTTACCACCGACCATATTAGCCCCTACAAATGCTTTCTTTCAATTGACTTAAGTTCTCATTTCATTCTAACCAGTTTCTTGTAAGTTAATTGAACCTGCTGGTGAACAATGTTCTGAGTTTGAGTTACACTTGTATATCTTAGGCACAATTTTGCAGATAGCAACTGCAAAAGCCATTGAGTTGATCTTCTGAGACTAGAGAGGAAAACTCAAAGTAAGAAAAGCCCCTACTTTGATGGAATGTTACCCAATGTTTGGATGGAGAAAAAAGTGAGGGGAGAATAGGGGGAAGGGAATACTAGAAAGGAAAACTTCCAAAAATAGTAAAAACATTTACCATTTTTGGGAGTTTTCCCTCATAGTATTCTTTATTCCCTAATTTTCTTCCCATCCAAACATAGCATTAGGGATGGACACAGATGCACCAAACCCATGCCAGCCAAAGCATTCCATGTTAGAGGAATTTGACTACATGCTTTAATAGTAAGAGGAACTTAATAAGTTAAATGACGACCCAAAGCAATGTAAAAAAATCTCAGGTAAAAAAAAAAAGCAATGTAAAAGACTCAGGAAGTACTTTTGCAGAATTGATAGGGTTCTCAGAGGGAAAAAAGTATAAAGCAGAACAAAACCCAATGGCCATCATTTATAAATCAAACAAGTATGAGAAATGTTGGGGGAGTATTTTCGCAAATACTCTACAATTACTTCTTCATCAATGGTTTTCAGTTAGTTGGATGCTCAATGAATGTCAGTTTCTTGAAATCAATCAAAATTGTGTTTACAAGTATATTAAATGATTTTTCTGTCCCCTTTTTTCTTCACAGATAAACTCAGAAATGGAACCTGGAATTGCAGGTGCTCATGAAGTGGCAGCCTCAGAATGCAAGGTAAGATTTCTCTTTCGGACCATCCAGTACCCAACTCCTCCAACAACAATTAGAATGATAAGTCCATCAATTGCTCCAACAAGTATAAACACCCATTTCTTCAAATTATGCTCACCATTATTCTCAACTGTTCCCTTTGGAACCTTGACCATATAAGTGAATCCTGTACCTTTCTCTACCTGCTTGAGTCCCAGTACTAGTCTGTAAAGATAGCATTCTTGCACATTGCTGCTTTTGTTCCTAAAATACAAAGTAGAAGCACATTCACAGTCTTGTAAGCACAAATTTTTACATGCTTCTCTACTAATATTTACCATTCTAGTATGATCATCATTGAGCACGCTACCCACATTCTCTAGTTCAAGCATCTCTGCCTCTTTCTCTCTACAAAACCCATCAGAAATTTCCTCATTGCATTCAGAACTTCCTTCATTTTTCTTAGCTGAAAGCTGAATACATGAGCAGGCATTAGAGAATGTACATATTCCATAAGGTCTGCAAGCAATAGGAAGATCACATGTTCTGTTTAGTGCATGGAAAAAGGCCACAAACTTAGCCTTCTCATCTGAATAGTAATATAGCCCAAAATTTCCTGTTTCATTATTCAATGCCAAAAATTTTATCGGGTGTTTCCTTGGAGATGGGATTTGTGCTATTTTCTTGTATCTGACATCAAATAAATCCAAACCCCATGAACCCAACTTGACGAAAGTAATATTTCTATTCATGGAAGGCTTGAATTCCCAGTAAGAATACCTCAACTTATCATCAGCATTCAAGTACAGAGCAACCCTGTTGTATTCAATTTCAAAAGAGTAGACAAAGCTTGAGTTGTTTTGTGAAGAAGAAGATGTCAAGCGTGTTGCCACATTAAGTCTCTGCCCCCAAAGCATTACATCAGTTGGAAAATTGAAACTCTGCCACTTTATATTGTTCAATGAATCCACAAGAACTAGATTCCCCGTCCTCAGTATCTCTAGTCTCTGCTTCAAATTGAGGCAAAGCAGCAAACGATGTATTAGAAATTAGACTTCATGCAGCCTTACAAAACATAACAGTTACACCAAAAGCTGAGAAATATGTGAAATATTGAGAAGGGAATGAATTGCTTGTCTTTCATTGATCGATTAGAGGCATATATATACATGATAGTACATAAGTACTCTAGTGGAGAGTATCATAACAACCGTATCTCGATTCTAATATTTACAATATTCAAATAGTATAAGTCATAATATCTCCTTCACAATAGTTGATTTTTAGTGTTTTTTGTTACATATATTACCTCCACACCTTGCCCTGAAGTCCCAGTCTTCCATCCCACTTGTTCTTTTGGACCTTTCAACCTTAAATCTCCATCCTGGGAAAGCTCTAGCAAGCATTTCTCAGTTGTGTAAAACCTTGAGTAATGTCCAGAATCCCACACCTTGACATCCCCAAGTAAAACTTGTAACGAGCAAGAATATTTCCCATCAATGGCTTCAACCCCTAAGGCTAATCTGAAATTTGGTGTGGTCTGATTTGTCTGCAGCATATATGCTTTCCCTGTGAACCCCGGTCGATAATCCGCCGGAACGGCCATCATAAGCTGGTGACCAAGATGAATAAAAGACTCAGAAGAGCCATAAATGAACCAAAGAGAGAATAAAATGAAGGAATAAAGATTCATGAGTGGTAACTCAATGCAATGGAACCACTAAGTGATGTGTTTGGGAGGTGGATTTGCAGAGAAACAGTAAGTTCCGGCGAGAAATGGTGAGAGAAGGGAAAGGTGGGCATGATGACTGAAACTTTGCAAGAAGGAGACCCACCTCCCTCCCACTCCCAAAAAGGATATTTTTGATGATCTTCTCATATTGCCTGCTTATACAAATACATATGTGCTCATCTTTGTGGTGGGGTTACTGATTACAATATATGAGTACAAACGGATTTTAAGTTTGTTTTTACCCTCTCACCAATGTTTCCAGCCTGTTGACCTGAGTTTTATGAGGAATAAAGTAACGCACTGAAAAGAAAGTTGGTCCTGACTTATTTATTGCAATGGTAACGGTTTTTAAGGGGTTATGTATGTTAAAAGAAACAGTATATGGAAAAAAGGTCAGCTAGTGACAGACAGATATAACTGGCCCATAACAAGCTAGATACACCATAAATAATGTTAGGTTGCTAGATGTTTTTGAAATATAATATCAAAGTGTTGTGTGCTACTTTACCCAGAAACTTACAAGTAACACATGCATAAAATCTATTATAGTGTTTTGTGATTATAAAAATTATTGGATATCATAGTGTAAAAATCAATAAATATTTAATCTATAATAAATTACTAGTATTAGTTTTTTTGTTACAATAATTTGTTATTTTTTATTCATGACATTGGTAATATACTGAATTTTTTCTTTTGAAAAAAAAAAGATAAGTTTTAAAATCAACTTCTTATAGGCACAAGTCCGCTAATTTTCTCAATGTGTAGGTGTATATATGTAATTAACTTTTTTTTTTTTTGATAAGATGTATGTAATTAACTTAGTTATGGGTTGGGGGTACTTGAAATCATGGAGGTTTGTGTTCCCACTTATGAGCGTGGGTGACCAAATTAGGATGTGGGCCCCGCTCCATTATCAAGTTGGGTTGGATCCATTGAGTGCTTGCTTTGTTTAGTGGGTTAATGTCTTCTGAGCTTTTGATTGGTCTCGTGAAATCGGTTCGTAAATCAGCTTCTCCAGTCTTGCCACGTGGATGCATGTCTCTGAGCCACGTTATCATCATTGTTGCTGACATTGCCCTCACGCTTGGATTACGTGTGACTACACCTCATGACCATGCTGCTATTTAAATTTTAATTAAGGCACCATCTCTTATCCAAAATATATGACTTAGTTCTGATATTTGAGATAGGAGGAGTATTTCTTTATTTAATTTTTTGCTGGATTTTTCTTTTTTTTTTTTTGCTATGGTGAGTTTGTTTATTTATTTGCATCTACCTAATACATAGAACATAAATGGTCATTCTGGTTTAAAAAAGGAAATAAATGGTTGACAAAATTAGTTAATTATGTTTGGATAAGAGGTGAGGGAGGTAAATGTGTTGGATTATAAGTCTCAAAAGAAGAAACCATTGATTAAATAAAATAAATGGATAATTAATCTACAAATCCTTATACTTTTAACCAATGGATCCCAATAATTTTTTTTATTAGGTCCTTATATAGTTTTAGGACTTTTAATTAGCTCCCTATAGTTTTTGATTTATCAATTTAATTAAAATTAAATAAACACAAAATTAAATAAATATAATTAAAATATAATTATTAATAATAAATTTAAATAAATAATTATATATTTAGAAAAATAATTAATAAAATAAATTTGTATATAAATAAATAATTTCATCAGAATAATTAATTATAATTATATTATATTATTAGAAAATTTTATTATTATGATTAACACTTTATAATTATAAAAATAAAATTATTAGAAAAATTTATTTTTATATAATATTATTATTTATAAAAAAATTATTTAATAATATTTTACTTTATGTTTATAAAAGAATTTTATTAGAATTTATAGAATAAAGAAAAAAATATATATAGGGACCTAATTAAAAATTAGATAAAACTAAAAGGACTTGATAAAAAGAGAAAGGAAAATACTTAGGTCGAGTTCTTTATACTCATTATGTCAGGTTTTTCAATCACACATGATCATATGTCTTATTTTAAAACTATTTCATCTAGTTATAAACCCACATGAAAAAAAGGACAGGTGAATATATGTGATTGGAGAACTTGACATCATGAATATAAAGAACTTGATGTAAGTATGGTCCAAAGAAAAAAAAAACTACAAATTATTGATTAAAAACAAATGAAAGTATAAGGATCTAATAAAAGGAAAAAAAAATTACGTGGATCTAATTAAAAATTAATTGAAACTACAATTATAAGTGAGGGGTAATGGGGCTTTGGGACAATTATGAGGTGAGGCAATGGAACAAGTGATATCAGACGCTAGGACAAGTGGTATCAGACACCTTGATGATGATGAAGTGGGTTGTGGTATCAAACAAGTGGCATCACTTCAATAATAGGGAAAAGTATGAGAAGGTAATGGGCTCAAAGCAAACAACTATGAGAGTGAGGCAGTGGAACAAATGGTATCAGACTCCCGGATAAGTGGTATCAGACACTTTGATGGTGATGAAGTAGGTTGTAGTATCAGATAAGTGGTATTACTTCAGTTGTCCGAGTTGCTTAATCATCTAGTCTTGTTGGAGAAGCTTCATCTTCTTCATTGTCCTCTGCCTTCTTCAAACAATGTAATCTGATTTGATATCTACCATAATCTTGCACCATTATTTCTTGCTGGTGGAAGAGTTCCTCCATTTATTGGATTTCACTAGCTTTGGCATTGAAGGAGCGAAAAATCTGAGATCCGCGATGGAAAAGATAAACCAGCATGAAATGTTCAAGTACTTGGTAATACTATTGCAATTGGCAGTAGAGCTGAGCATGGTTCCCACAGCTTAATGTAATTGGGACATTTTGAGCATACCCAAAAAAGTACATAACGACAACCCATCCCGACCATTTAAGACTTAAATGGGCGGGCTATGGACACACTTTCGGGTTGCCTATACTTACCCTTTAGTTAAATTTTTGTAATCAACTGTATGGACAGTAATACTCATCCCATTACTTGATTCCCTTCCTATTCGACTATTTGAGATTTCTTATATTCGCCATTTGGCATTTCGACTGTAATCCTTAACCCCAATGCCCAACGTCATCGACTACCCATCGAGATCGAGGCATCGACTCTCACTCTCTTTTCTCTGGGACTCTGTGTAACCCTTGCACCACTGACATTGTAGCAAAGCAGCTCAGCAGTAGGTCGAATCGTCAAGGCAACAGTTCTTCTTCAAGTCAACAACAACTCTGTGACTGTGTGTAACCCAATCACTGTGCATTGATGTCCTTCTCGTTCTTCCTTAGCAAAGTGCTTCTTCTTCTTTGAGGCAATAACAACTCTGTGACTCTTTGCAGAGGCGGATCCACGTAGAAAGTTGGGGGGGCACATGCCCACCCTTAAATTTCAATCTGTCAATATTTTTTTATTTTTAAATTTCCCCCCTCTCTATTTTTGCTCCTCGTCTCTTAGGACCCGTTTGTTACAAAGAAAGCTTGGGGAGGGAAAGGAACTTTAGAGGAGGGAAAGGAATGGAAAGGAAGATTTGAAAGATGAGGGAAGATGACTTGAGTTGTTTGGTAGGAAGAAAATGAAGAGGTGGTAGTTGGTAAGGAATTAGGAAATGTCTATTTTACCCTCAAATTTAATTAATTCAAAATAAAAAAAATATTTTTTTCTAAAATATATTTTAAAAAAATATATTATTGTTAAGTTCGAACTTTTGAAGAAAAAAAATTTCGCCAAATTTGAACTTTCCCACCAAGTTTGAACTTTCCCGCCAAGTTCGAACGTCCCGCCAAATTTGAATTTCAGGGGTAATTCACAAAAACCATCTTCTGGGAAGATGACGGCTTTCCTTCCATTTTCGGAGGAAAGCATCTTCCTCAAATAAGGGAAAATGTCCAATTCCAGTGAGTTGCTGACTGGACTTTCTGTGTAACAAACAGCCAAAATCCATGGGAAGATTGAGATCTTCCCTTTCCCTCCCCAAGCTTTCTTCCTAACAAACGGGTCCTTACTTCCTCTATTGCCACTTGTTGTCATTCTCACCCAGGCTGCGACTCTGCGATTGCGAGACTCCCTCTTCCTCCGAGACTCCACCTCTACTCTCAGTCTCCCTCTTCCTCCAACATTCCCAGCCAGGTATTTTTCCCCCTCTCTATTCCTCTTCAATCATATCTCAGATTTGTGTGTTTCTGCGATTTGGGGGTTTCTGAGAAAAATTAGGTTGAGCAAACATTGGGTCTTGGTATTTGTTTGTTTCTTGTGATTTTCTGCCGTGATTGCTCATTTGCTTGGAACTCCTTCCCTCTATTTGCTACCGTGATTGCTCATTTGCTTTTGGGCGTTTTGGTTTAAGGGGATGGGGGAAGGGCTGAAGACTAAGAAACTTGATTTATAAATTTGCCTGATCTTTTTTTTTCTTTCTTTCTTTAAAAAGAACATTGCTAGGTTAAATGTTTTAATCATGATGGCCATACTGATGAAATTTTACGTTTGAGTAATTGACCCAATCTCATTTTGTATTTAATTGAGGTGTCAAGGATGATCAATTTTATTTATTTTACTTCATGTTGATCATATTTAAGACATGTGATTAACATGATTAATACTTTTAATTCAAGTCAGTAAAAAAATCTGTCGTGAAATATTGAGGTGTAAGCACGTCTGTTAATACTCATTTTATGCCAAATATTATAGTTTAGCTGCTCCATATGCTGATTTAGGTGCAAAAGTTGTGCACTTAAATTCTGCATACCTTGAAGTTGTGTTTTGGGATGAAAAGTGTTGTATGTTGGTCAATTTGTTTTCTCAAGCACTCTGTTCTGATTCTGTCAAAGTGTTTTATATTAGTGCCAAAATTTTGGGTTTGAATTCTGTTTCGAGTGTTTTATGTTGTTATGAAAATTCTGTCCAAGCATATGAAAGCTCAAGGTTCACAGTTATGGTTTACTTCTTAGACTCTGCATCTAAATTAAATTTGTTATGCAGAATGAAACTTTAAATTCTTAGCACAATTTTGTTCTTGGAATAATACAACTATAGAAATCAATGTGTTATTGAGATTTTGTAATTTTTATTTGATTCCCATAGTAGCACAGATAATAATGGGTGTTAAAACGCTATTGTTTGTTATTTGTTCAGTCAACATTCGATGGAAAGGTATTTAGGTTCTTTTTTTACAAAGTCAAATAGTAGTGGAACTAAACGTCCTCGATCCGAATCTCCATCTATTGAGTGTGCTACTCCGTCAAGTCAAAACAAACCAACAGTAGAAGGTCCACCGGATTTGTATGTTCCTGATCCAAGTAAAAGACTTCCTATTATGAGCATTGCGAAGAGTGCTCAAGAAAGGGAAATGATTCGAAGAATTTATATAACGAATGGTCCTTGTCAACCAAAACTTGACAACTTTCCTCAATTCTTAATTGGGGGAAAAATGCGTAGATTCAATCCTCAATGGTACAATGAGTTTGGCACTTGGTTGGAGTATAGTGAATCAAAAGATGCTATATTTTGCTTGCAATGTTATCTCTTTAGTTGTGAACATGGTGATGGAAGGGGTGGTCGTGATTCATTTGTGGGAGAATGATTTAGCAATTGGAAAGACAAACAACGGCTTCTTAAACATATTGGGAAAGTTGGAAGCACTCATAAGTTGTGCTTCAGTGCTGCTAAAGATTTGATTAATCAAAATCAACATATTGACATTGTTATGTCTGACATTTCTGACAAAGCCAAGCAGGATTATCGTATTCGTCTGAATGGTTCTATTTGATGTATTTGATATCTCATACAACAAGGTTTGGCTTTCCGGGGACATGATGAAACAAATGCTTCAATGAATCAGGGAAATTTTGTGGAGCTTGTAAAATTCTTTTGTGAAAGCAATGAGGAGGTAAATAATGTATCTTTGAATAATGCCCCAGAGAATCTCAAAATGATAGCTCCCTCAATTCAGAAAGATATTACACATGTTGCTGCTAGTTTAGTTACCAGAGCTATTATTTCAGATATTGGGGATAATTTCTTCTTTATACTAGTTGATGAAGCTTGTGATATATCAATTAAAGAACAGATGGCCATTGTTTTAAGATATGTGAACTACAACGGTGACATTATTGAGTGTTTTCTTGGTCTTGTTCATGTTTCAGATACTACAGCTAGTTCACTTAAAGAAACAGTTGAGTTAATTTTTGCCAAAAATGACTTGAGCTTGACAAAGATTCGTGGCCAAGGTTATGATGGCGCAAGCAATATGAGTGGTCAATTCAGTGGTCTGAAAAGCTTGATTTTAGTTGAAAATAATTCTGCTTACTATGTTCACTGCTTTGCACATCAGCTTTAGTTAGCTCTAGTAGCTTGTGCAAAAAAGGTTTACGTATTGACTGACTTTTTTAATTTTATACCGTTGGTGTGTAATGTAGTTGGTGCTTCTTGCAAAAGAGCAGATATTTTGAGAGAAAAGCAATTGGAAGAATTAGTCAAAAATATTGCAAGCGATGGTGTTCAATCAGGGAGAGGCTTGAATCAAGAAATGAGTTTGTTACGACCAGAGGACACACGTTGGAGCTCACATTACTGATCATTGGTAAGTCTGTGTACATTGTTTGATCATGTGCTTGATGTGCTAGAAATTATAAAAGATGATACAACCCTTATGCATGCAAAAATGTCTGAAAACTCTGGCCTTATGATGTGTATGGAAACTTTTGAATTTGTATTACTTTTGCACCTGATGATCAAGGTCTTGGCAATAACGAATGAGTTGTCACAATCACTTCAGAGAAAAGATCAAGATATTGTGAATGCTATGACTCTTGTAAAAGTTTCAAAGGTGTTATTACTGAAGATGAGAGATAATAGGTGGGATAATCTAATTCAGAAGACTTCTAAATTTTATATAAAACATGATATAGATATCCCTGATAGGGAAAGTGAACTTGCATTACAAGGGAGAACAAAACGTAGAGGACCATTTACTTATCTGCATCACTTTAAGGTTGACATATTTTATGTAGTGATAGATACTCAACTTCAAGAGTTGAATGATTGTTTTAGTGAAGTTAGTTCGAATTTTTTGGAATGCATGTCATGTTTAAATCCGTGCAACTCTTTCTCAGCATTTGACAAGAATAAGTTGTGTGAATTTGCTGGCTATTATCCTTCAGATTTTGATTTGAATGATTTTGTCATACTTGAATATCAGCTCGACACGTATATTGTTGATGTGCAAAGTGATCCTGATTTTTTGAATTTGCAAGGAATAGCTGATCTTGCTAAGAGGATGGTTGAAAAGAAAAAACATATTGTGTATCCTTTGGTTTATTTACTTGTAAAGTTACATTAAGTGCATCTTGGATTTTCCTTTGTTTTGAAATCTTCATGGTTCTAGTGGTCCGTTTGGGTCTCCATTCTGTTGACCTCCCTTCTCCAATTTTGCGTGTGTAGATCTGATTAAAGTTTTTGATTTTGTGTGTGTAGATATGATATTATTAATAGTTTTTAGTTCGATTTGCCTTTTTCCATTTTGAATTTTCAAGCCGTCGAGCACTGATATTATTGATTCAAGTTTTTGATTTTGTGTAGTCGATTGTTGCTTTTGGTAATCTGTCTTCTTCTTATCTGGTTGTCGGTTCTTCTTGGTCGCCGGTTGCCTACCTCCTGAACCTAAGGTTTGGGGTTTTTTTTTTTTTTTAAAAAAAAACAATTATGCGTCCTAAAAAATTTAGGACACCAAAACTCTCTCTTTATGGCGTCTCGCATATACATGTCCCGCAGAATAAGGACGCTAAACATGTCAAAAATAGGACGCTATAGGGGTTTTTTGTAGTAGTGCTTGTCCCTATTCCATAACACCGACATATGCACGGTATTAAGACAACATTCAATCAATCTCACAATATGAATAGGTAGGCCAATTTTATTGATTTATTTATTGGTAGGAACCACTGGTTCCGACTAATTCGGATTCACTCCGAGTCAGGCCCACGATTGTGAAGAAGAACTCCCAAACCCATTTTTTCCGTCCACACGCCTCGAACTGAGGATGTGCTTAAGGTTAAACAAGACCTTTTCCACTTGATTCCAATGGGTGTTGGTAGGTAGGCCAATTTTATATAACACGTCAATAATAAACTTCCAATTCATACGGTCATATGACTTCTCCAAATCTATTTTAATTGCTAACATACCCTTACCTCCTGTCATCTTATTCATCATGAAGGGAGCTTCTTTTGCAATCACAATATTATCGTGAACGCTTCTTCCCGGCACAAAACTGGTTTAATATGGAGACACCAATTTGTCCATAAGCCCCTTCATCCTTTGCACTAGTATATTCGTAACTCCTTTAAAAAGTACATTACGTAATGCAATTGGCCGAAAGTGTGTGACCACCTCTGGCTTGTCAATCTTTGGCACCATTACCAATAATTAATAGTATGTTTGGGTTCGTGCCTAGGCAGTGTTGTAGAGCAGTGGAGAGGGGGGAAAAAATCAGTGAAAAAAAGTCTAGTTGATGGTTTTGGAGGTGTTTTTTGGTTAGCTTATTTTTTGACTAGGTTTATACCCAAAAAGTAACTTAATCGCCAGTTTGGAGCATTGGGAGTGTTGGTGCCATGGGATAAACGATGAGAAAGAGGGAAATGTCAGAAGGATGACAAGAATAGTATGTAGAGCCCCTTTTTATTGTTTTCACAAAGCATTTTTCTATTTTCTTGTAATTAGACTTATTCAATAAGATTTTTGTAGTATTAATTTTTTCTATTTTCTTGTAATTAGACTTATTCTCTTGAATTAATAATTTTTGTAATAATAATTAAATTTTTTATCTTCAATTATCGCAATATATACAAATAAATAATATATATACTATTTAATAAGATTCATACCCTTTTCAATTATTTTTCATCTCAAGTAACTTTTCAAATAATAATCTAATTAAATACGTTTTAGTTTGGAAGAAAGCCACTTCTGTCACTTTCAATTCAAACACAAATCATATTTACAATCTGACTTTTATTCTATCTTACTTCTACAAAAGTCAATGAAAAAATAAGTTACTTATCCCACCGCTAACTCAAACTTATGTCTTATTAATTTCTGACAGCCTCTCCGGATTCCTCCACACTTCTTTTATATAGTCACAAACACTTCTTCCCACAATATAATATCTCAATTCTTCTGATAGAAGACAGCCTGAAAACCGTCCAAATTAGGCGCATAAAAGGCCCCATACAGAAAAACGCACTTCTAATTTCCTCATCCTTCGACTACCTTCCTACCTTAATTAACCAAATCCTCCTCCTTTACCATCCCCATCCCTGCTTCGTCAGGAACCATTCTCTCCTATATATCAATCTCCTCATAGAATAATTGCTCCTAAAAATCTTGAATCAAGTTTCGCATACCCCCTCATGTGTCACCCAATTCCCTTCACCATCCTTTAACACCTCAACCTTATTCCTCTTTCGCCTTACCAACGTCTTCATATGATAATACTTTGTATTCCTGTCCCCCTGCTCAATCCATCTTCCTCTTGATTTTTGGTACCACACCATCTCCTCCTGCTTGAACACATCAGTTCCAACTGGAGTTTTCTTTCAAGCACAACCAGCGATTCTCTTTCCTTCACCTTAAGTTCCCGTTGTACCTCATCAATCTTCTTCCTTAACTCTTCTTTTTTAACTTCAACTTTCCTAAATACACTTCGGTTCCACTGTTTTAAGTCCCACTGCAGTCTTCTAAGAGCTGATGGTGCTGCTGCTGAGTTATCCCAACTATCCCCTAAAAATTCCTTAAAGTTATCATGCAACATCCATGCCGCCTCAACTCTAAACGGCCTCTTTTTGCTAAACATCCTTCTAGGCCTGTATCAATCAGTAATGGATAATGGTCCGAGCAAAACACCTCTACCCAAGCCTTGAGCACTGCCATTCTCGTTTTCCATCCACTCTCCTCTGCCTAAGGCTTGAGCAAAACGTCTCCTAAAAATTGCGAGTTTCCCTGCCTAACCTTCTTTCTGGTTCGATCCATCGAATCCCTCTCACCCTCCTTTATCCCCACCCCCGAAAGTAGAGATCCTCCGAAAAAGGACGCCATGTACCTTCCCTCACAATTTCTTGTTATTGCAAAGCACGATAGACGAGAGCGCTCTCTATTCCCCGACGGAGACTCTCACAACACTGTTGCAAAGGACGACAATACCCCCAAACCGGAAACCTAGCAAAGCATTCAAGCAATGTTTCTACGTAAAAATGAAAAGGGTGATAGAACGTAGATGGTAGAGATGACACTAAAGTTTTTACTACTTAAAGTGATGATAGAAAAAAAAGGAAAAATACATACATGCATGTATATATATGTGTGTACATATACATATACATATGTATGTACGTACATACATATCTATACATATATATATGTATACAGATAAATATATGTGTGTGTGCACGCGCGAGTGCTTGTGTGAGTGCAAGCTAAAAAAGAATATAAATCACTACTCAAAATTCAATGAACAACTTTATATTTATAAGATATAAATCACATAACTATATAAAACATAAATCCAAAAACACAAAAAGAGTCTAGCAACTATTACAACCAAGTTCCAAAACATCAAAAGAACAAAGTTTAACAATTCCTAAATTATACCAATTAATTCAAATCAAACACATCATCTTGTATCAGTTACATGTCCTCAATGTTCTCTTCTCTTGCTCTTATAACAAGTTCATTTGCAAAATTTGGAATGTTCAAATCATGACCATCCATAGGTTTCATCACTTCAACTTTAATCAAGCTTTCCTCATCATGGGTATCAATATCTAAGTTGTTTATATCTTCCCAATCTTCTTCATTTTCCACTATTCAATCATCATTGGATGGTAGATCAACAAAATTATATGCATGGGACTGATGAGAGTTTTGAGCTTTCTTTTTCTTACCCAATCTTAAATTGACCATCACAAAAACAACATTATTCATAGTCTTTTGTTTCAATCGATTTATTTTCTGTGAGAACCTAAACAAAGAAAAAGAATTAATACGCATCTCATATCATTTTTTAGAACGAAACACATTTCATATTTTCCAATAATAAAATCATATACCATCTTAAAGGTGTTTCAGTTTCACTCACAACCAGACGAACTGCATGTCAAACTTAGCACATGAATAGCAATTTTTTGAAGCTCTGGCGGTAGGCGACAGAGACTCTCACAACGCTGTCACAAAGGACGACGATACCCCCAAACCGGAACCCTAGCAAAGCATTCAAGTCTACTTTGATGTTTAATTTCGGTATCCTCATATGCGAGGCAATCTTGTTTAAGACAGGGTAATAAATGTGGGTACATCTCCCAACAAAGATTTGAACATTAGTTTTTCACGCTGTAAGGAACTAACCTACCCAACCGTAGATGGTATCATCTTGAGAAAAATATTCTCCTTAAGTCACTCTTTATTATCAATATAATTGTTACGGTCTCAATATTCAATTTGATTTTTTTAATCATTATACTAATTTCTAGAATCATAATATTAAATCAAAGATTAATATAATATGTTTGGTCGTCCTTATTGCTTGTCTTCACTTCGGTTTTGTTTTCAAACCATATATTTTAATCCTTCCATCTAAAATGTTAGTCTGTGTAGTTTAATACTCCCTCCGGTCCTTTTTATAAGAGTCCAAAATTTGAATTGTCTTGCATTTAATGAGTCTTTTTCATTTTTACCTCCTATTAATTATATACATTATATTAATTAAAATGTTGGTAATACTTATATGGGAGAATTATAATAAAGGACCTGTAATACCCTAAAATCTGACTTAGGGTAAAAATCATAAAATGAGTAAATAATACCTATTAAAAATAGGTGAATATGAGGTCTCGAGCACCTTGTATTGAGTTTACCTTGTTGTCAGGGTAATTTCCCTTGAAATTAGATAATTTGCAATTAGGTCCCTAAAACGTTTGGAAATTTGCAAATAGGTCCCTAAGCACATTGTGAGTTATAAATACCCTGTGAAAGCTATAAAGGAGGCAAGTAAAAATCTATTTGAAATAGGGAAGGATATTGTCCCTAATTTAGGTAATTTATTAAGTTACAAACTTGGAGAAATTGTAGAAGAATACTCAAAAAGTAAGGAAATGACCGAAATACCCCGTAGATGCTAAGATAATGCAGGAGACATGAAAACAAAAATGTCAATACAAAAGTATGAAGGTAATGAGGTGTTCTAAGTAAGAAAATTATCAACTTGTGATAATTAAGTAATTAAGTAATATTGGGCTAATTACTTAAGCATAAGCAAAGGAAATTCGGAGATAATTATGTAAAACCCTAAAATTAGTGGTTTTTGGCCAAGAATTAGTAAAAACATATTTAATAATTAATTGGAAATTTTTGAGAAAAATAGATGAGTTTAGGTATTTTTAAGCCTAAATACAAGATTGACCAATAGGGAAATTTTGTAAAAAAATTATATAAAAAAATTATTAAATAATTATTTTATATAATATTAATAAATTAAATATTAAATAAAAACGAAAATTAAAAGAAAAGGATCAGATTTTTGGACAAAAAATGGAGATAAGATAAAAATAATAATATCTAGATTTTTGTTGCAAGTTGTAATATTTAATAATATAATTTAATATGGTGAATAGTAATCAAATAAATGGGAAACGGATCCTATCTAGAGATCTAGGAATGGGATTTCCAAAGTCAGGGTAGAATATTGATCAGCGTTCGGACACGTTTTTCGAGAAAAATGCAACTGGACTGTTGGAACCCGGTAAGAGACCGAAATCTAAGTTAAGTTGGATATTATTGATGAGGAAGATATTATCTTCAAAGTTATGGATTCAGAATTTTGAGATTTTTCCGAAACTACGCGAATCGGGTACCGATCGGGGAATCTGTCGACCAGGGCATAAAGTGAGCTTGAGTCATCATTTTGGACCAGCCAAGGGCTGCCACATCACCTCTGAATTTCGTCCAACAAGCTTCCATGGACATGGATTAACCACCATTTTTGCTTTGAATTTCCATGGTTAAGAACAACTTGGAAATGACATTTGTATCCCTTGAAAATTCTATAAATAGAAGCCATTGCCCTTGGAATTTCTTCACACCATTTCCTCCTTCTCTTGGCCGAACCTAGAGAGGGAAAGTAGAGAGAGAAGCTCTGGGCAAAATTGTGCAGAAGTCTTCAACGGGTAAGTCCTTCGGTCTTTAGCTTTTTAGTTCGGTAGTTAGTAGAATTGTTAGATAGTTTTAGTAAGTAGGGAGTGAGATTCCTACTATTGTTTTTAGGCCTCATTGCATTGAAAAATGCCTGACAAGGTAAAAACTTGGTAGAGATCGAGTTCCTGAAAAGTTGGAGATTTAAGTAGCGAAGTGCTGGCGAAATTCCGCCAATTAGGGGTAGAAGGGTAAAATGGTAATTTTTACCTAAAATGCCAGATATAGTATCAAATCATTAATAAAAGTGATATTACTCTTATAGGACGTCAGAAATCCTGATTTGCTGCCGTTACGCTGTCCAACGTGCCGCTGTTGGACGTTTTCACGTTTTTCCGTAAAAAGTACGTTTTCAGCCCAGAAGTACTTAACACCGTCAACGAAGGTACGTTCGCGTACTGTAACACTAACTCTGATGTTTATGGTATGCATATATGTGGTATGTGTGTAGGAGTGTTATACTGTTTGAGTACATATAGTGGTTAGAGGATATGTCTGTATGCTGGGTGCAATATGTCAAATAAAAAAATTATACTGCTTTTAAAAGTTGGGATGTTACAGGACCAAATAAAAATAATATTTATTAAGAAAGACCATAAAAATTGTAATTATTTTGAAGGACCAAAAATTAAAACATTAAAATAGAAAGAATAAATTGCCCTTAACCAGATTTTTTATATTATCTCTAACTAAATCATAATCTTGAGTGATTGATAGATAATAACAAATAGAGATCAATTTAAATAACCTAGTTCTTTTACTTTTCATATTCCATATAATATTAAACTAGAAAACATTAGCGATGAAGAAGAACATCACTTTTTGATCGTCTACTTCCAAACCCAAGTTGTATTAGGTAAAGGATTTTGAGTGAATTAGTTAGTTGTCTAGGACGGATATATATTTTTTGAAAACAATTAATCTAGTACTCTTTTTCCGCATTTTGGGTTTTAGGTCGGTGAAATCCAAGGCTGATTGGAGCGACGAAATGGGAATGGTAACTGTAGTTTAATATGATATAGGATATGAAAAGTCATGTTAGTTTCAAGTTTATGCAATCGAAAAAGAATGAGGTTATTTGAATTGGTCTTTATTTGTCTTTATCCATCAATTACTCCAGATTCTAGTTCAGATAGAGAGAATATAGGAAATCTTGTGAAGGGCAATTTAGTCTTTTTATTTTTATTTTTTAATTTTTGGTCCTTCAAAATAATTACCATTTTTATGGTCCTTCTTAATAAATATTATTTTTATTAGGTCCTTTATTATAATTCTCCCTACTTATATTTACTTTATTTCTCTATTATACTTGGCCTCTCATAAATAAGGCATACTTAGAAAATAAAGTTTATTTCAAACATACTTATTAATTTTAACTATTTTTTCCATTTTCTTAAACCATGTAATTCGATTATTGAACTCTTATAAATAGAACTAAACATAGTATATAAGAATCTGGACACAAAGGGGATTAAGTGTCACTGTGTCACTACAACTAGAACTGGAAAGACGGGTCAAGCTTGTCGGGCCGACCCGTTTAAGCCATTTTATCACGAGGGCCAGTTTGAAAAATTTACCCTTCAAATTGCAACCGAATCTAAAAGGGCCAACCTTAATGGGCCGAAGGTCTAAAAAGGCCAGCCCTGTACGTCAGACCAAGGGCTAACCAGTTTAGGCCCTTTTATTTTTATTTTTAAAAAGTTGTTCATATAATACTAAAAATTTTATATTATTAATGATATTGTAAATGTTTAGTTCTTATTATCTTTTTTTTTTAAATGAAATCAAATTTTATAAAATGGTTTTATTTATTTGGTTTTCTATAATGTTTATTCATTTAAAATTTTAAAAAATAGGTTAATTTGGACATTTGATAATAATTTTAACTAGAAATTTATGAGTTTTAATAACAATGTATCTCAATTTAAAGAAAAATTATAACTAGATTGTAAAACTTAAAAAGTGAATTTTATTTGAATTAAAATGAAGATTGCAATTTATAAAACTTAAATGAACATGTAGTATGAATACAAGCTCCCTAAAAGAGTTAAGTTTTGCTTAAATTATTACGTTGCAACTTCACTCATCATCTAGGATAAATTATTAAGTGTAGATACCTATAAAGATTTTTTTTTTTGTTAAGAAAAATATAATTCTATTGTCATGTATGTGGCTACCAGTAACAGTTTTCATGAGTGATAGTGTAAACATGTATGTGTAAAGTGTTCAAATTTTCATCCACATTACTTTGTTATTTTAACTTTATTTCTTTGTAATAAATTTTACTAATGCTTATATTTTAAATTAGGAATTTATTGTTAACTTAATTTATTTTAAAAAAAAGATATAAATAAGAGTGTTTTTAGTTAAACGGGCCTAAAACCCACAGGCCTAGCCCTGACCCAATAGTATAAGGGTCGGGCTTTATAAATTAGGGGTTTTATGAAAGTCAGGCTGGCCTTTATTCCTAGTTCACAACCATTCTAACAAAATCGGTGACTACCCAAAGTTTGACTTGGTGTTCTACATTTTTTTTTAAAATCTTTTAACATTTGACCTATAAATTAATAGGCTCCTATATTTAAAATTCAATTACAAATGGTTATTAGTGTAACACCCCGGTTTTCACAACTGTTTTCATAGCGTTTTGATTAGAGTTTTGAGCGACGGAATTTTTTTCATAATAAAGAGTAACTGAATAACATTGGTAACAGTGTATCTGGCTGTTCATAAGGCCGTACATTCCTCCGAGTGTTTACATCTAATGTAAATACAACAAAACTAAAGCGTCTTCGTCTGGTCTTCATGCTAGCTCCTCACCCTTGTCCTCGATCCTGAATCCCTTGGATCCTGTGGCTATGGTAAGAGCTGAGGTCCAATGCATCCGGACCCCAGGTAACGGTTAACCTCATGCTTATAAACGATATATGAACAACAGGTATCTCTAATTTTACAGCATTGATCAAACCAATACGTCGTATGATCATTTAATAACAACTACAATAACATGTAACGTTAAGTCCGTCTGCACCATTCACCCATGCCACGATGTACGGTCGTGTCCTCAGCGCTAGGAAAACATATCGGCATTATTATGTCTATAACCCGAATAAAGCTGTAATCAGTGATCTAGGTACGGTTCCATAGTCACTGTGCATCTAAGTACGGTTCCATAGACGCAGTGTATCTAAGTACGATTCCTTAGACAAGATGCATCTATGTACGATTCCATAGACAGTACGATTCTATAGACACGGTGCATATAGCACCGAATAGAATGGCCAGGTAAGTGTCTATCATGGGGGCCTCACCGACTTTACGACGACTAATTGGCACACCCACATAGACTAGCCTTGCCTTCGGCACCAAACTATTCACACAACATATCATCACATATATGCATTCAATAATCATCAGAGCTAGTGTTACAGTACGCGAACGTACCTCCGTTGACAAACGTAGGTGTTTCTGGCGGAAACGGCACGTTTTGACGGAAAACGGCGGGTTGACAGCGGAATGTCGGCGGCACAACGGCAGTACTTGATCTTGGATATCCTATAGGGATAATATCATGTTTATCAATATTTGACATTATGACAGGCATTTTAGGTAAAAATTACCATTTTGCCCTTATCCCCCTAATTGGCGGAATTTCGCCAGCACTTCGTTACTTTGACTAATTTCTTCCAGTATTTTGCCAGAACTTCGACCCAATCATGATTTTCGAAATTCCTACTTAAAATACCCCTATCATATGATATCTAATCATACTCGGAAGATTAAAGACTAATCTAGCATTACTACTCTAACTACCGAAAGAACTACGAAAGCTTAAGACTCGGTACCGAAAAACTTACCCAGAGCTTCGCTGCTTTTTCCCCCAGAGCTTCTCTCTCTAAAACCTCTCTCTATGTTTTGAATTTGATAAGGCAAATGGTGTGAAATTTCCAAAGGCTTGCTTGCCTATTTATAGAAAAATGCAAGGGCACTTTGGTAATCTTCAAATTCCAACTTTAATTCTAAACCACCAATTCTTTCTTTTTCTTCAAGTTTTCTCCTCCAAATTTCATCATCAAGGCCGACCTGCAAGCCCCCCCCCCCCAAGTCAACCAAAAACCAATCATATGATGCCACGTGTCTTGCTTCCAGAAGGCCTTACACTGATAAAGTCCCGATCGGTGTTCGATTCGCGTAATCTTGGAAAATCTCAAAATTCTGGATTCACAACTTTGAATATCTTCTCTTTCTCATCAAAAGTATCTAGGTTAACTTAATTTTTGGTCCTATTCAGGGTTTCAACGGTCCAGCCGAAGTTTCTCGAAAAACGTGCTCGGTTACGGAATTAAATTCCGGAATCATCACCCTGTGGACAAACATTCACTGATTCCAAATATGTCCAGAAAATCATAAACTCATCTCAAAATGTTGAGTTATAATTTATTTTGTTCAAATCCTAATTTTATGACTATCTGCCTATTTCTCAGATTTCCCCTATTTCGTCTTTTTACTAACTTCTTCTACCGATCTCGGAATTAACTTCCGGAAAAGACTACTTCAAGATAAAAATCCACTTATCAATATTATACCCTGACTATAGAAATCATGTTCCTGGTTCTCTAGATAGGATCCGATTCCTATCGGTGTTTATTTATTTTTTACCTTTTTACTTTAATTATTATTTAATTAGAGTTTATTTCTAACACTCTTCCTTATTTCTTTTTATTATTTTTTTCTCTTTTTCCATTAAAGATGTCGGCCCTCACACAATAATTATATATATATTTTTATTTTATTTTTAATTAATTATTATATAATTTAATAATTGTTTTTACATAATTTTTCATAACTTTTCCTATTGGTCCAAATTTGTTTTTAAGCTCAAAAATACTTAATCTCATTTATTTTTCTCAAAAATTTCCAATTAATTAGCAAATATATTTATGCCAATTTTTAGCCATAATTCACTAATTATAGGGCTTTACATAATTATCTTTAAATTTCCCTTTGTTTATGCTTAAATAATTAACCAATAATTACTTAACTAATTTCTTAACCATAGTTGATAATTTTCTTAATTAGAATAACTCATTACCTCACTACTTTTGCACTGACATTTGTGTTTTCATATCCTTTGCTTTATATTAGAATTTACAGGGATATTTTGGTCATTTCAATACTTTTTGAACATTCTTCTTTAATTTTTCCAAGTTTATAATTTATTAAATTACCAAAATTAGAGGCAATATACTCTCTTAATTTTAATAATTATTTTACTTCCTTTTAGGATTTTTCACAATTTTCCTAAGTTACTTATGTCCTATAAGGGCATTTTCGTCATTTGGCACCTTGGCACTTAAATTCTCTAAGGACCCGTTTGCTAGGAAGAAAGCTTGGGGAAGGAAAGGGAAGATCCCAATCTTCCCATGGATTTTGGCTGTTTGTTACACAGAAAGTCCAGTCAGCAACTCACTGGAATTGGACATTTTCCCTTATTTGAGGGAAGATGCTTTCCTCCGAAAATGGAAGGAAAGCCGCCATCTTCCCAGGAAGATGGTTTTTGATGATTTACCCCGAAATTCAAATTTGGCGGAAAGTTCAAACTTGGCGGAAAGTTCAAATTTGGCGAAATTTTTTTCTTCAAAAGTCCGAACTTAACAATAAAATATTTTTTAAAATATATTTTAGCAAAAAAATATTTTTATTATTTTGAATTAATTTCTTTTGAGGGTAAAATAGACATTTCCTAATTCCTTACCAACTACCACCTCTTCATTTTCTTCCTACCAAACAACTCAAGTCATCTTCCCTCATCTTTCAAATCTTCCTTTCCATTCCTTTCCCTCCTCTAAAGTTACTTTCCCTCCCCAAACTTTCTTTGTAACAAACGGGTCCTAAGTTCCAAGAAATTTTCCTTTAGAAAATAAGATAAATTTAACATATTCTTTGAGACCACATATTCACCTATTTTTAATAGGTATTATTTCCTAATTTATGATATTTACCCTAAATGTGATTTTTAGGGTGTTACAATTAGGCCAGCTGAGTTATCTCATTAAATACTATTAGAAATTATAGAAGGCTAAAGGTAAAAGAGTAAAGTTTTTATCCAAAGATCAAATGCATTAAATTAAAAACGAACATCAAGGACACACTAACATAACTTAAACATAACAAAAACTATAAGTTTGACTGATGATTAACAAGCTAAGAACACCCCTAAACATCAGACAAAGTTACGTCCTCCCATGTATTTCAGAGGGAGGACTGCATATTGTTGGACACATGCTTTTTTGAAGCCACTGGACAATAACGCAATTCTTATGGTGAGCGAGCATGTTGGCGTGGAATCTTAACAAGAAAGCCGATCAAGTGATGTTGGCCGCCGCCGCCGGGAGAAGCAGCGGTGACATTATCACCGTACCCCCGACATTGAAGGATTTGAGCCATTCAATAGCTTGATAACCAGGAAGCCTTTGGGATAGTTTCCAATGATGGGTGAACTTTTAATCATGGATTTCAATCTTCCCGGTTGCTGTAATAATTCATCCGAAGAAATATAAAAAAATATGATAGCACAAGATGATACGAAAGGTGTCTTAAGAAATTGATGAATCAGACTTTTGGTACAATTCTCAATCTTTTTTTTTTTTTTAATAACATAAGCTCTGTCCAAAATTTTGTCAAACCTAAGGTTTTTTTAAAAAAAAATAAAAAATCAACAAGCGTTTACTGATTTCCACATTGCGTGAGGTGAATATAATTTAATGTTAGTAAAATTGGAAGAATACTTTGTAACCCTCCCCCTACCTAAAGAAAAATTACATAAAGAAAGTAATATAGTCAAAGATAGAAATAAATTAAATCTTCTGAAATTAAGGGATATGCTACTGGAAGAAGATATGATTATGGTAATTAAAATCTCGATTTATCACTGTGATTTTACGTTTTTACGATTTTTTTTCATTAAAACGATTTTACTAATTTTCCAAACGCTTTCATGTTTTTACCATTTTTTTACGTTATACAATTTTTTATTCCTTTTCCGATTTTATTTTACGTACCTTATGATTACTTAATCAGTGAATTATGAAGAAATTTAAAAAATGGAATTATGAAATAATCAATAAAAATTTGTATTTATTGATTAATGGATGCATAAACCAACTCATTAATTACAAGTTTTTACAAATAAAGTTGATTGATGATTGATGGATTGATTTCCATATTTTTTGGTTTATCATGGGCCTATTTTTTTCGTATCTCTTCGGCTTCTCATGTAAGTAATATATTTGCCCAGAAAAAATTGGAAGTAATAATAATATTCCTATCCAAGGGGATTAGTTAAAAATAATTTTCTTCCAATTTAACACACCATAATAAATTTTGACTCTATTTATTTCCCAAATCAATGAAATCATGTCTAGAAGAGGTAAGAATCTGGTCTGTTTTTTTCCCGTACATCTCATCAAGGCTTTGAGGATTTTGGTTCAAATTATGAAACAAAAGTTCATGTTTAATGCTTTAACTTTATGCAAAGTTTTATTTTGATCTCATAATTTTTTGTTACAAAAAATCATCATCTAAAACTAATAATGTTAAAATTAAAATTTTAAATGTGGCTAAGGTTTTTTCTTTAAAAAAAAAAGTAAGGAATAAAATTGAAAAAATACCAACATTTTAAAATTCTTTTTTATTACGAATGACTGATTTGAGATTTTACATATTAGGCTCACTTTTTTTAAAATCTCAAATTTCAAACAGTATTTTATTGTTATTTTTCATATTTAATATTCTAAATTCAATATGTTTGTTTTTCCTTTTTTAATCGTTACCGCTTGAACAACTAGTAGTTATCAATACCATTGTTGTTTTCTTTTTTGGTGTGATAGACTTTGTTAAGAAAATTTGTGCACTGTACAAGGATTCATATAATGTTTATAAATAATTTACGATATGAAACTGCTGAAAATAAATAAATCAAATCACTTCACTTCACTTCCCAAATTTATAATTAATTTTTTAATTAAAATATCTCTATCGATTACCAAATCAATTAAAAACTCTGGGGAAAAGGGGAAAAAAGAAAGAGGAAACTCATCTTGTGAATTTAATCGTCACTTCGTCAGGGAGAATAATGAATCTCGCTAGTAGGGTACAAATTTATAGAATGGGATGAGTGATAAACAAGAAATTATGGGTTATGAAAGATTTGTTCGAAAATATTTTTAAAAGATTGTTTCTAGTTTTACATCTTTCAAAATAATTGTGTCAGATGCTTATGGCAAAAAACATCATAGTTAAAATTGGGCCTAACCCAAAATTCAATTATAAATAGTCATTAGGGTTGAGTTATCTCATCAATTACTATAAATTATTGATTACCAAAGGAAAAAGAATAAAGTTTTTATGGAAAGATCAGATGCATTAAATTAAAAACGAACATCAAGGGCACACTAACATAACATAAACACAACAAACAAATAGAACACAAAGCATAAGTTTGACTGATTAACAAGCCAAGACCACACCACCCTAAACATCAGACAATGTCACATCCCAGGCACTTTAAAGCGACATATTGAACACAGTGGCGGAGCCACACTAGTGTCAATGTGGGCAAGTGCAGACACAAAATTTATATACTTTGAAAGAATTTAGTGACAACATATATAGGTGGTGCAGTTGGTTAATACTCTACACCCTTCCTTTAGTCACAGGCCGCCGGTTTGAGCCTCCCATCTTCATTTTACCCCTTTTTTTTTCTTTTTCATTGTTCTTTGCTCTCGTCTCTCACTCTCCATCGATCCCCATTTTAATCGTTCTTTGCTCTCGTCTCTCACTCTCACTCTCCATCGATCTCTCTGTTCTCGTCTCCAAATTGTCTGTCGTCACTCTCCATGCTCTCCGCTCTCGTCCACCGTCGGTCTCCGTTGCATCCTCCCAACTCTCCAAGTCGTGCAGCCACGCTCTCCGCTCTCGTCCACCCTCGCACAGCGGCTCAATCGATTCTGTCTCAAGGTAATTTTCCAGATCCCCCCTCAATGGTATAATTTTCCTTTGCTAAATTCTGAGTTTAGGTCTTAGGATGAATTTGTTGCTAATTTTAGGATGAAATTATTGCTGAATTTATGGCTTAGGATGAAATTGTTTGACCATTCTAGTGCAAAATTGTTTGACCATTTGTGTATATAATTTTCCTTTGAAATTGTTTGACCATTTGTGTATATAATTTTTTGTTTTCTCTCTTTCTTAAATTCAAGTTCTAGGCCGGTCTTCCATTGCTTTTAAACTGTTTTGGCTCGGTCAAGTTATTATTCTGTCAAAGGCAAATTATATCTCATGCATTCCTCTTGACATCTGTCTTTATATATGGTGATTCTTACGATTTGGAATGTGATTCTGGACTTTCTCTTGTGTGTGGGGAATTAGAATATATACTTATTGCTTTATGCGTATCGAGAATAAATGATGCTCTGTTAGTTTAAACCTTATGCCTGCTGGATAGAGATGCATTCATATGATAAAACATAAGAATTTCATAGTTCTTTTGATTAAAAAATCAATGTGATTTGTATATTTTGCCTAGACGTGCCAGGGGTGCAGGAGTGAATTGAATACCCCCTGGCAGGTTCAATTTCCCTATGTCCTGTGAAAAGTTTAAGCAAAAAAGTGCTATGTGCCCATACTCTCTGCTGAAGTTAAGAGTGCCATTTGTTCATTTTCTTTAAATCTTTTTCATAAATTTTTGGGAAACAATGTGGCTCTGATATTTTAAACTTTAAGGCGAAAAAGAAAATCTGGTTATCAATAACCCCTGATTAGTTTAACCTTGCAAGAATTCTGCATTCGAGATTTAAAGAAATGGTACCAAAAATAAATCTTGCTTTCCTGTCTTGTGTGTGCTCCATGAGTATATTGATATTCATCATCAAGATGAAATGTTGGGCAATGATGGGTTTGAAGAGACCAAAAGAAGTTATATATTACGATATTCAAGATTGTTCCATGTCTTTCTCAATGCCATTTATAATCTTTAAGCTAATAGAAGGAAAACTTGTAAGAAGAAAACCTGATTGCCACCCCAGGGTCTTAGGATGAAATTGTTTGACCATTCTAATGCAAAAGAACAGTTTAACTATCATTTATCTTCAAGTTTCCTGCAATCTTTGCTAGTTTCTTTTAGATCTTCTGTTTTTGGGGGTGCTTCCTTTGGGAGCTCCATCTTGAGATATTATTTCTTCGTGATGGCTGTCTCTTTCATTTCTTGCTTGGTGGTTCTATTTGAATTAATTGCGCTATTTGACATTTTGGCTTAATGGTGAGACCAATTTAATCTCAGCAATCAAGTCGAAACTGGAATTCTTCTCTATTGAACCCCCCAAAAAAAAAAAATTAATTGCTGAAGAGTCAAATGGGATTTGTGGTTAGTAGATTGTGGCCCATGTTATCTGGAATGCTATTTTTTTTTTTTAAATGATTATGCTTTAAAATAGTATTCCTAGATGATGCCAGAAGAATTGCATCTAGTAGGGTGCATCTGGTAAATGCCTGCTGATTTTGTTGTGCTTCGATGCACTAAAATTAGAACATCCTGAGTTCAATTGCTTTGTCTCCACCTTCCATTTATAATAATTCTTCATTCTTTGATTTCTTGTGGTCATGTTGCTTTAGAATTGGAAATCATCATAGCTTTAGTTGTTTAGTGTCCCGGTATGAAAATAGATACAATGTTATAAGTTTCGATAGAAGGAGTATTGAGATGAGTTAGATTACTTCCTTAAAAAAAATAATAAATCAGGCGTGTTGCCCTAAAACCCCCTGAATTCCCCCATTAATTGTGCACCACAAATATAGAATCCTGGTTCCGCTACTGATTGGACACGTATTACTTTTTTGAAGCCACTGGACAATGCAATTCTTGTGGTAAGCATGTTGGCAAGGAATCTTAAAAACATGTACAATATCTTCAAATTTCTCCCAGCAAATAGCACACGATTCTTCTTTCCAATTCAATATTCTTGAAGGTGATGATTCTATGGATACGTGTTCACTGACTGGATGATTATGGGGAATCCTACCCCTTACTCCTAGATAGAAATTATCACGAGGAAGATCCACGGCCAACCAGATCAAGCATGTCGTTGGTCACCGCCGCCAGAAGAATCAGTGGCCGCGGCTGGGTACCTCGAAAGAAG
Organism: Acacia pycnantha; assembly: GCA_025563575.1. NCBI lineage: Eukaryota > Viridiplantae > Streptophyta > Magnoliopsida > Fabales > Fabaceae > Acacia > Acacia pycnantha. The sequence continues at coordinate 5,565,362 of JAMWYP010000030.1, read as the reverse complement.
GTTTTGACCATAACGTTTGATATCTGAAATTAGACATTCAATAGAGAGATTGGGAAGCATTTGGGATAATTTTGCAATGATGGGTGGTGAACTTTGAATCATGGATTTAAATCTTCCCCGTTGCTGTAATATATTCATCCCAAGAGAGATGAAAAATATGAGAGCACAAGATGATACAAAAGCCATATTCAGAAATCGATTAAACAAACTCAACTCCTAGAAGGTGGAATCTAGGGTTTGGGTTTGAGAGGGAACTCAAAAGGGCTTGATCAGTAATAAAGAATCCCATGAGAAACGAAAGGCCTCCAAGAACTTGGGATAGGGATGCTATTAATTGGGGTGAAGTACAATCCAAAGATGAGATCTTTCAAACCCTATAGGGTTTTGCATTTATAGAATGCAATGAGTGATCAAGAAGATAGAATTCTCACTTTTTTCCCTTAATAACATAATAATGTTCTGTCCAAAATTTTTATCTCTTTGGCTTCTCATACAAGTAATGATAATATCTTTGCCCCAAAAAAAATTGGAAGTGATCATAATAATATTCCTATCCAAGGGGATTGGTTAAAAATAAATTGATCCATGTAACAACCCGACTTTTCACAAGCAGTATAAATTTTTTTTTTCAAAACATCATTTCAAATCATCAGAGTAGAGCAACAGAGCGATTGAGTAACTGATATGTATATATAAAACACCGTAAGTCTACAAGCATCTCCCAAACAGCGTATCCCGGCAAAGACATAGGCCCCCGCAGGTGTAACCCTAGCAGCACCTAGGCCTCTTGATCCCTAGCAGCACATAGGCCCCCAACAACCGTATCCTGGCGGCACCTAGGCCTCTAACATGCGTATCTCATTACCCAACAATCATAACAACAATACATAACATATAATTCACATAGCACATACACGCATACCATAAATATCAGAGTTAAGGTTACCAGTACGCGAACGTACCTTCGTTGACGGATTACGGTATTTCTAGCACGTTTTACTTCCCAAAATTTCGCGTAACTTCGACGCCATTTTGATTTTCGAAAATAAAGACTAAAATAGCCCTCCCATATGATACCCAATCATACTTGAAAGATTAAATACTAATCTAACATTACTACTCTAACTATCGAAAGAACTACTAAGCTTAAAGCTCGCATCGAAAAACTTACCCAGAGCTTCACGCGAATTTCCCTGCACTCCTCCCCCAGAGCTTCTCTCTCTAACCTCTCTCTAGGATCTCAACTTTTGGTGTGAAGATTTCAAGAGGGCATGCTACCTATTTATAGAAATTTCAAAGGACATGGATGGCATTTTCCAAGTTGTTTCAACCTTGGAAATTCAATGCAAAATTGGTGTTTAATCCTTGTCCATGGGAGCAGCTGGTCGACATGCATGGGCTGAGGTGGCAGCAAATGATTTGTCCAAAGTGATGAATCAAAGTTGCTTTATGCCCGCACCGATAGAATTTCCCGACGGCACAGATTCGCGTGATTTCGGAGAAATCTCAAAATTCTGGATTTACAACTTTGAAACCATTTCCTCACTCATTAGAAATTTCCAAGTTAACCTAAATTTTGATCCCATATAGGGCTCCAACTGTATTGTTGAAGTTTTCTCGAAAAACGTGTCCAAACGCGTCCGGTTTCAGAACGTATTTCTGGAAACATCATCTTCTTCAGAAAAATTCACTGATTCCAAATATGTCAAAATAAATTCAAACTCATGCCTAGATGTTGAGTTAGAATTTATTTTCTCTATATCCAAAAATATACCTATATGCATTTTTCCCTATTTTGTTTTATTAGGAAATGCACAAACGGCTTGAAATTTTCTTCCTAAGAGTTTAACGTAAGATAAAATTCCAATGATCATTATTTTTCCTGACTTTGAAATCCCCTTCCTAGATCTCTAGATAAGATCCGTTTCCTAATTTCTAAATTACTATTCACACTTTTTACTTTAATTAATTATAATATATAATATTCAAAAATATCATGATATTATTCTTTCAATCCCATCTTCATTTTTCTTGCTCCAATTCGGTCAAACATATCTGGTCCTTTTTTAATTAATTTTCGTTTTATATTTTATTTAATATAAAATAATTATTTAATAATTATTTTATATAATTTCTTACATAATTTTCCTATTGGTCCAAACTTGTATTTAGGCTTAAAAATACCTAAACTCAACTATTTTTCTCCAAAATTTTCAATTAATTAGTAAACACTTTTTTACTAATTTTAAGCCAATAACCACTAATTTTAGGGTTTTACATAATTATTTCATAATTTCCTTTGCTTAAGCTTAAGTAATTAGTCAATAATTACCTAATTACTTTATTATCACTTGTTGCTAATTTTCTTAATTAGAACAACTCATTACCTCATAACATTTGCATTGACATTTGTGTTTTCATGTCTCCTTTATTATATTAGAATTTACAAGGGTATTTTAGTCATTTCAATGCTTTTTGAGCATTCTTATTCAATCTCTCCAAGTTCATAATTTATTAAATTACCAGAATTAGAGATAATATACTTTCTTAATTCAATTAACCATTTTACTACATTTTAGGATTTTTCATAATTTTCCTAAGTCATTTATGTCCCTTAGGGGCATTTTGGTCATTTGGCACTTTGGCCCTTAGATTCTCTAATTTCTCAGAGATTTTCCTTTAGAAAAATAAAATAATTATAACTTAATATTTGATATCTCATATTCACCTACTTTCTATAGGTATAATTTTACCAAACTATGATACGTATTTTTGGGGTATTACAATCCAGGTTCACTTTTTAAAAAAATTCAAACTTCAAAAGTATTTTATTGGGATTTTTCATAGTTAATAACCAAAATTCAATCATGTCCTCGTGAAATGTCGTATAATCCCTAATCCCTTAATATTACGAGCATAATTGACTACTACAAAAATTTTATTTTTATTCTTGTAATTGAATTATATATTGTTAGTTATTTCTTTCAATTGATTATTTATATTAACTTATATTCTTCAATTTGTACGCAGACTTCTGGTAATGAGGACTTCTACACAGTCAAAAACATTAATTTGATCTAAAACCATTTGGCAGGACATCTTCTACCACAGATAGATTATATATAGAGAAAAAAAGGCTTATTTTACATAGTGTAGTGGTTTAGAGAACTTTTGGACACTTGATTATATTTGTTTAAGTTGATCCATGTTTAATTTTGAAGCTCTTGATTACATTTATGAATTGCTAGATGTATATATACTTGCTTAATAGTGTTTTGTTTTGGGTATATACATGCATATTTTCTGGGAATTGGTTGTTTTCAAAAGGTTGTCGGTATAAAATACGAATTACATGTTTAAAATAATATTGACTTTCAACATCTGTTTTCTATAAAACAAACAATCATTGTAAGAGACTGGCAACGACTGTTTAAATTGTTGTAAGTTTGAAACATATAACATCTGTTTTTTTTAATAAAAAAGGCATACATCTGCGAAGCCAAGATTCTGCCAATATATAACAATCCTGGTCCTCTAGATAATGATGAAGGAATCAATACGATGTTGTCTCTTTCATGGTAACAACATTAATTTGCATTCATGATAATGAAGGTTCGTTCATGTAAGTGTATGTGATGTTCGTACGTATTAGAGGGCCAATTTGTTGGGATAATGAGGGAGTTGTTATAGAGATGGATACCCAACTCAAATGAGGAGTACTAAGATAAATTATTGAATTCTAAAATTTTATTTTAAGTCATATGACCTAATTTAGAATTTAAATAATTCAGTTGTCTTTTATAGGAATTTTCCCTTCATATAATGTTTATAAATTTGCGATAGGATACTGATGAAAATAAATAAATAAAATCAAATTAAAATTCACTCTAAATTTAGTGGAATTCTACGCTTGCTTTAAAGAATTTAGGGAAAAATCAATTTCAGGACCCTTTTAACAGGAGAAATTGCAACAACAAAAAACCCCAAGATTCTGACAATCCCAGAAAATGCGGCCTTTTCTGGGATTTTTAGAATGTTGGGTGATTTGTTAACGGGGCTAATATAGTTGTTAACGGGGTACTGATATAGTTGTTAAAGGTACTGATTTAGTTGTTAGCAAAAGTGTTGTTAAGGGGGCTGATTTAGTTGTTAAAGACCTATTCGTTAACAACTATATCAGCCACGTTAACAACTCACCCAAGATTGTGAAAATCTCAGAAAAGGCCCAGTGCCTTTTCTGGGATTGTCATAATCTTGAGGCCTTTTTTGCAATTTTTTCTGTTAAAAGGACCCTGAAATAAATTTTCCTAAGAATTTATCAGTTGAGACTCTCTTTTTTTGGTACAATATTCGGTGTCTTTTTAAAAGCAACAATATTATAAGTTGAAGAGAGCCCATTGAGACTGGACTAAAGAATGGGCCGGAGCCCAATAATAAGTGTGAAATGAAAGGCGGCATAATCATGTTATGGAATATATCTCAATTATTATTCTGTCGTAATCAAGATAATGAAGGCAAGATTTATTTGTGATTTCGACATTAGAATATTTTAACACTTTTTTTATCAGTGTCGGGAAAATTATTGTGGTTTTTTTTTTCTTTCAAAAAAAAATGATTGTGATTTAAAGTGCATCAGTTACACGACCACGAGGCATATATTATGGGTTGACATTATGTGCTCCACTCCATTTCGTGCTCCTTATGCATTTATCCTTTTAATTTTGCGGTAGAGACATTTTTTTATATATATTTTTTATTTAAATTAAATTATATGCTATATCCTAAAATATTTTTTGTATCTAATATCTCAAATTAATTAATTTTCAGGATACTGGTGTTACGGAAAAATTATTTCTGAATGCAGAACTATAAATTAATTAATTTGAGAACTGGATGCAAAAAAATATTTCAGGATGCAACATCTAATTTAATCTAAATAAAAAATAAAATGTCCTCACCCCAAAATTAGAGGAATGATCACATAAGAGAAAAGCACCTAAACCCGATATTATGTAGCTTAATTAGCAATAAGCCCATAATTAGGAAGTATAATTATATTTATTTAGTTGCCAAAAACTTCTTTGTTTAAAATTTGAGATCAAATTCAGCCATGAGGCATGCTCTTTTAAGATAAGTCACGGGAGATCATTGTCTTAAATAATAATCTTTATTTTTTATTTCTTCTCCACTCTTTCATTAATTTAGCAGTGATTTTAGACTCATTTAATTAAAAACCATATTTTATTTGTATAAATAAAGCCTTCATTCAGGGTAAAAAGGTTTTTTTTTTTTTAATCAAATGCAAACAAAAAGTGCACAAACAAATTTGAATTCAAATAAATAATAGTGTGATTGTGTATAAGTTAAAACTTGTGACTTTTCCAAGGCACATAGTGATCACTTAATTGTGTGTATTATCCACCATTCTTGACCACTTGTGAAATGAGTCAAAATGAGTATTGGTGGCCATTAGGGTCTAATATATATAATGACTCCAAAAAAATTAAGTGTTTTATATGTGGTCTTAAAGCCACCATGTTGATGGCTTTTCATTATAATTTTACTTTTTTAATTTGGAAACTGATAACGACTTCCTCATCCAATTATTATAACAGAATTATTGTTATTTCTTTTTATTTTTAATTTTTTAATGAGTCACTTTTAACATATTTAAGTGGAATAAAAAAAAATCTTGAAACTCATTAATTATGTACAAAAATTTAATAAACTTTTAACATTGCTTCTATTAAATATACATATTTTAAAAATTAAGTTACATAATTCAATAGAAAATGAGGGTAATAGGAAAAACTAATGATAAAATATTAATTGCATGCTTTATAATTAGCACATTTAGCTTATAAATGATATCAAGGTGATAGTAGTAAATTGATATTATTATTATTATTATTATTATTATTATACCAAGAATGTTATCAAACATCATATGATTTTCATAATTTACTTCTCATAATTTTAGTCATTGATTAGTTAATCTTTAGGGTAGTTGAATCGACCATAATTTACTTTTCTTTTTTTTTTTTTACCTCGAAAGGAATCAGATTCCGATCCTGAAAAGATTTATTTGATACTTAATTTTTATTTAAATTTTATAATTAACATGTGGAAAAGTGGAAAACATTTCATCCGTGTATATTATCAAAATTTTAAATGAGTAATGTTACTTATTAGAGTAAATACCCTTTTTGGTCCCTGACAAAAAACACGGACCCCATTTTGGTCCATGACAAAAAAAAGGTCCTTTTTAGACTATAAAAAGGACGAAATGGGGTCCGTATTTTTTGTCAGGGACCAGAAAGGATATTTACTCTACTTATTATTATTCTAATTTATATTTGTATAAAATATTTTTTGGTGCCATGAAAAAAAAAAACACAATCCAACAAGAGGGAGCGAGCTTGACTTGAGTGAAGTCTCCAAGGACTAATTTGAGATTAAATTTTGTAGCGAAATTATCTAAATTCTTTTAATTGTAATTACTTTATTTATTGTTATTTGATAAGTTAAAGTTGCCATTTGTTAAATAATTGTTGTTATCAACCTACTAATTAAGACTTGTCAACGCGGGAACATAAAATTTTGTATAATTAGTTATCATACTTTCTTAATTGTTATCATTTTGATTTTTTATATGATCATTTGATTTGGCTAGATTCGAGCATTGTTGTGCCAATTAAAAGTAGCTCTTCCAAAAATGTTTTTTTGCATTCGCACGAACTCGAATTTGAGATATCGTGTTTAAATAACGTAACCAAAGCCTCTTTTAGTTGGATCAATGCATGTTAGTTGTTTTTCATATTTCAAATTAAGGGATTTTAGGCAATTTTATTATAAAATTTAATTTCATACTAGTCCTTCAAAACTTGACCAAATTTAGGTCATTTCAGGATCCTAAATTGGACTATTTGGAAGTTTTTGTTTGTGTTTCCCCCTTAAATTTATGTATATTAATGCTATTGCTTTGGTGAAATTTCTTTGGTTGGAATTTACTTTCTAAAAAACTGATCAAAGTTCAATGCATAGGATTCTTTTTTCTTTTTTTTTGGTTGCCCACCCGGTTCACCGGGGCTTCGCCCCGACTAATCAGGATCCGACCCGCGTCGCACACCTGCCTTTGGTGGGAGAGTCTCCCAGCGGGGGTTTTTTTGCATTCATAAGGCTCGAACACGAGATCGTGCTTAAACGACACAAGCCGCTTACCATTTGTGCCAACCCCCATTGGTTGCATAGGATTCTTTTAAGAGACAAATTGGGGATGAATACAAGGACAGACAAATTTTTAAACAAGACTGGTTTAAAACTCCACTTGCCATCTTAAAAATAATCAGCAAAAAATTTAATTAATCATGATTGCATTAATCTTAGAGAATTGACCCAAAAGTGAAAATATGTTGAAATTTAAATCCCTACCAACTGAAAAATGTCATAATTTTTCTCACAGGGCTAATCAGTATGATTTAGTACGTAGTTTGAATTTACTGGAAATTTTATTATAATTTGCACATTTTCTAACTGATAAAGTATATATTTAAGGGTTCTTTTGTAATGTTTCATATGGAATATTGTTAAAAGTCAAGATCAAGAGTAAAAAATGTTGGGTGGCAATTTCCTCCATTGTTTAAAATTTGTAATACCCGGATATTTATCTGGAATATTATAAATAAAAGTTGGATATTTCTGATAAGTGAAATTTCAATCTCCGGTCTTGTATAATTATAGTCTATTTTCTAAGTAGAATTTCTGCAAGAAATTAGGGAGTTTAAGGGCCAAAGTGCCAAAATGACGAAAATGCCCCTAAGGGCCAGGAATAACTTAGAAAAATTATGAAAAATCCTAAAAGGCAGTAAAATGCCCAAGTGAATTAGGAGAATATAATATCTCTAATTATGGTAATTTAATAAATTATGAAATTGAAGAAATTGTACAAGAATGTGCAAAAGGTAATAAAGACCGAAATACCCTTACAAATTATAGAATAGTGTAAGAGGCATGAAAATACTAAGGTTAATGCAAGAGTATGAAGGTAATGAGGTATTGTAATTAAGAAAATTATCAACAAGTGATAAAAGAGTAATTAGGTAATATTGAGCTAATTACCTAAGCATTAACAATGGAAATTCAGTAATAATTATGGGAAGCTCAAAAATTAGTGGAAATTGGTTGAATATTAGTAAAAATATATTTACTAATTAATTGGAAATTTTTGTGAAAAATAGTTGAGTTTAGGTATTTTTAAGCCTAAATACAAGAATGAACCAATTAGGGATTTTTGTGGAATTTTTGGAAAAAAAAAATAATTAAATAAATAAAAAATAAATATTTATTAAAATAAAAATAAGGCCAACCGAAATTTTGGGCCAAGAAAAATAAAAATAAAATAAAAAATGAAATAAGAAGCAAGTGGACAAGTTGCAACATTATTTTAATATTATAATTAATTAAAGTAAAAATTGTGAATAGTAAATTAAAAATTAGGAAACGGATCCTATCTAGAGATCTAGGAATAGGAATCCCAAGGTCAAGGTAAAATATTGATCAGTGAGTTTTTACCTTTAAGTGACCTCTTCCGGAAGTTAATTAGAGGTAGTTTGTGCATTTTCCTAATAAAATAAAATAGGAAATTAAAAAAAGGGCGGATAGCGGAGTTGGAAGTAAAGACTTCAAAATTAGAGTTGTGACAACTGAGAAAGAATTGGGAATTTTTATGGACATATTTGAAATCAGTGCATCTATGTCTATAAGTGGAACTTAGGATTTTCGTTTGGCCCCGGACGCGATCGGACACGTTTTCGGAAACTTCAACTGGACAGTTGGAGCCCTATATGGAACCAAAATTTAGGTTAACTTGGACATTTCTACTAAGTGAGGAAATGGTTTCAAAGTTGTAAATCCAGAATTTTGAGATTTCTCCGAAATCACGCGAATCGGTGCCGATCGGGAAATTTTACCGGGCCAGGGGCAAAATGGGAAGAGGTGACATCATCATGGATGATGCAATTTTATGCCACCTAGGGCTGTGTATGTCGACCAAAGGGGATTAATGGTCAAGATCAAGCCTTCTTGAAGAAGTTAGAATCCAAAGGTTGAAACAACTTTGGAAATTCCAAGCTTGTCCTTCCAAATTTCTATAAATAGGTAGCTCCCTCCTTCAATATTCTTCACATCACTCTTCACTTCTTGCCTTGACCGAAATTCTTGAGTGAGAAAGAAGAGAGAAGCTCTGGGGGAAGTTCTGCAAAAGTCTTCAACGGGTAAGTCTTTCGGGCTTTAGTCTTTAAGTTCGAGTTCTTAGTTTTAGTAGTAATGTTAGAATAGCCTTTAAATTTCGAGTATGATTAGGGTATCATATGGGAGGGCTATTTTAGTCATTATTTTGAAAATCATAGTTGCGTCGAAGTTCTGGCAAAATTTCGAGAAGAAAATTTGTCAGAGTAACGAAGTGCTGGCGAAATTCCGCCGATTAGGGGTAGAAGGGCAAAATGGTAATTTTTACCTAAAATGCCAGTTATAGTGTCAAATCACTAATGAAAGTGATATTACTCTTATAGGACGTCAGAAATCCTAATTTGTTGCCGTTCTGTTGTCCAACGTGCTGCATTGTCGGACAAACCGTTTTTTCCGTCAGAGAGTACGATTCGCTTGAAACATTTGCGTACATCAACGAAGGTACGGACGCGTCTTGTAACACTAATCCTATAGCTCTCATATACATATATGTCATAGATACGTTCATATACCGGGCTCTGCTTAGGGTCGTCGTTATACATACTGACCTTGTACGGGTTATAAGACATGATAATACCGCTTTGAGTTTTCCTAGCGGCGAGGACACGTGTTCGTGGCACGGGGTAATGTGCGAGCTATATTTGTGTAGGACTTTACATACCGCTTTATGCTTATGTCCTGTCTCGTGTCACAATGTTGTTGTGTAGGACCTTACATATTGCTCCATGCTTATGTTCATGCGTGTCACACTTATCGATGAGATGTTCTTTGTTATGTCATGAATATCTCATTGTCTATATACTGTTTTATTTGAGCATAAGGTTAACAGCTACCCGAGATTCAATGCGGTGAATTGAATCTCACCGTAGCTTCGTGATCCGGAGGACCACGGATCGGTGATAGGGAAAGCAGCAGGAGTAGGCTTCCGGCCGGATTTATCATATCGCTTTCTGTACTTACCTTTTGAACAAGTAGGATCATTTGTAATGTCAGTACTATATCACACTATGGTTCATATTTTGTTATGATCAGTTACTCTTTCGCTCCCATACTCTACTCTGATTGGAAAAAAAAAAAATTCCGCTTTTAAAATTGGGATGTTACAAAATTCAATTGAGAATTTGAGAACACTTTTGGTATTTTGGAATATTCTTTTACTAAATGAGAATAGGAAAGGAAACTAAAATAGAAATTAAGAAAATGAATGTAAGGTACTACCTCGTCCTAATTATAAGATTGGTTTGACTTTTTTTTTGGAGAAATTAAGGAAGTTAAATAAGTTATTTAATCATATAATATGTTTTGTATTGTTAAATTATATATTAATTTATTAGTCAAACTAATTAGTTTAGAGAAAAAAATAAAAATACTCTAAATTAATTTAATCAGCTTCCTTAATTTCTCCAAAAAAAGTCAAACTTATTCTTATAATTAGGACCAGAAGGAATGAGTATATATTTTTGGGTTAAATACCTAATTTGCCACGGAAGTATTGCTAAGGGAGCGCCCAGCACCCGAAAGTATTTTGGGTATCATTTTTGCCCCGGAAGTTTACAAAATGGAGCAAACATGCCCCGGAAGTTTTTTTTAGGAGCGAATTTGCCCCGGAAGTTTTGTTTAGGAGAAATTTTTAGTAAACTTTCGGGGCAAAAATGATACCAATCCAACGGTCAAGATCAACTGATGGGTAAAATTGCTATGTTTGTAAACTTCCGGGGCAAAAATGATACCAAAAATACTTCCGGATGCTGGGCACTCCCTTAACAAAACTTCCATGACAAATTAGGTCTTTAACCCTATATTTTTTAAACTTCTCTTGTCTTTACTATCCTCCTTCCTGACTTCTAATTCATGTTTCTCTATGAGAATTAATGGAAAAATCTAATCCACTTGAATTATTAATAATTATAGGATAAGTCAAACAAAGAAACTCGACCTTCCAAAAATAAATAAAAAAAAAAATTGCATTACGGACTTTTCTATAAATAGTTAAAGTACAAAACACACAGACGCATATATATACAACATGATCACATGCTATGTTCTGTTCTTAGAACATTCCCTTATTGATAATTTAATTCAAGCTGTCTCCCAACTTATACAATAAATGGTAACAAGATATGTACATAATATAATATTCTTTTTGAAATTTCTTTTAAAAAAATCTCTCCTTGTATAGACAATATTTGACTTCTCCATATGGTTATCAAACTTTCAAGTTGATTCACCATATTTATTGTATATGTTGAATTTATAAGTTGACTCGCCAAGTTTACTGTTTTTATATTTTTAACTTATAAAATTATGTCAGTTTGCTTTTAAATTTATCCTGATTTTTTTTTTTTTTAAAGATTTGATTGTGTTTCGTATATAAACTTTATTGAAATTTATTTTTGAGGGTATAATAAACTATTGATGTTGATTGCTCTCATTTCAATTATTTAGATTTGAAATATATTTCAACTAAATTGTTGTTTTTTTTTTATATTCTAATTATTTAATTATATATTTTTAATAGCTATGTATTTATAAAGGCAAATTCTTACGAGTTTCCAAATTGAGTTTACAATATGAGTTTATATATGTATCACAAATTTGTTTAAACATGTAAGTTTGAAAACCTTATTTTTCTTTTCTTTGGGAGAAATATTTACGTACTCCAAGTGCATCACTTCATCAGTTCATCTACTAACTAAAATACAACAACTCATCTTATTTTAATCTTACATGTCAAATGAGTCATCTTGAGAAATTCAAATTTTATGATTTTAGGGATCATGGGAGGGAATCGTGTTTTTTGTTTTTCTAAATCAAGAAGTTTATATTTTTTAAAAATCATAAAATTATTTAAATTTTTTCAGATGACTCATATGTCATGTAAAATTAAAATAAGATGAATTGTTGTATTTTAATTAGTCAGAGTACATAAGAGGCGATGTTCTTGAAGTATGTAAGTATTTCTCATTCTTTGGATAACTACTTTACAAATATTTTTTTTTCAAAAAAACTAATTTAGTTAGTTATTTATAATAAATGTATATTGATTTCCTAAAATATTTCATTTAATTATTATCCCAATTGATAAAAACATCATTTAATGCATGCAGTAGAGATAATTTGGGGGGAAAATTGGAAGGAAAAGTGGGTTGTGACTTGAATTCTTACCTTTTTTAAGAAATTATAAAGTATTAACATATCCGTGCAACGCACAAGTCGCAAGTCTTTAGTAATTCTATTTAGTCGGGTTAGATGTGGTTTATATACATGAATATTTTATATACTTGTAGATTGATGCTTTCATTCAAATGTTATTTTAGTTAAATATTATTTTAAATATTTTAATAATTAATTAATATTCCCTCCGGTTCTAATTATAGGAACACTTTTATAATGCAAATTATATTACAAAAGTGTTTTTATAATTAGAACCGGAAGTAATAGTTAACTAGGCTCTATCAAAAACTCAAAATTTCCCTCAGCCTCGTCAAATAATAATAAATTTCACGAGGTTATAAAAACTATGTTCAAGACATTAAAAAAAAAAAAACTAAACATATTTTACACAGAAGAAGAAAAGTTTCACCCGCTAAAAAACCTATATTCTTATACGCCTTTTCCTTTTAGGCAAAAAAATTTGCAATGAAAGATTTTTCAATATTTTCTCTTTAATATGTATTCCCTTATATCCTAAAACATATTTAATTTGATTATATCAAGTAAATAAGTTAAAGGGAAAATTATAATAGAGGACCTAAGAAAAATAATATTTATTAAGAAGGATCATAAAAATGGTAATTATTTTGAAGGACCAAAAATTAAAACATTCAAATAAAAAGACTAAATTGCCCTTGGTTCTACAATTTTTGTGTAAAGGTAAGAAATCCAAAAAAAAAAAAACGTTTTACTTATATAGCTCTAAATCTTTGTGCTTACCATCCATTGCCTATTATTGTTAAACCAATTTCCTGAATGATATTAAATAAGTTTCCAAATCCAAAATTATTTTCTAGGCTCTATTATTGTTGAACCAATTTCCTGAATAATATTAAATAAGTTTCAAAATCAAAAAGTATCAAAGAAAATATCTAAATAACAAAAACAAAAAAATAGTTAGAGGTCAATATCTGAGAACTTTTTTTTTTTTTAACAACAATATCTAGGAACCTTTCATTCTATAGAAAGAAAGAAAAAGGAAGGACATTGCGAATTTGTCTTCGATAATTCAAAATAGAAGCTTGAAAAAGATACAATATTAAAGGGGAAAAGATTAATCAGGTTTTAATGATGATAACAAGAATTAAATCAAAAGAAAATGGAGAGATAAAAAATTATCAAGGAGAGGGGCTTGAAGATCATTGAACACAGGGGGAGGAGGCTTGGGAGATATTTGTCAACAGAAGAGCCTACGGTTCCTCCACAGAAAGATAAAAAATTACCAGTAAAGACTCTAACTTACATATTCCAGATTTCTGATTTGATCTCTATTTATCATTTTCAATTAATCACTTTAGATTCTGATTTAATTAGAGATAATATAGGAAATCTGACCAAGGGCAATTTAGTTTTTTTATTTTAATGTTTTAATTTTTGGTCCTTCAAAATAATTACCATTTTTATGGTCCTTCTTAGTAAATATTAGTTTTCTTAGGTCCTTTATTATAATTTTCCCTAAGTTAAATTAGTTAATATGAAATGTATTTTCTAAAACATCATATTCATCTTTCTTAATTACCTCATTCTTCTCCTTTTTATTATTATTATTGAGGAAGCATTAATAAGGGTAAATTAGGAAAAGAATAAAAAATATGAAAAATAAATTTTATATTTAGAACCAATATCAACTCCTTAAATAGGTCTTATATTAAGGATGAAAGAGAGTACTAATTTATATAAAAATACTTAGGTCGAGTTCCTTATATATATTTCGTCAAGTTCTCTAATAACATGTAACAATGTGTTCTATTTTTTAATTGTTATTACCTTTGGTCCTAAACATAAGACAAAATTTGTAATGCAAGTTATACTACAAACTTTTTTCTATATTTATGACCAGAGGAGTATCATTTAACTATAACAACATGCTCCCTCTGGTCCTAATTATAAGATATATTTAACCGCTTTTGAGGAGATTAAAGAGAAAAATTAAATTAGTTAATTTTACTCATTTTCCTAAAATGCCCTTATATAAATTTAAAATTACATAAGTAGAAGTGAATCAACAGACACGCGCGCGTATATATATGTGTTTATATATGTACATATATAAACACACACAGATATATATACACATACACACAGATTGACATATATGTACACACACATATGTGTGTGGTGTATGTCTATATATATTTGTGTGTAAACACACACATATACATACATACGCGCGCGCGTGTATTGGTAATGTCAGTTGATCAATAAATAAATTAAAATTCAACAATTTAAACGTTTCACTAACTGGAAGAGTCTACGCACCCATATATAAATACTCACCAAAAACCAAACACACATGAGAGAATAAAATAGAGGTATTTTAGGAAGAAATTGACAAAAATTAAAATTTATAATTAGGACCAAAATCAACTCTCAAATGTTGTCCTCAGTGGCGGAACTTAATGATGGCCAGTTGGGGCCAAGGCTGGCCCCGACTGATCTTATAAATTTTGTTAGTATATATATATATATTATATGATATTTTATTTTGCTACAAATTTGGCCCCAGCTAATTTTTTATCTTCTTTGTGAACATAATATTTGTTTCATTACTCATTGGACTGTAAAAGGAAAGTAAAATTATTGTTTGAGATACCGAAAAGGTTAGTATAATCTTATATATTGTTTTGATTTATAATTATCGGTTATTATTTATTTGTATTTTCAATGTTATTTGATACTATTTAGTAAATACTCCATTTGATCCTTATTTAAGGAACCAACTAACAATTCTTATACGTCAATAAAAACAGTTAAAGTCATTAAATTTGTCCTAAAATTTAAGTAATTTTCAATATTATCCCTATTAATTATACTAAACTCTAACATCATATTAATTATTACTCTTTTTTTGCTCGAAAAAAAGAGTAATAATTAATTTTTATTAATTATTACTCTCACTTACTACATTTTTAATTATGGATATACATGAAAAAAATATTTAATGCTATTTGGAAGTAAACAAGTGTCTTATAAAAATGATCAAATATACTTATTAGTTGGTGCCTTATAATAAGAACTAAATGGAGTAGTTCAATATGTTTATTTTTTGGCCCGGACTAAATTTTTTTTTTTGGTTCCGCCACTAGTTGTCCTATAATTAGGACCAGAGAGAGTATAAAATAAAATACATGATCATGTAATATGGAAAGTGCTATAAAACGTGGCCGTATACTTTTAGCACTTTTCATAGTAGTGTCCACCTCGACCGAACCATAGAAATACCTAAAATTGTTGACCAGAGTTTGGTTCGTTTCAATTACTCACTTTCCAACATTACATGATTATAAATTAACTACACAAAGCTGGCCCACATAACCCCGTTCACTATATTATACTCATATGCGCTTCTTCTTCTTTTTATTATAAAAAAACAAAAACAAAAAACCCCACACACACACACAATCTTTTATTCTAATCTTCTCTCAATAGCCTGGCCGTTCACTATTTTATACCTTCCATTTTCTTTTAAGCAATCACACACTGTTTTATATACCTTCTCGCTCTGGCGTCCACTTTCTTGTTTCAAAAGGAATGCAATAAAATAGTGAGGACCAGAGATAGCATTAACAGTCTATCATGAATATAAAAGTTAGCAGAGTGGCTTTCTTTGCTTCTAAGTTGTAAATAAGACTATATATTTTGTCTCTAATATTTATAATTCTTTTCGTAAACTATCCTTACATTTTTAAGGGGTAGTATTCATAAGAGTAAGTTTATAACAAATTTACTCAAATCCCAAGTGGCTTTTTGACATGCACGGCCACTTATATATATATATATATATATATATATATATGAGTTTATCGTTTGTCATGTCACTTGACATAAGATTATGTCAAGTTAGCCCAAAACTACGTCGTTTTGAGAGTTAAGGAAATTAATGAATGGTGTTTTTGTATTTTTGTTTTAGTATTTATTATATGAATTTTACTAAAAGATCATTCATTAATTCCCCTGACCCAAAACTACATCGTTTTGAGAATTCATTAATTCCTCTAACCCCAAAACGACGTAGTTTTGGAGTGACTTGACATAACCTTATGTCAAGTGACATGACAAACGATAGCCCCTATATATATATATAGGGTTTATCGTTTGTCATGTCACTTAACATAAGGTTATGTCAAATCACACCAAAACTACGTCGTTTTGGGAGTTCATTAATTCCCCTAACCCTAAAACGACGTCGTTTTGGGAGTTAGGATAATTAATAAAGGGTTTTTTGTCTTTTTTTTTTGTATTTATTACATGAATTTTATTAAAACACCATTCATTAATTCTCCTAACTTCCAAAACGATGTCGTTTTGGGGTTAGACGAATTAATGAACTCCCAAAACGACGTAGTTTTGGGATAACTTGACATAACCTTATGTCAAGTGACATGACAAACGATAAACTCACATATATATATAGTGTAATTAATTGCATCTTTAAGTTTGATTTTAGGGCAATGCAAAGCAATCTTTGATGGCTACTTCTAAGTTCTACCTTCAAAGTTGAGTTCATTAATTTTAAATTCAAGCTTCCTATTACTTATAACTTGGTTGCCAACTTGAATGCCTTGCAGGTTTAATTTGTGAGGAAAAGGTTTAATTTATATCGTCAAGTCTTTTCCTCACAAATTAAATCTAATAAAGTAATATACAATAACACAAATACACTCCTATCAAAAAAAAAAAAATAACACAAATACACACACATACATATATATGTATGTACATATGTATCTGTGTGTGTTACATATATATGTATATATGTATGTATGTGTGTGAATATATATGTATGGACCCAATAAATCCTCATCAACACAGACCATTTGTTCATTATTTTTTTTTTGAAAGAGTTTTATTGTTTTAATAGTTCTCTCGAATACTAGTGAGTTTAATTCAGCTTTCAAATTCCAAGTGGTTTTATATAAAAATAATAATAATGAAGAGAAAGTATATATTGGATAATAATTAAACTATTTCCCTAAATAAATGAAATTCCATTGGAAAGGAAGCTATTTTGAGATATATATGAAATTGAAAATCGGGATAAAGATCAATTTTGCCACGGAAGTTTTGGTTTTGGAGCACCCAACACCCGGAATTTTTTTTGGTATCATTTTTACTCCGGAAGTTTACAAATGTAGCAATCTTGCCCATCAGTTGATCTTAACCGTTGGATTGATCATTTGTGGTATCATTTTTGTCCCGGAAATTTATGCAAATTTGCTCCTAAACTCCCGATGCAAATTTGCTCCTAAAAAAAACTTTCAGGGCATATTTGCTCCTTTTATAAACTTCCGGGGTAAAAATGATATCAAGAAAACTTTCAGGTACTGAATGCCCCCTAACCAAAACTTCCATAACAAAAATAATATTAAACATCTATAGCATCTATAACGAAAGTTTTAAAGTTTTCATCGCTATTTAATCAATCTTTAAAGTTGACGTGTCTCTATTTCTCATCCAGCTCTTTTTTTATTTTATTTTTTTTTTGTAACTTTTTGTATATCCACTTATCTTTTTAAAAAGTAAAAGATCCAAAAATCAAGAGGATAAGTACAATTATCGGAATAGGTGGCTTTAGAAACGGGCATTAAATTTGATTATTAAATAATGATTCTAGAAAAAAAAAGAAAAGAACAATATTGAGAATATCCCTTTTTAAGAATACAATTGTGACAAAATTTAGAACGGTCAGAGTATGAGATGTGTACTTTTTTTTATTGGAGGTATGAAAATTAAGTATTTAAGTTGACATTAGTAAACACACGTTTACGTAATAAAATTTTTCTTATATATTTACTTCATAAATCATAAATTATGTTAAAAAATAGTTTCTACGTACCGCTAATCTAAATAGCACTAATTTTAATAAAAATAAAATACTCATATGATATGACGGTTAATTGAGATTTTTTTAATTTTTTTAATATAATATATTTTTATAAAAATGTACACTAATATCAATATTCTTATCTAGAGCTAGGGTAAAAGGGTGAGATTGATATGCCCTGACTCTGCTTCCACCTTCCCCTCCGGATGGTGGAATAAAAACATTTTTAGCAATAAACTTATTTTATTAATGCTTAAGGTGTGAAAATAGCCATTATCTTATGTTTAAATAAAAAAAGTAGCATAATTTTTTATGCACAAAAGTAAATATAAACATTAGAAAATATGGTAAAAATAACACTGTCATCAAAATTATATTAGTTAAATTAAATAATGTACATTTGAACAATTTATCGTGGTTGTTAATCTTGCCCCTTTTTATGATATCTATAGACTATAGTAATTTTACACTAAAAAAGACAAAATTTATAGTGTAAATTGTGTAAAATAATAATCAAAAGTTTGTAGTACAATTTATACTATAAATTTTTTTCTATAATTAGGAGCTGCAGAAATAGTTACTTTTATATTCTTAGTATAAATTAATGGTTATTTTTGCACCTTAATCTTTTTATTAAAGGATTACGTTGGATATCATTACATTGAAACTATAAAAAAAATCATTTTTATAATATATAAAATAAATTTTTGAAGAATATATAAAATGATTTTTTTTTCCAACTTTAGTGGCAAGGCCTTAGCCATTTAAGTACACCGTTTGGTACAGTCGCTTCTAATTAAAGTATTAAGCCCACAGTATTCAAATCTGACACAATTGAATATGCCGTCCTAAAAATGAATTTAATACTAAAATATAAATATAGAGTTGAAGAAAAAAAACAGAAATACGATTTATAAATGCGTGATCATCAACAAAACATGACTTTCACTAAACGGGGCGCGTGGTGAGAGAGACATAGAAGAGCGAGTGCGCATGCGTCGTAGACGAGAGAAAAGCACTCTAAGACTCGGAACGTTTCTTGCTTTTCTATGCAAAAACAGTAGAGACCGAGAAAGGAAAATTACGAAATTTCCGGGAAAAAAGAGGAATGGAAGGAGATAGAAAAAAAAAGCTCATTTGATTTTCTTTAAGCTCTGAGAAAACAAAACAAACCATATATTCTTCCCCTGCAACGAACGAACCATAAATTCTTGATTATTGCTTTCTTTGCTAGGGTTTCAGAATTTTCCCACTCATCCAAGAAACTACGGAGCTATATTTTACGGGGAAAATAAGCTTTTGGGGTTTTCTCTGTGTGTGTGTGTTTTCTCAAAGCTTTCGGTTATTTCCCTTCTCTTGGAACTTCGGAAACAGAGAGAGACAGAAATAATCAGGGAAGCTATGTCTTCTTCTTCGGCTACTGTAGCAGTGGAGAAGGCGACCAGCGATCTTCTCATGGGCCCTGATTGGACCATGAATATCGAAATATGTGATTCTGTCAATTCCAATCGCTGGTAATTTTGTTAAGGAACAAAAGAATTGAGACTTTCAATTTCTTTCTTTTTTTGGGTTGACTTTAATCATCTCACAGTACTTATTCTTCTTCATAATCAGAATTCAGAAGTTTTTGTTATTTGGATAATTTCCCTGTTTTTTTTTATGGTGATATTTCATGTAGATGATTTTCTGTTATGTTGTATGCACACCTTTCATAACAGCTCTTTATGAGAGAAAATTTTGTGATTAACAGCGACTTAACACCGACCAAATAATTGTTTGTCGGTTTTCTTCGGATGGAAGAAGCCTTTCCCTTTGTTGGATAAGCAAATATATAGCTGGAATATAGTACCAACCAGCTATTCTCCTGTCAGTAATTATATATTTATGACTTTCTGGAACAACTTCATCGTATAATTCAGTTGGCTGCAAAATGCTAGAACTATTAATTTTTCGTACTGTTATGAATTTGTCCCTTAGTGTCTGATATATAGTCTTTGGAAAAATAACAGTTAAGATTTTCTTGGGTTCTTGACAAGTACATGCATAATTTCTCAGGCAGCCAAAAGATGTAGTCAAAGCCGTGAAGAAGAGGTTACAGCATAAGAGCTCCAAAGTTCAATTACTCTCTCTGACGGTAGTCTGTCTGCATTGACTTTGTTTTTCATATTTATATGCATGTGTGTCTTTGTGTATGCGCCCATCAATACTTACATTCACATTCAATTATATGGATTTTGATGTACAATTTCTGCACGTTTGCTTTCTAGCTTCTGGAGACTATGGTGAAGAACTGTGGTGATTATATCCATTTTCAAATTGCTGAGAGGAATATACTGGATGAGATGATAAAAATTGTGAGGAAGAAGGTAAGGTGGTGTCAGATGGAATATGGATTCAAGATTTGTCCATTTTATTCTTGCATCAAATTGCTACTGCATTCTTGAGGATTTTGCTTGTGACGATCAAAATGAAGTTGAAATCTATGCTGCTTACGTGCTGACATCTATAATGTTTATAGGGGAGAAACCCTGTTTGGGTTTGCTGGTTTGATTTTTTCTGATGTGCAAGTGACCCATTTTAAAAGGGATTGGGTAGAGTAATGTGTGATCTAATTAATTTCACCTCTACTTTGACACTGCTCTTAAACTTCTCTTTCATCACTTCACCTTTTTCCTCTACACAAGTCTTGCACTTTTTGTCCCTTTATGTTGCCTAAAGTCTACTAATTGATCTATAAATAATTCTAGAATAATAAATGTATGTTTAATGGCAGGATGCTGTTGTTGTCTTAGATTCATTTTCGGTGTATGTGACCTTGCTCAGTATAGTGTTTTACCAACTGTCGCCCACAGCAGATTACAGTTTTTCATTAAAATACCTGTTTTCTTTTGCCAAGCATCTTAGGGTCGGGTGACATCTCTTCCCAATGATGGTTTACTTGATCATTAGATCATTTCAAGCTAAATAAATTTGAGTGCTACCCAATTACATATCAATTATCAAATTGAAATCCGTGTATTGAATCCCTTGCGATTTAATATGGCAAAATATATTTTTACAGTCTCAATATATTGGTGGTATTTACCTTCACAAGTCACAACATAGTCTTAGTGTTGATGCCTTTTACTTGTGCATTATTGTTGTTTAGTCACTGTTCTGAGGCAACTTACATTTTCGTCTTAGATTTCCTTTTTGGCTTATCTCATTCAACTTGAAATATATGTGGTGGTATTTCAGACAGACATGCAAGTGAGGGATAAAGTTTTGGTGCTGCTAGACTCATGGCAAGAGGCATTTGGTGGGCCAGGTGGAAAGAATCCTCACTACTATTGGGCATATGAGGAATTAAAGGTAAGTATAAGGCCAATTACTCAACAAGATTTCTCAGTGATGCTTTAGCTTTGTCTGAAATTGTTAACTGTCTGTCCAGAGTGGTATGCCTGACTAGAACAATGAATTAATTTGGATTATACTGGATATTATGTAAAATGATTAGCCTCTCCCTTCATATTATAATCATCATAACATCCGGTTATTGCATCATTTAAATTAAATTATGATCCCCAATTAATGGCTTCACAGATTTTAATCTACATTTCTCTTGCTTGCATCTCTAAGATATGGGGTATGGTTTTTTCATTTTAGTCTTGTTCTACAATTTTGACATTTTATTTGTGATCATTTTGAGAAATCTTTTCTTTTTTTCTTTTTTGCCTGCCTCATCCTAGCCCAGCATTTATAATTTATGCTAAAATTTGATCATTTTTTGCTAATATGTGTTAGCAGCACCTATATTCTAATAATGTGTCTGTGCACAAACAGAAAAAGGTGAATGAATGCTTCATCCTTTTTTTTTTTCCATTTCTGGAAAACCTAGGGGATATGGAAAAAAAAAGCATGTTCACGATCAGTCAGTGTCGTCCTCTACAACAGTAGAACATATCATAGTTTTAACTAATGTGCCATGTAACTTCAATTTCTTAATGACCAGTAGATCATATTATGTTGCATTATATGAATGGCAGAGATCTGGTGTAGTCTTTCCCAAGCGTTCTCCAGATGCAGCTCCAATATTCACCCCTCCTCCTACCCATCTTGCTTTAAGACACATGCAAGCTGGATATGGTATGCCAAGCAATTCTTCAAAGAGACTTGATGAAACTATGGCAACAGAGATTGAAACTTTAAGGTGAAATTTCACTTTTGCATCTTTTCCCTTGCTTCTGCTATTATATTTTGTCTTCTATGATTATGCCTTGAGCTTGAATTCTTTTCACCAACCTTCTTTAAGCTTATTATTGTTTTACCTTAAATTTGTAGCTTGTCAAGCTTGGATTCTATGCGGCATGTTATGGAGCTTTTGAGCGACATGCTTCTGGCTGTGAACCCTAATGATCGAGCAGTATGTTGAACAATTGTCTAGCATCTTCATTTGAGACTAAATAAAATGATTAAACACTCTTCTTTTGCTTGTAGGCTGTAAAAGATGAGGTGATTATTGATCTTGTTGACCGTTGCCGTACCAACCAGAAAAAATTGATGCAGATGTTGACAACCACTGGGTTAGTTCCACCCTTAGACTTCGGCAATACCTTATGTTTCATGCATACTTGTTATCTCCATGACTAAAGCATCCACCAGTTTATATTCACATTACTTGGGCTTTATTCTTGTATATCATAATATGTGGCATTTACGAAAACTAGTGTGTGCCTTCTTGCGATGCAGGAGGGTTTAGTTGGCATATTATTATGTAATTAGTATTTTTGCATTACAAAAACCATGTATTATCTATCCGTTTTATTACAAATTTATTTTATTTACATAACTGTTTATTTTTTTGGGAATCTGATGCGTGTGATATGTAAATAGGGGCGTTATTTTGTTTTTGTTGCGACACTATTCTACTACTTGTCTTATCTGCAGCTGGAATTCTTGTACGAAATACATTAGGATAAAAATTGTATTTTTTTATTTGTATATGGATTAGTGGGTGACTGAAAAAATATGATTTTTTCTCTTTTTCAGATGAACTGAGTAAATTGTATTGAGTAAGATATCTAGCTTCTGACTCAAACATTGACAATTGAAAAGATAGAACAGGATTGATTTAGTTTGAGACTGATAGCTAAATAGTACTTGTAATAGCCATTTTGTTTCTGCCTTTGGGAACCAAAGGTGGTCATGGGTTATGTTTTGTGAAGTTCCAGAGAACTCTTCACCAGACAAGACGATGAGTGAATGTTGGGAGCCACTCCTTAGTCAAGTTTTGTTTATGCATGGAATTATGCAGATGTGAAAGTTATGCTCGTATGAACATGGCAAGGGATGTGGGTTTGGATGAGCTTCCCGAAGAGATTCTATAATTGGATATCAATCAATTGATAGTTCCTATATATCTCTGCTAAAAGTTATGAATTCTTGTGCTACAGTGTGAATATGTACATATTCAATATCGATGGATACTGATAGTGCAAAAAACTAGTGGTTCTATGATATCTACGAATCTCTCTTCTTTTGCATATTTTATTTTATTAATTTCCTTCATCCGTGGAAAAAATTAGGATAATTTTTATTATCTTGGTTATGTGGCAGGGACGAGGAGCTTCTTGGGCGAGGCCTTGAATTAAATGACAGTATTCAAAGTTTGCTTGCAAAGCACGATGCAATAGCTTCTGGTTCCCCCCTTCCATCCCATCATGCCAGTTCTAGTGCTCAGTCAAGTGAAGCTTGCTCTTCCAGTTTCAATCCAACAGAAGAGAAAAGCTCCATCCCTGAAGACTCTGATCGAACACTTCAAGCCAACTCTTCTATCCCAGTTCCTTCTGTAGCAAAAGGCCAGATTGATGAGGAGGAGGAAGAAGATGAATTTGCACAGCTAGCTCGAAGGTTGCTTATACCTAATGACATCTTAATGAAATTTCTGAGTTTTTGGATATGAAACTAGGAATCTATTACTTGTCCAAGTAAATGACTTGCTTAGATTTGGTTATCTTCTGCATGCACTCAAGCTAATTATAGGAAAAGAACATATTAGATGCATTGTTTGGCATGGACAAGTTAAAATTTACTCATGGTTTCATTTGGGTGAAGTATGAAGCCTTGCTCAAGGCACTGTTCTTCCTATGCTCCCACTCTGCTGCATGTGAGCTTGTGATTTGTTTTTATCAAGATAAATACCTGAAAAATGTGCTCAAGGTTTTTGTCTAGAACATGATTGTAGGTGCAACATATATTCTGATGCATGCTCATTGCCAAGTGGAATTGTTCTGTCATGCTTCTAATTGATTCATGACTAACCTATGACAACCAATGCAGGCATTCCAAGGCAAAGTCAGTGCCTTCTAAAGATGCTACAAATGGATCAAGTGAAGGTTCGGCAACCATGGAAACCAACGGCCCAGCATCAGATCCCACAGCGTCTGTCCCAATCAATGCATTGGCAATTGTAGATCAGCCTGCACCAATTAGCAGTACCAAAGAGAAGGACATTATTGACTTGCTGAGTATCACTCTGTCCACCTCACCACCGCCACCATCATCTTCCCAGATACCTCCTCCGCTGTCAGCCTCTAGCCAGCAAACTGATACATCTGTTCCATCTAGCACACAAGGCTACCCGTATGCTCCTCAATATCCTGGAAATGTGCCTTTGAGCAGTTATGTTGTTCCTTGGGCTCAACCTGAGTCTAAGTCAGAATCTCAACCCCTACCCCAGCAACATATTTACGGATCTCAACCCTCCCCTCAACAACTACATCCACAACATGAGCCACAACGCTTCCAACCTCAGCCCTCACTCCATCCCCAGCAATCACAGTTTCATAATCAACATCTTAATTATCCGCATCCTGAACCCCAACAGTTACAGTCCCTGCACCAGCACCAGCACCAACACCAAATTCAATCTCAAACTCGACCCCAACCTCAATTTCAATCTCAAACTCAACCCCAACCAATGCAAATGATTCAGCCTCGACCCCAATCACAATTGCAGAATCAACATATTCAATACCCCTCATCATACCCTCCTCCACCATGGGCTGCTACGCCTGGTTACCCCAGCAGTCAAAACCATTTATCTTCACCTAATATGTTTTTGACTCCTCCAGCCAACACATCAGCATCTTATAGACCGGCACAAGGAACCAGGGCCTTGCAAAATAACAGTTCATTTTCTTCTAAAGGAACCGGCAGTTCTCTGACTGGAGATCCTAGAGGAAATTCTGGCCTGGGAAACAATACCGGTTCTACCGGACAAAAGCCCTTTGTTCCATCTTACAGACTGTTTGAAGATCTGAATGTTTTGGGGAGCACAGATGGAAGGATTAAGATGACTAGCAGCAGCACATCATCTAGTTTGTCAGGGACAATGGGCCCAGGTATGGTTGGGGGGAGAAAGTGAGACATTAATTCTTGAATGCGAAAATGAGATGTGAATATGGTGTACATCACAGTATTGGTAGCTTTTTAACGTTTGCAACTTGTAAGTTTATATAGGTTGAAGAAGTGACACCTTTCTATGTCTAAGATGATCACAGATATACTAGTCACAACCCATCTTTGTATTTAGTTGGAGTGCTGCCTCAGACGACAGTCTTGGAACATTCTTTCATATATGATTTAGTTTCTTGTGGCTCTCGTTTTGAAGTTCTTTCTTTATCTTTATACTTTCTCGATGCTATGCATTTTTTCCCCCTGCACAATCAATTCTCTCTTTTCTGCTGAAGCGTTGATTTCAATTTACGTGAAATTTGAAATTTCATTGGCGAAGTTACCATTCAATGACAGCCACTCTTTCAACTTTATATGTGGATTCATGTATGTTGTGAATTGTGTTTGAATTATTCATAATGTTGAATTTCTACTTTGTCACCAAATTTCAACTACCACGATGATCTGGCTTGTTTGGTATGAGGGGAGGGAAAGGGAGAGGAGTGAAAAATTTCTGAGTTGGATTAAAGAGAGAATTGGAGTTAAATGTTCTAATTTTTTGTTGTTGTTGTTGTATATTCTCTTTATTAAAATTTGTAACCACACTTCCTTAATTTTTTTAAATTCAACTCTAAAATTTTCCCTCCCCTTTCCTTCGAACCCCTCCTACCAAACAAAATATGAATATCAAGCATTAAACTTGCTGGTGCTCACAACAGATTATGCATTAACCTACTTGGACACCTAACTTTTGATTCCCTCGTTAAGTAGTAAATCAGCTTTAAAATTTTTGGGGTGACTGAGTATGAGAAAACTTCCAATGCAACATTTCTTTTAGACGTATACTTCTTGGACAGATTTGCTACTTAACCCTTCGATTCCCCTCAAAGGGACAATGTTTAATTAAAAGTATTGTGAACTATTTAACCCCTGAATGCGTTGAGGAGTCCACTTCAGTGCATGAACAACTTTTGCCCACTATTGTATTTGTTTAATTAAAAATGTGGGAAATAAAGGAATTAGTGTAATAAAAAATGATTTGAGCAAGTTAATTTAAAGTCCGTCAGGTTAACACTATCTTTCCCATATCCTCCATGTTGTCCAAAATTTATTTCTTAACGCATTAGTTGTTTTTAACCATCATTAAAGCAGATTTAAAGTAAATTTTATTTTTATGTAAGTACAAATATTGATTCAAATGACAATTTGATACATACGAATGTAATCAAGAGTCGGGCAATAAGCGAGAGATTTGTAGTTAATCTAGTCCCAACATCCTAATAGACCCTAGACTCTTCAATCATAACCGTGGTAGCAGAAAAACAGCCTTGGAAAAGAAATCTTCCTTTACCATGTCCTTAATTTCGTGCCAATTGAGAATTAGCAAGTCAATTCTATTTTAAAATAATTGGCAACAACCCTTCGTCCCTTCCCCCACCATTTGATGGCTCTTTTTTTCAAGACAAGCCCAATACGATCAAACAACAACATAAGAATATCTTCGGACCCTAGTTCCAACTGGGGCCCATCAATTTAAAAGAGCCCCGATTTTCAGGACTCAACTGCCTCCATCATACCTCTCGTCATTAGGTTCAACTGGCAAAGAGGTCGGACACTCTCACCAAAGAGAGGGGGTTCGATTCTGAAGTTGGTCAAGGCGCTGAGAGAGGCATTCTAGGTGATGTGAAGCAGTGGAAACGCTGGGAAGAGGTGGAGGCATGTGTACTTTCTAACCCAGTATGCCCTGCGGAGCGGAACCAAAGCACCCTGCCCTTAGATTGTGGGTGAGCCCAACCCCTTTCCTAAAATTTTTATAGAAGAAAAAGAAAAAACTGCCTCCATCATCCGACACAAACACTCATGAATATTCTAAATTCATCTAAAAATTTACAAATTGGAAAATAGGATGCGACATCACACACCAAAGCAAGGAAAAGAATAATAACATTAAGAGGATATATACACACATTTACCAAATTAATTGACATTATTCGCCTAAGCCTCCAAATCATGTGCGCAGGATTTTCTTCCTGCCGAGAGTGCAACGCTCAACAAATGGAGGCTAATGAATATATAATGTATACAATAATTAGCAGAACGCAACACCCTACCAATATTTCCAAACGTATTCACACAGGCTGCAGATAGTAGAAGCATCACATGGTTAATCCGACTGCAAGTAATATGCGTGGCAGTCCTCAAGTATGCTCTTGAACCAGCTCAGATGCCAACGAAAATTATCACGGAGACATGTTGATTTATCTTGTTTGAGTGTTGTCATCAGCATAGACAGATACACACGCATCTGCGGCACCAGCAGCAAGCAATAATTGGTAAGGGTGGAAATTGAGGCAGCTTACAGCACCAATTTTCTGGGCCATTAGGGTTGGGTAGTATCGAATTGTGCCGAATAAATCACCCTCCAGGCTGAAGACTTTGATTAGTTGTTTGGCTGAACCACTGGCAATAATTGGAGCATGTCTATGTAAAGCTAGAGCTGTGAGTGAGCCCCGGTGAGCTTCAATGGTGAGATAGGCACCCGAATGATTTCTTATATCAAGAAACTGGATATCACCGGCCTGAGAAGCACTAACAATCTGAAGAAAAAAATGCTAAGCGATCTCATCATTCTTCTCAACAAAATCCAGGGACCATAAGTAATAATTCCTACCTAAGATTCACACAAGTAATACAAGTTATTTACGGAGTATGAAACTGGCAAGGATCGTCATTTTACCTTTCCTGGTTCAAGACCTGGTTGGAAGCCAATCCCGACAACTTTCCCCACTCTGTGAGTATGTGGGTGTGATTCACAGACAAGCCTAAGAAACATCATTGTCATTGCAGAGAAATGGCAAGGTAAGAGAGTGAGGCAGATCTAAACTTAAGTTTCTGAATCCACAAAATTTAAATTCAACAAGAGTGCCAGTTGCCCCTAAAATGGCAGAATCTATTTTTAAATACATATTATAAGCTATAACAATAGAGAAACTTTGCAGATGCTTATGTTACTTAATTCAATCTATGATGGGAACACATCAACGTTTGTATCATGGAAGAAACTTCTATTTGAGGTGCTTACATTTCAGGTGTCCTGACATCATATATCCTGACAGAACCATCTACAAAACCAGCTGCAAATTGCCCCCCATGAACTTGAGACGCAGCCTATAACATAAATACATCAACAAATGATAGAACGCGAGTGTCAATCAGTGCCTCCAGATTAAAATTTCAGAAATCATACTTCCAGATTTAATTGCCATGTTAGATCTAAGGAATTGAAACTAGCGTCAGGAAATCTCAACTGTCCATCATCTAGTATATGATGGTTGATTGCCATGCCAAAACAATAGAAGCAAACAGCTCAGAATTAACTGCCACTGTCCTGCAAAGGTAAGGCTTACCAAAGCTGAGATATTGCAGTCTGATGACGAAGCTATAGTATTAACAAGCTGCTCTTTGTCCAGATCCCAGAGCAATGTAGACGTCTCATTTGAAGCATACTAACAAATATAACAAGGAATAAGATCATAATAGATGAATATAACATGGGAGCAGAAATAGAGGATTCTTGTAGTTAATTTGAGGGGGCAGAAAAACACCACATTCCCTTAGAAAATGGCATACCAGATAACTGCTTTGCTGTTGCCAATCAACAACAACATTCTGACTTCGCATGCCTGGTTTGTGGCCATGAATAGAAGAGAAAGCAGTGACCAACTTTTGTTTACCCTTCAATGTATAATCTTTCCAAATTCGAATGTTTCCATCCGCTGCACAAACAAACATTCATTAAGGTAACATTTCAGCAATACTCTTGACAACATAAAGTAAAATAAACAACAGTAAATGTTACATGAAGCAGCTAGAAGCAAACTATCATCAAGCTCATTCACTAGGCAGAGCTTAGAGATTCCTTTATCAGGAAAATCATGATTGTCAAAACTGTTGACAAGTGTAGCCTCTGCATAATTCCATATCCTGTAGCACATTCAGAATACTAGTCAATAAAACCAAGGCAACAAAACACAACAGAAACTACATTCATTGAGATCTGTAACTGAAAAAACACATTGAATTCCAAAGGTTTTCAAAATGGTTTGTTTTCTGGTCTTGTCACCTGTCTCTATATCTAGTATTAGTCAAACATAGAACACTGAAAATACCGCAGACCCTTTTTTCCCTCTCTTGGGGAAGATAGATGAAAACTTTATTAGCTCAGAAAACCATATACATCAATTTTTCTTAAAAAAAAAGAAAGATATTTAGACCCCCTTCCTGTGCAATAGTTATTTATAACCCTCTTCCTGTGACCTGCAGTTAAGTTCTGCATCCATTGGCCTAAAACTTTTTTGCAGCAGAAGATAAAGCCCAAAATTTCATTATAACATACCCCACTTTGAAAATAGTAGTACCAATTAGTCATGCATACCTGATCCGTTCATTCTCATCAGCAGCTATCACTATGGGAGAGAAAGGATGCATCAATGTCGTTTGTGTACCCTTTGTGTCCCATTTAGCAATTGGATTTGTTAGCCTGCCAACAGCTGACCAGAATAGAATGCCATCAACCCTCTATTCAAGAATATTTAAAGTACATGGTTGATTGAATAGAGTAAATCAACATAATACAAACCAGAGTGTTGGCATTTTGCTATGTGCTCCAACGCAATTTTTTCCCTCTCTTCTCTTCTAGATAATACTTCCTCACAATCATCTGCTGCAGTTAATAGTGGCTTGGAGAAGTGACCACAACTCCAATTATATATAGTTGATTGTGGAAGAAAACTACGATCAGAAGTTCCAGAAGTTCTGCCAGAACCAAGAAGTGGATCAGCTAATCCTGAGTCAGGAGAATTCATGAGGCGGGGCCTGAACTCCAACGAGCATACTCTCCGCATTCCAGTTATGTAACTAGGGCGAGGGGGACTCACTGGGGGAGTTCTGAAGGTTAGAGGCAAGTGACCTAACAGAACAGCATGCACAAGAAAACAGTCGATATCACATTGAAGACATACTAATCACATATACAATCGGTGCAAAGAGAAAATCTGACTTAACATTATAATGATTGCACAAGATGAAAGTAGAAAGACAAAGGAGAGATGTACCTCCATTCATATCCAACCAAGAGGATGAACGAGCTAATCCTGCAAGACTATGAGATGCTGTAGCGTCACTAGTCTGAATAGCTGTAGACTTAAATGGTTTTGCTACTACTTGTTCAACCCCAATTATGGACAGTACCCGACGACCAAGGTTTGCAATGCGTGGAGATGGATCTTTTGCTAATGCATACATAGCAATTATACATAGCGAATACAACTCATTGTCCAAGGGTTTTGGTCCTGAGTGCTCCAGCACTCCATTCAGTATTCCTGAATCAGAATGTTGAGAAGAGCCATCAGACAATGGAGAACCATGCATCATTCCAGAACTTGCTAGAGGACTGCTAGAAGAGACCCGTCCATCTCGCACTATTGCAGAACTGTCATTCCCAACCCTTAAAATGGGACCAATTTGAGATGCAATGATACTTCCATGAGGCATATGTCGGTTTTGGTTAGTATATCCACCACCTGAACCTTTTATATGCAAAAATGAAGGTAAGGTGTTCAACAAAGAATTAGCCTGCGGCTTCCAACATGCAGCAGCAGCAATTGACTTAAGTTGTTTGTTGTGGCCAAAGGCAAAGCGTGCCAGAGCTGATAATTGAAAGAAACAAAGTTACTAGTTATTTGTGATACTCTCCTGCCTCCTCCTAACACCCCCCCCAAAAAAAAAAAAGAAAAGAAAAAAGACCACACACAAACAGAACAGATAAGAAAACAGACTCAATACTCTCATACACGGGGAAAAAGTTCAAGAGAACACATCACAGCACAGCAAAAAACACATGCAGGCTAAGCTAGTGTTTTAATCATGGTGCCCCCTCCTCTCACCTTTTAATCATTCTGAAAAATAACTTCAATTTTTTCTTCTATGTTTTTTTAAAAAGCGAGCAACCCAAAAAATAGTTGATTATTAACAATTGCAGGGAATAAAAAAATGCAAAATTAGTTCCAGAGTCGATCTTATCAAATCATAAGAACATGCAAACCTTTAAAAATGAGCACTGAAAATGGATTTATAATCTCTGATCCTTGATCACTTACCAACAGCTACCTCTGCCCTCACCAATGGACTCCCATCCGAAGCAACACTCAAGAGACTTTTAACTATACTAACTTCAGCCCTAAACTTTTCATCATCATCACATTCTTCATCCCCGTCAACACCTTCGCTACAAGAGTCAAATCCCACATCAAGAAGGGTTCCAAGTGCAAAAACAGCAGAAGCCCTGACCTGAGACAGAATACACTATATGACTCAGGCAATGATTTAAATTAGATTAACATATTCCTAAAAAGATATGCATATGGTAACTAAAAAATAATTAAAGGTATTAAAGCAAACCTCTGGCTGAGGTTCAGACAGTAGAGGTGCAAATATAGAAGGAGCATCTGCCTGCAAGCCTATTATCTGGGCCTCCGTGAAATCCTCCCAAAGTTTCCCCAGACAGAGGCATAGCCACTGAAGGAATAAAGGTTCAGTTTGTGCATCATTGGGAGAACTCTGCAGGTGCCTCAAGCAAACATGGATCAGACCAGCTTCAATACAGGCTTCTTGGCCACGTCTATGCCCATCCACAATAACAGCCAAGACAAAAGCAGCCATTGCACGTTGCTCTGGGTATGCTTCCACACTATCAAGAAACTTGATAAAATAGATATGACCTCCATCCTTCACTAGATCAACCTGACATGACTAAAACCCAACAACAGAAAGTATGATTTCAGGAAGATAAAGCCAACAAAGAGAGCTATGCCAAATAGAACAAAACCCAAAAAGGAAAAAGAGATTAAAAATGTATAATTATTGTATTTATAAGGTATCAATTTTATCGTACAATAAGCATAAAAAAGAATGAGCAGTCTAGATTAATTAGGATTGCCCAATAATTTAGAAATTAGATTGCAAGTGTACTCTAATTGTGATTAGGCAAAGTACAGCTCCAAGAAAAATAAGAACTAGGTTAGCCAATATTAGGATTTATTATAGGCAACGAACTAGTTGAACAATGGCGGTGCGAGGGGGGCAGAAATCAATTAGCACATGCCAACACCTAACACCGAACCAGCAAAAAGTGTAGATAGGCTATTCCTATGGTCCTTCAGGGAATTTTAAGGCCCTTAGCGAACATTTAAATTTAATTGTGGGAAGTTAACTGTCACTTTTCCCCAAAAACAGTTAAAAAGGATATAAAGTATGAAAACATATACAGCATCTCAGCAATTATACCCCTTATAAACCATGTGTCCTCTGGGCAAAAATTAAGCGCCCTAGCTGTACCTTATCAAGTGCAAGAATCTTCGTCCATATGAAAACAAGAATATGACGAAGTTCTGGAGTACTTGTTTGCAACAGCTTCAAAACATAAGGAAATATTCCAACAGATAATGCCTGCACATAAAAAATTCATCAAGTTATGGTTTCACAATCATTTAACACACATGGAAGACAATGGAAAAAAAAAATTATGAATTAACTCAGTGGAGAGTAATTACCAGTTCTACAGCCCATGGCCCCATATCAAGGAACCTTCCAAGCAGTACCAAAGCTTGAAATCTATGGCATTGACTAAGCAAAACCTGAAATCAAAATGCTCCTACATTTAAAGCATGCAAAATGCAAATGACAAAAATATCTTCACAATCAAAATATATCTTCTGTAAAGAGAGAACTTCACTTGAGAACACAACAAAAAGGATCATTTGTGAAATAGGTTTAACAGCATACAGGACAGATCATAGAAACACAGACAAGCGTCATTAATCATCATACAGCTAACTAGCATATGATTGTTGAATCTAAATTTGAAAAATGAATACGACAGATCCACCATGCCATTTACCACAGAATAAAACAACTCAAAATTAACATCTTGTCTTACAAGATTACTTCTAGCTCCAGGGGTAGAAACTCACAACAAATAAACATTTTTATAAATTTTCATCAGAAGGACGTCAACAACTAAAATGAAACAATTTCCACCAAAGAAAAACACCTTATTCCATCTTACCCACCAAAACCTAATTAATGAACAGGTCCTGCCAGCTGAATTGGCAAAAATCAGGCAACCTACATAACAAAAGAATTAGGAACCAAAGTGACGGTTCCAAAGTATCATAGACCAAGAAATATGACACACCTGAAGAACTATAGGCAACTGCTCTGGAGGTTTCTTATGTTCAGAACCATGGTCAAGCCATACCTCAAATGCTGTTAACTGCTCAGTGAAAAATGTACTAGGCTGAAAAGCAAATAAATATATTAAAAACTCAGTAAGGCCAATAATGATGAAGAATAATCAATCTTAGATAAATTTCATTATGCTTCAATACCAGAGCCATTAAAAAAATTAAAAAGGAAAAAAAAAACTTATAATATGCATAGCCAGAAGGAAACTTTAGCAGTATAGCATAAACTTTGTTATACCTGAAATTCTACATTAGGATTCTCAAT
Organism: Acacia pycnantha; assembly: GCA_025563575.1. Taxonomy (NCBI): domain Eukaryota; kingdom Viridiplantae; phylum Streptophyta; class Magnoliopsida; order Fabales; family Fabaceae; genus Acacia; species Acacia pycnantha. The sequence continues at coordinate 5,531,077 of JAMWYP010000030.1, read as the reverse complement.
TAATGAGGGGAGCTGAGAGAGGCAGAGCTCAGCAGCCATGTCCCAAGCATCCCTGCAGCATTAATTATAACAGTGACACCATTACTTTTCTCAAAACGTTGCACAGTAACATGAAAATCATCTTCCATGATAGAAAGGATACCACATATGATGCTGATGGGTTGGAGGCAATGCCGGGTGTGAGACTGGAGAACAATTTGCAGATCGCATAATTCGCTCAGCAAGTAGGAAGTTTCGGAAAAGACTGGCAACAAGCAGATCCTGTCTAAAGAGTCTCTGAAAAAGATCTGCAGAACAAAATTAAATATCATGATATGACACTCATACTTAATAGATAAAGTGATGGATTACAAGGATATGCCACGCTAATTTCCTAAGTGAAGCAGCTGGGATGATTGGGACATACCATGAGGAAGAACATTCCAGGCAATTGTGTCAGTTACTGCTGTGAAAATCCAATTCAATTCGCCTAAAAGTGTCTTCCGATCATTTGGTCGGCCAGGGATCTTATCAATAAGTGAATAATCAAGGGAATCGCGAAGCAACGAACGAGTGCAAAACCTGGGAAACAAATTACCGCACAATGGTTTATCAATAAGCATAATAAATGTATGTCACTTGAATTCTCAAGAATTAGAGAAGTAGATTGTAAGAGAATGAATTGACACGAAAGTTTATCAAATAAGAAAATAAATTATAAGAGAACTGCTTCACCATCGCAATGCCATCTTAATAGGCGTTGTGAGGCATGATGTAAACACATCAGCTGGAAATTCTGCACTCTGAGGCAAGGTCTCGTATGATTCACATGCTGCAAGCATAATGCAATCCCTAGTGGACCCAGGGCTAGGAGCATTCCACTCGAGGGGCTATTGGATAACAAGTCCATCAATCAATTTGACAGCACAAAAAATGACAAAATCAGTTCCACATCTTCATAGCTTTCTTTATACACATAATGCTAGCTATGGCTCTGCCTGAGCATAAGTACCTTGAGGAAGGCATTGACAATCATCCCAGCAGCAGAGCAGTCAAATACATATATCGATGGGGTCTTCAGCCAGGAATCAAGGTCACTGATTGGTAGGGGAATATACTGTGTATAACTCTGCAACATGAATTGATGGAAGATGAGATCATGAGAATAGGAATTACGAGTTTCTTATAGTCACTAGAGTATGACATTACTTCAGGCAGGGGTTGATCAGTCATGGATAAAATTCTAATATGAGAGATTTATCATGATAGAATTAGAATGATTTTTGTTTGCCTATATAAGGATTGATTTAAATTTACTATACAATCACGCGTAAATAATTGTATGACTAACTCTTGATTTGCCTTTGTCTCCTCTTACATTTATAGTTCCTCCTTTCCCTAATCTCTTAATTCTCTGCTTTCCCTCCCCTTTTTTCCACTTACCTTAATTACTGTGGGCAGATCTAGATAACTTTCATTGGCAGGCAGGCCCAAGAGGCGTATATAAAGAAGATACTTTCATAAAAATATAAAACTCAATTTCAAATTTGAGACAATTTTAAGAGCTCAGATGTTTCAGTACTAGTTTGTACCTTTTCGGTATTTTTGATTTGATTATCAATAAGATAATTAACTAATAAAAAACTATTAGCCTCGAAGGCCTTTAGCCATATAGGAGGCAGAAAAGGGGGGAAGACTGATAAACGAGCAAAAAATTGGAAAGTTGGTTAACGAAGCTTATGTAAATTTTTAACGTTTTATATTTTCAACATGGCTCTAACTAATTAAAAGTAAGCAAGGAATTTTTACCAGAAAAGAATAATTATCAACCAAGAAACTAAAAGAAGCTATTTATAAATGAAATATAGGATTAGTAGACAGAGCAAGAATTGCAAGTTTGCAAGGGATTACATTATCTCTTAAATATTGAACTCAAATTAAGAACTAAAAGGAAGATTTCAACCTTATTGAAGACCCAAATTTCACCATTTGCAGTTGGCTTGGGCACACCATGTCCATTGTAATGGAATAAAACTCTTTCCATCTTTGCATACTTACGACATGTAGTACAAAGCTTCTTCACCTCCTCTACTGTAGGATCAAGTTGACACTTATAACGGGCCTGATGATTGACCCAAAAAGTTAATTGAAAAATCAGCTTCAAAAGTAATGATAGATGAGGTTAATTAGTCGCATGTTCCCACCTTTGGTTGCCACCTTTCATACTGACTACTCAAGGTTTTCCCAATTGATTCCAATGCCTTTTGAGGAACCATTGAAAAAGGATCTACAGCATGGATAAGATAAGAATTGGACATGAATAAATCAGATCATATCAATGAGAAAAACGTCAACAATAAATCTTAAAGACCCTATTGTTTATTTGGTTTTAATCTGAATAATTGCATATGCATGTGTGTGTGCAAATCACTGAAGTTCCTAACTCCATGACAATCCTGACTGTAAATAACTAGAGTTTCAATTGCTCGTATTGCATTCCTTTGCAATTAAAAATGCATAAATACATTTATTAGGAAAAAAATGAAAAAGAAACAATGCATTACTCCCTCCAATTCTTTTTATAAGCAACTTTTATCCCTATTGCGTAAAACCAACTAACGGTTAAGATTAGTTAAAAACAATAAATGTGTCAAAAGTGTCATGTTTCTTCCAAATATGCCCCCACTTATAAAAAGAGCATAGAAGAAAGAATGAGTAACAAATATAAGAGATATGAGTATAAAATATTCGAGAGAATGTGTAATAAATGAGTAAATAAAAGAGAATTAGTGGTGAGTGGGGGATAATTAATATAAAGATGTGTATTTAATAGGGATAGAAAAGCAAAAAGTAGTTCAAATTTTGAGACACAAGAAGAAAGTTGCTTATAAAAAGGACCAACCCCAAGAGAGAGAAAATTGCTTAGAAAAAGGACCGAAAGGAGTATTATAGAAAAGGAGATAAACCTTTTCAATTCAGTTCATATTATCCATATTACAGCAACGTCATTATATTCAGTTTCAAAAAAATTATCTAGCATTACTCATTCATATATAAGAAGCATACCAATAACACAAAGATACTTAGGTCCGCAATAAAAAATGCCAAAACTCAAGAACCAGTTGGACAACAAATAAGAAACATGGTGCAACAAAAAATAAATGCAAAGAAGCAGCAAATAGAGATCTGATTTTTATTTTTTTTGTGATAGAAGTCTGCTTTATTGCAAGAGGGTACTAACAAATTATTGACTTGGACCGATAAGAAATGGGAACAGGTAAAAGTGTAAAACCAAGTGAAGAGTTTAGAACAATAAAGATAAACAAAAAGTGAACAAAATAATATAAAGGACCCAGAAGCAATTTCCAAACATTGCTGGAGAACCACAATAATGCCTAATTCTCAAAGTCAAATGAAACTTAATTGTATAAACCAGAAGATTAAGAATACAGATAAGGTCAGCAGAAAGAAAAGAGACCTATCCAGCACTCCATTCTGGCACAGGGAGATATCTTAATTACATCAGGTGGATCAACACTAATGTTTAAACATAATACTAGAGCTACACATCCAGTCTTCATCTGCACCACAAAATCAGGAGTTAAGTCAAAGCAAACTTCTCAGCCAGTATAATATCTATATGCATTTCTAAACACATTATAACATCAAAAAAGGAAACAAAAGGAAAACACTTTCCATGAATAGAAGCACCTAAGAAAGGTATAGGGAAAAGAAATAATGAAAAACAAGGCACTTATTTGTTATGCAATATTGATTATACGCACATGATTATTTCTCAACAGCAAGTCTCTTTTTATTACTTTTTTTTATGCAGAGGTACAAGAAACACTTCTTGCCACATCCTCTTAATGTGTGTTTTGATTAGCTTTTGAAGAATAGCTTTTACGATTTACGAGGTAAACATGTGAGAGGAGTTTTGTCCCAGCATACGAAAAAGGGCTTCTGAAACCACGGTTTGGGTGTTACCCAAACACTCAATTACTCTTACATTCCATTCTAGAGATTCTGGAGATCCAACATATCCTTCATTTCATAAATTATTGTGAATAGGAACTATAAAACATAAAATGCGAGTAAACCTTTGTTTCCTCATAAAGGTAGACCATTTCATCAATTTAAAATGAGAAGCGAATTTAAGTTGATACTAAACAGTGCAATCCCCAAAAAAACATGTGCGCGTGCACACACACAAAACACGACGGAGAAAAATGCAAATCAGAAAGCCAAGGTAGGAAACCTTCAACAAGGGAGGCAACCAACTGTGTTTCTTATATAGAACTCAAATATATTGTGCTAGGAAAGGGACTAGGCACTTGGCAGTCTCAAGATAGAAGTCACCAGGGGCTTGCAAAATTCGAGCATGTTAAACTTGCTAAAGGCAATATCATTTTTCAGTTTCTTAAATGAACAGCTCCTTCATTAAAAGGTCACGTCCATTACGTTGAAAGAAAATTCCTTAGAAATTAGTACACTAAAACATAGTGTTACGTGATTTCCATTCTTCTTCCAGAGATGTAGATATTCACTAATACAGGTAGTTGTCATCACTACACTGAATCAGGTGCTAATAATCAAGTAGCCTCAAATTAATTTGCCAATGCAGAATATTCAGCTTGGACTCGAGAGAGAAATGTTGCTTGGTTAATATTGAATTCAATATCAATTACATAAAACAAGCATACTTTTTTACAGTTGTAAATGAGTATATTCGCACTATATCATTTTTTGCAACAATTGATATAATTATTTATTTCTTGAAAATTTGTGATGAAATTCAACAGCCAGGATAAAAGAGAACATTCAGGTACTTATCAGAGCAATTTTAAGCTAATTGCCATTTGATAACTACCGCAATATATTATTACACTACTCAACTCCATCAAACTAAATTCTTAACAGAGCGATGAATTTTGAACAACTATAAATATGAGTAAGTAGTTAATTGTTACAAGTCATTCAAACATCCTAGTAAGAATCAATCACACCATGCTGATTACAAGTCATTCAAGCATCCTAGGAAGAACCAATCACACCATGCTAAGAGTTTTTCCAAAACTTGAAATAAAGCAAGTGTACTGATGTTTGGCAGCCTCAGTTGAAAAGTCAGAATTCATGCCAAAATAAAGCAAGAAAGTTTATCCTCCAGCAGATTTATCCAGTTTATAGTGAGTTCATTGGCCAGGTAGGAAACCCGAAATTATAAATTTAGTCCCAACAAAAGCCTCGTCATGCGCACATTCTGCTTATGTTAATTCAATGAACTTTTAATTTTCTACAGGTTGAATGCTACATCCTCACGAGTATTCATGCCTACACAAACTAAACTAAGGCATTCAACCACTGTAATGGATGATTGAATAGCCTTGACATCGAAGAAAGCAGTGCCCTCATTTACCTACATAGGAAAACTTGCGATACCATCACTGTCAAGTTAGTAAACCTTTACCACAACACCTAAATGGCTCGGAAATGCTCAATGATGCCAACAAATTATAGGATCAACTGTCCACTTCAACAATGAAGTGGTTACATGAGCAATTAAGATCGAAGAAATGTTGCTAATTCATTATGAACTGCAATCAGAAAATAATGAATTGATCGGCAGAATCTTACTTTTTCCTTAGGTCGCCATTTCGAGACCAGCCCACTTTCTGAGGGACCCGTAGGTACAGAGGTCTCAAACGCCTCGTGTCTAAGCTCACATAATACAACAGTTTGTGGTAAATAGGCCATGGATGTCGAGGTGGAAAGCGTGGCATTAACATAACTACTACTCGCAGCCTCAGTATTCCTTCCGTGCGAGCCCAAATCAGTATCTTCAGGGGTTGATGATACATAATCGTCCAGGTGGTTCGACACCACCATAACCGAGGATTGAGAAAATCGAGATGCCATTAAGTCACCCAATGCCATCCAAATCTAAAACCCTTAAACAACAAAACCAGCCTACATCTGATCCTCCAACCTCGACCTAACCAGACAACCATAAACAGCGCGAAGAAGAAAGGTGAGCTGTATCGAAAGCTCTACGATCGGGAAAGCTGGGTGAGAGTACCGGGAGCTAATCAACAAAGCCGCTCAACCAGCGGCGCAAAGAGATTCGCGAGAGGAAGGAGAGGAACTCCAGCTCGGATAGCGTTGGAGAACGCGAGGACGGCGTCTGAAAACCCTAGAAACCCTAGATGACGAAGAAGACGATGGAGGCGCATGGAACAGTGTCTGCACTCTCCGGTAACGCAATTTTGGGAAGAGAGCAAAAATGAGATTTTCGGAATTGTTTTGTGTTTGAGCGCTTTGGTGCGCTGTCTGTACGGTGTTTTTGTCTCCTCTTTCCTTCAAGAAAAAAAAAAATCTAAATAAATATTATTTCAACTTAAAAATTTCTAAAAAGTAGATGTGAAAATATTAAATAGGTCTTGAGATACTATTCTGACATTTTTTAAATGTTGTAAAATACTTCTCAAATTTTTTTTAAAGAAAAAACCCTTGCAGCGCTGGAGCCTCACTAGTAGGGCGGATTCTAGGGGCCGGTCGCCAGAGCTTTGGTGACAACTTGAGTATAAAAATTTATTATTTGAACTCCATGAAATCTATCGGGCGTTATTAACAAGTTGAGTAAAAGTAATAACAAATTGAGTATAGTAATTGACAAATTTTACTCCCAAGGTTATTTATTAATAGCTACATTCAAGTTTTCATTTCTTTTGTTCAACTTGTCAACAATGATTGATAAAGCTTAGAGAGCTTAAATAATCAATCTTATTACTTAAATTGTCATCGGAGCTCCAGCCGCCAACACCCATGAGGGCTTTTTCTTTTTTGAAAAAAAAAAAATTGAGGGGCATTTTGGTAAAAGTATAACATTTCAAAATCTCATATTAGTCCCTTGAAGCCTATTTATCCCTTTTCATATGTTAACAAACTTTCTAGGGTTTTCCAAGTTCAAATGGTATTTATTTAGAATTTTCCCTTTCTTCTATGATCCTTGTCAATTTGTCATTACTTTATTAATTGTTAATTATTAATCATTAATTTAACTAATATTCCTGTTATGGACTCATAAAATGGGCCTAGCAGATATGCGGCTCAGCGGGGGCATTTTATGACATGATCCCTCCATAATCAGGTAAATGATAATCATCCTTTGATCATGCCTATAATCCAGGATAGTACAAGTAGTGGAGCAGTCACGTTGCGGAACGTGGGAGCGCACCTAGCTGGAGGAGCGAATGCGTATCCTGAAGAGGGAAACCCTAGGCAATCTCTATAAATAGGAGATCGCCCATAAGGTGCACAATTCCGATTCATAACCTATATACTATACTGTTACATTGAGCACACATCCCACCCCCTATTGGCGATCAGTCATTCTCGTATTGCTCAGTGATCTCTCTTCCTTGCTGGTATCTTCCTTATAGATATCTGTGAGGTTACATAGACATTTCCTTCGGTACATCCCTGATAGTTACCGTAGGGAATCCCTTGATCCTATATTAACAACCCACTAGCCCATTGAGGCTAGACATCTGTGTTCTACAACAGAACATTGGCACGACCGTGGGGAATCGTAAACTTCGATTCCCAAAACCATTGAAAAGCCATTGAAATGCCAGCAAGCACAAGAAGCCGTAGTCAGAACCTCCGACAGGAACAGTTACCGGAGGAGCAACTGCAGCCTCTGCAAAATCAGGAAGTAGCGGTTCAATATGAAGACTCGGTTGCTCCAGATCCCAACCTAGTCAGGATGGAGACGGAGGCTGAAACGGCAGATACGGGAACTTCACTAGCCCCCCGCAACCGAGTTACCCAGCACGTCCAGCCTTCGATTCTGCAAGATCTTCCTCCGAGAGGATCAATGGTAAACTCTGGCAAACGATATGTCCAGATTGCGCTGGATGCTGTCATAAAGCGGATAAAACAGATGGAGCAACATCACCAGCTCCAAAGCCGACTTATGCAAGAGGAATTGGATCGTCACAACGCTTACTGGCAGCAACTGTTTGATGAATGGTTGGGAAGGATGGAGAGCCTAAAAGGCAATGCCGACCGAGATGCTGCTGGTCCCAGCCGGGTTAATATGCTCCCAAATGATGAAGGCCGAATTGCCAACGGCGTAAGTCGGGCTAGCACTTCGACCTCTACCCGTGCAGATGATGAAGGATTGCGGGTTAACCGTGGTAAGGAGAACTTGGCCATCCATGACCTAGTTCGGGCTCCGATTGACAAAACTCAGAGAATACAAGTACTTGAGGAGCGCTTGAAGTTGTTGGAAAACCCGACACGCCAGGTTGATCGAGACGCAAGCAGACCCAGCCGGGTTAGCATCACAACGGCCGCGCAAGTGGAAACTGGCTATGTGCAAGTTGCTGATGTCGCACGAGAACTGGCATGAATCCTGGAAACCCGAGCCTCGAACGTAACACGAGCAAAGGGTAAGGAGCCTGTCGAAAGCCCTCAGGCTCACTAGGAAGATATGGTGCCTTCGTCGTAGCGTATGTCGGAGGTTACAGTGAAGGAAGGTGGCGAAGATAGAATACCGAGTCCCTTCGTCAAAAAGATTATGACCGCGATTTACCCAAAAGGATTAGATTCTAAGGATTTTCCAAAATATGACAGGAGCCAGGACCCCCAAGTTCACGTTAGTAATTTCAAGATGGAGATCATGGTGAAGGGGTTGGCAGGACCTGTTATACCTCAGTTATTCACTGGAATGTTGCGAGGTCCTGCCCAACTGTGGTTTAATTCCCTTCTGTTGAATTCCATTCCCGATATGGATGACCTGGAAAGGATGTTCTTGCTGAATTTTGCTACTAGCAGAAAACAGCCGAAAACCAAGTTTGAACTCGGCCTAGTGAAGCAATCGTCCGGAGAAACGTTGCAAAAATATCTGGATCGTTTCAAAAATACAGCCTTACAGGTTCCGGGGTTGAAGAAAGAGGTGCACTTACACTGTGCCATAGTCGGCTTGGACAACTCATCTCGGTTGAAGAAATCAATCACAAAGCATCATGTAGACAACCTGGAGGAATTCTGGGACCGATCTAAGCAATACTTGGAGTTGGAGCAAATGGAAGTCCAAAGCCGAAAGGTGAAAGAAAAGGCCAAGAGCTTACCCCCCCAAAGGGAAAGAACAAAATGGTGGGTATAGACAAGACTTTCGTGGACAAGGTACATATAGCAAATCCCGCAGAAAGCAGGGCCGAAGGTAAATATGAAAGATACACTCCGTTGAAAGTATCCCAGGCAGAAATTTGGAGGGAAATATGCATGACCAAGATGAAGAAGGTCGAGCGACCACGGCCGCTTTAACATAAGGCCACGTTGGACAAATCTCGGTATTGTGAGTTTCAGGACCAACTCGATCACACCACAGAACAATGTTGGGATTTGAAGGACGCAGTTGAAAAGTTCATCCGGGAAGGGAAACTTCGTTGGTATGTTATACAGACACAGGGGCGAAAAGGCCACAAGCGTCAAAGAGGCCGGAGCAAGAGCCCGTCCCAAGACAGGAAAAGGCGAGATAAAAAGAAGGCGACGGACAGTGATGATGAATTCCTGGAGGCAAAATACGAATGCAATGTCATTAGTGGAGCTATCGGTGGTGGTGGTGACTCTGTCAATTAGAGAAGGAAGTATCTGAGGGAGGTTCTCTCTATCAGAGACCGGCCAGCTTTCAAGAAAGATATTATGAAGTCGGATACTCCGGTATTAAGCTTCTCAAGAGAAGATTTGGAAGAGATAGCACCTGGTCATTATGATGGTTTGGTGATCACGGGAAGAATAGAAAATTGCCGAGTGAGGAAGATTTTCGTCGATAATGGAAGTGCGGTTGACATCCTGCTATGGGATGCCTTTAATAAAATAGAGCTTGACCCCAAGAAGTAGGTGCCATGTAAAACCACGCTGACAGCTTTCAATGGGCAAGACACATGTCCCAAAGGATACGTTGACCTCAAATTCACATTGGGGACCAAAGAGGCATATAGGTCAGAGTTGGTCAGAGTTGTAGTGGTCGATTTTCCTTCCTCATACAACATCATCTTGGGGAGACCGACTATTCAAAAATGGGATATGTTGGTATCGTCCAAGCACCAGAAGTTGAAGCTCGTCAGCAGGAAGAATGAAGTTGTCACTGTGCGGGGCGACCAAAAGGAGTCTCGACAGTGTTATTTTGATACTGTGAGGGCGAGCAAAGATGAGTTGCCTTCCTCATCTCGAACCACGGTGGCAGCAGATTCGGGTAAGGGGAAAGTCGGGTCTCTGAAGAAGCCAGTTGGTAGAGTTAGACTTTCGAGAGGAAGAGAAGATTAAGAGGGCTGAGCCAAATGGAGAGCTGGAAGACTTTGCCTTAGGCGTAGAGCCAGGGCAAGCAACCAAATTTGGTAAAGCACTGGACTCAGAAGTCTGCGCAGAGATCTTTGAGTTTTTAAAGAAAAACAGGGACGTGTTCGCGTTGAATCCATCCAAGATCCCAGGGTTAGATCCCGACTTTTGCTGTCACAGGCTGGCAATCCATCCGGGTGCAACTCCAGTAGCCCAAAAAAAGAGGAAGCTCGGCACGGAGCGAGGAGTGGCACTGGAAAATCATGTGAAGGAGTTGCTAGAAGCGAAGTTTATTTGAGAAGTCCAACACACCACTTGGCTTTCCAACTTGGTCATGGTCAAGAAGCCGAATGGGAAGTGGAGGGTCTGTACCGATTATAAGGATTTAAATAAGGTATGTCCTAAAGACTCTTTCCCATGCCTGGCATAGACTAGTTGGTAGACAGTTCTTCTGGATTTCAACTCCTCTCGTTTATGGATGCATATTCGGGATATAATCAAATTGCCATGCACCCCGAGGACCAAGAAAAGACGGCCTTCATCACGGAGAAGGTAAATTACTGCTACAACGTGATGCCGTTCGGGTTGAAAAATGCCGGGGCTACTTACTAGAGAATGATGAACAAGGTGTTTGCGGACCAACTTGGGAAGAACGTTAAGGTATACATAGATGACATGATTGTTAAGTCGATAGACCGAAGGAACCATGTTCACGATTTGCAGCAGACGTTTGATAAGCTGCGAACTCACCAAATCCGTTTAAACCTGGCTAAATGTGCTTTTGGGGTCCCTTCAGGCAAGTTTCTTGGTTTTTTATTAACAAACCGAGATATCAAAGCGAACCTGGATAAATGTCAAGCGGTACTCGATATGAAGATACCGGGTAATAAGAAGGAAATACAACAGCTGACAGGGAGGCTTGCTGCTTTAACAAGGTTCTTGCCTAAGTCGTTGTCTTTCTTCAAACTATTGAAAAAGGAGGCCCAGGGTGGATGAAATTCGGAGTGCAATGTGGCTTTCATGAAAATTAAGCAATGTTTAGCGTCCCCACCAGTGTTGACCAGACCTAAGCCAAGGGAAAGTTTAGTCCTGTACTTATCAGTCGGAGAGGAGGCAGTGAGTGCCGCTTTAGTACAGGAGTCCGAAGACAACCAGAGGCCAGTGTATTTTGTGAGTTGGGCTTTGCAAGGGCCAAAACTCAGATACCAGAAACTTGAAAAGATGGCCTTTGCTTTACTTACCGCCTTATTTCCATGGACATAGAATTGTCGTGCGGACCAATCAGCCAATCCGACAAGTGCTCCACAAGCCGGACTTAGCAGGCAGGATGAGCAGCTGGGCAATAGAATTATCAGAATTTGACATTATCTACGAAGCTCGGCATGCGATTAAGTCGCAAGCATTGGCAGATTTCTTGATGGAGCTAACTCCATTAGGGGTAGATATCTCGCAAGAAGGGGTGGTTTGGAAGGTATATGTGGATGGGTCATCAAATCCGAAGGGAAGTAGAGCTGGAGTCATTGTAGAAAGTCCAGAAGGAGTTGCGGCGGAACATTCCCTCAGATTTAACTTCTAAACTTCAAACAACCAAGTAGAATACGAGGCTCTCATCGTCAGTTTGCTTCAGGCTAAGGAGAGTGGGGCTAGGAAAGTACATGTCTCTACTGATTCCTAGTTGGTGGCATCCTAAATACAAGGCACTTATCAGGCCAAGGGTGCCTTGTTGATTAAATACTTGGGAAAGGTTAAGGAGATTATGATCGACTTTGACGAGGTGAACGTCATGCATATTCTGAGAGGAGATAATACTAGAGCGAATATTTTGTCCAAGTTAGCTAGTACTAAAAGCCTGGGAAATCACCGATCGTAATCGAGCAATATCTACAAGAGCCAAGTTGTGTTATGATAATCTCCGACATACATGATTGGAGGAAACCAATAGCCGATTATCTTGAGAGGGTAATTCTCTCGGACAACTTGATTGAGGCCAAGAAGTTGGTGAGAACACCGGCGCCATATGCAATGGTGGATGATCAATTATACCACAAGGGCTTTCACTCCCCGATGTCAAAGTGTATGGATTCAAAAGAGGCGGAGTATGTCTTGTCCGAGATCCATGAGGGGATTAATGGTCAACATATGAGCGCAAAGGCGTTAGCTCGGAAAGCTGTACATGCTGGGTATTTTTGGCCTACTATGGCGGCAGACGCCAAGGACCACGTCAGGAAATGTGACAGTTGTCAGAAGCATGCTAAGATAATATTGTCCTCGCTATCTGAGCTCACATTTATCTCGGCACCATGGCCGTTTTTCAAATGGGGCATGGATTTATTGGGTCCCTTCAAGACAGCTCTAGGACAGCTACGATGGCTTATAGTGGCCATCGATTACTTCACAAAGTGGATAGAGGAGGAACCGTTGTCGACAATTACCTCGGCCAGAGTACAAAAGTTTCTTTACCGGAACATTATATCTCGATTCGGTATCCCGGCAGAGATAGTTACTGATAATGGAACCCAATTTGAGGATAAGGGCTTCCAAACGATGGTATCCGAGTTCCATATCAAGCAGCACTTTGCTTCCGTAGATCATCCGCAGTCCAACGGACAAGCCGAAGCGGCAAACAAAGTCATTGTGGACGAGCTAAAGAAACGGATGGAGGAGGCAAAGGCTGATTGGGTAGAGCAATTATATTCTGTTCTATGGGGATATCGGACTAGCATCCAAACAGCAACCGGGGAAACCCCTTTCAGGTTGACATATGGGTGCGAGGCGATGATCCCAGTGGAAATTGGTGAACCCTCATGGAGGATAATTAAGGCTCTACATGAGGAGGAAAAGAACAATGAGGCAGTTGCAGTGGAGTTAGATCTAATCGATGAGGTCAAAGTTACGACACATTGCCGAGACATGGCAGCGAAACAACTCATTGCAGCTCGATATAATCGGAAGGTGAGACCCCGGTCATTTGAGAAGGGTAGTTTGGTCCTTCGAAAAGCCGATGTCGGCAACAAGAATGCTAGTGAAGGAAAGTTGGCCGCCAACTGGGAAGGCCCGTACCGTGTTGTTAGCAATCTCGGGAAAGGTGCGTATAAGCTTGAAACGTTGCAAAAGAATGTGGTTAAAAGAACCTGGAACGCGGACAAGTTGAAGGCATATTGCAGTTAAAGGCGTGAGTATTAAATGCTCACGGAGACTGAGGGCGGCTAGAGCGACCAATGGATGTGAAGAGGCGGCCATACGATACCTGTGAATAGACGTCCAATAACCAAAGAAAAAAGTTGAACCTGCTTACGTCACATGACTCCGTGACACCCTGGATTGGGGGCAACACATGTTGGGAGTTTGCGAATCTAGAAAGATGGGGCCAAAATACGCATAATCCCGACTGTCATGGAGGCAAATGGGCAATTGCAAAAAGCTAACTCAGCATTCACGTTATTAAAATGATGAATCGAGAGCCAAGTCGGATTCAATCAATCTCAGTAATAGCTGAAGGAAAAACAACTCGGATATATAATATGCGGGTTGAGCGGGCAGTTAATCTCGGCAGCTCAAAGACCTGAACTACCGAGCTTGGGGGCAACTGTTATGGACTCATATAGTGGGCCTGGCAGATATGCGGCCCAGCGGGGGCACTTTATGACTGGATCCCTCCATAATCAGGTAAATGATAATCATCCTTTGATCGTGCCTATAATCCAGGATAGTACAGGTAGTGGAGCAGGCACGTTGCGGAACGTGGAAGCGCACCTAGCTGGAGGAGCGAACGCGTATCCTGAAGAGGGAAACCCTAGGCAATCTCTATAAATAGGAGATCGCCCATAAGGTGCACAATTATGATTCATAACCTATTTACTATACTGTTACACTGAGCACACACCCCACCCCTATTAGCGATCAGCCATTCTCGTGTTGCTCAGTGATCTTTCTTCCTTGCTGGTATCTTCCTTATAGATATCTGTGAGGTTACATAGACATTTCCTTCGGTACATCCCTGATAGTTACCGTAGGGAATCCCTTGATCCTATATTAACAACCCACTAGCCCATTGAGGCTAGACATCTGTGTTCTACAACAGAACAATTCCCTTTGGTCCTATTTATAGGTGTTTAATAACCGAATTACGCGGTTTAAGAAATTGGTTAAAGTTAGTTAAAAATGATTAGTATGTTTGAAGCTTTAGTTTACAAATATGCCCTTATTTATGAGGGGCAAGTAAGAGAGAGAAATAAAGTAAATATGAGTATAGTCAACCTTTTAATTACTTCTATACATATAATTAATGAAGTGTACAAATGGAAAAAAAAAAACTCATTAAATGTTTAGACAAGAGTTGTCGGGATCTTATAATGGAATCAGTAGCAAATTCTACTATCAAGACTACAAACTCAACAATTAACCACATAAGAATGGCAAGATGAAATGTAAGAGGTAGGAGAATATATAAGTATTTTAATAAATGCACAATGAGTAGAGGAGAATTCTTAACCGAACAAAAAAAATTCATGGAAGAGTTAAAAGTAAAGTAATAAAAATAAAAAAGAGAGAGAGGATTCAGGATTTTTTGCCCTGTCCATGTAGCTTGTGTTGCAATTAAAAAAGATCAAGTAAATGTTGATGATTAAACATTGAATGACACTCAATGAAGTTGTGGTCAAGGATACTAGTTGGACTTACCTGCTCCCCCGAATTTTTACGATTTGGGATGCCTTGGTAACGTGTACATTATCCTTACATAAGTATGAGAAAATAGGAAAAAAATGAAAAAAATCATGGAAGGAGAAGAATGAGAGGTTCAACTTAAAAGAATAACATGATAACCAATTATATCTGAATTCAATAATAAGAAAAAATGACCGAAGCATCACAAATCACACATTAATGCAATGCACTATGACCCTCTCATGTTCTTACAAGTGTTATACACTTTTGGTTTTACCATCGTACTCATTGTAAAATATTGATGAAAAAGGAATCAAGAGAGTAGAATTGAACCTGCTATTTTTGTTGCATTCTTGAATTCGTTAACTATCTTCACCATCTTCTCTTTATCTTCTCCACCCACTAAATTAAAGACTACCTTGCCTTACTGAGAGTTCGTTCAAAAGTATAAAAATCAAAGCTTTCCGAGATCCAGCAAAAGAATTGAAACAAAAAACAGTAAAATGCAGAAAACTAAATAAAATAGCCAATGCTTTTTGTTCGACTAAACCAAAACTAAATAAAAGCCAACTCGGCTTCTCATCACGTTGCAGCACCTCCCCTCTATCTTCTCATCACGTTCGCATCATTGTCAACTCGGCTTCTCACTCTCAATTTGTAACATCCCATGTTTGAAATGCGGAAATTTTTTTTTTTTTTTTCTTCAAACAAACAATCAGAGTGGAGCAATAGAGCGAAAGAGCATTTGGATTCTTAGCCAAAACAACAACCATTGTGTAACATTGTAATGATTACAGTAGTCCTATGGTTTAGAAAGGAAACAACAGAAAGAAACAGAAAGCGGAAATACGTAAAGCGATAGAGATAGAAACAGTCTTCAGCTGCACGCCTACTCCAGGTACTTGCCTCGATCCCCGAGCCGTGGTCCTCCCGACCCTGAAGCTACAGCTGAGATTCAATTCACCATATTGAATCTCAGGTAACGGTTAACCTCATACCCAAACAATACAGTATACAGACAACAGATATTTCAAGAGCTAATACAACAGTATATCATAAGCATACTAGAGATGCATGATCATTATGCCGACAAAACATAAGCACAGCCAGAACTTCGACGCATTTATGATTCTTGAAAATAAAGACTAAAATAGCCCTCCCATATGATACCCAAATCATAAAAATAAAGACTACTCTAGCCTTACTAACTATTGAACTAAAGACTAAAAACTAAAGACCGAAAGACTTACCCGTTGAAGACTTCTGCGAGAACTTCCCCGAGCTTCTCTCTACTTTCTCTCCCTAGGATTTCGCCAAAGGAAGCAATGGAATTGGTGTGAAGAAAAGTGAAGGAGGGGGTATTTATAAGAAAAGTTGTAGGATTTCTAGTTGGATCAACTTTGTGAGAATCGATCCGGACCGTCCAAAGCAACTTTTTCAAAAGCTTTTTCTTCTTCTTCCTTCTTCTTGGCCGACCCGCCCTCTTGCCGAGGTGGCACCAATTGGCCAATAGGAAGTGGCCATGTGGCCCTTCTAGAAGCCTACCCGGATGAATTTCTCCGATCGGTGCCCGATTCGCGTAATTTCGGAAAAATCTCAAAATTCTGGATTTACAACTTTGCAAACATGTTCTCACTTAGTAGAAATGTCCAAGTAAACCTTTATTTTGATTTCATATAGGCCTCCAACAGTCCAATTGAAGTTTCCTCGAAAAACGTGTCTGATCGCGTCCGGTTTCAGAACGCATTTCTGAGAATACCAACTTCTTCAGAAAAATCACTGATTCCAAATATGTCAAAATAAATTAAAACCCATTCCTAAATGTTGAGTTAGAATTTATTTTCCTCTTTCAAAAATATGCCTATATGCATTTTTCCCTATTTTGTTTTATTAGGAAAATGCACAAACTACTCTAATTAACTTCCGGAAGAGGTCACTTAAAGGTAAAAACTCACTGATCAACATTTTACCTTGACCTTGGGATTCCTATTCCTAGATCTCTAGATAGGATCCGTTTCCTAATTTAAATATTACTATTCATACTTTTTGCTTTAATTTAATTATATTATTTTTTTAATGTCAACTTGCATATGTACAAATATATTCATATATCATTTTTTTTCTTTACTTGGAGCATAATTCGGCTGCCCCCTTTTCAATTTTAATTAATATTTATTTTTTTAATTTATTTAATTATTTAATGATTTATTTAATTAATTTTTCCAAAAATTTCACAAAATTACCTAATTGGTCCATTCTTGTATTTAGGCCTAAAAATACCTAAACTCAACTATTTTTCATAAAATTTCCAATTAATTAGTAAATACATTTTTACTAATTTTAAAACAAAACCACCAATTTTAGGGTTTCATATAATTATTTGTGAATTTCCTTCACTTATGCTTAAGTAATTAGCCCAATATTACTTAATTACCTAATTATCATAACTTGATAATTTTCTTAATTACAATGTCTCATTATCTTCATACTCATGTATTTACATTAGTATTTTCATACCTCTAACATTATTCCATAATTACAAGGGTATTTTGGTCTTTTACTACTTTTTGAACACTCTTATACAATTTTCCCAAGTTCATATTTTATTAAATTACCATAATTATGGATAATATACTCTCCTAATTTACTTGGTCATTTTACTGCCTTTTGGTATTTTTCCCATAATTTCCTAAGTTGATTACCCTTTCCAGGGGCATTTTGGTCATTTTGGCTCTTTGGCCCTTAAATTCCCTAATTTCTTGTAGAAATTCTACCTAAAAAATATGCTATAATTATACAAGACTGGAGATTGAATTTTCACTTATCAGAATTATCCAACTTTTATTTATAATATGCCAGATAAATATCCGGGTATTACACAATTTCTTTTCCATCCTAATCTTCGTTTTCGCTCAGATGGCCCGATCTTCGACCTCGCTAAGATGTTCTCATCTACAACTTTGTTCAGAGGAAGAAGGAAAGCAGGGAATGTTTAAGCAAACGACAGCCTATGCAAATCCGAAAGAGCATGTGAGAAAGTGAAATAAAAGGAGAAGAGAGAAGAGAAATGACATTTTAAATTTCAAAAATTTAAAATGGCTGAGAGAAGTAAAAGCAACGCATAAAGCCAGATGCTAGCCACACATGAGCCAACACTGTTGAAAAGAACAGTAAATTTAGTCACAATGAATAGTGCACTGCTTAAAATGTTATTCCTATTAAGTTTATATTGATGATGATATGAATATGTTATAGTATTTTACATATGAAAAATGTATATAAATTAAATATATGTTTGATAGTAAACTTTTTAGTTAAGTGGGCATAAACTGTTTATATTGTTATGATTAAATTGTTTATATTATCACTATGATAGATTATGCATGGCATTGAATATTGAATATAAGTAGGAATTATTGATGTTGAAATTGTGACATTTTCATTGCATATTGAGGTGTACTGGATTGTGATGAGATGTTATGGTAGGAGATTGATTTTATACCACGTGGTATAGCCGACACTGAGCGCGCAGTGGATGGCTATGACATTCTTAGGGCCCTTGGTATCACCCTTTTCCTTTGGCTGGAATAAAGGTCAACCCTTAGGACAGTGACACCTTTCTCTATTTGAAAGAAAGGGAACCCATGGTCCGATATGAGTTCTATAGCCTTTGGCCAAGCTACACCTCATCATTGAAGAGCTTAGTGCAGTCTTATCAAAGAGACTAAACCTATTATGTTATAGCACATAGGTTCTGTCAGCGGTAATAAGGAGGTTATAAGGATGGTCGAGGGAGTTACAAGCATATTGAATAATTTTAAACTATTTAATGGTTTGGAAAACTACTCAGACTTATGGTTATATGAAGGTATATTTGGCCCGTAACTATCTTGTAATCATTCCATATATACTTGTTAAATTGGATATGTGGTTACTGGGTTCTGGTAACTCACCCCGTCATTGTTTATTTTTCATACGAGAATTTAGGTGGTGATACTAAGAGGAAGGCATCTGAGACTTGATCTGAGTTATCAATCTTGTATGTCTCATTTTGTTACATAAGCATAGTCTAATGTATATTACCGAACTTTAGGGCCTTTTTGGTACATTGCATAATTTGAGTATTTCACTGCATACTAGAATTTGTATTATAAATAGAGCCTTTTGATATGATATTTAATGTGGAATAATTTATTTTTGCCGGACCTAAATATGTTTAGGTATAAAGTAATTATTTAAAAGGCAATTATGGAAGGATGTTATAGAAGAACTCGAGAATTTAGAGAATAAGTAAGAAGATTAGGAGAAATAACTTATGAAAGGAGAGAAGAATTATATGCAGCAATTTTAGGAAAATATGAAAATATATTAAAAAATGAATCTATTGGAAATACACAAGCATATATGGAATTTACACAAGTAAAAGATGCTATAAGATATTTACATGAAATAGAAATATGTAGTTTAGATCCAGAACATTTAAATCAATATATTTGTGAATATAAAAAATATTATTATGAAGCAAGAATAATAGATTATGATAAAAAGAAATTTTATGTAGATAGGTTTTATAGAAAATTACCAAGATTGATATCAAAAAATTTAGTTGAAGAATATACACAAGCTATGGAAAATTTACCAAATCTTCAAAGAGTCATAGATACAATGGGAAGAAGAGAATAATATTTAAGACAACACTTATCAGCAATATATAAGAAGGCCAGGAGAAATATTAAATATTATAAGTTAAATAAAATAATGTTAAAATGTTTAGACCTAGAAAGACCACATAGTTGGGGCTTTAAAGAAGACAAATTAAAGAAAAGATGAAGAAAGAAAAGAAAGGTATAAATTTTATAGAAAATATATTAAGAAAAAAGAAAATAAATTATAGTAAAAAACCATATAAATGTAGGTGTTATAATTGTGGAAAATTAGGACATATATCTACAAATTGTTAAAAACCATAAAGTTATGAATCTATTAGAACAAGCAAAAAGAATATGAATTAGAACCTTTAGAATTTGATGAACCTATTTATAGGGATATAGAAAATCCAGAAATAGAATATATAAATTAACATATGAAACTGAAATTGAAAGTATGAGTGAAGAAAGTTCTGAAGATGAAAAAGATATAGAAAAAGAATATATAGATAAAAATTATAATATAAATATGATGAATGTAATAGAAGAAGGAGAAACAAGTAATAGAGAATATGAAGAGTATAGGAATATAGAAGAAAGTTCAACAGAAAGAAGAATGGTTTTTAATAAAGAACAATATGATGAAATAAAAGATAAAAAGTTAGATATGACAACAGAAAAGATATAGAATGAGAAATTTATGGATAAAGTAAGCAAAATATTAAAATCTAAGAAAAAATAAAAATTTGTGTGTGTCATATTAGAAAATAAACACCCAATAGAATCAACTTTAACCAAAGGAGTCTTAAGAATTCCTTTGATAAGCAAAGAATTAATAGAAAATGAAATATCAAAATTATCTTTTAAGGATGAGGTCTAGAAAATATATATTGCAGGAGTACAAATAATAGTAAAAGCATATTTTCAAAGTGGAATAAATTCACCAATAGAAATGTTAATTACAGATGGAAGAATAATCAATAATGTAAGAGAGTATATTAGGAATGTTAGCAGGAAATTTAATATATCAAAAAATAGAATTTACAATAGATACTAATTTTGCTATAAGTAGAGCAAAAGAACATATGGATAAGTCAATTCTAATATATCATAAATTAAATAATATAAGTTTGTTACCAGGAGCTAGAAGTATAAGTTTTATAGCAATGGTAGGACTTGTATTTACAATAAAAACAAAGGAAAAATAACAATAAATAAATATTTTATGCTAATATTAAAAGAAATAGAAATTGATCCGATCAATATAACTATACCAAAAATGTGACAATTAGAATTAGATAATACAAGGAGTTATTATGAAAATAGACCTAGAAGAAGATTAATAACAAATGATATTTGAAGACAAAAGATCTTTAAGAATAAAACATTAGACCCAAAAACTTTAAATATTACTCCCTCCGATCCTAATTATAAGATAATATTTGAGAGTTGGCTTTGGTCCTAATTATAGGACAATATTCTAATAATTGTCAATTTTTTTTTCCCTAAAATACACCTATTTTATTCTCTCAAGTGTGTTTGATTTTTTGTGAGTATATGTATGTGGACGCGTATACTCTTCCAGTCAACAAAACTTTTAGATATATGTGTGTTTGTGTTTGTGTATCTATGTATGTATATATGTGTGTGTCTACACACAAATATCTATAGACACTATAGACACACACATATATATGTGTGTGTCTACATATATGCAGTGGCGGAGCCAGGATTTTATGTTTGTGGGTGCACAATTAGTGGGGGATCTGGGGGTTCGGGGGCAGTGCCCCCGAAATTTTTTTTTTAAAGGAAAGTTTTAAATACAATAAAAAACAAAAGAATATAGACAATAATAACAATTTAGCACTTAATGTTTCCTCCCAAATTTCCAGCTTTGAAATTCAATTTAGCACCAGCATTTTAGAGCCTTCTAAACACATCCTATATAATCTATGATATTGCCTCAACAAGCCAAATCAACAACCAATAAGACAGAATAACAATTTGCTGCTCTAAAAACTGTTCCATAGCAGTAGCAATACAATACATGTATTTACATATAATAGGCTTCTCACAACTGGTTCAAACAACAGCAGCACAAACATTCCCATAACTTATTTAAAATGTCAATCGGCAACTTTTAATCCCAATTCCACAATTTTAATCAGCAATCCTTTGGGTTCCATGAACAAATACCTTTCATCATTTAAATAATTCAGCCACCCACTTGTACAGCAATGTGTAAGCCCTTACACATTTAAGTAACCCACTTTTTCCTTGTTTAGCTATCTATTATAACCAATTAGGATTAATAGCTATTATATAGTCAGTTCAAATCACTCTTGAACAGAACCTAGCTACTCATGGCATAACTTTATATAACTTAATTCACTGTTCTTTATTTACCTTAGCTAAACTTGCCATTAAAGCCACTTGAGATTTGAAATCACAATGTTGCACGGGTTTCCTTCAAGCAATCTAAGTGCATATATTAATGATTTAAAATGATGCTTCAGGGTCACACAACACTATGCGAATGTTTATAATTCCCAATTTTGCATATCCAGACACACATATACCGAATGCAATACAGAACAGAGGATTGGTTCAAACAAATCACTTCTATTAGTGGCTTGATCAGTCAGACAACGACTTATAAAGCATCCACATAACCATATAACATGATTCTCATATATTATTAGGCAAGCTTTGTTTCCTTACCACTGATTTTAGAGAACCCATAACCATAAAAAGAAATAAGCTTCAAATTGCTCTTCCTCAAATAACTTTAAAACAGATTAATCCCTTATATTCAACAACATTAATTCACCTCTATATAACAATTACTCTCATATTCGGCACTTTTCCAAACTAAAAAACCAGAATTTAGTCCTTTAATTTCCCAATTCCAAACAACAGCAATCACAGATACAAGAGAGGAATAAGGATTTGGGACTCACCTAGATCTAAACCTATGGCTGCATGTGGGAACCGACTTCCTCTATCCCTTCCACTGACATTCTCCTTTGATCCTTCTTCAAGTTCTAGTGCAAACATCGTCCACAGCCTCTCCCTCGATTTATAATATTAAATTAAATAAAACAAAAATTAAAAAAACACTCACACTAATCACAAATTTCTTAAATCCAATTTCAAAGGAACAAGTAATAGGGAACTAAATCATCTGATTTTGTTAAGGAAAGAACGGAAGGGGACATACTTTTCGTCTTTGACAGCAAGGTTGAGCAAAGCTAGAAGAGCAGGTTCGTGGGACTCGGACGAGTCAAATCGAAGCATGGAAACGGAGGGACCGACAGCCTGAGAGAGCTGGCGGCGACAACGCAGGGAGGTTTTAGTGAGGCGGCGAATATCACGAGCGGCTTTGAGCTTGAAATCGGGGGTCGTTAGATTGGCGGAGCTGGAGGGACAGCGAGGGGGTTCGGGGGTCGTTAGATTGGCGTCGGGACTAAGAGCGCCGGAGGAGGAAGAAGAAATGTCCATGGGAGACAGATTAGAGGGAGGAAAAATCAGAGAGGGGTTCAAGAGAGAGTGAGAGAGGCCTGGGGTTTCCGAGAAAAAAACAAGAGAGAGGCCTGGGGTTGTTTGTTAAAATGTCTGAGCGCAAGTTCGAACCAAGGACCTCTATGTCTGAGAGTAGCGTCCGTGATAACCAAGTACGCCATCCAAATAGTTGTGACAAAGTTCCTTTAAAATATATATAGACTCTCAGAATCTTGTGTCTGCACTTACCCACATAAGCACCAGTGTGGCTCCGCCACTGCATATATGTACACACAAATATATGTGTGTGTCTACACACATATATTGTGTGTGTGTACACACAAATATATGTGTGTGTGTGTCTACACATATATATTTTATGTGTGTGTGCGCACACAAATATATATACGAAATGGACAACAAAATGATTATCGGATATGAAGGACAACAAAATGATTATACGAAATGGAAGAATAAGCAATGAAAGACTGGTAGTAGATACATATTATGGAAATGAAGAAGGTTTTATAAGTGTAGGAGAATTAGAAAAATTGTTAATGAGGAGATTAGTAAGAAAAATAACTAAAGCAAATATAAGATTAAGAAAAATAATAAAGGACATGGGATATTCAAATATATATAATCAAGATATTGAAGATATTATAGAAATCCTAAATGATAATGAAATATTAATAATGCACTTTAAGAAAACCTTAGAAATATTATCAAGGATATGAATAATATTATGGATAATATGCTTAGGATACAAATTATATATTATGAAGAATATCATGAAAATAAAACTATAGAAAGAGAAGTAATTTATAAATATAATGAGAGCCAACATAGAAGCGAAGTGGTACCAAATGCATAAATAGTAAATATAAGAAGAATGATTAGACAAATAGATGAACAAATAAAACGACAACAAGAAAGATTAGAAACACAAAATTTACTCCCTACATTAAGATGGCATATAAAAGAATATATTTATGAAGAAAAAGTAAAAAAGAAGATATTTAAAAAGAAATTAGAAGTATTATCAAGGATATGACAAGACCATTATATTATATATTGGTAAAATTTAATTATGAAAAATATAGAGCTAGAAAGTATCATGCTTTGGTAGATACTAAAGCAAATTTAACAATAACAAAATATAATGTTTTACCTCCAAAATATGGAAAAGAAAAAAATAGAATAATTAGAATGGAATCAGTAGGAAGAGAAAACATATGATAGAATTAGAAGCAGGAAATGTGTTAGTACAGATAGGGGTGAGCAACGGGCGGGCGGGGCTGCCCCGGGGGGTAACCCGCGTCCCGCCCGTTTATTTTTAACGGGGACGGGGCAAAACGGGTACGGGACGGGGCAAAACGGGTACGGGGCAAACGGGTATGGGGCAAAACGGGTTTTTGTAAACGGGTACGGGGCACCCGTTTACATATCTGGCCTTTTTTTTTCTGAAGGTTTTTTTGGCCCAACACACCTTTTTGTCAAGAAAGTTTATGGGCCCAAAACAGAATTTTTTTTGTTCTGTTTTTGACCCATAAGTGCTTGCCTTGTCCACTCCTTTTTTTGTCACATTTATTTTTACTAAAAATAGGTAAAATGAATTTAGGCATATATTAATCAAACAGTTTTTTGTTGTTGCGTTTTTGGCCATAACAGTTTTTATTTATTTATAAGATTTGAACCTTCATTCTTAATATTGATTTCCAGTCTATCTAATCACCATAATAGCTGGACATTTATTTTATCACTCAGTTATCTTAATATCTTAATTACATGTATTTGAACTTCAATATATTTATTAATATACACTTATTATTAAAAAATCCATACATGTTTCATTCTATTTTAATTATTTAGGAATTGCGTGTATTTTCTACGTTTTATCATATATGTAATATGTAGATCAATACCATTTTCCTTGAATAGTAAGAAGCAATATCATATTTGCTTCAGTGATCTTCTATTTCCGTACGAATAACTAATAATTTTTTAATTTTTTAAAAAATAAACATGCTGATCTAGTATGAAATAGAAATATGATACATGATGATGGAGGCATTCTTGGGGGCTGGGGCATTTGGATAAACATGTTTGCTGGAGTTGAAGGATCCAGATGAAATAATATTGCGCGGACCCCGTCAATATTTGGTGGGAAATGATAATTAGGGCCATTTGACTTCAACGTGTCAATTAGAAGGAGAAGTGGGACCCATATTCGCACCAACTCCACGGAGTGACGAAACTGCCCTCACGTTCTCACACTCCCGCGGTTTTGATCTTTAATTTGAAGCTATCCTGAGGGAAAGCCAAAAAAAAAAAAAACATATACGGGTACGGGCGGGCACGGGTGCCCCGTGCCTCAACCCGTGACCCGCCCGTATAATGAAAACGGGTACGGGGCAGCCCCGTACCCATGACGGGCCCAATCTAGGCGGGCTTAATCCGGGGAAAATTATACGGGGTGCGGGCGGTTGAGCGGGTTGCGGGTCACTTGCTCACCCCTAAGTACAGATAGAAAATTATGAATTGTACTATAATTAAACCAATATAATAAACCTTCAAGTGATATAATTTTAGGTTTAGACATTTTAGAACGATATTATCCTTTTTATTTTATAATAAAAGCATTAATATTAACAATACCATGTAATCACCAAGTATTAGGTATTAGAATAAGTGAATAACTAGTCCTTATAAAAGGAAGGATGAGAAATTTCAAAAGAAAAGACATAAAGAAGAAGTACAATTTCTTCATAATAATGAACAAGTAAAAACAAAACACATGTTAGCAATTTTAACAATAATTGAAGAAAAAAACTATAGAACAAAGAATATTAGAAATTATAGTGATAATCCTTTGATACATTGGGAAAAATCTAAGCTTATGGCAAAAATAGAATTAAAAGATTATAGTAAAAAAATCAATTGTAAACCTTATCCTTAGATAGCTGAGGATAAAAAATAATTTAAAATGCATGTAAATGAAATGAAAAAGTATGATTTAATTAGAGAAAGAAGAAGTGAATACTCTACATCAGCAATAATTGTAAAAAAGTTTAGTGAAGAAAGAAGAGAAAAAAGTAGAATGATTATACATTATAAAAAATTAAATAATATTTCTATAAGAAATAGATATCCAATACCGAAAATGGAATTATTATTTAATTTAATAAAAGAAAAAAATATTTAGTAAATTTGATTATAAGTCAGGATTTTTTCAAATAAAATTAGAAGGAAATAGTAAAAAAAAAATATAGCATTTAGTACATTAGAAGGATTGTACTAATGGAATGTATTACCAATGGGATATCATAATAGCTTAAGTATATTTCAAGAATTTGTGTCAAAATTATTATTACCTATAAGAGATTTTATTATAATATATATAGATGACATATTAATATTTTCAGACAATGAAAAAGAACATGAAGAACATTTAAATCAATTTGTAACTTCAATTGAAGAAAAAAGATTGAATATATCACCTAAAAATCTATATTAAGAAAACACGAAATATTTTTTTCGGACAAATAATAACTTCGAATGGAATAGAATTATAAGATCATATAAGTAAAAAAGTTCTAAAAATTGATAAGATAAAAAAATAAGAAGGATACAAGCATTTTTAGGACTAATTAATCAAATAAGAAATTATATATCGAATTTGGCAAAATTAACTTACAAAATATCTAAGTTAGCTAGAGAAAAAATTGAGTGAAAATGAGATAATGAGACTATTAAAATAGTAGAACAACTTAAAAAGATTTGACAAAATTTACCAAAGTTAACAATACCATTAAAGAAAGATGTAAAATGGATAATATATACGGATGCCTCAGATTATTATTGGTAATTATAATAAACTTAAAAGGTCATATTTATTTTTAAATCATTGGAGTAATCATTCTTATAAATGGATAGGCAATGGCGGAATTAGGGGGGCTAGGTGGCCCCCGCCACCCCTAATATCTGAGCAAAGAATCATAAAGAAGGAATTTTGAGGATGAATGCGGTGCAAGTGTCCCTCACAGATTCTGTAAATCCACGCATTTATCTCTCATGCTTACTCCTCACACTTCCTTTGTAAATCCACAAGACCTCACTCCTTCGCTTTCCTCCTTCATTTCTAAACTCTTGTCCTGTCTAGAAATCTTTCTCTCTTCCTGTTGCGTTTAAAGACTCAAGCGAGAATCTCTGGCAAATGGATCGACGTAAAATTGCAGAAGGAAGCTGATTCTAGGGCTTCCAATGTCATTGTCGCTTCTCTGGCGACGGAGGTGAAATTGAGGGATGATAGGTCCGCTATGAATACTATTACTAAATCCAAGCCTAAGAAAGGCAGGGCTGCATTGCCTCTCAAAACGGACAGGGTATGCGTAAATTTTGGTTTTGTTGTAATGTGGTTATGCAATGAACTTTATTATTGGATTTTGCTTTGTATAGGTTCCTTTAGAACTTAATGTGTCTTTATAAACTGAAAATATGCTTGTTGCTTTTCTACCTTTATCTCAATATTTGTTCATTTCGTGTTGCTTTCTTCTTTAATAGTTGGAACCGAATTTTGCCAACTCATATTTATTCTCTTTTTTGGAAAATTATAATTATTGTTTCGTAATTAGCTGTAACTTGGTATCACGGA
The DNA here is from genome assembly GCA_025563575.1 of Acacia pycnantha. Taxonomy (NCBI): domain Eukaryota; kingdom Viridiplantae; phylum Streptophyta; class Magnoliopsida; order Fabales; family Fabaceae; genus Acacia; species Acacia pycnantha. Next base: position 5,503,288 of record JAMWYP010000030.1, on the reverse strand, counting down.
ATTTAGATGCATATGCAAAGCATCGTCTTCACACATTCAGAAAGCCATAAATTGTAGTCTAGTGTTCAGGGGAATGAGTAGTTTGTAGGTCTTGGGTTTAACCCAGTGCTGTCAATTGTTATTTGCCAAAAGAAAAGTGGTACGGGGTCATGCGGTGCCTTCTTTATAAATCTTACTTTCAATCTCATTGTTATTTACCCTGAGTTTTGGTTTAATCTTATGGAATGTCATAAGTTTGGGCTTTACTTATGTTTTATTCTCAATGAATCGTGGGGGTTCAAATATTTTCTTGTTTTGTTTTCCCCTTTTAATTTAGCTCTAAGATTTATCTGCAGCCGTCTTATGCAATGGCGATTTTATATATTTGCTTGTTAGCTAGTAGGGGAAATAGACAACTAATAAGATTGATTTGTGGAAAATAAAGATAGGCTATTTTCGCCCCTCATCTTTCAAATTCCTGGCTCCGCCACTGAGTGTCAGGCCTGTTTGGGGGAATCAAAACTTAGGTTTGGGAAACAAAACCTAGGTTTTGTCATAAGTTTGTCAAACACCCTTATTTTTGCCAGAAACTATTCTACATTAAAACCTAGATTTTGCCATAAGTTTACCAAACACCCCCATAATGCTTGTTTGAATTAGCGGTAGAAACTGTTTTTCCAATGTATTTTACGGTATATATGGTAAATTTTTTAAAAGAGTTCTTTCTTGATTTGCATGAACATATTCTAACGCCAACTCAAATATATCTGCCTTATAGTCGTATAACTGATGCACTTTGAAGTAAACTATAATTATTTGCCTCGCAGTGACAGCAAAAGCTTAAAATACACTCATGGCAAAGCCACAAATAATATTGGATGAGCCTGTTTGATTGAATTGAGTTGGCATTAAAGAAACACTTTTACGTAAATCAAGATAAAACTCATCTTATAAACTTATCTAGTATACGGTAAATGGAAAAGTAACTTCTACCGTTAATCTAAACAGCTACATCAAGATGTGCACACTACTAAAAAACTGTTTTTTGCGGCGGAAAAATTCCCTCGCAAAAAAGCTATTTTCCGTCGCAAAATTGGTTTGCGGCGGAAAAAGTTCCGTCGCAAAAATGGACCTCGCAAATCATTTTGCGACGGAAAAATTCCATTTTCCCTCGCAAAATCCAAGATTTTGCGAGGGAAAATTTGTTCCGCAAATCTTGGAATTTTGCGAGGGAAAACTGTTCCCTCGCAAAATCGAGGATTTGCGAGGGAAAAATTTTTCCCTCGCAAATTTAAATTAATTTTAAAAAAATATATAAAAAATCAGAAAAATAAAATAATTACAAAAAAAATATATTAAAAATTAAGAAATAAAAAGATTTATATATATATCATAAAAATAAATTATAACAACCATAAGAGTTTACATAACAAGAAAAACAAAATATTACAAATTAGAATGTCACTACTACAAAAAAAAGGGATACGACGTCCTATTTTTTGTACATTTAACGTCCTTTTTTCTGGGGATGCCTAGAAATTGATAAATTCCTGCAAAATAGCCCCCAACTTATCATTATAACAGCAAACTGAAATTAGTGAATTTAATGTGCAAAGTCAAATCTATGATCTCATTTACTCACTTTTCTTTTTCATCCTTACGCACTCAGTTCAACTCAAATTTTCTGGTCACTTTGTCTAGTTATATGGTATCTTGAACATTTTAGATTGTAATAAATTTATTTACACCTATTAGCAATCCAGTTTCAGTCTTCCTAAATAAGATGCCTCAAGAGATACAAAACATAGCCTTACCTTGACCTTTTCTTCCCCAAGAAACGACTTCAAGCTTTGGAAAGAAGGAAACGCACAAGTTAGCATGGTGCACTAGAAGGAAAATGATCACATAAAAATAGTTTTTCCTTTTTTTTTTTTCTATCTTTCCTTTTTCTTTTGGGTTTTGTTTTTTTTATTGGGGGGTGTGTGTCTGTGTGTTAGAAGAGTTTGTTGCTAAGATATGAAGTTCTCCAATTTTTATAAAAGGGAGAAAAAAAAGAAGATAAAGTCGCATGTGTTGTTTTCAATTGGTCCAAGAATCTACTCAAATTTGTGAAGAATTATTATTTCTTTTTCCTTCACTTTAGCAATAGACAGAAAAGTAAGAGGTTTGTATGAAGATCCATCAAGAAAAATCAAATTACCTGTGAGAACAAACCAAAAGGTGTTTGTTCAGTCCTCATCACCTTACCCCTACCACCGCAAGTTGAACATATTCTCATCTTGGAGCCAACCTTTGCTCTAGTACCATTACAAGCTTCACACTTTTCTAGATGGGAAAGCTCAAATTCCTTTTCAGCTCCAAAAATTGCCTCAGAAAATTCCAACAAAATATCATAACTGTTGACATTGAATGGGAAGTAAATTCAAAATTCCAGACTTTCATAGTATCAACATTTAAAATGTCACAGAAAAAGAAATTGGCCTTAAAGCGTCTTTTACAAGTAACCAAAGGTGAATCCAACAGTTCATACATATATCAAAATGCATAACTAGCCAGAAATTCAATTAAGTTCACCATTCCAACTACAAATCTAAATAGCATTTGATCCGTATAAGCATTTGATCCTCCTACTGCACTCTTAACGCCAGCCTCTCCGTATTGATCATACAAGGCCCTCTTCTTATCATCTGATAGCACCTGACAGTGTTGTACTTCAGAATTGAAAGGACAATAAAACTCAAACATGGAGGGAAGTCTAAATCTAATGGCATAATAAAGGCACACATTCATGGCTTTGTTCTGGTACAATGCAGCCATTTTTCAAAACGTTCACCAGCTACTGTACAACTATAGCACTTGAAAAATCTAACAAGTGTGTGAATCTGACTCTAGCCCCCAATGCTTTGATGGCAATGCCTTTATGGTCCAGGCTTTAGAACATGCTCTTCAAAAGGATTGACATGCCAATGGAGTAGCAAAAGACGAAGGCAAAATTAATGTAAACAATGTAATATTAATGTTTGAAAAGAACAAGGGGTTTCCTTTATACCCCTTTCTATCAGTTGAAGATTAGAAAAGAAAAGAATTTTGCATGCCATGTGGGGAAGAAGGGGGCTGTTTTCAGATACAAAGTCGCCCCAGTTCACTTAACCAACAGAATCTTTTATGTAACATCCCGTTTTCCAAAAGCAGTATAAATTTTTTTTCATCAGAGTAGAGCATCGGAACAAGAGTGTAACTGATATATATATTCAAAATGCCCACTGGCTAGTTACAGAAGCGGTATAGTAACCGAGAGTTTTCAAAAGTAAAGGACAATGATCTCGTGTAACAAGTAACCTCATGTATACATACACACATATGAGTTACACAACAACATCAACACAACATATAAACCACACCCAACCAATGCACATGTATCGCTCCCAAAGATGCGAGACATATCGCCCCCAAGACTACGGATGTATCGCTCCCAAAGATTATAGATGTATCGCTCCCACCTTACAGATATATCGCTCCCAAAGATGCATACGCTTATATTCTAACATAATATGCATTCCCACAACACACCACATATACACATACCATACTCACACCACATACACGCATACTATATGCATCAGATTAGTGTTACAATACACGAACGTACATACTTCCGTAAACCAAACAGAATGGCCAGGTAAGTATCTACCATGGGGCCTCACCGACTTATACGGCGACTTATGGCACACCCACGTAGACTAGCCTTGCCTTCGCACCAAACTGTTCTAACATATTTGTATTCAATAAACATACCATAACAATACACATAGCACATATATAAATACCATAAACATAAGAGTTAATGATACAAGACGCGACGTACCTTCGTTGACGTTATACGGTATTTCGCGAATACGGCACGACAAAGAGGTAAAAACGTAATCGGGGATATCCTATCAACATAACAACGTACTTGTTAAGGATCTATCATTACGACGGACATTTTTAGTCAAAATGACCATTTTACCCCTGACCCCCTAATCTAGGAATTTCGCCAAAGACTTCGTTACTTTGACCCTAATCTTCCAAAATTTCAACATAACTCCTACTCCAACATTATTTTCGAAATATAAATCATTTTAATTAATGATTTACATCATAACAGAATTTTAGGTAAAAATTACCATTTTGCCCTATTCCCCTAATCGGCGTAATTTCGCTGTGAGCTTCGCTACTTTGACTCGACTTTACAAAATTTTGCCAGAACTCCGACCCCATCATGATTTTTGAAATTCATACTTAAAATAAAACTAAAGATCTATCTAGCATTACTACTAAAACTACCGAAAGAATTAAAGACTAAAGACCGAAAAATTACCCAGAGCTTCGCTGTAAAATTCCCCGGGCTCCTTCCTCCTCCAGAGCACCTCTCTCTAACTTCTCTCTAGGAAAGCTCAACTAGAGAAAATGGTTTTGGTGTGAAGAATGCAAAGGGAGGAGCTTGCTATTTATAGAGTTTTGTGAGGGCATTTTGGTCTTTTCCAATCTTCCAACTTTCAATTTTGGCCACATAACACATCTTTTTGCTCAAACCACTTCTCCACCACAAAAACTCCTCCAAAAACGTGCTCCCCCTCCCCAAGGTCATTATTGCATTGTCACCAACTTTTGCTTTATGGTTTTGCACTGATAAAGTTCCCGATCGGTGTCCGAATCGCGTAATCTCTAAAAATCTCAAAATCCTAATCACAACTTTGAAGACATTTTCCTACTCATTAGAAATGTCTAAGTTAAACTAATTTTTGATTCCATCCAGGGCTCCAAAAGTCGATCAAGTTTACGGAAAGTGTGATAGTTACAGCACTGAATTCGGAATCATCAACCTCTGGACAAAAATTCACTGATTCCAAATATGTCCAGATAATTTCAAACTCATTCCTAGATATTGAGTTAGAATTTATTTTCTTTAGATCCAAAATATGCCTATCTCGCATTTTTCCATATTTCGTCTTATTAGGAAAATGCACAATCGGACTCGAATAAACTTCCTAAAAGTCTAACGGAAGATAAAATTCCACTGATCAATATTCTATCCTGACATTGGAAATCTCATTCCTAGATCTCTAGATAGGATCCGTTTCCTACTTTTTGAATTACTATTCACCACATTCAATTATATCATATAATAATCAAGCTTATTTTTTTTGTTCTTATTTTCATTTTTCTTTCTTTTCTTGGGGTAAAATTCGGCTGGCCCCATTTTATAATTAATAAATATATTTTGTATATTTAATTTAATTATTTAATTTACTTATTTATTTAATTTTTCTAAAAATTCCACAAAAATCCCTAATTGGCTCATTCTTGTATTTAGGCTTAAAAATACCTAATCTCAACAATTTTTCCTCAAAATTTCCAATTAATTAGGAAATATATTTTTACTAATTTCTGGCCATTAATAACTAATTTTAGAGTTTTACACAATTATTTTTGAATTTCCTTTGCTTATACTTAAGTAATTAGCCAGAATTACTTAATTAATTTGTTACCAATAGTTGATAATTTTCTTAATTAGAACAACTCATTACCTCATAACTTTTGAATTGACATTTTTGTTTTCATGTCTCATTCATTATTTTAGCATTTACGGGGGTATTTCGGTCATTTCAATACTTTTTGAACATTCCTTCTCAATTTTTCCAAGTTTATAATTTATTAAATTACTAAAATTAGAGATAATATACTCTCTTAATTTTAATAATTATTTCCCTGCCTTTTAGGATTTTCCACAATTTTTCCTAAGTTATCTATGCATCCCAGGGTATTTTGGTCATTTTAACCCTTCAATCTTTTTCCCCAATTCCTAAGAGATTTTTCCCCTTATAAATATGATAAATATAACATAAAAATCGAGACCATATATTCACCTATCAGAAATGACCATTTTATTTATCCGGGTATTACATTTTACATCTCAAGTAAATCAACTTTGGGAACTACAAGAGTGTTACATGCACCTAACTCAATTTCATAAACTACAAATTACTGAATCATCCTGGGATCACCTTCCTACCCCTTGAGCCCAGGAGCATTTTAAATGCAGTTTCTGAACAGCACATTTAGAATAAATTACACCTGCTTCTGAATTAGTTACACCACTACACCCGCCAGAGATAAAAATCATCACCACGACTACTTCATACTTCCTTACCAAATACGCAATCGCTTCTAAACGCGAGGTTGAATACATACTAATTTAGTAAAGAACTACACAGGTATTCCAGTGCATAACAAGGAGTTTAAATAAGCATCACTTGTGATGGCTCGTGAATCGATCGCATTGATATTGGTGCTTAGAAAGTGAAAGAGGAAATAAATAACTCGAACGACCAACAATGTACTGTCCATGCATACCTCATATGCAGCACTAATTTCCTTGAACTTGTCAATAGCTCCAGGTTCCTTGTTCACATCAGGATGGTACTAAGGAGAGCACGAGAATTTAAAAATTAGTCCAAGAAGAATTAAGTTTAGGCTCGCAACTCTTGTTCTAACAACTAACAATGAATTAAGACAACTTCCATTTGCAGATAAATAAATAATCCGAACTTCCTCAATACCAATAAATAATCTGAGTAAATATATCTTCAAAAAGGAAAATCCACAACTTTTTGCAATGACCAATATACCTTCAAGGAGATTGATGCAAAACCCATAAGGAACTCAGAGATAACTCTAAACTTAGCTCAGTAATATCAAATTAATTAATCAATAGGAAAAGATGAATAATTGTAACAAAAACAGAACTGTGGCTCAATCAAACCGACAACGAGTAGCAAAAATGGAGTCTGTAATAAATCTGAAGAGAATTCAGAATTTTGAACAAGCAAGAAATTAAATATATTCCAGTTGATGCCTACTTAATTTCAAATTGAGAAAGCGATTAAAGTTGTGTGTAGTAAGAGCTGAATTGCCAAGTTACAATTCAGCACTGTCCATCCTTCTGAGTAACCGATGGAAAGTTGAAAAAGGAAAGAAACAATAAAGCTAGAATCAATTACTCACGGGAGTTTTTCAGCACAGCAGAATCAAGCTCCCATTTCGGAGCCCAATTAATGCAGAAACAAAATCACGAGCCAGAACCACAATGGGAATGATGATAATTAAACTTGCCTGAGTAGTTCAAGGGCGAATGAAAGAGAGCTTACCGATTGAAATGTCAGATGCCGGAGCTTGACTCGAAATTTGAAGCAGATCTTCAATGACGGAACTGAAGGAGTTCCTCGGGATTATATAAAGTGGTTCAGATCTACTGTAACACCCCGGTTTTCACAACTGTTTTCATAGCGTTTTGATCAGAGTTTTGAGCGACAGAAATTTTTTTCATAATAAAGAGTAACTGAGTAACATTGATAACAGTGTATCTGGCTGTTCATAAGGCCGTACATTCCTCCGAGTGTTTACATCTAATGTAAATACAACAAAACTAAAGTGTCTCCGTCTGGTCTTCATGCTAGCTCCACACCCTTGTCCTCGATCCTGAATCCCTTGGATCCTGTGGCTATGGTAAGAGCCGAGGTCCAATGCATCCGACCCTGTGTAACGGTTAACCTCATGCTTATAAACGATATACGAACAACAGGTATCTCTAATTTTACAGCAATGATCAAACCAGTACGTCGTATGATCATTTAATAACAACTACAATAACATGTAACGTTAAGTCCGTCTGCACCATTCACCTGTGCCACGATGTACGGTCATGTCCTCAGCGCTAGAAAAACATATCGGTATTATTATGTCTATAACCCAAATAAAGCTGTAATCAGTGATCTAAGTACGGTTCCATAGTCACTGTGCATCTAAGTACGGTTCCATAGACGCAGTGTATCTAAGTACGATTCCTTAGACAAGATGCATCTATGTACGATTCCATAGACACGGTGAATCTATGTACGATTCCATAGACACGGTGCATATAGCACCGAATAGAATGGCCAAGTAAGTGTCTATCATGGGGGCCTCACCGACTTTACGGCGATTAATTGGCACACCCACATAGACTAGCCTTGCCTTCGGCACCAAACTATTCACATCACATATAATCACATATAATCATTCAATAATCATCAGAGCTAGTGTTACAGTACGCGAACGTACTTTCGTTGACGGCGTAGGTACTTCTGACGGAAAATCGTACTTTTTTACTGAAAACTGCGAAACGTCCAACAGACAACAGGCATTTTAGGTAAAAATTACCATTTTGCCCTTATACCCCTAATCGGCGGAATTTCGTCAGCACTTCGTTACTTTGATCCCGATTTTCCAAAATTTTGCCAGAACCTTGACCCAATCATGATTTTCGAAATAATGACTAAAAATACCCCTATCATATGATATCTAATCATACTTGGAAGATTAAATACTAATCTAGCATTTCTACTCTAACTACCGAAAGAACTACGGAAGCTTAAGACTCAGTATCGAAAAACTTACCCAGAGCTTCGCTGCTTTTTTCCCCAGAGCTCCTCTCTCTAAAACCTCTCTCTAATTTAGGCTTGCTCTTGTGAGTTTTGGTGTGAAAAATACAAAGGGTTGCACCTCTATTTATAGAAGAAATTGTGACACTATTCATTGCTTTTTCATACCGAATATCGGCCGTCGGATCGCACTTCTGCAAGGTGTCACGATCCTCACCAGGCCACTTGGCAACCGACCTGCCCTCCCCTTAGGTGGCACCCCTTGGCCAATCACAAGGTGCCATGTGGTCATTTCTAGAAGGTTCTACCGATAAAATCTTCGATCGGTGTCCGAATCGCGTAATCTTGTAAAATATTAGAAATCTGGAATCACAACTTTGAAGACCCTTTCTCACTCATTATAAATATCCGGGCTAAATAACTTTTTGATTCCATACAGGGTTCCAACGGTCCTACGGAAGTTTTACGGAAAAACGTGTCGGCCGGAACGAACTTCCGAATCATCAACTTCGGACAAAAATTCACCGATTCCAAATATGTCCGTAAAATCATAAACTCATCTCCAAATGTTGAGTTATAATTTATTTTGTTCAAATCCTAATTTTATGACTATCTCCGCCTATTTCTCGATTTTCCCTATTTCGTCTTATTACTAACTTCTTCTACCGATCTCGTAAACGACCTGTGTACAAACTCAATTCAGGATAAAAATCCACTCATCAATATTATATTTTGACTTTAGAAATCTTGTTCATGGTTTTCTAGATAGGATCCGATCTCCATCGGTATTTATTTACTTTTTTACTATTTTACTTTAATTAATTTCTAATTAAGAGTTTTGTTTCTACACTTCATCTTATTTTCATTTCCTTTTTTTTTTCTTTTATCCCTACACCATGTCGGCACACACACAATTATATATATATAATTTTTATTTTATTTTTTAAATTAATTATTATATAATTTAATAATTATTTTACATAATTTTTTACAACTTTTTCCCTATTGGTCCATACTTGTATTTAGGCTCAAAATTACCTAATCTCATTTATTTTTCTCAAAAATTTCCAATTAATTAGCAAATATATTTATGCCAATTTTTAGCCATAATTCACTAATTATAGGGCTTTACATAATTATCTTTGAATTTCCCTTTGTTTATGCTTAAGTAATTAGCCAATAATTACTTAACTAATTTCTTAACCATAGTTGATAATTTTCTTAATTAGAATAACTCATTACCTCACTACTTTTGCACTCGACATTTGTGTTTTCATGTCCTTTGCTTTATATTAGAATTTACAGGACATTTTGGTCATTTCAATACTTTTGAACATTCTTCTTTAATTTTTCCAAGTTTATAATTTATTAAATTACCAAAATTAGAGGCAATATACTCTCTTAATTTTAATAATTATTTTACTGCCTTTTATGATTTTTCACAATTTTCCTAAGTTGCTTATGTCCTATAAGGGCATTTTCGTCATTTGGCACTTAAATTCTCTAAGTTCCAAGAAATTTTCCTTTAGAAAATAAGATAAATTTGACATATTCTTTGAGACCACATGTTCACCTATTTTTAATAGGTATTATTTCACCAATTTATGATACAGATTTTTAGGGTATTACATCTACTAAGGAGATCTGAACATGGTGGCAAAGTTCCGGCGCGGCAGAGACAGAAGAGACGGAGGCGTGGTAGGACGGAGACGGAGGCACGGCGCGGCGGGCGAGACCATCGCTAGGACCCCAATCAAGTGCTCGATCGATACATCGCGCACTCCCGACGAGTCTCACCCTTCCTCCAAGTGAAGACAGAGGCGCTAGACGTTCGAGGGCGGTGGCTAATTGATCCATAGCGGGAAAGTTATTGCCGGAACACCAGCAAACTTGGGCTCCGGGACCAGTTAGGGTTTCAATTAAGAAGAAGGTTATATCGGTCATGAGGGAGGAACCAGTTATTTTGGCAGCCAATTTTGCGAGGGAAAATAGTTTCCCTTGCAAAGTTAAGTCATTTTGCGAGGGAACCTATTTCCCCTCGCAAAATCAAGTCATTTTGCGAGGGAAAATAGGTTTCCCTCGCAAATTTAAGTCATTTTGCGAGGAACCTATTTCCCCTCGCAAAATCAAGTCATTTTGCGAGGGAAAATAGTTCCCTCGCAAAATGACTTAAATTTGCGAGGGAAACCTGTTTCCCTCGCAAAATTGCTGGATTTGCGAGGGATTTTTGGTTCCCTCGTAAATATTCAAATATTTGCAAGGGAAAAATGTTCCCTCGCAAATTCCGCCGCAAATTTTGTATTTTCTAGTAGTGGCATCTAGAACCCTGAACTATTTTAAAGTTGCAATAAACACCCTAAAATATTTAAAGTGGTTCAATTTCACCCCTCTACTAACACTGTTAAAAACGGGCATTCTTCCATAAAAAAAAACACACCTTGTCTGAATTAAACAAAGGAAAACCATAAGAGTTTACATAACAAGAAAAACAAAATATTACAAATTAGAATGTCACTACTACAAAAAAAAGGGATACGACGTCCTATTTTTTGTACATTTAACGTCCTTTTTTCTGGGGATGCCTAGAAATTGATAAATTCCTGCAAAATAGCCCCCAACTTATCATTATAACAGCAAACTGAAATTAGTGAATTTAATGTGCAAAGTCAAATCTATGATCTCATTTACTCACTTTTCTTTTTCATCCTTACGCACTCAGTTCAACTCAAATTTTCTGGTCACTTTGTCTAGTTATATGGTATCTTGAACATTTTAGATTGTAATAAATTTATTTACACCTATTAGCAATCCAGTTTCAGTCTTCCTAAATAAGATGCCTCAAGAGATACAAAACATAGCCTTACCTTGACCTTTTCTTCCCCAAGAAACGACTTCAAGCTTTGGAAAGAAGGAAACGCACAAGTTAGCATGGTGCACTAGAAGGAAAATGATCACATAAAAATAGTTTTTCCTTTTTTTTTTTTCTATCTTTCCTTTTTCTTTTGGGTTTTGTTTTTTTTATTGGGGGGTGTGTGTCTGTGTGTTAGAAGAGTTTGTTGCTAAGATATGAAGTTCTCCAATTTTTATAAAAGGGAGAAAAAAAAGAAGATAAAGTCGCATGTGTTGTTTTCAATTGGTCCAAGAATCTACTCAAATTTGTGAAGAATTATTATTTCTTTTTCCTTCACTTTAGCAATAGACAGAAAAGTAAGAGGTTTGTATGAAGATCCATCAAGAAAAATCAAATTACCTGTGAGAACAAACCAAAAGGTGTTTGTTCAGTCCTCATCACCTTACCCCTACCACCGCAAGTTGAACATATTCTCATCTTGGAGCCAACCTTTGCTCTAGTACCATTACAAGCTTCACACTTTTCTAGATGGGAAAGCTCAAATTCCTTTTCAGCTCCAAAAATTGCCTCAGAAAATTCCAACAAAATATCATAACTGTTGACATTGAATGGGAAGTAAATTCAAAATTCCAGACTTTCATAGTATCAACATTTAAAATGTCACAGAAAAAGAAATTGGCCTTAAAGCGTCTTTTACAAGTAACCAAAGGTGAATCCAACAGTTCATACATATATCAAAATGCATAACTAGCCAGAAATTCAATTAAGTTCACCATTCCAACTACAAATCTAAATAGCATTTGATCCGTATAAGCATTTGATCCTCCTACTGCACTCTTAACGCCAGCCTCTCCGTATTGATCATACAAGGCCCTCTTCTTATCATCTGATAGCACCTGACAGTGTTGTACTTCAGAATTGAAAGGACAATAAAACTCAAACATGGAGGGAAGTCTAAATCTAATGGCATAATAAAGGCACACATTCATGGCTTTGTTCTGGTACAATGCAGCCATTTTTCAAAACGTTCACCAGCTACTGTACAACTATAGCACTTGAAAAATCTAACAAGTGTGTGAATCTGACTCTAGCCCCCAATGCTTTGATGGCAATGCCTTTATGGTCCAGGCTTTAGAACATGCTCTTCAAAAGGATTGACATGCCAATGGAGTAGCAAAAGACGAAGGCAAAATTAATGTAAACAATGTAATATTAATGTTTGAAAAGAACAAGGGGTTTCCTTTATACCCCTTTCTATCAGTTGAAGATTAGAAAAGAAAAGAATTTTGCATGCCATGTGGGGAAGAAGGGGGCTGTTTTCAGATACAAAGTCGCCCCAGTTCACTTAACCAACAGAATCTTTTATGTAACATCCCGTTTTCCAAAAGCAGTATAAATTTTTTTTCATCAGAGTAGAGCATCGGAACAAGAGTGTAACTAGTTACGAAGCGGTATAGTAACCGAGAGTTTTCAAAAGTAAAGGACAACATCGGAAAGTCTTCACCGGAATCTTGAACCTGCTGCTTTCCTCTCTCCTCGTTCCCCGGTCCTTCTGACCCTGATGCTATGTTAAGCGCTGAGATCCGCACCGGATCTCAGGTAACGGTTAACCTCATGTATACATACACACATATGAGTTACACAACAACATCAACACAACATATAAACCACACCCAACCAATGCACATGTATCGCTCCCAAAGATGCGGACATATCGCCCCCGGCACTACGGATGTATCGCTCCCAAAGATTATAGATGTATCGCTCCCACCTTACAGATATATCGCTCCCAAAGATGCATACAGTTATATTCTAACATAATATGCATTCCCACAACACACCACATATACACATACCATACTCACACCACATACACGCATACTATATGCATCAGATTAGTGTTACAATACACGAACGTACATACTTCCGTAAACCAAACAGAATGGCCAGGTAAGTATCTACCATGGGGGCCTCACCGACTTATACGGCGACTTATGGCACACCCACGTAGACTAGCCTTGCCTTCGGCACCAAACTGTTCTAACATATTTGTATTCAATAAACATACCATAACAATACACATAGCACATATATAAATACCATAAACATAAGAGTTAATGATACAGTACGCGGACGTACCTTCGTTGACGTTATACGGTATTTCTGCGAATACGGCACGACAAGAGGTCAAAACGTAATCAGGGATATCCTATCAACATAACAACGTACTTGTTAAGGATCTATCATTACGACGGACATTTTTAGTCAAAATGACCATTTTACCCCTGACCCCCTAATCGACGAAATTTCGCCAGCACTTCGTTACTTTGACCCTAATCTTCCAAAATTTCAACATAACTCCTACTCCAACATTATTTTCGAAATATAAATCATTTTAATTAATGATTTACATCATAACAGGAATTTTAGGTAAAAATTACCATTTTGCCCTATCCCCTAATCGGCGTAATTTCGCCAGAGCTTCGCTACTTTGACTCCGACTTTACAAAATTTTGCCAGAACTCCGACCCCATCATGATTTTTGAAATTCATACTTAAAATAAAACTAAAGATCTATCTAGCATTACTACTAAAACTACTGAAAGAATTAAAGACTAAAGACCGAAAAAATTACCCAGAGCTTCGCTGTAAAATTCCCCGGGCTCCTTCCTCCTCCAGAGCACCTCTCTCTAACTTCTCTCTAGGAAAGCTCAACTAGAGAAAATGGTTTTGGTGTGAAGAATGCAAAGGGAGGAGCTTGCTATTTATAGAGTTTTTGTGAGGGCATTTTGGTCTTTTCCAATCTTCCAACTTTCAATTTTGGCCACATAACACATCTTTTTGCTCAAACCACTTCTCCACCACAAAAACTCCTCCAAAAACGTGCTCCCCCTCCCCAAGGTCATTATTGCATTGTCACCAACTTTTGCTTTATGGTTTTGTACTGATAAAGTTCCCGATCGGTGCCCGAATCGCGTAATCTCGGAAAAATCTCAAAACTCCGGAATCACAACTTTGAAGACATTTTCCTACTCATTAGAAATGTCTAAGTTAAACTAATTTTTGATTCCATCCAGGGCTCCAAAAGTCATTCCTACTTTTTGAATTACTATTCACCACATTCAATTATATCATATAATAATCAAGCTTATTTTTTTTGTTCTTATTTTCATTTTTCTTTCTTTTCTTGGGGTAAAATTCGGCTGGCCCCATTTTATAATTAATAAATATATTTTGTATATTTAATTTAATTATTTAATTTACTTATTTATTTAATTTTTCTAAAAATTCCACAAAAATCCCTAATTGGCTCATTCTTGTATTTAGGCTTAAAAAATACCTAAACTCAACAATTTTTCTTCAAAATTTCCAATTAATTAGGAAATATATTTTTACTAATTTCTGGCCATTAATAACTAATTTTAGAGTTTTACACAATTATTTTTGAATTTCCTTTGCTTATACTTAAGTAATTAGCCAGTAATTACTTAATTACTTTCTTACCAATAGTTGATAATTTTCTTAATTAGAACAACTCATTACCTCATAACTTTTGAATTGACATTTTTGTTTTCATGTCTCATTCATTATTTTAGCATTTACGGGGGTATTTCGGTCATTTCAATACTTTTTGAACATTCCTTCTCAATTTTTCCAAGTTTATAATTTATTAAATTACTAAAATTAGAGATAATATACTCTCTTAATTTTAATAATTATTTCCCTGTCTTTTAGGATTTTCCACAATTTTTCCTAAGTTATCTATGCATCCTGGGTATTTTGGTCATTTTAACCCTTCAATCTTTTCCCCAATTCCTAAGAGATTTTTCCCTTATAAATATGATAAATATAACATAAAAATCGAGACCATATATTCACCTATCAGAAATGACCATTTTATTTATCCGGGTATTACATTTTACATCTCAAGTAAATCAACTTTGGGAACTACAAGAGTGTTACATGCACCTAACTCAATTTCATAAACTACAAATTACTGAATCATCCTGGGATCACCTTCCTACCCCTTGAGCCCAGGAGCATTTTAAATGCAGTTTCTGAACAGCACATTTAGAATAAATTACACCTGCTTCTGAATTAGTTACACCACTACACCCGCCAGAGATAAAAATCATCACCACGACTACTTCATACTTCCTTACCAAATACGCAATCGCTTCTAAACGCGAGGTTGAATACATACTAATTTAGTAAAGAACTACACAGGTATTCCAGTGCATAACAAGGAGTTTAAATAAGCATCACTTGTGATGGCTCGTGAATCGATCGCATTGATATTGGTGCTTAGAAAGTGAAAGAGGAAATAAATAACTCGAACGACCAACAATGTACTGTCCATGCATACCTCATATGCAGCACTAATTTCCTTGAACTTGTCAATAGCTCCAGGTTCCTTGTTCACATCAGGATGGTACTAAGGAGAGCACGAGAATTTAAAAATTAGTCCAAGAAGAATTAAGTTTAGGCTCGCAACTCTTGTTCTAACAACTAACAATGAATTAAGACAACTTCCATTTGCAGATAAATAAATAATCCGAACTTCCTCAATACCAATAAATAATCTGAGTAAATATATCTTCAAAAGGAAAATCCACAACTTTTTGCAATGACCAATATACCTTCAAGGAGATTGATGCAAAACCCATAAGGAACTCAGAGATAACTCTAAACTTAGCTCAGTAATATCAAATTAATTAATCAATAGGAAAAGATGAATAATTGTAACAAAAACAGAACTGTGGCTCAATCAAACCGACAACGAGTAGCAAAAATGGAGTCTGTAATAAATCTGAAGAGAATTCAGAATTTTGAACAAGCAAGAAATTAAATATATTCCAGTTGATGCCTACTTAATTTCAAATTGAGAAAGCGATTAAAGTTGTGTGTAGTAAGAGCTGAATTGCCAAGTTACAATTCAGCACTGTCCATCCTTCTGAGTAACCGATGGAAAGTTGAAAAAGGAAAGAAACAATAAAGCTAGAATCAATTACTCACGGGAGTTTTTCAGCACAGCAGAATCAAGCTCCCATTTCGGAGCCCAATTAATGCAGAAACAAAATCACGAGCCAGAACCACAATGGGAATGATGATAATTAAACTTGCCTGAGTAGTTCAAGGGCGAATGAAAGAGAGCTTACCGATTGAAATGTCAGATGCCGGAGCTTGGACTCGAAATTTGAAGCAGATCTTCAATGACGGAACTGAAGGAGTTCCTCGGGATTATATAAAGTGGTTCAGATCTACTGTAACACCCCGGTTTTCACAACTGTTTTCATAGCATTTTGATAAGAGTTTTGAGCGACATAAATTTTTTTCATAATAAAGAGTAACTGAGTAACATTGATAACAGTGTATCTGGCTGTTCATAAGGCCGTATATTCCTCCGAGTGTTTACATCTAATGTAAATACAACAAAACTAAAGTGTCTCCGTCTGGTCTTCATGCTAGCTCCACACCCTTGTCCTCGATCCTGAATCCCTTGGATCCTGTGGCTATGGTAAGAGCTGAGGTCCAATGCATCCGGACCCCACGTATCTCTAATTTTACAAAGAATGATCAAACCAAGACGTCGTATGATCATTTAATAACAACTACAATAACATGTAACGTTAAGTCCGTCTGCACCATTCACCTGTGCCACGATGTACGGTCATGTCCTCAGCGCTAGAAAAACATATCGGTATTATTATGTCTATAACCCAAATAAAGCTGTAATCAGTGATCTAAGTACGGTTCCATAGTCACTGTGCATCTAAGTACCTGCCCATAGACGCAGTGTATCTAAGTACGATTCCTTAGACAAGATGCATCTATGTACGATTCCATAGACACGGTGAATCTATGTACGATTCCATAGACACGGTGCATATAGCACCGAATAGAATGGCCAAGTAAGTGTCTATCATGGGGGCCTCACCGACTTTACGGCGATTAATTGGCACACCCACATAGACTAGCCTTGCCTTCGGCACCAAACTATTCACATCACATATAATCACATATAATCATTCAATAATCATCAGAGCTAGTGTTACAGTACGCGAACGTACTTTCGTTGACGGCGTAGGTACTTCGACGGAAAATCGTACTTTTTACCGAAACCGCGAAACGTCCAACAATGGCACGTCGGACAGCAGAATCGCAGCAGATCAAAGTTTCGATGTCCTATAAGAGTAATATCACTTTTATTAGTGATTTGACATCACAATGCATTTTAGGTAAAAATTACCATTTTGCCCTTATACCCCTAATCTATGGAATTTCGTCAGCACTTCGTTACTTTGATCCCGATTTTCCAAAATTTTGCCAGAACCTTGACCCAATCATGATTTTCGAAATAATGACTAAAAATACCCCTATCATATGATATCTAATCATACTTGGAAGATTAAATACTAATCTAGCATTTCTACTCTAACTACCGAAAGAACTACGGAAGCTTAAGACTCGGTAACGAAAAACTTACTCAGAGCTTCGCTGCTTTTTTCCCAGAGCTCCTCTCTCTAAAACCTCTCTCTAATTTAGGCTTGCTCTTGTGAGTTTTGGTGTGAAAAATACAAAGGGTTGCACCTCTATTTATAGAAGAAATTGTGACACTATTCATTGCTTTTCATACCGGATATCGGCCGTCGGATCGCACTTCTGCAAGGTGTCACGATCCTCACCAGGCCACTTGGCAACCGACCTGCCCTCCCCTTAGGTGGCACCCCTTGGCCAATCACAAGGTGCCATGTGGTCATTTCTAGAAGGTTCTACCGATAAAATCTTCGATCGGTGTCCGAATCGCGTAATCTTGTAAAATATTAGAAATCTGGAATCACAACTTTGAAGACCCTTTCTCACTCATTAGAAATGTCCGGGCTAAATAACTTTTTGATTCCATACAGGGTTCCAACGGTCCTGCGGAAGTTTTACGGAAAAACGTGTCGGTTTCGGAACGAACTTCCGGAATCATCAACTTCTGGACAAAAATTCACTGATTCCAAATATGTCCAGAAAATCATAAACTCATCTCCAAATGTTGAGTTACAATTTATTTTGTTCAAATCCTAATTTTATGACTATCCGCCTATTTCTCAGATTTTCCCTATTTCGTCTTATTACTAACTTCTTCTACCGATCTCGAAACGACTCTGTGCACACTCAATTCAGGATAAAAATCCACTCATCAATATTATATTTTGACTTTAGAAATCTTGTTCATGGTTTTCTAGATAGGATCCGATCTCCATCGGTGTTTATTTACTTTTTACTATTTTACTTTAATTAATTTCTAATTAAGAGTTTTGTTTCTACACTTCATCTTATTTTCATTTCCTTTTTTTTTTGTTTTATCCCTACACCATGTCGGCACACACACAATTATATATATATAATTTTTATTTTATTTTTTAATTAATTATTATATAATTTAATAATTTTTTTACATAATTTTTTACAACTTTTTCCCTATTGGTCCATACTTGTATTTAGGCTCAAAATTACCTAATCTCATTTATTTTTCTCAAAAATTTCCAATTAATTAGCAAATATATTTATGCCAATTTTTAGCCATAATTCACTAATTATAGGGCTTTACATAATTATCTTTGAATTTCCCTTTGTTTATGCTTAAGTAATTAACCAATAATTACTTAACTAATTTCTTAACCATAGTTGATAATTTTCTTAATTAGAATAACTCATTACCTCACTACTTTTGCACTGACATTTGTGTTTTCATGTCCTTTGCTTTATATTAGAATTTACAGGACATTTTGGTCATTTCAATACTTTTTGAACATTCTTCTTTAATTTTTCCAAGTTTATAATTTATTAAATTACCAAAATTAGAGGCAATATACTCTCTTAATTTTAATAATTATTTTACTGCCTTTTATGATTTTTCACAATTTTCCTAAGTTGCTTATGTCCTATAAGGGCATTTTCGTCATTGGCACTTAAATTCTCTAAGTTCCAAGAAATTTTCCTTTAGAAAATAAGATAAATTTGACATATTCTTTGAGACCACATGTTCACCTATTTTTAATAGGTATTATTTCACCAATTTATGATACAGATTTTTAGGGTATTACATCTACTAAGGAGATCTGAACATGGTGGCAAAGTTCCGGCGCGGCAGAGACAGAAGAGACGGAGGCGTGGTAGGACGGAGACGGAGGCACGGCGCGGCGGGGCAGAGACCATCGCTAGGACCCCAATCAAGTGCTCGATCGATACATCGCCAGTACTCCTGACGAGTCTCACCCTTCCTCCAAGTGAAGACAGAGGCGCTTAGACGTTCGAGGGCGGTGGCTAATTGATCCAGAGCGGGAAAGTTATTGCCGGAACACCAGCAAACTTGGGCTCCGGGACCAGTTAGGGTTTCAATTAAGAAGAAGGTTATATCGGTCATGAGGGAGGAACCAGTTATTTTGGCAGCCAATTTTGCGAGGGAAAATAGTTTCCCTTGCAAAGTTAAGTCATTTTGCGAGGGAACCTATTTTCCCTCGCAAAATCAAATCATTTTGCGAGGAAAAATAGGTTTCCCTCGCAAATTTAAGTCATTTTGCGAGGGAACCTATTTTCTCTCGCAAAATTAAGTCATTTTGCGAGGGAGTTTCCTCGCAAAATTGCTGGATTTGCGAGGGATTTTGGTTCCTCGTAAATATTCAAATATTTGCGAGGGAAAAATGTTCCCTCGCAAATTCCGCCGCAAATTTTGTATTTTCTAGTAGTGGCATCTAGAACCCTGAACTATTTTAAAGTTGCAATAAACACCCTAAAATATTTAAAGTGGTTCAATTTCACCCCTCTACTAACACTGTTAAAAACGGGCATTCTTCCATAAAAAAAAACACACCTTGTCTGAATTAAACAAAGGAAAAATTCTTTTAAAGTCTAAAGGGATAAAGAAAATGTTTAAAAAGTCTCAGAAAAAATTTTGATGTCAAAAAAGTCCCAAAGAGTTGTTAAAAACCACATATGAAGATGAAATTGTTAATAAAACCTTTTTGATATCATAATTTTTTTGAAGAGTTTTTTGATATTTTCTTAATTCCTTAAATTTTAAAAGGGATTTTCCCTTAATAAAAGCTTTGTCTTAGGGTTTTTGAAACCCATCTGGAAGATGCTAAGCTGACAGGGGGAACTTAAATTTTATCAAACACCCTTATTTTTGCCAGAAATTATTCTACATTAAAACTTAGATTTTGCCATAAGTTTACCAAACACCCCCAATGCTTGTTTGAATTAGCGGTAGAAACTGTTTTTCCAATGTATTTTACGGTATACATGGTAAATTTTTTAAAAGAATTCTTTCTTGATTTGCATGAACGTATTCTAACGCCAACTCAAATATTTCTGCCTTATAGTCGTATAAATGATGCACCTTGAAGTAAACTATAATTATTTGCCTCGCAGTGACAGCAAAAGCTTAAAATACACTCATGGCAAAGCCACAAATAATATTGGATGAGCCTGTTTGATTGAATTGAGTTGGCATTAAAGAAACACTTTCACGTAAATCAAAATAAAACTCATCTCATAAACTTATCTAGTATATGGTAAATGGAAAAGTAACTTCTACCGTTAATTTAAACAGGTACATCAAGATGTGCATCTAGAACCATGAACTATTTTAAAGTTGCAATAAACACCCTAAAATATTTAAAGTGGTTCAATTTCACCCCTCTACTAACACTGTTAAAAAGGGACATTCTTCCATAAAAAAAACACACCTTGTCTGAATTAAACAAAGGAAAAATTCTTTTAAAGTCTAAGGGGATAAAGAAAATGTTAAAAAAGTCTCAGAAAAAATTTTGATGTCAAAAAAGTCCCAAAGAGTTGTTAAAAGCCACAGATGAAGATGAAATTATTAATAAAACCTTTTTGATATCATAATTTTTTTGAGGAGTTTTTTGATATTTTCTTAATTCCTTAAATTTTAAAAGGGATTTTCCCTTAATAAAAGCTTTGTCTTAGGGTTTTTGAAACCCATCTGGAAGATGCTAAGCCGACAGGGGGAACTTAAATTTTATCAAAGTAGAAAATGCCAATCATGAAGTCTAAGAATTAAACAAAAAGAGGAAAAAGAAGAAATTTGGG
Organism: Acacia pycnantha; assembly: GCA_025563575.1. Taxonomy (NCBI): domain Eukaryota; kingdom Viridiplantae; phylum Streptophyta; class Magnoliopsida; order Fabales; family Fabaceae; genus Acacia; species Acacia pycnantha. The sequence goes on along the minus strand of JAMWYP010000030.1, from coordinate 5,481,889 downwards.
GATTCCAGTTTCGCGTCATAAAAAACAGGCCCTTGTATTAGAGCTTAATTGCTTAAGAGTTTTAACAGTGTTAGTGGAAGCCACTTTAAAAAAAGAAAAGAAAAGAAAAAAAAGAAACAGATGGAATTTTAATTTGATTTCGTGTGAGTACTGATTAAATAAAATGGCCGTGTGTCAGGTGGGAGAATGTCCGCTGTAACAGTTTTAACAGTGTTAGTGGAAACCACTTTAAAAAACAGTGTTAGTGACTCTGTGACTGTGCTCTGGTATTGACTGATCTCATCGATTAGTCTCCTTTCTCAACAAAAAAAAAACAGTGTTAGTGGAAGCCACTTTAAATACTTCCACTCCTAAATACTTTGAAGTGTTTGTTGCATCTCTAAAAATAATTCGGGTGGTGGACGCACCTTTACCCCAAAACCTTTCCTTCATAATCTTGATTATGACATAATAATTAAGATATATTCCCTGACATAATTATGACGACTTTCATTTCACACTTACCATTTGGCTCCGGCTGATGCTTCGACCCAGTCCCTGAGAAATGGGCTCGCTTCAACCCATAATATTATTGCCTTTAGAAGGTCACAAATGATAAAATCTTTAAAGCAAGCATAAAATTCCCATTATTAGAGAGAATTTTAATTCCATTTTGTTTATTTCAACAGTTTCATATCGCAAATTTATAAACATTATATGAATCCTGTACATTTTACAAATTTTCTTAACAAAGTCTATATGTTAGTGTGTCATTGTGCTTAGGATAGAACCTGCTTCTTATAAAAAAAAAGGATAGAACCTGCTTTGGCTTTTAATGCTCTCATTGCTCATAACCGTATTACCCAAGATTCTCTTGTTACGACATTGCCATACAAGGCAGCATATAGTGGAGAAAAATTCACTCCACCCCTCCTTCACCCTACCATTTTGACGGTTTAGGTTCAGCCTCATCCAGGTCTCTAAATCAGCGTGCAAAAAACGATGCATAAAAATGAGATCAACAACTTCTACCCATATAGCTTCTGGGCAATCTCGAAGGATGTGAAGAAGGTTCTTCATCCAGAATCTCTCTTCGTTCGTGAGTAATTTGTTATGAAGAGCTAGTCACATGAATGTCTTGCACCGAGGTATGGTATGAAGCTTCCAGATACGCTGCCATAGTGTGTCACTCACAGCAGGTTCTTGTTCAATAGCTTGGTAAGCCGTCTTAACACTGAACTCTCTATGCCAATCATGTCTCCATCTAATCGTGTGATTATCAGGATCGATGATGGTTCCTTCAACAACTAATCCCCACGCTTTCTTGATCCCGGACCAAGTATTAGATCTATCCTGGCCTAGTACTCTATGCTTTATAAGGTTCCATCCTAGCTTAGCCGTGCCTATATGCTTGGTTCTGGCTTTTAATATGTTTCGAACCGAGCCCACCATTTTTCTTAGTCTTATAAATCATGTCCCAAGCCACTAAGTGTGTTTTCCTTTTCTCCTCCTTGGAGCCCCATAAAAAGTCATGATTCTGCTTCTCAATATCTTTACAAGTACCACTCGGTAGGAAAGGAGTTTGCATGGTATAGCCTGGGATATAGTGGATGTAACAGAGGATACCGAAGTTGATCTTCCGGCTAGAGATAACAAATGCACCTTCCAGCCTGAAAGTCGCTTTCAAACCTTATCAACCACAGCTTGATAGCTTCCTTTAGTAGCCCTTTCAAGATGAAGAGGGACACCAAGATATTTACCCAGATCCAGAGTAACTTGAAAGCACAGAGTGTGACACGATTCTGTCCGTTTAGGCTATGTTTGGTTGGAGGTGAAGGAGGGAGGGGAGGTGTCTCTCCCTAGTGTGAAAAGTCAGATATGCCCATAATGTGACATGTTTTCAAAGTTAATATGCGGAAAACGATTTAAAAAGCTATGTAATTTTTAAATTTTCCCATGGGTAATTTGGTCAAAAATTTTCCTCCCCTCCCCTTAAACCAAACATAGGCTAGTGTGGTTGGACTTTATGGGCTTTTTGTGCCTATAGATTCTTGTAAGAGAACCTTTTCCAATTTCCTTCCTCTTATCCTTATTATAAGATACTATTAATTAACAATTCTCACAAACCAATAAATGCAATTAAAATTATTAAATTTATCCTAAAATTTCAGTAATTTCCAATATTATCTTTACTAATTGCATTAAACTCTAATATCATATTAATTATTACTTCCAACCACTACTTTTGTTAATTATGGCATACATGGAAAAAAATATTTAACTTTCTTTAGAAACAAGCAAGTGTCTTATAGAAAAGATCAAATACACTTGTTAGTTGATGCCTTATAATAACGACTAAAAGGAGTAATTTAGTAAGTAGTGTTCTGATTTAATAATTTTGTATATGCGTCTCATAAATTTGTGTGGTATAGGCCTTGTTGTTAGCTTAGATTATTTATTTTTGCAACCCTACTAATTTAAAGACTAGCTTAGTGTCATTTTTTCTATCTTGAATATGGGGTGTTTTTTTTTTTTTTTGGCTGGAAATATGGTTTTGTTCATACATTATGATAGGTTGGATTAGTGAGGATTTTAAAAAAGATATTTATAATTTCAATTATAAGGGATTTTCAAAACAAATTTAACTAAAAAGTGGAGGAGAATTAAAAAATAAAAATTATTATTTAAGACGATAATCTTGGGTGACTCATGCTCGTGTCTTAGAAGAGCTTGACTCGTGGCTGAATTTCAACCCAAAATTTAGATACAAAAGTATTTTGCAACAAAATAAATATTAATAGTCATCCTAGTATTCTATTTCCAGTATTTAATATTTTTTTTAAAAAGGAAAATTAATCTTTTTGTCCTATAGTTTTGACTAAATTATAACTCAGTTCCTACACTTTGACTCGGTGCAATTCAGTCTTTATAGTTTTGATTTGGTTGCAAAACAATTTCTAAATTTTAATTCATTGCAACTCAGTTCCTATAATTTTGACCATTTTATAATTTAGTCCCTAGCCTTTATTCTAAAACACAAAGACTAAATTATAAAATAGTCAAAACCATATGGACTGATTTACAGTGCATCAACTTAGTCCTGAGTCAAAACTATAAGAATTGAGTTGCATTGAGTCAAAATGTAAGGACTGAATTACATCTTGGTCAAAACTATAGGCATCAAAAGATTAATTTTCTCAAAAAATAAGGCTCTAAAATACACATAACTCGCCTGAACTTTAAGATTGTTGCACACAGCCACCCTGAACTTCAAAAATTTAAAACCAACACCCCTTATCTTTAGAGTTTTGACCATTAGCCCCCTACTGTTAAAAACACAGTTAGATTTAACAGTATATGCCATGTCAGAATTAAAAATAACAAGTTGCAAAGACACATGGTAGATGACGTGGAATTGTGTGGTCTAGGAAATAATAATAAATCGAAATCGAAATTACCATCATCACCGAAGCCGTATTTCCGGGCCTCCTTTTGCGGATTTCCTGAAATGTGGAAAAATTTACGAGATCATCATCTTCCTTTAAAATCCCATTTGGTAAGCATCCCATTTCCATTAATTTTGTTATTGTTTTCATCTTCTCCAGAATGAATGGATTTTTGTGTTAAAAAACCAAATACAATGTCGAAGGGAACACTCTCCATCATTGATCTGCCAGTACCATGAACTATATTGGGTAGAAAGTGGATATTTTCATTTTTGGTAGGCCCACGTTGTTAGTATATAGGTGTCGTAGAGACAATTTGTTTTATCAGACGAACACCTTTTATCATTTGGTAATTCATGATTTATATATTTAAACACATTTTATCTTTATCATATTTATGATGTCTCGCCTATATTTTACGGTTAATATGAGTTTAAAAATAAAAGCTCTAGGAATAGAACATGTGTTTACTCGATAATCTGTGATAGAGATCATGATTATGGGAACTCGAAGATACTATATGTACCTATCACCTGAAACCTATTTCTAGTCTTGAATTACCAAGAAATGGCAGTGGCAATCTCAATAAGACTAGTACGACTTTATGTACTTGTATAGAGATACAAGGTAGGGATCTCATGGAATGCAGACACGGTGATGCCTTAGCTAATGTTGTGGGTGGATTTGTTAGAGAACATATAGCACTGAACTAACCCGCTAAGAGACTCCACAAGGATTCATTTTAGAGAGTATAATTGGATTTGTAATGTATCTCATCATTTGGTAGTGCAGGTCGTCCTAGACCAACGCTGTCCGCCTAAAAAATTGGGAGAAATTGTATTCTTGGGTATAACTTGAATATATGAGTATAGATAGACATGCCGAAAAGACTCACAATCCTCTACAAGGGATTAGTCGTTCACAAGACCGGTACGTAGGGCTTGAATGCACTACTACAAAAAGTAAATTTAACGACACCCAATTAACGTCCGTTTTTTTGAAAACAGAAGTTAAAAAGGAGGCGGTGACATTTTTGAAATTTTGTCTTAACATTTAACGACTGTTTCAAGAAAAACAGTCTTAAAAAAAGACACCCAATTAACGTTCGTTTTTTTGAAAACAGAAGTTAAAAGGGAGGCGGTGGCATTTTTGGAATTTTGTCTTAACATTTAACGACTGTTTCAAGAAAAACAGTTTAAAAAAAAGAGATTACACAACTATTTCTAAGAAACAGTCATTAAATTTATTCAAATAATAGAGAACCGACGGCGGAAAACACAACTTTATAAACAACAAATACAACCAAAAAGGTGCCTGCGTAAATACATTTTGATTCTCCCGCCATTGTTTTCTATTATTTGGTGTTGTTTTCTCTCTTTCTAATTTGTCATTTTTACTTCTTGCTAGGTCGAACCGCAGAGCAGTCTTCATCATCCATTAACTCTCGATCACTTCTTCACTCCAAGCCCTAATCCTCTCTTCAAGCTCATTCTTGTTCATGCTCGACCTCCTGCTATTCCCATTCTTCACCTAATTGATTCTTGATTCTGATTTTTCTCATCGATTCTACTTTCTTCTGTTTTTGAATTTGTGGATAGTGATATGTAATTGCATTGTTCGCAGGAAATAATGATGTTTTTCCCCCTGTTTTTGCAGCTTGAAAAGAACGGCTGCACAAATTGTTGAAAAGGCCAAAGAGCTTTGGCATTTTGGAGTTTGGACTACTCTGAATGTCAATTTTCATATGAAAAAGATAGTAAGTCCATGTTTTCTCTTCTCTTGGTTTTTACTATACCATTTTATAGTTTAACATAGCAGAAGTTAACACTGACAATTTTAAGATGTATCCACATCTTTTTTACAGGGCGTAGATGTTGTCTTTATGGAATTTGTTGATGTTGTCTTCTTCTTCTTATTACTGTTGTTATTATCTTTGGCTTTTCCAATTTTCCCGTTGGAATGCTTTTCTGCCACTGCTCATCAATTTGAAAAAAAACATATAACGACTGCTATTTTAAAAACAGTTATTGGAGATACAACGACTGTTTTAAAAAAAACAGTGGTTGTAAGTCAAACTTTTAACGACCATTACATTTACGACCGTTTGAAAACAGTCGTCTAAGTATATTAAAAATGGACGTTAAAAATGTATTTTGTAGTAGTGATGACTTCTAATTGACTTGGGGATCTATGCATATTAAGCGATCATGAAGAGTCATGATCCGTCTTAGAGTCAATAGAAGAAGATTCCTAGTTCTGTGAAAAGCTACATTTAGTCAACCAAGAGAGATGATACTCTATCCTTGCTCTCGACTAAATGTGAACAACAATGTGAGTGATGATGTCGGCACGATATCCAGATTAGAAAGGTAGATCACTTGATCAACTCGATTAGTTCTGGGGCCGCAGTCCGCAGAGCATTGTTAGTGTCTTATGTGGTCATTAAATAAATTAGACATATTAAAGGAGTTTAATTGGTCCAAGTTTATCTATGTCAGTGACTAATTGGCCTAATAGGTCACACACTAAGATTGTTTTTGATTGCTTAATTTAACAAGTTTGTGTCAATAATTGTTATTGAGCTTTGTCAAGACTATTGATGTAAATGGGTTGGAGTTAGACTCCAAGCCCAATTATATATGGCACCACATTTGGTCGTTTTAGTGAGAAATTAGTTTCCTCACTAATATGCCTAAATGTATTAGAATGCCCAATAGGGTCTTCGACTAATTTGTGTCAATAATTGTTATTGAGCTTTGTCAAGACTATTGATGTAAATGGGTTGGAGTTAGACTCCAAGCCTAATTATATATGGCGCCACATTTGGTCATTTTAGTGAGAAATTAGTTTCCTCACTAATATGCCTAAATGTATTAGAATGCCCAATAGGGTCTTCGACTAATTTGAATTTGAGAAATTTAAATTCGAAATTTAAATTCAAGAGGTTAGATAATTAAGGATAATTTTGAATTATCCAAAGAGGATTGTGTTAGTCCTGGCTATCACCCAAGGAGGGGCGGTGAATTGGGTGTCTGATAAAACTTTAAATAACTTCAAAAATCTTTTTGCAACTTATGAAAGTAGTTTGTATGATAGAAGTAATTTATAAATTGATAGTCAATCATTCAAACATATATGCTGAAAATATAAGAGTTTAGGGAAGAGAATATGCAAACTGAGATTTATATTGGTTCGGCCAATCCTTGACCTATGTCTAGTCCCCAAGCTCTACTTGAGATTTTCAATCTACTATCTCCTTGTTTAACCGGGCACAAGAGAAAAAGCCTTTACAACCTCACAAGTTTAGTCAGGCACTTGTGCAGCCTTTACAATCTCTTATCGAGATACTCCCCTCAATCAGTTACACACTTTATACTCGAAGTTATCCTCTCTCACTAGGATACACTCCCCCTTACAAGTGTAAACTGATAACTCAATCTCCAAGTCCCACAACTTGAGATTCTTAAAATGATTTAATAATAACAAATGTTCTCTTTAACAGAGAAGATGAATAAACACTGAAGTACAATACAAATAATCTCACTCTCTAATATAAACTATATGATCATTGAGATAATCAGAGAGTAGGTGTATGTGTATATCAGAGTATTGACATTTTGAAGATGTAAGCTCGTGTCTCCAACATCTTCTATCTTTGAATGCTTTTCCTTTTATAGTTGATGATGAACATTGAGCAATTCTTCCAAGTTTGAATATGATCGTTGTGAGCGTATATGACCGTTGGAATTATTCGACCGTTGGAGAATATTACCGTTGGAGCTTCTGATGTAATCATCCACCTTCTCATAATCTGATGTTAATATTTTGTTTGATCATCTAAAACTTGCTAAGAAACATAATTAATAGCATTGAGAAGTATAGAAAGAAGAAATTAATTGATAACAGTCATTTTTGAATTCTCGGAGACGTTGCTGCTACTGTGTACTCCGTTGACTCGAGGTGGACTTGTTGCTTCGAGGTAAAAACCTCTCTCAAAATTTCTAACTCTCTGCCTTCACTTAGACTCAAGGTGAAACTTCTGGCTCGAGGCAAAATCCTCAATGTGTCAATCTCTCGGGTTGGTCATTGACTCGAGGTACGCTTGTTGGCTCGAGTCAATTTCCAATTGATCACTTAGCTTCTGAAGATTCTTCAACTCGAGGTAGAAAACAGTGGCTCGAGTCTAAGTCCAGACTTGAGGTAGCAATCTTGGCTCGAGTCAGATGAGATAAAACATTTTGAATCATTTTTGAAAGCCATCTTCGTGGCTCGAGGTGATAAGTGTAGACTCGAGGTAAGAACTCATCAAAACTTGGTTGCTTTACAAAATCTTGTGAAACACTGAGTCTAGATTCATATGAAATTGGTTTCACTTCATTTGGTTGTGTATAGTGTGAGCTATATCCAGGAAACCAAACCTATTCTGAAATGGTTCCATAATTTCAAGTGTCAACTTTCGAAGATCATAACTCCCTGGTCTGAACTCCAATTTGGTTGGTTCAACTCTTGATGGATTTCATTTTGAGTCTAATTTCAAATGGCACTGGTTTCAGATCAATTGGATTTGTATATTGTGAGATATACTCAAAAAATCGAAGGTTGGTCAGCAGTGTGACGTTAATTGATGTACCAACTTGTGAAATTCATATATCTCTCATCTCAACTCCTTTGGTCTTGAAAATTTTTCAAAATGGTGCATTGAAAGTCTAGTTTCATAAAAATTTTGTTTCATCTCAATCCGATCTCTGGTTTGAGAGATATCATCGAATTACCAGATGTCGCCCCGCTAAAATGTGAAACAGAGGTGACCAGAGTGCTGAAAAGCACTATTAACTTGAGGTAAAACAATGTTCACCTCGAGGTTCAAGCCAACTCGTACCAGATGCCAAAAACACTGTAGAAACCATTCTAACTCGAGGCTAGACCTCCTGGCTCGAGTTAATTCATCCCAAAGCTTGATTTTGCTTATTTTAACTCCGATTTGAGCCATTCCAACTTCCATATCATCGTGGAGACTTGTAGAATCAATCTAAAAACTTGTATAATGATTTTCTCATTCCATTTGGCAAGTTCTTCTTTCTTTCCTCTTCTCTTGATCATTCTCCACAATTCAATTCTTTCGTTATGCTCTTCTTTTCTCTTCATCATTCTCCATAATTGAATTCTTTCTTTCTATTCTTCTCTTGATCATTTTCATAATTTAATTCTTCAATATCTCCTCTTCTTCTTGATTATTCCCAAAATACTTTTATAACTTCTTGCTTCCTTGACATTCTCTGCAATTTCTTCTTTCTGTAATCGTATCTCCTTCTTGATTAATTTCTATAATTTAACTTGGACTAATCTATATTAAATACATAGCAGTTAATTAGTCAATGTATTAGGAGATAAATATATCATACAATCGTTTTGCTCTTAATAATGACATCTATATAAGACATCATCAAAACTAATCATATCTAACAGATTGAATAATACTTCTTGGAATAATTAATTGTTCAAGAAACACTTCTTGCAATAACTAATTGTTCAAGAAAAGGCACACCTCTTGGAATAATTAATTGTTCAAGAAAAGACATAATTCTTGGAATAATTAATTATTAAAGAAAAGTCACAACTTTTCTTTAAATGAAAAGATGTGACTTTTGGGCTTTTTTCCCAATGTGCCCCTAATTAAATAAATATTTACCAAAATACCCCTGTTTTGAAACTATTTCCCAATATACCCCTGTCAGAAAACTATTTCTCAATGTGCCCCTGTGTTAGTCGACTAAATCCATGGTTTAGTCGACTAAATCGCGGGGCCAAATTTTTTTTTTGCAGCCCCCGACATCTAGTCGACTAAAACTTAGTTTTAGTCGACTAAACTCATTTAGTCGACTAAAAAACCCATTTAGTCGACTAAATCATTAAAAAAAAAGTTCAAACTTCAGAAGGCCATAACTTCTGGCTCGGGAGTCTGAATCAAGCGATTCTTTTTTTGATTCCACCTAACTTTTTGAGATCTATGCACTGATATAAAAATTATCTTCAGATTTAATGAAGAAAGGAGGAAAAACAAGTGATTCTTTAATTATATATATATATATATATATATATATATATATATATATATATATATAGTTTTCTTTATTATTATTATATATAATTAATTAATCATTATTTCTAATATTATTATCTAATAATAATTAATTGATCTTATTTTAGATTTTAATATCTTTATTTTTCTACCATGTATTTGGTAGAAAATCAGGACACTCAACACAATAAACAATTAAAAATAAATAACTTAATCCTTCTTATCGTGGAATCAACAACGCACGGAAATCGGCGACATGAACCACGTAGAGAAAAAGTCAAGGTTATTAACTTCAACAAAACTAACAATTCATTAAATATATATCATGGGCTTTTTTCCCAATTTGCTATATTTAATGAATTGTTAGTATTGTTAGCATTTTAATTTGTTTTACCGAATCATTGGTTAGTGATATTAGTAATCCTAGATATTAGCTATGATCCTAGATTTTAGCTAGATTGACTACCGTGCTATCATAACATATGATCTCATGCATAATTTCCAAACACCGTTATTCCCCTAAAATCAAGCCCCACAAATTTAGTGTCGATATTTTTCCTATTTGTCTTTTCTTTTAAAATCCATATTATTAATGGAGAGAAAATCTCAATTTTGAATATATTGTATTTTGAAAATCCAAGATTAATTGTTACGTTGAAATTCAAAGTTTACCAAATACATGGTAGAAAAATAAAGATATTAAAATCTAAAATAAGATCAATTAATTATTATTAGATAATAATATTAGAAATAATGATTAATTAATTTTACAATAAATATCTCTCCATTAAATATAATTAATTTCCTCACAAAACCCTAGGATTGGTACCATCATTTCCCCTCTATCTTATCTTTATTGTACCGGATATATTATATGATCTACTAAAAAAGAAAATATCAAATAAAAGAAAACTATATTTTATATATATATATATATAAAGAATCACTTGATTATATTTAATGAATTGTTGGTATTTTCTGCGCAATAAAGAATCACTTTTTTCCTTATTTCTTCATTAAATCTGAAGATAATTTTTATATCAGTGCATAGATCTCAAAAATTTAGGTGGAATCAAAAAAAGAATCGCTTGATTCAGACTCCCGAGCCAGAAGTTATGGCCTTCTGAAGTTTGAACTTTTTTTTTAATGATTTAGTCGACTAAATGGGTTTTTTAGTCGACTAAATGGGTTTAGTCGACTAAAACTAAGTTTTAGTCGACTAGATGTCGGGGGCTGCAAAAAAAAATTTGGCCCCGCGATTTAGTCGACTAAACCATGGATTTAGTCGACTAACACAGGGGTACATTGGGAAATAGTTTTCTGACAGGGGTATATTGAGAAATAGTTTCAAAACAAGGGCATTTTGGTAAATAGTTATTTAATTAGGGGCACATTGGGAAAAAAGCCTGACTTTTGGTACTTGACTTTACATTACATGAAAGGAGGTGATTTTTTAGTAACTCTCTTTCATGAAAGGAGGCAACTTTTAGTGCCTATAAAAGGGGGTGATCAAGGGATAAGCAAATACACCAACTTCTTCAAGAAAGCTTGCTCGCAATCTAGCATTATATTGAGAATGCTAGTCTTGGCCGCCCACTCCAATCCTGCATTGTTGTGCCTTACCTAACCTCAAGACGCCATTATATGGTCTTGAAAAGATAAACCCAAACACTTGAAGGGTCCACCTTGCCATTGCCTAGCAAGCATCCAAGGAGAAGGAGCATTTAATAAGAAGGAATTCTTGTTGTAATCAAGAGGTACGTAATTGTGTGGATCAACATTAGAGGATCAGATATCATACACTTTGAAATCTTTAAGTGATCAAAGGTAATCCTAAACCCCTCTTCGTGTTTTAAGAGTAGATCCTGAATATGATTCATGCATGAAGATCGTAAAGAATTATGGGTTCCGTAATGATTAATAAAATTTTTGTTTTTCTACCTCATGAACAAGTCGCTTGAGGTATTTAACCAACACATGTTGAAACATTATATGAATCCGGCCTGTACATTTTACAAATTTTCTTAACAAAGTCTATATGTTAGTGTGTCATTGTGCTCAGGATAGAACCTGCTTTGGCTTTAATGCTCTCAATGCTCGTAACCGTATTATCGAAGATTCTCTTGTTACTTGGTAGAGCATATAGTGGAGAAAAATTCACTCCACCCCTCCTTCACCCTACCATTTTGACGTTTTAGGTTCAGCCTCATCCAGGTCTCTAAATCAGCGTGCCTAAAACGATGCATAAAAATGGGATCAACCACTTCTACCCATATAGCTTCTTTGTTTCTGGGCAATCTCGAAGGATGTGAAGAAGGTTCTTGGTCCAGAATCTCTCTTCGTTCGTGAGTAATTTGTTATGAAGAGCTAGCCACATGAATGTCTTGCACCGAGGCAGGGGCGAACCCATGAATTTTACTAACAGGGGTGAACATAAAAAATATTAGATCATAAATAAAAGTACTTGAAATATGATACAGACCTAATATACAAAAAATTGAAAGAAATCTATTACAGAAATTAAGATTACTTTATTTGACTTTTACTCTACGTGTTTTTATATTGTTAAACTCATCTATAATTGAATCCGTGCTAAAACTCAAAACTTACTCAAAATCCTAACCCTAAAATTTTCTCTAATCGGTATAAAAGTAGTATCATTAGAAAGATTAAATCATATATAATAAATTTCATGAAGAAAATTTAATGAAAAGAAGTAATTTTAAGTACCTTATTGATTCTTAAAATTTGTCGTAAGCTGTTGAAAAAAATGGTGGATGAGCCGCCAGAGAGAGGAAGAAGGGGTGAACGAGTTTTCGGAAAAGATCAAAACATTGGGGATATATTAAAGGTTGGGCCCACCTCTTTATTCTTTTCTTAATATATATCAAAGCCAGTGAGATGCAATATGTGATGTTTATATTTCAGTTATTATATATTATATGAAAGCAAACGGAATGGTTGGACGCTTGGACTGATTTTTATTTTTTAAAAAAAAATTAGGGGGAGTGGGGTCCATGACCCCGCCCTGTGTCCGCCCCTGCACCGAGGTATGGTATGAAGCTTCCATAGAAAACCATGATTCTGCTTCTCAATATCTTCACAAGTACTTACCACTTTTTTTTTTTTTTGATAAGAAAAAGTTTTGGAGGGGTTCGACATCAGTCCCCCACCAAGGCCAGGGCACGGTCCCGGGCTCTATGAGCACTTACTGGGGACTTACGAGATCGCCTACCAAAGGAGTCCCAGCGATGGCAAAGGGGATCGAACCCACGACCCAAGGGCCTAGTCCTGGATCCCTTACCATCTATGCCAACTCACATTGGCACAAGTACGTACCACTTGGTAATAAAGCAGTTTGCATGGTATAGCTAGCTAGCCTGGGATAGTGGATGTAACAGAGGATACCAAAGTTGATCTTCCGGCTAGAGATAACAAATGCACCTTCCAGCTTGAAATTAAGTCGCTTTCAAACCTTATCAACCATAGCTTGATAGCTTCCTTTTGTAGCCCTCTCATGATGAAGAGGTGCACCTTGATACACTACAAAAAAAACCTTGTTTTGCGGCGGACTTTTTTCGTCGCAAAACGGGCATTTTTCGTCACAAAAATGGTTTGCGGCGGAATTTGCGGCGGAAAATAGTCCGTCGCAAAAAATCTCCTCGCAACCATTTTTGCGAGGGAAAAAAAGTTCCCTCGCAAAACTCAAGATTTTGCGATGGAACTTTTTTCCCTCGCAAAATTTAGGAATTTGCGAGGGAAAGGCTTTTCCCTCGCAAAATCCAGGATTTTGTGAGGGACTTGTTTTCCCTCGCAAAATACATAAAAAATATATAAAAATGTAGAAAATAAAAAGACTTGTATATCATAAAAATAGATTGTAATTATCATAAGAGTTTACATATCAAAAACAAAATATTACAAATTATAATGCAGTTGTAAGGCATAGAAGTTATGGGAAGATTGAGCTCCTTCATCTTCTCCAGAAATCCCTCGGCTTTTCGATCATCAATTCTTTGCGATATAGCTTAAAAGGGCACCATAACAAAGGTGATTTCTTGTGATTCGGAAGATCAACAAAGTAACTTTCAAGCAATTGTAACACCTAGTCTTGATCATATTCCTCTTAGTCATGGTTTCTGATAGCTGTAATATAAGAGAATAAGAGCCATTTTCCATTAGACGTAGCACAAATTCACATGTTGCAAACTATGGCATCCAAATTCACACATGAATAGTTTTTCTTATTTGCTTCCTATAATGGCAATTAATTATAGCAAAATTTGGTAATAAATGGATCGTGAATCTATACAACTCATCACATGAATCTTCAAAGAACTGTTTCAAAGTGAAACATCTAACTTTAAAAAATTCACCATCTTGATGGGAATCAAGTTCTTTACCAATCATGGCAATGGTATTATACATGTGCAACACAACCAATTTGTATGCGCAGAATGTTTGGCTTGCCACTACTATCATAATTCCTAACCTACCCATTGATAGATTGTTCCCTAACTATGAGTACTTCTGTAATACCCGGATATTTATCTGGAATATTATAAATAAAAGTTGGATATTTCTGATAAGTGAAATTTCAATCTCCGGTCTTGTATAAATACAGTCAATTTTCTAAGTAGAATTTCTGTAAGAAATTAGAGAGTTTGAGGGCCAAAGTGCCAAAATGACCAAAATGCCCCTAGAAAGGGTAATTAACTTAGAAAATTTATGGAAAAATCCTAAAAGACAGTTAAATGACCAAGTGAGTTAGGAGAGTATATAATCTCTAATTATTGTAATTTTATAAATTATGAAATTGGAGAAATTGTTGGAAAATACTCAAAAAGAAGTAAAAGACCAAAATACCCTTGTAATTATGGAATAATGCAAGAGGCATGAAAATACTAATGTTAATACAAGTGTATGAAGGTAATGAGGCATAGAAATTAAGAAAATTATCAACAAGTGATAATGAAGTAATTAAGTAATATTGGACTAATTACTTAAGCATAAACAGAGGAAATTCAGTAATAATTATGTGAAGCTCAAAAATTAGTGAAAATTAGTGGAATATTAGTAAAAATGTATTTACTAATTAATTGGAAATTTCTATGAAAAATCATTGAGTTTAGGTATTTTTAAGCCTAAATACAAGAATGGACCAATTAGGGATTTTTGTGGAATTTTTGGGAAAAAGTAAATAAATAAATGATAAATTAATTAATTAAAAAAATAAATATTTATTAATATAATTAAAAGGCCAACCGAAATTTGGGCCAAATAAAAAGAAAAAAAAATGAAAAATGAAATAGAAAACAAGTTGGCAAGTTGCAACATTAAAATAATAATATAATTAATTAAAGTAAAATATGTGAATAGTAATTTTAAAATTAGGAAACGGATCCTATCTAGAGATCTAGGAATAGGAATCCCAAGGTCAAGGTAAAATGTTGATCGGTGAGTTTTTACCTTCAAGTGACCTCTTCCGGAAGTTAATTAGAAGTAGTTTGTGCTTTTTCCTAATAAAACAAAATAGGGAAAAATGCCTATAGGCATATTTTTGAAATAAGGAAAATAAATTCTAACTCAACATTTAGGAATGGGTTTGAATTTATTTAGACATATTTGGAATCAGTGAATTATTTCCAAGAGATTGGTTATTCGAAAACGAATTCCGACACGGACGCGTTCGGACACGTTTTCGAGAAAACTTCAACTGGACAGGTTGGAGGCCTATATGGAATCAAAATTTAGGTTAACTTGGACATTTCTACTAAGTGAGAACATGTCTTCAAAGTTGTAAATCCAGAATTTTGAGATTTTTCCGAAATTACGCGAATCGGGTACCGATCGGGGAAAACTAGTGGGCCAGGGCATAAAGTAACAATTTTGGAAATTCCCACCTTGTCCCTTCAAAACCCTATAAATACCCCCTCCTTCATAATTCTCACACCTTTTCTTCCTTCTCTTGGCCGAAATTTTTGGTTGAGAAAGAAGAGAAAGGAGCTCTGGGGAATTGTGCAATGGCCCTCGTAGAATTGTCCTGGAAAGTCTTCAACGGGTAAGTCTTTCGGTCTTTAGTTTTTAGTTTAGTAGTTAGTAGAATTGTTAGTTAGATTTAGAAAGTAGGTGACAAGATTCCTACAAATGTTTTAGAGCCTTGTTTGCGTTGAAAAATATGCAGAGGTGTAAACATAGTAGGGATCGAGTCATTGAAAAGTTGTAGTTTTATAGCTCTTTCACAAGTAGGTGTTATAATGCTAGAATAGCCTTTAAATTTTCAAGTATGATTGGGTATCATATGGGAGGGCTATTTTAGTAATTATTTTCGAAAATCATAGTTGCGTCGAAGTTCTGGCAAAATTTCGGGAAGAAAATTTGTCAGAGTAACGAAGTGCTGGCGAAATTCCGCCGATTAGGGGTAGAAGGGCGAAATGGTAATTTTTACCTAAAATGCCAGATATTGTGTCAAATCACTAATGGAAGTGATATTACTCTTATAGGATATCGAATCTCGATTTGCTGCCGTCACGCTGTTTGAAGTTCACGTTTTTCCGTGAAAGTACGTTTTCCGCCGGTAGTACCTAACGTTGCCAACGAAGGTACGGACGCGTACTGTAACACTAATCTTGTGCTTCTTAAATGCATATATGTCTTGGATATGTCATAGACCGTTATACAGACAGTTTTAAACGGGTTATGTTTGGAATGCCGTTATGTTTTCCTAGCGCTGAGGACACGAGTGTTTATCGTGGCACTGGTGAATAGTGCAGGCTGTTGTTGTTATTTACCTTATGGGGCTTTACATATTGCTCTATTCAATGCGTTGAATTGAATCTCACCGTAGCTTCGTGTCAGGAGGACCACGGTTCGTGGATCGAGGCAAATACCCAAAGTAGGCGTGCAGCTGAAGATTTATCTATCTTATCGCTTCGTTTCTTTCGTTATTTCCTTTCTAAACCTTAGGATTACTGTAATCATTACAATGTTACACAATGGTTGATGTTTTGGCTAAGAATCCAATTACTCTTTCGCTCTATTGCTCTACTCTGATTGTTTGTTTGAAAAAAAAAAAAATTTCCGCATTTCAAACATGGGATGTTACAACTTCTTTCGAACATAACACAAAAATTGTATTGTATACCAGATCAAACAACAGATATTGGGCAGATAACAAGAAAGAATGTTCTGAATTATTAGAAAAAGGATTAATAAGGCCAAGCTATAGCCCACATTCTGATGTTAATTAGATCACATTTATGCTGCAATAGTAAATTTAGAAAATACTTAAGAGTCCAAGATGAAATTGTTGGAATATCCAGGACAACAATGCATTCATGGAGAGAGTAAGGCATTTTGAAACACCTCCACAACAGCTATTATTGCCCGTGTCAAACCAGTTCCTGTTTCCATTGAACAAGCGTCTAATTATTGAAGACTCCATACTTCCTCTTTGTCCTGAATGAATAGATAGAGTGACATGTAAATGATCACTAAAATAATACTTATCAAATCACGATTCAAATGGTGAAACAAAGTCTATTTTTCAATCATGAATTGTAAATAGCGTCAGATCATACAATTCAGAGCCACAATGGGAAAAAATTAAAATATTATGATAATTATGATCATAAAAGATGCTCAAATAATGTAATGGTGTTGTCTGTCAACCATAAATACAAGAAAAATGACAAAACCTGCAAACAATTTTTCAAAACCAAACAATTAAACCAAACAAAGAAAGATATGAAAGAAAACAAGAACAGTAAGTAAGCCCCTCCACAAAGAAATGGAGATCTCTGCATAGTCAAGCCCCCAGAACAGATTTGTCATTCTGTGACTTCTTTCTTACGAAGCTAAGTAGTCTTGCTATTCACGATACAATTTCCTTTAGAAGCGCTTGCATAGCTTCAGATACACCAGCAGTTCGCTCCCTGTAAGTTAAGTAACTAAGAAATCACCAACTAACAGAGACGTATGCTACACTCAGCTATAGAATCTAGACACGAATTCTGGATTCCTCCATGATGGAAGGACAAAGAAGGTAAATCCATTCTGTAAAGCAAATGAAACCTTGTTCCAAGCTTGAATCAGATTCACCTAGCAAGCCACGATCTCACTCAACGTCATCCTATTTCAACTTTAACCCCGCAAAAACCCTTAATCAACTTTAAAAGCAAAATTTTACTGGAAAAAGTGAACTAGTAACCTAACCTAATCCCAGTGCAAAATTCTTTGAAATACTTCCATATCAGCTTCAAGTTGCAGGCAGCAATATTATTTCATTCAGTTCTCATGATAACCAAGTAGAAACAAGCCGATACAGAGCAATCCAGAAAATTAAGAACTGGTATTCATGCCATTCAGAGATTAGCCAAGCCAGCAATGTAATATACTAATCCTAAACCCAACCACATCAATTCAAGCCTATGTTAAACATGCTTCAACACTTAATCAGAACCACAGAGGCATCAATCGACTGCTCCATCAAACTAAACTCTAATCTAACCAAACACAGCTCACAAAAAATGGAGAAAGGCATGAGATTTACCTCAGGAATGAAGAACAATATCAGACTACAAACTCAGGTGAGCTAGAGATGTGCAGGCAGCACCCAGGGACCAAGAATCAAACTCTGTTCCTCGAGCAGAAAAATCAAAGTGAGACACAGAGGACACCACGCACGACTCGAGCAAGGAAACAGAGCTGAGAGACGAGCTTAGAGTTGCAGAACAGAGAGGGATTTTGAACCGGACCAGCTTCAGCCAACCACCACCGTCGGCCTTCCACAGGTCGCCATAGTGCACGAGTTTGGGAAGCAGGGGAGAGTCATGGCGAATGGGGAGGAGGAAGAGGCAAGAGTGACGGATACGGTGTGGAGGAAGACCGTCGGACAGGGAGGCGTGAGCGATTCGAAGGGAAGGTAGCGGCGTAGTGGAGCTATGGCGAGATGAAGGTGGATCTGGTTCGATGGAGGATCTGCCGAGGGAGGCCGATGGTGAGAAGGAAGGGAAAACGGCGATGAACGAAGAAGAAGGGGAAGGACGTCGGTGAAGAAGGAAGGAGAAGGATGCTGGATGAGGTGAGAGCTCTGGTTCACCGATGGAAGGAAGGAGCTGCAGGTTGAACAAGGCGCTGAGAACGCGATTTGGAGATTAGGGTTGAAGATTGGGAATTGATGGGTGAAATTACATTTGGGTTTTTGCGAGGGAATAATGGTTCTCTCGCAAAAGTCACTAAAAATCACTCATCTTTGTTCACAAAAATCATTCATTTTTGCGAGGGAACAATGGTTCCCTCGCAAACGTCACTAATTTTTGCGAGGGAAATAAAAGTTCCCTCACAAAAATCATATATTTTGCGAGGGAAAAATTTTTCCCTCGCAAATTAACCCAAATTTGCGAGGGAAAAATAATTCCCTCGCAAAGTGACCCAATTTTGCGAGGGAAATTTTTTCCCTCGCAAATTCCGCCGCAAATCTGCATTTTTCCAGTAGTGATATTTTCCTAGATTCGGAGTAACTTGAAAGCCCAGAGTGTGACACTATTTCGTCCGTCTAGTATGGTTGACATTCTTGGAGATGAATACCCGGGTTTTATATGCATTCGCCTTTAACCCAGACGCCTCACAAAAACGATCAAGGCAACTCTTTACATCCAAAACCTGATGCAAAGATGCTTCCACAAAACAATATCATCAGTAAGAAAATAAGTGAGAAATAAAAGGTCCATTCTTACATAAATTAATTGGTCTA
Source organism: Acacia pycnantha (assembly GCA_025563575.1). Classification (NCBI taxonomy): domain Eukaryota; kingdom Viridiplantae; phylum Streptophyta; class Magnoliopsida; order Fabales; family Fabaceae; genus Acacia; species Acacia pycnantha. Next base: position 5,462,631 of record JAMWYP010000030.1, on the reverse strand, counting down.
GCTACTTGCTCCATTGCCAATTTGTTCCTGAATTAAATGCCTCAATTTCTCCCTTCAGATTACAAAAAGATAAGGTGAGAGTGGGTTTCCTTGTCTCTCTCTCTCTCTCACACACACAGAGATAATTGAACCTGCTTTCTCTCCACACACAGACACACACACAGATAATTGAACCTGCTTTAGTAAAAGTATAACATTTTAAAATTCAAGATTTCTCTGTAAGACCTATTTATCCTTTCCATTTATTAACAGATTTTTTAAGGTTTCCCAAATTCAAATGGTATTTTATTGACATTTTCCTAAATATCTTTGAGTGCAAAAATTACACATAAGCATTTCAAAATAGTAAAAAAAATGTCACGGCGGTTAACTTCAGTTATTTTTGTGTGTGGGGCCACGTTGTGGTCTAAATATAAAAATGGCTCACATTTGTACCAAATTCAATTTTTCCGGCGTCAGACCCATAACTATATATACCATATTAAACAATATACATATATGATTGTTGTGGTATAAATATAAAAATGGCACACTTTGTTGTATATAGAAAGTGGTGTCGACATGCTGATGATATATAGCCATTAAGATGCAGGGATACAGATGAACCCAGAGGCAATCAAAGCCATTCGTGGACGGAGGATCGAGGGAATGTGATCATTATGTCTTCATTTTGCTTCTTCTCTCTTCTGACCTCCTTTTTTTGTTTCTATATATTTGACTTTTCTCTCTCTTTTCACATGTAAAGGATTGGAATTTTGGATCTCTAGCCACATTCTGCCCTTTAAGTATCTTAACTTTAGGTGACTTTATTGTTATTGTTATTATTGAGATGACATATTTAGCCTATTTTAATAATTTTTTATTAATCAAATCGAATATATTTGTATTATTCATATTTTCCAAATATATTTGATTAAATTATGTGTAATTATTCCATATTTTAGAATAAAATCTAATATATACTAAATACACTCTCATATATTTTTACCTGCTAGTTGATATCTACTTTATATATATGTTATTAAAAGAGAAGTATATTATTAACGGGAGTTGAGCCTGACAAAATATGCTACTCCCTTACAATATGATAGATCAATGTTTGACAGTATTTTGAACATGATAAAAAGCAATAAAAGAGAAGTATATTTGTATATATTGCAGTAAAGAGGTTCCTTTTTGCCGTGATGATCCATAAATATATTATGTATCATACTCTCTCTCTCTCTGATCCTTAATATATAACATATTTAGAAAGTTGATCTTGGTCTTAAATATAAAAAATATTTTTCATATTTACCATTTTTTTCATAATTTACCCCTATTGATGCTCCCCAAACTATAATATAATCAATTGGATAAAAGAGAAGGAAGGAATTAAAGAAAAATGACTAGGATATACAAGAAAATACTTGTTATATTAATTAATTTTTTTAATTTAATCAAATTAAGCAAATATATCTTATATTAAAAGTAGAAGAAAATATATTCCTGATTAATTGATGTTTGATGGGACGAAATAAAATTAATGGAGAAAAATTATGAGGGCGTGGTGCCCATAGAAAATATTTAATAACATTGGACCTTATGATGACATCAGAAGAATAAGGGGTATTTTAGTAAAATCAACGTCTTTCATTCAGGATATAGGTGAACCACCATCGACAACTAATAATGAATATAGAAAAGGTTTTGACCTAACGGTGAGAAGAAGATCGAAGCAAGCAGCAGATAGAGAGATAGAGAGAGAGAGATGGCCATGAGAAGTATAGTATATATGATGAGCAGTGTAATTCTGAGAAAGTGTGTGCAAGTTTACAATGAATGTTCTTATCTCTTTACCGATGTGGCTTTCCTTTTGGTGTCTTCACTGAGATTTTCTGGTCTGATTTTCCGGCAAAGTTCAGTGGTTCCTGTCCAGAGGTACTATCGTCACTTTTCACCATAAACGATCATTAGGCATGATCGCTAATTACGTTATACGCTTCTGCTATGCATAATTAATTATCAACATTTCATATATATGTAACATTATATTAATAATCTTCTGATGATCGAGACTTGTCTTTCATGCTCGATTTGTTTTCAAGTTTATATATTCTCTTGGAATTGGGATGCTTAGAGAAATTAAGTTGCACAGTAAAGTTTTGGTTACATTATGTCAGAAGATCTCCATATCAGTACTTAAGGCTCTGATCAGTTGCACCGTTTTTTTTTTTTTTTGGCCCCAAAAAGAAGTCACTGCATATTACTCACACTAACAGTCAAAGAAAACGTAAGCCTCTGAAAATCTGTGTCTTGCTAGAAAGGAGCCACCACGATGTGGCCGGCCGGCCGGCCAGCAGGCCTAAAGACCACCGGAGCAAGATACTTGTGCAAACCACACCAGACAACATTTCTCTATACTAATTGTTTGAATCAACAGACACTAATTAATTGGTTCTATATATCACTGTGCTCAATCATGAATCACCTGAGCTACCCAATCCCAATCTAACTCTTTGTGAGATTAATTGTTTATAGTATTATCTGGTATCTAGTTCGGGATTCGTGGCTTCCTCTTTCAATACAAGCGTCTTCTCTGGGATTCGAATCCAAGATCCAGAGGGATCTAATAGGCCTTACACCGTTAGACAAACTTATGTTGGTTATGTGAGATTAAGTAGTTACACCATCAATAAACAATTCTTTGTTAAAAAAAAGGTAAATAAAATTGTTGGTTCTAACAGTTTTTATCGAATTTTGGTTTTAATCTTTCTAGTTTCATAAGGAGTTAATATAAGTTTAATTAATATCGGTTAGTATGGGGACCAAAAGTTTTGATTTGGCCGGGTTTATATACTTTGAACAAATTCTAGTTTTAGTTCTTTTTATGGTATTAACTAGTTAACACCATTAGATTCAAACTAAGTCTTTATAAAATTATAAGGACTAAAAACCACAAATTGAAACTAATAATTATAGTTATCAAAACTGTAAGCATCATCAATAGAATTAACTCTTATTAAAAACATGGATATATAAATTATGTTTTATATTTTTCTTTTGTTTATTCTTTCTATGTTCTATATATATCCTAAGATGTCAATTAACAAGAAGTGAGTTACTTCAAACTAAGAAGTAGTAAGAAGTGAGTCCCCACTCATATAGGTTCGTAACTTATGAATAATGTTATATCCTATAACTTCTATATCTTTCATTCATAAATTGTAAATAATACAACTTCTATCAAGCTTTATGTAAAATATACGATTATTGTACTTTTTATTGGTATTTGGTTTTTGAGTACGTGGCTGTCCCTTACAATACAAATAACCCCTCTAGCTAGGATTTGAATCTGAGACCCAGAGGGATCTAATGGGGCCTTACATTGTTAGATTAATTCTATATTGATTATGTGAGATTAAGTTGTTACACCATAATAAACTAATTCTTTGTAAAAAAATGTTGATGTCATTGTTGGGCGTAGCAGTTTTGATCAAATCTTAGTTTAGTCCTTTTAGTTTCACAAGGAGTTAATATAAGTTTAATATCGCTTAGTATAGGGACCAAAAGTTTTGGTTTGTTTGCGTTCATGTAGTACTGTTAACAAATTCTAGTTTTAGTTCTTATGCTTAATGATATGGTATTAACTAGTTAACACCATTAGACTTAAACTAAGTCTTTATGAAATCATATAATAAGGACTACAAACCACAAATTGAAACTAATAATTAAAGGGATCAAAACCACAATTTGATAAAAAATGTAAGCATCATCAATGGAATTAAATCTTAAAAAAATGGATATATAAATTATGTTTTATATTTTTCTTATGTTTATTCTTTCTATATTCTATATATATCCTAAGATGTCAAACAAGAATTGGGTTACTTCAAACTAAGAAGTAGTAAGAAGTGAGTCTCAACTCATATAGGTGCATAACTTATTAATAATGTTATACCCTATAACTTCTATATCTATCATTCATAAATTGTAAAATAATACAACTTCTATCAAGCTCTATGGAAAATATATGATTATTGTAATTTTATTGATATCCAGTTTTGGGGTTTGTGGCTGCTTCTCCTTACACAAGTGATTCCTCTGAGATTTGAACCCGAGATTTAGAGGGATCTAATGGAGCCTTACACCATTAGACCAACTCTATGTTGGTTAATTCACACTATTATTTTCCCACCTCAAGATATTTGTATTTAGATATATAGATAATTTTAATTTATTTTACATATCAAACCCCTCATAAAATTAATAATTTATACTCTTTTAAAAGGGCCAGCCCTGTTGGGTCAAAGGCCTACAGGGCTGGCTCTTTTAGGCCCGTATGTTTTTTTTTAAATTATTTATATGATAATAATATTATTTATTTTTTATACTTTGTTAATAATGTTGCAAATATTTAGTTGTTATCATTTTTTTAGAATTAAGTTTCATAAGAATATCTTGTATTAAGAATCCTAAAAATTAAAAACTTATAAAAGATATTTCTTGTTATATTTCATAAGTATTCTCACTAATTTTGTATTTTTTGACTTATTTTCTAGTGATTGTTTTGTTCATATCTTGTGTTGTTTATTTTGTTGACCACTTATATTTTTCAAGACATATTTATAAGAAGTATTTTTAATTTTGTTAAGTCTTCTCATTAATTATTTGCAATTGTGGTATGTGGACAATAGTTTACCTTTGATTATGACTTAGTGACTGTATTTGTTTATTGCATGATGTGTATTGTTTAGACTTTAATGTTGACAACATTTATTTGTTAAATTAGAATTTTAATTTTGTAATTTACTAATTATATTTCTTTGGAAAAAAATGGAGGAAAAATAATTAAAATTTAGAAAAATGGCTTCGGGCCCTGTAGGGTTGGCCTTGGCACGTACGCTCATGTAGAGCTGGGAATCAGGGCCGGCCCGGCCCGACAGGGCCTGGGCCCGACAGGGCCTGGGCCCGACAGGGCTGGCCCTACAGGGCCTGAAGTAAGGAAAACATCTGTTTTTCAAAGCCCGGCCCGATAGTACCAGGGCCAGGGCCGGCCCTACAGGGCCTGAAAATTACTATTCTAAATTTTAACTATTTTTCCTTCGATTTTTTTCAAATAAATATAATTAGTAAATTGCAACAATTAAAGTTCTAATCCATTAAATAAATGTTATCAACATTAATATCTAAACAATATAAATCATTCAACAAATAAACACATTTATTAATTCGTAATAAAAAACAAATAAACACAAAGAATATGTTTTTTATTTTATTTTTCAAAAAATATTAAACAAAGGAATTCCTTTGTGTATGCCCACGAAAAAATGTCTTTCTCTCTTGTAATTTTGTGTGTGTTGCAGATTCCTTCGATTCAAGCATGATTTTACTGACAGGTAAAAATAATTATACTTATTTTACAGAAAATATATTTATAATTTATTACTTATATAATATTGTAATACCAAAGTATGTGTTTATTTAATATGAAAACATCCCTTCTTTAATATTTATAATAACTAATTATGTGTTTTAATACAAAATAATAATAAACATAAAAAAGGATTATAGTTTAAACTAAAAAAATGTAAGTAATTACAAATAAATACATTTATTAAGTGGAAGTCTAGGTAATTAAATTGTTTTAAAAAAAATTGCTACAGTAAAACGGGCCGGCCCGATTAAGCCCGAGGCCCTGCAGGGCCAATTTCAAAATTCTGACCTATTTTTCAAGCCCGAGCCCTACAGGGCCAGGGCTTAAACGGGCCGGCCCGATGGGCTTGGCCCGATTTCCCGGCTCTACGCTCATGGGCCGGGCCTATGTTTTTCTTACCCGGACAAAAAATGGCCGGCTCTAATTCCCAACTCTAGGATGATCCTTCTTGGGTATAGTGCATGTTTGAATTGGTATTAAAAAAACATGTTTAGACAAGTCAAGATAAAACTTTTCTCACACATTTACCTCATAAATTGCAAATCACATTGAAAAAGCAACTTCTACCGTTAATGGGGTACTATGGACTCAATCTCATTGGGGTTAGCTCATAGAGACTGAATAAACTTGTAAGTTGTAAACCATATGCTCCACCACCTATCATTGACTTTGATAAAACAAAGCGTTAAACCCATCCGGACCTGGACCTGGTGACTTCAATGCACCCATATTAAATACAGCTTTTGTTTGATTTCTTCATTTGACAAAGCACATCCCAGAACATTCAAATCTGCCATCTCAATGTATGGGTAAGTGACACTACATTCAAGCGAGTTCCTTACGCGTAGCTCTTCCTAGAAAAGCGAAGAGAAGAAAGATACTGTCATACCCTTAATTTGCTCAACATCATACACCCAATCATCACTTTCCGCCTTCAGAGGCCCTATAAATTTTTTCTTTCGCCGACCATTCTCTCGAGAATGAGAATATCTCGTATTTTTATCACCATTTATTGTCCATTCACTTCTTGCTTTTTGTGCCCATAATATAGATTCTTGTAAGAGAACCTCTTCCAATTCATTCCAAAGTTGTACTTACAATTTTTCAAGCTCGGAACTGAGGCCAAATCTAGCTTCAACTCTGGTACCTAATTCCTTGTAATCTACCCAGAATTTTCTTCTTAATTACGTGTTGTAGTAAAACCTAAAACCTGTTTATTCCAATTACACATGCCGCTGTGAACTGAGTTAGATTATTCGTCCATTTCAAATCATTTTGCCAATTATTCGTCACAAACGGAGTAAATCTATCATCCAAAGCCCAAGCAGCATGAACCGAAAAGGCCTCTTGGGACGTGAAGAAAAACTAGTGCCCTCTAACTGTAGTAGATCGAAGTGATCTTTGATCACTCTTGTACTAATGCAGATGTTTTATAGCAGCATTCGGAAAATCCTCTTGCTACTTAGTTGTCCCCAAAATTCTATCTAACCTGATTTCCACACCTGTCCGCTTCCACGTAAACGGAGGGCCCATCAAACCCATATCATTCAACCAACTTCCTCCACAAAACTACAAAACTCCCGATCTGGTCCCCTAGTAGACTCAATAGAATGGCGTTCTTGGGTGGTGAGTGTGGCATTAAAATCACCTCCTAAGCACCAAGCTTCTTGAACAAAGTAGCTCAACTGGATCAGGCTTCCCCAGAGAGTACGTCGCTGGGTCACGTTCGGACTAGCATACACAAAAGTCATTTCCTAAACCTGTAATGCATGGTTAGTAATGCGCATGTGAACATATTGGTTAGACACATCCATATATAATATCCACCTGCCTAAATTTCTCTGACCAAAGACACCAAATACCTCCTCTAAAACCTTCAGCATCGATCCACGAGCTTCATATTTCTAAAATCCAACTTAGACGTGATTGTGTTAGCTTTCGCACCACTGAATCTAGTTTCAAACAAAGCAACAAAATCTAGAGCATGAAATTGTACCAAGTCACGAATTAGGATGGGGAAAGATCTCGCTCCTGCCCCTCTAACGTTACAAAGTAAGCAATTCATGGGGAAACATCTTGTTGCATTGGCATACAGCGCAATATAGCGGACAAAACCGTTTGGGCATAGCATACTAATATAAATTACGAGTCTTGGGTTATACAACAGGAGTTACCCTACAGAGTTCATAGTACTGTAATCCAAATATATAGCGGTTCCATACCGCCTAAAATCCTCATGCAGTAATGTGAAAGTTAAACAACAGAAAAGCGATCCCAACTAATGGCCAAGTCTACGTCCATTACTTGCCCGTGTCTATTGCGCCTTGTCCTTAGAGTCCTATCCTCTATCATGTTCACATCCTGACCTTTTGGAGAATGTCCCAGGGTAACAATCAACCTCACATACATACCTCACATACATAGTATAAATATCACATGATAATTAATTATATATAGAAAACAATCCACGACAGCATGTAAAACAATAAGGGATCACTTAAGGATCATATATCACAAGTTATATGCATTAATAATTGTGTATAGAGCACAAAACACATAAAGCAACAATTGCAAATACATCACATGTCACAAATCATATGCAACAACTGCAAGTACCAGATCCATCTCATCTAAAACCACATCGTTGGGTATTCAATTGGGCAACAACCCATATCATCCGGGCAACAAACCATGTCCCTGGGCAAAGACCCCTTTCACCTGGCCCATGCAAGTGGGGCTTTTCTCAAATGTGATTCAAACAAACATACACCATCATACACAACCATACACAGTATGTGAGAGTTAGAGTACCTGGTTGCTTATCAATAACATATGTCTCAAAATTTTCGGTTTCGGAAAATCGGTATTTTGGGTGGAATTGAACATTCACTTAAAATTCGCTATTTCATTCCACCAAATATACTTACATCATACAAGGAATTTTTCTAAGCGAATTTAGGAAATTTCACTATCCCTCTGAACATCCAAATGAATAATAGATATATCCTCAGAATTTCCATTTTTAGCACTCTTTGGAATCTCTCTCTTCTCGCCGGAAACGGTCCCCAATGAAGCGACGCTACATGTTGTGTATAGCTAGAAATATAACTCGGTGTTATCTCAGGCTGTTTCTCGGTATACTTGGTTACTGGAGATACCTTCGGTTGCTGTCCTCTGACTCCACTACACTCAGCTTGATCACTGTTCTGCAATGAGCATTGCTCCTTACATTGACCGTACTTCCCATAATGAAAACACACTAGATGCAAGCCTTCATATTCAAATCGACAATCTTCACCAAAATGATCAAACCCTGGCAATAAAGGCTTTTGGAGATTAATCTCAACACACATTCGTGCAAAACCTCCTTTCTCTGAAAACACCGTAGTACGAACAATTTTTAACGTATTTCCAATCATATTACGTACCCAGCCGCCGAATAGACTCAATGTTCTACAATTCAGCGGGTTGATTCAGTATCCGAACCCAAAATGCTATCTTCTTCTGATTATCCGCTTTCCAGGGGTTAAAGTTCGGCCTCCAAGGTTAAAATAACAAATAATGGTCCGCAATCATCCAAGCCACACTACCCTCCACCACTCCCACCACCATCTTTACTCTACCTCTCATGCTTACCGCCACCTCTTCCTCTATCACCCACCGTTCTCCTGTCGCTCTCTCTCATTTTCTCCGTCCTCCTAATGATATTTTATCAAACAAGGAGACGAAAATTTAACATGTTTATTCTTTCACTTTTGGCCATCAATAATTTGTAGTATTTAATGAGACAACTCAGCCCTAATAATTACTATTTATATATAATTGAATTTTTAATAGAGGCACCCATTAATTTATGGGTAAATCATTTCTGCATTTACTGCAGAAAAACTTTTCTGCAACAGACAAAAACGACGCAGTTTACTCCCTCATAATTAAGTGATTTCACACACACAGCCCACTAAAGTTCTCTTCCTTTGTACATTAATGCCTATTACATCATCTTCCCTTCTATGTATATTTAAAATAGCAACCTTCCTCGCTGCTTCTCTCCAAGTTGCTTCTCTCTCTCCCCCTACAAACTGCAGCCGCCACGACCCCACAAATAGTCACAGCCCATGGCTCCACAACGGAGCACCCAGTAGTGATGGCAGCGAACCCACCGAGCAAACCATTTCAGACGTCCATCACGAGGTAAGTAGAGTTGAGGAGGTAGGTGCTATCCACAGCGAAGGTGGTGTCGGAAAACTTGTTGGTGACGACAGTGAATCTGTCACAGATGAAGCTGGCAGCGGCATTGGTTGTGTTGCTGCCAAATAATTGGGCTAGTTGTGCCGCCGGGCATTCTGGCAAAGCCATGTTGAGTGAATCTAAGTCAAACCTATGGCGAGAAAATAATCACTGAGAGAAAAGGAGGGGGAGAGAGAGAAGCAACTTGGAGAGAAGCAGTGAGGAAGGTTGTTGTTTTAAATATACATAGAAGGGAAGATGATGTAAAGAAGAGAACTTTAGTGGGCTGAAATCACTTAATTATGAGGGAGTAAACTGCGTCGTTTTTGTTAGCTGCAGAAAAGTTTTTCTGTAGTAAATGTAGAAATGATTTCCCCTTAATTTATATGTCAAATGTTAAAAGATTCAAGAAATGTAAAACACCTCTAACGTTTTCCATATAAACAAATTTGAGAGATTACTCTCTCCCCGATCCTTTTTATAAGTAATTTTTTTCCTAATTGTATAAAATGAATTCTCGGTTAAAAATAATAAATGTCAAAAAAGTCATGTCTTATCCAAATATACCCCTTCTTATCAAAAGAGTAAAGGAGGGAGCTAGGATGAGTAAACATATGAGAGAGAATTAGTAATAAATGATTGAATGTGTAACATCCCATCTTAAAAGCGGAATTTTTTTTTTTATTCAGAGTAGAGCAATGGAGCGAAAGAGTAATTGATTCATAGTCAAAACATCAACCATTGTGTAACATTGTAATGATTACAGTAATCCTAAGATTCAGAAATAAGATAACAGAAAGAAACAGAAAGCGATAAAGTAAAGATAGGCTTCGGCTGCACGTCTACTCCGGATGCTTGCCCCGATCTCCGAACTGTGGTCCTCCTGACCCTGAAGCTACAGCTGAGATTCAATTCACCATATTGAATCTCAGGTAACGGTTAACCTCATACCCAAACAATACAGTATATAGACAACAGATATTCTAGAGCTAATACAACAGTATATCATCACAAAAGCACACAAAGAGATGCATGATCATTATGCCGACAAAACATAAGCAACAAGCAATATGTAAGCCCCACAATGTAAAACAATAACAGCTGCACTATTCACCAGTGCCACGATGTACAGTCGTGTCCTCAGCGCTAGGAAAACATAACGGTATTATCAAAACTATAACCCGTGTAAAACTGTCTGTATAACGGTCTACGAACGTATCTTTGATATATATGCATTTAAGAAGTACGAGATTAGTGTTACAGTACGCGTCCGTACCTTCGTTTGCGACGTTAGGTACTACCGGCGGAAAACGTACTTTTACGGAAAAACGTGAACTTCAAACAATGGTTCGTCGTCAGCAAGCGGCAGCAAATGAGAGATTCTAATATCCTATAAGAATAATATCACTTCTATTGGTGATTTGACATTATAACTGGCATTTTAGGTAAAAATTACCATTGTGCCCTTCTACCCCTAATTGGCGGAATTTTCGCAGCACTTCGTTACTCTGACTAATTTTCTTCCCAAAATTTCGCCAGAACTTCGACGCCATTTTGATTTTCGAAAATAAAGACTAAAATAGCCCTCCCATATGATATCCAATCATACTTGAAAAATTAAAGGCTATTCTAGCATTACAACCCCTACTTTTGAAAGAACTACAAAAGCTTCAACTATTCGGAGACTCGATCCCTACTATGTTTTTACCTCTTCAAGCATATTTTTCAATGCAATGAGGCCTAAAAACAAGAATAGGAATTTCATCCCCTACTTCCTAAATCTAACTAACAATTCTACCAACTACTGAACTAAAAACTATAACTTAAAAGCTAAAGACCGAAAGACTTACCCGTTGAAGACTTCTGCAGAATTTTCCCCAGAGCTTCTCTCTCTTGTTTCTCCCTCTAGATTTCGGCTAGAAGAAGTGAAAATGGTGTGAAAATGAAGAGAAGGGGGGGTATTTATAGACAAATGTGCAGGATTTCGGCCGTCGGATCAACTTTGTGAGAATCGATATGGACCGTCCAAAGTAACTTTTTCAAAAAGTTTTCTCTTCTCCCTCCTTCTTCTTGGCTGACCTGCCACCTTGCTTAGGTGGCATCCATTGGCCAATGGGAGGTGGCCACGTGTCACCTTCCAGAAGCCTTCGGATGAATTTCTCCGATCGGTACCCGATTTTCGTAATTTCGGAAAAATCTCAAAATTCTGAATCCATAACTCTGAATATCTTCTCTTCCTCATCAACAATATCTAATTTAACTTAGATTTTGATTTCAGACAGGGTTCCAACTGTCCTATATTGAGTTAGAATTTATTTTCTTCATATCCAAAAATGTGCCTATCTGCATTTTTCCCTATTTCGTCTTATTAGGAAAATGCACAAACGGACTCGGAATTAACTTCTGGAAGAGGTCACTTAAAGGTAAAAACTCACTGATCAATATTTTACCCTGACTTTGGAATTCCTATTCCTAGATCTCTAGATAGGATCCGTTTCCATATTTTTAAATTACTATTCATGACATTCAATTATATTATAAAATAATAACATGTGCTTAATTGAAACATATAATATGATATTAATTCTTCATTCCTATCTTCATTTTTCCTTGGGCAATTCGGCTGGCCCTCTTTTAATTTCAATAAATATTTATTTTTTATTTAATTAATTATTTAATGATTTATTTATTTAATTTTTCCAAAAATTCCACCAAAAATCCCTAATTGGTCCATTCTTGTATTTAGGCCTAAAAATACCTAAACTCAACTATTTTTCACAAAAATTTCCAATTAATTAGTAAATATATTTTTACTAATATTCCACTAATTTCTACTAATTTTTGAGCTTCCCATAATTATTACTGAATTTCCTTTGCTTATGCTTAAGTAATTAGCCATTAATTACTTAATTACTCTTTTAACCATAGTTGGTAATTTTCTTAATTAGAATGTCTCATCTCCTCATAGATTTTATACTGACATCTCTGTCTCCATGTCCTCTGCAATATTATATAATTTACAAGGGTATTTTGGTCATTTTAATATTTTATGAGCATCTTTTCTCATTTTTTCCAAGTTTGTAATTTATTAAATTACCGTAATTAGAGATAATATACTCTTTTAATTCAATTGATCATTTTACTGCCTTTCAGGATTTTCCATAAATTTTCTAGTTAATTACCCTTTGTAGGGGCATTTTGGTCATTTTGGCACTTTGGCCCATAAACTCCCTAATTTCATGCAGAAATTCTACTTAGAAAATAGGCTATGATCACACGAGTTTAGAGATCAAAACTTTGCTTATCAGAAATATCCAATTTATTTATAATATTCCAGATAATAAAAATCCGGGTATTACAGAATGAAAGAGAATTAATGGTTCATTAATATAAATATATGTATTTATTAGGGTAAAAAAGAAAAAAAAAAGTAGTTTAAAGTATTTATAAGGACCAAACATTCTCTCTGTTTTTTTTTTACTAGACAAACAATCTCTTTTTTTTATCAATTCTAAAGTATTCCATAAATCAGAGGGAATAACAACAACGATTGGCGACCAAAGAGGAGAGCCAGCAGACAAGGAACTGAAAACAGGAAAACAAACAAAGAGAGAAACAAAGAGAGAAAAAACAACCGACAACAGAGAGAGAAAACAGAAAAAACAACAAATGCAAAAAGCGAGGAGAGGGGAACAGGTGATCATCCAGGGTCGATAGGACGGAACCGTAGAGGCACACAATGAAGCGTTTGCCTGATGTTCTTCAAGTCTTCATCCAGGGCTGAAAACAAAGGAGGTAAGGGCATGGTTACCCACCCAATGGGGCACACCTCCTTATCAGAAAGAGCAGCTAGTTGGTGAGCTGCTTGGTTCCCCTTGCAAGGAGTAAAACGGACCGTAAAACTGGATTCTGACTTGAATAACTCCAGAATATCTTCAATGATGCCTCGGGTTTGCCATTCTCCGAGAAGAGGATCACCTATATCCATGCAATGCACAAGGGTTTGGCAATCAGATTCAAAAATAGTATTCTTATTTCCCAGGTCTTGAGCGATCATTAGGGCACGCTTCATAGCTAGTGCTTCAGTCATTAAGGCTGAAATTGATTTGATTTTATCAACAAAAGCCCATCTCATACTACCCCAGTGATCTCTACATAAAATACCAATAGAAGCTCGTTTGGTTTGTGCATGAAAAGCTCCATCAATGTTGATCTTTAGAAACGCCTCAGGAGGCAGCTCCCACACAACAGTTGGACTTTGCGCTCTCGCTGAAGCATTCACCAAGGGTACCGATGGGTGAGCATTACAAAAATCAGTCATGGCCTGCGATGCTCTCCTAATTACAGCAGTGGGATCAGGCGTAGTAGTATTAAAAAGAGCAAAGTTCCTCTCTTTCCAGATATGCCAGAGTAGCCAGCAGATGTATTCAATATTGGAGTCTGTAAAGGCACTTTTTTCCTGCAATAAATCAATCCACCATCTTTGAAAGCTTTGGGTCTGGGTCGGTGAGAGTTTGAGGGATAGTGGGCTCCCAAACCAGACGCTTCTTACCCATGGACATTTAAAGAAGAGGTGTTCCATCGATTCATTCTTCTCTTTGCAAATAGTACACAAGGGGTCAGTACTCCTCTTCCTTCGGGTGAGTGCTTCATTTGTGGCAATCGCATTAGTAAGCAATCTCTAGATAAAATTCACGATCATTGGCGTAACTTTCACCTTCCACGTTTGGTTCCATTGGGCGCTGTTAAGGGTTACCGAAGGACCAGCAGTGGGAGTGTTGGGGAGCGATTTTGATTTGACCAGTTGGTGCCCAAGTTTGACCGAGTAGGCCCCATTCTTTGCCAAGGCCCAAACTAATTTATCTTCAACTGGGGTCCGAGGTAAGGGGATGAGAGAGATGGCTGCACCTTCTTGGTTGTCAATAAGATTACATAGTGGGGTAATGTCCCATGTACGGAGCTCATGTGAAATAAGCGTAGCCACCTTTTGGTTGGATTTTTTTTGGGATTCATTTACAGGTTGCGACCGCTTTTTCGGGAGAGAGGGGATCCAACTATCTTGCCATAACCGTGCAGATTGACCATCTCCAATTTGCCAACACAACTCTTCTTTAATGAAATCTCGTCCATCCAGAATGCTTGACCAGCACCAAGAGGCTCTGTGACCTTTGGCTGCATCAAGAAAGGAGCACTTAGGGAAATAGAGGCCTTTCAGGATCCTTGCCCACAAGTCATTGGGATGTTGTAGAAGACGCCAAGCTGTTTTTGCAAGAAGGGCATCATTAAATTTGGAAAATCTCGGAAACCCATGCCCCCTTCTGCTTTAGCTTGCGTTAGCTTATTCCATGCTACCCAATGGGTTTTGTTCTGACCCCCCCACCAGAAGTTAGCCACCAAGCTATTGAGATCTTTGCAGGTTTTGGCCGGGAATCTGAAGCACGTCATGGGATATACAGGGATAGCGTTGATGACTGCTTTAATCATGACTTCACGCCCTGCAAAAGAGAGATGTCTACTACTCCAGCTTAAGACCTTTTTGCTTACTTTATCCCGAACATATGCAAGAGCCTGGTATTTTGTCTTTCCCCAAACACTCGGAATACCCAAGTATTTGCCTTGGTCAAAGCTTTCTTCAATACCTAGAATACCACAGATGTGGCCTCTCACTGACTGTGGGGTGTTTTCTGAGAAAATGATGCTGGACTTCTCCAAGTTTGCAAGTTGTCCTGAGGCCGTGCAGTAGCTCACTAGGATCTCTGCCAGCACTTGACAATTTCGCACCTCTGCATTCATGAAAAACAAGGCATCATCTGCAAAGAAGTTATGAGATATTACTGGGTAGGAGGTGTTTAATTTGATTCCTAGGAGCCTTCCCTGAGAGATAGCATTATTAATCATACAAGAAAGTGCTTCTAGTGACAAGATAAACAGATAGGGAGATAAGGGATCGCCCTGACGAAGCCCTCTTCCTGGGCTAATAGAGGCAATTTTTTCACCTGCAATACAGAGGTTAAGGTGAACTGTTTCCACACAAGTCATAATAAGATCAACCCATTTGACAGAGAAACCAAATTTCAAAAGCACCTGTCTAAGAAAATCCCACTCCACTCTATCATAAGCCTTACTCATATCCATTTTTAAGGCAAATTCAAATTTGTTTCCAGATTTCTTTCTCCTTAAATAATGAAAAACCTCATGGGCTATGATAATGTTATCCTGAATTAGGCGACCGGGCACAAAAGCCCCTTGGTTGGGGTTAATACACTTATCCAGACAACACTTCATCCTATTGGCCAACACTTTAGAGATGATTTTATATGAGAAATTACAAAGGCCAATAGGACGAAAGTGGGATACCGCCTCAGGCTTGTCTATCTTAGGAATGAGAGTAACATTTGTGCCATTAATATCAGTAAGGGGGAGACTTTGTTCAAAGAAATTTTTTACCATATTAACAATTGTGTCACCCACCTCGTCCCAAGAAAATTGGTAGAATTTACCTGGGAAGCCGTCCGGACCGGGGGCCTTAGAGCCCCCTAACTCAAAAACCGCAACTCTGATTTCCTCCCTTGTTACAGGTCTAAGAAGAGCCTTATTTGTATTCTCATCAATTGTAGTAGGGATTGAATCAAGAACATTAGAGAATTGCCGGGGACCTGATGGTAAGAAGAGATCAGTGAAAAAAGTAGTAAACAGATTATTTATAATGTTTTTATCTCTAGTCCACACTCCATTCTCATCTTTTATGCTCAGGATAGCGTTCCTTCTTCTCCGGGTAAGAGTTGAGATATGGAAAAACTTTGAGTTTTTGTCTCCGGATGTGAGCCAGGCTATACGTGAACGTTGCCACCAATAATTTTCCTCTTGATCCATCAGATCCTCAATTCGCCTAAGAATTGATGTTTCTTCCTGCTTACTTGCCTCAGTTTGGTAGCCCTGTTGCACATTGGAAAGATTAATTCTTAATAAATCAATCTTTTTCCTGTTAGGGAAATTATTTTTGCTCCAATTTATTAGATCTTTCCTGCAATTATTTAGATGGGAGGCGAAATGAATAATGGCATTATTGGTACAAGTGACACCCACTTCCCAACTATCATGAACCACTTGCTTATAATCAGTATGACCAGTCCAATAATCCTCAAACCTGAATGGTTTAATTTTATTAGAAGAGACATAATTAAAATTAACAAACAAGAGGTGGTGATCAGAACCCATGGGATCAATATGAAAAACTTGAACAAAAGGGAAATTGTGGCAGAAAGTATCATTGCCCATAGCCCAGTCAATTCTCTCTTTGATAGTAGCATCCCCCTGTCTGCGATTGCACCAAGTAAACCACGATCCATTGTATCCTAGGTCAATAAGTGCACAGTCAGCAATGAATTTTTGAAAGTTGAGAATTTTCCTTATTGATCTAGGATTTCTGCCTTGTTTCTCCTGGTGAGAAGTGGTATCATTGAAGTCTCCCAAACAAATCCAGCTCTCAACCCTGCAAGTTGCAAATTTAGTAACATTTTCATAAACTAGAAGGCGGTCATGTTATGTAGGGGGACCATAAACAAATGAGATATATTGGGGGAACTCCACAGCCGGGTGTAAAACAGAAGTATGGACAACATTGCTAGAGGAAGAGAGGATGTTGACAATAGTGGCACTATCCCAAAACAGTGCAAGACCCCCACTCAACCCCGTAGGGTCCACAATCCATTCTTCCTCGAATCCACACCGCCTCCTGATCTTGGTAACATAACTACGTTTCTTTTTTGTCTCTATGAGGAAGACAATATGGGGTTTTTGTTTATTACAAATTTCTTTTAAGAATTTAACTGTCATGGGAACCCCTAACCCCTGACAGTTCCAAGATAGAAGACTCATGGCGAACCGATGGTTGCTTGGTGGCAACCATCGGCGTTTTGTGAAGAGGAGCTAGTAGACTGTTCAAGGACTTGGGCAACATTGAGACAGGGAACGTTGGGGGGTTGTCAAAGAGGATTTTGAATAGGTGCTGACTTACTCACACTGTTAAGGCCAGGGTCCTTTTTCCTCTCATGGTTTTTTTAATTTTTCGGATACTCACACGTTGGGACCTGCCAGGGGGGGTAGGCAAAGGTTGACTGGGGATGGGGTCCACTTCTTGAACAACAAAGGTAAGTCTCTTTTTTGGTGGATTTGGACGTAGGTCTTCTTCTAGGGGATCAAGGATTCTCTTTAGATGAATTCTGTTAAGGCCCGAGGTCACCGCTGAAATTGGGGACTGATTAGTGAAGGGAATAATTGCAGCTTGTCCTTCAGTATCGCTGGCAGGAAATTCAACACGGTATGACTGTGCATGATAAATGGAGTTAATTCCCATTGATTGCTGTTGCTCCTTATTTGCTGCAATATTAATATTTACGTCCTGAAGATCCGCGACACAATATGGCTGATTATGATAATTGGAATTCATAACCGTTGCTTGCTGCTGCTCCTAATTTGCCGCGATGAAGTTAATTGAGTCCTGAAAATCAGCGATTGGAGAAGCTTGCGGGGCCGAAGCATCAGGCTGCATCATCGGGGACTTAAGTGGAAAATCCGAATTTCTTGGGCAGCCCGAGAGGTCAGGGATGTGCTGGTTTTCCTTACTAATCTCTGTATTAATGCAGGAAGGACCGTTATCAGGCTCATTAATACGGAAGTTATGTTGCCCTGATCCTTCGCCCATGATCCTGTAATTTCCAAACTTACGGTATTCTTCACTGCTCCGGTTGTGTTGAGATTTTCCGGTTGCCGATACTGGCTTCCGATGAACAAATTCAGCTTCTTCCCAGGAAGTGTCATGAATAACCAGGGCGTCTTCAATAGTCTTCACATGCGCAGTCCCGAGCCCATTCCCATACCTGCTGCTGGCATCCAAGATCTCATCAGAATCTGGTTGAAACTTACAGTTACGAGACTCATGCCCAATCCTCCCACAATCATAGCAATAATTTTGGAGGCGTTCATAGTAGACTGAGACCCAGATTGGATCTCGTTGTGGTCGAGGAACCCAAAAACCAGGGGTCAAAGGCTCACGCAGGTCGATAAGAGTTCTAACCCTAATGAACGTGCGTGCCAGTTTCTCATGAAGACGGGGGATTTCAAACATCAGTGTACGTCCGACTGCATTTCCTATTTTCAGGGCATTCACATCGTCAAAGGCCACATGGGGGAGGCCATGGAATTGGATCCAAAAGGGGCACCAGTCGAATTTCACCTCCTGCAGGATCATGAAATCATCCCATTGTTGCAAATTGAGCATAGCGCCCTGAATAGACCAGGGTTGTCCCTTCAATACACGGGAGTAATCTTCAAGTCTAGCAAATCGGAATAGATAGACATTCTTTTCCGGAAGGTCATGAATCTCAACATCTCTGTCAAGGCCTTTCTGATCATTGAGATAACAACTTCCTTATTCAAGGTTTAGACAAACAATCTCTTAACGCTTATTATAATGATTCTAGAAATTATTATAATGATTACAAAATCAAATTGAATATTAAGGCAATAACAATTGATAATAAAGAGTAGGAAATGAGCCTTTCCACTTCTCTTACTGTCCAGTACCTTCCGGTTCTTTATTCTTGCAAGTCGATAATGTCTAAGACTTAATATCCTATAAAAAGTAAGAAAAAATAAAAAAATACTTTAATAATATCCTATAAAATCATAAAGAGTGAGGAGAGGCAGCAAGCATTTTGGAAACTCAAGGATATGATTGGTCAAACCGACATAAATGACACTTTTTTTTTTTGTCGAAAACACAAATGACAATTACTCATCCCAATTTGTTGGCATCGATAATAAAACATATCATATTCTTGCCATTTTTATTCATAGATTTGGGAACTCCACGGTATCAAAATTTAAGATGATAGAGAAGTCAAATAAATCCAAACAAATCTTCCATAACCCATAATTTCTTGTTGATACTCATCCCATTCTATAAATTTGTACCCTACTGGCTAGATTCATTATTGATGAAGTGATGATCAAATTGACAAGAGAGTTTCCTTTTTTCCGGAGTTCTTATATTTAAGGTTATCAAACTCACAAGTTTAAGTAAATTCGTGACAGTGATATAAAATCGTATGGTAGATTCGAATCATAAACTCGTAAGAATTTACTTTTATTTACAAATAGGTATTAATAGTGTATATTTAATATAAAAAATGTAGACAATTTGATTTAAATATATTTTAAATTCAAATAATTGAAATTAAATATATCTATATTCATAATTTATCATACTAAACAAAGAATTTTTTTATTATAAAATTAATATATAAAGTAATTAAACATGAGCGAATCGAGTTAACAAGATTTTGTAAGCTAAAAATATAAAAACTGTAAACTTGATGTGTGAATTTGTGTGTTTAACTGAGTTTATTATAACGATAACAAGTTTAAGAAAGTGACTCGACTCGATTTTGTAACGTAGAAATGTAAAAATGATAAACTTGTAGAGTTAACTCTTGAGTGTGACAATCTTTGTATTGATTGCTCTTCGGCCTTTTCTTCAGTCGTTTCGTTTTGTTTTTTTCCTGCCCGACCAAATTTTGTTTAGAGTAAATACCCTTTCTAATCCCTGACAAAAAACACGGACCCCATTTTGGTCACTGAAAAAAAAAAGTCCTTTTTAGTCCATAAAAAAGACGAATAAGGGTCGATTGGTAGACATTTTGATCCCTCACAAATTTCTAAAAGGTCTTTTTTAGTCACATAAAAAGGACGAATAAGGGTCGGTTTTTTTGTCAGGGACCAAAATGAGGTCCGTATTTTTTGTCCGGGATCAAAAAGGGTATTTACTCTTTTGTTGTTTGCCCGTCTTCAGTCCATTCAAAAGAGGGCTCTCTTCAACCTATAATACTATTGCCACGGTCACAAGTGATAAAATCTTTAAAGCAAGCCTAAAATTACACTAAATTTAGATTGAATTTTAATTTGATCATATATTTTTTTTCCATCAGTTTCATATCACAAATTTATAGTGTCATTATATGAATCCCCATGCATTGTCTTAATTAACAAACACCAAGAAAGAAAATCACAATATTAACGGCTAATTGTCCCAGCGGCAACACCATCCGCTACCTTTGGATCCAACCGCATTTCGCCATTTAAAACAACTTCTTGACGATTTCAACACTTGGGGAAAACAAAATAGTTGCTTATGTTTTAAATAATTTACTACACTATCAACCGACAACATTTGCAGCACTTTCACCAAATTCCACTCTTCGAAATGTTGAAACTCGGAGTGGTTAATATTTGGTTTTATAGTTAATATTTCAGTGTATTAATTCCACTTCTTAACTTGTTTACTAAAACTTTAAAAAACTTACTTGTTTACTAAAACTTTCAAAAGCTTAGACCACCTCGGGTCCTTATAAAAACTAAATAACTATTTTTTGCATATTAAAAAACTTAGTTAAAAACATGATCGAATTAAAAAAAAAAAAACTTAGTTAGATTAGTTATTTGTAACAAATTTGTTTTAGTTTTTCTAAACTATCTTCTTTAATCATGTAGGCATTGAAATTATCCCTTGATCAGAAAACCCTTTAATATGTGCAATTAATAGATATATTTTAGGTAAAAATTATGAAGTTGGAAGGCAAAGTTATCTAAATTAAATGAACCCCTTGTCTAACTTCCATAATTTTCTTTTTGTTATAATTTTGGCAGCTGTATCCCAGCAATCTCTGTTTTTTTTTTTTTTCCAATTCTGTAAATATATTTTTGCAATCCAAAAGCGTTAAGGGCATTGTCGAAATCTATTTCCTTCTATTTCCTTTTAAGAAAATTAAGTGTACATGTTTCGTGATGTCCTTGTAATTATAAGAGTCATCTCAAAAGATGGGTGACAAGCATCAGCACTACATACACAATATTAGTGATCAAAACAAGCATGTTATCATATAGCTAGCGGGTGCTTTATCCCACACTCCACGAGCAATCAATGCATAGCCTCTAGAGAATCAATGAAGAGTATTGTTTTGTTGAGACTCTACTGTTTGCACAACTGGAACCAGATTACCTGCTCGTCCTTTGGATGAGTAGGGGGAGCTCGTCCGTATGGACAAGCTCTCAGCTGTCAGATCTAAGATGTAACGGCCCAGATATTATCTTTTTTATTTTCGTTTTTATTTTTTTTTCTACATGAAAAAGTCATTTTTTAAAAAATATTAGTTCAGAGATTAACTTTATTTTAGTTCTTTATTTATTAAAATTATTTTTTACTAAAAATAAAAAAGTAAAAAAAAATAAGATCTAATATGTCAAATCTTAAATCTGACGGCCGGGAGCTTGTCCATACGGACAAACTCTCCCTTCTCGCCAAAGGGCGAGTAAGTAATCTGGTTCCTTGCACAACTAGGCCTTTGTGTATGGCATGGATTTTTGCAGCAGTTAAAGTATTATGCCCTAATTTTTGTTGACATCCACACATCCAGCTCCCTTGGTGGTCTTTAGTAACACCTCCACATGCAGCTTCGCCTCTATTATCGAGGGCCCCATTAACATTAACACGGACACAACCCAGAGTCGAATTTTGAAATCTTATTACATCCCTGTCTGGTATTTGAAAAATTTAGTGCCTGAAGCGCCCATTCTGTACACTTTCCATGAGATGATACATGCAGTATTGAGTGATGGACCTGGCTTCTCTCCAATTCCTTTCATATCTGCTGCCATCATTTTCTTGAAAACGGCGTCATTTTGGTGCCCAAAAAGCACTATTCAACTTTTTTTTAAAATAGTATTCACTATCATCAAGTATTTTTTAGTACTAGTCTTTATCTTAAAGTATCTTTTTAATATCAGTGAGTACTCTGAAGTATTTTTTCAGTACCAGTCAGTATCCTAAAGCATCTTTCTAATACCAGTCAATACCCTGAAGTATGTTTTCAGTATCGGTAAGTATCCTGAAATATCTTTTTAATATTCGTCAGTACCCTGAAATATGCTAAAAAAATATTTAAGTGTATTGATTGGTACTAAAATAATATTTCAGGATACTGACCAGTACTGAAAATATATTTCAGGGTACTGACTGGTAGTAAAAAATACTTTAAAATACTGATTGGTACTAAAAAGTACTTCAGGATTATGAATATTATTTAAAAAAAAAAAGTTTAACAGTGCTTTTTGGGCACTAAAACGGCGCCATTTTCAAGAAAAGGAAGGCAGTGGATATGAAGGGAATTGGAGAGAAGCCGAACATTGAGTGATCCCCCTCGGTTGGTCTAATTTTCCTCTAAATATTTTTTGCATCGATTCTTCCACATGAGGCAACAGATAGTTACTAAACACTCTATGACATGGCCACCTGGACGCTCTCCTATTTCTTGGGAAATGTTGTAGGTTCCATCTAAGCGCGAGTCCTGCAAGAAACCAGAGGTTAGCCCCATTTTTTTTTTTTTTTTTTTTATCACTTTCGCTGTCACTACTCAATTGTACCCCCCGCCCCCTTTTTTTTAGTTTTGCAATACAAATAAAATTAATTTATTGTCAGTTTTACTCTGCTATTCACATTCACCGAGGCAATGACGGAGCTATATTGGTGCCTGTGTCTGCAGGTGCAGACATAAATATTGTTACATTGCATTTTTTCAAAAAGATGCCAATAGCTCAGTGGATGAGATGTGTGATATCAAAGTTGGATGTTGACGGTTTGAATCTTACAGGCGTGTTTTTTCAATTTTCCAGTCACTCCAATGGTTGCTTCAACTGATCCTCCCCATTTGGCTGCAATCCCTGTTTCCTACTCTACAGTTACTCCAAGTGCCAGTGGGGTTGAACCAAGTATGGGGACCGATTTGAATGCTGCACCTACAGCAGTTGCAGGGAAGATCAGGACTAGTTGCAAATCCGCATGATTCTAATGCTTCATCCACGAAACAATTTTCTGCGATTTAGTTTTTCTATGATCTCATTACCGTTTCATTGAGACAAAGGGATCGACTTTGTATAGTACACAGAGACAAGTTTGAACAAATAAAGATATTTTTTTAATTTTTGTTTTTGATTCGGTAATGCACTCTATATTTTCATTCTCATTCAAAACTGATCTCACGCATATGTTTTCCCTTTGTTCTAATCAAAATTTTGAGTCTCAGGGTCTCCACTTATATTTGTTCATTAACAAGCTTGCATTCCTCTTTCAATTTCAACGTTGGTTATATTCTTTTTTTTTAATACATTTAAAACTTTCTTTAAAAAAAAAAATCACAGGCGCCGCCCCTGAACCCCCAAATCCTCCTACTAATTGTGCAGACACAAACTATAAGTCCTAGCTCCGCCATTGCACCGAGGTTTGGAAACTTTTTTTTTTTTTTTTGTCAAAGATACTTGTATTAATACTCTAAAAGATTACAAAACAATATCAGAAAAGGGAAACACCTAGAAGCAAAACAACAACATGAGAAAGACAACATCAAAGGAATAGATAAGTCTATGAATTACAAACAAAACAGAATACACACAAATAAACAAACTACAAACAATCACCGTTCAATGAGTGAAACACTAGACATCTCATCTTGTTAACCAGAGGACATAATCTATTTTCTTTGGATTTAAAACACCAGACATCTCATCTTCATTTTTTTCGTACCATCTATTAATTTTATATTTTTTTGAAATTTATATTTATTTATACATTTTCATCTCTCATTTTCATTTTTATCTAAATTAATTACTATAAAATAAAAGATATGCGTTTTTAATCTATTATTATATATCAATAAGAAATAGCCCATAATATAGGTAAAAAATTTAGGTTTATTGTTACCTTGTTAATGTACTCCATTTAATCTTTTATTTTATTAGGATATATGTTATGATCTTGTTAATTTATCAAGGACTAATTATACTTATATTATATGATATTATTTTTAATTTCATTATAACATCACTGGTTTGACCAAATGGCCTAATCGTTTCAACTGCGACCCATTGCTCTCTCCGACTCAATGTCCAGTTCGGCTTTTAAATCATTGATATCAACTTAAAATATAACTCTATTTAAAATCTTTATATAACCTTGAAATTGTTCAATTTAATACAAATTATCAATTTTATTTCTTCCTTCCATTCAATTTATTCAAAAATACCTAATTTCCAACACTTAAAATTTCATCCAAAATTTCAATTATTCACTTCTCATCATCAACATCAAAAATCAATCCATTCAATTATCAATATAATTCCAATAAACAAAAATAAATTCGAATTTAAAAGTCCCATAATCATAAATCATAATTTTCCCAACCAAACCCTGATCTTAGTTAACTCAAACCAACCATTCAGTCAAAAATATAAACCATATAACTCTTATTTTTATCTCTTTAGCTCTATTAAAAACTAGATCATTAGTTGGAACACCTAAAAATTCGAAACATCAAACCTTATATTTTTTCTCTAGTAAAAATAGAAAATAAAAGAGAAGCTTAGAAGTATGAGTTAGATAAATAACCCAAATACCTAAGAGAAGCCAATCAAGCTCCCTCTCCCCCTCTCCTCTCTCTCACTCAGCCTCTCCATGGAAGAATGAAGAAGAGGCGCTGTGTCACGAGCCAAAATACAAGTCGTAAACTAACCCGGCATTGGCCAAACCAAATAATTAATTCCAATAGGCCTAGCAAGGTTCTCTCATAGGCTGTGCATGGCAACCATTCTGTTCCCCAGCACAGTTTCTGAGATGGAACAGTTTTTTCTGATTCTGTGCCTGGGAAGAGTTCTGAGAATCAGAATTACGTTTGTTAACTCATTTTATTTTTACTCCGAGAATCAGAATTACGTTTGTTAACACAATTTTTTTTTCATTCCGATAATCAGAATTACGTTTGTTAACACATTTTATTTTTATTTCTGTAATTTTTATATTCAAAAATTATTTATGTGGTGGTGGCGGTGGTGGTGGCGGTGGCGGTGGGGCGGTGGTGGTGGCGGCCGTGGTGGTGGCGGTGGAAGCGACGGCGGCGGCGGTGGTGGCGATGAGGTGGGGGTGGTGGCAACGAGGTGGCGGCAATGCGGTAGCGGGTGGTGGCGGCGGCGGTGGCGCCGCGGTGGCGGTCGTGGTGGTGGCGGTGGTGGCGGCGGCGGTGGCGGTGGAGGTGGTGGTGGTGGCGGCGGTGGTGGTGGCGGCGGTGGCGGTGAGGTGGGGGTGGCGGTGGCGGCGACGGTGACGGTCATGGTGGTGGCGGTGGTGGCGATGAGGTGGGGCGGCGAGGTGGGGTGGTGGTCGTGGTGGCGGTGAGGTGGGGGTGGTGGTCGTGGTGGCGGTGAGGTGGGGGTGGTGGTCGTGGTGGCGGTGGTGGCAGTGAGGTGGGGGCGGCGGCGGCAGTTGTGGTGGTGGTAGTGGCGGTGAGGTGGGGCGGTCGCGGCGGCGGCGGCGGCGGTGCGGTGGGGGTGGTGGCGGCGGCGGCGGTCGCGGTGGGGGTGGGGAGGGTAGTTGACACTGCGAAAGGTTTTTGAGAGAAAGAAGAGAGGTTGTAGGTTGAGGAATAAATTCTGATTTTGTGCCCAGAAATAGAAAAGCATGAATTTTCTGCTTTTTTTTTTCTATTCCCAAAGACAAAAGTTGAACCGGTTCATCCCGGGAATAAAAAAAAAACCGGATTTACCAAACAGATTTCTCATCCATTTGTGTTCCGGGGAACAGAAATTAACAAAAAACACATTCTGGGAGCGTTACCATGCACACCCATAATCTTTTTCTCATTATCCCTCATAATTTTTCAATCACATCCATCCAATCAACATAATACTACTTTTACTTTTCTCTCATTTTCTTAATAATCAATGGCCCAAATTGAGCCAATGAGAAAAGAGAAAAGAAATATGGAGAGAATCTCCTTCTGTAGTTATGATGTCACAAGATCTCTCAAGACGCACCGATAACCAATTATGCGAGCTTCATCATATAAAAAAAATATAAAGAGAGAAATGAGTTTACTACTGACTCGATGAGTGTATAAATAACAAAGTGCGTGGAAGGGAAGCAAAACTCACAAGAGCTTTCGAAAACATATTTTCAAGAGGGCACAATTAACCATGGATAGAGGAAAAAAGTTTGAAAATCACAAAGTCTAATAGTCTCTAAGGCATTTAATTACTGTTGTAATTTCATCTAGTATCTTATATCCTTTGGTGTGGAATAGCCATCCCACTTACTATATTTCAATGGGGTTTCAATGAACAAGAACCTAAGTGGAAGGTGGGTGCAAATTGTAACCACAAGAAAGAAATTGGGAAGTGGAAGTAGCCATAGTGGTTTTAAGAAAGCAAAAAGGTATCAAGTTTGTGCATATTTATGATAAAAATCCTTGGTTCAATTATGGGAACTGATTTAAGATGCAAGAAATAAACTTTATGAAGCTACTTTTTTGCCGCCAAAGAATTGATTGCAGAGTTTTTTTTTTTTTTTTTTTTTTTTGATACATAAAAAGTTTTGGAGGGGTTCGGCATCAGTCCCCCACCAAGGCGGTGGCACGGCCCCGGGCTCTATGAGCACTTACTGGGGACTTACGAGATCGCCTACCAAAGGAGTCCCAGCGACGGCAGAGGGGATCGAACCCACGACCCAAGGGCCTAATCCTGAATCCCTTACCATCTAAGCCAACTCAACCCATCAAACAAGGGTCAATGGTAAACAAGCTGTCTTTTCATTTTCTTAAACACACGGCACTGCAACTTCATATGGGCCGGGCAGCCAGGGAACTTAAGGAGGCCCAATGTTTTGAATGCCGCTAATGATGAATAAAATATTCCTTCAGTTCTTCCAATAAGATATATTTAGGGAGTTGATATTAATTCTAAACATAAAACTTAATTTTTATATTTATCAATATTTTTTTAGATTTACCCCTATTGATGCTCCCTCAATAATAATGAAGAATGGGAGATAATTGAGGAATTGAGGAAGATGACTAAGATATTTTAAAAAGTATATGACATGTTTACTAGTTCAACCAACTTCCTTAATCTAATTAAATTAGGTAAACATGTCTTACATTAATGACCAAAGGTAGTATAAAGTAATTGTATTAAAAAGTAGAAAGTAATTAGTAAAGCAAGCCCAGTATAGAGTATATACAGGAACAGACCTAGGGGGTTAAGGGTGGCCCCCCTAAAATTATAGAATATGAACCAAATTTTTAGAAAATTATATTTTAGCCTCATAAAAATTTCAATTTTTTCACTTTAGTCCCTATTAAAAGTATCATAGAGGGACTAAAATAAAAATATTGAAACGTTTGTAGGGCTGAATGTAATTTCATGAACATCTAGGTTCTGTTCTATAATTTTCGCCCCCTTTCAATTCCTAGTTCCGCCCCTAAGTATATATACTCTTTATTGTTGTTAATACAAGACTCGGTTAACTTTTTTAGAGAGATTAATAAAGCTAAATAAATTACTTAATCATAACATGTGTTGTGTATCAATTTATAAGTCAAACAAATTAGTTTGGAGAAAAACGATAAATATAAATATTTTAAAGTAATTTATTTAATTTCATCAATCTCTAAAATAATCTACTGGATCCTATATTAAAATATGATGGAAGTATATTTTTTTTGGTATCCCACCCGGTTCATCAGAACCTTCGGTTCTGACTAATCCGGATTCGGGTTCTGCAGTGGTAAAGACGATCCTCCCAACAGTGGTAGCTCTATACAAGGCGGATTACAAGACGATCCTCCCAATAGTGGTAGCTCTATACAAGGCGGATTACAAGTGCGTTACCGCAGCTCGAACCCTAGACCTCTTAAGGGAATCCAGCGCCACATTCCGCTAGATCAACCACCTGTTGGTTGATGGAAGTATATGGTTAAGTGTAAATCTACCAAGTATTTGAGAAAGTATCTTTGAGTGCAAAAATTACATACGAGGATTTCAAAATAGTAAAAAAAAAAAAAAAATTTGATAAAAAAAATTGTCACCGCAGTTAACTTCCATTATTTTTGTGTGTGGGGCCACGCTGTGGTCTAAATATAAAAATGGCACCAAATTCAATTTTTCCGGCGTCAGTACCCATAAAATATATATTACAATATGCATATATCATATATGATTGTAACTTTGGCGTATATAGAAAGTGGTGTCTCTGAGCAAAAATAAAAAGAAAGTGGTGTCGACATCTGATGATATATAGCCATTAAGATTTAAGATGCAGGGATAGAGATGAACACAGAGGGAATCAAAGCCATTCATGGGCGTAGGATCGAGAGAATGTGATCATTATGTCTTCATTTTGCTTCTTCTCTCTTCTGACCTTTTTTGTTTCTATATATTTGATAGAGCCTCACGTAAACTAAGAAAATTACCCTTTTGCCCCTCCTGCTATTTCCTTCCTAATGCTTTTTCCTATCTTTTCCCGTCTCTATTATTTTCACATCTAACGTATTTGAATTTTGGATCGCTACCCACATTCTGCCCTTTAAGTATCTTAACTTTAGATGACTTTTTGTTGTAGTTATTATTGAGATAATATATTTAGCCTATTATAATAATCTATTTATTTATTAGTAATCAAATCGAATATATTTATATTATTCATATTTCCCAAATATATTTGATTAAATTATGCGTAATTATTCCATATTTTAGAATAAAATCTAATATATACTAAATACACTCTCATATATTTTATGCTAGTTGATATCTACTTTAAATGTTATCAAACGAGAAGTACTATATTATTAACTAGAGTCAAGCTTGACGGAACAGGCTACTCCCTCATAACGTGATGGATCAATGCTCGACAATACTTTAAACATGATTGCCTCTAATAAAATGATGTCTACCAGTATATAATAAAAAATAGAAGTCCTCTATTTGTATTGTAGTAGGCTGGTTCTTTTTTGCCACGATGATCCAAAAAAATAAAATAAAATAAAAGAACGAAGTATATTATACTTTTTTCGGTTCTTAATATATGATATATTTAGAGAGTTGATCTTAGTCTTAAATATAAAACATATTTTTTCATTTTTATAAATCTTTTCATAATTTACCCTTATTGATACTTTCTGTATTGTAGTAAGCATGTTCTTTTTTGTGACGCCATGATGATCCATAACTATATTATATATCATACTTTTTCTGGTTCTTTATATATGATGTATTTAGAGAGTTGATCTTAGTCTTAAATATAAAACATATTTTTCATATTTATAAATATTTTCATAATTTACCGTTATTGATACTCTCTCAATAATAATATAATCAAGGAGAAGAGAGAATGAAGAAATCAAGGAAAGATGACTAGAATATATTAAAAAATAATATATGTCATATAAACTAATTTTTTAATTTAATTAAGTAAATATGTCTTATATTAAAAGTAGAAAAAATATATTGCTGATTAATTAGATGTTTGATGGGGAGAAATAAAATTAATGGAGAAAAATTATGAGGTGGTGGTGCCCGTAGAAAATATTGAATAACATCGGAACCTTATGACGACATCAAAAGAATAGGGGTATTTTAGTAAAAACAACGCCTTTCCATCAGGATGTAGGTGAACCACCATCGACAACTAATGATGAATATAGAAAAGGTTTTGACATAACGGTGAGAAGAAGATCGAAGCAAGCGACTGATAGAGAGATAGAGAGAGAGAGATGGCCATGAGAAGTATAGTATATATGATGAGCAGTGTAATTCTGAGAAAGTGTGTGCAAGTTTACAATGAATGTTCTTATCTCTTTACCGATGTGGCTTTCCTTTTGGTGTCTTCACTGAGATTTTCTGGTCTGATTTTCCGGCAAAGTTCAGTGGTTCCTGTCCAGAGGTACTATCGTCCCTTTCCACCATAAACGATCATTAGGCATGATCGCTAATTACGTTATACGCTTCTGCTATGCATAATTAATTATCGACATTTCATATATATGTAACATTATATTAATAATCTTCTGATGATGGAGACTTGTCTTTCACGCTTGATTTGTTTTCAAGTTTATATATTCTCTTGGAATTGGGATGCTTAGAGAAATTAAGTTGCGGAGTAAAGTTTTTGTTACATTATGTCAGAAGATCTATTATCCATACCAGTACTTAAGGCTGATCTGATCAGTTGCACCCTTTTTTTTTGGCCCCAAAAAGAAGTCACCGTATATTACTCACACAAACAGTCAAAGCAAATGTGAGCCTCTGAAAATCTGTGTCTTACTAGAAAGGAGCCACCATGACGTGGCCGGCCGGCCGGCCAGCAGGCCTAAAGACCACCGGAGCTAGATACTTGTGCAAATCACACCAGACATCAATTGCCTATACTAATAATTGTTTGAATCAGCTGACACTAATTAATTGGTTATATATAGCACTGTGCTCAATCATGAATCACCTTAGCTACCCAATCCCAATCGTGGGAGATTAATTTTGTTTATAGTATTATCCGGTATTTGGCGGGGTTTGTGGTTTCCCTCCTAACACAAGCGTTTTCTATAATCGTCTCCTCTGGTATTCGAACCCGAGACTTAGAGGATCTAACCGACCTCTCACTGCTAGACAAATTATGTTGGTTCTATGAGATTAAGTAGTTACACCATCAATAAACAATTCTAATTCTTTGTAAAAAAAAAGGTTAATATCCTTGTTGGTCTTAGCAGTTTTTGATCAAATATTGGTTTTAATTAGTTATTCTATTTTCATAAAGGGTTAATCTAAGTTTAATATCGTTTAGTATAGGGACCAAAATTTTTGGTTTGGCCGGGTTCATATACTTTTAACAAATTCTAGTTGTTTGCTATAAATATTATATTTGTGTCGATGTCCATAACATCCAAGAACGAGGCCTTTGATCTTCCATCTCATATTGAATGTCACTATGCCATATAACCCCCAAATTAAAGTTATCTACTATTTATTACTATAACCTCCAATGATTTCATGATGTACAATAATATAGATTAATTACTTATGATATTGTAACTCTTGCAAGTGTTATAAATGGAGGCTTGATGTAAATATTTGGATGTACATGAAAGCTTAAGATGAATGAGAATTGCCCCATATTTCTCCTCCTATTTTCTCTTATTTTCTCCATCTCTCACCTTCAATCTCTTATATGTTTCTCATTTCCATAACACATTATTAGCACGATTTTGCTCTGAAATTTGGAGGAGATAATACCTGCTGATTTAAGAAATTCAAAGTTGTGGAATTTTTCTATGATCTTGGGCGGTGTCTCATGAATCACCATTGGATGAAGTTATTCAATTATATGTTGAACTTCAAAACTGAATGTGCATGTCAATGATCTTGCGTGGTAGCTAATAGACTTGATTCGGTGCAGAACCTAAATCTGATATGAATTTAACTTCCCTCAGGTTCTCTCTTATTCCTACATCTTGTTATCTTTGATTTGACTGCTACCTTTTGATTTGCTTGCCTACTCTAAATTAATTTGATATTGGCACATAATTTTTTAAATGATAATTCAGTTTTTATTTGTTTATGTTCTCCAATAAGCTGAACCATTTTCCTTTGTCTTTAGTGTTTATATGAGAGGAACTGCAGTTTCTTGTAGATTCTAATAAAGTGGTTTGGAAAATATCATAGTAAATCGCATCAAATAAACATTTTATGCTGTTAATATTAGTGAGATCGACTATGTGTTTTATCTATTATGGAGTTTTCCTATTGGTACATCATTTGAATGAGATTTGCATTATTCAAGAAGGTAGGCAAGTATTATCTGTGTTCAACCACAGAATCATATATATATAGCATCCGCATAGCATATTTATATAAATACAACAAATATAGGTGCTATAAGTTCTCTATTTTCTGTTCCAACATAGAATCATCTTGTGCGGGCATACAAAATGAGTACACGTTTTCACAATGTGTTTGTGAATTGTTCTATTAAAAAAAAAAGTGTCTGTGAATTGATGCACATAACATCTAATGAAACAAATTTAGGACAACATCAGCAGGGTAAGCAGGAAAGAGTTTTAACGAACAAACATCTAAGGATGATATGCTAAACTTAGTTTTGAAAGAAGTGAACATTCAGGAATAAAAAATAACCTCTCTCAGCATTCATTAATAACCCAACGTAATGACATTTATACACTTATAGCTATCAGATGAACAAACCGAGAAAGGGAATCCCAACTTCCATTCTAATATCGGGCCCTCCAACAATCCTCAGAACTCGGTAATGCTTATTTATGAGATCCTCTGCCCTTCGACCAACCTAATTAACTCTCTCACCGAGTAGCCAACCCATTATTAGCTAGGAAATGCCTAGTTGTTTCTGCGTTTCAACCTCATTCAAAAGGAATTCACATTAGGTGCACATATCTACTCATCCCTCTATTAGAGGGATGGGCACATTTTTATTTATTTTATATATTTTATTTATTTAGATTAAATTATATGCTTCATCCTGAAATATTATATATATATTTTTTTTTGCATCCAGTATCTCAAATTAATTAATTAATTTACAGTCCTGCATTCAGAAATATTTTTCCTGTAATACCAATATCTTATAAACTAATTAATTTGACATACTGGGTGTAAAAAATATTTCAGAATGCAGCATATAATTTAATCTAAATAAATAAAATATATTAAAAAAAAATGTGCTCATCCATAAGGTACACATAAGAGATGTGTACCTAATGTGAACCCATTCTTAAGTGCTCATTCTGGAGGGCAGCATAAATATAATCATTTTGCTGCTAATTTACTTCCCTTAAATAATTCTATTTGTACATGTATGTTATAATTAATTCTTGATGTTTGTTGCCTAAGCCAACCGTTTTTCTCTTTCTAGATTCAGCCAGACATGATTAGCAACATGTTATTTGACTTGGATGCTATTAAAATTAGTTGAATTTTCTAGGTAGATAACATTGGTTTGGGCCAAAGGTGACATCCTCTTCAAATCATATACCATATTTTCAAAAATGCTTATTTGAGGATTGTTTTCTAAATTATCTTGACCAAAAAAAAAAAAGGATTGTTTTCTAAATTAAAATTAATGTTTATATGCTTTGTTACATTAACTGGCAGAAGTTTCAATTTTCTATGGTAATATATTTGATATATGTCTATTGATGGAGTCGGCAGTTTTGTGAATTAAATATTTGTAATCAAGTGAATAATTATATTTCGGTTATACAGACATTAATGGGTTTTTATATACATATTATTGCCTTGTTTAATTTAGCAACTTATTTCCATCCGTTGGTGGACTTGTTTCCTTTCTGTTGAAAGGTATTGTGGTTTTGGTCAATGGATACATTAATTGGGTTTTAAGATTTATAATCTCTTTATAGAGGTAGGATATTCTCACTACCTACTTATTTCACTACCATTTCATTACCTTTTTCTCACCATCAGATCTATTTTTTATCCAACGGTCCTGATTTACCATACTTAAGACCTTCTTCCATTCCACATTCTCTCTCTTTCTCTCCCGTTCTGTCGATCGGCTCCCCAGCGCATCGCCGCCAGGACGCGGCCACCACCCCCACCGTCCCTATCTCTTCTGCTTCATCGGAATCTTCCATTTTCGCCGCAGTCCATACTTGCATCTAAGCCCGCCGCCGGCTCCCTCAAATTCCCTTCCTATTTCGAAAACCTATTTCAACGCTACGATCGTGATGGTCTTCGATCTGGGGTGGGAAGCACTACAAGAAAAGTCATGTTTTGTCACCCCTGAAACATACTTTTGGTAGCGACATATGAGAGTCGCCGCCGAAAGTCAATACTTTCAGCGGCGACATTAAAAGTCGCCGCCAAATGTTGCCACTGAAAGTCCTTTTTTTTTGTAATGACGGTGAGACTGGTGGTGAGGACGGTGAGGCCGCTGGTGAGGATGGTGACATCGAGGGTGACTCGGTGACTGTGAGGCCGATGGTGATTGGGGATTTAGGGTTCGCAGATTGCGGTTTGCAGGCTGGAGCTTGGAGGCGGAAATGAGAAGGAGGTTTTTTTTTTTAATTCCTTTCTATGCGTCAGGTTAATGTACAGTACAGAAGGTTTAATTAAAAAAAACAAAAATATAAAGTGACAGTTTGATTTATATAATTAGGATAATCTTGAAAAGGGAAAATCCATATAAAGCCATTTAAAATAAGAAATTTCTAAATCAAGTTGGTAAATTCAATTAATCTCTAATTAAGACATTAACCCAATTTAAGATTTCAAAATGTGGGAAAAATGACTTTGATGCCCTCCCTTCTCTCTTCTCTCCTCTCATTAAAGAGTTTTATTTACTTTATAACTTAGATTTTCCAATATATATATCGACATTTAAATTTAACAAAAAAAAATATGATTCATCTATAGTTTATATATATTAACTACAATAGTAAGAGAAAAATCGTACAACAATGGGTTCATTTTAATCTCACGAACTATTTTATTTTCAAAAAATTATAATATATGTCCATATAATTTTTTTAATAAATATAGTAAGTATATATTTTATTATATTTGTTTCATATAAGTTTTTTTTCTTCTAAAATTCTATGTTGCAATATGTAAATCGTTTTATCAAATTTTAAGTACATTTAATATCTTTTTATCTAATGTATCCTTAGAAGTATATCAAATTTACTAGCCTCTGATTAGAAAAAATAATTAATATTAATGATCTGTATTAAAGAATGAAAAAACTTAAAACATTGAAATCTTAACTAAATTATTTAAAAAATAAAATGTGTTAGCCAATCTTATTTGATTTTATTATATGTTAGTGTTGATATATAAAGCAATAAAATCATATAGCAATAAAACTCTTTTAAGAGAGGAGAGGACATTAAAGTAATTTTATCCACATTTTGAAATTCTAAATTGGGTTAATGACTCAATTAAGGATTTGTTGAATTTACCAACCTAATTTAAAATTTTCCTATTTAAAGTAGCTTTATATGAGATTTTCCATTTTGAAAACTCCAAACCATTCAATAAATTTTTAAAAAAATATTTATTATTTCCTGTTTATTTTGATTTTTTTGCATTTGTAAAATGACTCATTCTGAATTTTTACTAATTTTTGCGAGGGAACTAGTTCCCTCGCAAATTACTCATTTTTGCGAGGGAACTAACTTTCCCTCGCAAAATTATTCATTTTTGCGAGGGAACGTTTTTTCCCTCGCAAACTTCACTAATTTTTGCGAGGGAAGTAAAAGTTCCCTCGCAAAAATCATATATTTTGCGAGGGAAATTTTTCCCTCGCAAAATGACCCAAGTTCGCGAGGGAAAATTTTTTCCCTCGCAAAATGACCCAAATTTGCGAGGAAAATTTTTCCCTCGCAAATTCCGCCGCAAATATGGCTTTTTCCAGCAGTGGAGGGACGACAGAGTGAGGAGGAGGGGCGCAGAGGAGGGGGAGGGACGGTGGCCGCGGGAGGAGGGGCGCAGAGAACGGAAGGGAAAGAGGGAGAAATGTGGAGAAGGAAAAAGTGATTAAGTAGGTTAAATTAAGACCGTTGGATCAAATAGTAGATCTAAGGTGAAAAACTGGTAGTGAAATAAGTAAGTAGTGAGAATATCCCATCTCCTCTTTATATTCCAACAACGTTTTTCCTCTCCATAAATAATCATTTTCCATATATAAAAATATATTATAACGTTTGCATTCATAATCTCCATTGCATAAATGCCATGTGAGTTGTCTTTTATAGTAGTTTTTAATGTATTAAAGCCTGTCAAAGTGATACAATACTGAAGGATGCAAACAGCTTTCCTCAAATTGACTGTGAATGGATTTATTTTGTCATTTATATTAAGGTGGTGAAGGCAAAGTAATGGTCAACATTTAAATTGGTTGATTAAATTTTTTTAATACAAATATGTAATTATGGTTAGTATATGCCGGATGAG
Organism: Acacia pycnantha; assembly: GCA_025563575.1. NCBI lineage: Eukaryota > Viridiplantae > Streptophyta > Magnoliopsida > Fabales > Fabaceae > Acacia > Acacia pycnantha. The sequence goes on along the minus strand of JAMWYP010000030.1, from coordinate 5,426,114 downwards.
CATAGTAAGCAATTAAGAAAATTTTAGTGGAATTTAAAATACATTACAAGTCATTTTTTTAGAATATATTTTATATGTAAATGTGACCATATTTACCTGATGATTTTAATAGTTTAATGTGAAAAACAAAATTTTAAGTTTAAAATTTTGTGATTCCTTGTGAAATTATAATAAGTACTTGAGAAGTTCTAATTTAATTAGAATGGAAGGGGATATGGTGTGAGATTGTTATTTAATTAAAATTGTTATTATTGGTAAGATATTGAAATAATTTTTCAATATTTTTGTTTTTTTGTTACTGAAATTTTAGGAAAGGGGGGTTGGATTCACCCACGATCCAAGGGTAGGGCAAAATCTCCCTTCCTCCTAGGTGATACCGATGTTAGGCAGGGCGAGCTGTCTATTACCCGCAGGCATTAACCTAGGCACCTAGGAGCTAGGATGCCTCCCCTAGCGCCTTGACTAACTCCAGGATTGAACCCCCTCCCTTTGGTGAATTGAGCCCAAGGACGAGGGGTAATTTTTCAATATTTGAAAGTGTAGGGATATCTAACATATGGTGTATCTTATAAAATATGCTTCATTTTAAAGTTGCAGATTATTTTTAGTCTCGGTTGATAAATGCCAAGTTGTGATTTAAAATTTGAGAGAAAATTTTGTAAATTATATATATTGGTTGAAATATAAGCATATGGGATGAAAATATCATATTTTTGGCAAAATTTACAATTGATAGCCCAATTGGGTTAAAATTCATGATTTTATGTGAACTATGAATTAGCATTTGGGTTTTCAAGTACAAGATAAGTTATTTTTTTTGCTTAGAGCATCCGATATCCTAGGGCAGGCCATCTTTCAGACACATCAACGGCCCCAGACTAATCCGGATCGAGACCGGGTGGCCCCTTTCGGGGGGAAGCCTCTACCACCCACGCATGCTGCATTCTCACGTCTCGAACTCAAGACCCGTGGTTAAGTTAGGACAACCCCTTACCAGTTGACCTAAGCGTTTGGTGGTAAGTACAAGATAAGTTATTGACTTAATATATAGTGATCACAGTTTTTGAAATACAGGAATAAACGAATTATATTTATATGACTCACACTAAGAGATTGATAGAATACTACAAGTGTGAGTTAATATTGAAAAGGTGTACTCATAAGCTTTCTGACTAATTAATCACCCAAAAATAGATGTCAGATTAAGATTTTGAATCAATATGTAATGAAAATTAAAAAGTTTACTGTTGGTTAGAACAAACTTAAGTTTATTGATCCAAGTAAATTTATTGTTGGTATGACTTGTTTGATTATCCGAGTTATATATATATGATGTAACAAATTATAAAATATCATGTATTGACATCCATTGAAGGACTAAAAGATTTTTTCATGAATAGCCAACACATTATATAATTCAAGAATTATGATGTGTTGCATGTTCTCAAAGAAAATTGAATACGAGAGTATCATTGTTTATGATTTGGAATGGATCTCCAAATTTATGGAAATAAATCAAATTAAAATATATGGGCCCATTCAAATAGCATATAAACCATATAAATGTGCAATAATTTTGATAGATGCATCTATAAGTTGGTTATATGTGATATTATTATTAGTTTGTAACATGAAGTTTGCAGGAATGTTTGAATAAATTATTATGTTAAGTGTAATTTTCAGATTATACGATTCATTTATTAAAGCCTCCATAAGTAGCTAGATTAATACTTATAAGAAAAAAAAAAAAATCTATTTCAGTGTTGGCATATTTCATCTTACATATTGCAACACTTATACTAGCTAACCAAATCCCCCCGATAAAATTGGCTTTTGGTCAGGAGTCATGTATATTCCATCTTAAAAAGTTTGAATAAGCATTCCTATTGATCCACTACAATGCATATAGATGAATATTTAAAGGAAATTGAGATAAATGTTGGGTATGAACTTCTTCCTTCTTATTTGTCTCTAAATGAAACAAAATGATGTATCTAATGGGAACAAATGGATTTCAAAGCCTTATGTTGCATGATTAGTAGATTATATTGTCATTTGACAAAGTTTTCTTAACATGCAAAGGAGGAATTGAATAGCTAGAAAAGAGAACAAAAGGAATGCATAATCACCATTAAATATAAATCCTCGAATATAGAAGTATGAACAAGAAACTCATCAAGCTTTGCATTCATGAAATATTATAAAATATCTATCGGATGCAATTACTGACCTAAATGAGAATTACTAGATCTCATACTCCAGCTGAAAATGCTCCAATCAATATAAAAGAAAGTGAGATATGCTCGAAGAATACTAAACCATTCGGTTTCAAATATAAATATTCTAGATAAAGAGGAGTATGCAATTAAGATGATCATATCGAGGAGGCATGTACTTCATGATGGGATCCGTACACGCAGCGGAAGGAATTTATCCATTAAATTTTTACGAATCTCATTAAGAGGATCTATCAACGACGTTTAAATCGGGTGTGTGTGTGTGTGTGTGTGTGTATATATAAAATATTGTTTCACTTGGCATCTCAGAGCACAAATTAGTATTTGTAATAAGTTGAATTGATGGTTACCACCATTTTTCAAGTGATAGTTTCCATGCTGGTCCATCAGGGAAGACTTTAGAAGCTTAAGCTACTTCTATTGACAGTAGTACTTCCATCTTTTTGGTATATGTTGGATTATTGTATATTCACCATTAAATAGGTATTAATAGTGTATAATAAATAATTAAAATATAAGAAAATGACAACAATTTGATTTAAATATATTTTAAATCTAAATAATTGCAATTAAATCCATCAAATAATCAATATTCAAAATTTACTATATTAATTTTTTTTTATATAAAACTCATATATAAAGCCATTGAGCATGATCAAATTAAAAAAAAATTACACGAGTTTAAGGGTGAGTTAACACGGTTTTGAAAGTTAGAAATGTAAAAACGGTAAACTCGGTGTTTAAACTCTTGAGTTTAACCGAGTCTACAACGGTCATGAGTTTACCGATGATTGATTTGGTAAACTAAAAATGTAAAAACTGTAAATTCGGAGAATCAACTCGCAAGTTTGACAACAATGCTCATAACAACATCTCCTAATATATTTTAATTAATGTTTTTGCTATAACTATGTATTTAGGCTATCACACGGAAGTAAAAAAAAAATAAAAAATCATATCTTCCTATCCTTAACTTTAATAAATATAAATTACAATCTTATTATTTTAAAGGACCAAAAATTACAATCTAAGAAAAATAATATTTATTAAGAAGAACCATAAAAATGGTAATTATTTTAAAGGACCAAAAATTAAAATAGAAAGACTAAATTGTCTTTATCCAGATTTCTCATATTCTCTCTAACTAAATCAATTAGAATCTGAAATGATTGATGGATAATAACAAATAGAGACAAATTCAGATTTCCAATATATTGATGACAAGTTGTCAACAATCCAAACACTGCCTAGGTTTGGTCATCTCTAGAAACTCTTTAGAAACTTACTGCTATATTTGCAGCATCTTTCTCAACAAAGAACACTTACTTCACAAGTGATTATATGATTATATTTACATCTTTACACAGATGAATTACATGATTATATTTACATCTTTACACGGATCAAGCACGCGCATGCTGTTGGACGTGGTAGCATGTTATCCCAAGCCAGATTGGCCAGCAAATGCTGTTTAATGTTTTCTATGTTAAGGAATCAGGAGTCTTTTGATGATTCATACATAGTACACCCATAATCAAATAAATATTAGACTATTATATATATTATATATAATATACATAATTAAATAAAGGAGAACGAAAGAAGAAAAAAAGTTGAGTTTGTGAGTTGTGGGACTCTTATGAAATGTTGTTACTGATTACGACTCCAATCCACAGGACACAGTGCCTCTCCTTGATTTGCTTGCATAGGACAATGGTTTTTGTTATGATCTCCTCTGATTTTTTTTTAAAAAAAAGCAAAGTCTCGTCGCCGGTCAGAGCTCTGGCTGCCAACTCTCACCGGTCGGGGACTAGCCGCTAGAGATCCTGCGTTGGCGAGATGTTTTTGGGGAAAGGCTTTTTTTTTTTTTTTTTTGCTAAATTGTGCCAAAAGTTTTGGAGGGAGGGTTTGAACTCCCAACTCTTTGGAGTGACAAAATGAAGTTGACCATTGGGCTACCAAGGCATTTTATTATGTAATGCACAAATATATATAAATTAACACTTAAGGTTTATCATATAAAAAAAAAAAAAAACACACTTAAGGTTTGACCATTTGCAACTAACAACATCTATAAAAGCATTTGACAACATTACAATAGATATTTACTATACTTATAATGTGATTGACAAAATTGAGAATTACAAAAATAAAAAATAATTAATTACATTTTTATTATAATAATTCGATTATAACATCACTAAATCAATTTATTACATTATTTATTTTAAAATTTTAGTCAATATCTTTACTCATGTAATCAATACCTTTACGTCTCTACTAATGTAGTGAATACCTTTTCAAGTGTTATCAATTGCATGTGACTATTAACTACATGAGTAAAATTGTTGACTAAAGGTGTAATGATATATATTAATTATATGAGTAATGGTATTAACTAAAGACGTAAAGGTATTGGCTACATGAGTAAGGGTATTGACTACAACCGTAATAGTATTAACTACATTAGTAAAATTGTTGACTAAAGGCGTAACGATATTAATTATATGAGTAATGATATTGACTAAAGACATAAAGATATTGACTATATGAGTAAGGGATTGACTAAAGCCATAACAATATTGACTACATAAGTAATGGTATTGACTAAAGGCGTAAAGGTATTCACTAGATGAATAAAGATATTCACTAAAGGGGTATATGTATTCATTTCATGAGTAATGATATTAACAAAAAGCATAAAGATATTGACTACATAAGTAATGGTGTTGACTAAAAATAAATAATGTAATAAATTGATTGAAATATTTTATAATTCTAAAATTTGAATTAGTATAATAAAAATTTCTACAAAATAGAATAAAAATGTAATTACTTATTTTTTTTAATTTTTGTAACTATCAATTTTGTCAATCACATTACAAGTATAGTAAATATCTATTGTAGTATTGTCAATTGCATAAAAGTTGTTAATTGCATATGGTCAAACATTAAGAGTTAACTTCTAATTGTTTGTGCATATACATAATAAAAAAACCTTGGTGGCCCGATGGTCACTTTCATTTTTCATTTTGTCACTGGAGGGTTGGGGGTCCAAACCTTCCCTCCAACACCTTTGGTACAATTTAGATTTTTAAAGAAAAAAATTGCTCCAAAAACATCTCAACGGCATCAAAGCTCTGCGCAAGCCGGCCCCCAACATGGGTGGCTACTGGCAACGGGTTCTCCAGTGCTGGAAGCCGCCAGAGCTTTGGCCAGCGAGGGGACTTTGCCTTTTTAAAGAAAAAATAGTGAGGGATATTTTTGTAAAAGTACAACATTTTAAAATTTCAAATTCCTACCTGAAGACCTATTTGTTATTTCCAATTGTCATTCCTTTTGGTATTTTAGAAATTCAAATGACATTTATTTATCTTTTTTCCCTATAAGATTGCTTATTATTATTTTTTTAAAATAAAATAAATCACACATTTTTCTTTTATAGTTTTGATTCCCCCCTACTGGGTCAGTACAAGCTGTGCAGGAAGCGGATAAAAAATTCATGTTTTATAACATATAGATAATTTTTTTTTTTTTTAGTGCAAAATTTAATCATCTTAAATTGTTGTTTTTCCTAAAATTGTTGACTTAGAAATAAGTCCTTAAAATTTCATCCCATTTTGAGTAGATTCTCCATACTCAAATAATTACATGACAAATTCAAATTATCATATTTATTTCATCCCATTTTGAGTAGATTCTCCTTGACTTGAAAGAGCTGATCGCCGACCGGCCAACGGCTAAGGCTCCGGCGGCCAGAAAATGTTGACTTTAAAAAAAAAAAAAGAATAAGCAAGGGTAGCAATGTCTCTTCAGCATAAATTTCAATTTCATTTTGCATCTAAGGTCCTACCATGAAGTTTGAGAGTTTCTTGAGGGCCATCAGATATTAATTGGCTATAGTGGTTCGTGGTCCTTAGCTTGATTGAAAATTTCCCTTTTGTTGAACATATAGGATCCGTTTGTTATGCGGAAGATAGACCGAAGGAAATGGAAGATTACAGATCTTCCATCACAGAACGCGTTTGGCAGCACCGCCTTCCCAGAAACCATCTTCCAGCAACCTTCGATCTTCTCTTAAACGTGGGAACCTTCATTCCATCTGAAAATGGAGGGAAAGCTGAAATCTTCTGGGAGAGTGAAATTCTGTGACAAAATTGGCCCTGAAATTTGTTGACCCTCTTGCTTCGATTTTGTCTCCGCCATGCCCAGTTGCAGAACCCAACCCAAAACCCAAAACACCCACCACAAGGATCTGGGTAAGGAAGATGACAAAGATGACAAAGAAGATGATGCTGAGAAAACGATAAACAAGAAACCAATGGATGATGGGTCTGTGATGTGGCTTTTACTGTCTTACATTTATATTACTATTGTTTCTGTCAAAAATGCCTACTTCTATTTTTGTCATACTTGAAATGTTCTGATATAAATAGTTGCACAAGTTTGGTTACTGTCCAATTTTTCGTTCGAACGCGTTGTTCCTTTAGTGCTTTATGTTCGAACCCAACACCAGCGTTCAAATGGTTTAGGGGCATTGTGAGAATTTCACCTAATCTTCCCACTTAACCAACACCAAATTCTTCATACCAAACATCTTATTTTTCCTCAACTTAAGTTCCATTCCCTAGTATACCAAACGGCTCACATTTTTAAGTTCCCTCCTAATCTTCCTTTCCTTTCCTTTCACTTACATTTATTTCCTTTCCTTTCTCAAATCTTTCTTGTAACAAACAAGGCCATAGTGTTAGGAACCAAATACAATTTGAATTATAATTGACAAATTTATATTGAAAAAATTGGATTAATCGGCCCCACGACATAACTGTCCTAACTATTTGAATTTAAAAGATTTAAATTTTATTAATAAATATAATTGGTCAAATATAATATGTGTGAAGCAATCTGGAAGTTCCCCACATAAAATATTTTGTGGCAAGCCTAGATACCTTAATTGCTTGTTCTTATGAAATGGATGACATAAAAGTAATGAAACAGATTCTGATAAAAGAATTATTTACCTTCTTTTTTCAGTAATAAACGGGGCATTCAGCCCATGCTCATTCCTGGATTAAGACACAACGTGGGTATGACACACCCACAAAATCTCTCTACAAAAAATTTCTAACTATCATCGGAGGACTATCAAATATAACATGTTCATCCTCCTGCAGAAAACTTAAACCAGCAAGCACGTCTGCACAAATGTTACCTTCTCTATACACATGTGAAACTATCAAACTAGAGAACTTTTTCATCACATCACGGACTGCCACTAGCATCCTTGATTCAGCATCCTCATCAATTTGCATCTGTCGTAGCTTCAGCACCACAGAAGTTGAGTTACTCTCCAACAAAATGTTATCTATTTTTCTGCTCCATGCTAGCTCTAAACCTGATAATACAACCCATAGCTCAACATTAAAGCCTGAACAAGATCCCAATTTTCGTGAGAAGCCTTCAATCCAACGTCCATCATTCCCTCGCAATACACCCCCACATCCAGCCAAACCTTCCTTCCCCTAGAAGCTCCATCTACGTTGATTTTAATCCACCCTTCCAGCAGTGGCACCCATCTAATAGCAACTTCCTCTCTTGCCCGACACGCTTTTCCAAACTCAAGCCTTGCTCTTTTAATCTCACGAACGTGCCATGCCACTATCCAACCTTTGTTCATTGGCATTTCAAAGCCCTCTTCAAAACAAGATTTATTCCTCCAAAACCACAAAAGCTAGCAAGTCACACCAAAGATGAGCCTCCACTCCTTTCGTGGATAATTCAAATTCCACCCAAACCATTCTAGTCCCTGTTTGTTCATAAACTCAAGTGCCACTCTACCATCCCATAATTCTAACCACAGCTCGCGCCACACCACAGTCCCCCATGACATGCATTAAACTTTCACATTGATCTCGAAACTTATAGCAGCCAGGTGAACCCCCCATTAGCCTGCATTTTCTTTCACTAGTTAGGAGCCGACCATGCATTGCTAGCCAAAGAAAAATTTGTATTTGCTTCGGTCCCCGCCATCTCCACAATACATTCCACTCCCCTTCTCCCTTATCCACCTCCTCTCTCAGATTATGGTACATTTTTGAATACCACATAATTGCTTTTCAGATTTTTCCCCCACCTAACACTATCCTCTTCACCACGAGCTACTGGAGGCAAGGTAGCCATCAGGAGCTTGCTGCCTTCCTCATTTAATTTTCCTCCAATCCTCCCTAAATTCCATCCAGCATCAGCCCCTACCATCTCCTTCACCATGATCAGCCCTTCATTCTTTGCTAAAATTTCAGAGCACATATCACCCAGCCTTCTTCCTCCCTCAATCCATTTATCGTTCCAGAAACTAACCTTTTCACCATTTCCAACTTCCCAGCCAATATTAGTTATCAGTTTTGGCCATAATCTATTTATGCTTCTCCATATTTCAGAGTCAATGTTCTTTGCTATACATTCCTTATTAAGCACACATTGTCTACCATACTTCCCAATCAGCACGCTAGAACATAGACTTAACGGCTTAGATATGATATTCCACGCTACTCTACCCAACAAGGCTTCATTCATTGTCTCCAACTCTCTCAAACCCAAACCACTATTCCTTTTTTCTGTACAAATCGTATCCCAACTTACAACATGAATTGGTCTTTTCCCCTCTTCCCATTGCCATACGAAATCCCTTTGTAACTTCACCATTTGCTATCTAACTCCAGGAGGAAGCTGAGCATGTTGCATAGTGAATACTTCCAGCTGATTTGTAACTGCCTGAACCAACGTTAATCTCCCAGCTAAGCACAGTGTTTGTCTTTTCCAGCTACTCAATTTATTTTGCATTTTGTCTAATAAGTGCTGAAAATGACTTCTACTACTTCTCCCCCTAAACATGTAAGCTCCAAGGTATTTCTCCAAGTTATCTAACTTTTTAAACCTTGAGTATGTACATATTTCACTCTGCAGCCTTCGCTCAACATTTGGTGAGAAAAAATACTGGTTTTATTAGCATTAGCTTTCTGACCAGATGCAACCCCAAACTTATCTAAGACCTCCATAACAGAACATATTTGGTCCATACTCACTTCACAGATCAACAACAAGTCATCAACAAATAAAAGATGGGATACTTCAGTTCCATTTCTCCCTAACCTCAAACTTCACCATTTTCCACTACTAACAGAATAAGAAATAAGGTGGGATAGTTTTTCCATTCCCAATACAAACAAATATGGAGAGAGAGGGTCACCTTGCCTCAAGCCCCTAGTCGGCTCAAACCCCTCCCTTTTGCATCCATTCCATAAAATCGACATGCTAGCCGATCGCATACAACCCATAACAACATTTTTCAACTGGGCAGCCAACCCAACCTCATCTAACACCTTACCAATAAATTCCCAAGACATCCTATCATAGGATTTTTCCAAATCTATCTTTACAACCATATGGCCTTTTTTACTTTTTAGTCTATTCATAGAGTGCACCACTTCTTTCGCAATTATGATATTGTCATGTATACTTCTCCTAGGCACAAAGCTAGTTTGGTGTGGAGATACCAATCTATCCATTAAGGGCTTTAATCTATTAACAAGCAACTTAGATAACCCTTTATATATGACATTACACAAGGCTATGGGTCTGAATTGACTTACCAATTATGGCTGATCTAATTTAGGGATGAGCACCAACAATGTGTTGTTAACTTCCCCTATCCTCTCTAGGCACCGCCACAGCTCCTTTATGAATTTAGTTACCTCCAGCTCCACAACCTTCCAATTTTGTTGATAGAAGATTGCAGGGAAGCCATCTCCTCCTGGTGCTTTGAATCCATTCATCTGGAAAAAAGCTCTCCTCACCTCCTCATTATGCACATCCCTGCTAACTTGTCTTTTCGTTTCTATATCTACTTCCCCCCATTGTTGATTTGTACAGAACCACTCTCTGCTTCTTCGCTGAACAAGTTATAATAGAAGTTCTGAAACATATTTGCAATGGTTTCTTCATTCTCAACCCACTCACCACTGTTGTTTTGTAGCATTTTAACTTTGTTTCGTCTTCTTCGGACCAAATTTTTGGTGTGGTAGAACCTTGTGTTTCAGTCTCCCTCCTCCAACCATCTACCCCTTGATTTTTGAAACCAAAGGATTTCTTCTTGTCTTAGAGTACTCATTAGTTCCTCTTCTAATTCAGCTTCCAATTCGATTAAAAAATGATTATTTCCGCACTCTAAAGAACATTGAATTCCATTCAGTCGGTTCAATAATATACGTTTCCTACCAGCAACATGCCTGAAAACATCCCTGTTCCATTTTGTAAGGTCTTGCTGTAAGGTGGCTAACTTGACATGTGCTTCATCATTCCCACTCTAACCTTGCCTCATTCCTTCCTCACAATTCTCATGCAATTGCCACATGGCTTCATAGCGGAAACTCCTCTTTCCATATACCTGATTCTTAGCCTCCAACTTGATAAGAAGAGGGTGATGATCAGAGCACAGGCTCGGACTAACTCGCACTTCAGCATTTTCAAATTTTTCAATCCACTGTATATTACACAAACATCTGTCAAGCCTCTTATATACTCTATCTAGCCCTTCCCATTTTTGTCCTTTCCATGTATAAAAAGGTCCCTGTAACATCCTCCTTTTTCAAAAGCAATATAAATTTTTTTTTTTCATCAGAGTAGAGCAACAGAGCAATTGAGTAACTGATACTTGTATTTAGAATGCCGTGAGTCTGGCTAATTACAACAGCGATACAGAAACCGCGTGGTTCAAAAGTATATAACAAAACTTCGGTCGGGTCTTCTACTGGCCGCTTGCCTCTCTCCTCGGTCCTCGATCCTCCTAACTGACGCTATGTTAAGGGCTGGAGTCCATGCATCGAACCCCAGGTAACGGTTAACCTCATATTTACATATACAGTATATAAACACAACAAAAGAATCACCCCTAACCAACGTGAATGTACCGCTCCCAGCGAATGCAGATATACCACTCCCAGTGAATCAGGACATACCACTCCCAGTGAACACAGATATACCACTCCCGCATGCATATGTTCAATCATCCTCTAACAACACTATATACTCAAACAACATAACAACTCTACTCATACAATCCACCAAACAATATACACGCATACCATAAATATCAGAGTTAGTGTTACTAGTACGCGAACGTACCTTCGTTGACGTTTTACGGTATTTCGGCACGACGGTTGGTCAAAACGAAATCAGGGATATCCTATCAAAATAACAACGTACTTGTTAAAGATCTATCATTACGACGAACATTTTTAGTCAAAATGTCCATTTTACCCATGACTCCCTAATCGGCGGAATTTCGCCAGTACTTCGTTACTTTGACCTTAATCTTCCAAAATTTCAACATAACTCCTCTTCCAACATAATTTTCGAAATATAAATCATATTAATTAATGATTTACATCATAACAGGCATTTTAGGTAAAAATTACCATTTTGCCCCTGATGCCCCTAATCGGCGGAATTTCGCCAGAGCTTCGCTATTTTAACTCTAATCTTCCAAAATTTTGCCAGAACTTCGACCCCACCAAGATTTTCGAAATAATGACTAAAATACCCCTAACATATGATATCTAATCATACTTGGAAGATTAAAGACTAAACTAGCATTTCTACCCTATCTACTGAAAGAACTACGAAAGCTTAGGTACCGAAAAACTTACCCAGAGCTTCGCTGCAAATTTTCCTCCAGAGCTCCTCTCTCTAACTTCTCTCTAGAATTCGAAATAGGCAAGAGGGAATGGTGTGAAAAACCAAAGAGAAGGGGGGTATTTATAGGTGAAGGTGTAGGATTTCGTCCGTCGGATCAACTTTGTGAGAATCGATCTGGACCGTTGAATCTTAAAATTTTTCAACAAGTTTTCCCTCTTCCCATTCTGCTCTTGGACGTCCTCCATGCCTCAAAAGTCAAGGGTTTGGCCAATGGGAGGTGGCCAAGTGTCACCTTCCAGAAGCTACCGGATGAATTTCCCGATCGGCACCGATTCGCGTAATTTCGGAAAAATCTCAAAAATTCGGAATTACAACTTTGAAGACATTTTCTCACCTATTAGAAATGTCCAAGTTAACCTAAATTTTGATTCCATATAGGGTTCCAACAGTCAGTCTGAAGTTCCTCGAAAAACGTGTCCGAACGCGTCCGGTGCCGGAACTCGTTTTCGGAATCATCAACCTCTGGATAATAATTCACTGATTCCAAATATGTCCAGATAATTTCAAACTCATTTCTAGATGTTGAGTTAGAATTTATTTTCTTCGGATCCAAAAATGTGCCTATCTGCATTTTTTCCCTATTTTGTTTTATTAGGAAAATGCGCTAACGGCCTCGGAATTAACTTCCGGAAGAGGTCACTTGAAGGTAAAAACTCACTGATCAATATTTTACCTTGACTTTGGAATTCCCATTCCTGGATCCATAGATAGGATCCGTTTCCTATTTATATTTTTACTATTCACTATTTATTATTTTAATAGAGTTTATTATTTTAACAACTCTTATATATTATTTAATTCATTTTATTTTTGTTTCCTTTTTTTTTCTTCTTTTATCCAAAAAAATGTCGGCAGCCATATATATAATATATACTTATTTTATTTTATTTTTTAATTAATTATTTAATTATTTAATTATTTTTAATTTTCCCAAAAATTCCACAAAAATCCCTAATTGTCTCATTTTTGTATTTAGGTTTAAAAATATCTAAACTCAACTATTTTTCTCCAAAATTTCCAATTAATTAGTATATATGTTTTTACTAATTCTTGGCCAAAAACCACTAATTTTAGGGTTCTACACAATTATTCCTGAATTTCCTTTGCTTATGCTTAAGTAATTAGCCAATAATTACCTAATTACTTTATTATCACTAGTTGATAATTTTATTAATTAGAATGCCTCATTACCCCATAACTTTTACATTGACATTAGTGTTTTATGTCTCACGCATTATATTAATATTCACGGGGGCATTTTGGTCATTATAAACATTTTAACTTTTCCCTCACTATTTTTCCAAGGTAGTAATTTAATGAATTACCTAAATTAGGGACAATACCCTTCCCTATTTCAAATAGCTTTTTACTTGCCTCTTTTATAACTTTCACAGGGTATTTTATGGCCAGCAAATGCATTTAGGGACCTAATTGCAAACTTCCAAACGTTTTAGGGACCTAATTGCAAATTATTCTATTTTTATGAGAAACTACCCCAAAAATAAGATAAATTCCCCACAAGGTCTTTGAGACCTCATATTCACCTATTTCCAATAGGTATTATTTATTAAAATATAATATTCCAGATAAATAATTATCCGGGTATTACAGTCCCTTTGCATCAATATCAATGAGATCACACTCTTGGATCCATTCATTAAAACATCTACATCTTGTTTCACTTACTCTACCACCACCTTTTTGCTCCAAAAGCGTTTTAATTTCATTGAAGTCTCCAGCAATAAGCCACGGTTCCGTAACATTCTTTGCTATCTCATGGAAGTCCTCCCATAGTCCTCTTCGCTTTTGTTCATAGGGGCTGGCGTAAATAGAGAAAACAACATTTCCACACTATTCAGATCAAGCCTACAATGAATAAACTGCTCTTTTTGCACAATCACGTTCACAGTTAGATCATCCCTCGACCATACTAGCCATATACCACTGGAAAACCCCTCAACTTCCATTCTAACAGAGTGCTTAAACCCCCAATTCTTAATAATTTTGCTAGCCTGACTTCCACTAACCCGAGGCTCCAAATTTACAACTAGGTCCAGATTATATCTAAACTTCATATCTTTTACAACAGCTGCAAATCCCTTCCTAACTGCTCCTCTATTGTTCCATACTAATAGCTTCATCATTATCAAACTATTAAAAGATGAAAAATAGCAGGAAACTACCTTAGTCCGCAAGGGCAGGCGTACGGTACTCCTCCTCCATGCTTACCTCCAAGCTCTCAGTCAACACTTTATCAGTCCCAACACTTTGCCTTGATTCGATACCCATACTTTTCAAGCCTATCCTCCCTACACCATTTTCCCCTGGATGGAGATTTTCCTTTTCATCCATATTCAAGCTTACCCCCTGCTGCATATCCATTATACTCTCTGGAACCCATTCAAGACTCACTTCCTCAACCTGTTTTTCCTTTCGGCCACTAGTTACCAGCCTACTTTAGGCCCTAACTTGCCCTTTTCAACTTACTCCTTCCGTCCCTCTTGTGAGATTCTTTCCACACCACTAGATCCTGCTCGTTCCATCCCCTTATTACCATTACCTTTGCTACCAGCCTTTTTTGGTTTCCTTTGCAATTTAGGTGATACCTCATGTTGTCCCCATCCCGTTCTTGCTTCATGACTTATTTCTTTTTGCATATCTTTCTCACCCAGTGGCTAATCCACATCCTCTGGTTTGCTGTTAAGCACAACAAATCATGATCCTCCCTGTACTTCTTTGCTCACAACTACTCCTTTCCTCAGTCGTCTCCCCCACTATACAATCTTCCACTTTCCCCCATCACCACCATTATCATCTTCTTTTACCATTTGATCACCCTTTTCTTCAATATCCACACCACCCTCGTTGCTTTTCCTTTAGAAATCCTCACAGCCCTTCTGATTATGCCCAACCCGCCCACATTTACTACATAACGTCCCCAAGCTTTCATACTCCCCACTCAATATCTGCCCCTCTACATTAAATTCAGGGACCAGAGGCTTTGTAAGGTCCAACTCCACACAAAAACGTGCGAATTTTCCCCTAGCCCTTTGCGCCGTATGGATATCTAAACGAATATCTTTACCTATTGAATTCCCAAGGTTTAGCAAGAACTTCTTATCTAACAAAGGAGAAGGTAGATCAGGAAGTCTTACCCAGGCCACAACAGATTCAATTTTCTTTTGAGTTAAACTCAGGCCTCCAGTGGGCCACGTTTAGGTAGGCATCCGCTAGCACCCATGGACCACCAACTAAGGCCTCCATGTAATCATCCATGTGTTGAAAATTAACCAGATAAAAGTGATTCTCACAATCAAATACCTCGATGCTTCCTTTGCATTCCCAAAGATGTCTCAGTTTCTTTAGCATGAATCCATAGGATAATTGTCTCCCTAGCAACTTTACCACCAGCGTCCTGCTAAATGGTTTCATTAATCGTTCTTGTTCCTTTTCTTCAAATTAAAAACGCGGACACAGGGGATCTGAAAAATCCACTCGTATACCATCAGCTGGATTAAGCACCTTAGCAAAATCAGTATCTGCTCCATAATCCTCCAGATTGTCATCTTCATCAGTTCTAACCCATTCCCACCAGCACGTCTTTGCACTCACATTTTGAAAGAGTGATTCTCGATATGATTTAGTCGGAGTTCCCTTCTCATCAGCAGACATCCAGGTTTCTTCTCGAGGTTTCAGCGACTCACTGCCAGTGAAATCTTCCCCCGCACCACTAACTTTCCTCTTCCGTTGATTCCCTGCATCTCGATCCTCCTCCATTAAGTCCTCATTCTCCCCTCCTCGCAGTACACGAGGTGAGGGGACACTCGTATTCTCCATCACAGTGGGCGACGAAGCCTTCCTCTCTATCTCCGACACTTCTAAGCCCTAGCAGAGCTCGATAGTTGTGAGTTTGGCGAAAAGAAAATTTTTATTTTTTCGAACATTGATTATTATTTTCCTTCTTTAACCTTCAGAACTTTTGGTGATAACTGTGGTCAATCGCGCCAAAGTTTATCAGAACGTTTGACAAGTGTTTCAAATGGCCAAGCTTCAAAGGTTATCCTCAACAATGGAGGATATTCCTGAGTTAAAGATGTTCAGATAATGAACAAATTCTAGAAAGTATGACCATGTGTAGGAAAAATAGATCCCACTTCTGAAGCATGCAAATTTACACATGTATGTTGAGCCAGAGGGTCCAGTTTGAATCCATGTCCACTACTGGAAAAAGCGAAATTTGCGGCGGAATTTGCGAGGGAAAAATTTCCCTCGCAAATTTGGGTCATTTTGCGAGGGAAAAATTTTTCCCTCGCAAAATCACCCATTTTGCGAGGGAAAAAATTTTCCCTCGCAAGTTAAGGTTAATTTGCGAGGGAAAGAGATTTCCCTCGCAAAGTGAACAAAATTTGCGAGGGACTTAGTTTCCCTCGCAAAATTTATAAACTTTGCGAGGGATTTTTTACTTCCCTCGCAAAAAGAAGTGAATTTTGCGAGGGAAGAAAATTTCCCTCGCAAAATTACTCATTTTTGCGAGGGAAAAAACGTTCCCTCGCAAAATTGCACTTAGGTCCCTGCTTAAACTATGCGTTTTGACATTAGGTCAGAAATGAATAAAAAAAAAAGGGAGGACCTGGTACGTGGGGGGCGGCTGAAACGAATTGAGAGACAAAACAGAGGGGGTGCGCCGCGACTTCGGACCGAAGAGAGACGAGACCTTCGACTTCTGCTTCTTCTTCCCTGACTCGATTCCCCACTCTCGTTCCACCCTCGCCGGCGTGAAACGAATTGAGAGACAAAACGCGAGGGGTGCGCGCGACTTCGGACCGAAGAGAGACGAGACCTTCGACTTCGCTTCTTCTTCCCGACTCGATTCCCCACTCGTTCCACCTCGCCGGCGGCTTCACCTCACCCACTCCGGCCACTCGCGATTCCCGAATCTGATCTGCCATCCACCGTCGAAGCAACCTCAGTCCCCACCGAGGATCACTTCCCTTCTGCCCTTTCGATCTTCTCCAACGAACTGCGAATCCAGAGCATTCTCAGGTTATTTTCTCTCAAATCAACGAATCTTTGTTTGTTTTTGTCAAGCTGAGAATTTATTTTACCCAAGTTGCCGAGCTCTGATCTGGTTTAGCTGATTGCGATTCTGTTTCTAATTGTTTTCAAGCTGTGGATTTATTTTGCCCAAGCTGTAGCCCTTTCTTCTGCTGTAGCCTGTGATTCTGGTATTATGAATACGCCTGCTTCTTGCTTCTGGTCTGGTTTTGCATCATGTTCAATGCAGAGGGCTATTGGTGTTTGGATGAGACTCTTTGGATTTTATTAATGTTGTTTGTTCACAACTAGCTAAAAAATCCGCTTCTCTATATAGTGTCTTGACTGAGTATAAACTCAACATGATAGTATGCCTTGGTTTCTTTAATCATTGGGTTACATAATCTTGCATTAGTAAACATTTTCCCCCATATTCAATTATTAAATGAAAATATTGCGTTTTATCAAATTAACATGTTTATAATTGACTTTCGTCCTGGATTGGACCGGACATTATATTTTTAAATCATTTTGTTTAATCTGTGATCTCTTTAGTGTGGTTATTATTGTTTTATGCTGTATCCTCCACAGTACTCCCCATCCACAAGTGTGAAGTCTAAGAATTATTGACCTCCTAATTATTCTCACCTTCCTATGAATTATTCCAGATAATTTAACTAATAAGAAAAAGAGTGATATACTGAATTTTTATAAATAAAAAGTTGATATAAATCAATAACAAAAGTGTTTGGTAAACGAATGAAATATATAGATCATACTTACATACGATATATGCAACATAATGCACACACTTGAACACTCAGATACTCAATCCAATGCTAAATTTAAGAATTAGCAGATGAGTTTGTTTTTATCCTAAATATAAAACACCAATGCATTTTGTCTTCAAAATTTATAATTTTCCTCCTGAACTCTCACATTGCACATGTTAAGAGGTCTTTCATTAAGAAAGTAGTTTTCCATGTAAATGACTAAGTTAACTAATGTTTCTTAAATATTTATTACTAATTAGCCATCCAATTCCTATATATTGGACCAGAGAAATGATAATTTGGTTTTTTTAAAAATGATAATTTAGTTTTTATCGGGCAAAAAGATAATTTAGTTTTTAGACAAGAGTGGCCCACCATTTCCTAGCTTATGACAAACGTGTGTGGATTCTAATCCCTGGGTGCGATGAGCAAATTAATTGACAATGAATTGATGTCTCAACGTTTCCTATAAAACTCACACACATCGTACCCTCTCCCCTCACATCAAAACCTCAAAAGTCGTAGCATATATCCTACCAAAAACCTTGTTTTTATTTTAAGAATTTAATCACAAGTATGTCTTTCGTTGCTGCTTCAACAACGGCACTTGTTCCTTCTTCATCAACCGATAATCTTGCAACCTCTGATCATATATAGAACTAAATATACGGAGAGATGTTTAAGATATATATTGGACCAGAGAGAGTATATAATTGTGGCTGGGGGTGTCATATATAGAACTAAATATACGGAGAGATGTTTAAGATATATATATATATATATATATATATATATATATCAATATAAATGCAATTTATAATTTATATACTATTTGCGCAGGTCCTTTTTTAGGCCAACTTGAAGTCCTAAATTATATAGCTCAATCCTCCGGCTCGTCAATGCACAAAAACCATGCCTTCAATTATATCTAATACAACTGTGAAAATGAATTTTCATTTAATTTGACCTTACACTTTGAAGAGTACTCCTATAAAATTAAATTTAGGATTAACACGAATTTCTTATAGAGATTTCTTTATCCTTTCTTAGAAGGTAAATTCTTGAACTTTGAATATAATGCTGATCAATGGTTAGTAATATAGTATTGGTGAACTTTTTCGGACAATTTAATTTTCGTTTGTAGTTGACTGAATTATTCATGCCCCCTCCACATGCATGTCCCCTTCTTCTAGTGTACTATCCTCATTCTCTGGTTGCTTGCTGCCATCTGCTCTTTATTCACTGCATGTGTTTGTTTGCCACTTTCTTGAATAAGTGACAATTGGTTGGTATAAGTAGCCAAATGTATTTGCCACTTAGGTTGGTAGCTGAATTAGTTAGTACCACTGTATTATGTTCCAAAAGTCTTTGTGTAGGGTTGGGTTGGGGAAGTATGGAAGGCGATCGTGATAGGAGTTGGATGTACAATCGTCTAACTCGAAAAAGACAACTTACTCGTGTATTCTTAGAGGGTTTGGAAGAGTTCATCCAATTTGGTTTGGCGCACACCACTAATTCAAGTACCTCGATTAGTTGTCCGTGTGTGAAATGTAGGTGTTTGCAATTTCATGATCCAAGCACGGTCAAAATCCATTTGTGTAAAAAGGATTCATGGCGAATTATGAATGTTGGGAATTTCATGGGGAAGTCCGACGCATACAGTGGTTATTACGGAGACAATACTCATCGAGAGAACCTTAATCAATATGAACAATTGGTGATGGATGCCGCGGGACCGTCGATTGGGCAATACTTTGATCCCGTTACTCATTTTGACCCGTCATACATGGGAGAGGAGACCGGTGCACATACTCAACCATCGTACATGGGAGAGGATCCTAATCCAGAAGCCGCTAGGTTCTATAAAATGCTTCAAGATGCGCAACGTCCTTTATGGGAAGGTTGTGAACACATTGAAAATAGTGAATATTCATCGCTATCTGCGTCAAGCATTAAGCAAGATGTGGTACTTTCCTCTCGTGCCTGCACTTCGAGATTGTATGCATCACCACAAACAAATGCTCACATGAGATGGCACCGGAGCATCACAGGATGAAAAATTTGTTACGCATCCATCCGATGCCGAAGCTTGGCTTAAATTTGACGAGGTCAATCCTTCGTTTGCAAGCGATCCCCGTAATGTCCGTCTTGGGTTATGTTCAGATGGGTTCGCTCCTTTCAACCAAACGGGCAGACTTATTCTTGTTGGCCTCGTGATTGTGACTCCATACAACCTCCCACCTTCCATGTGCATGAGAAGAGAGTTTTTGCTCCTAAACGCGTTAATCCCCGGGCCATCCAACCCAAAAAGAAAATAGATGTATATCTCGGGCCTTTGATAGACGAGTTGAATATGTTGTGGAGTGAAGGGGTTCTTGCGTACGATGTATCATTGAGCCAAAATTTCACCATGCGGGCTGCCTTAATGTGGACGATAAATGATTTCCCTGCATATGGGATGTTGAGTGGCTGGCAAACGTCAGGGAAGCTTGCATGTCCGGTATGTCTCGAACAGAATGTGGGGTTTAGCTTGCAATACAGTCACAAGGTCTGTTGGTTTGACAAGCATCGGCGATTCTTGCCCCCCGATCATTCTCTTAGGAGAAACAGAAAAGACTTCAAGCGGAATGTGGTTGAACAGTCAGATCAACCTCGTCGTTTAAGTGGCCAAGAAATATGGGACAGGTCAAGCACATTCAAAGTGTTGAAGAGGGGCTGGTTCTAGCGAACCCGAGGGATATGGCGTTCAACATCATTGGAACAAAAGCAGCATCTTTTGGGAGCTACCATATTGGAAAGATCAATTGTTAAGACACAACCTCGATGTCATGCACATTGAGAGGAATGTGTTTTGCAATATTCTCGTACACCGTAATGGACACCAAGGGTAAGACGAAGGATACAGATTAACGCAAGACGTGACATAGAAGCGATTTGCGAAGGCTGCTTTGCATTTGGTGGAGAATGCCACGGGCCGTACTTCAAAACCTAGAGCGCCGTACGCATTGAACAAAGAGCGAATGTACAATTGTTGCGATGGGTTAAAGGTGTGAAACTCCCGGACGGTTATGCATCCAACTTTTCAAGATGTGTCGACATGAATGAGGCAAAATTGTTCGGGATGAAGAGTCATGATTGTCATGTTTTCTTTCAGAGATTGTTGCCGTGGGCTTTCAAAGCACTACCGAATCATATATGGACTATTCTGACAGAATTTTCCTTATTCTTTAGAGAAATTTGTGCTTCTAAGCTTAATGTTGATAAGTTACGGCAGCTGGAGGAGAGCGTGCCAATAATGCTATGCAAGTTAGAGATGGTGTTTCCTCCTAGCTTCTTTGACTCAATGGAACATTTGCCTATGCACTTGGCCTACGAAGCAAGGGTAGGAGGTCCGCAACAATATAGATGGATGTATCCGTTTGAAAGGTAATATATATATATATATATCTTTTGTCTGTGATTAAATGAACCACATTGTGGTATAGGTTATAAATGTCCTTTGATTTTCAACTGTAGGTTTTTGCGCACACTTAAGTGCAAGATAAAAAATCCAAGGTACGTTGAAGGATCTATTGCTGAAGCGTTTCTAGTTGAAGAGACCACTAAATTTGGCTCATACTATTATCCACCTGAAGTTATATCAAGATGGAGAGGGGTACCTCGCAACGATGGTGGTGGTGTACCGAGTGGTCAGATATCAATATTCAATTACCCTGGCCGAGTCGTGGGAAAACATTGTAGCTCAACTCTGGAAGGAATTGATAAGAAAGTAGCAGAGTGGTACATTCTAAACAACTGTGAAGAGGCCGACCCGTTCTTAAAGTAAGATTTCCTCTTTTTATTCTTTTTACGGTAAGTATTAAAGTATTAATTTCATTTTTTTGTTACAGACACTTCTCTAATTGTGTCCGATCAACAAATCCTTTGATGTCGGATTTCGATATTGATCAATTCATGAAGGTTGAGTTTCCTAATTGGTTACAATCCTGCTTCGTGCAAAACAAATCAGCTCCCCAGGATGTTGCGTGGAGTTTGTCTTACGGATCTGCAACAACAATTACCCGAATCAAAAATATGTAATCAATGGGTATCAGTTTGCAACTTTTGAAGCGAACGGGAATACGGAAAGTTGCAATTACGGTGTATGTTGTCGAGGTGGCCAAGTTGACGGGGTCGAGGGCGACTACTACGGGAAGTTAATTGACATAATTCAACCGGATTACAAGTGGGACAAGTCGGTGACTCTATTTAAATGTGAGTGGTTTGATAACACTCCGCGTGGGACAAAAGTGGACAAATATGGTAATGTTGAGATCCACCGGTCAAGGAGATATACGATTAGTTATGACCCTTTCATTCTTGCTCAACAGCGAACAAGTTTATTATACATCATACCCCACATCTCGCCAAGGGTGGATGGGAGTTATCAAAACCAAAGCACGGAATATTATACCTAAGTCGAAAGAGTCAGAAACAAATGACGATTTGACTGAACCATTCCAAGCTGATGTGGAACATGTAGGTGCCGTAACTATTGCCGAGGACGATCTACCAAGCAATCTCTTTAATTCCACCGCGGAGTTAGAGTTGATTCCTATCAATATTGACAGTGACGAATCGACGATGAGGCGGAAGAAATCTATTCCGATAGTGAATCGGAATTCGACGACTATGAGACGCCAGAGGAAGGTGTGCAGGCGAGGTCGAAGAAGAAGAATCGTCCGAATGATTCGAGTTAGTTTTTTTGTTTATGACGATTTGTTATACTAGATACTCTCATCCATTTGTCGGTGTTGTATTAAGTAGTTTTCTTATATTTATATATTTTTGATATAATATTTATAAGTGTTCACGAGATGGAGCATTCGGGAGGCGTTCGGGTAGTGGACGTGGTAGTGGTAGGGCCCGGCCCCGCCCCATCGAGGGGGTAGGCCGACTTCATCTACCCCCTCTGTAGGCAGAGGGGTTCGCCTTTCCCCAGAGATGCCGCCACTTTATTTTTCATCTTCACCGTCTACTACCGACTCTGTTATGGGCGGTAGAGGTGTGCCTATCTCTCCGGAGCAAGGGGCAGAGCAGGTTGAGTTTACAATTTCTAACTGATTTACATATATATTTGATTTTTCTGTAAGCATCTATGTTCTAACATTTTCAATACTTCTTCCTTCAAAGACACCGCATCGCCTCGAGTCGTTGGGAAGCTAGTTCCTCCAAGACACCAGCACTGGGAACAACGGATCTGCAAATGGGAAGCTGTGGATCCGTCCTATCGGCACCACCGAGTAAGTCATGTGAAGTTAATAGTAATGTTATAATTTTTTACCTTTAGTTTGAATGATAATAATAATATTTGCATCATTTTCATTGTTTTCGTGTTTGAGCCGCGTAAGACGGTGAAGAGTTTCATTAGGGAACAAATGTTCCGTAATTTCAATCATCCTTGGGCCACTTGGACAGAGATTCCTCAGATCATCGGGACGCTTGGTTCGATGAGTTCTTGGTAAGTTTTTTGATTTATGGTTATTAATTTGTTCTCATCAAAATGCAAACTTATTAACTACTTTTATACTTTGGAGAACTAATTGTTTATTATCGATTTTCGAAGCAGTTTAGCTGGTTGCCTAATGATTTGGACGATTTGAAAAGACTTATAACTTCAAGGGAAGCAAGTGGTTGTCTGATAGATTTTACAAATTGAGAAAGGAAAGGGGAAAGAAAAATTGGATTCAACTCGAGGTCGCAGAACAATTATTTCAAAAATGGACCACGGACGAGAAATTTATAAAGCAAAGTGGACAAAATAAATTAAATAGGGCCCATATGGATGGACCATCATATGCTGGCGGCTGCATTCCATTTAGTGAGCATCGACGCAGAATTGTAAGTATACGTTATTTTCTATTTTAGCTTTAAATATTTTTTAATTTGAAGTAATTAATTAATGGTTATTCATTTGTTTTTGCAGATAGAGTCTGGGGATGTTCCTCCAGAATTGATTTCTTGGACCACTTTTGAGCGGACTCATTCCCAGGAGATTGAAGGCGGTGGCAAGCGATGGATTAACGCTAAGTCCCAGCAATTCGCGGTGAGAGATTAATTAGATTTAATATTTGTTTCAAACAAGAACATTTATTTCATTACATATGGCTTATTTGTGATCTATTTTTGTGTTTGTTGGACAACTATCACCACCGACGCAGAGAGAGACTCACAGATTGAGAACGACCCGTCGTCCTCTTATTCCGATAACAACAGCTCTCTTCATTCAGTGCCGCAGGGGGATTAACAAGAAGGGGAGAGTCTTCGGGATGGGTGCCTCTGCCAATGAATCGAAGTCGTCTATGAAGCGCATATCCGTTACAAGTGTTCTCGCAGTAGACGTAATACTTTTGCTATCAATTGCAAACCATTATTCCCTCGTCTATTTAAATGAAGTACAAAAATAAACTGACTTTGTAATGTTGATTTTGTAGAAGATAAGAGGGTAAAGGTGTTAGAAGAGAAGGTGAAGGAGCAAGAAGAGAAGGTGAAGGAGCAAGAAGAGAAGATGAAGGAGCAAGCAGAGAAGATGAAGGAGCAAGGAGAGATGCTTACTGAGATGCGGACACTTATCCAGGAAGGAAAAGGGTACTGGAACTCGTGGTGGTGATAACTAAATCAGAATGCTGCTGTTTAGATTTCTTTTTGGTTTATTTTGGCCAGAACATTATAATTTGTAATATTTTGTTTTTGATTTGTAAACTCTTATGATATATCTATTTATTTCCTAATTTTTTATATTTTTTTGCGAGGGAATTTATTTTCCTCGCAAAAATCTGGATTTTTGCGAGGGACAACTTTTCCCTCGCAAAATCCAGATTTTTGCGAGGGAAAATATATTCCCTCGCAAAATCCTTGATTTTGCGAGGGTGAAGATCTGCCGTCGCAAAAGTCCATATTTGCGACGGAAAATGATTTGTTCCGTCGCAAAAATGGTTTGCGAGAGAATTTTGCGACGGACACTTTTCCGTCGCAAATTCCGCCGCAAACCATTTTTGCGACGGAAAATGCATGTTTTGCGACGGAAAATTTCCGTCGCAAAACATGACTTTTCTAGTAGTGGTCAAAAATAAAACTTGATGAACTCAAGTCTAGTAAATTTATGAATTCCCATGAAAAAGTTCCAAGATACTGCATATGCTTATATATTCACCAAACCAATCTTGAATTGTTCCAGTCAATTCATTTCCAAACAACATCAAGTATTGGAGATATCTTAAGGTGTCTGGTATTGGGCCTTTTAACCTGTTGCTTTCAAGGATGAGAGCAGAAAATTGGCCTCTGAGATTTGAAACAAGTTTAGAAATTTCAAAATCAAAATGGTTTAATGAAGGTAAAAGTTGATTTCACCTCCCAAATTCAAGCATTCAGAACTTACCTCAAGTGTTGCGCAATCCACTCACAACAATCTTTCTCGATAGACCAAGGAGGGGGGAGAGAGATATTGTTGGACCAATGACACCTTTCTTGAATATTAATAGCCCGTTTGGTTTGATTCCATAAGAGAGGATTACATGTAATTCTAATGCAACAAACTGATTACAGCGTTTGGTTGGGCATATGTAATGTAAAGAGGACTGCATTTTATAATATGGATTACATTATTTGATGTAATCAGGATTGCACTACTAGG
Organism: Acacia pycnantha; assembly: GCA_025563575.1. Lineage (NCBI taxonomy): Eukaryota > Viridiplantae > Streptophyta > Magnoliopsida > Fabales > Fabaceae > Acacia > Acacia pycnantha. The sequence continues at coordinate 5,400,645 of JAMWYP010000030.1, read as the reverse complement.
ATTAATGAATAAGGATGCACACATCTTGTAATTAAATGAAAAAGACACTATTGCCATCATACTTTTTTGAATTGACCAAAATATCCACCCATAGACGTTAAATATTAAATAATTACAACCATTAATACTGAAAATTAATTAATAATATAAAATTTTAAAATATTCCCTCATTAAAAAATTAAAAAATTATATTCAGCCATAAAAAATATTATAAGCAACCCACTGCATAATATTTTCGCTATTAAATATTAAAAGCTTGCCATGAACTCAGCCTATATACAACACAAATTGAAAAAATTATCATGAACCCAATGTATACATTATATATATATGTGTGCGCGCGCGTGGACAGTGGTAATTTTGTCTCTTTCTATATTATTCCCTATATTATTATGTTTGATGTAATCCAACCAAACGTTTTTATGTATATGCATCATCTTTCCTTAAAGACAAACCAAACAAATTCATGTAACATCATTACATTCCATTCCATTATATTGTATTACATTCCTTTACATTACCTTCGATTTCATAAACCAAAAGGGCACTAAGAGTGCATGATTATCCATTTCATAGCAATGGGATTTCAATGAACAAGAGCCTAAGTGTTTGGTTTAAAGGGAAGGGAGGGGAACATACCTAGGGAAGATATTGACAAAATTGTTATTAATAAGAAGAATATTTCTTTTTGTTGAGGGTGTATTTTTAGAATATTGAAAATTTTCCATGGGCTATTTAGTAAAGATGAGAGAGAAAATTTCTTTATCCTCCCTTCCTCCCCGCAAACCAAATATAGCATAAGTGGAAGGTGGGTGCAAATAGTAACCACAAGAAAGTGGAGGTAGCCATAGTGGTTTTAAGAAAGCAACAAGGTATCAAGTTTGTGCATATTTATGATAAAAATCCTTGGTTCAATTATGGGAACTGATTTAAGATGCAAGAAAGAAACTTTATGAAGCTACTTTTTTTCCCCAAAGGAAGTGATTGCAGAGTTGAACAACCCATCACACAAGGTTCGATGGGAAACAAGTGTCTTTTCATTTTCTTAAACACGGTACTGCAACTTCATATGGGCCTGGCAGCCAGGGAACTTAAGGAGGCCCAATGTTTAGCACCTTACATTTTGAAGGCCGCTAATGATGAATAAAGTATTCCTCCAGATCTTAATATAAGATATATTTATGGAGTTGATATGAGTCATAAATATAAGACAGTTTTCATATTTTTAAACATTTTCCTAATTTAACCCTATTGATACTTCCTCAATAATAATGAAGGAGGAGAGGGAAGGAAGGAATTGAGGAAGATGATTAGGGTGTTTTAAAAAATACGTACTATATTAACTAGCTCAACTAACTTATTTTATCTAATCAAATTTGGTAAATATTCTTACATTAAGGACCGGAGGGAGTATCAAGTAATCGTATCAAAAAGTATAAAGTAATTTGTAAAGCAAGCCCACTATATAGTATATATACTCCCTCCGGTCCTAATTATATGAGCACTTTTATAGTGTAAATTGCACTACAAAAGTGCTCCTATAATTAGGACCGGAGGTAGTACTTTCTATTGTCCTTAATACAAGACTAGGTTGACTTTCTTGGAGAGATTAATGAAACTAAATAAATTACTTAATTATAACATGTGTTGTGTATCACTAAATTATATATCATCTTATAAGTAAGGAAAATTAGTTTGGAGAAAAACGATAAATATAACTATTTTAAAGTAATTTACTTAGCTTCATTAATCTCTCCCAAAAAAATTCCATTGGGTCTTATATTAAAATCTGATGGAAGTATATGGTTAAGTGTAAATCTACCCATAAAGTATTTGTGAAAGTATCTTGGGAAAAAGACACTTAAATACCACCTCAACTTTCAAAACCGAAAAAAAATACAATTAAAACTTACAAAGGACAAAGAAGAGATAGGGTGAAAAATTTGGGTTTTTTATATTTTGCATGAAAGACCAAAATGCCCTTAAGACTTATTTAATCAAAATAGAGAGAAGTGTTGGGATTGCTCAAAATACTGGCTCCAACTTCTTCTTCCTCTAACTCTCACACTCAGTGTCATCGTTCGCAAATCGGTAAGGGTGGGTGCAATCCGTCGCATATTCTCTTGAAGGATAGTGTGAGTAAGCAAGTATTAAGGTTTTTGGGTTGTGGGTTTCACATTGTCACTATCGGTTGGAGTGGAGATGAGAATGGAGAGGACGATGGTAATGTTGGTGATGAATGGATGACGGTGATGGTGAGATGTAGGGTGGTAGTGATGAGTAGCTGCCAGTGCCTTCTGATGGTGGTACTGTGTGACCTCTGGCGGTGGTCATGGCAGATCTTGATGGTGAATGTGAGATTTCTGGTAGCGACATCTGATTCTCCTTCTTCCTCCGCTTCTCACACTCTTGCTAAATCCAACCCCATCCAATTCAAGCGGCATGCCATTTCCTCTGCCTCTCTCCACTATAAGAAGTTTAAGGGCGTTTGCTAGAGGCCCTGGGGTTGCTGGGCCACCGAGATCTGGGACTAAACCGAGGAAAACAAGTCTGGCTTAGAACCTTCGACATGGCGGAGGAAGCCGCGTCTAAGTATGGATGACAATGAGACGCCAATTGTCACATAAAAATAGTAATGGTCTTGAAAAAATCTGTAATGTTTTTGACAAAATTAGTAAGTACGAACAATATGTGTAAAATGATCAAGAAAGAGTTTTGAGTTGTGACCAATTGAGTAATGAGATTGAAAAAAATTGTAATGGTTTTGACAAAATCGTTAGGTACTGAAAAAATGACTATAGAGGTGGACAAGTTCAAAAAAGGAAATTATAACTTGAGTACAACGATTGATAACTTGCATTCCTGAGGATGTTAATGACTACACTCAATTTGTCATTGCCAATACTAAAATTGTCATTGTCTTTATTCAACTTGTTCACGATACTTTATAGGGCTTTAGGAAATGAAGTAATCAATCTCATTACTCAAATTGTTACTCTGGTCGCCGGCGCCAAAGCTCCGGAAGCCGGAGTTTCGCTGGCGGGGCAAAGGTTATTTCTTTTAAAAAAAAGTTGAGGGACATTTTAATAAAAATACAACATTTCAAAATTTCAGCTTTCTAGAGACCTATTTATCATTTTCATTTGTTAACAATTTTTTGAGTTTTTAAAGTTTAAATGGTATTTCATAGGAATTTTCCCAAGTATCTTTGAGTGCAAAAATTACACATGAGGATTTCAAAGCAGTAAAATAATGCTACGGGGGTTAACTTACGGTATTTTTGTGTGTGGGGCCACGTTGTGGTCTAAATATAAAAATAGTACCAAATTAAATTTTTCCGTCGTCAGACCCATAAATATATATACAATGTACATATATGATTGAAACTTTGTTGTATATAGGAATACTATATGGAAAGTGGGAAGCAGATAATTTCAGAAGCGCCCCCTCCTCTTTCCTCAGCGTCCTCATCTCAGCCGTTCAAAAAAGAATCTAACAGTCTGGAGCATTTTTTTAAAACACCGCATGCGGTACAGATGAAAAATTGATTGTGTTTCTCTGGACGGTTGGATCAATTTTTGGACGGCCAGGATTCACGGATACTGAAGGATACTGAGGGGAGGGATACTGAGGAAATCTCGATCCATGGAAAGTGGTCTCGACATGCTGATGATATATAGCCATTAAGATGCAGGGATAGAGATGAACACAGAGGTAATCGAAGCCATTTATGGACGTAGGATCGAGGGAATGTGATCATCATGTCTTCATTTTGCTTCTTCTCTCTTCTGACCTCCTTTTTTGTTTCTATATATTTGATTGAGCCTCACGTACCCAAGTCAAATTACCCTTTTGGCCCTCCAGCTATTTCCTTCCTAATGCTTTTCTCTCTCGTTTCACATCTAACGGATTTGAGTTTTGGATCTTTACCCACATTCTGTGCCCTCAAGTATCTTAACTTTTACCAATGTGAGTTGGTATAGATGGTAAGGGATTCAGGACTAGGCCCTTGGGTCGTGGGTTCAATCCCCTCTGCCGTCACTGGGACTCCTTTGGTAGGCGATCTCGTAAGTCCCCAGTAAGTGCTCATAGAACCCGGGGCCGTGCCCTGACCTTGATGAGGGACTGATGTCGAACCCCTCCAAAACTTGTTGTTATAAAAAAAAAGTATCTTAACTTTTAGGTGATTTTATTATTGTTGTTGTTATCGAGATCATATAATTAATCGAATATATTTGCATTATTCATATTTCCCAAATATATTTGATTAAATGGTGTGTAACTATTCCATATTTTAGAATAAAATCTAATATATACTAAATACAGACACTCACATATATTTTACCGCTAGTTGGTATCTACTTTATATGTCATCAAAATAGAAGTATATTCTGAGCGAAAAAAAAGAGAGAAGTATATTATTAATTAGACTCGAGTCCGATGGAACAGGGTACTCCCTTGCAACGAGATAGATCAATGTACAACAATACTTTGAACATGATTACCTCCAATAAAATGATAGATGTGCCTAGAGCCGAGAAATCGGGCCGAGCCCATCGGGCCGACCCGTTTAGGCTCTGGCCCGTCAAGGGCCGGGCTTGAAAAATAGGCGAGATATTTGAAATTGGCCCTGTAGGGCCAGCCCTGGAGGACCGCGGGCTTAAACGGCCCTTTTCACTGTAGTTTTTTTTTTTTTTCCTTTTTAATTTATTAATTTATATATATTTTGTCTTTATTATAGAGTTATTTATCCATTTAACTACAAATACATAAAAACTATACTCTAATTTTATGATTTGGTTTATTATTTGTTGCAAATAAAATTACTCTTATGTTTAACAAATTAAATTATTTGTTACAATAATAGTCATCGTACTAATGTCGCTTAGTGGTATGTTTCTTATGTTTTATGTGAGTTATTTGTGAACAAAGTTTGCTTTTGATTATGAATTAGTGACTGTGCTTATTTGTTGAATGATTTGTAATGTAATTTACTAATTATATTTCTTTAAAAAAAACATAGGAAAATTAATTAAAATTTGGAATAGTAATTTTCAGGCCCTGGAGGGCCGGCTCTGGTGCTCGCGGGCCGGGCTTTGAAAAACAGGTGTTTTTCTTACCTTAGGCCCTGGAGGTGTAACATCCCAATTCCAGAGCCAAATTATTTTTTTTTAAATCAGAGTCGAGCCTTGGAGCGTAAGAGTAACTAATTTCCATTAAAACGATAACTAGAGTGTAATACAGTGTTGATACGGCATCCTATTGTTCTCATAGGTAATTACGGAAAACGATAAAGTGACATCTCCGTCTCAGAGCTCACTCGTGCTACATGCTCTCCAACCATGAGCCTACTCGTGCAGCTTGCCTCGATCTCCGATCCATGGTCCTCCTGACCCTGAAGCTATGGTTGAGATTCAATTCACCGCATTGAATCTCAGGTAATGGTTAACCTTATGCTCAAATAAAACAGTATAGGGAATGACAGATATTCATGACATAACAACTATGATCAATATAATAACAAGACACAAGCATAAAGCAAGATGTAAGCCCCATAAAGTGCCTGCACTATTCACCGGTGCCACGATGTACGGTCGTGTCCTCAGCGCTAGGAAAACTCTAACGGTATTACTACATCTATAACCCGTGTGAACTGTATGTATAATCGGTAACCCTGAACAGAGTCTCTAACCGTGAATGTATCTCGGTGACTCCTAACAGAATCTCTATCTTTGAATGTATCTATCACATATATGTATATGAGCAGCACTAGATTAGTGTTACAGTACGCGAACGTACCTTCGTTGATGACGTTAGGTTCTTCTGGCAGAAAACGTACTTTTTACGAAAAACGTGGAAACGTCCAACAATGCACTTCGGCAACAGAACGGCAACAAATCGAGTTTCGATATCCTATAAGAGTAATATCACTTTCATTAGTGATTTGGAATTATAACTGGCATTTTAGGTAAAAATTACCATTTTGCCCCTATGCCCCTAATTGGCGGAATTTCGCCAGCACTTCGTTACTCTTACAAATTTTCTTCCCGAAATTTCGCCAGAACTTCGACGCAATTATGATTTTTGAAATTCTAGACTAAAATATCTCTCCCATATGATATCCAATCATACTTAAAACATTAAAGGCTATTTTAGCATTACAACCCCTATTTTTGAAAGAACTTCAAAAGCTTCAACTTTTCGGAGACTCGATCCCTACTATGTTTTTACCTCTTCAGGCATATTTTTCAATGCAATGAGGCCTAAAAACAAGTATAGGAATTTCATCCCCTACTTCCTAGAACTAACTAACAATTCTACTAACTACCGAACTAAAAACTCGAACTTGAAAGCTAAAGCCCGAAAGACTTACCCGTTGAAGACTTCTTCTAATTTTTCCAGAGCTTCTCTCTCTTCTTTCTCCCTCTAAGATTTCGGTCAAGAAGCAAGAAGGAAGGGTGTGAAGAATTATGAAGGAGGGCATGCCTATTTATAGAAATTCTAAGGGATACATAAGGAATTTTTGAAGTTGTTTTCATCCATGGAAATTAAAACTTGAAATGGTGTTTATTCCTTGTCCCTGGAAGCATTTGGTCGACATGCATGGGCTGAGGTGGCAGCCTTGGAGTGGTCCAAAAATGATTAATGAGCTTGCTTTATGCCCGGTCTAACCGTTTTCCCCGATCGGTACCCGATTCGCGTGATTTCGGAGAAATCTCAAAATTCTGGATTTACAACTTTGAAGACATGTTCTCAATTACTAGAAATGTCCAAGTTAACCTAAATTTTGATTCTATATAGGGCTCCAACTGTCCAGTTGAAGTTTTCTCGAAAAACGTGTCCGAACGCGTCCGGTTTCAGAACGCATTTCTGAAATTATCAACTTCTTCAGAAAAATTCACTGATTCCAAATATGTCAAAATAAATTCAAACTCATTCCTAGATGTTGAGTTAGAATTTATTTTCTTTATATCTAAAAACATGCCTATATGCATTTTTCCTTATTTTGTTTTATTAAGAAATGCACAAACGACTTCAGAATTTTCTTCTGGAAGAGTCTAACGGAAGATAATAACTCACTGATCAATATTTTTTCTTGACTTTGGAAATCCCATTCCTAGATCTCTAGATAGGATCCGTTTCCTAATTTCTAAATTACTATTCACATTTTTTTACTTTAATTAATTATATTAATAAAATAATACCCACTTGCACATATAATTTTTGTTCTATTTTTATTTTTCTTTTTCTTTTTTCTTTTTCTTGGGTCCATTTTTCGGCTGGCCCTTCTTTAAATTAATAAATATTTATTTTTTAATTAATTAATTATTTAATCATTTCCTTATTTAATTTTTTTCCAAAAATTCCACAAAATTATCTCATTGGTCCATTCTTGTATTTAGGCCTAAAAATACCTAAACTCAACTATTTTTCTCCAAAATTTCCAACTAATTAGTAAACATGTTTTTACTAATTTTAAGACAAAAACCACTAATTCTAGGGTTTTACATAATTACTTGTGAATTTCCTTTGCTTATGCTTAAGTAATTAGCCCAATATTACCTAATTACTTAGTTATCACAAGTTGATAATTTTCCTACTTAAAATATCTCATTACATTCATACTCTTGCATTAACATTAGCATTTTCATGCCTCTTACATTATTCGATAATTTACAAGGGTATTATGGTCTTTTTACGACTTTTTGGACATTCTTATACAATTTCTCCAAGTTCATAATTTATTAAATTACCATAATTAGAGATAATATATTCTCCTAATTCACTTGGTCATTTTACTGCCTTTTAGGATTTTTTTCATAATTTTTCTAAGTTATTTATGTCCCTTAGGGGCATTTTCGTCATTTTGGCACTTTGGCCCTTAAACTCTCTAATTTTCTAGAGATTTTTCCTTAGAAAATAAGCTAATTATTACTTAATATTTGATATCTCATATTCACCTATTTTTTATAGGTATGATTTTACTAAATTATAAGACAGATTTTTAGGGTATTACAGGAGGGCCGGCCCTGATTCTCAACTCTAGACTTGCCTAGGGAAGAAAAAAAGAAGTATATATATTTGTATTAGTAAATAGTTTCTTTTTTGTCACGATGATCCACAAATATATTATATATCATACTCCGTTGTATTGACATATTTACTGACATATATACGCAGTTCATTTTAATTTTAAATATAAAATATATTTTTTCATATTTATCAATCTTTTCTTAATTTACCCCTATTTAAGCTCTCTCAACAGTAATATAATTAAAGAGAAGAGAGAATGAAGAAATTAAAGAAAGATTATTAGGGTATATTAGAAAATACATGTTATATTAACTAATTTTTTTAATTTGATCAAATTAAGTAAATATGTCTTATATTAAGAATAGATTGCTGATTAATTAGAGGCTTGATGGGACGAAATAAAATTAATGGAGAAAAATTATGAGAGCGTGGTGCCCATAGAAAATATTTAATAACATTGGAACCTTATGATGAAATCAAAAGAATAAGGGGTATTTTAGTAAAAATAATGTCTTTCCATCATGATGTAGGTGAACCACCATCGACATCTAGTAATGAACGGTGAGAAGAAGATCGAAGCAAGCAACTGAATGAGAGAGAGAGAGAGAGAGAGAGAGAGAGAGAGAGATGACTATGAGAAGTATAGTATATATGATGAGCAGTGTAATTCTGAGAAAGTGTGTGCTAGTTTACAATGAATTTTCTTCTCTCTTCACCGATTTGGCTTTCGTTTTGGTCTATTCACTGAGATTTTCTGGTCTGATTTCCTGGCAAAGTTCAGTGGTTCCTGTCCAGAGGTACTATCGTTCCTACTCGCCATACACGATCATGACAACCCATCAAACGAATTGAAGGTCAAGGAAAACGAGTGATTTATTTTACCACCTTTGTTTCCTTTCTTTATAACTAGCAAAGACCCCGTGCGATGTACGGGTGCAAGTGTAGAAAAAGATAGATACACAAGAGGCGAAAAAAATTATTTACAAAACATCGATGAAGAGGGAAACAAAAATAAAAGATACGATGAGATATGAGTAATGCATCAAGGGATGCAATGTAAAATCAATATTAATAAGACGAAAGCCCAAAAAGGTGAGGAAAGAGTGGAAGACAATTTATTTGAGGATTTGCTGTGGAAGATCATAAGTGTGGGCATAAAATGCAAAGCACAAATCCAAAGCGCACCCCAATATTTATAGCATGCGACATAACTGCCGCGGTCACTCCCACCATAATGACATCATGGTCACTAGCCGGTGTGCGCACTACATCCGCTAACACGACATCATGGGGAATTAGGGTGTGCGCAAGACAACATGAAAAGGCCAACTTGTTACAAAATATTAAAGTGAAAATGTGAAAAATCCAATGAAGCGAATTTTCTTATCGATTAACCGAGCAAAGAGGATAATTAAGGGAGTTAATAGAGATTTTTAAAATGAAACGGAATTGTATGCATAAATTAAAAATTAAGAATTAAAAATAATAAGTCGAGAGTATGACTTTGACAGTTAGCAAAATAAGGAAGAGATATGTCAAGTATTGAAAAATTGTATGCATTATTTATAAATTGTAAATTGATATTAATAAATGAAAGGAGTTATCTTGTCAGTTAATAATGACATCATGGTCACTAGCCGGTGTGCGCACGACATCCGCTAACACGACATCATGGTGAATTAGGGTGTGCGCAAGACAACATGAAAAGGCCAACTTGGAAGTGTTATATATTATGTCAGTTAATAAAATAAGGGGACAGGTGTCAAGCAGAAAGCCGCTTACTGCTCTGCTTTTATATAGGTAAGATTTCTTCAACATAATGTTAGTATTTGGTATGGCAATTTCATAAATGCAGAATAATGACTTGACCTCAACATGGACCACAGAACTTGTGTAAGCTTCATTAATGGTGGGTAATTACAACTGAGTGGTTTTGCAGTTCTAACAAAGGAGATGAACAGAATATATAGGGTTCTAGTAACATCATAATATCACATAAATATATCTCTTTCTCTACAATTCCACATTAGCTTTTATGATTATATTCTAGATAATGCTAAGTCCATCGCGTCCACCAGAAAGTCTGCATCAATAGTATTCACAAACTATTAGTATTAATTAATTTAAGAAAATTCATAAAAAAAAATGCGTCTATAATATGAAATACTATAAAGATCTCTTATTGTCTTACACATATGACATTATTCATCATCATCTTATATACTAATGTCTTGAACATAATATGTCTTTGATAACCTCTAATATCAAACGGAGAATATTCACAAATCTCACATATTAATCCTAAGTACTGTTAAGCTTTATTCATATTTATATGAGATTAACAAATTAAAAACAAAGGGAAAAGGAGAACAGGTCACATATAAGAAATTTAATTACTATTATGTCATCATGTCAACCTCTAGTATTTACAAGTCACCCTAGGATATTTTGTTAGAGGATCTATATTAGTAATTAATTTTCATATTTGAGACCTATTATTAATTTGTGTTCATTAAAAAACATTCAATTCATTTAAAATGTCAACTACTACTTGCCGTCCTTCATATAAGATTTTGTTTGTAATGTAAATTGCTTTACAAATGAGATCTTATATTAAAGAATAGAGATAATATTTCATTTAAAAAAGTTCATAGAATGTAACTTCTTTAACTTTTAAGAATTGAGGCTAATGCTGACCTGCATCTTGTCTAGTGAAACACAGAGGAGGTGTAATTCTGAACACATTCCCAAAATATCCACCTTTTCCAACAAGGACTCCTATATCTGTTGTCGTGAATGTGGAAAAATAAATGATCAGTTGCCAATGAAGAGGAAATATACAAATACCTAAAGCTAAAACTCAAAAAAAAAAAGGGGGGGGGGGGCCCAAGAGACCTATATACCTTTCATCTGATCTAACACTTGAAGTGTTTCAGCTTTTGCTGGTGTTTTAAGTTCACTATCAGTGACAAGTTCCACTCCAAGAATCAGCCCTCTCCCTCTTACGTCCCCAATTACTGCACAAGAAACCAATTAAATTCAATCAGCAAGAAAAATAATATAGTTTCTTATAAACTTTTTACTTTCTAAACGCTAGCTCTAACAATCCAAGGGAAAGAAATACTACCTCCGGTCATGAATATAAAACTCATTTGACTAATTTAGAAGATTAAAGAAACTAAATAAATTAATATTTAATCTAATGATATATGTTATAATTATTTTCAAAAAAAATCATGCAACATACATTATAATTATGCTTCCTTAATTTTATCAAATTAATTATATAAAAGACTTTACATTCATATTTATTCTTGAGGGCAGAGAGTCTGTGTTTCAAGTAGGATCCCACAAGAGATGCATTTTGTTGAAGCTTCTCTTTCTCTATCACTCTTAAAACAGCCAATCCAGCAGCAGTGCAAACAGGGTTCCCTCCAAAGGTGTTGAAGTAATTGCGGCGAGCCAAGACCTCTGCAATCTCTGGTGTAGTTACCACTGCACCTAAGGGAATGCCATTTCCAATGCCCTGTTTTTACAAAAAGAAATTCATAACAAGACGACATTAATATAAGACATATTTACCTAATTTAATTATATTAAGGAAGTTAGTTAAGTTAGATATATATGACATGTATTTTCTAAAACATCCTGATTATCTTCCTTAATTCCTTCATTTCATATCCTCCTTTGATTATTGTTGAGGAAGTATCAAAGGAGTAAATTAGGAAATGATTGATAAATATAAAAACTATGTCTTATATTCAGAATCAAGATTAACTCTCTAAATATATCTTGTATTAAGGACAAGAGAAGTAACATCTATCTTACAAAGCAAGTCTTTTTTGATAAACCAGTTTTTCTTTTACCCAGTTAGCAACGTTAGATAGTTAACAAAGAACAGAAATCAATGATCCTGGGGTTCATGCATTTTGAGCCTGTCCTTAACTGTAATAGCTTTAGCATCTATCATTAAGACATCAATTCCTCATCAATAGAATCCAAGTTCTTAACTCGGTCATGTTTTTTAAACCATTTTGACAATGACCGGTATATAAAAGGTGGTTCGAAAAGTTTTTTTTTTCTACTAAGTGTTCGCACAAGTCCAAAGAGAAGCCAGAATCTCAAAAGACAACCTTAATGGCAAAGAGATCACCTTGAACTCATAAATCACACTTCACTTGTAAGATTCTCCAACATGGGACTCATAACCCACCCCATCATCACCATGGCACTTCACTCAGACTCTTGTCGGTCAAAACCTTTTATGGGTAACCTTTTTCGTAAACATTGACTCTTAATGAAAGAGCCTTTATTGAATAATACTATATAAGTCCAAGGCAGAATCTAATCTCATAAGACTAGCTTATTGGAAGAGAAAGCCTCTTAAATTTATAAAACACACTTCACTTGTTCACTTATTATATTGATAACATTAAGCTTCACAAAGCAGAGGAGAGACTAGAGAGAGATCAAGAGTTACCTTTGCCATTGTCACAATATCAGGAACGACGCCATGGGCCTCAAATCCCCAAAAATGGCTTCCGGTGCGAGCAAACCCGACCTGAACTTCGTCGGCGATACAGAGTCCTCCGGCTTTTTTGATACTGTTGTAAACTGCAGGTAAGTAACCTGGGGCCAATTCTATGACGCCCCCCACTCCCTGCCACATGAAAAACAACAATGGTATAAAAAAGGGTATGTTTTCTGATAAAATTTTCATGCAGTCGTTAATTGGAACACCATCTGTGGCCAAATTCATTTGAGAGTATAAATAAAACCTGAATGGCTTCAGAAATGAAAGCACCAACATTTCCACTAGTTCCAAAGTCAATAATGTCTTGCACATCTCTTGCATACTTTTCTCCTTCAGAACCAAAAACACCTCTGTATGGGTCTGGATTTACGGCATGGTGAACCCCACTCTGTTATTGACCACAACAATGAAAAAACATATTAATTAATTAGGAAATTGGTATATTGCCAGAGCACCAAGCACTAATTTGCAAAGAGTAACCATTTGTATCAAATGCTGTAATGCTATTTTATAAGACAAGTTTATTTTCATTCTATTTATAAATCACATCATTAAGTTTTTCATATTAATATACAGTTTCACACTTCGTTTATTATTATGTTTACTTTATTTGTATAGAGTGTAGTGTATAAACATGGGGTGCAGTTGAAGAGTTGTTAAATTTTAAAACAATTAATGAGGTTTAGGTTTCTTCTTAGTTTACGTGTAACAAGTTGGAAGTGATATTTATCAATATGTTAACAAAAATATACAATGAACATCGCTTTCATCGCAAAGCCAACTTTCAACACGAATTGAGTAAAAGCCTATGAAAGGGGTGGAAATAGGTCAGGTCAGGCCTGTTATGCAAGGAAGTGGCCTGAGTCTGGCCTGTAGCCTGTTACAGGCTAAAATTTTGGTTTGAGCCTGGTCTGTATGGGCCTGTTAAGAGGCCTGTATTTTTTACAGACTGAAAACAGGCCAAATGCAAACATGCCAAAAACAGGCCTACAGTATACAGGCCGAAAACAGCCCTAATGTAAACAGGCATACAGTATACAGGCCGACAACAGGCCTAATGTAAACAGGCCGGAAACAAACCTACAGTATACAAGCCGACAACATGCCTAATGTAAACAGGCCGGAGGGATATTAATTAATGTTTTTTTTTTAAAAAAAATTATTCTTAACAAACTGCTCTGTCAGGCCTAACAGGCCTATTTGGAGGCCTAGACCTGGCCTGTTAAGACAAAACAGACCTTCAAACAAGCCTTGGCCTGACCTTTTAGCCTGACAGGTCAGGCCTGACCAGCCTTTTAACAGGCCAGGCCACAGGCCCCTGACCTATTTCTACCCCTACCTATGATGAGTCCATCGGTGCTAATTAAACTACGTTGATGTTACTATCACACCCACGCGTTTGCCAAAGAAACAAACTAAAAGGTGGGTGAAAATTTGCGTCAGCCACCTTAATTAGATGTGACCCTTCACTAAATCATTTGTCTTGGAGAATATTCTTCGTCATACATTAAAAAAAAAAAAACAAAAAACTTCAGAAGAATCTTTCTTGAAGAATCAAATCATCAAATGATATAATTTTGAGTTTTGAAAACTGTCCGATATATATATATATACATATCACACATTTTATAAACTCCAACCTAAAGAGAAAATCATAAAAATAAAAAGATCCTCAAATATAGAAAGAAACTACATTACCCAAAATAAAAAGATGTGTTGTTAGAAGTGAGATTTCTCCATAGTTATTATTGAAGAGAACTTTCTGGAGTAAAGATAAATTGTCTATATTAAGAAATAATTAGCGGTTTTTCCAAAAAGGAAATTACTTTAACATGTATTAACTGAATGAGTGTAAATGTAATTACACATGAATTACTTTAATTGTGTTATGACCCAACCTGTTTTCTAACGAATTTTTAAGCGGATATTACAAGATTTCACGTATAAAGTTGACAATTGATGTGGCTTGCTTAATACAAACATTATATGACATGTTTAGTACATATGTATTTGCATGCATGGACCCACCTAAATTATGATGACTACACAAATATTATTTCGTTGTAAATAAACTATGTATTTATCATAGGATTTAATATTTCTGTTTTAGCTGTAGATTTTCTTTTTTCTGCCACATTCACATAAAAGTGAGTAGGTTTCATTGAAAAGAGAATATAGAGAAAATATTAATAGAATTCACTCACTTTTATATGAGTGTGGCAGGAAAAAAAAAACTGCAGCAAAAGCAGAAACATTAAGCCCTTTATCATAATTTAATTGTGAAATTAAATGGTAATATTATATATATTAAAAAATCTGTAAATATTATTAATAAAATTTGTTTGATGTAATAGAATCATAAAAGAACAGGAAAATAAAATATCAGAAGCCAGAGTGTTAGTTTATGTGAAATATAAAATGAAAAACATAACATATAAGACGTCTTTTTCATCCATAATATAAATTAATGATATTTTTCTAAATATTATACACAGATTACATTTTATTAGGAGAAGAGTCAGAAGACTAGAATTTAATGTTGTATTTTCTATGTTCTTAATTAAATATGGGCAAAATGGAAAAGAAATATTTTCAAATAAAGTAATTCATGACTCAGCCATGCATATCTCCTTAATTTTAGTGAATACAGCCTCCAGTCTTTTTTACAAGGAACATTATCTCTGCATATAGGTAGTCATTAATATAATCAAGGATCAAATCCATAATGTCTGAAATTTTAAACTTTTTTTATTTTTACCCTTATTATCTCTTATACCCATTCTTGTATATATATTGCTTTTAACCCATGTTCTCAGACCCAGACCGGTCGAACCGAATCGGGAACCGGCGAACCGGTGGGTAAACCGGTCCGGTCTAGGGGTCAAACCGGTTCGGTTTTTATTTTATTTTTTTAGAATAAAAAAATTACTTTTTTTTTTTATTTTCTTTAGAATTTCATACTAATAATCCTAAAATCTTTCATTTTTTACCGGTTTAGCTCCGGTTTGACTCTGGTCTGACCCACTGACCCACTGACCTAGTACCTAGATCAGTCTGATGACCGGTCCGGATTTCAGAACTTTGCTTTTAACTAACATTTTGAACCGTGTGATGATTTTAGAATGGAGAGAAGAAGTAGAAGGGAAGAAAATATACATACTTGAACAACATTAAATTTCCAGATGCTTTGGGCAGTGGCAGCCATGGTGCCAGCAGCATTTCCATGGTAGGAGTTCCTGAGAGAGATGATGTCATGACATCCTGTGTACAACCTTGCCATTAATATTGCCAATTCGTTTGCTTCCGTTCCAGAATTTGTGAAAAACACCACCTAATAATTTATTCACAATTAATTAGCCACAAACACACATTATTTCCATACTTAATTATCCATGCATGCCCAATAAAGTGTCATCACTTCGACTTAAACACTAGGATTTTCAATGACTCCTTTAGGGTGTAAGATTTTCCCCCCTAAATGACATAATTTAGTCTTAGTTAGAGGATCATTATCCTCTAGTTATAGAGAAAATCAGTGAAAAGTTCATGTTTATAAATTTAATTGGCCAGGAGGGCCTTATATGTTTTGTTCAAATTCATATCCTTTTAGCTAATAAACTTTTTAAACAAAGGTAAAATTATATATTAATGTGGAAAATTTAAAGACTTCCTTATAAATAAAAAAGATACATTTTATCTCCGCCCTTATCTTTGTGAAAAGGTAAGACACATGACGATTTGCTACTCTCTATAAGACCCACTTTAGAAGTATTATTTTTTGAGCATGACATTAAGCTCAACAAATTGATAGACAAAAACCTATGAGGTTAGGTTGGGTTTAGCGGAATGAGTTATTTTCTCACAACGTGACAAATAGTGGCAGAACTGCTTTGTGGCCAATTGGGGCCAAGTTGACCTTCTAAAATTTGTTAGTATATATATGTATTTATTATATGATATTTTATTTGGCCACTAATTTGAACCTAGCTAACCTTTTATGTTCTCTATAAGGATAATATTTGGTTTATTACTTATTGGGCTATAAGAGGAAATAAAAATTTTTGTTTGAGATACTTACCGAAAAAGTTGGTATCATCTTATTTATTATTTTGATTTATAATTGTCGGTTATTATTTATTTGTATTTTCAAGATTATGTGATTCTATTTAGTAAATACTTCCTCTGGTCTTTATTATATGACACCAACTAACAATTCTCACAAATCAATAAAAATAGTTAAAGTCATTAAATTTTGTCCTAAAATTTAAGTAATTTCTAATATTATCCCTATTAAATTCATTAATATCATACAATTTGATACGTATCCCTGTCCATAAAGAGGATACGTTACTAGCTAATACACTAATATAAAAACATGACGAATCGTGCTGTGGCATGTGAAATTAGTGAACTGAATTATTTATGCGAACACGTCAGTTTCTTCTTTATAGGCATCAGTTCGAGTACTGAAATTATATTTCTTTAAAAGTAAAAGTAGGTAGGTTTCAGAATTATTCATGCAAAAACAAACCAAGTAAAGCGTCGAATCTTCATCGGATCAAATACACGCATATGCATTAAAAATAATGACATAAACGAAATCATCATAATTAAGCAAAGTCATGAACCTTGAGATCGCCGGGAAGTTTAGAAGCTAAAGCCTCGGCGAAATCAGCGACGGCATGGTTGAGATAGAGAACCGTCGAGTGCTGCAACCGCCGTGTCTGGTTCACTATGGCCTCCACCACATCAGGATGACAGTGCCCGCAGCACACCGTCGCAATGCCTCCGAAAGCATCCAAATATCTCCGCCCTTTGTCGTCGTACAAGTACTGCCTCTTCCCCTCCACTATGTTCACCTACCACCACCACCATGGTCGGAACCAGAAAATCAGAGTCAACGTGCCATACTATATTTCTGTTAGGCTGGGGTGTCAACTGGGTTTTCACAGCTGCGCCCCGAGAAAGACATTTTGATATTTTCTGAATTTTGCTTTTCAATTTTTTTACGATTTTTTATAGATTTAAGATTATATTTTGATATGTGGGAAAAAATAGAGCTATTTTTAATTTTTTATGATTCATTTTAATCTCTTATAATATTTTTAAAAATTTAATACTCAAAGTTTAAAAAGAAACTGCCGAAAGTTTTGAAGTTTTAAATCCTTAAAAAAATCAAAACAGCTGTAATTTTTCTCTTTACATATCAAAATATCAATAGTTTCGCGTAGAATATGATCAAAACAACCATGAAAATGTAGAACGGCTGAGAAGGCACGTTAACACAGCCAACCCATTTCTGTAACAACATTTCGTCAACTTAGGAACGAAATGATGGATTGTTACAGATTTTGTGCTCATTCAAATCAAATGTTTGTGAATCTAAAGAAATTATAAATATATATTGAACTTGGGAAATAAATTTATCGTAATTCTTACCGGAGTCTTGTACAGGTGGGAGACAGAGGGGCTGAGATACTGCTTGCGCTTAGCGAGGATTTCGTCCGCGGAGGGGCCGGAGTATGGTGGAGGAGAGTAATCGAACGGTGGGAGTTGGGGGGTGGAGGCAGCGACGGTGTCGTTTTGCTTCTCGGCTAACTGAGACAAACAGCGTTGCCGCCGGCGGATCAGAGGATTCATTCGCGGCAAGAATTTCGTGGATACGAGTCCCGCCATTTTTTTTCGCGCTGAGCCCATGAGCTCCGATATTGCAGGACCCGACCCGAAAAATTTGATGGTGTGAGTCTGATTTGTGACTCTCTGTTGTTTGTGAAGAAGGAGAGGGAGATGAAGAAGAATGCAGAAGGGAGAAAGGTTTAAATAGCAAATTGGCAGAATGGGAGGTGATGAATGGCGTGTGAGTTGTGAGGAATAAATAATAGTAATAATGAAAAATGAAAACTATTCCATTAGTACATATATGATATATCCTTCGAAATTACTATATTAATAATTGATTAGAAAATAGAATATTATTCATGGGATGAGATTGTATATAAATAAGACTTCGGAAAGAAAAAAAAGGTATACTCCTTTTTTTAAAAAGAAAATCAATGGTGAATTAATAGTATATCGGTTTTATAGGAAAATGGCTTCCCGGCTCGTCCAAGGGTTTATAGGGAATTGGTTTCTCTGTTCGTCCTTGGACGAGTAAGGGGAGCTTGACCATACAGGCGAGTTCCTGATCGTTTAGATCTTATTTGTTTTTATATCTTTTTTATTTTTAAATGAAAAAAGTTATTTTTTCAAAAAAATGTTAGTTGAGAGATTATATTTCTTTTAGATTTTCTATCCATTAAAATTATTTTTATAAAAAATAAAACAGTAAAAAAAATCAGATTTAGACGGTCCGGAGCTCATATGTCCGGACGAGCACAGTAATAACTGGGTCGAGTTTTATAGAGGGAGTAATTGGAAAAGGGACATAACAGCCAATTAACATCATTTTCAAGATATATACCATTAAAATCAGAATGCTTATCAAGAAGACGATTGAAAAAAATCTTCTTGAATGTAATGATATTGATGCTGTATCGAGATGTTAAAAAAGTTGAGACAACTTGAATAATCTAATACTACCTCCTAATTATAAGACATAGTTAATTTTGTTTGGAGAGATTAAGGAAGTTAAATAAGTTACTTAATCATTTT
Source organism: Acacia pycnantha (assembly GCA_025563575.1). Classification (NCBI taxonomy): domain Eukaryota; kingdom Viridiplantae; phylum Streptophyta; class Magnoliopsida; order Fabales; family Fabaceae; genus Acacia; species Acacia pycnantha. The sequence goes on along the minus strand of JAMWYP010000030.1, from coordinate 5,381,426 downwards.
ATATGTTGTGTATCTTTACATTATATATTAGTTTATTAGTCAAACTAATCACTTTGAAGAAAAAAATAAAAATAAAAATATTCTAAAGTAATTTAATTAGCTTCCTTAATTTCTCTAAAAAAGTCAACTATGTCTTATAATTAGGACCGGAGGGAGTACAACATCAATCTCAGACAAGATAGGTAAAAAAGATAAGGATAAGAAAAATGTAGTTTTACCTATATGAAAGTTTCGCTCTCATCATGATCAAAGAAAATGGTAACTATACAAGTGAAATGCTATCAAATCTCAAGTCTAACATCTATATATTATCCAATCTAGTGCTAATATGAGCATGTTGAGAATATCACAAGAGGCTAAAAAAGAGGTAGGAGTGGATTAAAACATTGGACTTACATCATAGGCCCTGCCAATATAAATTAGACTTTTTTGGATTTCAAGTTTAATATTTTTTTAAATATATAAATGTAGTTCTATATTTCTTTTTCTTAATCATTCACCTAGCAAAAAATAAAATAAAAAATAAGGACATGCTCAATTTGTGGCTACAATTAAACGTGAATTCAGAAACAATAGCTATAGAATTGAGATATAAATTGTTGGAGCCGTTTGGCTCATATGATGCTAAGCAACTCCTTAAATACTCCCTCTGGTCTTTATTATAAGACACCAACTAACAATTCTCATTAACTAATAAAAACAGTTAAATTCAATAAAGTTAGCCTACAATTTAAGTAACTTCCAATATTACCTCTACTAATTGCACTAAATTCTAATATCATACTCCCTCTTATCCTTATTATAAGGCACCAACTAACTTTTTTCACAAACCAATAAAAACAGTTAAAGTCAATAAAGTTGTCCTACAATTTAGATAATTTTCAATATTACCCCTACTAATTGCACTAAACTCTAATATTATATTAATTATTACTCTCACCCACTACCCTTATTAATTATGGGCATGGAAAAAATAACTAATGCTCCTTGGGAACAAGCAAGTGCCTTATAAAAAGGACCAAATAAACTTGCTAGTTGATACTTTATAATAAGGACCAGAGGGACTATTAATTATTACTCTCACTCACTACCCTTATTTATTAGGGACATATATGAAAAAGAATAATTAATTTTCCTTGAGAACAAGCAAATGCCTTATAATAATGATTATAGAGAATACTGGTATAAGTAACCAAGAAAGAGGCTGTGGGTTTGATCCTCAATGCCCTTGAATATAAAGGGTGCATGAGTTTTTACTTTTGAAGGATGGTGTGTGTGTGTATAGTGATTTTTTTATGTAAATCAAATAATATTAAACTGTATATAATTTTTACATTTTTAATTTTAATTAGATAAAGTGATTAGAAAAGGTAAAAATGAGCAATGTCATGTTGTTTGGTGAAATTTGTAAACACAGTAACGTTACCCTGGTTTAAGTTCTCTCTTCAATAAAATGTTATGTGGAATGGAACATTTTCAATTGTAGTTGGAGATGACACTACTATAAAATATGGATATTACTACCCTAAAAGACGTCCTTAATTTAAAAAAGGAAGTAAAAAGTGAAGGCGGTGGCATTGTCGTAATTAATTACTTGACTTTGAGACTTTAGACAACCCAAATATTAATTTAGGACGCCTAAAGTTTTTTTTAACTACCTAAATCTATTTTAGGACGCCTAAAATGTATCATTTGGCGTCATTTATGATTTTTTTGGAGATTTTAGACAACCCAAATATTAATTTAGGACTCCTAAAGTTTTTTTTTTTACTTCCTAAATCTATTTTAGGACGCCTAAAATGTATTATTTTGCGCCATTTAGGATTTTTTTGGAGACTTTAGACAACCCAAATATTAATTTAGGACTCCTAAAGTTTTTTTTAACTACCTAACTATATTTTAGGACGCCTAAAGTGTATTATTTGGCGCCTTTTAGGATTTTTTTGGAGACTTTAGACAACCCAAATATTAATTTAGGACTCCTAAAGTTTTTTTTTGACTACCTAAATCTATTTTAGGACGCCTAAAATGTAATATTTGACGCAATTTAGGATATTTTTTGGCACAGGGAAAATTTTTGGCGACCTAAAAGTATATCAGACGCCAAAATCAGTATTTTTGGCGATCTAAAAGTATTTCAGGACGCCAAAATCAGTATTTTTTGCGCAATTTTGAAAATTTGGGAAATTTTTTGGCGACCTAAAAGCATTTCAGGACGCCAAAATCAGTATTTTTGGCGACCTAAAAGTATTTCAGGACGCCAAAATCAATATTTTTTGCACAATTTTGAAAATTTGGGAAATTTTTTGGCCCCATAAATTTTTTTTGGCGACCTAAAAGTATATCATGACGTCAAAAACAGTATTTTAGGCGTCCTAAAAGTATTTCAGGACGCCTAAATTAAAATTTAAACGTCCTAACATAGAAATCAGGACGCCTAATTTCAGTTTCAGTTTTCAGGTTCCCGCGTGGCTCAATAAAAATGTGACTTTTTATTCTCTCATCCTCAGTGACGCGTACTCCTCTCAAATTTTTTTTCCTTCACCTTTTATGCTCCAGCGCCTCTCTCTCTCTCTCTCTGGTAGCTCCCATGGCGTCGCCATCAATGTCACCGTCACCAACACCGACCTTGCTGACGCCGCCTCGGCCAACTGCTGCAATCTTCTCAGCCACCATCAATTCTATGTGTTCAGGTTCGGATCTGCGCCTCTTTTTTTTTCGAGCTAATCGATCTTCCTTACGGCTCTTCCTTCTCTAAAGCTCGTAATCTGCATATTTAGGGCACACAATTCTTTCCATGACGACGGCCACAGATCTGTTTTGTTGTTCCAGATCTGCTGTTTTGTTGTTCCAGATCTATTGTTTTGCTGTTTTGTTGTTCCAGATCTATTGTTTTGCTGTTTTGTTGTTCCAGATCTACTGTTTTGTTGTTCCATATCAGTTGTTGTATTGTTCCAGATGATATTTAGGGCACACAAAACCTCTTAATCTGCACCGTCTCCGTCTCTCTGTTTTTTGTTCCAGTTCCGACAGTCCTTTGCGGTTCTTCCCCCACGCGCAGCAAGCCTTCGGGTTTGCGGTTTAATTTTTTTTTTTTAAAAAAAATCAATAAGGCGTCCTGATTTTTTATTCAGTACGCCTAATGTAAGGCGTCGAGGCGTCCTGAAATTTATTCAGGACGCCAAACGTTAAAAAAAATAACTACCCTGCCCGAGACGTCCCTCTGAAAAAGGACGTTAATTGGGTCCCAATTAGATTCACACTAATAATTGAAATTGTTAAATTGAATATTTGCATATATTATTTACCACTCTAATTCTATTTATAAGTTCATTTTGACCAAAAAGTTTGATCCTTATTATTAGTCAAGATTTAGGGTAATAAATACGATTTTTCAATTTTACCCCTGTTAATGGTAATAAACAAAAAGAATTCATAATCTTTGAATATGATGGATAAAATGATAGTAGTCAAAGTACATAGGAGTATAACGTAATGATTAGTGCTTATCTAATTTAGATGTATTAATAGAATGAAATAAATAAATTAATTATTTTTTATCGGAAAGGATATATATATATATATATATATATATATATATATATATTAAACTACAAACAGATTACAATATCTGGATTCAACTAAAGCTAAATCCAATACAACAAAATACAACAAATACAAAAACAAAACAGTCAAATTACCATCGTTCCTAAAATATTTAAGCATAGAAGTAGAATCATGGACAAAAGCAGCCTCATCAATATCCAAGGTTGGAAGTGACAACCAAGAAAGTGTTGGTTGTAAAACTCACCCAAACGGGACCACCTTCTTATAAGCATGAGCTGCAATTAGAGCAGCTGTACAGGTTCCCCAAATTGAGGAAAGGAACACGGAAAACCCAACCAGAGACGGAAGAAGGCCCATGATGTCCTGAAAAACACTTATGCTCCGTTGTTGAATCAGATCTGGTGACCTTGACCACACACCAAGTAACTCCTCTTTAGATCTGCCCCCAAGAACGCAAATCTGAGTTATCAAGTGATAATCGGATCTAATAACATTCAAACAGCCATCCAACCAAGAGGATTTGAACGCAGATCTTAAAGATCTGTTTATTTCCTGAGACAAGAAAACCACCACAAAACCCAGTACCACGAAAAAAGCAACAAAATACAGATAAATCTCACCGCCACAGATCAGATCTGGAGACGGAGAGGAGATGACTCGTCACAAGGACGAGAGAAGGTCACGTCCGACAAAACTCAAAGAGAGAAGACCACAGATCCAAACTCTAGACTCTAAAATACCTCTCTGACTCATCTGTGACACAAAAAAGGGTACCCGCCGGCGGCTTGTGTGTACAAACCGCCGGCGGCTTGTGTGTACAAACCGCCGGCGAGAGGTAGCAAAACGCGAGGGAGGAGAAGAGAGAGGGAGGAGAAAAGAGGCATTTTCACCCCCTAAGAAATTGATTGATCAATAAATTAATTAATTATAACAAACATGATTTAATCTTCTTAAAATATCCATATCAGATTAAATATCTAGTTATAAGTTAGATAAATTCGTTTGGCGAAAATAATAAATAGGGAAGATAAAATATATAATTGAAATCCCTATTTTATGCCAAATATTATCCTCAACTAACTTTATATTTCTATGATAGATCATTAATATAAGAATTATTTATTTGATTGACAGACATTAAGGAAGTTAAATAAATTATTTAATTATAATATGTGGTATGATCTCTCTAAAATATTTATTTATAATATTAGATTATATATTAGTTCATAAGTTATACAAATTAATTTGAAAAAATAGCAAATGCGAGTTTTAAAAAAATGTATAACGTGTAGTATAGGAAGAATATTAGGTATTGGAGATAGTACACCAAGCAATGCACAAATATATTATGATGTACTGATCTGTTTATTAATATATTACCACCGCATCTTAGTTCTGAAAATAAGAATTATTAACTTTTTTTTTAGGAACTAATGAAATTAAATAAGTAACTTAATTATAGCATATATGATATATTATTGGATTATACTATATCAGTTTATAAATCAATCAAATTAATTTGGAAAAAATGATAAATATAAATATTTTAATGCAACTTATTTAATTTCATTAATCTATTCAAAAAAAATTCAACTAACTCTTATATTAAAGATCAGAAGTAGTAAAACTTATTGAACTAGTTTAGTCAGATTAAAAAAGTTAGTTTTTTTATTATAAAATAATCCTCATCATTTTCTTTAATTTTTCTACTCTTTAATTTTTTTTTATTTAAGGGACACTAATATAGCTAATTTAGAGAAAATTTGATAAATATATTAAATATGTTTTATATTTAAAATCAATATCAACACCTAATTAAAGCCTATTTCTAACAATTATGCAAAATAATGGCTTATAATGACATATCCCTAAGACATGCATGTGATGAGTTGTGAATGACCCGTCTGGATCCATAAAAGTTGATTGTCATGTTCTTGATGGGTAAGGATATAAAAACTTATTGATGGGTCTCTGTACTCTCAACATACTGTGAAAAAGATTTCAAAAAAAAAAAAAAAGAAAAGAAATACCACTTGAATTTTAAAATTTCAAATGAGAGAATTCCTCTTAAAATGAATGTCATCAATTCTTACATAAGTATAGTTAATAGTCAAGTGAGTTGGCATAGATGGTAAGGGATTTAGTCAAGTCTCAAGGGATGTGTGTTCGATCTCCGCTGCCTCGCTGAGACTCTTTTGGTAGGCGGTCTCGTAAGCCCCTATTAAGTGCTCAAAGAGCCCGAGGCCGTGCTCTGACCTTAGTGGGGGACTGATGCCGAACCCCTTCAAAACCTTTTCTTATCAAAAAAAAAAAAAGTATAGTTAATACTTATATTCTTATTGACAACATGATTGATTTGAGATTTTAAAATTCAAGTGAAATTTTCTTGTCTTGTCCTATTTTATATGTACCCCACACATTTTTACCTGGTGGGAAGAAATTTAAGAAGATGCTAAGATGCTTGGTTTGGCTATGCTACTAGACACTTTTGGTCTCAAGTTTAAGCTGTAAAGGAGATCAGACACTAATATGTATTAGGAGGGGTAGTTACGGATCCTGAACTGGATTAGTTGGTTATTCGGATAACTCATAATAGAATTAAAAAAAAAAAGCGTAGGACACTGGATATTAGTATTAAAATTAAAAAGAGATATATGAATCTTATAAAAATAGTAGATGTATGAAGATAATTATATATACACGGTAACTCTCACATCCGACTTTGTGAGATGATATAAGAAAAATTTTATTCTCTCTTTAAATGTATAAGCATCAGTATTATCACACACGTATAATTTATATTATTATTTTATTCATAAGCCTTAAATTTAGCCACTCATTGTATATACTCCTGAATAAAAAAGATCAAGTCCCACAATTTAGGTTAGGTTTATAGCTACAGAAGATCAAATAATTGGATAATAAGAATTTATACCATTTTTATTTTTTAAAATATTTTTACATACCTTTCTTAAGGAAAAATATTCAATATTGCACTAATTAACTCGATTTCCCTTTTTTTTTCTTACATAAAAAAATAAAATAAAAGAGCATTCACGTACTATAGGTTCTCTCTCACTATGGGTGTGCATGGTAACGCTCCCAGAATGTGTTTTTTGTTAATTTTTGTTCCCCGGAACACAAATGGATGAGAAATCTGTTTGGTAAATCCGGTTTATTTTTTTGTTCCCGGGATGAACCGGTTCAACTTTTGTGCTGGGAATAGAAAAAAAAGCGTAAAATTCATGCTTTTCTATTTCTGAGCACAAAACCAGAATTTATTCCTCAACGTACAACCTTTATTCTTTCTCTCGAAAACCTTTCGCAGTGCCAACTACCCTCCCCACCCCCACCGCCACCGCCGCCGCCGCCGCCGCCGCCGCCACCACCGTCGCCATCCCCCACCGCCACCGCCACCGCCGCCATCCCCCACCCCACCGCCACCGCCGCCACCGCCACCGCTACTACCACCACCGCCGCCGCCGCCACCACCACCTCCACCTCCGCCGCGCCACCACCTCCGCCGCCGCCGCCACCCCCACCGCCACCGCCACCCCCACCGGACCGCCACCACCCCCACCGCACTCCGCCGCCGCCGCCACCACCACCACCACCCCCACCGCCGCCCCCACCCCCACCGCACTGCCGCCGCCACCACCACCACCACCACCCCCACTGCCGCTGCCGCCACGCCCACCACCCCCACCACCGCCGCCACCGCTACCACCCCCACCACCACCGCCGCCGCCGCCGCTGCCGCCGCGACCACCGCCACCACCACCACCCCGCCGCCGCCGCCACCCCCACCTCATCCCACCACCACCACCACCACGACCGTCACCACCGCCCCGCCACCACCCCCACCTCACCGCCACCACCACCCTCGCCGCCGCCGCTGCCGCCCCCACCTCATCGCCACCACCACCACCACATAAATAATTTTTTGAATATAAAAATTGCATAAATAAAAATAAAATGTGTTAACAAACGTAATTCTGATTCTCGGAGTAAAAATAAAATGAGTTAACAAACGTAATTCTGATTTTCAAAACTCTTCCAAGGCACAGAATCATAAAAAACTGTTTCATCTCAGAAACAGTGCTGGGAAACAGAATGGTTGTCATGCACACCCTATATGTACGTAGTGCTTTCGTATTACTAGCTATAGGTGTTCTTTTACATTTCTTTATCTACCCTGTTACCTGTGGACTCAAATAATGAGTTTGGCAGATATGATGCCCAGTAGGAGTGGCTTCATGTTGGAATCTCCCTTTAAGCAGGTATATTGTTAATTACCCCTTGAGCATGCCTATAATCCAGGACCGTACAGGTAGTGGAGCAGGCACTCACAGGATGTGGGAGGCGCACATCCCTAGAGGATAGGACTCAAGGCAATGAGAACGAAACCCTAGGTAATCCCTATAAATAGGAGGTTACCCACCAGGTGTGTTCCTTACGTTCACTATTCCATTATTTACTATTCAGTCTCACTGTGCACACACCCCACCCCTTTGGCGAAAAGCCTTATCCGTGTAGCACAGTGATCTGCAAACATTCTCCGATATCTCCTTCATAGATATCAGTGAATGTTCTGTCTCCCTTTGGTACTTAATCCATAAAATACCTTGGAGGGGCTACTTGATCCGATATTAGCATCCCCTAGCCTACTGAGGCTAGACATTTGTATTCTACACAAGAACAGACCCCATTCTATTATTATCTCATGACACGAACTTGTCTCTGGTACAATATCATCCACCAATATCACAGTGCCTTTTTCCGTCATCTCATTTGAAAAAGTTCATCAAAGTGGAATACATGCATGTCCCACATCGTGAGTGACACACACACATACATACACACTCTCATCCAAAATATAGACCACTTTTTAAAAGAATTTCAAAGCACATAATATAAAATATTTAGAAATTATATTTTCTCTCGTTCAAAATCTAATTTAATATGATTTAATAAGTTAGCTACTTTCCATTGATTTCAATAACGTGTTTAAAATTTAAAAGTGATTTGTATTTTGGATCTATGAGAGCATATATGTGTGAGAGATCGTTTTGAGGCTCCTAGAACTAGATATGTACCTACCCCAATTCTTATTTTATATTCGACCCAGTGGCGGAACCAAAAAAAAAAATTTAGCCTGAGTCAAAAAATAAACATATTAAACTACTCTCTTTAATTCTTATTATAAGGCACCAACTAACAAATATATTTAATTCTTTTTATAAAACACTTGCTTGTTTCTAAATAGCATTAAATATTTTTTTTCATGTATACCCATAATTAAAAAGGTAGTGAGTGAAAGTAATAATTAATATGATATTAGAGTTTAGTGTAATTAATAGGGATAATATTAAAAATTACTTAAATTTTAGGACAAATTTAATGATTTTAACTGTTTTTATTGACTTGTGAGAATTGTTAATTGGTTCCTTAAATAAGGACTAGAGGGAGTATTTACTAAATAGTATCAAATAACCTGGAAAATACAAACAAATAATAACAGATAATTATAAATTAAAACAATATATAAGATGATACGAATTTTTTCGGTATCTTAAACAAGAATTTTACTTTCCTCTCACAATCTAATGAGTAATGAAACAAACATTATCCTTATAGAAAAGATAAAAAAAATAGCTGAGGCCAAATTTGTGGCCAAATAAAATATCATATAATATATACATATACATATTAACAAATTTTATAAGATCAGTCAGGGCCAGCTGGGGCCAAGGCCCCAACTGGCCAGCACTACGTTCCACCTCTGATTCGACCTACACACAAATCTATTAACTACTATCTAACATCCATAATGTATCTACCCTTGATCTGGACCACATTCACCTTTCATGTCTCCGTGGACTCCATTTACACATAGATTCAATTCCCTCCCTAGTTATATATCAATCATCATAAAATATAAATCAAAAGATCGATGATGAGATGTCTCAACGACCATTTATAAACATTATAATTGTTCCATACGTACATACATGTGTGTGTATAATCCAAATAGAAATGCCCAGAACTGGATAAATGTAACTACTACTATCAATTTTATAATAACTTATTAGACGCTTCACAATTTATAAATTATCAGATTTATTTCTTTCTGTTTCATACACGAAAAATACGAAGTTAATTATTTCAAAACACAAAATAGCATGAACGCGGGAGCTTCTGATTTTCCCCCCCTTTTGATCTTTGTGAATGAGTATAATCCTTATTTTGATTATAATTAGGAGAAGTTATAATTTTTAGATTGGTATTGTGATAATTTATCATTAAGGGTTGGCTCAAATGGTAAGCGGCTTGTGTCGCTTAAGTAAGATCTCGGGTTCGAGCATTGTGAATGTAAAAAAACCCTGCTGAGAGACCCTCCCACCAAAGCCAGGTGCGCGACGTGGGTCGGATCCGGATTAGTCGTGGTGAAGCCTCGGTGAACCGGGTGGGCAACCAAAAAAATCATCAAACCCTAGTAGTTTCACAATTTATTAAAAAGATAACCTTGAAATTGAATATATAATTATACTAAAACCATATGGTTTATGTTTATCCATATCAGTTCAGGCACGTCTCTGTATTTTTTTTTAAACGAAAAGGAGACAATTTGGGTTTCAACATCATAACTTCATATCGGTGATAATGTAATACAATCGTGTGCGCATTGTTTGCCGAGTAGGATTTCCACAATTTATTTAAATAATCTTAAAATTATTTGTTAATTATTGACACTCATTTGGAAGACATCATCTTCAATGAGGAAGCGGAATCCCCCATCATATAAGCTGATTGTTCATTGCACATGACAGATGCAAATTTTTAATTCTTTTTTTAGGATCCATATTATTATTTTATTACCAGGACATAATATAGTTATTGAAGTTCGACAAACTTATATTTATTCATACTGGACTTCGTTTTACAAAGAGGCCCAATTAAAAGTTTTGAAAGCCTTTAAGAAGAAGGAATAAAATTAGGGAGTGTGTGAGGATTCTGATCTCAAGGAAGTTGGGAGTGTGTGATGCTATGGCAGCTGAAGAATGGGCTGTTTGGGAAGGGACGAGACTTGTCTGGGAGCTGGGTTACCGGAAAATTGTCTTTGAATCTGATGCACAAGATCTTGTGAATAGGATTCTGGATAATAATTTTTCTACGGGAAGCTTACTGATAGTTCAGATTAAGGAGTGGAGATTGAGGAATTGGCACACTGAATTCCTTTATACCTCAAGAAACAACAATAGAATTGCCGATACTTTGGCAAAGATGGGATTTTCCAAGACCTCTGTCATGAATGAGTGTCCACGGTTTTTAAATTCTTGGCTTGATCAGGAGAGTTTGGGATTCAATTCCCCTAGCAGTTAATTATGTTCATTGTAATTTTGGCTTTTTAGCCTTCTTTTATATATAAAAAAAAAGGAATAAAATTAGTCTAGGCGACTGAATGTATAAAAAACTAATTTAAAATACTAAGTATTACTGAAAAGAATATTTTAGCGTGATACTAAGTTCTACTATAAAAAAGTGTTATGGACTTATTTAATATCTTTTATATAAGACTCAAGTTTACTTTTTTAGAGAGGTTAATGAAGCTAAATAAATATTTTAGAGTATTTATATTTATTTTGTTTATATCAAAACAATTTATTTGACTTATAAACTGATATATAATTAAGTGATACACAATATATATTAAGATTAACTAATTGATTTAGCTTCTTTAACTATTTCTAAAAAAGTCAACCGAGTATTATAATATTAAAGACCGTAGGAGTATAACACTCAATTTTGACTCAAGTGATCATGAGAGAGCTCGAATGAGGAGATCCAAAACCCCGTCACAATCCTTAATACAAAACCCTTCACAAAAACGAATGAAATAATAACGATTCTTTCTAAGAATGAATGTCATTTCCTCGATACTCTCATCATCTATCTCTTCTCAATCTGATTAAAATAAACTTCAAAAAATAATTAAAGTTTTTGATGCCAAGCTAGATAAGTCTTCCCACTACTCTTAATTACTCCAACTATTTTTTATAATATACGTAAAATAGTTAATAAATCTTAATAATAATTAAGAACGGGAAGAGGGACCGGATCAGTGATATAAAGCACTAACCACACGTACAAGATAACAGTTGTTTGTTTTTACAATGATTGAGAATTGTAAAGCACTTATTTTATTTGATGTATACATGTGAATCTGAATCGAACACAATTAAGTACTTAACACAAGAGCTAGCTAATAGCTTGTAGGCTGTAAATTTAAATGAACTCCAGACACAATTCCGTTCATATTATATAGATAAAATAATGCCCTACAATACAATACAATAAAATAGAAAACTCACATGGATATGCTAGAAATAGAAACTAGGACATGGATAAGAAATCATCGGGTATTGAAGAAGAATCACTTTTACTGTCTTGGTTAATCTCGTCTAGAATCACAATGAGTGCCAATATGAAAGGATAATCCACGTTGGGGTACACCATCACCATGAAATCTGTTTTCCCAAACGCTATGCTTTGAACTGTGTGCTTCTTATGCATCTGCAATATTATAATATTATGATTATGCATCACCACGCTAGTTATATATATAGTTATTGACTCGATCTCTTTCTGTTTTACACTAAAAAAGTTTAGAAGAGTTGGGTTCCAGAGGTTTGTCAAGGTTCGGGCATGTCTTTGGATTCAAAAAAACGCTTATAAAGATGCTTATAATAAATTGTCCACCAACAAAGTTTTCATATCATAGCGAGATTTAAATTAACAACCTTGTGATTATGAATAAACTCATTACCAATTAAACACACACACACACAAACTAACCTTTGTTGGCAAGCTATTTGACTCCTCACACACACACACACACGCACACGCACGCACGCACACACGCACACACGCACGCACACCCACACACACCCACGCACCCACGCACGCCCGCGCACGCGCACACGCACACCCGCGCACGCGCACACACGCACGCGCGCACGCGCACACACGCACGCGCGCACACGCACACACGCACACGCACACACACAACCTCTGATTTTTAATATAAGAGTTAGTTAACTAATTTGGGTAAATTAAGAAAAATGAGTTATTTTAGTTATAGTTATTTGTAATAAATATATATATGTTAGTTTTTTCCAAAGTTATCAAATTCGGACCGGCTTCTGAACCAATCGAGGTAGTGGGTTAATGGTCAATTAGAGGTTAACTCAGAAGCCAAATTGGTGGAGAATAAAAAATTAAAATTAAATTCTTATCATACCATCTAAATACTAGATATCAATTTAATAGCTTGAATTACTAACAAAATTATCATATACTTATCTTATTTTCTTAAAATACCATCTTTCAGTATAACTACCTTTGAATAAAAGAAACCGTACAATCAATAAGAATACTTTGAAGGAAAAAATTATAAATTTAAGAGACAAAGTAGATTAAGGTCTTATATTTAGAACCAATTTTAAACAGCTTTTATGCGAAGAAGGACGGGAGGTAGTAATAGATTAAGAAAATTAAGTACCTGGGCCGGCAAAAATGGTGTTGGATTCGCCAGCATAAACAACACAAGATCGTTCCAACCAGCTTCCGATGATCTTAAAGTCACAAACTTGTTCTGATGTATTAGAAGCCAAGAACACATCTAATTTGGTCCTAACCAACTGGATCAGAGATGATCGTTTCAGAGTAAATATGAGATCCTTTGAGTCGGAGCTATCTCCTCTAAAGGTTTGTCACCTATCATGCATTGTCATTATCTGCAACATGTCATGTCATATCGATTTGTTTACCCCAGTTTCATTTCTTTCTTTCTTTTTGATATAAATAAACCAAAAATTATGAACAAAGTGACAAACCTTCCTGCGCAGAGTGACGACGGGGTTTTGAGCCGCGTCAAGCAAGACACGGTGGTCATGGAGGGTTAGAAGAGAAGCTTGAAGCTTAAAAACGACGTTGCCGTTTATGTCGGTGACCGTGAATTTATCGGCAACGGTCATCACCTTTCCAACAATTGCCAGGTCCACCGGATATGGACAACAATACTGTGGCCTCACCACGGCCATCGGCGCTGGATAAGGTGGTGCCAACGCGCGGCAGGGGCGGCTCCGGGGGTGGAAGCATAAGGCTGTGGCCTGTGTGTATGCCATGATTATATATATACATAGACCTAGCTCGCAAAAACAAGTACATACGTACGAATGTGCTGTGAATATGTTGTGAGAGGATTATAAGGCTGTGGCCTGTGTGTATGCCATGATTCTAGAGATTTTTTTTGTGATTAGTTGCTGAATTCTCCTCACAAAAAAGTCTTATTATCAAAATAGTTTTTATGTTGTCAAAATGACTTTATTAATTTTTAAAATGTCCCTATGAAAATCTCATTGTGAAAATGGTTTCTTATATTGTCAAATTGACTTTGAATGTTGTCAAAAAATCTCCAAATTTTTCCTTCGGTGTGTAGAATTTTAGAAACCTAAACAATTTTGGCAACATGAAAAGCCATTTTAATAACATAATAAGCCATTTTCACAACAAGATTTTCATAAGGATATTTTAACAACTAATAAAGCCATTTTGACAACATGGAAAGTCATTTTGACAACGAGATTTTTTTGTTAAGGAAATTTCGTAACTTATTCACAATTAATTAATACTAAAAAGTCCCTAAGGACTTTTTTGTGAGGGAAATTGGGTGAGGGACTTTTTTATGATTAATTTCGTACCTTGGGACTTGACAGTAATTATCCTAATAGGAAACTTTCAATGACCATACATGTACATACATACTTATATATATACACACATATTTCAAATCGTGTTCATTTTGGTTAAGGAGTATGCCTTGTTTTCCACAATCATTTATCTCTCGCGGGATAATAAGATTTTCTTCTTTTATTATACTAAAACAAAGTTACCGGGTGGGGAATACTGTAGGAAACTAAAAATCCTAATAAGACACAAATCTCCAACCATAATCACTACAAAAAAAAAAAAAAAAATCGGATTAGCTACAAAATTGCCGATAGAAAAAATTTCATCAGAAATTACCGAAAGAATTATGTGGGTAATTATTACAGACGGAAATTATTTACGAAATTCCATCAGTAATTAGATTTTTGACGAAAGACGTCCATCATAGAATAAACTGTGGTAAAAGACATAATCCACAAAATTACTCATGGAATCCCGTGGATAATTTCCATCAATAATAATTACCTACAGAATTCCGTTGGTAATTTCCAATAAAATTTTTCCGTTGATAATTCTGTGGTAATCTGATTTTTTTTTTTTTTTTATAGTGAATGTCATCTAACAAAGGAGTGATGGACAAAAATTGGTGGCTAGAGATATAGGCCTTGTTATATTCTATTCCCTCTTTTTTATTTTCAAAATAGTGTTATAGAACAGTTTTCGAAAAAAAAAAAACATGTTTTCGATGGTTTTTTTGAAAAACTTGCTTTTGAAATGATGTGGTAGCTGTGATCATTATTGGTGACATGAGGGTGGTTGTCATCAGCAGTGTGGTGTTGAAAATAGATAGATGGTGATCTAAAAAAGACTATAAATTATTTTTGTTTTTTATTTTTTAAAAACAATTTATTTAAAATCATTTTTCAAACAAGCTCATAATTCTTTTCTCCAAACCAAACCAACCTCGGCACACTTGGCATGGGATCTACCCCAATAAATTAATCAGATGCAATCCTATAAATTAAAATTCTTGGAATATAGTCTATCAACTTCTTAAAAGTTACACTTTGCTTTCTTAATATTTTTATTTTTACCTATTTACTTACACCCTCAGCTAATATATATATATATATAAATTTACACCTTAACCTTTTTTTTTTTAAATATTTGTGGTGCTTAAGAAGTGCTAGAGATGCCATCACTATAAAAACAAGCTCTGGCGCTTCATAAACGCTACAACTTGTATTTTATTATATTTTTTTAAATAACACAAGCTGTAGCGCTTGCGTGGGAATTGCTGTAGCGCTCTCAAAGGAAGCATCGGGGCTTTATTGCCATTAAGGTTGATCTTGAGATTTTTACACTTAAGTCCCTTAAAATATTGAAATGTGATTTAGGATTTAAGGGATTAATTTTAATGAAATAAAAAAATCAATTTACATTCACATAAAAATTTCAGAAATAAAAATGCCTGAGATTAAAATAAAACAAATTAAAACACATATCTGGAGGAAATTCCTTAGAGAAATCAGTAGCAACTAGATATTAATTAATCGCTGTTACTATCTTGATTAATCTCGTCCAAAATTACAATAAGTGCCACAATGAAAGCATAATCCACGTTGGGGGTACACCGTACCATGAAATTTGTTTTCCCAAACGCAATGCTCTGAACTGTTTGCTTCTTATGCATCTGCAACATATATAATCAGTTAAAAATACTAAATTTGTTATAAAATTTAAGTTATTTTTAAAGTAGGGTTAAATACCAATTTTGTCATGAGAGTATTGGTTAGGGAGCATTCAACACTTGGAAATTTTTTTGGTATCATTTTTGTCCCGAAAGTTTGCAAATATAGCAATCTTGTCCATCGGTTGATCATGACCGTTGAATTGTTGCTCTTCTTTGTAAATTTTCAGGGCAAATTTGCTCATAAAAAAAAAAACTTTTAGGGTATATTTGCTCCTTTTTGTAAACTTCTGGGTATTGAATGCTCCCTGGCCAATACTTCCATAGCAAAAATGATATTTAATCCTTTAAATTATTATCTTCATTAATTTCATTGAACTTCAGCATCATGATAATTTCTACTCTCTCATTACTTTATTAAATCTGTGTATATATGAAAAAAAAAATTATTACTCCTTGAAACTAAAAAAAGACTAAGAATGCTTAATTTCTAGAATACGTCTTATGATAGAAATTAAAGTGGGAACTAGATTCAGCACTCATCGTCTTGACAACATTGAGAGCTTTTCACTATGGTGAGATTTGCACAGTTGAAATAAAATTTTAGCGGTTAAAATTTAAGATTTTTAACTAATGATTTTCAAATATAAAATTATGTTTTGAAAACACTAACAGTTAATAGATTATTTTTATTTTAGATTTTGCACATATCAGATTTCTTTTTTGAAAAAGTAAAAGTAAAAGAAATCAATCTAAACCATCTGAATTAGATGTGAACGATCGCAGTGATGAAGAGATCTCAGTGTTAATTATTTGTAATGAGCAATGAAAGTGGTTCCATTAAAATGTGAGTAATTATCTTTGTGGAAGAGGAAGAGTGAAATCATTTTTGGGAATATAATAAAAGAGCTTTCATTGTTAGCAC
Source organism: Acacia pycnantha (assembly GCA_025563575.1). Lineage (NCBI taxonomy): Eukaryota > Viridiplantae > Streptophyta > Magnoliopsida > Fabales > Fabaceae > Acacia > Acacia pycnantha. The sequence continues at coordinate 5,364,513 of JAMWYP010000030.1, read as the reverse complement.
CCGGGCAACAATGGTGTTGGATTCGCCAGCATAAAAACAGCACAAGATCGCTCCAACCAGCTTCCTTTGATCTTGAAGTCATAAACTTGTTCTGATCATGTATTAGAAGGCAAGAACACATCTAATTCGGTCCTAACCAACTGGATCAGAGATGATCGTTTCAGAGTAAATATGAGATACTTTGGGTCGGAGCTATCTCCTCTAAAGGCTTGCCACCTATCATGTACTGTCATTATCTGCAACATATCATATATCAATTTTTTTACCCCCCCCCCCCCTTTCATTTCTTTCTGAATGAGTATTTCAACTTCAAATTTGTATACATGATAGCTTGTCTAATCGGCCCAGAAATTGGAAGTAACATAAGTTTTGGAGCATCTATCACTTTCTCATTCTTTGTTTTGGAATCAATTTTTGTTTGATTCACACATTTCTAATTATAGTTAGCCTCATTGTGATGTCCATCATATTCTCTCTTTCTTTGGGTGATTCCTCTGAGAAAGCAAGTCCAATGCTAAATAGTGAATTAATAGCCTTCTCTTCATTAGATTGCATCAAGCTCTGCAACTGCAGGTTGATTTGCTCTTATCTTAATGATACAGTCTGCAACTCTGTATAATTTGTTCAGTAGAATATCTGAATCCACAAAGGATATTCCACTCCATATATTAAAAATATCCTTCTCAAGTTTAATTACTACATAGAGCCATTTACATACTGAGTTTCATTCTTACATTCAGTGATGGGCTTAAAAGGTTTAATGAAGAACACAATTTTATGAAGTACGCAAGGGGCTTCCATTATAGACAGACGCATGCACGCACATATTACATTTTGGGGTCCCAACCGAAATTCCAGGTCCAATATAATAAAGGAAACAAAGGATTCAGGGAGGCCTAATATTCTTTGTACAGGATAATGATGAAAGAGAAAAACAAAGAGGACAAAATAATGATTATTTGCATAATGTTGCAACTACGAATTTCAGAGGGTCCTGTTCTTAGCGTACTGCTCCCCATTCTTTGCTTTGTGGTCGTTGTCCATTTCTTCCAACGAAGTATGAAAAGTGCTAATTTGACTTAGCTTCCTAGTGACATCCATCATATTCAGTCTCTCATTTGGTGATTTGGCTGAGCAAGCAAGTCCAATCTCAAGTAATGAAAGCATAGTCTTCTCATCACTAGGATGAAAAGGATGAGTCAGCTCATCATCCATGCTAATTTCTTCTCTTGTTGCAGTATTTGTCTGATGCAGTTGTTCTGGTAGCAGAGAAGAGTCTACAACCTTCAAAAGGTTATTTGTATATGCAACTTTCACATAGCTATGGAGATCATGGCCATCTCCAAACACTTGGTCTGTGGGTTTTCTTCCGGTTAACATTTCCAAAACAAGTATACCAAAAGAATATACATCACCCATTGTTGAAACCTCAGAACTTATTCCATACTCTGAAATATATGTAGCACCATGGCCAAAGCATAATGATTTATTAGTCAAAAAGCTAACATAAGGAAAATTATATATAAAAGAAATTTAAAAGGCTGATTAAAAAATCAAATGATCATAAATTATACCCGGAGGAATATAGCCAATTGTCCCTTGTATTCCAGTTGTTCTGGTAGTTTGCTTAAGAGAGGTGCCATTTATCATTGAGAGAAGTCTTGCTAGCCCAAAATCACTCACGTGAGCCACCATATCATCATCTAGAAGAACATTGCTTGGTTTTAAATCACAATGAACAATTGGTTGAACACATTCATGATGAAGATACTGCAGTGCAGAGGCAACATCGCATATGATATCAAATCTTTGTTGAAGATTCAATGTCAAAAATTGATCCACAATTTCTAGATTTGGATGCAACCATTTCTCAAGGCTTCCATTTGACATGTACTCAAATACCAGTGCTTTAAATTCTTGTCCATTGTAATCAATGCTTGAGCAACATGTTAGAATTTTAACTAGATTCCGATGCCTTATGTTTTTGAGTGCATCACATTCTGAAATGAAACTCTTAAGAGTTCTCTTCCTTTGAAGATTGAATACCTTAATTGCAACAACCTTGTCAGTTAATCCTAGCCTTCCTTTATATACTGAGCCAGAACTCCCAAATCCAATGAAGTTATTGGCAGAGAAGCCTTCAGTGGCAATGAGTAGGCTCTTATATGAAATCTTGGAATCTTGTTCAATTGTTCGTGATACTAAAGATGCTTTTCTTCCTCTTTTTCTCCTCCAATAGAAAGCAAGAATAAATATCCACCCGAGAGAAAATGCCACAGAAATCAAAATTGCTATAAGCTTCACATGGTGTTTTCTTTGCGTGTCAACTTTGATAGGACATGGTGGTAAGTATAGCTCAGAGATTCCCCCACAAAGTTTGATATTTCCAATCATCGATATTGCACTTGCATTACTGAAAACCCGTTTTGTTGGTACCTCACCCTCCAACACATTGAAAGAAACATTCAAGTATTGAAGAGAAGAAATGTCTTGTAGGCTGATTAGTATAGGTCCAGATAGGTTGTTTCGTGATACATCTAAATGTTTAAGACCTTTCAATGAAGCTAATGAAGAAGGCATGAGGCCATTGAAGGAATTTCCTTGTAAGTTAAGGTATTCAATACTTATGCACTCTCCCATGGTAGAAGGAATCTCATCTGAGAGATAATTTTCAGAGATGTCCAAAGTGGTCAGGCTTTTAAGAGATCCTACCTCTATGGGTAAAGAGCCATTTAAAGAGTTGTGTGACAAGTTCAATAAAATGGACAAGGAGGAGAGGCTAAAGATTTGCTTAGGTATGGCTCCATTGAAGTTGTTTCTGGCAAGGTCAAGGTGCTTTAAACTTTTCATGTCTCCAATTATGGGAGGAATTTTTCCCTCAAGCATGTTCCCAGACAAAATTAGCAAATATAATTGGCTGAGATTTCTTAAAGATATTGGAATCTCTCCTGAGAATTGGTTTCCCTCAAAAGTCAACACTTGCAGCTTATGTAAATTACCAAAGGAAGTTGGAATGCTGCCCGAAAATTTGTTGAACTGTAAATCCAAGATAATCAAATTTGTGAACTTTCCTAGATTACCAGGAACCACTCCATACATCTTATTATTTCCAAGGAATAGATGAGTGAGTTTGGTTGACAGGTTTCCTACAGAGTTGGATAAAAGGCCCCCAAATTTGTTGTTGGCTAGAGATAACTTTTCCAATTTGCTGCAGTTTTCCAAAGATGATATGAAATCCAAGTCATTATCTGAATCGCTGCCTAGATTATTAAATTCTAAATTGAGCCAATTCAAATCTTTCAAGTTCCATAGACTAGGAACTTTCCCCATAAAGTAGTTAATGGAAATATCAAACAATTGAAGAGAAGATGCATTTGTGATGGAATTAGGAATCGAACCTGAAATTTGATTCCCAGCTATGGCAAAAATTTGCAAATTTGTGAGAGTGGTAAACAGGTTGTCTGGTAGCCGAGTGTCATTTAGATTGTTTATTGCTAGTAATAAAGTAGTAAGAGATGACATGTTGTAAAGTGAGGAAGGAAGACTACCAGACAAGTTATTTGAATTTACTGATAAAGTTCTCAGGTTCTTCAAATGACCTATCTCTTCAGGTAAGCTTCCCTGCAACTGATTATAAGCAGCTAGAAAATGATGGAGAGAGGAAAGATTCGATGTAGAAGAAGGGATGATTCCAGTTAAATTGTTTTTGGTAATAACCAACGTTTCAAGCTTGTTAAGAGAACCTATCTGAAATGGTATTTTACCGGAAAGACTATTCCATGACAAATTCAAACGTGTCATTTGAATGCAACTTGTCAAGTTCCAAGGAATCTCACCTCTCAATGAGTTCTCTCCAAGATTGAGAAGCTTCAACCTGAACAAACGTCCCAACTCTGGTGGGATGACTCCATGGAAACTGTTGTCTGAGAGGTTGAGATTTCTCAAGAAAGAGAGATTACCGACATGAGGCGATATGATCCCACTGAGATCATAACCTCCCAGACTCAACTCAGTGACTCGCTCGTGCTTGTGGCTGCATTTGATTCCAGTCCAGGCGCAGAAGTGGTTTGAACTATTCCAAGAGCTCAAGATTTCGTCAGGATCATTGCGTATCGATTCTTTAAACTTGAGCAGAGCCTCATAATCTGTCTCGTTTGATGTCGATTTAATATGTTGGAAGAAAAGCAAGTTTATGTAGAGAATGATAAGGGTTAATGCTTGAAGGTACTTGGGAAGAACACAAGATGACATGGATGCAAAAGCCATGATTGTGCTGAAGAGTACTGTGAATGCTTTGCAGAGACGTATTGAAATGGTAGCTGGAACCGGTTTTGAGCTTGTCTCTCGTCTGGGTAGATGAGATTTGAATGCTACAAATTTAATTTTTTTAATTATTTATTTTTTTTAAAAAAATTATTTTAGAGTAAATACATTTTCTGGCCCCTGATAAAAAACGCGGACCGCATTTTGGTCACTGACAAAAAAAAAATCCCTTTTAGTCCATAAAAATGATGAATAGGGGTCGATTGGTGGACATTTTGATCCCTTACAAATTTCCAGAAGGTCCTTTTTAGTCCCATAAAAAAGACGAATAAGAGTTGGTTTTTTTGTCAGGGACCAAAATGGGGTCCGTGTTTTTTGTCAGGGACCAGAAAGTGTATTTACTCATTGTTTTAATAGATAGAGAATCTAAAATAATGATAATCTCTCAACTAATATTTTTTTAAAATTATTTTTTAATTTAAAAATCACCAAATAGAAAATATTAAATATAGACGATTCAGATGAGACAAGCTCCCCTACCTATCCTTTGGATAGGCAAGAAAACCGGGTCCATGTGGTCATGATCTCACAAGGGTCCTACTTACGGACATGTGTGATGCATTTGTGAACCTTCAATTACTTCATATGGTCTTTATTATAAGGCACTAACTAACAATTCTCACAAACCAATAAAAACAGTTAAAGTCAATAAATTTGTCCTACAATTTAAGTAACTTCCAATATTACCCCTACTAATTGCACTAAACTCTAATATTATATTAATTATTACTCACACACACTACCCTTATTAATTAGGGGTGTATATGGATAATAATAATTAATATTTCTTAAGAATAATTAAGTGCCTTATAAAAAGAATTAAATACACTTACTAATTAATACTTTATAATAAGAACTAGAGAGAGAATAGTTTTGTTGATTTTCGACTTCTTAACAGCAAGTCAAAATCAGACTAATCGCCCTTTAGATATTTGAAAGGGACTCGGGGCTATAAACAATTAATACAGCACTTGCAATGAGCTCATCCCTGCAACAAAAAGTTGACTATCGCATCAAATTAATTACTCCTCCAGTTTTTGACCAAAAAAAAAAAAAAAATACTCCTCCAGTCGTTGGTTTAACCCTTTTTTTTATTTATTTATTTTTATTTATGCTTCCTTAATAATAATCAAGTAAAAGAGGTTGAGAGAATTAAAGAAGATGATTAGAGTGTTTAAAAAAATTGTCGTTGCATCTAATTTGACTAACTTCCTCAATTTAGTCAAATTAAGTAAATAAGTTTTATAAAAGAAATACTTACATACTTTACGAATAACACGTCATCTGAACTCTGTCTAATAAAAACATAAGGACTTATATATGAAAAAATATTCAGATTTTAGCTTGTTTTTTAGGGAAAAAACATCTTAATTTGAAAAAAAAAAAAAAGAACTTAAACAAAATGATCAACAAAGATTTTTCTTTAAAAAAAGATAAAATATGAATTTTTCAAGATGAATCACCAACCAACTAAGATTAATAATCGAAGTTGTTATATTTTCATTGGATAAAGTTCAGATGACGTGGTACTCCTAAAATACATAAGTATTTCTTATATTAAGGACCGGAGAGAGTATATTACACACATTTTATGTTTAAATGAGTCTTTTAATTGGGACTTACTTGTAATTTTTTCTTTTACTTTCTTAACAGAGTTTTCCAGATTTTTTATATAACTATCTAGTTAGGTTTGATTCAGACGATAATTGTTGAACTCAATTGAGAAAAACTGTCCCAAAAACATTTATTGCATTCACACAAAACCAAGCTATTAATTTGGGAGAATGACTTTGAGGTCTTTACTAAAGAAAATAATGTCAGAAAAGTCATCATTGACAAGTAAATAGAGGAATTAACAAGTTCAACAGTTACAATTAACAACTTATGAGACTTATTAATAGATTATTTACCTTGGTTGGAACCTGAATGTCATTCTCCCTATTGATTTTGTGCTTAAGTAACCACCAATGCATGTTCATAGGTTTCCTATTGAAATTTTCTCTAAATTATATCTAAAATAAAAATTCCAAATCAAACCTGGGTTATCTTACAAATGATGTATTTTCCAAACATATCAGGTTTGTGTATCCAAATGGAAGCTCCAATCGGGTGTTTTGAAGGCCAATCGAGCGTTTTGAAGGTCAATCGAGCTTCACAGATTTTTTTTGAAAAAAGCACACATTTGTTAAGGCACATTTTTCAACTGTGCTTTTCAACCAGTCGTGGCTTATCTCAAAAACTCAATTTGGTAGCTTTTTCAAAAGCTCCTTCTCAAAAGCTTCTTCGTCATCCTCGCTGGCGACCTCTGTTTTGCCTTCACCTTACCTCTCCATCGTTGGTGAGGTCAAAACCAGAGAAGAAAAGGGTGTGAAGACAGACCTAAATAGAGTTTGACGCCACTAAGGCTTGGTTTGGTTTGGGGGGAGGGGAGGGGAGGGAAAAAATTTAAAAGGGAGGAAAACTCTTGTGGGCCCACTACAAATAACTTTTCTCCTCTTTTCCCTCTCCTCCCCTCCCCCAAAACAAACCAAGCCTAAGAGACTTGGAGACACCAAAGAGAGTGTTTGGTGAGAGAGAGCTTGAGAGGAGAGGAAAAGAGACAGAGAGCCGCCACCACCGTCAAGGACTTCCTTCCTAACCACCACTTCCTTCTTAACCACCACATGCTAACCTTCTTCTACCTTCACTCTTTTCTGGCGAACAGAGGCATCGTGACAGACTGAGGAAAGGGAAGCTCAGAATTGAGAGGGAGGACGGAAGAGAAAGCCGCAAAGCTTATTCATTGGGAGAGAGATATTAGATCAAACCACGTTCATCATCCTCCGACGAGTTCTGCAACTTCTGGAAAATTCTGTCTTCTCCGGCGACCTCTACTCCTCTCCGCCACACCTTCCACCCTCACTGTGGAAGAAACTTTCAGAGCAGAGAAGAGAGTTGCAGAGTCGAGCTTCACACCACCAAACAACCTCGATTATGAGCTTTCCGATGAGTTCTATGAGATTTCATGTGTGGTTCAGTTTTGCAGATTGTGTGGGGTTCTTTAATTTTTCTTTTATAATTATCTCACAAGCCACTTATACTACCATAATTTTAAATAAGTTTCAATTTCACAAAATCTACTTATGATACTGTTAATCCAAACATAAATCATATTACACAATCTGACTTTTACCCAATCTGATCTTTTCATAATTTAAATTACAATTAAATCATTTTTCTCACTGTTATCCCAAAGACAACTTAAAATGTTTATATTGATTTGAAAGGGAATGCGTGTTGACTATAAACTAGGAGGAACACAAATTATTTAGTTTTATTGCAAGAATTCTTTGTCTAGGTCAACTGGGTTTTTAAAATTTCCAAAGTAATTTAATCAAGTATGTAACGTGAAGGTTTTAGGACTTATATGAATATTAACTTATTTTATTTGTAGTAAATATTTATGGAATAAATACCAACTTTGCTACGGAAGTTTTGGTTTTTGAGCACCCAGCATTCGAAAGTTTTTTTGGTATCATTTTTGCCCCGGAAGTTTACAAACGTAGCAATCTTGCCCATCGATTGATCTTAATCGTTGGATTAATCATTTTTGGTATCATTTTTGTCCGAGAAGTTTACAAAAATTTGCTCCTAAAAAAAACTTCCGGGGCATATTTGCTCATTTTTGTAAACTTCCGGGGTAAAAATGATACTAAAAAAACTTCCGAGTGTTGAATGCCCCCTAACCAATACTTCCGTGACAAAAATGGTATTTAACCCAATATTTATTATGTGAATATTAACTTATTTTATTTGTAGTGAATATTTCTCAGGTAAACTTGTAATTTCAAAACACAGTCTGTTTCGTTTGATGTTGGTTTATATAATAATAAGTTGGAAGCAAATCAAGTTTATGTAAAGTAGAAGATGACCATGATTAGTTAATGCTTCAAATTATTTGGATTGCAATGGAAGCGACGTGGTCACGTGGCAACAAAAAACATTGGTTACGTGGAGCAACTTAATGAAGTGAAAGAAGGTGATGAAGTGCGAATGCTTGACATTAGATATTATATATGAAGTGAAATAAGTTGCAATGCTTGACATTAATTATCCATTGATTTCTTCTAAAGTCCACTTTCTCCAAAAGATTTTTGTTTGATAAAAAATATTATATTATTATGCAGCTTTCATGTTGTCATGAATTCATGATTATCGTCGCATTCCTTGAACATTTGTATTCTTATATAGTAACATTAATTCGCAAAAGGTATATTTTTTAATCGTAGATGTCAATTTTAAATATAGTACTAAATCGCCGTATTTGGACGGCAGATTAATCATGCACAATATAATATAGGGAAAATCTATTTTAGGGCCCTTTTAGGACTGACAATCCCAAAAAAAGCCCCAAGATTCTGACAATCCCAGAAAAGGCCTCAGGGACTTTTTAGGAATTTTCAGAATTTTTGGTGAGTTGTCAATGGGGCTGATATAGTTGTTAACGGGTAGGTTTTAACAACTAAATCAGTCTCGTTAACAACACTTTGCTAACAATTATATTAGCCCAATTGACAACTATATCAGTACCCCATTAACAACTATATCAGCCCCGTTGACAACTCACCCAAAATTCTGAAAATCCCAGAAAAGGCTCTGGGACCTTTTTTGGGATTATCAGAATCTTGGGACCTTTTTTGAGATTGTCAGCCTTAAAAGGGCCCTGAAAATGATTTTCCCTATAATATAAATATTAAGCAATGGGGATACGGTCATCAATGTATGTCGTATATGCAAAATTGTAAATATACTTAGAATCATAGAAATTAAAGTATGCGATAGGCTCATATTCTAATTAACAGCTAAAATTTGGTTTAAATGCCTGTGGGTCTTTTATGTGAAAAGTAGCTGGCCAAATCAATAACCGTTGGCAATTTTGAAAATAAAAATAATAATAATAATAACCGTTGGTATGCAGTAAATTAAAAAAATTAGTATTGTTTGTCAAAATTACTAGACCCCACTTTATTAATTTTTAATAGGATTTTCCCTTAATTAAAAGTGGGTAATTAAGAGAACTTTTGTAAAGGAAAAAAATTTATGCAATGTAGTAGATATTTTGAAAAAAGGGATAGAGGAGTGGTTGAGGGTATTATTAATAACCCCTAATAAGGTGTGGTTTGTGGAGAGTGAGAGTGAGAAGAGAGAGGGAGAGAGCAGGGGGCCAAAGTGGAAAGAAGTGGTGGAGATCATTTGGGTGTGTTAAGGAAGATGATTTATCTTTTTGTTTGTTTTGTTTTAAAGATAATTGATGGTGAAAATTCTAGGGTTTATAAGATTTCAAATATTCACATTCCTTTATAATCTTAAATTCAATCCATTTAATCCTAAATATATAATAAATTAAAATGAATTATATAAATTAGGATATAAGACCTATTGTCACAAAATCTAAATTTTCCAACTAAATACTAACTTTAAGTTCTTCAAATTGACCATTTAGCTAAAAATAAACCATATCCATTATTATTGTAACACTATTATGGCTATTATAAGCTAAAGGGTAAATGTGTAAAAATGCACATGTGCTTTACACTCAGGATCACCCAACACCAAATGCTTTTTGGAGGTACAAAAGTACCCATGAACTCTCAAAATGAGTGTAAAAATAACATGACCGTTAAATCTAACTTAACACTGTTACTTTTTATGGTGGGTCCCACATTATTTTTATGAAATACCAAAATGCCTCTAATTCAAAAAAAAAAAAAAATCTTTTAAATTTTTTTTTTGGTGGGTTTCGATGCTTCCTTTGTCCAGAACTTCTACAAAAGTTCTCAATAAATCTTTCAAATCGGCGCTTTCAATAACACCAACTTGCCCCTCTCTACGAACTAACTAGTCAATAATTCAAATCACAGAACAAATCCAATACAAATTTCTTGAAAAAAGAAATCAAAATAAAAAGGTGTAACCAAAATAGATTAATTCTAAGATTGAAAAGGGATTCGTTGAAGAAGAGGTCAATGATGAAGGCTAGGTTTGTTATCGCCATTAATCTTTATTGCCATCGAACACTAGAACTTCGAACCCCCGGGCTAGCCTATTAAGCCTCATTTTTAGCCCCCATATGATAAGGTTATTTTTCGCCCTAGCCCAAAATAACCCCCACTTCTCTTGGGTTATGATAGGGTCAACCGCGGGCCACCCTCTTGGCTGGACTCCTCTTGGGTTCCCCCCAACTTAATGCATACCACGATAAAGAACTTCATACACCCAGCTTTATTAGTTAGGCTGTTCAAACACCCAATTTTCATTCAATATGAAAATTATAAATTTGATTAAAAAAATAGATTTAGACTTTACCATTATATTTAAAACAAACTCTTCTACTAACTCCTATATTTGAGAATGATTGTCAGAGTATTGTAATTGCCCCGTTGTTTAAGATTTATTTATGAATTAAACAATCCAAAAAAAAAAACCCTCCCTCTAAATATTTTACTTTAGTTTTTGGCCAATTATGTTGTTTGATCGCACACATTGACAAACAACAGTAAAATAAAAATAATTTAAAATGAAATAATAAATACAAACTATCATTATTATTATAAGAGGACAATCATGATTAACGCATTTTATAAATTCACTATTATTATGACGATAATTTTCAAATATTTAAAGTTATTATTATTTTCAATATGAAAATACAAACATCATTGTCATATATATTGATTACCTGTTTTTCTGGTACCACTACTAAACATAGCTATCACGTGTTATATTAACTTTGTATAATTTGTGATCGTATATCTTATTTTCCAATAAAAAAACCATTGCAATGATTCATTTTTGAGGGACTAGAGTTGTTATGGTCAATGTGGTATAATCAAGAGGCCTTTGTCAAAGGTATACCACTAGAAATATTTTGCTCAGGGGTATCATATTGTTGGATTGGAATAGGAGTAGTTATAATCCTTTTCTAAAATGATTTTTGGCTCGCAGGCTGGCCCTAACCCTTAGAGTTATATAATTTTTTAGCCCGTGCGGGCTGTTTAACATGCGGACTTTTTGGTCCTAGCCTGCGTGGGTTAGGGCCTAACGGGTCAGGGTGACCCGTTTTGACAGCTCTACCCAATTGAAACTCCTTCATCGTACATGCCGCAACTTGGATTCGTTGCAAAGCTCCTCCATGGATGTCCATTGCACAGCTCCTTCGTGAACATTTGTCAGCGGTCTTAACGAAATCCTTAAGAAGAAGAAGAAGCTCAGTCACCATCGTTCTTCCTTTGCTACAATTTGCCTTTGCATTGACAACTTAAGCTCTTCAGCATTGGTCTTCCTCCCACCTTAACGAACTTACCACCATCAGATCTAAGAGGAGGAAGCACTAGTGCAAAAAAGGGCTTTAAGACTGCCTCATTTGGAGCGGATAATCGACGCACCGGTCTTAAATATGTGACCGGTGGCAGTTTTGTAAATAAAAAGAACTTCTTAAACAATGAAGGGCTATAAGACCGCCTCATTTAGAGCGGATAAACGAAGCACCGGTCTTAATGGTGTGACCGGTGGCAGGTTTGTAAATAAAAAGAACTTCTTACACAATGAAGGACGCCTCATTAAGACCGGACTAATTATCGACCGGTCCTAAATATGTGACCGGTGGCATATTTGTAAATATAAAGAACTTCTTATTCGATCAATTTTTCATAGATCTTATCCGGACACTGTTAAAATAACAACCGGCCTTAAAAATGTTAATAAAAAAATTGAAATATCAAATACTTTTATGTAGAAATCTCATCAAGGCAGACTTATATTTTCTACACTCCAAAATAATACGGAAAAATATAAATATAAAGGTATTAAAGTTTTAAGACCGAACATATATAAAAGCCGGTCTTAAAACTTTGATTTTTAAGACCGAACTTAAAATTTGTCCGGTACTAAAGTTTAAATAAAAAGGTAATAAATGTTAAGACCATAGTTACAGAATGACCGGTCTTAAAAGTTAGACTTTTAAGAACGGACCAAAAATTTGGCCGTACTAAAGTTTGAATAAAAATTAATTAATTTTAAGACCGGACATATATAGAGATCGGTCTTAAAGGTTATCTTTTAAGACCGTATATGTGTATTTGTCCTGGTCTTAAAAATGAAGCGTCAAACGTTAACTTCACGCGAAGCTTTTGTCACTCTCACATTGTCACTCTCATACTCTCACCGAAGAACCCCGTTCACGTTGCGAAACCCTTCTGTTCCATTACCTCTCTTCCTCGCCCGCGTACCGTTAGCCTCTGTTACTCCCTCATTTTCTCGGGCATTCCTCTCTTCTTGTCTTGAAAATGAACGGTGAAAACAATTCCACTCGTGTTCTTGAAACTCCGGATATCTTGGTTTGACCGGGAGGGTCGGACAAACGAACCCTCTTCATCTCACATTGAGCCTCCTCGGCGCCGTGCACGCCGTGGTAGAAGCGGCACACGAATGATGGAAGTATCCCTTAGTCGGAATACTGGGACGAAGCTCGAGATTCATTTTGATGAAAATTTGCAACCTTTCGGTCCTAATAAGAGCACATATACTAGTTTTGTCGGCGCTCTAGTACGCAGCAAGGTTAGCATTTTGACTGATGAGTGGAAAAATGTGGACCAAAAACAATAAAGGATCCTATGTGGGACACTATCCGGCTTACATTCACCGTCCCCGAGTCCGAGAAGTTCAAAGACTCAACATTGTCTTATTGTCTTTGAGCGGTTCAGGAAGTTTAAGACCTTTCGGCTAACACTTATATTTTTGCCGAGGAGAAGCCTGACCATCAACCCAGGACAAGTACAAATTTATTGATGAACAAACTTGGCAACAATTTGTTCGAAGCGGACCACTCTGAAGCTCGGTGAGTTATATTTAGTTTTGTTTGCACTTTTGTTTGCTTATTAACTTTGTGAGGATATGTGAATGTTATTGTGTACATCTAATCTGTTAGTTAAATGGTTTGGTGTGTGAATAGAAGTATACATTTGCTGCCTTTGTCCTCGCATGAGAGGAGCATGTCCTAGTTCCATGCAAGTTTGATATGTAAAGCGTGTAATGGCCATGGTTAGACGTTCTTTGTTAGTTAGTTAGTTATTCTAATATGTGTAGGAACCATTTATGATGAATGAATGAATTGACCGAGTTGGCAGCATTTCGCAACTCCCTTTCCTTTGGTTTTCCCAATTCCTTCTACAATGCTACATCTTCCTTAAGTAAAATGTTGAAACTTGATGAAGTGAATTTGACTAATGTTTGACGTTCATATCAAGCGAAGTTCTCTAATTTCTGTTAGTGACATGGCTGGAATTCATAATTGATATATAGTTGTTTTCAATCCCGATTCACGAAAAATAAGGGAAAAATATCGGGAGATTGGGAGAAAGAATGATTGCCCACACGGGGCTTCTCGCGGATATGAAAAGGCCGAAAAGATTTGATGGCAGCCAAACGGAAGAGATTAGAAGATGAAGCTGAATCCAATCCTTCTACGGTAGTTGACCAGCCGCCATCTCCAATACGTCGCGAGGAGCTCGGTTGTATATTCGGCAAAAGCCAAGCGGCGCCTACACGAGTGAAAAAACCCATGTAGTTGCTGAGCGAATTGTAAGTATCGATATTGTTATTTTTACTTACTAAACATGTTTCATCACTAAGCTTCTCGTTATCCGTATCTTACGGGAAGATCTTAAAAAGAAAGAGGCAGAGGGATCTTTTGCGTCGGACGGGAGGAATGATGTTCTGACCGCTGCGACCGGAAAACCAGATCACGCGGGGCGTGTAAGGGGGATTGGAGGACGGGTAGGCCTAAAGCAATACTTTGGTAAATCCGAACGCCACAGACAAAGTATGGTTACCGGGAGGAGATGGATCGACGCCGGCCAAATTAAGTGAGGAATCGGCGGCGAAAGATGCTACATTGAGGATGTTTCAATCGAGATGAGCAAGATGAAGGAGGAGATGGAGAAAATGAAGTTCCTCCTGAGCTCTCGGCCGAGAGACCAGTGTGGATCCCTTGACACCTTCACTGAACCTATGCAGCAGCAGAGCACTAGAGGAGCTGCATTGTTGGACGATCAGTCGAGCAACCTTGTCATCTCGTATGTGGAGGATCGTGATGGTCATAGACAATTGGTTGCTAAAGGGACTGTCCACAACTTGGGATCAACCGTACACCACGAACAAATGGTCGATGATGAAGTCGAGTGTCGGTTGAAGAGGTGATCTTTGATGCACTGTCCCTCTCCCAACCGATGAGTGAAGGTTGTGAGTGATGTCAAGGGAACCTTCATCTCTTGGCCGGTGAAGCTTGTAGATGTCTCTACTCCTCCTCAAGCTCCACCCCTCCTCAAGCTCCACCCCCTCCTCAAGTTCCATCCCCTACTTGCTAACTTGACGGCCAAGGAAAAAATAAAAGATTTGGTAGCCAAAAATGGTTTAAAGATAAATCGTGGCTGTCAATGAAGTAGTAGGCCTCCTCATCCTCAACCGCTTTTAGTTGATAATGAAGATGGAGCTGAGGTTACTAGTGCATGTGTTCAACTATTTATGAAGTAAGTATCTTCTTCCTTGATTACATAATTGAAATGCACCGTTTAGACACACATATATACATATATACTAATTCCTCATCGATGTCATTCTTGTAGGTGCATGCACGAGAAACCGGTTCAAGAGGCGGAATTTCGGATTTTGGATTCTTGTGCCCGGTGTATGCAAGCACAACACTACCTCTGGAATTGAGACAGAGTACATATCAAATAGGTTGTGTAAAGTGCAAAGAAAGGTGTACTTGTTTCCACACTGGCTCTCGGGTATACATATATACTTGTCTCGCAATTCACTTAATATAATTATGCTACATATATATATATCACCGAGTACTTTACTTTTTGTGAATTTTCAGCAACCACTGCAGTTGGTCATCATGAACATGGAGTTGCATTATGTTATCTTCTTATGCTCCACTCACGGCGATCCATCGACTACGTTGCAGCTGATGATCAACAAGTAAGAATGTCATTTTGATCGTCTTGTCTGAAATCTCTGTTGTGAATTTTCAGTGAACATTACTGATAAATTTCTGATTTTGATGATAGTGCCATGAAGACCTTCCGTGTTGACTAGACTTTGTTTCTTCTTCAATGCGGTTTGTAGTAAAGTTTTCAAGATTGAAAAGTTGGATGAATTGGAGAATGAAGGATATCTTATCTTGTGCCACCTTGAAAAGCTTTTTGTTCCTTCATTTTTTGGGGTAGACGTGGGGCTTCGGTAAAGAGTGTGGATCGTGATGAATTGTCACAAGTCCACTTATACATCTTGAATAATGTTGATGAAGTTCAAGCCAGCATATCTCGCACATAAAGAGGCTGTAAGGAAAGAGAACCATCGAATGACCGAACAAAGGTTGATTAGGGAGCATAACAGAACTTTTGCAAACTGGTTCAAACAAAAGGTCGAGGGATCGAATGTGTTTCGAGACAATGAAATGGTTAGCACGTGGTCCCGAGTTTGATGTCATAAGTTGGAATTCGTATGTGATCAATGGTTATACATTTTACACGAAGTCCCTAGATGATAGGAGCACAGTCGAACAGGTGGTGTTATGTTAGAGGCCGAATCTATGCACTTCTCCGGTTCGAAAGACAAGAGGCCTAAATTGGCGGTCATGCCATATTATGGGGTTATTGAAGAGATTTGGGAGGTGGACTATGTCAAAGTTAGATTTCCCATCTTCAAATGCAAGTGGGTTAATGTCAATAATGGTGTTCGGATCGATCGACTAGGATTCACTTTAGTCGATGTCAATAGTGAAACAAGTGTTCTATATCACCGATCAAGAAAATAAAATGTGGTCTGTAGCTCTCCAAGGAAAGAGGGTCATTGATATTGATGAGGAAAGTCATTCAAATTATGGTGATCTTCCGAGAGTACTCCTTTTACAAGGGGTCTAGGACATGAACGAAGAAGATGAAGCGGATAATGAACCCGGCATAAGAAATGATCATCAAGAAGGGATATGGGAGGATATCACTTTATAAAAGTGTCAATTCATAAGGTAATTAATATTCATATGCGAGTATTCTTAGAAAACTTTAAGGTTTTAACAATTATTATATCTTGTCTATGTTCTTAATTAAACAATGTCATCATTGAATATGAATTTGTTCTTGTTTTGTTTTTGTGGCAGGATCCGTTTCAAAGGGGCATGTTATAAAGAGGATGCATGTTACGTTGTTGGGTGGGAATCAAATGAAGGCATGGTGAATAATATATTGGACTACATTTGTATGTTGAATTACGTCTTGCATGTATTGTAACTCATTGCCTTTGTAATTAGTTATATGTTAGCTTATTTTATAAATTACTTTAGTTGTTTTAGACTTAATTAAGAGGCCACATAACTCATGGTGGATAATATTTGTATTCTTTTTCCCAATTCAATTTATTCATGTTCATAGCTTGTAGCTTAAAGTATATCGACTTTTATGTGCTGTTTTGTATGGTGGATTTGTGTATATATATTGATCAGGAAGAACAAAACAGGGAAAAAATACGGGAAAATTTAGACCGCAAATAAAAAATACGGTCTTAAATGTTCAAATATTAAGACCGGATGTATATATAACACCGCTCTTAAAGGTGTTGAGCCGGTCTTAAAAGTTGGTCTTTTAAGACCGGTCCATTGAAACAATCCGGTCTTGAAAGTCAGTCTTTTAAGACCGGGTAATTATTCCTCCGGTCTTAGAGTCCGCTATCTTTAGGACCGGATTGATATTTGTCCGGTCTTAATATTTGGATCTTTTAAGAGCGGTCGACTTTTGTCCGGTCTTAAAGTTTGAGTTTTAGGACCGAACCAAAAATATTTCAGATTTATTTAGTACGACTTTTAAGACCGAAGGTTTAAAATGTCCGGTCTTAAAGAAAATCTTTAAGACCGTGTAAAAGTCCGGTCTTAAAGGTCGACTTTTAATACCGCGTGGAACAAGACTGCTCGCGGGTCCGGTCCTAATGTACCTTTTTTGTCCGGTCTTAAAAGCCTTTTTTCCACTAGTGAAGAGTGCGGTGGTCGTAGAGATGGCATTTCGGGGGGTGCGACAGCGATGAGGGGCCAGGACTGATAGTGAGGGTGCCGATGATGACTGGGTAAGAAAGGGAGAAACGTGGTAACTAGGGGAATTTTGGTATTTCCATGAAAATAGTGTAGGACCCACTACAAAAAGTAACGATGTTAAATTTGATTTAACAATCATGTTATTTTTACACTTATTTTGAGAGTTCATGGGTATTTTTGCACCTCCGAAAAACATTTGGCGTTGGGCGCTCGTGAGAGTAAAGCACATATACATTTTTGCACCTTTACCCTAACTGAAATAATCTAATAGAACACCCAAATATTTGAAATCCTATACACTCTAAAATTTTTCACCATCAATTATCTTTGACATCTGAAAAAAAAAAAAAAAAAAAAAAAAAGAAGAGGGAGTTAAGTCACATACCTAGCACACCCAAATGATCTCTATTGCTTCTTCTCACTTTGGCCCTCCCGCTCTCACATACCTAGCACACCCAAATGATCTCTATTGCTTCTTCTCACTTTGGCCCTCCCGCTCTCCCACTCTCACTCTCCACATACCGCACCTGATTAGGGGTATTAATAAGAGAAAATTGCATTTAAGGCCCATGCAGTAGAAAAAAAAAAATATCGAAAATTCCAATATTGCATTTAAGTCTCGTGGGATATAAATGCAATGAATTCTAATTGTAGACTTGTTAATGGACCCATATAGACTTATCAATGAACCCTTATGGACCTGTCAAAAAACACTTATAGACTTATCAAAATACGCTCATGGACTTATCACTATAACACTCCTTGATTGTCATTAGAATTGGAATTTATTGCATTTAGGTCCCACAGGGCTTAAATGCAATTTTGAGATTTTACTCCCCTGTCCCTCGTTTTAAAACGCACCTACTAACACCGCCCACCCCAAAATCAATAATGGTCCCCAATCAATTTAAAATACACCTACCCTAGTCCCCCTTCCCCAGCCAAAAATCCCACTCCCAACTAGTGCCGGGAAATCGGGTCAAGTCCATCGGGCCGGCCCGTTTAAGTCCTGGGTCTGGAGGGCTCGGGCTTAAAAAATAGGCTAGAAATTTGAAATTGGCCCTATAGGGCCTCGGGCTTAATCGGGCCGGCCCTGCAGGGCCTCGGGCCGGCCCGTTAGGCCCATTTAACTGTAGCTTTTTAAAAAAAAAAATTGATAGATTAGAACTTTAATGGTTGCAATTTACTAATTATATTTCTTTGAAAAAAATTGAAGGAAAAATAGTTAAAATTTGGAATAGTAATTTTCAGACCCTGTAGGGCCGGCCCTGGCCATGGTATACTATCGGGCCGGACTTTGAAAAACAGATGTTTTCCTTACTCCAAGCCCTATTAGACCCTGGCTTTGTAGGGCCGGGCCGGCCCTGATTCTCAGCTCTACCCCCAACTAATAATGGTGTGCTTCTCACTATTAAATTAAATATTAATATTTTTTTTTTACAATTCAATAATTGGGCAAGGTCATATATTCAGTTCAAACAAAATTTCCTCAATGCTTAACAAGTTGATTTTTCATTCATTTTCCTTCTATTAATCCCATGATCCAAATAATAATACCAGAGATTAAAATAAAAACAAAAAATTACACATGTATAGGAACCTCCATAGCCGATGAATTATTGGCCGCTAGCGTCTTGATTGATCTCGTCCAGAATTACAATGAGGGACACACTATGAAGGCGTAGTCCACGTTCGGGTACACGGCCAGTGACAAATATTTACACTTTGACTTATGATTTCCTTTATTTTCTAGGGAAAATTCCTTTAAGATCTTAAAGGACCAATAAAATGTAAAAAAAGTCTCACAGGCAATTCTAATGTCAAAAAAGTCCCAAATAGTTGTTAAAACCTACAGATAGGGTTTTTAATCACTTACTGAAAAAGTTTTTGATGAGACTTTTTTTATATCAGATTTTCTGTAGAACTTTTTTATGTATTTTTGGTTCCTTGGGATTTTAAAGGGATTTTCCCTATTTTCTATTAGTGACAGTCTTGTAAAACGACTCCAGATGTCAGATGAGTCCTTACTTTTATTTTTCTAGGTCGTGAATCATTATATTGTCCCTCATTCATCCGCTCATTATCAACAAGGGCAACAATATGTTGTACTGTTGTGACTACAGTTTCATTACCAGTTTCCCCTGCAACACTTGGAGCTTGCCCTGCACATTTTCTGATGGAATATGTGCCATGCTAATTTGAAGATAAAAACACATAATCAATATATGTAAATTTCTCAATATGACAGCATATGCAGTCACCAAACGAGCCAAACCATGTAATACAACATCTTGATACTAAATTGCCATTTGCCAATATGCTATAATCCTAACACAACGATGAATCTTGACGTTTGGCTCATTACAAGAAGCAAACCATGTGACATTAATTGTTAACTAGAAAATAAATTCAGATTCAACGTAATAGCATACAAATTCAGATTCAAAATTTAGTGTAGATTCTTTCAGACTTATTGATACAAAAAACCTGAAATAAATTACGATGAGTACCCTTTTCCACCAGAAAGTGAGCTGAGGTCAAGAGTGAGCTGTTTCAGTTGAAATTGAGCTGAGGTTGAGAGTGAGAGGTCGCAGACTTGCAAGCGAGAGGGAGAGGGTGAGAGGGCGAGAGGAAGAGGTCGCGATGAGTGGAAGAGGCCGGGAGACTGAGCGTGAATGTAATACCCGGATAAATAAAATAGTCATTTTTTATAAGTAAAATTGTGGTCTCAATTTCTATGTCCTATTTATCGTACTTATGAAGGAAAAAACTCTTGGAAATTAGGGAAAAATAATAAGGTGCCAAAATTACCAAAATGCCCTTATGGAGCATAAAATGGCATAAGAAAATTATGAAAAATCCTAGGAGGCAGTAAAATAATTATTAAAATTAAGAGAGTATATTGTCTCTAATTTTGGTAATTTAATAAAATATAACCTTGGAGAAATAAAGGGGGGAAAATCAAAAAGTATTATAATGACCAAAATGTCCCCGTAAATTTTAAGAAAATGCATGAGACATAAAAACTAATGTCAGTGCAAAAGTTGTGAGATAATGAGTTATTCCAATTAAGAAAATTATCAATAATTAGTGGGTAATTAATTAAATAATTATTGGCTAATTATTAGAGCTGAAACAAAGGAAAATCCAAAGATAATTATGTAAAACCCTATAATTAGTGGTTTATGGCTAAAAATAGCATAAAATATATTTTCTAATTAATTGGAAAATATGAAGAAAAATATATGAGGAAAAGTAATTTTAAGCCTAAAAACATGTATGGACCAATAGAAAAATTTTGTAAAAAAATTATATAAAAATTATTTTATATAATATTAATTAATTAAATAATTAATTAAAACAAAAATAAATAAAAATAATAATAATAAGGACCTAAAATCCTTAATGGATAAGGAGATAGGATTTTGTAGATTTTGATTAAGACATGTGGTATTATAATAGTATTATAATTGTAAAAAGCAAATAGGATAAACGAGAACCGATAGAAATTAAATCCTATCTGGAAAACCATGAATCAAGTTTCTAAAACCAGAGTATATTAGAAACAAGTGAATTTTTATCTCGGAGTGGGCTGTCTCCGACGTTATTTCCGTAACCGAAAAGGGATAGACTAGACTGATTAAGGAGTTATCTGATGTTCAAAAAGAAAATCAGATAAATGAAAATCTATAGAAATGAAGCCATAACTCAATATATGGGGATGAGTTGGTAATCAACTGGACAAATTATGAATCAGTGAATTTTGTCCCGAAGTTGATGATTACGGAAATGATTTCCGTAACCGATCGCGTTTTTCGAGAATCTTCGGCAGGCCCGGAGAAGACCTAAAAGAGGTCAAAAATTTAGTTAACCCAGACATTTCTAATGAGTAAGAAAATATCTTTAAAGTTATTATTCCGGATTTTTGAGATTTTGCAAGATTACGCGATTCGGACACCGATCGGGAAATTTTATCAGGTCGGAGGCAAAAAGCAAAAGTTGGTGAACTTTCTTTAATGACCTTGGGAGAGGGGGAGGCCGGTTCATGGTGTGTGTGTGGAGGAGAATGGAGCTTGAGCAAAAAGATGTGTTGTGTGGTTGGAATTGAAGGAAAGTTTTGGAGAAAATTACCTAAGTTAACCCAACCTTTGCCTATCAATAGAAGGCAAACCCCATGCATATTCTTCACACCAAATCACAAGATTGATTTCTAAAACTAGAGATAAGTTAGAGAGAGAAGCTCTGGAGGAGGTAGCAGGGAAGTTCTTCAACGGGTAAGTTCTTCGGTCCTTAGTCTTTAGTTCGTTCGGTAGTTTTAGTAGAAATGTTAGTTAGATCTAGAAAGTAGGAGATGAAATTCCTATTGTTGTTTTTAGGCCTCATTGCATTGAAAGATGCCTGACGAGGTAAAAACATAGTAGGGATTGAGTCTCTGAAAGTTGGGAGTTAAAAATAGCGAAGCTCTGGCGAAATTCCGCCGATCAGTAAGGGTAGGGGCAAAATGGTAATTTGTACCTAAAATGTACATTATGATATTTATCACTAATAAATGTGATATTATCCCTATAGGATATCCGTGAACAAGTACTTCTTGTTGTGCCGCCGACATTCCGTGTCAACCACCCGTTTTAGTCAAAGTACGATTTTCCGTAAAACGTGTCGTTTTCCGCCAGAATTACCGACGTTTGTCAACGAAGGTACGGACGCGTACAGTAACACTAATCTTGTGCGGCTCATATACATATACATGATAGATAGTTCATTTACCGAGGCTCTGTTTAGGGTTGTCGTTATACATACAGTTTATACACGGGTTATAATCATGATAATACCGTTATATTTTCCTAGCACTGAGGACACGTGTTTGTATCGTGGCACTGGTTTTTGTGCAGACTGTTGTTGTAGGACTTTACATACTGCTCTGTGCTTATGTTCTGTCACTATTATGATCATGCATCTGCTCTGTGCTTATGTGGTGATATACTGTTGTATCGTCATGTTTGTCTGTCAACTGTATACTATTTTATTTGAGCATAAGGTTAACCGTTACCTGAGATCCAATGTGGTAAATTGGATCTCAGCTGTAGCTTCAAGGTCGGGAGGACCTCAGATCAGTGATAGGGGCAAGCAGCAGGAGTAGGCTTCCGACTGGAGATATCTTTATCGCTTTCTGTATTTACTTTCGAACAGTAGGATGACTGTATTCAATACTATGTTACACTATGGTTAATATTTTGTTATAGATCAGTTACTTTTTCGCTCCAATGTCCTACTCCGATGAATGAATGAAAAAAAAAAAAATTCGCTTTAAAAATGGGATATTACAGTGAAGGGTGAGTGCGAGCGCGAGATGTAATATCCTAATTTTTATATTAGGATTTAATTATAAATAATAAAAAATAATTAATCATGATACATGAATTTATTATGTAATTGTCAAAATAAAAGTTTTCATATAAAATGTCAATTATGATACTAAAGGAAATTAGTAGAATAAAGATGAAAAAAAAAATTGAATAAAATAATAAAGTTATTTCATTGTTGTTAAAAAACAAATAATAGAGGGGCAAAAGAAAACGTTTAAGAGAAAAAAAGAAAATAGTAATAATAATAATGATGAATAAAATAATATAATAAATCAATATTAAATCTATAAAAAAAAAAATTGGCTGCCACCTTATATACTTACGTGGGGGGAGTAATTAATGAAACGGAATCCACCGCCTCCCCCTAATTCCCTATAAATATACATGTATGTGTTTAGTGAATTAGAAGTGTGTGTGTTTACCGGGTGAGATCCGGAGAGACGAAGAGCAGAGAGAAAAAGAGAGAAAGGCGAGAGAAGGAGGGGGGAAAAATAAAGAAAACAAAGTTTATTTGAGTTTTTAAGGTACGTTATTTATTTTATAAGATCATTTAGGTAGTTAAATTAATTTCTTTTCAATAAACTTTCTTCATAAAAGTTACTATAGATATTTTTCTCTTTCTAATGAAGTTAGTATAGTATTGATTATTGAAAATTTTGGGATTTGAATATTGGTAAAGTTTTGATTTTTGATAATAGAAGGCCGTATATATGAAGAGCACGATTAATAAGTAACTTTAATCGGTTTAGATTTCTTATTTAGTTGTTGTGGGAATTTAAAGTTAATTTCTATCTAAAAGAAACTAGGATTTGTGTCAAATAGGATATTTTTACCGATTAAATGAGAATTTAAGTATTTTGTTAGATTACTGGAGGTATTATTTAAGATTTAATCGGTTAGTTTTGCTAAATCTTGAAATATGTGAAATTATGAATTGGGATTTGAGCTTCTAAATTAGAGATTGATATGATTTTGATTATATGGGGATTTGGAGATTGTTTAATAAATTGGGTTATATGTATAAAAGTTAGTATTAGGTTAAAAATTGAGGAATAGATAAATTGTTATTTTTAGGAAAACTAAAGAGAGATAATAGTTTAATTAATTATTTATTATAGTATCAGTGGTTATTTTTGTTAAGTCTATTAACATATTATTATATATTTATTTGTAAAGGGGACTGATTTCTCTTACACTTAGTGTCGTGTCAAGAACTTGAGGTAACCACTTTCCACTCATTGTACTTGCTTGTATGATGTTTGTGAGTGATTCTTAATATATGAGAATTATGTTGTTAACAAAGTTGCCTTGTGGGATTTTTTTTTTTTTTTAAATGTGACTGC
Organism: Acacia pycnantha; assembly: GCA_025563575.1. Taxonomy (NCBI): domain Eukaryota; kingdom Viridiplantae; phylum Streptophyta; class Magnoliopsida; order Fabales; family Fabaceae; genus Acacia; species Acacia pycnantha. The sequence goes on along the minus strand of JAMWYP010000030.1, from coordinate 5,340,355 downwards.
TGAGATTGTATTATTGATTTAATATATCAATGAATGCTTTGTAATGATTATTGAGACTATGTATTATTTTTACAAATCATGTTTGGAATCTTATATATACATGCCAAAATTGTGATGATGTGGAGTGGTGATGGTCGTGGAGTGATGATGGGAGTTGTTGTGTATATAATACCACGTGGTATGTCACCACTCGGTGCACAGTGGATGGCTTTGATATTTTCAGGGCCCTTGGTATCACCCTTTTCCTTTGGCCGGGTTAAGGGTCAGCCCTTGGGACAGTGACACCTTTCCATATTCGAAGGAAAGGGAACCCATGGTCCGATATGAGTTATATAGTCTTTGGCCGGGCTAAACCTCATCATCGGAGAGCTTGGTGCAGTCTTGTCACAGAGACTAAACCTATTATATTACATCCCATGGGTTCTGTCAGCGGTTATAAGGGTGGGGGTGATAAGGATTGTTAGGGTGTCGACCTATTGCTTGGCATGTTATATATGTGATTCATGATATGAAATTTGACTTAGAAATTGTGATACAGAAATTGTGATATGATAATTTTGAAAATTTGATATTTAGTACTTTGTTCTATAAAATGTTCCACTTGACACCTCACGAGCACATATTAGCATTTATAATGAGCTGGATTGATGGTTACAAATATTTTTCAGGTGATAGTTCTCGTTGGGTCAGTCAGGGAAGGCTTCGGAAGCTTATACTACTTTGATAACGGTAGTGCTTCCACCCTTTTGGTACATGTTGAATTATTGTATATTGCCACATTAGGGCTCACTCAGCATATTTTAGTATATCTTGGCAAATTTTGAAGTATTATTTAGTTAAAAAGCATGGATTTAGTAAAATCTAAAGCTCAATTGTGTGCTAAAACTTTTTAATGAGTGGTTTAAATAAGTTAGTAAATAATAATTGTCCTTTAAAATAGAGGATGTTACAAAGAGGCCGAGATTGAGAGAGACAAGAGATAGAGAAATGTCTAGAGGTTGACCGGTGGGGTTCGAGACTCTGAGAGAGATGAGAGATGAAGATACTGAGCGACCTATCTCTTGGCGACTCTGACTGAGACCGCCACTTCGACGAGATGAGAGCCGCGAGAAGGCAAGATTGAGATTGAGAGAGACGAGAGCCGAAGAAATGTATTATCGAGACTGGAGACACAAGTCGAGAGGCTAAGGCGTTGGCTACTGAGCTTCTTGTGGCGTGGCCAGTGGTGAGGCGACCTAAAGACCTAACCAATCTAGATCCAATGACCACTGACCACTGTTCAAGACTTCGAGTGTTTAAGAGTTGGGTGAGAGACTGCCCTGCACTGAGTGTTTCTACGTTCTGGCTTATGGGAAAAAAGGAAAAAAAAAAAAAAAAGGTTATACGGGTAATCGCAGGCATGGTGCCCCATGGTGTAACCCGTGACCTGCTCGTATAATAAAAATGGATACGGGCAGCTCGTTACCTGTGGCAGGCCCAATTTGGGCGAGTTTAATCTGGGAAAAAACCACAGGACACAGGCGGTTAGGCGGTTGTGGGTTGTTTACTCAACCCTAACCGTCACCATGAAATTTGTTTTCTCTAACACTATATTTTGAATTGTGTGCTTCTTATGCATCTGCAATTTAATTATTATTGCCTTCATTAATTTCGCGGTTAATACTGCCTCTCTGAGCCTATATATAGTAAGTCACTTCTAATTGATTTTACCCATAATAATAACAATTATAATATCTTTATTAACTACGTTAAACTCCAGCATCACATTAATTTTGAGGAAAAAAGACAAGAAAATACCACTTAAATTTCAAAATATCAAATCAATGGTTTTATACTAAAATGAGTTGTTAATTATTATACTCTTATAGTTATTATCTATACTCTTGCAGGCAACAATATTGATATGAGACTTTACATAATATTTTCGTGATGCGGTTTGTTGTTTGTATTATGTGATCAACTGGTTAGTTTTCTATTTTGGATGACCCCTTCCTCCGGTCCAGCATTTTTTAGTAATGGAATTCTATTCACTAAAAGAGTTAATACTTTATTTAACAAGTAATTAAAATATGAAATTAAACTTTAATTAGAACAACTCCTTTGTTTTTTATTGACATAAATCAATACTTCCTTAGTATCTAATATTAATATAGGAGCTACTACTTAACTAATTTAGGTAGATTAAGAAATCAAATAAATTAATAAATTTGAATAAATGTGATATGATTTCCGTAAAACAATTTTGTATAAATCTTATATGATATATCAATTTAAAATTACTCTGTCTTGTCCTTTTTATAAAAACCCAAAATTTGAATTGTCTTTATCTTTTTTATAAGTGTCTGACAAGAGTTATCTCAACATTTAATGAGGTTTTCCTTCATTAGTTAGTTATATATATATATATTGCATTAATTAAAGAGTTAACAATATGTTTACTCTATTTCTCTCTTTTAAGTTCCCCTTATAAATAAGGGCATCACTACTACGGATTCGAGCATGTATAACACTTGATAAATAACGGTTACATTGAATAAACTTCATGTATATCGAGGCAGAGCTCGCACAAAAATATATAACACTAAAACATAACGGTTAAATATGCGCACCATCTTGTATTGAGAGACGAAATCAACAAAAACAAAAATATAATTGTTATAGTTAATAAATATTATTTTTTTTTAGGGACAAAAATGACATTTTTTAGCTTACGAACACTACTACATAATGCACTTTTAACGTCCGTTTTTAGGACCTTAAGAGGACTGTTTTCAAGACTTGCAATGACCATTTTTCAAAAAACAATCTTTGTAATGCCCCAGCTTTTTTAAAAAAAAAAAAAAAAGTATTTGGGAAGACCTTGATCTTATTTTGTCATGCCCCAAACGAATCTCATATTCTCATTAATCTTGGTTTAAACTTATACTTCTTGAATCATCACTACTACAAAAAACCAAAAAAAGTCCTAAATAAGACCCAATTAACATCTTTTTTTAGAGAGATGTTTCAATAGGGGAGGTTAAAATTTCAAACTTTTGGCGTCCTATATAAAATTCAGGACGCCTTAAATAAGGCGTCCTAAAACATAATAAGGACGCCAAAAATCACGCATCAGGGGTAAAATTGACGTGATTTTTGGCATCCTAAAGATAAATTCAAGACGCCACAAACCTGATTTTTGGTGTCCTGATTTTATGACGTGACTTTGAAACCTTATTAATGAATAATGATGAATCAATTGCTAAGTTTTTGGCAAGAACAATGGCAATAGTTGGTCAAATGTGATCCTATGGAGAACAAATTTCAGATGAGACGATCGTTCCAAAAGTGTTGAGGAGCTTGACTGCAAAGTTTGATCATGTTGTAGCTGCTATAAAAGAAGCCAAAGATTTGTCTATTTTTTCTGTAGATTAATTGATGGGTTCTTCAAGCTCATGAGGCAAGAATCAATCGATTAGTAGAAAAGATTGGGGAAAAGGCATTCCAAGTGAAAGCAATAGTCAGCAAACATGAAGAAAATGACTAGCTAGCAAGTAAAGGACGTGGAAAAGGAGGATTTTGTGGTGGTCGTGGTGGTAAAAGTGGAGGAAGCACTAGTGCAAAAAAGGGCTTTAAGACTGCCTCATTTGGAGCGGATAATCGACGCACCGGTCTTAAAGGTGTGACCGGTGGCAGTTTTGTAAATAAAAAGAACTTCTTAAACAATGAAGGGCTATAAGACCGCCTCATTTAGAGCGGATAATCGAAGCACCGGTCTTAATGGTGTGACCGGTGGCAGTTTTGTAAATAAAAAGAACTTCTTACACAATGAAGGACGCCTCATTAAGACCGGACTAATTATCGACCGGTCCTAAATATGTGACCGGTGGCATATTTGTAAATATAAAGAACTTCTTATTCGGATCAATTTTTCATAGATCTTATCCGGACTGTTAAAATAACAACCGGCCTTAAAAATGTTAATAAAAAAATTGAAATATCAAATACTTTTATGTAGAAATCTCATCAAGGCGAGACTTATATTTTCTACACTCCAAAATAATACGGAAAAATATAAATATAAAGGTATTAAAGTTTTAAGACCGAACATATATAAAAGCCGGTCTTAAAACTTTGATTTTTAAGACCGAACTTAAAATTTGTCCGGTACTAAAGTTTAAATAAAAAAGTAATAAATGTTAAGACCATTGTTACAGAATGACCGGTCTTAAAAGTAAGACTTTAAGACCGGACAAAAATTTGGCCTTACTAAAGTTTGAATAAAAATTAATTAATTTTAAGACCGGACATATATAGAGATCGGTCTTAAAGGTTATCTTTTAAGACCGTATATGTGTATTTGTCCGGTCTTAAAAATGAAGCGCCAAACGTTAACTTCGCGCGGACGCTTTTGTCACTCTCACACTCTCACTGAAGAACCCCTGTTCACGTTGCGAAACCCTTCCTGTTCCATTACCTCTCTTCCTCGCCCGCGTCTGATTAGCCTCTGTTACTCCCTCATTTTCTCGGGCATTCCTCTCTTACTGTCTTGAAAATGAACGGTGAAAACGATTCCACTCGTGTTCTTGAAACTCCGAGATCTTGGTTTGACCGGGAGGGTCGGACAAACGAACCCTCTTCATCTCACATTGAGCCTCCTCAGCGCCGTGCACGCCGTGGTAGAAGCGGCACACGAATGAGTGGAAGTATCCCTTAGTCGGAATACTGGGACGAAGCTCGAGATTCATTTTGATGAAAATTTGCAACCTTTCGGTCCTAATAAAAGCACATATACTAGTTTTGTCGGCGCTCTAGTACGCAGCAAGGTTAGCATTTTGACTGATGAGTGGAAAAATGTGGACCAAAAACAATAAAGGATCCTATGTGGGACACTATCCGGCTTACATTCACCGTCCCCGAGTCTCGAGAAGTTCAAAGACTCAACATTGTCTTATTGTCTTTGAGCGGTTCGGAAGTTTAAGACCTTTCAAGCTAACACTTATATTTTTGCCGAGGAGAAGCCTTGACCATCAACCACAGGACAAGTACAAATTTATTGATGAACAAACTTGGCAACAATTTGTTCGAAGCGGACCACTCTGAAGCTCGGTGAGTTATATTTAGTTTTGTTTGCACTTTTGTTTGCTTATTAACTTTGTGAGGATATGTGAATGTTATTGTGTACATCTAATCCTGTTAGTTAAATGGTTTGGTGTGTGAATAGAAGTATACATTTGCTGCCTTTGTCTGCATGAGAGGAGCATGTCCTAGTTCCATGCAAGTTTGATATGTAAAGCGTGTAATGGCCATGGTTAGGCGTTCTTTGTTAGTTAGTTAGTTATTCTAATATGTGTAGGAACCATTTATGATGAATGAATGAATTGACCGAGTTGGCGGCATTTACGCAACTCCCTTTCCTTTGGTTTTCCCAATTTCTTCTACAATGCTACATCTTCCTTAAGTAAAATGTTGAAACTTGATGAAGTGAATTTGACTAATGTTTGACGTTCATATCAAGCGAAGTTCTCTAATTTCTGTTAGTGACATGGCTGAAATTCATAATTGATATATAGTTGTTTTCAATCCTGATTCACGAAAATAAGGGAAAAATATCGGGAGATTGGGAGAAAGAATGATTGCCCACACAGGGCTTCTCGCGGCGGATATGAAAAGGCCGAAAAGATTTGATGGCGGCCAAACGGAAGAGATTAGAAGATGAAGCTGAATCCAATCCTTCTACGGTAGTTGACCAGCCGCCATCTCCAATACGTCGCGAGGAGCTCTGGTTGTATATTCGGCAAAAGCCAAGCGGCGCCTACACGAGTGAAAAACTCGTGTAGTTCTTTGAACAATTGTAAGTATCGATATTGTTATTTTTACTTACTAAACATGTTTCATCACTAAGCTTCTCGTTATCGTATCTTACAGAAGATCTTAAAAAGAAAGAGGCGAGGGATCTTTGCGTCGGACGGGAGGAATGATGTTCTGAACGCTGCGACCGAAAAACCAGATCACGCGGGGCGTGTAAGGGGGATTGGAGGACGGGTAGGCCTAAAGCAATACTTTGGTAAATCCAAACGCCACAGACAAAGTATGGTTACCCGGGAGGAGATGGATCAGACGCTGGCCAAATTAAGTGAGGAATCGGCGGCGAAAGATGCTACATTGAGGATGTTTCAATCTGAGATGAGCAAGATGAAGGAGGAGATGGAGAAAATGAAGTTCCTCCCGAGCTCTCGGCCGAGACCAGTGTGGATCCCTTGACACCTTCACTGAACCTATGCAGCAGCGAGCACTAGAGGGAGCTGCATTGTTGGACGATCAGTCGAGCAACCTTGTCATCGTATGTGGAGGATCGTGATGGTCATAGACAATTGGTTGCTAAAGGGACTGTCCACAACTTGGGATCAACTGTACACCACGAACAAATGGCTGATGATGAAGTCGAGTGTCGATTGAAGAGGTGATCTTTGATGCACTGTCCCTCTCCCAACCGATGAGTGAAGGTTGTGAGTGATGTCAAGGGAACCTTCATCTCTTGGCCGGTGAAGCTTGTAGATGTCTCTACTCCTCATCAAGCTTCACCCCTCATCAAGCTCCACCCTCCTCAAGCTCCACCCCTCCTCAAGTTCCATCCCCTACTTGCTAACTTGACGGCCAAGGAAAAATAAAAGATTTGGTAGCCAAAAATGGTTTAAAGATAAATCGTGGCTGTCAATGAAGTAGTAGGCCTCCTCATCCTCAACCGCTTTTAGTTGATAATGAAGATGTAGAGTCCATGCTGCTTCTGGAGCTGAGGTTACTAGTGCATGTGTTCAACTATTTATGAAGTAAGTATCTTCTTCCTTGATTACATAATTGAAATGCACCGTTTAGACACACATATATACATATATACTAATTCCCTCATCGATGTCATTCTTGTAGGTGCATGCACGAGAACCGGTTCAAGAGGCGAGAATTTCGGATTTTGGATTCTTGTGCCCGGTGTATGCAAGCACAACACTACCTCTGGAATTGAGACAGAGTACATATCAAATAGGTTGTGTAAAGTGCAAAGAAAGGTGTACTTGTTTCCACACCGGCTCGGGTATACATATATACTTGTCTCGCAATTCACTTAATATAATTATGCTACATATATATATATCACTGAGTACTTTCTGCTTTGTGAATTTTCAGCAACCACCGGCGGTTGGTCGTCATGAACATGGAGTTCCATTATGTTATCTTCTTATGCTCCACTCACGGCGATCCATCGACTACGTTGAAGCCGATGATCACCAAGTAAGAATGTCATTTTGATTGTCTTGTCTGAAATCTCTGTTGTGAATTTTCGGTGAACATTACCGATAAATTTCTGATTTTGATGATAGTGCCATGAAGACCTTCCGTGTTGAGGTAAAAAAGCGTGGTGCTCACTCACGAGATCCTAAATGGCACAAAATTAAGGTTAGTACATAATTGGACATGACATAATTGCCTTACGAAGTTGGTCGATAAGCTATATATGCTCTTATATATATTTATTGTTATTTTTAGACCCGTCGGCAACCTAACGATCGAACTTATGTGGCCCGTACGTCATGAAACACTTATATGATATTGTGACGGAGGGAAACACTAAAGTCACTTTAAGGGTAAGATGTTATGGCTGAATTCGATCATCGATGGCTTAATGTTACATATGAAATATGCACATAATATGTTAATTCTGTTTTGTCTTTGATGTTACGAGAGGTTTGCTGTGAAGAGCCATTTGATGATGATGAAATCGAGCACATACGCGAGGTTTTTGTGAATATCTGTATAAACTAGTCTTAGAAAATCCAAGTCAAGACAATAATTAATGTCCTAAATTAATTCATTTGTAAATAATATATGATGTAGCAACAATAGCCTTCTGTACATTTGTTTATTTTTTCGACTAGCTAATTAATTCATTTGTAAATATAGCAATGTAATTCAATAATAAATTTGTTTATTTTTTCGAACAATTTGTGTGTGTCCATTTTGGGTTTCGAATGAATGGGATGGTGGATAAAGCTATTTAGTGCTTGAAATTTGAGGTACGGGCGGATGTTGAAAATGAGCGAGATGAGGCTCACGAAAAGTATTCGCGACTTTTAGGACCGTATTTTTTAAAAGTGCGGTCCTAAAGGTCTTCGTCCATTTTAAGACCGTATATTTAACAAATATCCGGTCCTAAAAGTCTTCGTCTAATTCTAAAAAATTTGGGTAGAGACTTTTAGGACCGTATATTTGTTAAAAGTACGGTCCTAAAGGTCTTCGTCCATTTTAAGACCGTATATTTAACAAATATCCGGTCCTAAAAGTCTTCGTCTAATTCTAAAAATTTGGGTAGAGACTTTTAGGACCGTATATTTGTTAAAAGTACGGTCCTAAAAGTATAGAAAATATACGGCTAAATTATTAGGACCGTTTATTTGTTAGTAGTCAGGTCTTAAAAGTCTTCATTTTATTTAATAGATTGCCGAAACCTTTAGGACCATATATTTGTTAATTGTCCGCTCCTAACTTTAAATTTGAAAATAAGGCTTAATTTTTAGGGCCGAGGAATTTTATACGTCCGGTCCTAATATTCTTCATTTAAATAGAGTTGGTGACTCGATTTTCGACATATCGTTAGGGTTCAAGGCAACCATGTTTCGGCGTTCTTCTCAAGTTTTGTGCTTCGTTGTTCTCGTTTCTACTTTTCCGGATGTGAAGAACGTCATCGGTGTCCCTTTTCTTTTGTCGGAAAAAGAAAGAAGATAACAACGACACCGAAAATTTTCATCACATCTCGGAAAAGTAGAGGGAAGACAACGATGGTCCAAACTTGAGAATAGTCGTCACTCTGTTTGTTTTTATTCGAAAAAAGGTAAATAATGTTTTTGTTTTGTTTTGTATGGTCGCAATCTGTTAACTTTATTCTCGCAAATTTTTAAGATTGATCACCACGAATAGGACAATGTTTTGTTTGTTCTTGTTGTCGGAGAAAAAGAACATAAAGTTAAAGACAAACAAGGAAGGCGATTGGGAAATAAAAATTTTATTTAATAATTTTTTTTTTTCGCCTCGTGAGGCAAAGAGAGTACAAAAAAAAAAAAACTTAAAAATTTCTAATCCTCCCCATCGTTGTCGGAGGAGGGAAGGGTCGGAGACGTCGTCATCGAGATATGGTACTCAACGTCATTGGCGTCGAGTACCGCGTCCAGCTTTGTTGTTGACGGCGTGATAGACTGAAAAAGTTGGCCCAAGCGTCGGTCTATATGAGCGACGCGGGCTATCAGTGCCCAAAGATTTGTTGGAAGTTCGGGTTCGGAGGCAACGGAGGAGGATATGGAGGTGCCTCTCGCCCGGCCACGAGGACCTCGTCGTGGTGGAGGAGCCATTACGGTGGAGGTTGTAGGAGGAGATGGAGATGAATGTGAAGAAAGTAAAGTAACAACGGGTTTAAATAGAGAACCCATCCTGAAGAATGTGAAACGCCGGAAACATTAACGAGGAGACGCATATTTGCTCAGAATACGATGAATTCATTTCAACAATGGGGAAGGACTCTTGAAAAGAATGAACTTTCATTTCAACAATGAGTTTTAGGACCGGATATTTGATAAAAGGACGGTCTTAAAAGTAATTGAATTAAAAATTAGTTTTAGGACCGGATACCAAGTAATATATCGGTCTTAAATGAGTTTTAGGACCGGATATTTGATAAAAGGACGGTCTTAAAAGTAATTGAATTAAAATTAGGACCGGATATAAGATAAAAGTTCGGTCTTAAAAGTTTGTATAAAAGTAAATTGACGAATTCATCATCGACGTTTATCTCTCCTGCCATCTGTCTTTATATACTCCACACACTACCTCCTCTTTGTCCTTGTTAACTCCTCACTTCCTAGCTCTCTGCCCCAACTTCTCAAAATCCTCAAACCATGGTTAGATACAAGCAAACTGCTCGTAGGGGTGCGTACACGCCTCACTCTCGTGCCATGGCTAGATCATTATATGGTGCGCCTCCTCCAAATGACAAGCGGCCGTATTGTTTCAGAAGACTCTCGGGTCGTTGGACCCATTGTTATTTCTTCGGATGATGAAGAGATTGCTCATGCCGCACCCCCTCGATCCTTCGCCGATCCTTTTCTTGCCGAGTTCAACCGTCATCTTGAAGCCGGCCATGCGGATGTTCGTAATCCCCTCTCCAACCTGTTGGCCCCAAAGCGCCTACCTCGACCCCTCTCCGCTCTCCCGTAATGATCCATTCATATTGCGGGTGGAGAGAATAAGACAACAACTTGCCGATCTCCCACGGAAATTAATGCTCTTCACGCCGAAATCGCCGAGGTTGTTCATCGATTCTTGTGGATGATAATATTCAGCTTGTTTTTCATTTGTGTTTTTGTTGTTGTGTATATATTCGAAGTAATGTAAGAAACATTAAGAACACCGTATGAATTTTTGGCTCTTCTCCAAGAATTCATTAAAGAAACTTATTCTCCAATTTTGCTTTATTTTTTGTCCAAAAAATATCATTTATTTTATTGATTTAATATACCAATCACGAAGGCCATTAAGACCGGACATTTTATTTTATAAGTAACGGATCTAAAGATAATTTGAATTTTAGGACCGGATGTTTTATAAACCTCCGGTCTTAAAACTTAAAAATCTAATAAAATTTTAGGACCGGATAATTTTAAAACTCCGGTCTTAAAATGTTTGTATCTTTAGGACCGGACATTTAATTAATAACCGGTATTAATAAAATCCAAAAAGCTAAATAAGGTATCTTTGTCGCGCGGAAAAATTAAATTTCCCTCTCGAACTCTTGTCGCGCCGAAAGTGAATACTCGGAGTTCCGACTCGAAATTTCCCTCTCGCCTTCGTCGCCGCTTGCGTACCTTTCTCGACAATCACTCTCTGGTTCCTTAGCTAAACGTCTATAGACGAAGCCGTAAGAGATGTTTCGGTTAAAACTTTATTACTTTCCAGCTTATCGTTCTTGGTTTTTCATGGGTTTAACGAAATCGGTGTAATGTTGTTATGGGTATTCTCTGTTGTTAACGAATATTGTTTTTTGAAGATTATATTTGCACTTTAGACCTACCCAACCGACCAACAAGTGTTTTTAGGTTACTCTTGCTTTGTCTTGTCCGCAACATCAACGTTCGTGAGCGGAGAAGTAAGACGACTCAACAAACGCATATGCTACAAGGTTAGTCCACAAGACCTTCATCCCCGCATTTAATTTCCTCGTCTTGCATTTATTTTGGTTCTTCGATTCACTGTGATGCATTTATGACCAAAAGTAATTCTTAATTCGTCTAAATAATATATAGGAATTCTACTATGGATCACGATTGGATAGATGCTTTACGAACGAGTATTGAATATCGAAATGGGGTTAGGGAATTTATAGAATTTGCTAAAAAAATGCCCATGATGATGGGGAAGTATTATTGCCCTTGTGTAAAATGTTTGAATGAGTGTCGACTATGTCCTCGAAGTTATACGCACACATTTAATTTGTCACGGATTTTGTAAGACTTATACGGTATGGGTATGGCATGGTGAACAAGTGCCATCAAGTGGGAAACAACATGGGAAGTGGCCTTTGATGATAATGACACGGATATGGATGATCGCATAGAGGACATTATCCGTGATGTAGGAGAAGAGGCTTTTGAGCGATCACATGCATATGGTAATATGTGCGGTGATGCGAGACACCGCTATACCGTGGGTGTAAAAATACCAATTGTTGAACGCCGTATTGAAATTGGTAAGCTTGAAGGCACGTCATGGATGGAGCGACAAGAGTTTTTCGAATTGCTTGAGGCTTTGAAGGACATGCTTCCGGATGATAACGTGTTGCCGCATCGCTACTATGATGCTAAGAAGATACTTTGTCCACTTGGGATGGAGTACAAAAAGATCCATGCATGCCCGAATGATTGTGTATTGTATAGAAAAGAGTTTGAAGAGAAGCGAGTTGTCCGATGTGTGAAACCCCACTGTACAAGTCGATAAGGGGCCCGCAAAAGTGTTGTGGTATCTTCCAATCATACCAAGGTTCAAGCGGTTGTTTGCGAATGAAAATGATGCAAAAATCGAGGTGGCATGCGAGATGAGAGGATTTCGGATGGACAGCTTCGACATCCGGCCGATTCTTCTCAATGGAAGAAGATCGATCAATTATTTCCGAACTTCGGCGAAGAACCTAGGAACCTCGGGCTTGCCCTTAGCACGGATGGAATGAATCCCTATGGAAGCCTTAGCAAGATACATAGCTCATGGCCCGTAGTCCTGATTGTTTACAACTTATCTCCTATGTTATGCATGAAACGAAAGTACATCATGCTGTCTATGTTGATTTCAGGACCAAAACAACCCTAAATGACATAGATGTTTACCTAGAGCCCTTGATCGAAGACTTGAAGGAGTTGTGGGAAGAAGGTGTCGATGTTTTTGACTCTTTCAAGAAGGAGGTCTTTAGAATGAGAGCCATGATATTTTGTACTATAAACGACTTCCCAAAGATATGGGAACTTGTCGAGTATAGTGTAAAAGGCCATAAAGCATGTCCGGTTTGTGAAGAAGGCACATGCTACCATCAACTTCAACATGGAAGAAAGACGGTGTATCTTGGACATAGGAGATTTCTTAGACGGGGCCACCCATATCGTCGATTAAAGAAGGCCTTTTTTGGTGGCCAAGAGTATGAAGAAGCTCCGGTGGCATTGATCGGGAGCAAGTGTATGAAAAGGTTAAAAATATCGGTGTCATCTTCGGTAAGCACGGAAAGAGTAGAAAAGAAACAAATATATGGAAGAAGAGATCGTATTCTTTGATCTTCCCTATTGGCGCAATCTTGATGTGAGACACCGTATTGATGTCATGCATGTGGAGAAGAACGTATGTGATAGTATTGTGGGCACGCTTCTCAACATACAAGGTAGTTCGAAGGATGGTGTGAAGGCAAGATTGGATTTGCAAGCAATGGGAATACGCGAAGACTTGCATCCAAGGCCATATGGGAAGAGAACTTATTGTCCCAGGCTTCTCATACTTTGTCTAAGGATGAGAAACGAAGCTTTGTGAGTGTTTACATGGCACAAAAGTTCCCTCGGGTATTCTTCAAATTTTAAGAGGCTTGTCTCGATGAAGGACTTGAAATTAGTAGGCCAAAAGTCTCATGACTGTCATGTCTTGATGCAACAACTACTCCCGGTAGCTATTCGAGGGATCGCCGAATATGATCTTCGGTCGTTTTGACTAGACTTTGTTTCTTCTTCAATGCGGTTTGTAGTAAAGTTTTCAAGATTGAAAAGTTGGATGAATTGGAGAATGAAGGATATCTTATCTTGTGCCACCTTGAAAAGCTTTTGTTCCTTCATTTTTGACATCATGGTTCATCTCATTGTTCATCTAGTGAGGAGATAAAGTTGTGCGGCCCTATCCATTTACGGTGGATGTACCCTATTGAAAGATCTATGAAATTCCTAAAAGGGTATGTGAAGAACGCGTACGGCCGAAGCATCAATTGTTCGAAATATGTTTCAAGAGGCCATGGAATTTTGTCAAAATTATTTGGCCAAAGTAAGACATATTGGGCTTCCAAAACGTCGGCATGTTGAGGGGGTAGACGTGGGGCTTCGGTAAAGAGTGTGGATCGTGATGAATTGTCACAAGTCCACTTATACATCTTGAATAATGTTGATGAAGTTCAAGCCAAAGATATACGCACATAAAGAGGCAGTAAGGAAAGAGAACCATCGAATGACCGAACAAAGGTTGATTAGGGAGCATAATGAGAACTTTTGCAAACCGGTTCAAACAAAAGGTCGAGGGATCTGAATGTGTTTCGAGACAATGAAATGGTTAGCACGTGGTCCCGAGTTTGATGTCATAAGTTGGAATTCGTATGTGATCAATGGTTATACATTTTACACGAAGTCCCTAGATGATAGGAGCACAGTCCAGAACATTGGTGTTATGTTAGAGGCTGAATCTATACACTTCTCCAGTTTGAAAGACAAGAGGCCTAAATTGGCAGTCATGCCATATTATGGGGTTATTGAAGAGATTTGGGAGGTGGACTATGTCAAAGTTAGATTTCCCATCTTCAAATGCAGGTGGGTTAATGTCAATAATGGTGTTCAGATCGATCGACTAGGATTCACTTTAGTCGATGTCAATAGTAGAAGTTTTGGAGATGAACCTTTTATTATGGCAGATCATGCAAAACAAGTGTTCTATATCACCGATCAAGAAAATAAAATGTGGTGCAGTAGCTCTCCAAGGAAAGAGGGTCATTGATATTGATGAGGAAAGTCATTCAAATTATGGTGATCTTCTGAGAGTACTCCTTTACAAGGGGTCTAGGACATGAACGAAGAAGATGAAGCGGATAATGAACCCGGCATAAGAAATGATCATCAAGAAGGGATATGGGAGGATATCACTTTATAAAAGTGTCAATTCATAAGGTAATTAATATTCATATGCGTATTCTTAGAAAACTTTAAGGTTTTAACAATTATTATATCTTTGTCTATGTTCTTAATTAAACAATGTCATCATTGAATATGAATTTGTTCTTGTTTTGTTTTTGTGGTGATCCGCTTCAAAGGGGCATGTTATAAAGAGGATGCATGTTACGTTGTTGGGTGGGAATCAAATGAAGGCATGGTGAATAATATATTGGACTACATTTGTATGTTGAATTACGTGCCGCATGTATTGTAACTCATTGCCTTTGTAATTAGTTATATGTTAGCTTATTGTATAAATTACTTTAGTTGTTTTAGACTTAATTAAGAGGCCATATAACTCATGGTGGATAATATTTGTATTCTTTTTCCCAATTCAATTTATTCATGTTCATAGCTTGTAGCTTAAAGTATATCGATTTTTATGTGCTGTTTTGGATGGTGGATTTGTGTATATATATTGATCGGGAAGAACAGAACGTGGAAAAATACGGGAAAATTTAGACCGCAAATAAAAATACGCTCTTAAATGTTCAAATATTAAGACCGGATGTATATATAACACCGCTCTTAAAGGTGTTAAGCCGGTCTTAAAAGTTGGTCTTTAAGACCGGTCCATTGAAAAAAGTCGGTCTTGAAAGTCGGTCTTTTAAGACCGGGTAATTAAAAAAGTCGGTCTTAGAGTCCTCTATCTTTAGGACCGGATTGATATTTGTCCGGTCTTAATATTTGGATCTTTTAAGAGCGGTCGATATTTATTTAGTACGACTTTTAAGACCGAAGGTTTAAAATGTCGGTCTTAAAGAAAATCTTTAAGACCGTGTAAAAGTCCTGGTCTTAAAGGTCGACTTTTAATACCGCCTGGAACAAGACTGCTCGCGGGTCCGGTTCTAATGTACCTTTTTTGTCCGGTCTTAAAAGCCTTTTTTCCACTAGTGAAGGCATTTTAGTCAGCAAGGTAACACAAAAAATGTCATTCAATGTTATTATTGCAACATATATGGGCATATGCAAGTTGATTGTTGGTTTAAAGACCCGAATTTGAACTTTACAACAGAAAATGAGGAGGACAACAAGATTTTTATGGCCTGTATTGATACTAACCATAAGCCAAGTGAGTTGTGGATTGTCGACAGTGGCTGTTCAAATCTTATGACGGGCACCAAATCATTATTTAAGGAGCTTGATGAGTCACAAAGGATAAAGGTACAGCTTGGGAGCAAAAGGGAGATACAAGTGTAAAGAAAAGGCACAGTGACTGTTGACTCTAACCATAGCAAAATAAAAATGTTGGACAATGTTCAATTTGTACTTGATTTAGGATATGATTTGTTGAGCGTTGGACAACTAATGGCTGGTGGATTTTCTATTCTGTTTAATGATGATGCATGTGTCATTACATATAAGAAGTCGAGCAAAAAGGTTCACATAAGTATAATTGGAAATCAAGGCCTATTTTCCCCTTAATTTATTTCGAGAAAAAGAATAAGAGTAAATACCCTTTCTGGTCTCTGACAAAAAACGCGATCCCTATTTTGGTCCCTTACAAAAAAAGGTCATTTTTAGTCCATAAAAAAGACGAATAAAGGTCGATTGGTGGACATTTTGATCCCTCACAAATTTCCAAAATATCATTTTTAGTCCCATAAAAAGGACGAATAAAGGTCGGTTTTTTTGTTAGGAACCAAAATGGGGTCAGTGTTTTTTGTTATGGACCAGAAATGATATTTACTTAAAGAATAAATTTAAGGAAGGAATAATTTAAGCCTAAAAACTATAAAATCAATATTTTATGGTTTAGGGAAAATAAATTGATAGAGAAAATTTCTTATATTAAATTAAGGATTTATTTTCCATAAATATCCAATAATTGCAATAAATTGATTAATGATCCTAATTTACAAATAATAGGCTTGTAGGGTCAAGTGGGATAATTTTACAATCTCATACAAGCAAATTTCCATTCACTTAGCCCATTATATAACAAAGCGCATGGGCCCAAACTAACCTCATTCTCAATCCATCTCGGCCCAGACACAAAGCTGACAGACAAAACCAGATGGCCCAATACTCCTCACATTAGCCCATATACCCAGCGTCCCTTATAAAGCATCAGATGAAAAAGAAAGAGATCAGCCCATGACCTCAGCTTCAACCAAATACATTAGGGAAATATATATGCTAAGGATAAAAGCCCAACACTTAACAACCCAATATTCTCAACCCAGCCTCATCAACAGATAGGAGCAACACGTGACTGTAATACACTCCTCCAATTCATTCGTAAGTCAGCCCAACACGCAACAAAAGGTGACATCATAGACCCCCAACGCATATCATATCGCAGCAACAGTCAAAAAAGGATTGTAGCAAAAAAAAAAAAAAAAAAAAAAAAAAAAAAAAAAAAAACGAGCAGGGAATCTGATTCTTTGAACCATAACGTGTTTGGTATATTTCATGGTTTTTAATAAATACCCGTTGAATATCGTTTAGTATATTTAATATCCATTGACAAAGAACCGTTAAATAAGGTGCCCTAAAAATAAAGGTGGTATTTAAACAACCCTAAAATATAGGGCCCTATATTTAATGGTGAACAATCATTAAATATAAATATTTAGTGCACGGATATATAGGTAAAAATAACTGTAAAATATAGACAAACATGTAATAGTGTAAACCAAATGCTCATCATTTCAATTATTTGCTCACACCAAGCCAATCAACTTTTTCTTGTCCACAATGAAGAAAAAACAAATATATTGGGAAAGAAATAAGGAAGGCAGACCGGGGCAAAGGAAAAAGATGTGAAATTTGGAACCAGATTCATTTAATTTGAAACCAAGGCTATATGTTGTCTTGCTTGGTTTTCATTGTTCCACCACTTTTGAAACGAGATATATAATTGTGGTTTCAAGCTGTCTCACAGCAGAAAAAAACAAGGCCATTGATTTCTTAAGGGGGAGTGGCTACGGTCTACTGCAGTGGACCGTCCATTGCCCTCTTTTATTCATTAATTTTTTACCACATGCGGTAAAAAATTAATGTAGAAAAGGGCAATGGACGGTCCAATGCAGTGGACCGTAATCACTTCCTTCTTATGGACAACTAAACAGAACAAAGTTGTTTGAAAAGGCTTTTGCAAAATATGACGAGGACACTCCTGATCGACGGCACAAAATGTGGCAAAAGCGTTTGGTGACCCTATAAATAGCACCTCAACACTTTTGTTTCGTACGGCTTTGAATTATATCGATAAGAATTACGTTGTCTTCCCTATGAATTCCTTTCTTCTCCTTGAATTTCTCTGTCTCTCTTCTAATGGAACCCGGTTCGGTGCTTGTCCTACGGACAAGCAGGGAGAGCTTGTCCGCACGGACAGCAGGGAGAGCTTGTCCGTACGGACAAGCTCGACCGCCTGATCCGATCCGACGGTCCCGCATCTGATTTTTTTTTTACTTTTTTATTTTTTTTTTATCTAAAATAATTTTAATGGATAGAGAATCTAAAATAATGATAATCTCTCAACTAACATTTTGTAAAAAAATGATTTTTTCATATAGAAAAAAAATAAAAACAAAAAATAATTTGGACGGCCCAGAAGAGCCAAGCTCTCCCTGCCTGTCCAAAGGACAGGCAGGAAAACTGATTCCCTCTTCTAATCTTCCTCTCTTGTTATCCTTTTCCCCTTCCCCGTTCTGTATCTGAGACACTGCCAATCCTCTTAGGCTTTGTTTGGGAGTTTGAAAGGAAGGGGAAGGAAAGGAATACAAGGAGAATGGAGGGGAGGGGATGGAAGGGAAATGAAGGATATTTCCTTCCCTTGTTTGGGAGTTAAAAAAATAGTAAGGGAGGAAGATGGATGATTAATGAGTTATTTTTACCATTTTATCATTTTCTTTAATAATTATTATAATTCTTATATTTTTCAAATAAATTTAAATTTAAATTTTCTAAAAAATTTATTTATATAATTTTTATATTTAAAAAATTATTTATGTGGTGGTGGTGGCGGCGGCGGCGGCGGTGGTGGGGGCGGTGGCGGGGTGGGGGCGGCGGTGGCGGTGGTGGGGCGGTGGTGGCGGTGGCGGCAGTGGTGGTGGCGGCAGTGGTGGTAGTGGGGTGGTGGTGGTGGTGGTGAATAAGGGTAATAAAGTAATTATTCTATTTCCCCTCTTAAAACCCCCCATATTGGGGGAACTTTATTTTTGTGAAGAAGGAGGGAAAGGAAAGGAAAGGAATGCAAGGAGAATGGAGGGGAAGGGATGGAAAGGAAATGGAGGATATTTTCTCCCCTTGTTTGGGAGTTAAAAATATAGTAAGGAAGGAAGTTAGAGGATTAATAAGTTATTTTTACCATTTTGTCCTTTTCTTTAAAAATCATTTATGTAATTTTTATATTGAAAAAACATTTTCCCCATTTTCTCTCTAAAAAATATTTCTCTCTCTAATAGTTATCTTTCTCTCTCCATAATGATTTATATATATTTTTTTAGTACATAATGATTTAAGTATATAAAATTACAACCTAAAATATAAAATTATACATAATAAGTCATGATCTATAAGCTCTCCACATAGCATCAGCTGTAGAATTTCTTAAATTTTCTCCTAAACGAGTATGTTCTTCATTCTCATCCTCTTCTATGTGGTCATCTCCATGTTGTTCAGATACACTTTGGTTAGCAATCTCTTCATCCACCTCAAGAACTAGCTCTTCTTCGTGGTCACCATCATCAAATAATTGTGCAAAATGCAACATGCTATGATTATCCTGTTTTGTGTCTTGATTCCATAAGTTGGTTCTGTGCCACTTGCAATAATAGGAAACCTTTTTTTCAGAACCCCAAAAGCCCTTTCCACAACATTACGCAAGGACGAATGGCGATGGTTAAATAATTCTTGAGGTGTCCGAGGTGGATTTCTTGAGGAAAATTCTTTCAAGTGATAGCGTGTTGATCTATAAGGTGTGATCAGCCCCTTTCTCAACATAAATCCAGCATCAAGGACATAATATTTACCTATTAAAAAAATATTGATGAGATATATCTAATGAAACAAGAGGAAAATTTTAGGAAAAAAAATAACTAATTACCTCTAGGTATTCTAAGATTATCTGTTCTGCGTAGTGCATCTTTTAATATCCTTGAATCTGAAGCAGTACCCTCCCATCCAGGTAGAACATAGGTAAATCTTAGGTCGAATGAACACGCAGCCAACACATTTTGTGTTGGAAAATTTTTTCTACCACGATATTTTGGGGCTTCATTTAATGGCACTTTTACACGAACATGTGTACAATCAATTGCCCCGACACAATCCTGGTATTGTTATTACATCATCAATATATTTGTAACTATATATGTTTTTTAATATAAACATGAAAATAAGTTTTTGCCTTGAAAAATGGGTTAAACCGGTTGTTTCCAAGAATTTCTATAGGAATTTGTGAGCCATCTGGTTGTTTAAGATATTTGTCTTCTAACTCCACTATAGATCGAAGCACACGATGAAAATGCCGACTAGTGGTCTCACCAGAGCGTCGGAACCAGAATTTAACCTCTCGGTTTCTAACATTATGTGTTAGAATATAAAGGGTTTTGGCAACTTGTTCCTCTATACTTACCCGTTGGGTTGATTGGAGACCACCCTCTCGTTCTAACATTGCACATAAGTCCATAAAGGCTATAGGCCCCATTCTTATTATCTTACGACCTTCACTACTAGCAATTCGCTTCATTATTTTTTCTCGTGCTCTCTCTTTCTCCAAGATCATTGTATGATCAACTATACTACTTTGAGAATGAATCCTAATCATGTAGTAATAGACTATAAGGCATATGACATGAACAATAGTCCTTCGACGTCTTTCTCTCCATGTAAACAATGCTAGATTGGTATTTTCTCTTGGATTATCCATCTTTGGAGGAAATTCAGAAATAACATGGTCATTGCAGAAAGCACAATTCAACACAGAACAATAACAGTGACAAAGATCCAAAGCATGTAAACAAATCTAGTTGAAGATAACAAAACTAGGCACTATCATACAACAGTAGGCGAAAACTGAGTGCCATTGAGTACGGCTACAAAAGGGGTGAGCAATAAATCAATATTCAAAAGTATTTAGGACTGGAAGAACTATTTCATCAACGTTTTTATACAAAGAGCCTACGGCGTTGATTGCACACTTATCAATCCAAATGTTTTTAACTTCAAACTTCAAAGTACTCTTACGGAAATTTTATCCTCTGGACCATTTTTAAAAAAAAAAATAAAAACAGAGAAGAGAAAATGGGCATCGACGCATCTTACGCAAGCCGTCGTCGGCGTTAAAAGGGGTTTAGCTTAATGGAGTAAAATAAAAGGGGTTTAATATACTGGTTTCATTGTAATCCCCACAAATAAAATTAGTACCCAGTAAATCGAAACAAGGGATTTGAGACGAAGGGATTTAAATCCAGTAAATCAAAGCAAGGCACAAGGGAAAGTGACTTACAGATCGCCGATCAAGAGTCAAGCTGAACACGAGCCTGTGCGCACAGATCGAAGAAAAAATCACAACCGAAGCATCTCCAGACGTGGCGGAGTCCACGAGCCTCGAAATCACAGATCAAATGGCGTCTCCAGGCGTCGGCGTCGATCGCTGGATCAAAACTGAGAAGATTCAGGGAAAAGCAACACCATCGTGGGCTGAGAAGATTCAGAGAAAAGGAACACACCGTCGTTTTTTGTCGAAGAGGCCGTGCGTGGGTCGTGGGTAAGGCAGGAAAAAATAGGGTAAAAACGTAATTAAGCCATTTCTCCCTCTAAAACCCCCCACATTGGGGGAACTTTATTTTTAAGAAGAAGGAAGGTTTTGGGGGATTTGTAAAAATCCCTGATTCCCTCCCCTCCTATTTTTAAAACTCGCAAACAAGGGAAGGGATTACCAAAACCCTCCCTTTCCTTTCCTTTCCTTCCAAAATAGAACTCCCAAACATAGCCAGAGAATCTAATAATTAAGACACATTTTGAGTCGGGTCATGTTCACATCCCCAACTACAAATCCATTGGTACGATGTTCACTCACAAAACCTTTGTTTTGTCATCATTTTTCTGGTTACCCTCATGCATGCGCGCGCGCATGCTCCTTCTATTATGGTTATATAAAGACAGATTTAACATCAACAAAGTCTTATCTCACTAACCCGTTTGATTAGGTTTTTTAAAAAGGAATTTTTTTGCATCGTTTTTTGAAAAATTACTTTAATTAGAAGTTAAAGCTGTTTTATATTTGAATACACCATTTAAAAAGAACTTTTAAATAATAAAAAAACTATTTGGATGTAAAAAAGAGAACCACTTTTTTATTTGTAAAATTACTGAAATGGGCATATAAAAACATTTTTTTTTACATTCATTTGGATTATAAGAAAGTACTTATGCTAAAATTTAGAAATATTATATTCAATAATTGAATTTAAAATTATAATATAATTGAAGTTTAATAATATCAAAATTAATTTGTTAATATAATTTTTCATAGACCCATTGACATTTATTTGTTAATATTTTATTCTGATACATCTTTACACCATTTAAAAAGAACTTTTAAATAATAAAAAAACTATTTGGATGTAAAAAAGAGAACCACTTTTTTATTTGTAAAATTACTGAAATGGGCATATAAAAACATTTTTTTTTACATTCATTTGGATTATAAGAAAGTACTTATGCTAAAATTTAGAAATATTATATTCAATAATTGAATTTAAAGTTATAATATAATTGAAGTTTAATAATATCAAAATTAATTTGTTAATATAATTTTTCATAGACCCATTGACATTTATTTGTTAATATTTTATTCTGATACATCTTTTTGTAATAGTTCTAGCTATTATATATTATCTTATAGGATTAAATATCATTTTTGCCACGAAAGTATTGGCTAGGGAGCATTCAGCATGCAAAAGTTTTTTTGGTATCATTTTTGCCCCAGAAGCTTACAAAAATGAGCAAATATGTCCCTGAAGTTTTTTTATGAGCAAATTTGCCCCAGAAGTTTTTTTATAAGCAAATTTGCCTAGGAAGTTTACAAAGAATTGCAACAATTCAAAGGTCAAGATCAACCGATGGGCAAGATTGCTATGTTTTTAAACTTCCAGGTTAAAAATGATACAAAAAAAAAAAAACCTCCAAGTACTGAATGTTCCCTAGCCAATACTTCCGTGGCAAAATTGGTATTTAATCATATCTTATAAATCAAAGTTGTTACCAAATATTCTTTTAATTTTTATACAGACAATGACTTAAAAAGAAATTAAATAGTATACAACAACGTACCATAACTTAAAACTTCATTATGAATATTAATTTCCATTTAAAATGGCTAGGTACTATATTATAACCAATGCATTAATTAAAAAAATAGAGTCATATTGTACTATATTCCAATAATAGAAATAATATCCATTATTTTACAAGTTACTAAAATCTAACGACGCACTCAACCTAACAATTGATCTCTAATATAATAGCATTCCTTATTTCTTCCATTAGTCTAATAAAGTCTAGAGTTGGCCCTTCCCATTCATATCCTCTATGATCATCATGATTATTTTCAAACTCATCAATGTTCTCAAATTTTCTAAGTAAATCTACATCACAAGAATCAATTCTCCTTATATATAATTATGAAGAGCAAAGGTTGCTCATATGATAGCAAATTGAGTTTCAAGCTCAAAGTGGAGTCGGCTACATTGAATGCACGCGGCGCCATTGTGTTCTATCAAAAACCAGATCTTTAGATACATTATTAAACAAAAGACCCCCTCTATAAGGACATATTGAACGTGGAAGTTAAAAGCTACAACAAATGCAAAAAGACTAAACTGTCGTGTTATCGAACATGCAAAACCAATAATCAGTGAAACATTCCCCAACGTTTCAATATCAACAGAATTGGTGATAATAACATGGATCACTTGGTTGGTCATCAGTTTAACACCAAGTAGAATCAAGAATCATTGCCTCAGAATCTGTCACTATTTTGTGCTGTTATGATCGCATTGATACTTGCATGGTCATGACTTTTGTGCGACGTAAACATGGGTTACTTATCAAGTGCATTTGGTTAATCATTGGGGTGTACAAAGGATCCTGATCCTAGACATTATGATTCCAGAATCTCCCATTTTGTCCAGAACAAGGACCGGGACATATTGGGACCGGGATCGGAACAGGAACCAAAATCACCCTTGAGATCCCAGTCCCAATCCCGGTCCCGGTTTTGTATTTTTACCTCATAAATTAATTTATTCTTTTATTTTCGTATTTTTTACCCTATAAATTAAGTTATAACATGGGTATCACATTATTAGTTAGCGTTAAATCACATATATCGTGATATTAATCACAACTATATACGGAATAAAGATAATAATGATGATGATGATACACTACAAGAAAAACTATCAATTCATAGCGGTTAATTTGTAATGGTTGAAAGAAACTGCTAAAAATATCAAGATTTGTAGCTGTTTATTAAGAAACCGTTACAAATTTGTAACAGTATGACTCACGCCAAGTGGCACATTCGTTAGTGAACATTTTTAGCAGTTTTTACCAAAAAAAAAAAAATCACTACAACATGTAGTGCCAACCTAGCACCAAATTTTTAGCGGTTTAGTAATATAAACCGCCATACTTGCAGTGGTTTTTTTGTAGCAGCTTGAATGATAAAAACCGCTACAAAATGCAAAGGGCCGCATATTTGTAGCGGTTCTGATGTATAACCATTACGGAATGTAGAGAGTTTTCATATTTGTGACAGTTATATGAAATTGATACAAACTTTCACATTGCACGAGATACGGTTTCTTAATTTGTAGCGGTTGAGGTAGCGTTTCTTTGTAAAACCGCTACAAATATCAACACTTTGTAGTGGTTTTACATAAAACCATAACAAATATCGTTGTCACCCCTTATTTGACTAGTTTTCGCAAATTAATTTCTCGCACGCACTCTAAAAGATTTTGTTACATCTCTAAGTTTCTACTCAAGATTTACAAAGTTAGGCACTTGAGGTTGTTGGTTCTAATTAGTTTTGATGATGTTTTATATAGATGCCATTAAGAGCAAAAAGATTGTATATTATACTTATCTGCTACATTGACTAACTACAATATATTTGATGTAGATTAGTCCATGATTAATTATAGAGATTAATCAAGAAAGAAGAACTTGCTCCATGTGAAGAGATTAATGATGTGAAGTTTAATGATGGAGATTAATCAAAATGAGATTTGGAAGAATGAAGAACTTGCTGAATATAATGAGAATATCATTATTCATGTTCCTAGATTAATACTAGAAGACTCCACGGTGATATGGAAGTTGGAACGACACAATTCGGACTTAAAATGATTAAAAATGAGCTTCAGGATGAATTGCCTTGAACTTCCGTCAATACCCGAGTATCCAACATCCATTCTCAAGTATCATGCTTCAATTATTCAGTATGACACTTCAATACTCGAGTATGGTACTTGGCTACTCGAGTATGGTGCATAAACAACTGCTTCTGTGCTTAAATCCCGACAATACCCGAGTATGGATCAACAATACTCGAGTATGACTCTGATCAGCTCTGTTCAACGTTCAGTTTCGGGCGACCTCTGGTAATTTGACAATATCTCCCAAACCAGAGATCTGATTGAGGTGAAACCAATTTTGTTGAAAACTAGACTTCCAAGTGGTCCTAGTCGCACAATATTCAAGTCCAACGGAGGTCATATGAGAGAGCTATGAATTGTTGAAGATGACAGTTACATCACCGTCATACTGCTGACCAAGCCTCAATGTTTTGAGTATATCTCACAAACTAGAAGTCCAATGAAGCTGAAACCGGTGCCATTTGAAATTAGACTCAAAGGGCTTTCGAACAAGACTTGAACCAATCAAATCTGAGTTCATACCAGGAAGTTATGATCTTCGAAAGTGGACACTCGAAATACTGGAAGCAACAGAAATCTGAACCACATGATACTCGAGTATGAGTATTTGATACTCGAGTATGATCGGTAAAAATGCTTCTGTGATGTCGAGATTGCAGATTTCGATTCTGATATTAATTGCTATTAATTATGATCTTTAATGCTCCGATTCTGACCCATTCTGCTCATAGTTTTCGAATATGGGAATTATATATAGTGCAGGATCAAGTGAATTAAGAATGGGGCGTGTGATATTATGGAATCAATGCCATATCAGAATGGTTGCTGTTATTATGGAAGTTATGGAATGATGATACAAAACGTGTTGGAGTTATAACCAGGAAAAAGAAACGAAGAATGGGGAAGAATCAAGGAAATGCAAACCGCGTAAAAAGCTACCACACAAAGCAAAAACGCAGCAATGTAGAAAATGAATAAACATCATTTTAATACACATTAAGATGCTGCAACGGTCAACCAAACATATCGTATAAATATGAAGCCATGGGTGCTCAAAGCAAAGTACACACATGCAGCAGAACAAACGATCAAAGAAAGATACTCTCCTGAGCTTGGTTTCGCCAATCTCTTGAGTGATACTTTTTGAGATACTTGCTGAAATACTTTCTGAGAGTGTGTCACAAATTGTTCTTCAGTGTTTATGATCATCTGCTCTTAGAGAGAGTCATTCATCTATTATCATTTCTTGTAAGGAACTCAAAGTATTGGGACTTTGAGACTGGGTCATTTGATTGCAACTTGTAAGGGGAGTGTAATTCAAAAGAGTGAGAATTGCTCCGAGAGTTACAGAGTGTGTAATTATTTGATTGCAAATTAGTGAAATACCCGGAGTGTGTCCTGGGACTGGACGTAGGTCAAGGATTAGGACCGAACCAAGATAAATTGCCGTGTGTTCATCTCCATCTTCTTCCCTTGCTTATTCTATTTTTAAATCACACGAAAATTCTATAACACCAATTCACCCCCCCTCTTGGTAATATTCCAAGCTTCATTTGGTATCAGAGCATAGGTTTCTCAGTTGGGCTTAACATCCCGAGATAAAGATCATGGAAGGAATATTACCTGAAGGGGCATCAATCAACAGACCACCTGGTTTCAACGGCGAACATTATTCGTTTTGGAAAGCAAAATTCGAGTATTTATGTTAGCCTCGAGTATGGTCTATGGCAAGTAATAGAGAATGGAGATTATGTTCCTACAAAAATTGTAGGAGGAAATAACGTTCCAAAGGCTGCAGATGAATTCAATGAGGATGACAGAAGGAAAGTGACTCTTAACAGCAAAGCCATACCGATGCTTTTGGTGCTCTCGGTCAAAAGAGTATTCCCACATCTGCAATCTATCTACCGCCAAGGAGATGTGGAAAGCCTTAGAAACTTCATACGAAGGAACCTCCGCGTAGAAGAAGAAGAAGCAAGCGCAAATATCTGTTTAGTTGCGGAAGAAGAGCAATCGAAAACGAAGAAGAGGTATTTGATTCGAACCATCTTATGATGAATTGTTTTCGAGTATAATGAATTGCATTCTGAATTTAAAAAGATTGTGAAAGAACTTATTGCTTCCGAAAAGAAAATCAAATTGCTGGAACAACAAGTTAAAGATTTACCTCCAGTTTCAGTTTGTGAAAATTCAGTTTGCGAAAAATGCCTTGATCTTGAAAAGAAAAACTCCTATCTTACTAAAACACTTGAGAAGTTCACTAAAGGTAGTGAAATGCTAAATGTTATTTTGAAAGCTCAAAGGTTTACTAATGACCGATCAGGCATAGGATATAATCCTACTTTTGATAAAAAGAAAGGTAAAAAGAAAAATTGTGGAAAATCTTATTTAAATTATTTTCAGAAATCAGTTCATACCTCAAATCCATTTGCTCATTGTAATTACTGTAACCGAAAGGGACATAGTACTTCATCTTGCTTTCATAGGAAGGATAGAAGAGATAAACCTGTTGGTAACTATCAATGGGTACCAAAGGGAACTTATGTTTTCCCTAAGGTTCAAACTAACAGTGAAGGACCCAAGTATAAATGGGTACCAAAATGTCCATCTATTGCCTTGTGTGTGCGGATCGATTTCAAAAATAATAGACACAAAGGTGCAGAGAAGATGAGGAATCAAAGAGCTTCTTATGAACCGAAAAGGAGATCCTCTCAAGTGCCAAGCGAAAGACACATGAAGTCTATACCCTTTGAGAGAACTTTGCATAAACCCATCGAGAGACATAAGAGGCAATGGGTAATCAAAATCGATCCCCCAAGTATCTAAGGTAAAAGGTATACAATGATAAAACCTCCTTTCCTATCATCTGAAATATTCATTGAGGTTTTATATGTAGTAGCCTTAGGAATAAGCATTGCAAACTATTTTGAAATTACTTTTTACATCCTTTAAAAATCTACTTAATAAGTTTATAAAGGGATTGCAATGTTCAAATGTTTAATTCTTTATGCATACATGATGATTTGAAAAGAAAGTATCTCTTTTATGCATAAAATCATGTTTAGTTCATTATGCTCAATTATGTTGAATTGATCATAGTCATAAGAGCATGCAAATTTTGGTTCCTACAAGCTAACATTAATTGGATCCAAGTAAGGTTGGATACCAAGAAAGAAAAAGACTTATATGGTTTTGTAGGATAAGAAAAAGCCTCTCAAGAATGCAACATAGAGAAATAATTCAAGTCTTGAGGAAGCTAAAATAGGCTATGCTTGATGTTAATGGTGAAAGGAGACGTCTACATCAATCTACCTTAATCAAGCAAGCTTCTACAAGGACAAAGGGAATTACGGTGATATCTAACTCATACCCTATATTGTGCTTATATGAGATTCATATTTGGGTAATGAATGCTTGTCCATCATTGCATTCCATTAGCAATCAGTCAGTTATGTCTTTCTAAACGTTTCCAGATTGCTAAATGGACCAAAAGTGAATTTGTGCATAACCTTCGATTTTATGTCTCTTAAATGCACAATCTATGTCAATTCATTTTGTTTTGTGAAGATGCATACAAATATTTTGAAAAAGCATTCTTTGAAAGCAACTCAGTTAGATTTGAAAAATGTTTTGATTGCATTCATATGGTGTTCCAAAAATGTTTTTATCTTGATTAAAGTTGAATCAGAAATTATCTTTAAAGTTGTTGTCAAGTCATGGTAGCCTTAACTCTAGTCATTCGGTTATGACTCAGTTAAATTATTCGAACTTCTTCTCTATTTGTGAAAATAGCATTCTTGACTCACTCAAGTTATGCAATATGGTTGTATGTTTCATGGTTCATATCATTAGTTATGCGGTTTGCAGTGTGCTTATTGTCTCATTCTAATTCTGCCGCTAACTCGATTATGTTTCATATCTATGAGCAAACTAATTACAATTTCGATTCTATCTCTGATGTTAAATTTTAATTCTGATGCAAGTTCAAATTCAGTCTCTGATCCTGTTTCTGATTCCATTCTGTTTAAGTTATGATTCTGACTTCTACTCAATTCTGATTTCTGTTATCTAATTATTATGACTGGTTCTAATTGTTGTATTAGAATGAAATTATCAAATGAACTGTCATGAAGCTTCTATTCGTTTAAATGCTCAAACAGAAATAATTGAGGTGAATCAAATCTTATTCAAGAATCTCAGTGTTTCTTCAAAAGTCTTTGGCCAAACTAGTTTTCATTGATTTCAAATGATCAAACCCTTATTCTTTGAAAACAGTTAATTGTTTACAAGTGTTGTATGCTCTTTGCTCAAGTTTCATATGATTCATTTCTAAAAGAACATGAGAGTTGTCTTGTCTAACCTTGTGTGGATTCAAGAAACATTGGGTAGCAAGGAGTATCTAGTACTTTGTTTTGCAGGATGCTCAACGAGTAGCCTAGAACTGATAATACCCGAGTATTGTCAAGACAAAGATAAAGAAATTTCTGAGATAATTGGTACTCGAGTACATTCAAGCCATACCCGGGTACTGACGAACTGAGGAAGCTACAACTGATAGATCATGTCAACAATACTCGAGTAGGTAAGTACAATACTCGAGTACTGTACATCATCATTTGAGAAAAACATCCCTGAATCATCCACCTGATGCTTAATGATCAATTTACACATCAAAGAAATTCAAGTGTTCACAATACACACTTGAAATGAGGTATTTCAGTATTTAGTTTAATATATCTGAGTATTGCATACTTGAGTATTAATTGTTGTTACCCGAGTAGTGGGGCAATACTCAAGTACTGTCAGGATGCCTCTCTGATTTAATGCAGCATTTGACAAAGTTGTGTGTCATTTATTCATTCAAAAGAAAATATATATATATGTTGCATTGAATTAAAACATCATTCTTCTTCATTTGATAAAGTACTTGAATTGCATCGTTTTTCAAAAATGAAGAATTTGAAAAAGTATTACTGCAGTATAGATATATGAAGAGTTGTATCATTTAATCAATAATGGTTGCTTGGCATCAGATTTTCAATATTACATTAGAGCATTGCCTTCAATCAATATCATGGGCCCTAGCACCTTAAATGGAAACTGCTTCCTTTGTATTTTTGGCATCTCAAATGAATGCTGGTTAATCTTTGAATAATTTTTTTCACATTGTGTCATTGCATTCATTCAAAAATCATGCTGCACTATTTTGCAGATTTTGCAAAAGCTTCCATTGCTTCATCTTTTTCTTCATCTAGTACTGTACATGCTTGTTATCCAAAGAACCTTTTTTTTATGTGCATCATTAAATCAACAAGCATTCTATTCCAATTAAGAAAGATGTGTGCATACTGTATGGGTCATTCATTCTATTTCAAGCATTCAAATAAATCTTTCACGGTGCTTAATCTTCATTAAACATTGGCATCACACTCTTATTTGGTATTACTAGAGAGAATACATTCATTAAGGGGAGTTTCACATTAACATGTGTTTTATCTTAAAAAAACTCATCTATATTCACTATGTTTTATTAAGTTTTGATGATGAGTTAATCTTATATTTGAAAATATCTTATATTTTTCTTTCATTACAATAATTAGAAAATATTATTTAGAAAGGAATATTCTGATATCTTATTGCACTAATAATTCTCCCTTGCAAGAAAATTTTACAATTGTGGTAGGAGAATTAAGTCTGTGCAAGAACTTTCCTTAATGCACTACAAGAAGAATCTATCAAATTAAGGAATAGTGCTTTCACGTTCCATCATTCAGCTGAGATATACTCTATGAAGAGTTCCCTGAAGAAAAGGCAAGAGATGGAAGCCGAGTACTGACCATACTCTTTCATACGAGATATCACTCAAGCCAGTACCTTAGTCTCATTCCACATCTCAAAGGTTATTCAGAGCACATCGTGGATCTTACACAACAAGAAAAGAAGCAAATGGACTTCACAGACAGATCATCAATTTACAAAAACCAACATGAGCATTTCTAAACTCTACCTTTTTATATTCAGTAGAAATTTTGCACATGTTTGGTATCTATATGCTTTAATTGTGAAAGATGTTTTGAAAACCTCTCTAAATTCTCTCATTTTTTTTCATAAAAACATTCCAAATTGCATCATATTTAGAATGAAAATCGGGGAGAGAAAATTGTTGTCTTTATATATGATTAATGAGAGAAGTCATTTCTAACTTATTCTCATATTTGACTCTCCATCTATATTTCTTCTTTACCTCTATCTTTTGCTAATGACAAATAAGGGGGAGAGAAAGGCAAGAAAAATATGTGATCTATTGTATTTTCATATTCAAACATATTTTTCTAAATGTATTTGCCATCATCAAAAAGGGGGAGAATGTTGGTTCTGATTAGTTTTGATGATGTTTTATATAGATGCCATTAAGAGTAAAAAGATTGTATATTATACTTATCTGCTACATTGACTAACTACAATATATTTGATGTAGATTAGTCCATGATTAATTATAGAGATTAATCAAGAAAGAAGAACTTGCTTCATGTGAATAGATTAATGATGTGAAGTTTAATGATGGAGATTAATCAAAA
This sequence comes from Acacia pycnantha, assembly GCA_025563575.1. Classification (NCBI taxonomy): domain Eukaryota; kingdom Viridiplantae; phylum Streptophyta; class Magnoliopsida; order Fabales; family Fabaceae; genus Acacia; species Acacia pycnantha. The sequence goes on along the minus strand of JAMWYP010000030.1, from coordinate 5,308,861 downwards.
TGAGATTTGGAAGAATGAAGAACTTGCTGAATATAATGAGAATATCATTATTCATGTTCCTAGATTAATACTAGAAGACTCCACGGTGATATGGAAGTTGGAACGACTCAATTCGGACTTAAAATGATTAAAAATGAGCTTCGGGATGAATTGCCTTGAACTTCCGTCAATACCCGAGTATCCAACATCCATTCTCAAGTATCATGCTTCAATTATTCAGTATGACACTTCAATACTCGAGTATGGTACTTGGCTACTCGAGTATGGTGCATAAACAACTGCTTCTGTGCTTAAATCCCGACAATACCCGAGTATGGATCAACAATACTCGAGTATTGATCAGCTCTGTTCAACGTTCAGTTTCGGGCGACCTCTGGTAATTTGACAATATCTCCCAAACCAGAGATCGGATTGAGGTGAAACAAATTTTTTTGGAAACTAGACTTCCAAGCGGTCATAGTCGCACAAGATTCAAGTCCAACGGAGGTCAGATGAGAGAGCTATGAATTGTTGAAGATGACAATTACATCACCGTCATACTGCTGACCAAGCCTCAATGTTTTGAGTATATCTCACAAACTAGAAGTCCAATGAAGCTGAAACTGGTTCCATTTGAAATTAGACTCAAAGGGCTTTCCAACAAGACTTGAACCAATCAAATCGGAGTTCATACCAGGAAGTTATGATATTCGAAAGTGGACACTCGAAATACTGGAAGCAACAGAAATCTGAACCACATGATACTCGAGTATGAGTATTTGATACTCGAGTATGATCGGTAAAAATGCTTCTGTGATGTCGAGATTGCAGATTTCGATTATGATATTAATTGCTATTAATTATGATCTTTAATGCTCCGATTCTGACCCATTATGCTCATAGTTTTCGAATATGGGAATTATATATAGTGCAGGATCAAGTGAATTAAGAATGGGGCGTGTGATATTATGGAATCAATGCCATATCAGAATGGTTGCTGTTATTATGGAAGTTATGGAATGATGATACAAAACGTGTTGGAGTTATGACCAGCAAAAAGAAACGAAGAATGGGGAAGAATCAAGGAAATGCAAACCGCGTAAAAGCTACCACACAGAAAGCAAAAACGCAGCAATGTAGAAAAAGGAATAAACATCATTTTAATACACATTAAGATGCTGCAACGGTCAACCAAACATATCAGTATAAATATGAAGCCATGGGTGCTCAAAGCAAAGTACACACATGCAGCAGAACAAACGATCAAAGAAAGATACTCTCCTGAGCTTGGTTTCACCAATCTCTTGAGTGATACTTTCTGAGATACTTGCTGAAATACTTTCTGAGAGTGTGTCACAAATTGTTCTTCAGTGTTTATGATCATCTGCTCTTAGAGAGAGTCATTCATCTATTATCATTTCTTGTAAGGAACTCAAAGTATTGGGACTTTGAGACTGGGTCATTTGATTGCAACTTGTAAGGGGGAGTGTAATTCAAAAGAGTGAGAATTGCTCCGAGAGTTACAGAGTGTGTAATTATTTGATTGCAAATTAGTGAAATACCCGGAGTGTGTCTGGGGACTGGACGTAGGTCAAGGATTAGGACCGAACCAGTATAAATTGCCGTGTGTTCATCTCCATCTTCTTCCCTTGCTTATTCTATTTTTAAATCACACGAAAATTCTATAACACCAATTCACCCCCCCTCTTGGTAATATTCCAAGCTTCAGAGGTTAGTAAAGTTAGCTCTTTTATTTCATTTTTCCCCTATTCTTCTAATTTTGTTATAAATATTGTTAATTTTTTAAATTATTTAATAATAACTGCAATTATTATGACTTCTAGGAGAGATAAGGGCAAGGAGAAGTAGGTTGAACGTCCCCCTAAACCTATTTTGTAGGGGAGCAGTTGTAGAGGGGGCAGTGGTAGAGGTAGTAGAGGGCAGCACGAAGGTAGACATGTCCATGGACCATCGCAGGAGGCGACCCCACCAAAGCTGCTTATTTAGCCAAAGGGAGTTGACATCAGTCTCAGCGATTATGACGAAAATAAGGAGTTTGACTTCAACATTTCTATTCTTAGTGACATGGAGCGATTCCAGGATGAGGAGGAAGCCCAGGGTCAGAACAACCCATGATGGTCGACGGGGTTTGAGGAGCAAGTTCAAGGTAAATTAAATACTGTTTTAATAAATTTAATATTTAAATTCCATAGGTTTAAATGGGGATTTAAATTTAATTAAAGTATGTGGTAAATTATGCAGATAAGCAAGGGAACATAACCACTAGGATGCTGGACGTGGCCGGTCTCAATAGCCTGAACCGAGGACTACGTGTCATAGTTCCGTGGAATGAGGCCATGGACTAGCCAATCAAGAATGGTGGTCACCTATTCTACCACTATCTGAATGAACTGGGCTTAAATTGGATGCGGTTCCCCATCCACTTCAAGACATGGAAGAATGTTCCCTAGACACCAAAGAATATAGCGTGGGACGAGGCTGTGAAGGTAATTAATGGTTGATTATATTATAAATGTAAATAGTTATAAAGTTTGTAGTGGTTTTTTCACAGTAACCGCTACAAAATGTGTCATTTTGAAATATGAATATTTCGTATACTGCCAATGGTCATGAAGGTTGTAACGGTTATGGTAGTGGTTTTACAACTGCTATAAATTGTTGAACATTTTAGAATTTGAATTTAATAATCCTGACACGCGTCATTCAGAAAACTCAAAATTCTCTCTTCATTCATCTTCTCTAATAAATTTTTTCTCTAGCTATAGATAAGTCATGGATCAAGTTGCCGCATAATTCTCCAGCATATTTGACAGGATTACACAATTTCTTGTATTTTGCATACTCTAAGCTAGCTTTAATGGTAAGATCGTGTGTCTATATCCTAGATACAAGTTTAAGAAGTGGCATACTCAAGAAGTTGTTAGGGAACATTTACTCTCGGAAGATTATACATTTTGGAGAGTTCATGGTGAGAAACCTGGTATAAGATACGATGATTGCTCTTCCTTGAAGTTCACAAGTAGGAGTTCAAGTAGATCAAGATGATCATGTTAATGATGTTGTTCATGATGTGTTTGGTTTTCAAGACGAAAACTTCAGTGAAGATGTGCAGGGTTTAAACCCTGTGTTCTTAAGGAATGAAGCAGCTCGGGATTTTTTCAACTTGATAGATAAAGCAAATCGTCCTTTGTATGAAGGTTGTCGAAAATACTTGAAAATATATTTCTTGATCAAATTGTATCATATCAAGTGCTTGTGTGGAATAACTAATAAGGGAATGTCGATATTGCTGGAATTATTACAAGATGCATTCCCCAATGCTGAGATTCCCACAATGTTCTACGAGGCCAAGAAGATTATTAACAGATTGGGCTTGAACTACCAAAAAATTGATGCATGCCCAAACGATTGTATGTTATATTGGGGAGATGATGCTAGCAGGGAGACTTGTAATCGATGTCACATATCGAGGTATAATACAATTTGGAAAGGGAAAAAGTAAAAGAAGAAACTTGCAAAGATTCTCATGTACTTTCCTTTGAAGTCACGGTTACAAAGATTGTTTATGTGATCTAAAACAACTGAGCATGTAAGGTGGCATGAAGTTGAAAAGAATGAAGATAGTAAATTAAGACATCTACGGGATGTAGAAGCCTGGAAAGAGTTTGATTAAGATTTTCTAGCTTTCGCGGCTGACCCTAAAAATGTCTGGCTTGCTTTGGTGATTGATAGTTTTAATCCATTTAGGAATCTTAGCACAATTTATAGTATTTGGCCAGTAGTCTTAGTTCCTTACAACTTTCCCTTAGATGTGTATGAAACAAAGCTCTTTCATTTTGTCTACGATCATTCTAGGAAAAAATGCATTGGGAATGACATCGATATGTACCTTCAACTGCTTATTGCTGAATTACTGGACTTGTGAAATGTCAGCATCGAGACATATGACACGTATGAGAAGACACTATTCAACTTAGGTGAGCCTTGATATGGATGATAAAGGACTTTCCTAGTCAAGGAACATTACTCGGGGTGGAATGTGCGTACTGGGACGACATGTCTAGCTTTCAATTTTGACTTTGACTCAATGCGCCTTCCTTATAGTCGAAAGTGGTGCTTCATGGGTCATCAGAGGTTTCTCGATGGTAAGCATAAGTTTAGATTGCAAAAAAATTGTCAATGGGAAACTAAAAAAATGAGGACCTCCTCAGACTTTATTTAGTGCGGATATCTTACAACAATGTTGAATTTGAGTTTGGAAAAAATGACGATAAAACAAAAGCAAGGAGAATGACTAGCATGACTTCTGTTTCTACATCTCAACAATGGCGGAAGATAAGCATCTTCTTCACTCTGCCATATTGGAAATCTAATTTGCTTCAAGACAATCTTGATGTCATACACATTGAAAAAAATGTATGTGACAATATGCTATTAATGATGCTTAACGAACCTGGCAAGTCAAAAGATCATCTCAAGCGAAGAAAGATTTAAAAGTCATGGGAGTTTGTGGAGACACGTGGCTAGATGAGGATTACAAATTTCAACCGAAAAAATTCAACCTTACAAGATTGAATAAGGAAATATTCCTCACGAAGTTGAAGAAAATAAAAGTTCCTGATGGGTATTCAAGCAACATTTCACGATAGACATGCAAGCTCGAAAGGTTGTTGGGCTGAAAAGTCATGACTCACATGTTCTTATGCAACAGTTATTTACGCTGGCAATAAAAAATATGTTGCTTCCTGATGTGTCCATCATTTTGGTGGAGCTGTGCTCTTTCTTTTGGAAGTTGTGTTTCAATGTTTTGATCATTGAGGAGCTCGATCAGTTGCAACACAAAATCATTCTTACGCTTTTTCATTTGGAGATGATCTTTCCTCCTTCCTTTTTCACTGTGATGGTTCATATAATAGTCCAGATTGTTCATGAAATAAAGCTCACTGGCCCAATTCAATATGATGGATGTATCTTATTGAGAGGTACTCATTTCATATATGTGCATCAGCATTAATTTCTAAATTTTCTAGTCGCACATTTCAGCATTTATTAACATTTTTCCTTCTTTACTTTATAGGTGTAATATCCTGAATTTTGGGCTCAGAGACTTGAGAATAAGCCTATATCAGGCAGACGACTAGACTCTGTTTAGGAAGTGTGATATTAAATTTGGAAATATTATATGAGATTATTTAAAATGAAACATGGATACCCTATAAGTATTTTGACCAAGAGCTCAAGGGCCGTAGAAGTTAAAGTGATAGTGTAGAAGGGCACAAAAACACTTATACAGTGTTAATCAATTGGTAAAAACGCTATCTAGCTATGCCCTAAGGTATGAGACAATTAGCTGAGCAAAAATGTGCTAAAATAAATATGCACATGACATTTCCTGAACTGATAAGGGTTTCTTGCGTTTTTGAGGAAATAATAAAGGAAGAGATAATGCAAAAATCACAAGGTAAAAGTGAAAAGTCAACTGTAATAATGACCAGAGGACACATGGCATCTGAGGGTTAAAGTACAATGTAATTATGACATTCCTAAAAAGTCAACTCCTTGCCTATTAAGGAGTGATTTTCGTCCACTCAAAATCAGGAGGAAGAAACAGTTGATTTAATCAACATACAAGCCCAAACACAAGGTCCAAGCCTTAGGGAAAAATTAACTGATGAAGAGGAACCAACAAAGACCAATTAGGGACTTCTTTTTGAACCAAATAGAACAAATACTATGTTGCCCAAGAGCATAAGATGGCGCCACACACTTGTAATCAACCAAGGAAAAGATCTTAAAAACTTGAAGAAAAAGTAAAGAAGAAACAAGCTATTAACCACCGAAAGACCCTATCGACCATTGATGAGCACTATTTATGCCATGTTTTTCCTGTATCCTATGACTGAATTATGTGACAAACATAAGCTTAATTGCATTCAATCCAAGCAAAAAGGCATTAATTCATTATATGGGGAACTTAAGGATGAAGTTTATAAATATAAATAAATCACATAAGTATCCTAAACATGTACTGAGAAAAAAATCGTGTTTTATGTGAAAGATGCACAGCATGGCCAATACAATGCTATAGCATCAGGACTGCCTCCTCGAAGCACAATACAATGCATTTCCTAAAGCTATAGCAGAGTAAATGAAGCAATGCTATGCAGCATTTGTTATGATCTTTTGTCAAGGTTATTTCAGGAAATAAAGAGCAGATTGGTAAACGGTTAGATTGCTGTCACATGGGGATAGAAGACGCGGAATATCAAAACTAAAGATTTAAAGAATCCCGCAATATCAGCAAAATCAATCTACCGAGATGCGGAAGGGAAGATATGATTGAACCTCGACAGTTTAGGAAAGGCCTAGCTCGTTGGACGTACACAGCAAGTAATCCCGACTATATAAGGAAATGAAAGCCAACCCTAAAAGTGTCGAAGTACTTCTGAGTAGAAAGAAACCACCTTTCGCGGCCAGATTAAAGAGGAGAGTGAGAGAAGTTACAAGCATGAGACATTCAAGAGAACCCAGCATCCGTCCTTACGAGTAAGACGGAGATAAGAAAACGTGGAGCTGTGACGTGATAGGGCTTCTTCCACGTCGTCGAACGTCCATCGAGCTTTCTGTTTTGTTTTCATTTATTCTAGTCAATCCTTTGATCATGGGCTATTCTGCTGTACTCTGCTTATTGTTTCCCTCATCAGTCATGAACTAAACTTTCTCTGGCTGAGCGAGGATGATATGCTAAGTGTGGAATGAACCCAGTTGCTATTTTTAATTCAATACATTCAGTTTTCTTATCAGTGATTTAATTTCTTGTAGATTAGCGAGAGCTAAGGACTAGATCAGTGGCTTCGGTTTACCGAGAGAAAGTTGAGGTTAGACCTTTGAGAAACAGTGATTGCTAGGCAGGTTGGTGTAAGGCTTGACCTATTATTGTAGGCTTCAGAGATGGGTCTACCGCTCATAACCATAACACCTTGAATTGTAGTGATCAACTTAACTAGAAAATCGCCATAGATGTATGGGAGAAGTAAGTTAGGTTTGCATGTATCGGACGCGAGAGTTTTGATAGACTAGAGTGGTGGGTTAACTGATCAACGGTGTCTATACTGTAGCAATTGCGAGAGCTGTACAATATAGATGATATAGCATTGTGCAAGGGGAAACTGGGGGATTAACATGCTTAAGGAGTATTCTAAGCTCAGCCTGACTTTTACTGATATCCTTTCAACTACGACCAACTATTTCTTTTCTGTTCTTAGCATAGCTATAAATCTCAACCCAAATCAGATATACTTTCTTTTCAATTACAACTGAATTCGTGATTAAGCGTCAGCATTCGGTATCCCAGTCTCTGTGGGACGGTACTCTACTTACTCTTTATTACTTGTTCGACTGGTTCACTTGCCATCAAGGAAATCGACCAACAACCACTGGACAAAAGGGTAACCTGGATAATTGATATAAAAGCAAATAAAATCTGATTTCATGGTCCAAAATGGTGCCACATGTCTAGCTCTAGATGGTCCTTGAATTACTTAGGAATTAAGCAACGAAACCTTAATACACCTTATTAACCAGTGGACAATAGTGTGCGCCGGGTATTTCATTGCACCCATGGCCATTATTTAAGTACACTTCTGCCCATTTTCTTGTATGCAATAGGCATGTTCAAGGAGTGCCAAGGAAGGTCCAGCCAAGCTCATACACCTGAAAGAAGAAGCAAAAACACTGGTTAAAGCTCAAGATCAAGGTAAGTTCAAAACTAGCCCTATGACTTGAAGTTTAGGGTTTCTGTCTAGCTGGCTTAACTATGGTGTTGTGGTATATTTTGATGTTTTTAAGGGTTCCATTGATTTAAAATGCAATTTTTCATGGGAATAAGTTAAGGTCATGATCTACGAACCCGAAAACCTTGAATCTTTAGAAAAGAAGCAAGCTACCAGATTCTAGAATTCTGGGCAACAGCGCTTGAAAAATGTTTTTTAAATAGTAAATGAATTTCAATGGCTATAAAATTTTATATGATTAAAGTAGATATCTGGGATCCATGTTGATGTATGATTTCATAATTTTTCAAGTTTCCTACTAGGAGAAATTAATTTTTGAAAACAGGCCAGTGGACTGGAATTTCTCTATGTCCAGTGAGAAACGTTTTGCCTGTTTGAAATAATATGAACCCTTTTGGTCTCTGAAAGTATTTTTAACATGCACCATACATCTTAAGGGTTTGATGGCCGTTGGATTCATGTCAATCAGATTGTTTTAGAATTAATTAAAAATGTTTGAATTTGGGACATGAATTTTTGGATTTTGGTCGGATTTTCCGAAATTAAGAGAAGACTTATGTAAACGATGAAAATAAGGTATATTTACTTTGTTTAGGGGAAAAGTATATCCGGAGAGACTCTCGGACATCACGAAATTTTGTGATCTCTGAACAGCTATCAGGTAGTAACTATTTACTCACATACTCTATGTTACTGTTGTATGTTTGTATGCCATGATTGAGTTATGTAGGGCTGTAAGGCCTAGTGGACCGTGTGTCCTTAGGTCGATACTGAGCCTAAGATGCATCTAGGGTGGTTAGGGTTTGAGGCCTTGGCTACTATGAATTCCTAGCGCAGAGGATTCCGAGGCTTGCCTTGTTAGGCGGCTCAAAGGTATGTGGACATCCAGGGCTTGCCTTGGTAAGGCAGCTTAACGGTATGTTGTTGAGTTTGTGATTGTGGTACTGAATGCATATATGGAATATTTTTCCATTGCGGTTGTGTTTTCCTAGTTGTGGTTTGCATACATGCACTGTATACATATGGTATTTGAGTTTAACAATTACTCTGGAGTTCAACTTTGAACTCTAGACCATTTTAAAGACACAGGTGATAGACATCGAGCTGTTCAGACTTTTGGAAGTTAAGGGCATGCAGTGGAGGATCGAAGAAATAAGGAATGCCTTATCTCGTTTTGTATATTTACTTTTGGGATAACTGAATAAGTTTATTTACTATTCAATATTTTATTTTGGATTATTGTACCCTTAACCCTACGGGGATTATTTACTTTTTGGTTTTCACACTTTTACCAGTATATTGCACTTGTCCAAATGGATCATATACTCTATCGTGCACACTCTGATGTATGTTAAAAGGGAATTATTAACAAAGGAAAGGTAATAAGTAAAAAAGAATCCCTCTAACCCGCCACTCAAAAGGGCGAGGCCATTATGGGTGTAACAATAGGTTTCTTTGGAAAATTGGAATCTTACGTAAGAAATAAGGCATGGCTAGAAGGTTCTATAGCTGAAGGTTATATAGGGAATGAGGTCTTGTATTTATGTATAAGGTACTTTGATGACATCGAGTCTTTCAACCAACCGCCTCGTGTAGCCGATTGTCTTGAACCTGAGTCATCATCAAGAGAGTTGTTCATCCCTCGTGTTGGTAAACTAGTTGGAGGAAGTGATAACTTCAAACTAATAGCAACTGAGAAATTGCAAGCACATAGATATGCCTTGATTAATTACACTCAAGTTGAACCCTTCCTTTAGTAAGACTTGTACACTCAAATGTTATTCTATATATTTCGTTACATTTTTTACTTACTTTTCATAATCATCCTCTCATGATTAATTGCGTGGAATTCAAAATTCATGTGAAGCGTCAACTCAGGATTCATACACAAACATCCTCCGAAATTGACAAAAAGGTCCACAGATAATGTCCAAGTTGGTTCGTATGCAAAATACTAAATGACCACAACCCATACTCACCAGATTTCAGAGCTCTTGCAATCGGCCTTCTTGACCATGCAAAAAGGTTTACACCATACAATGTCAATGGTTTCAAGTTTTTCACGGTTTCACGAGAGCAAGGATTGCTAACTCGAAACACGGGTGTTTTTGGCACCTTTGAGACAAGGAGTTATGCGAGGAATAATGATGACAACATTTAGTTCGGAGGCGTCTCTTATTATGGAAAACTTCTTAATGTCGTAGAATTAAATTACCAAGGCCATTTCATTGTGACATTGTTCAAGTGTTTGCGTGCAAATACGACAACTTCCCAGGGAGCCATAACTGACAACTTAGGCATCACATTAATAAATTTATCTCAGCCAATTCACACTAGTCAATCTGAAGATGATGAGCAATATATTCTTGCCTTTGAGGAACACTAGGTTTATTATGTCGACGACGAGATGCACAAGGATTGAAATATGGTGGTTCACTTAAAACCTCGAGACCTTTACGACATGGGTGATAGTGATAACATTGCCTACGAAAGTGAGCCATTCCAGCCCTCCAATTGTGAAAACTTCTTCCTTGAAGGTGATGATAATTTACCTATAGTTCAATGCATTTTTATAAGTTACACTTTATTATCACTTAATTTTAATTTGATTTTTGTACAAAATATTAAACTCACCAATAAATTTTTATCCACGCATTTTTTGTAGGGATGATGACGAAGCATGATTAAACAAATTATACTTCTGTTTTTTGATAAACTCAATTTATATTTTTTTTTTTTAAAAAATACCTGTTAGTTCTCTATGTGTTTTGATGATAACTCACAATTGTAAACAAAATGAAGTTAATGGTTTAAGTCAAAAAATTTTAACTTGTTCAAACTTAAACCAGTAACTTACTGTCAAACTGACTTGAGCTTCAGGTTGTAAAACTCGAGTCAACACAAGACAGAGAGTTGTCAAAAATCTTTGAACTTCGAGTGACTCAACCCAATCATGCTTAACTCGAGTCACAAGCTCTTGTGAAACATTTTGACAAATGATGTTGCCTCGAGTTTGTGACATTTGACTCAAGTCATATTTTGAGGACTTAAACTCTTTTTCAAAATTCAAAAGTCCTGACTCTAGTCTTCATTCATTAACTCGAGAAAAGTTTTTGAAACATATTTTCAAATGAATTTAGTTGACTCAAGTCATCACTTAATGACTCGAGCTAGCACGATTTCAAACCTTTTCCAGATAGCTATTTCAAAGTTCGTTTGTGAAAGAAGAACTTGACTTGAGCTAACCTTGATTGACTCAAGTCATGCACTTGAGCTAAATGTTTTAAGCTCAAGCATAAGTCATACAGTGACATATTCATTTAAACTTCAAACTTATTCTCAAAAAAGATGATTCAGTGACTCGAGCCTAGAATGTTTAACTCGAGTCATCTGCTTGAGTTTGCTTGAATTTAACTCGAGCATATTGTATCTCTGTTTTACAATCACCCTATCTGTAAATATTAAATCTTTAAGAATGATTTGTATACTTCATATCATCACTCGTTATTGTTCCTAACTATGTTTAATCAGTTTGTTAATGAGTTCCATATGATTAGAAAATGGATTAATTGAAGATTAATCAAAAAGCAAGTGATTATGTCAGATGCATTAAATGCTGGTTCAGAAAACGAAGCACAGATTTGGTCGATCTTTCTCTGAACATTCTAAAAGCATTAATGGTTTCTTTCCTCATTTGGATGCCAAATCATCCAACGGGAAGAACAGAAGGAATGTTAATCGACGAATAACAGTGCACCTTGGTTGAATTGAAGCTGTGAGTAACGAAAGAACTTCAACGCTCAACGGCTATATTCATTACTCTCAATGGTGCATTGAAGGCTTCCAACGGTTATTAATTTACCTTACCATATATAAGTTGAAGCATTCAATTCGTTCTAACCACTGGAAACACAAACTCTCAAATGATCAATACGCATTTATTATTTCATTCGCCTGTGTAATATCTTCGGATATTTATAATCTTCAGTGTTTATCTATCTGTTCTTTTAGAGAGTTTCATTTCTGATTATAAATCATTGTAAGAATCTCAAAGTATTGGGACTTTGAGATTGAGATATTTGATTACAACTTGTAAGGGGGAGTGATCCTAGTGAGAGGATTACTTTCGAGTACAGAGTGTGTAATCAGTTGAAGTGATAATGAAAATCCTAGAGAGTCTGGAGAATAGACGTAGGTCTTCAGTTAAGAACGGACCAGTATAAATATCTTGTGTTCATCTTTCTCCTACTCTCTCTGTTAGACTCTGTTTCTATCGTGAATTCCAAAGGAAATCAAAAAGATTTTTGAATCACCCAATTCACCCCCCTCTTGGTGATATTTTGTCTTACAATACCAACCAATTTTTCCAGCGGTTTTAAAACTGCTACAAATGTAAAACCGCAACAAACACTATCACCTAAACTGCTAAAAATACAAATCACTGCAAAATCTGTCACATTAACCCTACAAACGTTACTCAGATCCCTATAAATACCCCCACCACACCTCATTTCAAACCCTCCTTCATTTCTTCCCACCACTATTCTCTCTTGTTTTCTCTCATTTGTGAAGTTTTCCTAAAGAGCTGAGGAAGCTGATCAAATATATTTTTTTAAAAATAAATCTTTGATTTCAACTTCTTTTTTTCCTTCTTATAATATTTATACTAATTATGTTTTCTTCTTCTCCAAAAATTTAAGGACTTTTCCTCAACATTTTCAACATTCCTTCAATGATCAAATAACAATGTTGGAGCCTAATTTTGAATTCTCCTTTCCTGCCACGCCATATTCTAGAAAAATTGTACACCAACATTTGTAGTAGTTTTAGAACCGCTACAAGATTCTCAAATAATGTGTTATCTACATATTTATCTTGTAGCAATGACATAAAACCGCTACCAATCATAGCAATTCTGTTACATGAGTAGCGGTTCTAAAAAACCACTACAAAACCCTTTTCAATAGTGTGTTTTGTAGCAGTTTTTTAAATCTCTACTACTATCGTTTGTAGTGGTTAAAACCTCTACAAGTACACTATTTTAACTGCTACAAAATGATTTTTTTTTTTGGTAGTGATAGTGGTAGTAGTAAATGTTATTCTTCAACTCTAGATCAATTTTTGTAATTATTATAGCCTTATTAGTTGTTAAATCATTACTTTAAACAATAAAATATAGAGAATTTAACTAATATAATGATAATTTTTTAAGTTTATTTTTTTAGAAAAAGTAGGGATTTTCTAGTCTAGTCCCAGTACCACATCGGGACAAGGATTGGGATGCAAATTGCATCTCGGCCAAAAGCCAAGATCGAGAACCGAGATTGGGGTATACTGGTCCCATCCCGGGTTTTGAACACCCCTAGTTAATCATGTAAAATTATTTAGAAGGTAAGTGGTTTTGACTAGATCTCTCTGCCAGCATTCATTTTGGGGATTCTCCACCGAAGAATATATGATTGGAATCGGGGAAAAATAAATAAACCATTATTGTTTTCATATTTACCCTTTTAAATATTTTTCAAAAAGGGAAAAATTGTCATTCACCTAGTTTTCCTACCTATCTTACGATCATTTTAACCATACCAAATATAAATTTTTCTATCAACCCATTTTCCTTTCTAATGCATACCAAATGTAACACCTCAAACCAAAAAATTAAATACTTAACCAAAGTATTTTAAATATGACCAATAAGGACGACGTTCAACATCTAAATCGTCAAAATCCAAAATAAATTCAAATAAAGCCCACATCACGGTGTCAAATTAAATCTCTAAACTTTCCAGTAAACAAAATAAAATGAGGAAGTCTTAGGGTCATGACAAATAAAAATGACATTACACGAGCTATAGGAGCACAAAAAAGCCTTCAATGCTCACTCCACAGGTGCATTCCCTTTCTCCCTACCAGAACAATCACCTGAAAAATGTTAATACAAGGGATGAGATTCCACGTCTCAATAACTATTGAAAGTTTTTCCCGTACACAAGCAAACAACATATGATAAAAAGAAGGAACTGATTACGTGTGTGTGTGTACCATAATCGTCATACAAAATAATTACAAACTTAATCATCATTATGTCAATCTTTATTTTCATCACAACATGTACTATACAATTATGCAATATGCAAGATGCAGCCTCCCTTATATCACCATCCATCCTTATATTGCTGACTGGAGCCATAGACTAACACATAATCCAATATAAACTCTTCCATTTGACTGGATTATCCCAAACTCACCAATTCTTAAGATACACCCAACAAAAGGTGTAGAGCTTAAGTCTGGACTATGGCTTCCCTCCTTAAAAGAACACAACTAAGGAGATGTCACATGTCCCACAGCTTCAATGCAATCCCGACCAAAGGAAAACATGGAATAAAGGGCCCTGATAAGTGTCATCCACTGTGCTCCAAGTGATGACATACCACGTGGTAAAAAAGATCTCACCATATAAATCCCTCCTTACTCCAACTTACCACAAATGCATCCACCATGACAGTTATATACAATCACCAACAAATATATATCATTAAAGACAATACACAATAAATCATGCTTTCATTCATATCAAATATCATCACATATTCAAACATGCTTAAAAGGAAACAATAATTCAACAATACATTAATTATAATTAAATTATTAACTATGTGAATAAAGTGAGTTATAAAGAAATTTACTTGTAACATTACTTACTTGAGAATTTACAATACATACATATATACATATAATTCAGTCCATTTTTTTATATAAAAGATTGTCATTCACAATCATACATAATTCACAAGTATATAGAAGAATATTCAAAGTTACATGTTACTCTTAGCTTACAGATAATTACCAAAGAGTTACTCCAAAGCTCTCAATGAGAGTCTACAAAGTCACAATATAAATATCTATTAATAAATTACTCAAATTGTTCTAAAGTTGCTTTAAAGATACTCTAAATACTTAAAGCTACCCTCTAAACTAATATTTTATATACACATCTACTCACTAAGATTCAACAAGTCAAATTCAAGTTCACTGTACAATAATCATATAATTATAGGTTAATAAAATCAACAAGAATACTAACTAATACAAAAACAAATAATAAGCAATTAAACTCCACATATTGGCTCACTTTAGTTCTTATAAAAATGACAACAATTTATATATTCCTCAAATCATCTTTTCAAATCACAAATTCTAACTTTTCCCGACTCTATTTCACTCAATTAAAATTTTTAAACAATAATACTTACCTCCAATCACCTTAAAATCCCCAAAATTGCTCACTTTAATTCTTAGTACAAATCCCATAAATCAACTCTTTCTCAAATCATCATTACAATCACATTTTCTTCTTTTATAAATTATTTTTCTCACTTATTAGAACCATCAAAATACAACCATATCCTCAATTTATCCAAAACACCCAATTCCCTACAATCAAAGTTTCAACTAAAAATTTCAAATATTCACATTATTTATAACCTCAAATCAAATATATTTAATCCTCAATATAACCTCCAATAAATTAAAATGAATTATATAAATTCGCATGTAAGACCTATTGTCACAAAATCTCAATTTTCCAACCAAATACTAATTTTAAGTTCCTCAAACCAACCATTTAGATAAAAAAATCATATCCATTATTATTCTAACACAATTATGACCATTATAAGCTAAATAATATATTGGAAGTTATAACTGTTAGTGAATAGGTGTTCTAGAGACAATCTGTTTTGACAAAGGAACACATTTTTCTATTTAATATTTTATGATTTATATATTTGAGCACGTTTTATCTTTAACATATTTATGTCTCGCCTTTATATTAAGGTCAATATGTGTTTAAAGATAAAAACCTTAGGAATAGAACAGGTGTTCACTCGAGGATCTATGATAGATATCATGATCATAGGGACTCAAGGACACTGCATGTCTATTGCCTAAAACTAGTTCCTAGTATTGAATCACCAAGAAAGGGCATTGGTGATTTCAATAAGACTAGTACGACATCATCTACTTGTATAGAGATATAAGGTAGTGACCTCATGGAATACATGCATGGTGATACCTTAGCTGATGTCGTTGGTGGATCAGTTAGAGAACATATAGCATTGAACTGACCTACCAAGAGATGCCACAAAGATTCATTATAGAAAGTATTATTGGATATGTAAAGTCTCTCAACGTTTTGTAGTGCGGATCATCCTAGACTTGAGGATGTCACCGAGCACTATGTCCTAGGGTTACACTTTGACAATACAACTCTATTCGCCTAAGAATGGGGAGAAATATATACTCTTGGGTATGACTCGAATACATGAGTGTAGATGGCCATGTCGAAAGGACTACAGGACTAGTAGGGCTTAGATGACTTCTAGTTGATTCGGGAATTTGTGCACAGTAAGCGATCATGAAGAGTCATGATCCATCTTAGAGTCAATAGAAAAAGATTCCTAGTTCCATGGAAATCTATATTTAGTCAACCACGAGAGATGATACTCTATCTTTGCTCTCGACTAAATGTGAATAACGTTGTGAGGGATGATGTCAGCATGGTATCCAAATTAGAAAGGTAGATCACTTGATCAACCCAATTAGTTCTGTGGCTACAAAGCATTGCTAGTGTCTTATGTGGTCATCGGATATATTGGGCCCATTAAAGGAGTTTAATTGGCCCAAGGTTATTTATGTCAGTGACTAATTGGGCCTAATAGGTCACACACAAAGGTTATTCCTGATTGCTTAAAATTAGCAAGATTGGGCCAATAATTGTTATTGGGCTTTCTCAAGAGAATAGGTGTATTTGGGTTGGAATGAGACTCTAAGCCCAATATACAAAAATGGCGCCATATATGGTTCTTTAGTAGGAAATTAGTTTCTCCACTAATAGGCCAAAATATGTTAGAAGACCAAACAAGGTCTTAGGCCAATGTAAATTTGGAATTTGAATTTTGATTTTGAAATTTAAATTTGAATTTTGAATTCAAGGGAATAGGCTATAAAGATAATTTTGAATTATCGAATATGTGTGTGTGTACACACATAGATATATATAATTTTTAATTCAACAAATAACTCAAGATATGGATTTAATCTATTATCTTGATTATTTAGATAATGCCAAATAATGGGTCTTTAATCTTTAACCCTAATTAGGGTGTTGGCCAAAAATTACACAAGATAATTTTAGTCTTGCAATTTTCAACCAACCCAGTGAAACCCTAAGGTGTTGCCCGAAAATTAAAGAGCTCTCTTGAGCCCTAGACAATTCGGCCCAGTACCAAGAAACGAAGGAAGAGGCATCTTCCAAGAGTGATCTAATCTCATTCATTTTATCCTCAACCTAATCTCAAGAAACCTTACCTTCTTGCAGAAAAAGAAAACCCAAGAACATTGAGTCCTCAACCTTGCCATTGCCTACAAGTGTCCAAGGAAAGAGAGGAATCAAAGAGAAGGAGCTCTCAAGGTAATCAGGAGATAGCCACGTGGATCTGCATTAGAAGGCGTCATACACTTTGAGGTCTTCGAGTAATCTAAGGTAATCCTACAACCCATGTGTATTTTAATGAGTAGATCCTGAAAGTACCCATGAGTATTTTCTTTATCGTTTAATTTGGGATAACTGTAAAACCCTAAAAATCTCAGTTGATAATGCCTAGTAAAAATAGGTGAATATGAGGTCTCAAACACCTTGTATTGAATTTATCTTGTTATTAGGGTAATTTCTCCTGAAATTAGATAATGTGCAATTAGGTCCCTAAGACGTTTGAAAGTTTGCAAACAGGTCCCTAAACGCATTTACGGGTTATAAAATACCCTGTGAAAATTATAAAGAGGCAAGTAAATATTTATTTGAAATAGGGAAGAATATTGTCCCTAATTTAGGTAATTTATTAAATTATTACTTTGGAAAAATAAAGGGGGAAAAGTTAAAAAGTATTATAATGACCAAAATGCCCCCGTGAATTTTAATATAATGCATGTGACATAAAATACTAATGTCTGTGCAAAATTTGTGAGGTAATGAGTTATTCTAATTAAGAAAATTATCAAAAATTAGTGGGTAATTAGTTAAATAATTACTGGCTAATTATTTGAGCTTAAACAAAGGAAAATCCAAAGATAATTATGTAAAACCCTATAGTTAGTGGTTTATGGCTAAAATTAGTATAAAATATATTTTCTAATTAATTGGAAAATATGAAGAAAAATTGGTGAGAATAGGTATTTTTAAGCCTAAAAACAAGTATGGACCAATAGGAAACTTTGTGGAAAAATTATGAAAAATAATTAAATAATATATATTATTAATTAAATAATTAAATAAAAAACGAAAAAAAAGGCAGAATTGTTGACCGAAAATATGGACTCAAAATTGGGATAAGATTTTCAACAAAATATCATGATATTTCTATGTAAGTTGCAAATTTAATATTAATAAAAAGGGAATATTCTATGGAATATTCTGTAAAAAGAAAATAGGATAAATGACCACTGATAGGAATTAAATCCTATCTAGAAAACCATGAATAAGGTTTCTAATGTCAAAGTATTTTATAGACAAGTGAATTTTTATCTCGGAGTGAGCTGTCTCTGAAGTCATTTCCGAAACCGATAGAGCGATTAGGGAATAAGACGAAAAGGACAAGGGAGCAGTTGAGGAAATGAAAACCTATAGAAAAAAATCCTAACTTAATATCTGGGAATAAGTTGATAAACAACTGGACGTTTTATGAATCAGTGAATTTTTGTCCAGAAGATGATGATTCCGGAAGTTATTTCCGTAACCGACGCGTTTTTCCGTAAATCTTCGGCAGGACCGGAGAAGACCTGAAAGGGATCAAAAATTTAGTTAACCCAGACATTTCTAATGAGTAGGAAAATAACTTCAAAGTTGTGATTCCGGATTTTTGAGATTTTACAAGATTACGCGATTCGAACACCGACCGGGGACTTTATCGGTAGAAACCTTCTGGAAGCAATGCAAGGTGGCACAAAATGATTGCATTTTTTACCTTTGGGGAGGGGGGCTGGTCGGCCAAAGTGGATGCTTGGTGGAGAAAGGATTTCAAAAATTGCATGGCTAATATTGAAGAAGGAGGAGTTGGAAAATGACCGTTATGCCCTCACAATTTCTCTATAAATAGGCACCATCCCCTTTGATTTTTTCACACCATTCTCTCTTGAGAATTTTGAAACATAGAGAGAGTTTAGAGAGAAGGAGGAGTCCGGGGAAATTTGTAGCGAAGCTCTGGGTAAGTTTTTCGGTACCGAGTCTTAAGTTCTATTTTTCGATTCGGTAGTTATAGTAGAAATGTTGTTTTGATCTTTAATCTTCCAAGTGTGATTAGATATCATGTTTTAGGGGTAATTAAGTTATTAATTTTGAAAATATATGTTGAGGAGGAGTTATGGCAAAATTTTGGAAGATTAGAGTCAAAGTAACGAAGTGCTGGCGAAATTCCGCCGATTAGGGGGTCAAGGGTAAAATGGTCATTTTGACTAAAAATGTCTGTCTGATAAGGTTCTGATCTACTGTCGTACCGTATTCAGCTAGAAATACCGACGACCGTCAACGAAGGTATGTTCGCGTACTGTAACACTAATCTGATGGATATAGTATGCGTGTATGTGATGTGTGTGTGGTATGATGTGAGTATGGTTTGGAATGCATATTATGTTAGAAAATAACTGTATGCATGCTGGGAGCGATATATCTGTAAGGCTGGGAGCGATACATCTGTAATGCTGGGACTAATCTGATGGATATAGTATGCGTGTATGTGATGTGTGTGTGGTATGATGTGAGTATGGTTTGGAATGCATATTATGTTAGAAAATAACTGTATGCATGCTGGGAGCGATATATCTGTAAGGCTGGGAGCGATACATCTGTAATGCTGGGAGCGATACATCTGTAATGCTGGGAGTGATATATCTGCATGCTGGGAGCGATACATGTGCATTGGTTGGATGTGATTTATATGTTGTGTTAATGTTGTTCTGTAACCCATATGTGTGTATGTATACATGAGGTTAACCGTTACCTGAGATCCGGTGCGGATCTCAGCTCTTAACATAGCATCAGGGTCGGAAGGACCGAGGACCGAGGAGAGAGGAAAGCAGCAGGTTCGAGGATCCGGCTGAAGACTTTCTGTTGTTACTCTTTACTTTTGAAAACTCTCGGTCACTGTACCGCTTCTGTAATTAGCCAGTGGGCATTTTGATTATAAATATCAGTTACACTCTTGCTCCGATGCTCTACTCTGATGAAAAAATTTTATACTGCTTTTGAAAAACGGGATGTTACAATAACTCATGAAAACCCGTAAAGTTACGAGATCCATAATGATTAATATATCTAAAAACATCATTGAAATCATTACCCATGAGTATTGTAAGTAATTATGGGTTATATCTCATGAGTACCGTAAAAGTTATGGGTTCTCAATAGCGCCCATAAAGAGTCACAGGTTTGATAGTGATTATAAGTTTTTGATATTTAGTTCTATAAGCACCCATAAAGATTTACGAGTTTGCATATATTATTTTTTTCTTAAATAATTAAGATTTTAAGTAATTCATGGATACCATAAAAAGTTACGAATTCTCATGAATATCATAAAAGGTTACGGTTATAAATTTCACTGCAATTCATGAAGAACAAAATTTTTTGTTTTTCCACCTCATGAGTTTACGCTTACACGTTAGGCAACACCCAATTTAACCAACAATAACTATTTATTTTATTAACTCTTCTTGAAGATCTCACATAGTGGGGTAAAATTTATCATTTGCTTCCTTCATTTCCTCAGCATCTTTGTCCACTATCCAACAATTATCTAGACTCTAGTGCACACCTTTTCTAAGAAAGATAAACCCAAAGGTTCTAACTCAACTTCAATTTCTCTTTATCTAATAACCTTTTTCACATCCAATTCATATCATTCACATCCTGAAGGTACAAGGAGTACTTGGCAACTCCAAACATCTGGCTATGAACTCCCATTTGTTCAAGTTTTCTTGCTCATGTATAAGAAATTCATCTTCCTTTTTATTAGACATCAACACAATAGGATAATAATGACCAGAGATTTTTCCTTATATTATTTCCATATTACCACACTTCAATTACTAGGTTGTGTCATTTGCCTTACCACCTCTTGTCTGCTTTCACAAGCAATACAATAACAATTTGCACTTTTTGATAAGCAATACAACTAACTATATAAAAAATTTCCCTTAATCTCTACATTTATTTCACAAATATTTTTCTACTCATTGAGAACTTTATAAAAGTACAAATTTTGTTTCGGAGCAAAACAAGTTTGAAGATTAGGGCTTGGAGCAAGAGTTGATTTTCAACAAATGGGAACCATAGGATGGTAGAAGTGAGTAAATACTTACATTTAATCAGTTTAAAAATTATATATTGTATTATTTGAGGGGTTAAGGAGAAATTTTACACACGATTTTTACCCCCGGGAGCGCCCAGCACCATGAGCTTTTTTCTGGAGCAAAAGTACACATGTGGTTACGTTTTGGGAGCGCCCAGCACCACGGCCGTTAGTTGACCGTTAGTCAACCGTTAAGTTGGATGGAAATGAACAAGAACTCGGGTGAAATTACACTTTTTCCCTTAGTTTTAAATAAAATTACCCTTTTGCCCTAAGTTTTTTTTTTTAAAAAAAAACTAAAAATACCCCCTCCTAAGTGGGCCCCACCACCGGCACCACCACCGCCGACCGGCGGCGGCAGCGGTAGTGGTGGCCGCCGTCGCCAATGCGGCGGCGATGGTGGCGAGTGGCCGCCGGCGGTGGGGTGGCGATGGCGATGGCCGGCATGCCAGCGATGGCCGGCCGCCGGCGGTGGGGCCCACGGGGGAGGGGGTATTTTTTAGTTTTTTTATTTATTTAAAACTAAGGGCAAAAGGGTAATTTTCATTTAAAACTAAGGGGCAAAATGGTAATTTTCATTTAACTCTAAGGGGGAAAATGGTAATTTTCATTTTTTCTTACCATCAGCGTCCACGTCAGCATGTCAGTCCAAATAAGCGCCACGTCAGCGTTCCATCCAACTTAACGGTTGACTAACGGTCAACTAACGGCCGTGGTGCTGGGCGCTCCCAAAACGTAACCACGTGTGTACTTTTGCTCCAGAAAAAAGCTCGTGGTGCTGGGCGCTCCCGGGGGTAAAGCTCGTGTGTAAAATTGCTCCTTAACAACCCTTATTTGAGAGATTTAGAGTTAGGGTTTGAATATTAGGGAAATGTTATGATTGAATATAATATTTTTACCAATTAAATTTGAGTTTAATGGTTGGTTTATATTTATTAGAGGTAGAATTGATGTTTAATAGGTTTAAAATGTTGTTAGAGCTTGTAAAATGGAAAATGTGTATTTTGGGTGAAACCCTAAGTTGGAGAAATTGGAGATTTTGATCTAGTTGAGTAATTATGGGATAATTATTAGTTCAAATGAGATTTTAGGATTTGTAGATGATGTAATTTGATATTGAATTGGAGGTTTATTCAATAAAAGTGATATTTAGAAGTATTAACCACTGAAAGTACAGCTTATATAGAAATTAAATTCACTCAGCTTAAGGATGAGTATCTATTGGGTGTCAGGAAAGATATTGAAGAAGGAAGAGTCATAATTTGAGATTACTGAAGACGAGATATTAAGGTATAAAGGAAGAGTGTGTATATCGGATGATAGAAAATTAAGGAAGTTTATGCTTGAAGAAGCTCATAGGAGAAAATACACTATTCACCCTAGAGCAACCAAGATGTATCATGATCTCAAGCAAAATTGGTGGTGGCGAGGCATCAAAAAAGATGTGACTAAGTTTGTTGCTTGTTGTTTGACTTGTCAGAAAGTCAAAATTGAACACCGGAAGTCTTTGGGATTGTTACACAATTTGGAGATCCCATATTGGAAATTGGATAGCATTTCTATGGATTTCATCATGGGACTTCCTCCAACTACGTCTAGACATAATTACATTTGGGTAATTGTTTGTAGATTGACTAAGTCAACTCATTTTCTGACTATTGTAGTAGAGTACTCTCTTGAAAGACTAGTAAAAATCTATGTGAAGGAGATTATCATATTTCATGAGGTACCAAAGAGCATCATATCAGATCGTGATCCACGGTTTACCTAACAATTTTGGAGAGCATTGTAGGATGCTATAAGAACTTATTTGAGGTTCAACACTGCTTACCATCCCCAAAGTGATGGCAGACTGAGAGGACTATTTAGACTTTCGAAGACATGTTGCAAGCATGCGCAATTGAGCTAGCAGAAAGTTGGGACAATCACCTTCATATAGCAGAGTTTGCATATAACAATAGTTATCACTCAAGCAATGAGATAACACCTTATGAGGCATTATACGAAAGGAAGTGTATATCTCCTATTTGTTAGACACAATTCAATGAGTGAAGTTTACTAGGTCCAAATTTGGTGAACGAAACTACTCAATAGATTAAGGTGATTCAACAAAAACCTTCTCACTACCCAGAGCATACAAAAAAGTTATGTCGATAGGAGAAGGAGACAGTTGGAGTTCATGGTGTGCAAACACGTATTTATGAGAGTCACACCGATTACAGGCATTGGTAGAGCGATTCGAGCGAAGAAGATTAATTTCACTTCATTTCATGGGTCCCTATAAGATTTTAGAGAGATTAGAACCAGTAGCTTACAGAATTCCATTACCTCCACAGTTTGCGAACTTTTATGATGTCTTTCATGTATCACAACTGAAGAAGTACCAACCAGATCCTTCCCATATTATTGAAGTTGAGGAGATATAACTCAAAGATAATATGGCATATAAAGCTAAGCCAAAGCAGATAGTGGATGTGATGGATAAGCAATTAAGAAACAACATCATTAGACTTGTGAAGGTTGTATGGAGATAAATGGTTCCTGGAGATGCTACTTGGAAAGTTGAACAAAATATGCGACAATCCTATCCTTACTTATTTTATTAAGTAGAATTCTTACTTAAATATTTTAGGGACAAAATTCCTATTTAGAAGGGAAGAATTGTAACATCCTAATTTTTTTAGTTCTACAACTAAGTAATATTTTAGAAGAGATTGATTTATGGTAATTAAAATTTACCATGTAATACTCAGTATAAGAGTAAATTTTCTAAAGTGAGAGTTAAAGGAAAATATTGTAAGTTTTATTTTTAGAAAATACCATAACTTGTTAAACATTGAGAAAATTTTATTTGGACTAAATATATAAACTTGGCCCAAT
This sequence comes from Acacia pycnantha, assembly GCA_025563575.1. Taxonomy (NCBI): domain Eukaryota; kingdom Viridiplantae; phylum Streptophyta; class Magnoliopsida; order Fabales; family Fabaceae; genus Acacia; species Acacia pycnantha. The sequence continues at coordinate 5,284,782 of JAMWYP010000030.1, read as the reverse complement.
TATTGATTGTAAAAAAAATATATTAATATTTAATTAACGTGCTACCCACTATTATTGATTAGGGGTAGGGTATGTGCGTTTTAAATTGAGAGATAGGGGAGTGGTACCGCATGCGGTAGTTTGAAAAAAATAATCTGGATCATTGGATCAAAATTTCGACGGTCAGATCCGAGGATGAGGAGAGATAAGTAAAGAAACCGAACCATTGGGGGTATTATTAATACCCCTCTAATCAGGTGTGATTTGTGGAGAGCAAGAAAAGAAATAAGAGAGGGAGAAGAGTGAGTTTTTCACTAGCAATTATCTTTGACACCTTAAAAAAATGAGAATAGTGAGTTAAATCACTTACCTTAGTATACCCAAATGATCTCCATCATTTCTTCTCACTTTGGCCCTCCCACTCTCTTCCTCTCTCTTTTTTCTCACTCTCCACAAACCACACCTGATTATGGGGTATTAATAATACCCCCAACCACTCCCCTATCCCTCAATTTAAAACGCACCTTTGGGGGCAGCACACCCACTATTAAATTAAAATATTAATGTTTTCTTTTATAATTCAACAATTAGTCCAAGTTTATATATTCAGTCCAAATAAAATTTTCTCATTGCTTAACAAGTTATGGTATCTTTTAAAATAAAACTTACAATATTTTCTTGGGTTAAGGAGCAATTTTACACACGAGCTTTACCCCCGGGAGCGCCCAGCACCACGAGCTTTTTTCTGGAGCAAAAGTACACATGTGGTTACGTTTTGGGAGCGCCCAGCACCACGGCCGTTAGTTGACCGTTAGTCAACCGTTAAGTTGGATGGAAATGAACAGTAACTCGGGTGAAATTACACTTTTTCCCTTAGTTTTAAATAAAAATTACCCTTTTGCCCTAAATTTTTTTTTAAAAAAAAAAACTAAAAATACCCCCTCCCCCGGTGGGCCCCACCACCGGGAGTCGACCACCGCCGACCGGCGGCGGTCGCGGTGGTGGTGGCCGCCGCCGGCAATGGCGGCCGGCGATGGTGGCAGGTGGCCGCCGTCGGCATGGGCAGACAGCGATGGTGGCGGTGGCCGCCGGCGGTGGGGTGGCGGTGGCCGGCCGCCGGTGGTGGGGCCCACGGGGAGGGGGTATTTTTAGTTTTTTTTTTATTTAAAACTAAGGGCAAAATGGTAATTTTCATTTAAAACTAAGGGGCAAAATGGTAATTTTCATTTTTTCTTACCATCAGCGTCCACGTCAGCATCCACATCAGCGTCCACGTCAGCATGTCAGTCCAAATAAGCGCCACATCAGCGTTCCATCCAACTTAACGGTTGACTAACGGTCAACTAACGGCCGTGGTGCTGGGCGCTCCCAAAACGTAACCACGTGTGTACTTTTGCTCCAGAAAAAAGCTCGTGGTGCTGGGCGCTCCCGGGGTAAAGCTCGTGTGTAAAATTGCTCCTTAACCCTATTTTCTTTAACTTCCATTTTAGAAAATTTACTCCCATATTGTGTAATTACATGATAAATTTTAATTACCATAAATTAATCTCTCATAAAATATTACATAGTTCTAGAATTAAAAAAATTAGGATATTACACCAAACATTTTGTGTCAAAATATTTTCCATTCATTTCCCTTCAATTAATTCCATGATCCAAATAATAATATCAGAGATTAAAATAAAAACAAAAAATACCCATATGCAAGAAACTCCATAGCCGATGAATTATCGTTTGTGGCCATCTATCGAATTGATTCGGTCCTGCATTAAAATGAGTGCCACTATGAAGGCGTAGTCCACGTTAGGGTAGACCGTCACCATGAAATTTGTTTCCCCTAACACTAACTCCTCAAATGTGTGCTTCTCACGCATCTGCAATATAATTAATTTCCCATCATTAATTCCATGGTTAATACTGCCTCTTTGAGCCTAAATATAGTAAGTCACTTCTAATTGATTTTACTTATAATAATAACAATTAGAATATCTTTATTAACTACATTAAACTCAAGCATCATATTAATTTTTAGGAAAAAAGATAAGAAAATATCACTTGAATTTTTTAAAATCCCAAATTAATAAATTTATACTAAAATGAGTTGTTAATTGTTATACTCGTATAGTTATTATCTATACTCTTGCATGCAACAATACTAATTTGAGATTTTGAGGTAATTGGTATTTTCACTACTACAAAAAGTTCATTTAACAAGATCATGATTTTATTAAATTCTTGCTGGACAAGGAAAAACATGTTAGAAGATTCTATGATGCAGAATTAACCTTGAAAGCTAAAAAAAAAAAGATCTAATGGTGAAATTTTTTTGGGCTTAAGTTGGTACCCGAAAACCCTATCCTCCTTTCCATTAATTAACCTAGCCGCATATGGAGAATGGAAGACTTACGCACGCTGAAGATAGAGTCGCGGGATTGAGAGAAGACGCGGATGATTGATTTATTCATTCTTCCACTCACGGGACCCACGATTATCTCCTGCGCATCAATTGAATTCTCTATTCATCAATTGACTTCAACTCATATATATTTCTCCAGTGGGTGGATGTGTAGGAACCGAGGCAATTCAATTTGATTAATTCTTCTCATTCTTCTCTCATGGCCGTGACTTGACTTGCTGTTGCACACTTGAAGGAGGGAAGTCTATCGAAGCTTAAGCTCTTTTAGGAGGTAACTTGGGAGAAATATGGAGGAAACTAAGGCCTAGGAACCGATGGATAAATTGGTCCGGTCTGAGGGTCAAACCGGTTTGATTTTTTAATTATTTTTAAAATAAAATAAAAATTAATTTTCTTTAGAATTTCATACTAATAACTCTAAAATCTTTTTTTTTTTCACCGGTTTGACCCTGGTTTAGCTCCGGTCTCACCTACTGACCCTTGATACAATACCTTGACCGGTCCTTGCTTACAATATTACATACATTTATTTTTAAAACTTTTAATAACACTCATATATTTTGTTTTTCTTCTGAAAGCAGTCATTTAAAGATTTTAAAAACGGCCTTTTTTTGTAGTAGTAGTGTTTCTTGTATATTTTTTCCTAATTTTTGCTCTCACAACACTATCTTTATATCAAAATGGGCATATACAGAGAACAAAATATTTAATACTCCTTAAAACTAGAGTAAATGATTCATCTGAAGCATGATCGAGAAGACCTTCTAGAGGATGCCTTGTAAATATAAGATGTACTTAATTAATTTGAGTAGATTAAAAAAATTAATTAAATTTTTTTGATGAAAATTTCTTCTGGTTTTACTTAAATACCTTCTTAAATCATTTGCATTGAAACTACCTTTAATGTAATCTCTCTTAATATATGTAATCAATATGAATACTTTTAAAAAAAAAAATTATAAATATGATGGACTAGATGAATTGAGATATCATAGTTAAGACCAAATATAATAACCCCACTAGCTCTTACACCGTGGACATGAGGTATAGTAACGGTTTTATAAATATTTACTGGGAAGAAAAAGAGAGAGATCATTTTTGGGAATATAATAAAAGAGCTTTCATTGTTAGTACCTGGGCAACAATGGTGTTGGATTCGCCAGCATAAACAACACAAGATCGCGCCCACCAGCTTCCTTTGATCTTAAAGTCACAAACTTGTTCTGATGTATTAGAAGCCAAGAACACATTTAATTTGGTCCCAATGAACTGGATCAGAGATGATCGTTTCACAGTAAATATGAGATCCTTTGGGTCGGAACTATCTCCTCTAAAGGCTTGCCACCTATCATGTATTGTCATTATCTGCAACATATCATATCAATTTTTTTACCCCCAGTTTCATTTCTTTCTTTCTTTTTGATATAAATAAACCAAGAATTATGAACAAAGTGACAAACCTTCCTGCGCAGAGTGACGACGGGGTTTTGAGCGGCGTCAAGTATAATACGGCGGTTATGGAAAGATCGAGGAAAAGCTTGAACAGAGAAAACGACGTTGCCGTTTAAGTCGGTGACGATGACTTCATCTGCAAACGGCCTGGCCTTTCTAAAAGTTGCTAGGCCCACCGGATACGGACAACAATACTGTGGCCCCATCACGGCCACCGGCGTAGAGTGAGGAGGAGCCGTTGGGGCGGCAGCGGCGTAGGTGGCAGAAGAGGTATAGGGCTGTGGGTATTCCATGATTGTATTGGCTCAAGTGATCTAAACTCTCGTAAAAACAAGTACCAAGTGTTACGTTGTGGGTATATTCGTGGGGTGATTATTGTGTTGCGGGGACGCTGCAATAAATAGAAGGTGTGTGTAGGGGCGGTCCTAGATAAATATTTAGGGGGTTAAATATATATTCATTCACTAATTAAAAAATAATAATATTTAGAAAGCTAAATGTATACTTATTAACTAATTAAAAAAAATATTTGGTGAAGCCAAATATATAATAAAAATAAGATAACATGCTTTTTTACATTGTATTAATTTTTTTTTTTAAAAAATGAACAATTTTTTTTTTTTGGGGCCATGGCCCCCCATTGTAATAAAGAAGATCCATCCCGTGCGTGTGTTGTGAATTTGTGTTATATTGGAGTTTTGAAGCTAAACGTTATTTTTTACTCCTTAAAAAAAGATTTGGTGTAGAGCGCTCTTTTGGTTAAATTATATGTATATTTTTGTACCTTAAAAGTCATATCATCGTCCAATTAACAAAAAAAAAGTTAAATTGAACAGTCAAACGGTCTGGTATTAATTTGTAATCACACAGTCACTTTTATACCTAAAAAACACTTAGTATTGGATGTTTCTCCAAAAAAAAAAAAACACATATTTTTACCTTTTATTATTATTATTATTATTATTATTTTGCCCAGAATATTTTTATTCATTAACACTTGAAGTTATACGCATCCAGGAAGCAGTGGAGGAAGAAACTGATGATGGATCTGTTAAAGACTTGACTTTGAATATTCAACCATACGCATCGTCCTGCTCTCTTTTGAACCAAGCATTTCTCGAGAAATTTCTTCATTTGTCTTTTCTAATACCTTGAAATTTCTTCACATGTCGATACTTTAGAATATACTCCCACTACTTAATATAAAATATTGGGAAAATTCATTTTAGGTCCCAAGAGACCAAAAAATATCAAAAAAAGTTTTAAAGAAAATTCAGATGTTAGAAAAGTCATGTTAACAGCTCCATCTGTGGGATTAACAACTCTCATCTGTGGAATTAACAATTTCATCTGTAGGATTAACAACTCTTTAGGACTTTTCTGACATCTGAATTTCTGTTAGGACTTTTCTGACATTTTCTTGATCCCTTGGGACCTGAAAAGAATTTTCCCTAAAATATATTTATATAATTTTTTTAGGCTAAGCAAATTATTTGAGTTAGTTAATATGATATGTATTTTCTAAAGCATTCTAATCTTCTTCTTTAATTACCTCTTTAATCCTCTCTCCTCCTAGATTATTATTGAATGAGCATCAATAGGAATAAATTAAAAAAGTATTGTTAATTATGAAAACTAATTATTGTCTTTTATTTAATATCAATATCAACTTCTCAAATATGTCTTATATTAATAACTGAATGAGTAATTTTTGAATTAAAGGGCATGTATAATAAGCCTAAGATTACAAGCGGGATTGATTCCTCCTTACAAGAGAATCATTACGCTATAACTAGGACATTAGCTACTTTAGAATGTAATAACTTCAGTCCTTAGTATATAAATGGTACTGAAAAAAATACTTAATGATCTTAAAAAAAAAAAAAAGGACACACACACAGATAAGAGTATTAACTAGTACACACACACAAATAAAAGTATTAACTAGGACAACACATACACAACTCGTACTAAAAATATATTTTAGGACACACACACAAGTAGTACTAAAAATATATTTTAGGATATTGAAAGTTATTGAAAAAATACTTCATAATCTTAAAAAATTATTTTAGGATCCTTAAAAATTATTTCAAGGTATTGACTGCTACTAAAAAGATACTTGAAGATACTAAATGATACTGAAAAAAATACTTCATGATCTTAAAAAATTATTTTAGAATCTTGAAAAAATATTTCAAACTACTGACTAGTACTAAAAGGATACCGACTACTACTGAAAAATACTTCATGATCTTGAAAAATTATTTTAGGATCTTAAAAAATATTTTGAGTACTAACTGGAACTAAAAATATACTTAAGGATATTTTTCCAAGGTTATAAAGTATTTTTTCAGTATCATTCAGTATCCTAAAATATTTTCTTAGTATAAATCAGCAGCTTGAAATATTTTTAATAAACAAAAACAAAAAGGGCACAACTGCCCACCTTGCGCCAAAATGGCACCGTTTTGGCGGTAAAGGAGGGCCGCGGACGTTTTGGTACTGTTCTGTTGTAGAACATAAGTGTCTAGCCCTAGGTGGGCTGATATATTGATGTAGAATCAAATAGCTCTCTCCCAAGGTATCCATGGATGAGATACCTGAGAGGATCGGTGATCTCCGCGCACACATGAAGGCTTTCACCAAAGGGGGTGGGGTGTGTGCTCTGTGTGGCTGAATCGTAAAGAAGAGAGCTTAGAAGATGTGTACCTTTTAGGTTAACCTACTATATATAGAGGCTACCTTAGGGTTAGAGTTTGGACTTGTTGGGCCTTTTGTGCCTCCAAGCCTAAATGTATTGGATGTCTCCTGTTGGGCCACACTTATGACGAGCGTAATATTTGATTCCATAACAGTTGCCTCCAAGCTCGGTAGGTCAGGTCTCTGAGCTGCCGAGATTAATTGACTGCTTTCCGAGATCCCCTGAATCCGACTTTGCTTTCGTAGCAATTTTCCCAGGCTAATTGTCTGGTTTATATTCCTGTATTTAATGACATGTAAGCAAATCACAATAAATGGAAAATACTTACTGTTTGTGCAAATCGTTCAACATGCTCATTTCGGATACTTGTCCGAGCTTGCATTAAACTTTCTGGCTTACATCAATGCCAGTTATTGATAACACGTTTTTCCACTTAACAAATCGTTGTCCACTCTGTTGCCCCCCAGCCTGGTAGTTCAGGTTCCTGAGCTGCCAGGATGTGTTATTTTCCAACCCGGGCCAGTGTTCGTCATTGTTGGGATTCCGTGCGTGTTGACCCGAGATTCCGGGTTTATATACTTTGAATCGAGACTCCAGGTTTATAAACTGTAACCCCGAGATTCCGGGTTAACATACTTTAAATCGAGACTTCTGGTTTGGATACTTTAACTCCGAGATCTCGGATTTATATATTCTAACACCGAGATTCCGGTTTAGATACTTGAACTCCGAGATTCCGGGTTATTTATTCTAACACCGAGATTTCGAGTGTATTTACTTTAACTCCGAGATTCCGGTTTATTTACTTGAACACCGAGATTCCGGGTTTGTAAACTGTAACCCCGAGATTCCGGGTTAACATACTTTAAACCGAGACTTCTGGTTTGGATACTTTAACTCCGAGATCGCGGATTTATATATTCTAACACCGAGATTCCGGTTTAGATACTTTAACTCTGAGATTCCGAGTTATTTATTCTAACATCGAGATTTCGAGTGTATTTACTTTAACACCGAGATTCCGGGTTTATAAACTGCAACCGTTAACATGCTCTATCACCGGGATTCCGGATTGTTCTTCCTAACACCGAGATTTCGGTTTTACATAGACTGTAACACCGAGATTCCGGATGCTTGTGGAATTTGCACTAACCTCGGTTGTTGTTACCATGCTTTTCCACTAACAACTCGTAATCCACTCTGTTGCCCCCCAGCCTGGTAGTTCAGGCCTCTGAGCTGCCAGGATGTACGTTTTAACCGTTATTTCTGCGGAGCCTGGATTTCAACCAGATTCAGTGAAGTCGGGGTCCGCCTTCATCCCTTTTGTAAGGACGGACTCCACAATCTATCCGGGATCCAATTAAGGAGCGCGGATTTAATAGTATAAAACAAACTTTGACATGATTCATGAAAGAGGGTTTGTGCACCTCGGATTCACGCATGTTTAAATTGGACATGATTTTCGAAGACGGGTTTGTTTACCCTGAATTCATACACGTTTTCCTTCGAGATGATTTTTGGAAACGGGTTTATGTACCTCAGATTCCTACATGTTTGGCTTTGTCATGATTTTCGAAAACGAGTTTCTTTACTCAGAATTCATACATGTTTGGACTGGACATGATTTTCAGAAACGAGTTTATGTACCTCAGATTCCTACATGTTTTTCCTTCGACATGATTTTCGGAACCGGGTTTATGTACCTCGGATTCCTACATGTTTTACTTGTACATGATTTTCGAAAACGGGTTTCTTTACCCTGAATTCTACATGTTTAATTTGAACATGATTTTCGGAACCGGGTTTATGTACCTCGGATTCCTACATGTTTAACTTGAACATGATTTTCGAAAACGAGTTTCTTTACTCAGAATTCATACATGTTTAGATTGGACATGATTTTCGAAAATGAGTTTCTTTACTCTGAATTCATACATGCTTAACTTGAACATGATTTTAGAAGACGGTTTCATTACCATGCCTTCTACATGTTTAACTTGAACATGATTTTGGAAGACGGTTTCATTACCTTGCCTTCTACATGTTAACTTGGATATGATTTTCGAAAACGAGTTTCTTTACTCAGAGTTCATACATGTTTATAGATTGGGCGGCATTGTCGTCCTCACACACGGATCCCTAATTTAAACTAGATTCAGTTTAACCGGGTCCGCCTTCTTTTATTTTAGGAGTTGGGTTCCTTTTTGCCTCAGTTTTGCCGGGTTCCAAATGGAACACAGATTTAACTGTCTCAAGACAACCATGACCATTTCACTTGATATATATGGCAAGGAGATGTTCCTACAGTATTTCAGGGATTTTGGACACTTATAGCATTATCATTTATATCTGGATGCTCCTAAGTAAACTTGCAATTTTTTCCCAAGCAATACAATTTCCATTGACTTTAATCACGCAGTCCTTTTCTCCCACAAATATAAAGTCGCCACTTGGTGAGTTTTAGGCTAAATCACCCATTTTGAAGCATAAATGCTTTAGATAACTCCCAATGGAATCTTTGCAGGCATAATTTTGTGGCAATTCCACAATTTTGTGGCAATAAAATGCCGCTCAACATAGTAGCCTCTAGAAATGAAGGAACTACCAACATACGGCTTTCCCTTATTTGATGCGTCATTTCCACCAAAAAGCAGCACATCCCTCATTTGATTGTTGGAAGGGATTTATTAGCAGTATCTAACTTCCGGTAGCAGCAAAGCATTGATTCAAATCCATTAAAAATTGTAGGTGTGTCTAATAGGCACCTTGATAAAAGACAAAATTGTTGACAAGTTCCTTAAAGCAATCCGTGTCGAACCACCATAGTGAAGGAAGTTTTCAAATGACATATCAATATCATTAGGATTGAGAATTCCTTGCTGCAGATAGTTGTTGAATGCTTGCTGCTCGATGAAAATTAACCCATCTTGAGGATCAATATGCTTGAAACAAAAGCCAACAAGCTTACACAACCAAGTCCTTAACTTATGAGTGACCCCTGTCAACCTCCTAACATCCACTCTCTATGAATGAGAATTTGGTTGAAAGCTGCGTGCTGCTATTTCTGCTTCTAAAGTCCAGCTAGAAAACCAATAAAATGATTCACATAGCAATGACAAAAACGTACCTGAGGCTGCTTCTTATACAGTGATTTCTAGATGCTTTTAAATCCGGTACACTTCTTAAATCATCATTGTTATAAGCTTTCAGTCTTTGTTTCAAAAGAGATCTTAACCAAACTTTTGATGATGAGATCATAGTACCGGTAACATATAGATATCTGCAACCTTTTCTCCATGACGGGATCAGTCAATAAAAACAACCTTTTCACCTTCTGATCGTAGATTAAAACAATTCCAAAAAGCATGGAACAGATGACAGAAACAATTATATATGTTCAAACAGTGTTTCTATTCTTTCCTTCTTGCCACACCGAAATTTAGAAACAGCCCATATTTACCTTAGAATTCAAGTCGGTAATTAAGAGACATATACTTTGGATCGTAACACATGCTTACCTCATATGGAAGCTTCCAAATCTGCAGAAATTGCTCCTATTTGCACCGTGGAAAGTGTCACCATCTCCTTCACATTTTCCCATGCTCTAGAAAATGTTAATTTGACAACAAGAATAGACAAGCAATAAAATGTGTGGGATATTGGTAATGACAATATCTTATTCCATTATTTAATCACACATTTTTAATGCCTTTTTATTAACAAAGTAAATTCTTACATCTTTATATTCTTGTCATGAATTTACTTAATTTTTTTTCACTTTTACATTTAAAAAAAAAATTATTTTAAGACATACAAAATCTAAAATAAACATAACCATTGTCATTTTTTTAAAATATTTTTTTATTTTGAAATCATTCATTGAAAATTTTAAATCTGAATAGTTAAAACTGCATTTAAATGATGTATGTAGACTAGTTGAAAATTTTAAATTTGAACTACCAAATTTGCATTTGAATGGCAAAACACACACACACCATTGTGTTTATCATTGATGAGCGCCAAAACTAGTGCCACATGGTCATTTAACACACTCTCTTACTATCTTTTTCCCATACACTTTCTCTCATATTTTTTTCTTATTTATTCTCTTTCTCAAAAAAAAAATTACTTACATATTTATTGTGTTTAACTACTTTCTTGATGAACCAAAAAAAAAAGAAGAAGAAGTTAAATCAGGCTTATTTCTAAGGAAGGACGGAGTAATTTATCTATTTTCTCTTGTATTCCCTATCCCCTCATTAATAATGGTATTTTAATAAAAATGTTACAATTTTGACATGTTTATTATTTTTAATCAAGGTTTTAAACCGCGGGATTTGATTAAATGTTGATTTAAAAAGGAACAGAGGCAGTATTTTGGAATGGTATAGGATGCATTAAGAAAGAAACTAGATTATTTCATTTTCATGTCAACAAAGAGCCGACACCATCAGTGCTAAAAAAAATTACTCTTTTTAATCCATTTCGTTGTCAAATGCATGGTTTGTGAAATCGGACCGGACCGGCCAACCGGCCGTGAAACCGGTCCAGTTTGGTGCAAAACCGGTCTGACCCGGGTTGACCCGGTGAAACCGGTGTAAACCGGCCGGGTTACAAGGTCAACCCGGTTCCAGTATTTTTTTTTTATTTTTAAAGGCAATCTGATTTGAATATCTGAATATGTCACAAGTATTGAAGTATATGATTATTTTACTACTGATCTAAAGTATTAAAATGATATATAGCACTCCCTCTGGTCCTTATTATAAGACATCAACTAACAAATTTCACAAACCAATAAAAATAGTCAAAGTCAATAAAGTTGCCCTACACTTTAAGTAACTTCCAATTTTTTTATACCTCACCGGTCTAGCCCGGGTTGACTCCGGGCTGACTCCGGTCTGACCCACTAACCCTTAACCCAGTACCCCGACCGGTTCAATCACCGGTCCGGGTTTCAGAACCTTGGTCAAATGTCAATGAAGATGGTTATTTGTTATTATTAAATAGCTGGCAATGTAATCAATTTGAGGGGCGAAAAAGGAAAAGAAAAAAGAGGGAGAGGGGTAAAGCAGTAAAAAGAGGAGACGGGGTGGGGCAGAAACGTCATCGTTTAATGATGATGACGGAAGAGCCATACTCAGAAAGCGCAATCTCACTTTTCTGGAAGGATTATAATTATATGCATTTGGTGTTTGATGTAGTAAGAGAGCTTTGTCCTTTCTAAAACAAAATCTCTAATGAGACCTAATGCACACGCAGCCAAATTTGCTGATTCTAAATTCTTAATTGGAAAAATTCATCTCAGGGCCATATTGACAAAAAAAAATGTTAAAAAAGACTCAAGAAAAAGTCATATGTTAAAAAAGGTCCTATGACATTTTCTGGTATTATTTCATAAAACGTTAACAACTAAATCAGTCTCATTAACAACTAAATCAATATCTGTTAACTATATCAGTCTCATTAACAATTAACATTTTATAAAATAATATCAGAAAAGGCCTCAAGACGTTTTTTGACATGCGACTTTTTTTAGGCATTTTTTGACTTTTTTTTGCCAATATAGGTTTTGAGTTAGATTTTCCCTACTTAATTTTCAATTTAATGAACCAATTCTTCATTCTAACTAACTAATTCATGTACAGTTATTTCTCAGACTCACGTACGAGGAGGCTACGGTCTAAATGCACCATTTGTGTATACGTCGACATATTTGCAGAGGTTCATGGACGAGGTTTCTTGTCTAGATCGGATTGAGAAAACTGTGCATCTGAGATTCAAAAGTTCAAATTTCATACTACCATTCAAAATAAAGTTTCAAAACATAGCCTCCTTTTGCTAAGACGAAAGCCAAGGTCTGCCAAACTCTAGAACCAGAATATAACTCAGAGAGAAATATACAAACGATATTTCAGATTGTATTGATTTGATTACCACATTACATTATATAGAGGTGCTGAGTATCTGTCAATTATAGAAGAGGGGTACAAAGGTAAAACTGTAATACAGATACACGTGGTTTCCATAACAGAATACAGCTAGAGTACTAACAAACTGAGACACGTGGATTATTCTTCAGCTAACTCCTAATCTCAATTATACTAACATTCCCACCGCTGAGGTTAATCCCTATCTTCTCCATTGTGGACCTCCTCTTGAGACACAGTGTTCAGCTTGGCTCTACAATATGCGAACATTGCATAGACCTGTGGTTTCGTCAATATATCAGCAACCTGGTAGCTAGATGGAACATAACCAACAAATACAATTCCAGCTGCAATTTCTCGAATGAAGTGAACATCTAGCTCAACATGCTTGGTCTTGGAGTGTAAAACCAGGTTGGATGCTAAGGCTACTGTACCTGTATTATCACACCAAATACAAGGTGTTTGGACAATTTTGATATCCATTTCTTTCAGAAGGGACAGAACCCACATTAACTCTGTAATACAGTCTGCTACACTTCGATACTCTGCCTCAGTTGCTGATCTGGACACCACCTGCTGCTTCCTAGAGACCCACAAGATAGGATTTGACCCAAGGAAGATGCAATAGCCGCTAGTGGATCTTTTATTTTTCGGATCAATTAGAACTTCTTCTAGCTGTTTGTTTTTCTTTGGAGTAACACCTCCCCAATCAGAATCTGAATAAGATTGAAGGCAAAATTGCTGAACTGGTTTAAGAAGTAAACCATGGGTGCTGGTGCCACCTAGATAACGAAGTAGCCGTTGAACACAATCCCATTGCTTCACAGTAGGTTGATGTAGGAATTGGCTTAGTTTATTAACAGTAAAGGCTATGTCTGACCGGGTATAGCATAGGTATTGAAGGGAACCAACAACACTACGGTATAGGTGAGGATCAGCAAAAGGTAAACTGTCATTGGCAAAGAGTTGGACATTTACAGCCATAGGAGAGCCGCAGGTATGAGCTCCAAGCATTTTTGTTTTAGCAAGGAGGTTGTGGATATACTTTTTCTGAGTTAGATGAATGCCCTTAGAGGATCTATGAAACTCTATCCCCAAGAAAAAGGACAGTTCACCAAGATCTTTTAAAGAAAAAGTTGAACTCATCTCAGAAATGAGTTGCTGGACCATGTCTTCATTGGAACCCGTAATGACCAAATCGTTCACATATACAAGCAAATATACAATATCATGATTATCTTGCTTAATGAACATACACGAATCAGCTTTGGAGGATGTGAAACCAAGAGTGTTGAGATAAGTGCTCAACTTGACAAACCAAGCTCTAGGAGCTTGTTTTAATCCATAGAGTGCCTTTTTGAGATTACACACTAGTACTAGTGGATTACCATGGGGATCATTTTGCACAAACCCAGGGGGCTGCTCCATAAAAACTTCTTCTGCTAAATCACCATTGAGAAAGGCATTATTGAAGTCCACTTGGTGTACCTTCCATGCTTTTGTGACAGCTAATGTGAGGAGAGTCCGAATTGTAGGAGGTTTAACAACAGGACTAAAAGTGTCACGATAATCAGCACCTGCTTCTTGGGAGTAGCCTTTAGCTACTAATCTGCCTTTATATCGTGCAATGGAGCCATCTGCATGAGTTTTCAGTTTACACAACCATTTGCAGCCAATAACTTTACGGTCTATAGGCATAGGAACAAGTGTCCAAGTGTGAAACAGCTGTAGAGCATCATACTCCTCCTGAATTGCTTTAGTCCAGTTAGGATCAGTCAAGGCTTCATCAATAGTATGAGGGACATGCACATCCTCAGATACAGAAAAGATTTTGGGTTTAAACACACCTGCTTTGCTTCTAGTGACCATAGAGTGTGTTTGAAAATGGAGAAAAGGCAGCAGGTGGAGGGGTAGGCTGTAATGAGAGTGGTGAAGTGACTTGACCCGAGGGGGATGGGGGGGAAACAGGATCTGAGGAGGGGGGCTAAAGTGATAGTAGTGGAGTTGGTGTAGAGGTAGAGGAAGATGTAGAGATGGGAGAAGGCCGAGGTGGTGTAAAAGTAGGACTAGATGAGGCTGATCTGGATGAAATGTGTCTGATGTTAAATTGGGATTGAGCTGGAAAACTAGACTCAGAGAATTGAACATGGCGGGTAATATATACTCGACCAGTAGTTCTGTCAAGGCACTTATAACCTTTATGGATGGAGCTATAACCCAGAAATAAGCAGGAGCTAGACCGAAAGGCAAGTTTGTGACTGTGATAAGGTCTTAGGAAAGGAAAGCACTCACATCCAAATACTCTTAACAAGGAATAATCTGGTTTGTGGCCAAATAGTACCTCATAAGGAGAGGAACCATGGAGAACGGGTGTAGGCAGGCGATTTAACAAGAAGGTGGCTGAAAGGAAAGCATCTCCCCAGTAAAATAGTGGAAGTGAAGTAGTAGCTAGCAAGGTTAACCCGGTCTCTACAATGGATCTGTGTCTTCTCTCAACTAGCCCATTTTGTTCAGATGTATATGGGCAAGTAAACCTGTGTTGGATGCCACAACAATTGAGAAATGAGGTAAACGCCAAGAACTCCCCTCCATTATCACTTTGCACTTGTTTAATCTTTGTATCAAAACGATTTTCAACTAGAGTCTTAAACTCTTTGAACTTAGAAAGTGCCTCAGATTTTTTATGTATTAGTTGAATCCAGGTAAACCTACTGTATGCATCTACAAATGCAATATAGTAAACAAAACCATTTGAGGCAAAGGGGGCTGGACCCCATAAATCCATGCAAACAAGTTCAAGTGGCTTATTGTATATAGTTGAAGAAGGAGCAAAAGGTAGTCTATGGCTTTTGCCATAGCCGCCAGATTCGCTGACAGAGCTCGCCGTCGCCGTCGTCATACACTCCAATTCCTTCAGGCCATACGATAGGCAGCCTAAGCAATGGGCTCTAATGCCCTGAAAGAATACCTAAAAAGGTATGAAAGTAACCTAGAAGAAGGAACGATCGCAAAGAAAAAAAAGAAGCAAAAGAAGAAGAAACCTCAAACACAAGCAACTGGATTGGTTGTGGTGGATGAAGATCCCGTATGGCAGAAACCAGTAAATCTTGAAGAAGAAAATAGTGACAACTCATCAGATGCGGAGAATCCAGTAGTAGATGAAGACATTGAAGTTAAGCGTATGAGGAGGCTTGAACAGCTGAGAGCCAGGCGTCCTTATCATGCTATATCCGAGGATGGAAGTGGTTGGGTTTCACTTTCTAGTGAGCATGCCATTTCTGATAACATCAATAATGACATGTCTCCACCTCGTAAAGGGAAGATTCGGAATGACACTCCTTCACCTGAACCTGAATTGAATCCATTGACTTCTAATGTAGAAGATACTGATTTATCACCTCCTCGTCAACATTCAAGACGCTATGACACCCCATCACCTGAACATGCCCCACAACTTGCACATTCCAAGGACAGGGATTCTGATTTATCTTCCACTCGTAAACAGAGGGCTCAGAGTGTTTCTCTTTCAGCAGCTCGTAAGTTTAGGCAGTCAGATTCTAAAATTGAAGATACTGATCTATCACCTCCTCGGCAACGACGCAAAGAAGATCATAGGAAAAGGGACATGGAGACTGCTGAATTGCATGACATCTCACCACCTCGACAAGGTTATCATGATTCATTGGAGTTGGACCTTTCGCCCCCAAGGAAAAGAAGGAATGATATTGAAAGGCGGGGTCTATCTGATCGTTCTCCTGGGCATTCTAATAGTCCTCCTGCAAAAGTTGTTTCACATCCATCTTTGTCTCCTGATCTTTCTCCACCAAGAAAAAAACAAAAGGGAGTAGATCTTCCAACTTCTATGAAGAATCAGAAAACTGGCTTAATTTCTGGTTTGGAAATTAGGGAAGAAATTGACAATAAGAAGAAAGATGATTGGCTGAGATTTAAACATATGGATCCAACCATCAGTGGGCGTGGGGCTGAGCCTGTGTATCGTGATAAAATAAAAGGAGAACGCATTTCAAAGGAGGAATACTTGAAGTCAAAACAAAAAATTGTAGAAAAGCCAAAGGAGAAGGAAATAGAATGGGGCAAGGGCTTAGCTCAAAAACGGGAAGCTGAGGCTAGGCTGAAGGAACTAGAACTTGAAAAGGACAGGCCATTTGCACGTACGAGAGACGATGCGGATCTTGACTCAATGCTGAAGGACAGAGTACGATGGGGCGATCCTATGGCGCATTTGGTGAAGAAGAAATATCCGGCGCCTGTTATTCCAAACTTGGGGGATGGTGAAAAAATGAAGGAATCAGGTTTTATAGTTCCTCAGGACATTCCAGATCACAGCTGGTTGAAAAGAGGTTTGGCTGCTGCACCTAATCGGTATGGGATAAGGCCAGGCCGACACTGGGATGGGGTACAAAGGTAAAACTGTAATACACAGATACACGTGGTTTCCATAACAGAATACAGCTAGAGTACTAACAAACTGAGACACGTGGATTATGTTGGAATTTAATATTGTAACCGTCCATATTAATGTTCCAATTAATTCTATTTATGTCCCACATTATTACCGGTTTTGTAACCGTCCATTAATACCGTAACGGCCTAATTAATACGCAATAAGTGCGTATTGAATTCGTTTCCTTTTTAGCTCGCGATGGTCGAGGAAGCGAAGGTGTGGAATTTGTCTCGGTCCCCGAACTGCTCGATTTTGAGGAAGCACACCATCTGCGGTTTCGAGAGAGAAGGATCGAAGGACCGTGACTCGGAGTCCTTCTCGCTTGCCGGCTTGGATTCGTTCTGTTTGGAGACTCGGAGTTTGTCCCTGTTTGCTTCGGAGACAAATCAATGGCGGGAGGTATTTGTGATCTCTTACTTCAGTTTTCCGCATTGATCTATATGTTAATCTGTGTTTAACATGTTTAGATCGTTAAGTAATCTAACATTTGGTATCAGAGCCATGATTCCTTTGCCTTGATTTTTGTTCGATGAAATTGTATGCATATTTTAAAATCTGGGTTTTTGCTTTTCTGGATTTTTGATCTGTATATATGTTTATTTCATCAAGAAATCAGATGTATGGCTTTTCGAATAAACATATGGGTTTTTCAGATATATGTATGTTTGTTTCTCATATGCTCATAATGTTTATTCATGGATGATTTTGGAGAGCCTTACGAAACCATTTATCAGATATTTCTTTTGGGTTTTGTGTTTGCTTCTTTAAATCGGTTTTTCTGTGATTTTTACGGTAAAAAACGACTTTTCCTGATCATTTTGTGCGCCTGAAATTTCTGGGAATTTTTCGGGTTGATGTGTCGGGTCCTGAACCGGATAAGGAAGATGATCTACAGTGTTTTTTTTTTATTTTTTATTTATGATTTGAAAAGAAAAAAAAAACGCTGGAATGGTCCTGGGAGGATTCGAATAGCGGACCATGCGTGTTGAGTGCCTGGGTGCTGCCAGTATGTCACGCCTTCATATTTGGTTAAATATGAATTGTTAATAAATATACCTGATTTATTATTCGGTTAGAAAATTTTGTAAATGTCATAATTGGGCTTCGAACCTAAGATCTGTGGGTGCGTGGTTACGCACACATATATGGCAGGAGATGAATCATTATTGATTTAAATGATTTATTAATTGATAAGCAAAATTTTCAGAATGTCATAAGTGATATTCAAGGCAATGCCCTTCCAGATTAATATCTTAATTTGGAATCTTAAACCACTGGGCCAATTGTTCAAATGTGGAGAGCAATTATTCTGGGCATTTAAATCTTTTATTTCCTTCTAGGAAAATTTCTTAATGGGGAATATATTTTCTTGGCAATCTGTTTTATGTGGAATATATTTTCTTATATCAAGCTGAATTGTTTAAATTGAGAAAAGTTAATTTTGGCAACTTTTACAATTGTTCTGAGTTATTTAATTGTCTAAATATTTCAGAAAATTACCTTTAGACAATTAAATATCTTTTTCAAATTGTTGAATCCAACTTTGAGTTGAATTTTGTCAAAATTAATTCTTTAAACAATATTATGGATACATAAAACAGTGGGAGGATTTTTCCTTTCAATTTGATTATAATCCCTCCATTAAGATGTGCATATATTGGATTTATTTTGAATTTTAAATGCACAAAATAGTGGGAGAATTTGTCTAAGATGATTATTCAATCACATTTATTTGATTAAATTGATCAATTAAATTCTCATTAAAGATTTGTGCATATTTGGAATCTAAATGCACAAGATTAATTTTGGTGATTAATATTGGTAACATTAATTTCATCAAAGTGGGAGGATTTTATTTAGTTTCCTTTCAATTTGATTATAATCCCTCCATTAAGATGTGCATATATTGGATTTATTTTGAATTTTAAATGCACAAAATAGTGGGAGAATTTGTCTAAGATGATTATTCAATCACATTTATTTGATTAAATTGATCAATTAAATTCTCATTAAAGATTTGTGCATATTTGGAATCTAAATGCACAAGATTAATTTTGGTGATTAATATTGGTAACATTAATTTCATCAAAGTGGGAGGATTTTATTTAGTCACTTATGTTGATTAAATTAATCAAATACATTGTGGTGTGTGTATGGTATTTACATTGTACATATTTGATATTAGTGATTAGCATACATATTTGTTTAAAGGAATAGTTACAACATCTTTATGCACAAATTGTATGCATATTTAAATCACTTAAGCTTATTCCATATCAAAATTATGATTATATGTGCAATTAGTATACACAATGGTGTGATGTCTTTGTGATGAGTATGTAGAATTGAGGAGTAACCAAAACATTCTCACTAGACACATACATTCTATTTTTGTTATGTTTAAACAAAATACATCACATAAAGTTTTAAAGATATCAATTGTAATTAAAAATGTGGTTATAATTAATCTTTACCCGCAGGTAGATAATTATAATCATAGTTTTAATTAGAGTGGAATAGAATGGCATTATATTTTCTAATTTGCCCACAGGTATTAGAAGATATAACTGCATTCTAGTTTCATCAATTCGAGATAAACTCATGCTATGCTAATGTCTTTGCCTACGAGATAGACTTTAGTGATATGAATTTATAATATAAAATTTATTTAAATTTGATTTTCATGTGATTATTATACATATTTTGTTATTTGCATGAATTGATTATGCATGCAATATTGAGTTGAATAATATGCATAACATGAAAATCCAATTTTATTTTAGTATTGCTTATAGTTTATTGCAATATTAAATATTAATGTTGAGTGATCTATATATTTTAATTAATTAGAGAATAGCCACAAAGATCTTTAATTAGTCAAAATTATATATTGAATTGCATAATCACATAATGACTTTAGTTGTAATTAATCATATGTAATATAATAAATCTTATCCCACAGGAATTTTTATTATATGATTTATATGATTAATTATGGTGGAATATCAAATTAAATTCTTAACTTACCCATAGGAATTAAGAATAAAGAAATAATTTGGTAGTTCTATAATGGAGTTGTGAATCCAATTGAATTAGAACTTTAGCCCACAGGCAAGTTGTATGTCAGTAGATTCACTATTTTCAGCATGATTTACATTGGTGAAACATGATATGGTTTATTAGTCTCAAATCTTTTTTTTTTAAGCATGTATTTTTCCTTAATTATGCAAAGACAACAACTGCGATTTTCTCTGATTTGAAAAATGAAATTCCCGAACTAAGGGGTGATAACTATAAGGTATGGAGAGAGAGAGTTCTTCTCCAATTAGGGTGGATGGATATAGATTATGCTATTAGGAAAGACGAACCACCCTCCATTACAAAGAACTACTCTCCGATCAAGTTGATCTTTATGAAAAATGGGAGCGAAGGCGATTGATGATCAATTTCAGACTTCAGGTAAGGCACTTGCTAGCACCCTAATTATGAAGTTTTCATCTCAAAGACTTACTACAGTGAAAGGTGTGCGTGAGCACATCATGCAAATGAGGGACGTTGATCATTTAGATAGCCAACTTTCTACTTTAGGTCTTAGATTACAAGATCCACAACCGGCTGATGTTGATCCAGTAGATCAAGTTGTTAATGAGGAACAACCCGAAATTGAGGAACAACCACAAATTGAACAAGAAGTTCCTCAAGAAGGTGATGAAACAACATTGAGAAGATCTACTAGACCAAGGAGATCAGCGATACCTAGTGAATATGTTGTGTATCTGCAAGAATCTGACTATAATGTAGGAGCTGAAAATGATCCTGGAACGTTTTCACAAGCCATGAACAGTAGAGATGCTGTATCATGGCATGATGCTATAGAAGATGAGATGAATTCTATGGCATCCAATAGAGTCTGGGATCTTGATGAGTTGCCTAATGGGGCGAAGGCCATTGGTTGTAAATGGGTCTTCAAAACCAAAAGAGATTCATCAGGCAACCTTGACAGATATAAAGCAAGACTCGTAGCCAAAGGATTCACTCGTAGAGAAGGAATCGATTACAAGGAGACATTTTCTCCGTATCTAAGAAAGATTCTCTTCGCATCGTTCTAGCATTGGTTGCACATTTTGATTTCGAGTTGCAACAAATGGATGTGAAAACGGCCTTTCTCAATGGAGAACTAGAGGAAGAGGTTTACATGAAACAACCAGAAGGATTTTCCTCTAGTGATGGTGAGCATTTGGTATGCAAGCTTAGAAAATCTATATATGGATTGAAACAAGCTTCCCGGAAATGGTATTTAAAATTTCATGACGTTATCTCTTCTTTCGGTTTTGTGGAGAACGCCATGGATAAATGTATATACCAGAAGGTTAGTGGGAGCAAGATTTGTTTTCTGATTCTGTATGTGGATGATATTCTGCTTGCAACCAATGACAAAGGCTTATTGCATGAAGTGAAACAATTCCTCTCCAAAAGCTTTGAAATGAAGGATATGGGAGTTGCATCTTATGTCATTGGCATTAAGATACAAAGAGACAGACATGAGGTGTTCGGGTCCTGTCTCAAGAGACCTATATCAATAAAGTTTTGGAAAGATTTCGGATGAGGCATTGTGCACAAAGCGTAGCTCCCATTGTGAAAGGTGACAGTTCAATTTGAACCAAGGCCCAAAGAATGATTTGGAAAGGGAACAAATGAAAAACATCCCTTATGCTTCACCGTAGGAAGCCTTATGTATGCTCGTGTCCGCACTGCACCGATATTGCATTTGCCGTTGGAATGTTAGGAAGATATCGAATAATCCGTATGGACCACTGAAAGCTGTGAAGAAGGTGTTGAGATACCTTCAAGGAACTAAGGATTACGTGCTTAAATACGAATGTACAGACAATCTAGGAGTGACCGGTTACTCGATTCGACTTTGTCGGGCTGCATTGACTCAAGAAAATCCACTGGATACATTTTTATGCTAGTCATGGAGTCGTGTCTTGAGTAGCAAGAAACAATCTTTGATTGCTACTTCTACGATGGAAGCCGAGTTCGTGTCATGTTTTGAGGCTACTTCACATGGTGTATGGATGAAGGGGTTCATCCGTGGGCTTAGAATCATGGATTCAATTGCTAGGCCAATGAAGATATATTGTGACAATTCAATTTCTTGTGTTTATGGCTAAGAACAACAAAAGTGGTAGTCGAAGAAAACACATCGACATTAAGTATCTAGCCATAAGAGAATGTGTTAAACATCAAGTAGTGGTTGTTGAACACATTAGCACTGAGTTGATGATTGCAGATCCTTTAACTAAAGGCATGCCACCTATAAGGTTTATGGATCATGTAGAAAGAATGGGAATTAGTGCCCATATTTGAATTTCATTTTGAATGATTTTCTTTTCGTTGTAAGAACGTTGTTATTTTATGGAACCCCATTTGTGATGTTTTTCTCATTTCAGTTGCGCGCGCATTTATTTGTTTAATTTGAGGAACATCATTGAGTTTGGACTTGGAATAAACGTAGGGTTTATTCATTAAGTTACTTGGGCATGGGAAACATAATGCACTGTGATACATGGAAGATATTACTCGCTTTAAGAGGACCTATCGCTATGATCCATGCATTTTGTTTCTCACAGGTATATACTGAAGTACGTGGACCAAGTGGGAGAATGTTGGAATTTAATATTGTAACCGTCCATATTAATGTTCCAATTAATTCTATTTATGTCCCACATTATTACCGGTTTTGTAACCGTCCATTAATACCGTAACGGCCTAATTAATACGCAATAAGTGCGTATTGAATTCGTTTCCTTTTTAGCTCGCGATGGTCGAGGAAGCGAAGGTGTGGAATTTGTCCGGTCCCCGAACTCGCTCCGATTTTGAGGAAGCACACCATCTGCAGCTTTCGCAGAGAAGGATCGAAGGACCGTGACTCGAGTCCTGCTCGCTTGCCGGCTTAGATTCGCTCCCGTTTGGAGACTCCGGAGTTTGTCCCTGTTTGCTTCTGGAGACAAATCAATGGCAGAAGGTATTTGTGATCTCTTACTTCAGTTTTCCGCATTGATCTATATGTTAATCTGTGTTTAACATGTTTAGATCGTTAAGTAATCTAACAGATTATTCTTCAGCTAACTCCTTATCTCAATTATATATACTAACAAGGTCTTGAAAAGTTGGGGGTTCAAATTCATGACTATTTTGAGCTTCCATTGTCAACAACTTACGCGGAAATAGAATCCAATTCTCATTGGCGAGAATTGGAAAAACTGAAGTGTTTTGACTTTTGAGGGCCCCGCCAGCAATTTCTAAAGCGTTTTTTCAACTAATGCTACAACACTTGTCGTGGCTCTTTTGGGGCTTTTTTACTTTTGTTTCAAATTGTGATTTTTACGTGCATTTGTTGTATGTATCCATACAAAATTAATTAGCTACGTGTATTTAGCTTCTGACGTGGCAATCCACGTTGAAGGCAGTCTAGACCTTTTCTTATCAATTTTTATATTCACATAAGACAATATACCTTGAAAAAAAAAAAGTAGGTAAAGCAATTGAAAAGTCTCGATGTTAGCGTGAAGAATCAAGCTTTTTCTTCTTTTTTCTTTTTTGGGACAGAAGAATCGAGCTTTTGAAATGTATGAGAGAGCAATTTCAATTCGAACCCCTTGTCAACGATGGGTCGGATTTTCTCATTTAAAGTGAGGGGGTTCGATCCTGGAGTTAGTTAAGGCGTTGAGGGAGACATCCTAGCAGGAGTTTACGAAGCGGTGGAAACGCTAGGAAGAGGTAAATATACCTTTCTGGGTTAGTATATATACCTTTCGATTAACCACATTCAGCAACTTGTTTTTCTGGGTTAATGGAAGTTTACTAGGTATAAATGATATAAGCCTACAATATAATTCTCTAGCTTTAAAGTCTCCGATCCATTTGATGTAAGGATTTGTCTTAATTAAGATTCTCAAATTGACAAATTAATTAATGGAAGAAATTATTAAGTGGACCCACAACAGAAAAACTCTTGTTTTTCCAGAATATATTTATTAGTGTGTGATATTATTAAGTGCGAACTGATGATACATACACATAATTAGTACTCCGTTCTAAATATAAGATATAGTTAACTTTTTTTGAAAGATTAATAAAACTAAATAAGTTACTTAATCATATCATATGTTGTATATCATTAGATTATATATCAATTTATTAATTAAGCAAAATAGTTGGAGAAAAAACAAAATATATAAGTAGTTTAAAGTAGTTAACTCTTTATTAAATTAAAAATATAAATATAGTGGCACATTACAATTCACTTTTCAGCTCGCCAATTAAAATGGAGATTCTCAGAAAAATAGTTATCAGTGTGTAAAATATCTACCTTGCCTTTCTACCTTATACTGTTTGCATCCGAAGATGATTACTTTTGTGTATATTGAATCTGTATGTGCCTAGCGAAATTAAAATTTGCATTCACTTCTTAAGTATAGTGACGAGTCAAAGAAAAAAAATAGAACTACTAGTTAATTAATAGGGTTTAACATTTCTGTTTTTACTAAAAAGCTATTTTCTTTCTTATTTTTTCTCCTTCCATCCAAAGATAATGGATCATGGAATTAATATGCTCATATATAAGCAACCACATGGGGTCCAAATTATTAATGACTCTTGTACTTGATGTTCACATAGTTATGACTTCTCAAATATTGCTTCTCTCCTTATGGACTATAATGAAAAAGATGTCTCAAATGCACGTGATTTAAACCCTAACCACAATTTCTTGTTTTTTCTTTGACATGTCTTTTTTTTTTCCTCGAAGTCTTTGACATCATGAGAGATATTAAATCAACCACATTGCTTCTCATTTGCTCCTATTTAGCACGAGTGATATTAAATCCCTCGTGCACGAGTGATATTCACTTTAATTTTCAAATCTGTACATTTTCCCGTGCATGTAAGAAAATTGTCTTGTCTTCTTCAAATGTGCCAGGACAACTTACAACAGAAGCTAAACTACAACAACAAACCACATACCTGAGGATACTTCCTTGCTTGCTGTAATACCCGGATAAATGAAAGGGGTATTTTTGGTAAGCAAGCATATAATCTCAAGACTTGTGATAATATAGTATATTTTCCTAAGGGAAAATCTCTTGGAAATTAGAGAATTTAAGGGCCAAAGTGCCAAATGACGAAAATGCCCCTAAGGGACATAAATAACTTAAGAAAATTATGAAAAATCCTAAAAGGTGAGGAAATAATTATTAAAATTGAGGGAGTATATTGCCTCTAAGTTGTGATAATTGAATAAATTACAAACTTGGAGAAATTGAATAAGAATGCTCAAAAGTGGTAAATGACCAAAATACCCTCACAAATTCTAATATAATGAAAGAGACATGGAAACACAAATGTCAATGCCAGTGTTATGAGGTAATAAGGTATTCTAATTAAGAAAATTATCAACAAGTGATAATTAGGTAATTAGGTAATTACTGGCTAAATACTTAAGTATAAGCCAAGGAAATTCAGGAATAATTATGTAAAACCCTAAAATTAGTGGTTTTTATTTTAAAATTAGTAAAAACATGTTTACTAATTAATTGGAAATTTTGAAGAAAAATAGATGAGTTTAGGTATTTTTAAGCCTAAATGCAAGAATGGATCAATGGGAAAATTTTGTAAAAATTATGTAAAAATAATTATTTAATTAATTAAATAATTAATTAAATAATTCATCAAAATATTAAAAAAAAAATGAAATAAAAAAAAATGGGCAGAAAAAAAAAGAAAAAAAAATTGAAAATGAAATGGAAAATAGTTTTTGCAAGTTGCAATTATTTTAATATTATAATTAATTAAAGTGAAATATTATGAATAGTAATTTAGAAATTAGGAAACGGATCCTATCTGGAGATCTAGGAATGAGATTTCCAAATTCAGGGTAGAATATTGATCGGTGGAATTTTATCTTCCGTTAAACTCTTGCGGAAGTTAATTTGAAGCCGTTTGTGCTTTTTCCTAATAAGACGAAATAGGGAAAAATGCATATAGGCATATTTTTGGATATGAAGGAAATAAATTCTAACTCAACATCTAGGAATGAGTTTGAATTTATATGGACATATTTGGAATCAGTGAATTTTTCTGAAGAAGTTGATGATTTTAGAAATGCGTTCTGAAACCGGACGCGTTCGGACACGTTTTTCGAGAAAACTTCAACTGGAAAGTTGGAGCCCTATATGGAATCAAAATTTAGGTTAACTTGGACATTTCTAGTAAGTGGGAACATGTCTTCAAAGTTGTAAATCCAGAATTTTGAAAGTTCTCCGAAATCACGCGAATCGGGTACCGATCGGGGAAATTCTATTAGACCGGGCTATAAAGCAACATAAGCCATTATTTTTGGACCACTCCAAGGCTTCCACACCAGCTCCCCAAAACGTCCAACATGCTCCCATGGACAAGGAATTTACACCATTTTCATGTTGATTTTCCATGGTTGTAAACAAGTTGGAAAATTCCTTATGTATCCCTTTGGTTTTCTATAAATAGCCAAGAGCTCTTCACAAATTCTTCACACCATTCTCTCCTTCCCTTGGCCGAACCTAGAGGGAGAAAGTAGAGAGAGAAGCTCTGGGCAAAATTGTGCAGAAGTCTTCAACGGGTAAGTCTTTCTGGGCTTTAGTTTTTAAGTTCGAGTTTTAGTTCGGTAGTTAGTAGAATTGTTGGTTAGATTTAGGAAGTAGGGAATGAGATTCCTACTATTGTTTTTAGGCCTCATTGCATTGAAAAATGCCTGACGAGGTAAAAACTTGGTAGGGATCGAGTACCTGAAAAGTTGAAGCTTTTGTAGCTCTTTCAAAAGTAGGGGTTATAATGCTAGAATAGCCTTTAAATTTTCAAGTATGATTGGATATCATATGGGAGGGCTATTTTAGTCTTTATTTTGAAAATCAAGATGGCGTCGAAGTTCTGGCAAAATTTCGGGAAGAAAATTTGTCAGAGTAACGAAATCTTTGGCGAAATTCCGCGATTAGGGGTATAGGGGCAAAATGGTAATTTTTTACCTAAAATGCCAGTTATAATGCCAAATCACTAATGAAAGTGATATTACTCCTATAGGACATCAGAAACTCTGATCTGCTGCCGATACGCTGTCCGACGTGCCGCTGTTGGACATTTCGCTGTTTTTCGTAAAACGTGCCGTTTCCGCCAGAATTGCCGACATTCGTCAACGGAGGTACGTTCGCGTACTGTAACACTAACGCTGATGATTATTGAATGTATATATGCGTTGATATGTTGTGTAAATAGTTTGATGCCGAAGGCAAGGCTAGTCTATGTGGGTAAGCCAAATAGTCGCCGTAAAGTCGGTGAGGCCCCATGATAGACACTTACACGGTCATGCTATTCGGTGCTATATGAACCGTGTCTATGGAACCGTACTTAGATGCACCGTGTCTATGGAACCGTACTTAGATGCATCGTGTCTATGGAACCGAACTTAGATGCACCATGTCTATGGAACCGTACTTAGACACACCGTGATTAAGGTATCGTACTTAGATCACTATTACGCTTTTATGTTGTTATTAAATGATCATGTACCGCTTGATCGATGTTGTAAAATTTGCAATACCGTTGGACATATACTGTTTATAAGCATGTGGTTAACCGTTACCTGAGATCCAATGCGCTAAATTGGATCTCAGCTATAGCTTCAGGGTTCGGAGGACCAGAGAGCCGAGAAGAGGAGCAAGCAGGTCACGTAGAAGATCCGGTTGAAGATTCCTTTCTGTTGTATTATACCTTTGAACCACACGGGTTTTGTACCGCTGTTGTATCCAGCCAGACTTACGGCATTTTATATATACATATCAGTCACTCAATCGCTCCGATGCTCTACTCTGATTATTTAAAATGATGTTTTAATGAGAAAAAAAATTATACTGCTTTTGGAAAATGGGTTGTTACACTTGCTCAAAACCAGTAGACTTGTGTAAATTCTTATACCACCAACAAGCCATCAACTGGTTTTGGACCTGCTTCCCACCTGGCATGCATTCTTAAAATGTCAACTTGTGATGCATGAATGTAAAGTAATAGTAGTAGGAGACTAGTTATTATGCAGAAACAATAAATTGTCATTGAAAGAATGGCATCACACAAATTTACAATAATTAATCAAGAAATGACAACAAAGAAAAATGGACAAAGGCAAGCAACAAAGGAGCAGAAAAAGGTCTGGACTGGAAAAGTTAGAGAAGATTTATTTGTCAGCCATTATAGTCTTTCTGAAGAGTATTCACATGCGGAGCAACAGAAAAAGGGACAAGAACTTTTACAATATAGAGTAATTTGATGATTTAGTCCTTGAACTATTTAGAGGATTCATATTTGAAGAGCCAGCTTGATAGGTTACTCTTTCAGGGACTGAATCATTAACTAACCCTACCATATAAAATAAAGCTAGAGAAGATTTATTTATTTATTCTTTATACCAAAGCTAGAGAAGATTTTAGACATGATTAAAATGGGTATAAAATGGTCCTCATAGTATATACTGAACCAAGAATTTAAGTTTTGGGCTTTTGGCTAATTAATAAAGAAGATTCAAGATTTATATAACTAGCATAATAAATTACTTCATGACAAGTAACAACTCCAAACCAGCCAAAATAGTTGTCCAAGAAACTGCTCCTGTATCTTTAATAAATTAAGTGTCATTTGCTAATTGCATGTTCTTGACATAAATTAATACTTTACATAATATTTTTGTGACGCGGTTTGTTGTTTGTATTCTTTTTTTTTTTTTGTCAAAGAAGATTCTATTACTAAACTTCAAAGAAGTAACGATTACAAAGAGAATAAAAGAACAACAATCTGAATAACAAACACCACACATAACAAAAATAAACGGATACAAGTGAAAACAAATACAACAGAAACAAACAGGAAAAGAAAAACAACAAGAAAATAAGAAAATAACAAACTAGCCACCATCCAAAGGAAGACCGGAATGCGAAGCACTATCAACACCAGCATTAGTCTTCTGAGCCTCCAAAGTTAGAAGAGATAACAAAGTAGGTGTTGGTCGTGAGACCCACCCAATAGGGCACACCCCTTTATAATTAAGCATCAGCTGCCAGGAGATCCACAGCACAGTTGCCTCCTCTCAGGGTAAAGGACAAGGAGAACCTAACCTTAGAAGACAGAAGACAAATAACATCCTGGATAATATTTCTACACCTCCAATCGTACAAACCCGGTGACTTGGCCTCAACACAAGTAAGCAAGGAGAGGCAATTTGTTTCAAATATCACTTTATTGTGACCCAGGTCCACAAGAAGAAGCAATGCCCTTTTCAAGGCTAATGCTTCAATCATAAAGGCAGAAATGAACTCAACTTTATCCACAAATCCCCATCTAAAAAAACCAGCAAAATCGTGACAAATTACCCCAATAACAACATCTTCCTCATAAAGTGAAAAGGCTCCATCACAGTTAATTTTAAGGCTACCTACTGCAGGGGGAGACCAATTAATGCCAGGACTATCACATCTCCTCGACAAGAACGGATCCCTAAACCCAAAAGCAGAGTTAGCCCAAAATTCAAAATTACTTTTCTTAGCCAGTTCAATAACAATACACGGATTCGGCTTTCTATGGTCAAAAGTCATTTCATTTCTAGCTTTCCAAATAAACCACAAAATCCAGCAAATCAAAGAAAGATCATGCTTACTCAGCAGGGGTGCACCTTTCGTCAAAATCCACCAAGCATTGAAGTTGGAGATTCTGGAGACATCAACTCTAGCACTTAGCGAACAGCCAAACTAGACACATTGAGTCCAGGGACAATGGAAAAATACATGCTTAATAGTCTCCTCTACCGCTTCACATACTAGGCATTGGCTAACTGGGGACCTCTTACGCCGATGCAAAGCGAAGTTTGTAGTAATTGATTTATTTAGAATGCACCATATGAAATGTTGCACCCGAGGGATCACTTTAATCTTCCAAATTGAGTTCCAGCACGTGGTGTGGATGACAGTCGATGACCCTGCCCTATCCATCTTAATAGAGTTCCACTCTTTTTGGCACCGATATCCCAGCTTCACCATATACACTCCATTCTTGGCGCTAGTCCACATCAACTTGTCTTCCAGCCCATTGGTGGGGGTAGGGATTTTATATATCGCATCTTTCACTTTAGGAGACAAGTATTGGTTAATAAGAATAAGATCCCATTGCCCATTAGCTATCAGGTCACAGACTCTTCCATCTGATATAATCGGGTCAGCGGTGGGGCTAGGTTTCTTCAGGAAGGTAGCTTCAGGAACCCAAGGATCATCCCATATGCTGATAGCAGTACCGTTTCCAATATCCCACCTAAGGTCTGTCTTGAAAAAATCTCTGTCATCTAAGATACTAGACCAATACCATGAGGCCTTATAGCCTTTATCCGCAACAATAAAGCCATGTTTCGGGAAATACACACTTTTTAGCACCCGAGCCCAAAGATCATTTGGCCTTGTCAAAAGCCTCCATGTCGTCTTAGCTAAGAGAGCATCATTCATAATTGATAGATCCCGAAATCCCATGCCACCGATACTTTTACTACTAGTCATAAATTCCCAAGCTTTCCAATAGTTCTTGCCTCCAAAGGCATTGCCATCCCACCAGAAGTTAGCGATAAGGCTGTTGATCTCCTTACATGTCTTAAGAGGAAATCTGAAGCAATTCATCGGATAGATTGGGATAGCCTGGATAATAGCTTTAATCATTACTTCCTGGCCGGAAAATGAAAGAAGGGACTGGCTCCATCCTTGAATTTTACTAGCTACACGTTCTCTGATGTAAGCCAAAGCCTGGAGCTTAGTTTTCCCCCAGATGCTAGGTATACCAAGATATGTACCCGGATCCTCTGTTGCTGGGATACCCAATAGGCCGCCTACTATACTTCTCACTGCAGGTGGAGTGTTAGAGGAGAAAAAAATGCTAGATTTATCAATATTAATGACCTGACCTGAGGCTGTGCAGCACAAATCCAAAATATTTGCTAAACAAATACAGTTACTATGACTAGCATTCATGTATAAGAGGGCATCACAGCAAAAAAACTATGAGTAAGAATTGGACACCCATTACTCAATTTAATACATTTAATCCGTTTGTCATTTTGACTCTTACTAATCATAATAGAAAGTACCTCAGCGACAATAATGAATAGATATTGCAAGAGGGGGTCTTCCTAGCGAATACCTCTACTAGGGGTAAATGATTTCACATTTTCACCAAATAAACAAATATTTAAGCTAACCGAGCGCACACATTTCATAATAAGGGACACCCACTCAGCACAAAAACCAAACCGAAGCAGGACATTCTCAAGGAAGTCTCATTCAACCTGATCATATGCCTTACTCATATCCATCTTAAGAGAGAACTCATACTTACCCCCAGATTTCTTGCGGAGGAGATAATGGTAAACCTCATGCGCAATAATGATATTATCATGAATACAGCGGTCAAGGACAAAAGCACCCTGATTTTGGGAGATACAGTCATCAAGCAATGATCGCATCCAATTGGCCATGATTTTGGAAATAATTTTATAAAAAAAGTTACATAGGCCAATAGGACGAAAGTGTGAAACATGTTCCGGTTTATGAATCTTGGGAATAAGTGTGATATTAGTCATATTAATCCCATCTAGAACAAAATGACCTGCAAAAAAAATCAAGAACCATAGAACACACAGAATCACCAATTTTAGACCAAGCAGAATGATAAAATTTACCAGATAAACCATCAGGTCCAAGCGCCTTCGTACTCCCAAGACTAAAAGCCGCAGATTTAATCTCCTCTTTTGAGACAGGTAACATAAGAATTTGATTCATCTCCTCAGAGATTTTAGGGTCAATATAGCTCAAGACAACATCCATTGAGTGTGAACCAGATGTAGCAAAAAGATCATGAAAAAAGCTAGCAATATTGTGGGAAATAGCATTTTTATCCATTAACCAGTTGCCTGAATCATCTTTAATACAAGAAATTTTGTTCCTTTGCCTCCTTTTGATAGTAGAGATATGAAAGAAACAATAATTTTTGTCACCAGCTTTTAACCAATTAGTACGAGAGCGCTGCCACTAATACCGTCTTCTAACTCCAGTATTCTATCCAGTTCGCCTTTTACCTCCATGATCCCTCTTGAAATGTCAGGGGTTCGATTGCCTAGAGTCAACTTAGCCAATTGAGACTTTAAAAGATCAATAAGCTTAGCACTATTAGGGAACTCCTTCTTACTCCATGTAATTAGATTTTGCTTGCATCACTTCAGATAACTTAAGAAAGACTCCAAAACCGAGATATCTTGATCAGAGAAGGTCCGCCAACTCCTTTTGATTACCTCAAGAAAGTAATCGTGAGAAGCCCAAGCAGATTCAAAGTGAAAAGCCTTATTTTTTTTATGAGTCTCATACTGGCATTGGATGAACAAAATAAGATGATCAGAACCAGCAGGAACTACGTTAAAAACTTGGAGAGTAGGAAAGAGCTCTCTTAAGTGCACATTGCCCAGGGCTCTATCAATGTGTTCGTAAATAGTATCCAGGCTTTCACGATTATTACACCAGGTAAAGTTGGAGCCATTGAAGCCCAAATCCTCCAACTCTCAATCAACCACAATTCACTTAAAGTTAAGAATCTTTCTCTAGGCTCTAGGTCGACCACCACACTTCTCATGTTGGGATAAAATATCATTAAAATCTCTAATGTTTGTTGTTTGTATTCAGTGATCAACTGGTTAGTTTTTTTATTTTGGATGACCCCTTCCACGGATCCAGCATTTTTGAGTAATTGAATTGTTTTCACTAAAAACATTAGTACTCTATTTAACAAGTAATTAAAATATGAAATTAAACTATAATTACAACAACTCCTTTTTTTTTATTGACATAAATCAATACTTCCTTTGTATGTAATATTAATATAGGAGTTACTTATAAACTAATTTAGGTAGATTAAGAAATGAAATAAATTAATAAATTTGAATAAATGTGACATGATCTCCGCAAAATATTTTTGTATAAATCTTATATGATATATCAATTTATAAGTTACTCCTTCTTGTCCTTTTTATAAGAGCTCAATATTTGAATTGTCTTAGTCCCTTTTATAAGAGTCTGACAAGAGTTGTTTCAACATTTAATGAGTTTTAATTTATTTTATTTTTTCCCTCATTAATTATACATATTGCAGTAATTAAAGGATTAGTGATACTTATGTTTACTCTACTTCTCTCTTTTATTTGCCCCTTATAAAAAAGGGCATGACTTATATGGATTCAAGCATGTATAACACTTGACAAATAACAATCACATCAAATAAATGTCATGTGTCTCGAGATGGAAGTCATACAAAAATACATAACGCTAAAACATAACTTTGTAACGAAATATTTAAATTTTAATATTACACACTTTGTAATGATTTATGTAACAGTTTTTGTAGCGGTTTCACGTTTATAGCGATTACAAAACCTCTACAAAAATTCATTGGTTTTTTTTAAAAAAAAGTTGAGCTAAATAAACACTACAAATATGAACGTATTTTTTTTAAAATAATTTATTTATATTTTTTTTTGTATAACTTCTATTTGCGACATGTTTAAAGTCTTCACATTTGTAGCGGTTTAACAAAAAAAAAAAAACCGCTACAAATTGTTCACTGCTACCCCAACCGCTACAAATGAAGAAACCCTACCTCGTGTGTTGTGAAAATTTGTAGCGATTTTCTAGAACCACTACAAAAGTTCAGACTCTTGGTATTCCGTAGCAGGTTTTTGATATAAACCGCTACAAATAAACAGCTAGTAATGGCGTGCCAAACTGGCGCCATAGTTGTGGCGGTTTGTATAAAGAAACCGCTACAAAATAACGGCCACGAATTTGGCGTCATATTTTGTTGCGGTTAATTTATGATAATCGCTACAAATGTCATTCACAAACCAGCACACTACTTGATGCGAGTCGTACCACTGTAAATTTGTAGCAGTTTCGGTATAAACCGCCACAAATTTTGCATATTTGTAGCGGTTTATTTTGACCGCTACAAATTGACTGCTACGAGTTGACATCTTTTTTGTACTGGATGAGAATGAGGAGGATGAAGACAATGATGGTTCATCACTACAAAAACAAGTTGTAGCCTTCCATAAGCGCTACAACTTGTATTTTATTTTATTTGTTTAAATAACACTTGTTGTAGCGCTTTCGTGGGACTTGCTGTAGCACTATGAAAGGAAGGGTCGGGACTTTATTGCCACTAAGGTTTATCTTGAAATTTGTACACCTAACTCCCTTAAAATGTTGAAATGTGATTTAGCATTTTCTGAGCAAAAAACAAAAAAAAAGAAATGTGATTTAGCATTCAAGGGATTAATTTTAATGAAATAAAACATAAATTTACATTCACATAAAAATTTCAAAAATAATAATGCATGAGATTAAAATAAAACAAATTAATACAACACACATCTGCGGGAAATTCCATAGAAAATCAGCGGCAACTAGATATTAATTAATCGCTACTATCTTGATTAATCTCGTCCAAAATTACAATGAGTGCCACTATAAAAGCATAATCCACGTTGGGGTACACCGTCACCATGAAATTTGTTTTCCCAAACGCAATGCTCTGAACTGTGTGCTTCTTATGCATCTGCAATATGATCAGTTAAAAAATATATTAAATTTTTTATAAAATTTAAGTGAATTTTATAGTATTATCTTCATTAACATTATTGAACTCCAACATATATCATGTTAATTTCTACTCTAGCTCCCATTACTTAATTTGCAATGAGCAGTGAAACTGGTTCTGATTAAAATGTGAATAATAGTCTTTGTGAGAGAGGAAGAGTGAAATAATTTTTGGGAATAGAAGAGCTTTTATTGTAAGTACCTGGGCAACAATGGTGTTGGATTCGCCAGCATAAACAGCACAAGATCGCTCCAACCAGCTTCCTTTGATCTTAAAGTCACAAACTTGTTCTGATGTATTAGAAGCCAAGAACACATCTAATTTGGTCCTAACCAACTGGATCAGAGATGATCGTTTCAGAGTAAATATGAGATCCTTCGGGTCGGAGCTATCTCCTCTAAAGGCTTGCCACCTATCATGCATTGTCATTACCTGCAACATATCATATCAATTTTTTTACCCCCAGTTTCATTTCTTTCTGATATAAAGAAACCACAAATTATGAACAAAGTGACAAACCTTCCTGCGCAGAGTGACGACGGGGTTTTGAGCGGCGTCAAGTATAACACGGTGGTCATGGAGAGATAGAAGAGAAGCTTGAAGCTTGAAAACGACGTTGCCGTTTAAGTCGGTGACGGTGAACTTATCGGCAACTGTCATGACCTTTCTAACAACTGCTAGGTCCACCGGATGCGGGCAACAATACTGTTGCCCCACCACGGCCACCGGCATCAGGTGAGGAGGAGCGGTTGGGGTGGCGGCGTTGGCGTAGGTGGCGGCCGAGGTATAGGGTTGTGGGTATTCCATGATTGTATTGGCTCAAGTGATCTAAGCTCTCGCAAAAACAAACAAGTACCTAGTGTTGTGGATATGTTGTGAGGTGATTATTGTGTTACGGGGAGGCTGCTATAAATGAGGTTTGGAGGAAGAAGCTGATGACGGAGAAGTCAAAGATTTCACTTTAGAATATTCAACCGTACGCGTCTTGGTCCTTATATCCTTTTACACCAGCATTTCTGCGAAACTTCCTCAAATGTTAGTATAAAATAGGGTTTAATATTTCTATTTTCGCTGCTGAAATATTTTTTCTGACACTTTCATATAAAAATGAGTGGGTCTCACTAATATTTTATCTCTCTTCTCTATATGATGGGGCCCACTCGCTTTAATGTGAGTGTGACAGAAAAAAAAATTTGCTACAAAAGCAAAAAAATTAAACCCTATCAAATAACATAAGAAATTTTTTTTTTTGAGTGATTGAGGAAGCTAGATAAATTAGTTTAAAATACTTATAGTTATTCTTTTTATATCAAACTAATTTGATTAATTTATAAACTGATAGTAATACACAATATATGTTATGATTACTTAATTAATTTATCTTTCTTAATCTCTCCTAAAATAATCAATTAGATCTTATATAAAAAATCAGAGGTGGTATCTAGTTTGCTAATTAAGGACAGGATGAGGTACTACTATATTACTACCTATTGCTTTTAATATAAGATTTACTTAATTAATTTGATTACATACGGCTTGTGAATATGTTAAGAGATGATTATAATTCAGTTGGCTAATTAAAGCTGTTATTTATGAATGTGAGCGGGAGTGAGGAGGTTGTTCTATCCAGATCGTCCAAGTGAAATATGTACCGTACAAATTTAATTTTTTTTAATTGGGGACTTTTCAATACAAAATCATTTTTTAAAAAATATATTAGTTAACAGATTATCTTTATTTTATATTTTCTATCTATTAAAATATTTTTTTTTAAATATCAAATAAAAAATATCAAATATAAACAGTTCATATCCAATTTGAACAGTCTAAATGGGATGAGGGCGTGAGATAGGGATCTGGCTCCCATCCTCTTCCTCATCTAAGCCGTCGGATGAAGATCTGGACGGTGTAAATTTTTTTGAAAAATTACCGCATGCGGTGCAAATTTAGTGTAAAAAGGGCAGTGGACCGTAGCCACTCCCGTGAGATAGGCACCGAAACTGGATTTGGCTTCTCTCCTTTTCTTTTCTGGTCCGCTCCCATCCTTTACCTCCTTTATAACCATTGGATCAAGATCTAATAGTCCACATTTAATGTTCTTAATATTTTTTTTCTTCTTATAAAAGGAAGAGAGAGAAGGATGGGAAGGAAATGGAGAGAATTATGGGAATGAAATTAAATGTGGACCATTAGATCTTAATCAAATGGTCATAAAGGGGGTAAAGAATGGGAGCGGACCAGAAAAAAAAAAAAGGAGAGAAGCCAAGTCCACGAAACTCGTTCTGCGATTATATTAAGATATTGGAGGTTACAAGGGTCGGACGTACGCGCACAAGAACCAGTGTCGTTTTGTTGGCGACGACGAAGTCATTAAAGGAAGGAAATAGGAAACTTTCAATGAACCGTACGCGTCGTCGTGCTTATTTTTTAACGGAAACCTACGTCACCTCTTTAATTTACTTTCATTTGTCAATGATTTGACTTTAGGATGAGTAAAACTCTACCATCAACGATTTTTTTTTATTTGGGCTAAAATTAATGATGATACTAATTCGTGAATATCAGTAAACTTTTCAGTGCTAATATACTAACTCTGTTGTCCACTAACATCAAAAGGGAAACAGTTTTAGTGTTCATCAAAATGAGTTTTAGTGTTCGTCAAAATGATGAGTACCAATAACTAATTAATATGGTGAAATATACATCATTCGAATACAATTTCAATGGTTCATGTTTAATATTTTCAAATGATAACTTTTTAATTAAAATTATATTTTGAATAATAGTACTTTGTTTTAACAAAACAAAACTAGTTGTCAATAGATTATCTTTATATTAGATTATGTACACATTTAAATAATTTGTTTTTGAAAAAGAGGAATAGTGAAAAAACTCAATATGATCCATCTAAACTAGATATGAATGGCCTAAGTGGTGATTAGCTCTTGCTGCTTATCACTGTGATAAACATTGAAACTGGTAAAGAAGCTTGCGGTAAGTCATTCAAGCAAAAATACTGAGATATAAGTCGTTAATGGTACATTAATATTGCTTATTTTGGCTTAAGTATATTAATTATTTTGTTTGTGCAATATTTTTAGTTTTTACTTTAAGTTTTTATATTTTTCAGGTCGAATCCTTAAATTTTTTCCCACTCGAACATAATCTAGTTATTTACATAATATTTTTGTGACGCGGTTTGTTGTTTGTATTCTGTGGTTAGTTTTTTTATTTTGGATGACCCCTTCCTCCGGTCCAGCATTTTTGAGTAATAGAATTCTTTTCACTACAAAAATTAATACTTTATTTAACAAGTGATTAAAATATGAAATTAAACTATAATTAGAATAACCCCCTTGTTTTTTATTGACATAAATCAATACTTCCTTAGTATCTAATATTAATATAGGAGCTACTAATTAACTAATTTAGGTAGATTAATAAATTAATAAATTTGCATAAATGTGACATGATCTCAATAAAATACTTTTGTATAAATCTTATATGATATATAAATTTATAAGTTACTCCCTCCTGTCCTTTTTAAGAGTGTAAAATTTGAATTGTCTTAATCTTTTTGTAATACCCCGAAATTTGAATTAGGGAATTTAAGGGCCAAAGTGCCAAAATGACCAAAATACCCCTGGGAGGAGTAAATAACTTAGGAAAATGGTGAAAAATCCTAAAGGGCAATGAAATAATTATTTAAATTGAGAGAGTATATTATCTCTAATTTTAGTAATTTAATAAATTATAAACTTGGAAAAATTGAGAAGGATTGTTCAAAAAGTATTGAAATGACCGAAATACCCCCGTAAATGCTAATATAATGAATGAGACATGAAAACACAAATGTCAATTCAAAAGTTATGAGGTAATGAGTTGTTCTAATTAAGAAAATTATCAACTATTGGTAAGAAAGTAATTAAGTAATTGCGGCTAATTACTTAAGCATAGGCAAAGGAAATTCATAAATAATTATGTAAAACCCTAAAATTAGTGGTTTGTGGCCTAAAATTAGTATAAACATATTTGTTAATTAATTGGAAATTTTGGAGAAAAATAGTTGAGTTTAGATATTTTTAAGCCTAAATACAAGAATGGACCAATAGGAAAATTTTGTAAAAAAATTATATAAAATAATTATTAAATAATTATTTTATATATTATTAATTAATTAAATAATTAATTAAAACGAAAATTAATAAAATAATAA
Organism: Acacia pycnantha; assembly: GCA_025563575.1. NCBI lineage: Eukaryota > Viridiplantae > Streptophyta > Magnoliopsida > Fabales > Fabaceae > Acacia > Acacia pycnantha. The sequence continues at coordinate 5,245,860 of JAMWYP010000030.1, read as the reverse complement.
TAATAAGGACAAGAGTTGGTAAAAAATCATGGTGCCTTAACTTGCAAGTTGAAGTGTAAAATAGTATAAACAAGTACAATGAATAGTGATCAGATTTATAGGAAACGGATCCGGTAGAGCATTTTCCTAATAAGACGAAATAGGGAGAAATGCGAGATAGTCACATTTTAAAGATCGAAGAAAATAAATTCTAACTCAACATTTGGAAATGAGTTTGAATTTATCTGGACATATTTGGAATCGGTGAATTTTTGTCCAGAGATTGATGATCCCAGAAAGTTCTTCCGAACCAGCACGCTTTTCAGTAAACTTGGATGACTTTTGGAGCCACGGATGGAATCAAAAATTAGTTTAGATTAGATATTCCTAATGAGAAGGAAAGGGGCTTCAAAATGGTAATTCCGGATTTTGAGATTTTTCCGAGATTACGCGATTCGGACACCGATCGGGAACTTTATCGGTACAAGTTCATAAAGCAAAAGCATCACATCACATTAATTGATGTAACAAACCACCAACTAAGGGGAGAGGATGGTTTGGACAAGTGGCATGGTGAGGATCTTGACATTTGGCAAAGTGCGATCCGACGGTCCAGAATCCGCCTGACAAAGTGTGAATAGTGCACACAACTTTCTCTATAAATAGGAGGCTCTCCCTTTGCATTCTTCACACCAAAATCATTTCTCTAGTTGAGCTTTCCTAGAGAGAAGTTAGAGAGAGGTGCTCTGGAGGAGGAAGGAGCCGGGGAATTTTGCAGCGAAGCTCTGGGTAATTTTTCCGGTCTTTAGCTTTTAATGCTTTCAGTAGTTTTAGTAGTAATGCTAGATAGATCTTTAGCTTTATTTTAAGTATTAAATTCGAAAATCATGGTGGGGTCGGAGTTCTGGCAAAATTTTGGAAAGTCGGAGTCAAAGTAACGAAATCTTGGCGAAATTCCGCCGATTAGGGGGTCAGGGGTAAAATAGTCATTTTGACTAAAAGTGTCCGTCGTAATGATAGATCCTTAACAAGTACATTGTTATGTTGATAGGATATCCCTGATTACGTTTTTACCTACTGTCGTGCCGTATTCCGCCAGAAATACCGAATAACGTCAACGAAGGTACGTTCGCGTACTGTAACATTAACTCTTATGTTTATGGTATGCATATATGTGCTATGTGTATTGTTATGGTATGTTTATTGAATACAAATATGTTAGAACAGTTTGGTGCCGAAGGCAAGGCTAGTCTACGTGGGTGTGCCATAAGTCGCCGTATAAGTCGGTGAGGCCCCATAGTAGACACTTACAGGCCATTACATTCGGTTTACTGAAGTATGTACGTTCGCGTACTGTAACACTAACTCTGATGGTTATTGTATGAATATGTGTGTTTCCTCTGTCATGTGTGTACTCTGATTGTACTTTTGTACGTACTCGATTGTATCTTGTTATGCGTACTTCGACTTATCTTGTTATGCATTATACATCCGATTGTATTATTCTCTGTCATGTCATACATCCGATTGTATCACTATCCATTATGCCTTAACCTTACATCCGATGTATTGTTACGGCCGTGCATATCGATTATGTACATTCCTCATTGTGCTTTAACCCTACATCCGATTGTATTGTTATTGCCATACATATCGATTATGTATTCCCTATGTCGATCATAGTAAATGTTGCCAAGATATTTGAATGTACATCGTACATATATGTTGTATATAAACATGAGGTTAACCGTTACACGAGATCCAATGTGGTAAATTGGATCTCGGCTCTTAATAGCGTCGAGTTCGGGAGGACCGAGGATCGAGGAGAAGGACAAGCGGCACGCTTAGGAGTAGCGGCGAGGACTTCTTTCTGTTATACTTTTGAAACACTCTTGTACTGCTTGTTTAAACAACAAGACATGCTACCATGGGTATTTTAATATATATATCGGTTACTCAATCGCTCAGGTGCACTACTCGATCATTTTGAAATGATGTTTTAAAAAAAAATTTGTCTTGCTTGTGAAAAGTCGGGATGTTACATTTGGTATCGGAGCGGTAGTCCCGGCATGGATCGACTAAGTTATTACGGACGGTTTGGTGCCGAAGGCAAGGCTAGTTTACGTGGGTGTGCCAATCGGTCGCCGTGAACTCGGTGAGGCCCCATGGTAGACACTTACACGGCCATTCTGTTCGGTTAACGGAGTTAGGTTCTAAGCCTTTTCAAAAATTTGGAGCATATTTTGAAAATAAGTACGATATAGGCCTGAGTCGGTGTACCATTTTACCTCGGTGTACCGATGCATGCCGGTATACCATCCTGAACCGTGTACCACCCTCTGTTGGTGCATCACTCGATAACCGCCGGTTTGTGCGGGACGTTAATTCTATTCTAGCACAGAGCTCATACGCGGAGCTGGGTCATGCCGATGAAACTCCGAGACTAATAAAGATAGTACATGCGTATTTGACTCATGTAGAGGAACTCGATACGAAATCCCGTATCCACTTCGAGTAGACCAAATCAATGAAATTCGATGAAGGGGAGATTTTGCGGGAGTGTATTCGTTTGTAGTAAGTGCGGTAAAAGCCGGGAGCGGTGTAAATGCTAAGCGCGATAGAGTTTAGAGACTAGTGTGATAAAGTCGTGTTATGCGGAATGTCTTCCCGTGTCTAACGTTAACGTTTCCTCTAATCAAGGAACGCGACATGGCGAATGCGAGAGGAGCGGAGCTCCCGAGAGGCCAAGGCGAGGCCGGGCGAGGCCGTGGTGGAGGACGAGGTAGACAACCTCGGGTAAATCCGGTACCAAACCAACCGGAGCGGGCGAGGTACGGGAGATGAGAAGAACCCTACAAGAACAGGGGGCTCTCATAGGCGTACTCTGGAAGAAAGGCGGGAGAGACAGAGACGGTTGCATGATCGGCAAGGCGAGGAAGAACAACATTCGGAGAAGAAGAAGATGAGCAAGGAGATGAGCACGATGAGGAACTGAGGAGTCCGACAGATCCCGATCACCTCCACGACGAGGGAGAGCTGTGCGAGACCACACAATATTGGGTCACACGGTTTTGCAAGTGAAGCCACCGCATTCCGTGGTAAGAATGAGTTAGTGAAGATTGGATGATGAGCCTAGAAAAGATCTTTGAAGTTATGGAATGCCCGGAGGCCGGAAAGCCCAACTTGCCATCTATAAGCTCGACGGTGATGCGCATCGATGGTGGAAGAGCGTTGCTACAACCTTGCAGACCAGTTTTGCCTGTCACTTGGGAGAAGTTCATAGAGAAATTCAATGAACAATATTTTCCTCCCTCAACACAAGTGATTAAGGAGGAGGAGTTTCTTCATATCCGGAAGGCTATGATGAATCATTTGATGACTACTTTGCTCGGTTCACCAACCTATCACGATATTCTTCATACACGAAGAGTAATAACAATGAAAGCTGGAAGGCGAATAGGTTGACATGCGGGCTAAAGTATGAAGTTAGGGAGAAGCTCGTTTCTCAGACGTTTCCTAATATGGCTCAAGCTGTGGAGTCATGCCGATTGATTGAGCGAAATCTCAAGGAACTGCGTAAGTTCCGAAAGTCCAACAGTAGCAACACGGGTTATAGCGAGGGAAGCCGTGAAAATTTCTCACGGAAGAGAGAAGCACCGTGGAGTGACTCTCCAAGAGACAACAAAAAGCCATTCCAGGCTAGGCAGCGAGAACAACCCAAAAATACCGGAGACCCGACCGTGTCCAAAATGTGGGAGGTATCATCTCCAAATCTTGATTGCGGCGGGAAGGCGATATGCTTCAAATGTCAAAAGCTCGGACACATCGGTGTACACTTGTCCGAGAGAAAGTTGCAGCATTAAAGCCACAAAAACCAGGCCGAGTGTACACACTAACATGTACAGAGGGACGAAGGACTCCGGAGATGATTCAAGGTACTATTCCACTTAGGAGGGAATCATCTAGTAATACATGCTTATAGATAGCTATCTTACGTAACGTATTCAATGTTTCTTCGTAATTAAAAATTCGACCGTGATCATGTCATTGAGTAGGAGGTATCTTATGTTGCCATGGTGTATGGGAACCATGGAGACATTTTGGTAATCTTGTGTTAACATGGTGTATGGGAACCATGGAGACATTTTGGTATCGTGGTGTTAACCGCGGTGTATGGGAACCACGGGGAAACATCATATATCAAGGTACAATATGACAAGATCGTAGTGGTTAAATCAAAACGAATTCGCAATCATCGGGAGGAGCAGTTGGCATACAAAGTGAAGATTCGACGCGTATAGTCCAGAGTCCGAGAAGGACAGAGCCTAGCGAGTCCGGGGTTCGAGTAGTAGTTTGAGTACAAATTTCGAGGACGAAATTTTGTTAGGAGGAGTAAATAACTTAGGAAAATGGTGAAAAATCCTAAAGGGCAATGAAATAATTATTTAAATTGAGAGAGTATATTATCTCTAATTTTAGTAATTTAATAAATTATAAACTTGGAAAAATTGAGAAGGATTGTTCAAAAAGTATTGAAATGACCGAAATACCCCCGTAAATGCTAATATAATGAATGAGACATGAAAACACAAATGTCAATTCAAAAGTTATGAGGTAATGAGTTGTTCTAATTAAGAAAATTATCAACTATTGGTAAGAAAGTAATTAAGTAATTACGGCTAATTACTTAAGCATAGGCAAAGGAAATTCATAAATAATTATGTAAAACCCTAAAATTAGTGGTTTGTGGCCTAAAATTAGTATAAACATATTTGTTAATTAATTGGAAATTTTGGAGAAAAATAGTTGAGTTTAGATATTTTTAAGCCTAAATACAAGAATGGACCAATAGGAAAATTTTGTAAAAAATTATATAAAATAATTATTAAATAATTATTTTATATATTATTAATTAATTAAATAATTAATTAAAACGAAAATTAATAAAATAATAATAATAAGGACAAGAGTTGGTAAAAAAATCATGGTGCCTTAACTTGCAAGTTGAAGTGTAAAATAGTATAAACAAGTACAATGAATAGTGATCAGATTTATAGGAAACGGATCCTGTCTAGAGTACCAGGAATAGGTTTTCCAATGTCGAGTAAAATATTGATCGGTGAATTTTTATCTTGATTAGCCTTTTCCTAAGTTGATTAGAAGTAGGTAGAGCATTTTCCTAATAAGACGAAATAGGGAGAAATGCGAGATAGTCACATTTTAAAGATCGAAGAAAATAAATTCTAACTCAACATTTGGAAATGAGTTTGAATTTATCTGGACATATTTGGAATCGGTGAATTTTTGTCCGAGAGATTGATGATCCCGAAAGTTCTTCCGAAACCGCACGTTTTCAGTAAACTTGGATGACTTTTGGAGCCACGGATGGAATCAAAAATTAGTTTAGATTAGATATTCCTAATGAGAAGGAAAGGGGCTTCAAAATGGTAATTCCGGATTTTGAGATATTTCCGAGATTACGCGATTCGGACACCGATCGGGAACTTTATCGGTACAAGTTCATAAAGCAAAAGCATCACATCACATTAATTGATGTAACAAACCACCAACTAAGGGGAGAGGATGGTTTGGACAAGTGGCATGGTGAGGATCTTGACATTTGGCAAAGTGCGATCCGACGGTCCGAATCCGCGACAAAGTGTGAATAGTGCACACAACTTTCTCTATAAATAGGAGGCTCTCCCTTTGCATTCTTCACACCAAAATCATTTCTCTAGTTGAGCTTTCCTAGAGAGAAGTTAGAGAGAGGTGCTCGGAGGAGGAAGGAGCCGGGGAATTTTGCGGCGAAGCTCTGGGTAATTTTTCCTGGTCTTTAGCTTTTAATGCTTTCGGTAGTTTTAGTAGTAATGCTAGATAGGTCTTTAGCTTTATTTTAAGTATTAAATTCGAAAATCATGGTGGGGTCGGAGTTCTGGCAAAATTTTGGAAAGTCGAGTCAAAGTAACGAAATGCTGGCGAAATTCCGCCGATTAGGGGGTCAGGGGTAAAATAGTCATTTTGACTAAAAGTGTCCGTCGTAATGATAGATCCTTAACAAGTACATTGTTATGTTGATAGGATATCCCTGATTACGTTTTTACCTACTGTCATGCCGTATTCCGCCAGAAATACCGAATAACGTCAACGAAGGTACGTTCGCGTACTGTAACATTAACTCTTATGTTTATGGTATGCATATATGTGCTATGTGTATTGTTATGGTATGTTTATTGAATACAAATATGTTAGAACAGTTTGGTGCCGAAGGCAAGGCTAGTCTACGTGGGTGTGCCATAAGTCGCCGTATAAGTCGGTGAGGCCCCATGGTAGACACTTACACACCATTACATTCGGTTTACGGAAGTATGTACGTTCGCGTACTGTAACACTAACTCTGATGGTTATTGTATGAATATGTGTGTTTCCTCTGTCATGTGTGTACTCTGATTGTACTTTTATGCGTACTCACGATTATACTGTTGTCGCATTTATTGTATCTTGTTATGCATTATACATCCGATTGTATTATTCTCTGTCATGTCATACATCCGATTGTATCACTATCCATTATGCCTTAACCTTACATCCATTGTATTGTTCTCGCCGTGCATATCGATTATGTACATTCCTCATTGTGCTTTAACCCTACATCCGATGTATTGTTATTGCCATACATATCGATTATGTATTCCCTATGTCGATCATAGTAAATGTTGCCAAGATATTTGAATGTACATCGTACATATATGTTGTATATAAACATGAGGTTAACCGTTACACGAGATCCAATGTGGTAAATTGGATCTCAGCTCTGAACATAGCGTCAGGTTCGGGAGGACCGAGGATCGAGGAGAAGGACAAGCAGCACGCTTAGGAGTAGCGACTGAGGACTTCTTTCTGTTATACTTTTGAAACACTCTTGTACCGCTGTTTAAACAGCAAGACATGCTACCATGGGTATTTTAATATATATATCAGTTACTCAATCGCTCCGGTGCACTACTCTGATCATTTTGAAATGATGTTTTAAAAAAAAAAAAAAATTTGTACTGCTTGTGAAAAGTCGGGATGTTACACTTTTTTATAAGGATCTGACAAGAGTTGTCTCAACATTTAATGAGTTTTTGTTTTTCATTTTTCCCTCATTAATATCGTATTAATTAAATGGTTAGTGATACTTATGTTTACTCTATTTCTCTCTCTTATTTGCCCCTTATAAATAAGGGCATCACTACTACATATTCAAGCATGTATAACACTTGATAAATAACAATTATATCTAATAAATTTCATGTATGTCAAATTCAATTGTTGCAAAATATATATATATATAACGCTAAAACGTAATGGTTAAATATGTGCACCGTCTTGTATTGAGAGACATAATCTATGAAAACATCAATATAACCATTGTGGTTAATAATCGTTATTTATTTAATGACAAAACTAACGGTTCTTACGAAAAAAATGGCATATTACACTTACAAACGATTTGCTTCCAACCTCTAATATCAGCAAAGATAAAATATAACGGTCTACAGAAACAATCGTCATCTAACACTTTCATAACCCTTTGTAACATCATCGGACTTTCATATGTCATTGCCCTTCGTAACACCAGTTAAACCTCTATTTAAACTCATTTATTCTTTGTAATTCTTACTACTTTTCTTTATCAGCCTCCTCTTTCTCTCCTTCATCATGTTAAGATTCTAGGGAGCTCTTCTGCTGCCACCGCCACCACCTCCTCTGCCTTATCCTGAAATGGAGGCTTTGATGCAGATGTTGAGAAGCCTTTAACACCATACAAGGCGTCTTGTGATATATGCCAATAGGCTGAACGAGAAGTTGAACTTCATTCTTCATTACAATGACGTTATATTGGACTTGCAGTTACCCTTCATCTCCTCTGAGGAAGAAGAGGATGGGGAGGTGGAGGAGGAGGAAGAGGACGGCAGTGATAGTGATGACTCACTACTACATCAAATGGAAGTTGTAGCTCTTTTTTATTTTAATATTTGTGGCACTTAAAGAAGTACTACAGATGTCATCGCACAAAAGGCGCTTCCATAAACGCTTCAACTTGTATTTTATTTTACTTTCTTAAATAACACTTGGTGTAGCGCTTGTGTGACTTGCTATAGCGCTCTGAAAGAAAGCGTCGGGGCTTTATTGCCATTAAGATTGATCTTGAGATTTTTACGCTTAACTCCCTTAAAATGTTGAAATGTGATTTAGGATTCAAGGGATTAATTTTAATGAAATAAAAAATCAAGTTACGTTCACATAAAAATTTCAAAAGTACTAATGCCTGAGATTAAAATAAAACAAATAAAAACACACATCTGCAGGAAATTCCATAGAGAAATCAGCAGCAACTAGATATTAATTAATCGCTGCTTTTACTATCTTGATTAATCTCGTCCAAAATTACAATGAGTGCCACTATGAAAGCATAATCCACGTTGGGGTACACCGTCACCATGAAATTTGTTTTCCCAAACACAATGCTCTGAACTGTGTGCTTCTTATGCATCTGCAATATAATTAATCAGTTAAAAATACTAAATTTAATTTATAAAATTTAAGTGATTTTTAAAGTATTATCTTCATTAATTTCATTGAACTTCAACATCATATGTTAATTTATACTCTCCCATTACTTTATTAAATATGAGCATATATGAAAAGAATATTTATTACTCCTTGAAACTAACATGTTTTATGAAAAGGACTGAGAATACTTAATTTCTAGAAGATGTCTTATGATAGAAATTAAAGTGGGAACCACTTTTAGTACTTATCGTCTTGATCAACACTGAGAGCTCTTCACAATGATGAGATTTGCATAGTTAAAATAAAATTTTAACTAATGATTTTAAATAAAAAAATTCATTTTTTGAACAATTAAAATATATTTTTTTGGTTAAGTAGCAAATTTGCTCCGAAAGTATATGCCTAGGAGCAATTTTTCCATAGAAGTTTTTTTTTTTTTGCTCAATGTTGCCCCGGAAATTTTAAAACATATCAATCTTACCATTTTCCTCTAAAAAGTTAATAATCAATGTCAATCTTTTAACGGAAAATGGCAAGATTGCTATATTTTTAAACTTTCAAGACAACATTGAGCCAAAAAATCTTTCATGGTAAAATTGCTCATGGGTGTATACTTCCAGGGCAAATTTGCTACTTAACCCTTTTTAAAAAAAAAAAAAATCAATCTCAACCAACTGAATTAGATGTAAACGGTCCGGTCCGCAGTTGTGGAGAGCTCCCAGTGCTCATAATTTGTAATGAGCACTGAAAACTGGTTCCAATTAAAAATTTGAATAATAATTTTTGTGAGAGAGGAAGAGTGAAATAATTTTTGGGAATAGAAGAGCTTTTGTTGTAAGTACCTGGGCAACAATGGTGTTGGATTCGCCAGCATAAACAGCACAAGATCTCTCCAACCAGCTTCCTTTGATCTTAAAGTCACAAACTTGTTCTGATGTATTATAAGCCAAGAACACATCTAATTTGGTCCTAAACCACTGGATCAGAGATGATCGTTTCAGAGTAAATATGAGATGCTTTGGGTTGGAGCTATCTCCTCTAAAGGCTTGCCACCTATCATGCATTGTGAAAACCTGCAACATCATATCATATCAATTTTTTTACCCCCAGTTTCATTTCTTTCTTTCTTTCTGATATAAATAAACCAAAAATTATGCACAAAGTGGCAAACCTTCCTGCGCAGAGTGACGACGGGGTTTTGAGCGGCGTCAAGTATAACACGGTGGTCATGGAGAGATAGAAGAGAAGCTTTAAGCTTGAAAACGACGTTGCCGTTTAAGTCGGTGACGGTGAACTTATCGGCAACCGTCAGCACCTTTCTAACAATTGCTAGGTCCACCGGATATGGACAACAATACTGTGGCCCCACCACGGCCATCGGGTAAGGAGGAGCGGTTGGGGTGGCGGCGTTGGCGTAGGTGGTGGCCGAGGTATAGGGTTGTGGGTATTCCACGATTGTATTGGCTCAAGTGATCTAAGCTCTCGCAAAAAGAAACAAGTACTATGTGGATATGTTGTGAGGTGATTATTGTGTTACGGGGAGGCTCTGCTATAAATAGAAGGTGTGTGCGTGTGTTGTGCATTTGTGATATATTGGAGGTTTGGAGTTACACGCATCTAAGAAGCAGCGGAGGAAGAAGCTGGTGATGAAGAAGTCAAAGATTTGACTTTACAATATTCAACCGTACGCGTCGCGGTCCTTATGTCTTTTTACACAAGCATGTCTTGTGAAGAGAGAAGTCTCTCTTCTATCATTCCCTTCCACTCCTCTCCTTTTCTCTGAAAGTTTCAAAGAAAAGGGTGCAGCTGGTTCCCTTTTTTTTTTTTTTTAATAATTTTTTAAGGTATTGTCGGTACTAAAAAGATACTTCATAATACTAACCAGTACTGAAAAAATACTGAAATGTACTTTATGATTTTGAAAAGTTATTTTAGGATCGTGAAAAAATATTTCAAGATATTGACGAGTACTAAAAAGTTACTTCAGAATACTGATTAGGGATTAAAAAAAAGGGAACTAGCTGCATCCTGTTTCCGCTCAAACGGTGTTGTTTTAGAGAAAAGGAGGGGAGCGGAGGGGAATGTTAGAGGAGAGAAGCCAATTCCATCTTGTGAAACTTCTTCAAATGTTAATATTACTATATCTCGGATATTTAATATAAGACTCAATTAAATTTTATTTTAGAGATTGAAGAAACTAGATAAATTATTTTAAATTACTTATAATTGTTCTTTTTATACCAAACTAATTTGTCTCACTTATAAATTAATATATATAATCTATCAATAAACCCAACGCGTGCTTATTTTTTAATGAAAACCTACGTCAACTCTTTAAATTTTGGGAATTTGTTAATGATTTGAATTTAGAATGAGTAAAACTCTATGAACGATTTTTTTATTAAGGAAAAAATTAATACTGGAATTCGTGAATATCAGTAAACTTAAAAATTTCAGTGCTAATCTACGGGTGCTTGTCACAATAACAATAATGAGTGCTAAGAGCTTATTAATATGGTGAGATATGCACCATTCAAATAGACTTTAGTGAAAATTACGCGCAGATCTCAAGGAATAAAAACAATTATAAAAAAGTTCCTTGAAATCACAAAATTACACAGAAGTCTCAAAGGACTTTTTTGATATTATTTATATTAACAACAGGAAATCCTATATTTACAATAAGAAATGTCTATATTTACAACAACATGTAAACACCTGACCATTTACTACAACAGAAAAAGTCATATTTACAACCGGAAATGTCAATATTTACAACAACATTTAAACACCTAGATTTTGATTTTGAACGTAGAGAAGTCATTTACAACAGAAAAATGTTAGATTTACAACAAAAAGTATTGTATTTACAACAAAATTTAAAATCTTGGCATTTACAACAACAAAAAAGCCATATTCACAACAACAAAAATTCATATTTACAACAGGAAATGTCTATATTAACAACAACATTTAAACACCTGGATTTTGAACGTAGAGAGGTTATTTACAATAGAAAAATGCTAGATTTACAACAGGAAGTGCTATATTTACTTCAAAATTTAAAATCTGGCCATTTACAATAGAAAAAGCCATATTTACAACAAGAAATGCATATATTTACAACAACGTTTAAAAACCTGGATTTTATTTCCATACAAATAATATCAAAAAAGTCATTTGGGACTTCTATGTAATTTAGTGATTTCAAGGTATTTTTTGTAATTATTTTTGTTCCTTAAGACCCATACGTAATTGTCCCTAGCTTTTAATGGTTCATGTTTAATATTTTCAAATGATAACTTTTAAATAAAAAATTATTTCGATCTATATGGTGTTTTGAACAAAGTAACAATTGCTAGGGCCACCGGACGTGGAAAACAATACTGTGGCCCCATGATGGCGGCCGGCATTGAAGCTTTAGGAATATTATTCTAAATCAAATTCTAATCATGATAATTATCTTTTTATAACTTTATATTTTAATATATAAATATCCTTATTTAAATCCTAATGGATACTTTAATTAATCTAATTCAATTCTAATTATTTCTTATCCATATTTTAAATTTGAATTGAAAACCCAAAACTAGCACTAAACCTGATAATCACATATTTGCATGCTTGTAACATGTTTGGACTTGTGTTTTAAAACAATTTAACCTTTATTTTCCAATCTCTCTTTTCTCCACCATGCAGTAGATATATAGATTGGAAAGTTTGAAATGCCAAGAGCAAGATTAAAGTGAGGAAACTTAATTAGTCTAGCAAGCTAAGTTGTGAATTAATAAAGGTAGAAATTAGAAAATAACTTTAACTACTATCACACTACTACAAAAAGTAAATTTAACGACACTAATTAATGTACGTTTTTAGAAAATGAAAACTAAAAAGGAGGCGGTAACATTTTTGAAATTTTGCCTTAACTTTTAATGATTGTTTTCAAATAAACCGTCGTTAAAAGTTTCTTTCAACGATTGTTATAAAAAATATCATTGAAAGTTAAGTCAGAATTTCAAAAAATATGAATATTTGTGTGCTTCAACGACCATTCTTCTAAAACAGTTGTTGAAGTAAAATTTTCAACGACTGTTTTAAAAAACATACGTTGAAAGTTAAGCTGAAAAATAAAATAAAAATCAATATTTTTTAGTTTCAAAGACTGTTTTTTAAATACCACACTAGTGCAAAAAAGGGCTTTAAGACTGCCTCATTTGGAGCGGATAATCGATGCACCGGTCTTAAAGGTGTGACCGGTGGCAGTTTTGTAAATAAAAAGAACTTCTTAAACAATGAAGGGCTATAAGACCGCCTCATTTAGAGCGGATAATCGAAGCACCGGTCTTAATGGTGTGACCGGTGGCAATTTTGTAAATAAAAAGAACTTCTTACACAATGAAGGACGCCTCATTAAGACCGGACTAATTATCGACCGGTCCTAAATATGTGACCGGTGGCATATTTGTAAATATAAAGAACTTCTTATTCTGATCAATTTTTCATAGATCTTATCCAGACCTGTTAAAATAACAACCGGCCTTAAAAATGTTAATAAAAAAATTGAAATATCAAATACTTTTATGTAGAAATCTCATCAAGGCGTACTTATATTTTCTACACTCCAAAATAATACGGAAAAATATAAATATAAAGGTATTAAAGTTTTAAGACCGAACATATATAAAAGCCGGTCTTAAAACTTTGATTTTTAAGACCGAACTTAAAATTTGTCCGGTACTAAAGTTTAAATAAAAAGGTAATAAATGTTAAGACCATTGTTACAGAATGACCAGGTCTTAAAAGTAAGACTTTTAAGACCGGACAAAAATTTGGCCGGTACTAAAGTTTGAATAAAAATTAATTAATTTTAAGACCGGACATATATAGAGATCGGTCTTAAAGGTTATCTTTTAAGACCGTATATGTGTATTTGTCCGGTCTTAAAAATGAAGCGCCAAACGTTAACTTCGCGCGGACGCTTTTGTCACTCTCACACTCTCACTGAAGAACCCCATTCACGTTGCGAAACCCTTCCCTGTTCCATTACCTCTCTTCCTCGCCCGCGTCTGGTTAGCCTCTGTTACTCCCTCATTTTCTCGGGCATTCCTCTCTTACTGCCTTGAAAATGAACGGTGAAAACGATTCCACTCGTGTTCTTGAAACTCCGAATCTTGGTTTGGTAGGGGAGGGTCGGACAAACGAACCCTCTTCATCTCACATTGAGCCTCCTCGGCCAGTGCACGCCGTGGTAGAAGCGGCACACGAATGATGGAAGTATCCCTTAGTCGGAATACTGGGACGAAGCTCGAGATTCATTTTGATGAAAATTTGCAACCTTTCGGTCCTAATAAAAGCACATATACTAGTTTTGTCGGCGCTCTAGTACGCAGCAAGGTTAGCATTTTGACTGATGAGTGGAAAAATGTGGACCAAAAAACAATAAAGGATCCTATGTGGGACACTATCCGGCTTACATTCACCGTCCCTGAGTCTGAGAAGTTCAAAGACTCAACATTGTCTTATTGTGTTGAGCGGTTCAGGAAGTTTAAGACCTTTACAAGCTAACACTTATATTTTTGCCGAGGAGAAGCCTGACCATCAACCCTGGGACAAGTACAAATTTATTGATGAACAAACTTGGCAACAATTTGTTCAGAAGTGGACCACTCCTGAAGCTCTGGTGAGTTATATTTAGTTTTGTTTGCACTTTTGTTTGCTTATTAACATGTGAGGATATGTGAATGTTATTGTGTACATCTAATCCTGTTAGTTAAATGGTTTGGTGTGTGAATAGAAGTATACATTTGCTGCCTTTGTCCTGCATGAGAGGAGCATGTCCTAGTTCCATGCAAGTTTGATATGTAAACGTGTAATGGCCATGGTTAGACGTTCTTGTTAGTTAGTTAGTTATTCTAATATGTGTAGGAACCATTTATGATGAATGAATGAATTGACCGAGTTGGCGACATTTACGCAACTCCCTTTCCTTTGGTTTTCCAATTTCTTCTACAATGCTACATCTTCCTTAAGTAAAATGTTGAAACTTGATGAAGTGAATTTGACTAATGTTTGACGTTCATATCAAGCGAAGTTCTCTAATTTACATTAGTGACATGGTGGAATTCATAATTGATATATAGTTGTTTTCAATCACGATTCACGAGAAAATAAGGGAAAAATATCGGAGATTGGGAGAAAGAATGATTGCCCACACAGGCTTCTCGCGCGGATATGAAAAGGCCGAAAAGATTTGATGGCGGCCAAACGAAAGAGATTAGAAGATGAAGTGAATCCAATCCTTCTACGGTAGTTGACCAGCCGCCATCTCCAATACGTCGCGAGGAGCTCGGTTGTATATTCGGCAAAAGCCAAGCGGCGCCTACACGAGTGAAAAACTCGTGTAGTTCTTTGAACGAATTGTAAGTATCGATATTGTTATTTTTACTTACTAAACATGTTTCATCACTAAGCTTCTCGTTATCGTATCTTACAGGAAGATCTTAAAAAGAAAGAGGCGGAGGGATCTTTTGCGTCGGACGGGAGGAATGATGTTCGACTCAGGCTGCGGCCAGGAAAAACCAGATCACGCGGGCGTGTAAGGGGGATTGGAGGACGGGTAGGCCTAAAGCAATACTTTGGTAAATCCAAACGCCACAGACAAAGTATGGTTACCCGGGAGGAGATGGATCAGACGCGTCGAGTGTCGGTTGAAGAGGTGATCTTTGATTGAGGTTACTAGTGCATGTGTTCAACTATTTATGAAGTAAGTATCTTCTTCCTTGATTACATAATTGAAATGCACCGTTTAGACACACATATATACATATATACTAATTCCCTCATCGATGTCATTCTTGTAGGTGTATGCACGAGAAACTGGTTCAAGAGGCGAGAATTTCGGATTTTGGATTCTTGTGCCCAGTGTATGCAAGCACAACACTACCTCTGGAATTGAGACAGGAGTACATATCAAATAGGTTGTGTAAAGTGCAAAGAAAGGTGTACTTGTTTCCACACTGGCTCGGGTATACATATATACTTGTCTGCAATTCACTTAATATAATTATGCTACATATATATGTTGGTTTTGATTAGTTTTGATGATGTCTTATATAGATGTCATTCTTAATAGCAAAAAGGTTGCATACTACATTTATCTTTTACTTTGACTAATTATTATATTTAATGTAGATGCAAAGTTTTATGATGGAGAATGTTGATTGAAGAAAGAAGCTCTTGCACAATATAATGGGAATATCATAATATTAAGGAAGCAAGAGGTTATCAAATGATTTTGGGGGATAATCTAGAAGGAGAGAAGAAATTGAAGAAGGAAGAACTTAAAATGCAATGGAATATCTTTATTGAAGTTCTTATATTGATGCTAGAAGTATCCAAGATCATATGAAAGCTGGAACGGATCAATTCAGAGTTTAAACCATCAAAAATCAGTTCCAGGATGAGCAAACTCGAGTTCATAACTTGCAAACTCGAGCCTGTAATGTCCTCAAGCAACTCGGCGCCTCTGGACAAGTCAAACTCGAGCTTAGAACTCAAACCTCAGGTTTGGAACTCCAAACTCGAGCCCATCATTAGCAAACTCGAGCCTGTAGTGTCTTCAGCATTTCGGTGTCTCTGGACAAGGCAAACTCGAGCCTATTAGTTGGCAAACTCGAGCTTACAGCGGTGTTCAACATTTCAGCTACTCTGTTCCACGTTTCACTCGGGCGACGTGTGGTCATTCGATGATATCTCCTAAAATACAGATCGGATTGAAGTGAAACCAGTGGCATATGAAACTAGACTCCCAATGCGTCATATTTATATATAATTGAAGCCAAACGGAGTCAAGATGAAGGAGCTATGAATTTATGAAGTTGACAGTGATATTCACGTCACACAAATGACCAACCTTCAATGTTTTGAGTGTATCTCACAAACGGAGAATCCAATTGAGCTGAAATCGGTGGCATTGGAAAGTAGACTCAAAGGGCTTTAAAATAGATAGTTGAACCAACCAAAACGGAGTTCATACCAGGGAGATATGGCCCCCGAAAGTAGACAGTCTGTTCTGGGTGTTGCACAATTCGCTGAGAAGCAAACTCGAGCCTATTAGTTGACAGGCTCGAGTTCGCGGGTTACGAGAGAGCTACCGTGTCGCGAAAATCATCCAAACTCGAGCCTATAAGTGACAAACTCGAGCCTAGACAAGACAGAAAGCAAAAGATGATTTTGAAGAGACCCAAACTCGAGCCTATAATTATAGACTCGAGCCTAGATGCTGAAAAATGTTACAAACTCTAGAGTTTGCTCAACCTCCGGTTTGCACCTTGCGAAGCTGAACTCGACCCTTGCAAACTCGAGCCTACTTATCCAAGCTCGAGTTCATGACCCTGATTCAGAAAAACAGCATTTCGAAAGTCTCGTTTCTCATCAAAGAACATCCACATGATTACCCAAATGACTTATACTTATTCTTAACATTATTTATATCATTTGTGTACATGTTTCAGATTATTAAAGCTTGAGAGAACATCAATCTTGACAAAATCAAGATCTAGAAGATGAACTTGCTGCAGATTTTCGAAACACGAAAGAGGACTGAATCCAATCGAAACTTGAGGAAACGAAGCAAAATGGGCAACTTGTTGGAAAGGAGGATAATTATCCTCAAACGGTCGAAAGCAAAGAGACATGATTTGGTAAATCTATTTTAGGAAACACCACATCATGGGCAAATATTTAGGACGCTCCAACGAGAAAGTCTCCAACTAAATAAAGATTATGCGAAATGAGAATTATATAGAAAGGCTCCCAACGGCTATAATTTTGAATGGAGTCAAATCATAATGGATATGCAACGGTCATAATCTTCAATGCGAGCAATCATCGATATTGAAGAAGAATTGAGAAGCAACAGTCATATGAAGATTTGCCGCTATATATAGAGCTGCATACAAACCTTCAAAGATACAACAACAAGCAGAGAAACAAGCCTACCTCTTCAACATGCTATTACTCTGATCTGCTTATCATTTTACTCTCTGTTTTTCAATGTCTATATATCATAGAGAGTGAAATGTTTTGTATTGTACTTCAGGTGTTCATCCATACACTTCGAGAGAGAAGATTCATTGTAAACATCCTATCTTTATATTCGTGAGTTACTCAAGATTGGGTGATCTTGAGTGGGAAACACATTGTGTTGATTACGACTTGTAAGGGAGTGAATCCTAGTGAGAGGATTACTTCGAGTGCAGAGTGTGTAATCAAACGGGTGTATTGATTATAGTTTGTAAGGGGAGTAAGTCCTAGTGTGAGGATTACTTCAAGTACAGAACGTGTAATCAAGTTGAAAGAAGATAGTGGATTGAAAAATCTCAAGTGGAGCTTGGGGACTGGACGTAGGTCAAGGATTGGGCCGAACCAGGATAAATCATAGTTTGCATATTCTCTTCCCTTATCTCTTATATTCCAGCATATATGTTTGAATGATTGCTTATCACTTTATAAATTATTATTGTCATTCAAACTACTTTCAATATGTTGCAGAAAGTTTTTAAAGTTCTAAGTTTTTAATCAAACACCCAATTCACCCCCCTCTTGAGTGAAAGCCAAGTCTTTCATTTGGTATCAGAGCCTGGCTCTTGTTTAAAGGACTTAACAGTCTCAAGAGTAATCAAATGGCTAATTTTGGGTGCTGCTCGTTTTTTAAAGGTTTTGACTTTACCATTCCACCACTTTTCAAAGATATTGATTTTTGGTTTTGGAAAGCTAGAATGACTAGTTTTATAAAAGCAACTGATTTTGATATGTGGAAAGTCTTTACAAACATTTTTGACTTTACTCCAAGAAAGGATTGGACAGAAACAGATATGAAAATGTTTTCATTAAACATTAGAGCAATGAACATATTATACAACTCTTTAACCGAAAAAGATTTTGAGAAAATCAAATGTTGCTCTAGTGCTAAAGATATTTGGGATACTCTTGATTCTATTTATGCTTCAAACAATTGTGTTGAAGTTGAAAGTGTTGACTGTTCATCTGAAACTATCAGCTGTGTGTCCACATTTGATGAACAATTGGAAGTGAAGAATAAAGAAGGAGAAATCTTAGAACACTTCCATGATCTAGTCAATACAGAAGAACAAGAGAGTGAGGATTCCCATGAAGAGCTCATTGTTCACGACAGTGATCAACAATTACTTGGAGCTCGAGATGCATATATGGTAAACCATTCCAATTCTTCTTGTGTAGTTAAAAATGTTTATGAACATTTGCATAAAACTGTTCTGCAACCATTTACTAATTCTATGTTGAAAAATGAACATGTTTCGAAAATCATGCTGGAAAAACATGTAGGAATAAAGAATATACAAATATGGGTCATTTGACATTGCATCCGCTTGATCAATACAATTCTTGCAAAACTGAACATAATATGCATCATTCTATTATTTGCAATTATTGTGGAAATTCTGAACATATCTCTCATACATGCTATATTAGGAGAAATTCTAATATGATAAATAAATTAGTTTGGGTTCCTAAAGGACAAGTAAGGTCCATTACTAACAGTCAAGGACCCAAGTATAAATGGGTACCAAAACATCCATCTAGTGCTTTATGTGTGCAGAATGATTTGAAAATCAATGGACATAAGGGTATAGAAAAGATGAACAAGAAGCCAAGAGGTTCTCATGCACCAATGAAGAAGATCATATCATCAAGCAAGAGAAACCTCATGGCATCCATTGCTAAAACTACAAGGTCTAAACATCAAAGGAAGCAATGGATACAAGTAAGAAGAGTATCATCCACCTCAAGAACAAACTACCATAGAGTATCATTCAACTATCTTGAGGAGAACAAGAAGAGGAGAACCTCTCAAGCATCAAATAGAAGACTCTTGAAGTCTACATTTTCTGAGAGAGCCTTGCCCACACCCATAAGAAAATATATGAAGAACCAATGGGTAAGCAAAGGCAATACTCCAAGTACCTAAGGTAAATGTTTACAATGGTAAAACCTCCTTTTCTATCATTTGAAATATTCATTGAGGTTTTGTATTCTGTAACCTTAGGAATGAACATTGCAAACTATTTTAAAATTGGGCTTTAACATCCTGATTTATTCTTCAAAGGGATTGCAATGTTAATAACTTAATTCTGTATGCATACATGATGATTTGAAAAGAAAGTATCTCTTTTATGCATAAAGTCATGATTAATTCATTGTGCTCATCTATGCTGAATTGATTATATTCATAAGAGCATGTGAATTTTTGGTCTCTACAAGCTAACAAAGATTGGATCCAAGGAAGGTTGGATACCAAGAAAGAAAAGGATTTATACAGCTTTGTAGGATCAAGGAAAGCTTCTCAAAGATGCAACATAGAGAAATGATCCAAGTCTTGAGAAAGCTAAACAACCTATCTTGGATGTTGATGGTGAACATTGGAAAAGGAGTTATCTACATCAACCCATCTCAACCAAGCAAGCTTCTATGAAGATAAAAGGAATTACGGTGATATCTAATCCTTGCCTCTTACAATGATTATATGAAATTCATTTTTGATTTGCTTTTGGTTAAAAGGATTTGAAACTTAATCAATTTCAATCAGCAATCTTTCTGCCAAAACCAAACTTTAGTTTAGAAATGCAAATTCCTGTTTTAATCCTTCAAAAAAAATGAGTTTTAAGAGTTTACAAATGTGTAAACTCGAGCCTGCAGATGCAAGCTCGAGTTTGCCTCTGGCGGGAAGTTTCCCAATTAAAAACCATTTGTTTAAACTCCAGAGTTTTGTGTAGAGTTTGTTTAAACTCCGAGTTTTGTGTAGAGTTTGCCCTTGGCGAAGAGCTTCCAAGTTTTTATATTTTCACAAACTCTAGAGTTTATATTCAAACCTCCGGTTTTCTCGAATAATTAATTTGGTTTGACATGAATAGTGTCAAACTCGAGCCTATTTTTATGAACTCGAGCCGGTACTTTAAAATGAGTAAAGTTGAATTTCTAACTCCAGAGTTTATATCTAAGCTCCAGTTCACGTTTTGAAGAACTAATTTATTTTGGCATGAACAGTGTCAAACTCGAGCCTGCTCACTAATGGACTCGAGTTTGCCCATTTTACAAAATGTGATTTCGGTTGGCTTTCGCGATAAATGCTTTACAATGAAATGAACTCGAGCCTACTTTCATGAACTCGAGTTCGTCCCTTTGGAAAAATAACAAACTCCAGAGTTTACATTTTTACTCTAGAGTTTGCCCTTCGCGAAGTTTATCCTTACAATTTTACTCTAAAGTTTGCTCTTCACAGAAGCTAAGAAATATTTTCAAACTTGCTCGAAATTTGTGAAATCTTATTGTTTGATCTATATATTCCATATCATCAATCACTAATATTCCTAACTGTATTTAATCAAATTAGTGAGTTTCTATTGATCAAACAAGTGAATTTGTGCATAACTCTTTGAGTTTATATTTTTGAAAAAGTACAAGTCTTAAATTTGCTTGGATTTCAATTCACACTGCTTTGAGAAAATGCAAACAAATGTTTTTGAAAACATATCCATAATTTGATTGCATTCAAATGATGTTTCAAAAATTGGAAGTTAATAATGTATTCGAATGTTGGATATGCTTCAAACTTGTCTAGTTGAGTTTTCCTATCATTCACATATTGATCTTTGATATTCAATGTGTTGCTTGAATGAGTTATCCATATATGAGCTTCAAGCCATCTTCTAGAAAAGATTTCAATATGTGAAACAGTTATGCCTACTCTATAAATTCTCATTGGCCAAGTTATTCCAAGCCTTATAAATGTTCATTAGTGCATTGAATGATAATGCATTAACCATTAAAGGAATAACTTACTAGGATAATATTCTGAAACTCTAGTCATTTGAACTAATGAGTTTATGCTTCATCATTCATGAATCCTAGTAGTCATGTTGTTACTCAATTACATAAACTTGTCTTCATCCATCTTTGAGTAACTATATTCAAATTCTTGCTTTGAATGTTCATATAATTTCAAGACTCTCTTCTAAAAAAAAAGCAAGTTTATCTCTTGTCATAGCAAAGTCATTGTACATATATATCTCTATTATGTCAAGCATATTTCGTTAATGCTTTACCTTCATGACTTTTGCTGTTGAGGAAAATGTTCAACATGTTCTCTTATTCTTGAAGCATTCGATTTATTCATTAAACATGTTAACTTCCACCATGTTTTAAAGTGAGCATTGTTTTCAAGCATGTTTCAAATATGACTCTTTCATTCATCAAAATTTTGATTTCATATTTCATTATCATGATTTGAAAGAACATTCCAGATTTGAAACAATTTGCATAGTCATTTTTGGAAAATCTGATTTCATTCATGAACTATGATTTGATAAATGCTTATCATTATGGATAAGATTTTCTATGCTCATTGATCAAACTTAGTCATGCATTCATTAAGGGGGAGCTTCACATTCACATGTGTTTTATATCTTAAAAGCTCATCTCATTTATTTGAAGAAAACCCTTTTAAGCATTCTCATCTACATCTACTATGTTGTATTAGTTTTGATGATGAATTAATATCATATTTTCCTTCCATCATCCTAACTTGAAAATATCATATAGAAAGGGATATTTTGATATCATGCTGCACTAACAAATCTCTTGGCAAAGAAAGTGTTCAATTTGTAGCAGGAGATTCTGTTACATGCTAGGACATTCCTCAACATACTACAAGGAGAAACTATTACATTGAGGAAAGATGTCTTAATCACACTGAAGTTGTGATATGCTCTACAAAAAAGAAGAAGAAAACTTCTTAAAGCCAGCTGACATGTTCTGCAGAAGAGTTCTATGAATGAATGGAGAATGATGGAAATGATCTCATACAAAGCAAACAAATGGACCTCATCGATCAATCATTAATTTGCAAAATCAACATGAGCATTTCTAATCTCTATCTTTTATATTCATTAGAAACTTTGCACATGTTTGGTATTTATATGCTTTAATTGTCAAAGATGATTTTGAAAACCTCTCCAAACTCCATCAAACTTGTTTTCATAACAACATCCCAAATTGCATAATATTTAGAATGAAAACAATTTCAAATTGGGGAGAGAAAATCAATTCTTTGATTCTTTCTAATTTGCTTTCCTATTTGTCTCTCTACAAGTATCTCTTCTTTAAACTCAACTTTTGCTAATCACAAATAAGGGGAGAGAATGACAAGAAAAATAAAAATATGTTGGGTCTATTAGTTTTTCATATTCATACATATTTTTCTTAAAGTATTTGCCATCATCAAAAAGGGGAGAATGTTGGTTTTGATTAGTTTTGATGATGTCTTATATAGATGTCATTCTTAATAGCAAAAGGTTGCATACTACATTTATCTTTTACTTTGACTAATTATTATATTTAATGTAGATGCAAAGTTTTATGATGGAGAATGTTGATTGAAGAAAGAAGCTCTTGCACAATATAATGGGAATATCATAATATTAAGGAAGCAAGAGGTTATCAAATGATTTTGGGGGATAATCTAGAAGGAGAGAAGAAATTGAAGAAGGAAGAACTTAAAATGCAATGGAATATTGTAATACCCGGATATTTATCTGGCATATTATAAATAAAAGTCGGATAATCCTGATAAGTGAAAATTCAATCTCCGGTCTTGTATAATTATAGTCTATTTTCTAAGTAGAATTTTTGTAGGAAATCAGGGAAATTAATGGCCAAAGTGCCAAAATGACCAAAATGCCCCTAAGGGACATAAATAACTTAGGAAATTATGGAAAAATACCAAAAGTTAGAAAAGTGACCAAGTAAATTAGGAGAGTATATTATCTCTAATTATTGTAATTTAATAAATTATGAACTTTGAGAAATTGTACAAGAATGTTCAAAAAGTAATAAAAGACCAAAATACCCTTGCAATTATGGATTAATGCAATGGGCATGGAAATTCTAGTGTTAAGGCAAAAGTTTGAAGATAAAGGAGTGTCTTAATTAAGAAAATTACCAACAAGTGATAATAGAATAATTAAGTAATATTGGGCTAATTACTTAAGTATAAGCAAAGGAAATTAAGAGATAATTGTGTAAAGCTCAAAAATTAGTGATAATTGGCTTAAAATTAGTAAAAATGTATTTACTAATTAATTGGAAACTTTTATGAAAAATGGTTGAGTTTAGGTATTTTTAGGCCTAAATACAAGAATGGACCAATTAGAGAATTTTGTGGAATTTTTGGAAAAAGTTAAATAAATAAATCATTAAATAATTAAATAAATAAAAAATAAATATCTATTAAAAAATAAATAGGGCCAGCCGATTTTCCCAAGAGAAAAAGAAAAAAAAGAATGAAAAAATATATATATATATATATATATATATATATATATATATGTACAATGCAAGTTGATATTAAAATATTAATATAATTAATTAAAGTAAAAAAATGTGAATAGTAACTTTAAAATTAGGAAACGGATCCTATCTAGAGATCTAGGAATAGGAATCCCAAGGTCAAGGTAAAATATTGATCGGTGAGTTTTTACCTTCAAGTGACCTCTTCCTAAGTTAATTCCGAGGCCGTTTGTGCTTTTTCCTAATAAAACAAAATAGGGAAAAATGCATATAGGCATATTTTTGGAAATAGGGAAAATAAATTCTAACTCAACATTTAGAAATGGGTTTGAATTTATTTAGACATTTTGAGTCGGTGAATTATTTCAAGAGTTTGGTAGTCCCGAAACGAATTCACAGGACGCGTTCGGACACGTTTTCAAGAAAACTTCAACCGGAATACTGGAGGCCTATATGGAATCAAAATTTAGGTTAACTTGGACATTTCTACTAAGTGAGAACATGTCTTCAGAGTTGTAAATCCAGAATTTTGTGAATTCTCCGAAATCACGCGAATCGGGTACCGATCGGGGAAAACGGTTGGGCTAGGGCTTAAAGCAAGCCAAGTCACCATTTTGAGCCAATCCTTGGCTGCCACATCAGCAAGGGAGGTCGGCCAAGGCATGAAAAAGCAAGGGCAAAAATCCTTTGGAATTGTTGGACATGAATAGTGTAAGACAATTTGGAAAATTCCAACCTTGTCCCTAAAAATTTTCTATAAATAGGCCATTCCTCTCTTCAAAATTATGCACATCACTCTTCACTTCTTTGAGCTCCTTTGGCCGAAATTCCTAGGGAGAGAAAGAAGAGAGAGAAGTTCTGGCGGAAGCTCTGCTTAGAAGTCTTCAACGGGTAAGTCTTTCGGGCTTTAGTTTTTTTAGTCTTTCGTTTTAGTTTAGTAGTTAGTAGAATTAGTAGATAGATTTAGAAAGTAGGTGACAAGATTCCTACAAATGTTTTAGAGCCTTGTTTGCGTTGAAAAATATGCAGAGGTGTAAACATAGTAGGGATCGAGTCGCTGAAAAGTTGTAGTTTTTATAACTCTTTCAAAATTAGGGGTAGTAATAGCCTTTAAATTTCAAGTATGATTGGGTATCATATGGGAGGGCTATTTTAGTCTTTATTTTCAAGAATCATAAATGCGTCGAAGTTCTGGCGAAATTTTGGGAAGAAAATAGCCTATGTAGCGAAGCTGCCGCGAAATTCCGCCAAGTAGGGGTATAGGGGCAAAATGGTAATTTTTACCTAAAATGCCGCTTGTAGTATCAAATCACTAATAAAAGTGATATTACTTTTATAGGACGTCAGAATCCTAATTTGTTGCCGTTACGCTGTCCAACGTGCATTTGTCGGACAAACCGCTTTCCGTCGAAAGTACGATTCCGCCGTAAACATCTACGTACATCAACGAAGGTACGGACGCGTCTTGTAACACTAATCCTATAGCTCTCATATACATATATGTCATAGATACGTTCATATACGGCTCTGCTTAGGGTCGTCGTTATACATACTGACCTTGTACGGGTTATAAGACATGATAATACCGCTTTGAGTTTTCCTAGCGGCGAGGACACGTGTTCGTGGCACAGAGTAATGTGCAGGCTATATATGTGTAGGACTTTACATACTGCTTTATGCTTATGTCCTGTCTGTGTCACAATGTTGTTGTGTAGGACCTTACATAATTGCTTCATGCTTATGTTCTGTCTGTGTCACACTTCTGATGAGATGTTGCTGTTATGTCATGAATATCTATTGTCTATATATGTCCTGGGGAAAGCGGCAGGAGTGACTTGCGGAAGAAGTCATCTTTAACTTATCGCTTTCTTTTCCTTTAAATCGATTACTTTCCGAACCTTAGGATTACTGTAATCAATACTTTATTACACTATGGTTCATGTTATATTATGATCAGTTACTCTTACGCTCCATTGCTCATCTCTGATTGATTGCAAAAAAAAAAAAAAAAAAAATTCCGCTTTAGAAAATGGGATGTTACAAATATCTTTATTGAAGTTCTTATATTGATGCTAGAAGTATCCAAGATCATATGAAAGCTGGAACGGATCAATTCAGAGTTTAAACCATCAAAAATCAGTTCCAGGATGAGCAAACTCGAGTTCATAACTTGCAAACTCGAGCCCGTAATGTCCTCGGCAACTCGGCGCCTCCGGACAAGTCAAACTCGAGCTTAGAACTCAAACCTCAGGTTTGGAACTCCAAACTCGAGCCCATCATTAGCAAACTCGAGCCTGTAGTGTCTTCAGCATTTCGTGTCTCTGGACAAGGCAAACTCGAGCCTATTAGTTGGCAAACTCGAGCTTACAAAGCGGTGTTCAACATTTCAGCTACTGTTCCACGTTTCACTCGGGCGACGTGTGGTCATTCGATGATATCTCCTAAAATACAGATCGGATTGAAGTGAAACCAGTGGCATATGAAACTAGACTCCCAATGCGTCATATTTATATATAATTGAAGCCAAACGGAGTCAAGATGAAGGAGCTATGAATTTATGAATTTGACAGTGATATTCACGTCACACAAATGACCAACCTTCAATGTTTTGAGTGTATCTCACAAACGGAGAATCCAATTGAGCTGAAATCGGTGGCATTGGAAAGTAGACTCAAAGGGCTTTAAACTCGACAGTTGAACCAACCAAAAGGATTTCACACCAGGGAGATATGGCCCCCGAAAGTAGAAAGTCTGTTCTGGGTGTTGCACAATTGCTGAGAAGCAAACTCGAGCCTATTAGTTGACAAGCTCGAGTTCGCGGGTTACAGAGAGCTACCAGGTCGCGAAAATCATCCAAACTCGAGCCTATAAGTGACAAACTCGAGCCTAGACAAGACAGAAAGCAAAAGATGATTTTGAAGAGACCCAAACTCGAGCCTATAATTATAGACTCGAGCCTAGATGCTGAAAAATGTTACAAACTCTAGAGTTTGCTCAACCTCCGGTTTGCACCTTGCAGAAGCTGAACCTGACCCTTGCAAACTCGAGCCTACTTATCCAAGCTCGAGTTCATGACCCCGATTCAGAAAAACAGCATTTCGAAAGTCTCGTTTCTCATCAAAGAACATCCACATGATTACCCAAATGACTTATACTTATTCTTAACATTATTTATATCATTTGTATACATGTTTCGATTATTAAAGCTTGAGAGAACATCAATCTTGACAAATCAAGATCTAGAAGATGAACTTGCTGCAGATTTTCAGAAACACGAAAGAGGACTGAATCCAATCAGAAACTTGAGGAAACGAAGCAAAATGGGCAACTTGTCGGAAAGGAGGATAATTATCCTCAAACGGTCGAAAGCAAAGAGACATGATTTGGTAAATCTATTTTAGGAAACACCACATCATGGGCAAATATTTAGGACGCTCCAACAGAAAGTCTCCAACTAAATAAAGATTATGCAGAAATGAGAATTATATAGAAAGGCTCCCAACAGCTATAATTTTGAATGGAGTCAAATCATAATGGATATGCAACGGTCATAATCTTCAATGCAGAGCAATCATCAGATATTGAAGAAACATTATGACCCAACGGCTATATTCCTCATCCATGACCACAACAGCTAGAAATTCAAATGGAGACAATTCAGAATTGAGAAGCAACAGTCATATGAAGATTTGCCGCTATATATAGAGCTGCATACAAACCTTCAAAGATACAACAACAAGCGAGAGAAACAAGCCTACCTCTTCAACATGCTATTACTCGATCTCGCTTATCATTTACTCTGTTTTTCAATGTCTATATATCATAGAGAGTGAAATGTTTTGTATTGTACTTCAGTGTTCATCCATACACTTCTGAGAGAGAAGATTCATTGTAAACATCCTATCTTTATATATGTGAGTTACTCAAGATTGGGTGATCTTGAGTGGGAAACACATTGTGTTGATTACGACTTGTAAGGGAGTGAATCCTAGTGAGAGGATTACTTCGAGTGCGAGTGTGTAATCAAACGGGTGTATTGATTATAGTTTGTAAGGGGAGTAAGTCCTAGTGTGAGGATTACTTCAAGTACGTAACGTGTAATCAAGTTGAAAGAAGATAGTGGATTGAAAAATCTCAAGTGGAGCTT
Organism: Acacia pycnantha; assembly: GCA_025563575.1. NCBI lineage: Eukaryota > Viridiplantae > Streptophyta > Magnoliopsida > Fabales > Fabaceae > Acacia > Acacia pycnantha. Next base: position 5,217,794 of record JAMWYP010000030.1, on the reverse strand, counting down.
GGGGACTGGACGTAGGTCAAGGATTGGGCCGAACCAGATAAATCATAGTTTGCATATTCTCTTCCCTTATCTCTTATATTCCAAATATATGTTTGAATGATTGCTTATCACTTTATAAATTATTATTGTCATTCAAACTACTTTCAATATGTTGCAGAAAGTTTTTAAAGTTCTAAGTTTTTAATCAAACACCCAATTCACCCCCCCTCTTGGGTGATAGCCAAGTCTTTCAATATATATATCACTGAGTACTTTACTGCTGTGAATTTTCAGCAACCACTGGCAGTTGGTCGTCATGAACATGGAGTTCCATTATGTTATCTTCTTATGCTCCAATCACAGCGATCCATCGACTACGTTGAAGCTGATGATCACCAAGTAAGAATGTCATTTTGATCGTCTTGTCCGAAATCTCGTTGTGAATTTTCAGTGAACATTACCGATAAATTTCGATTTTGATGATAGTGCCATGAAGACCTTCCGTGTTGAGGTAAAAAAAAGCGTGGTGCTCAACTCACAGATCCTAAATGGCACAAAATTAAGGTTAGTACATAATTGGACATGACATAATTGCCTTCTGAAGTTGGTCAGTAAGCTATATATGCTCTTATATATATTTATTGTTATTTTTAGACCCGTCAAACTTAACGATCGAACTTATGTGGCCCGTACGTCATGAAACACTTATATGATATTGTGACGGAGGGAAACACTAAAGTCACTTTAAGGGTAAGATGTTATGGCCGAATTCAATCATCGATGGCTTAATGTTACATATGAAATATGCACATAATATGTTAATTACATTTTTGTCTTTGATGTTACGAGGTTTGCCCGTGAAGAGCCATTTGATGATGATGAAATCGAGCACATACGCGAGGTTTTGTGAATATCTCTGTATAAACTAGTCTTAGAAAATCCAAGTCAAGACAATAATTAATGTCCTAAATTAATTCATTTGTAAATAATATATGATGTCAGAGCAACAATAGCCTTCTGTACATTTGTTTATTTTTTCGACTAGCTAATTAATTCATTTGTAAATATAGCAATGTAATTCAATAATAAATTTGTTTATTTTTTCGAACAATTTGTGTGTGTCCATTTTGGGTTTCTGAATGAATGGGATGGTGGATAAAGCTATTTAGTGCTTGAAATTTGAGGTACAAAGGATGTTGAAAATGAGCCAGATGAGGCTCTGAAAAGTATTCGCGACTTTTAGGACCGTATATTATTTAAAAGTGCGGTCCTAAAGGTCTTCGTCCATTTTAAGACCGTATATTTAACAAATATCCGGTCCTAAAAGTCTTCGTCTAATTCTAAAAAATTTGGGTAGAGACTTTTAGGACCGTATATTTTTTGAAGATTATATTTGCACTTTAGACCTACCCAACTGACCAACAAGTGTTTTTAGGTTACTCTTGCTGTCTTGTCTGCAACATCAACGTTCGTGAGCGGAGAAGTAAGACGACTCAGCAAACGCATATGCTACTGTGTTAGTCCACAAGACCTTCATCCCCTGCATTTAATTTCCTCGTCTTGCATTTATTTTGGTTCTTCGATTCACTGTGATGCATTTATGACCAAAAGTAATTCTTAATTCGTTTAAATAATATATAGGAATTCTACTATGGATCACAGTTGGATAGATGCTTTACGAACGAGTATTGAATATCAGAATGGGGTTAGGGAATTTATAGAAGCAGAGTTGTCCGATGTGTGAAACCCCACGGTACAAGTCAGATAAGGGGCCTGCAAAAGTGTTGTGGTATCTTCCAATCATACCAAGGTTCAAGCGGTTGTTTGCGAATGAAAATGATGCAAAAATGCGAGGTGGCATGCAGATGAGAGGATTTCGGATGGACAGCTTCGACATCCGCCGATTCTTCTCAATGGAAGAAGATCGATCAATTATTTCGAACTTCGGCGAAGAACCTAGGAACCTCGTGCTTGCCCTTAGCACGGATGGAATGAATCCCTATGGAAGCCTTAGCAACATACATAGCTCATGGCCCGTAGTCCTGATTGTTTACAACTTATCTCCTATGTTATGCATGAAACGAAAGTACATCATGATGTCTATGTTGATTTCAGGACCAAAACAACCCGGAAATGACATAGATGTTTACCTAGAGCCCTTGATCGAAGACTTGAAGGAGTTGTGGGAAGAAGGTGTCGATGTTTTTGACTCTTTCAAGAAGGAGGTCTTTAGAATGAGAGCCATGATATTTTGTACTATAAACGACTTCCCAAAGATATGGGAACTTGTCGAGTATAGTGTAAAAGGCCATAAAGCATGTCCGGTTTGTGAAGAAGGCACATGCTACCATCAACTTCAACATGGAAGAAAGACGGTGTATCTTGGACATAGGAGATTTCTTAGACGGGGCCACCCATATCGTCGATTAAAGAAGGCCTTTTTTGGTGGCCAAGAGTATGAAGAAGCTCCGGTGGCATTGACTGGGGAGCAAGTGTATGAAAAGGTTAAAAATATCAGTGTCATCTTCGGTAAGCCTGGAAAGAGTAGAAAAGAAACAAATATATGGAAGAAGAGATCTATATTCTTTGATCTTCCCTATTGGCGCAATCTTGATGTGAGACACTGTATTGATGTCATGCATGTGGAGAAGAACGTATGTGATAGTATTGTGGGCACGCTTCTCAACATACAAGGTAGTTCGAAGGATGGTGTGAAGGCAAGATTGGATTTGCAAGCAATGGGAATACGCGAAGACTTGCATCCAAGGCCATATGGGAAGAGAACTTATTGTCCCCCGGGATGAGAAACGAAGCTTTGTGAGTGTTTACATGGCACAAAAGTTCCCTCGGGTATTCTTCAAATTTTAAGAGGCTTGTCTCGATGAAGGACTTGAAATTAGTAGGCCAAAAGTCTCATGACTGTCATGTCTTGATGCAACAACTACTCCCGAGCTATTCGAGGGATCGCCGAATATGATCTTCGGGTCGTTTTGACTAGACTTTGTTTCTTCTTCAATGCGGTTTGTAGTAAATTTTTCAAGATTGAAAAGTTGGATGAATTGGAGAATGAAGGATATCTTATCTTGTGCCACCTTGAAAAGCTTTTTGTTCCTTCATTTTTTGCCCTATCCACTTACGGTGGATGTACCCTATTGAAAGATCTATGAAATTCCTAAAAGGGTATGTGAAGAACGCGTCATCGCTGTAAGCATCAATTGTTCGAAATATGTTTCAAGAGGCCATGGAATTTTGTCAAAATTATTTGGCCAAAGTAAGACATATTGGGCTTCCAAAACGTCAGCATGATGAAGGGGGGTCCCTAGATGATAGGAGCACAGCCCGAACAGTGGTGTTATGTTAGAGGCTGAATCTATGCACTTCTCCAGTTCGAAAGACAAGAGGCCTAAATTGGCGTCATGCCATATTATGGGGTTATTGAAGAGATTTGGGAGGTGGACTATGTCAAAGTTAGATTTCCCATCTTCAAATGCAAGTGGGTTAATGTCAATAATGGTGTTCGGATCGATCGACTAGGATTCACTTTAGTCGATGTCAATAGTAGAAGTTTTGGAGATGAACCTTTTATTATGGCAGATCATGCAAAACAAGTGTTCTATATCACCGATCAAGAAAATAAAATGTGGTCTCGTAGCTCTCCAAGGAAAGAGGGTCATTGATATTGATGAGGAAAGTCATTCAAATTATGGTGATCTTCCCGAGAGTACTCCTTTTACAAGGGGTCTACTGGACATGAACGAAGAAGATGAAGCGGATAATGAACCCAGATAAGAAATGATCATCAAGAAGGGATATGGGAGGATATCACTTTATAAAAGTGTCAATTCATAAGGTAATTAATATTCATATGCGGTATTCTTAGAAAACTTTAAGGTTTTAACAATTATTATATCTGTCTATGTTCTTAATTAAACAATGTCATCATTGAATATGAATTTGTTCTTGTTTTGTTTTTGTGGCGTGGATCCGTTTCAAAGGGGCATGTTATAAAAGAGGATGCATGTTACGTTGTTGGGTGGGAATCAAATGAAGGCATGGTGAATAATATATTGGACTACATTTGTATGTTGAATTACGTGCTTGCATGTATTGTAACTCATTGCCTTTGTAATTAGTTATATGTTAGCTTATTGTATAAATTACTTTAGTTGTTTTAGACTTAATTAAGAGGCCATATAACTCATGGTGGATAATATTTGTATTCTTTTTCCCAATTCAATTTATTCATGTTCATAGCTTGTAGCTTAAAGTATATCGATTTTTATGTGCTGTTTTGGATGGTGGATTTGTGTATATATATTGATCAGGAAGAACAGAACAGGGAAAAATACGGGAAAATTTAGACCGCAAATAAAAATACGCTCTTAAATGTTCAAATATTAAGACCGGATGTATATATAACACCGCTCTTAAAGGTGTTAAGCCGGTCTTAAAAGTTGGTCTTTTAAGACCGGTCCATTGAAAAAGTCGGTCTTGAAAGTCAGTCTTTTAAGACCGGTAATTGAAAAAGTCGGTCTTAGAGTCCTCTATCTTTAGGACCGGATTGATATTTGTCCTGGTCTTAATATTTGGATCTTTTAAGAGCGGTCGATATTTATTTAGTACGACTTTTAAGACCGAAGGTTTAAAATGTCCTATCTTAAAGAAAATCTTTAAGACCGTGTAAAAGTCCGGTCTTAAAGGTCGACTTTTAATACCGCCTGGAACAAGACTGCTCGCGGGTCCGGTCCTAATGTACCTTTTTTGTCCGGTCTTAAAAGCCTTTTTTCCACTAGTGCCAGTTTTTGAAAGTTAAGTCCGAAAAAAAGGAATATTAAGTTACAACAACTGTTAGAGTCCTTAAGTGCTAAATGGGAAAGAAAAGAATATTAGTTATAACGACTATTTTTTTCAAAACCGTCATTGAACTTCAATGACTATTTTTTAAAAAGCCGTCGTTGTAACTTAATATTCCATTTTTTTTAATGCTGAACTTTTAACGATTGATTTTTCAAAAACAGTCATTGAAAGTCGAAAATATTCAAATTTTTCGACCTTGTGTAATACCCCGAAATTTGAATTAGGGAATTTAAGGGCCAAAGTGCCAAAATGACGAAAATGCCCCTAAGGGACATAAATGACTTAGAAAAATTATGGAAAATACCCTTGTAAATTATAAAATAATGCATGAGGCATGGAAATTCTAATGTTAAGACAAAAGTTTGAAGATAAGGGAGTGTCTTAATTAAGAAAATTATCAACAAGTGATAATAAAGTAATTAAGTAATATTGAGCTAATTACTTAAGCCTGAGCAAAGAAAATTATGAAATAATTAGATAAAGCTCAAAAATTAGTGGAAAATGGTTTGAAATTAGTAAAAATATATTTACTAATTAATTGGAAATTTTGGAGAAAAATAGATGAGTTTAGGTATTTTTAAGCCTAAATGCAAGAATGGACCAATAGGAAAATTTTGTAAAAATTATGTGAAATTAATTATTTAATTAATTAAATAATTAATAAAAAAATATAATAAATAAAAAAATAAAAAAAAAAAAAAAACGAAAATAAAAATGGGCAGAAAAAAAAAAGAAAAAAAAAATGGATAACTTAGTTGGTAAGTTTGTATTATTATTATATTATATAATTAATTAGAGTTATATTATTTTATAATATAATTAATTGTAGTGAATAGTAATAAAATAAATAGGAAACGGATCCTATCTAGAGATCTAGGAATGGGATTTCCAAAGTCAGGGAAAAATAATGATCAGTGGAATTTTGTCTTCCGTTATACTCTTCCGGGAGAAAATTTAAGTCGCTGTGCATTTCCTAATAAAACAAAATAGGGGAAAAATGCATATAGGTATATTTTTGGATATAAGGAAAATAAATTCTAACTCAACATCTAGGCATGAGTTTGAATTTATTTTGACATATTTGGAATCGTGAATTTTTCAAGAAGTTGATAATTTCGAAATGCGTTTCGAAACCGACGCGACCGGACACGTTTTCGAGAAACTTTGAACACGGAATGCCCTGTATGGAACCAAAATTTAGGTTAACTTGGAAATTTCTAGTAAGTGAGAACTTGTCTTCAAAGTTGTAAATCCGAATTTTGAGATTTCTCCAAAATTACGAATCTGCACCGATCGGGAAATTCATCCGGTAGCTTCGGAAGGTGACACTTGGCCACCTCCCATTGGCCAAACCCTTGACTTTTGGGGGCATGTTGAAGTCGGCCAAGGTGAGAAGAAAGAGTGAAAACTTGTTGAAAAAGTTGTCTTGGACTGGTCCCAGATCGATTCTCACAAAGTTGATCCAACTACCAAATCCTACCTCCTTTTCTATAAATACCCCTCCTCCTCTTCATTTTTCACACCATTTCCTTTGAGGAATCCGAAATCTAGAGAGAGGATTAGAGAGAGAAGCTCTGGGGGAATTCTCAGTAAAGCTCGGGTAAGTTTTCCTGCACCGAGCTTTAAGCTTTCATAGTTCTTTCAAGTGAGTTAGAGTAGTAATGCTAGAGTAGCCTTTATTTTTCAAAGTATGATTGGGTATCATATGGGAGGGCTATTTTAGTCTTTATTTTCAAGAATCATAAATGCGTCGAAGTTCTGGCGAAATTTTGGGAAGAAAATAGCCTATGTAGCGGAAGCGCTGGTGCCGAAGGCAAGGCTAGTCTATGTGGGTAAGCCAACGTATAGTAACCTAACCGGTGAGGCCCCCATGATAGACACTTACCCGGCCATTCTGTTCGGCTTAATGGATGTACGTTCGCGCATCGTAACACTAATCTAGTGCTGCTCATATGCATATATGTGATAGGTACATTCACGGATAGAGGCTCTGTTTCAGGGTCACCGACTCGGATGGAGGCTGCTGTCAGTGGCCACCGACTTGGATAGGGATTCTTAAGTGCCACCGCTCCTGGATAGAGATTCTATTTGGGGTCACCACTTTGGATAGAGATTCTATTAAGAGTCACCAAACGGATAGAGATTCTGATTAGGGTCACCACTTATATGTACCGCTTCTTTGCTTATATGATCCGTCATCATGAATCATACAACTGTTTTATACTCTTGTGTTGTTGTCTTGCTTTGCTATGTCATGAATACCGCCATCCGTATATCTTTTTTTATTTGAGCATAAGGTTAACCGTTACCCGAGATTCAATTCGATAAATTGAATCTCGCCTATAGCTTCAGGGTCAGGAGGACCACGGATCGGAGATCGAGGCAAGCTATACGAGTAAGCTCATAGTTGGAGGGCATGTAGCACGAGTGAGCTCTGAGACGGAGTTGTCACTTTATCGTTTTACGTAATTACCTATGAGAACAATAGGATGCTGTATCAACACTGTATTACACTCTAGCACCTTTTGAAAATGAGTACTGATATGACACTGGTGTAATAGGTAGTGATGGACAGAAACGAACGTTCGTAGATCTTCTATCCCGTAATAATAGGACGTAACACGCGTAGATCCGTAATTCCAGAGACGGCGGGACGAAGATGAAACCCTGATATTTCTAATGACCCTAAACCGAAATATAATCCTGACTTAGGGTAGAGTCAATGGCTAGTATGCCCGTAGAACCGAGAAACCTGTTGGCTCGAGATCATTCATCCGATGACGACAACGTGGGGACATACGATATAACCACCGGTCATAAACCGCTTGGATGATGTAATATACGCTGGCATGTACATTACATCTAAAATGAAATTGTATATGTTTTAATGCCACGAATTGTGTTATTTTTCTGACACTTATGTCCGTTATAAGATAAAGGAAAAGCTAGAATATGGCCATCATAAGAGGTGCCGGTGCACCAAGAGGAAGAGGCCAAGTCAGAGGCCGAGGTCGAGGTAGGGGAGGAGGCAGACAGCCTCAAATAGACGCGATACCCGAACAAAATCTTATACCAAACCAACCTGAACAAAACGAGATTCAGGAGATGAGGAGAACTCTACAGGAGCAGAGAGCTCTCATTAACGCGCTCGTAGAGAGACAGAACCAACAAGATCTGGAAGCTGAAAGGCAACTAGCAGAACGAAGGGCGGAGGAAGAAAGAAGACATGCTGAAGAAGAAAGACAAAATGCCGAGGATGAATTAAATGATGATGAGGATGAGGAAGATAATGAGTCTGAGAGATCCCGATCACCTCCACGACACAGGAGAGGAGAGAAAAACACTCAATACTGGGTTAACCAGTTTTGTAAGCTGAAGCCGCCAACTTTTCGAGGAAAGCTAGACATGGCGAGGATTGGTCAAGCGATTAGAGAAGGTGTTCAAGGTGATAGATCGCCGAGAGGATCGCAAAGCTCAACTAGCAATCTACCACTCGAAGGAGATGCAGATCACGGTGGGAAGTCACAGCAGAAACCTGCGGACCCAATACTATCCCGTGACATGGGAGAAATTTCTAGAGAAATTTCATGACCAATACTTTCCTCCTTCTGCAAATGAATAAGGAGTCGGAACTTCTCCACATCCGACAGAGATATGAGGAATCTTTCGACGAGTACTATGCTCGATTCACTAATCTCTCCCGATACTCCCCACACCTGAGGAAGGGCAACGATGAAAGAAGTATGGTGAACATACCGATTGACGGGCTAAAATATGAAATCGGTGAAAGACTTATGTCCCAACGATTCCCGAATTTGACAAGCGCGGTGGAAACTTGTCGAATGATCGAGCGTAATCCGAAAGGATTCCGAGAGATCCGTAAACTTCAACAACAACAATAGTAATACAGACGTGGTAGTTTTAGCAACTAAACTCCTCACGAAAAGGAAGGTGCCTTGGGACAACTCCAAGTGGTGGAAACAAGAGGCCACCCAAACTGAACAACAAAACTATACCAAGTCGGCGTAATCTCAATCTTGTCCAAAGTGTAAGAAGTACCATCCAGGAGTCAACTGCGATGGGAAACGAATCTGTTACGATGTCGAAGCCGGACACATCACTTGGAATTGCCCCGAGAAGGCCGCCGAGACAAGACTACGTAACTCGGGACGAATCTTTGCGCTAACCAATATGGAGGCCGGCGAATCCTCGGGAAAGGACCGAGATACTATCGAATAGTACAAGTCCATGTTGGTTGTGAACCGACTCGGTGTTAGACCAATCGATTTCTTTTGATACTTGTACGGATCCTTTTGGGATGCATACTTATGTGGTAGCTACACCATTAGGTGTAAGCTTTTAGTTTGTAAAGCATGTTTTGAACCAAGTTGTGGGTTAATATAAATCTTCTTACTACTTCATAGCGTCAATAACATTCTCAATGGTGTTAAGCTAACAAAGGATGTAGAAAGTAAGTAACAAGCGGATGAGGCTCTGTTTAAGGTCACCGACTCGGATGGAAGCTCTGTCTAGGGCACCGACTCGGATAGAGATTCTGTTAGGAGTCACCGAGATACATTCACTGTTAGAGACTCGTTCGTGGTTACCAATTATACATAGCGGATAGAGACATCGTTTAGGGTCACCAATTATACATGCCGCTCTACACTTAAGTTGCTCAACGGAATTGCCGGAGCGAAATTTTCTAGACCGAGATATGATCAATCACATTTCATAGTTTGAACAAGACAAAAAGGAACGTTAGAGTCTTTTGGTGATTGTGATGATCGTATATCCTTCGAAGCTTCTGTCAATAAAGCACCTCAAGGGCGAATGTATAGTTTGCATTACGTGAGATCATTTCGGAGATCATCCAAGGATTCATTGGAAACAAACTAGTCACCTTATTTCCAAATATGATTAGACTTCCATAACAATTTCCATATTTCTTAGTAATTCGACCGTGATCGTGTCATTGAGTAGGAGGTATCTTGTGTTGCTATGGTGTATGGGCGCCATGGTGACATGTATGATATCTTGTGTTGTCATGGTGTATGGGCGCCATGGAGACATTTTGGTATTTGTGGTGTTGACCGCGGTGTATGGGCGCCTCGGAGACACTATATATCAAAGTACAATATGACAAGATCTTTATGGTCAAACCAAAGCGAATTCTCGATCACCAGGAGGAGCAGCTGACAAATAAAGCGAAGATCCGACGCGTATAGTCCGAGATCAGGATAGTACAAAGTTTAGTGGGTAGAATACAAATTTCGAGGACGAAATTTTGTTTAACGGGGGGAGAAATGTAATACCCGAAATTTGAATTAGGGAATTTAAGGGCCAAAGTGCCAAAATGACGAAAATGCCCCTAAGGGACATAAATGACTTAGAAAAATTATGGAAAATACCCTTGTAAATTATAAAATAATGCATGAGGCATGGAAATTCTAATGTTAAGACAAAAGTTTGAAGATAAGGGAGTGTCTTAATTAAGAAAATTATCAACAAGTGATAATAAAGTAATTAAGTAATATTGAGCTAATTACTTAAGCTCCGAGCAAAGAAAATTATGAAATAATTAGATAAAGCTCAAAAATTAGTGGAAAATGGTTTGAAATTAGTAAAAATATATTTACTAATTAATTGGAAATTTTGGAGAAAAATAGATGAGTTTAGGTATTTTTAAGCCTAAATGCAAGAATGGACCAATAGGAAAATTTTGTAAAATTATGTGAAATTAATTATTTAATTAATTAAATAATTAATAAAAAATATAATAAAAAAAAAACGAAAATAAAAAATGGGCAGAAAAAAAAAAAGAAAAAAATGGATAACTTAGTTGGTAAGTTTGTATTATTATTATATTATATAATTAATTAGAGTTATATTATTTTATAATATAATTAATTGTAGTGAATAGTAATAAAATAAATAGGAAACGGATCCTATCTAGAGATCTAGGAATGGGATTTCCAAAGTCAGGGAAAAATAATGATCAGTGGAATTTTGTCTTCCGTTATACTCTTCCGGGAGAAAATTCTGAAGTCGTTGGTGCATTTCCTAATAAAACAAAATAGGAAAAATGCATATAGGTATATTTTTGGATATAAGGAAAATAAATTCTAACTCAACATCTAGGCATGAGTTTGAATTTATTTTGACATATTTGGAATCGTGAATTTTTCAAGAAGTTGATAATTTCGAAATGCGTTCAAAACCGACGCGACCGGACACGTTTTCGAGAAACTTCTACCGAACACGGAATGCCCTGTATGGAACCAAAATTTAGGTTAACTTGGACATTTCTAGTAAGTGAGAACTTGTCTTCAAAGTTGTAAATCCGAATTTTGAGATTTCTCCAAAATTACGCGAATCGGTACCGACGGGAAATTCATCCGGTAGCTTCGGAAGGTGACACTTGGCCACCTCCCATTGGCCAAACCCTTGACTTTTGGGGCATGTTGAAGTCGGCCAAGGTGAGAAGAAAGAGTGAAAAACTTGTTGAAAAAGTTGTCTTGGACTCGTCCCAGATCGATTCTCACAAAGTTGATCCAACTACGAAATCCTACCTCCTTTTCTATAAATACCCCTCCCCTCCTCTTCATTTTTCACACCATTTCCTTTGAGGAATCCGAAATCTAGAGAGAGGATTAGAGAGAGAAGCTCTGGGGGAATTCTGCAGCGAAGCTCTGGGTAAGTTTTCCGGTACCGAGCTTTAAGCTTTCATAGTTCTTTCAGTAGTTAGAGTAGTAATGCTAGAGTAGCCTTTATTTTTCAAAGTATGATTGGGTATCATATGGGAGGGCTATTTTAGTCTTTATTTTCAAGAATCATAAATGCGTCGAAGTTCTGGCGAAATTTTGGGAAGAAAATAGCCTATGTAGCTAAGCGCCGCGAAATTCCGCCAAGTAGGGTTATAGGGGCAAAATGGTAATTTTTACCTAAAATGCCAGTTATAATGTCAAATTACTAATGGAAGTGACATTATTTTCATAGGATATCTAAAATCCTAATTTGCTGCCGTTACGCTGTCCAACGTGCCGCTGTCGGACAAACCGCTGTTTTCCGTCGGAAAGTAAGGCTTCGCTGTAAACATTTACGTACATCAACGAAGGTACGTTCGCGTCATCGGTAACCTTAACACTTGTGTTTATGGTATGCATATATGTGATGATATGTTGTGTGAATAGTTTGGTGCCGAAGGCAAGGCTAGTCTATGTGGATGTGCCAATTAGTCGCCGCTAACCCGGTGAGGCGTCCGTGATAGACACTTACCTGACCATTCTGTTCGGGTCACCAAACGGATAGAGATTCGATTAGGTCACCACTTATATGTACCGCTCTTTGCTTATATGATCCGTCATCATGAATCATACAACTGTTTTATACTCTTGTGTTGTTGTGTCATTGCTATGTCATGAATACCGCCATCCGTATACTGTTTTATTTGAGCATAAGGTTAATCATACCCGAGATTCAATTCGATAAATTGAATCTCGCCTATAGCTTCAGTGGTCGAGGACCACGGATCGGAGATCGAGGCAAGCTATACGAGTAAGCTCATAGTTGGAGGGCATGTAGCACGAGTGAGCTCTGAGACGGAGTTGTCACTTTATCGTTTTACGTAATTACCTATGAGAACAATAGGATGTTGTATCAACACTGTATTACACTCTGGTTATCGTTTTAATGGGAATCAGTTACTCTTACGCTCCAAGGCTCGACTCTGATTTTAAAAAAAAAAAAAAATTGGCTCTGGAATTGGGATGTTACACCTTGTACACCTACGCCTCCAGCATTTTGTTCAAATATTTAAAAACAGTATGTGGTTGTCATTTACCTAGTGGTTGCCGTCATCTTCAGGTATCATCGTCATCGTAATGTTGTCTGTTCAATAGATCTTTTTTTTATATAGATGTTATTGCTGTCTCTTCCTTCTTGATGCTTCCCTCCAACGACTGTTTAGTGATGATTGTGTGTATTTCAAGTTGCAAAGTCGTTTGATTATGGGAGGTGCATTTGCTTACATTACCTAGATGTATTATTTTCATATTTGGGTTATGGCAGTGACAGTAAGAGTCAGAGGAGGGGAAAGACTACAGATTTTTCTATTGCCTAGTTACTTGTATGTTTATGGAGGTGAGAGATCTGACTCCAGGTGATTGGATGACTCCAGTGGGTTGTGATGCTCATAGGTTTTTATTAATTTCCTAAGATGAATTTACTATGATACGTCCATAGGATGGTCTAATGTAATCTGATTTGGAGATTGTAGGAAAGCTGAAATGGAACCTTAAAGGTCACAGACGAGTTCTTATATTTTTATGCTTTGCTTGATTTTTGCACCTTACCCCTCCCAAAAGAAAATGCTGTACATTGTCCTGCTATTTTGAATGCAAAATGGCTGATTGCTTTCTGGGACATTAACAACTTTGTTCTAGTACAATATTATACAGTCTTTAGTTTTTTGTCCAGCGAAGAGTTAAGTAACAGCAAATTTCCTGTTCTCAGGATAATTTTAGCAGACTTCATGATAGCAGCAAAGAAACCCCCAAGACGATGAAGCAACTTAGTCGCCTTTTCTCCAACAAAGTGACAATACAGCTGCCTCAAGTATCATGTTAGATGAAGTTTTTATTGTTCTCTAGCTGATTTTTCATGCGCCTCTACCTTACTCTGCTTCCTTCTGTTGCATTTTGTGTACGATGTGCTTGGCTCTGTATTGTCATATGTAAAACAAGACAAAAAAACTATTTCCATTTTTAATCTGTTTTGTAAAGGTTAATAGTCCGACATTAATGTGTTTTTATAGATTGTTTCAATTCTGCTTTTGTACAGTTTTTTTCTCAAAAGGAAGAAAACTCATATTTAGCTTCACATAATACACACTCAAAAGCAAATACCAATTTCATTTAAAAAAACAAAAAAAACTTTCAACGTCAGTTTTTTTTTTTTTAAACAGTCATTGTAAAGCTTACTTATAATGTTTGTTTTTCGAAAACAGTCGTTGAAAGTTGATTACAACGTCGGTTTCATGTAAAACTGATGTTGTATATTCTTACTTATAACGACTACTATATAAAAACAGTCATTGAAAGTAACTTAAAGTAACTTACAGCGATAGTTTAAAAACATATGTTTATTTTAAAACTTTTGACAACACTCACATACACTATCTCTTAAAAACAGTCGTCTAAAAGTCCAAAAAACAGATGTATCATCTTTTCAATAAAAGAATTGATCACAGATAAATAAAAAACCGAGACACTTGTCACAAATCGGTATACGATTTATCTATCTCCTCTCTTCTCTCTCTGCACCCCATCATCAGATTCTCTTGTTTATGTTTTCTATATATGACTAAAATGCAGATATTGATGGCAAAAAAAAAAAAAAAAAAAAATTGCAGATACTGAAGATACACTGATACACACACATATATATTACCTCTTTATCTTTTTTGCTCTTTATTTTGTCTCCTAGCCTTCTAGGTAGAGCTGGGAATCAGGGTCGGCCCGGCCCGACAGGGCCGGCCTTACAGGGCCTGGAGTAAGGAAAACATCTTTTTTTCAAAGTTCGGCCCGATAGTACCAGGGCCAGGCCCTACAGGGCCTGAAAAATTACTATTCCAAATTTTGACTATTTTTCCTTCGATTTTTTTCAAAGAAATATAATTAGTAAATTGCAACCATTAAAGTTCTAATCTATCAAATAAATGTTATCAACATTAATATCTAAACAATATAAATCATTCAACATATAAACACATTTATTAATTCGTAATAAAAACAAATAAATATAAAGAATATTTTTTCCTTTTTTCAAAAATATTAAACAAATGAATTGCTTTATGTATGCCCACGACAAAATGCCTTTCCCTCTCGTAATTTTGTGTGTGTCTCGCAGATTCCTTCGGTTTAGGCATGATTTTACTGACAGATAAAAATAATTATACGTATTTTACACAAAATATATTTATAATTTATTACTCATATAATATTGTAATACCAAAATATGTGTTTATTTAATATGAAAACATCACTTCTTTAAAATTTATAATAACTAATTATGTGTTTTAATACAGAATAATAATAAACATAAAAAAGGGTTATAGTTTAAACTAAAAAAATCTAAGTAATTATAAATAAACACATTCATTAAGTGGAAGTCTAGGTAATTAAATTTTTGTTAAAAAAAAATGCTACAGTTAAACGGGCCTGCAGGGCCGGCCCGATTAAGCCCGAGGCCCTACAAGGCCGGCCCTGCAGGGCTAATTTCAAATTTATGGCCTATTTTTTTAAGCCCGAGCCCTACAGGGCCAGGGCTTAAACGGGCCGGGCCGATGAACTTGGCCCGATTTCCCGGCTCTACTTCTAGGTGTCAAAATCAAAATATATAAAATTGCTTGTAAACCTAAACCTGATGCTCATCATTTCAATTATTAGCCAATATTTTTTTTTTGTCCACAGTGAAGGAAAAACAACTTTATCAGTAATGGGAAAGAAAACTCCATCCAAAAAAGTAATGGGAAGACAGAGAGAGGGGGAAAAAAGAAAAAAGAAAAAAAAGCAGGTGAAACTTGGAACCAGATTCATTTGAAACTGATTGTCCTCCCTGCCTGTACTTTGTCCTGCTTGGTTTTCATCCTCCTACATATAGTTATGGCTCAAGCTCTCTCACCCAAAAAGAAGGCCACTGATTCTCAATGGGACAACCTAAACAGAACAAGCTGTTTGAAAAGGCTCTTGCAAAATTTGACAAGGACACACTCCTGATCTATGAGATGATGGTTAATTAGGATTTTTAGATATTTAGCTTTATTAGAGAACATTTAGAATATGATTTGGTTGTTCTCTTTTATTACGATTAATTGTTATTCATATTTAATTTTAGAATTCTCGAATGTTTTACCTATGAATAGCGGCTTAATACTTATTACGTATTTAAATGATATGAATAAGAATTGCATTGCCTTCCCTTTGAATTTCTCTTCTCTCCTTGAATCTTTCTCTTCTTCCTTTTCCCTTCACTGTTCTACATAAGTGACATTGTGGGGAAGAGATTCTCTCCTTAGCCTTTTTTCTTTCTTTTCTTCCCTTATCAGCCTATTTGAATTACTGATTGAGAAGAGGAGAGAAAAATTAAAATAATCTTATATTGATTAGACATACATAATAAAAAGATTATGAGAGAGAAACCTAACTCCACATTATGATATTTGTTATGGACTCAAATAATGGGTCTGGCAGATGTGAGGCCCAGTAGGAGTGCTTCAGGCTGGAATCTCTCTTTAAGTAGGTAAATTGTTAATTACTCATTGAGCATACCTATAATCCAGGATCGTACAGGTAGTGGAGCAGGCACTCACAGGACGTAGGAGGCGCACATCACTGGAGGATAGAACTCAAGACAATGAGAACGAAACCCTAGGTAATCCCTATAAATAGGAGGTTACCCACCAGGTGTGTTCTCTACGTTCACTATTCCATTATTTACTATCCAGTCTCACTGTGCACAGACCTCACCCCTTTGACGAAAAGCCTTATCCGTGTAGCATAGTGATCTGCAAGTGTTCTCTGATATCTCCTTCATAGATATCAGTAAATGTTTTGTTCCCCTTTGGTGCTTAACCCATAAGATACCTTGGAGGAGCCACTTGCTCCGATATTAACATCCCCTAACCTGTTGAGGCTAGACATTTGTGTTCTACATAAGAACAATATTTTCTTAGATGATCCAAGACACATTGAGTATGGCCGTGTTCCCGTCCCGAACTACAAATCCACTTGTGGCAATATTGATGAAGAACAAATGTAATTAATGTTCACTCACAAAGCCTTTGATTATATCGGGCAGGAGTTTTGCCTGTATCCCTGTTGCATCTCAATTTTAGGGTCATTCTCTAATGGTTTTTTTTTTTTCCGTGATTCTTTTGGTTATTAGATTCTTTATGAAATGTGACATTTTAATATATTATAGGAAAAAACAGAACTGTTTTTCATTTGTTATGAGTTTTTAAAGATTTTTAAGCTTTTGTATTTTATGATTCCGCTCCCACACTTTTTTTTTAAAAAAAAAATTTGGGCAAAAACAATGAAATTTTTATTATTGATTAATAATGTTAAACAATGTGTACTTTTTTTATTTTATCATATTTAATGTCATCAAATAATTCACCTTTTATTTTGTACTCTTAAAAATATGAAAATATATTTTTATTATACAATCTGATTTGAAATTATTTGATGATGTTAACGTTAATACTACATCTGATCGTAAATATAAGATTCATTTCACTTTTTTAAGGAGACTAAGAAATTCAATTAAATTAATTTAAAATATTTATATTTATCATTTTTCTCCAAACTAATTTGTCTAACTTATAAACTGATATATAATTTAATCATAAAACACATATAATATGATTAAGGAACTTATTTAAATTTTTTAATCTCTCCAAAAAAAGTTAACCGAGTCTTATATTTAGGACCGAGGTAGTATAATTCTTTTGTGATATTTAACTTGATTTTAAATATAATATATTTTGGTACAGGGGGTAAGGGTATATTAATAATAATCATTTATGGCCCATTTGGATCCAGGAAAATCGGGCGCTGGAAATGAAAAATTGAAATTTTTATCTGACGAGGTGTTTAGATCGAATTTTCTGGGTATATTAATATTAAGAGTAAAATACGCTAACCACCCCTCTGTTATACTTTAATTACATAAATTTCCTCTATAATTTGAAAACCCATATAGACCTCACTTAAAATTTAAATAAATGTTACACAAATCTCCCTTATATTTTGAGATTCTATTTCCATCCACCCAAACCGTTAATTGACCGTTAAGTTTGACTTTTAAACTTTTATTTTATCAAAATGCCCTTCTTTTAACATTAGAATTATTTAAACAAATTTATATGTATGTGGCAAAATAAATTTTATACCACCAAATTTTATCCTTACATATATTTTTAAAATTTTTTTTAAAAACTTTCTGAATTTTGAGATTATAAGATTTATAATTTTAATTTCTTACCCTATTTATTGAAATTTATTTATTTTTAGTTTCTTAAATGATTAAAAATATATATCAAACAAATTTGTTTTTTTTTAATATAATAAACTGTATATATGTTTGAGAGATTTTATTAAGTTTTCTTCTACAAAAATTTTAAAAACTTACTCAAATTTTAAAATTTTTGTTATATTTATAAGTTTTCAATTAAAATTTAGGATTTAGCATTAAGGGTAAATTAGTAAATAAATTTTATTTTTATATGAATTTCAATTAAAAATATATTTTTAGAATAGTCTTAATGGAGTTAATGGTTTAAACTTAAGTGTATATTTTTAAAATAGAAAGGTTTATGTAATTAAGACAAAATAGAAGAGTGGTTATAATATTTTAATGTAATATTAAACATTTTGTTCATTTTCATTTCCCTTTATTTCCTGTGCTCCATCCAAACAGGAAAGGTAATAACATTTCCTCTCGAATTTTCGCGTTTTTATCTCTTCCCATATTCAATCCTCCCCTTTCCTTTCCTTCCAAACGGAGGGTTAAATTCTCTCCTCAGCCGCCTCATTCTCTGGTACTCCGCTCTGTGCCTCAAATCTCAATCACGCAAGCCGACGGCCGAGTCCGACAAGCACTTCCGTATTCCGGCAGCTCTACTCATCGTCGCTCCTTTGTCTACGACGCCACACCAGGTAAAGGGTTACCCTCACCTCCTCGTCCCAATCCCTCTCTCCCTCTGTCTGTCAGTCACACACTCGTACTCATACAAACGCACAGAGTCCCAGATTTGTCAGTTTCGCTCCCTCTGTCACTCAAAGTCGACGGCTTGTTATTATTTTCATCTTAATCTTGCTTTTGCTTTACTGCCCAGGGCTCGCGAACCGTGCCCTGAATAACTCCGCTCCCTTTCAATTGTGTAAGTGTGCTCTTCTTGAGTTATTGCTCAACAGCTCAAGTGTTATGATTGGATGTTGATCGATTGTTACTGCTTGTTCGGTCTTTGATTTTAGGGGAGAAATGATGGTTTCCAGTTGTTTTATATGGTTTACTAAAGTCATAGTAGAAGGCAAAGAAAAGGGAATGTGTAATGGCTGTGAAGTATATGTAGTGGGAGGCGGGGGTTATGGGACTTCAACCCTTCGGTGTCATAGAAACGTTTGTGTATCACTCCTAAAATATAAGGACATTGGTACCATCATGTTAGACAAGCAGGGAGTGTTAGAGCTAGACAAATTGGTCATAACATAGTCCAAGACTAGACTGCTTTTTTCTCCCATTAAACATGATCTTCCCTATTCCTTTGTAAAGTATGACGGAATAAGGGGATTTATTCACATATTTAAATACTGATTATAAGAACATTACTAGAAAAACTGTTGTGGTGGATGCATGAATTTCTATCTCAGTCAAAAAGAGAACCTAAATAAAATGATAGCAAAGAGTCCTGGTAGAGTATGTTTAACTTCTATTGTTGGACTTCAATAACTGCTGAAGGATATCTCTACTTGACTACTTGTTTTGTTGATGAGAAATGGAAACTTAAGAGCAAAATACTTGTATTCTCTAAGATGGATCCTCCTCACTCTGGGCTTGAATTAGCTAAAAGGGTGCATATTATATTGATAGATTTGGGGATTGATAAGAAAGTATTTTCTATTACTCTAGAAAATGCTTCAGCAAATTATAGTATGCGAAATTTTGCTGAAAGGCAACTTGAAGTTGGGCACAATAGCTTGATATGTAATGGGGAGTTTTTTCATGTTAGATGTGCCCACATCTTGAATCTCATATTTCAGAAGGGTCTGAAAGTCACAAGTGATCCTATGCATAAGATTAGGGAGAGCATTAGATATGCAATCACGAATGAGGATGATAAATTTCAAGAGATGTGTTGAATAGGTTGGGGGTATTGACACTTAGTGGGTTTGAGGTTAGATGTCCCGACTAGATGGAATTCAACACATGTAATGCTTAAAAGTGTGCTTAGATATCACTGTTCTTTTGCTAATTTAGCTTTCAATGGCAGCAATTATCATCATTTTCCAACAAAGGATAATTTTTCTTGCACAAAGAAACCACAAGAGATCACAGGATGACATATAATGTCAGAACGATAGAATGTGTGGGGTTCTGATTATTTTTATTTGTCAAGCACAGCTTTCTATTGACTGTTCATTTATTAGGAGAAGGCTCCTTCCCCCACTCATTCTATCATTCTGACATTTTATGTCATCCTGTGATCTCTTGGGGTTTCTTTGTGCAAGAAAAGTGATCCTTTGCAGGCATGATCTTTGTGTGATATTTGAGATTCCTGTTTGGCTCACATGCTGTTAATTTACATTTATATCCTTTTCATCTCTTTGAGAGAATTTGGGTGAGGAGGGCTTTTAAAGAAGTTCTACCATGGTTTGACCACTGAACCATAAGCTAGCATCTCAATTTAAAAAGAGATTGCTCAGCCCTGCTAAATTTATAAGTTCTATTTTGGCACTAAATTTATAATTTTTTCAAGACATTTATGTTTTTGTATTGTTTCAAGGTTTTTATTTCTGGATTGGGGATATCTTATTCTACAAGTTGTATTTTCTTTTCTCTTTGCTAAATTTCTTCCTTTATTGACAAACAAGAAGAACAAGAACACGAACAATAATGGCATTTGAAGTTGAAGACCTGAAGAATTAAATTAGTTGTCCAAAAATGGCAATGTGGCATTATTGTTTCTGTGTTAGTACTATTTAATGAAAAAATATTTTTAACTGGAATGTGTTCCATGCATTTGCTCAGAGCAAAAGATGAGCCCCACTGCTCATAGTTCATTAACAATGTGGTTCCCACTATTTTTGATGTTTTATTATGTTGATGACTTTGTATTGATTATTTTGATTTTTATTCAGCATTGAACACTCAGAGCTTATACAAATTAGTGGCTTGTTATCTTCAATTCTAAGGAAAGGACAATATGCAAGTTTTTCCATCTGAAGGTGAAAATGCATTGGTAGCTACTGGTCCAAGGCCAATGGAATGGTCTACTGTCCCTTATAGGCCTCCACAAGCTCCTGGGCCAAATGGAAAGCAGCGAACTTCAAGTTTGGAATCACCAATCATGTTGCTGACAGGTCATCAGAGTGCTGTATACACCATGAAGTTCAACTCAGCAGGAACAGTAATTGCATCTGGATCTCATGACAGAGAAATTTTCCTGTGGAATGTGCATGGAGATTGCAAGAACTTCATGGTATTAAAAGGCCACAAAAACGCTGTTCTAGATCTTCATTGGACTACAGATGGGACTCAAATAGTGTCAGCCAGCTCCGACAAAACTCTGAGGGCATGGGATGTGGAAACCGGAAAACAAATAAAAAAGATGGCTGAACATCTGTCATATGTGAATTCGTGTTGCCCTTCTCGGAGGGGGCCGCCTCTTGTTGTCAGTGGTTCGGATGATGGGACTGCTAAACTATGGGACATGCGGCAAAGGGGTTCCATCCAGACATTTCCAGATAAATACCAAATTACAGCTGTCAGTTTCTCCGATGCATCAGATAAGATATACACTGGTGGTATTGATGATGATGTCAAAGTTTGGGATTTGCGTAAAGGTGAGGTAACAATGACCCTTCAAGGTCATCAAGATATGATAACTAGCATGCAACTGAGTCCTGATGGTTCCTATCTTCTAACTAATGGCATGGATTGCAAGCTTTTCATATGGGATATGCGCCCTTATGCCCCACAAAATCGCTGTGTGAAGGTTATGGAAGGGCACCAACACAACTTTGAAAAGAACTTGTTGAAATGTAGCTGGTCTCCTGATGGAAGCAAGGTCACAGCCGGTAGCTCAGATCGAATGGTCTACATATGGGATACCACTTCACGACGCATCTTGTACAAGCTTCCTGGCCATAATGGATCTATTAATGAGTGTGTATTTCATCCCAATGAACCTATTGTTGGGTCTTGCAGCAGTGATAAGCAGATTTATCTAGGGGAGATATGAGGCTTTGACAACCATAGGCTAGAGTTCTACTTGTATTTGTCTGTTGGGTTCTGGAGATGCTGATTTACTTGTATTTGGGGAAGTTCTGGGTCACTTAGCTGGTCAATTTAGTGACTGTAATATTCTGGTACAGCATTTTTTTCTCCTCGTTTTGTTGTAGAACCTGTCATCTAAGAGTTTAGCATCTGGGTATTGAGTTAGGTGCCACTGTTTGACACTGAACCTCAGGGGCTTCTTTTATGATCTAATATTTTGCTTGCTAATGATAGCCATTGCCTTGTGAAATGATGTTCCGAGGTGATTGATGTAAGAACTAAGAAATATGGTTGTGTCAAAATTGAGCATTGCTAAGGTGATGAGGATGTTCTTTCAACATAAAAACATCTTTTAAGGTTCTCTATTACAAGCAAATATGAAATTGTTTGAGGAGCTTTGTTAGTTCTCTATATGTATTGATAATAATTGACAATTGTAAACTCAAATCGAAGTTTGTCTTCATTAAGTTAAAAAAATTTACTGTCAAAGGCTTCAAGTTTGGACTTGACAGAGAGTTGCTTTAGTTCTTTAAATTTAGACAAACTCGAGTTTGGATTGTCAAACTCGAGTTTTGTCAAAATCGAGTTTGAATCAAATAGAGAGCACTCTAGGTTTTACAAGTTAAAGCAAACTCGAGTCTGTCATGGTAAACTCAAGTTTGTATTATATAGAGAGTTTTAAAAGTATTCACATGTTAAACAAACTCGAGTTTGGATTTGCAAACTCGAGTTTGCTCTTGGTAGAGAGTTATTTTTTATCTTTTAAGGAAACTCGAGTTTGAGTGAGCAAACTCAAGTTTGTGACAAAAGGGAGCTCATCACTATTTTAAACTTAAGAAAACTCCAGTTTGCTTTTGGAAACTTTAGTTTGAGCTTTGTAGACTTAAACATATTTTCACTTCAAAAAGTCTCAAACTCGATTTTGTTACTTATTAACTTGAGTTTGCTCCTATTTCTAACTGTTGTCCAAAGCTCAATCACGATTATCTTTTCTAGAAAAAACCAAACTCGAGTTTGAGTTACCAAACTCAAGTTTGGCTCCTAAGTAAAAATTGCAAACTCCAGTTTGCTTGAACAAACTCGAGTTTGTATCGCTCAGTTTGAAAATCAGCTTTCTTGAATTTGCAAAATTGTCATGTTTCATCTAGATATTTCTTACCATCACTCATTACTATTCTTAACTAAGTTTATTAGTGAGTTTCAGATGATTAAATGTGTGTTAGATTGAAGATTAAGCTTAAAGCAAAAGGTGACGTTAGCACATTTATTGCTGGTCCATAAATATTAGCATCCTTTTGGAAAATCATTCTTTGGACTTTGCAAAGGTTTTCTATGGAAGCATCACCTCCCAACGGATTAATTTGAAGGAAAGTCAACAAGACTAGTTGAGCACCTGGATTAACTCAAAGTAAGAGAGAGACTGGACCAAGTTACCAGTACAACCTAACAGCTAGATTAATGTTTCCAACGGTTACATTAATGATTCCAACGGTCATTTAATGCTCT
Organism: Acacia pycnantha; assembly: GCA_025563575.1. Lineage (NCBI taxonomy): Eukaryota > Viridiplantae > Streptophyta > Magnoliopsida > Fabales > Fabaceae > Acacia > Acacia pycnantha. The sequence continues at coordinate 5,194,391 of JAMWYP010000030.1, read as the reverse complement.
CTTTATATATAAGTTGTAGCATTCAAGTCTCTATAACAACCAACATACAGAAAACGAAAAGCTATCAAGTTTCAATTGCATTTGGTGTTTTCTACCTATTTGTAAAGTATCTTTTGATACATTTGTACTTCAGTGATTATTTCATCTGCTTTATTTAGAGAGTTTAACATTGAATATCATTTATTGTAAGAATCTCAAGTTGTAGGACTGTGAGATTTGGATTATCAGTTTACAACTTGTAAGGAGGAGTGTATTTTAGTGAAAGGATAACTTTCGAGTGCAGAGTGTGTAACTGATCTGAGTGATAGTGGAAAATCCCAGAGTGTCTGGGGAGTGGACGTAGGTCAAGGATTTAGACCGAACCAGTATAAATCTTCTTATGTCAAGCTTTTCTCCCTCTCCTCTGTTTTACCCAGTTCTTCTGCTCAAGTTTGGGTGTTCAGAAAATAACTTTTAAAATCCACAATTTACCCCCTCTTAGTAATTTCCTCCATGTACACCCTTCAAATTTATAGTCTGGAAGTATTCAATTTTGTCATAAGTTTTCTTTTTTGTTATAGAAAAGGGCTTTAAAGTATATGTTTGGTCTTTTATGTTTTCATCAAATTTCATATTAATCTTTTAATGACGTTAGTCTCATTTAATAGAAAATGTTGTCTCATCAAACTTAAGTAATAATTATATAATTAAACGTTGAAAAGACATGTTTAGTCCAATGAAAATATTTTATTTAAACATGTCATCCAACTATTTGTCAATACTTTTTAAAAAAAAAATTTAAAAATGCTAGGGTTTAATAAGTTATGAGGACTTTTTTTTTTAAAAAAAATCTGTTTCAGGTGGAATTTATTTGAGAAAATTTTAATCCTATATAAGAAAATTATTTCTTCAATTTTATTTCTAAGTGGTTGAGAACTGTGAATAAAAGATCTTGATATCAGTTGAGGCTTGAGAAGGATAAAAATAGAATAATAGATATTGTTGTTGTTGTTATTATTTTTGTCAAATAGGTTAAAGTATACTTTTAATCCTTTAAGTTTGCATGAGGTATATTTGTGGTCCTTTAACTTTAAAAAGTATATTTTTAGTCTTATAATTCTAACACCGTTAATGTTGCAAACGGAAAACACTGACGTAATAAACTTAAGTGATGACTGTGGAAACTTAAGTGATAAATGTGCAATCAAATGCTATTAATCTTAAATTTAAAATATATGCAAATCAAAAATATTTGAAAACTTAATGAAATTGTCAATATCAAAACTTCGACTGTATTAAAAAAAATAGTTTAATAATGTAAACATCAAAACCTCAATTTCATTTGCAGCCGCATATCCATCACTTGAGTTTGCTGCGTCAATATTTTCTATTGACGACATTAATGATGTTAAAAAATAGGATTAAAAGTATACTTTATAATGTTAATGGATCAAAAGTATACATCATGTAAAACTTAGAGAATTAAAAGTATATATTTAAAGGGAATAACATTTATGTATTTATTGCAGATAAATCTATCTACAGCAACCCCTAAAACGACATTATTTCATTTTCCCCCCTCTTTCTATCTGATTTACCGCACTTTTAACCTTCCCCATAAGTAACCAAATGGCATGCTGGCTGCGAAGCTTAGTCGGGTATTTTTTTCCCCGAAGCGAGCTGCCTGCGAACAAGTTTGGTTTCATTCCCGCTTCGATTCTGGCGATAAATTCTGCAAGCCTGTTTTTGAACCAAGCACCAATGCCTGCAGGTGATGCTAGTTATATCTAGGGCCTCTGCCATTTGGGTCATTGACCAACTACTGATACAGAAGATACTCAAAAAGGTGACGGATTATTGATTGGGGTTTCTGGGCAAGCAGTGATGCTTGGTTTGTGGGATAAATCACATAGAAAGAGGGGGAAAAAATGAAACAACGTCGTTTTGGGGCTATTGTAGATGAATTTCTGCAGTAAATGCAGAAATGTTATTCCCATATTTTAACCTTGTCAATATATGGTAACTCTTCCAAAGTTATTTTTAGTTTACCTTTAGGGAAAAACACTTCTCATATTGTAGGAGAAGTGTATTCTCATGTCACACACACACGAAATGGTGGGACACACACACACACACACATATATATGTGGGTCTCACCATTTCATGTGTGTGTAGGAATCTTCTTCTCATGTAATATGAGAAGTTTAAACCCCTTACCTTTATTCTTAAATAAACACGAAATTATTAAAACCCATTTAACATTAGCCATAAAAAGTTATAGGGATAATATCAGTGAGGTCCTAATAAGAAAGAGAAAAAATATTTAAAAAAAAAAAAAGTCTAAATCCAAATTCCCTATCAAAAAAGTCGTCGTTAGGGACTTTTTTTATATTAATTACGAAATTCCAATATTAAAAAAATATTGTTGTCAAAATAGTTTTTCATGTTATTAAAATAATTTTTCCTGTTATTAAAATTTCTCGATGAAAATATTATTGTCAAAAAGCCGGTTGTGAAAAATCTAAGTCCGCCCAAGCATCACCATGATGGGACGTCACCTCTGCCTTTGGGCATGGATTGGAACCTTCCTCCATGCAAATGGATATTTTATCTTCTACTTGATCTATTTATGAGTAAATTGTTAACTTGGTGAACTCAAGACGCAGATAGTGGTTACTTTTGGTCTAGGAAGCTCTTATAGTTTGACTTTTCTTATTAATAATTTGTGAGTTTGTCTTCTTACGGCCGTGGCTTCTAACGGCAGTGTTTACGCTCCTCAAAGCACACAAGAGAGAGTAATGAAGGTAAAGCCCGGGCTTTTCCTTTCTTTTCTTTTTTTGGACCATGGGTTAGGGATTTATTGAAAATTAACCAACATTTATATATTCTAGATTGAGTCATTGACTCAATTTAAGATTTGTTGAGTTTACTAACCTTATATAAGATTTTCCTATTTCAATCATCTTTATATAAGATTCTCTCATAATAAAATGCCCTTTGTCCAAAAAATAGTTTAGTTTTAAAGATCTATTTATTGTCTGTTTGGTGAAGGGGAAGGGAAAACTGGAAGACATTTTAATTAAGGTAAAAGTGTAAAAATGTCTACGGGCTTTTACCCAAAGTGCGTCTAGCATTATATAGTTTTTAGAAGTATAAAAATACATATGAACTTTTAAAAGTAGAGTAAAAATACTATTATTGTGTTATTTTATTGTGAGACCCATTGTTAGAATATAATGGATTAAATGAGTTGGTTAAAGCCCATTATATTAAGGGCTTAGTTGTTGTAGTTCAATTGATTAGTTAAAGAGTTAGTTAGAGGGTTAGTTAAGGGCCTTAGTCTATATAAAGGGATCCTTACCCTCACCATTACTCTTAATCACATTACACTTCTTATATGAGCATCATTGCTCTATTATCAATATATACAATTTCTCATTATCTTTTCTCCTAATTATTCTCTCTAATTAGATTAGTTAACATGGTATCATGAGCCTAGCTTTTAGATTTTGGGTTTAGCCAGATAAACAAGAAGCCCAAGGTCCCTGATTCTTCACTCACAATAGCAAGCAACAACCCAATTTCAAGAAAAGAGCCCAAGTCTTGGGCACTAATTCAAGGACCGGGTGCAAATATGGGTGAAGCCCCGACTAGTATCCAAGATCCAGAGTGCCTCTTGCTTCAAGAAAATGCCCAAGATCCGGTTCACATTGAAGGAGACCCGACCATCTGCAAGCAACAACCCAATTTCTGCAATATTCACCTACCAACTGTACCAATACCAGAGACGCAACCACCGATTCGAAGAAGAAGGAAGCTTCGACGGTGAACAACCCCAAAACCAGGAAGAAGGAAACGACGGTGAGCATCCCCACGTACGGCGCGACACCTCCAAGGAGGGGAGAGATCGACGCCGGTGAAGACGGCGCGACACCCCTGAAGGAGGGGAGAGACGACGCCGGAGAAGAGGCAAAGGACCCACGTCGGAAAGAGGGAAAAAAGACCCACGTCGGAAAGATCGACGTCGGCGAAGAGGGAAAAGACTCATGCCGAGACCCACGATGCGATTGACTCACGGATGAAATACCAGAGATGCACGAAAGGCATTTTGCCCCTGCAATCTCCGGCAAGCACCGAGAACGGAGGCCGAAAAAGGATTCTCCGGTGAGCCAGATGCACAAAAGGTAACATCTCCGGCAAGAACCACGCATTGGAGTCGGACGACGCACGAAAGGCCTAGCCCCTGCGATCTTCGGCCAGAACCAATGTACCCCACTGATTTCCATTCAGGATTTGGTGAAGGAAGGTTTGACGGACGAGATTTGGAAATTGGGATTTTTTATGATCCCTAAGGAACATGGGTCGTAAGATTCTTGGAATTTTTTATGGTCTTGGTAGTTATACCTCTTATCGTGAAGGAAGCTCATTCTTGTTCTTTGAATGGAGAACCGAGAACAAAGCAAGGCTTGTTCCAACAAGGAGGATGAGTAATCTGGATGACTTTGAAAGTCCCTTTTGTTTTGTTGCTGAGTATTTTGGTTGGTTCTTTTATGCTTCTTTGAAGATTTTCTAAAATTTGCTTATTCTCGATTTTGCATTTTGCCTATTCTGGTCTGGTATTTCGATTTTGCCAATTAAATTGTTGCATATAATCTGCTGGCTTCCGCGTTCGTGCCTCTCACTGGAGATTCTACCTTGGTGTTCAAATGAGGAGATTGATGATTTCAAGAAAAAGTATTCCCATGGCCACTGCACTATACAAACTAGTTGCAGAACGGGGTCCTTGGAGTTCTTTGTCTAGGTGGGCACTTGAATCATACTTCAAAGGTGATGTTGGCAAGGTATTTATGTTGTATTCAAGAATGACTGAGATGGGCTATGAGGTGGCACAGAGTAATGCTGCTTGGATTCTTGACAAATATGCAGAAAGTAGATGTGCATTGGTGAATCTAGATTTTGTACAGATGCAGAAAGGTATCAACGTGCACATTCTCTGTGGTGGCAGGCCTCTGAATAAGGTAATGAACATGCTGCTTTACTAATTAGAGATGCCCAATGAAGATATCTTCAATAACTGAAGCTCTCATAAGTCATTGATGTCGTCGGTGATACTAGAGAACTCCTCCTTGGCTTTCTTGGTGATTAGAGCTTCGAATCAAAGCGGTGGTGATCCGTTCACATTGCCCTGCGGTGGCAAAGTATCTTACTAAGTCATCATGGTTTTGCTTCAACTTCTATTTCATTGAGTTTGGTCCTTATTTGCATTTTGATCCATTTGTGGGGTTACTGTGTAATTAGAATCCTGAACTCGTTCTCTTTGGTATCCAGAATTGGGATCTGATATGTTACTCTTAGAATTTGATAAAACCGGTGCTTTCTGATCTGTATATGCAGCTTGGACTTGATCTTGATAGTAAACAGACCTTGAGGGAGAGGTTGCTGAGGCAATACTGTTATTACTCAAATTATTGTAACGTCATTTCTTGATTTGGGAATTGAACTTTTGGGCATTGGTTTCCAGTCAAAGTGGGAAGACTCAACTTGATAGGAGCATAGTCGTTTTCATGGGCTACAAGCATCTTGAAAGCCATGAAAACATAGCTATTTTGAGAACTTAGCATAACTTCAGAGTAGCAAATTGCAGAGAGCTCAGCGTTGAATGAGGAAATACATTGTTAGGTCGTGAGATGAGTCATGGATGTCATTAACTGCAACAGATGAGCAATTAGAGACTATCCAGAAGGAACTACAATGTGAGGCAATGATTGTAGAAGCTTGAAGCTGTTCAAAAGGGAATCAACAAGTGTGGATATGGAGAAGAATTATATTTGAAGAATTCTTTGTATTTTGTTTATTGTAAAACTATTCAATTTGATTCACCTTATCCCCTTATTTTTATGTTGTTCAAGTTGAACACTTTGTTAAGTAGTGTTCAATTTGAGGAGGCGTGTTAGAATATAAGGGATTAAATGAGTTGGTTAAGACCCATTATATTAAGGGCTTAGTTGTTGTAGTTCAATTGATTAGTTAGTGATTAGTTAAAGAGTTAGTTAGAGGGTTATTTAAGAGTCCTAGTCTATATAAAGGAATCCTTACCCTCACCATTACTCTTAATCACATTACACTTCTTGTATGAGCATTATTGCTCTATTATCAATATACACAATTTCTCATTATCTTTTCTCCTAATTATTCTCTCTAATTAGATTAGTTAACACCCATGCTATTAAAAAAATTTAAACTTCCTAGGTTTTGTAATTTACCCAAATGCCCTTCCCTTTTCTCCTTGGTTTGGTACGACACGCTCTCCCTTCCTACATGTATGTTTGAGTTAATGTTGAAAAAACAGGTTCAGGTAAGTCAAAACAACATTCCTCTCATAAACTTACTCGTATATCCTAGATCAAGTTGCTAATCCAAACATGTGGGAATCATCTCTCCATTTTCTGTTCAGACACCAATGACGACGTGCGGCAGCATCCTCCACCAACAGCGGCAACGATTCTCCATTCTACCTTGTAGGTTTGTATGAACGAAGTCATCCCCTTCGAGCTGTCCTCTCAGATATGCCAAATCCTCCGCTTCTGTCTCAATCTCAGTCGCTCTCACTCGTGGTCGCTATTGTCGACTTTCTCTCTTCTTCCTTCATCTGGTGGTGGTCGCTCTCATGCTGTATAGATGGAAAAAACGACTTGCTAAAATTTTCAATTCATATTACTACCTCCTCTGGTCTTAATTATAAGACCTAGTTGACTTTTTTTAAAGAAATTAAGGAAGCTAAATAAGTTACTTAATCGTTTTATATGTTGTATATCCTTAGATTATATATTAGTTTATTAGTTAAACTAATTAGTTTGAAGAAAAAAAATAAAGACCAAAATACTCTGAATTAATTTAATTAACTTCCTTAATCTCTCTAAAAAAATTAACTAGGTCTTACAATTAAGATTGGAGGGAGTATTGGGTGTGCATGGTAACGCTCCCAGAATGTGTTTTTTGTTAATTTTTGTTCCTTGGAACACAAATGGATGAGAAATCTGTTTGGTAAATCCGGTTTTTTTTTTTTTGTTCCTGGGATGAACCGGTTCAATTTTTGTGCTGGGGAATAGAAAAAAAAGAAGAAAATTCATGATTTTCTATTTCTGGGCACAAAATCAGAATTTATTTCTCAACCTACAACCTCTCTTCTTTGTCTCGAAAACCTTTCGCAGTGTCAACTACCCTCCCCACCCCCACCGCCGCCACCACCCCCACCGCACCGCCGCCACCACCACCACCACCCCCACCGCACCCCCACCACCAACACCGCCGCCGCCCGCCATCGCTCGCTCCCACCTTACCGCCACTACCACCACCACCGCCACCGCCACAACCGCCGCCGCCACCACCACCCCCACCTCACCGCCACCACCACCACCCCCACCGCCACCGCCACCACCACCCTAGCCGACGCCACCGCCGCCGCCCCCACCTCACCACCACCACGCCACCACCACGACCGTCACCGCCGCCGCCACCGCCACCCCCACCTCACCGCCACCGCCACCACCACGACCGCCGCGCCACTACCACCACGGCCACCACCACGACCGCCACCGCCACCGACACCGCCACCTCACCGCCACCGCCACCGCCACCTCACCGCCACCGCCCACCACCACCTCGCCCGCCGCCCCCACCTCGTCGTCGTCACCCCCACCTCATCGCCACCACCGCCACCATTGCCACCACCACGACCGCCGCTGCCACCGCCACCACGACCACCACCGTCGTCGCCGCCTCCACCGCCGCCGCCACCACCACTGCCCCCACCGCCACTGCCACCACCACCGCCACCACCACATAAATAATTTTTTGAATATAAAAATTACAGAAATAAAAATAAAATGTGTTAACAAACGTAATTCTGATTATCGGAATGAAAAAAAAATTGTGTTAACAAACGTAATTCTGATTCTCGGAGTAAAAATAAAATGAGTTAACAAATGTAATTCTGATTCTCAGAACTCTTCCCAGGCACAGAATCAGAAAAAACTGTTCAATCTCAAAAACTGAGCTGGGGAACAGAATGGTTGCTATGCACAGCCTTAAAGAATGGTTCAAGGAAAACCAAAGACAATCTCAGGTGGTGTATCATTTCTGGCATCCTCTGCTGGAAAATGTGATCTGCAAGAAGCTGTACTCCACTCAGTCAAGAGTCGATCCAACCCCATCGCTTGTTAAACAAGGCACTCTCCTTCGCAGAGCACACGATGAAGGCATTAGAATTTTATCAAAGCATGAGGCTTAGATGACACTTTCTTTTGCGTTTGCAATTTTCATTTTTACACGTGTTTTAACAGCACCTGTACATATTCTTTTGAAGAATTATAGTTCCCATTTCATTAAAAAAATTTCAATTCATATTTCTTTTTCCTGGTACTAAATAAACTAGGGGTAAAAGAATTAGACACGAATCGATCACTGTTGGCTCCACCTTGCCTGCTCTGTCTTCTTCTTCTTGGTTTCATTTGCCAAATCTGCTCACTGCAGAAACACCCAAATATGGCGGAGGCTAATTAGCAAACACGCATAATAGGTGTTTATTGATTTGCCTAAAAGAAACTCGTTGAATTCTCAACAGTTTAAAACCTCTCAACCCATTTTCATAGAGGCTTTGCTACTATTCTTATAGATTTGAAATATCTTGATATCTATGAGTGGGCAAGGGTAGATGGAAATTCTGCTATTGCTGGTGGATTAAGAGCCTGGGAGAATGAGAGGGAGATTTTTTTATTTTATTTTTTGTTTATGGGTATTTTGGTATCTTCACATTGCATTTAATAGTTGTTAAGTTCATTTAACAGTGATGTCATTTTTACTCTAATTTTAAAAATGTATGGAAATTTTTACACCTTAAAAACACCAAAAACACATGGATTTTTACCCTTTAACCCTTTTAATTATGGGTTAAGAATCATTTTTGTCTAGAAGTTTTAGCTGAAGAGCAATAAGCATTTAGAAAAAAGAAAATTTGAAGCAAAATTACTTTAGAAATTAATAAAACGTAGCAATTTTGCGTTTGACGTTAGAAAATGTCAATATTGATTGTTATTCTTTACTGAGCTTCCATGTGGGGATTATGTGGTTATTATGTGGCTTCACTTCCTCTCTTTCTCTCTTCCTCTTCTGCTCTCGTCGGGTGGCCGGCGAGCAGCAAAAAACAACGAGGATGCAACACGACGTTTGAAAAGTTGAAGGGGCTCGGACTAAGAGAGAGAGATGCCGACGAAGAGAGAGGAAACGATGGAATACTAATAGCGAAGGGAGAAGAGTTTGTAAAGAAAATTCAAGATCCACCCCTTCAACCCAAAATAAGGTTTTTGATTACCCCCATTAATCATCTGAATTTGCTTTGTTTTTTTAATTTCTTTTGCAAAAAAAAATCCTCAGATATCACCACAAGACTCGGTCTCTGAATGCTGTGGTTGAGGTTACTGCTGGGTTGGGTTCTGAAGATGAGTCATGGTGGAACCGCTTAGTTAGGGATATGGGTTTGGAGGAAGTCCAGGAGTTCAAGGAACGACTTCAACAGTTAAGGTACAATCTGGTTGCCGAAGTAGAGGAGAAGAAGAAGGAGAAGATGACTACAACAACGGTGGTGGAGAAATGATAACTACTATGACTGCTTGACTTTGCCGTCGCCTACGGAGGAGGAGGAAAGTTTGTTCATGTCTATGTTGAACGATGATTTGGGTATGGCTAAGAATAATCAAACATGGGATTGGGGGTAATCGAAATTGCTTGATCCAAGAAAATTATAAGGTCATCCAAAACCAGACGAGAGCATAGGAGGAAGAAAGAGAAAGAGAGCAGAGAGCAAAGGAGGAAGAGAGAGAGAAAGTGAAGCCACTAAAGCGCCACGTGGAAGCTCAGTAAAAAATAATTGTCAAAATTGACATTTTCTAACGTCATCGATAAAATTGCTATGTTTTGTTAACCTAAGGGTAAAGGAGCAAAAATACACATGTGTTTTACCTTCAGGAGCGCCTAGCACCATATGCTTTTTTTGGGAGCAAAAATACACACGTGGTTACCATTTTAGAGCAAAAGTCACACCCCACCGTTAATTCAACAAACGTCTGTTATCTCTCAACCGCACTGTGTTCTTTGGGTTAAGACAAAAGCAAAAAAAAAAAAAAAAAAAAAAACCCATAACCAGAAACGTGTTATTAACGAGAAAGAGATTTCATGGTATTATGAGAAGTGAAAGTTGGAATCAACATTACACAGCACGACCCATATCTGTATCCATGCTTCACTTCCTCCAGCCAAGTGAGTCTGAGACTGAGAAAGAGAGGAAGCCGAGAGTGGGAAACCGAGAGAGAGGGTATTCTACAGTTTCTTTTGCTCTGTTTTATGAAGCCAAAAACATAGGCGAATCCGGCGTGGAGTAACAACGAGCCATGGCATATCTGAAAAGCTAGTTAGGTAAGTATTTAAACTACCAGTTGCTGCACACGTATATATCTGGATACCGTTGGGAAAGAGTTTGATGTTTATCAGTTTCTTTAAGTTAATACATGCAACCAAACGAGCTGGACTCCATTGTTGGAAGTGAAGGAAGGAGAGACAAAGAAAAAGGTGAACAGTAAAATGAGCTCGGAAGGCTGAAAAATCCAGTAATGAACAGTAAATGCGTTTGAGGAAGAAGGTGAACAATAAATGTGAATTTTTAACCAAATTCATAATAACTTTCAACGACTATTTTCATATAAATCGTTGTTGAAAGTTAAGCAAAAAAAAAAAAGTTACGAGTGTTTTTAAAATATTTCAAAAACAGTCATAAAAACATACCTTTAACGACTGTTTTGACAAAACAGTAGTCAAAAACTTTTGATGACTGTTTTGACAAAATAGTCTTCAAAAACTTTTGATGACTGTTTTTTAGAAAATAGTCGTAAAAAACTTTTGATGACTGTTTTTCAGAGAACAATCTTTAAAAGTATTGTTCACTCGTTTTATGAAGCCTCTGTTTTTGGCTTCATAAAACAGAGCAAAAGAAACTGTAGAATACCCTCTCTCTCACTCTCTCTCGGTTTCCTCTCTTTCTCAGTCTCGGACTCACTTGGCTGGAGGAAGGAAAGCATGGATACACATATGGGTCGTGCTGTGTAATTAATGTTGATTCCAACTTTCACTTCTCATAATACCATGAAATCTCTTTCTTGTTAATAACACGTTTCTGGTTTTGAGTTTTTTTTTTTTTTTTATGCTTTTGTCTTAACCCAAAGAACATGGTGCGACTGAGAGATAACAGACGTTTGTTGAATTAACGGTGAGGTGTGACTTTTGCTCCAAAATGGTAACCACATATGTATTTTTGCTCCCAAAAAAAGCATATGGTGCTGGGCGCTCTCGAGGATAAAACACTGTGTATTTTTACTTTTTTACCCTTAACCTAAACTAAATTGGTTTTTTTGTCAAACATAGGGCCCGTTTGGATGGACTTTTTTGATTAAAAAAAGCACTTTTTTAATGTAAAAAAAATGTTTTTAAATTAATTTATGTGTTTAGATCCTATTTTTTTGAAAAAGCAAAAGTCACCAACAAAAGTCAAAATGCTGTTTTTTTTAAAAGCTTGAATTTGGAGCTTAAAAAAAAACACTACAAAAAAAAACACTTTTTTTAAAAACCCATCCAAACGGGCCCTTATATTATTGGGTTGCTTTGATTGGAGGAGAAGCGGAGAAAGAGCCTCATAGAGGCTTTTGAAATCCTGATCATCCATTTAATGGATATTGGCCAAATTATGAAATTAATCACGAATACTTTCACGGAACCTGGAAGCACCGTCGTTACCCAACGTTGAGCACTGAGAGAATTTCCATGGCCTTGCTGAAAGCAGTTAATTCAATTAGTTAATTCCATGGCGATGTTGCATTCTGTGTAGTTTAATGGGTTCACTTTCTCCCTCTAAAGTCTGAGGAGGAATTGGTTTGTCCTCACTCCTCAGATACTCTCAAGGTTACAAACAACAACACAAATTTCTGATTCTGGTGTGAGATTTTTCCTCTTTTTGTGTTTTCTCTGTATTACCATTATGGTCAGAAACCCTTTATCTAAGAGTTCCAACAAATACCTCAGAAAGTTCAGAAAATGGCCACACTCCCCTTACAAGACCTTCTGGCACCACAACTTTGGCCAACATCAAGCTATGCGAATCCTCATTCAAGCAGCGATACCTTCCTCAAATGAAAAGCTTGATAATCCCTCTCTTCTTTCCAGTCTTGTCCACTCTTTCAAAATTTATGACTGTGACCCTACTCCTAATGCCTATTACTTCCTCATCAAAACCCTTTCCCACACCTCAAGATTGTACGAGATTCCTCCGGTTCTTGATCACCTCGAACGCGTTGAGAAATTCGAGACTCCCGAGTCCATTTTCGGCTATCTTATTAGAGTTTACGGTCGGGTTGGTAAATTTCAAGAGGCCGTTGATCTGTTTTACAGAATCCCTAAATTCAGGTGCGTCCCAACTGTTTGTTCTCTGAACTTATTGCTCTCAGTGCTTTGTAGAAATCAAGAATGTCTCAAATTGGTTCCACCAATTTTGTTGAAGAGTCTGGATATGAATATCCGAATTGAAGAATCGACTTTTGGGTTTTTGATTAAGGGTTTATGTAGATTTAATAAGGTGGGTTATGCCATTGAGATGCTTTATTGTATGATAAATGATGGCTACCATCTGGAGGATAAGATTTGTTCTTTGATAATATCGTCGTTGTGTGACCAAAATGATTTGACTTTCATGGAGGCTTTACGTGTATGGGGGGATATGAAGCAGTTTGGATTTTGTCCCAGTATGATGGATTATTCCAATTTGATGAGGTTTTTGGTGAAGGAAGAAAGAGGTAGGGATGCCTTGGGTATTCTGAATCAGATGAAAGAAGATGGAATCAAGCCTGATATTGTTTGTTATACCATGGTTTTAAGTGGTGTTGTTGCAAAAGGGGATTATGTGAAAGCACATGAATTGTTTGACGAATTGCTTGTGTTAGGACTTGTCCCTGATATTTATACTTATAACGTTTACATAAATTGCTTGTGTAAAGAGGATAATGTTGATGAGGCACTTAAGATAGTTTCTTCTATGGAAGATTTGGGATGCAATTCAAATGTGGTTACTTACAATACTTTATTGGCTTCCTTATGTAAGGCTGGGGAATCAAGTAGGGCAAGGGGGCTTGTGAAGGAGATGAGGATGAAAAGGATTGAGCTCAACTTGCATACATATAGGATCATGCTTGATGGTCTGATTGGTAAAGCTGAGATTACTGAAGCATGTTCTTTATTGGATGAAATGTTGGAGAAGTGTTTTTATCCACAGTCTTCAACTTTGGATAATATAATATATGAGATGTGCCAGAAGGGCTTGTTTACTGAAGCACTGGAATTGATGAAGGAATTTATTGCAAAAAGTTTTGCCCCAGGAGCTAGGGCTTGGGAAGCACTGCTCCTTAATTTAGGAGCTGAACTTGATTATTCAGAAACCACTTTAGCTGATCTGGTGAAAGCAAACTAACTTCAGTTTTCGAAGTAGCCTGGGGGGATAGATCTGATCTCAAACTTTCGAGGACTTTCAGTTTGTTGGATAGAGAGCTAAAGCATAAACAGGTAAGAATGTGAACAAACTAGAGTAACTTAATGCAACCTTCAATGAGCTTGTGGAAAACTGGACTACGAATTGAACTCACATTTTCTTGTTGCAGAATTAGCTCTTGAGTAACATTAATGGAGCAACTCCTTTTGCAACCAAAACAAAGAAAGATAAAAATAATTTGGTAATCAGAATCTGACAAGCAAACATTCACTTCTCTTTTTCAGATTCTGCCTCTGCATCCAAAAAAAAAAAAAACACATTATGGAATTCAGTTCTTTCTTTTTTATAATGGTATGCTAGTACTGTTATGTCTCACAGATGCAATGTGGGGAAGATAGTCAGTTGTATATTGAGGAGAGAAGATGCTGGCATGCTGCTGCCTCAGATTTCTATATCATAGTACAATAAATATATGCAGAGGTTGACCATTCCTGCATTTGTGTCTTGAATATGTATTCTGAGTCATTTTCTTGTAGAGAGTGCATTTAAGGCATTTTGGTTTAAAATTCAAATTCATTATCTGCTTGTTTTATCTGTGTAATCATTAATTCTTTCCTTACATTATGTTTGATGTGCTTGATATGTTGCTTGTAAATAGCCTCATTACTCAAGCTACCGTCTAATTGTAGGTTCTTATCTTGGATTTGTGTTCATGATTCTTTCTTCATTAAATTCTGCACTGTGCGTTTAAAATATGTTACTGAGGGAAATGTGGCAAACAGTGGCCTACTTGCAATTGCAATTATTAATAATTATAAATCTTGAGACTTCATTTTACTGGGGAAAATTAATCTTTTAGTCCCTATAGTTTTGACTTGATTGTAACTCAGTCTTTATACTTTGATTTTGTGCAACTTAGCCTCTATAGTTTTGATTCGATTGCAACGCAGTCCTTAAATTTTGATTCATTGCAACTTAGTCCTTATAATGTTATCTATTTTGTAATTTAGTCAATGAACTTTATTATATACGTGATTTTATTTTTTTAAAAACATAGGGACTAAATTATAATATGGTTGAAACTATAAGGACTGAGTTGTATTGAGTTAAAGTACTGGGACTGAGTTACAACTAAGTTAAGCTTATAAGGACTGAGTTGCACTAAGTCAATATATATGAATTAAGTTACAATCAATTCAAAATTTATAAAGATCAAAACATTAATTTTCCCTTTTACTATGAGGTGTCTTGGATTATGTTGAAAACAGGCTATGTTTCCCCCGTGTGTTGAGGGGAGTACTGTACCTAAAATAATCATTATATCGTGTATTTATTGATTGGTGGATATGAACTGAAGGTTTGTGGAAAGTAGGAAATGTAAAAAAAATAAAAATAAAATCATAAATTATGTAATACCATTGATTAGATATTGCATAATCAATGGACAAACCTAAATTTAGGAAATTAAAAAAAAAATCATTAATATTATGTATTTATTGATTAGTCGATCTAAACCGCCCCTTTTTCATTCAACTGGATATTACAAGTTTTCAAGAATGTAGTTGATTGATGATGATTGATTGATTTAGTAATAAACTAATATTGCTGGTATGTTTTTGGGAAAATCACACTAAGGTTTCAATTAAGGAAATAATATCATAAAAGTGTTGTAGCTTGTCAATGACAAGTGAAAAAGTAATCTTTGATAAGTGGTAGAGTTATTATGGACAAAGTTTTGGATTTTTCTGATATTATTTTTCTTAATTGGGATCTTAATGGTATTTTTTTTTTGCTCGAAAGATCTTAATGGTATTATCCCTATGTTTTTCCATGGAATCCTAACACATTGAATGGCAACATTTGATTCATTGTCTAATATTTGAGTGTTGTAACACATGAAACTTCAAAATTCTCTCAGGAGCTAGCTTCAGGCAAGATATCTCTCTAAGCTGCACACTCGAGAACTGGGCCTCAGGTCCTAAAACTGTTTTCAATGTCTTGCCAGGTTGGGCTTTAGATTCACAGTGAACCTGGCCCGATTTGCTTCATATGCATATCCTATGTGAAAGGGAATTATAAAAGGGACAAAG
This sequence comes from Acacia pycnantha, assembly GCA_025563575.1. Taxonomy (NCBI): domain Eukaryota; kingdom Viridiplantae; phylum Streptophyta; class Magnoliopsida; order Fabales; family Fabaceae; genus Acacia; species Acacia pycnantha. The sequence continues at coordinate 5,178,740 of JAMWYP010000030.1, read as the reverse complement.
TGTAATTTTGCTTTGGAGAAACAATACCCTAAAAGTCTTTTTAGATTCATTAACATCCTGAAAGTGTTAAAATAGAGCAATGTTTTGTTTCCGTACTCTATTTAAAAACTAGTGTAGACCATTAACACACTCGAGAACTAGGCCCCAAGTTCAAAAGTTATATTCGATGTCTTTCCGGGTCTAGCTTTAGATTCACAGTCAACCTGGCTGGTTTGGTTCATATGCGCATCCTATGTGAAAGGGAAATATAAAATGATTAAAGTGTAAATGTGCTCAGGAAATTTTCACTCAGGAACAATGTTACATTGAAACGTCTTTTTGGGTTTAATGTCAATTCGGAAGTATTAAAATAAAATAATATTGCTCTTTACTATTAAAAATGTTAATGCTCTAATGCCTATTTTTTAATGGTTCATATTAGTTTTTAAATAGAGTAAGGCAATATTGCTACCTTTTGAAACTTTCAGGGTGATATTAAACCCAAAAACACTTTCGAGGAAACATTGCTCTTGAGCAAAATTTTTTGGGGTAAATTTGCAGTTTAACCCATTATAAAAAAAAAAAAAAAAATCTTTAAGGACAGGCCTTAGGTCTAATGAAAGGGATTAGTCTATCATAATGTGACAAACTAAAGTTCAAATCCTTAGTATGAGAGGTGTTTACTTTTAGTACCCGATATATAGGGGGGAAAAACTCAATCATGTATGACCATATTTTCAATATTTTTTACAGCCATTTTGTCTCAAGTGAGCAGGAGTGAACAAGAGTCCTTGTTGAGCATATTTTGTTCCTATCATGATACATTGGCTTTTTATCTTCTTTGTCACTTGCTAATTTTACATAAAGGCGTGCTTTAAATAAGTTGGATTGGAACATCTCCAGGTGTCTTCTTAATTTTTTAATTTACTGAATACAAATGTATTTAGAGAATCAATAAAATTATCCAACCATAAAAGAAGTTTAACTTTCTTTGAAGGAAAAAATTTCTTGCTTGCTTTACGCTAAAACTGCATATATGCCTTTGTCTCCCCAAAACTTTATGGGGTCCATAACTTTTTCCCCCCTTTTTATCCTTTTCTGTATTAAATTGGGTACAATTTCGTTAAATTTACCCAATGTGAGTTGGCATAGATGGTAAGGGGTCCAGGATTAGGCCCTTGGGTCGTGGGTTCAATCCCCTCTGCCGTCGCTGGGACTCCTTTAGTAAGCGATCTCGTAAGTCCCCAGTAAGTGCTCATAGAGCCCGGGGCCGTGCCCTGGCCTTGGTGGGGGACTGATGTCGAACCCCTCCAAAACTTAATTACCAAGAAGTCAAGATGACAAGTGAAGAGTATAAATATATTATTATTTCTTGCCTTGACATTTGCTATTATATGGTCCCTAGTTGTTATGGGACTTATGGGTAACTAAATCTCTGTTTTACTGGTAAGGTACCGCAAAAAATAGATTTGAATCTCTTTTTTAAACCTCATTGTAATTCCCTTTTATAAAAATTTAAATTTGCTAATAACCTTTTGCAATCAACTATTATTTCCTTAATCGCGGGTAACACGTTAAAACTTGTATGGTTATCACTTATGACTTCTATGGATTTTTTTTGCCCAACAATTTAATTTTTAAAAGAATTATCTACATAAAAGAATGAAGTTCACTAAAAAAAAAAAACACTATATCACCGATAGAAATTACCGTGAGCATTCCATCAGTAATTAATTTCTGACGGAATAAAGTTCGTGGCTGAAAAAATTGTGGCAAAGACTTATTCCGATGGAATTTCAATCTGTCGCTATTTTCCAATGGAATTTTTGACAGAAAATGTCAGTCATAAATTTGGGATGGAATGCCAACGGAATCTTGCGTCGCAAAGTTGTGACGGATTCCATGGAAAAATTACCCACAGAATTTCGTCTACAATTCTGTGGCAAAGTATCTACGGAATTCCATCGTAAATTGTCTATGGATTGCAGACGGAATTCCATGGGTAATTTCCCATAGAATTGCAGGCAGAATTCTGTGGCAATTTTCCCATGAAATTTGAGACAGAATTCTGTAGCTAATTTCCTATGCAATTGCAGACGGAAGACTGTGGAAAATTTTCCACGGAATTCTGTGGGTAATTTCCCACATTACCCACGAAATTCCCACAAAACTAGAGACGAAATTCTATGCGTAATCATTCCACCCAGAATGTTCCCACCCTTCGCTTTTTTAAGCCTTTTTTTTTTAAAACAATTTTAATGCACTTAAATGAGAAAATTAGCCTGATCATTGAACTTCAAATGTAAGAAGTTCAAAGTAACTAAAATACTGAAAAAGGAAAAATGTCACAAGTTCAAAGTCACTAAAACACTAAAAAAGGCCGAATGTAAGTTAAAAGTCACAATATATGGAAACAGTGAAAATAACATAAGGAAGTCACAAGTTCTAAACTCTCATTTTCAGGTTCTTCATTTGCATTGGTAGCAGAGGGAGCCTCATCATTGGCATGGTTAGAAAGAATAGGTAATTGAATCCCCATTCCTTGCAATGAAGACATAATCATCTCGATTGCTTTTTTAAGGTGCTGATTATCTTGTTTGAGGAGTGTAGTCTCTTGTGTGAGGTGTGTTATCCTCGTGTGCAATTCTTGAACGTCAGAATCCCCCGTCGAGTTGATGGAAGGAAGTGAGGAAGAAGAAACTGTATGTTGATTTTTAGATCTAGCCCACAAATTAACACATGTAACCTCTAATCACAAATTAAGTTCATCCTAATTAATACATGTAACCTTTAATCACAAATTAAGTTCATCCTAATTAGATTGGACACTACTTATCTCAGAACTGACAGACGCCTTTGGTCTCATAAATTCATCCTACAGACAAAGTACATGAAAGAAGTACATCATGACAGATTTCTTTCCAAACCTTATTTCTCATATAAGGAGAACAAAGAATCTTACATGACTTGATCAGATTCTAAAATAATAATAATTCAAAAAAGCTAATTAGAAAGTACTGGGACACAAAATAATTATATATGTTGTATTTTAAAATATGATCTGGCATACATATATAAGAGGGTTTGTTGATAGTTTCCTAAAGGTACTTTCTGAACTTTTCCTAAGGGTATTTATTCATAGAGATCTTTCATACAAGAACTTCACCAGTGAAAGCTCAAAGCAACTAGAGCCGGGAAATCGGGCCGGTCCGTTTAAGCCCTGGCCTTTCAAGGGCTAGGCTTGAAAATTAGAAGAGCTAAATGAAATTGGCCTTGTAGGGCCTCGGGCTTAAAAAGTCCAGCCTTGCAGGACCTCAAGCCGGCCCGTTAGGCCCTTTTGATTTGTTTTTTAAAATTACCTAGGCTACTTAGACTTGAGAGTTGAGACATGATAACCCTAAGAATTTCAATCTTGGTCTCTCTTTCCTTTTTTTTCTTCGAAAATCTCACTCAATACTATTCAAAGTGAAGCACAATCAAATGTCTTTAAAATTGATGATAGTGGTAAAGAATATGACAATAATAGTCATCGTACTAATGTTGTTTAGTGGTATGCTTCTTATGTTTTATGTAAGTTATTTGTGGACTGTTAGAATATTAGGAAATCAATTAACATTATTATAGGATCCCTTGATCCTTGTCTTGATTATAGGATCTTTTCTATTTCCTGATTATGTGCGTCTAGTTTAGGAAAGATTATGTCTTTATTTTGATTGATTGTATTTCCCATTCCTCCTCTCCTTCTCACCGTTCGTGAGCCTATATATTGTAGCTCTCCTTCATATGAAATATACAATAAAACAGAGAGTGTTTATACCTCTGAAATCTAATATGGTATCAGAGCTGGGTGCCTCTGTTCAAAGGTAGAAACGCATGGTATCTGGACATGAAGGTCGTGTACGGTCACAATGACCTCCGATGGTGTGATTGTGCCAGACCAACCTTTCCTGCCGACGTTCCCACTCCTAGACCAACAACAATCCTTGCCTGAACAGAGGACACGATCACAGAGAGAGAGAGAGAGAGAGTGAAACACGCGAGAGAGAGAGAGAAAACAGAGGAGAACAGACAAACTCGATCTGGCCAGAGGGAGGCGCGTGTCATCACACCTCCACCACAGACGGAACCGCGAGCCTCGGATCGGCGAAACCCAGAAGAGCACCGACCATCTGACCGGCGCGTGACCTCCACGCGCCACCACAGTCCCCGGCGCGTGACCACCACGCGCGGCCGTGAACAGTGATCTCCGGCGACCCTTTTTCTTCCAGAATCATGGACTCTTCCCAGTTCCCTCCTTTACCTAGATCCATTCCTGAAAAACCAACTGGAACTCTACCAATTGCTTTTATGTCCGGAACCAATTCCCAAACTCAAATTTCCTCATCTTCTTCTTCCATGACCAGCAACCCAATACCAAAAGAACCTCGAGAGATGGCTTTAGAATTTACAGACCATCACATTATGGCTATTAGCCATAAGTTTAATGGTAGAAACTATCTCCAGTGGTTACAAAGCGTGCTGAGGTATATTCGAGGTAAGCGAAAGGAGAAATACATTACTGGGGCAGCCCCTCAACCAACCCCTGATGACCCTAATTTTGACACATGGTTTGCTGAAAACAACCAAGTCTTGACATGGTTGTGTAATTCGATGACCTTGGAGATAAGTGAAGGATATTTGCTTGCACACACGGCACAGGAAATATGGGATGCCGCTCGGAGGACCTACTCCTCTCTTGAAAACACTGCTGCCCTGATTCACCTGAAGAGACAACTCCGAGATCTCCGACAAGGTAATAAGTCAGTTACTGAATATTATAATGCATTGCTGAAATTGTGGCACCAACAAGACTTGTTTGAGGTCCACCCTTGGGAAAGTCTCAAAGATGCATAATTATACAAACGAATTGTGGAAGAAGGAAGGATACACGACTTCCTCTTAGGTCTAAATGACGTTTTCGAGGAGGTAAGGGGTAGAATCATGGGGTTGAAGCCACTCCCACAACTCTTTGACGTGGTTAACTTTGTGCAATTCGAGGAAATTAGGAAACTCTTGAACCGGAGTGGGCCAAGCCACATTGAAAGCTCAGCACTTGCAGCTCAAGGACCATCTGGGGACCGCAAAACCAATAAATGGTGCAACTATTGTAAGAAAAAGGGTCATACCAAGGAAGAATGCTGGAAACTCCATGGAAAACCCTCCGGGGGGAAATCAAACTCTCTAAGTCACCTGACCACAGCTGGACCAAAGGTGGAGAGTGACAATCACCTGAGTCAAGAGGAATTACAGATGTTCCGTAGAATGCTCGAACAACAGAATAAGTCTAATTCTGTTCCCAGCGTGAATCTTGTACAATTAGGTAATTCTATTATTGCCCTCAACGCTGTGATGACCAATGACGATACCTGGATTGTTGACTCAGGAGTTACGGATCATATGACCGGTAACAAAACTCTATTCCGTAACCTTAAACTTTGTCATGAACGCCTCAAAGTAAAAGTAGCTAATGGTGTATTCACACGAGCTGAGGGTATTGATACTGTTACATTATCTGACCATTTGGCAATACATAACGTTTTGTTTGTACCGGAACTCACCTGTAATCTGATCTCTGTAAGCAAGTTGACTAGAGGTAAAATATGTCGAGTGATCTTTGATGATGGTTTATGTGTGTTTCAGGATTTAAGAACGAGGAGGACGATTGGGACTTCTAGAGAATGGGATGGATTGTTCTACCTTGAAGGGTCAACCTCAAAGAATAAAGAAACGTGGAAGGCAATACGAGCACTGGTTAGCTCAAATTCACAGAAATAATGATATATTGTTATGGCACTGTCGATCGAGCCACCTAGTTTTGATTATATGAAACATGTGTTTCCAAATTTATTCAATAAAAATTCTGTCCCTTTTCATTGTGAAACTTGCCAATTTGCAAAACAGACACGATCCTCATATCCCAAACAACCCTATACTCCCACCTCCCCTTGCACATTGATTCACAGTGATATTTGGGGCCCTGCCCGAATAGCTACTCTTACTTATACCAGGTGGTTTGTTACTTTTATCGATGATCACTCTCGCACCACATGGGTTTATTTAATGAAAGACAAATCTGATGTCGCCAAAGTCTTTCAAAACTTCTATACCTTTGTCCGAACCCAATTCAACACATCCATTAAGGTGCTTCGAAGTGATAATGCCAAGGAATACATGAGCACAGCCTTTAAAGAGTTTCTTGATCATCAGGGAATTCATCACCAAACGTCTTGTCCTTACACCCCTCAACAAAATGGGGTAGCCGAACGGAAAAACCGTCACCTGTTGGAAGTAACCCGTGCCTTGCTCATGGAACGAAATGTTCCCACCATATTATGGGGTGATGCCATCCTCACCGCAGCTTATCTCATTAACCGCATGCCTTCTAAAGTTCTCCAATACGACACCCCAATTCAAAACCTCCTAAAATTCTTTCCCAATTGCCCCTCATTAATTCATTACCTTCTAAGGTGTTTGGTTGTTCATTGATTTGACGGAAAAAAACCTTAGTCGCCTCAGGGTCAAATCATAATTTACCACAAATTAAAATGCAATATAGTGCAAATAACTCGGGATCGTTCTCTTATCAAGGAGTCTTTTATTTTGAATTCCCTAGGTTAAACTAAGTGCTAAAAACATGGTTAGAAAAGGGGTTTTGAAATTGATTTTCTCTAAACTAAAATTCATAAAAATATAAAGAAACTAATTCTATTCTTTTTTGTATTTTTGGAAAATAGTGAAAAATGCTTTGGATTAAAAGGGATTTAATGATGGATGCTCTTGGTAATGAAGAAGATGGCTATCATTGCTTAAAAATATATATGGGAGTTAAACTTTCATTAAGTCTAAAGAACAACCTCAAGATAACACTTGAGTCCAATAATCTCAATTAGTAATAGCTCCTACAAACATAGCAAACTACTACCTCTTGAGATATTGTTAAAATCTACTTAATGTGTAATTTAAATTGGAATGATACAAATTGTTCTTCTCAATTAGAATGTTCTAACGAACCATTCAAAAGCTAAAATCAACTATGATTACTAATCACAAACATGACAGCAAGAATAATTTAATCAAGCTTATAAAGAGATATAAAAATATGAACTCCAAGATAATCATCCAATTAAAACTACAATATTCAATCCACATGGACACATAACAGCAATCCAAGTCTCACAACTAAATAATGATAAACCTAAACAAGGAAATCAAACAGATAATCTAAGCAAAAGATTGAATTAAATAACTCCCCTATTGAAGCACAATTACTCAAGCCACAATTCCTCATCACCAAGAAGCAAAGATTTAGCCACACATTGCCATGGGATAAACTCTAATACAATCTGAAAGCAAACCAGAGATGAGAACAAGCTTCGCCGGAAAACTCAAACTCGCCGGAATCTGGAATTTTCTCGCCGGAAAATCCAAGAACTCGCCGGAAAATTCTGTCCCGATCTCTGAAGTTGCTGCAACACAAGAACAGTCCTCCCAAGCTCGATTTCTGACAAAACCGAGCAAGTCCAAGCTCCCCAGCAACGTGTCTCAGTCTCCACGATCTGAAACACCCCAAATCCGGCCTTCTTCCTCTGGTTCGTTTCGTCTGCTGCGTCTCCGCCCCCCTGGTTCTGCGTTTCCTTTCCGTCCTCGTTTTCTCGCCCTCAGAATCGAAGAAGAAGCCTTTGAATCTCTCCCTCTCCGTTCAGGTCCAAGTCGAAGCTCCAAGGTCCGAAGGTCTGCGTTTTCTGTTCTGTTCCAGGAAGGGTGAAGATGAAGGGAAGAGGATGAAGTGAAAGAAGAGAAGAGGTCGAAGGTAATGAAGGTCCGATTGAGGGAAGGGGAAGAAGACGAAGAAGAAGGTCCAGGGGTTCTCGTTTTTTCCTCTCCTTTTCCGTCTTTTTCAGCCGCTGTTCGGGCCCCCTGGATCTCCCTCTTTTTCCTTTTTTCTTTCCTCTTCAGCGTCTCCCCTCCAAAAACCATCGGGTCCCTTTTTCTTTTCAATTTGACCTAGGGACTAAATTGAAAAGAAATAAAAGTTCTGGAGAGGGACCTAAGTGAAAATTGTCAAAATGTTTTTGGGGCCGAACTGAGCTTTCCAAAACATCTGGGTCATTTTATGTAATTGTTCTCTGGCCCTTTTCTTCATTAAATTCCAATTTTCAGAAATTGTTGGGGCCTTTCTTGTAATTTTCCCCAGTCTTCAAAACATTGATTCTGACCCTAAAAATCTCCAATTTTCTTCTTAAACACCTACAATGCAAGATTAAACACAATGTAGCATCAAGAGTCCAAGAAATCATTTGCATGAATAATTAATAAATAATGACCATTTTGCCCCTAATTTCACTTAATTCAATACAAATGTCCTTAACTCAACTTAGTGCTTAATCATGCAATAATGTCCGAGAAAAGGCATTAAAAATCCCAATTTAATCACGAAAAATCATATAAAAATATGGTTTGATCATTGTCTTTGTTCACAAAAAGGAGGGCAACAAATTTGGTGCTCGCTCTGACAGATGTATATTCCTTGGCTATTCCTCCACTCAAAAAGGGTACAAATGCTACTGTCCATCTTCCAAGAAACTCATTGTCTCCCGGGACACCATTTTTTCGGAAGACGACGCTTATTATCCTAAATTACCCATTCAGGGGGAGTATTCTGATATTGAATGGCTAATCTTGGATAGATCTAATTCCAACACCTCAAACTCACCTAACCTCATAGCCTCCCTTGACTCTCTTGCTCCCACAAACCAGCCTAACATATACATTCCACCCCAACCCGAACCCAATGAACCGGAAACACATGTTGAGATCAATTCAGGGATAGATACGGGATCACGACAAGAGATAGAGACTGAACCAGACACTAGTAGAACTGTTTCTCCCATTCAAAGGAACGACCATGAATCCAATCCGGGATTAAATCCTGAAGAATCGGGTTGGCCTATTGCCTTGAGAAAAGGGGTAAGATCGTGTACTCAACATCCCATTCAACGATTTGTTTCATATGGTAATGCATCGCAAGAATGCAAAGCTTTGTTGTTAACGATGCACGATAACCGTTCCAAATACATTTCAACAAGCTATGGCTGATCCAAATTGGAAGCAAGCTGCAGAAGAGGAATTGAGGGCACTCAAGGAAAATAGAACATGGGAAATCACGACTCTTCCTAAAGGAAAGAAACCAGGGGATGCAGGTGGATCTTCACTCCGAAATTCAATCCCGATGGCAGTATCAACAAGTACAAGGCGAGACTTGTTGCAAAAGGATATACCCAGACGTACGGGATCGACTACTAGGAGACATTTGCTCCAGTGGTCAAATTCAATACCATTCAAGTACTGTTATCACTCGCAACAAACTTGGATTGGTCTCTATACCAACTGGACGTGAAAATTGCATTCCTGAATGGCAACCTAGAGGAAGAAGTATACATGGAGATCCCTGATGGAGTTTTATCTCCTAATAACTGTGTGTGTAAGATAAAGAAGTCATTGTACGACCTGAAACAATCTCCTAGGGCATGGTTCGGTAGATTCACCAAAGCAGTGAAAGGACTTGGATATACTCAGGGACAAGCTGATGACACATTGTTTACCAAACGTGTTAATGGCAAAGTCACCATATTGATCGTCTATGTTGATGACATAATCATTACAGGGGATGATGAAGAATCCATGGCTCAACTAAAACGAGACTTGTCATCTGAATTCCAGGTAGAAGACCTTGGGCAAATGAGGTATTTCTTAGGCATGGAAGTAGCAAGAACCAAGAAGGGCATCAATGTCTCTCAACGCAAATATACATTAGACTTGCTACATGAGACAGGAATGTTGGGCACTCAACCAGAAGGGATACCAATGGAAGAAGGATGCCACTTAGAGATCAAACCACAAGGTATTCCAGCTAATGCAGAGAGATATATAAGACTTGTGGGAAAATTAATATACTTAACCCATACACGTCCTGACATTAGCTATGCAGTTGGAATAGGAAGTCAGTTTTTGCATCAGCCCCAAGAAGAACACATGGCGACAGTCCACAGAATTTTGAGCTACCTGAAGCTTAATCCGGGAAGGGGAATATTCTTTAAGAAATGTACTACCAGGAACATAGAAATCTATACTGATGCAGATCATGCAAGAGATAGAGAGACCAAGAGGTCAATCTCGGGGTACTGTACATACGTGTGGGGAAATCTAGTTACCTGGAGAAGCAAGAAACAGATAATGGTGTCACCAAGTAGTGCCGAAGTAGAACTAAGAGCTGTCAACAAAGGAGTATGTGAAGGAATCTGGATTATCGACATCGCGAGTTGGGAATTCAACATGAGGGACCAATGCAACTCGATGTGATAACAAGGCCGCATTGAAATGGTCAAGAATCCAAGATATCATGATAGAACCAAACATGTTGAGATAGACAGACACTTCATTAAAGAAAAGATTGAAGCAGGCATTATGACACTGTCTCACATAAGATCTGCAGACCAAATTGCAGATATCCTAACTAAACAACTCGGTCGAACGAAGTTTGAAGGATTTCGTGGCAAGTTGGGATTGATCGACATATACTTTCCAGCTTGAGGGGGAGTGTTAGAATATTAGGAAATCAATTAACATTATTAAAGGATCCCTTGATCCTTGTCTTGATTATAGGATCTTTTCTATTTCCTGATTATGTGCATCTAGTTTAGGAAAGATTATGTCTTTATTTTGATTGATTGTATTTCCCATTCCTCCTCTCCTTCTCACCGTTCGTGAGCCTATATATTGTAGCTCTCCTTCATATGAAATATACAATAAAACAAAGAGTGTTTATACCTCTAAAATCTAATATGGACAATAGATTGCTTTTGATTACAAATTAGTGAATGTGTTTATTTGTTGGATGATTCGTGTTGTTTGGAAATTAATGCGACAACATTTTTTTGATAAATTAAAATTAAAATTATTATAATTTACTAATTATATTTCTTTAAAAAACGGAGGAAAAATAGTTACAATTTGGAATAGTAACTTCTTGGCCCTGGTGTTCTCGGGACGGCCTTTGAAAAACAAATGTTTTTCTTACCTCGAGCCTTGTTAAGCCTTGGCCCTTCAAGGGCCGGCCCTGATTCCCAACTCTAAGAGCAACAAACATGTTCAAACAATAATGTGTAAGAGTTGCTGCCAAATGCTATATCAGAAACTTATACTTACATTAGTTGCAGCCGCACGATGGTCCGCAAATTCTCTAATTTTCTCATTATAATGAGTCTTCTTAAACAATTCAAACACTGAAGGCTATCTTCCCAAATCTTCAGCCTATAGGTATTTATAAAGATATATTATAAGAAGCATTAAATAAATAATGATTGAATCATTTAAAGATAAATTCTTACCAGTCTCCTCTTATACTTAGTATTACAAATACAACCCCCATTGTGTTGAGTGCCTATTTTGCAAGAGGCTCAAGGTCTTTTCTATCTCATACTTGCTCAAATATTTTGGTGTTGTCCACATTCTCTCTAACTCATTCATCACTTCATGTGGAATCCACTTAGGCCTAAGTTGCTTGTGAATAGGGGTGGAAATAGGCCAGGGGCCTGTGGCCTGGCTTGTTAAAAGCTTGATCAGGCCTGGCCTGTCAGGCTAAAAGGCCAGGCCAAGGCCAATTTTAAGGCCTGTTTGTCTGGAGAATGCTTGCAAGTCAATAGACAAGAGGAAACTGAAAAATGAAGAAGATGTCAAAGATGTAAGGAGGGAGATTCGGATAATGAATCACTTAGCACGGTGTCTTGATGTGATATCCATAAAAGGGTCTTACAAGGATGTTGTGGTTGTTCATGTTGTGATGGAACTTTGTTCAGGTGGTGAGTTATTTGATAGGACTGTGCAGAGAGGGCATTACAGTGAGAGAAAAGTAGCTCAAATAGCAAGGACTATAGTTGGTGTCATCGAAGCTTGTCACTCACTTGGAGTAATGCATTGTGATCTTAAGCTCGAGAATTTTATCTTCATTAATGAGCACGGAGATTCTCTCCCCTTAAGGTCATCGATTTTGGCCTGTCTAATTTCTTCAAACTAGGTTTGTCTTTGAAAGAAGAAAACTTTTTGTGCATCATTGATTCTGCTTGTGTAACATTGGAGTGAATATGTTTGGTTAATGCAGGGGTATATTTAAGGATGTGGTAGGAAGTCCATACAACGTTGCACCAGAAGTCCTAAAGAATCGTTATGGTCTAGAAGCTGATGTGTGGAGTGCTGGCGTGATCATATACATTCTATTAAGTGGGGTGCTTCTGTTTTGGGTTGGTAAGAGTTCATCAAGTAACATGTCCAACACATGAGGATCCTGTCTTTTTTCTTAATCATATGAACTTGATTCTAAAAATTTGTAATTTCCTGAGTTAGGGGCACTAATATTTAACGAGGTATTGCAAAGGGAAATTGATTTCAAGTCACATCCCTGGCCTAATATTTATAAAAGTGCAAAGGACTTGGTCAGGAAGATGCTCGATAGAGATCCTAGCAAGAGATTGACAACCCATGAAATCCTTTCTAAGTTTCAATACTTTCTGGAGATAATGAAATATTAACCATTAAATTCTAAGATCATCATAATTTCAAACAACTAGAGGAATATGGTACCATCCTATAGAAGTTGGTCGCCCTCCCCCTTACCCAACTTTTTTAACAAAAAATCAGAAAGATAGAAGAAGAATTTGCCAACACATCAACCGTACGTATAGACAACCAACAAGAGAGATTCACAACAAACAATTATCAAACAATTCACCCAAGCTAAGAAAAAATCAATTAACGCTAGGCGGGGAGGGAGTGGCCGATTGAAGTTGTACAAGCAGGTGGAAATCGATCGGTGAAGGGCTTTTTGTGAGCACCAGATCGAACCTCAAAAAAGGGCTTAAGACTTTCGGATGAGATGTTGGGCGCCGGACCTTGGGTCAGAGAAGCTCAATTTTTCCATTTCCATGGAGAAATCACCCTTCGAAGGTTCAAGAATGTGGATGTTTCTGTAATATCCTAAATTTTGGACCTAGAGACTTGAGAATAAGTCTGTATTAGATAAACGACTAAGCCCAGTTTGACAAATGTAATATTCAATTTTGGAAATATTATATGGGGTTAATAATTCAATGACCAATTGAGGTCATAATTTTGGTAAAATAAAATTATTTGAATTTTCCTTAATAAAAATAATTAAGGAAATAAAAATGGCAATTAAGGCTATTATTTGTCTATTTAGGAAATTATTTGTTGATTTTGGTCAACAAGTGAATTTTTAAAGATTTTATGTCTACATTGGGATTATTTAAAAATGAAATATGGATCCCCTATGAGTATTATGATTTTTGAAATAATAAAGAAGGAAAAAGGGGAAAATGAATTTATTAAATATTAAGTCAAGGAATAGTCAAGATAATTGATCAATAAAGCATGTGATTGGAGGAAAATGAAGACAATTTTGGATCCCTTTTTCATTTATGGATTTCAGCCAAAATAGGGGGAAGAAGACAAATTGGAGACATGTGCATGTGTATGGCATATATTGCTCCAAGTAGCCAAGAGGAGAAATACAAGGGAATTGTCAAAGTTGATGACATAGCCAAAGAATAAGCGATATAATTTCATCTTATATCCTAGGAAGACACATATATGTCATGCTAGGGAATAATTATGTGTCTAAATAATAAGATATTTTGTGCGCATAATTGAGCTATAAGAAGAGATGACACAAGGTTTCATAAAGAAGCCATACATTTTGATTAAAAGGGAAAATTCCATGGAGATTAAAATTTATCTATGTAATAGGATAAAAAGGAAATCAATGAATCATGAGATGCCACATCATTGTGGTAGGTAAAATATGTAAAAATAAAAGTGGCCAACAAGGTAGGTAAAAGCAAGGTAAAGAGAAAGTGAAAGGATGACATGTGGTAGATGGAATTTGTGGAAGGAGAATAGGCCAACAAAGCAAGAGGAAGGAAGTAAAAATGGATGATTTCATCCTCCTTTAACCATGAATTTCGAAGCACAGAGGGAAGGGACATGTAGATCTAAGAATTACCACAAAAGTAAAATAAATGGAGGACCAAGAGATAGGCCAAGGTCGGCCAACATGAGATAAAAGGAAGGAAGTTGGAAATCAAGATATAAGACAAGCCAAAAAGGTACCTAAAGCAAGGGCAAAGTAGACAATTAACTTGAGGGTTATTTGGGTAATTTGCCATCAATTATAAATACCATCTTACCCTCTTGATATGTAAAGAATCAGCCAAGGGTTCCAAGGAAAGAAGGGAGGACGAAACTTAGAAGAGAAGAGGAAGGAAGAGAAGTCCAAGGAAGTTAAGGTAAGATATAATGATTTGAGTTCCTACTTCTCTTCTTCAATGTTTAACTTCAATGATTATGAGTATCATATGGGAAGAAAAGCTAATGGTCATGGTGTTTTTCTTAAGGAGGTTGAAGGTTGAAAGGAGAAGAAGAGAAGTAAAGTTCTTCACAAGTGCAAGTAAGTGTCATAGATAATCTTATGAACGCACTTGTACATGTTATTAATTATTTTGGAATTAATCTTCTCTTATTTTGTAGATTTGAAGACTATAACTTGAAGAGGATATTCCATATAAGAACTTTTCATATAGAATTAAGAACATGTTAGGCCTTAACATGGAATTAAAAAGCCAAATCCCACATAAAATCACAAGGATTATAAAGATGAAATAAACTTCCATTAACATGGTGATTTCGGTTGGACCCAAAGCACAAAGGAACAATAGGATTTTGACTGTGTTGACCCTTCCAAAGTGTTTAGAATGGAAAATTGTGTAAGATTAAGGTTGAACCATAATTTCTGGAAGCCTAATGATTGAATTAAGAAAGTTGCAAAACTGTCCCGTGAAAATCCGGTCAGAACAGTAAGCTTGTGTCGTGTTTTTAAAGAAGAAAATGAGGTCAAATAATTATGAAATTTTCCAAAATTAAAGAAGACATCATAATCTTTAATTTGATAGGTAGTTTGTAATTTTTGAAGTTATATATGTACAAAGAGTTATGAATTTTTGAAATTGACCCTTAATTTTGGAATTGAAATCTGGACAACAAAGGTATTTTGGTAAAACTGGAAAAGCACGAAATTTTGAAGTTGATGGAGATATGATTATTTGAAAATAGACATATCAAGGGTCAATTAGGCTTTGAAATTACTTTATTTTGATATGTGGATAATTAATTATGAATTTCTCAAGATTGAAGACAAATTCTGGGAAAATCATAAAGTAAAAGTGACAAGAGCAAAAATGAAAATTTTGGCGTTTAATAAAATACTTTTAATTAAAGAAATACCAAATGGTAATTAATACAAGTATTATTTGAATTTATGGAGAGTTTGTATAAGTAATGAATATTATTTAATATTTTAGGAAGTGACACCGTCGAAGGATTTAAGGAGACGAGAGTAAATTGCAGTATAAAAATCCATCAGGTAGTAACTCTAATCTCACATACTCTGTATAATTGTGTATGCGTGTTTGTACCATGATTGTGGATCCGTGTCTGGGACACTTGTTTATTTGCATTCAATTGTTGTTTTCCTAGCGATATGGATCCGGAACTTGTTGTGTGCTCTACAATCATGTTGTGTGCATATATAACTGTTTGTTCCGGGATTGGCTATGGGCCTTGTTGTGTGCATTCTGGGTCTTGCTATGTGCCGTGCCCTGTAGTCAATGCTGTGTGCATTATTTGGCTGCTTGTGATATACATTGAATGCTGTATTTGTTATTTTCACGATTGTGGTTGACTATCATATATTGTTTATACATTGTACTTGAAATTAATATGTTGCTCTGGGGTCCTTCAAGATTCCAGCCCCTGTTGCTACCTTTGAATTATACAACATATTGGACGTAGCTCCCAGGACAAAGCGGCAGATGTCAAAAAAATTGGAGGTGCTGGACTGGCTCAAGACTATTTCGAGGATATTTGTAGAAAATTTATGTGATTATCTTTTGAATTTATAACCAAGATTTGTAATATATCATCAGTATACTACACCCAAATTGTTTTACTCGATGTGCTGCACTATAATGCTCTGATTATGATGTATTGAGGGAAGGGTGTGACAATTTCTAAGGGCGATTTTGAAGTTGAGGTGCACCGGAGGGAAATTTTTTGGCTGAGGAGGGAAAAAATTTGCCGCATTCTGAAAACAAATGCCTTTGTAGGTTTTATCATTAACATAAATTTACTAATAGAATTACCCATGCAATTCCCGTCACTAATGTTTCATAAATATTTTTTTTAAACCCTTAAAAATTTCAGTGACAAAATAATTCGGTGGATAATTTCCGACAACATTCCATCAGAAAGTGCCCGTAGGAGCTTTTGTCGCAAATTTTGTCATAGTTCCGGTGGAAATTGTTGATGGAATACGTCTGTCGGAGAATTCCGTCAAAAATGTAATACTTCCGTTGGAATTTCTGATGGAATTTTTCTGTCGTCGATTACTGACGGCTTTCCGTCAAAAATTCCGTGGGTAATGGTACCAACGGAATTTCTATTGCCATTCTATCGGGGATTACCGACGGATATTGTTCCGCTGGTAATTCTGTGGGTAATGCGTTTTTGTGTGTGTGTGTAAATGAGTTCATTGTTATAGGCATGTATTCATTAGTAAAATATTACTTTATTAATAATGTAAAATTATCTGCACAAATTCAAAAATTTAAGAGTGTTCCTTGTGAATTTTTGAATGTGTAATTTACTAACATTGTTTTAACAAATTCTATCACTTTGTTACTGTGTTCACTGTGGTAGGTTAATTGGTACTGCTGATACGAGCAAAAACATATATAGGGCTAAAGATGCATTTTTCAAAAATAATTTGTATTATCAATAAGAATATATTTCTTTACGTTAATCTATATTACTAAATTCCATGTAATTTTTCTTAAACTCGAAGGATTAAAAGGTAAATCACTTTTGCATAAGTTGGTAGTTGGTAATGTTGGCTCATATACATACATGTTCAATATATACCAAAGAGTGAAAATGAAAGACACGAAAGGAGATTCTTGGTTAAAAATTAGCAAAATACTAAAATATGGATCATACCTAAATATTTACTATCAACTTCAAGCCTTTCTTTTTCCTCTTTACCAACCACAACCTTGAATCCATCGTCATCCATTGAATCTAATTTTTTCTTTAATTTTAAAGTTTTATAGGTTAGATATTAATTAAATTGTGTGGCTAATTAATCATGCCACTAGATCTTTACTTGATCTTGTCTCATACCAAAGCTAAGATCATTATTGCTTCAATAATAATTAATCCACTTGTGCTTCAGTGTGTGTGCTTTTCACTTGGTTATGTGTGGGTCATATAGTTGATGATGAACCTAACCAAAGCATGCTTTTATTTATTTTTGGATATTTACTAATTAATATTATTCATTCAGATTTTAAATGTATTCATTTTGATTTAATTCACATGTACGAAAATTAGTAAATGTAGTTATTTATATATTAAAAAAATTTGTGTTGTTTTTCCTAAAATATCCCTCTTTTTTCATTTTGAAAAAGTCCCCCCCCCCCAAAAAAAAAAGAAGCTTAATTAATAAGAAGGACCTAAATCAAAATACTAATACTTTGTGTATGTAAAATTTAGAGAGTATGAATACTCTGTGTGTATAAAAATTCATGAGATTATCTTTCTCTTCAATTAAATTTTTAACAGGGATTTTCCCCCAATTTCTGCTTTAATCATTTACAATAGAAACTAGAAAAAATTAGAATAAAGGACCTAAAGAAAATATTTTTTATTATAAAGGACTATAAAATAGTAATTACTTAGAAGGACCAAAAATCATAATATAAATTTAAAATCACTAAATTGTCCCTAATCAAACTCCAATATTATCTCTTGTATTTATAATTTAAAAGATAATTAATATTAAAACTGAAACCACACATCATGATATAATCGATTCTTTTTTTATATTTTCAATATATTATTTAATTAACAATAGTTAAACTCATATTTTTTTGAATTTTTATTTTTAATCAATTTATATCATTAAGTTGTCCGCTTTATATTATCAACGTTGGAATCAATTAAGCTCTTTTTATAAAGAAATAAAAACTAAACTCATTTCATATTTTTCATGATACTAGATTTTTTAATTTTATTAAGCATTAAATGAATTTTTTAACCCACATAATTTTTTTCTAAAACAAAAATAAATGATATAAACTTTCTTGGTTTGGCATATATGACAAATTATAAAGTACCTTGAGTTTTATTAAAATTATATAATTCTATCTTTACTTAAAATTTTTGTTGATTTAAAAAAATATAACTTTTATAAAATTGAAGAATGTATAATTTTTTTTCCATAGATATCTCATACCTATCCAAGTTTTGAAAAATGAAAAAAAAAAAGAAGAAGAAGAAAACTCTTCTTTAATTTAGTGAAACTTAGAATTCTATACTAGTTTTAAAAACAGGATGTGGAAGAGAATTTAGGAGGGAATGTAGATAATTTTATTAGGGTCATTTTAGTATTTTTAATTTTATATTTTTATATTTGGTCCTTCTAAATAATTACAATTTTTATAGTTCTTCTCCATAAATATATTTTCCTGCAGGTCCTTCATTCTAATTTTCCCTATTTTTAGCAGGGATTTTCCCCCAATTTCTGCTTTAATCATTTACAATAGAAACTATGCTATTAACCACATACATTATTAGTGTGCAATTAATTAATTGGAGTAGTTTGAGAAAAAATAATAAATTTGAGAAATAAAAGAGATTGAGGCCCTACATTATTTAAGACCATATTAAACTTTTCAACGAGCTTCTAAATTTAAGACTCAAGAAAATCATGTAATTTATTATGTGTAATGGAAAGTTATGCATATAGTTTTAATGAAATTTAGGAGATATTTGTATTGATTTTTTAAAACATATATATAGGAAATGCATATACTTTGAAGGGGGAAAAAGAGATGTATGTGCGTATAGTTTATTCAAAACAATAATGGAAAAACAAAGTCTCCCAAGTATTAATATATGGAGTACCACTCTTGTTCTATTTATAACTCCATTTTAACTAAATCACACATACCAGAAAAAAGTATTTAGCTCAATGATTATGAAGTAAATTTTCAACTTTACCCTTATTTATGAATGTGCATTTCAACGCTTTTTTCTCTCTCTATTTTCATTGGTACAATTAATATAAGTAAAATTGTCACAATTTCATTTATTACCCTGAAACTGAATTTATAAATATAACCAAATTGTTTTATTAAAAAGGATTTATAAATAGGATTAGAGTGGTATATAGTAAGCTAGTAAAACAACTGAGTTAGTGTAAAGGACCACATCCATATATAGATAGGATCTATATATGAACCTAATAAATTAATTATGAAAATGAAAGAACTTGTAAGACAACAAGACATGAACCTGTCTCTGAGCGAAAAGTAAAGTGAGCATTAAACAACTTAAGCTTCTGCTTCGATAGCGATTTGTGTGTATGAGATTGGTCCTAATCCTCACCCATATATTCTTTATAATTCTTATTATAAATCACCAACTAACAATTCTCATAAACCAATAAAAATAGTTAAAGTCAATAAAGTTATCCTAAAATTTAAGTAACTACAAACATTACGCCTACTAATTGTACTAAATTATAATATTATATTAATTATTATTTTCACCCACTACCCTTATTAATTATGTGCATACATGAAAAAAAAATGATGGGCTTTGGAAACAAGCAAGTGCCTTATAAAAATGATCAAATACAATTGTTAGTTGGTGCCTTATAATAAAGACCGGAGAGAGTATTGTTCTTGTGTTTAATTACCCCATTTTTCTTTTTAAAGTCAGAGCAAAACCAAACAATGATAGGGATTTATCAACAAGCGTTGGTCCTATAATAGATCTAAAGGGATTTGGTTGCTTAAGCGTGATGCCTTGTGTTTGAGTCTATATATGTAAATGCAGAAAACGTCCTGTGATAGCTATTCTTTATTGGACTTAACAATACTCAAATATTATCCGTTCAAATATATAAAACGAACAGCAGTAGGGATTTATTGGAACTTTAATTTTAATAATTTAAATTGATTATATATAATGTAATTCTTATAGATTTAGGTTTTATCTTGAAGCTGAATATATTCAAAAAAAAAAAAGTGTGAGATGTCACTTATATGATTCTATGATGATAAGCTTATTCCCTTCATTTTTAACTTTTCTGGTTCCTTTCCTTAAGAAACAACTTAACTTAAATTCTTTCCTGTATATATCCAAATAGAGAGAGATGATATTGATATGAATCATATGGTTGAGTATTGTATATATATATGTATACAGTATACACACACACACACACATAATTACAATTATTTACCTTTTTATTCTTTTTTTCTGAATGCGCCATCTATGTTTAAAACAGAAAAAACATATTGAACAATGAACCTTGGAGTATCAATTTTTTTTAAAGAAATTAAGTTATACACTTTTTCATGATGTAAATGATGAAGTCAATATCAAATCAAGGAAGCATCCTAAGACAACAGTAACATCTAAAGAACAAACACAGTTATGTCGTTTTGGTGCCTCACTGTAGATAGCCTTTTTCGGTGCAAGGAAACCTCTCTCTCTCTCTCTCTCTCTCTCTCTGCTGGTTAATTAATTCCATGAACAAAGAATAAAAATAAAAGAAATCAAAGAAAGAATGGAAGAGACAATAAGTGTTGGTTTGCATATGATGATGATTACGAACGTATTTTAGGAATTGTTAAGATATGTGCTCTTCTTATGATTCAATTCCTATTTTGAGGGAGGCAAAACCCATGATATTCCTGCCGCTAGTTTATATTAAAATAAAATATTGAATGCACCAAAAAATAATAAATTCGTAACTTTCTCTGTATATCATATACACACACATGAATGTATGTAGTTCTATATAAATGAGTCATTTTGATTACGGTTTGAAGATTATAAATTATTATAAATATGAGAAAATTGGCGAAAAGTCATTGTTTGACAATGTTATAGGCAAAAAGAACTTAAATCTGAGTATTATATTGATACTTTCTATATATAAAATTCAGTAAAGTACTAGTACTTTTCATGTAAAAAAGACACACATATTCAGTCTTTCTAAAAAATAATACTTTTAAACAAATATTTTTCTTCTATTTTCTCTATAAATTACACAGACGTGTGTGTGTATATATTATTGTCATGGCTTAAACATCACCTACTATACCTATAAAAGGTTCAAACTCACAATCTCATGTTTTAAAAAGACTTGAGAGAAGAGTTTTGCATTGTTAGACTGTAAGGCCATGACACATACATATTAATGAAGATTATTAAGGGAAAACAGGTGTAGAAAGTCTTTTCTACGTCTATTTGAATAGACTTAAATAAGTAAACTTTATACGTCACTCATATTTATTTACGTCCCCCATAAAGGATGTAAAAAGACCTAAAAACATATTATAAAAATGTCTGATCTAGTAGTAGTGGCATGCATGTGAACATCACATAATATATGTATATGTATTGCAAGTGAGAGTCATAATGTTAATTAAAAGAAGGGTAAAGGAGTAAAAATACACATGTGCTTTACCCCCGGGAGCATTCCAGCACCGTATGCTTTTTTTGGGAGCAAAAATACACACGTAGTTACCATTTTGGAGTAAAAGTTACATCTCACCGTTAAGTACTGTTCACTGTGATGAGTGAGAAAGAGCTGAAGTGAACAGTAACATAACGGTGGGATATGACTTTTGCTCTAAAATGGTAACCACGTGTGTATTTTTGCTCCCAAAAAAAGCATATGGTGCTGGGCACTCCCGGGAGTAAATCACATGTGTATTTTTGCTTCTTTACCCATAAAAGAATATAAAGGAAATAATAATAAAGGGAAACAAGCATCCATCTCATCAACAAAGTCTTATCTCTAAGCTAAGTGTCCCCATGACTTTGCCTATACACACACACATGCAAACAAAAATAGACGGTCACTTCGTTTTTAACTTTTCTGATTCCTTTCCTTAAGAAACAACTTAACTTATATATGTAAATGTCAGATTAAATTCTTGGGAAAATCCGTACTAGGGCCCTTTTAAACTCAGATATCCCACTGCAGGCCCTAAGAATCTGACATTTCCAGAAAAAGCCCTAGGGCCCTGATGGGGTTTAAGTTCAAACAGGAAATGACCATGTTGCCCCCTTTAATTTACTCATATTTGCAGGCGCTTCTCCTCCTCTCTCGTCTCTGCGTCTACCGAAGGGAAAAATCACCGATCGCTCACCAGCTCGCAAGAGAGGAAGGGAAAAATCACCGATCGGTTCTCTCGTCTCTCTCGTGTCTGTGTCTACCTCTGGACCTCGTCGTCGTTTTCTTCTCTTCCGGGCACTTCTCCTCCTCTCCTAGGTGACTTCTAAGCCCGTCGACGGTGAACGGGAGTTTCAGGGTTGAGGTAAGTTTTGTTCCTTTTCCTATTCGGTTTTCCTCGTTTCACCGTGAGTTTCGATTCTCTTTCTTTGCGTCTGCGTATGAATCATTTTTCTTGCCTTTCAATTCTCTGCTTCGATTACGCAACCAGGGAGTTCGAAACTCTTGCCCTAAATTTGTTTCTCTGGAAGTTTGAAAGAAATTACAAGTCATTTCATACATTCAATAGGGACATGTTAGGGAAAAATATTGAATGCTCTTCAAATTTTGTAATTTTTCTTATAAATAGAAACAAATCACACGCCGAACTATAAATAGAAATGGACGGAGTGTCTTTTAGGAAGTTTATTTAGTAAACCGTATACGTGAGAAGGAGTAGGAATGAATCTTTAAGTCAAGCTTGTTATACTTATATGCACTTGACTGTGGTTTTCTCATGCGCTGCTTGAACCTCTACCAATGGCTGTTGGTGTACATTTTCAGTTTTGATAGACTTCGATAATTTGTTTTACATTTGTATAATGATACTTGAGTCCTGATAGTTTGCATCCAAACTTCATTTGTCTAGATAATAATAACTTGGATGTGGTAGAATTTTGTAGACATGTATATGCTTGAGTAGAAAAATGTGTGTGCGGACTTTCCTTCTTTTCCTATTGATATGTGATCGAAACCAATCTAAAACTAGACAATCTCCTAATTCAGCCCCCTTCCCTCACCCATGAAAAAAATGAAAACTAGACTCTAGTATTTTATATTCTTCTTCATGCCAGAATCTTAAAGTTTGTTCTCTGCTATTACGGTGGACTGTGTTCTTGATTCCGAATTTGGTTGCTTGTACATGTGCGGGGTTTGAAACCGAAATATGTTGATTTTTCTACATCCTATTCAATCATTGGAAACTTTTTAAGGTCGAGTTATTGTAAATGGACAAATTCTCTTAAGACCTCCCGATATTATATTAATGTGTTATGATCATTTCTTAATATCTTTCAGAAACCTTGGAAGTAGCAATGGAGGGACTTTGGTTGAGGTATTGATTTTGAGGGATTGCATGCATCTGAAAGAGGTGTGGGTTGTAATTCATATTCATTTGTTCCCTTCTTGCCAAACTATTCCTCTATAGAATTTGTATATTGGTTTTAGTTCCTCCACTTATGCCGAGTTCTTTGCTCGAACATTTCTGGCATTTGATCTCAATAATTATTTTTGCTTCTTTTTTATTATTATTTCTTTTTGCACAAAAGTTTGGAAAGTCAAATTCAGAAGTTGTTGGTCACTTGCTGCTGAATTTTAGAATTGTGGAATCGTGGCTCCTTTGTGCACTTCATGGACAGAACAAAACCCAGGGAGAAGATTCTTTGGTTGTCGAAACTATCGGCATGTTAGTGTTTATTTAATTGTTGGAAGTTAATTCATTGTATTTTGTTAATGGTGATGGTGATGTAGGTTAATGTGTAGGGCAATGGTTGTGGGTTCTTCCAATGGCATGATGGTCAAATGGGTGAGAGGTCGACTGAGGTCATAAATGAGCTTCTTGGCCATGTTGATAGATTGTTTGATGACAATGTAATGCAAGGGAGAGGAGTTGATAACCAAGTAGATAGAAATGTTGAAGCAAAACTTTCGGACATGTATTTGGTTATGGACAAGCTTGATGGCGAGATTGAGGAAGCTTGATGGTAGATTGAGACTTACAATTTGTGGATTGGTTTTGACTTGGTCGTTGATTGTTGTTTACATTTTGTCCTAAATGGTGTTGAATGCCATTTGTAATGTTCAATGTAAGTGTATTAGTTGTAACCATATGTGGAATGTAAGTGTATTAGTTGTAACTATATGTGGAATATAAGTTTCTTCTTTAGTTTGCATAGGTCTAATTTGTATGGCCATTGTTTCGATGTAATGACAAAAATATTGTGTAAGTTTGAATGAAGTATTGTGTATTGGTATTTTGTACTTTGAATAATGTATATCTTTGTCATCATCAGCCCCCACTGACAACATGATCAGCCCCCACTGACAACATGATCAGCCCTCACTAACAACATGATCAGCCCTCACTAACAACATCATCATCCCTCACTAACAACATCATCAGCCCTCATTAACAACATGATCAGCCCCCTTTAATATCAACATCAGAACAAAAAGAACCATATCAGAAAAAAAATGCACAACTATATCAACCTCAATTAACAACCATATCAGAAAAAAGCCGACAACATGATCGCCCCCACCGACAACATGATCGGCCCACTGACAACATGATCAGCCCTCACTCACAACATGATCAGCCCTCACTAACAACATCATCATCCCTCACTAACAACATCATCAGCCCTCATTAACAACATGATCAGCCCCCTTTAATATCAACATCAAAACAAAAAGAACCATATCAGAAAAAAAAATGCACAACTATATCAACCTCAATTAACAACCATATCAGAAAAAACTGACAACATGATCAGCCCCCACTGACAACATGATCAGCCCCCACTGACAACATGATCAGCCCTCACTCACAACATGATCAGCCCTCACTAACAACATCATCATCCCTCACTAACAACATCATCAGCCTTCATTAACAACATGATCAGCCCCCTTTAATATCAACATCAAAACAAAAGAACAATCATATCAGAAAAAAATGCACAACTATATCAACCTCAATTAACAACCATATCGTAAAAAAAGCCGACAACATGATCAGCCCCCACTGACAACATGATCAGCCCCCACTGACAACATGATCAGCCCTCACTCACAACATGATCAGCCCTCACTAACAACATCATCATTCCTCACTAACAACATCATCAGCCCTCATTAACAACATGATCAGCCCCCTTTAATATCAACATCAAAACAAAAAGAACCATATCAGAAAAAAAAATGCACAACTATATCAACCTCAATTAACAACCATATCGAAAAAAGCCGACAACATGATCACCCACCGACAACATGATCAGCCCCACCGACAACATGATCGCCCTCACTCACAACATGATCAGCCCTCACTCACAACATCATCATCCCTCACTAACAACATCATCAGCCCTCATTAACAACATGATCAGCCCCCTTTAATATCAACATCAGAACAAAAAGAACCATATCAAAAAAAAAAATGCACAACTATATCAACCTCAATTAACAACCATATCAGAAAAAACTGACAACATGATCAGCCCCCACTGACAACATGATCAGCCCCCACTGACAACATGATCAGCCCTCACTCACAACATGATCAGCCCTCACTCACAACATCATCATCCCTCACTAACAACATTATCAGCCCTCATTAACAACATGATCAGCCCCCTTTAATATCAACATCAGAACAAAAAGAACCATATCAGAAAAAAAAAATGCACAACTATATCAACCCCAATTAACAACCATATCAGAAAAAACAGACAACATGATCAGCCCCCACTAACAACATCATCAGCCCCCACTAACAACAATATCAGCCCCCTTTAAAAACATGATCAGCCCCCATTGACAACATCATCAGCCCCCTTTAACAACATGATCATTTCCACTAACAACATCATCGCCCAAACTAACAACATGATCGCCCCGATCGACAACATGATCGCCCCACCGACAACATGATCAACCCCACTAAAACATGATTAGCCCCACTAACAACATGATCGCCCGACCGACAACATGATCACCCAAACTAACAACATCATCATCCCCGACTGACAACATCGTCAGCCCCTTTAATATCAACATCAGAAAAAAAGAACCGCATTGAAATCCAAGAACCCCATCCTCCATGACTCCCTCCCCCGGAAGAATCAGCCGAAACGCCCATAAAAAATAGAACAGAGTTTATCCAATCAGGAATAACCTGGGTTTGCTTTTGTCTTGCTCTTTCTTCCTCTTGGTTCCTGACCACCAAACGAAAATGACGTGAAGGAGGATGATGACGACGGAGTCCTGGTGAGAGTTCTTTTTCGGGATTTAAAGTCGTTATCTTCCTCTGGTGGTCTCCATTGGTTTTCATTTCCCTTTATAACTGTTTGGCCTATTATTCATTCAGTTCGTTCATTCCCAATCCCCTTTCCCCCTTTAATTCATTGCAACAGAATAGGAAAATCAAATCCCTTATGCTCCATGAAGAAAATCCCTATATTCACACCCAAGAAAGGGTTAAAATATGGAGACAAAAAGGAAGAACAGATTCTGAAATCAGAGGTGAGGCGAGAGAGAGAGAGAGAGAGAGAGAGAGAGAGAGAGAGAGAGACTTTGAAATCAGAACTGCTTTTAGTTAGGGGTTTTTGGTCATTTCATTTAATATTCAAATGTCAAAAAGGGCCCTAGGGCCTCTTCTGGGAATGTCAGAGTCTTAGGGCCTGCAGTGGGATATCTTAGTTTAAAAGGGCCCTAGTACGGATTTGCCCTAAATTCTTTCCTGTATATATCCAAGTAGAGAGAGAATGATATTGATATGAATCATATGGTTGAGTATAATACATATTACAATTATTTACCTTTTTCTTCTTTCTTTTTTTCTGAATGCACCATTTATGTTCAAAAAAGAAAAAACATATTGAACAATGAACCTTGGAGTATCAATACTTTTTTTTAAGAAAAAAAATTATACATTTTTTCATGATGTAAATGATGAAGTCAATATCAAATCAAGGAAGCATCCTAAGAAAACAGTAACATATAAATAACAAATACAGTTATGTCGTTTTGGTGCCTCACTATAGATAGCTGTAACATCCCATGTTTGAAATGCGGAATTTTTTTTTTTTTTCAAACAAACAATCAGAGTAGAGCAAAAGAGCGAAAGAGTAATTGGATTCTTAGCCAAAACATCAACCATTGTGTAACATTGTAATGATTACAGTAACCCTGAGGTTTAGAAAGGAAATAACAGAAAGAAACAGAAAGCGATAAGATAAAGATAGTCTTCAGCTGCACGCCTACTCCGGGTACTTGCCTCGATCCACGAACCGTGGTCCTCCTGACCCTGAAGCTACAGCTGAGATTCAATTCAACGCATTGAATCTCAGGTAACGATTAACCTCATACCCAAACAACACAAGTATATGGCCAACGGATATTCAAGAGCTAATACAACAGTATATCATAAGCATACTAGAGATGCATGATCATTATGCCGACAAAACATAAGCACATAGCAATATGTAAAGCCCCATAAGGTAAATAACAACAACAGCTTGCACTATTCACCAGTGCCACGATAATTAGTCGTGTCCTCAGCGCTAGGAAAACAAAACGGCGTTATCAAAACTATAACCCGTATAACTGTCTGTATAACGGTCTACGAACATATCATTGACATATAAGTATTTAAGAAGCACAAGATTAGTGTTACGATGCGCGTCCGTACCTTCCTTGGCAACGTTAGGTACTACCGGCGAAAACGTACTTTCTACGGAGAAACGTGCAAAAGTCCTACAATGCACGCACGTCGGGCGGCGTAACGGCACAGAGAATCAGCGTTTCAGATATCCTATGAGAATAATGTCACTTCTATTAGTAATTTGACATTATAACTGCCATTTTAGGTAAAAATTACCATTTTGCCCCTATACCCCTACTTGGCGAGAATTTCGCCGCGCTTCGCTACATAGGCTATTTTCTTCCCAAAATTTTGCCAGAACTTCGACGCCATCATGATTTTCGAAAATAAAGACTAAAATAGCCCTCCCATATGATATCCAATCATAAAAATAAAGACTACTCTAGCATTACTAACTATTGAAAGAACTATGAAAGCTTAAAGCTCGGTACATCGAAAAACTTACCCAGAGCTTCGCTGTAATTTTTCCCAGAGCTTCTCTCTCTAAAATCCTCTCTCTAGAATCGGTTTTACTCTTCAAAATGGTGTGAGAAATGAAGAGGAAACTTGGCTATTTATAGAAGAAAATGTGACACTATTCACTACTTTTTCATATCGCATATCGGCCGCCGGATCGCACTTTGCCACATGTCACGATCCTCACCGGGCCACTTGGCAGCTGACATCATCATTTAAAGCCATGATGTCATGGTGGTGATGTCACTTACTTCCTCAAGAAGCTGTCTTACCGATAAGTTTCCGATCGGTGTCCGAATCGCGTACTTTCTGAGAAATCTCAAAATTCTGGTTAACTAACTTTGAAGATCTCCTCTTACTTACTAGAAATGTCTATTCTAATCTAAACCTTGATTCCATACAGGGCATTCCATGTTCAAAGAAGTTTCTCGAAAACGTGTCCGTACGGTCCTGGTTACGAAACGCGTTTCGGAATCACCAATCTCTAGAGAAAATTCACCGATTCCAAATATGTCTAAATAAATTCAAACCCATTCCTAAATGTTGAGTTAGAATTTATTTTCCTTATTTCCAAAATATGCCTATATGCATTTTTCCCTATTTTGTTTTATTAGGAAAATGCACAAACTTGACTCGGAATTAACTTCCTAAGAGGTCACTTAAAGGTAAAAACTCACCGATCAATATTTTACCTTGACCTTGGAGTTCCTATTCCTAGATCTCTAGATAGGATCCGTTTCCTAATTTTAAAATTACTATTCACATATTTTACTTTAATTAATTATATTATTATTTTAATATGCAACTTGCCAACTTGTGTTCTATTTCCTTTTTCATTTTTTTTTTAATTTTCCTTTGAAAATTTCGCTGGACCATCTCTTTTTTTTTTTAATATTTTTTTTTTAAATTTATTATTTAATTATTTATTTTTTCCCAAAAATTCCACAAAATTATCTAATTGGTCCATTCTTGTATTTAGGCCTAAAAATACCTAAACTCAACTATTTTTCACAAAAATTTCCAATTAATTAGTAAATATATTTTTACTAATATTCAACCAATTTCCACTAATTTTTGAGCTTCCCATAATTATTACTGAATTTCCATTGTTTATGCTTACGTAATTAGCTCAATATTACCTAATTACTCCTTTATCACTTGTTGATAATTTTCTTGATTAGAATGTCTCATTATCTCCATACCCTTGCATTAATCTTAGTATTTTCATGCCTCTTACATTATTCTATAATTTGTAAGGGTATTTTGGTCTTTTATTACCTTTTTGCACACTCTTAAACAATTTCTCCAATTTCATAATTTATTAAATTACCATAATTAGAGATATTATATTCCCCTAATTCACTTGGGCATTTTACTGCCTTTTAGGATTTTTCATGAATTTTCTAAGTTAATTACCCTTTCTAGGGGCATTTTGGTCATTTTGGCACTTTGGCCCTTAAACTCCCTAATTTCTTGCAGAAATTCTACTTAGAAAATAGACTATAATTATACAAGACCGGAGATTGAAATTTCACTTATCAGAAATATCCAACTTTTATTTATAATATTCCAGATAAATATCCCGGGTATTACATTTCTCCCCCTTACACAAAATTTCGCCCTTGAAATTTAATCTATACTAACTAAACTTTGGGACATGAACTCTGGGTACTTCTCCTTCATGTCACTCTCGGTTTCCCAAGTCGCTTCTTCGGGTGACAATCCCTTCCAGACCACATTCACAATCAAAATAGTCTTGTTTCTGAGCCGTTTCTCTTTGTGATCGATGATCTGTTCTGGCTCAACTATGAAGGTATTATCATGCCGTACTTCAACATCCTCGTATTCGATGACATGATCACGGTCTGGTTGGTACTTCTTCAATTGCGACACGTGGAAAACGTCGTGGAGATTACTCAGATTCGGGGTAAGGCTATCGATAAGCTACTTCTCGCGCTTAGCCAATTTCGAATGGTCCAACATACCGTGGACGAGTTTCTTCCTCTTAAGCGTTCGCCGACACCGATTCTCGGGGATAACTTTAGAAATACATGGTCGCCGACATAAAACGTTAGAGGTCTCCTCCTTTTATCGGCATAGCTCTTCTCGTCTACTATGTCTTGCTAGGAGTCTCTTCTTGATTAACGCGATTTGTTCGTAGGTCTGCTCAAGCATATCCGGCCCAAGTAATCGCGAGATGAATCTGTCCCAGCATAATGGTGATGACACCTCCGCCCATACAATGCCTCGAACGGGGCCATTTGTATACTAGCATGATAACTGTTGTTATAAGCAAACTCGGCTAGCGAAAGATGTTGATCCCAACTTCCTTTGAAATCCGGGGCACATGCTCGCGGCATATCCTCCAATACGTCGTATGGTTCTTTCGGATTGACCAGTCGATCATGGGTGATAAGCCGAACTGAACTTCAACTTAGTCCCCATACCTTCATGTAACGCTTGCCAGAAACGGGATTTGAATCGTGTATCACGATCGGAGACAATGCTCTTAGGAACACCATGTAATCTCACTATCTCTTTGATATAAATCTCCGCCAATCGTTCCAGAGAATAGTGGATACTGATGGGAATAAAGTGTGCTGACTTGGTTAATCTGTCAACAACTACCCAAATTGTATCATGATTTCGATTTTGGGCAGACCTACCACAAAATCCATGGTTATGTTCTCCCATTTCCACTCGGCGGCTCTAGTCCTTGCAAAAGACCGGGGGTCGACGGTGTTCAATCTTTACTTTCGACAGTCAAGCATTTGGCCACGTATTCGCTACGTCTTTCTTCATTCCGGGCCACCACAGTTCGGATTTCATACTGCAGTACATCTTGACCATGCCTCGGATGTAGAGTGTACTTACTCTTATGAGCCTCATCCATTATCGTCCGCCTTAATTCATCAACGGCGGTATGTAAACTCGCTTGTTTATATCGACCAAACCACTACGTGATAGGTCATAGTCTTGGGTCTCACCTCGAGTGATCTTCTCACGTATCTCTTTTGCCCAATCATCTTGCTTCGAGCTTTCTCCACTTCATCTCTCGATCATACTCCCCTTGACTCGCAAGAAGTGTAGCAAGATAGGCATCGGCAGTGCGTGCGACCCATGCAGATTTGGTTGGATAGATTCGGATCTCGAAATCTTCCAAGTAGTTTCGCTCTTGTATCATCATGTATGATACCTGCACTGTCTTTCTACTAAGAGCATCAGCAACAACGTTTGCTTTACCCGGATGATACTTGATCTTCAGGGTGTAATCTTTAATCAGCTCCATCCAACGACGTTGTCTCATGTTGAGTTCTCGTTGATCGAACAAGTATTTTAGACTCTTGTGGTCACAATACACTTCTACGGTTACACCGCATGTAATGCCTCCATATCTTCAAAGCGAACACGATAGCCGCTAGCTCTAAATCGTGTGTAGGATAGTTTAACTCGTGAGGTTTCAGTGACGAGAGGCATAGGCCACCACCCCGCCTGCCGCATTAGGACACATCCCAATCCTTGCCCACCGGCATCACCAGACAACATAGGTCTCATCTGGATCGGGGATAATCAATACCGGTGCTGTAGTCAACCTCTCCCTCAGACTCTGAAAGCTCTCCTCACAATCATCTCCCTATATAAAGGATTGATTCTTCCTCGTAAGCTTTGTCAATGGTAGGGCAAGACGCGAGAAATCCCGTATAAATCTGCGGTAGTATCCCGCCAGACCAAGAAAACTACGGATCTCCGTCACGAGTCTCGGCCGTTTCCGGTCCGTAACCGCTTCTACTTTGCTTGGATCAACCGCAACTCCGCCGCTAGATATAACATGGAGCAGAAATTTAACTTCCTGACCAAAATTCGCATTTGCTCGCTTAGCATATAGTTGCTTTTCCCTGAGTATGCTCAACACCTTTCGCAGATGTTCTTCGTGCTCTTCTTTGCTCTTAGAATATATCAAAATGTCGTCGATGAACACCACCACAAATTGGTCTAGGTGTTGTCGGAAGATACGGTTCATGTAATCCATGAATACCGCAGGTGCATTTGTCAATCCGAAAGGCATCACAAGGAATTCATAATGCCCATATCTGGTTCTGAAAGCTGTCTTGGGAACATCGCCATCCTTAACTCGCAACTGATGGTATCCCGAACGCAAGTCAATTTTTGAAAAGACTGTGGAACCAGACAACTGATCCAAAAGATCATCAATCCGGGGAAGTGGGTACTTATTTTTGACGGTTACTTTGTTGAGCTCGCGGTAATCGATCAGCTTCTGTAGCGGAGAGAAAGTTCAGCTCACTTCAACCTTGTCTCCGGCAAATGATATCTCCTTTTGCCACGGTCGATCATCGCACCGTTGGCCGTTAACCGGTTCAGACCGAATATGACGTCGATGCCGTGAAGAGGTAGACGGATAAGATCCACTTTAGAAACTCGTCCATCCACGTTAGCAGTACAATTCATACATGCATCAGAAGCTAATGACTTTACACCCAATGGTGTAGATACTACAAGATCAAATGGTAATCTACAGGCATGCAATCCTAAACGACTTGCACAATCATAGGAAATAAACGAGTGACTAGCACCCGAGTCATACAATGCTTTGATCGTATAGTGCTTATCAGCGTTCTGTTCGTAGTTAGAACTTGTCTAGGATGTTGGGTTCATAGAAAGATTCACTCTCGAATCGTCCTGACAGCTTAACAGCTGGGAATACTTACGCTTGTCATCATCGATGAATGATCCGATCGACGAGGTTTCTCCGGCTCTAAAGGCATACTAGCCATTATCCCCGTTCATCTTTACACATTTACACCAATGGTCGTATCAGTACTCATTTTCAAAAATGTGCTCAAAGTTACAAGGCTTAAGAACCTAACTCCGTTATCCGAACGAATGGCCGGGTAAGTGTCTACCATGGGGGCCTCACCGGATTAGCGGTGACTTATGGCACACCCACGTAGACTAGCCTTGCCTTCGGCACCAAACCGTCCGTGGTAACATAGTTAAATACTTGCGAATTTCATGCTCTGATACCATAAAATGTAACATCCCATGTTTGAAATGCGGAAATTTTTTTTTTTTTCAAACAAACAATCAGAGTAGAGCAATAGAGCGAAAGAGTAATTGGATTCTTAGCCAAAACATCAACCATTGTGTAACATTGTAATGATTACAGTAACCCTGAGGTTTAGAAAGGAAACAACAGAAAGAAACAGAAAGCGATAAGATAAAGATAGTCTTCAGCTGCATGCCTACTCCGGGTACTTGCCTCGATCCACGAACCGTGGTCCACCTGACCCTGAAGCTACAGCTGAGATTCAATTCACCATATTGAATCTCAGGTAACTGTTAACCTCATACCCAAACAACACGGTATATGGCCAACGAGATATTCAAGAGCTAATACAACGGTATATCATAAGCATACTAGAGATGCATGATCATTATGCCGACAAAACATAAGCACGAGCAATATGTAAAGCCCCATAAGGTAAATAACAACAACGGCTTGCACTATTCACCCGTGCCACGATAATTAGTCGTGTCCTCAGCGCTAGGAAAACAAAACGGCGTTATCAAAACTATAACCCGTATAACTGTCTGTATAACGGTCTACGAACATATCATTGACATATAAGTATTTAAGATGTGCAAGATTAGTGTTACAGTGCGCGTCCGTACCTTCGTTGGCAACGTTAGGTACTACCGGCGAAAACGTACTTTCTACGGAGAAACGTGCAAAAGTCCTACACGGCGCACGTCGGGCAGCGTAACGGCGGCAGAATCAGCGTTTCAGATATCCTATGAGAATAATGTCACTTCTATTAGTAATTTGACATTATAACGGCATTTTAGGTAAAAATTACCATTTTGCCCCTATACCCCTACTTGGCGGAATTTCGCCAGCGCTTAGCTACATAGGCTATTTTCTTCCCAAAATTTTGCCAGAACTTCGACGCCATCATGATTTTCGAAAATAAAGACTAAAATAGCCCTCCCATATGATATCCAATCATAAAAATAAAGACTACTCTAGCATTACTAACTATTGAAAGAACTATGAAAGCTTAAAGCTGGCATCGAAAAACTTACCCAGAGCTTCGCTGTAATTTTTCCCGAGCTTCTCTCTCTAAAATCCTCTCTCTAGAATCGGTTTTGCTCTTCAAAATGGTGTGAGAAATGAAGAGGAAACTTGGCTATTTATAGAAGAAAATGTGACACTATTCACTACTTTTTCATATCGCATATCGGCCGCCGGATCGCACTTTGCCACATGTCACGATCCTCACCGGGCCACTTGGCAGCTGACATCATCATTTAAAGCCATGATGTCATGGTGGTGATGTCACTTACTTCCTCAAGAAGGCAGTCTTACCGATAAGTTTCCGATCGGTGTCCGAATCGCGTACTTTCGGAGAAATCTCAAAATTCGGTTAACTAACTTTGAAGATCTCCTCTTACTTACTAGAAATGTCTATTCTAATCTAAACCTTGATTCCATACAGGGCATTCCGTGTTCACCAAAGTTTCTCGAAAACGTGTCCGTACGGTCCTAAGGTTTAAACGCGTTTCGGAATCACCAATCTCTAGAGAAAATTCACCGATTCCAAATATGTCTAAATAAATTCAAACCCATTCCTAAATGTTGAGTTAGAATTTATTTTCCTTATTTCAAAAATATGCCTATATGCATTTTTCCCTATTTTGTTTTATTAGGAAAATGCACAAACGGCCTCGGAATTAACTTCCTAAGAGGTCACTTAAAGGTAAAAACTCACCGATCAATATTTTACCTTGACCTTGGAGTTCCTATTCCTAGATCTCTAGATAGGATCCGTTTCCTAATTTTAAAATTACTATTCACATATTTTACTTTAATTAATTATATTATTATTTTAATATGCAACTTGCCAACTTGTGTTCTATTTCCTTTTTCATTTTTTTTTTAAATTTTCCTTTGAAAATTTCGCTGGACCATCTCTTTTTTTTTTAATATTTTTTTTTATTTAATTTATTATTTAATTATTTATTTTTTCCCAAAAATTCCACAAAATTATCTAATTGGTCCATTCTTGTATTTAGGCCTAAAAATACCTAAACTCAACTATTTTTCACAAAAATTTCCAATTAATTAGTAAATATATTTTTACTAATATTCAACCAATTTCCACTAATTTTTGAGCTTCCCATAATTATTACTGAATTTCCATTGTTTATGCTTACGTAATTAGCTCAATATTACCTAATTACTCCTTTATCACTTGTTGATAATTTTCTTGATTAGAATGTCTCATTATCTCCATACCCTTGCATTAATCTTAGTATTTTCATGCCTCTTACATTATTCTATAATTTGTAAGGGTATTTTGGTCTTTTATTACCTTTTTGCACACTCTTAAACAATTTCTCCAATTTCATAATTTATTAAATTACCATAATTAGAGATATTATATTCCCCTAATTCACTTGGGCATTTTACTGCCTTTTAGGATTTTTCATGAATTTTCTAAGTTAATTACCCTTTCTAGGGGCATTTTGGTCATTTTGGCACTTTGGCCCTTAAACTCCCTAATTTCTTGCAGAAATTCTACTTAGAAAATAGACTATAATTATACAAGACCGGAGATTGAAATTTCACTTATTAGAAATATCCAACTTTTATTTATAATATTCCAGATAAATATCCGGGTATTATAATAGCCTTTGTCGGTGCAAGGAAACCTCTCTCTCTCTCTCTCTCTGCTGGTTAATTAATTCCATGAACAAAGAATAAAAATAAAAGAAATTATAGAAAGAAAGAAAGAGACAATAAGTGTTGGTTTGCATGTGATGATGATTACGAACGTATTTTAGGAATTGTTAAGATATA
The DNA here is from genome assembly GCA_025563575.1 of Acacia pycnantha. Lineage (NCBI taxonomy): Eukaryota > Viridiplantae > Streptophyta > Magnoliopsida > Fabales > Fabaceae > Acacia > Acacia pycnantha. The sequence goes on along the minus strand of JAMWYP010000030.1, from coordinate 5,142,524 downwards.
TGTTCTTCTTATGATTCAAATCCTATTTTGGGGGAAGCAAATGATGACAAATACGAACCCATTATATTCCTGCCGCTAGTTTATATTAAAATAAAATATTGAATGCACCCAAAAAAAATAATTCCGTGACTTTCTCTGTATATCATACACACACATGTATATATATATGTATGTAGTTCTATATAAGTGAGTCATTTTGATTATGGTTTGAAGATTACAAATTATTATAAATATGAGAAAATTGGCGAAAAGTAACTGTTTGACAATGTTATAGGCAAAAAAAAAAAAAAAAACCTTAAATTTGAGTATTGATACTTTTCTATATATAAAATTCAGTAAAGTACTAATACTTTTCATGTAAAAAAGACACGTATATTCTGTCTTTCTAACAAATAAATCTTTTAAACACATATTCTTCTTCTATTTTCTCTATAAATTACACAGACGTGCATGGGCGGACCGAAGTATATTACTTGGGGGCAAGTGCCCCCCTTAAAATGACAACTTAAAAAAAAAAAAAAAAAAAAAATATATATATATATATATATATATATATATATATATATATATATATATATATATATATATAGGGCTAAAATCAGAATCGCATGGAGGATAATAGGATATTTCAAGGTTGAATCAGGCAAGGGGCGGTCATGGGTAGAGGCGGGCGCATGCAAGGTTAGGTCAGAGTATAGTGAATCAAGGGGGGCACTTTTGCTCGCCGTGATCAGGTTTATATTTCTGCATTTTACTTTTTGCATGAATTAGCGGCCGCTTATTCTTTCTTTGTCTATTGAGCTTGGCATAAAAATCTGATCATTAAAAAAAAGAAAGAAAGAAAAACAGATTGTCACCAAAATGAAAAGTAGATTCAACCAAGTGGGATCAAATCCGTGCTTCCTACTTTAAGGAAATATTCATTCCATTAAACTGCAATGTCATTGATATTATTTTACAGGATCATTTTACAAGCTGAGTTTCTCTGAGCATTTCATTAAACTTGCATGCATTTTTTATTGTTTAATTCATATATCTCTTTGATCAATGATTATTCCATCTTCATTGTTTTGATCTGTTATCGGTCCCCCCTGGTTGATCAACGGGTTAGGTGAAATTCCATTTTCAATGAATTTTCTTTTCAATATGTTTGTTTGGTAGATATATTATTTATTGATTCATTTTTGTCATTTGCCATATTTTAGGATAAAAAGGTATTTGCAGACGTGTATATATTATTGTCATGGCTTGAACATACATCACCTACTTTATGCTTTAAAAATACTTGAGAGAAAAGTTTTGTATAGTTAGACTGTAAGACCATGACACATACATATTTATGTCTGTTTGAATAGAAGTAAATAAGTAAACTTTCTACGTGACTCATATTTACGTCCGCCATAAAGGATGTAAAAAGACCTAGAAACATACTATAAAAATTTCTGTTCTAATGGTTTATCATTTGTCATGTCACTTGACATAAGGTTATGTCAAGTCATCCCAAAATTATGTCGTTTTAGGAGTTAGGAGAATTAATGAAGAGTGTTTTGGTCAAATTTGTATAACAAATACAAAAACAAAAATACCAAAACACCCTTCATTAATTAATTCTCCTAACTCCCAAAACGATGTAGTTTTGGAGTGACTTGACAAGATCTTATGTCAAGTGACATGACAAACGATTATGTATATATATATATATATATATATATATATATATATATATATATATATATATATATATATATATATATATATTCCCCATACCATATCAAAAGGAATTTTCTTACATTGACTATGCATATTCAAGCATGCTCGATAAAAAATTCAAATAAAACATAGTTAAGCGGGAAGTGAAAGGACTCTTTATTTGAACTTAAAAATCCACTTCCTCCTGCGCTGCTGAATAAAAGATAAAAGGGCTAGACAATGTGTTTATTTTATTTCTAAATATAATATATCAATCCAATTTTTATCTTTTAAATTTATAATTTTTCTTCAAAGTATTCTATTAAATTTTTTTATTTAATCAAGGGTATCATCTTTTTGAGATTTAGAGTGTAAAGAGTTTTTGTCTCTTCTAACAAGTACACTTTTCAAGATTTAACTTGTATTCTCCTTTTATGGGGTTGAGGGCACTTATCATTTCAATCAATAACTTGTTGGTAAAGTAGCCCTATTAATTGGTTGCATACAGGAAGGTAGTTTCCATACAAGTATGTTTAGAGAAACTAACACTTATTTATTATAAATAACTAATTTAACTAATTTTTTAAATATTTACCAAGCAGTTTTTAACTCTTATATAGGAGTATATTAATAACTGCAGGCAGTGATAATAATATCCCAACATTGATCATTATTAATAAAAATGTAGTGAATATTGCACTATTTTTTTCATTCTCGCTCCTCTGAAAGATCCTAGAACGTGCTCTTTAAGATTATTCATAGAAATTTTTAGATTAATCAAATCTATTTTTTTTTCTTTTTCCGTTGGGTAACTACTTTAAACTGTATTCGTTAGAGCAATGAACAGGGGCACAATCGATCAAGAAGAGGAATAGCGAAATAGTGTTAAATGGTCAGTTGAACTGTTATTTAATATATATATATATATATATATATATATATATATATATATATATATATATATATATATATAATATCACGTCAGTATATGTATGATAAATTCTAGTACGTAGTAATTGTAATATTCACAAATTATACATTATATTGCCTGGAAAAAAAAAAGTTGGTTAAAAAGTGAAAAGTATGTTTTACGTTATAACTTTGTAAGTTTCCATATGATTTCCACCAAACTTTAAGATTAAAAAGTGTTGTCCCGTGGGCATCTTCTTTTGTCTTCTCATGCTAGCACTATAATTTTCTCGTGAAAATCCAATGAAAGAATGCCATCAAAGATTTCGAATTAAATAAAAAAAAGAGTAAATACCCTTTTTGGTCCCTGGAAAAACACATTTGACCCTTTTTGGTCCCTGAGTAAAAAAATGTCATTTTGGTCCTTTTTAGGGACTAAAAAGGACCTTTTTGGGAATTTCTGAGGGATTAAAATGTGCAAAAAAAATGATCAAAAAGACTAAAATGGATCTTATTTTTCCATTTTAGGGACTAAAAGTGACTTATTTTTTTTCAGGGACCAAAAAGGGCATCCGTGTTTTTTCCAGTGACCAAAAAGGGTATTTACTCTAAAAAAAATCAAATATTTTTTAAAGGAGTTATTCCTGTTGAATATAAAACGAATATTTATATTAAATACAATGTAATATTTAAATTTTATTATGATCCTGTTTATGAATAATAATTAATTAACTTACCACATGTTCTTGTATAAGAACAACAAAATCTAGCCTCAATGGACTAGTGAGTATTTATATTGGATCAAAAGGATTCCCCAAGATATCTATAAGTCAGATACCGAAGAGAATATCAAATGACTCCAGGATATCTATAATACAGATACTGAGGAGAAGAATTGATCACTATGCACGTATATGGCATTTAGCCAAAAAAGGGGTGAGGTGTGTGCAAGTGAGGCTGAATAGTAAAATAGGATGAATAGAGAATATGTACCATTTAGGTTAACCTCCTATTTATAGAGATTACCTTAGGATTTGAACCTTGAGCTTTGTGCGCCTCTTAGCCCATGCTTTATGCTGCCTCACATGCAAGTTAATCCATTGATATAAGTTGATTAGGATCCCCCTTCATTAATTGGTAGATCCTGGTGTGCTTTGCCCTTATTGGGCTTCGTGGTGAATGTGCCTCTTATATGAGTCCATAACACCACCCCTTGATAAATTCCTACAAAAATGAACCCTTTTTTTTCCTCATTGTTTATCTTTCAGAAAAAAAAAATTAGGGAAAATGTCATTTAAATGCCAGATGAAATTCTAAAACCCCAAAACGTCTTTTAAAGAATTAAAATGATACAAAGGAGATAAGGAGGAATCTGAGATTTTGAAATTTAAGTGTTTTTACTAAAATACCCCTCATCTCTCTCATTTTTATCTCTTCCTCTTCCTGGCTACTCTCTTACTCTCTCCTCTCCCTCTCTTCATTTTCACTCTCACCTACACCTTTCTTTCCTCGCCTGTCACTTCCACCTTCACCGTCACCAGCGAGTTCTGCTATAACCACAAAAAGCGTTGCAACTGTGAGTTTGGAGGTCCAAGCTTGGAGCCATGACTGTGAGTTTGTTTCTGGTTTGATTTTCTAAAATTTTAATAGTTTGAGATGTAGTGGTTGTTGGGGCTGAACTCCATTGTTGGAAAGGAAAGAAATAAGAGATGAAGAAGAAGGTGAACAGTAAAATGAGCTGAGGAGGTTGAAAAATCAATGAACAGTAAATAAGTTTTAAGGAAGAAGAAGAATAGTAAATGTGGACTTTTAACAAAATTCATAATAGGAATAACAAGTGTATTCGTCATGTTGTCACTACTACAAAAAACACAAAAAACGACCTAAATAAGACCCAATTAACGTCCCTTTTTAGAGGGACGTCTCGAAGGGGGAAGTCGTTTTTTTCACTTTTGGCGTCTGGTTGTATTCGGGACGTCTTATGTAAGGCGTCCCGAATTATATTCAGACGTCTCATTTAAGACGTCCTAAAATTAATTTAGGTTGTCTTATGTATGATTTAAGACGCCCTAAAATTAATTTAGGTTGTCTTATGTATGATTTAAGACATCCTAAAATTAATTTAGGTTGTCTTATGTATGATTTAAGACATCCTAAAATTAATTTAGGTTGTCTTATGTATGATATAAGACGTCCTAAAATTAATTTAGGTTGTCTTATGTATGATTTCAGACCTCCTAAAATTAATTTAGGTTGTCTTATGTATGATTTTAGACGTCCTAAAATTAATTAAGGTTGTCTTATGTATGATTTAAGACATCCTAAAATTAATTTAGGTTGTGTTATGTATGATTTTAGCCAAAAATCAATTTCATCTGCTGATCCAGCTGGTTTCTTCACTCCAATGACACGCAAATACATACATACATACATCAACACCAACACTACATTATTACTAACAATCCAAATGAATATTTCACATGCCTAACGTTTAAAGATAGAACACATGTCTCAAAACAAGGTTATGAATCAAAAGAAGGATTTGTTTTGGTAGAGTTTGAAACCGACAAAATGAATTCTTGATTAGTTTGAGTAAGCTTTTGTTAATATTTAGAGAGCGATGGAGAATAAAATATTATGGAAGTGAGGAATCAGAAAAAAAAAAAAAATTAAGGGAAAGGGAAGAACAGATCGGACCTGAAATTAAAAATGGCACCAATAGTGAAGCATGAGATCATCATCCTTTCAAACTCCGGTGCCGTCATCTCCTCGCCGTTGTCTCCTCGGCCAGCAAGATCGAAGAGTGTTGAAGGAGTAGGAATAGATCGAAAGAGAAGATGTGGGGTGCAGAGGAGAGAAGGGGAAGGCGTATGTGCATATCAAATGAGAAGAGAAAGGGATAAATGAAATTAAATGAGGGATAGTTTGTAGAGGAAAGAAGGGATAAATGAAATTAAACAAGGGATGAGAAGAAGTCAAGCGCGAGGGAGAGCGATGGTGATGATGCGTGCGAGAGAGAGAGAGAGAGAGAGAGACGATTAACTAATGAAAAAGGTGAGAGGATATTAATAAAGGAGCAGGGAAACAAAAAATACTTATTTTGGCGACTGAAATACTTTTAGGTCGCCAAAAATCGCTTTGGCGACCTGATATACTTTTAGGTCGCAAAAAAAAAATTTCTAGCGCCAAAAAATTTCCCAAATTTTCTAAATTGCGCCAAAAATACTGCTTTTGGCGACCTGATTAACTTTTAGGTCGCCAAAAATAAATTCTGGAGCCAAAAAATTTCCCAAATTTTCAAAATTGCGCCAAAAATGTTGATTTTGGCGTCTTGAAATACATTTAGGTCGCCAAAAATACTGCTTTTGGCGACCTGATATACTTTTAGGTCGCTAAAAAAAAAATCTGCCGCCAAAAAATTTCTCAAATTTTCAAAATTGCGCCAAAAATGTTGATTTTGGCGTCCTGAAATACTTTTAGGTCGCCAAAAATACTGATTTTGGCGTCCTGATATACTTTAAGGTCGCCTAAAATTTTCCACGCGCCAAAAAATATCCTAAATTGCGCCAAATATTACATTTTAGACTACCTAAAATAAATTTAGGTAGTTAAAAAAACTTTAGGAGTCCTAAATTAATATTTGGGTTGTCTAAAGTCTCCAAAAATCCTAAATGGCGCTAAATATTACATTTTAGGCGTCCTAAATTAATATTTAGGTTGTCTAAAAATATTTTAGGCGTCCTAAATTAATATTTAGGTTGTCTAAAGTCTCAAAATCAAGAAAATAATTACGACAATGCCACCGCCTTCACTTTTTACTTCCTTTTTTAAAATAAGGATGTCTTTTAGGGTAGTAATATCCATATTTTGTAGTAGTGTGTACACATGTCACTCTGCTGAAACCAAAATCTGAGGACAATTAACAAATTTTGTAATGGGAGTAACAAGTTCTTTAATAATATTCACTACAAAAAAACATCGTATTACCCACGGAATTTTTTCCGTGGGTAAAAATTACACACGGAATTCCGTGGGTAACTAACCTTACCCACAGAAAATTTCCGTCACAAAAAAAGTGGTAAAATAATCCACGCATTTTTTTGGAACGGAAATTTTTCGTGGGTAATTTTAATTACCCACGGAATTCTGTCAATGGTAAAATAAGCCACGTATTTTTTTGGGACGGAAATTTTCCGTGGGTAATGTCAGTTACCCACGGAATTCCATGAGTAATTCCGTGTATAATTTTTACCCATGGAAATTACCCATAGAATTCCGTGGGTAATACGATGTTTTTTGTAGTGATTAACAAGTTCAGTAATGGGAATAAGAAGTGCACTTGTTAAGTTGTACACGTCACTCTGCCGAACGCCTTTGTTAATTATTCTCATTACTGAACTCTTTAATATCATTAAAGAACTTGTTATTCTCATTACGAAATTTCTTAACTATCCTCAGATTTTGGTTTCAGCAAAGTGGCAAGTGTACAACCTGACAAATACACTTATTATTCTGATTACTAGACTTGTTATTCTCATTACTGAACTTGTTAATCCCATTACGAATATTGTTGCAAATCTACATTTAATGTTGACCTTCTTCTTCCTCAAACTCATTTATTGTTCATTACAGGATTTTTCAGCCTCCTAAGCTCGTATTATTGTTCACCTTCTTTTTCATCTCTCCTTCTTTCCCCTTCCAACAATGGAATCCAGCCCCAACAACCACCAATCCCAAACGATTAAAATTTCAGAAAATCAAACCAGCTAGAAATAAACTCACAATTGCAACTCCAAGCTTGGGTCTCCAAACTCACAGTCACAGCATTTTTTGTGGTTATGGCGACAAGAAAAGAAAGGCGTAGGTGAGAGTGAAAATGAAAAGAGGGAGAGGGGAGAGAAAGAGAGTGGTCAGGAAGATGAAGAAATGAAGAGGAGATAGATTAGGGGTATCTTGGTAAAAACACTTAAATTTCAAAATCTCATATTCCTCCTCATCAGCTTTGTATCCTTTCAATTTTTTAACAAACGTTTTGGAGTTTTAGAATTTTATTTGGTATTTAAATGGCATTTTTCCAAAAAAAAAAAAAAAATACTACTATAAAATGAAAATGGTCAATTGAAAAAAAAAGGAGCAACTCTTTTCTGATTCAAAGGCTTGCTTTTAGTTGATATTTCTATTATCTGCCAGACATAATGAATCACTAAGTTAAGATAAGCAAAATCAATGAGGATTAATTTGCTATGTGAGAGCTAGCTAGCTTCACACTACAAAAAAAATCATGTTTTGCGACGGAATTTTTCCGTTGCAAAATGCCCTAACGACGGAATTTGCGACGGATTTTGTCCGTCACAAATTCCGCGTCGCAGTTGCGACGGAAAACAAAAATTCCGCGACGAAATTTTAATTCCATCGCAAAATATGGGATTTGTGACGGACTCAATTTCCATCGCAAATCCCAAGGATTTGCGATGGACTCAATTTCCGTCGCAAATCCTTCGACGGAATTTGAATTCCGTCGCAAAATTCGAATTTTTTGTTAATTTCTTTTTTATAATATATTGATAGAAGATTATAAATTCATGTAATTTATAATCTTCTACCAATATTGATTAAGACAAAGGAGAAACTAAAACAAAACAAAACATCTAAATTCATGTAATTTATAATCTTCTACCAATATAGATTCAGACAAAGGAGAAACTAAAACAAAAAACATATAAATTCAAATAATTTATAATCTTCTACCAATACACATTCAGATAGAGGAGAAACTAAAACAAAAAAACATCTAAATTTATATAATTTATAATCTTCTACTAATATATACACATACTAACCTGCAAAGCTACATACACATACTTTTTTTGCTCAAGTATATACACATACTTCCAAATAGTTAAAAAAAGATATTAAACTAACCTGCAAAATGGTGGTGACGGTGACTGGAAGGTAGAGGCAACCGGAAGGAGGAGCGGTGGAGGCGACCGGAAGGAAGAGCGGCAATGGCGACTGGAAGGAGGAATGCCGGTGGCCGGAAGGGAGAGGAGGAGCGCAAGAAGTGGAGAGGGGAAGAAGAGAATCGGATGGTTTTGCGACGGATTATATAATCCGTCGCAAAAAGCCAGAAAATTAGCAACGGAATTTTTTCCGTCACTATTTGATAATTTTCCAGCAGTGACAACACAATTTATAAATTATAACAAATATTTAATTTCTCTATTGCTTAGTTTGTAATGAAAAGCATGTGGATGATTACTTTGGTCGCTTTCAAATAAAAAGCATATGCACTTGAAGGTGAAGCAACTTCATTAGTGCCTCATTATTAATAATGTCATGTATATTCACATATTCTTCTTTATCATCATGATTTAAAATATGGCCTCTCAAAAGAGTAACACCTTTTGTTTTTTTTATATATATATATATTATAAAAAGTTTATTTTTATAGACATTATTAATAATGTCAATAAATTTCTTGAATGGCATCAGCAGTCTTAATTTATGTATTATTGGGAATGTTTGGTGCATATAGAATGAAATGGAATGGAATATTGGAAAAGAGAATTAAAAAAAGAAATTTTTAGATGCAAAATATCCTATATGCCCTTAAATTTAAAAAAAAAAAAAGGTAATGAAAATAGATAATTACTGTTAATTAATATGATGATAGGGCATAATTAGTACTATCTCATGTCCTTAATATAAGACTCAGTTAACTGATTTAGGAAAATTAAGGAAGCTAAAAAAATTACTTTACAGTATTTGTAATACCCCGAAATTTGAAATAGGGAAGGATATTGTCCCTAATTTAGGTAATTTATTAAGTTACAAACTTGGAGAAATGATAGAAGAATGCTCAAAAAGTGGTAAAAGACCAAAATACCCTCACAAATTCTAGTATAATGAAAGAGGCATGAAAACACAAGTGTTAATGCAAAATTATGAAGGTAATGAGGTGTTCTAAGTAAGAAAATTATCAACTTGTGATAATTAAGTAATTAAGTAATATTGGGCTAATTACTTAAGCATAAGCAAAAGAAATTGAGATAATTATGTAAAACCCTAAAATTAGTGGTTTTTGGCCAAGAATTAGTAAAAACATATTTACTAATTAATTGGAAATTTTGAGAAAAATAGATGAGTTTAGGTATTTTTAAGCCTAAATACAAATTTGGACCAATTGGAAAATTATGTAAGAAATTATATAAAATAATTATTAAATAATCATTTTATATTAAATAAAATATAAAAACGAAAATTAAAGAAAAGGATCAGATTTTTGGCTGGACAAAATCTTAGAAATGGAAGAAGATAAGAATTTTAATCAATGTAATATGCAAGTTGTAATATTTTATTAATATAATTAATTAAAGCAAAAAAATGTGAATAGTAATTTAGAAATTAGGAAACGGATCCTATCTAGAGATCTAGGAATGGGATTTCCAAAGTCAGGGAAAAATAATGATCAGTGGAATTTTGTCTTCCGTTAAACTCTCCCGGAAGTTAATTCTGAAGCCAATAGGGCTTTTTCCTAATAAGACGAAATAGGGAAATTCTGAGAAAAGGGCAGATAGCCAGGTTGGAAGTAAAGACTTCAAAATTAGAGTTGTGACAACTGAGAAAGAATTGGGAATTTTTATGGACATATTTGAAATCAAGAAAAATAGTTGGAATAGACATTTCTAGTATGGAAGAGAAGGTCTTCAAAGCTAGTTAACCGAAATTTTGAGATTTCCGAGATTACGCGTTTGGACACCGATCGGAGACTTTATCGGTATAAAACTTCTTGAAGAAGTAAGTGACATCATCAAAGTACATGGATGACATCATGGGGATGATGTCATATGGAGGAAAGAGAAAGGGTTGGATGGCCAAGATTGTGCCACCTAATCGTGTGCGATCCGATCACGGAATTCATCCAGTAAAGTGTGAATAGTAGCACAAAATCCTCTATAAATAGGACCTTGCTCCTTTGGAAATTTCACACCACTTCCTTTGAGCAAAAACCGAAAATAGAGAGAGAAAGAAGAGAGAGGAGCTCTGGGGAAATCTGTAGCGAAGCTCTGGGTAAGTTTTCCGGTACCGAGCTTTAAGCTTTCGTAGTTCTTTTAGTAGTTAGTAAAGCTAGAGTAGTCTTTATTTTTATGATTAGATATCATATGATAGGACTATTTTAGTCAATATTTTCGAAAATCATAGTTGCGTCGAAGTTCTGGCAAAATTTCGGGAAGAAAATTTGTCAGAGTAACGAAGTCTTTGCGAAATTCCGCCAATTAGGGGTATAGGGGCAAAATGGTAATTTTACCCAAAATGCCAGATATAGTACCAAATCACTAATAAAAGTGACATTACTCTTATAGGACGTCGAAACTCGATTTGTCGTCGTTCTGTTGTCCGACAGACGTTTATTGTTTTCTGTCATAACGACCGTTTTCCGTAAAACGTGCCAGAATACCGTCAACGAAGGTACGTCCGCGTACTGTAACATTAACTCTTATGTTTATGGTATGCATATATGTGCTATGTGTATTGTTATGGTATGTTTATTGAATACAAATATGTTAGAACAGTTTGGTGCCGAAGGAAAGGCTAGTCTATGTGGGTAAGCCAATCAGTCGCCGTGAACTCGATGAGGCCCCCATGATAGACACTTACCTGGCCATTCTGTTCGGTTTACGGAAGTACGTACGTCCGCGTACTGTAACACTAATCTGATGGATATAGTATGCTGTATATGGTATGTATGTGATGTGTGTATGGTGTGTATATGTGGGGTGTTGTTGGGATGCATATTATGTTAGAAGATAACTGTATGCATGCTGGGAGCGATATATCTGTAAGGCTGGGAGCGATACAATTATAATGCTGGGAGCGATACATCTGTAATGCTGGGAGCGATATATCTGTATGCTGGGAGCGATACATGTGCATTGGTTGGGTGTGGTTATATATTGTTGTTTGGTAACCCATATGTGTGTATGTATACATGAGGTTAACCGTTACCTGAGATCCGGTGCGGATCTCAGCCCTTGACATAGCGTCAGGTTTCGGAAGACCGAGGACCGAGAAGAGAGGCAAGCAGCCCGAGTAGAAGTTCCGGATGAAGACTTCCTTCCGTTGTTCTGGCGGAAGCTTTCTTTTTTTTGTTTCATCTGAAGCTTTCCTTTTGATGTTGTTATCTACTATTGAACCACACGGTTACAATACCGCTGTTGTAATTGGCTAGACTTACGGAAATTTATATATACATATCAGTTACTCAATCGCTCCGGTGCTCTACTCTGATCATTTTGAAATGATGTTTGATAAAAAAAAATTTATACTGCTTTTAAAAGTCGGATGTTACAGTATTTATATTTATTATTTTTTCAAACCAATTTGTCTGACTTATAAACTGATATATAATCTCATAATGCGTATTAGTATTTCAAAAATATCATGTAACATATATTATAATTCAGTAATGTATTTAGTTTTCTTAATCTTCTCAAATTAGTCGATGAGTCTTATATTAAAGAGTGTCGTATGTAGTATTACATACTATATATCTTGATTTTGCATGTCACTGAAAAGAAATTAAGCTTCACTGTTCTAACCGGCCAAACAGATCCTTAAAGATCTCTCTTCCCTGCATAATAATGTTCACTCATATTAAAGTTCATTGCATTTGAAATTGGAATAATTTCCAGTTGAATCCAAGTAATACAAAATTACATATAACCCCTTTTTTTCTGGCCTTGAATCACATACAAACAACCCCTAAATTTGTTTATCTACAACTTTCACTATCATTCTTCTAGTTAACACATCAAATGTAGACTTCATAGCATACTATATAACTCCTATATTACTCATAGATGGTAAAATTTATTCTTAGACTCTTGAGGTAAATAAATCAACATCAGGTTATTGATAGGGATGTATATATATTATTTTTTTATCAAGTTATTACTATTTTATTTATTTTCTATGAGAAGAGGGTAGAAATACACTTTTCTGCATGGATTTAATGCATTTAATATTTTGATGCTAAAATATTTTCTAAAGAAATTAATTAAACCCATATTATTGAGAAGAGAGTCAGAGACAGTATCACTTCTTGCCTAGTAAGAGATATATAGTGTCCTGGTAAAAAACCTAGGATGTAGACTACGACTTGGAGCCTTCATCACTCTGATGAATTCTTATAATTAACCCTAAATCATTGTCTTAATATGACGTGCTCTCTTTCTGATTATGACACAACCACAAATAGTTCAGAGTCCATAATGATATCCACCACACAGTCTATTCAAACCACTCACTTCAGAGTTCAGATCACAAAAATAGAATAAAATACTGTGTTTATCCAATTACTTACATCTCTCACCTTTATTCAAAATTTCTCACAATCTTTTCATCAAACACTAACAAAACAATTCTGCAGTTAGGGAACATTGAACAGCAAGTAAGTATAAACAAAAGTAGTAAAGTACTTACCTTTGAATTCAAATTCAACAGACCAAGAATGCTAAAAGTGAAAGAACAGTACGTACACAGAACAGAACAGTTAATCCCCTTTGAATTCAACAAATGAGTGAAGCATGGTTCAGAAATTTGAACTGGGTCATCAAATTCTGGAGATTTGCCATTAAAGATCCAAGCTTTATGTATTTCCCAATTCTCTAAGGTGATGTGGGCATGATGGGGAAGATGGGCACATGAAGAACTAACTCATAGAAAACATATAACTCTGTTTTTTTTCTGCAAACAGAGAAGAATGTGATGATTTTCATGAGTTAGAATTGCACGTGCCCTGCTTCTCCATCTTGCTCAAACATGCACCTTCTTTTTTCTTCTCTGTGACAAAAAAAGAAGAGAAGCTACAGAGGGAAGAGAAACAGAGAGAGTGAAAAAGAAAAAGAAAAGAACAATAAGGAAGGTAGGAGGAAATTGCAGCTTTTGTGGACGAAGCCTACACACATTTATAACAAAAAGAGGGAAATGGGAGGGCGTGTTCTTGGTGGGAGCAAGAAGTGAAAGGCTTAGTTGGTTGTGGGACCTGAGTTTTTCTTTTCTTTTCTGTTTTTTTTCTCAATCCAAACAGATTGTTACAAATCACAGCTCATAGGACCGTTAAAAAATACAGTGAATTACCGATATAGTACTCTGGTCCTATTTATAAGTTTTTTTTACCAAAAAAATTGTTCCTATTTATAAGTCCCCTTTAAGAGTAATAAATGAGATTGTGACAATTTTGCTAATACTAATTGTACTATTGAAAATAGAAAAAGTTGAAAGATGCAAATTCATAAATGAGAGCAAAGCTGAAAATATACCCCATAATCATTGAGTTAACTACCTCTCTTTGGTATGTGTGATTTAGTTAAAAAAGACTTATAAATAGGACCAGAGTGCCCTAACATTAGAGAACAGTTAGCCCCCGTCTTGTAGCTTAGTGGCATCAAAGTTCTCCTGTGAATGGAAGGTTGGAGGTTCGGTGCCACTTGCAATTCAATCCTTGAATTTTGACTTGATGGCTGATGCAACTTACTTCCTATCAAGGTTATTAAATCCGGACCAGCCACTAAACCAGTCGAGGTAGTGGGTCAAGGAGCTAACTCTGGGCTAGACCGGTTATGAAGTGGAGATTTCAAGGTTCTTAATATGAATTCTAAATAAAATAAAAAAAGAATTAAATTATTTTTTAAATAAAAAATGTTGAACCTGTCAAACTGACTGGACCTGTTAGGTGACATGTTTCTAATTCAAACAAGTCAATCCGATCCGATTTTAACAACTATAGTTCTCATAATTTAACCAACAAAATATCAGTCCCTATATTTTAAAAAAACAGAGAACAACTAGTTTGATTATATTAATAGCCTAAGATACCAGAAAACAAACATTAATTTATGCTAATACTACCTGAAGTGGACTGGAGTTAGAAACAAAAACATAATTAAAATTAAACCATGTGAGATCCACTCGCTAGGCATGTCTTTGATTATTCTTAATTTCTTATAGGTCAAAGTTGTCCTTAGATGGCTTCAGGCAAAGTGTAGTTGAAGTGTTGATGAATCCTACCATAGGTAAGGAAATTAATAAAATTAAATTATTTTTCCTTAAATGTCGGTCACATTTATTAACTTATTTTGTATTTAAACTGTGGGGCTTATTGATGCCCACTCTACGGTAGATTAAGCCAAATGAAATGGCACTTTAGTTTAAAATATAAACTTAATTTGACTCCAAAGGCGTCATGTAACCGAGAAGGTATAGTGTGCATAGCTTTTAACCTAATAGTAAAGTAAGTAATTAGTGATCAAGTTCTTGATTCTTTCAATCATTTTATTATAAGCAACTTGGAGTGTTACCACTTCCTCAACAAAAGACTTTTTAAAATTGTTCTCTTATCTCTTACTTTTTTTAACAATTATTTAGAATTTAGTATAACCAACTAGCTTGGATTCAAGCATTATTAAATCTCATATAGAAGATAAGATTTTTTTTCTACATGTAAGATCCAAACTGAAAAACTTAGGAAAAATTGATCTTTTAATCTCCATAGTTTTGACTTAGTCGTAAGTTAGTCATCATATTTTGATTTGGTGCAACCCAGTATTTATAGTTTTAACTTGGTTACAACTTAACCATTAAATTTTATCTTGGTACAACTCAATCTATATATTTTTTGACTTAGTTGAAACTTGGTCCATGCACTTTAATTCAATAAAACTTAATTCTTGTAGTCTTAAACATTTAAAACTTTTAGTCCATAACCTTTATGAAATATATAACATTGTTTTAAAAAATATAGGGACTACTATTTTAAATGACTAAGCTATATCTAGGGACTGGGTTGTATCAAATCAAGGTTTAGAAGTTGAATTACAAGAAAGTTAAGACCATAGGGATTGATCTGCACTAAGTTAAAGCTTACAAAATAAGTTATAGCCAAGTCAAAAACAAAAAGATTAATTTTCCTAAACTTGTATATAAGGACTTGAGTCAAGATTATAAAGACTGATTGGTTAATGTGGCTACAACCTCACCCTCGTAAGGAAAGCAGGAGCTCAAATCCAGGAAGTACACATTTTAGAAGGGTTATTGTTTTTAAACGCTCAAGGCCTTATTAGTCTCAAGTTACAGTGACTTGGAGATACTCTCTGTTCACACAAAAAAATAAAGTTGAGGGATTAAGTTGCAATTAAATGAAAGATAAAAAAAAAAATTAACTTTTCCCAAACTTATATACAAGAGATTGAATCATTTTCAGAGTTTAAAAAACAGTTGGAATATTATAATAAATACTCTTATTGTGGGTTGGTTACGTCCTTCAATTCCCTCTCTCTAGTATTCAATATTTCAAACTATGGTGCTTGTCGTGCAATCTAAAATAAGGACATCGATGTACACTTTGACCAGTATATGATCTGAAACGTTTTAGCAAATAGTTTATCTTATGAATTATTATGGGAGGACAGTAAGATCACAAGTTTAAACTTAAGATTGTTGTTGAGATCAATCCCACAGTAATTAAAAATGTTGGAATTTCTAAGTTCATCATGAAATTCCCACAGTACAAGGTCGCTAAATTAAATGCAGGTACAACACTTTCTTATCATCTCATGTATGTGTCAGGGAGAAAGATCGAGGGAGGAAAAGAAAAAAGAGAAAGGACAAAAAGAACACTTAGGCATGAAAATGGAAATTTTTCTAATGCACTAAAATGATGAGAGAAGAGAACAGAAAGTGGAAAGCTAGCTGTAATAATAAATAAAGAGAGGCTTCTGGAAATTTGAAGACTAGGACTTAGCTGATTTGATCATGAATGAATCAAAAATAAAAATAAAAATAAACATAAGAGAGAAAGAGAAAGAGATGTGGCCAAAACAGATGATGTGGTCACTTTCATATCTCAGAGTGATCCAGATATATATTATTATTATTCTTGGAGATTAAAAGCTTTTGCCAATATAGCTGCTTTTAACAACTATAACTGCCATATTCAATGTGCAAATTGCAAGTTGCACCACGCTTGGCCTGTGTGAAAATCACAGGAATCTTGGCCCCTCTCGTTTAACTAAATATCTCTGTGTGTGACTCTCGTCAATTTTTACATCATGTCACATAAGTCACTGTCTGTCTTCTGATCTCTCATGAAGGAGACGAAATCGAGCTTCAAAGAAATAATTTACGGATATTAAGGAAATTAGTAAATTAGGCTGATTATTTATAATAAATGAGTGTTTTTGTTTCACTAAAATACTCTCTTTTATTATATGTATTGGATTATCTCTTAATGAGAACCACTAATACGTGAAATCAATAGTGATACTTTAAGATAAAAATTGTAAATCTGGCTTAAGACCAAAGTAAACACCTTCTCATTGAGGTATTAAGAAAATTAGTTAAACTAGATATTTATAACAAATAAGTGTCTTTTTTCACTAAAATACCATCTTTTATCCTATGTATTGGAACCACCCCTCGATGAATATCTCCTAACATATGCAATCAAAAGGAACACTTTAGGGCAAAAGCCAACAACAACAATAAAGTCTTATTTAATGGGTAGGGTCGGCTATATGAATCAAACGACGCCATTGAACTCGATCAAAAGCCAAATCTCAGGAATAAATTGTTAATAAAGAGATCTAGCTCACTCTATATACTTATTGAGTGTTCTTTTTGGTCTTCTTTTATCCCTCTTATCTTAACTGAGCTCCAAACAAAGAAAAAGAAAATGGTTTACTTATGGGTGGGGCATATTTTTCTCATGTTGATAAACCCAAACCCAGATGGGTGGCTGGCTGCCACAAATTAAAACAATATTTATGGGAGTGAATTTGAGCCAGAAATGTTGCTGTCTCAAGTTCTGAAACATCATGCTTCCCACAAGATCATAATAATAACTCAGAATCTGAATTTTGGCGACACTTTTCTTCCAACTACATCATAATAATCACTGTGAATTTTGAATCAGAACAGCCAGCAGCAGCAACAAAAATATTCCTTTTGAAAAAGAAGGAAAAATATGGCCATATATTCAAGAATCGACTCGTGGCCTGATAAGGACAAAATTAATTTGATTTACTGAAAAAAATTATTATTTAAAGTTACAAAAGAAATTCTTACAATGAAATGTATATAATGAGTTGTGAAGCAAACCCTGGTTTGGGTGAATTTTCACAAAAAATAGATGGTGAGATATATGTAAGACTTTAAATATAATTCAAAAGAGTTAAGTTCATTAAGTCATAACCAAATGGTATAATTTTAAATTTGGCCATTTTCAAAATAATGATTTTTACAAATTTGGTGCTTTCATTAAATGGTCTCTTCTCAATTAAACCCGTTACCAATGTTTGCTTCTCAAGTTGGTCCCTTACAATTGAAGCCGTTATTATTAGAACATCTTATATTATCAAAGTGGAGAGATACTCTGATCAAGCGTAAGAGACTATTATAAATTACGTTTTTTTTTTTTTTTAGAAATACCAAAAAAAAAAACTAATAAGATAACTTTATTGTGGAATAGTCTTAAAAAAGGTGTTGTCGATTAAAATAGAATAACCTAACCAATAAGATCTAACACAATTAGCATATAGTTTAATCTCTTAAATATGTTTTTTTTTTGCCCACCCGGTTCACCGGGGCTTCGCCCCGACTAATCCGGATCCGACCCGCGTCGCGCACCTGACTTTGATGGGAGAGTTTCCCAGCAGGAGTTTTTATCAGGGGTTTGATCCCTTTACAAGTCAATAAAAACCTAAAACAAGTTTATAATGGGATGGAAAAAGGAGAGGATGATCTCCCGTTGTGTAGTGGGGCGTGAGGCAAATAATCTTATAACTTTATTACGTTTTCCATTAGCTCGTGGTGAATAATTCTTGTTTTTTTTTTTTTTTTTTTGTAAATGACTCAAATTTCTATAATCTATTAATATTATTTTTATTTATTATCTTGGTTTAAAACCTATCACATCTCCATCATATTTATAATAATTTAGATGTTAGCTAGGAGACATTATTTATTAGCCAATTTAATATAATTAGCTTTTTTATAAGCTCTCTCTCTATATATTTAGTGCCCCATCATCGTAGTAATGGACGATCATTATAAACTTTACTTTTTCATAGTGAAAAATTTCTTGTTCATTTCCTATGGGTTTTTTCCCACGTTAAAGTTTGCCAATTTTTACTATATTTTCTCTTACATTTTGTCGTCATATAAACTAAACTAAAGAGTGGCTCACTGCAACCCAAGGCTCCCACTAAGTAGAGTTTTGGAATGAATAGATGTACGTAGTTTTATTCCTACAATCAAGGAGGTTATTTTCAGGATTTGAACTTATAACTTTAATGTCACATAGCAGCAACCTTACCATTACGCTAAGGCTCACCCTTTTTATATAGTCTATCATTAATTAATTAATGGCAGGTTTCTATCGTTAATTGACTGTTTTTTTGTAGTGGGCCTTTTTACAATTTTTAAATATTTAATCATATTCTTAAATCCTATGCTTTCACAATCCCTCAACATTATTACATTAGAGGGTAGAAAGTGACACAGAGATTGTTACTGTTTATTATAATGCTAGAGGGTTGGTAGACCCACATCCTTTGGATTCACATTCACACGCTTTAATTTGTGTCTCTTTCAAAGTCCACTCATCACTACCTTCTTCATGACAATGCCATTCAACCTTTCCTTGCTTGCCCCTACCCTCTTAGGTCTTGTTGTTTTTAGTAAAATGGCATCTCTTTTCCCCTCTCTAAGACACCCTCCTTTACTTCCCATCATAATCAACAAACACCATACCCCTTCACTCACTCTTTCAATTCCTATATATATATATGTATTCATTTTTCAATAACTAGTTCAATTGTATTTTTCATTTAATACTTGTTTTTAATTTATCATTAAATTTATTGTTGTGTCTTGTTTTCTTCAAAAAATAATAAATATAAATTGATAGTGTTAAATTTGAACTATCTAAATCTGTTAAAAACAATTTAATTTATTGAACTGTTATTTACAGACGTAGAGAATCCATAGCCTCGTGTTTATTAGTTTATTCTATTCATCTTATATCTTATTTGGTTATACTTTACCATATTCCCTTATCGCTCAAAAACAAAGTAGATATGCCATTGTACCCTAAATATTGAAGTTAGATAACTAATTTATTAAGATCAATTAAACAAATTAGTTAAGTTAGTATTTATAAAAAAATGTATATATGTTGGCCGGTTATCCTAAGATATCATCTTTAATTATTTGCAATGAAAACTACCTTCATATGAAAACCTTCTTTAGTATGTGGAAACAATAAGGATAATTTATGAAAAAATATATAAATTTAAGAGACAAAGTGAATTAGAGTCTTGCATTTATAACCAAATCAAACCTCCTAATCTGTTCATTTACATTTAGGACCAAAAAGGGAGTAATATATATTGCAGTTAAATAATTATATTTAACAATAATATTTTTTTTTATGTTTCCTTTTTTCTTTTAATATACTATTATTCTGTGGTGTATGATCAATAATTGAAGTTTTATTTTCTTTCAGAAAGATTCAAATAATGCTCCCAAAAAAACCAAGTCAATGGTCTAACAACCATAAATAATGACACAAAGATAAGATAGAAGACACGCTATAATATATTTATAGTTTTAAACATGACAAACTATAAATAAGACAAACTAAACTCCATTCAGGTCTTCCACGATCATGCTTTGTTGTTTTCCATTCTAGTTCCCACGCCTCAAAGTTCGTCAAATTTAGCTCTTTTATCACATATCGCTAACTTTGGTGGTTTTGAATTCAAATATTCAATGATACATGATATATATGCTTTGTTGAACGTACATATAGATAGAGCATCATTAAATAACATTCAAACACGACTACTATTTTTCCCATTCTCTTTACGCATGCTATTGCGTCCCATTTATATTACGAGCTTGTTTGTCAAGATTTGAAAGAGGAAAATTTAAAAAAAGTTATCAGTTAAAGATTCAAACTTTGGGTAAGAGAGGAGGAATGATAAGACTGTGTATGGTGCTGAGAGTGGGTTATTGGATCAGTCACTGTCATTGATTTCAAAGTAAACGAATGACTCGACCTGATTTTCATGCTCACTGGGGTCATTGTGGTGAGATATACAGTCTAAATAATCTTTCAACGTCCCAATTTAAACTGATGATTCTTAAATAAAAGAATCATTTTTCCAAAAAAAACAATATAATTAAGAGATTATCTTTATTCAGATTCGCGTACCCATTAAAATATTTTTTAAGAAAATTAACTTTGAAAAATTAAATCTGGATGGTCTATATCTGATGCTCATCCGTAACTAAATCCTCGATAAAAATATATCAAAATGCATGCACATATTTTAAAACCTTAATTGAGGACTCAATGAGAAAAGATGGTTAAGGGATCATCAACTTATAAGACTTCATTTGTCAGTATACAATAATCAAAATGTTAGTGAAATGTATGATCAAATAAATTGCTAGTTTAAAAGATGAGCAGCTAGCTAGCTAGCAGACATATCTAGATATGCAAAATAGACGTGAGAGAAAGAAGATCAAAGGAAATGTGATGTGGCCTTAGAGATAGATACCGGAAGAAGCTAAGTAATAGTGATGCACATCATCACACTCTTTAAATGGTCCAGCAACACCTGGATTGAGGTCATCACCAACCCCACACACAAAATTTGTAGGGTGTACTGTCCTCTTTAGTATATATAAAGAACAAGAGAAAAGATAACAAGTCTCTTTAATTTGCTGTTATTCACTTAGTTTTGGCCTTCACCAAAGGGTCATTGAGAAAGTGGATGGTAAAGGACATTGGTGGGTCATAAAAAGGTCCTGGTGTGTCATTTTCCCTAAGGGCTTGTTTGGTACAAGCTTGTTTGGTACAAGCTTGTTTGGTACAAGGGGAGGGAAGGGAAAAATTCTTAAGTTGGATTTTAAAAAGAGAGAGAGAGAGAAGTTGGGTTAAAATTTTTTAATTAATTTTTTTATTCTTTTATCTTACATATTTTATTTATTAAAATTTTGTAACCCTATTTCTTCAATTTTCTTAAATCAAACTCATTAAATTTTTTCTCCCCTCCCTTCCAAATCCCTCATACCAAACAGTGGTCCAGCATCATGGGTCTCTAGTTCATAGTCATACTACATAGAGTTGAACAACCAGCCAAAGTTTGACACTTGGAAATTTTGATAGTGAAAACCCACCATACAAATTCATAACAAGTATGGAGCATGGAAGCTGAAATAATTCTTCTGTACGTATAGTAGTACATATCTGATATTGATGGATATAGAATTAATTAAATTTAGGACTTTTGTTATATATGTTAGAATGATCTCTTGGATTTGAATTAGGATTTGGTTTGATGAATCTGATTTTTCAAATTACTATGTTATCATTCAGATTATTATTCTACAGTATTTTATTTTTATTTAATTCTTAGAATTTCTATATATAATATTTGCTTTTGATACTTTTAATTTTTATGATTAGGGTTAAGGCCTATAAACCTGCCTTAATATATTCACATTTTTATGCCTTTTAATGAAATGAAGAAAATTTTTATTTGAGTTTCCCCTCCCTACCTCAAGTTCTTCTTTACTCCCTCTATTATTCTACTGGTTTCCTTCTCTTGTTTCCATACCTCCTCTCTTTTGAGTCTTTTTCTCTCTCCCCTCTCACCATCTTGTTATGTGTGTGTGTGTGTGTGTGTGTGTGTGTGTGTGTGTGTGTGTGTGTGTGTGTGTGTGTGTGTGTGTGTGTGTGTGTGTGTGTGTGTGTGTGTGTGTGTGTGTGTGTGTGTGTGTGTGTGTGTGTGTGTGTGTGTGTGTGTGTTGATAAATATATAAATGTCATATGCGTATGTCTTTGTCAACTTAATTAGTTCATATGTACGTCAACAAAACTAAAGTTATTTCATTTGATAAGGTATTGACCCATAAGCCATAAGGCCATAAGTTTAAATTAAATATAGTATTTTTGTTCAGTTAGAATATGATCTCTTGGATCTGAATAAGGGTTTTGTTTAGATAAATGTAAGCTTTTAGATTACAAGCTGTAACGTCCCAACTTTTCAAAAGCAGTATAAATTTTTTTTTTCATTTAGAATCATCAAACGCATCCCAACAGCACATAAGCCCCCAAGCAGATGTGTGGCCCTTAGCAACGTATTTCTAACAGCACATAAAATGTGTGGCCCTTAGCAAACGTATGGCCCTTAGCAAACGTATGGCCCTTAGCAGACGTACCCCAATAGCACATAAGATGTGTGGCCCTTAGCAAACGTAAACATATTAACAGTACATAACATACAGCAGAGTCATCATCCATTACACATAGGCATACATAACATATCACATATACGTATACAATAAACACCAGAGTTAGTGTTACAGTACGCGAACGTACCTTCGTTGACGGTCGTCGGTATTTCTGTCGGAATACGGTACGACAGTAGGTCAGAACGTAATCAGGGATACCCTATCAACATAACAACGTACTTGTTAAGGATCTAGCATTACGACGGACATTTTTAGTCAAAATGACTATTTTGCCCCTGACCCCCTAATTGGCGGAATTTTGCCAGCACTTCGTTACTTTGACTTTAATTTTCCAAAATTTCAACATAACTCCTACTCCAACATATTTTTTGAAATATAAATCATATTGATTAATGATTCACATCATAACAGGCATTTTAGGTAAAAATTACCATTTTGCCCCTGATGCCCCTAATCGGCAGAATTTCGCTAGAGCTTCGCTACTTTAACTCTAATCTTCCAAAATTTTGCCATAACTCTGACCCCATCATGATTTTCTAAATAATGACTAAAATGCCCCTATCATATGATATCTAATCATACTTGGAAGATTAAAGACTAAACTAGCATTTCTACCCTATCTACTGAAAGAACTACGAAAGCTTAAGTACCGAAAAACTTACCCAGAGCTTCGCTGCTTTTTCCCCCAGAGCTCCTCTCTCTAAAACCTCTCTCTAGATTTTGGTCTTGCCTCTTAGAATTGTGAGAAAATGAAGAGGAAGGGGGGTATTTATAGAAAAGAGGGAAGGATTTCGGCCGTCGGATTAACTTTGTGAGAATCGATCTGGACCGTTGAAAACTAAACTTTGCAAACAAGTTATCCTCTTCCCTTTTCACACTTGGCCGAATTCACAAGCCCCAAAAGTCATGGGTTTGGCCAATGGGAGGTGGCCACGTGTCACCTTCCAGAAGCTTTCCATCGATTTCCCGATCGGTGCCGATTTGCGTAATTTCGGAGAAATCTCAAAATTCTGGTTAACTAACTTTGAAGATCTTCTCTTCCTTACTAGAAATGTCTATTCTAATCTAAATCTTGATTCCATGCAGGGCATTCCGTGTTCAGCCGAAGTTTCTCGAAAGACGTGTCCAATTTCAGAATGAAATTCCGGAAGCTACCGACTGTGGACAAGAATGCACTGATTCCAAATATGTCCAGAAAAATTCTCAATTCTTCCCCAGATGTCACAACGTGACTTTTGAATTCCTAACTTTCAACTTGGCTATCTGGTTTTTTCTCAGAATTTCGCTATTTCGTCTTATTAGGAAAATGCCCAATCGACGTCGGAATTAACTTCTGGAAGAGTTTAACGGAAGGTAATGTTTCACTGATCAATATTTTACCTTGACTTTGGAATTCCTATTCCTGCTTCTCTAGATAGGATCCGTTTCCTATTTATCTGATTACTATTCACATTATTTAATTATATTATATAATAATAAAACTTTAATTAATTATAATATATAATATAATAAAACTTACTACCTAAGTTTTCTTTTAATTCTTCTCTCTTTTTTTCTTCCAAATTCGGTCAAAATCTGATTCCCCTTTTTTTTCGTTTTATATTTTATTTAATATAAAATAATTATTTAATAATTATTTTATATAATTTCTTACACAATTTTCCTATTGGTCCAAAATTGTATTTAGGCTTAAAAATACCTAAACTCAACTATTTTTCTCCAAAATTTCCAATTAATTAGTAAACATGTTTTTACTAATTTTAAAACCAAAAACCACTAATTTTAGGGTTTTACATAATTACTTGTGAATTTCCTTTGCTTATGCTTAAGTAATTAGCCCAATATTACTTAATTACTTAATTATCACAAGTTGATAATTTTCTTACTTAGGATGCCTCATAACCTTTGTATTGACATTTTTGCTTTCATGTCTCCTGCATTAACTTAGCATTTACGGGGGTATTACGGTCATTTCCTTACTTTTTGAGTATTCTTCTACAATTTCTCCAAGTATGTAACTTAATAAATTACTTAAATTAGGGACAATATCCTTTCCTATTTCAAATAGATTTTTACTTGCTTCTTTTATAGCTTTCACAGGGTATTTATAACCCATAATGTGTTTAGGGACCTATTTGCAAATCTTCAAACGTTTTAGGGACCTAATTGCAAATTATCTAATTTCAAGGGAAATTACCCTAACAACAAGGTAAACTCAATACAAGGTTTTTGAGACCTCATATTCACCTATTTCCAATAGGTATATTTCCCAATTTTTGATATTTCCCAATCTTTTAGACAACAGCGCTACAACTTTGATTTTTTGACGACTAAAATTGAAGATGGATTGATCACCCAAATGATTTGCAAAATCCTAAAGTTAATCTTTATTTTTTATTTTTAGATGATACTTGTAATGTTTAAAGAAGAGAAAATCTCAATTAAATCTTTTTAAAACTTAGCCTACACCTATTTTCAATTTTTTTTTAACTATATGGGGACAATATAATATTTTAACAACATTTAGAAATCCCTAATAAGGTCTCATAGCCTAATTAAGAATTTGTTAAAAGTGCATACCTGAATTTAAATAGGATTTTCCCTTTTTCTTTTCTCCTTTTATTTGTCTATGTTCTCCTTCCTTCTTGTTATTCTCCCTCCCTTTTCTCTCTCCCCCTTTCACGTCCTTGCCCTACATAATATATATAGGAATGAATATTGATTAAATTAATAAATGTTAGGCATATTCTTTTAGATCAAGCTCTGATATGTGTGTGTGTGTATATATTAGTTCATATTTTTTAAAATTAAAATAATAATTTGATATCTTTGAACTGATTTATACATAATTTTAATTTTTTTGCACAAATATAAATCATTTTAATTTGGCAAAAAAAAAAAAGGAACTGCTACATCTTTATATTAATTAAAAGCTGTTTTATTTTTAAGAACCCCATCGAGGTGACTGTATATTATAGAGACAATGATATATATTATCATAGACTCTACACTACGCAATAAGAGTTGACATTATTTAAGAGACATCATGGGCTAGGGTAAAACAAAGTGGCACTAGCTATAATTTAGTTAATCATAGGTTCATGGTCCATTTATATATATATAGGACTACTTTTTTGGATGGTATTTGGTATCATATGATATGTTAGACGCAGCCAAATTGATGTGGCTTTCCACTCCACTGAGACACATTGAAAGTGATGTGAGTACAAGAAGACAATACTTACTAAATAAAAGTATGAGATACAAGAATATGGATGTGTGCAAATAAAGATACACATTTTGCTATTCCTTTTCGTGTATTTAGTATTATTTTATCTTAGACATGTCAATTTTGTAATCTTCACAACACTTGACATCTCACTTGCTTTGAGAAATATATAGTTAATTCGATTAACAAATATGATTAGTGGTTTATGAGGTGTTAATTAATTAAGAGGTGACAACCAAAGAAAATAAGTGGGCGTGTTTAATGGGAATGTCACTTACAAGCACAATGTGTAATAGTGGAACTAAATAGCAAGAAATTAATAAAGTTTAATTAGGTCTATTAAGTGGGAATTAATTAAGTTTTTTTTATTTCCCGGAAAGGCCTGCGTCTTCATAAGTCACAACTCACAACATGATCATGTGATTATTTATTCATTATTGCAAGAGTCGATTGGTCAATATTCGCTGCTTCCAATCAATAAGAGAGTTTGCATGACTCAATAGATAGTAACACCTCCTTAGATTTTGAATTAAGAGATTACAAGTTCAACCCGCCGTATGATATTGCATGCGTGCGTGGCTTCTTTTCATGGATGAACCACGACAAAAATAAAACAAAAATCATAATGTTTTATTACATTTTTTGAGGTATATATTAATAACCATATAACATATATGAAATACATCTTACATTTAGAATTCAAATTAAGTCTTATATACATTATATTAAGGACCGGAGGAGCAGTTTTAAGTTCTAACAAATTACATTTCATTAACAAAGTGTAAAATGTCAATATATAACTTTAAGTTTTGATCGAGATTATTTACATATAATTGAATGCTTAAAAAAACAGTTTGTGTATCATACTCAATTAGCTTAGTAGATATTACAAAAAGTTATTTCCTTCTATTGTAGTTATTTTTGTTTAATTATTGATATTTGTTCAACTCTCAAACATTCCAGAAGAAATCATCACAAACAATTTTCGTGTGATATAGACCTAAAAAGTTTGTGTAATTATAATTTGAATTCATTATCACTACTACAAAAAATTGTTTTTACTTCCCTAAAGGACGTTTTATTTTGAAAAAGGGAAGTAAGAAATAAAGGCGGCGGCATTTTTATAATTATGTGGCAGATTTTGTCGTCCTAAGTTTCAAAAGGACGTCAAAAATTACTTTTGGCTTCCTAATTCAAATTTAGGACGCCAAAAGTCAACCTGGCGCCATCTTTGGCACCAAAGCCAATATTTTTTGCATCCTAATTCAAATTTAGGATGCCAGCAAAAGTGAACCCTGGCGCCAAAACCAATATTCTGGCATCCTAAATTAATTTTAAGACGCCTAAACACTTTCAAAATCTCACAACTCTCGCTTCTCTCAACACACGCACTTCATAGCTCTCGCTCATCTTTCACTTTCACACCTAGACATCGAAGGCTTCCAAGTTGTCCCTCTCCGAACTTCCAACTCTGTTTCACCTATTGTTCGTGTTCCTTATTTCGATTACCTCACCTGTTTGCTTTGTCACGGCGACGGCAAACATCGAAGGCGACGGTTGTAATACCCGGATTTTATTATCTGAAATATTATGAATAAATTGGATATTTCTGATAAGTGAAATTAAAGTCTCCAGACTTGTGTAATTATAGTCTACTATTCTAGGTTAAATTCTGTAGGAAATCAGGGAAATTAAGGGCCAAAGTGCCAAAATGACTAAAATACCCCTGGAAAGGGTAAATAACTTAGAAAAAATTATGAAAAATCCTAAAAGGCAGTAAAATGACCAACTGAATTAAGAGAGTATGCTATCTCTAATTATTGTAATTTGATAAATTATGAACTTGGAGAAATTGTTGGAAAATACTCAAAAAGAAGTAAAATGACCATAATACCCTTGTAATTTCTAAAATTTCAAGAGGCATGAAAATACTAATGTTAATACAAGAGTATGAAGGTAATGAGGTATTATAAATAAGAAAATTATCAACAAGTGATAAAAGAGTAATTAAGTAATATTGGGCTAATTACTTAAGCATATGCAAAGGAAATTCAAGGAAAATTATGTAGAACCCTAAAATTAGTGGTTTTTGGCCTAAAATTAGTAAAGATATATTTGTTAATTAATTGGAAATTTTGGATAAAAATAGTTGATTTTAGGTATTTTTAGGCCTAAATACAAGAATGGACCAATTAGAGAATTTTGTGAAATTTTTGGAAAAAGTAAATAATTAAATAATTAATTAAATAAAAAATAAAATATTTATTAATTAAAATATAGGGCCAGCCGAATTGGGCCAAAGGAAAAAGAGGAAAAAATGTATATATATATATATATATGTATAAAGGTTTTTGCAACTTGATATTATAATTAATTAAAGTTAAAAAGGATGAATAGTAAATTAAAAATTAGGAAATGGATCCTATATAGAGATCTAGGAATAGGAATTCCAAAATCAAGGTAGAATATTGATTAGTGGGATTTTATCTTCCGTTAGACTCTTCAGGAAGTTAATTCTGAGTCCGATTGTGCATTTTCCTAATAAAACAAAATGGGGTAAAATGCATATAGGCACATTTTTGGATCTGAAGAAAATAAATTCTAACTCAATATCTAGGAATGAGTTTGAGTTTATTTGGACATATTTGGAATCAGTGAATTTTTCTGAAGAGATTGATGTTTTCGAAAACGAGTTTCGTAACTTGACCCGTACGGACACGTTTTCGAGGAACTTGACGACGATTGGAGGCCTATATGGAATCAAAATTTAGGTTAACTTGGACATTTCTAATAAGTGAGAATATGTCTTCAAAGTTGTAAATCCAGAATTTTGGGATTTTTCCGAAATTACGCAAATCGGGTACCGATCGGGGAAATTGGACTGAATGAGGACACTTGTCATCATTCAATTGGACCACCCTTGGCTTGTGGAGCAAGTGGCCGAATTGTGTGAGGTGTGTGGCCAAGAATCATCCTTCTAAATATTAAAGGGAAAATTACAACTTTGGACCCAAAATTTGAGAAGGGAAAATTACACTTTAGAACCCAAAATTTGCCTATATAAAGGCAAGAGTTCTCTTCATATTTCACACCACTTTCTCTTGCTTTGGCCGAAAGTAGAGAGAGGATTCTAGAGAGAGAAGCTCGGAAAAATTTCGCGAAGTCTTCAACGGGTAAGTCCTTCGGTCTTTAGTCTTTAGTTCGGTAGTTAGTAGAATTGTTAGATGGTTTTAGCAAGTAGGGAGTGAGATTCCTACTATTGATTTTAGGCCTCATTGCATTGAAAAATATGCCTGACGAGGTAAAAACATAGTAGGGATTGAGTCCCCGAAAGTTGAAATCTTCGTAGTTCTTTCAATAGTTAGAGTAGTAATGCTAGAATAGCCTTTAAATTTTCAAGTATGATTGGGTATCATATGGGAGGGCTATTTTAGTCTTTATTTTCGAAAATTGAAATGGCGTCGAAGTTCTGGCAAAATTTCGGGAAGAAAATTTATCAGAGTAACGAAGTGCTGGCGAAATTCCGCCAATTAGGGGTAGAAGGGCAAAATGGTAATTTTTACCTAAAATGCCAGTTATAGTGTCAAATCACTAATGGAAGTGATATTATTCTTATAGGACGTCGAAATCCTAGTTTGCTGCCGTTACGTTGTCCAACGTGCATTGTCGACAAAAGCCGCTGTTTTCCGTCGAGAAATACGATTTCGCGAAACATCTACGTACATCAACGAAGGTACGGACGCGTACTGTAACACTAATCCTATAGTTCTCATATACATATATGTCATAGATACGTTCATATACCGGGGCTCTGCTTAGGGTCGTCGTTATACATACAGCCTTGTACGGGTTATAGACATGATAATACCGCTTTGAGTTTTCCTAGCGGCGAGGACACGTGATCGTGGCACGGGGTAATGTGCGAGCTATATTTGTGTAGGACTTTACATACCGCTTTATGCTTATGTACCGTCGTGTCACAATGTTGTTGTGTAGGACCTTACATATTGCTCCATGCTTATGTTACATGCATGTCACACTTATCGATGAGATGTTCTTTGTTATGTCATGAATATCATTTGTCTATATCTTGTTTTATTTGAGCATAATGTTAACCGTTACACGAGATTCAATGCGGTGAATTGAATCTCGGCTATAGCTTCGGGATCCAGGAGGACCACGGATCGGTGATAGGGAAAGCGGCGGGAGTAGGCTTCCTAGGATTTATCTTATCGCTTTACGTACTTATCTTTTGAACAGTAGGATCACTGTAATTTCATTACTCTATTACACTATGGTTCATATTTTGTTATGATCAGTTACTCTTTCGCTCCCATGCTCTACTCTGATTGAAAAAAAAAATTCCGCTTTAAAAATTGGGATGTTACATTTTTGGTATCAGAGCAAAACTTTCTGGCAAGTATTTAACTATGTTACCACGAACGGTTTGGTGCCGAAGGCAAGGCTAGTCTACGTGGGTGTGCCAATCAGTCGCCGTATAAGTCGGTGAGGCCCCCATGGTAGACACTTACCTGGTCATTCTGTTCGGATAACGGAGTTAGGTTCTTAAGCCTTTTAACTTTGAGCACATTTTGAAAATGAGTACTGATATGACCCTGGTGTAATATGTAGTGATGTACAGAAACGAAAATTCGTATACCTTCTATCCCGTAAGAATGAGGCGTTACGCTCGTAAATCCGTAGCTCCAGAGACGGCGGGACGAAGACGAAACCCTGATATTTCTGATGACCCCAAACCGAAATATTATTTTGACCCAGTGTGCTACCCTGAGTCAATGGCTATTATGCCTTTAGAGCCAAAGAAACCTGTTGGCTCAGATCATTCATCTGATGACGACAACGTGGGATAAACGTTATAACCACTGGTCATAAACCAGTTGGATGATGTAGTATACGTTAACATGTACATTACATCTAAGATGAAAATATATATGATGCCACGTATTGTGTTATTTCTCTAACACATATATCCGTTATTAGATAAAGGAAAAGCTAGAACATGGCAATACTAAGAGGTGCTGGAGCACCAAGAGGAAGGGGCCGAGGCCGAGGTCGAGGCAGAGGCAGGCAGCCTCAAATGGACGCAATACCCGAACCAGGGAGCCCTGCTGGGTCAACCCATTCCTCGGTAGGAGACAACTTCGACTACCCCGAAATCCAATATATTGATAATGAGATAGCCGGTCACGATGACTATCACTATGTCTGAATGATAATAGGGAGCGACACGATTGTTAGAGTCCTATTACATGCAAGCCGAGGACTACACCGGAACTGTTGAGGAAAAGTACCTAATGTTCTTAAGCCTAGTTAAAAAATTTCCAAGCCGTTTATGGCCGTTATATAGCTGAGGATTGGATCAGATCCATCCTGCACTATTTTCCCCAAACCCGTTTATGGGCAAGATTAATAAATGAGCTGTTAGATGAAGGACCCATCCGGGGTGTCCGTATCTATCTTCGTTATCTGAAGTGTATGGTTCGCCAACACATGTAGGGGGATCAGCAGTTGAAGAGAGCTGTGGAAGGACTAGTAAAAGCTAGTATAGTATAGGGTGTATCTAGAAAACCCGAGGGGTTGTAAAGTACGTTGGAATAAAACCTTGTAACATATTTTGGCTTGTACTAGGATATGACCGACGGTTAGGTCAATACGTTTGTACAAATATCATAATAAGAATATATATATTTTAACTTGGTACCAATCCTTGTGCAAATCGTTTAGGATTGCATGCCTATAGATTACGCTTTGACCTTGTAGTATCTACACCATTGGGTGTAAAATCTTTAGCTTCTGACGCGTGTATGAACTGTACCGCTAACGTGGATGGACGAGTTTCTAAAGTGGACCTTATCCGTCTACCTCTTCACGGCATCGACGTCATACTCGGTCTAAATTGGCTGACGGCCAACGGTGCGATGATCGACTGTGGCAAGAAGAAGATATCATTTCCGGGAGAAAAAGTTGAAGTGAGCTGAACTTTCTCTCCGCTACGTGGCGATCGATATGTGAAGCAAGGATGTCATGCCTACATGGTATTCTTTACAGATAAAGCAGAAGCTGACCTTTCACTCCAGGATATCCCTGTGGTGAATGAATTTTCTTATGTATTTCCGGAGGATCTCACCGAGTTACCTCCTATCCAAGAAGTGGAGTTCAACATTGATTTGATGCCTGGTACAGGGTCAATATCAAAGGCGTCGTATCGTATGGCTCCTAACGAGATGCAGGAGTTGAAGAAGCGGTGGAAGAGCTTTTGAAGAAGGGGTTCATTCGACCCAGGTGTATCACCGTGGGGAGCCCCAGTTCTTTTGTAAAGAAGAAAGATGGAAGCTTCCGACTCTGCATTGACTACCGTGAATTGAACAAAGTAACGGTCAAAAACAAGTACCCACTTCCACGGATTGATGATCTTTTAGATCAGTTATCTGGTTCCACTGTCTTCTCAAAAATTGATCTGCGTTCGGGATATCATCAGTTGCGAGTTAAAGATGGTGATATTTCCAAGACAGCTTTCAGGACCGGTACGGGCATTATGAATTTCTTGTGATGCCCTTCGGATTAACAAATGCACTGCGGTATTCATGGATTACATGAACCGTATCTTCCGACAACACCTAGACCAATTTGTGGTGGTGTTCATTGATGACATTCTCATCTATTCCAAGAGCAAAGAAGAGCACGAAGAACATCTGCGAAAGGTGTTGAGCATACTCAGGGAGAAGCAACTCTATGCTAAACCGAGCAAATGCGAATTTTGGCTGTAGGAAGTGAAATTTCGGGCCATGTTATATCTAGCGACGGAGTTGCGGTTGATCCAAGCAAGGTAGATGCGGTTACGGGTGGAAACGGCCAGAGGCGCGACGGAGATCCGTAGTTTTCTTGGTCGGCGGGATACTACCGCAGATTCATACGGGATTTCTCGCGTCTAGCCCTTCCATTGACAAAGCTTACGAGGAAGAATCAACCCTTTGTATGGGGAGACGAGCGTGAGGAGAGCTTTCGAAACGAGAGAGAGATTGACTACGGCACCGGTGTTAATCATCCCGCATCCGGATGAGAAGTATGTTGTTTACGGTGATGCCGGTGGGCAAGGGTTGGGATGTGTCTGATGCAACGGGCGAGTGGTGGCTTATGCCTCTCGTCGGTGAAGCCTCACGAGTTAAACTATCCTACACACGATCTAGAGCTGGCGGCTATCGTGTTCGCTTTGAAGATATGGAGGCATTACTTGTACGGTGTAACCGTAGAAGTGTATTGTGATCACAAAAGTTTGAAATACTTGTTCGATCAACGAGAACTCAACATGAGACAACGTCGTTGGATGGAGCTGATTAAAGACTACACCCTGGAGATCAAGTATCATCCGGGTAAAGCAAACGTCGTTGTTGATGCCCTTAGTCAGAAGACGGTACAGGTGGCATATATGATGATACAAGAACAGAAATTGCTGGAAGATTTCGAGAGATCTGAATCTATCCAATCAAGTCTACATGGGTCTTCATGCACCGGTGATGCCTATCTTGCAACTCTTATTGTTAGTCAAGGGAGTATGATCGAGAGATGAAGTTGAGAAAGCTCGGCAGCAAGATGATTGGGCAAAAGAGATACGTGAGAAAATCTCTCGAGGTGAGACCCAAGACCATGACCTATCACTTAGTGGTTTGGTCAGGTACAAGAAGCGAATCTATGTACCGCCGGTTGATGAATTAAGGCGGAAGATAATGGATGAGGCTCACAAGAGTAAATATACTCTACATCCAGGCATGGTCAAGATGTACAGTATGAAATCCAAACTTTGGTGGCCGGAATGAAGAAAGACGTTGCAGTACGTGGCCAAGTGCTTGACTGTCGAGAAAGTGAAGATTGAACACCGTCGACCCCCGGTCTTTTGCAAGGACTAGAGCTTAGGAATGGAAATGGGAGAACATAACCATGGATTTTGTGGTAGGTCTGCCCAAAATCGAAATCATGATACTATTTGGGTAGTTGTTGTGAGATTAACCAAGTCGGCACACTTTATTCCCATCGGTATCCACTACTCTCGAACGATTGGCGGAGATTTATATCAAAGAGATAGTGAGATTACATGGTGTCCCTAAGAGCATTGTCTCGATCGTGATACACGATTCAAATCCCGTTCGGCAAGCGTTACATGAAGGTATGGGGACCAAGTTGAAGTTTAGTTCGGCTTATCACCCACAAACCGACGGTCAATCGAGAGAACCATACGACGCTAGAGGATATCTTTGCGAGCATGTGCCACGGATTTCAAAGGAAGTTGGGATCGACATCTTTCGCTAGGCGAGTTTGCATATAACAACAGTTATCATGCTAGTATACAAATGGCCCCGTTCGAGGCATTGTATGGGCGGAAGTGTCAATCACCGTTATCTTTGGACAGATTCGTCGAAAAGCAATTACTTGGGCGGATATGCTTGAACAAACCTCCGAGCGGATCGCGTTAATCAAGAAGAGACTCCTAGCCGCACATAGTAGACGGAAGAGTTATGCGGACAAAGGAGGAGACCCTTGACGTTCTATGTCGGCGACCATGTATTCCTAAAGTTATCTCCGATGGCGGTGTCGGCAGAACGCTTAAGAGGAAGAAACTGAGTCCACGATACGTAGGACCCTTTGAGATTTTGGCAAAGCGCGGAGAAGTAGCTTATCAGATAGCTTCACCCTCGAACCTGAGTAATCTCCACGACATTTTCCACGTGTCGCAATTGAAGAAATATCAACTAGACCGTGATCATGTCATCGAGTACGAGGACGTTGAAGTACGACATGATAATACCTTCATAGACGGCGGAGCGGATCATCGATCACAAAGAGAAGCGGCTCGAAACAAGACTATTTTGATTGTGAAGGTGGTGCGGAAGGGTTTGTCACTCGAAGAAGCGACTTGGGAAACTGAGAAGGACATGAAAGAGAAGTACCCAGAGTTCATGGCCCGAAGTTTAGTTAGGATAGATTAAATTTCGAGGGCGAAATTTTGTGTAAGGGGGGGAGAAATGTAATACCCGGATTTTATTATCTCGAATATTATGAATAAATTGGATATTTCTGATAAGTGAAATTAAAGTCTCCAGACTTGTGTAATTATAGTCTACTATTCTAGGTTAAATTCTGTAGGAAATCAGGGAAATTAAGGGCCAAAGTGCCAAGATGACTAAAATACCCCTAGAAAGGGTAAATAACTTAGAAAAAATTATGAAAAATCCTTATAGGCAGTAAAATGACCAACTGAATTAAGAGAGTATGCTATCTCTAATTATTGTAATTTGATAAATTATGAACTTGGAGAAATTGTTGGAAAATACTCAAAAAGAAGTAAAATGACCATAATACCCTTGTAATTTCTAAAATTTCAAGAGGCATGAAAATACTAATGTTAATACAAGAGTATGAAGTTAATGAGGTATTATAAATAAGAAAATTATCAACAAGTGATAAAAGAGTAATTAAGTAATATTGGGCTAATTACTTAAGCATATGCAAAGGAAATTCAAGGAAAATTATGTAGAACCCTAAAATTAGTGGTTTTTGGCCTAAAATTAGTAAAGATATATTTGTTAATTAATTGGAAATTTTGGAGAAAAATAGTTGAGTTTAGGTATTTTTAGGCCTAAATACAAGAATGGACCAATTAGAGAATTTTGTGAAATTTTTGGAAAAAGTAAATAATTAAATAATTAAATAATTAATTAAATAAAAAATAAAATATTTATTAATTAAAATATAGGGCCAGCCGAATTGGGCCAAAGGAAAAAGAGGAAAAAATGTATATATATATATATATATATGTATAAATATATATATATATATATATATATATATATATATATATATATATATATATATATATATATATATATGTATAAAGGTTTTGCAACTTGATATTATAATTAATTAAAGTTAAAAAGGATGAATAGTAAATTAAAAATTAGGAAATGGATCCTATCTAGAGATCTAGGAATAGGAATTCCAAAATCAAGGTAGAATATTGATTAGTGGGATTTTATCTTCCGTTAGACTCTTCAGGAAGTTAATTCTGAGTCCGATTGTGCATTTTCCTAATAAAACAAAATGGGGAAAAATGCATATAGGCACATTTTTGGATCTGAAGAAAATAAATTCTAACTCAATATCTAGGAATGAGTTTGAGTTTATTTGGACATATTTGGAATCAGTGAATTTTTCTGAAGAGATTGATGTTTTCGAAAACGAGTTTCGTAACCGGACCCGTACGGACACGTTTTTCGAGGAACTTCAGACTGACAGTTGGAGGCCTATATGGAATCAAAATTTAGGTTAACTTGGACATTTCTAATAAGTGAGAATATGTCTTCAAAGTTGTAAATCCAGAATTTTGGGATTTTTCCGAAATACGCAAATCGGGTGCCGATCGGAAATTGACCGAATGAGGACACTTGTCATCATTCAATTGGACCACCCTTGGCTTGTGGAGCAAGTGGCCGAATTGTGTGAGGTGTGTGGCCAAGAATCATCCTTCTAAATATTAAAGGGAAAATTACAACTTTGGACCCAAAATTTGAGAGGGAAAATTACACTTTAGAACCCAAAATTTGCCTATATAAAGGCAAGAGTTCTCTTCATATTTCACACCACTTTCTCTTTCTTTGGCCGAAAGTAGAGAGGATTCTAGAGAGAGAAGCTCTGGAAAAATTTCTGCAGAAGTCTTCAACGGGTAAGTCCTTCGGTCTTTAGTCTTTAGTTCGGTAGTTAGTAGAATTGTTAGATGGTTTTAGCAAGTAGGGAGTGAGATTCCTACTATTGATTTTAGGCCTCATTGCATTGAAAAATATGCCTGACGAGGTAAAAACATAGTAGGGATTGAGTCCCGAAAGTTGAAATCTTCGTAGTTCTTTCAATAGTTAGAGTTGTAATGCTAGAATAGCCTTTAAATTTTCAAGTATGATTGGGTATCATATGGGAGGGCTATTTTAGTCTTTATTTTCGAAAATTGAAATGGCGTCGAAGTTACGGCAAAATTTCGGGAAGAAAATTTGTCGAGTAACGAAATCTTTGCGAAATTCCGCCAATTAGGGGTAGAAGGGCAAAATGGTAATTTTTACCTAAAATGCCGATTATAGTGTCAAATCACTAATGGAAGTGATATTATTCTTATAGGACGTCGAAATCCTAGTTTCTGCCGTTTCTGCTGTCCAACGTGCATTGTCGGACAAGCCGTTTTTTCCGTCGAAAGTACGATTTCGCCGAAACATCTACGTACATCAACGAAGGTACGGACGCGTCTTGTAACACTAATCCTATAGTTCTCATATACATATATGTCATAGATACGTTCATATACAGGGGCTCGCTTAGGGTCGTCGTTATACATACTGACCTTGTACGGGTTATAGACATGATAATACCGCTTTGAGTTTTCCTAGCGGCGAGGACACGTGATCGTGGCACAGGGTAATGTGCAGGCTATATTTGTGTAGGACTTTACATACTGCTTTATGCTTATGTACTGTCTGTGTCACAATGTTGTTGTGTAGGACCTTACATATTGCTCCATGCTTATGTGTAATACCCCGAAATTTGAATTAGGGAATTTAAGGGCCAAAGTGCCAAAATGACGAAAATGCCCCTAAGGGACATAAATGACTTAGAAAAATTATGAAATAATTATGTAAAGCTCAAAAATTAGTGGAAAATAGTTGAAAATTAGTAAGAATATATTTACTAATTGATTGGAGATTTTGAGAAAAATAAGTGAGTTTAGGTATTTTTAAGCCTAAATGCAAGAATGGACCAATAGGAAAATCTTGTAAAAAAGTTATGTAAAAATAATTATTTAATTAATTAATTAATTAAATAATTAATTAATTAAAAAAAAACGAAATAAAAAAAAAGGGCAGAAAAAAAAAGAGAAAATAAAAGAAAATAAAAGAAAAAATAAAAGGAAACTTAATAAATAAGTTTTATTATAATAATAATATAATTAATTAAAGTGAAAAAGGGTGAATAGTAAAATGGGAATTAGGAAACGGATCCTATCTAGAGATCTAGAAATGGGATTCCCAAAGTCAAGGTAAAATATTAATCAGTGGGATTTTATCTTAGTTAAACTCTTGCGGAAGTTAATTCTGAAGCCGTTTGTGTTTTTTCCTAATAAGACGAAATAGGGAAATTCTGATAAAAGGCCAGATAGCCAAGAGGACAAAAAGGTTATGTTGTGACATTTGGAAAAGAATTGGGAATTTTAATGAACATATTTGGATTCGGTGAATTTTTCGAAGAGATGGGTGTTTCGAAAACAAGTTTCGACACTTGGACGCGTTTGGACACGTTTTCGAGAAAGACTCAACTGGACTGTTGGAGCCCTATATGAAATCAAAATATAGGTTAACTTGGACATTTCTACTAAGTGAGAATATGTTTTCAAAGTTGTAAATCCAGAATTTTGAGATTTCTCCAAAATTACGCGAATCGGGTGCCGATCGGAAATTCATCCGGGTAGCTTCTGGAAGGTGACACTTGGCCACCTCCCATTGGCCAAACCCTTGACTTTTGGGGCATGTTGAAGTCGGCCAAGGTGAGAAGAAAGAGTGAAAAACTTGTTGAAAAAGTTGTCTTGGACGGTCGGATCGATTCTCACAAAGTTGATCCAACTAGAAATCCTACCTCCTTTTCTATAAATACCCCTCCCCTCCTCTTCATTTTTCACACCATTTCCTTTGTGGAATCCGAAATCTAGAGAGAGGATTAGAGAGAGAAGCTACGGGGAAAAAGCGTGAAAGCTCTGGGTAAGTTTTCGGTACTTAAGCTTTCGTAGTTCTTTCAATAGTTAGAATAGTAATGCTAGAGTAGCCTTTAATTTTTCAAGTATGATTAGATATCATATGATAGGGCTATTTTAGTCATTATTTCGAAAATCATGATTGGGTCGAAGTTCTGGCAAAATTTTGGAAAAATCGGAGCCAAAGTAACGAAGTGCTGGCGAAATTCCGCCGATTAGGGGTATAGGGGCAAAATGGTAATTTTTACCTAAAATGCCGTCGTAATGCCAAATCACTAATGAATTGCCGACGTTCGTCAACGAAGGTACGTCCGCGTACTGTAACATTAACTCTTATGTTTATGGTATGCATATATGTGCTATGTGTATTGTTATGGTATGTTTATTGAATACAAATATGTTAGAACAGATTTGGTGCGAAGGCAAGGCTAGTCTATGTGGGTAAGCCATTAAGTCGCCGTGAACTCGGTGAGGCCCCCATGATAGACTCTTACCAGCCATTCTGTTCGGTTTACGGAAGTATGTACGTTCGCGTCGTAACACTAATCGATGATTATTGAATGATTATATGTGATAATATGTTATGTGAATAGTTTGGTGCCGAAGGCAAGGCTAGTCTATGTGGGTGTGCCATTTAGTCGCCGTAAAGTCGGTGAGGCCCCCATGATAGACACTTACCTGGCCATTCTGTTCGGTGCTAGATGCACCGTGTCTAAGGAACCGTACTTAGATACCCCGTGTCTATGGAACCGTACTTAGATACCCCGTGTCTAAGGAATCGTACTTAGATACCCCGTGTCTATGGAACCGTACTTAGATACCCGTGTCTATGGAACCGTACTTAGATACTCCGTGCCTATGGAACCGTACTTAGACACACTTTGTGATTAAGGAATCGTACTTAGATCACTATTACGTTTTATGTTGTTGTCTTGGCTTGATCAATCTTTGTGAAATTAGAAATACATTGTACATATACTTGTTGGCCACGTAGAAGATCCAGTTGAAGATTTCTTTCTGTTGTATTATACCTTTGAACCACACGGTTTTTGTACCGCTGTTGTATCCAGCCAGACTTACGGCATTTTATATGTACATATCAGTTACTCAATCGCTCCGATGCTCTACCCTGATGATTTTGAAATGATGTTTTTGAAAAAAAAAAATTTATACTGCTTTTGAAATGTCGGGTTGTTACATTCTGTCTGTGTCACACTTATCTGATGAGATGTTGCTGTTATGTCATGAATATCTGTTGTCTATATACTGTTTTATTTGAGCATAAGGTTAACCGTTACCTGAGATTCAATGCGGTGAATTGAATCTCAGCTATAGCTTCGGATCCTGGAGGACCACGGATCGGTGATAGGGAAAGCGGCGGGAGTAGGCTTCCCAGGACTTATCTTATCGCTTTCTGTACTTATCTTTTGAACAGTAGGATCACTGTAATGTCATTACTCTATTACACTATGGTTCATATTTTGTTATGATCAGTTACTCTTTCGCTCCCATGCTCTACTCTGATTGAAAAAAAAAAAAAATTCCGCTTTAAAAATTGGGATGTTACAACGGTGAAGGCGGACATCGAAGGCGATCTGCGAACGATGAACGCGAAGGCCATGGCAGAAGGTGAACATTAAGATCGGTTTTCTTGCACTTCGATTTTGGATCTGCGAAGGTGGTTTCTTTAGATCTACGACGACAGTTTCAAATCTGCAGACGATGACTTCGATTTGGTTATTTATTTGCTTGATTTGGTTTTCTTGCACAGTGGTTATTTATTTTCTTGATTTAGATGCCGATTGTGGCTCCTCCTGAGATCTGAACTTCAGTT
Source organism: Acacia pycnantha (assembly GCA_025563575.1). Classification (NCBI taxonomy): domain Eukaryota; kingdom Viridiplantae; phylum Streptophyta; class Magnoliopsida; order Fabales; family Fabaceae; genus Acacia; species Acacia pycnantha. The sequence goes on along the minus strand of JAMWYP010000030.1, from coordinate 5,101,742 downwards.
TTTTTTTTGTTTCTTTGATTTTTTTTTGAATTTGTGATAAGTGCGTGCCGATTGTGGCACTTTGATTTTGGTTTTGGTTTTTTTGCACAATGGTTTTTTGTTTGGTTTCTGGTGATGGATCTCTTCCATGACCAACCCCTCAAAACCTGAGGTTCGAGGGTTTTTTTTTTAAAAAAAAAAAAACGGTATATGGCGTCCTAAATTTGTTTAGAAAGTCATAGCTCCTGACTTATTACGCCTCCTGCATAGGTATCCCTAGCAAAAAGGACATAAAAAGGCTAAAAAATGGGATGTTATAAAGCTTTTTTCTAGTAGTGTATACTCTATATTTTATAGATTTTTTTTTTGATACAGTGAAACGAAAAAACCAAACAAACAAAAAGGAAAATAGAATGCCTAAGTACCCAGATGACGCCTTGTGTGCTCATCTCCTGTCAGATGTGCAAGTGGAAAGGTGTGGAGACCAGTAGGTGGGTCCGAGAAGTGGGTTTCATCAGGTAACTCCACGTGAGCCAATATATGGTTAGTCAACCAGTCCGCACACTGGTTTCCTTCCCGCTGAACATGACAGAACTATATACACCATTGACGTCGAGAAAAAGCTCATATCCGAGACACCAAATGGGACTCACAAGCTGCAATAACTTCTTTAAAAAGTAAAGTAATGACTGTTTAACAGTCACTTTCAACCACTACATGCTTCCAATCTCCCTCCCATACAGGGACGGACAGAGGGGGGGCTAGAGGTGGCCCCCGCCCCCCCTATTTTTTTTTTACAAAAAATATAAAGAATATAACTCACATTGGTTACTAATTTCATCGGAGGTGCAGTGGTTCCTCAAGGTCCTTCGTTTCCTTTCTTATTTATTTGAAAAAAATATATATAATAATAAAGAGATGGGACCCACACCTTTAATATATTCCAACCCTACTTCCACTTTTTTGAAATCCCTTCGTTTTCTTTTGAGCGGCTCGTCCACCACTTTTTTCAACAATTTTTGATAGACTTTAAGGACTAATAAGGTACTCAAAATCACTTCTTTTCATTAAATTTTCTTCATGAAATTTATTATATTTGATTTTATCTTTCTAATGATACTAATTTTATACTGATTAGAGAATATTTTTTAGAGTTAGAAATTTGGACAAGTTTTGAGTTTTGTTAAAAGATTTTTCTCTGCTATGAAGATAATCAAGAATAGGCTTCGAAATAGAATGGAAGATCAATTTCTTAATGATTCTTTGATTACATAAATTGAAAAACAAATTATTTTGAGTTTTAGCACCGATTCAATTATAGATGAGTTTTCCAATATGAAAACACGTAGAGTAAAAATCAAGTGAAGTAATTTTAATTTTTGTAATAGATTTCTTTTAATTTTTGTTGTATATTAGGTTTGTATCATATTTCAAATACTTTTATTTATAATGTTACATTTTTTATTTTCGCCCCCCTAAATAAAATTCCTGGGTCCGTCCCTGCTCTCATACGAATTCCAGACCTGTTAGCATGTTTTACTCTCATGGTTAAATCAACTTTCTGAGTTTTTTTAATCCCTGAACTAATTTGTTTATGTATAATATATGAGGTGACTACTTAATTTAGACTTCGGCCTCCTTGTGAAATTCTTATATTTTTTTCAGTGTTAAAGATTTATTTTATATCCAAAATAGAATGAAATAAAAAAAAATGATTTTATATAGATAGAAAGTAGAAACCGTCTTTCATGTATTTGAATAAAAATAATAAAAAACATAATTACGATTAAATACTAAAAATGTACTTTTTTATTATTATTATACTAAACTGGACCTAAGCCACAATGAATTAGAAAATATAAGTTACTACTACCTCCCGTCTTAATTATAGGAATATTTTTGTAGTGCAATTTGCACTACAAAAATGTTCCTATAATTAGAATCGGAAGGAGTACCAAATAAGCAGTTTACTGCATCATATCGTCATGATATCGTAAGCAGGGGGAGAAACTGTTTATTTCCCCAGAAAATGGTATTTCTGATTTGACACTGACGAGATTAAAGGATGAAATGAAATTATTTAGGTACCTTCTTTTTTAAGTAGGGACAAGGCACATTTTCAAGTTAAATGAACCATTATTTTGTCTAATCAAAGCAGAAAAGTTTATTTTTTTTGGGTCAAAAAGCAGAAAAGTTTTAAACAAACCAAAAATCAATAAAATCAAAAGATGATTCAAAATTTCTAACATCTCTTTTTCTTTTTTTCCTTGTCCCTAGTATATATAGTCAAAATAGATCACACTGAAAAATATTAGAATTTGAATAATTATGTAATGCATGATCTCATGCATCACCATAATTTTAAATAATTAACATTAATATGATGGATAAATCGTATATTCCTACTTTTGATCTAGCCAATGGTGGAGATTAATTAATTAGGTATTAGAAACTTCCATACCTTGAAATTTACATGTGCCTGCAGATAATAGGCTAGACTTCTCTTAGCTGCATACTTCAATTAATACTTGTCACTTAGTGTCCGCTTTGAATTAGTAATAAAAGTTGTTTTTCCAACTTGATTTACAGTTTATAAGGTAAGTATGTCGGAAGAGTTTTGTATCCATTGTTGTCAAACTCGCGAGTTGACTCTCCGAGTTTACCGTTTTTACGTTCCTACCTTACTAAATCGAGTTAAGTCTCTAGTAAAATCATGTCAGTGGTAAACTCAGATAAACTCACGAGTTTACACACCAAATTTACCGTTTTTACGTTTGTAGCTTACAAAATTGTGTTAATTTTTTTCAATTTTGTCATCCTCAACGGCTTTATATATGAATTTTATAGAAATTTCTTTTTTAAATATAACAAATTATGAATATTGATATATTTAATTTCAATTATTTATATTTAAAATATATTTAAATCAAATTATTGTCATTTTTATATTTAATTATTTAATTTTACACTATTAATACATATTTAATGATAAAAGTAAACTCTTACAAGTTTACCGATTCGAGTTTACGATACGAGTTTATATCACTGTCACGAGTTTGCTTAGACTCGTGAGTTTGACACCCTTGTTTGTATCGACTTGCATGAACGTGCTTTCTAAACGTTATAACTCAAATATGTACTTAGATAATAATAGCATAAAATATATGAGACGTAGTTTGATATATTAATAATATTTTTTGTCTTCCTTAAATTCATGTTTTTTCTGATTTTAGCATTTCCTTTCCATGTTGTTTTCATTTTTTTTGTTTTTTATATCAAATTTAAGTTAATACAAATGTAATTTAATTTATTTTTAAATTTTGTATCACACGACAAGTAAAATTTTGCATAAAGTTAAAATATCAAAATGAATTTTTGTCAAAATATAATTAGAAAAAGAGAGGAAAAAAAACGATATCACTCTCTTTTCAATTATATACATGGACCTAAACTAGGCTAGGATATAAATATTACTTCCAATCTTAATATAAAGCTAGTTAACCAATTTAGGAAGATTTAGAAAGAAAAATATAATTACTTAATTATAACATATGTTACATGATCTCTCTAAGATATTATGTGTATCATTAGATTATATATCAGTTTATAAGTCTGGGAGAAAAATGGGGAGAGAAAAACTTATATTTAGGATCAAATTTTGCTTGTAAACTAACTCTTATATTTACATTTTGGTAACCTTATGCGAAATTTTGTTATGATTTTAATATGTTGTTTAAAATATCAATATCAACATTTTTGTTAAAGGGTTAGAATAATAAAAAATATATTTTATAAAATTAAGAGACTTAAAAATGAAACATTGTGTCAAGTCAAATATAAATTAACTTTTGTCTATAATTTTTTATTTCTCTTTAAATGTAATATCTAGGGTACCTCACTTTTATGATGGTAAAAATCAGATTGTTTTTTTTTTTCTTTATCAGGAGCTTGTAAAATGAGTTTTGTTCTTACAAAATACAAAAGAAAAAGAAAAAAGAAAAAACATAGGAATTGAGATGGCCATGAAAACCAAGAAAAAAGAGGCATATTCCTTGGCATCAACAGTTAATCAGAGAAATAATGGAGTTGTTATATAGGAATGGGCTAATTATTCCGATGATGAAACTTCAATTCCACACCTTTCACATAACAATAATGGCATAGAAATTAAATCAAAGTCATGTTTTGATTCATATTTGTCGGGTGATCTCTCAATATCTTTATATATAAAAGTCACTAAATTAATTTGGATAAATTAAAAAATTAAAGTAAATTATCAAAATTAATAAATGTGAACGTTAGATTATATATCATTTTTTAGTTAGTTAAATTAATTTGAAAAAAGTAATAATGAGTATAAGAAATAAAATAGATTGAGATATTATATTTAAGACCAATTTCAACTTCCAACTGACTTTTATATTAATGACTAAATAGAGTTTAAAAAGAGAAGAGGAGGGAAGAAGATGGAAAAAGGAATATGATGGGTTCTAAACCGACCAATCTGGTAGTGATATTATAATGTTCCAAGTAAAATTTGAAGTATAAAGAACTTCAATCTTAACTTAATACCAAGGTTTTGAAACTCGGACCGATTACCAGAGCGGTCCAGGTATTGGGTCAAGGGTCAGACCGGAGTCAAACCAAAGCTACACCGGGGTCAAACCGATGAAAAAAGAAGATTTTAGAGTTATTAGTATGAAATTCTAAAGAATTTTTTTTTAAAAAAAAACATTTTTTTATTTAAAAAATCAGACTGGTTTGACCCCCGGACCGGACCGGTTTACCCACCAGTTCGCCGGTTCCCGGTCCGGTCCGAGTCTGAGAACTATGCTTAATACTAGTACTAATGTATTTTTAAAAAAAAAAAAAAAATTATCTGATCAGATCATATTCAAGTATTGGTAGATTTAATTGATAGTAAATATATCAAGTTATATTATTTATGAGTTATAAATAATTTGATGACTAGATTTTCAAGCTTGGTATATTTTGCATTAAAAAAATAATTAACTAGTTTTAAAATAGAAAATTTAATTTCCACTAAGATTAGGAAGAGCATAACATTTAAACATGAAACTTTTTACCCACAACATTTAGAACTTTTCGTGCACTAAAATGAAGACAAGTAAGTATGGTGATGAGTGAGCATGAAGAGAGAATTAAAGATAGAAGACAAAATAGTACTTGAACATATCTCACTTTGATTTTGTGCCTTTTAATATTTCAATGAAACATGGCTTTCCTTAATCCATTTTTGCACATACATTAACTTTTTTGACCCTTCGTTTTGGTGGTCCTGCTTTCTCCAACCAAATCCATATCTTCCCTATTATTCGTATTTATTCCAAAACAAACACAAAAGATTATCTTTTTCTGATTTTGATATCCCACTTGCTCCATGCTTCTTCACTTTTTCCCATTTCAATAATTGATCAAAATTAACAATTTTCATATTTAAATTAAAGTTCCTATCTCTATGGTGTGATTGTTTTGTACTGCTTCTGCCTTGTGTTGATTATATTTTTGGGAAAATTCTAAATAAATATCGTTTGAAATTGTAAAACCCCCAGAAGTCTTTTGAATTTGTAAAAAGACTGAGATGTACAAAAGACCTATGAGGGATATGCAAATTCGGGTGAAATTACCCTTTTGCCCTTAGTTTTAAATAAATAAATAAATAATACCCTCCGCCCTCCGCCGCCAGCCGGCTGGCGACCACCACCACCGGCCGGCCGGCGACCACCACGGTCGGCCCTCGATGGTGGCCTCCGGCTGTGGTGGCCGGTGGTGGGGGTGGAGGGTTTTTTTATTTATTTATTTATTTAAAACTAAGGGCAAAAGGGTAATTTCACCCGAATTTGCATATCCCTCATAGGTCCTTTGTACCTCTCAGTCTTTTTACAAATTCAGAAGACTTCTGGGGGTTTTACAATTTCAAACGGTATTTATTTAGAATTTTCCCTATATTTTATTTTCTTTTTTACCTGAGTTGATTATATTTTATTAACAATCAATTTCTTATATTACCTCTAATATTATATATTATATTTTTCTAATAGCACTCAATATCCTAAACTAATTTATGGTTGATTTCGCATCTTAAAATACTTTTCTAGTAACACTCAGTATACTAAAGTATTTTTTCATGTATTCAACACTCTGAAGTATTTTTCTAGTAACATTTATTGCACGTTTAAGGTACTCATTGTTGCTGAGAAAAATACTTTAAAGGTAAAATTGCATAAAAAATGTACTTTAGGATAATGGATACCGCCTAAAAAATACTTTAAGATGTTCGATAAACTCACAAATTATTTTAGAATATTAAGTATTACTTGAGAAATACTTTAGGATGCTAGATATGTTTTAACTCTTCTTTTTATTGATAAAATATAATATTAAAAAAAAAAGCTGAATCATAATCACTAGTAACATTTTACTTTATGGAATTATCATGTGGGATGATATCACTGTAAGTCAGCAACACTTATATTTGTTTTTATATTTAGAAAGAGGAGTACAAAATAAATATGACTCTATATGAAGTTCATGTCTCGTTACACTTATTTTTTTACTTTTGGCGTCTCATCTTTCTCCAAATACATATGTTTTTCACAAAAAAACATGTTATATTAGCTAATTTTCTTAATATAATCAAATCAGGAAAGTAGGTCTTACATTAAAGACCAAAAAGAATACTACTTATATCGATTATGCTTTGATGAATCGGTTTCTTGATTGTCAACTAGAGCAATATTGCTCGTGGGAACTGGGAAGAAAAATAATAGTAAAGGCTATGAAGAAAGGAGTGCTATTTTTTTTTTGAGCATAGGTATCCTTCTATATGAGGCAATCATATCCGAGATACTGTCAAACACTAAATGTGGGCACATTTCCTACTTATTTTATGTAAAATGAAAATCAAAAGCAAACCCCTAATAAAAAAGAAAAAAGAAAAGGCAGTGGAATTATCGGTCCATTATAGAAATAATCGACTGAATACTCTTAGGCCCAATACACTACAATGGGCTCAGTCTAGTTGTCCATTATTTTTCAACATTAGGCCATTTGGGTCCTTAATATTGGAAAAGTCCTCTCATCCTTCATCCATATATATATATATGTGTGTGTGTGTGTGTGTCTGTGTGTGTGTGTGTGTGTGAATTTTTTTTGTACAAAACAGAAATTATTTACCAACAGGTGGTTAGTGGAATGTAGCGCTGGATTCCTTTAAGAGGTTTAGGGTTTGAGCTGCGGTAACACACTTATAATCCACCTTGTATAGAGCTATTACTATTGGAAATGTCGTCCTTACCACTGCAAAACCGGAATCTGGATTAGTCATAACCGAAGGTCCTGATAAACCGGGTGGGATACAAAAAAAAAACAGAATTATTTGGAAAAGTTTCGTGCAATCATTTGTGTTGAACATATACTTTTCAAAAAAACAAACAGGTTGGGTCTAGTAGAAAGAGTTAGTCCCTAGCGAACTAATATTTGAATTCCTATAACTCGAACATAATTGTCTTCAATAAAAAGATATTTGGGTCTATCCAAAAAAAAAAAATCTTTAAACAAATGTATATTTTATTTTGGTTCTGTCAACACCTATTATGAAAACACTGGCCAAAAAATACCTTTGTAAAAATATTTTATTTTGCTTTTGCCCATATCAAGAACATATTTTAAAGGGAAAATAACACACACAAAAAATTGAAATTGTAAAATCTTAAATTAGTTTTGTTATAAAAAATTGATAAGGTAAAAACGAGACTCAATAAGCATTTCACAATTCATTTTATGAGAAATATCTTATTTGAGATTTTACAATTTTAAAATTATTTCTCTGTTATTATCCATAGTTTAAATTCTCATTTTCACCTGAGTAAAAAAAATGTCATACTTCAAACAGGCACATTTCATTTTTATTGCACGGAAGGTCAGGATGATGAATATATTAATTTGAAGAGCCAACGTGATTTTAGTTATTTCTGGATGAAACATGATATTTTCATTCGATGTAGTGACATTTTTAATTTAAATTGATTTATTATGTCATGTTATGGCTATTTGGGATGAAATGAAAAAAGAAATAAGACGAAACAATTATTTGTAGATGTGGAACGTTTTTTCGCGCCAATAATAATAAAAATAAGATATTTCAGTTTTTATCATTTATTAATTTAAACACACTTTCTCAAATAATATATAATATCTAAAAAAAACTAAGAATGCTTGCTCTAGTAGTTGATCATTTCTAGGCTATTTACACCGCTATATATATATCTTACAATAGATGTAGGCAGTAGGAAATCATTCCAAATTTTATGTCAATATAATATAAAACGGATATTTTCCATGAAGATTTATTAGGTCCTTCCCATTATAAAGATTTTTAAGCACTTTTTCCAAAAATTTTCCATTTAAAAATATAATTTCAGCCTTATTTTAAATTAATTGTAATAAATTTATCCTAATCATTTTAAGGAAGATAAGCTGTGTTATTGACAGTGTATATTCTTCGTATCTCATCCAAAGAAACCAATTCAAAAGAATTTTTATTATAAAATATTATATCTAAATTAGCACCAGTTAATCTAATCTAATTCGATTACGATAATATATTTAGCTCACATTGTGAGTAAGATTGTTAAACTCGCGAGTTTAAGTAAACTCGTGATAATGATGTAAACTTGAATCGTAAATCCGTGAAAGTTTACTTAACAATGTATAATAAATAATTAAAATATAAAAAAATGACAACAATTTGATTTAAATATATTTTAAATCCAAATAATTGAAATTAAGTCCATCAGTATTCAAAATTTGTCATATTTAATAAATAAATTTCTATAAAACTCACATAAAGCCGCTGAACATGATCAAATAAAAAAAATTAACACGACACGGTTTTGTAAATTTGAAACGTTAAAACGAAAAACTTAGTATATAAATTTGTAAGACTCAACTCGATTTAATAAATTAGAAACATAAAAACGGTAAACTTGAAAGTCAACTCGCGAGTTTGAAAACAATGATTGTGAGAGATAAAACCATGTAAGAAAAATTGTTGGTAAAAAAGAAATCCATGTAAAATTAATAGAATTGATGATAGTACCCTAAAACTACGAGTCGTTTCGAAAACGGCCCTTAAACGAGGAGTCGTTTCAAGAATTTCCCTCGTCATCGGATCAGCGAGGTGGAGTGTAGAGCGAGAGTTCCTTCTGTTCGGTTGTTGCTTAATGCTGGAGTCGTTCAGATCGTTGTCTTTGATTTTTCCTTCCTTTAGCTTCTGACGATTCACTAAGCGCTCATACTGTTCTACCATTAATTTCTCTTCCAACTTTCTATATCTCACTCTAGAGGAGATAGAAGGATACCACAATGGCCGATCTCATAGCCAAAGGACAGGATCTCGAGAAGAAAGCAGAGAAGAAGATCAGTGGCTGGGCCTTATTCGGCACCAAATACGAAGATGCTGCTGAGTTGTTCGAAAAGTCCGCCAATTCATTCAAACTCGGAAAATCTTGTTCGTATTTTCGCTTCTCTTGATTTTCTCGCTGTCTTGGAATTTCTTAGTTACAAGCTTGGAAAATTTGAATTTCTGAGTTTTGGGATATTCGTCGTACTTACTGTTATATAGACTAGCTCAAGATGAATTTACGCGTGTTTAAAACTTTTATTCAGGGGACAGAGCAGGGTCTGTCTTCATCAAGTTGTCCAAGTGTCATCTGAAGGTTTGTCAGCGCAATATGTTCATAAGCCTATCTTGCGCCGTTTTTCTTGGGTTAATTCAGCAGTCCTTTCCACTTTTATATACAGTTAGAAAGCAAACATGAAGCTGCTGGTGCTTATGTGGATGCTGCCCACTGCTACAAGAAAACATCCACAAAAGGTGTGCTCTAAGATTTTGTTACATGCAAGAATGTGAGTATTAAATGCTGAGTAACAAATATACACATGGAGATTCTGCATAAACCTGCAATCTTCACTGCTTGAATCTTTTTTGTATCTATCGTACATGCGCCAGAGGCTGTGGATATATATAATTCAGGAGATCAGCTATAATTTTGGAATTTTGGTTTTTAAATCAAGAAGTGAATAGTTTAATGGCTACAATGCTCACTGTGATTGTTCTGTTTTTAAAAAGTTTAAGCTAACGTTTTACTGTTTTCATGTGTATCTAGGAGCCATATCATGCTTAGATCAAGCAATTAACCTCTATGCTGAGATTGGCAGGCATAATATGGCTGCAAGATACTGCAAGGTAATTTTGTATGAATTGCACCATTCCATGCTTTGCTTCTCCTATTTCTTTGATAATTGTCGTACGTGTGTTTTGCCATTTTGCTGCCTTCATAATGGTCTAGTAATAAAAGTTGTGAGAGCTGACTGTATGGTGGATTTTTTCCTTCCTGCCTTTAGGAAATCGGTGACTTGTACGAACTTGATCAAGACATAGAGAATGCCTCTTTATATTTTGATAGGGCTGCTGAATTTTTTGAACTTGTGGATGCAACAACCTCTGCCAACCAGTGCAAATTGAAAGTTGCACAGTTTTCTGCTCAACTTCAACAGTGAGAACTTTTATGCCTGTTTTTACACTAATATTATGGAAATTCTGCTCATCTAACTTTACCTGTCAATCTAAAGATTTTGCATGTATCTTTGGAATTCCATCTAGTTCTCATCTTTACAATGCTAGAAGTTGTCATCTAATTTCACTGAGGTTAAACGTGCCATCTGATTTTCCTTTAGCACAAGCCTTAGTCAATATAGAAATGTTTTATCGCCATTGAAAATTATGGGTGTAGTGAATAAGAGACGTGATATATATTGAAGTATATTGATCTACTTTATATTCATCAATACCCAGATATCAGAAGGCAATAGATATATTTGAAGATATTGCTCGACAGTCACTGAACAATAATTTACTCAAATATGGTGTTAGAGGACATCTTCTTAATGCCGGCCTTTGCCAGCTTTGTCGAGGGGATATTGTTGCAATTACCAACTGCTTGGAGCGATATCAGGTCTTTTAAAGTGACTTATTTTAAAACGAGATGCTAATATTTTATTGTAACACATGTTATAAGTTATAACACTTATTTAATTGATCATGTAGGACTTGGATCCAACTTTCTCCAGAGTTCGTGAGTACAAATTTTTAGCTGTAAGTGTCAATTTGGCTAGTAATGTTGACTCCAGGAGGGTGAAAACTCCCAAACCTATTTAAATGACCTCATCCTTGCATGGATTGAAGTTAACAATAAAAGTTGCTATGCAGTTACTGATCTGCATGGCCTGTTAACCTTTTGTAGCCATTTGAAGATTCATTGTTCTATATCATTTGAGAAGTGTTGTCACATTTCAGGGTTTGGCATCTGCAATTGATGAGGAAGATGTTGCAAAATTTACTGAAGTGGTCAAGGAATTTGATAGCATAACCCCACTGGTATATTTAATATTTCTGTGTCAATGAACGTAAATTCTTTAAACAACTTTTTCTCTTTCACATACTGAGTGGTGAAAAAATGTCATGAAATGATTATCTCCTCTATGGTATTCCTTTTTTTTTTGGGGGGGAAAGCAATTCTACGAATGATTGTTGATAGAACCCTAAAGCATTATACAATCCGTGTGGTCAACCTCACTTATAGAAATAAGGCTTGTTGCTCTTGTTATTGTAGGATTGTAGTATTTCTTTTTTTCTTCTTCTTTTAAAGTAGTTTTATAATTCCTTTTTCTGCGTTGAATATTAAGTAGACAACTTACATATAGCATTATACAATCCGGTTGGAGGTTTTTTCAGATCGATCTCTGCATTGAATCTTTCTTGAGTTAGATAAAGATGCCACTAGTTCAATCTATCCGTCTCCACCTATTATTGGACCTTTCTGAAGTTATATTATAAACGCTAATACTTTGGTCTGAGGAAAAATGATTAATGGACTTATTCTTGAATCCCAATTCCAAGCTCTTTGACCCAGCAACAAAAATATCAAATGAAATATGTTGATCCAGCGCATGTCTTTTTTGTCCTTTCCTGTAATTCTTCTGGTCTTGTATACTTAATTACGTCTATCTGTTACATCCATGCTCTTTCCTACCTCTTGGATTCTACTATTTGAATTCTTGTGCTCGTCCATTTCTTTGTTGGGGTGGTAGGTCCGAAGGCATTTGGTTCTACATTTTATGTATCTTAGCCAACCAACCATAGTCAACTCTTCCTCATATTTTCTTTTAACAAGGCTGCATATATTTTAGATCTGACATCAGCATATCTTAACTTATCTTTCTTATGCTTCAATAAAGGACAAAGTTATGTAAAGTCCCTAAATTGTTTATTGTGAGTTTCTGCAATCAAAATATAAAAAGCGGAGAAACTTTCTAAAAGTCCCCATCATGTTATACTGAGGCGGAAAAATTTACCCTTGTTACATTCACCAGTTAACCTGAAAAGGCATGATAAAAAAAATTATAGACGTTCTTCTATGATGCAGCAGTTGTTAAGAATATGATATTTGCACATATTTTTAATGTTGATCGTGCTTTGTGAGACTTTTGGGAATCATATGCCCATACCATGTAAAGCCCTTGCCGTGCTCGTGCATTGCATACCCTAATTTTGTGTGATCTGTATATGCCCATGCTTTACCTATTCATAATAAAATGGGCATCTTCCATACCTAATTATAGATGAAAGGACAATGGCGAGCTAGAATAATGCCAAAATATATTACTACCTCCGGTCCTAAATATAAGATTAATTTTTTTAGAGAGATTAAAGAAGCTAAATAAATTACTTTAAAGTATTTATTTTTATCATTTTTTCTCCAAACTAATTTGTCTGACTTATAAACTGATATATAATATTATGATTCACCATATATACTATGGTTAAGTAATTTATTTAATTTCATTAATCTCTCCAAACAAGTCAACTGGTCTTATATTTAGGATCGGAATGCATATTAACTTTTCTAGAGTCTCATTGCTATTATTTTTTTATGTCTACTTGTTTACTAAGCTATATGTTACTTAAATATCTTAATGTAGGATTCTTGGAAGACCGCCCTTTTACTGAGAGTAAAGGAAGGTCTGAAGGCGAAAGAATTGGAGGATGATGATTTGACATGAATCAGTTACTTTGAATTTCTTACAAATGAAATTAATATCAGCTTTGTAAAAAGGCCAGTGGTTAGGGGTCAGTTATTTCTATTATTTGGTGATTCCCTTATCATTTTAAACAGAAGATCGCAGGAATAAGTTCCCTCAAATTCTCTTCACAGCCGCGTGTATGTATATACCTGTCGATTCAAGGGCAGCTCAGTGTATAAAGCTCTAACCAGGTGGGATCTGAGGAGAGTTGGATGTATGTAGCTTTACTCTCACGAGTAGAGAGGCTGTTTTCAGGATATATACATATAGATCGGGAAGGACGTCTCTTTAAACTCTGTTGCTCTTGTGTATCATTTGTATAATGCCTATATGGAATGCCTCAGATATTTTTCCCTTTTCTATTGGCAAGCACTTGATAATGTTTTAGTGGGCCAGGGAATCCCCTTTCGTTGAATAATGCCGTGTCTAAAAAATTATATGTTCAGATTCGTTGAATAATGCCGTGTCTAAAAAATTATATGTTCAGATAAATGATTGGAGTTGGAAGATGTGCTTGGAATGGCATCTTTGTTGGATGTGGGAGTCATTGCTGCCTTGGAGAGTCGGAGTTTTGTACGCAAGTGGGCGTCGCTTACTTTTTTGTGTGTGTATATGTATCAGCTCATGTATTTAATATAAATTACTTAATTATAACATATGTTACATGATTTTTTTTTAAATTCCTAGCCACATAACCTATGGCAAGAAGGACATACTCTTCTCACCTATTCAAAAACTAACAGACATTTTCCTAATTTGACCATCAAGAAAAGGAAAATAATTAAGATTTGATCTAACTTCGACCATTTACTAAAAGGGAAGCAGGTTACCTCAGTATCCTTTCCTCATAATCTCTCTCAGTATCCCATCACCACTATCCGTTGGGGAGAGAAATTGAAAGGCTCAAATCTCAATGAAGCAAAAAAACCGCGTGCGGTTTTTTAAAAAAAAAAAAAAATAGATCTTGCACCATTAGATCAATTTTTGGACAGGTAAGATCGAAAGATACTGAGGGATACTGAGAGAGCCGCTTCTGAGAGCATCCGGATCCGACAACACTTATGCGTGAACCATATTCATTTGATTGGCTCCTACAATCATAGGAAATAAATCTTCCAATATACCCTCCATTGTATTTTGCTGTCTCCTCAGTGTAATATCTCAAGGGTGATCCATGAGCTGGGCATCTTACATAAAGCAAAATTGCTCTAGGCCAACCTTGCAGCCAATGCCACCTCTTCTTCTTCTTGAGTATTTTTGGCCAACGAATGCTACTTTGGTTTTGGATATTTGTTTGCCGGAAAATAACACATGGATTTAAAAGATAACAGATACTGTAAATAACAACAATTAAACCATGAGCTAAATTAAAATCCTATGTGTTTCTCATGGTTAGATTGGAACAACCTCTTATGGAAATAGAAAAGGAAGATGAAACCAATCAGCTGTTAGTCGAAGTGGTAAGTAGCCTCGCCTCCATAACAATGAAAACACAAGTTCAAATCCTGGAAGCGCACTTGTTAGGAGAGGTGAAAATCGCTCTAAACCTCAAAAGAGGAAACCCTTCGTATTATCAAAAAACAAAGAAAAGAAAGATGAAAATAATATCCTATTCTTAAAATAAAATAAAAAACATTATAAAATTAAGGTACCAAAACAAAATATAAAGTTAAAATTAAGGAATCAATATTATACTTTAGTTTTTTTCTTTCCTGCTATATATGGGGATAAAAAAAACAGAAATGTCTTTTGTCTTTCTAAATAAATCAAGAATTTTTCATTGAATAATCCAAGGATTCAGGGAATCACTGGGATGAAGAAGATGACAGCCAGAAATACAGTCCAGCCTGCGAACACGACAGAATATGAACTCCATTTATAGTTTCACCATTGTTTAATGAGTGGAATCTCTTGTGAATATTAACTGTGAATATTAACTCCAGCGTAATCGCCAAATTATTGAGACAAAAAATAACTTAATTGCATAAACCTTCACTTTTTAATATGATAATCAATTTAACAGTGTGACGAAAAAATTGAATATGTGTATATATATTTATGTATCTAAATTTTGGATAAAGATATGTGATTAAATTACTATTAAGTAATATTTATATTAAGGAGGGGCATTTCAGTGAAAATGATACTCCTCGGATCCTTAATATAATATATATTTGAAGGTTTGATCTTGGCCTTAAATACTAGTATAAAACATAGTTTTCATATTTGTTAATCTTTTTCTAATTAACCTCATTGATATTTCCTCAACAATAATTAAGAAGAAGAGGAAACAGTGGAATTAAAGATTATGCCTATGATGTTTTAGAAAATACATGTCTTATTAACTAACTCAACTAGCTTCTTTAATTTAACTAAATTAAGTAAATATGTCTTATATCATCAAGAAACAGAGAAATATGTCAATAGTGTGTTTTAACGAACAACTAACATTTTGGTGGATAAAAGTTGAACCTAACTATTTCCTCTGGTTCTAATTATAAGATCTAGTTGACTTTGTTAGAGAGATTAAGAAAGGTAATTAAATTATTTTAGAGTATGTTTTTTCAAACTAATTAGTTTGATTAATAAACTAATATACAATCTAAGGATGCACAACATATAAAATAATTGAGTAACTTATTTAGTTTTCTTAATCTCTATAAAAAAAAGTTAATTATATCTTATAATTAATACTGGAGGTAGGTAGTATTACCTTCGGTCCTAATTATAAGACCTAGTTGACTTCTTTTGGAGAAATTAAGAAAGCTAAATAAGTTACTTAATCATTTCATATGTTGTGCATCTTTAGATTGTATATTAATTTATTAGTCAAATTAATTAGTTTGAAGAAAAAATAAAAATACTCTAAAGTAATTTAATTAGTTTCTTTAATCTCTCTAAAAAAGTCAACTATGTCTTATAATTAGGACAGGAGGGAATACTATATAAGAGATGCCACGTATGTTTTGATTTTAATAAAAGTGATAATAGAAGGGGGGGAAATGATATGACCGTTTTGCCGTCTGAGTACTATTTTATACTCCATTTCTCGCCAAGACAACAAGCTTCTTCTTCTTCCGTTCACTTCACTATAAGACTACCCCTGCTCATGTTTGCTCTCCCAATCTGAACCTTCTCGCTTCCTTCTCTCCCTAACATATATTTCCTCCCATATGGCGTCCATTTCTCAGATTTCCAATATTGCTTCGTTGTCACGCAGCGGCCACACAAGGGATAATAAGACTCGAACTCTATTTGATGCTAGGGAGTCCTTTGCACACTCTCTTAAAATCTCTAATTTGAACCACAATCTAATTCAATGTTGCCTAAAGCGATCATTTAGATATGTACCTCCTCGTGCCTCTACAGAAGTAATCGATGATCTAATTCTTGAGAAGCAAGAAGCAGGGCATGAGGAAGAAAGGGTCCTGAGAGTTGGACTCATCTGCGGTGGTCCTTCTGCAGAGCGTGGGATTTCTCTCAATTCGGCTAGATCAGTTCTTGATCACATACAGGTAGTTGCACAGAGAGGGGGGCGGGATCCTGCAATGTTATGCGGTGGAAAATCCTGAATTTACTATGTTACTTCTATTGTTTTACTTGTTAGTTTAATAAATTAAAGAGAAAAGCTAGAATCAGAATCAAGTTGAATTCTAGGTGAATGAAGAGAAAAGGTCTTACAATTCTGGCGACTTGGCTTTTAAGGAATAAAAAAACTGCTAGTAGTTGTGGTGGCTTTTCATTTAGATTTTGAAAACAAGATGAAAAAGATATTAAAGGCGGTAGGATCTCAGTAGGCAAGGAGCATTCACATGCATGAACTGAAATTGTGAACAGTTTAGTGGCATTTTCTATTTTCCTAATCTTTTGTCCTTGTACCTTGTGTTATCTGACAGGGAGATGATTTGCATGTGAGTTGCTATTATATAGATTGTAATCTCAAGGCACATGCCATATCCTCTGCTCAGGTTCGTACTGTGTATGCTTTTTAACAATATTCTGTTTTTTGTGGCCAAACGCGAAAATTATGCACTTCAATATTGAATATGACAATTGTGTCGAAGCTGTTAATCTGATTACTAGAGGATGTGATGTGACTTTAATCATCCTTTTCAGAGATAGAGTTGATAGATTACTTTATCATAAGAATTGAAAAATATTCTCTCAGTTGAACAAGTTTTGGGCTCATGAACTTTCTATCTTGTTTGTTGAGAGGTTCATGGTTTTTCTCCAATAGTCCTCTATTGACTTCACTACATTCTAGATTAAATACTGATCAGAAGTGGCATCAGTTAAGCATATAATAACTTCAACTGGGGATGTACAAAATGATTAAAAAAAAAACAGAAACAGTACAAGTTGTTTTACCCATTTAAGTTTGCTAATTTTTCATTTCTTGCAAAGGACGACAATTGCTTACACATCTTTCTTGCAGGTATATTCAAACACTCCAGCAGACTTTGACTTCAAACTTGAAAGGTGAGTACGCCATGCCATTTTGAAGTATTGAATATCTCTATTCGTACACAAAAACAAGTATTGAATTACACCCATCTTTATGATTTGATTGTTAATTCATGTAGCCTTGCCCAAAGTTTCCAGAGTTTATCTGACTTTGCCAAGCATCTAGCTACAGCTGTGGACATAGTTTTTCCAGTTATACATGGTCAGTTTGGTGAGGATGGTGGCATTCAGGTGTAGCATAGTCAAGCCCTTGATAACCAATGTTCTAACTGAAATATGCATTTTCATAGAAATTTCTCCTAGGCTACTCAAACTTGTTGGAACATGAAGTAATTTTTCAATGTGATGAATTTCTAGGAACTACTGGAACAGTATAATGTTCCATTTGTTGGCACAGGATCAAATGAATGCTGTCAAGCATTTGACAAGGTAAAGAAACGTGTACTTTGTTGTATTTATTATAAATCCTTTGTTGTGCAATGTTAGAGGATACCAACAAAATATTTTATTTTTAAATTAGTAATATTTTCCTAGTTCTCATATTAGATTTTATACATTCCTTCACTGTTGTTCACGGAAGAGAAAACACTTGATGTCTAAGTTCAAGGCACTAATTATGCATGCAAGCTTAATTTAACATTTAGATCATGAATAAATATATGCTTTGGCATATAAAATTTTCATGCCAGTTGTGGTATGTGAGCAAATCATCAGAAAAAACATTCAGAGGAACTTCCATAGCTTAAAGACATGCTCTGATAACTTTATATACGGCTAGATCAATTTCATTTAATATTTAAGTGATTTCTTGCTAGTACTTATTAGTGTGGCTTTGCTTCTCACTCCATTAATTTCCTTTTAAAAATTATTGGCAGTATGAAGCATCTTTACTGCTCAGCAAACATGGATTTATAACAGTACCCAGTTTCTTAGTTCAGGTATTGAAAGTTTTTGTCAATATTATGTTTTTTTCAATCCGTGTGTCCATGTAGTACAGTATTATACTAGCATCCAATATCTGCTACCAGGCTTTGTGCTTCTATGTCTCAATACCAATTTCCCCCTTTTACATACATACTATTGAATTTTCTGATATTATGATGGAAATCAGGGATTTGAAACAAACAAGTTGGAACTATCTAAATGGTTTGAAAGAAACCAGCTGGACCCTAATCAAGGGAAAGTTGTGGTAAGGCACTTGATTTGGTGGTCACTTGAGATCTATTGCTAAGTCATTGTTAAGCAATTTATTATGCTTATAGACGTTCAAATCTGTTCTCCATAGGTAAAACCAACTAGAGGAGGATCGAGCATTGGTGTTAGAGTTGCTTATGGTGTGGCTGATTCTATTGTCAAAGCCAATGAAATCATGTCAGAGGTACTTTTCATCAATTTAAAACTTGATTAGGAGCAGATGTTTTATAATGGGATGTCTTGTTTTGAAATAAGAGGCAATTAATGTAGAAACAATGCAAAGAGAATGAATATTGAAGAGAATTAAGGCGGTATACAGGTTGGCTACAATTATGGTCGGTGATAACTTACAACAAGCTTGTATACTAACTTATATATTTCATTGGTTTTGAAATGTGATAGGGCATTGATGATAAAGTCCTCATTGAAACATTTCTTGAAGGGGGGAGTGAATTTACAGCCATTGTCCTTGATGTTGGATCTGGTTCAGATTGCTATCCTGTTGTACTACTTCCAACTGAGGCAAGTGTGGTCCTTTTACTCATATAATGTCTATTCATTCACTTCTTAGTGTATTATGAACCCAATTGAAATGACTTCTTAGATATTGGTCGTTCCAGTTGCAATTATTTTATGCATAATGAATATTTTTTTTATGTAACAATAACAATAAAGTTTAGATGAACAGATAGAGCTTCAACTCCTTGGTGCAACTGACTTGACAGAGAAGGATGCAATATTCAATTACCGAAGGAAGTATCTCCCAACCCAACAGGTCATTTTTAGTATTTATGTGTTATATGCACAAATGATGAACATACATCTGATTGATATTGGCATTTGAAGTGATTGACATCTGATTGTAATATGTAATTGGTTTTGACCTGTGCCTGTTTTTCTTTCTAAATGGATGAAGCATTTTTTTATGCACAGGTTGCTTATCACACTCCTCCTCGATTTTCTTTGGAAGTAATTGAAAATATTCGTAAAGGGGCATCTGCATTATTCCAAAAGTTTCGCCTTCAAGATTTTGCTCGTATTGACGGATGGTTTTTGCCTAATTCATGTTGTAAATCATTGTATTCAGAAAGCGGGTTTGGAAGGACTGAATCTGGTAACATAGTATTTACTGACATTAATCTGGTGAGTTTTTTTGGTAGAGAGGAAAATGCATACAGCTCGTGGTTGTTTTTGCTTAATAATAAAACCATTGTATGTACCAGATAAGCGGTATGGAACAAACCAGTTTTCTATTTCAGCAAGCTTCTAAGGTACTTCTTCATGTGTCAGCTTTATTTTTTTAATTATTCTTAAATTCATATATTTCTAGATGCTCAAGTTTCCTCTTTATCACGTCTGTGACTGTTTATCCCTGTCAAGTTATTTTTTTCACGTTTGTGTTTTTACATATATAAAACATATATAAAAAAACCTCTTATTGCCTTTCATGGACATTATGTCATAGCTATCTCAAGTTAAATACAGCTTTAGTAGACCCTGTTTTGTCTGTGAACTATCATCCTCTCTGGGTGACTATATGTTTTGCTTTAAAAATTAGGATTTTGAGAGAACCATGGAATGAACCAGTTAAATTTCTTATAGATGACAAATTCACTTTATTTTTCCTTGTAATGTATGTATGGTTCTTTTGCTTCCTTGACATACTGTCTATGTCTACAGGTTGGTTTTTCTCATACAAACATACTTAGGAGCATTATTCACCATGCTTGCTTGCGGTTCCCAAATATTGCATCAGTCAGTGGTATACCAGCTCAAGTTCCAAATGGATCGAAATCCTCAAAACTTAATAAATCATTACTTCATCGTGAAGATGCTCAAAAAGTTTTTGTTATGTTTGGAGGAGATACATCAGAACGGCAAGTATCTCTTATGAGTGGTACAAATGTTTGGCTCAATTTGCAAGCTTTTAGTGATGTAAGTATCCATGGTTAGTAAGACTTCAATGTTACTATTTACTTTACATAGTGATGATTAAGCAATCTACATGCTATTAGGTTTTTATAGATTTTCGCTGTCCAATCTATCCTCAATATTACATCTGGGTCTTTACCAAGGGCTAAAGTAAGAGCTGTTGTATTCTTTGAAATTCAATATTTATGTCTGAGATTGCAATAATTTTTCTTACAGCTTGAGGTAATTCCATGTCTACTTTCTCCAGCAAGTGAATATGAATCAGGAGTATATATGGGAAAGAAGGTTGATGATGTAAATAATAGAACAGTTTGGTCATTACCGTAAGTATTGATCCTTTCTTCCCCTTTAAATAATTGAAAGAGAACATATGTGTTCTTGATTTCTTAATTTGCATGGGGGAACAGCTCAAAATTCCAGAGCTTTCATTTTGTTGTATATGATCTAATAATAGGAACAAAGGGAAGAGTCTATATTTTCTCCTTGAACATTATAACTGGGTGCATCTTTTCTCTCAAGGCTAATGCTACTTTCACAAGAATCTAACACTTAAGGCCAAATTTGCTGCGTCTGCATCTAAGTGTGGTAAAAAATTGATTTTTGTATAACATGTTGCACCCTTAGGTGAACATGTAATTAAGAAGTCGAGGTGTCAACTGCTTAAGTATTCTGGAAGTGGCATTACTGTCAAACTAATCGCCTGAACAAGTCAATAATTTATTAAAATTAGCAATTGCAATCTGCAAATCTTTTCTGCTATCCTAATGTTCAAGTATACAAGAAAAGCATACATTTAATGTAGCAATTGATTTTATCTTCCTAATATATTAAGGATGATGTAATTCAAAATTAATTTTGTGTACAGTTATTCTCTTGTGCTTCGACATACCACTGAGGAGGTCCTAGCTGCATGCATAGAAGCTAATGAACCAGACAGAGTTGCACTTACATCTTACTTAAGGAAGACAGTAATAAATGATCTTATTGAAGGTTTGAGGGATCATAGTTGGTTTAGAGGGTTTGATATTGATGATGAATTGCCCACTAGATTTTCATTGGGGCAGTGGATTAAGCTGGCCAAGGAAGTCCAAGCAACAGTTTTCATTGCAGGTACTCATTGCAAGCATTTTTTTTTTTAATTTCTAAATGAGCAAAAGCATTAGTAATCACCGTTTGTATGTTATATAGACCCTTTTGGTGAATACTTTTCAGTTAACAAGATGCCTTCTTATTCTGCCACTTTTTGTTAAAAAAATTTAAAAAGAAGGACTTAGGTAGTATTTAAAGATTCAACAGTGATACTGACAGAATTGAAGAATAGACCAGGTTGTCTTGTAGTTTTAATAACATACTATGTTCATAAGAATTGTTGTCATTGCTTTCTAATGTAAAATGTGTAGTAAGACAACTTTTCAGAATTGCAGTTTCTAGAAATTGAGTGCATATGTCTTTACAAAGTTTTTTGTTGTTGTTGTTACATGCAGTGCATGGAGGCATTGGTGAAGATGGTACACTTCAATCCTTGTTGGAAGCCGAAGGTGTTCCTTATACAGGTTTGTTCATTGTTCAATTATCCAAAGTTGGTGTGCAGGACTATTAGATACGCCCTCTGGTTATAAATATAGGAGTTAAATAATTAATTCACATAAATTAAGAAAATTAGTTAAAGTTCATTAGTTGTAAAAGAAAATATGTATTGGTTTCCCTCAAATGCCTCTTCTTTTAATCACCACAGTGGAAATATCCCTATTGATTGCACATATTGATATGTGCAACCAATAAAGGCTGTTTGGGAAAAAATAATAAATATGTGAAATAAAGTAGATGGAAGCATTGCATTTATGACCAAAACAAACCCCTCAATTAGTTTCCATATTTCCAAAATCTTTCTAATTGTCCTGTTTTATCTTCTAATGAAGGGCCTGGTGCCATGGCCTCAAAGATTTGCATGGACAAAGTTGCAACTTCTCTTGCTTTAAAACATGTATGTTTCTCTATCATGAACGTGACATTTCCTACATTACTTTTCTCAAATTGACATGTTCTTTTTATACTGTAATGCCCTGTTATAAAAAGCTTGGAAATTCAGGAGTTCTTACTATAAATAAGGAAGTGAGGGGAATATCTGAACTTCTTAATAAGCCTACGGATGATATATGGCATGAGCTAACCTCAAAGCTTCTGTGTGAAACTTTGTGTGTCAAGCCAGCAAAAGATGGTTGCTCAACTGGGGTTGCAAGATTATGGTAAATTGTATGCCTTTTTAGTGGATCATTTTCATATTATTCAGTGATTTAAATGTTTCAAATATATCTACTTGCTTAAATAGAAATTATTTTTCTTCACATTCTTTTGTTCATACAGTTGTTCCAAGGATCTTTCAGTATATATAAAAGCAGTGCAGGACTGTCTTCCAAGGATTCCTGCTAATAGCTTATCAAAGGTATGAAATAATGATATCCAGTTATACAGATTCTCATTTTGCAAGGAATTCGAGGAGGAAAGGGATAGTAAAATACCGAATTAATGATTTACCCTTGATTTGAGATCATTTTTCCGCCTTCCTATTCTCAACCTCACCTGAAAGATCATTTCTACATATGAACTCCTCTTTTTTTTTTTATTACATGACATTTTATCTGTTTTTTTCTCGTTGTTCAGGCACATAGTTTTATTGAGATGCCGAATGCTCCTCCAGAGGTTTTGATCTTTGAACCTTTCATAGAGACTGATGAAATAATTTTCACTTCCAAAGATAAGAATGAGACTGGCCACGAACTCATGTGGAAAGGGCAAAGTAGATGGGTGGAAGTAACAGTTGGTGTTGTAGGCAAACGTGGCTCAATGCACTCTCTAAGTCCTAGTGTCACTGTCAAGGAAACTGGTGATATTTTGTCACTGGAGGAAAAATTCCAAGGTTGGTCACCCCAAAACACCCAATGCTTGTGCATCAGAAACTATAGCAAAGTGATAATCCTTACCGTTGTTGCTCAGATATAATGTTGGAGCTGAGGAATATCTAAAATGTAAACATCAAATCATTTTTAAATGACATTTATGTCATTTTTCCCTTTACCTGTCTGTTAGTTGCCCCCAGTCTATTTGGTTTTTGGGCTAGGACGGTTTGGGGTTCCATTTACTTGTCTTTATTTCTTACTACATCCTATCCTAGATATAAGAGGTAGACAAAAAATACAAGACCTCAATCCACTTTGCTCCCATATTTATAATTTTTTCCCAAAGTATCCTTATTAATTGCACATATTAAAGGGTTTCCATCAAGAGATAGTTTCAATGCACATAATTAAAGAGGGTAGTTTGGGGAAATCAACACATATTTGTTACATATAACTACAATAATTTCCTTAAAGTATGTCAATTAGATATCTAATTCTTATATTAAGGATTGGAGGGAGTGCTTTGTTTTCCTTTATTATGGCTGCCACTGTTTCCCATGGCTCATCTGTAATCGTTACTTGGAATATTGTCTCTCAGGTGGGACAGGCATCAATCTGACTCCACCTCCCTCGTCAATCATGAGGTAATTGTTACTTTGTTTTCATGATCAGTTTCATGACTACATCTCTTAATGGCTGAGAATTTCTTGTATACCTTACTCTTTAAGACCATCACTAATTTTTTTCATTGGCATTTAAATGCCATAATTAACACTTAGTAAAGCCTTTTTCTGTTTACAAGTAGGTTCTGTAGAATTAAACTTAGAAGCATTAGGATTGACATCTTCAACCTAAGAACTAATTATAATGCCTTAAATGTCTGTGGCAGGTATATTCATATTTGAAAGCATATTTCCAATTCTATATCTAATAATACTGATATTTGATATTTTTACTTACCATGTTTACTATTCTAAGAAAGGATTAACGTCTCTCCCTTATATATCATTCATTGATGAACTGAAAATTCTTCTTTTACCTAAATAATTGAATTTATCACTGCTTTCTTGAATAATATGTCCTTCCTTCTCTGTCTGTAATAGTGAAGCAGCTTTGAAAACCTGCAAGCAGAATATTGAAATCATTGCAAACACCCTACAATTAGAAGGATTTTCGCGCATTGATGCATTTGTCAATGTTGACAGTGGAGAGGTTTGTGGATGACATGGAGGAGTCTTTTTTTTTTCCTCTTTGCAACTTATCTTCTTACTCCATGATCGTATTTTCATGACTCTGTAGGTTCTGATCATAGAAGTGAATACTGTGCCTGGAATGACACCTTCCACTGTTCTGATTCATCAGGTCAGTTCCTGCAATTGTAAAATTCTTTTGCTTTCTCAGTCTTTTAAAGCAATATTTCTATGGCCAAGCATTCACTAATTACTCCCTCCGGTCTAAGATAGAGTTGACTTTTTTTGTAGAGATTAAGGAAGCTAAATAAGTTACTTAATCATATCATATGTTGTGTATCATTAGATTATATATCAGTTTATATGTTAGGCAAAATAGTTTTGAGAAAAAAATATAAATATAAATATTTTAAAGTAATTGAATTAGCTTTTTTAATATCTTCAAAAAAACCAACTATGTTTTATACTTAAGACTGAAAGGAGTACGTACTTTGGTGAGATTTGAAAATTGAATGAAGGCATATCATTCCACACTGTATTTAAAATCGGTTGGTAAATTGTTATAGGCCATTGACATAAATTTGAGGGATTTTCTTTTGGTTTTGGGTAAATGATGGTGTAGATTCTTAAGCCTTGCCCCACCTAATGGCTTGATAGAGATGAGGAGTGAAACCCCAGTTCTGATATCTTAAAAAGACTTGATGTGTATGAAGGAGGAGGAAACTGATGGAGACTTGGTAGTTTGGGATATCAATTTCCACACCCACATTGAGTAATATAAGATACTGAATGGGTATTCGAGTGGATTGGTTATTTGGTTCTCCCACCTCAATAACTACCTTTTGATGTAGGGTTTTTCATCCCACTTGGTGCCCATCAATTGGTATCAAGTTGTTGACGATTCTAGAGAATGCTACCCATGGAACGTCCATGGGGCCAAGTATGAGATGCTTTATACGTTATTTAAGTGGATTTGGTTCTCCCAAGTCTCACCACAATAACTAACTTTTGGAGTAGAGTTCTTCATCCCACTTAAGTAACCCAACAAAAGTCATCTGTCTAACAAAAAGAAATAAATGAAATCCAACAGATAGATCTATGTAAACGAAGAAACATCTTAAATCAAGAACTGGAACATAATAACCAATTAGTTCAATTTGTACGATGATTCTAGCTGATTATGCCTTTTCATACTTATGTCAGGCACTAGCAGAGAAACCACCAATGTATCCTCACCAGTTCTTCCGCAAGCTGCTTGATTTGGCATCTGAAAGGTCCACATGAGAATTTCTGCACTGTTCTTGCCAAAATGCTTGGTGACTATTACTCTGTGTACTGTGTAGTACAGATAATTATTCAAGCATTTAACAATAATGTTGGTTTGGTGAATGATGTTTTTCTGTTTTTTTTGTAAAAGTTATAAAATGCATGACGGTAGTTTGATCCATGGGTACAACTGCCTAACTGGTCTGGTGACGTCTTGAACTAGAGTGTCGGCTGTTTTTCTGTATAACTATATTGCCAAGTAAATAATAATTTACAACGTTAAGAGTTGTGAAAATGTGTGCAAGGTGTTACTGTTTCTTGTAGAGAACCTACAACAATATTAACGAGAAATCAATTAATTGTATAAGATCAACTTGCAGTATTTATTAAATAATTTAGAAGTGTTCCATTTGTTTTGTTGAATGTCTGCTTGGCTTCGTTGATGGATTTGCCTGATACGAGGTATATTTATCATTGTTATTAATGTTTAATTTGTATAAGCTTTAGTTAATGAGTATACAAATGATTTTATTTAATAACTAGAATTGGATCCTTTGCGTTGTCAAGATTATGAATGAATGAATAGTAATTAAACAGTGAGTTGTCAAATTTTTGTACGTATCTACCTGTCATAATGCAGTCTTTCTTTAATAATTGGGAAAATATCACTCAAGTACAAAGGAGGAGAAAAAATATCAAAAAATATCAACCTCAAATCCCCTATCAAAAAAATTCTTAGGGACCATTTTTATATTAATTACAAAAAAAAAATATCAAAAAAGTTCCGTTGTCAAAATAATTTTTCCTGTTGTTAAAATAGTTTTCCCTATTGTTAAAATTTTCTTATGAAAAAATTGTTGTCAAAATAGTTTTTCATGTTGTGAAAATAGTTTTTCTTGTTGTTAAAATTTTTTCGAATTTTTTCTCACTTGGAAAATTTTTTGTAGCATGAAAATTTATTTTGACACCAATTTTTTCATAGAAAAATTTTAACAACAGGAAAAACTATTTTAACAATAGGAAAAACTATTTTGACAATAGAATTTTTTCTATATTGGAATTCCTTCTCCTAGGGGCTTTTTTTATAGAAGATTTTGGGTTGAGACTTTTTTGATATTTTTTCTCTTCCTTGGGACCTGGGTGATATTTTTGCTTAATAATTTCTCAAAACTACAGGTCCAAAATTTAACATCTTATGTGGTGTTTCTTCAAAATATACCTTTTTTATTAAAATTCCTATTTGTTTGGTTTTAATTATACTTACCTCTTGGCAATTAAATTACAGCTTTTATAATTACAAGGATAAAATTCACTGCTGTTTAATTTATTCCATATATGTCCGTACGTAGATCCCAAAATTCTATTAAGGGTTAATTTCAGTAGCCTGGTATTATTTTTTAAGTCGCATTCAACATTCTGATATTATTTGTGATGCATCCAGCACCCTAATATTATTTTTCATATACTTCAAGTACTCTAATCTTATATATAGTGCATCAAGCACTCTAAACAATGAATAAGATTTAAGTATTTGATGTAAATAAGAAATAACATTAGGATGTTTTGAATGCACTATAAATAAGATTACGGTGCGAGATGTTATTGAAAATAATATTAGGATGTTAGATGTTATTTTACCTTATTTATTTATTTAATCATTCATTAAAGAATTATATGTCCAAGTTATTCACTGTATTACACAAATGCCAACATCCTAAAACCTACCCAAAATTTTGATCCAAGTTTTTCTTAATTACCATAGAAAGCAAGGGAGCATATTTTCTCATAATCATTTTTTTTCTTTTCTTCTCAAAATCTCATTTCCATCCTCAAATTAAAAAAAAAGAAATAGATGGTTCAAATTTAATATTTTCTAAAACTATTATTATAGTATTTTATAAATTATTTTTAAAAAAAATATTTGTATAGCGGCTATAAATTATGTAGATCAAATTTTAACGGTTTAAATTTATTTATTAATGTTTAACATAATAGTTTTATAAAATATTAAATTTAAACCATCTATTTTTTTAATCTGAGGGTAGAAATAGTATTCTAAGAAGAAAAAGGAAAAAAAAAAATTCTAAGAGAACCCAAACCCAAAAAAACAAGGTTGACTCTGAAACCATAGTTTCAAAGGCCATTTTTCGCAAGTCAAGACAAAAAAATCTTCTAACATGCTTATCTCATAAATCTTAAAAATTATTCTCTAAAAATTAATTCAAATATACTCGTATCTTTTTTTGTTTATGAAAACAAAAGTGTGCTTCTTACCGTCTAAGCCATAACCGCTTGAATCATTATCAAAAAAAATTATCAAAAATAACCGCTTGAATCTCTACATTTTTTTTTGGTGATATGAATCTTTACATTTTTTCACAGATACACATACTTTTTTTTAGGAAAAAATCCTTTAAGTTCCAAAGGACCAAGAAAATGTTAAAAAGGTCTCACAGAAAATTCTAATGTCAAAAAGGTCCCAAAGAATCGTCAAAACCCGTAGATGTAATTGTTAATGAGACTTTTTTGACATCAGTATTTTCTATGGGACTTTTTAACATTTTTTGGGTTCCTTGAAACTTTAAAGGATTTTCTCTCTTTTTTTTTTAGGTCAAGAGTTTTTCCTCTTTTTTTTTTTTTTGGTCAACGATAAATGGCAGCTAGTCTTTTGTTTTTTTTTTTGGTTGTCCATTCAGTATCCAAAGTTTCGCCTTAACTAATCTAGATTCGACCCGTGTCGTGCACCTAGTTATGGTGGGAGAGTTTCCCAGCCGGGCTTTTTTGCATTCACAAGGCTCGAACTCAAGACCTTACTTAAACGACACAAGTCGCTTACCACTTGTGCCAACCGGAAGTAGATTTCCTCAGAATCTCTTCTCTCTTTTTCCTCTCAGAATCCCATTTCCACCCTTAGATGAAAAAATGGACGGTTCAAATTTAATATTTTCTAAAACAATGATGATAATATTTTATAAATTAATTTTTTTATTAATTTTGTTTGTATTATAAGTACAAATTGTGTAGATCATGATTTAACCGTTTAAATTTATTTGTTCATGTTTAAAATAATAGTTTTATAAAATATTAAATCTGGACCATCTATATTTTCATATTTGAGGGTGGAGATCAGATACTGAAAAGAAAAAGAAAAAGAAAAAAAAGATTATGAGAGAATCCAAACCCATACCAAGAAAGTTAATGGCAGCTAGTCTTTGAAACTAAGAAAGTTAGGCTACGAAATGACTTCAAGCACTACAATAATCCAAGAAAGGCCCTTCCAAAACTCGGAACCATGCTCATCCAAAGGATTTTGGTGTGTAGTGAGAGCTTGTCTCTTTTACTTAGATAAGATTTAGATGGTTTAGAATTTTTTGTGTATATATATATATAAAGAATATAAAATAAAAATAATCTTTTAACTAACATTTTTTTAAAAAAAATATTTTTTATTTAAAAATCAGCAGTTAAAAAAAAATCTCAACCGTACAAATAAACAAGTTCTCCCTAAGGATGAAACTGGTTCCTCCAAAACTCTCTCATTCCTCCTTCGCTTTCTCAACAGCTTCTCCTTCCCTTCCCCACCATTCCTCCACTATTACGAATCAAAGAGCTTCCTGGAATGATATTTTTCAGCTACCTGCTCAGATTCTCTTCTTTCTTTAAACCTTCTGGATTGATACCTGCAAATTGATTCTTCCCCTTCTTTCTCGATCTGAAACTTCCTGGATTGATTCAAACAGTACAAAAACCTAAAATTTTCTGTAAATTTCAGTTTCTTGTAGTTTGGTGAATCTTTTGCCCAGAAAATTGTTAAAAAATTATTTACAATCACAAAGGCAAAAGCTTTTTTTCCATTTTGATATAAGAATATGATCTTCGGTGCCTTTTCTTCATTACTTACATACCATTGGCTTGGGGAGACGTATCAGTAGAATATTCCATGCTTCTTAGTTCTTAATATACAACGTGGTTGATTTTTTAAAAGAAATTGTACATATGTCGTGTACTATTTAATTATATATCATTTCATAAGTTAGACAAAGTAATTTGGTACATATAAAAAAATAAATATCAATATTTTAATGTAATTTATTTAACTTACTTAGTGCCCGTTTGGATCCTCTTATTTTTAAGCTAAAAGCTACTTTTAAGCTAAAGCTAAAAAAAAGAGCTTTTAAAATAAGCTAAAAGATGTTTGGTGATTATATAAATTTTTTAGCTTAAAAGTTGAAATTAAAAATAAGTTGTTTGGCAAAAATTTTGTCATAAGCACTTTTTCTAATAAAAATGAACTTAAAAAGTATATTATAAAATAACCTTTAAACTATCAATATATTTACAAAATAAAAATACTATGAGAATAGACTTTCCAACCGTGGAGCACAATCAAGAAATCATTAATGGTCTTACGAATTGTCAACCAATATTTCATTCACATGAAATCACCTATTTCTATTTTCCATTAATGTTGATGCTATTTGATTTCGAACTCTATTCATATAACCATTATCTTCAGAATGGTGCTAAATACCCTTTCATGTTAGAATATCCAGCATCTACTACATAATACTTCCTAAAAATTAAAAGATTTATTATTAGTTCATATAAAAATTCAATTAAATAAATATAAAACTAAAATAGTTTATATAGAAAAATAATAAATTGTACCTTCAGGAGGATGAGGGAACACACTTTTCATTTCCTCAAGCACAGATGAAAGAATACGTGCGTCATGTGCTGAACCAGGCCAACCAACAACAACAAAAGTGAATATCATGTCAAAGTTGCAAACTAACATGACATTATGTGTTGGGTATCCTTTTCTGCCTATAAAACGAATTTGATCATTAGTAGGAGGAATGGCAGGAATATGTGATCCATCTATAGCACCTATGCATCTTTGAAAATAAGGCCAATATCTACTATCACCTCTAATTTGTGATGGAACTTCTTCAAACTGAAAATCTGGAGGCCTCACAATTTCCTTTGCCAGTGAACATAAACTATCTAGTACTTCACTAAACTTTCTACTTATCGTCTCTCCGATTTTCCAAATCTATTTTGGACATTTCTATTTGTCTCACTATGTGCACATGTCCAAAGAAACATAGAAAGTGCCTCCAATGATGTCAATTCCCTAGATGGATGTAACCAACCCTTACTCACCAATATGTTTTCAAGTTCTAATACAACATTTGGTTCCATCCTAAACATTCTGTAACTTTCACCTGGAGTGTTTAAGGTTTCTCGAACCCAGTTCCATCCATCAGAATAATTAAACCGGTTACCTTGCTTCATTAAATGTTTCATGTAATGTAAATATGCAATTGTTGCTGCTCCATTCATTTCTCGATAAAACTTTGCACATTTTCTTCTCTTAACAATTCTTGATGATGATTCCGTTTGTCTAAATGCCATGTATTACCTTCTAATAACTTCTTACCTAAAAAATAATAGAGACCAAAACATAAGTAAACAATAATCCAAAAACATAAATATAATGTCATTCAAATATCAACCACAATAGTTCAACATGAGAATAAAAAGGTATGAAATCAATCCAACAGTAAACATGAGAATAGCAAATAACAAACCTAATCACTAGACTTTTTATCTAATTCATATTTGTACAAAATTCACCCTACGAGTTCATCAATTGACTCTGCAAGGGACATAATAATGATCCTTTCTTGTTGCACTCTAAGCAAATCTAGTGCATAGAAATATTGTTTGACATCCAATTTCCCTTCATCCTTCAAATTTCTCAGTATTTTAATACCATCCGGAATGGAAAAGTGTCCATTGATTTCAGATGTTTGTGACATTTCAACTGCTTCAGCTGCATTATGACTCTCTGCTGCATTAGCCATTCGGTCTAATGTTTTAAGCATGCTTGTTGCAATCCCACTCTTTTGCTTACCTTTGGCCAATTTTTTACTCATTGCTTCTGATGCTATTTTTTTCCTCTTGAGTTGGTTATTTACCATATGGCTAGCATCTTCATCAAGATTGGTTTCTTCTTTATCATATTCATCAATTTCCTCGGAATAGTTGGATTGGTTTTTATGGAACTATCTTCACTCGGTGCACCGATTCTTTGGGGTCCATGAACGTTGACTTGTTGCCACTGTTTCCCCAAAGATGATTTCCAATTCCTCACGAAATTCTAGTCCTTGATATCGAAATCTTGCATATTTACTATTATCTGCCCAATCATAAAAGAGAAACAAACTTTAGACAAACCCAAATTTATAAATAAACAAAAAATAACTAAAAACTTAAAAATTATAATGCTTACTTTTATCTTGGCTTCCCACCATGTGTCATCAGCTACAATAGTTCCTGTCTCATGGTTCCATCCCAATCCTGTTTCTTTGCCCAATAATTGTTTCCATGTAGTCCAATCAAGCTTTAAATTATCTAACCTATTTTTCAATTGCTTTTGGTTATAGTTTTTATTAGCACGTTTATTAAATTCATCAACTACAACTTCCCATCTCCTAGCTTTAAAACTAACTCCTGGTTTTCCACTAATATGAATCTCCTTTACACAAATTTCAAGTAATTTCTTGGTAGTGCATCGATCCCACCTTGCATTGTGTTTTTCTTTGCTAGCCATAAACTGCAATGCATTATTGAAGTGAAAAGAAAAATATTTTAAAAAAGCAGAGCCTACAATCAAGTTAAACAACATCTATCATCTACCTTCTACTACCAACTACAAACAACCAAACAGAAAATCAAACCATAATTTGCAATGAAGAAACGATCACAATGCATAACGTCATGTCTTTGAGGGAACTAGAATTGAAAGGTGGGCATTAATAGGCTTTGGTGGTACACCTGAACAGAAATCCAATGTCCCTAGATTTATAAGCCAGCTATCTCAAAGGTGTGAGGAAATGGGCATTTTTCTTAACAAGGTCACGCTTATCTGATATATTGAACGGATCAGTACAAGAATAACTAAGCAACAGCTGAACACAATAATCTGTTGGAGTAGTAAAACTCCCACATCCAAGAAGAATGCTGTTCTGATACAGAATCAGTACTTCCTCTCCTATTTCTCTCTTCCAAAATACAACATAACCTACCCTTTTCTTCCTATGACTAATATAAGCAAAAAGCCACTTCGCACAGTGCTCAAAAAGTGTGCTGAGTGACAAAGACTAAATAACAAAAGCCACTTTATGCAGAGGCTAAATCACTAGTAGAGACAATCATGTGCCAGACAGGTTGCCTCCCTTGTGTTAGACACAATAAGGTAATGAACATCTAAAAGAAGGTACCTGCATTTAAAAAAATTAATAAAAGGCAAAAAAAATAATGACCAAGGCCACTGATAGATATGTCATAGTTAATGGATAACACACTGATATAAACCAATGGGAAAACATTGCTCCAAGAGTATCAACAGTTTGGTTGCAAAAAGTTGCATAACTTAGTTTCATATAGATGCATGCATCATCACCTAAACCAGGAAAGGGCTCGTTCTTCTGATGTGGGTTCCTAGGTTTCCTTACATAAGTTTTGTTAATGACAAGAGGCCTTTCATGCTCCAACTATATGCAAACTCCAATGAGTTCTAAGTTACTGATTAATAGCAAACTCCAACCTGTTTGCAAGAGCTTTTTAAAAAAAGAAGACACTGCTTCTCTTGCAAACAGGAATAGGGCATCACCAATGAATCTTTAGTTGTTAGTTATACACAAAAGTAGATTAACATAACATGTGCACTTAGCTGATTCACCACTAGAATTAAGGCATCTACTAGTATATATATAGCAGCCCCTTTAATCACAAGCCACTTTTAGTAACCACTAATCCCAACCCCCCTGTGCATATATATCATTCTTCATGGGTCAAATTTGAATGCTTAGGCATTTGAATGACTTGATGCTTGAGTATGGGTAATTTTTGGGCACCCTCTTGCTACTCTAATACCTTCAATAAAACCCCAGTGAGCACCCCTTTCAATCAAACTAGACAAGACATTACTCCCAAAACAAATCAAGTAAGTGCGTATATCAAAAAATAATCTCTAATCATTGTACTTAATTATCAGCTAAATCCATCATATCTGAGAAGGGTTCATCGGGATCATGGCCTACCAAACGGACAGAGATGAACAATAACATGTATAGAAAGCAAAGCAAACAGTAAATTGGTATACTCTATGTTGACAGAGATGCTTCACGGATTAATTGAAGAAACTAAAGTCTTAAAACGGAAAACCAAATTGGCATTCAGAGACATTCAAGTAGCATATTTGATCTGATAAATCAATTGATAAAACCAAATTAACACAGTGATGCAGATTGTAAACCAGAAAGAACTTCCTATAATCGATTTGCAATGTCAATGGTTTACCCAAATATTGGCTTTTCCACTAATTCGAAAATGCTGAACTGATGCAGCAAACATGAGAAAGCAAGAGAGGTGAAGAACAAAGTAGAAAAATAAAAGGGAGAAGCAGCAAACATGATGCAGAAAAACCAGGGGGAAGACAAGAAACGACGCAGATGAGAACGTAGAGGTAACACGAAACTGTGGTGGAGAAGCAGAGGACGGAAACAGCGCTAATGGACACTGAGGATGACGGCGAGGCCACGGCGACGGTCAGGAGAGGCCGCCTCTGCAATTGAAAAATTCGCGAAGTGAACTGGCCGCCTCAGAGCGATCGATCGGGATGCTTCGGAAGTGATTAGGGTTCTCTTAAAATAAAAGAGCTTATAAAATAAGCTCCTCTCATCAGCTTATTTTTAACCTCTTTTTTCTTCATTGTAAAATAAGCTCTTATAATTATAAGAGCTTATTTAAAATCCTGTTTGGCCTAACTTATACTTATAAGAGGAAGATAAGCTAAAAATAAGTTAGGCCAAACAGGCTCTTAATATTTTCATAAAAAGTTAAATATGTCTTATATTAAAAATCAGATGAGTATATTGTTAGTGTTAGAAAGATGCAGAAAATATATATCAATATCTATGAAATCATAATAATATAAAGTGGGGAGGAGAGCTTCAACGTTGTGTTATGGTGGAAGGAGAGCAGCAGCAGAAAATTTTGCAGAGGAAGATGTTTCTATTCTAGCAACACTGACGGAGTCTTCTCACGGTGTTTTATTTTTAGTTTTCTCACGGAGTTTTCTTTCCAGAAGTGCAAAAGTGTTATTATTCAGAGTTTCGGATATACATATATTTTGTTAGAAGGGGTCTTCCCCAAATAGGTAATATTATCTAAGTGGGTTTAAATTCAAGCTATGCTTGCAAAAGTTAAAGGATCCAATAAAAAGAAAAAAAAATTAAGGACGTCCAAATTAATTTTCCCTAAAAGAAAATACAAAAGCAAAACAAGAAGATATATTCCGTGTATATTTTGGTATATACTTCTTCAAGCTTCTTTATTCTTATAGCTTTTCTCTCTTTTCCCCTCCCTAGTCATTATTAATTATTTTTTCCTCAAATTTATTCTATATATCCAACACTTTGACGACTTTACCCCCATGCCAAATACAGTACTCAACCCAGAATGTTTCACATTAATTTGTTGAGTTCTTGAAGAACAACGTGCCTTTGCCAAGTACACATGAATAGGGTTAGTTAAATTTATTACCTCCGGTCCTAAATATG
The DNA here is from genome assembly GCA_025563575.1 of Acacia pycnantha. Taxonomy (NCBI): domain Eukaryota; kingdom Viridiplantae; phylum Streptophyta; class Magnoliopsida; order Fabales; family Fabaceae; genus Acacia; species Acacia pycnantha. The sequence goes on along the minus strand of JAMWYP010000030.1, from coordinate 5,066,021 downwards.
TAATTTGTATTACGAATTACAAATTACAAATGAGATCTTTTATATTGAGGACCGGTAGTATGTATTATATATTGCGGCTAAATGGCTAAGAGTAACCCTGGAAGTGATCGGCGATAGAGATCACGAGGCTGACTCTGCCACAGCGTCATCTTCTCCACCTTCTTCTGATCTTCTTCCACCCATGCCACTGCCGCCACTGCTGGAGTGGGCCTGAGATCCTTCACGACCAGCCATGTGTTGAAGTACTCTCTGAACTTTGTGATGAACCCATTCTTCAAAGTCCAAACGTGAACCCAATACGCCTGTCCCTCCCAGCCCTCCGTGATAACGCAGTCGCCAATGGCCGTCACACTCCTCGGCTCGAACCGGAACCCGGCCCTGTTTGGAGCCGACTCTCCGGTCAGAATCCTCATCATGTGCTGTCTCCCAGGTGGACCATGGAACCAATACTCCAAGTCACTTGCAATCAACAAGGCCACTTTGTCCATGTGACCTTGTCCCAACAATGCCTTGTAGAGCGCCTCCACCGTCGCCCTGTTCTGCACCGCCACTTCCAACCTCCGGTCCATCCCGGCCGCCGCCTGAGCAGTCAGTTCCATGTTGCCGCTGGCTGGCATTTTGTAGGCTGTACTGTGAGTATTAGTAAGTGGCCTACTCTTTTTAAATGCATGGGCATGGTGATCTGTTTAATCGGATCTATTTATAGGACTAAGTAAGAGGAATGTGTCAAGGAATGTGCATAGACGGTGGAGATTTGACTGGGCCATGCGATTGGAGATCGGACAGTGTCGATTTGCTCCTATATATAGTGAAATGACAAAATTGGTCAAACCTCCAAATAAAAGGATAATAAAGTAATGATTATTTATTAATTAAGGTTCATGAGGAGATAACGATGTAATGTCTAGGTTACATTTAGAATCATGTGCAAACCAAACATGGGAATACCCAGTACGTAGAAATATACCCAAAAAATGCTGTAAGCTAAAACAAAAATATAACCCTCAAATGTTTGTCATGACCTTTTAAATTAAACGATTATTTAATTAATATATATTCTTTAATATGACGGAATATTTTAGGTATATAATCTAAAAGGGTTAATTAGGAATTTAGGACTCGATGTTCCCATTGTTTTTTCCACTACGTATTTACCTATTTGGAAAGGCGGTTCAAAAAATGAGTGAAAGAGATAAATGTGTTGCTTTCAATGTTTGGACCAAGTATTAATTATTAGGTTTGGGTACTAAAAATATTAGGATTCTTGCCCATCATACTCATAGTCTCATAGATGTACAGTTGCCCGACATTATATCTGCTAATTTAATTAATTATTTCTTTTTTTCCAACAATAATAAAATGAATTATTTCTCTACAAATAACTTATATTGAGGACTAGAATGAATATACTTATATATCCTTTGTGTGAAATTAATTCTTTTTTATTAATTTTTTCCTCATAATTAATTTTTAAATATGATTATTTGTATTTTTCTCTTTCCTTTAATAGCTTTTTTAATATGGGTAAAGTTAGAAATTTCTTTTAATATAAGACTAATTTAATAAATTAACTATCATATTTCTTAGTTATAGATGATTAGTTAAAGTGACTTATATTGTGGATCAGATGTAGTATTTTAATTAAAAGATGAGTAAATTAAACTACACCTGTGGTGGAAAGGACAGATACAAACCATAAAATTGTAGTCGCATACATAATAATAGGCTGTAGAATTGACGCCACATATCGGTTGATAGTATAAAAAACACTCTTAGTCGATTAAATTTCCTTCAATTATCGATTATCAATTTGGTTTCGAAATTTAATTTTTATTAATCAAATGTCTAAATTTTTAAAATCATACGTAATTTTTTGGCAAAATGGCAAAAAAATAATACATAATTATCCTATATAATTTGAAGGCATATAATTAATCCTAAGTACACCTGATTTAACCGTTAATTCAAGGATAACAATCTTTTCATAATTGAATCTGCAGAAAAATGGTTACTCCAATGAGATTAAATATAAATATAAAATTGTATAAAAAAATTTAAGGACTTTATTGATAAAAAAAACAACTTCATGGATTAAACTGATGGGTGAGATAAATTTTAGAGACCAAAATGTTAGTTATCCCTTTAAATTATTAGCTAGATTGGGCATGTTTGTGTTGTTCGACAATTTGTTGTAATTAATGGCTTACCTGTGAAAATACTAAACTCACTATTATTCCGACCACACAAAAAAAACTAATTATTGAAGTGCATTTTCTTGGTCAGAAATATAAGAAGGTTGTTTTTTTTTTTTATATATAAAAATTTTAGGAGAGGGATTGGTTTTATCCACAGCCCAAGGGCAGGGCGCTATGGCTTTGCTCCCCATGGCATACAGGACTGAGAGTACATATGTCTCCACCTCAGCCTGCACTTCCACAAGTTCACATCACCTAGGATGCCTCCTCCAACACCTTGACCAACTCCAAGATCGAACTCCCTCCTTTTGGTGAGAGTGTCCAACCCCTTTACTAGTTGAACCAAGGACGAGGGGTAATATAAGAAGATAGTTAAAAAAAAATGGAAAATATGGTGGAGCCAATTATTTGGTTTCGTGCATGTATGAATTTTTTTTTTTTTTTTTGCTAAAAAAATTTTAGGAAAGGGGTCGGGCTCACCCACAATCCAAGGGCGCTTGGGCCGATCATGCGGGCATATTGGACAGAGAGTACACATGCCTCCACCTCTACCAGCGTTTCCACTGCTTCCCAGACCCCTAGGATGCCTCCCCCAGCGCCTTGACCAACGCAGGGATCGAACCCCCTCCCTTGAGGTGAGGAAGTCCGACCCCCTTGCCAGTTGAACCCAAGGACGAGGGGTTGCATGTATGAATTAAATAAAGGTGCATAAATAATTAACGGCCCACATAAATCTGGAAGACATGCATGGGCCATATCAATTTAATGCCTCATATCAAAATCAACATGATTGCAGTGGACCCTTCGTCTTTGGGCTCAACTGACAAAGGGGTCGGACACTCTCACCAAAGGGAAGGGGTTCCCAACATCGGTATCACCTTTGAAGAAGGGAGATTTCGCCCTGTCCTTGGATCGTAGGTGAACCCAACCCCTTTCCTAAAATTTTTGTATCAAAAAAAAAAAAACATGATTGCAGTGGAGCTGCCAACCAGGAGGACAAAATTGATTTATGCGTTGGCCTTTCATTTTAAAAGGGAGGAGGTTCGATATCCGCTGGTTGATGTGAGGACTTTGTTGGTAGACGATCTATAAATATCTCTATAAACACTCTTTTTTAATGTAGAGGCATATCATGCCACTAGTGGAGTACCATTGTCTACCCAGAGTTAAACTTTTCAATGTCAAAAAAATGATTGCAGTGGAGCCCCTATGCTTTAGTGTTATTGAACACGGGTGTTCGATTAAAAAAAATTTAAATATTAAATCCATTAAATAAAAAGATTATGCATCGTGATTGCAGATTTGCAGAGAATTAAAGACAATACGATGAATGTTATCTACTTTAAAATTCAAATACATAAACATTGATGAGAAGAAAAGTCTTTTTTTCAAAAAAAAAAAAATGAGAAGGAAACTTACTCATCCTACAAATTTACGGTCTTATACCATTCTGGTTCTATTTATAAGTTTTTAACTAAATTACACATACCAATGAGAGATAGTTAGCTCAATGATTATGAGGTAAATTTTCAACTTTGTTCTCATTTATGAATGAGTATCTTTCAACTTTTTCTTCTCTTTCTATTTTCATTGGTATAATTAATATGGGCAAAATTGTTACAATCTCATTTATTACCCTAAGACTTTCTTTGGGAGTTCCATTTTGGAGGGAAAGGAAAGGGAAGGGAGGGTTTTGGTAGTCCCTTCCCTTATTTGCAAGTTTTAAAAATAAGAGGGGAGGGAATCAGGGATTTGTACAAATCCCCCAAAACCCTCATTCTTCTAAAAAATAAAGTTCCCCCAATATGGGTGGTTTTAAGAGGAGAAATAGATTAATTACTTTGTTATCCTCGTTTCACCACCACTACCACCCCACCACCGCCACCGCCACCACCACACCACCCCGCCGCCGCCGCCCCCACCACCCCCACCGCCACTACCACATAAATAATTTTTTGAACATAAAAATTACATAAATAATTTTTTTTTTGAAAATTTAAATTTAAATTTATTTGTAAAGTATAATAGTTATATTAATTATTAAAGAAAATGACAAAATTGTAAAAATAACTCATTAATCCTCTTTCTTTCTCCCTTACTATTTTTCTAACTCCCAAACAATGTGAGGAAATATCCTTCATTTCCATCCCCTCCCCTCCCCTCCATTCTCCTTGCATCCCTTTCCTTTCCCTTCCTTCCAAACTCCCAAACAAAGCTTAAAATGGAACTTATGCATAGGATCAAATTTTTTGGTCAAGAGAAACTTATAAATGAACCAGAGTGATATATATATACAAAAGTGGTTGTACTGATGCAATTAAGCTAATCAAGGACTGAACTAATGATCTGCATACTGGGATTTGATCTTGTGGAGTCACGATATGTTATGACGGCATTGGCCTATCGAGTTTGAATATTGTCAACTAGATGATATTCGTAAGGGTAAAAGAGCAAAAATGCATATGTGCTTTACCCCCGGGAGCGCCCAGCACCATATGCTTTTTTCGGGAGCAAAAATACACATGTGGTTATATTTTAGGAGCAAAAGTCACATATCTGTTAAAAGAAAAAACATTGACCGTTAAAATGAAACTTTTGACTAACATTGATGATTTGGCATGGTGATTTGGCAGTCAAATGGTCTCCAAATATGCTTTAAACGTGGCAATGGGGTGAGCTGGCGTTAAACCACAGTCACAAATTCGCAGAGGAGATCAAAGGAACGAGATCGATGAATCCACTGGTTGGTGTTGGAGGTGAGTGACAGTGATGAAGTGGAGCTCGATGAATCCATTGTCACCGGATGCACAAGAATCGACGAGCCATGGCGGAGGATGGAGGAAAACCAAGAAAGGATCGATGGCCCACGGCGGAGGATGGAGGAATATTGAAGACCGGAAAGAATCACACGACACAAGCCCTAATACCCATGGTTTGATGGGTGGCGAAGAAGGGCCAAGCATGCCCACAACCGGATCTCCAAAAAAATGAACTTAGGGTCTCGAATAAGGGCCAAACACAGAGAGAGGCGATGAGCGATTCTCGATGGTAAATACATCTCCGGTGGATCGTCGGAATCGCAAGATAGGAGCGGTGGTCCTAGGGCTTCATCGGGCCTCTGAACGACATCGCATTCCATAGACGAGCTTAAATTTATGATGTTCCTTTGATTTCAGTTTCGATGGACAAGAGCTTCAATTTCTGATGTTCCTTTTCGATTATGATGTTCCTTTGATTTCAGTTTCGATGGACAAGAGATTCAACTTCTGATGTTCCTTTTCGATTATGATGTTCCTTTTATTTCAGTTTCGATGCCTCAAGAACAACTACCTGCTACTTTATTTGCTCATAATAGTTTTGATTTTTTCAGTTTTTGATTCTTTTCCTGTTAGATCTTGCCTGCATCGAGAATGTACTCATATGATGGGTTTTGATTTTTTCAGTTTTTTATTTATATAAGTGTTTGTGCATAACTGGTGCCTTAAGATCTAATATCTTGAGATTTTCTTGATCATCAAGTTAAACGTGAATTGGAAGTGCTCATTGTGCAACCTGGTGGAGGATGCGACTGTGCTTGAATGATGATTGCGACACGGTGGAGGATGCAATCTGACGATGGATTCAGATTCGGTCATCTCTGTTCTTTGTTTCTTCTTCTCCATCTTTGGTGGAGGATGCTTTCTTGTTCCTGTTAGATCTTGCCTACATTGAGACTGTACTTATATGGTGGTGTGACTTTTGGGGGGTTGCCGGCGGGGAGGGGGGCGCCAGATGCCGATGAGGATGAGGAAGAAGAGAGGGGAAATTGAAGAACAAGTAAAGGTGAAGCAGCGTGCTCTCTGCTCTCTGTATGTAGTGATTTTTTTTTCCAGATACTACTTGACTGCCAAATTAGCATGCCAAATCATCAATGTTAATCAACATTTTCATTTTAACAGTCAACGTTTTTCCTTTTAACATAGATGTGACTTTTGCTCCTAAAATATAACTACATGTGTATTTTTGCTCTTGAAAAAAACATATGGTGCTGGGCGCTCCCGATGGTAAAGTACATGTGTATTTTTGCTCCTTTACCCTATTCGTAATCCTTAATATAAGATGTAAATGAATTTTTTTTTTTAAGAAATTAAGGAAGTTAAATAAATTATTTTAAAGTATTGATCATTGTTGTCAAACTCGCGAGTTGACTCTCTGAGTTTATCGTTCTTACATGTTTAACTTACAAAATCGAGTCAAATCGCTGGTAAACTCGTGCCAGTTGTAAACTCATCAGGTAAAATCACGAGTTTATACACTGAGTTTACCGTTTTTATGTTTCCAACTTATAAAACAGTGTTAACTTTTTCGATTTGATCATGATCAATGGCTTTATAGATGAATTTATAGAAACTTCTTTGTTAAATATGATACATTATAAATGTGGATGTATTTAAATTGAATTATTTAGATTTAAAATATATTTAAATCAAATTATTGTCATTTTTTATATTTAAATTATTTAATTATACATTATTAATACTTATTTAATGATAAGAATAAACTCGTAAGACAATATTTATATTCACAATACGACTTTACATCACTGTCACAAGTTTGACAATATTGGTATTCATATTTATCTTTGGGTTAAGGAGCGATTTTACCAACAAACTATTGGGTCAGGAGCACCCAACACAGCAAACTATTTTATGGACCAAAAATACCAATAAAGGTTTTAAAAGGTGAAAGTGGCACAGAGACGTTATAACTACAAAACGTCTGTCTGTTTACACTGACACGTGGCTATAACCTGGAAAACTTATCCCCGGTGCCAAGAACAAAACGACAAAATTATTTCCATTTTCCATTTGAGCTCCTAGCTCCAGCCCTTGCCCACTGGGTACGCTACAGGATCTTAAGATCACGTGTTCGCCCATCCTGTTTCGTGACGAAGCTTTAGGTCCGGCAGGTGTACAATCAATTTTCCTTTTCTTCTTTTTCAATGCCCTCTCACCGGGTTGATAGGTTCTGTGTCTTGGATTTCTAATCGGGTGTGTGATTTTAAGGGTTTATGATTGGTAATTTGGCTGATTTGTGATTAGGGATCAGGTTTGGCGCGACATTGATTGGAGGGTCTTGATTCATGCGAATTGCTCTCCGTAGGTGTAATGTCTGGGCCGCTAGAGAGTCTCAATTTGTTTCTCCTCCAAATTTGTTTTCTGGTTAGGTATATTTATTACTTTTTTGTTTTCTGTATGATCCTGTAAGGGCTTGGTTCCTCTACTCCATGGCGGTTTCTCAAGTGCCTGAAAGTGATGGTGCCGCCACTACGACTACTACTTCCGCCTCCATTCACAGCGATTTGGATCTCAACTTTGCTTCTCTTCGTCAAAGGCCCTTAGCCGAACCTTCAGCTAAAGATGGAAGACAGAAGTTGGAAGGTACCAATGTGATCCGTCAGAAGGTTCTAGAACAATTCCTAGATTTTTTACCCTCAAGTTTGCTTATTGTCTTTCGATTCCAGCATATTGCAGAATCAAGGAAAGCCCTCTCAGCTCTGACAAAATTTTCAAAGAGGTTCTGACGGTGACATTTTTTCGAGTTTAACAAATGGAAGTTGAAGTATAAGTCCCCAGATTGCTTCAAGAAGCTCGTTATCACCATTAATGGCAAAAGCCCTACCCCTACCATCCAAGCTCAGGAAGGTGACACCATCATCGTTGAACTCAAGAACGGCTTGCTCGCAGAAAACCTCGCCATCCATTGGCATGGAATCCGTTTTCCAGGTTATAGCCACGTGTCAGTGTAAACAGACGGACGTTTTGCAGTTATAACGTCTCTGTGCCACTTTCACCTTTTAAAACCTTTATTGGTATTTTTGGTCCATAAAATAGTTTGTTGTGTTGGGTGCTCCTGGCCTAATAGTTTGTTGGTAAAATCGCTCCTTAACCCTTTATCTTTTTATACAAAATTAATTTGTCTGACTTATGAACTGATATATTATCAAATGATACACAAGATATATTATAATTAACTAACTTATTTAATTTTATCAATCTTTAAAAAACAAGTCAAGTATGTATCATATTAAAAGGCGAAGGAGTAATTATGAAGCAAATATCCTTGCCAAACAAGCATTCAGGTTGCCTAATAGCTTCATTGCAGATTCTTAAAGGACTTCCTTTTAAATAAAAAAACAAAAGTAATGTAGATTGTAGAGTAATCTTTATTGTACCAACAAGATGTTAGTTGAGGTGATCAACAAGAGGTCTTACCTATAAGAAGTAGAACATAAGTTTGAATCTTGGGAAGCATATCTATTGAGAGAGGTGAGAATCGTTTCTATAAGTCTCAAAGGAAAAACTCTTGATAAAAAAAAAAGTACTCCCTCTGGACCTAATTATAGGAGCAAATTTTGGAATTGGTTTTGGTCCTAATTATAAGAGCAAGTTTTAACTTTTGTCAATTTTTTCCTATAATACCCCTATCTATACTTATTATTAGAAGCATTTATATATGTGTGTGTGTGTATGTATATATATATGTGTGTGTATATATGTATATCTGTGTTTGTGTGTGTATATATATGTGTGTGCGCGCGCACACCCACACACACACACACACATATATATATATATCTTTGTGTGTGTGTGTGTGCGTGTGTAGATAGATCTATATGTATACATATATACACACATGTATGTTTATATAGGAAGACCATTATTTCAATTAGAAAGTGTATGAAAAGAAAAATTGGTCGGAGAATATGTGGTGGGGTTGTAATTCACTCTTACTTATGTCATTTTAAATTTATATAAGAGCATTTTAGGAAAATGAGTAAAATTAACTAATTTAACTTGTCCCCTTAATCCCTCCAAAATCGATTAAATTACTCCTATAATTAGGACCGGAGGGAGTATTTTTTATTGCTTTTTGCCCGAGGGGAAAAACTCATCGTCTGCTTAACATGTTAAAGTTTTAAATCAAAATATAGTACCTCATCTCCTTAATATTCATCAAATTTTTTCAAGTGGTCAATAATGCCTCTTATGTATCACAACAATAATTCGTTACATACTACTTCGATACTTATTATAATATATCAACTAACAATTCTCACAAACTAATAAAAAAAGTTAAAGTCAATAAAGTTGTTCTAAAATTTAAGTAACTTCCAATATTATCTATTTATCCATACTAATTGCACTAAACTCTAATATTATATTAATTATTACTCTCACCCACTACCCTTATTAATTATAGGTATACATTAAAAAAATAATTAATGCGCTTTGGAAACAAGCAAGTACCTTATAAAAAGGATTAAACATAATTACTAGTCGATGTCTTATAATAAGGACAAAAGAGAGTACTTCCCTTCGGTCTCAGATATATAAATATATATAAAAAAAACAGTGGATAACATAAGTCGTCACTCAACGGATTATTAATAAATTATTTTAAAAATTACCCCTACATAATTTACTAGAAGAATATTCTATCTGATTTAAAATACAAGCCCCTTTCAACTATTTCACTTGAACTAAGAAATAGCAGTTAATTCATTAAAAGCAATTTTAAACTAAAAAAAGAATCATCTTTCCCCTATGGAATGAGATTTTGAAAGAGAAAAAAAATGAAGAGTCACATTTAAATATTAATTATCGGGATAAAATTGTTAAAAAGCATTAATTGTTCCACAAGTGAGTAATTATATTGTAGACAAAAAAAATCTTCCAAAATTTGACATATATTTTACTTTGAACTAGAAGGAATAGTTGAAGTCTAATGCAATGTTTCTCTATAATATAATATGTGCAAAGTTAGAAAAATATTTCATTTTCTAAAAAAGTTAATAAGTCAATCACATTTTCTTGTTTTTGGTGAAGTACTCCCTTCAATCCATTTTATAATATGTCTTTTAGAAGGTATTTAAAAGTAACATATACTTTGGATCGAATTGAGTACCTCGTATATAGATTATAGAGTGCTACTCCCTCCATCTCTTTTTGTAATATCCAAATTTTTAAATATTTGTTCTGTTTTATTATATCCACTTGGGGTTGTTTGGGTATTAAATACATTTTAACCAATTTTGCCCCTCATTAATCTTTCACATAATTCTCTTTCATTATTTTTTTTCATTACTCCTCTCTCCCATTTATTAACTTATAAATAAGGGCATATTTAAAAAAAAGAGTAAAATACATCAACCTCCTCTCTATTTACTCTAAATTATAGAGATATCCCTTCTATTTTGAAAATCTATATAAACCTCCCTTAAAATCAAAATATATGTTGCATAAACCTTCTTTCTAGTTTTGAGATTCAACTTCCATCCATCTAACTGTTAGTTGACCGTTAAATTACAATATTGACTTATTATTTTGACCAAAATACGCCTCCTTAAAATGAATATTACTTAATAATCATGTAATCTTTAGCAAAAAAATAATCATTTAATCACATATAAAATTCAAAGTTTTAAAAAAATTATTTTAAAATTTTTGTCATACTTTTAAATTGATCATAGTTATAAAGTTAATTAATTTTATCATTATAAATTTTTATTTTTTAATAAATATAAATGTTTTATCTCTTTTGTTTTTTAAAAACTTATCATGTAATTTTTAAAGACGTATGATGATGTTTTGCAATAATATATATATACACTCACACACACACACCCACTCAACTACATTATATAATTATAAAATGATATTACTATGAGATTCACATATTAATATCTTATAATTTAAAATTTTTAAGAATATTTCATTAAAAAATATTCTTAAAAATAATTACTCAAATTTTAAACAAGTTATTAATATTTATTACATAAACAGATTACTAAAACTTATTCTAAATTAAATTTAGTAAAAATATCAAATAGATCATTAATGAACATTAATATTAAAAGATAAATTAGGGATTTGGTATAATGAGGGGTAAATTAGTAAACAACATTTATTTTAATATGGTTTATTTATTTATTTCATTTTTATTAATGACTCAACTTGTTTCGTTAAAACTCATATTGTGACTAGCATTTGTTGTTGCAGAATAAACCAATTTTTAAATGGAATAAGATACTTGATAAAGCATGAGTTCGAGTATCCTAAGTCTTTCCGTTTACAAATTTCATCAATTACTATTTGTGTTGTATTTTGTGTTGTGAGCAAACATACATATATGTTCACCTATTTGACTCGTTTTTTATTATTTATTAATTATTCTTTATTTTTCTTCTTATTATTATTTAATTATTATTTAAATGAATAATTGATAATAAAGAATTATATAATATATTCTAAAAAGAATATTCATATATAAATGATATTTTCATTTTAATGAATTCTTTTCTTTCTTAATCATTAAATTAACGACGAGATCTTTTATCATTTTTTGCATGTCCCCTTTCTTAATCATTAAATTAACGAAAGTTTATAGTAGGTGAAAATTCTCCTAATTTATGTCCTACCATACGATCTGTTATATAAATAGGTAAATGCTCTTTTCCATTATGGATAGCAATCGTATGACCAATCATTGTGGGTATAATGGTAGATGCTCTGGACCAAGTTACTATTATTTCTTTTTCTTCTTTTGTGTTAACTTTCTTTATTTTTCTTAATAAATGATTCGCTACAAAAGGATTTTTTTTTAGTGAACGTGTCACAGTCCATTACTCCTATTTTTTTTTTGTAAAGACGAAGAAACAAATTCTATTCTATTTTCTCTACTCTACTATTTACTACGGCGACGAAGAATCAAATTATTACTATATTTTTTCCTTTTTCTAGTTCTTCTTCCAAGTGCAGGATAACCCCAAGGAGTTGCGGGTTTTTTTCTACCAATTGGGGCCCTCCCTTCACCACCCCCATGGGGATGGTCTACAGGGTTCATAACTACCCCTCTTACTACAGGACGCTTACCTAGCCAAGATTTAGATCCGGCTCTACCCAAACTTTTCTGGTTTACTCCAACATTCCCCACTTGTCCGATTGTTGCTAAGCGCTTTTGGATATCAAACGGACCTCTCCAGAAGGTAATTTTAATGTGGCCGATTTCCCCTCTTTTGCAATCAGTTTCGCTACAGCACCTGCTGCTCTAGCGAATTGTCCACCCTTTCCGAGTGTGATCTCTTTGTTATGTATGGCCGTGCCTAAGGGCATATCGGTTGAAGTAGATTCTTCTTTTTGATCAATCAAAACCCCTTCCCAAACTGTACAAGCTTCTTCCAAAGCATACGGCTTTCTGGATGTAGATGATGATATCTATACAGATGGATCTTATATATATCATACAATGAAGTACCGCATGAATGGATATATAGGAATCCAAATCTGCCGAATCACTCATGTTATGATCTTCTACATCCTAGGTCTTCCCGTTCCTTCATCTGGCTTATGTTCTTCATGTAGCATTCAGACCGAATGACTCTATGAGATTACGTCGATACTTCCACATATTACGGATAACGTAGGAGACATCTCTATTTTTCCCCCGAAATGTGAATAACCCTCTTTGAAACAAGGGGCGCTTCTGGTTCTGTCGGTGCTTGAAACAATTTGATCTTCTCCATATTATTATATCTCTAGAGTCAATAATCTTATATGAGGAACTACTGAACTCAATCACTTGTTGTCATTACTCTTCATATTTCTGTTGAGGTCTATCCTGTAGAGGTACTCAAATTGGATCAGTGATCGATTTCTAGGTTTCGCCGTAAACCTAATTGGTTACTTCCAATCACGTAAATCAATAGTTCAAACCGCACTCAAAGGTAGGGAATTTCCCATTTTTATAGGAACTTCTGTACCAGAAACAATGGTATCTCCAATTATAGCCCCTCTGGGATGTAAAATATATCTTTTCTCACCATCCCCATAATGTATGAGACAAATGTATACATTTCGATTAGGGTCGTCTTTTTAGAAGTATATTGATTTTTCTCCAATAACCGAATACTTTTGTCTGTAAATACTGCATATTTGATTCTATCCATAAATCTATTTTCTTCCCTATCAGTTCTAGTCTCAATAAGAATTCTTGTTCTTACTGTTCATATGTTATGATATGAATATACTACGTTTCGATTTCTTTGATTTGATTAGTATTAGTTTCGATTTCTTTGATTTGATTAGTTTAGTTTGATTTCTTTGATTTGATTAGTTTAGTTTTATTTTATTTTATTGGAGGGTCCCCTTGGCGTGCATCCAGTAGGAATTGAACCTACGAATTCGCCAATTATGAGTTGGGCGCTTTAACCATTCAGCCATGGATGCTTAGCGGGGATCCTCGTACATGGTGAATAACCAAATTCCAATTGAAATTAAATCTTTTGGATAAATCAATGCAATTTAAAATTTAAGGAGGGTTTTATGAGAGGAGGGCATCAATTAAGATTCTGGATTTTCGAATTGAGAGAGATCTTGAGAGAGATCAAGAATTCTCACTATTTATTAGATTCATGGACGCAATTCAATTTAGTGGGATCTTTCATTCACATTTTTTTCCATCAAGAGCGTTTTATAAAACTCTTGGACTTCCGAATTTGGAGTATCCTATTTTCACGCAATTCACAGGGTTCAACAAGCAATCGATATTTCATGATCAAGGGTGTAGTACTCTTTGTAGTAGCGGTCCTTATATATCGTATTAACAATCGAAAGATGGTCGAAAGAAAAAATCTCTATTTGACAGGGCTTCTTCCTATACCTATGAATTCCATTGGACCCAGAAATGATACATTGGAAGAATCTTTTGAGTCTTCCAATATCAATAGGTTGATTGTTTCGCTCCTGTATCTTCCAAAAGGAAAAAAGATCTCTGAGAGCTCTTTCCTGGATCCGAAAGAGAGTACTTGGGTTCTCCCAATAACTAAAAAGTGTATCATGCCTGAATCTAACTGGGGTTCGCGGTGGTGGAGGAACTGGATCGGAAAAAAGAGGGATTCTAGTTGTAAGATATCTAATGAAACCGTCGCTGGAATTGAGATCTCATTCAAAGAGAAAGATATCAAATATCTGGAGTTTCCTTTTGTATATTATATGGATGATCCGATCCGCAAGGACCATGATTGGGAATTGTTTGATCGTCTTTCTCCGAGGAAGAGGCGAAACATAATCAACTTGAATTCGGGACAGCTATTCGAAATCTTAGTGAAAGACTGGATTTCTTATCTCATGTTTGCTTTTCGTGAAAAAATACCAATTGAAGTGGAGGGTTTCTTCAAACAACAAGGAGCTGGGTCAACTATTCAATCAAATGATATTGAGCATGTTTCCCATCTCTTCTTGAGAAACAAGCGGGCTTTTTCTTTGCAAAATTGTGCTCAATTTCATATGTGGCAATTCCGCCAAGATCTCTTCGTTAGTTGGGGGAAGAATCCGCACGAATCGGATTTTTTGAGGAACATCTCGAGAGAGAATTGGATTTGGTTAGACAATGTGTGGTTGGTAAACAAGGATCGGTTTTTTAGCAAGGTACGGAATGTATCATCAAATATTCAATATGATTCCACAAGATCTAGTTTCATTCAAGTAAGGGATTCTAGCCAATTGAAAGGATCTTCTAATCAATCCAGAGATCATTTCGATTCCATTAGTAATGAGGATTCGGAATATCTTACATTGATCAATCAAAGAGAGATTCAACAACTAAAAGAAAAATCGATTCTTTGTTGGGATCCTTCCTTTCTTCAAACGGAACGAACAGAGATAGAATCATAGCGATTCCCTAAATGTCTTTCTGGATCTTCCTCAATGTCCCGGCTATTCACGGAACGTGAGAAGCAGATGAATAATCATACGCTTCGGAAGAAATCGAAGAATCTCTTGGGAATCCTACAAGATCCATTCATTCTTTTTCTCTCGAAAGATAGTCGAACTTCATCCGGGTTCGAATCCTACCGAGAGGTCCACTAGAGATCATAAATTGTTGAAGAAAGAACAAGATGTTTCTTTTGTTCTTTCCAGCGATCGGAAAATAAAGAAATAGTTAATATATTCAAGATGATTATGTATTTACAAAATACCGTCTCAATTCATCCTATTTCATCGATCCGGATGTGATATGGTTCCGAAGGATGAACTGGACAGTTCAAATAAGATTTCATTCTTGAACAAGAATCCATTTTTTGATTTATTTCATCTATTCCATGACCGGAACAGGGGGGATACACGTTACACCACGATTTTGAATCAGAAGAGAAATTTCAAGAAATGGCATATCGATTCACTCTATCACTAACCGAGCTGGATCTGGTAATTAAAGTAAAACAGAAGAGTGGTTAGAGTATTTTACTCTTAAAATAATTACATTTCACATGTATTTATTACTTTTAACTAATTTTAACAGTTTTTTTAAATCACACAGTTCGGTTCTTTGGATATTAAAGGTATATTCCCTCTTATCTAAAGTATAAATTAATTTAACTAATTCAACATTAGAACTAAAAAATGATAGTTAACTCATTAGAATATGTTTCAAATTGAAAATTTTCTCTAACTTTACCTATAATAAATGAAGTTCCGAATGAGAGAGAAAAATATAGAGCTACATTTAAGTATTTATTATATGGGTAAATTTAACAAATAAATACTCCATCGTGTCCTTTTTATAAACAATTTTCTCTCTCTTAGGGTTGATCCTTAATATAAGCAACTTTTTTCTTGTGTCTCAAAATTTAATTAAACCACTTTTTCCTTTTTCTTACCATATTAAATATACATATTTATGTTAATTATTTCTTACTCACCACTAATTCTCTTTTATTTAATCATTTATTACTCATTCTCTCTCATATTTTTATACTCGTTATCTCTAATATTTTTTACTCATTTCCTCTCATATTTTTATACTCGTTATCTCTAATATTTTTTACTCATTTCCTCCACTATGCTCATTTCATAAATAAAGGTATATTTAGGGGAAAATATGACATTTTTTTATAATTTTTTTATTTTTAACTAATCTTAACCATCAACTCACCTTCCCTTCCGCATTAAGGGGGAAAAAAAAGAGTTGTTTATCAAAAGAACACGAGCGGAGTACCACTCTGGTCCTATTTATAAGTCCCCTTTGGTCAAAAAATTTGGTCCTATTTATAAGTCCTCTTTTAGGTAATAAATGAGATTGTGACAATTTTGTCCATATTAATTGTACCAATGAAAATAGAGAGAGAAAAAAAGTTGAAAGATACTCAATGAAAATAGATAGAGAAGAAAAAGTTGAAAGATACCCATTCATAAATGAGGGCAAAGTTGAAAATTTACCCCACAATCATTGAACTAACTAACTCTTATTGGTATGTGTGTTTTGGTCAAAAGGGACTTATAAATAGGATCAGAGTGGTATTAATTAATTACTTTCCCGTGATTTATATTGTGAACTGAAATCTTTTTTTGAGAGTATAAAAACTGAAGAAAAAAGAATAATGATGCTAATGATAGACAAGGCCATTAAGAGAAGCCGTTGGATCCAACTATTGCGGCATTAAAAAGCCACTTGTTGACCTGCATATGTAAGCTTTGAACATTCTTGTTCTTATCAATCACTTAGTACGTAATTATTCACATCAAACCCCAAACAACCGCAAAATAAAATTATTGCCTCATCACTTGCGACACCACAACCACCCTAAAAAAGCTCATCAATATACAACACGTACGCCAATCATCCTCTCTCTTTTTGTCCTCTCTTCATATAGGTACTCTTATAAAAAGGTAAGGGAGTATATACTATAAAGCACAGACACTCCTATTTTTTTAAAATGTGTGTGTCGTGTCGGACACTCCGACACTCCTTAACACTCTTATTTTTTAAAAATATGCGTGGCTTTGAATATTACTGAATTGATGATGAATTTTTCTTTTATATTTTTTTTAAAAAAAGGAGGCACGGCTTTTATAATGAGGCCGAATCTACGATGAGTCAAAGCTGGAAGCCAAAATTTTACGGAATATTGAACTTGAATGTAAATTATTATTATTATTATTATTATTATTATTATTATTATTATTTTATATATATATATATATATATAATATCAAAACGTGTCCTAACGTGTCAAAAGTTGGATTTTTTTAGAATTAATATGTCGGAGTGTCGAGTCGTGTCTCGTGTCGGTACAACATAGAGTATATATATACGCATCAAATACTTGTTAATTCTTCATTAAATTCTTAAAAAATCTTAATTGATATGCATAATCTTATATTTTAGACAGATAGAAAAAGAATTTGAAATAGCAGTTGAAGTTTATATACATACATGTTCAATGTATGTATGTATATGTATATAGTTGGTTTAATGAATGTCTTTCAAGAAAGTGAGTGTGGGGATGATAATATATATATATTGAAAAGGACAGATTTGAAAGGGAATTCAGGAATATGATTAGATAGATGCATGGATGTAAAATTTGAAGGGACCCGACCGAAACATACAAAGAAGGATCCAGCTGCCGCCTGCATCCACCTCTCTGTCAACTCTCTCTCTCTCTCTCTCTCTCTCTCTCCTCTCTTTCACTTACCGACAGAGATTGGGTCGAGAGATTGTATAGACTAGTCTCTTCACAATGTGACAAACTATGGTTGAATTTCTGTTCGTGCCCACATACACAACTTTCACTTACTGATGGAGATTGGACCTGGAGGCTGTATATAGACTTAATCCCATCACAATATGACAAACCAAGGTCTGAATTTCATTTGGGAGATATGTTTACATTTAGTGTCTAACTGTACCTTCAATAGGACAATCTCAAATATTATCATCGGTCCTAAATATAAGACTCAATTGACTTTATTTAGAGAGATTTAGAAAACTAAATAAGTTACTCAATCATATCATATGTTATGTATGATTATTATTAGTTTATAAGTTAAACATATTAGTTTGAAGAAAACTAATAATAAATATAATTACTTCAAAATAATTTAATTAGAATCATTATTTTCTCCAACAACAAAAAAAAGTCAATTGAATCTTATACTTAAGATCGGAAGGAGTAGGAGAATACACGAGTGCAATTAAAAAAGTTTAACTCTTTTAATTAGTTTTTGTTTTCCTACATTTTTATAGTTATGTTACCTATGAGTCCATGTAGGAAAAATATGGAAGCAGATCCCCTCATCATCTATTTTTCTCTACATTCCTCATGAGCTCATTTGAACTGTTGATTATGAAGAGAAAAGTCAAAATGGTATTGTAACTTTTCAGATTAATTGGACGGACATAATTTAAAGAATATGAAGGATGATAACAAAATGATGATAAGAGAAACCAAACCCAAAAAATTTGAGTAGAGAAGTTGAATGCAATTTCTCCAAATGTTGCTATTTAACATCCAAGTAGCTAGCTACCGTACGTGTGGCGAAGCCTCACCTCAAGGTTTAATCCCCACATCGATGTGTGTGTGTGAGTTGTTGAAGTGTGATGAGCAATATATATATATATATATATATAATTGCTTGGTTGATTATGTTTATACATAATTAATGTGCGGATTGTTTTTAGCATATTGACAAGAAGAAGTTACTGATGATTAGTACTTGCTTATGAACCCATTATAGAATCATTAGTACGTGCGTACTCATTTGCATCCCCCTTCAACTGCGTACACACAGTACTAAATTATTATATATATACATGTAAAGAAAAATCATATGCATAATATCTTAAAAGTTTTAAATCAAAGTATTCCCCTCATCCTTAACATAAAACTTAGAGTAAATTAAATACCCTTTCTAGTTCCTGACAAAAAACACGGATCCCATTTTGGTCCTTGACAAACAAACCGACCCTTATTCGTCCTTCTTATGGGACTAAAAATGACCTTTTGGAAATTTGTGAGGGATCAAAATGTCCACCAATTGACCCTTATTCGTTCTTTTTATGGACTAAAAATGACCTTTTTTTGTCAGGGATCAAAATGGGGTTCGTGTTTTTTGTTAGGGACCAGAAAGGGTATTTACTCTAAAACTTATTTACCTAATTTGATTAGGTTGATGAAGGTAGTTAAGTTAGTTAATTTGTCTTATATTAAAAACAGGGAGTATAACAGAGAAGAGAAAATATGAAAGAATGAAAAATGTGTGGTACTCCTCTGATTCTTAATATAAGACATATTTAGAAATTTGATCTTAATCTTAAATATAAGACATAGATTTCATATTTATCAATTTTTTCCCATTTTACCCATATTGATATTCCCTCAACCATAATCAAGGAAAAGAGGGAATGAGAGAATTAAGATATATAACTATGGTGTTTTAAAAAATACATGTAATGTTAACTAACTAAACTAACTTCCTTAATATAATCAAATTAGGTAAATATGTCTTATATTAAGGACCAAAAAAGTAGTAATTAAGAGTAGATAAAATGGAGGGAGAGAGATTATTAAAGAGGGGAGTGATGATAATGATATAAAGAGAAGGGTAGGTTTGATGAATTTAAGGGAAGTTAGGTGTGAGTCGCAAATTGAGAAAAGCCAACTGGCATGTGGGTCCTTCTTATATATATATACATACACAGAGAGTTAGTTATATGTATCAGTTTTCAGTCTCACTGCATGCACTGAACCATGATACTTCAATTTCGTCTCTCATTATCGACTACTAGTACTATACATATGCAAATGTCTCTCTATCTTCAACTCTCATTCATTTATCATTACTCACTCCCACGTACCTCGTATCCCTCCTCTTGAATGATATCAAACTGTGCAATTGTATTAAGGGAAAATTGCTTTGAAAAAACCTCATGCAAAATTTACTGTTTAATTAAATATTCCTAAAAGCTTAGGTCGTCAGGTTTTTGCAACGGGTGGAGCTCATCCGATCCTTAGTGAGGTGTTATTCTTTTTTTTAGTTGTGTGTAATATATCTTTAGCTATATATATATGGAATCAAACCAAAACTAAGAACCTAAAAACAAGTCATCCTGGGGCAAAGCCGAAGGACCATCCTCTCGTAATAACGTAACTGAGTTGCTCTATTTGGTGGTTCAATGAAAACGCTCGAATCAGTAATTCACCATCTAATCACATTACAATATTGTTGCTCCATATGGAGGTTTAGATCAAACTCAATGTCAAAAAAAACTATGAAGAGTAATTAGTTTGCTATTGACGTAGATGCGTGTGATGAATAAGAAGAAGCCGAATATAATACGCATTGAAATCAACCTGGGTTTAATTTTCTCAATGGGGATATTTAAAGGAATTTCACAAATTTTGGCTTCCCTCTCAATTTAGAAGGAACCAAAATAAGGGGAGGGAAGGGGAGAGAGAAGCAATTGTTTTCTCCCCTCCCCTCTAAAGTTTTAAACCAAATGAGGGGAGGGTTCTTTTTTCCTCCCCTCTCATCCCCTCCCCACACTAAAGATACCTAGGGACCTAGATTATTGAATAGGTGCAACCTTTTTTCACATGCATACAACATATATTCAGCTACGTGGAAAAAAGTCAACGAAGAATTGTGCACAATTGAAGAAGAATTACACTTCTTAAAAATATGTTGCACCTTGAACCTATAAATAAATGAACTTAAGGTACCTTGGGTAATAAATATCGCAACTAAGGATATTTCAGGAGCAATTTTTCTTGTATAAACCCCATATATTAATATGAGCTTGAAGAAAAAAAGAGAGAGCTCTTAATGGGCCTTCAGCCCAATTAAGTGGTCCTTCATCTGTGCTGGGCTTCATCTGCTTATCATTTGATGTACAAGCTATTTTTTTTGGTCAAACTATAAGCTATTATTATTGATTAAGGTTAATGGGCAAATTTGTTACTCGAATTTGTTTTGTTAAGGATTTTAGGTTCAATATTACTCAGAAAGTGTTAAAATAGAGTAATGTTGCTCTTTTCTATTTAAATTTAACAGTGAACGTTAATTTTTTAACATTTAACGTTAGTTTTTTAACAATATAAGGCGATATTATTACATTTAAAAACTTCTAGGATGATACTGAATCTAAAAAAACTCTTAAAACAATATTACTCCTCAGTGAAAATTTTGGGGCAAATTTTCACCTTAACCCTTATTAATTATTAGTAACTAATTACATGGCCACGATTACACCAAATCAACAGTCTGGCAAAGCTAAAGTTGAGACATGGTCTTGATTTTTTTTTTTTTTTTTCCAACGAGACATGGTCTTGATACTTGTGAGGACAACCTAAAATATGTTTTCAAAACCAAGTAGGCCTTTTTTCCAACTAAAATATACTCCATCCGGTCCTAATTATAAGAGCTGGTTGACTTTTCTAAAGAGATTAAGCAAGCTAATTAAATTGCTTTAGAGTATTTTTATTTTTATTTTTTTCTTCAAAATCATTAATTTGACTAATAAACTAATGTATAATCTAAAGATACATAATATATAAAATAATTAAGTAACTTATTTAGTTTCCTTAATTTTTCCAAAAAAAGTCAACTAGCTCTTCTAATTATGACCGGAGGTAGTATATATTAAAAGAGGAAGATTCCCATCAAATATGATCTTCTTCCAAGATCTTGGTAAGGCCATTTAGTATTAATTAACATTCCAGGTGGTGAATAAAATAAGATGATCTTCCAGATTAACATTAAGATATATATATATATATATAGGTGCAGGGAATCTTTTTTATTTTTTTGGAGAATCCTAATTTCTTTTATGTACTTGCTGTCATAACATGATTAAGGCCTTCTAATGATCGGACATGTCTCACTTCTGAGTTCAGCTGATTCATACATCTTCCCTTTTCTCTCCTCCAACATGCCATCCCCTCCCTCACCAATTTTAAGTTTTTCCATATAATTAATTAAATTCAACATTAATTAATTTGCTCATATATGACACCCCCACTCGTACTTTTTTAAGAGGTGTTATTTATAATAATAACAAGATAATGTAAAATAATTACTCTCATTTCATTTTATAATACCACAAGTGGTAGCTAGTACCTACTAATACTATATAGTATTCATTTTGATCTTTAATATAAGACATATTTATTAATTTGATTAGATTAAAAATATTAATTGAATTAACAAATTAACATAACATGTATTTTCTAAAATATCATAGTTATCCTCTTTAATTCCCTCATTCCTTCTCTTTCTTGATTATTGTTAAGAGAGCATCAGTATGGGTGAATTAGAAAAAGATTGAAAAATATAAAAACTATATCTTATATTTAGAACCAACATTAACCTTTTAAACATGTCTTGTATTAAGGATCAGAAGAGTAGTATCCATAATTTTAAATTTTAAATTATTGGACTTTTTTTCTCAAACTTGTTGCTACTGAAAAGAAGTACCATTTATCTTTTAGTACCTTTAAAAAAAAATCAAAGTCAATTTATTTGTCTATATATGATATAATTCAACGTGAAGATTAATATATGTCAATGGCAATTTTCCCTAATGATAATACTCCCTCTAATGCTTATTATAATATACTAACTAGTAAGTGTATTTTGTCATTTATATAAGGCACTTGCTTATTCCTAAAGAACATTAATTATTTTTTTCATATATACCTCTAATTAATAAGGGTAATGGGTGAGAATAATAATTAATATAATATTAGAGTTTAGTGCAATTAGTAAGGGTAATATTGAAAATTACTTAAATTTTAGGACAACTTTATTGACTTTAACTATTTTTATTGGTTTGTAATAATTGTTAGTTGGTACTTTATGAAGGAAGTACTATATATATAATAATTGTCATATGTGAAGATTTTTTTTTTCCAACTATTATATGTGAAGATGTAGGATACAATTTAATACTTCCTCCTGTCCTTTTTATGAGTAATTTTTTCTCTCTTGAAACTGATCTTTAATATAAAGATTAATGTGCAAAAATACACGTATACTTTTGTCGGAGGAGCACCCAGTAGCAAATGTTTTTTAGGTGTAAAAGTGACTATGTGGTTATAAAAGTGGAGCAAAAGTCACATATTCCGTTAAAGTAAAAAACGTCGACCGTTAAGTTGGATGGTTTGACTAAAATTGGTGACCTGTACAATGGTGGGGCCCACAGTATGTCCACGTCAGCAAAGTCTGAGTTCACTCCATTTTTTCTCCAATTGGTACGATGACGCTTCAATGAAACTCAATTTCGTTTCCTTCTTTCTCCACCAACACCACAGCAACGATGTTCTGGTAGTCGCCGCCGGCGACGACACCAAGGTCGCCTGCACTAGACTCATGCTCGGGTTATACGCCGCTGATTCCATGTACGATCCTTTGTATAGTGATTGTCGAGGTTTGTGATTGGATGTAACTGTTAAGATTTTCTCTCGGATAAATCTTTCTCTTAATAGATCTCTTCTTGTTCCTCAATCTTCGGAGAATGCGGCGTTGTATTTTTGTAAGTTCTCTGTTCCGAACATTTCCTGAAAGTAGACGACAAGTTTTAAATCTTAATGCAGGCATGACCTCTCTCGTTGAATCAGTCTTTTTCGCCACATCGCGTATAACGGGAATCGAACCCCCTCTGCTGCTGGCGGGCGGATGGAGAATGTTCTACTTCGATCCAGCAACTTGTTAGGAGTAGGTTTTGGCTTGCCCCTTTCCAATTTTCCATGGAATAAGTAGGATTCAGGTGATAACGGGGATAACCATTGCTGTGGGTGAGGGAGAGATAAAGAATTTGCTACTATAGGTTTAGGTGATCCTTCCAAATCATAAGCCTTCTCCAGTGCCTGGGTGGGTGCGCGAAATCATCGATTCTAAGTGCGGGATTCCACAACCCTTAAATCAGTAGGGCAAGTCAATTTGACCTTCCCCGCTGGAGGATTCTGTAACCACTAGATTCTTTCGAGGGCTTGGTTTGGAGATAGCTGCAGGTTCTGAAATGCGGACTCCTCACTACGGGGTCGGTCACCCACCCACTCCACTTAGGCCCTATTCTTTCTGACTTCGAAGGATCCATCTTTTCTTTTCTTTGTTGTTGTTATTCTTGCATTAGTTTGGGATTGGGGGGAAAGATTGAATCTTGATGAAGAAGATGAAGATTGGGAGTTTTCTGGAAAGCAGGAAGTGGAGAGGAAGAGCTCGTTTTCTGGAGAGCAGGAAGTGGAGAGGAAGAGTTGCTGACATGGACACCACTGTGGGACCCACCAACATACACGTCACCATTTTTTGTCAAACCGTCCCACTTCACGGTCAACGTCATCCACTTTAACGGCAGATGTGACTTTTGCTCCACTTTTGTAACCACATAGTCACTTTTGCACCTAAAAAAAACATTTGCTACTAGGCGCTCCTCCGACAAAAGTACATGTGTATTTTTGCACATTAACCCTGAATATAAATAACTTTTATCTTGTGTCTGAAAATTTAAATTATTTTTTTCTTTTCTACCCCTATTAAATACATATTTTTATATTAATTAACCCTCACTCACCACTATTTCTCTTTCATCAAGTCATTTATTACATATTCTCTCTCATATTTTTTACTACCCATTAATATTAATTAACCTCCAATTTGTTTTTTGCAATGAAGAAAAAAGTACACAACATAAAACCAAATTTTTATATACTTATTGTCTCAAACGTCATTCTTATATATTTCTCCCATCCTAAATATAAAACATTATTTATAGTGTAAATTGTACTACAAACTATGTTTTATATTTAAGATTTGAGGTAGTTTACAGATCGGACTTAACCTAGGAACAATACCTAGGGCCTACATACCATTGAGAGGGATCAAAGCCCACGTAGTTCAATACACAAATAGGCGTTTAGCCAAAGGGGGTGGGGTGTGTGCTCTGTGAGGCAGAATTGTAGAATAGATTAATAGAATCTATGTACCTTAGGGTTTACCATCTATTTATAGAAAGTTTCTTAGGGTTAAGGTTTGGACTTGCGGGCCTCTTGTGCCTCCAAGCCCAAATGTAGTGCCATCACATATGTGTCATATTGGTTGCCTCTTATTTGGCCACACCTTGAATGGGCCTCATATTTGAGTCCATAACAGTAGTATATATTTATATGTGTGTAGTAATTCATGTGCAAACAATGCATATTTAATTTAACTTTTGTATATCATTATCATTTATCCGCATCACCAAACTCAATATGCAGAAACGGACATAGTGTATGTATGCAGTAAACATTTAAATATTGTAATCAAAATTCAAATATATAGAGTATTATTATAATAAAACATGTTACACGAGGGACAAGTAAAATAGGAGTAGTTGGTAAAAGAAAAAATGGGCTTCACGTAAATTATGTGCTTTTTATATGTTCATCTATCTAATTTTGGGGTGGGTAGGTATGGAAATAAATCAAGTTAGGCTTTGGATAAACAAGTCTGAGCCTGAATACAAGTTTTTATTTAGGCTTAGATTTAAGCCTTCATAAAGTTTGGTTAAGTCTAAAGCCTTTTAAGAACTTACTTACAATGTAGGCTATTAAAAAGGTTTTATATTACAGGTATTGAAGATCATAAGTAGACTTTATGCATTTTGAAATTAAAATATAAGAATTAAAAAAATAAATAGTGTGTTATTTATATTATACAAATATAATTACATTTATTTAATGTGTAAACAGGCCAACTCTGAAGGCTTACAAACCATTTCTTAACAAAATAGGTATGACCTATTTACATATTTAGGCCTTTAAATAGGCCTTAACCTGACATTTTTAAAAAACAGGTCATGTTACACCATGCCCTAAATAGGCTAGGCTGCAGGCTGTCTGATAGGGGCCTAGCCAATTCCCACCCCTAGGATGGAGAATTTTTTAAATTTTTATATATTTTATTTATTTAGATTAAATTATATATCGCATTATGAATTTTACGCCCAATATCTCAAATTAGTTAATTTACAGTTTTGCATTCAGAAATATTTTTCCTATAACACCGGTGTCCTATAGATTAATTAATTTGAGATAATCGGTGTAAAAAAAATATTCAAAATGTAGGATATAATTTAATCTAAATAAATAAGATATATAAAAAAAAATACACCCACCCCAAAATTTGAAAAATCAACACATAAGGAAAAGGCACATGATGTGGGGGAAAATTTGCTGTATAGTTGACACCAAATTTGGGTGATTTGGCCATTAAGACAAAGTTGAGCGACTCATGCACGTGGCACAGCAGTTCTGCTTAACCTTTCTATTCTGTCAAATTGACAGCTTCGATATTTGAGTAAAGTTTGACTGTGGATTCTATATTATTTATATATTTTATTTTATACTCTGTCCAATGCCTTATTATTTTATATATATATAGATATATATATAAAAAAAGACTTGGGTCATCTACTGTATATCCTTACAACTCATCCCCTGGTACGGCTTAAACATTGACAGCTTCTTCTGTTCTCCCAAAAGTTTTGAAATATGAGCTTCTCTCTCTCTCCATTGACTTGACCTACCTACAAATGGATATTTTCTTAAAAATATATATATTTTAAAGCTATTTATTAATTATTGGTATTTTATCAAAAGATTAGAAAGAGAGGGAGATAATACCTTTTTTTTGAAGTACTCTTGCACACAGTCACAGAAATAAAATGGTTGTGTTGAGATTTATGATTGAAATTATGGAGTGTTTGGAAAACAAATAATCATAAAGAAATGAGACTATATATGAATTCAATTTATATATTGTTAGCATAATTAATTTATGATTATAGATAATTGAAATGCCAAGTTCGCAGTCGTAGATGATGGAGGTGTGTCGGCAGTGTGGTCCAAAACAAGATACGGGATCAGGGTATGGATAAACAATAAATATAGTTAATTAGGATTTGTGAATATTTAATAAATAATTAAATTAAATAGAAAGACAAACATATTTTTTTAAAAAAAAAAAAAAACCCAGCAGCTTGAGAATAATGGACTTTTTGACTTGGCTGAGAATGATGGAGTCGAAAGTCAACCTCACAAGTTTGATTATTAAGGAGTCTAACAACTTAATTACCCCCAAAACCCTAATTACTCCTCACAAGTTTCATTATACTGAGTACTTCTCCCGTTTACCATATACTCTATGCAGTCTATAATATAGGACATTTCTAAATAAAAAAAAAAAAGCATGGCTTATAATATAAGTCACTTTCAATTTAATTAATTCCTTTTTTCTGTTTTGTCCTTAGGATGTGATTTTGCCCCCTTTCTAACTTTGTTCGCTCATTATGTCCTCCCTCTCTCTAAAAAATAACATTTTCAAAGCAATTAAACACATTTCTCAAGAAAGATAAAAGTGAGAAAAAAAAAATACATTTTAGGACATATTAAATTATTTAAATGTCATTTCTTGTTTCCTATAATATAATTGAAATGTCCTACATTGTGGATATAAGAGAGTATATCACTTTAACAATTCATCATAACTAAAAATGTGGAGATTTACTTACTCTTCCAATCCTTATTACAAGACAATTTTTTTTTTTTAAGAAACATGCTCTCCTCATAGTATAATATAAGTTACTTCAACTAATTTATCAAAACAAAGAAAAAAGTAGTTAGCTCCACGGTCTTTAATTGATTTTTTTAACTTTACTCATATAGTCATATTAAATAAGATTTCGAAATGGAAAGAAAATACAAAAAGTCACATTTAAATGTTAATTACTTGGGCCAAATGGATAAATTAGCCTCGATTACTTTTCATGTGAGTTATATTGTGTACTAAGGCATTCTTTTAGACAATGTTTGTCAAACTCATGCGTTTAAACAAATTCATGACAATAACATAAATTCGTATCATAAACTCGAATCGTAAACTTATAAGAGTTTACTTTTATCAATAAATAGATGTTGATAATGTATAATTAAATAATCAAAATATAAAATGACAATAATTTGATTTAAAAATATTTTATTTAAAAATATTTTAAATCCAAAAAATTGAAATTAAATTCATCAACATTCATAATTTATCATACTAACAAAAGAATACCTATAAAATTCATATATAAAGTCACTCAACATGATCGAATCAAAAAGTTAGTATAAAGTGTAAGAGTGAGTTAACAAGATTTTGTAAATTAAAAATGTACAAACGGTAAATTAAATTTAGTGAGCAAGCTCGCAAGTTTAACCAAGTCTATAAGTAGCACGAGTTTAGTAGTAATTCAACACGATTCTATAAGTTATAAACATAAAAACAGTAAAATCAAAAAGTTAACTCGCCAGTACGACAACAATACTTCTAGAAGTGACTTGCATATGTGTACTGGAGGGAGTTTTATCCTTATCATAACCTAATGGGGGTATCAATTACAATTTTTTCAATATCATCCCTATTTAAAATTCAATTACTTGCAATTTCTATGGCTTCTTAGTTGTAATTCATTATATTAAATATAGATAAAGTTTTTTTGGAAATTTTCAGATAAAATTAATAACTTAACCACTTCTTATTAATTTTGATAAGATGATTAAATGTGTCTTATAATAAGAACAGTTTTAGATATCAAAATAGTTTCAGAAACCAAAATCAATATATCAAAAATTTGATAAGAAATACTATAAAATTGTGAACAATATACATTCCAACTTAACGTAACCTATGGTCTAGGCCTGTTTGGGTTAGCGGTAGGAGCGGTGTGTTAAAAGCTATCTGACTTTAAAAAAAGCTCGGTAGGAAAAAAATCAGGTTATAGATAATGATTTGTGTTTGGATTGATGGTGGTAGAAGTGGCAGAGCCAACGTCAAAAAGCTGAGAGCGTTTTGGAAAAAGCTGGATTCTGGAACTTTTTCTTTAACAGGCTTTTTGAGCTTTTTTGACTTAAGTTAAATTAACTTAACGCGCAACCCAAACACACCACTTTGAACTTTTTCTCCAAAACTCATTAACTCTACTGCTAACGCTTTTAACGCTCACACCAAACAGGCCGAATATTTTAATTTTAAAGTGCAAACACTAACAATTTGATGTTATAAGCGGGATCAAAATCACAACCTTATTGAAGAGCTTGCATCCCACTAAACCAGTATCATTGGCCGTCACAATATATTAAAATAGAAAAAATTATGATATTTAAAATATTTTCTCGGAAATGAAAAAAATGGTTATAAAAGCATAAATATAAATAATATTTATATAAGTTAAAACAAAAGAACAATACCAAAAGATCAACTTCTTAAGCAATAACTATACATGTTCAGCCACAAAATATGAAAAACTAACATGACAAGTTAAAACTAGAGTGAACGTTTAACGCTTGAGGGGCAAAATACCAAAGTTATATATCACAATTCAGATGGATCTAATTAATTCTACGCTAATTATAATTAATCAAAGTACAAAGATTATTATTAATTAGAGACCAACACAATTTCTTGAAATGGTGATTCCACCATCAACAACAAGATTATGACCACTCACATACTTTGATTCATCACTTGCAAGATAAAGTGCTGCTTCTGCAATATCCTTCGCCTTCAATGTCGTCCCTTTCAAGTTCGCTAATCCTCTCACAAACTCCTCCATCTTCCCCACTTCCTCTTCCATCGGCAACCCAAAGTTCATACCTTCTTCTTCGTCTCCGTCGTCTCCGTTTCTCCATGCGTTCACCAGCATCGAAGTCGCCACCCCGAACGGCGATATACAATTAACCCTTATGCCATATTTCCCCAATTCACTAGCTGTGTTCTTCGTCAGCCCAACTATGGCATGCTTTGAAGCTGTATAAGCGTGAGGGCCCAATCCTCCCATAACTCCGGCGACGCTCGACGTCGATATGATGCAACCAGATCGCCGGGGAATCATCACCCTCGCCGCGTGCTTCATTCCGAGTGCCACGCCTTTGACGTTAACCCGCATGACTCGGTCGAACTCGTCGGCGTCGAAGTTAATGATGCTCTTGTTCTCCGATTGATTCCCTAAGATCCCGGCATTGTTGAAGATTATGTCTAGCTGGCCGTACCGAGAGATTGTAGATTTGACCAGCCTTTCCATATCGTCTTCGGAGCCTACGTCACAGTGGAAGAACGAGGCTGAAGGAGATAATGTCTCTGCGAGCAGAGATCCGAGCTCATCTTCGATGTCGGCGATCACAACTTTCGCTCCTTGCTTCACGAACAGTCTCGACGTTGCTTCGCCGATTCCTCTCGCTCCTCCTGTAACTATAGCCACTTTACCTTCCAATCTGTAATAAAAAACAGAGGATTTATTTAGTGAGTTTCAGTTGCTCTGTTTCGCGATGCTTGAAACAGGGGGAAACAGAGCATGTATGAACGGAGACAAGAAATGAAAGGAATATACCTCCTGGATGAAGAGAAAGTGTGGTCTCTTGCCATGAGAGAGACTCCTTGAAGGTTTGGCTCAGACATTACTTCGGCGGCAACCATGGCTGAACTCTTAAATGGAGCCTAGAGAGAGGGTATGATAAGTGGTTTGAAATTGGCATAAAGGGGAGGCTAAATATAGGGAGTGTTAATGTGCGATTTTGGATCTTCAATAACAAAGACTACGTTCCCTTTTGTCTTTTTTTAATGAGTAAATACTATTTCTGATCCTGATAAAAAATACAGACCTCATTTTAGTCCTTTATAAATAAATGTCCCTTATTCATCCTTTTTTAGGGACTAAAAAAAACCTTTTAAAAATTTGTGAGGGATCAAAATGTCAACTAATCGACTCTTATTCGTCCTTTTTATGGACTAAAAAAGACATTATTTTTTTAAGGGACTAAAATGGAGATCGCGTTTTTTTTTAGGGACTCTTTTTTTAATTTATACGTTTTTCGATCTGTTCAGAATTAACAAAATTTTAAACAAACCCAAAACAACTTGGTCCATTTTTTTTTAATCTTATTCTTTTTTTTTTTTAAATTAAGAATGGGACATTTTACTTGTTTTTATTATATTTATTTGGGATTCCAGATTGCCAGGAGAGTTTCAAGCATTTTGGCATATTCAACACTTCCTTCTTTTTGTTTGTTATTCTTAAGAATAATAAAACACTATTTAGTTTTATTTATATATACATATAAAACTAATAGTCATTGACTCATTGGTTGAATATAACATGCATCCACATTAGGTTGACGTGGCAAAGTAATGTAATTTATATAAATCATATTAATTGCTTCAAATTCACATTAATTGTTTTAAATTAAATCCCATTTAGAATTTGTATTAATTGCTTTAATTTATTTATAGTATTTTATAATTGCTTTAGCTAGATAAGAGGGGTAACACATTTTAAATTTTGAATAATTACTTAAAGAAAAAAAATTTATATATACATAGTTTTATATATTTAGGGTGTTTATTCCAATAAAATTATTATACTTTTAATTTAAATTAATTTTTAATTTAAAATTTACAAATTGTAGAGTATTTAAAATAAAATCAAAATGCAGATGCGTTATCAATATCAACAACTCATATTTCAAAATGCAAAAATATTATATTAAATATTATTATAGAGTCATCATTAAAATTTGATAAATCAACATTCATAAATGACACTTACAAATTTAAAAGATTAAATTAAAATTTAGTTTAAACTAATAGGGTCAAACAGATTCTTTAGACTTTAGTCAAAGAAATTTGGGATAGACTATTGAACCAGGTTTTAGACTTGAAGTGCACAGCCCAAAAAGGACTTTGGAAAGTTGCCCTGGAAAGCACTTATTTACTTTGAAGTTCCAAAACAAGCTGAACAAGTATGGAAAGTACCAAAACTTGATCAAAATAAGTATTAAAAAAATGTGAAAACTAAATTATTTCAAACTACGAATATAAAATAAATATTAAAAAAATTCAGTATTTTATTTTCTTTTTACTTCAAGGAAAAATGGACAAAACAACATATAATTATATATGATAAAAGTTTATCCATTCTCCCATGGATCTACTATCTTTTAGGGAAACAAAAGTTTATTAATATAAATTAGTGCTCACCATTGTCAGAAGTAGCCCCAAGTCTAGAGCCAGGAACCTCGTCCATCTGTCTCCCACATGCTACAGTTTATATAGTATACTGTAGGGGTGTTCATTGTTCATGATGCTCATCGCCCTGTCCGTCCGCCTACGCCCAACGAAAAATTGTCCTGCCCAGCTCTAAGAAAAGCAACCCAAACAAAATTAGGCACAACTGGGCTGGACATTTTTACGGGCAGGGTTGGGCATCGAGCAGGGTATGCCGCCCTGCTCATTTGACCCTGCCCAGTAGTGTATAAATTTTTTTTTTAATAGAATAACAAAAGTATTTTATATTTTTTTTTATAAAATAGTATTATATATTTTTTACAAATTATATAACTTATAATAATAATAAAAATATCTTCGTATCTGATTATCTTCAACCCTTCCTTTTTGTCATTGTCGGACTCAAATGCCCTAGCCGCGACGCAAGTCTGTCTCTCCTCTCTCAATCTCCATTCTCCTCTAGAGCTTGATGATTTACCTAACTGCCTCTCCACTCTCCAGTGCTCGATAACCGTTCTCTATTCCAATTTCAGGCGCTGCTCATCATTCTCGATCTCTCCACGACGTCTCGTCTTGAGTCTCGACTCGACTTCTCTATTTTTTGATGCCTTGTTAAGACATATGTTGTCTTTTTAATTTTAAGACTTAATTTGTAGACTTATATTGAAATATTTAAAATTGCATAATTATGGATGTTATTTAATTTTTCAGTTACTTAAACTGTTTTTTTCACATAGGGTATGGCAGGGTATCGCCACTTAAGCATAGAAGGGCCGCTCTGCCCACCCAATTATCACCCTGCCCAAAAATGTTAGGGCTTCTATCGGACAGGGCCGGGCACTGGGCTGCATTTTGCTGCCCAATGATCTTTTGGGCAAGGCATAGGGCAAGGGTTTCGTCTTGCCCATAAACACCCCTAGTATACTGATAAAGCCATATATATATAATTTCTAGATATGAAATTGGTAATTACATCAGGTGTCACCCTAATCCTATTTATAAGTCCTTTCTAATTAAATCACACATACTAAGCGCAGGGCCAGAAATTTTAATGACGGGGGACAAAAATAAAAAATAATATATCATAAATAAAAGTATTTGAAATATAATACAGACTTAATATATAAAAAAAATGAAAAAAATCTATCACATAATAACCCTACTTGCATTGGGCTTGGACGGCCCTAATCTACCAAGAATGAACTATACATATTCCAACAAATTACTGCCTCTAATCCATAATATAAGACATATTTAGAGAGTTGATTTTTGTCTTAAATATAAGACATAGTTTTCATATTCGTTAACAATAATTAAGGAAGATAGTGAATAAAAAATTAGGGAAGATGATGACTAGGGTATTTTAGAAATATATCAAATTCACTTATTCGATCAATTTTCTTAATCTATCTAAATTAGATAAATATGTTTTATATTTAAGATTGGTGGAGTAGTATTAACTAGGTTTTTAAAATACAAATGATGAAATACAATAGAATCAAACAAGCTTAGCTTATTAAGCTTGTATATACATGTAGATATCTTCTTATATTTTGTTAACGTACGGCAATTTCAAATTCAAAAGTTAATGACCAAACACAAGCGATTATGCGAAACTATTATATATTGAGATCAAAAGATAAGCAAGTTATACATAGTAAGTTTCTCTGACGCGTGAGTTTGTTTGTGTCTAGTTGAAATAATAAAATAAGCCGCAGACAAATATATATATATATAATTTAGGGGGGTGGGGCCATCGTTAACTCCCTTAAATCCGCCGATGATACTAAAGAGAGGTAATTAACTCAATGATTATAGGGTAAAATTTGAACTTTACTCTCATTTATGAATGAATGTCTTCCAACTCTTTCATCTCTCTCTATTTTTATTGGTATAATTAATATAGACAAAATTATCACAATCTCATTTATTACCTGAAAAATAACTTATAAATAATCAAAAATTTTAATTAAAAAAGACTTATATAAGAGCATATATCATCAACTTTTGATTCCAGTGATGGCTACATACAAATCAAAGCGTGACTATTGTTTGTAATAAGGAAACGTCAATACTTAGTAAGACAGACGAGTCAATACCAAAAATTTATTTCTAACATTTATATCAATCATAATGTATTAATGTTAATAATATCACATATTATTCTTAAGTTAGGCGCTTACGTTACATGTTGTCCTTTAGCATACAACAATTTGAGAGAGCTCAATATATTTCAGGGTTAATATGCAAATTCGGACTCTCCTTTACCTTCCCATCTTTTACCCTCCTTTACTTTTATTATTATTATTGGATCAAAATTTAATAGTTCAAATTTAATATTCCATACAAATATTATTATAATTGTATATATATAGTATATAAATAAATTTAAAATATTAAAATTTGATTTGAACAAATCTTAATTGTAGAAAAAAAATGGTAAGAAAATATCATAATAATCTATAAATTTATTATATTTTATAAATTTATTTATTTATTTTTAAATGTATTTATGTATTTTTATATAAAATTTTAATAATATTTTTATGAAATTTAAATTTAAATTTAAATCATCAGATGTTCATCAAATGATAATGAAGGAAGTAAAAGAGGAGTAGAGGATGGGAAGGTAAAGAAAAGAAATTGCCCCTATCGGCTGTGGGGATACCTTGCGTAAGCAAAATAAATAAAAGAAATTGCCCGCTATGCAAATATGGCTATAAAGTATTTTCATATATGCATTTGACACCTTGATCATATGACTCAAAAGATAAGTTTCTTTTTTTGTTCCCGCTTTAATTGGTGTGAGTGGAGAGTGGACTGGTGAGTGATAAACCCTTCTAATTTTAACTTTAATTATTATTCTCTCCAATTTTATTTATAAGAACTCAATAACTAAATTACATAATTTAAAAAATAATTAAAAATAATAAGTATATCTAAAGTAAACTTTATTTTTAAAGTATACCTTTATTTAT
This sequence comes from Acacia pycnantha, assembly GCA_025563575.1. Lineage (NCBI taxonomy): Eukaryota > Viridiplantae > Streptophyta > Magnoliopsida > Fabales > Fabaceae > Acacia > Acacia pycnantha. The sequence goes on along the minus strand of JAMWYP010000030.1, from coordinate 5,030,948 downwards.
CAGAAACAAGTAAGATAGATAAATAAAATAAATATAAACATCACCAACTTTTTAATTAATGCAATACACATAATTAATGAGGGGGTAAAAGTGAGAAAAATTCATTAAACTAGCCTAGGTCTGCATAATGTGCCATAAGAGACCAGGTATTTATTAATGTGTTATTATGTAAAAATCACTTAAATTTCTAAGGGAATAAACAAAATATTTACTAAATATTATGTACCTACTCCCCCCATTATTAATTTACAAAATATTGTGTAGCTACCTTTCCTATTATTCATCTTTTATAACCATCTTGTTTTTTATTTTAGTGTTTTGAGTATATCATTTTGCTGATGTATCGGCTAGAGAGATGTTTACTGCCCTACTTTTGTATAGTTAAGATATCAGACAACTCTGGTTTTACTCTTATAAAAAAGGACCAAGACAATTCAAATTTTAGACTCTTATCAAAAGTACTAAATGGAGTATATATGATTACTCATAATCCATCCCTTTTTTGATTCTTTAAACTTGTTCCTTCCATGATTAGCCATTTTTAATCACTAATGCCTCCATAATGTTGGGCCATTAAGCTATAAACAAACTCCATTATTTTCCAAGAAAATTCTATGGTCCCCTAAACACCTGTTCTCTGGTTCCTCTGGACCTAAAAAAAAAACTAAGAAAGCTTAAAGAAAATGAAAGAAAGTGGTGATATTAAGTTAATTAACATATCAATCGGAGGTGGTTCAAAAGTATGCATTAATTCATTATCTTGTGTGTAAGACGCCACCTCCATTGCTTGATATCATTGTGTTTTTTAATATGTCTTTATTTTATTTTAAATATTTTGTGAATGTTCTGTTTCAAATAGGACGTGCCTTGGTGGTGATACAATTATTCATGATTCATCATAAATAGACTACACCAATTTAGTAATCATGATTTCTCTTCATTGGCTCTACATGTACAAGTGTGATTTGATTTTGTGCTCATCAAAAGTTGGAGCTTTTTTCTTGTCAATTTATAGAAAGGGTTAAGAAGCAATTTTACACATGAAGTTTACCCCCGGGAGCGCTCAGCACCACGAAGTTTTTTTAGGAGCAAAAGTACACACGACGTTACGTTTTGGGAGCAAAAATACCACGGGCCGTTAAAAAACTAACGGTCAACTAAAGGTCAACTAACGGTCAACTAACGGCCCGTGGTATTTTTGCTCCCAAAACGTAACGTCGTGTGTACTTTTGCTCTGAAAACTTCGTGGTCTTCAAGCGCTCCTGGGAGTAAACTTCATGTGTAAAATTGCACATTAACCCTTTATAGAATATTGCATGTTTGGGTAACTGCAAAATCATAGTTTCAGAAGTCCTATTTCGTAAGTCGAGATAAAATTTCCTTTAGGGTAAAAGTGCAATTTTACACATGAAGTTTACCTCCGGGAGCGCCCAGCACCACGAACTTTTTTCTGGAGCAAAAGTACACACGAAGTTACGTTTTGGGAGCGCCCAGCACCACGGGCGTTAGTTAGCCGTTAACTTAGATGGAAGTGAACAGTAATGCGGGTGAAATTACACTTTTACCCTTAGTTTTAGGTGAAATTACCCTTTTGCCCTAAGTTTTTTATTATTATTTAAAACTAAGGGTAAAAGGGTAATTTTTATTTAAAACGAAAGGCAAAATGATAATTTTCTTTTTTTACTTACCATCAGCGTCCACATCAGCGTGTCAATCCAAATAAGTGTCACGTCACGCCACGTCATCGTTCCATCCAAGTTAACGGTCAACTAACGCCCGTGGTGCTGGACGCTCCCAAAACGTAACTTCGTGTGTACTTTTGCTCCAGAAAAAAGTTCGTAGTGCTGGGCGCTCTCGGGGGTAAACTTCATGTGTAAAATTGCACCTTTACCCTTTCTTTTACATACTTACCTTATAGATAGTAAAAGCTACTACCTCTGATCCTAAATATATATGGCAAAGTTTGTAGTGCAATTTACATTACAAGCTTTGTACCTATATTTAAAATCGGCGGGAGCATTCTTCAAAAGCTAATCCAAACACACATTTAAAGCAATATCAAATTTTCTTAATTCATCTGTCATATTCAAGGCACTGCCGAGTTTTAAATGTGAGGACATTTTTCAATGGGAACTTAAAATTTGATTTATGATGTTATTTGGAAATAGCTTTTTTCGCTAAACCTAACTCTTGGTTGAAATTTTCTCAAATGCTTCTGTTATTTTTATTTTTTTAATAACATCATAATTTTGGAGCATTGTTCTTTTCTACCCTAATTCATGTTTTTTTTTTTTTGCTAAAAAGGGAGGCCTGCAGCCTTACTTAAAATAAAAGGTTACATCAATGGGGAAATTAATCTCAGACTTTCCTGAATAATTCAGGTCCTCAAATCTGAGGGGCACTCATTCAGAACGGTAGAACACGAAATGCCCCTCTTAGCTAACGCATCCACGATTCTGTTAGAATCCCTAGAGATACATCTAACATCCACCTTGTTGGAAGGGTCCAATCAAACTTTGATCGAACGTTGGGCCACATCAACATGGGCCTCACTCACTTCTGGACCATTATTGGACTTGCATTTTTAACTCAGAACTCAGCAGCTTTTTTGGGCCTATGCATTGAATGACTTCATCACTTTTGAACACTTCATTCTGGACCAATAATTCATGTGAAGTATTGATAGGGGAAAAAGAAAAATATTAACCCCTCGTCCTTGGGTTCAACTGGCAAAGGGCTTGGACTTCCTCACCTTAAGGGAGGGGGTTCGATCCCTGCGCTGGTCAAGGCGCTGGGGGAGGCATCCTAGGGGTCTAGGAAGCAGTGGAAACGCTGGTGGGTGAGCCCAACCCCTTTCCTAAAATTTTTTTATCAAAAAAAAAAAAAAAGAAAAATATTAGACTCGTCTAAAAGAGTTTAAAATTAGTACATTCCTTTTTCCATAATTTAAGAGAAATTATTATTTACACTTGATTTTTAGTATAAATTAATAGTATAAAATGAATATATCTATATGATTTTAGTAAGGGATGCCGAAAATCTTCATTGTTTACATATTTGTATCTTTATCCATGGTTAATTTAATTTTCATAACTTATACCCTTTTCAACATTGAGAGTAGATTTTTTGTTGCCCCTCAAAAAAGAACACCCAGGAATTGTTTCATGGCCTAAATTTTATTTTTTAAACAATTAATTTTTAATATCAATGAGTATTATTAAGTTTGACAACAAAATTTAAACTTATGGGAAAATTAAAATAAAGGACCTAGATAAAATAATATTTAATTAGAAAGACCGTAAAAATTGTAATTATTAAGAAGAACCAAATAAACTTAAAAGTATTAAATTGTCTTTCAAATTCTCAATTGCTTCCCCAACGCATAAAACAAAAAACAAAGAGCATTCTTCCCTCCTCCCGTGAATATCAAGGTGAGGCCATTTGGGAATCTAGTGTTGGAAGTTAAAAATGACTATATTTGGTAAAAGTGTATGCATAGAAGCAGGATCCGGATGATCGAAGCAGAGAGGAGATACGATGTATAGATTTGCTAGACATATTGATCAGTCCTTGATTCCTGCATATGTCTATATTGTCTTTATAAGTTATTCAACCCATCAATATAAAACTTAACAAATATAGGAAACCATTCTAGATGACTATTCACTATTGATTTCCTTACTATTGCCAGAAGAAAATCAAACTAACAAACTTTGGAGTTTTGGTTCTTGTTTTAAATTTCGACACTTTGACCCAACACCTGAATCAGTCTAGTTTTGTCTACAACAAAGTATGCCATGAGTGCCTCATGGGCACCTGAATCTAAATTGGCCTAAGGTGCTTTGTTATCACCTTAACTCGTGTGATGTGGTATCTAGGGTCAAATAAACTATACTATCTATTTTAGATTATGATGAAGCATAGCATTTAATTGTTGAGACAAATCAGTAGCCTGGCTTCCGTTAGAAACAAATAGCCTAGCATCATTTCTTGCCTGAAAAAATTGGAAGGAAAAGAAATCCCTCCCTACTTAGGGTTGATCGTGCTTAGAAATATCTCAAGTGTAGATTTGCCGGCGTTATCACTGGGATCCCATTGTTAGGTGCATTAGTTGGTACCTTTATTCATTTTGTTAGTGCTGCTTCATGTATCTCCTCTCTCCTTCAATCATCCGGATCCTGCTTCTATGCATACACTCTTACCAAGTATCGCTATTTTTAACTTCTAATACTGGATTCCCAAATGGCCTCACATTGATATTCATAGGGGAGGAGGGAAGAAGACGCTTTGTTCTTTGTTTTTTGCGTTGGGGAAGCAATTGAGAATTTGAAGGGTAATTTAGTACTTTTAAGCTTATTTGGTCCTCCTTAATAATTTCAATTTTTATGGTCCTTCTAATTAAAATTATTTCATCTAGGTCCTTTATTTTAATTTTCCCTACATTTATTCTATACCATAAAAAAAATTAAAATAAAAACTACACACTTTGGTCCTAATTATAGGACTTATTTACCAAACTTTGAAGTAGTTAAATCAGTTAATTATATTTATTTTCCTAAAATGCCCTTTTTTAAAATTCAAAATGGCTTTAGGAAAAGAAAGTTGAACCAATAGCCCCATGTGCGTGTATCTCTCTGACCTCACACGACTTCTCCGAATCTAGCATCGTCGACTTCTTCGAGTTCTCACACAGTCTGACATCGTAGACTTCTCTAAGCCCTCACACAGTCTAGAGAATATCTATAAATTCATAAAGTGTAGGCTTTCTTTTTCTAATAAAAATGTGTGTTGTGAGTGTGTTTATCAGCCCCCAACACACACACACATGTATGATTCATAATGTGTAGGCTTTTTATTTCCTAATAAAAATGTGTGCTATGAGTGTGTTTATCAACCCCCCAACACACACACACATGTGCATGCATGCATGTATGTGTATATATGTGTATGTATATATATGTATGCACACGCACATATAGGTGACTTCAAAAGTCAGAATAAATCGTACAAATCAAAAAGTGTGTAGAAATGGGCTGATGACAAATTATACGCATCTAAAGTTTTAAGAAAAAATTATACATCTTTGAAATGGCATCAGGAAAAGATTATTGAATCAACAGCTCTTGCGTATGTATCTCTCCAACTTCTTCGAGTCTGGCATCTTCAACTTCTTTGAGCTCTCACATAGTCTAACATCGTCAACTTCTTCGAGTTCTTACAAAGTCCGGCATCATAGACTTCTCCAAGCTGTCACAAAAAAACACTAGAATTGAAGTGTGTGTGACACTAATGAGTTGCAAGCATTACTTACTTTATAAAATATATAGGTGCATTATTAAATTATCATTGTGATTAATTATTATTGAGAAAGTATCAATGGGGATATTTTAGGAAAAAATGAACAAAAATTAGAATGTTGTCCTATAATTATGACTAAGATCAACTCCTAAATGTTGTCTTATAATTAGGACCGGAGGGAGTATTAAGAATAAAAATAATTAAGTTTAAGTCATCTAAAATTCTGTTTTTATTACAATTCATCCCATAAAAATGTAAATACACTATTGACGTTAAAAAGAGTTGTCAATTATTCAAAGAAAACAAAAACAAAAACATTAAGTCTTTATTAGCTATGTATGTGAAGTCTCTTGAAGAAGTGAATGGAGTGTGAAAATGCCAATCATGGAAAGTAGAAATCAGAAACTTAGAACTGATTAAGTTTAACGCAAACTTAACTTTCACACTAAAAAACAAAAAAAAAATGAAACGCAGAAATGAAATTCCACCACATACATTGACTAATAAACACGTTATGTCTCTATTAGTTTTCTAGAAGTTAGTTTAGTTGGCGATTCAGAGGGCTTCTTTCTTCCCAATTCTTTAAAGCCAAGTTTGCTTCAAGTCACCCCCAAACAACCACATCATTCAAACAGTGATTTATTTGATAATTAACATTATTATAGTAATAAAAATTCATAAAGTATTACTATATATTTTAGAATTTGATACTTATTTTGTCACAAATAAGGACGTCATGCATTCTTGAGGGTAGCGTGCCATTCTTTCTTTCTTTCTTTTTTAAATTTTAAGAATATAAATATCTAACATAAGATATTGCAAAATATTATTGAGTTTCACTAAGGTCTCCTAACATAATGTTTTTCTTTTTGATAACCCTCTGGGCTGCCTAGGGATGAAAATAGGTCAGGTCAGGTCAGGCTTTAACTAAATAGGTCTGAGCCTGTAATGGGGGTAAAAGGCCTGAGCCTAAATGCCTGGTCGAGCCTGAAACATTTTTAAAGACCTACTTATAATGTAGACCTTTTATTGTAAGCCTTGAAGGCCATAAATAGGCTTTTGTACACTTTGAGCCTATTAAAAGTATATAAATATAAGCTTTTTAATAGAATATAAGAATAAAAAAAATTGTTTTTTTATATGATATAAATATAATTATATTTATGTAATGTGTAAACAGGCCAGACCTGAAAGCTTATAGGCCAGACTTTAATAAAATAGGTCTGACTTATTTACACATTTAGGCCTTTAAATAGACATTGGCCTGACCCTTTTAACAAACAGGCCATGCTTGATCAGGCCCTAAACAGGCCAGGCCTGACCAAGCCCTAAACAGGCCAAGCTGTAGGCCGCCTGATAGGGACCTATTTCCACCCCTAGGGCTGCCCAATGCTTTTTTTTGAATCCTATCATTAAGCATCTGAGCAACCGACTAATTCAGATTGAGAATTTGCGACCGTGATGCTTCTCCTTATAAGTCTTTTTGAACCCAGTGGAATTTGAATTCAGTTTACTCATTTTATAGTCTCGCTAATACATCACTAAATCAAGGATCTTTAGGTACTAAAATAAATTTTTTTTTAAAATTTCTATTTGTGAATAAACAAAAAAGTATACTTATTTTTTCAGTTTCATTGAAACTATATAAATTTAATTGGATCTTTTTCCACAATTTTGGTAGATTAGATCAACCAAGCTTAAAGTAAGAAACATAAAGTGAGGAAGGTTGTAATTTTGAATTACTTACTCCCCCAACTAATTCCCTTCTCTCTCCCCCTATTCTGGTTTAAACAACTAAAACAACACTATTCGGAATAAGTTGTCCCAATAGCAACACCATCCACCGCTTTTAGGTAAGATTTTTAGTTGAAGCCTGTTTAGGCTTTTAATAAATAATACTCTATCGAGTCCTAAATATGAGACAAGGTTAATCTTTTCTGAGATATAAGGAAGCTAATTAAATTACTTTAAAATATTTATATTTATCATTTTTTCTCCAAACTATTTTTTCCAACATATAAATTGATATATAATATAATTAAGTAACTTATTTAGCTTCCTTAATCTTAAAAAAAACCAATTCTATATTATATTTAATATTTAGGATGGGAGACAATGGTGATTTTGGTAATTTTAATAAAAGGAGGTATGTAGGAATGCAGCGTGCGTAGGTGGTAGAGGCTTTTCCTCAAAAGGGACAAACCCGGTCTCGGTCTGGATTAGTTTGGGGCCGTTGATGTGTCTAAAAGATGACATGTCCTGGGACACTGGATGCACTACGCAAAAAATAGAGTAAATATCCTTTCTGGTCCCTGACAAAAAACACGGACCCCATTTTGGTCCCTTACAAAAAAATGGTATTTTTTAGTCCATAAAAAAGACGAATAAGAGTCGATTGGTTGGCATTTTGATCCTTCACAAATTTCCAAAAGGTCTTTTTTAGTCCCTAGAAAAGGACAAATAAGGATCGATTTTTTTGTAAGGGACCAAAATGAAGTCTGTATTTTTTGTCAATGATCAAAAAAGGTATTTACTAAAAAAACAAAAGGAGGTACATGAGTCACATTGTGTTGTTGGCCTACCACATTGTGATCCCATATTTCCATTGACAAGAAGGGGACCCACAAAAAGTTGGCGGGTGATTCCTTTAGTAACGTAACGGGGAAAAAGGAGGAAGGGGCCTTGTGGGGACCACAAGAGCGCTGAATTCAGTTATGTTATCCTCTCCCTCTTTTCTTGTGGACTTCTATTCTATTAATTTTTTTCCACCTGAATAATCTATTATTTTTTGTTGAAAAAAGATAAATAAATACCCATTGAATATCAAAATCACAAATCAGTATTTTTTTTCTATAAATATATAGGAATTATTAACTATAAGAATATAACGATGGATAACTTATTTTAATAATAAATAACTGATTTAAGATTTTGGAGCTGAAGTGATATTTTCTTTTATTTTTCTCCCATTTCTTTTAACACTATACAAAATTTTAATTCAGTTTTATAATTTTTTGAAGTAAAAAATTAAAAATAAATCTCTAGTATGTTGTTGATGCAACTAACTATCATGCATAGATTGAAATCAACCACATGATTTTTGGAAGTGAGAATGGTGAGATTAGAGTGATTTTTGTTCCTGACAATTGGTAAATGAAATTTACATTTTACCGGAAAAAAAAATAACAAACAAATAAAATATCAGAAAAAGGATAAAAAAAATACTACTTAAATTTCAAAATATCAAATTAGTGATTTTTTTTCCTATAATGAGTTTCCAATATCTATATTTTTATGGGCAACAAGACTGATTTGAAATTTTAAAATTCAAGTGGTGTATTTTTATTTTTCCCCATAAAAAGCCACCATAATTTTTCCACTTGATGGAACAAATAAGTAATAATCATAAATTTGAATTTGATACTACCTCCGGTCCTAATTATAAGAGTAAGTTGACTTTTTTTGGAGAGATCAATGAAGCTAAATAAATTACTTAATCATTTCATATGTTGTATATCCTTAGATTATATATTAGTTTATTAGTCAAATTAATTAGTTTGAAAAAATAAAATAAAAATAAAGATACTCTAAAGTAATTTAATTAGCTTCCTTAATCTCTCCAAAAAAGTCAATTAGTTCTTATAATTAGAACCGAAAGGAGTAATTGACATCCATGTAATGTATGAGAAGTGGGTACCACGACCATCACACCTAATTTTAAAGATATCTGCCCCCCGTCAAAGGTCAACGTGAGGATGAGAGACATCTTGACATGTTCTTCTCTTAATATAATTCCTATATATACCTCCATGACTTCAACCAATAAAAAACTGAAAATAATATAAGAAAATATCACTTAAATTTTAAAAAATTTAAATTAGTATTGTTAGTTTGTTACCTACAAGAGTCTTGGTATTAACAACAAGAGTATATCAATTGACAAATCATCTTAGTAGAAAATAAGTGATTTAAAATTTGAAATTCAAGTAGTATTTTTTTTATTTTTTTTTCCTAAAAACATAAATTCTTCAAAATTTGCTAACTAATTTGAATAGGTTAAAGTTTTTTTTAAATCAGTTATTTTTTAAAAATATATATTGATTTGATGATTTTTCTAAAATACCCTTGAATCACTTGTGTGGAGACAAGTACAATCAATAATGACACTTTAGAAAAATATGATAAACACTAGTATGAAAATAAAGTGGATTGAAGTCTTCTAAATATTTAGGATGAAAGATAACTTCCCTAACTAACTTTTATATTAATTATTGGAGGTAGTAGCATACTAACAAAATCCTTATTCTATTATAGTAAAACACACTTTGTCTTTTATGGTCTCTCATTAACAAAATAAAATAGACATACTTTTGAATCACCGATGTTACCTTAAATACTTTATTACTGTATTTATCATGTATTTGGGCACAAGAGAAAATTAGAGGCAAAGACGGACCTAGGTGTTAGATAAGGCAAGGGGGGCAAGTGCCCCCCTTGAATTTAGAGTTTTTTTATATTAAAAAAAAAATTAATACATATTTGAATGATTGCCCACTCTTAAATTAAGTGTTCACCTTTAATATATCAAAACTGCACTTCGTAATCGGATGGAGGATGAATGATTGAATGATTGTTTAGTGCCTTATATTGAAAAAGATGTATTTGATAGCATTGATAATAAGACAATTATGATAGAATTCCAAAAAATAAGGCCTAGAAGGACGACATTGTAATTATTTTTATTGTAATATACTTTTGTTATTAAAATATATGTACTTGAACTTATTGAGTGCCCACCCTTCATCGTAATTTATGTAGCTGCATTTCTAACTACACTTAGCCTTACTTTTCTAAATGACAGGTTTGTAAAATAATTACCTCTCTTATTACATCATTAGTATTCACTTGATTTCATGAATATTTTTTTTGATATTCTTTTCCTTTCTTGTTTATATTCTTTTATTTTTTAATGCATTTAAAACTTTTCTTTAAAAAAAAAAATTTGGGGCACTCCCAAATCCCCTCACCACTCGTACCCCTTCAGTAATTTTTTGGGTCCGCACCATTTAGAGGCAAAGACAAATGCATCAAAGGGGGAAAAAAAAGAGGCAGGATAATAATTGATGCTCACATCTTCTCTCTATATATATTATTGTCATTGAGAAAATACTCAAATAGTCCTTTTATTAAATATTTTCCCCCATTTATACAAACATGAGAAGAGAAAATGTCGTCCTATATACTTAAATTAAAGAGTAAACACTCTTTCTGGTCTCTGACAAAAAACACGGATCCCATTTTGGTCACTGATAAAAAAAGGTCCTTTTTAGTCCATAAAAATGATGAATAAGGGTCGATTGGTAAACATTTTGATCCCTCACAAATTTCCAAAAGGTCCCTTTTAGTCTCATAAAAAGGACTAATAAGGATCGATTTTTTTGTCAGAGACCAAAATGGTGTCCGTGTATTTTGTCAGGCACCAAAAAGAGTATTTACTTTAAATTAAACATCCATCATGTTTTTTTTTTGGGAGTACCATCTGCCTTGTGTTGATGTTAATAATGTTATAGGCACATTTGCTTGGATATTAAAATTCGCATGTGTACGCATGCTCATTTTGTTATGATTTAACTCAATCATTTCACTTCACCCAAGTTACAATAGCTTCTTCGTCTTGTACTTAATTCTATTGGGAAGTTTAATTATAGCAACGTACTCTCTTTCTAGTTTTTAATATAAGATATATTAATTTAATTTAATTATATTAAGAAAATTAGTTAAATTAGTTAATATGACATATATTTTCTAAAATACCCTAAACATCTTCTTTAATTCTCGTATTCTCTCTCCTTATTGATTATTGTTGATGAAAAATTAATATAGGTAAATTAGAAAAATATAAAAATTAATTCTTAGAAAATTAAGGACCAGAGAAGTATTATCAGTTCAAAACCAAGGTTCAGTAAAAAAGGGGAGACAAAGAAGGGTTTGTTGAGGAAGAGTTTGCTTTAAAAACAAACAAACAAAACAGGACATTTACCATATTTCTTTTTTGTATTTTATTATTAATATGTAATACCCACTCTCTCCATGAAAAGCGCCATAACTCCCGCCTGTCAGCAACAATAATCATCTCTCCCCAATCATACTTTCCTAACTCCCACATTCTTGTTCACAAACCACCCCTACATTTTCCTCCTTTCTTTTTGCGGTAGAAAATTAAAATATTCATCCGTAGCCATCTTTTTTGTATCTCATGTGAGAGGCAATTTTGTTTGAGGTAGGCTACTAAGTGTGATACTGTGATTACATCTCTCAACAAAAAAATTAAGAGTAAATATTTTTTCTGGTTCCTGACAAAAAATACGGACCCCATTTTGATCCCTAACAAAAAAAATGTCGTTTTTAGTCCATGAAAAGGACGAATAAAGGTCGATTGATAGACATTTTGACCCCTCACAAATTTCCAAAAAGTCATTTTTAGTCCCATAAAAAGGACGAATAAGGGTCAGTTTTTTGTCAGTGACTAAAATGGGGTCTGTGTTTTTTGTCAGGGACCAGAAAGGGTATTTACTCAAAATTTAAATATTGATTTGTCATGTTGTAAGGGATTAACCTATCCAACTGTATAGGGCTAAGCATGGAATCCATAACTTATGAACCTGCCCATAACCCAGTGTAATTGAGTCATTTTGAGTCTGCCCAAAAATATCTATAACGGGGCGGGTTAAAACCTGCCCATTTAAGACTTAAATGGATGGACTATGGGCACAACTACGGGCTGCCCATACCTGCCCATTTAGTGTTTTTTTATTATTAATTACCCATCTTATTCCGTATTTTAGCATAAGGTAAATGTGTTCCTTGAGTCCCTATCATGAATAAATTTATTTTATGATGATATTTGTCTAAATTTATGTTGTTTTGTGTGATATGTGATTGTTGAACTTTGAAGATTCAGATTTCATAATTTAGAATGATGAATTTGGATGGATGTTTAATGCTTATGTATGTTTTTTTTCAAAAAATTAAACAGGTCAAATGTAAATGGATGACCCATATCCCGATTAGCCCGCCCATTTATGTTCTAACCCGTTTATATGTCTTTAAATGGGTTGAGCCCACACTCGTTTAAAGGTCAATGGGCGGGTTATGGGTTTGGCCTCGGGTTATCCAACTCGCCCATTGCTCTGCCCTACAACCGTAGATGGTATAATCTTGAGAAGAATATTCATTCCGAGTTCATAGATACTCTTTCAGTTCTTAATATAAGACATATTTACCTAATTAGATTATATTAAGGAAGTTAGTTAATATAACATATATTTTATAAAATACCCTAGTCATCTTTCTTAATTCCCTCATTTCCTCTCCTCCTTAATTATTGTTTAAAGAGCACCAATAGAAGTAAATTAATAAAAGATTGGGAAATATGAAAATTAGGTCTTATATTTAAAATCAAGATCAACTTTCTAAATATGCCTCAGGTCGAGAGGGAGTATGTACTATATATACTTATCTGATTTTATTTATACGGTACTTCCAGTATATTTCACACAAATATTAGAAAAAAAACTTAAATTTCATTAATTCTACTTTGAAATTTAACAACTTTTCAATTTTACCTCTATTTAATTACCCACTCTCCAAAAAAAAAAAAAACTATTTATCCAACATAAAATGGTATATTCATATAAAAATTTAAGGACGTGGCTTATACTCCCTCTGGTCCTTATTATAAGGCACTTACTTGTTCCCAATGAGCATTGATTAATTTTTTTCCATGTCTACCCTTAATTAATAAAGGTAATGGGTGAGAGTAATAATGAATATAATATTATAGTTTAGTGTAATTAGTAGGGGTAATATTAGAAATTACTTAGATTCTATGACAACTTTATTGACTTTAACTACTTTTATTGGTTTGTGAGAAAAGTTAGTTGGTGCCTTATGATAAGGACCAGATGGAGTACATAGTAAAAAGATTGTAGATAGTAGCATACTAGCATAGGAGAATATATATACGGGAAATTTACCTAAATATTAATAAAAAATAAAAAATATACCTAATTGCAGTACTGTTCAAAAGTTTGCCCAAACTAATGCAGTTGGTTGCGTCAGACTGTCTGACGCAACAGCAAAGTGGCGTCGAGTATCGACGCCACAAGTGGCGTCGAGAATGCGACGCCACTTGTGGCGTCGGATACTGACGCCACTTTGCGTCAAGCCGCCACACCCCGACGCTGTGCTTTGGTGGGTGTGGCAGCTTGACGCAAAGTGGCGTCAGACGCGTCAGACAGTCTGACGCAACTTGTTGCGTCAGTACTGCTGACGCAACCAACTGCATTAGTTTGGGCAAACTTTTGAACAGTACTGCAATTAGGTATTTTTTTATTTTTTTATTAATATTTAGGTAAATTTCCCTATATATACATGTTAATGTGAAAAATATGAAGCTATGAACTCTTATTTTAAAATATAAAGGTAAATGAAAATAAAATTGGATACATATATATAGTCAAATCTAAAATAAATAAATATTCACCATACTGCAAATTCACTGGATATATGTATTTTTTTAAAGTCCTCAAACCTGAAAAAGCCCACGCTCTCTCTTTTTCTCCTACATTGAGCAGCGGCGAGCGGGGAACAGAGTCATCGGAGTAAAGTAGCACATGAGTGACGAAATTGAAGCTCCACATTGCTGAATTGTGACAAATGCCGATAGCTAGGTACCGTCTAAAGAACGAGCTCAGTTTGGGCGACCCTCAGCTGTACAGAGCCGCCGATAAGGATGATCCGGAAACTCTCTTGGAAGCCGTCGCCATGGCCGGACTCGCCGGCCTGTTGCGCCAGCTCGGCGACCTTTCACTGTCAGTTCCTTCTCCATTTCTTAATTCTTTTGTTTCTTTGAACTGTTCTTCATTCATGATTTTGATAGCAGTTGTGTTTAGCACTGTTCGTTATTATACTTGTTTGAATGTGCGTTTAGTTGAGACTTGAGAGTGTCTGCATAATCTTATTCTGAGTTAGCTTTTGTTCAGCTAGATTTTTGTGTTTTTGTGCTATATTAATTGTTTCTTGGATTTTAGCATTTTATTATTTTGGTCGTTATATCACCGAAAAAGATGGATCCTGCTCGGAATTGAAAGAAAGTGGATGTCTGATATGTTAAGCAGATAAATTGGGCTCTTGACATTTCGTTTGTCAATTTTTATATCTGAATTCTTACAACTGATCTCGTCTTGTTATTCTCTGATTCTGGTTCACCTTTTTTCTTTTATCATCTCTTTCTGCCTCATCTCCCTTAATTCTCTCTTACTTTTGGATCCTTTTTTTTTTTTTTGCATGATGAAGTTCTTTGAAACAGAAAAACAAAGGGCAATAATAAGTCCACAACTGCTCGCATCTAATATGAAGTTTGAAAAACACGTCGTTAGTGCATCTGAAGATATTATATTTAATTAGAAACATTTTATTTCATGACGCTACTTGTCATTATTTAATACCTTACCCATCTGAAGAAAGATAATTAATTAGAAAATGAATTCAACACAGAAGGGAAGAAATGCCAATTTATTAATAGAACATTTTACAAGAAGTAAGCAGTACAGAAATTGCAGTTTTTCTTCTATCCACAATCATCCCGCCAACCAACTGAACTAATTTTTTAGGCTGATTTTTGTAAGTCGGTTTCAAATGCTTTTGGTAAGGAAAATGTACCCATCTGATGAGCATTGTCATAATCCTGGCTTTCAGCGCTTTGCTACTAATCACTAAAGTGTTAGTTCTATTTGTAAGGGTTCATATGTTTCTTGAAGAATATCTGGTGTTATTTCCTGCCATTCTTGGCCTAACAGCATTATTCTGGTTAGACTTGCTGCTGAGATATTTCATGACCTGCATGAAGAAGTGATGGTCACTGCTGCAAGAGGTCAAGGTCTTATGGCTCGTGTCCAACAGATTGAGGCTGAAGTTCCTTCACTTGAGAAGGCTTTTCTATCCCAAACTCATAATTTATCATTCTTCTCTAAGGGAGGTTAGATATTATCATCCTTCACTTGAGTTAGGGACTGAAACTTAGTACTTTATCCAAAAAAAAAAGGTAAATTGAAACACTTTCTATTATTGGCCTCTTGATTAAGTTATATGCATTTTCTAATCGCATTGCAGGGATTAGTTGGCATCCCAATCTTCAGTCTGCTCATAATCTTATTAGTCGTGGAGACATGCCTCGATTTGTAATGGATTCATATGAAGAATGTCGTGGCCCTCCACAACTGTTCCTTCTGGACAAGTACGGCAGCATGATTAATTGTACACAAATAAATTTAAATGCTGAACAAAAAGTGATTACTTTCTTTACATCTGAATTTTTTTTCTATTTCTTGTTTTTGGCTTCTAAAAGGTTTGATGTTGCTGGGGCTGGGGCATGTTTGAAGCGTTATACTGATCCATCATTCTGTAAGTTGGAGTCAGCTCCCTCTGGACTAGCAACAGTTGAAGTCCACAGGGAAAAGAAAAATCATAAAATCAAGGTACCAAAGTGTCAAGTATGCTATTTACTGACACGATCCTCATTGAAAATTATTTTAAATGGTAGAACCTATTATTTCTCTCAATAAATTATCCTATTGACTTCATCCTGTAGTATCAATGGGAAACTTGCTGCAAAGCCTTAATTAAAATGGAATTGTGTGAATTATATGGTTCACAGAAAGACAGGAATACAAGTTTTGCTCACTTTTTTTTTTGGTCTGTCTAGGATTGCTGTATACCCTGCTAATTAGGATATAAAAGAATGTTGTGCAATTGAAAATTGAGCATCTAAAGATTTGAAGAAAATGGTTATTTCTTATTCCTGCAGAAGAAAGGCACACGAATGAGGAATGGTGAAACCCCTGAGGTTGCATCAACACATACAAAGTAAGTTTCAATAATTTTATATTGGTGCATTACTTGATCCTTCCAGTTTTCTAAGTGCATGAAGCTGATGAAATGGTATATTGGTGACAATTCAATTTCCATATTTTCAGACTGCATCAGTTGCTTCTTGAGGAGCGTATTGAGAATGCTTGTGCTGATTCTGGACGTCATGTGAAATTGAAGAATAGACAATTAAATGGCTCTGTAACTGAAGCAAAAACTGGGAAGAGTTACATGGAAAAATTTCTTGAATCTCCGGTTCACGATGATGATGTGGTTCGTGAAAATTCAGTCTCTCCACCTCATGCGAGATTGGTGTCGGATGATACTAGTGAAGAAGGGATCAAAATACTTGAAATCAGTACTGTTGGACCTGTAAAAAGGTCCTTGGAAAATGAAAGGACATATTCATGGACTAATGAAGAGGAAGCAATACTAAAGCCATCCTCAGAAATGCGCAGGAGCAAGGCTCTTGAAAATGGTGATCTTGTGAATAAGCATGAACAAGGCTCATCTCGTGTGTCAGATAAAATATCTTCAAATTACAGTAAAGTGCCTGATGAAACAGAATTGGAAATTAATAAACAAAGGGAAAGAGAGAACTTCTTGTATGGGTACCATTCTGATGATTTGACTAGTGAGGACCATCAATTGGATGCTTTAGCTACCTTGGAGTCAGAATTAAATATAGATTATAAGTATAGAGATGAGAACAGTTTCCTGCAGAAGCTAAAAGATTCTGATGATAAAGCACATCAACAGCAAGATCGATTTTTGCATTCTCAATCATTTGCAGACTCCTTAATGTCAGATGAAACTAGTTCATTGAAACGAGATATAAATGAAGTCCATGCAGAGCTACAAGCTCGGTTGTCCGATTCTCAATCAGGAAACTCCTTCACGTCGGATGGCAATAATTCACTCAAAAGGGATAGAAAGGAAAAATATAGCAAACGGCAAGCTAAGTTTTCAGATTTTCAATACATTGGAGAATCTTCCACATCGGATGTAAATAGTCCTTTTGACAAAGACATTCCCTGTTTCTCTTGCTCTGATTCTTTAAGCACTGTGGGTGAAAATATACCATCAGAACCCGTGTCATTTAAATCCAACAAATATAATGGGCCTGAGATTGAAGATACATCATCAACCCAGCTTCCTCAAAATGTTGGAACAGAAAAAACAGATCGTGGTAAGTTTCTCATGCATGATAGTGCACATGATCAGGAAGTGACTTCTGGTACAGGAGATGTGTCCTCTGGTTCATATCTGATGAATTCAGGACGTAAATTTTTTTATTCAGATCTTGCAGCCACTTCAACTTCAAGGATGAAAATATCTAAAAGGGCTCAGTCAACGGAAACAGCAACAGGCCTCATTGAACATCAATTAAGATTAGCAGATGACGGCACAAAGCACCACGCTGACTCTATAGATGCCATTCCTGACGCTTCCTCCCAAATGAATGTTGATGCTGACACTACAGTATCTTCTGAAAAATATCCTTTGAACAAATTGGCTAATGGTGACCAATCTGTCAGTAGTAATGCTGCATTAAAAATTTCAAATGATTTAAAATTAACTTCTGAATATGAACGTAGTAACTGTTCTAATATCAAGGGATTGCAAGCAGAATCTCCGAACCAAAACTTTTCTGACATTCTGGTTTGTAGGGAGATTGATACAGAAGAAGATCCAATTTGCTTGTCCACAGAAGTGGACTTGCATTCTTCAAGTGCTACCCTGATGCTGGACGTTCAGCCTTCAAAAGCTGGAGATGTTACTGAGGCAACACAACTCAACTCACAAGATGAATTGTACTCAGTGGGCGTCGAAGCTAAATGTTATGATCAGCAATCAAATTTCGAAGAGCTGTCAAAAATGGAGCATAGTGATGAATTAAGCGGATCCACTTGCAGAGTGGATGCAGATGAAGATGATAGTCTTCTAAAAGGTTCATCTTCTGGTGACTATGATGGGCAGGATTATCATGTCACAGATGATATGGCTTCTGCAGAACTTCAGCCAGAAGATCAATCAATATCTGTTGATGCTGCTGAAAATGATGTGAATACTACTTCTTGTTCTGCTTCCAGTGTGATCTCTTCTGCATCAAGAAATCTTTCAAATATACAAGAACCTATACCTGGCACATGTTCCCATGAGACAAAAATGGAATCCAATGAGGTAGAACCGATCAAGATTTCTGTTGACTTGAATGCAGAAAAGATGGAGAATCAACAGGAACCATCTTCAGATTCCAATATAATATCTTCTTCAATGAGCACTTTTATAGAATCTCGTTCTACTTTTGCTGACCCTCTAGAGAAACAGAGGGAAATCAGCGAGGCAGTTGTTAGAGAATCCTTGACAAAACTAGAGAAACGGAGGGGTATGCTTCAACTAAATGCTGCTTGTGCTAACGCAGAACTGAGCCTGAACAGAGCTGTGCCCTGTGATAATCCAGAAACGTGTGATAGTTTTCAAGGTTCATCTCCTAAGGAGCAACCTGAACACAGTTCTGTCAAGGATAAGATTCTCAAGTTTTCAAAGCTAGACTCTCAGGAACCGAAATCCATATCTCTTTTGCAGAGTAAACGTTTACGGAATGGTGGAGATGGTTTGGCATCTTCATTTTCTAACCAGCTTGAGTCTGGAAATCCTTTAGAGAAGTTCATGCGATTACAAGATGGTCAAGGGGATGCAGGATTTCTGCCCAGATGTGTTGAAGATTCTTCCCCAAGGAAACCTCAATCTGAACAAATGCCAATACCAAATAACTTGGAAAAGGAAAGAAACTCTTATGCTGACTCTAGATCTGTTCCTGAAATCCATCTAGGCCAACCAACGTCATTTGAGTCCTTCTCACAATTAGCAAGTCAGGATGTTAACTTTACAAAACATATCGTGAACAAGCCTCTTCCGGACCCCATATCCGAGGCACCTAAAATCAGTTTTGGGGAGATGCCACCCATGCCCCCTCTACCACCTATGCAATGGAGGACCGGTAAGGTTCAACCTGATTCCCTCTCTTCACATGGAGAAGTCTCATTCCAACCAATACAGCCGATTAAAAGTGAAGAGCAAGCTCAATATAGTTTACCAACTTCAGAGAGAGAAGCTTTGCAGTTTCAGAATCCTGTTTTACCTGTCATGGCTGTGGAAGGTGATAAGCTCCAGAATACCTCGGGATTCTTGGTGGGTGGGCATCCTGTTGCAATTTCTATGCAACTGCCAATCATGGTCAATGAAGTAAACGGCAAATATAATTACCTAGTTTTGGAGAGAAGCCAGACCCACAACCCATTCCTAACATTTCCTGTACCTGTGGTACCTGCCAGCAAGCCTGCCCAAGGTTACATTGTTGCCTCAGAGGGAGAAATAGTACAAGATTCAAACACAAGCTCACCAATTGTACCTGTTGAATGTGCCGTTTCGGTACAAGATCCCATCTCTACGCAGGAACTGTCTCCGCCGCCAAGCCAACCTCGTTTAGAAGCTAAAACACTTCAGCAGTCTGCAAATTATCTGGAAGGGAAGCAAGGAGATCCTTCTATTTCATCCATGTCTCCATCAGGCATCGAAAATGTGCAGCCCAATCACAACCTACTTCCTTCAAAAGGGAAGCAAGGAGATCCTTCTAGTTCACCAATGTCACCAGAAAGCATGAAAAATGTGCAGCCTAATCACAACCTGCTGGCTTCAGAAGGGAAGCAAGGAGATCCTTCTAGTTCACCAATGTCACCACCAGGCATGGAAAACGTGCAGCCCAATCACAACCTGCTGCCTTCAGAGAGTGAAATGGCTTTGACATTGGATAAGTCTGCTTTACCATCAGATTTTGATAGGGAAAGGCTAAATGGAAAGCCAAATGATAAGCTTCCACGTCCTCGGAGTCCTGTGATTGATGCAGTTGCTGCCCTTGACAAGAGCAAGGTAATGACAGTTGTATAGTTACCATAGAATATTAGAATGTACTCTTCATGAGGTCCTACTCATTGCATAACACTTGGCCATGGAAATTTTGCAGCTGAGGAAGGTTTCTGAAGGGGTTAGGCCTCCGAAAGTACCAAAGGTAGAAGAAAAAGATTCATTTCTAGAGCAGATAAGAACAAAGGTTAGAGCTTGTAACCTTTTTTTTTTACAAATTGCGGTATGTTTCTTTCAGTTGAAAGTAGTCTTGCACTTAAAAAAAAAAACCTTTTGGTTCTTTCAGTCTTTTAACTTGAGGCCCACTGCAACAACAAGAAAACGCTATCATTATCAGTGGTCAAGAACAAACTTGAAGGTTGCCGCCATCTTAGAGAAAGCAAATGCAATTCGCCAGGTCTGTCATTCTGTTGCTCTGTTCAATTAGCTTCTAGGAATATAGTTCTCTTGGCTGTCTCACTCCCATAATTGTCTACTAATATAATGATCATTGTACAGGCTCTGGCCGGGAGTGATGAAGATGACGATAAAGATAGTTGGAGTGATTGTTAAATCTTCGTGGGACATAGTGTTCTCAGCTGATTAATATCTCACTACTGTGCCTTTCACCTTGAATCAGGCGTATAAAGTCTTCTCCTCTCTAATGAATGCGAAGTCTCTGTGAAGTATAAGATTACAAGTTCATATATGATACTACGCTCTCAATATGGCTCGCCCTTTATCTGTTCACAACCAGATGCTTGCGTGATATAGGCATGCATCTTAGCAGGCATCCCACATTCTTTTCAGGGTCCAGGCTCAGTGTGGAATTGCTTTACCATTATCCCTGTTTTTTCTTTGATATAAATATTGTTATATTTGTGTCATGGGTGACGCATTTGTTTAAAATATTTGTATTTACAGTGACGAGCATGAAATTTTGTATAATTGCTTCTCATTGATCATGTTTGTATCTAGTATATAGTTACATATGCGATTGAGAAAAATCATTGGAGATGTATATGTTGTATACCACGTTTGTATCTTGTATAGTTACTGTTATGGAATAAAATACTAGGCTCATCCAAGGTGTGGCCCAACAAGAGACATCTAATATACTTGGGCTTGGAGGCACAAGAGGCCCAACAAGTCCAAACCCTAACCCTAAGGTAGCTTCTATATATAGTTGGTTAACCTAAAGAGGTACACATCTTCTAAGCTCTCTCTCAATTGCATATATTGCACACAGAGCACACACACCACCCCCTTGGCTAAACGCCTTCATTATCATCGAACTACGTGGACTTTGATCCCTCTTTAGGGTACGTAGGCCACTAGGCCCTAGGTATCGCTCCTAGGTCAAGTCCTGGTGCTCTGTGATCTCCAATCCTCTTAGGTATCTCATCCATAGATATTTGGGGGAGAGCTATTTGATCCTATATCTACATACTAGCCCACCTAGGGCTAGACATTTATGTTCTACAACAGAACATTGGCGCCGTCTGTGGGGAATCGGTAAATTTCTGATTCCCATGACCGAAGAAGGTTAATGATTCAAATAAACCCGTTTCCGAAAATCATGTCAAATCAAAACATGTAGAATTCAGGGTAATGAAACTCGTTTTCGAAAATCATGTACAAATAAAACATGTAGGAATCTGAGGTACATAAACCCGTTTTCGAAAATCATGTCGAATTAAAACATGTAGAATTCTGGGTAAAGATACCCGTTTTCGAAAATCATGTACAAATAAAACATGTAGGAATCCGAGGTACATAAACCCGTTTCCGAAAATCATGTCGAAGGAAAACATGTATAAATTCAGGGTAAAGAAACCCATTTTCGAAAATCATGTACAAATAAAACATGTAGGAATTCGAGGTACATAAGCCCGTTTCCAAAAATCATCTCAAAGGAAAACATGTAGGAATCTGAGGTACATAAACCTATTTCCGAAAATCATGTCGAATTAAAACATGTAGAATTCTGGGTAAAGAAACCCGTTTTCGAAAATCATGTACAAATAAAACATGTAGGAATCCGAGGTACATAAACCCGTTTCCGAAAATCATGTCGAAGGAAAACATGTATAAATTCAGGGTAAAGAAACCTGTTTTCGAAAATCATGTACAAATAAAACATGTAGGAATCCGAGGTACATAAGCCCGTTTCCAAAAATCATGTCGAAGGAAAACATGTATAAATTCAAGGTAATGAAACCCATCTTCGAAAATCATGTCAAGTCTGTTTTATACAATTAAATCCAAGCTCCTTAATTGGATCTCGGATAGATTGTGGAGTCCATCCTTACGAAAGGGACGAAGGCGGACCCCGGCTTAACTGAATCTGGTTAAAATCCGGGCTCCATAGAAATAATGGTCAAAACGTGCACCCTTTTGGACACAGTAAAGCTGAGATAAATTCTGTTTAAAGTTTTGCAGGAAACAAAGACAGAAGGTGGACCCGATTTTAACTAAATCCAGTTTAAAATTCGGGGATCCCGGTAAAGTTTTGAAGGCAGACCCGATTTAAACTGAATCTAGTTTAAATCAGGGATCCGTGTAAAGTTCCGAAGAAGGACTTGGTTTAACTGGATCCAGTTTAAGTCTGAGTTCCGTGTGAAGTGTAACATCCTCAAAATTAACTTAACATAACAACTAATTAAGGGTTCATTAACAACTAGGTAATGCTGAGCAAAAAAAAAAAAAACAACTAGGTAATGCTCCATCATTTACCAAAACATACAAAAGTAAATCAGAGTATGCACAATGAGCCCTAACGTGGCAATATACAATCATCCGACATATACCAAAAAGAGATGGAAGAACTACTTTTAGCAAAAGTAGCCTAAGCTTCCGAGGTCTTCCCTGATAAACTCGTACAGAAACTATCACCTGAAAAATGTGGTAACCATCAATCCAACTTATTACGAATACTAATATATGCTAGTGAGGTGCCAAGTGGAACAATTTATATATCAAAGTATTAAAAATATAATTCGCCAATATACTCGATACAAATTTTCATATCAAAAATTATGTATCACAGTTTTCATTAACACAATTCCCAATATGCCTCCCACCAATCCAACCAAACCGCCTTATTTCCTCCGACTAGACCCATGGGCTAAGTTACATCCATGTTACTGGTTACTCAAAAGCTCACTGGTCATGTGATGAGATTCGGCCAAAATCTTCAGAGCACATGTCCCAGACCATGGGTCTTTTCCCCTCATTGAACTAGTGGGGTGTCGTAAGCCCTCATTGAACATGTGTGACAATAGAAAGCCAACCATTGTGCACCAATGGAAGCCTCACCACGTGGTGGAATAAACTACTCCATCTCTTCCCAATTCAACCCTTTCCATAATTATCAAAATAAATAATTCAACAGGAATTTTTCCAAGATACATAATTAAATATATGTATATATTTCACAATTCAAATCATAAGGTTCCACAAGGAAATTTCTATTAAAATATTCATAATCATTTCACAAAATACTCACAAACAACATACTAATTTACATAACAAGTGGAAAGTGGTTACCTCTCGCCGAAGCTAACTATTATCACACTGCTCATAATCCAAGAGCTCAAACACATGCCAAAAATCAATCTACCACAACCAATTTACTAATCATTAATAACTCTTTAAAACTCTACATAATCAAAATTATAATTTCGTAAAACTGAAGATATACCAATTTTAATAATAAATTTGGAATGCTTAAAGTGGGCAAATTATGACGGGACTGAAAAAAAAAATCAGTGAGACCATTGTAACTATAAATTCCCCTTTCTATTTATTATTAATTAATAATTTCCTTTAGTATTTATTCCCCTTTCTTAATAACAATACCTATTCATTATTATCTATTTACTCTATGATTATTATTATTATTTTACTA
This sequence comes from Acacia pycnantha, assembly GCA_025563575.1. Classification (NCBI taxonomy): domain Eukaryota; kingdom Viridiplantae; phylum Streptophyta; class Magnoliopsida; order Fabales; family Fabaceae; genus Acacia; species Acacia pycnantha. The sequence goes on along the minus strand of JAMWYP010000030.1, from coordinate 5,006,905 downwards.
ATTATTATTATTTCTCCACAATTAAATTTAAACTCTGAGAGGCTATCATAACCCTTTAAATTAGGAGGTTAAATAAATACTAACAACATAAAAATACATTTTATTATAATATATATATATACACACACATTTGTAAATATTTATTATAAATGAAATAACATAGGAGTGAACTAAATTAGATCCTATTATATAGGAGGAAGTTGGATCTGATTTTATTATTTTATTATTTTTTGCTTTCATGATATTAGATCAATAAAATAACTTCCATTATATATACGCACTCACTTTATATCTCAATTCCATATATCATCAACGATCTCCTATTTTTCTAGGTTTAAGTACAATAATATATATCTAGTTTATGTGTTTTCATTAAGCTTTTCCATTCTTTTCTCTTTTATGTACAGTAACGAAAACACACACACATATATAATCCCAACAAAAAAATCATATTTCCTTTTATTATTCTCCACATGTGCAGCGAGCGACTACAACAGCAAATCAGCAAAAATATATGTGTAGATGCAGCAACGTTATGCCTTTTATTTTTTGTTTCAGAAACAAGGAATATATGTCTATATATCTATACACATACACACTCAACAACTTATATCGGCAAGGTTTCTACCTCTTCTTCTCTTTCTCATGCAAGTGACTGATAAGTTTTTCCTATGGTTTCCAAAGTCCAGTGACGTGCATATGTATTTATATATATTGACAGCAAAGTTCCCCTTCTTCTTCATTTTACTGATATATACATATATATATATATAAAATACCATTCTTTCCATTATTTTCCAAATTTAAAACCAGCAAAGTTTAGTTTTTCCCCCTTCTGTTTTTCTTTTATATACAACGGACTATATACACACACACACGCACAAAGTATGCATGCTATATCGAGAATCAGATCCTAAACCTTTAAGATCGAATACATATGCTAGGAAATCAAAAAGAAGAAGGACCCGAAGATTACCTCCCGTTGCTGCTAGCTTCTCACCACCACGCACACCCTGTTTCACGTTTGTTTTGCAGAGAGAGAATAATGGCTATATCACTATTGGAATCTCTCTTTCTCTCCTTCGTTTCCTCTCAGTCTTTCTCTCAGTTCTCTACTCCAACGTTCTCACTCTCTCTTTCTCGTTCACTCTGTTTCCTTGTTCTAAAACAGGGCACACACACAGCTCCAATGCTTCCTTTCTTAATTCTGGACTCTCTTTCACTCCAACTCCATCTCGGTTAAGGCAACGTGAATGAGGATTAAGGAAAACAATATATAAGGGTCAAAAGGGTCCTGGCCGAGGAAAAACAAAATGACGGACCGAGAGGTTATGGACCGAGAGTTTATAACGAGAGAGAGGGTCCTGGATCAAGGAAGAAAGCAACGGTCAACGCAGAGTTCGAGAGGTGTGGCTTGAACGGCGTTCGTGTTTCTCTTCTTTCCTTTTTCTGTTGTGTTGGCCGCGTGAATCAAAGACAGCTGCTATGTCTTTCTGCTGTTTTCATAATAGACGCTGTTTAAGCTGTTGTTTGTTTGTTTTTTTTTTTGGGCATGTGGTGAATATTATGTTATGAGGCCCATATTAATACCTATTTATCCCCTTTTAGACTTTCATTTGCAATTAGGTCCTTGGCTTATTTAATTACAAACATTGGATAAATTTTAGAAATTAATCCTTAATTCCATATAAGATTTTTATTTTAAAATTTATCTCACAACTATTTCCTTGGTTTTATTTGCAAGGAGTAAATTCCAAATTTTCCAATAATTAACTTCATAGTTATTTTTGACCAAATTTTAATCATAGATTTCCATACAATATCTAAATTTCAAATCCCAAAATTTGGGATGTTACATGAAGATCCTGATTACACCGAATCTGGTTAAAATCGGGCCTTGTGTAAAGGCGACAATGCTGCCAAGTCGTGAAAGTCTTTTATTGGATTATTTGCGACGACTATGTCGCCAAATTTATTTGAATGATTGAGTTCTGGGTAAACAAACCCGTTTTCAGAAATCATAAATCCGGAATCTCGGTGTTAAAGTATATTAATCCGGAATCTCGGTGATAAAGTAAATAACCCGGAATCTCGGTATTAAAATATATCAATCCGGAATCTCGGTGTTAAAGTATATCAATCCGGAATCTCGGTAATAAAGTATATCAATCCGGAATCTCGGTGATAAAGTAAATAACCCAGAATCTCGGTATTAAAGTATATCAATCCGGAATCTCGGTGATAAAGTATATCAATCCGGAATTTCGGTGATAAACTAAATAACCCGGAATCTCGGTGTTAAAGTATATCAATCCGGAATCTCGGTGATATAGTATATCAACCCTAATCTCGGTTTTAAAGTATATAAACCCGAATCTCTGTCAAGACGCACGGAATCCCAACAATCGCGAGCACCTCGTCTGGATTTGGAAGTAACACATCCCGGCAAATTTCGAAACTTGAACTACCGGGATGGGGGAAACAGAGTGGACAACGATTTGTTAAGTGGAAAAGCGTGTTATCAATAACCGCATTAATGCAAAACGAAAGTTTAATGCAAGCTCGGACAAGCATCCGAAATGAGCACGTTGAACGATTTGCACAAACAAGAAGTATTTTCCATTTATTGTGATTTGCTTACATGTTATTAAATGCAGGAATACAAACCGCATAATTAGCTCCTAGAAAATTGCTACGAAAGCAAAGTTGGATTCGGGGGATCTCTAAAGCGAGCCAATTAATCTCAGCACTTAGAGACTGAACTACCGAGCTTGGGGGCAACTGTTATGGAATAAAATACTAGGCTCATCCAAGGTGTGGCCCAACAAGAGACATCTAATACACTTGGGCTTGGAGGCACAAGAGGCCCAACAAGTCCAAACCCTAACCCTAAGGTAGCCTCTATATATAGTTGGTTAACCTAAAGAGGTACACATCTTCTAAGCTCTCTCTCAATTGCATATATTGCACACAGAGCACACACACCACCCCCTTGGCTAAACACCTTCAGTATCATCGAACTACGTGGACTTTGATCCCTCTTTAGGGTACGTAGGCCCTAGGTATCGCTCCTAGGTCAAGTCCTGCTGCTCTGTGATCTCCAATCCTCTTAGGTATCTCATCCATAGATACTTGGGGGAGAGCTATTTGATCCTATATCTACATACTAGCCCACCTAAGGCTAGACACTTATGTTCTACAACAAAACAGTTACATATTTTATGAATATGTTTGAAATATGGGGGAGTTGTGTGTGGATCAAATCATTTATGCTCTTCTAATAAATCATGATAAGAAATGTTCTTGTCGGAGTGGGCAAACCATAATGAGCTTCGGAAGGAGCCCATGCAAGTAAGTAGGTAGACGCATTTGATTTTTATACAGCTTGACCTATTTCCATAAAAGCTAGACCTTTTGATAGAGCTTTTAGCTTTTAGGCTTTAAACATACACAGGCCAACATTAGCTGGATTGTGCCAACATTCGCATTCAATTCAACTGATGCCTCCTTGATTTTAGATGCTTGGAGTCTTTCTTATTACGAAGCGAGGAAACAAATCATAATTGTTTTCTGGCTAAAGTATACGTTTGGTCCTTTATGTTTGTCTCTGGTATCATTTTAGTCCTTTAAGTTTGTAAAGTATATGTTTGGTCCCTGAAAGTTAACACCGTTAGTTTAACTTAACGGAAAATACTAACTCAACAATTTTTAGCGATGACTGTGCCATTAAATGCTGACCAAACATGCTTATATGTTAGTATTTTAATAAATTAATATTTTAAATCCTATTAATTAAAAAATATTTAATTTTCACGGACTATTATACGGTTTTTTACTGTTTGTAAAGATTAAATACTTTTTTTTGTCTGTGAAGATTAAATATTTTTCAACTAATTGGATTCAAAATATTAATTTATTAAAATACTAACATATAAGCATGTTTAGTTAGCATTTAATTGCACAGTTATCGTTAAAAAGTGTTGAGTTAGTATTTTCCGTTAAGTTAAACCAACGGTGTTAAATTTCAGGGACCAGACGTGTACTTTACAAACTTAAGGGACTAAAATGATACTAGAGGCAAATATAAAGGACCAAACGTATACTTTAGCCTTGTTTTCTTTATCCTTAAGTTTAAATCTTGTTGCAAAGGCGAGTATCTTATCAATAGATGATCTATAAGTACTTCAGTAAGTACTCATTAAGTCTTGAGATATGATAATTTCCGGGATCCAACTCACTTAAATTTTTATTTTTTTAAAAACATAATACATCATAAGATTTATATAATCCAAAGTGTAATATTTTTTTCATTTAATATATGTAAAAATTATATACATTATTGTCTTAGGTTCATTACATCAGTTTGCAATATGTGAATGATGTTTACATATAGAGATTTTAGAACTTAACTGCACCAAAGTCCAAAAGTAAAATGGGGCCGGTTTGTTGTGAATCCAATTTTTTTTTTTTTTGTTTAATTTACTTTTTTAAATAATTTTACTAAACGACGTCGTGAGGACCGTTCTGGTGACAGCTGCACGGGGAAACAACGTCGCGGGACAAACGACAGCAAAACAGCTTCCTTGCCTGCGTGCCTAGCCTCTCTCTCTCGCGCTACCGAAAGCTGCTTCGCGCTCCTCGTCCTTGTAAACCCTTCTTAACTCTCAGTTGGCCCAAAAACAGAAAAAACCCCTTTCTCAAACCGAACCCGCCTTTGGCTCTTTCTGAATTTTAAATTATCTCCTCAAAATTCAAACATGATCTTCAGATAGCATCGACTAGAGAAAGCTCAAGGAAAAGGTCAGAAATCCCAAATTCAATTTTCGTGGGTCTTTATTTGTTTGTTTATTTATTTATTTCCTTTTTAATTTGGAAGTTATCCACAATTTCCTCGAACTGCTTCTTCGGAATCAATCTTTTTATCTTTTAGCTCTGCGACTCTTCTCAGTGGTTCAATTATACCGAAGCCGAAAAACCCCATATCCGGAAATCGAAGTTGGAGGATGGAGAGCAGTACGGAGAAAGAGGCAAATAATCGAGTGCCACTTTCGGATGTGGTAGCGGATTGTGTTAAGCGTTGGTTTAGGGACACGCTTAAGGAGGCCAAAGCAGGCGACATCAATATGCAAGTGTTGGTTGGTCAGATGTATAGCAACGGTTATGGAGTTCCTAAAGATGACCAGAAGGTGGGTTTGTTTCTCCTTGCTCTGTTTTAGTATTCTGAATTGACATCCCCTAAATTCTTATTCATGGGGATTAAGTGTTTTTGGGTCCGATTCTGGTATTTTGGGGTTTCCGGAGATACCTGTCCGGAAGGTGGTTTGTTTTTAGTCTTCTTGATGAATTGCACTGCTACTTAACAAAATGAGTCGCATCTTATCTTTGATACGACTGTACCCTCAAGTTGCATTTGAACAATAATATATCTGATTGTGTTGCAGTTTTGGTTACATATCTGTGTGTATATCATTATTTCATTGGTGTGAACTCTCCTTGCTTGCAAAGTATGGTGGATTAGGTCATTTTGGGTATCATTTTGGTGTTCTGGGCTTCTTTAAGAAGTTGATGTTACGCTGGTTTACTGAGAAAGTTGAACTAATAATATTGATTGAGATGTTTCCAGTTTCTTCACAGAAAAAGAAATAGAAGTTCTGGGCATGTTTATCAGTGGGGAGGATTTATTTTTTGGCAATAAAGAAAAAAATTATCCTTTCTCCCGTCCTAATGGATGTATATTACACATGCCTAGGTTACAAAATACCCTCTTTTTATGTAATTACATACTTACATGTCTATGTAGTTACTTGTCTGGTCTTGAATAACAATATATACATTCCAACCACAGGTGAAAGTAATCAATAAAAAAATTCTGTTTCTCTGCTATGTCGATGCCAGATATTTTTTTTTGTTATATTGAAACTCATTGATTTGAGGACCAATTTGATTGTGTCAATCCATTCAAAAGTAATTATGCTGGTGCATCTGATAGGATTAGAAGAATTTAGGATAAGAAGAGGGAAAAGAGAGATAATCTAGAGTCAGAATCTAACTCCAGTCAACACAACACAATTCTAAAATATCATATCTTCATTCATAATCCTTCTCAAACACAAGACAAATAATTATATAGTCTTTCCTGGACAACCAACTTCCTATGATAACTAACTTCCTAAACAGATAAGAATGAATACAACAGATAAGAATAAAAAACTAACAGCAAATAACTACTCTTCCTTAAAACAGAAAACTTCTCCTAACATGTGTCTTTCCGCAAAAGAGGACACATGGAACCCTAACAACATCAGAGTAGTTTTTGGCATAATGGGATAGATTTTACAGTTCATTTAAGGATGTAGATGCATATAAAGGGTGATGGGGGTAATTTTGGATTATAACTGATTGACACATGGAAGTTGTGGATTTACTTTTTTGTGGGTGCTATTTGTTTTCAAATGCTAATCTTATTGGTTGGATGTGAAGGGAAGAATTTGGCTTACCAAGGCATCAAGGACTAGGTCTTCAGTTTGGAAAGTTGGTGACAAGCGCCCAGGTGAACCCTCCTTTCCTTGTTATCACTGTCAGCCACAACGGCAATATCATCATTATTTGTTTACTAAAAGTTAGTTTTGCTATTGCTTGATGCATCTGTGTTAGGTTATAATGCGAGTGATTCTGATTCTGATTCTGATGAACTGAAGGAAGATTCTTAAGCAGACTTAATTTGCCTTTGTGCTCTAAAACATGAAAGGTGAGTTTATCCCATCCTTTCATGACTGTCCTACCATTTGCTTTATTTGTGCCCCTTTGCATATGGTATGGAAAAACTCAAGGCTTTAGCTTATAAAGATTTTGATGTATTTCTTCCTACTTAGTTGTATGAGTAGGTGTTTTGAGTCTGGTTTTATAAGAATTCAATTTCAATTCAGATTGGGCAACCTAATTTCCGAGTTTTAATTCTGATAGTTAATCTCTAATTTTTGTTGTTAATATACTAATATATGTATCACACTGTTATTCTGTACAAAAAATAAATTTAGAGTTCTTCATGGTCCTTTTCCGTTGGAATGTGATTAACTTGACAGCAATTTGAGTTTTCAAACTGAACTCATGGTGACTCTATGCTGCTGTTAACATTAGATTTGAAAGGTTAACACAGAGTCCATGTTCTGTTTTGTTCTCTCTTCCTACTAACTGCCTTGAGATTTGAACCAGTGACATGATTGGAAAGATGAGATGTAAATAAGATTGCCAAGATTCTCAGCTCTTTTTCTAATCCCTTTGCATGCTGTTTTCTGTTTTTATCATTCTTTGTATTGATGATGGTTATAAGAAAGAGTTGCTAGTGCAAATTGACTAATCTGGCGGATGACTTAATTAATCATAATAGTTTCTTTAGCTTGTTAAAAAGCAGTAGAATCAGTGAGGACGATGTAAAAGTAAAATATTGAATTTGAGAGAAGAATGGAGGAGTCAGTAACATCTATTTGACCGATGACATCAAAGATCGACAGCATTAGCGATAGTTGAGTCGATCAATTTATGTTCCATTTGCCCATACCTCCATTACACCTTGTTCACATTGTGACTTCGCATTGTATGCTTTGAAGATGATTTGCTCTCATTTGATTGATATTTCTTGCTCGATGAGGAAGTTGTAGAGTTTTGGGTTGGATCATTGATGGCTGGGGTATTATTTTCTGAGCATAGATAAAGATTATTCTCTGAAGTTGTTCTGTGGATAATTTTTGTGCTGATGATATTTTGGTGGTTGACCAACACCTTCATTGTGATGCTTCATTTCTCAACAGTCCTGACATTTTTCATTGAATTGTGACATTATTTGTTTTCAGTAGATGATCTGACTTTCTGAACTATACTACCTACGGGCCTAATTTAACTATAACTTATTTCTTATGAATAGGCCCAGAAATAGTATTTAATATTTTATAAATCAGCATTATATCGTCATTTGACTAAATGTTGAAGTTTGTTTTCCCTCATGTGCTTGAAATCCTTTGTAAATTATGTTGGATTAAGGTATATCCAGCATCTTAAAGTATTTTTCTGGGTGCATCCAGGAAATATTTTAGGACATCCTATATCGTGCACTCTAAAAGTATTTTTCTGGTGCACCCAAGCCCCTGAAGTCTTTTTTCAAATGTGTCCAATACTAAACTATTTTTTAATGCATCAAATGCTCTAAAGTATTTTTTCAGATGTATTCGATGCCCTAAATTATCTAAATTGTTAAATGCTAAATTGCACAGAAAAGTATTTTAGAGCGATAAATGACCTCTGGAAAAATATTTCAAGGTATTGAGCGCACCACAAAATACTTTAGAGCACTGGATGCATATGAAAAAATGCTTTAAGGTGTTGGATGAACTTTAACCCAATTATGTTTTCTGGTTGTTTTAGATTCTCCGAAAGATTAAATTATATTTTTACGTTTTGTTTTGCAGGTGTGCTTGCTTGGTGTGCCCCTGCCGCCATGGATGATGTTCCTGTTGCTTGACGTTTGACTTCAAGTTGTCTTATTTCTTACTTGTGCATGATTTGCTACTAAATATCTTTCTATGGGGAAAAGAGGGGGGAAAATCTCATTTGAACATGTTTGCTAATTAATTTTTTTCAACAAACATATGATCGATGGATATTCATATTCCTAACAACTCAGACGCCCTTATTAACATGTCAAGCTAATTCATCGTTTTTTATTGAAGAATATAAACATTATGAAAATTGCTTAGGTAGATTCAGTATAACGTATAAAAAATCATGTTAACATATGATGTTCCACACTTCCACTGGGAAATGAATTTAACAGGGAATGCAAGTTAATTAAGACTAATGGAACTCAAACAAGTTTATAACAACCTGTGTGTTGGACGTTCGCAGTGGAACTCTGCTTATTTTATGGCTGACAACAATTTGGAAGAAAGAAAAATATGAAGGAAAAATTAATCAATAGGTATTGACAATTTATCTCAATTTTTTTTTTGGTATATCATCGGAGCAACAGCCCAGGAACTAGTGTATCAGTACATTCCTTGGGTAAGTGAAACCCATCTCATCCCTATACAGATAATCACAGACAGCTAACGGAGGAGACACAAACTCCACTTTAAGTTCCTCTAATTCAAAGCTAATGTTAGCCAATACATCAGCACAAAAATTGGCTTATCTGTATACATGTACAAACTTAACTTGTGAGAAATTTTCCAGCTGCATGAATATAGCTGACAGCAGACACGATCCCGCCCTCTCCTCCACCTGTAAGTTTGATAGCACAACAACCACAGCAGACGAATCGCATTCCACAACTACATTGTGCAAATTTAATCCACAGGCTAGCTCTAGACCAAACAGCACAGCCCATAGCTATGCTTTAAAAGCTGAGCAGATTCCTAATCTCCTAGCAAAGCCACGAACCCACTTCCCATGACTGTCTTTGATTAAGCCACCACAGCCAGCCATCCTTAGATCACCCTTAGAGGCACCATCAGTATTAATTTTGAGCCAACCCTCTTCTGGAGCAGTCCATTTGATTTGCTGAACTGATTTCAATCCCATTGCCCTCTCAAACTGTTCCCTTGCTGTAATAATGTCTTTCACATACCAGAGTACCACATTAACTAACCTTTCAGGCAAAACAAATCCCTCGTCGAACATATCTCTATTCCTCCAATTCCACAGCATCCAACATCCTACTCCAAACACTAGACTCCAATTCCCCTCTGATCTTCCCAAATTCCATTCAAACCAGCTCCTCCCTTGCAGCGAAAGAAACTCTGCCCTCATCCTACCAAAGCACAGCTCATTCCACATGTTCCTAGCAACATTACAATCCCTCATCACATGCATTAATGTCTCCTCCTGCCCATTACATCTGCAACATTCAGAGTTGCCACCCATTAACCTTCTCCTACGTACTCCTGTTAATAGTCTCTCATGCAAAGCTATCCAAAGAAAAACCTGAATTCTCCTTGGGCCCTTCCAATTCCAAACTTTATTCCAGCCCACCTCCTCCCTACCTTGTTCCCCTTTCATATAATAATACATATCAGCAACAACATACTCATTCTGACTCTCCCTCCCCACTTAATACAGTCCTGACCATGTACTGCGTTAGGAGGTGGAGCTGCTAGGACAAGTCCTTTACCAACCTCACTCACCAGCCCTCCAACTGTGCCATATCCCATTGACCTGAGGCATTTAACATTTCGTTGACACATATCCTTTTTTCCTCTTCAGTCAGTTGTCTATTGCACTTCTCAATTAATCTTTTACCATCATCCAACCAAACATCAGTCCAAAATTTAACCTCCATACCATTCCCCACCTCCCATCTTAAATTCTTGACCACTTCCGGCCAAAGTCTGCACAAATTTTTCCACAGCTCTGAGTCTGTTCTCATGCATATGGCTTCCTTCTTCAGCTCCTTATTTCTTTTGTACTTTCCACAGAGCACCCTTGAGCATAAACTCTCAGGCCTTGCAATTGTATTCCATGCAACCCTTCCAAGAAGAGCATCATTCATTAGATTCAGATCCCTCAAACCATAACCACCGTACTTCTTCTCTTTGCAAAGTAATTCCCAACTAACTGTATGCATCTTTCTCTTCCCCTCCTCCTTATTCTAGATAAAATCACGCTGTATCTTCTCCATCTTCTGCCTTACTCCAGCTGGAATGTGTGAATGCTGCATGTAACATCCCAAATTTTGGATTTTGGGAATTAAAATATGATATGGGATTGATTATGGAAAATTGAGCCTTAATTATTTTAAAAAAGTAATTACTGAAATTTAAGGCATATTTTCCCATAAATTAAGGACAGATAGTTAAAATTTTGGCCGGAATATTGTGGAGATAATATTTTATGGCCAAAATAAATTAATTGAGGAAATAATAAATTCAACGAATATTTACAAGGAATAAATTATGACCCAATATTAGGAAGAAAAGGAGAATATGGAATTAGTCTAGTATGTGTTGAATTATACATATTTACCCATTATTCCATTTAGTCATATTCTAGTAGCAATACAAGCCCAATAATACTCCTTCTCATTATCCAACAAGATGAAGTCCAGCCCATATATTCCCTTTAATATCTAATCTCCAATGCATCCAATATCATATAGCAACTGAAACACCAAAACGCAGCAGCACAACAATATCCATTATTTCCTTTCATCTCTAGCTGACCTAAACGCAACAGTAAGGATATTAACAAAAGATAATGACAGTAAAAAGCAGATCACGCAATCAACAAATCTGATCACAGCGCCGGAAAGAAGACTCAGTTTTCACTGTACACGCAACACCCATGCCTCTCGTATCAGCAACTCAGACCCCCCTTGCTTCTCGAGCCCAACGTCCACACCATATCTCTAAACTCAAACACGCCATATACTCTCTCTGTCAGTTCGTCCCTCTCGGTCAGGACCCTTAGGTCCTTATATATTGTTCTCCTTGGTTCTCATTCGAATCCAGTGCACTAGTTGCTTCATCTTTCCCGTTGCTGCAACCATAGTCGAGTCCGAGAGAGAGACCGAGAGAGATAGAATTCAGTCATTTTGTGCTCTGTTTTAAATCCCAAAACCAGAGGTGATCGTTCCTCGTTGAAGACCAGCGCTCCAGCCGACAACCTGAGGTGAGTCTTCAAGCTATTCATCTTCTAGTTTCGTGAGTCCCAACGTGAAGCTTTTGCTTTGTTTTGAGTTTCGACACAGAGAAGTTTTGGCTTGTATATATATACATATATCACTACAATAGGTTACAGTTTAGTATTTTTTTTAGAAAAACAAAAAGACTCAGAAATATTCGCTGGACACATGAATAAATATATGGAACCCAAAACTTACCGGTTGTTGTGTTGTTGGTATTATATATATATTGACCCCAAAAATTTTATTTATATGTATATAAGGTTATTGGTGTCTCCAGTAGCTTTCCGGTGATGCTTCATAAAGCATTTTACCACGTCACAGATTCGAATCCCACTATCCAGTACCTTGCTTCTCGTTCTTAATGACTTTGGGTATGTGTGTATAAACGTATATATATATATATATATATATATATATATATATATATAGATATAAAGTGGTTAATGATATTTAGAGAACCTAAAATCTTGTTGTTCTGATATACATACCTACACAAAATGAAACACACATACAGGAAGCCTGTTGTCATAAGTTGCTTTCACGTTATCTATATATCTAAATATAAAACGCTGCTGCTCATGGGGAAAATAGAAGAAATTTTGCTGTCATGTGTTGTTGCATCGGGTAAATGAAGAGAAGGAGACTATGTTTATTTAGATTGCAATGAGCCCATTGTTGTGCAAGGAATAAATAAAAGGAGGGTCATATATATATATATATATATGCGCAAGTCGCGTATGTTGTATGAAGAAGAACCACGGTGCAAATATATATATATTATATACATATATATATTATCTTGTATAAAAGTCTCTGATTTAGGAACTAATAAAATTTGAATGACAAATATAGGAAGCATGATTTTTTTTTTTTTTTGCTGTTGAGATTATGTGGATATACACCTATATATTTAAGGTACCTATTAATGTTGTTTTTATATATCTAAATATATATGTATCATAATAAAATGTATTTTTGGAGTTGCTAGTATTTATCAACTCCTATATAATAGGATCTAATCTAACTAATTTCTATACTAATTCATTTATAATATTAGTTACAAAATAATATATATAATAGTAAATAGTGAAATCATAAGAATAATAATTGTAATAAAATAAATAAATATTATTATTAAAAAGGAAATAAATAATAAAGGAAATTATTAATTAATAATAAATAGAGAAAAAAAAAGGGTTTTATCAATTAGTAATAAAGAGAAAGAGAATTAATAGTTACAATGGTTTCTCTAATTTTTTAGTCCCGTCATAATTTGCCAACTTCAAGCATTTCAAATTTATTATTAAAATTTGTGTATTTTTAATGAAATTATAAGTTATAAATTTTGTGTATGTAGAGTTTTAGAAGAATTATTAATGGTTAGTAAATTGGTTGTGGTAGATTGATTTTTGGCATGTGTTTGAGCTCTTGGATTAGGAGCAGTGTGATAATAGTTAGCTTCGGCGAGAGGTAACCACTTTCCACTTATTATGTGTATTAGCATGTTGTTTGTGAGTATTTTGTGAAATGATTATGAATATCTTAATAGAAATTGCCTTGTGGAATCTTATGATTTGAATTGTGAAATATATACATATATTTATTTATGTATCTTGGAAAAATTCTTGTTGAGTTATTTATTATGATAACTATGGGGTTGAATTGGGAAGATGGAGTAGTTTATTCCACCACGTGGTGAGGCCTCCATTGGTGCACGATGGTTGGCTTTCTATTGTCCCACTTGTTCAATGAGAGATTAGCCCACTAGTTCAATGAGGGCTTACGACACCCCACTAGTTCAATGAGGGGAAAAGACCCATGGTCTGAGACATGTGCTCTGAAGATTTTGGCCGAATCTCATCACATGACCAGTGAGCTTTTGAGTAACCAGTAACATGGATGTAACTTAGCCCATGGGTCTAGTCGGAGGAAATAAGGCGGTTCGGTTGGATTGGTGGGAGGCATATTGGGAATTGTGTTAATGAACACTGTGATACATAATTTCTAATATATAATTTTTGACATGTAAATTTGAGTCGAGTATATTGGTAAATTATATTTTTAATACTTTGTTATATACATTGTTCCACTTGGCACCTCACTAGCACATATTAGTATTCGTAATAAGTTGGATTGATGGTTACCACATTTTTCAGGTGATAGTTCCCGTACGGGTCCATCAGGGAAGACCTCGGAAGCTTAGACTACTCTACTAAAAGTAGTGCTTCTGTCTTTTTGGTTGATGTTGGATGATTGTATATTGCCACGTTAGGGCTCATTTTTACATACTCTGATTTATTTTGTATATTTTGGAAAGTGATGACGCATTACTTAGTGGTCAATCAACCCTTAATTAGTCATTATGTTAAGTTAATTTTGAGGATGTTACACTGCATGTAGAATATTGCCATCTGGTTAGTGATCGATTGTACCAATGTAAGTCTACCGGCCAACGATAACGTCTTCTTCTTCTAGCTACTTAGCTTATTTTGCATTTTATCAATCACATGTTGAAACTTCCTACTACTCCCATTGCCTTTAAACATATAGGCCCCCAAGTATCTCCCCAAATCCTCCATTCTCTTAAAACCAGACCAATCACAGATCTCCTCCTGAGTTTTTCTATCCACATTTTTAGAGAAAAATAGATTTCTCTTTTGCACATTGACTTTTTGCCCTGAACACTTACCAAACTCCTCCAATACCCCCATTACCGATTCCAAATTACATAGGTCATCCTCACAGATTAAAAGTAGAGCATCTGCGAACATAAGGTGAGAAACAACCATACCATTCCTTCCTATTTTTAGAGGATTCCACTTATTTTCATTCACACACTTCAAAATCAGGTGTGTTAATTTTTCCATCCCTAGAACAAACAAGTAAGGGGAGAGTGGATCCCCTTGTCTCATCCCTCTAGAAGGAACAAACGATTCTCTTTTCCCCCCATTCAACATTAATGCCATTGTTGAAGAACTAACACATTCGTTTATCACTCGCCTTAATTTCTCATCAACACCTATTTCCTCCAAAACCTTCGCAATAAAGCTTCATTCCATTCTATCATATGCTTTCTCTAGATCTATCTTAATAATCATGTACCCTTTTCTCCCTTGGAGCCTACTCATAGTATGCACAATCTCCTTTGCAATGATAATATTATCATGAATGCTTCTTTTAGGGATAAAACTAGATTGATAAGGGGAAACTAAGCAGTCCATAAGTGGTTTCAACCTATTCACTATCAATTTGGATAGTCCTTTATACAATACATTACATAATGAGATAGGACGAAATTGACTTACCGATTCAGGTTGGTCCACTTTCGGAATTAGGACCACAAGTGTCTCATTCACCTCGCCTATTCTACTAGGATTCTGCCATAGTTCTCGCATCAGGTTTACCACCGAAGGGCCCACCACACTCCAATTTTTCTGATAAAAAATAGCAGGAAAGCCATCATTGCCTAATGCCTTAAACCCACCCATTTGGAAAAAAGCCCGGCTGACCTCTTCACTAGTGATATCCCTACCAACATTTTCCAGCCTGTCCACATTTACTTCTCCCCAGTCCCCCGCTGAAAGGAACTAGCAGCAACCCCCTTCCTCTCCCTTAAACAACTTCTCATAGAACCTTTGGAACAGAGTTCCTATGACTTCCTCATCTTCAACCCAAACACCTTCCTCATTTTTAAGCATGGTTATTCTGTTTTTCCTTCTTCTGATGATAGTCTTAGTGTGATAGAACTTGGTGTTCCGGTCTCCCTCCTCCAACCATCTCCCTCTAGATTTTTGGTACCAAAGAATTTTTTCCTGCCTTAACGTTTGAAGTAACTCCCCTTCTAGCTCTTTTTCCAACTGAACCAGAAACGGATTACTCCTTCTATTTATGCTTTTCTGAACGCCATTCAGCCGATTCAACAATCTTCTCTTCCTAGCTTCAATACTACCAAAGACCTCCTTGTTCCATACAACTAGCTCTTGCTGTAGAGAAGGCAGCCTCACATGCGCATCCTCAACTCCCCTCCAACAGTTCCTTATCAACTCCTCAAATTGGGTATGCATCTGCCAAGCAGCCTGGAATCGAAACGGTCTCATATTAAACCTACGATCCTCCTCATTGAGTTGCACACACATGGGGTGATGATCCGAGCATATTCTCGGCACTATTCTCACTTCAGCATTAGTAAATCTCTCTTGCCACTTCATGTTACTCTATCCAATTCCTCCCACTTAGGCCCCTTCCACGTGAAGAAAGGCCCTTTTGCTTCAATATCCAGCAGACTACAAGCTTGAATCCAGTCATTGAATTTACTACAACGTGTTTCATTTGTTCGACCACCTCCTTTTTGCTCCATAGGAGTTTTTATTTCATTGAAATCTCCCGCTAGGAGCCATGGCTTCTCAGACTCTCTTGCTAGATTCTGCAAAACACTCCAGATCCCATCTCGCTTATGTACGTTCGGACTTGCATAAACCGCAGTAAGGATCATTTCCTCCCTATTCAGCCTCAACTTACAGTGTATGAACTGCTCATTCTTTAACATAATATCAACGCATAGGTCATCTGCTTCCCATAAGATCCAGATGCCTCCCGAAAACCCATCCGCCTGAACTCTGGTGGAATGGTTGAAACCCCAGCTTCTTATAACCTTAGTGGCATGACCACCACTGATTCTTGGTTCTAAGATAACCACTACATCCAGTTTATATCTTCTCTTCATATCTCTAATGACAGTCGCAACGCCTTTGCTGGCTGCCCCTCGATAGTTCCATATTAGTATCTTCATCATAAGACTGCTAATATGTAGAAACCAGACAAACTAAGCTCCATCAGCAACTATTGGCATGGCACAATGCTTCGATGCTCATACCAAAAATGCCATTCAAATCCTCTTCAACCCCTTCACTATTTAACACCCTCCTGTTCATAGCATCATCGTATTACCCTTCCTATTCATTTCTCCAGGGTCCATATTCTCTTTCTCAATCAGCTCCACGCCTTTATTCCTATTCGGGTGAAGCTTACTCCCCAATCTCATCTGTGAACTTAGAGACCCCGATGCACACGCAGTCTCCCCCTTTTCCATCTTTCTCACTCTATCAAACCTCACTGGCCCTGCTCTTGCTACTTTTTGCTCACTTCCTGCACCCCCCATACCTTTTGCCTTTGCCAAAATAGTGCTCTTTTTCCCCTCTCCCAAATTATTTATACTTCCTTGCTTTTTCCCCCTCAAACAAACTCTCCCCCTGCATAACTCTCTGATTTTTATCAGCTACAACCCCTTCCCCAAACACTTCATTACTCTCCTGTTGTCCCTCCACTTCAACTGCCTCCTCCAACACAGAAAACCTTGACCCACTCTGAAATTTCTGAGCGACCACATTAGTCCTCTGTTGTCTCCGTGGCCTCTGCATGGTCTTCCACAACTCCTTTTTACCCTCACCATCTCCTTCTGTCCTTCGATCCTCCCCTGATTGATCCACTTCAATACCCTGCTCACCTTTCCTCTTCTGGAAATCCTCACACCCTCCTTTAGAGTGACCAAAAAAGCCACAATTATTGCACAACATCCCGAGGCTTTCATATACCACACTAAACACCTGCCCTTCCACCTCAAACTCAGGCACTAAAGGTTTTGTTAGGTCTAATTCAACACACATACGCGCAAACTTCCCCTGGCTCTCTGCGCAGTATGTATGTCATATTTAATAGCTCGACCAACAACGTTCCCCAAGTTCAGAAGAAACTTCTTATCAAATAAAGGCGCTGGTAAAACTGGAAAACGAACCCAAGCTATCACAGACTCAATTTTCACTTGTTTCGGATTAAAATCAGGCCGCCATCTAGCTACATTTAAGTATGCATCATTGATGACCCACGGACCACCAGTCAGAGCCTCCATATAGTCATCAGAATGCTGAAAACTCACTAAGTAGAAATCATTTTCTAGATCAAAAATATCAATATTACCCTTTCTCTCCCAGATTTGCCTTAATTTCCTCACCATAAACCCATACGACGGTTGTCTCCCTAACAATTTTACAATCAGAGTTCTCCCAAACGGTTTCAGCAGTCTATCCCTCTCCTTTTCCTCAAAAGAGAAGCGCGAACATAGTGAATTAGAAACATCAACATTGATCCCGTCATTTGGATCTAAGACTTTTTCGAAATCAGTACCTGCACCGTAGGTCTCCGTCTCCTCCTCCTCTACATTGTTCGACCATTCCCACCTGCAAACTCTCGAATTCACATTTCTCAGGAGCGATTCTCTATAAGACTTGGGCAATGGAGCTTTCTCCTCAGTACGCATCCATGGTTCCTCCCTCACAGCTCTGGATTCACTTCCAGTAAAATTTCCCTCATCCACGCGAGCCTTCTTCTTTCGTCCAACCAGATCTTCCCCGTCTTCCTCCATATTCCTCACAATTCCCCCCCCCTCGCAGCGCGCGAACGGAGGGGGCACTCATTTATCCCCGTCGTAGTGGGCGACGGAGCTCTCAGTCACGATTCGAAGAAGCCCTAGCAGAGCTCTCAGCGTCGAACCACTGGCAAAATTACCAAACACTGATCTTTAATCATCAAAATTGACACACTGACCCAATTTATCTCAATTTTATTCATAGAAATGCCCATTCTTGTTTTGGGATAGCGGTGATAGAAGTGACTTTTTTTCATATGGGTTTTTGCAAACGAAAGATAGGAAAAAAGTCAGATTACATATGTGATTTGTGTTCGAGATAACGGTGATAAGAGTTTCTTTTTTTCAAATAGGCTTTTATTTGGAATAACATTTGAAAAGTCATTTACGATAGAAATGACATTAATCTTATTGAATATATATATATATATATATATTATATTAGTTGTATATATTGTGATAATTGAAGATAAAAATTTAAATTTAAATTTGATAAAAAATCAAATTATTATTAAAAAAATAAAAAAACTCTAAAGTACTTAATTAAATATATTCTGATGGATAAATTAGAATGCATACAAATGTATATTTAATACATTGTTTATTGGATTACCTACCCCTAACATTTTTTACCAAAACCTGAAAAAAAGTGACTTCTATCAGAAGCCACTTTCTTACAACAAGTCCATTAACCCTTGAAGCTATCCCAAACGGTGTAGATTATCTTTTTTTTTTTCTTCCGACGGGCTTATTTTATTGTTTGATAGGCTTTTTTTTTTTTTTGTAGCTATCCCAAACGTACACGTCTAAAATTGGTGATAAATAAAATGAAAACAAAATTATAAAATCCTATAACTTAACGAGTTTTACATTAAATAATGAATTATTTACTGATTAATTTTTTTCAATAATGAATAAAGAATTGTTGAGGAGAATTGTGGTTTGTGACATGAAGAGAGCCAAAATCAAATACTAGTAGTATATTATGGTGGTTCATGTGGGAATCATTATGAAGAGCCAATTAGAATAACTAAAAACAGGTGATGGCGTTGAGTTAATATGCTTTCACTAATAAAATAATTAATGACGTAAGGCTTCCCAACAACACTAGAGGCTTTCCAGCAACACTAGAGGCTACCCAACAATATTAATTTAGTAATGAGAAAGAGAGTTTACTTATCGTATTTAACTAATCTAACTGTTTTCTTAATTAAAACAAATCGGTTATTTGAAGTTTACATGTGAAGAGCCAATGAGGAAGATAATTTCTTAAATTTTTTTTTTTTTTTTGGCTCAAAGAAGAGAATTTATAAACCATTGGAACTAAATTAATTTTCTCCATGTGTGGGTGTGTATATATATAGTATATACACTTATAGGAAGAGGGCTTGAACAAGATCACCAACATTCACAGTTTCACACTCCATATTCTTCTACAGTCAGTTTTTGTTGAAAGTAAGATGGAAAGATACAACAAGCGGGAGGGAGAAACAGAAGTGACAACGTGTCCATCTGAATCAAAATCCTCCATGCTAAAGGAGGGTAAGTGCTTTCTCTCTAAGTCTTCTTTACGTCCCAATGATAAATTATAATGATCAAATGCTGATCTAAGAAGTTAAGCAGAGTGTAAATTCTTTACCGTGATGATGTTTACTTGCTTTTGAGCTTCTCTGTCTGCATTCGCTTCCAGAGACAATTATTAGTCAATTAAATACTCCTAATCTGACGTCTACGAGGCTGAGTTTGACTCAAATTCAGATCCACCTGATCAAATAACACAAGATTTACTCCTTTGTTTATTTGTTCTCCTCGCTAATGTACAATTCACCACTCGGATCTCCACTGCTAGTTGGCCATGTGTTATTATCAGCATCGTCGTCATCTTCGTTGTTATTATTATTATTTGTGTCATTATTATATTTTTTAAAGTTGCATGATTCTTCCCTCCTGCATCATGCTAGAAATTAAAACCGATAATTTCTCTGAACACAGTGAAGATTGGATCGGAAGAATTTGAAATGGAAGAAAACGTAGAGCCACTGGTTTCGCACGAACAGGGACGCCCATATTCTGTTATCACTAATTTATACGTTGGCCACTTTTTGGCCAGATGGGGTGCTAGGTTCCTCTCGAATCTCTTCCTTTTTGTTGCTTTCTTCTAGGTTTGTGGGTTAGTTTAATTTCCCCTTTTTTAGATGGGTCCCGGAGATTGGCTTTCGTACGCACAAAAGTTAAACAAAAAAGGGTATTTTTTCCAGGTTTGTCTCTTCTTCTTTTATCAATAAAGGAAGATTGAAACATAAAAAGTTTCTTTTGTCTCTTTTCCAAATGATTTTCATTGGGAAAGGCATCTTCCTGCCCACTTCGGTTTTCTGGTATTAGACTGCCTTGAACTTAAGCACGAATTTGAAGATCTTTTTCTGTTAGGAATAGGAGTTGATGATGTAAGGCGTTAAAGTGTTTAAATTACATCATCCCTAAAAGGAACAAAGTCAAATAAATGCTGGAGAAATCAGGAGTTTTTGAGTGGAACAATTTAGCTCAAATCAAAATAGAGAGCTCTAGATTGTGATGTACAGGGGCTATAGTGTATCAGTGTAGTAGTTACTGTTTTTCTTTTTTAACCTTTTCTTTTGACTTTTGACTTTTGACAAGGGATTTCTGTGTACAGAATGTGGGAGTTTTCTGTTGGTTTATACATGATCAATATATGGCCAGACTCGTTGCTTTTTGCCGCACTATATGGTGCCATAGAATCTGGTTCCACTGCTGTTTTTGGTCCCCTTGTTGGGAGATTGGTGGATAAATTAACATATGTGCAGGTGAGCATATTAGCAATCTTGGAAATGAATAACGTTCTGGTTCAAATCATATACAGAGGCCTGTGACACATTTCATATTAGTTTTTATTTTGAAAGTTATAAGTGAAAAGACCAGTAGGGTCTTCTTATATGATATTTCTATTATGCGTTTTGTAAATCTTCATATGTTCCATAGAAGAGAACAAAGGTTGCTCTGACAGAAAATGAAATCAGGGGTCTTTTCATCAAAAATAATATGACAAACATCAACTTGTTTTGCAATCAATGGTGGCTAAATTTGGTGGTAAAGAACTCAACTCCTCTTAAATAAGGTTTCAAATTTGAGTCTTAAAATTATAAATGTAAAAAAAAAAACGGACATATTGGGAGAGCTTCCCCTGGTTGAACTTGAATCTAGATTAGTGAATCGTATCATATGCCATACGGGTTGTCACCAAAAAATAATATCAACTAGTTTTGTCAAAAAAGAGTTATTGGACTAGTTATGAAATAGCATTTCTGTGCTTGTTTTAAGTGTATTTTTAAGGTTTTTGCTTTTGACCTCTCTAATAAGAACATAACTACTGAAGTCCGTATTCAAAAAATTTCCTTTGCTGTATATTCTTATCAAAGAACAAGTCAGCAAGTACTCAAGAAAGTTTACTTCGTCATTTTATTGTTAGCATCATAGATTTCAATGATCAGAATAATTTTGGACGCACTGACAAGAAATGCCAAAATTCTCTCAAATCCAAATTTTGTGATGAAGCAAATGTTTTACATGACCGCTTATAGTCATTTCAGCTTTCTGGAAGTTTCCTTTAATCTTGTTCGTTTGAATCATATGAGAATGAAATGAATTATCTGCTGGTGAAGTAATCTGTATTTTGGTGTTTCATTGGCAGGTTTTGCGACTGTGGTTGGTGATGCAAAATATCTCTTTCATTATTGCCGGGATCACTGTAGTTGCATTGCTTGTCTACCCATCTTTAAGGTTCACTAATTTCCCAGTTTTCATTTTGCTGGTGCTGATAACCGACATCTGCGGGGCCATTGGCGTGCTTTCAACTCTCGCTGGTACCATCTTGATCGAGAGAGAATGGTAATACTAGTGAAGCTTTTTCCTGAGGAAAGATTTATATAGAATGAAACCAATTGTCTTTTTCTAAACGTCAAACACTTGGAAGCATGTTACAGGTTGGTGGTTATATCAGAAGGCCAACCATCAGAATTGCTGACACAGATGAATTCAGTTACGAGGCGCATTGACCTAACGTGCAAGCTACTTGCCCCTGTGATAACCGGGTTCATAATAAGCTTTGTATCACTAAAAGCAT
The DNA here is from genome assembly GCA_025563575.1 of Acacia pycnantha. Taxonomy (NCBI): domain Eukaryota; kingdom Viridiplantae; phylum Streptophyta; class Magnoliopsida; order Fabales; family Fabaceae; genus Acacia; species Acacia pycnantha. Next base: position 4,984,672 of record JAMWYP010000030.1, on the reverse strand, counting down.
CTGCTATAACATTAGCACTCTGGAATACCATATCTGTTTGGGTGGAATATTGGCTTTTCACATCTGTGTATAATGGGATTCCATCTCTAGGTCAAAGCAGCGTGAGGAGGATGGCGAGGTTTTCAACTAGTAATCAGGAAAAGATTGAACCTTGTTCTTTTGAAGGTGACAGCTTAACCTCTCATTCTGGCGAGACCTCAGGCTTGAAAGAACGAGAATGGAGTAAGAAAATTGTGGACTGGATTTTGGAGAGCCCATATATTGCTGTGTGGAAAGTATACTTGCAGCAAGAAGTTGTCCTCCCTGGAATAGCTCTGGCTTTGCTATTTTTCACTGTGCTCAGGTTCTTACAAACTGTGTGATAGTTTTATGTGTGGCTGAGTTTTGTACTTTTAACTCTTCAGACGCTCGTACAGCGCAATTTTATGTGATATATGTCACAAGTAGTGGCGATAATTATACAACACAATTACTCACAGAACTGCTCAAGTGGCTGTATCTGAAATTAACCAGAGATTCAACGGCATGTGTAGTTGTACACAAGGCACATCTAGTTTTCCACTCCACAATTTTTCAGTCAATTATACTATATAGTTATGAGATAACCATTCAGAGAATTTTGTTTCCATGCACCATAAAATGCTTGTATTTCTTCTTTGCTTATGAGTTGGTTCTGAAACCTCACTGATGAAGCTCCAACTGATGGTTTTAGCTTTGGAACTTTGATGACTGCTACATTGGAATGGGAAGGCATACCAGCATATGTTATTGGAATAGCACGAGGAGTAAGTGCCGTGATCGGAATCGCTGCAACAGTAGTTTATCCAGTTTTACAATCTCGCATATCCACAATTAGAACCGGACTTTGGTCTATCTGGTCTCAGGTATAAACTCACAAATTACTTTGAACATTATGTGTTAATTCCTTTATCTATAAGACGAGAAGGAGAAACTTATTTTGAAGAGTCTGTCATCTATAAATCCTAAAAAACTGCATCTTAACATGTTTTGTTTGTTTGTCTTGTTTAAATGCAGTGGACTTGCCTGCTGCCGTGTATTGCTTCAATTTGGATTGAGAATGGCATTCTAGCATCATATGTGCTAATGGGAGGAGTAGCTGTATCTAGGCTTGGCTTGTGGATGGTTGACTTATCTGTGCTTCAACAGATGCAGGCACGAAATAGGAAAAATTAGTGAAAAATCCCAGTTTGAAAATTTAATTGGTCAGAAAGACCAGAATTAACTTATCAGGTCCTTCTGGTCAATAAAATTTTCAAACTGTGATTTTTCACCGATTTTCCTAAAATAGGGAACCCCTATTGTCAAAATTTAGTTTAATGGTTTCTTTGGACAAATGAAATTTCTTCCTTTTGTCTGATTCTTATAATTCCTAAACTAGGATCTTGTTCCTGAGTCCGATCGGTTGGTCGTTGGAGGCGTTCAGAGCTCACTTCAGTCTTCAATGGACTTGTTGGCATATGTTATGGGAATTGTAATATCCAATCCACGGGTAAAGTTCTTAAAACTAAAAATTGATGACACTGGAATACAATCAAGTGCATGACCAACCCATTTATGTATATTAATGAAACTTAAAAAGAGCTTTTTTTTCGTTGTGGAATCTGATATTGTACATTTGATTCAGGACTTCTGGAAGTTGATTCTAATGTCGTTTCTGGCAGTCACAGTAGCTGCTTTCCTCTACTGCATCCACGTGTACCGTGTGCGTAAACACTTATTTCACTTCGAAAAATTTCTGGGTTTCAATAATGTAAAGGCAGCTGAAGTTTTAGAAGAGAGATGTATATCTACTGGTTGAAGGTAATGGAGTGACACCACCTCTGGTGCTGTAAATGACATTATTGTTCACTGAAGTTCTGAGATGGAAAAGGCATTGTATTAGAGAGTACTGATTTATATTGTCAGAAGCATAGTTATCATTTATCAAACTCACAGGTTAACTTATTACTCCCTCGGGTCCTAATTATCGGACAACATTTGGGGGTTTGTTTTGGTCATAATTATAGTATAACATTCTAATTTTTGTCAATATCTTCCTACAACATCCCTATTGATATGAATGAGGGATTATGTGAAATCAATAAGGTAATTGAAGTGTCAAATTTATATAAGGGCATTTTAAGAAAATGAGGAAAATTAACTAATTTAACCTCTATTCTTAATTCTTTCAAAATCGGTTAAATATGTCCTATAATTAGGACCGGAGGGAGTAAGTCATACAAATTTGTGATTAATCTCTTTTCAATTAACTCAGAATTAGGCTTGTACAATTGGTGACTTGAATCAAATCTGAAAATGATTTATCAAACTTGCCTGAGTAAGTTTTAAATGAGTTCACCGAGTTATCCTTGAATTGGATAATGAGTCAATAATTGAATAACATGTATACCTTACACCATTGTGAACTAATGTTGGAAATTATAATGGAAGAGAGATCACTTGATAATTTTTTTTATAGATTGGAGAATACGAGAAATATTGATATTTAAAGGGATAAGGTTTATTTTTACCTCGAAAGTTTTTACTGAGGAGCACAAACTAAAATTGTTCTTAAAAAAACTTTCGGATACCGAGTACTCTCTTTAATAAAAAATGAAGTCATTGATATATCTAAGAAATTGTATGGGTCTCTAACCTGAAATCAAAATATCAAAATAATATAGAGAAAAGGACAACAAAATCATTGCTCAATACAAGCTAATTCTTTTAAATTTTTAAAGTGACTTCTTAATTACTCCCTCCGTCCCTAATTATAGGAGCAAATTTTGGAGTTGGTTTTGGTCCTAATTATAAGAGTAAGTTTTAACTTTTGTCATACAAGAAAATATTTTAATTGACAAATGATAATAAGAAAAGTTAATAAATTTATTAAAATGATAAAAGTAACAACATGAGGTTTAATGTTATAAATCAAAATTTGAAGGGAGTTAAATTTAAATTATTGAAATGTCAAAGGAATTATTTAGGAATAATAAAAGTTCAGGGGGTTTTATGAAATTGGTAATTTACATAAGATGCCACATGTCATCTCATAATCTGGTGCGATATTTTCTGTTAAAAAGATAATGATTACTTACCAACAGGGGGTTAATAGTTAAAGGGAAAATTAATCTTTTGGTCCAAGGATTGAGTTACAACTGAGTCAAAACTATAGGGGTTGAGTTGCACCGAGTCAAAGTGTAGGGATTGATTTACAACCCAATCAAAACTATAGGAACTAAAATAAAAGGTCAGGTGGTTAAATTTAAACTTTAAAATGTCAAGGCGTTATATGTAATTGATTCAAAGTTTAAGAGTTTTGTATAATTTAGCTTAAAAAAATTGACAAAAATAAGGCATCATGCTTTATTTTTTCCGAAATGATAAAGCATGTTTGAAGCTCACTTCATTAACTTATTTAATTTTAGATACACTTTGCACATATTAGATTCGATCTATATCACTAGGAAAGTTTATGTGGGCATAGATATGGGATAAGAGCTAACTAAGGATTTATTTAAGATTTATTTAGGTTTTTTAATTAGAATATTTTGATAAGGATATTTATCTGTTAAAATTAAGATTTTATAGATTTATGTTTTTTTTTGGTATCCCACCCGGTTCATCATGATCTTCGGTTCTGACTAATCTGGATTCAGTTTTGCAATGGTAAGGACAACCCTCCCAATAGTGGTAGCTCCATACAAGACGGATTACAAGTACGTTACCGCAGCTCGAACCTTAGACCTCTTAAGGGAATCCAACACCACATTCCACTGGACCAACCACCTATTGGTTATAGATTTATGTATTGTTATTATTATTTTTGTTAGATTATTTCTGATTTAGTTGCTTGAAATCAAATAATACTAACCGGATCATCTTATCATCATACCATCATCATCTCATGATTTGAATTTAAATCATTCTTACTAATTTATTATTTGTAGGGTTCTCGAGATTTCTAAATTGTATTTAGACTTGAGTTATTGAATAAAGTATTCCTATTTTTCCGGCTCCCCTCCCTCTTTTGCTTTCGTTTCTATCCTTTGTCTCTCTCTCTCTCTCCCTCTCTCTATCGGTCCCGTTTTAAATTCATAATGATCATGATCAACATACTATCGTTTACAATTGGCATACTCATAACAACGATCCAAAATATACTCACATTCGTGACAATTAGCATACTGAGTCATGACAACAATCAGCATACTCAGTGTCTGTTTTTTTAACGTAATTTATGATGTACAACGAAAACATGTGAAATGAATTTGTATCGATTTACATAAACATGTTTTTTTAATGTAAATTTTAACAGACCTTTAACTAATATATATTCATATTGGCAATGATTAGTACACTCACATCACCATTGATCAGCGTACTCATAGGGCCCGTTTGGTACGGGGAAGATTTGAGGAGGGAAATGAACTTAGAAGAATGAAATAAATGGAAATGAAGATTGAGAGGAAAATTAAAAAGGGTGTTGTGTTTGGTAGACATGAAAATTAGGATGGAAGATGATAATTTTTAAAAAAACTAAAATTAAATATAACATTTAAAATGTCCAAAATACTCCTTACATCAAAAAAAAAAAAAAACTCCCTCCTTCTTCATCTCTACGCCCGATGTAACCAACACGGAAAAAAAAAAAAAGCTTCGATCACGGTTTCCAATCGATGGTGGTGGAGGTCGTGGGTCGACCGGTGGTGGTGGAGATTGTGGGTTCCAACGTTTTCCCTCTCTCGCTCCGCTATCTCTCCTTCTTGATCCACGAAATCCCGACGACGTAACCAAAAAAAAAAAAAAGCTTCAGATCCAGGGTTTTGACCGATGGTGGTGGTTTGGTGAAGTAGATCGGCGACGGTGAAGGAGCTAGGAAGTCTTCGCTGGCGACGAAGAGAGCCGAGGTGAGAGGAAGAAGGTGAAGTCGAACGATGAGAAAAGAGGAAGAAGAAAGAGACCTAATGGGAATTTGCTCACAATCTTCCAGGAAGATTTTTAAATCAGGTCGCCTTTGTTGAAATTAAGGCGACCTGATATTCTATTCAGGTCGCCTTATCGTAACAAAGGCGACCTGGTTTAAAAATCAGGTCGCCTTTGTTGAGTTTTTTTTTTTTAAAGTAAACTACAAAATATGAACATCTACCAAGTTTTTAATTTGCATCAGCCAGAAACCACCAAGCAACATGCTCAGTACTAACTAGACGCTATGTGTTGAAGATGATATCTAGATATCATGTCTTGAACCGAATCGATCTCATCCTGCGAGTACGGATCCTTAGTACCCAAAAGCGTAAATTGGGAAACAAGGTATAAGATAAACCAATTAAGTGAAGGAAATAATTAACAACTCAAGTACAACAACAAAAATTAAATAAACTTGAGAATCACGAGAGCGATTACGTACGTTTTGAAAACCTTGAGTACGTCCGTTGTTAACGATGGATTGCATCCAACTCATAACGTAATATCCGCACTCGGTGCTCCCCGGTTGTTGATGGCACTATAAATCAAAGGAAAATTGTTAAAAACGAATAAAGGCATATCTAAAGCTACTGTGTCAATGAAATAACTTGAATTGAAACTACTCACCATCGGTTTAAACCACTTCGGTCCACCCCCGCTCTTTTGCATTGATAAGTCTGTCTATACGTTTTGAGGCCCCTATCATTAAAATGGAAATTAACAGACATGTTAAACCATTCATTTAAAAGAAGAATCGATGATTCGAAAAAATTTACTTACTCGGCAAACATGTTTTTGATATCCTCGGTAGGATTTCCATTTACTGAATCGAACCAATAACAGGAGTTCTTGCTCGGACAAACAACACACAGGCGTCCAATGACCACTACAACATATACGTATTAATATTAAATTAAGATAAGACCGCAATTTTGACACATAAATCTTATAAGACAAAACAAAAGTACGCACCTTTCATGTATTGGCGCTAGATAACAAGACGACCCTCCGTCGCCCATTGTTAGACCAACATAAATTGACCTCCTGGGTAACGTCTTCGCGAGCCGAAGCCGTGCATCCAGGACATAAGTATCCATACGAACTCGCTCGCGGTGTGCCGCGCATAATTCACGGCAGACACTATGAAATGAAATGATAAATGTTATTGAGGATCTTAAACAAAAAAAGAGTACTAACATAATTAAAGGGTTAAACAAACTTACAGGATTGCAAGTTGAAGAAACTGTATATCTAAACAATCCATCGTCAAAAACTCCATCAAATCTTTATTGTCAAATGTCATCGGATATGTCTTTTGTGCACCGACAATGCCCGGAGGCATCTGCAAGCTTATGAGGCCGATGTCCTTGTACATCTCTCGCAATTGTGCTAAGTACGGAAATAAGCCCGCAGCTTGTTCATCCTATGAAAACATAAAAAAACATATTATGAGTGAATGAGCAATGAAAATCAATCGGGAAACAACTCACACTCAATCAGCAATGTATTTCCTACCATCGCAGGTGTCGTCCACATCTCAATAAGATGAGCCGGCCAAAGGATGAACCATGTGATGGCAACGCCTAGTGTGGTAACCTCCTCATCATCAATCGGGACGGCTGTCTCTTCTTCCCCCTCTCGCACACTCGTCACAGTCACCCGACGTTGGTTTTCTGGAATTTGCTTGTTGTGGTGTTTGTCTTGTTCTGGGTAAACAAGACCATCGGCAACAATCCGCCGGTGTGGGTCATCCAAATATAGGGTGCAAGCTATACCTCCTTGTGGAGTGTGAGACGGTTCGCTAATATGCAACTCGGAGTGTGAGACGGTTCGCTAATATGCACCTCTGCAGTGTGAGACGGTCCGCCAATAACTACCTCGGAGGGGGAGAAAGTCCGCTAATATGTACCTCGGAGGCTGAAAACTATCTTTGCTCTTGGGGATATTCGGGGATTCGTCGGATGTACGTTGTTTGTTGTACCATAGCTTGCATTTCACCCCGTAGTTGTGCCATAACATCTTTCATAAGGTTTGCTCGAATTCGGCTTCAAGCTCCTGCGGCTCTGCGTCATACAAACGTGAACGTCGTCCGAAAATTTTGCGACACTCACTCCCTCGTCTCCCCTCGAACAAAGATCGGGGTAATCCGGCTTCCCAATCGCCGTCGACAAAATGTCCCGCCGCGTACCGGCGTGAATGAGCCTTGGCTACTCTGCTGCTCAAGTGAATCCTGTACCATAAGATTTTTCATAAATAATAACTAAACTCTTATATAGTATGAAACAACTGAGGCTATTTAATACTTCTAATTCAACTACTTACGATCTTTGAGGCAACCGCAAAGAACATCTTCATTGATGTATTTGTCCCCCTTCATCCTCGCAGCTTTCCATTTTTGTGACGAGGAGGACGCTGGGGGCCTGGATAGCAGTGGAAGGATCGGATTGGGAAGCTTCCTTCATTCGCTGCAGCTCTTCCTCCATCATCTTTCGTTCCAGCTTTCTGTAGCCACCTCTAGACAAGCAATGCGGATAATTATTTTTCGCTTGCCTCTCTCTATTGGCTTGGCTTGTTTTTTGTGACACGAAAACAAACAAAACGATCGTACGAATTCAAGTAGATTCAAATTAAAGATAAGATATGACGAAACTTTACCGAAATTCGGGATTCTGCCGGACGCCACAAACTCCCTCCAGTCCTCCGGAGAAATGAAGGAATAGGTCTTACATGGATCCCGGTCCCTCTTTGCCCCGCGAATATAATTTTTGTCGCCTTGTTCTTAAAATCTTTCCAACGGAGACGAACTTCGCCCATCCAATGCTTCCTCATGGCCTTAGTGTTAGGGACATCAAATGTTTCTTTGCAAGGTGAAAGAGAAGATATGACAAAATCAAGTAATAAGACTAAAGGTACAAATGCAGATATATCGAAAGTGAGATACCAAAATCGTGTCCAAATCAAATCCTTCGTCTTATCATCAACGAACTTCCAAGCCGAGTAAACAATACGCACTTTGCTTCGAGCCGGATAGCCTAAATAGCTAATGAAGCTGTCTTCCTCTCTCGCCAACCGGATTCATATTTTCATCAAACTCCACATGCAGCCTCTTTTTTCGATCGTCACGGCGAGCAATTAGCTCACCCATGTGTGTGCTACCTCTCCCTTTTCTCTCAACGGGCATATCAACCCTATCTCCCGATGACTCGTCCGAGCTAGACATATTCTGTTCATCAAAGACCAATCATTTATGTTAGATAGGTTTTTAAATAATAAACAGATTAATAAAATGAACCAACATGTTAAACGACCACAAAAAGAACATAGTAGTTAAACAAATCATTTTGTAATCGAAGATCTTACTTTACATGGTGTCTCATATTCCTTCACAATGATCCTTTCTTGCAGCATATTCTTCATCATCTATCAATTCTACTTCACGTGTTGTAGGTGGATTTGTTGTGAAAGGGAGTGTATCGTCAAGGTTCAAGGATTCTTCACCATACTTCTGTTTTACTTTGAAGTACAATGGACATTCTTTTATTTGCGTGGTCTCGTAACATAAAACACTTGTTTCGCCTGACTTGCTAAAATGAATGGCTCATCTCTATGACCAAGTCTTTGAAGATCAACTGAGACAAATCCAAATTTAGAATCTATTACAACAAAGATTATTGCTAACCCACTTACATTTCAATAAAGCAACTTTGAACTTGTTGTAGTTGATCTCCCATATTTCTTCGATCACTCCATAATAGGCCATTGATGCTACCACCGGGTTTTTGTCTTTCGAACTCGAAAAGTGCATGGATTCAGCTTCAACCATCACCCCACTATTTTGCACAGCACTTCTGTCATCTTGGTCTTTTGTGTAGAAAGAATATCCGTTGACATTGTAACCGCTCCAAGTGATGACACGAAAAGAAGGCCCCGGGCTAACCACTCGATTGTATCGACACTCCGGTCTCGTGCAATACCTTCTCACCGAACCACTTTATGAACGTCTTCTTTTGCTCATTCGCTATCTCGCATGTCACTCTTCCTTGGATTCATATTCTTCAAACTCTTTCGTGTTCATCAATGTATGGTTGAACTTCTTCCGTATTATTCAAGATGTACAGGTGTGCTTGCAACACCTCTTCGCGAGCTTATTCTTCGGTTTGATTCTTCGAGTTCCCTCGCTTATCCCTCGTCATGCCGAGATTGTATCGTCGGCCACGATAGATAATCTTTGCGAAACTCCATAGCCTATTCAACTACATATCTCTCAACTATTGAGGCTTCCTACGATAAGGGTTTTTAGAATACCCTTTTAAGATCTTCATGTATCGCTCGAAAGGGTACATCCACCTTAGGTAAACCTGGACCGCACAGTCTTACCTCCCTTACCAAGTGCACTATCAAGTGCACCATGATATCAAAAAGGCGGGAGGGAAATGCATCTCTAGTTGGGACAAAATAATATAACCCTCATTCTCCAATTCATCCAACTTTTCAATGTCAATGACTTTGTTGCGAGATAGCATTGAAGAAAATACTCAATCTTGTTATAGTGGATCGAACTTCATCTTTCATAATGCCTCTTATAGCTATTGGTAGTAGTTGTTGCATCAACACATGATAATCATGGGACTTCATTCCCACTAACTTCAAATCGTTCATTGAGACACACTTTCTCAAATTAGAAGAATATCCTTGTGGCACCTTAATGTCATATAGACATCCACACAAACTTTTCTTCTCCGCTTTTGATAGTGTATGAGTTGTTGGCTCCATGTATGCCCTCTTACCATCTTCCATTACTCGTGGATGTAACCTTTCTCTTATTCCCATGTCAACCAGATCTAGTCTCGCACTAATTCCATCCTTAGTCTTCCCGGTATGTGCAAAAGAGTACCGACAATGCTATCACAAACGTTTTTCTCCACATGCATCACATCAAGACTCGTGTCTCACATCAAGACTACGCCAATATGGAAGATCAAAGAAAATTGATCTCTTCTTCCATATATTCTTCTCACTCGCCTTCCTTTGCTGCTTACCCAATATGACATTGATATGTTTCACCCGACTATAAACGTCCTCTCCGGTTAACGCCTTTGGAGCCGTATTCGCTCCGTGGCCGTTAAAATGCTTTCTTAACTTACGATATGGGTGGAACCGATGAAGAAACCTCCTGTGGCCGAGGTAGACCGTTTTTTTCCGTGCTTTAGTTGATGGAAGTTTGTGTCTGCTTCACATATTGGACATGCTTTATGCCCCTTCACACTGTACCCTGACAAATTTCCGTATGCGGGAAATTCGTTTATCGTGGTAAAAATCATTGCACGCAACTTGAAGTGCTCCTTCTTATATGCATCAAACACATCTACGCCTTCCTCCCACAACTTCTTCAAATCCTCAACCAAAGGCGCCAAGTACACATCGATATTGTTCCCGGGTTGTTTTGGTCCAAAATCATCATAGAAAGCATCACATACTTGCGTTTCATACATAGCCGGGGAGGTAAGTTGTATATTACAAGGAGAACCGGCCATGCACTATGGGTCTTGCTAAGAGTTCGATACGGATTGAAGCCATCTCGTACAAAGCCCCGTAGAAGGTTTCTTGGCTCACCGCCAAATTGAGGGAACATTTCGTCTATTTTCTTCCATTGCGGAGAGTCACCGGGTGCCAAGATATTTTCCATCGGATATTCTCTCATCGAATGCCATCTCAACTTCTTCGTTGTTGCTTCACTAGTAAACAGACGCTTAAACCGTGGAATTATTGGAAGATACCACAATGCCTTCAAAGGTTGCCTTTTGTTGTCTCCTCTCCGTAAACACTAACTTTCTTCACTTTGTATCGTGAAGTTTTACACTTCGGACAATTACGAGGCCTTCGTACTCGTTTCGTACAATATGCAGTCATTAGGGCAACCGTGTATCTTTTTATACTCCATACCCATCGTAGACAAGATTTTCTTGGCCTCATACATACGATTTGGAAGTACATTATCAATCGGCAACATATCACACAACAATTCAAGCAATGACGTGAAATCGCTATCGGTCCACCCACAAGTTGCCTTTAAGTTGACCAAATGTAAGGTCGCAGCCAACCGTGTATACTTAGTACACCCAGGGAACAAAGGTGTCTCGCATCACTCCGCACGCTTTCATATTCACCCGATTGTGCAAAAGATTCGCCTCAACATCATTAATCATTTTCTCCATTCCATCATCATCATCTACCTCAACTTCATTTGCATGGGACGCACCGGTACTTACTTCCTCACCATGCCATATCCACGTTGTGTATCGAAGGTGTATTCCATCACAAAGTAGGTGGTCCCTTATATCAGCAATAACCCTTCGACTCCCATTTAAACAATTAACACATGGACAATGATACATCCCATTTTTTGTGGCCACATTCCTTCTAGCAAATTCAATAAACTCTTCCACCCCATTCTCATGTTCTTCACTAGTTCTCAATGCATTCATCCAACTATGACCCATTTTATTACCACCTAACATTTCCAACAACAGTCAAGTTCATGTCAATTTCAAGAACGACATGTTCTCTTTTAAGTAAATTTCGAAAGATTTCCCCTTAAAAGTAAGACATCCCAAAATTTCAATAACAACCAATTTCAGCTTAATAACCCTAAACTTACTAACTAAACCAATTTCAGCTAAACAATTTATCAATTATGTAAGATAAAGAAACCATAGAGCCATAGAGTCAATGTTTACTTAAAGTAAACGTGCTTTTTAAGGGAGTTAAAGCTAGAAGTGTTTTGCATTGAATTAATTGCTATCAAAGTATTACCTTTAAGGACATTGGGGCCTTAATCATAAAGCGAGACTCCAAGAGATTACGATGAATATAGAAGTTCGATAGGGGAAGAGTAACGAACAAAAGCAATAAGAAACAGAAACAAAGTAATTCCTATTACTGTTTTTAACCTAAAAAATTGACTATAGGCGACCTGAATCATATTTCAGGTCTTTAGGTCGCCTATATTCCCATTTTATAGGCGACCTGAATCATCTCAATGCAGCAATATCAATCAATTTATAAACTACTTTTGTTATTTTATAAATAAATAAATAAAAGTAAAAAAAACCCCCACTATTTACAACTTTACTTGCTTCTTTCCCAACCAAAATATCATCAAATAGAAGAGAATGTAAAAGAACAAGTTCTGTAACACAAAGCACATCTAACAGAGAATCAATGAATGACCAGAGGCATAAGAACAACCAAAACTAAACCACTATCTAATCACAAAATACTCCTATAATCCTTCAAAATCAACTACTACAACCAATCGGTGTGACATGACCAATTTAATGAAGCTTTAGACAATTTAGTTGGCCACCAAATTTACTTGAATAAAAATCTACAAATAAGAGCAGTTCCAAATTGTATTCTTTTTAATTAGCAAGAAGTACATTACCAATTAAATGGGGTTTGGAATCAAAGAACAAGAAGAACGAACAAGCTTACTTGGTTTCGCAGGTTTTGATCGAGAAGGAGGTGGAGTGAGCGAGTGAGAGGCAGGAATCCTAATCAGAAGCAAAAATCCAATCCATAAGCAAGAAGCATTAACGATTAAAATGGGTTATTAGGAATCAAAGAACTTAAGAGTAACATACGAACAAGCTTACTTGGGTTTGGTGGGTCTCTTCGATCGGCGAAAAAGGCGGAGTGAGCGAGAGAGTATGTGATCGATCAGTGACGACGGCGGAGACGAAGGAGACGACGGCGGAGAAGTACGGCAAGGAAAGCGACGAAGAGCGGAACGAGAGTGAGTCTGAGAAGATTTCGCGGCCTCTGTCGGAGTATGAGTGTGTGAGGGAAAATGAAGAGGCGCGAGTATATTAACCTAAAAAAATGACTATAGGCGACCAATCATATTTCGTGTCGCCTATATTCCAATTTTTGGCGACTGAATCGAATCGGAGTCACCTATATTTTAAAAATGGCGACCTGATTCTGATTCAGGTCGCCTATATTTTAAAAATGGCGACCTGAATCAGAATCAGGTCGCCATTTTTAAAATATAGGCGACCTGAATCAGAATCAGGTCGCCATTTTTAAAATATAGGCGACCTGATTCTGATTCAGGTCGCAAATATTATTAAATTTTCTAATTAATATTAAAAGAAAATCATTGGCGCCAAACAAAAAATTCAGGGAGCGAAGAATTGACACATTAAAGACGTCCTGAAATATATGTAGGTCGCCATAAATGAATTTTATTGAAAAAAAATTAAATTCCATGGCGCCAAACAAATATTTCTCATATTTTTATGGCGCGAAACAATTTTAGACGTCCTGGAAAAATTTCAGGACGCCAAAAATCAATTTAAGGAGTCCTGATTTCTTATTTAGGACGATGAAGGCTCAACTTCCTTAAATATAATTACAAGAATGCCACCGCCTTCACTTTGGACGTCCTATTTCTAAATAAGGACGTTTTTTAGGGTAGTAATATCCAATTTTTGTAGTAGTGTCTATCGGTCCCGTTTTAAATTCATAATGATCATGATCAACATACTATCGTTTACAATTGGCATACTCATAACAACGATCCAAAATATACTCACATTCGTGACAATTAGCATACTGAGTCATGACAACAATCAGCTTAAATATAACATTTAAAATGTCCAAAATACTCCTTACATCAAAAAAAAAAAAAACTCCCTCCTTCTTCATCTCTACGCCCGATGTAACCAACACGGAAAAAAAAGCTTCGATCACGGTTTCCAATCGATGGTGGTGGAGGTCGTGGGTCGACCGGTGGTGGTGGAGATTGTGGGTTCCAACGTTTTCCCTCTCTCGCTCTGCTATCTCTCCTTCTTGATCCCTGAAATCCCGACGACAGAACCAAAAAAAAAAAAAGCTTCAGATCCAGGGTTTTGACCGATGGTGGTGGTTTGGTGAAGTAGATCGGCGACGGTGAAGGAGCTAGGAAGTCTTCGCTGGCGACGAAGAGAGCCGAGGTGAGAGGAAGAAGGTGAAGTCGAACGATGAGAAAAGAGGAAGAAGAAAGAGACCTAATGGGAATTTGCTCACAATCTTCCGGGAAGATTTCATCTTCCATCCAATATGTGAGGGAAGATTAAGAAATGAACCTTCCCATGGGTGAAGGAAGATGGTGCCTCACTGGAAGATGAATTCTGTGTAACAAACACCCAAAACCGAGGGAAGATTGGAATCTTCCCTTCCCTTCTCCAATCTTCTGCGTACCAAACGGGCCCATATTGTGATCAATCAACCTAATATTGTCAATAGCAGATCACGTTAGCATGTTTGAGTTGGTATTGGAAAAATACATTCACACGAGTCAAGACAAAAACTTTTCTCACCAACTTACCTCAAATACCGTAAATCACGTTAGAAAAGCAATTTTTACCACTAATTCAAACAGTCATAAATATTCAATAACTCAATAACTCAAGTCTTGAATACGAATATACAACCTTAGCACAATAAAATAATAATAATTCAAATCCTAATAAAATGCAAATAATGCTGAATGCAAAAAAAGCAATGGCATTGTACTTATCATTTAAACATAATATATTTTTAAGTAGCTAAACCGGCTTTCAATCACAACAAATTTTCAATTGACAAACAGACAACACATCATTCAAATAGAGTATATATTTTATAAGCAATCAAATGGGGTGGCTTTAATTGAGTGAGTTGGGAAATGGAAGGTTAGGTCATAAGGTCCATTTTGTACCTAATAAGTATAAATATTTAATCCCCCAACAAAAAGTACAAATATGTGATTCTAAAACAATACACATATACATACATGTGACTCAATAATTAATTATTGTTGGTCAAAATCTGTGGGCTTTGGCATGTGAGCTTCTAGAACATGTGGAAAACGACATGTGCGTACATTACGCAAAGGTTTGTGTTAAACTCTGTGAACAATAACTCTCTTACCTAACAAATTGTCCAGGTCACCCCTACATTAATAAAATAATCATGTTCCATAATCCATCAAAAACCGCACCTAAATTCAACTGCTCCTACGCACTCCTTCTTATTTTTATTATGAGATACTACCACCTAATTATAAGAGTATTTTTATAGTGTAAGTTACACTATAAAAGTGTTTCTATAATTAGGATCAGAGGAAGTATCAACTAATAATTCATACAAATATTGTTAAAAAAAAATTAATAATTCACACAAACCAATAAAAACAGTTAAAGTTAATAAAATTATCATACAATTTAAGTAACTTTTAATATTACCCCTACTAATTGAACTAAACTCTAATATTATATTAATTATTACTCTCATCCACTACCCTTATTAATTATGGGTATATATGAAAAAAAAAAGACAATTAATATGCTTTGAAAACAAACAAATGCCTTATAAAAATGACCAAATACAATTTTTAGTTGGTGCCTTATAATAAGGACTTGAAGCTTGTTCACAAACGGTAGGAAGACTGTCTTCTTATCGGGCAGGGAAAAAGAGAAGGGAAACTTTCTTTCCTCGTAGCAATAGAATATTAATTCTTAATCTAACACTAGGGAGAATGAAGAGGATAAGCAGTGCTCAGTGATTACATCAGATATGAATTAAGCCAAAGCTACTTTCGCCCCATCCTGACGGGAGGGGAACTTTCTTCAGAAGACTGACCTGTGTTCTTCCTGTAATCTGACCTTACAATAGCTTTCTTAAAGCTTTTGGCTTATTGATTATGGAAGTCTTTGTCTTCGTATCTGGTAATTTTCTAGTGGATCAAGATATTCGAGGCTAATCCACTCTTCCGGAAATCGCCCTTTATGAGGAAGTAAATCCCTAACTTTTGATATCTAAACATAGATATCAAGAAAGCACTCAACTTTGGGTTAACATTAGGTGCATATCCCTTATGTGCATCTCATGTGCTCATCCCTTTAATTTTGAAGTGAGCTTTTTTTTTTTTAGATTAAATTATATGATGTATTCTGAAATTTGCGTTCTGTAGCTTAAATTAATTAATTTTCAATCCTGCATTCAGAAATATTTTTTCTATAACACCAGTATCCTGAAAATTAATTAATTTAAGATATTAAGCTCAAAAATATTCTAAAATGTAACATATAATTTAATCTAAATAAAAAAAATATGTTCAGCTCAAAATTAAAAAGATGAACACATAAGATATGCATCCCTCCAAATGGGAATTCCTAGACTTTAGTACTTCTTCGTTAGTTTCTATTCCGCTACTCCATCTGTCCCTACCTATAATAAACAATTGTTAAAATTGTGAAAACCTAAAAATTTGTCTGTCTAAATAATATTTTATTCTTTTCAAACCCTATTAAATAGAGGGACTTTTGAAAAGACCCTTCGTTGGGAGTAAATCATTAAAGAGGAGAATTTTAAAAACATTCCTTCGTCATGAGATTTTGAAGGTATAATTTCAACCAAAAAAAAATACCTTCAAAAATTTTTAAAAAAAAATCTTAAATAACTGATTTCTTGATAAAATGAGTTGTGAATTATTAATTAAATGCAGTCAATATTTAAACTATTATACGAAAACAAAATTGATATTTTGAATGTACTTTTATGAAATTTTTCTAATTTTAGATTAGGTATTATAAAAGAGGACATAGACTAAAATATTATGTATCATATTTAGAGACGGGAGGGGATATATTTTATTGGGAGGATTATTTTTAGGTCCCAACTAAAAATAATAATATCAGAAAAGTTTCTCATTGAAAAGTAAACATGGAGAATTAATAAGTGAATCAGTTACACTTAACAATTTATAGGACTTATCAATGTATTATTTCCTTTAGTTGAGATCTATATATCATTCTCCCTTTTTTTTCAACTTCAATTAAATGCCATAATTTATGAAAGGCATATTTTAGAAAAAATATTTTAGCTACTCCTAGAATTCTGTCATTAATCTTATATAATTAGGTACTCTACAACTTAAAAAATTGGATCTTATAATTAATTAAGAACATATGAGTACTTTATCATCTAAATCAAATTAAGCATATCTTTAAAAAATAAGTGTTTATTTGGGGTCGCTCTTGGAAACCCCAAAAGTGTTTATTTACGTAAATCAAGATAAAACTCATCTCACATACTTACTCTGTATAATGTAAATCAATATTAAAAAATTATTTTTCAAAGCTTCATTCACTATTTCAAACAAGAACTAGTCTTTTTGAAAAGTACTTTTGCAACACTTGAGAAATATAATGCTATTCTGGCGTTATTTAATATCAAAATTTAGTGGAACCATTTCATCAAAGAATTTCTACTATTAATTAGTTATAGCCTTTAATTATGTTGTCCATAAAATATTGTGTATAATTACATTTTGCCTCGTACAAGCAAATACCCCTCTTGTTCAATTAATTATATGATACTTATAACATGTTTCATCTGAATTAAGAAAAACATTAAATCTTATTAACTTTGTCATAAAATTCAATGAGGTATCCCCGGGTGAGTTCCAGTGGACTCTACATGGTTGTTTTTTTTTTCCTAAACTAAGGGTATGTTTGGTTTGAGGGGTGGGGAGAGAAAAAATCTTTTGGGAGGACATTAACCATTTTGTCATTAATGAAGGGAGTATTCTTTTTTATTGAGGGTATATTTTAGGAATATTGAAAATTATCTATGGACAATTTTGTAAAGATAAGAGAAAAATTTCTCTCTCAACTTTCCCTCCCCACCTCTCAATCTAAACATACCCTAAAGATCACTTTAGAAAGGAGATGCGAATTCACAAGCATGTAACGTAAGCGTAGGATGCTAATTTTGGTGAGTTGTTGTATTGTTTTGGTTTTGTAACATCCCAACTTTTCGAAAGCAGTATAAAATTTTTTCATCAGAGTAGAGCACCGGAACAAGAGTGTAACTGATATATTGATATAAAATGCCCACTGGCTAGTTACATAAACGGTATATTAACCGAGAGTTTCCAAAAGTAAAGGATAATAATGGAAAGTCTTCATAGGATCCTCAAACCTCTTTGCTTTCCTCTCTCCTCGGTCCTCGGTCCTCCCGAACTCGACGCTATGTTAAGGGTGAGATCCAGCGCACCGGATCTCGAGTAACAGTTAACCTCATGTTTATGTATACACATACAAACGACAGACATCCACAACATCATCAGCACATACCATCACTCTATCACAACCCATGCATATGTATTGCCCCAAGATGCGAGACAAATTGCACCCAAAGATACTGAGCCGATTGCACCCGGCATACGGACAGATTGCACCCAAGATACTGAGCAGATTGCACCAAAGATACGTACATATTGCACCCAGCATACAGACATATCCTCTAACCACTATATGTACTCAAACAGTATAACACTCCTACACACACACCACATATATGCATACCATAAACATCAGAGTTAGTGTTACAGTACGCGAACGTACATCCATTAACCAAACAGAATGGTCAGGTAAGTGTCTATCATGGGGGCCTCACCGAGTTCACGGCGACTGATTGGCTGACCCACATAGACTAGCCTTGCCTTCGGCACCAAACTGATCTAACATATTTGCATTCAATAAACATACTATAACAATACACATAGTACATATATGCATACCATAAACATCAGATTAGTGTTACAGTACGCGAACGTACCTTCGTTGACGGATTACGATATTTCTAGCACGTTTTACGGAAAATCGTGAAATCTCCAACAACGGCTCGTCGGGCAGCGTAACGACAAAGAAATCGAGTTTCGATATCCTATAAGGGTAATATCACTTCTATTAGTGATTTGGCACTATAACTGGCATTTTAGGTAAAAATTACCATTTTGCCCTTATTGGCGGAATTTCGCCAGAACTTCGCTATTTTAACTCTAATCTTCCAAAATTTTGCCAGAACTTCGACCCCACCAATATTTTTGAAATAATGACTAAAATACCCCTAGCATATGATATCTAATCATACTCGGAAGATTAAAGACTAAACTAGCATTTCTACTCTAACTACCTAAGAATTACGAAAGCTTAAGTACCGAAAAATTTACCCAGAGCTTATTGCAAAATTCCCCGGACTCCTTCCTCCTCCAGAGCTCCTCTCTCTAACTTCTCTCTAGGATTTCTAAGAGTGGTTTTGGTGTGAGAAATGCAAGAGAACCATGGCCTATTTATAGAAAACTAAAGGGATACAAAGGGAATTTTTGAAGTTGTTTATAACCATGGAAAACCAAAGTGAAAATGGTGTTTAATCTTGGTCCATGGAAGCATGCTGCACGAAATTCAGGGCTGATGTGGCTGCAAGGGAGTGGTCCAAAAGTAATGACTTATTTTGCTTTATAGCCCGGTCTAAGAGAATTTCCGATCGGTACCCGATTCGCGTGATTTCGGAAAAATCTTAAACTTCTGAATTTACAACTTTGAAACCATTTCCTCACTCATTAGAAATGTCCAAGTTAACCTAAATTTTGATCCCATATAGGGCTCCAACTGTCCAGTTGAAATTTTCTCGAAAAACGTGTCCGAACGTGTCCGGTGTCGAAACGTATTTACGGAATCATCAACTTCTTGAAAAAATTCACGATTCCAAATATGTCAAAATAAATTCAAACTCATGCCTAGATGTTGAGTTAGAATTTATTTTCTCTATATCCAAAAATATACCTATATGCATTTTTCCCTATTTTGTTTTATTAGGAAATGCACAAACGACTTCAGAATTTACTTTCGTAAGAGTCTAACGGAAGACAAAATTCCACTGATCATTATTTTTCCCTGACTTTGGAAACCCCATTCCTAGATCTCTAGATAGGATCCGTTTCCTAATTCATTATTTACTATTCACCCTTTTTAATTATATTATTAAATAATGGCAACTTGCATAAATATCTTGGAAATTTATTTTTGCTTCTATTATTATTTTTTTCTCTTTTTCTTAGCCAAAATTTCGGCTGGACCTCTTTAATAATTAATAAATTTTTATTTTTATTTAATTAATTATTTAAAGATTTATTTATTTTAATTTTTCCAAAAATTCCACAAAATTACCTAATTGGTCCATTCTTGTATTTAGGCTTAAAAATACCTAAACTCAACTATTTTTCTCCAAAATTTCCAAGTAATTAGTAAATATACTTTTACTAATTTTCATCCCAAAAACCACTAATTTTAGGGTCTTACATAATTATTACTGAATTTCCTTTGCTTATGCTTAAGTAATTAGCCCAATATTACTTAATTACTTAATTATCACAAGTTGATAATTTTCTTACTTAGAACACCTCATTACCTTCATACTTTTGTATTGACATTTTTGTTTTCATGTCTCCTGCATTATCTTAGCATCTACGGGGTATTTCGGTCATTTCCTTACTTTTTGAGTATTCTTCTACAATTTCTCCAAGTTTGTAACTTAATAAATTACCTAAATTAGGGACAATATCATTCCCTATTTCAAATAGATTTTTACTTGCCTCCTTTATAGCTTTCACAGGTTATTTATAACCCATAATGTATTTTAGGGACCTATATGCAATTTTCAACATTTTAGGGACCTAATTGCAATTTATCTAATTTCAAGAGAAATTACCCTGACAACAAGGTAAACTCAATACAAGGTGTTCGAGACCTCATATTCACCTATTTTTAATGGGTATTATTTACTCATTTTATGATTTTTACCCTAAGTCAGATTTTAGGGTATTACAGATTTATAGGATTCCAAATAGAGTTCCAGTAGATGGAGCAAGTTGGTGAATAATCATTGTATTGCCGTCGTTGAAGTGTTTAAAAATTGTTTGTTATCATGATAAACGCTGAGTTAATTTGGCGAGTTTATATCCAATCAAGGGTTTTGTTTTGCTGTATGACGCTGATCATTTTTTCCGGATCTAGAATTGATCTTGATACAGGCGGTCTATAAAGTCTGTCACTTTCAAGACTGGATGCGCGACCGGTCTTAAAAAATTGTTTTTAGACCGGACTTTTAAATATGAGGTTTTAAAAGTCAGACTTTTAGGCTGGTTGTGTAGAATTGTAATACCCGCATATTTATTTATCTGAAATATTATATTTTGATAAATAAATGGGTTATTTCTCATAAGTGAAATTATGATCGTAAGACTCGTGGAAATATAGTCTATTGTTCTAAGTAAATTTCTGTAGGAAATTAGAGAGTTTAAGGGCCAAAGTGCCAAAATGACGAAAATACCCCTGGAAAGGGTAATTAACTTAGAAAAATTATGAAAAATTCTAAAAGGCAGTAAAATGGCCAAGTGAATTAGGAGAATATATTATCTCTAATTATGATAATTTAATAAATTATGAACTTGGAGAAATTATATAAGAATGTTCAAAAAGTAATAAAAAAGACCATAATACCCTTGTAACTATAGAATAATGTAGGAGGCATGGAAATGCTAATGTTAATGCAAGAGACATGAAAACAAAGATGTCAGTGTAAAAGTTATGAGGAAAGAAGACATTCTAATTAAGAAAATTATCAACAAGTGATAATTAAGTAATTAAGTAATATTGGGCTAATTACTTAAGCATAAGCAAGGAAAATTCATGAATAATTATATGAAACCCTAAAATTAGTGGTTTTTGTTTTAAAATTAGTAAGAATGTAATTACTAATTAATGGGAGATTTTTGAGAAAAATAGTTGAGTTTAGGTATTTTTAAGCCTAAATGCAAGAATAGACTAATAGGAAAATTTTGTAAAAAATTAGGTAAAAATAATTATTTAATTAATTAAATAATTAATCAAATAATAATAATAAAAAACGAAAAAAAAGGGGCAGAAAAAAAAAAGAAAAAAATATATATATATATATATATATATGTATAAAAGAATTTTTGCAAGTTGCAATTAAAATATAATATAATTAATTAAAGTGAAAAATGGTGAATAGTAAAATGGAAATTAGGAAATGGATCCTATCTAGAGATCTAGGAATGGGATTCCCAAAGTCAAGGTAAAATATTAATCAGTGGGTTTTTATCTTCCGTTAGACTCTTGCGGAAGTTAATTCTGAAGCCGTTTGTGCTTTTTCCTAATAAGACGAAATAGGGAAATTCTTCATGAACATATTTGGATTCAAGTGATTTTTCGAAGAGATTGATGTTTAGAAAACAAGTTTCGACACCGACGCGTTTGGACACGTTTTTCGAGAAAGACTCAACTGGACTGTTGGAGCCCTATATGAAATCAAAATATAGGTTAACTTGGACATTTCTACTAAGTGAGAATATGTTTTCAGAGTTATAAATCCAGAATTTTGAGATTTCTCCGAAATCACGCGAATCGGGTGCCGATCGGAGAAATCGGTCAAAGCTTCTGGAAGGTGACACGTGGCCACCTCCCATTGGCCAAGACCCTTGAATTTTCGGCCTAGTGTGAAAGCAAAAGGGGGAGAAAGGGTTTTTCCAAAAGTTGTGTTGGACGGTCCAGATCGCTTCTCAAAAATTTGATCCGACTAGAAACCCTACCACCGTTTCTATAAATACCCCCCCTCCCTTCACTTTCTTCACACCATTTTCCCTTGTTTGGCTTAGCCTAGAGGGAGAAAGAAGAGAGAGAAGCTCGGAGATTTTTGCAAATGAAGCCCTGGAAAATTGTTCGGAGATCTTCAACTGTAAGTCTTTCGGGCTTTAGTTTTTAGTTCGAAAGATAGTAGAATTGTTAGTTAGATTTAGGAAGTAGGTGATGAGATTCCTATTCTTGTTTTAGGCCTTGTTTGCGTTGAAAAAATATGCGAGGTAAAAACATAGTAGGGATCGAGTCGCCAAAAGTTGAAGCTTTCAGCTTTTCAAAAGTAAGGGTAGAATTTGTTAGAATAGCCTTTAATTTTTCAAGTATGATTGGATATCATATGGGAGGGCTATTTTAGTCTTTATTTTCGAAAATCAAAATGGCGTCGAAGTTCTGGCGAAATTTTGGGAAGAAAAGTAGTCAGAGTAACGAAGTGCTGGTGAAATTCCGCCAATTAGGGGCATAGGGGCAAAATGGTAATTTTTACCTAAAATGCCAGTTATTGTGCCAAATCACTAATGAAAGTGATATTACTCTTATAGGACGTCGAAATCCTAGTTTGCTGCCGTTACGTTGTCCAACGTCTTCTTTGTCGGACAAACCATTGTTTTTCGTCGAAACATCTGCGTACATCAACGAAGGTACGTTCGCGTCTTGTAACACTAATCTGGTGCTGCTCATATACATATATGTGATAAGTACATTCACGGATAGAGATTCTTAGGGGTCACCGAGATACATTCACGGTTAGAGACTCGTTCGGGGTTACCGATTATACATACGATTCACACGGGTTATAGAGATATTCATACCGTTAGAGTTTTCCTAGCGGCGAGGACACGACCGATCGTCGTGGCACTGGTTTTTGTGCGAGCTATTATTGTGTAGGACTTATACATACGCTTTAACGCTTATGTTCTCGTCGTGTCACAATCATGCAATCATGCATCTGCTATATGCATAAGTGATATCTTTCTTTGTTATGTTTTGAATATCTCGTCATCCGTATCTTGTTTTATTTGAGCATAAGGTTAACTGTTACACGAGATTCAATTCGATAAATTGAATCTCGGCTATAGCTCGAGGTTAGGAGGACCACGGATCGGAGATCGAGGCAAGCCGCACGAGTAAGCTCATAGTTGGAGGGCATGTAGCACGAGTGAGCTCTGAGACGGAGTTGTCACTTTATCGTTTTACGTAATTACCTATGAGAACAATAGGATGCTGTATCAATACTCTGTACACTATGGTTCATGTTTTGTTATGATCAGTTACTCTTTCGCTCCATTGCTCTACTCTGATTTAAAAAAAAAAATTTGGCTCTGGAATTGGGATGTTACAAAAATAACCAATCTTAAAAATGAGAATTGGAAGACTTTTAAGATCAGTTGTGCAAAAGGGTTTTTAAACCAGATCTGACAACGTCTTTGAATGTCCCTTTGTCATCAATGACAAAGAACAGAGAGCAAAGAGGAAGCAACACCAACAAGAAAAACAAAAAAGATGAATACAAACCCTAGAAATCAGAAACAAAAACAAGAAACAAAAACTTTAGTAGGACTTCATCAATGACAAAGAATTGAGAGCAAAGAGGAAGCAACACCAACAAGAAAAACAAAAAAGATGAATACAAACCCTAGAAATCAGAAACAATAACAAGAAACAAAAACTTTAGTAGGACTTCATATCTCATTCCATCGTTATTAATATTTTTTTACAGGCAAAGCCTCTATTTTTTATTAGCGGCAAGGGGAAGCGGATTGAGACATAAACTTTGGTAGCCATTCTCTTATTTGGATGGTTTGTAATGATTATCATATTACCATCTAGGGTCACATCCTTATAGACTCATTATGAATTATGTTTTGGGTATCTATGAAGATTTTATTAGGCCTAGACTTGTATATTCTCGTAGATCCACTACATTATTACTCCTCTGGTTCTAATTATAAGACATAGTTGATTTTTTTGGAGAAATTAAGGAAGCTAATTAAATTACTTTAGAGTATTTTTATTTTTATTTTTTTCTTCAAAGTAATTAGTTTGACTAATAAACTAATATATAATTTAAAGAAACACAACATATAAAATGATTAAGTAACTTATTTAGCTTCCTTAATCTCTCCAAATAAAGTCAACTATGTCTTATAATTAGGACCGGATGTAGTATTATGTTATGTTGTATTAAAGATCTTTTTGTTGTGGGATTCAGTGATATGTCATAATATGGGTTAGTGGGTTGGGTTTCTAACCCCTATTCTGATTGTGCCCTTAGTCGTGAATTTAGTTTGTAGGTGTGTTTCATGCCATGAACCCCGATGTGTCTTCTTAGAATAAATGATTTACAATTATCAATTATTAATCAGGTTTTGTAAAACTATTATGGATAATTGTTGTTTTTGATAAAGGGTCTTTCCAGCATTGGCTTCGCAATCCTGATATACATGTTTGGTTAGTAAATTTTGTTGAGGAGTGTGGTCTTTTATCCCTTAAAGGTTGTTTGGGGTGATATATGGCCAACCGTGTGATGGTCTCAAGATGCCATGTAAGTCGTATGGTGCCCCCACTTACTCGTTGGAGAAATTTATAGAATTTGAAAAATGGAATAGGCGATTTGCATTTATGAATTATAACTTTTGAAGAACCCAAGAGATGTCAATCATTCTTTTTTAAGGCGGCTTTTATTGGGTTATCAGTGGGTAGTACAGATCATACTATAAAATATATATTATATTTAAGACTGAAGGTAGTAATACCTCTAAATAGTATTTCATTCTTCAAATAATAACTTTTTAAAAATAAATAACAATTAAAGCAAGCTATTACTGGCCAAAAAACACTAAAGCAAGGTATTTTGGTGGGATGTGGTTCGTGATGAGCCGAGGGCGGTGTACTTGTCAAATTGTTGAATTTAATGATACTTTATAATAATGGTAGTATAATATTATTGATGCAAAATGTCGTGTAGTCCTTTATTAATTAAAAGATTAGGTGCAAGAAAGAATATATATGTGTATATATATATCTATATTAATATTATAAGGGTTTAATGTTTCTGTTTTTGCTAAAGATTTTTTTTTTTTCTATCGCACTCACATAAAAGTAAACAGGTCCTATTGTAAAAAGAAGATAGAGAAAATATTAGTGAGATCTACTCACTTTTTGTGAGTGTGACAAAAACAATATTTGTGCAGTAAAAACAAAAACATTAAACTCAAATTATAAACACCCAAGAAGCTTGACCTAACATCACCATACTAATATTATAAAGTTGAATTTCCTTTTTATAGGGTGAATGTGTAAATTTAGTAATTAACTATTTTTTATACTCATCCAACACAATTAACTATTTTCGGATATAAGAACAAAAGCAAACAATTTAAGGCCCGTTTGGATGGACTTTAAAAAAAAAACGTGTTTTTTAAGCTCTAAATTGGAGCTTTTAAGAAAAAACAGCATTTTGGTTTTTTTTTTTTTTTTACTTTTGCTTTTAAAAAAAATATCATTTAAACATATAAATTAATAAAAAAACATTTTTTTTGTATTAAAAAGTGCTTTTTTTTTTAAAATCGGAAAAGCCCGTCCAAATGGGCCAATTAAAGAGCAGATATAATAACGCCGTTAAGGAAGTTTAACTTCGGTTACTTTTTGCACTGAGTCTATGTTTCACCAATTTTCTTACTTTCTATTATTTTGATATATTTTTAAAAGGGTTAAGGTGTAAATTTAGCAATGAACTATTTTCCTATGGACACTCAATACAATTATTTTTTATAAGAGCATTTGTAAGACAAATATAAGCATTTACATTAATACCCTTACTTTATTTGTTTGTAAGAATATTTGTACCATAAGTAAAGGAATTGAAAAGAATACAATGAGTTTTTTTTCCCCTGCAAATGGAAGTATGGAACTAAATTTTGTCCTTTTTTGGGTGGTTTCATTTTTTATAATACAAATTATTTTGCAAATAAAAATGATACCTTAATGAATCTTATCTTAAAATATCTTTCAAAATTTAAAGGGGAGAAAAAAAATGGAAGCAAGAGGTTAGTGTTAAATAAAGAGTACTTATACACACACACACTCTCTCTCTTTTTAAGAAATTAAGATTTTTTAATTGTCTTCGTTAGTGGGTACAATTTTTATTTAAAAAAATATCTTATAAGTCGCAACTGATGAAGTAATGTTGAATGTACTTAATTTATTCTTTCATCATCTTCTTTGTTAGTCATTACTTAATTTATAATAGTTTACGTGATTAAAAAAAAGTATTGGTCAAATTTAGAATTTGAATTGGATGGCCTATGAAATTACGCCGGAAAGAAAAACCACGATTTTGATAATTATAAATTATAAACATCCTTTTCTTTCTTGCTTTTTGACCATCATAAGCAGCCTTTTGTAGGGGAAATAATAAAGGGAAAATATATTTTAGGGCCCTTTTAACACTGACAATCTTAAAAAAGACCCTAAGATTCTGATAATCTCAAAAAAGGTCCTAGGACCTTTTCTGGGATTTTCAGAATTTTGGGTAGTTGTCAACGGGGCTAATATAGTTGTTAACGGGGTACTGATATAGTTGTTAGCAAAGTGTTGTTAACGGGGCTGATTTAGTTGTTAAAACCTACAAGTTAACAACTATATCAGCCCCATTGACAGCTCACCAAAAATTCTGAAAATTCCAGAAAAGGCCTTAGGGCCTTTTTTGATATTATCAGAATCTTGGGGTCTTTTTTGAGATTGTCAGTGCTAAAAGGGCCCTGAAAATGATTTTCCCAATAATAAAAGGAAAATTCGTTTCAGGGCCCTTTTAATAGGGAAAAATTCAAAAAAGGCCAAAAAGATTCTGACAATCCCAGAAAAGGTCATGACTTTTTCTGGGATTGTCAGAATCTTAGGTGAGTTGTTAATGAAGCTGATATAGTTGTTAATGGGTAGGTTATTAACAACTAAATCAGTACCATTAACAACAATTTTTTAACAACTAAATCAGTACTATTAACAACTATATCAGTACCCCCGTTAACAACTATATCAGTCTCGTTAACAACTCACGTAGATTCTGAAAATCTCAAAAAAGGCCCTGGAGCCTTTTCTGGAATTGTCAGAATCTTAGGACTTTTTTTAGGTTTTTTCATGTTAAAGGGGCCCTAATGAATTTTCCCAATAATAAAACAGTTTTTGATAAGTTGATGCAAGTACTCGTAAGAAGGAGTGGGCTATTGACCAATCACATGTTGCCGTACAATAATTCGCTTCCTCCCTTTTTTTGGTCAATGAAGAATTCGCACGTTGATGAGGGAGGTAGTACATAAACCGTACTCTACTCGTATAGTTTTAACTTTTAAGTTGATCTGGTCATTGCCTCCAAATTTAAGTCACCACCCAAATGACATTTCCTATCGTCATTAATAATAAAAAAATTGGGTCAATTTACAAATTTTGCTTATTTTTAGACAAACTTTATAATTTAACTACTTTTTCTTGATTTTAAGGAAATAATTAAACGTGTGTTATAAATATAATAACAACTTGTATGAGTATTCTTATTGGTAAAATGTAATTTAAATCTAGGTTCTATTAAAAAAAAAAGTAATCAAAATATTGAAAAGTGAGAAAAAACGTTGAAAAATCTCTAATTGCATAATTTATTGTTTGAAATTACGTGAAATTTGGTTAACACTCAAGTGCATAGCCTTTTTTTTTGTGTGCCAATAAATGAAATATAACTATATATAAAATAGAATACATTTATATATGCTATACCCAGTAAGTTTTTCCCTCCTATTTTTTTAATAAGAACATTTGATTCAAATTGTTTTTATTATTTTTATAAGAGCCCGTTAAGAATTTTTCATTTGTACCCCTTAATAATTAAGGTAAAGGAGCAAAAATACACATGTGTTTTATCCCCGAGAGTGCCCAGCACCATATGCTTTTTTTGGGAGTAAAAATACACACGTGGTTACCATTTTAGAGCAAAAGTCACATCCCACCGTTATGTTACTGTTCACCGTGATGAGAGAGAAAGAGCTGAAGTGAACAGTAACATAATGGTAAGATGTGACTTTTGCTCCAAAATGGTAACCACGTGTGTATTTTTGCTCAAAAAAAAAACATGTGGTGTTGGACGCTCCAGGGTAAAGCACATGTGTATTTTTGTTCCTTTACCCTTATTATGCTTAAAACCTTTACCCTTATTAATTATATGTATATATTACATTAATTAAATATCAATGATACTTGTGTTTACTCGGTCTCTTATTTGCCCCTTCATAAATAATAAGGACATACTTGGGAACAAAATTATTTCAAAACATACTTATTATTTTTAATTAATTTTAATCATTTTTTAAACAATCTAATTTTATTATTGTACTCTTATAAATATAACCGATGGAGTATATACTTATAATGAGTCACACCTAAATTTTTAAATTTTGAAAATATTCGCGGATACATATATATAGAGAGAAAGAGAGGGGGGTATATATTAAAGGTATTGATTAATTAAAGGGGAAAAATCGTGATTACTTATGTTGGAGGGGTCTTTGTCAAAATTGGTTGTCGTACAGGCCGCACTGGAGTCTCAGAACCTGTCCTTCCTCATATAAATCCTCCCCCGAATATCGTCTCCATTTTCTAACATAACGTAACTGTCACTCCTTTCTCTCTTTTCCCCAAACTACCCCTCATCCTTTTCCGTCCTTACCTGTCCTTCCCCGTACGGAGGTCAATCCTACTCTCAATTACTTAAATACCCTCCCTCCTCATTCTCTAATTTCCCAAATTACATACACATGTGAAAAGCCTTTTACACTACTTATTTCAACTTCAACACAATCTTAACAATTAAATTTTTTGTCATATTAATTGATATATGTTTATTAAAAATAGTTCTTCTTGTCTATAATATAAAGTGCTTCTAGAAGAATATATTGATCTAAAATATAAGTCACTTGTAAGATAATTAATACTTATTTTCAGTTTTATCCCTATAATTAATACTTATCTTCTATCTTGTCTAGTTATTATATTTTGAAATATTTTTCAATTGGGGTGAAAGTGGAATTTTTTTATAAAATAATTATATATTTAATAAGATAATTGTCATTTCTTATTTTCCGTAAATTGTTTAAAGTGGTCTATCTTATGGATGTGAGGAAGTAAGGAATTTTGGTACTTTTCTACTACGACTCATTTTAAATAAAGATTGAGTTAATTTTTTTAGATATATTAGGAAAGCTAATTTTAAACTATTTTGACTAATTAATAAACTGATATATAATCTAATAATACACAATATAAAATATGATTATTTAACTTTTTTTAATCCGTCAAAAAATAAGTTAATCTCAGGTGTTATATTTTGGAAAAGACAAGAGGGGTACTCTTGTCTTTTCAAATTAATCGGAGTAGAGAGTTCAACAGGGAAGACGGCAACGAGGGCATTTCAGTCATCAACCACTTGCTAAAAACAAAAGCCATCTTAAAATAATATCTCCCTCTCCCCTATGAACGACCAGATTCATCACTCATTTGTGAACAATATCTCTTCTGATAATCCTTTGCTCTGTAATCTCGCAGATCTTCGCAGAAGAGGAAGCAGCGGTACATACACTTGCAGGTGTCTTCCGCGTTCTCCTTCATTTTAGCCATGAAGAAGCAAAAATCCCCTGCGACGCTGAACCCATTTGATGTTCTTTCTGAGGAGCTCGTCTTCAGCATCCTCGACCTCCTTGATTCGAACCCGCTTGACAAAAAATCATTTGCTCTAGTTTGTAAATCTTTCTATTCCATCGAAGCTAAACACCGCCGATCCCTGAAACCCCTTCGCTCAGAACACCTCCCATCAGTTTTAAAACGATACCGTTTTGTAACCCATCTCAACCTTTCCCTTTGCCGTCGAGTCACCGACAGTTCCTTGGGTTTTGTGGCCGACGCTTACAAAGCCACCCTCCAACGGATTGATCTGTCTCAGTCCAAGTTCTTCTCCGGTAATGGGTTGCTTAATTTAGCTATGAACTGCAAGAACCTGGTGGAGTTGGATTTATCGAATGCGACGGAGCTGAGAGACGCGGCGGCGTCTGCGGTGGCTCAGTTTTCGAACTTGGAGAAGTTGTGGTTGGGGAGGTGTAAGCTGATTACGGACATGGGAATTGGGTGTATTGCTGTTGGGTGTAAAAGGTTGAGGTTGATTTGCTTGAAGTGGTGTGTAGGTGTTGGCGATCTGGGTGTTGAATTGATTGCCATCAAGTGTGAGGAACTTCGTTGTTTAGATCTCTCTTATTTACCTGTAAGCCTTCTCTCTCTGCTTCATTTTTATTTTCGTATCTCTGCTTGAATGCTCTTTCAATCTTTTGGATAAAACTAAAATATGTCAAATGATTATCTCTAATTAACGGAATAATCTTCCATCTACTTGCTGTAATTCATGAAAAGCAATCCGGAGATAGGGATTTTGTAGGGGAAGCTTGTACTTTGTTCAATTTCTTGGGGGTAATTTTGTCCATTGAAATTATTGGCGCGCATGTGTTGCGCATGGGACCTCAAGAAGTCAAGAGTTTATGGAAGTGTTTCATGGTTGGTGACTTTGAACTAAATAGCTAGGTTGTTTGGTAATTACTAGTGGTGCTTAGATTTTTTGAACCAACTCTGCTAAGAAATAAAAAAAATGAAGTGATGTTCATCAGGTCCCATGGTTAAGAAGAAATGAGGTTGTTGATAGAGCATAATAGTGTGGTATATTGTTGTTGAATGATTGTATCTTATTTATTTAAATATCTTTGCAGGGTGATCTGGTTGAGATAACTGATTTTGTATGTTTCTTGTGATGGACAGATCACAGATAAATGCCTGCCATCGATTTTTAAATTGCAACATCTTGAAGATTTGGTCCTTGAAGGATGCTTTGGCATTGATGACGACAACCTTGATGTCTTCAAACAAGGTTGCAGAACATTAAAGGTATATGTGGAAGGTTAGCTTTTCAGTTTTTGTTTGTCAAATTGTCTAAACGATAAACATAGCACGAAGCTCTTGTTGTTCGGTTTTGAAATCGGATAGGAAGTGCAGAATTTCAGCTTTAACCTACCAATAGTTCACCAATTTCTGTGGTATTAGGAGTGTGAAAGTGGAAAGGAACTAATTTGTTTGTCCCTATTTCTGTTTTGTTAAATAAAACAAATTAGTATATATGATTGCACTAGTATGTTTATGGTTCTATTTTTGTTGGCTCAGTGTGGCTTTTTTTAATATCCCTGAAGATAATTAGTCACCTAACATACTAAATAATGTTGTTGTGTTATGCAGAAACTCGATATCTCTGGCTGTCAAAACATAACTCACGTTGGTCTGTCTGCACTAATAAGCAGTTCTGGATGTCTGGAACAACTTAATTTAGCAGATGGTTCTCCTGTAATCTTCTGCTTCCTTTATAATTTTCAACACTTCAGGTTTTGAGATTTTTTTTTTCTTTTTGGTCTTTGGTTCTGAGGATTTCAGCTGTAGCTAATTCTTCGAAGTTGATGATCCAGGTGACTCTTGCTCTGGCTGATGGGTTGAGCAAACTTCCCAAGTTGCAATCAATTATATTAGATGGCTGCTTGGTTACCACTTCCGGATTGAAGGCCATTGGATCTTCATGCATGTCGCTAAAGGAGCTGAGTTTGAGCAAATGTTTGGGCGTTACAGATGAAGCTCTCTCATTTGTTGTTTCAAAACAAAGAGACTTGAGAAAGCTCGACATCACATGCTGCCGCATGATAACCGACATTTCCATTGCGAGCATAGCAAGTTCATGCACTAGTCTTGCTTCTCTCAAGATGGAGTCATGTAGCCAAGTTTCAAGAGAAGCATTCATCTTGATTGGAAAGCGATGCCATTCTCTCAAGGATCTTGACCTAACTGATAATGAAATTGATGATGAAGGTTTTCTTCGCTCTCCCTCATCTCCCTTGGAATTATAAACCCCATCCTATGTTAATTCTTACCATTCTCTTTCTGTAGGTCTTAAATCCATTTCTTCTTGTGCTGGACTTTCCAGCCTAAAATTAGGAATCTGCCTGAACATAACTGACCAGGGGCTTTCCTATGTTGGCAAGTGCTGCTTGAAGTTAAAAGAGCTCGATCTCTATAGGTTTGTACTTGAAAGCATAAGCTTTTATATTTCTTTATTCCTGTCGTGTGGTGAATTGTCTTTTACTTTCTTTAAAGACTTCAATAATGATTTTGAAATTACAACCTTGGTGATGGTTCATGCTTGAGCCTAAAAGGCTCATGATTTGCTCGTTTGTAGGTTGCACATGTACGAGTATGTATGCCTTCTGCTAATTTGGCTTTGTAATCTCATAATGAAGCTCAATCCATCTATTGAAAGTGCAATAATTTACTAGGATTCTTTGAACTAATAAATAAACAAGGCAATGAAGACCCTCCTGCTATTTATGAAATATTATTTGACCCCTACCCACAAACCCATACTCATATATGATTATATTCTTTGTTCAGGTCCACAGGGATCACAGATGCAGGTATTTCAGCAATTGCTTGTGGTTGCCCTGAACTTGAGATGATTAATTCAGCTTATTGCACTGCCATCACTGACAGCTCCTTAATATCGTTGTCGCAATGCCATAAGCTGAAAACACTTGAAATTCGTGGGTGTACTCTTGTGACATCAGTTGGTCTAGTGGCTATCGCAAACAAGTGTAAGCAACTTACTCGTCTGGACATAAAGAAGTGTTACAACATCGGTGATAGAGGGATGCTTTCGATAGCTTGCTGCTCACAAAACCTAAGACAGGTTTTCTTCTCACTCTTCACTGTCTTTAGAAGCATAACAGACTCGAGAAATCTTTATCAGAACACTAATGTGGTGCCTTTTTCTTTGCAGATAAATTTTTCATACAGCTCAATTACTGATTTGGGCCTACTTTCCCTCGCTAGCCTTAGTAGCCTACAATCCTTTACAGTTATCCATGTGGCGGGCTTGACTCCAAGAGGACTGGCTGCTGCTTTATGGGCATGTGGAGGGCTAAGAAAAGTGAAGCTCCATCTTTCTTTAAGATCATCGTTGCCCGACCCTTTTATCAAACACATGGAGGCGCGCGGATGTGTATTTGAATGGAGAAATAAAGTGTTTCAGGTATGTTGCAAACTACCATAACAAACTTTGTAAAATTGAACCTGTTTCGTCAAGCAATACAAATTTGGGTCACTGTTGTATCTTGCCCTCTCCTTAGACTTAGATTAGTAGTTTAGTAACCATGATCTGATAGTTTGGAACGTGTGAGGCTGACTTGTTGCCCCAATTTTAGTAATTACTTCAGACTTTAAGGGGGAAAAACCTATTTTTGTTAATGTTATACTTATACCCTTCCATTCTATCTCATTCAAAAATTAATGCCAAAGTCATCGAATTTTAGCTTGGACATTGCTTATCTGGTACCCATTAGCTCATACCTCAAAGTGATCAAATCAAGCGGCCAATTTATTGAATTTTGATGCAAATTTTCCGATGGGGATAGGATGAAGAGTAATAAAATTGAAGACATTGTTGTATAGTTGCTGCTAAATGTGGTTGTTACTTAGAGATAACTTTTGTGCCATTTGCAGGCTGAAGTGGATCCCAAGTATTGGAAGCTACAGTTGGAAGATCCGACGCATTAGAGAATTCTTCTAATCTTTGAGGAAGGGAAGGGTCTTGTGTGTATTGACAATCCAAACCCATCTGACTCAAAAGAAGAACTAATAAGAGAAATAGGAAACATTTGTGCAAGTACTCTTGTAATGGTGTTAACCCTTTTGTAACTTGTTGAAGCAGTGTAACTAAATGGCTTTTTGTGAACTTTGTAACTAAATTAGCTTGAATGATACTCTTGCTATTTTGGGAGGAGAGGAAATGTAGAAAATGTCTTCGCAACAAGTTCAATCCTGAGTTTATCTTCAACAGTGTGGTCTCTTATTAAATAGCTTTGCCAGAGTTATTCCAAGATCAATTTGATATTGTTGTACGTTTGTTATTATATTCGTAACAGTGATATTTGAACCAATGGAGGATGAGCAGGCTAGTCCTATACAACTAGCAAATCAAGATTCAAATTTTTGTTAGAAAATGTGTCCAAATTTTGTATCTGATAGTGTCTTGAATAAGATTGTTTGCAATAGGAGGATACAAGCGCATGTAAAAATTATCAAGCCATCCCTATATTTCCAATGAGTTGCTTTAAATTCCCTTACAAGACTTGCCAAGAATTAAACAGCCTCATTGCCACTTTCTGGTGGAACGGAAGGGCCTTTGGGCGAAGCACTCATTGGAAATCTTGGGACACTCACAAATGTGAAGGATACAGGGGGTATGGGTTTCCGGGACTTGACCTTAATGAATGATGCCCTTTTGGCAAAGACGGCTTGGAGATTGATGACAAGACCACACGACCTTTAGGCAAGAGTGTTGAAGAGTGTGTATTTCCTGAAAGGAAGTTTCTTTTCAGCTCAAAAGGGGTACAAAGCATCATGGTGCTGGTCTAATCTTCTCAATGGGAGAGACTTCATTAAAAACGATCTCCACTGGGAGGTGGGAACTGGATCGCATATCCATATTTGGGGAGACAACTAGGTCCCGGACGTCACTTTTCCTGTCCAACCAGCCAACTCATCGGATCCTTTTGTCTCCAATGGGCGAGTGTGTGATTTGATCAGAGATGGTGTATGGGACCTTGGACCGATTAATCAGTACCTGTCAGATGAAATTAAGGCAGCCATATACACCATACATATCCCTAACAATGGCCTTGATGATAAATTAGTGTGGTCGCAGGCCAAAAATGGAGATTATTTGGTAAAGCTGGGATATCGTGTGGGGAAGGAAAACAAACCTTCAAGTGGGGGCAGCAAGGCAGGGACCTCCTTAATTGTTCCTAATCTGAGCTGGAAGGCTCTCTGGTCCATCAAGATCATTCCACGAGTGCAGCAATTTATGTGGAGGATCCTTAGTAATGCTCTAGCAACCAATTCAGCTTTATACCATCGGAGAAGTTCTCTGATGCTAGTGTGTCCTATTTGTGTTGAGGAGGAAGAGACAATAGAGCATTTATTCTTCCATTGCCCATGGACACGATGTATATGGTTTGGATGTACGCTTGGGGTTAAATTTGATGTATCTAATGTGTCTAATTTCACTGCTTGGTGGCTAAAAATTACAAGTATGGATCTGCTGACCCCTCTAGATATTTCTTTAATTTGTTGGATTCTTTGGTTCACTTGGAAGCAACGAAATGTCAAGGTGTTTGATCATGTTGATCCGAATCCTTTATCTGTTATTGCTTCAGCCCTTAAATGCAATCTGGAATTTCTGGAAACCTGGGAAAAACAGCACCCAGGGACTGATATGGAGTCTGGTAGTAGCATAACAATATCTCACTGGATCCCCCTAACCCCGGCACTCTTAAAATCAATTGTGATGGCTCCTTTTCATCTGGAAATGGTGCT
The DNA here is from genome assembly GCA_025563575.1 of Acacia pycnantha. NCBI lineage: Eukaryota > Viridiplantae > Streptophyta > Magnoliopsida > Fabales > Fabaceae > Acacia > Acacia pycnantha. Next base: position 4,948,685 of record JAMWYP010000030.1, on the reverse strand, counting down.
GCCATAGGTGTGGCCTGTCGTGATTTCGCTGGGTTTTTCAAGTGGGGCTTTGTGGACAAAGTCAAGTCCATCTCCGCTTTCATAACCGAGGCGTTGGCTCTAAAAAAGGCAATGCTTATTGCAATGGATTTGGATGATGACAATGATATTTTTGAATTGATTGTTTTTCATTAATTAAATGTGTTAAATCTAAAACTCCTGATTTAGTTGAGTGGAGGTGTAGAATAGTGTTACAGGACATTATTTGTCTTCTAGTATCCAATGTTGGGTTCTCTTTGTCTTTTACTCCTCGTAGGGGTAACCGTGTAGCTGATCTGCTTGCAGCTAATGCTTATAAAGGGGTGTACCATGTTGGGTGGGTTTCACAACCAACACCCTCTTTGACATCACTTCTAACTTTGGATATTTTGGAGGCTGAAGATGTTGCTGGTGGCAGACCTCCCCCTCCCACTCTTTGATGATTGGTGTTTCTATGTTTATGCTTCCTGTTATTTGTTTTTCTGCACTTTCTCAGGTTGTGTTATTTCCTTTCCTTCCTGTCTCGATCGTTGTTTCTCTGGGTTGTATCCTCGCCCTCCTTATTATTTATGTTTACTGTAGCTAGACTTTAGTCTCCTGTGTAATCGTTTTTCTTGCAGTAGTAATATATGATACCTTTCTGAGCATAAAAAAGTACCTTTTATATGATCAATTAATTGGGATACTTTAGATAAAACGTTATGAATTTGAAAGACAAAGTAGATTGGAGTTTTATATTTACAATCAAAATCAACCCCTCATATAACTCTTATATTTAGAATACATTTTAAATTGACAATAAACTTATAATCTAGTGACATGAAGACTTCGTGATAAGTGAAAGGTCGTAGGTTCAATCTCACCTATAACTCCATACCCATAAGCGCCTACTCGCTCTTATTAAAAACAGAATACATTTTAAACCCACAAAGGGGCAACATTGACTTGGGTTGTTGGGGAATTGTGACGTTTGTCACTGATTGTGCTAGCATTGAATAGTAGCCCTTGTTGAATTTGTAGTCAAATCACCCACACGCTTTATTTAACTCCAATGTTTTTGTATAGAGCCCAAAATGAGCCCCACATGCACATTCATTAATGGCTTGTGTAACTTTTATATTTCATCCTAATTTATATTTAATAATAATATTGATTTATTATATACTGAGTGGCGCCAAGGTTGAAAGCAAACAAAGCTTATAATTTTGATTACGTTAATCATGTTTTATGTGAGAGTAGCTAATAGCTAAATGGCTCATGGCTCAGCAGATTCTAGGTTTTGTCTTATCATCTTTTAAAAGTTAATGGCCTATATTTATGCATAGTAAGGGATCATTTGAAATATAAAATTTAGCAAATTCTATATAAAAATAAAATTATTTGTCCTCATCCTTTTATTATTTTGTCTTCAGATATTTAGAAATTTTATAAAATAAAATCTTTTGGCAAATGAGAAAACAAAGGTCCCACCGGGAGTCGAACCCAGGTCGCTGGATTCAAAGTCCAGAGTGCTAACCACTACACCATGGAACCGTTGCTGTAATTTTAAACCAAAATAATTTAAAATATTTATATTTCATGTTTCGTCCAAATTGTATTTCTGTACCTTTTTCACACTTGTATTAAAAATGATTGGCTTTGGCATTTTTAATGTAAAATTCATAAATTCTGTTCACTAATTTTCCATTTATATCTTTCCATCATAAGAATTATAATTCAAATTATGTAAACATTCCGAAAATATCCTTTCTTTAGAATCATAATTAGAAATGCGACTAAAAAAAGAATTATAATTCAAATGACACAAAGATTCCCAAAAATATGATGTCTTTAGAATCAGAATTATAAATGCTTCTGCGAGCTTTCTTTTTTTGACCGGAAATGTTATACCTTTTAAGATTCGGTATTGTGGTAATTTACATTTTTTATAATAAGTAATTTTTATCTTTTTTTTTACAATATATATAACTTATATAAGTCATAGAATGACTTTTACCCACACACTACCATTCCCTCGTTGTTTTTTAGGACTGAAACCACTTCCTTGGGATTTTAATTAACCTAAGATGACTTAAATAATTTTTAATTAATATAATTAAAATTTATCCAAATACTACTGAGGATGAATAACAAAATAAACTTTAGATTTGTTTCAAATCAAATCTCACATAATTTTGAACAAATGCAAGAAAAAGAATATTGATCCAAGATAATACAAGAAAACATCTATAAATCAATTTCTTTTATTTTTGTATTTTAAGTTTTTTTAATTTTGTATAACAAATAAAATACGAGGTCAAAACATATAAAGAATAAAAATTGGGAGAATTATAATAAAGGATCAAATAAAAATAATATTTATTAAGAAGGACCATAAAATTGTAATTATTTTGAAGGATCAGAAATTAAAATATTACAACAGAAAGACTAAATTGTCCTTAACTAGATTTTCTATATTCTTTCTAATTAAATCAAAATCTTGAGTGATTGATAGATAATAAAAAATAGAGATCAATTCAAATAACCTAGTTCTTTTACTTTTCATATTCCATATCATATTAAACTAAAAAATATTAGTGATGAAGAAGAACATCATTTGTTGATCGTCTACTTCCAAGCCCAATTTGCATTAGGTAAAGGATTTTGAGTGAATTAATTAGTTGTTTAGGATGGATATATATATTTTTTAAAACAATTAATCTAGTACTCTTTTTCCGCATTTTTTGTTTTAGGCCAATGAAATTGAAGGCTGATTGGAGCGGCAAAATGGGAATGGTAACTGCAGCTTAATCTGATATAGAATATGAAAAGTCAGGTTAGTTTCAAGTTTATGCAATCGAAAAAGAATGAAGTTATTTGAATTGGTCTTTATTTGTCTTTATCCATCAATCACTTCAGATTCTGATTCAAGTAGAGAGAATATAGGAAATCTTGTGAAGGGCAATTTAGTCTTTCTATTTTAATATTTTAATTTTTGGTCCTTCAAAATAATTACCATTTTTATGGTCTTTCTTAATAAATATTATTTTTATTAGGTCCTTTATTATAATTCTCCCATAAAAGTTTAGGACACATGATATTACTCTCTCTTATTTTTATTAAAAGGTACCTTCTAAAAGATACTCTTGATCCTTTTATGCAATTGCTAGTTTCAATGAACATTCAAATTTTTTTTTTTTGATGTATTCTTATATTTAATGAAGACAGTGAGAGAAAAAAATACAAAATTAATATGACGATGAGGTTTGGTATAGTTAATAAAGATAATATTAAATTTTATACAATAAATCAATACTTTTATTGTTTTCATTAGTATCTATATGACTTATCATTTTTATCTTATTTATAAGACCAGTTTTGGAAAAAAAAAAAATTTAGTCCTTAATATATGTCAACTTTCTGGTAATAAATGAGAGTGTTACAATTTTATCCTTATTAATCATAATAATTTTTAGTTAGAGAGAGAACGAGGTGAAAAATACTCATTTATAAATTCGGGAAAATTTGAATTTTTTTATCAATTTAGTTCACATTTATTGAGTTAATTAATTCTTCTTTGTATGTGAAAATTGATAATTTAGAGTTATGATAATATTAGAGTGATATATAGTTAAAGGGGTTTAAACTTCTCATGTTGCATGAGAAGAAAAAGATTCCTACACACACATGGAATGGTGGGACCCACATATATATATAATGTTCATTATATATATACGTGGGTCTCACCATTTCATGTGTGTAACATGAGAAAACACTTCTCCTGCAACATGAGAAGTGTTTTTCCCATAGTTAAAATGAGTTATAGTTAAGAAGTGCGAGAGTATCACTATTTATGAAATAGAATTAGAACCTCATAAACTATGAATAAATACCATTCTATTGCTACTTATAAGTCTAAATCAACTAACTCTCACATGCCAATAAGAGTTAATTAACTCATTAATTATGGGCTAAACTTTTAATTTCACCCTTATTTATGATGTGTTCCAAAAATCAACATGAACAAATTCTTTTTTATTGCAATTAATAGGGATAAAAAAGTAAACAATACATATATTATTCTGAAACTATACTTCTATTGAAAATTAAATTTTTTGATAAAATGGATATATAAATAGAACGAATGGTAGGAACTCATTATGTTTATAAAAATAGTGTGATACATGAAAAAACGTGAAATTGTAATAAAATGGGATGCAATAGTAATGAAAAAAAAAAAAAAAAGGCCCCGTAAAATGGCAAAGAGGCATGAATTTGGGACAAGGATGGCACATGAGAGGACACGTGCCCCACCCCCTCAGCCGCCTCTCTCCTTCTTCTTCCTCATTCCCAGTCAAACCCACAAGCCTTGACCCATTTTAACATTTTCCACAGTCAAACTTCCTCCTTTCATAGCTTCTTCGAAGTATCTCCCCTGACTTTATATCCCCTCTCTTGTCCTTTATAATACATCTCCCTCTTTTGAATTCAAACCTGGAACACATAATCCGAAAATCAAACCTTTTTCTCTGTCTTTCTCTCGCATTTCATGACGAACTCCTTCACAGAACTCCTTTCCATGGATGATCGCTGGCTTTCTTCTTCTTCTTCTTCTGAAATCCCTAAATTCAAGTCAACCCCACCCCCTTCCTTGCCCCTTTCTCCTTCACCTCTCTCTCCTTCTTCTTACTTTGCTTTCTCTTCTTCTGGGTTTAGCCCTACCCAGTTCTTGGCCTCTCCCTTGTTCCATCAATCCCCAAATGTAAGCTCTACAGTTCATTTTCTGTGTTTTTCTGCTCTTAATTTAATGTTTTTGCTCGTTTCTGATTGTGGGATTTCTCTGATTTTTTTTTGTTGTTGCTTGGGTTTTAGGTTTTTCCTTCTACTGAGACGCTTAATAACAAAGAGGAGGAGCAGAAACCATTCTTTGACTTCTCCTTCCAAACCCAACAATCCAAGCCGTCGTCTTTTTCGGAATATTCTTCCACCATGTTTCAATCGGTAAGTTCTGTTCTGTTCTTATGTAATATGGATGACCTTTGACTAAACAATAGTTGGGTTGGCTCTGTTTTTTTTTTTAAATTATTGTTTATTTGTTGAATCACTGACAACTTTCGGTGACTGTTTCATTGTTCTTTGTCTGCCCTTGGAGACTAGTTTCCTGTATTTACTTTTCAATAACATAAATGGATGTTTTTTTGGTCCTGAAAGACAGTAAACTATGTTATAAAATCAGAACTGAGAAAGTGATTTGTTGATGCTTTGAACCTGTCTTTTTTTTCACTTATATTTGAGCTATATTATGCAGCAGGAACCACTGAAACAAGAGCCATGGAACGAGAAGACAGCCACAAAATCTGAGTATCCATCAACTCAGACCTTCTCCTCAGAACCACAGATACAAAGCAATAATAATAATATGGCTCCTGCTGCTGGTTATACTAACTACTCAAATTCGTCTCAGTCCATGAGAGAACAAAAGAGGACAGATGATGGGTATAACTGGAGAAAATATGGGCAGAAACAGGTGAAGGCTAGCGAAAATCCTCGAAGTTATTACAAGTGCACGTACCCGAGTTGCAACATGAAGAAGAAGGTTGAGAAGTCTCCGGATGGACAAATTACTGAGATAGTGTATAAGGGAACACACAACCATCCCAAGCCTCAGTCCACTAGAAGATCTTCTAGTTCTCAATCAATTCAGCCTTCTTCCTCTTGTACCAATTCCGGGATTTCCGATCAATCCGCAGTGACCCTAGGGAATCTGCAAATGGAGCCGGCCTCTTTGCAAGAAGATTCTTCTGTCTCTGTTGGAGAAGATGACTTTGAGCACACATCACAAACATGTTACTCTGGGGGCGATGACAATGACTTTGGCCCTGATGCCAAAAGATGGTAAGATCATAGTACATAGCATAACAATGTTAATGCCCTGCTCTGATTTATGCATAACAAGATCTGATTCTGATTCTGATTTTATTTTTCAGGAAAGGAGAGAATGAAATTGATGCCTATGCCTCCTCTGGGAATAGAACTGTGAGGGAACCAAGAGTTGTAGTTCAAACTACAAGTGAAATTGATATTCTTGATGATGGTTATAGATGGAGGAAATATGGTCAGAAAGTAGTTAAAGGAAATCCAAACCCAAGGTATTTAATTTAACTGATTCTGATAAAAACACTTTTTAAGAAACCTTTTTTGCAACTTCTTTTTTTGTTACCATATGACTCAAATTGATCAAAATCTTGTATGTGCAGGAGTTACTACAAGTGCACTGCTCAAGGGTGTTCGGTGAGGAAACATATTGAGCGAGCTGCTCATGATATGAAAGCTGTGATCACAACCTACGAAGGGAAACACAGCCATGATGTTCCTGCGGCACGAGGGAGTGGGAGTTATAACATGAATGCTGCTTCTCTGAACAGCAACCCCACCAGCAACAATGTAACTGCGCCTATAAGGCCATCGGCTTCTTCCGCCGCCGCGTTGACCAGCTATCCCGGCAAATCGAGTTTCACAAATTCGCTTCACAACACAAGCCAACCAACAACAACATCTGCAAGTCAAGAGCCATTCCCATTTGACATGTTGCAGAGCCCAGCAAGTTTTGCATACTCTGATTTTGTTAGATCAATGGGATCATATAACCCTAATGCATAATACCCTACCTAGATGCTGCGTATATGTTTGGATGGAGGTAAAAGTGAGAGGAAAATATGGAGGAGGGAATACCATAAAGGAAAAGTTCTAAAATATTTTTGGGAGTTTTCGTTTTTAGTATACTTTCCTCTCTAATTTTCTCCCCATCCAAACGTAAGGTAAGACGACGATGAGGAGGAGGAAGATTCATTCCTTCAGTGATTTATGTCCAGAAACAACTTTGAGCACATAGAAACATAGGCATGCCTTTGTATAAGACATACGAAGTTAGGCATTTATAGAGGAACAGAAACAGAAGAATCATGGAAAGAAATAATAAGGGAGGAGAAGGATTTTAACATTCAACAGAAATGTAGGACTTAGGAGTGATACAGAGAACATATAGCTGCTAATTTATGTTGTTATTCTTTTGTTTTATTTGTTTAGTGGGAAAAAGGAAAGATTTCCGTGTAGATTTAATGTATGTGTTATAAAACGTACCACACTCTTTGTATTTCTTGTCTTCAATAAAAGTATTTTTTACAAGTTGTGAACTGTTGAACTGTGAATATGATGAAATGGTGTGCAGTTTTTTTTTTTTTGATAACAGAAATGGTGTGCAGTTGAGTAAACGTTGGAATTGACTTGTGATTTTGGTGGGAGAAAGAGTAAACAAGCCGTGTTAAGAATTGGTCAGAGGATGCATAGTGAGATCAAAACATATGATGAAAATGTCAAGATCTTTTCTAATTATTAAATTATGAGTTCTTTATCAGAAACAACCAAAAAAAAAGAAGAAGAAGTGAAATCTAATGTTTGAACTTTGAACTTCAAATAGCATACTCTCATCATCACACTCCAAACCCTTCTTAAATTACCATCTCTTACATTCTTCACACTCAAGAAATGTACAGATAAACAAAGGTATGATGTAAGAGAGAGTGTAATTCAGATATAGGATTGAATTGATAATTTATAGCCAGAAAGGAGGGAGGAAGCGGCAACGGCAAAGAATGCCAAGAAGGAGAAGCCGATGGCGGTGGCCGAAGCGTCTGTGAATATGTTGTCTGATCCTTCCCTCATTCTGTTCGTCAATGGAACCGCCGATGATGCTGATGATATCAACAAATATGCCGTTATCTGCATTTCAATCACTTCTATTAAGAGAGTAATCAAATATTCTGGATATGTCATTCACCTCTATATTCATTGTCTTTGTAACTTTATTTATTCTATATGCATTACCTGACCTTCTCGCGCGCGCGCGTGTGTATGTATATATATATATATATATATATATATATAAAAGGTTATGTTAAGTCACTCTAAAACTACGTCGTTTTGGAGTTAGAGGAATTAATGAACTCTCAAAACGACGTAGTTTTGGATCAGGGGAATTAATGAAGGATCTTTTAGTAAAATTCATATAATAAAATACTAAAACAAAAATACAAAAACACCCTTCATTAATTTCCTTAACTCCCAAAATGACGTAGTTTTGAGCTCACTTGACATAATCTTATGTCAAGTGACATAACAAATGATAAATTCTATATATATATATATATATAAATTAAAGTTTGAACTATTCAAACGGAGCGTCAGGTCTTTCTAAAAAATACAGGTCAACTTAATCATGCGATGGGACCATGTGTAGGGTCCAATGTAATAACTCAACATTATTTTTTAAAAGTATTTATATACAACTTTACAAGTAATCCCACTTAGATTCAGTTGAAAAGTTCTTCTTCCTTATGAACGCACCATTTTGTTTTTGTTTTTTTGGTGACATAAGATATGAAAGCATGAAAGCACTTTTCTATTATTTAACAAATTGATTATCATTTTCATATTTCAATCTGAAGGTAAAATTTGTAGGGCAAATTTTTTTCTATATTTAGGACCGGAGAAAGTATTTTTAAACTACCCATTCAACCTTTTCGGAATTACGAGTAGCTCATCTTTAATTAAATGGAGTGACTTGTTAATATAGTTTTATACGTATCAATCAATTATATAATATTTAAAAAAACTCGATCATATCATATATTTTAATGAGGTGTTTCATTGCATAATTAAATAAATTGACTTAATTACTCCCTTCTGTCCTTTATAAGAGCCCGAAAAAAATTAGATGGACATTTAATGAGTTTATTATATTTCCCCCTCATTAATTATATAAATTATATTAATTAAAAGGTTGGTTATATCTATATTTCAAATATGTTTATTGTTTTTAACTAATTTTAACAATTTTCTTAAACAACATAATTCGATTATTGAGCTCTTATTAAATAATACTTAATTTATCATTAATACATATTTATCTAATTTGATTAAATTAAGGAATTTAGGTAGTATGACATATATTTTCTAAAACACCCTAATTATCTTCATTAATCCCCTCATTCTCCATCTTCCTGGATTACTGTTGATGAAGCATTAATAAAGGTATATTAGAAATATTGATAAATATGAAAACTATATTTTATATTCGGATCAATATCATCGTCTCATCAAATATGTCTTATCTAAGACCCGAGAGTAATAATATATCAATTCTCATTAATGAATTCATAAACATATATAAGTGTCTAATCTGTGAATTTTTAAGATTGTAGTCCTTAACTTATAGCATAATGAGTTTAATGTTTCTGCTTTTGCTACAGAATTTTTTTTATTTATCACACTCATATAAAAGTGAGTGGATCCTATTAATATTTTATCTATCTTCTCTTTACAATGGACTCACTCACTTTTATGTAAGTGTATCAAAAAAAAATTATGTATCAAGAGCGGCAGAAACATTAAACCCTAGCATAATTAATCATAATCCGCCAACTTTTATGAAACTTAAGAGGATATATATGGCATTATCAAAAAAGAAGGGCAATTAATTTAATAGTAATAAAAGAAGGAATAGGAAAACCAACCTGATCTCCAATGAAGTCCAGCATCAAACCTGTTCTTGGCTGAAGAAAATTCTTTCCCGTAGAGATTTCCTTAACCTGCCGGAACACTTGGCCGCCGGTGTACAGTGTCGATAGAATCGATATCGCCAGAACATACCTGAGCCGAATTACAGTTTCAGAAACCCAGAAACAAACAAAATTAAAATGAAGTTAAGACACGCAATGACAAAATGAAAGGAAGATAGAGATGGGAGATTAAATTACCTATATTCCTCGTATCTATCGAAATTTTTCCAATCGCCATGCTTATTGGAAGCCATGACGATGAAAGAGATCAGAGAGAAAAACAGGGCAATCGCTCTCAATACCAACGAGCCTCTCTTCAACAAATCGTCCCTCTTCCACCGCCTCAATATTCCGCCGATTCCGCCTCCAGTTTTCGGCGGCTGATTTTGGTTCTCTACATCCGGTAATGGTGACGCCGGAGTCTCGTTCGCCGGAGAAGATTCGAAATTCGTCTTTCTCGGTGAATCGGGAAACTTAGACATCTCAAATCTGATTTCTCAGAGCTCGCAGATTTCAGAATAAAAAATTCAGAAAAAATCCGAATGAAGGAATGAATATAAACGGAATGTTTTTGCTTAAGACGGACGAGAAAGGGTGTAATCTGTTAAATGTTTTTGGTTGAGAAGTTTCGGACAGAGGGCAAATCGTTAAGGTGGTTAAAGAAGGAGGAAGCTAGTGAGAAGAGCGTGGCGTGGAGTGTAATGGCGGGGATGACGTGGCGTCGAATGAATGGCCTAAACTAGCGGATCTCACGGCAAGGCATTCACACGCGATACTTATGCCAGCTGTTTTGAAGTGGACCCACCAACGATACGGCGAAGCCAATGTGCTAAATTGTCGTTTTTTCTTTTATTTTACATTCCGTTTATTAATTGATTTTGGGAATAAAATAACGACCATTCACAACTTCTCTGGATTTTTCTTCCGTTCGCTCTATTATACTTATCCTTTAATATTATTATATTTGAATTAATAAATTAGTAATTATGTCAAAATAATGATATATTTTACTAAATTCGTCTCTCGTTTATAAATAATAGTATTTTTAATACATCTAAAAACATTATTTTACTCTAGTGATAAAACAGAAAGAATTATGGTATTAGATGTCCCTTTAAAATTGAGAAAAGACATGAAAATGAAATATGAAATAAATTATTTCTCCTAAAAGGACAAATATAATATGTGTGTCTTTTTTAAAGTTGTGTGTCTTTTGGTTAGAAATTTGTAATTGTAAAACATTTTTGAAAAGGGAAAAATGAGATAAAAAATAGAATGGGTGAAAACAAAACGGAACTTATTTCTTTTCTTGGCATAAACTTAAACAACAATTATTTGTATTTGATTAATTTTTTTTTTATAAAACATCAATTACTCTTTGTCCTTAAATATAAGTTCAAATATGAGAATAAGTCCGTCCTAAAAGATAGCCTTCGTTTTAGTTTTGCCACAACATCGCTTTTCTAACTTTATTATTTATTAATTTGACTATATTATTGTATTTATTATCTCTCTCGTTTATCTTCTTTATAAATAAGGGTATACTTAGAAAAAAAAATTATTTCTTTTTTACTAATTTTAACTTTTTTCATTTCTAGCAAAAAAAAAAAAATCATGATAAACACAAATTAATTATTTAAAGCTTATATTTAAAGACCTAAAAAGTATATAAAATGAGAAAGATTATACTAACTTGGCATCATGTTGGCACAGTTTTATAAGTTATAAAAAAAAAAATGATAAAATAGGCATGGTTTTAGTTTTGCCAAAACATCTATTGCTTTTTTTCTAACTTTATTCTTTATTAAATTGACTATATTATTATATTTATTTTCTTTACAAATAAAGGCATAGTTGAATAAAAATACATATTTATTTATTTTTACTAATTTTAGAAAAATACATATTTATTTATTTTTACTAATTTTAATTTTTTTCATTTCTAGCAAAAAAAAATCATGATAAACACAAAGTAGTTATTTGAAGTTTATATTTAGGGATGGAGGGAGTATATAAAATGAGAAAGATTATACTAACTTAGTTGGCATCAAGTTGGCACAATTTCAACCCTCACATGATGGGATCATTTTTTGCCCTAACCCAAAATAAGCCCCACTCTTTTGGGTTATATTGGGGCCAACCCGCGGGCCACCAATCAACCCTGTTTCCAACATTTAGAAATTGTACAAATCCATCTGAAACTACACCTCCTCGCCTTCTTCAATCAAGGAATTGGATTCAGTTCAGTGCCATTAGCGTTCACTTCCAGTCCACTCGCAAAAAACAACATTGATCCCTCTTTTTTTTTTAACAAATATTTCAGGATACTGTAGATATTTAAAGATATTGACCGGTACTAAAAAAAATACTAATGGGTACTTCTGATCTTGAAAAATTATTTTAGGGTACTGACTGGTACTTAAAAAATACTTCAAGATACTGACTGGTACTGAAAATATACTTAATGATCTTGAAAAATTATTTTAGGATGTTGAAAAAATATTTCAGTCTTGGTGGTACATAAAAATACTTCGGGATACGGCGAGGATCTTGAATGGTACTGAAAATATACTTAATGATCTTGAAAAATTATTTTAGGATACTAACGGGTACTTTATGATCTTGAAAAATTATTTTAGGATGTTGAAAAAATATTTCCGGGTACTCATTGGTACTTAAAAAATACTTCAGGATACTGACTGAGGATACTGGATGGTACTGAAAATATAATTAATGATCTTGAAAAATTATTTTAGGATGTTGAAAAAATATTTTAGGGTACTGACTGGTACTTAAAAAATACTTCAGGATATTGACTGAGGATCTTGATTGTAGTGCGAAAATATACTTAATGATATTGAAAAATTATTTTAGGATACTAACGGGTACTTCATGATCTTGAAAAATTATTTTAGGATGTTGAAAAATATTTTAAAAAATATTTAATGATCATGAAAAATTATTTCAGATCTAAAATAATTTTCAAGATCATTAAGTATTTTTTTCAGTACCAACCAGTATCTTCAGTCAGTATCCTGAAGTATTTTTTCCAGTACCAGTCAGTACCCTGAAATATTTTTTCAACATTCCAAAATAATTTTTCAAGATCATGGTGTATTTTTTCAGTACCAGTCAGTACCCTGAAATAATTTTTCAAGCCTAAGTTGATTATTCTAAAATGATTTTTGACCCGCGGGCTGGCCTTAACCCTTAGGGTTATATAATTTTTTGGCTCATGCGGGCTGTTTAATATGCGGCCTTTTTGACCCGTGGGCTTTTTGACCCTAGGTCGCGCGGGCTTGGGCCTAACGGGCCGGGGTGGCCCGTTTTGACAGCTCTAATGAAAGTTATCCTAAATTAAGCATGCCAATATTTGAAGATGACCCTATCATATAACCAAGTTAAAAAAAATGAATCATGCATATTATATTAAATTTGGTTAAGTAGTAAATTTCAGAAGTATAGACTTAATAGCAATATTGTCCTGAAAGTTTTTCCGTCTCAATATTGTCCCGGAAGTTTCAAAAAAATCATGATAAACACAAATTAGTTATCTGAAGCTTATATTTAGATATGAGAGAGTATATAAAATGAGAAAGATTATACTAACTTGGTTGGCATCAAGTTGGCACAGCTTTATAAGTTATAAAAAGCAAAAATGATAAATCCAGAGAGTCAACACAACACAAGAGTTCAACGGTATTTATAAAATTGTAGTTAACCCACATTTAAAAATAAGTTGATTCCATTTTATAAGTTAAAAATACAAAAAAGGGTAAATTTCATAAGTTAATTATTGGGTTTGATAACAATAATTGATAAAACGGATTGTATACTTGATTAGAATTGCTCAATCTGGTTTCAAACTTTTTTGGGATGTTATTTCATTTTTTTATAATGTTTATGTTTCACTTCAAAAAGTGTATAACATACAACTCATGAGTATTTCTTTAAAGTGGTGTGCAGATAAGAAATACTACAATCCACAGGCTATTTTCCCAATTTGCCCCTTATTAAATAACTATTTCCCAATTTGCCCTTGTCAGAAAACTATTTCTCAATCTGCCCCTGTTTAGTCGACTAAAACCATGGTTTAGTCGACTAAATCGCGGGCAATTTTTTTTGAAGACTCCCGCGATTTAGTCGACTTAAAAACCCATTTAGTCGGCTAAATCATTTAAAAAAATAGGTTAAAACTTCGGAAGGCCATAACTTCTAGCTGGGGAGTCCGAATCAAGTGATTCTTTTTTTTTATTCCACATAACTTTTTGAGATCTATGCACTGACATAAAAATTAACTTCCAGATTTAATGAAGAGAAATGAGGAAAAATAAGCGATTCTTTATTTTGTAGGAGATACTAACAATTCATTAAATATAATCAAGTGATTCTTTTTTATTTTTATATATATATATATATATAAAGAAATTTGCCTGCGATTTAGTCGACTAAACCATGGTTTTAGTCGACTAAACATGGACAGATTGAGAAATAGTTTTCTGACAGGGGCAAATTGAGAAATATTTTCTGACAGGGGCATTTTGATAAATAGTTATTTAATAAGGAGAAAATTGGGAAAATAGCCACAATCCACAAAGTTCAAAAGCTTATCCTAAAGACAAGAAAGTCATGCTCATGTTTTCAAAAGAAAAATGTAAAGGATTTACACGGTAAAAAAATATATATATATATATACTGCAAGACACAATAAAATGCATTTTCCGTCTAATAATTAGTGATTAGATCTGCACAATACTGCAAGACAATGCTTAAAAAGCAATTACAATCACTCTTTTCAGATGTAAAAAATTATGTATTTATTGTATTGTCAAGCTACCTAACAATGGAAATATCAAAGTTCTATCATGCTATTATAAGATTAGTGATTCTGTTATATGATAGTGAATATTGGGTTTTAAAACGACAACAAAAGTATAAAGTAGGGGTGGTTAAAATGAGAATTTGATATAGATGTGTACTTTTGTGGTCAAAAACACAAAGGGATAAAATTCATAGAAAACATATATACTGAAGAGATAAAGTGACATTTATTGAAGAGAAAATGATTGAAAAAATCATCTAAATTGGTTTGGATGCATATAAAGAAGGCTATGGGATTCATTAATGAGGGATGGAGATCAAGTAATATGAACTTCAAAAAGGGGCAAATGAAGATTAAAGCTTTGATATGTCCTTCCCAATTTAGTGATGCAATGCTTTCTTTCTTTCTTTCTTTTTTTGATATAAAAAAGTTTAGATAGGGGTAGACATCGGTAACCCACCAGGGTTAGAGCACATCTTTAGACTCACATCGACCAGTGGGTATCGAACCTCCTCCCTTTTAGGATGAAAACGACGCCTTAGCCAATTATGCGGCTTATCACTTATGCCATTCCTCATTGGTTGCTTTTTTTCTTTTTGTTTGTTTTTTTTTTTTTGTTATAATGATATAATGCTTATTGTTGTAGTATTGCAGCATTGCCATTATGTTTTTTTGAGGTAACAAAAAGGCTTTGGTTGTATATGGTGTTGTTTTTTTTTCTATAATAAAATTTTAAGAAAGATGTTGGGTTCACCAACAGTCCAAAGGCAAGGGTGCTATGGCTTTCTCCATAGGGCATACAGGACTGAGAGTACATATGTCTTCACCTCAGCCTACGTTTCCACAAGTTCACATCACCTAGGATGTCTTCCCCAGTGCCTTAACCAACTCCAGGATCGAACCCTCTTCTTTTGGTAAGAGTGTGCAACCCCTTTGTCAGTTGAGCCTAAGGACGAGGTTTTTTTTTTTTTATTATTTGATAAAAAATGTTTTGGAGGGGTTCGACATCAGTCCCCCACCAAGGGTAGGGCACGGCCCCGGGCTCTATGAGCACTTACTGGGGACTTACGAGATCGCCTACCAAAGGAGTCCCAGCGACGGTAGAGGGGATCGAACCCACGACCCAAGGGCCTAATCCTGAATCCCTTACCATCTATGCCAATTCTCATTGTGCGAGAGAGATATTGATTGTAATCTGAAGTTGGGCCCAACGGGACCTCAAGACCCACACATGGGGTGGGCCTAATGGATCAGAAATGGGCCTATTGCTTCTGAGTTCTGACACGCTGCGTTGACAGAAGCTTCCAGATCTGACAGACTGTCTCTCATTCCATTTGCTTCCAACCCACTCTCAATTGGATTTCCACACAATGCGCAAACCAGCTGCTTCATCATTAACAGCCCCCTCTCTTTTTAATTCCCAATTCTTTATTAATACTGATACTCCATTATTATAAATATAAAACTTGAATCTTTACATTACAGAGCTTGCAACTTGGAATGCCAAACTCTTTAGCAAACTGCCATGTTCAAAATTATCATTGATAATCAAGAAGATAGAAAATGTGAGATCCATTATTTAAGCTTAGTAAACAAAATAACGTCACTTTTAAAATGAGTAATAACTAGTCATAAATACCAGCCGCCTTAGTTTTAGACTGAGGGAAGGGGTTTAGGCTGCTTAAGCAAAAAAAAAAAAAAGCGATTATGAAAGTTATCCTAAATTAAGCATGATTCTTTAAAAAAAGGGGAAAAAAGACATAAGGAGCAATCTTGCTTATTTTATTTTTTTTAAAAAAAATCATTATTATGATTCTTTAAGTGATATGTATGAATATATATATATATATATATATATATATTTTTTTTTTTTTTTTTTTTTGGGTTGTTAAAGTGCAATGTGGAGTCGTTCTCAGACATAAATCTTGGTGGCTAAGTTTTAATTGGACCCCAAAAGGCTTCTTGCTTAGAAGAAGGAAAGAACAAAAGAATATGTCAATGCAGGACATTTGTCAATGAATTGAATAGTTGTGTAATTTTAATGTTTATTCCAATATAGACAATTGAAAAGGGCAAACAAACAAATAAAACTTGGAATTTTTCCTAAAAATGGTACTAATAAATCTAAATATAAATACTTGTGAGCACATCACATGTATGCACCAAACGTGGGCCACCCCCAAATATGATTCCACATGATCTGGATAACAAGTTAAGAATAAGTATTATTACATGTCCATTATTATTATTATTATTGTCGTTATCTTTAAAAAATGATTGGTTCTTCTAAATATGCCTTCCTTTTTATGAAAAAAGCACATGCAAATAATTCTTTTTTTTTTTTAGCCCTCCAGCCTGGATTTTATGCCAGATTGGCTGAACGTTAAAATTTTAACAATGTCCTATCTACTTGGAAATTAATATATATATATATATTTTTTTTTCAAATCGTAAAAATGTTTCATTTTAGATTCTGATTCAATCACCTTGCTTGGATAATTATTACAGTATGAATTAATTTTAATATTTACTTTTCATTTCACTATGTTTTGCATATCCTCCATTGGTTTATCTTTGATGAACAATATTTTGGTAATTTAATTTATGGTTAAGTACATCCAGCACGTGAAGGATTTTTCAGGTGTATTCAATGCTCTAAAGTATTTTGTGAAGCATCTTGTACCTAAAGTATTTCCCTTGTGCATTTGACATCATGAAGTATTTTTTTTTTCGGGTGAATCCAGTACCATAAACTATTTTTTTTTGTGCATCTAATACTTTAAAGTATTTTTTATATGTATCCAATATCCAAAATTATCTAAATTGTTAAGTATAAAATTGCACAAAAAAAGTACTTTAGGGTGATGGATGTCATTTAAAAAGTACTCTTTAGGGTCCAAAATATATGACTGAGTTGACTTTTTTTGAAGGGATTAAGAAAGCTAAATAAGTTACTTAATCATATCATATATTGTGTATCCTTAGATTATATATCAGTTTATTAGTCAAACTAGTTAGTTTGGAGAAAAAAATAAAAATATTCTAAAGTAATTTAATTAGTTTCGTTAATCTCTAAAAAAATCAACTTTGTCTTAAATTTAGGACCAAATAGAGTACATAAAATGTTGGATGCACCTTAAAATACTTTAAGGTATTAGATACCTTGAAAAATATTTTAAGGTGTTGAATGCCCTTAACTCTTTAATATTTTAGGGTGCTCCACAAGAACTGGTATACCCTACATATTCATTTTGGAAGAGAAGAAATCAAAGCAACTAATACATAAGCTATTAAAATAAATCCAAGAAGAAAATATTTTTCTTTTTTGGTCAAAGAAGAAAATATTTTTCCGAACATGCAAGTGGCTAAAAATAAAATGTAGATATAACTCTCATGAAGGTTCTAATGCTAGTGGAATCACCTCAATTATTAGAGAATATTGGTCAAAATAGTGATAAGTGTGTCAAAAGTCAAAACCACCCCCACTCATCGAATATACACGTGATTTATAATTTAGGTAATAAAAAGTACTGTCTCCTGTCTTAATTATAGAAACACTTTTACAGTGAAAAAAATGTTCTTATAATTAGAACCGGAGGGAGTAATAAATATAAGAGACAAAGTAGCTAGATTGAGATATCATATTCCCCTATTAATATCCTCTTAACAATAATCAAGGAATATGTCTAGGGAGTTTTAGAAATTAAATGTCATATTAACTCATTTAATTAACTTTATTAATCTAATTAAATTATGTAAATATATCTTATATTAACTTTATGTTAAGAATGGGGATAGTATTAACAATCCCTTTCCATCTGTGCAAACGCAACATGAAGCCACACAAATGCGTCTATCTAATAGGATGATGTTTATGATTGAAAATCACGTTTTTCACATTGTATGGTTCAAAGTTTGAGTTGACACATGCACTTCAATTGGTCTTGATCGTCAACCCCAATAAATGGCGTGCAGTTTCTTATATGATAGTTTTGGCATGATATTCTCTGATATAAGATTTAATTGATTTTTTTTTTTTAAGGAGATGAAGGATACTAAATAAATAATTTATTTTTAGCATATATTATATATTATTATATTATTTATTAGTTCATAAGTTAGAAAAATTAGTTTGATATAAAAATAATAAATATAAATACTTTAAAGTAATTTATTTAGTTTCCTTATTAGTTTCTCCAAAAAAAGTCAATTGAATATTAGGAAAATTGCACCTAGGTATCGAGTAAGGGAAAAAAGACAAAATGGCCCCCTGAAATCTTAAAATTACGGTGAAGTCCCGTGAAACTTTTTTGCAATATTTTTCATATGGAAAAAGACACAAATGTCGTCATGTGCATATGTTAACAAGTTTATGAGTCTGTTTTGACAAGTCCATGGATATATTTTGACAAGTCCATGAGCATATTTTGACAAGACCATATGCCTGTTTTGACAAGTCCATGTGCCTGTGTTGAAAGTCCATGAACATGTTTTGACAAGTTTACAAGCATGTTTTCTTCCCAATATATCCATATTTATGAAAAGAGCATATGAGAGAGAATGAGTAACAAATATGAGAGAGTATGAGTATAAAATATGAGAGAGAATAGATAATAAATGAGTAAATGAAAGAGAATTAGTGGTAAGTGGAGGATAATTAATATAAACATGTGACTTTAATAGAGGTAGAAAGCGAAAAAGTAGTTTACATTTTGAGATATAAGAAGAAAATTACTTATAAAAGAACTAACCTAAGACAAAGAAAATTGCTTGTAAAAAGGATGTGAATCTTCTCAAAGCTTTTCTCTTAGTGTCTTTGATCTGTAGTGATCAATATACCCATGATTACTTATGACATTTTTAAGGGTTAAGATGCAATTTGACCAATAAACTATTGGCTCAGTTACGTCCAACACAATTAACTATTAAGTGAACCAAAAATACCAACAAAGTTTTAAAAATGTGTAGCCAGCACAACGCCGTTAGACAAAAAGTTAACGTCCGTTATCTAAGGTGCAAATTGGCCAACGAACTTTTACTCCAGGAGCGTCCAGCCCAAAAAAGTTTTACTCAGGAGGGCCCAGCACAAAATTTTAAATTTTACTAAATTAAATAATTTTTTCTCAATTGTCATTATTCAAAACTACTTGTATAGATATCTATGGACAAAAATTATTCATTCTTCAATTATGTCAAAATTATAATTTGCTAAAATAAACAAAAGTTTTAATTAAAAATATAATTATATGACAAAAATCTTCTTCTTCTCATGCAACATGAGAAGTTTAAACCCCATTATATATATATATATATATATATATATATATATATATATATATATATATATATATATATATATATATATATATATACATCCTAGATTAAATAAGTATTCATTAAATCTTAAACACATTTAAGATTCAATGAATCTGAACACTCTTGCTCGTGTTGGGCTATTCTTGTGTCCGACCCTGTAGGCCCACATGAGACTGGCAACGGGCCAATACTGTATCAGCCCACAAGTCGCAAGCGGCCTCTAGCAAGACATTGCGACTACCCATCACATGGGGATCGTTGATGCGATATAACCTATCGTACAACCATGTCACGTCCCTTTTGTCACGCGATAATTTGGTCAAGGATGAGGCATGGAGAATGTCAACTTCCTGTTCTTGACCATTACTTTCTCGATTCTTGAGTAGTCTAATTGAAATGGAAACTCCTTTCCATCGTAGTATGGTCATACATTTCTTAAACTTACTCATCGAGGGGCCCAGTATTATTTCTCTACAAATGTGAGGGACAAATTCCATCTTGACCATTCACATTCCTCTGCATGAAAGCCACTGATCCTGATCCAAACCTTTATCATCACCTGGTCAAAGATGACTTTTGACTAGGTCAAAGATCCGTGACTCATCATATAGGAATCCATGATGATCTCAGGTCATAGGGCGTCGTGACGCGGTTATACATGAGATAAGCTTATGACTAAATCCATGCAGCTTTCTCATAGTGGGTCGGTCCAGCACCTTGTACTTTTACAAGTGCCCATGACTTTGATTCGTATCTCTATACCTCATCAAAGTCATACTGGTCTTATCTCATCTTCACTCCCACGTAGATGACCGACCAGGGACATTTAGGATAATCTATTAGATATATCTAGGGATACAATTATTAATGTAAACATGCAAACGAAATGATAACTAAAAGATAATACTTTAAATAACATAAATGTCTAAAGTACAATGACTTGCCCCTAGGACATAATTTCCAACAGAATCTTTGTCAGAATCCGAGTAGTCCCTCGTATCCCTTGAACTATGTTTGATGGATTTATTCTTTGAACTCCGTGGCATCACGAAAGCAAACTCAAAATCCTATTCCGCGAATTCAAAGGGCACGAAAACCTGTAATCGGGACAACAAACCCTAACACTAATGCTTAGCAAAACCAGAGAAACAAAGCCCAAAAATCTGAAACCCTAATTTCCTAAGTACCAGTGCTTGAATCCAAAAGCGGAAGCGACCCTAACAGTAAGGGATGAGTTCGTTGGATTGTTAATGCATACCCCTCTAATAAATAAATAAAATTAAAATGGTGTTTTGATTAGATGCAGCAGCAAATTGGGGTATGGGAAATGCTGCCTGATCTTTGATCTTTTCAATTTACTTTTCTCCAATTTTTCCATTAAGGTTTCCTGAAAGAGATAACCCGTGAAATCCAACATCCTTGTTTAATTTATCTCTTCATAATTCATTTGAATCATACCTCACAATCAGAATCTCAGAAAGAAATTTGCACCACAATGCAACTCAAGGGAGAGAGGGCGGAAGGGAGGGAGGTGGTGGGGAGAGAGGAAGGAGTAAAAAGGTTTATTTTATCTCTCAAATCTCCACAATTGGATGAGATTATAATCTAACGGTATTGAGAAAGGTAGGTAAAGGTAGGCAAAATAAGAATAGACAGAATAACTTATTCCTTATAAGATTATAACTTTATATAATAAATATAATTTATAATTATATTTATTAAATATTTTATAAGGTTTAAAAAGAAACTTAAATAAAATAAGGGTAAAGCTGTCTATATAAAAATATCTTCTCTCCCCTTCATTCTTAAATCAAATAAGGTAACATTAAAATCTCTCCCCTCATTAGGTTCTAATAACCCAATGGTATGCCTACCCCCATAGTTGAGGAGGTTACGGGTTCGATCATGCTCTTTGTATTTCAGCAGACTAGTGCCTCCCATTGTAATGGAAAAAAAAATCTCTCTCATCCCCTCCTCTCTAGTCATTCCAAAGGAGATAATGCTAAAATTCCTTTCATTCCCTTCCTTCCCTTCACCCCATTAAAATCCATCCTCTCTTTTTTCATCCATTGAACCAAACAGGCCCTAGAGAAAAACTGAATCCGGGTCCATAAAGAGAACCGGATGGAGTAACGAGTAACGGCTATCGCAGACTTGTTTTTTACTTTTGTAGTTTTGTTGCGCCCCCTGGAATTCTTGCGAAACAGAAACCACCGGCTCAGCCAGTCAACGGTAATCCTCGTGGCCTTCGCCAAACCATTTTCCTTTCACGCTTGGCGCGTGGTCTACCCCCTTCGACCTTCGTGAATGTTCCTCTGTTTCTAATTTCGGCATACTGCCAGCTTTCTGATTGCGCCCCCAGTTTTTTTCTTCCCTTATTTCATTTATTTATTTTATTCAATTCACTTTCCCAAAAGTTCTCAGAAAATAAAAAAGAGCCATTGGCAACGAGATTTTCGTGGATGTTGGGTCCAGGCATTCAATTAATCAATTTACCATGAAACTCTACGCGGGATCGCGGGACTTAACCTTTAAGATACAGAACTCTCATCTTTATTTCTTTTCCCATATTTTTTAAAAATTAATTTATTAGTTATTATAAAGAATTTAACCTGGGAATTGAATTAAAGAGAATCAGCGGGAGTTCAGCTTCTCTATGCTGATTCTATCTGCTGCCATTAAACGACCCCGTTTTGAAGAGGTTGCCTTTGAATCAATTTGATGAGAGTGTGCCAGCGTGGAGGAGCGCTAAGGTCCAGGAAAAAAAAAAAAAAACTTATATAAACACTTTTTCAAATTGTAATTTAGGTTATTGAACTTAACAAATTATATACTCCCTCCGTCCCTAATTATAGGAGCAATTTAACCGATTTTGGGAGAATTAAGGAGAGGAGTTAAATTAGTTAATTTTACTCATTTTCCTAAAATGTCCTTATATAAATTTAAAATGACACAAGTTGCCCTAATTATAAGTGTTTCTAATTTGTCTTATGTTAGATATCCATGACATATTAGTTTATTTATGTATATTATTGCTTTTTATATAACCATGTGTATACATATATGTGTATTCATATAGATCTATCTATATACATAGAGACACACACTCATATATCTACACACATACACACATACATACACACACACACACATATATATATGTTTATATGTGTGTGTGTGTTCACACATATATATCTACACATATATATATTGACACACATAAACACAAATATACATATATATGTAAACACACATATATATAATGCTCCTAATAATAAGTATAAATAGGGGTATTATAGGAAAAAATTGACAAAAGTTAAAATTTGCTCTTATAATTAAGACCAAAACCAACTCTAAAATTTGTTCCTATAATTAGGGACGGAGGGAGTATCAGGTTATACATCATAATTAAGAATTTAAAATTTAGGTTAAATTACCTCCATATATCTTAATTATTAAAACAACAAAATTAATTCCTTAAAAAGTATTATAACACATAACATCGTTTGTTCTTAGACTTTTTTGTTAAAAATTAACACAATATTATTTTTTAATATAATATTCAATTTATAGAAAAGTAAAAATATATATAATTGAAAGAAGAAGTGAATTCTTATGTACTACTCCCTCTCATCATTATTATAAGGCACCAACTAACAATTCTCACAAGTCAATAAATTTGTCGTACAATTTAAGTAACTTCCAATATTACACCTACTAATTGCACTAAACTCTAATATCATATTTATTATTACTCTCATCTATTATCCTTATTAATTATGGGTATACATGAAAAAAAAATTAATACATTTTAGAAATATAGAAGTGTTTTATATAAAAAAGACCAAATATAATTATTAATTATTGCTTTATAATACAGATCAGAGAAGATACAATGTTTTACAGATATCTTTATACCGGGAGTAGTGGAGTACAATGTTTGTACAATGTTTTCCTCCTTGAACTCAGCGATCCATCACACTCTCATCAAATTGATGATTCAAAGGCAAGAGCATCAAAACGGCCTCGTTTAATAGCAGCGGATGAAATCGGCATAGGAGAGAAGCTGAGCCCAGTCAACGGTGGATGAAACGTCTTTCACGCTCTGCATTAATTAATGATTCCCTTGGGAAAATTTGATAAAGTTAGCATCTTCAGGCCCCCAAAAAAACTTAGGGGCCATTAACGGATGAGATTGCCCTGAGAACAAGGCTCCTGCACTTTTGCGTAATCCCTACTATACCTAATCCCCTATTCAAATCTCAACCATTCCTACGCTCCACAAACAAACGACTTCTACATTACGACGTCGTAATATTCTAAATCACAATATGTTTTAATTAAAATAATTAAGATTTACATCATCAGCTCTCACGTCACCTTCATTTCTCTTCAACTTAGAATTTGGGAGAATCCCATATATAAATATGGTTGAAATACCCAAATTTTAATTTGAGTTACTAAATTTGATAAATTATTAATTAGGTTATGTGACACAATTAAGGATATAAAATCTGGAACAAATTACTTCTATATCCTTTAGTTATTAAAAAAAACAAAAATGGAGATAAATTGTTTGTAGGAACAAGACATTCTGGTACTTTTTCCTTTGAACTTGTTTGAATAAGGGAATGCATGTTTGAACTTTCAATTGTGTGTTCAGCATAAAATCATTTCACTCATGAAAAATCATGGCTCTCGGCAAAATTAATTTGATAATAGGTTTGTTTTATTGCAAACAATCACCCTGCCATATATTCATCACAGCCTTTTTCCTTCCTCGTGACGTGTTCTCATGATTATACTATTATTTTCTTCTTTATTCAGTTTTGGACATAGGTAGAGACCGAAGGTTTTAGACAAGAAATTGCGAGTTATTTCTAAGGATCTAATAGAAAACAAGTAGAACACCAAGAAATCACCAATCCAAAAGCACAGAACAAATAGTTATAAGCATGAAATAGACGACAGAACCATTGAGATTTGATTATCATGATTCCAAAACAGGAAAAAATTGATCAAGACTAACAGGAATTGACAATGGGGTTAACAATACAAGAATGAAAAGATTCAGGAAGCGAGAGTTAGGATGGTAGGCACTTCTCTAGAAACCCTTGTTTTCTTGTGATTTCAAGATCAGGGGTCGCACGATAGCTCTAACAAGATCCTCCAAGGGAAGCCGAAGGACATTGTAGCAGGGGATTTGGATGGCTACGACATCGACTTCTGGCTTTCCCTTTCTTCTGGACAATGGGTTAGGGACGATGACTCTGAGGGTATTATTAGAAAATAACTAACATTTAAATATTCTAAATTGGGTTATTGACCCAATTTATAATTTGTTAAGTTTATTAATGTAATATAATATTTTTCTATTTCAACTGTTTTTATATGGAATTTTTTTTTAGAATTTTGTGACCTTACTTTTTTTTTTTGCTGGGAAATTTTTTTTGGGACCTTACGTTACACATGTACCCGTATCATTTCACTTGATGTATGTACGTTGGGATGAACCGGATCAGGATTTAATGTTATATAATACTCCTTTGGGTGTTCAATATAAGACATGGTGGATTTTTTGTTGTTGAAAATATTAAGAAAATTAATTAAATTAATTATTTTTTTAAAAAAATTAATTATTTCTTATATTTAGAATTGGAGTGAGTAGTGCAATATGATTTGCCAGATTTGGTTTTAAAATCAGGGATTAGTACTTTATTGTTATACCATTATATTAATTATAGTAATGTAATTCACGGAAGCTTTAATTGCATCATTATCTTCTTTCATGAAATTTCGAGCACCATCTATTGCATTAGGTTACCAACCTGGATTTGTAGGATCTGGCTTTAGTTTAGTCCGATGCAATAGACTGTCCGCTGTATTTTTTTTCTTATTAAATTAGTACCGCATGCGGTAAATTATTAAGTGTTTTTTGTGCAGCGGACGGTCTTTTGCATCGGATCAAAGCCAAATCCGGATTTGCATCAGCACATGAAGGATCACGATTTGACATGCTCCACTCTTTCTCTTTCTTTCTTTTTTTGTTTTTTTTAGAAGTGTGTTTTTGAGGGTTTATGTCACGTATCAGTGTATGCCAATTAGATCCGCCACTCAATCAACTGTCACGTCTTGAGAAAAAGATTGATGATTCATCCGGTCCTTCAGATAATTGCGAATATTAATTTTGAGCTTTTAATTAAAATAAAACCTACTAAAATGAACGGGATATTAAAATTTAATAAGAGTTAATTGTAGTTTATATTTATTTTAGTCTCTGAAATTTGAAATTCTTAGTTTTGACCTCATAAGTTTATTCTATTTAAAATAGTTAGTCTATAATTTGAAAAAGATCGTTTTAGGCCAAATAAACTTGAGACATTAAAATTAAGAGTTATCAACTTTAAAGATTAAAATTAAAAGGAAGGAAAATTACAATTTTTTAAAGTAAATATGTTTTTAACTTTTTTCCTTATTCGTTTTTAAATAGAAAATAGTTATATTAAGTTCCTTATATATATTTTGTTAAGTTCTCTAATAAAACATAATCATATTCTGAGCAAAATAAAATATAACCATATGTCTTCTTTTTAAATTATTACTTATTATTTAATTATAACCCACGTAAGAAAATAGAACACAGAGAGTGACATTGGTTAGATGTGAGGAATTTGACTGGTTCTTTATGAATTGACGCTCTGCAAAAGGTTAGTATGGCATTTACGTAATTTAGAAGAAATGAAAGGGCAAATAAGGAATTAGCCATGGAGACACTTCCTTCGTCCGCGCAGCTCTATCCGCGTCGTCCCCGCGTGCAACCTGCTCTCCCGGTCACCCCTTCACGCCGCTTTCCTCTCTCTCCTTCCTTGGCCTTTTTCCTTTTCGTTGTCTCCCCTCTCTGCAAGTTATCTTCTTCTCAACCCTCACAATCTCATTCCCCAAAACCCAACTCTCTCTCTCTCACACACACACACACCCCTCTCTCGCTAATGGTCTCACTCTTCTCTGCTTCGTAGCGTCACTCTCCATTTTCGCACAGCCATGCTATCTCGTCTTGCTCCTATTTTCGCTTTCCATTTCCCAATCTCACCCTCTCTCTCTTCCAGAAGACCCGCTCTCATCGGCGCTAACCACACCTCCGCTCGTTTCTCCTCCCGTTAATCTCTTCCTCTTAAATCACACCTCTCTTTTTTTTTTTTTCTCTCGTTTGAAGAAAAACTCAGCGTTCATTCATTTTTTTTTTTTTTTGGGTGGATTCTTGTGTGATACCAAATTTTCTTTCGGGAGGTGTTAAATCTGCTGCAATGGAGACGGCCGCTGCGAAGCCCGGCTTTCTCCGTAATGTTCTCATACGTTTGCTTCTGTTTGGGGTTTTCATTATAGTCGCTCGGTTTGCTTATGTCATCACCATCGCCGGCGAGTCTTGCAACGTCGGCGACTTCTGCTTCTTCTCCCTTCCGGAGTCTCTCAACTTTGTGGTCACCGGCTCCGGCGCCGGCGCCGGGGCTTTGGCTGTTGAGTCCAATGAGGCCGTCGTTAGCCGATCTTCGGCGCGGCCGGAGGTTTACTCGAGTAAAGAGTGGAACGAGGCCGTTAGTTTCTACTCATCCGTGTTCAAGGATCTCGTGTCTTCTGGCTATCTTTCGCCGAAGTCGAAATCTCTTTGCGTTGAGACGCCTACCGGTCGCGACGTATACGCATTGAAGGAGATCGGGGTCTCGGACTCGATTGGGATCGCAAAGAAAGCTTCGAAGCCACTGGTAAAAGCAGGACAGGCTCATCGTTTACCCTTTCGCGACAACACATTCGACTTCATCTTTTCCGGCGAGGGTGGACTTGAGAAATCGACGCGTGCTTCAGATTTCGCCTCTGAGATTGCTCGGACTCTGAAACCCGAAGGGTTTGTGGTGTTCCATGTAAAGGCTAAAGATACGTATAGTTTTAATTCATTCCTTGATCTGTTTATTAATTTCAAAGTAGTGAAAACGCATGATATAGATGGATTTGATTCTTCTATGCCTCACATACGAGAAATTGTTTTGAGGAAAGAGTTTGATGGCATTGTTCATGAGTTTGAGAAATTCGATGATGACTCTAGTGGGAAATGCTCTACTCATGGGTACAAACAAAAATTAGTCAGAAATGCAGAGCCTCTGATCACTGAGGAGCCACTGAAACCATGGATTACTTTGAAGAGGAACCTAAAGAACATAAAGTACCTTCCATCAATGGTTGACATAAGCTTCAAGAATAGGTATGTTTATGTTGATGTTGGAGCTAGAAGTTATGGTTCTAGTATAGGAAGTTGGTTCAGGAAGCAGTATCCAAAACAGAACAAGACCTTTCATGTGTATGCAATTGAGGCTGATAAAACATTTCACCAAGAGTATAGGGTGAAGAAGGGAATCACTCTGCTACCTTATGCTGCTTGGGTGAAGAATGAAACTTTAACCTTTGAGATTCATCGGGACCCTGGTGAGCATGTTGAAGTTAAGGGCAGAGGCATGGGTAGGATTCAGCCGTTACAGGCATCATCATCTGGTGATTTTGATGGTGAAGTTGAGAAAATCCAAGGGTTTGATTTTGCAAACTGGTTGAAGAACACAGTCTCAAGAAAAGATTTTGTTGTGATGAAGATGGACGTGGAAGGTACAGAATTCGATCTGATCCCAAGATTGTTCGAAACAGGAGCTATTTGTTTGGTGGACGAGATTTTTCTTGAATGCCACTATAATAGATGGCAAAGATGTTGCCCTGGGCAGAGAAGTCCAAAGTATGAGAAAACATATGATCAATGCTTGGAGCTCTTCACTTCTCTAAGGCAAAGTGGAGTTCTTGTTCATCAATGGTTTTAACTATCTGATTGGGTGATACCATGTTCTGTTACATTCTTGTTTTTCTTTTACTTCTTCAATGTTTCACCATTAGACAAGATTCGTCTGCGTTTCAAATTCCTTTCCATGTAACATGTCCATCTAAAACTGAAATCATCTCCTTACGGCAATTATATTTGCTTCATACATCTCTTCTTTTTTTTATTGGGAAAAACGTAGCCTTGTATGTGGTCTTGTTAATCTCTTTCTTTTTATAGTCCTTTGACGAGAATTTCAGTGTTCATTATCAGAGATTATGCTTATCTTCATTCTAAAATGTGAACGATAAAGTTATCACGAGCATTTTTTAAATGCTCGGGCAATCCTGACTTTTGGGCTCACGGAGATTGAGCTCAAAATTGTTCCTTATAGCTGTGATTCTCAGACACAACTGTTGCTATTGCTTTTTGGTGTTATAGTACGCGGAATTCTTAAATTTTGGCTTCTCTGTACTGATAGGTTGTGAATAATCTGTCTGTAAACCTATAACGACATCCAGTCTCTGATTCTGTAGCTGGATCTTGAGAGCAGAAGAAACTAGAGGGAAGGGTCCTAAGTTTTAAGCCGTCTTATCTGTTCAATAATTGGGTAGAGTCTTAAGATTGAGTTCTGTTTCAGTTCATAAATATTGCATGTTAGAATTAGCATAAAATCCACTAACTTGTATTTGCCATGAGACACAACAGAGAATGATATGACAGCTTAACAGAACTTGTACAAACCGATAAAAAAACAGAACTGTAATAATAGAAACACAGCTGCTACTGATAGGACTGGGACTAAATTGAGATGGGGTGGTTGTATTGGTATAGAAGAAGAATATTTTTATTCAATGTTTGTGGGAGGGGTAGCAAGAGAGTCAATCAAGGAAGGCTCTTTTTTTTCTTTGTTTTTTTGAGGCTTGTGGGGTAGGAGGAGAGAGGAAAAGGGCAATGGTGGTTGAAGCATGAGAAAGAAAGAAGGAAAGTCTGTGTGGCCAAATTTATTAGGGACAGCGAAAATAGTGAGCAAAGTCGACCGTTATTAGTTGCATCTTAGCTGGTTTTGTTCAAGATTCCACCCCCACATTCATATCAATCACACTCACACCTTCCCCAAAATCAATAGGCCAACAAATCCAAGATACTTTTTTTGCTGATGGATGAATTCATGGCAGTTGCTTATTAATACTTGGTTGTTTCAATAATCTAAAATTATTTAACAACATCTGGCCCAAAAAAAAATTGTTTAACAGAAAATATAATTAATGAACAAGTATGTATGTATATGAATTTGTGAATCAAAATTAGGAGAGAAAGGTAAAGGGCAACGATAGTGGGGAATAGTGAAAGGAAGAATAATGAAGCAAGAATGTATGGGTTGTGGGCGAATATGTGGACAGCTTGGGTCATCTTATGTCTTTATTATTCGTTTCCAACCTCTTTTTGCTGTATTTTTGTTTCTAAGTGGGACAACCCATGTTTTAGAATTTAGAATGCTTTGATTTACTACTAATTACTTCATTTTATTCATCATACTGTACATGATAGATTTAGTTTTTCTTTTCCATAACTCACATTTATTTATTATACTTATACAACCAACACAGAGTTGATATAGCACTGTAAGACTCCTTTGGATCTCTTTGGGTTTTGAATTCGAGTCTTAAAGGAAACACCTGTACTAGGAGCGGCAGTCTCAAACCTCAAAACTGGGGTAGGTGGTGGTTGCTTGGATACTTAGTAATATGATTCAGAAAAAAGTTTAGGCTCCTAAACTGTGACTACGTGATATTTTACAATCACAATCAAACTTTATACTGGTGCATTGCATTTAATAATTTATATAATTCTTTGATGTATTTCATTTTTTAAATATCTTATTTATTATTAGCATAAAATCTAATAATTACATATTTTCAAGTATCATTACATATTGCTATATAATAAAATTTGTAACAAATTACTATTTAAAATACATGAACAACACAAATTATTTCCCATATTATTTTGATATTATGTCAACTTTTTTTTAATTGAATTATCCATTTATTTAGACAACTCTAAATCATTGTAGACAATATCTAGGTGATAGTGAGAGTTTGGGACGGCTATTTGGATCCTGAAGTGGTCCAATACATAAAAGCCCAATCACTTCCAGTTTAAATGACGCATCACACTTTTTTTATTATTATTATATTAACCATGGAATTCAAACATTAAAATAGAGAGGTTTGGGAATTAGACCCCATACAGTCCTAAACAACTAAAGTCTGAAGAACCAACAGGTGGTTGGTCCAGCGGAATGTGGCGTTAGATTCCTTTAAGAGGTCTAGGATTTGAGCTGCGGTAACGTACTTGTAATTCGCCTTGTATGAAGCTACCATTGTTGGGAGGGTCGTCTTTGCCACTGCAAAACCCAAATCTGGATTAATCAGAACTGAACATGAACCGAGTGGGATATCAAAATAAAAAAAAAAAAAAAAAAACTAGTGTCCAAAGATAACTTGGACATACATCATAAAAAGAAGACTTAGATAACCCTTCCTTGGCAAGCCGGTCCGCTACCTGATTCTGTTCATGAGGTATATGCAAAATTCGCACATTTCAACTGAGTTTCAGCATTTCCGAGCAAAAAAAAAAACTGAGTTTCAGCAGCCTCCTGATCTAAAAAATAACCAGACTTTGATGATCAGCATGTTCCTCATCACAAAGCAAGTCAACCAGATTTTTGGAATCAGATTCACATGTTACTCTTTTAAAACCTCTGTTGCAGACCAGTTGCAGCCCTTTTAATAAGCCCCATTCTTCAGCTTTAAGAGGATTACAAGGACCAAGTGTATCTGAAAAACCCACTATCCAGTACCCATGCCATGAGTGTCTCTAACAACACCACCACAAACCAGCTTTGCTCCGAGTCGCAAGCACCGCTCCATCCCCGTTGAGTTTGACCCAGTAATGCGGTGGCCTGATCCAATTCTTTGAAATATCTGGAGTCGTGGATTCCCCAGTGCGCAACACACATCTCGATCATGCTTTATCACCATATTCATATTTGTTTGTGTGGACCACCATGCATGTGCATGAGCCTTACCATTATCTGGGCCCTTTATTACTGTTAAATTTCTCTAAGCTCAAATATTAGTTAACAAATGTAAAAACTTAAACAAACGATATCGATTTTATATATTCATATGACATTTTGGTACCATCCATCCTATTCAAATATTATTGGATTCAATTAGAATAACTATCCCAACTTGACCAATGATATCATTTTACCTTTTCCATTTTCATTAAAAAAACAATAAATAACAGCTTTTCCATTCAGCATGTTCTTTTTATTTTCTAATCAAGCTCATTAATATTGATTCTAGGGGGCGGCTTGAGAGAGTTAAAGTAGGTTCAATGGAACACGGTACATCATGTAGTAGTTAAATACATTAAATATTTGTTTACTAACCCGTAGGCACTTGAAGACATCAACGGCACTTTAATAGTGCCTATTCCGAAGAAGGAACCTCCTGAGACCTTGAAAGATTTGAGGTTGATTAGCCTTTATAATGTTATTTGTAAAACTATTACCAAAGTTCTTGCGAATCGGGTGAAGTGTTTCCTACCTTAGGTTATCTCTTCAAACCAATGCAGTTTTGTTCTCGAGAGACACAGTAGTATCGATATATTGTTGCTCAAGAGGTTATTCACTCTATGCATAATATGATGGAGCACAAATGATATATAGTCATCAAGATTGATCTTGAGAAAACGCACGATCCACTTCATGAGCGGATTCAATTCGTGGCTAAAATGGATGGTGGAGATAGTTTGACAGTGGAGCTATGGGCCTGTCTGCACAGCCTTAAACTTGCATGGAGAAACGGATTCTCTTGACGTTGTTGCTTTTCTGGAAGCTAACAAAATGTTCTGATTGAACAAGTCAAACCGATGATTCAACGGTTACGGTTCAATGGATTATAAAAATATTTACATATATTCATAAAACCTGGATTAATCAGTTATTAAAAAAAAACACTTGATACAGACAAAGAACAAGAGAGTAGCCATCATAACAAAGCTTTCACATCAGCAACTGCATATTTCAAATCAAGGCTCGTATGGGGTAAGGTTGTCTTGTTTGTGGTGGCTCCAACGTGGTGATGCAATCAATTAAATGGTGTCCGAACTTTGAGGCTTATCTTCACATCAAAATTAAATGAATGCTTTGGACTCTTTTTTGAAATTTCTAAAAATAGCCAAGTTGGTCAAAATTTGGAACCCATAACTCTCCTCTCAATCTTCTTCCCCTTCAAGTGTTCTATCCTTAGCCGAATGCCCATTTACCAACGACCTTTTCCCAACATCACTACCACTGCCCTATCCTTTTACCTTTAAACAACTTGAATCTTCTTTGACGATGTCTTCGGAATGAATAAAAAATCTTAAATTTAATGAACTCTTTCTTAAAGCTCACTCCTCCTGTCCTATTTATATATAGTAGAGATGATATCTTTGGGTCATATAAACTACCACTTTGAAGTTTTCATATGAATATACAATTTTACTCCTCGTTTATTACTTTGTCGACTTTGTTCTCGTGGATTATATATATAGTGTATACTATCCCTTGTCTTATTTATAAGAACCCAGTAATTGAATTACGCAGTTTAAGAAAGTGATTAAAGTTAGTTTAAAATAATAAGTACGTTTGAAATAAACTTTGTTTTCTAAGTACTCTATATTATAAAGCACCGATTAACAATTCTTACAAACTAATAAAAACAATTAAAGTCATTAAATTTTTCCTACAATTTAAGTAATTTTCAATATTACCTATATTATTTGTACTAAACTCTAATATCATATTAATAATTACTTTTACCTACAACCCTTATTAATTATGAGCATATATGAAAAAAAAATAACGCTCTTTGGAAACAAGCAAGTACCTTATAAAAAAGACTAAATACACTTATTCTTTAATATTTTATAATAAAGACTAGAGGGAGTATACCCTTATTTATGAGGGTTTTTTTTATCTCCTCAACAAGTGCACTTTCCAGCATTTAAAACCTGTGTTCTCCTTCTTAATTCTTATCACTTTTTGACGTGGTGAAAAATATGAAATTTTGGGAAAACTAATTATCAAAAAAAAAAAAAATAGGGTGTCTTTCTCTGCAAGTTCTCAAGTACTACCTCCGGTCCTAATTATAAGACCTAGTTGACTTTTTTTGGGGAGATTAAAGAAACTTAGTAAGTTACTTAATCATTTCATATCTTATGTATCATTAGATTATTATATATAGTTTATTAAAAGCTCAGGAGGACATTTTTGTTCCTTTTATTATTTATGGATAAAAAAACCACCATTGTTTTGATATATTTTACAAATTTGTTGTCCTTCAACGTCATGCTCTTTTCCATGCAGTTATCTTTATCTGGCATTCTCCCTATGATTACTAATTAATTACCGAAAATTCAAATTATGGTCGTTGTAATGGTCCTTCACAAATCTTGATGCCTGCCTGTCTTATTCTCCCCTCATGATTTCCAGCGCAACCAACTCTTTTTCTTGAAAATCTCTTTACTTCGTTCATTTTTGAGAAATGGGTTAAGGATTGCCATCCATGGATTATTGAATCTCTCTGTTTAATCTTCTTCATCTTTTTCTCAAATCGCACTTTTGCAATTTAATCTTTCTTTGTTTTTTTTTTCCTTCATTATGATTACTTCTTCTTCTCTTCAATCTTCCTTCACTTTCTATCTTCGCATGCATATTTGGTCGTCGCCCCCGTTTCTTTAGTTTCTGTTTCAATCAATCTTGGCCCTAGTCCGTTCTCTGAAATTTAATGTTTTCCTTCTCTTTCTCTCCTGTTTTCTCTGAAGATTTTTCGGGGTATTCGTTAGAATTTTGGTTCTAGATATGGGGAATTGTTGTACTAAAAATGGTCCTCGTCAATATTCACCTGAAAATGAGGTGAATGAGAAGACAGAATTTGAGAATGGAAACGACCAAATTTCCATTTCCACATATAGTGGAGGTGAAGGGCGAGTCAGGTCAAGAGGACGCTCGAGGCTTATTTCAATGTACAGCCAGCAGGGAAGAAAAGGAGTCAACCAAGATGCAATGACAGTTCGTGAGGTATATATATAATAAAATTCTTCTCATGATTTTGATCCAAATTTCATTATTTGTTTATATAACTCCAAGCCTGTTTCTCTGGTCAATTGATTCTCCCCCAATTATATCATTTAACACGTTTTTGAGATTTTGTTATATTTTCATGGTTTCTTAAACATGTTTTGAAGCTAAAGTATTGCCCCTAAAACAGATTATGATGACAAACTTAGAAGTAACATCCTTAAGTTTGTGACTGATATTTAATAACACAAAACTAGGACCCACTACAGCTTGAGTTTCTGATTCTTAACATGGCTTGTTATAAATTTTATATTTTATACATTGCTGATATTGATATGGACAATTTTCTCTTGAGAAACACGGCTCTATGTTATTCCCATGGTTTATACTGATCAATGTTTGATATATATGATACTCCTTCTGGTTCTTGATGAAGATCTACTTTGTAGTTCAAGTTGAACTACAAAGTTGGTCTTACATTAAGGACCAGAGGAGTATGTTATTAGGATTTCAATGGAGAGAAAGATCTGATATTTTGTGGTGTGTTCGATGGTCATGGTCCTTTTGGGCACATGGTTGCTCGATATATCAGCAAACAGTTACCTTCAAAGCTTTCTGCAGCAATCAAAATGTCACAGCAAAAGACCTACATGTATAATGCTGCTGCAGAAGGTGAATATCACCAAACGTTGTCCCTTGCTTCATGGGAGAACACCTTCTTGAAATCCTTCAGTGAGATGGATCAAGCCATTGCTCGGGACATCAACACCGACAGTTTTTTCAGCGGTAGCACTGCTGTAACTCTGATCAAACAGGTACACCTAGGAGAATTTCTTCGATACATATGATGTTTTTGTTGTAAACTCAGAGTGTCTCCAATGAGACTAATCTCTGTCTGAGAGCATTAAGGTTAAAGTCCTTCCAACTAGGCAGGTGTGTTTTTTGATATTTGCAAACTTGTGTTCTCCTCCATAGAGGGGTGAGACCACTTACCATCTCAACTAACAGCTTGTTGGTAATATATATGACATTTTTGCTCACAACTGTTTTTATGAATAGTACAACTGTTTATATATTGAGCCATTCCTTTCAGTGTGTTTATATTGTCATATGGTTTGTAAGATAATTTTCCATTGCGTTTCTTTTCCGTCTTTGAAATTTCAGGGTGGCCATCTGATAATTGGCAATTTGGGCGACTCTCGTGCAGTTCTTTGCACAAGAGGAGCTAGAGATCAACTCATTCCTGTTCAACTTACTATTGACTTGAAACCAGATATTCCAAGTAAGTCTTTAACCATTGTCCTAAAACCCCCCTGATTCAGACAAGCACATGGGTCAGAGTAGCTTTTGTTTTCTTCTTGAATGTCACTTACCAGGTGAAGCTGAAAGAATCCGTAGCTGTGAAGGCAGAGTTTTTGCTGAAGAAGAAGAATCTGATGTGTACAGAATGTGGATGCCTGATGAAGACTGCCCTGGATTGGCTATGTCAAGAGCCTTTGGGGACTTTTGCTTAAAAGATTATGGCCTCATCTCGGCTCCCGATGTCTTCTATCGAAGATTAACCAAGCAGGATGAATTTGTGGTTCTGGCCACTGATGGGGTAAGCAATGAAGAATCTCTAAACTTCATAAGGTTGATGCAAACTTGATCTTTCACCATTTCCCATATGAAAGGAATGCTCATGGGAACGAATAATCAATTGATCGCTTACATTGCATAAGCATCAGTAATTGATCCCTATGGAGGCCTACAGCCATAGTTTAATACCCCCATTTGAAACACCTTCCAACTTATGCAGAAGGAAGAATTTCAGTAAACCCCCATTAAAGAGACTTTATTTGAAATATGGACCAAGAGATTCTGAAACTACATGCAGTGTTAAAGGACCAAATTAAAATTATGCTTTGATGGCAAATGACCAAAACACTACTTTTTATTTTATTATTATTAGCTGTCAAAATGTGTATGTGTACTTGTAAATTTTATAGTAACTGTTATAATGTAAAATTATTTTGTCAGGTTTGGGATGCACTGACAAATGAAGAAGTCATAGAAATAGTAGCTTCAGCACCAAGGAGGTCAAGAGCAGCGAGATTGTTGGTAAAGAGAGCCGTGCAGGCATGGGGTTACAAATTCCCTGGTGCCATAGTTGATGATTGTGCAGCCATATGTTTGTTTCTGAAACACCAGTCAGACTTAACCAAATCTAGGGAAAATAGGCTCAGAAGGAAGAATTACTATGAACCCGCGAGAAATGAATACACCACAAGCTTAGATAGCTCAGAACCCAAAGATGAATGGGTTGCTATTAAAGGGTTATCCAGAGCCAACACTTTGTCCAAATTTACTGGGCTCGTCAGGGATGTTAGCAGGAGGCATCCATCTCAGTTTCTTGACGGTGTTCAATTTTACTAGTTCAAGCCATAAATACATAGGCCCCTCAGCACCAAAGAATTCAAGTATCAGTGAATCTAGAGAGACCATTTGGCAATTTATTAGGCGTTAAGGTGCATCATCCTAAAGTATTTATGGTACATCTAATATCCTGAAGTAGATTTTATAGGACCATCACAATAAAGGATTTTATGTGCATACAGCACCGTATAGTATTGTTTTAGGCGCATCTAACACCTTAAAATATGTTTTTGGTGCATCCAGAACTAAGACACAAGATACTTTAACGTGTTTTTGGTGCATCCAGAACTAAGACACAAGATACTTTAACGTGTGTTGGAGGCACTTGAAAAAAATATTTCAAATTATTGAATATACCTCAAAATAAAAGTATTGGTCTGAAAAATACTGTTTGCATTTACCAACTAGAGGGAAATGAGAGCCACAATGTTAAGCCCATATAGTGCCTGTCTGCCATCAATTGTAAGACCCATGTCAAATATACATATATATATATGGCAGTATAGTTTGTAATGCCTGTTCTGACAGGAGCAATACCATATAAATCTAAATATCAGTTATTCTTATTTCAGCTCAAAATTATCCCTGTGGTCTCATTTTTTGGTTTTGCATGTTATTTATTAGTTTCTCGAGATTCGATTTAGATTTGATTTTTGAATGAGTTTAATGACATCATTTGATTGATGTAATCGATCTCACCTAGTAAGATAAGCTCTATTTTGATTTTTGAATGAGTTTAATGGCATCATTTGATACATGTAATCGATCTCCTAGTAAGATAAGACTCTATTTGTTGCAGATTATCTACTAGTAATATCATTATAGATGTGTTCTCACTTCTCACATGGTTATTACCTATTTTTCTACAATTTTGGTTTCTTGGTGTTCTCGATCAGTAGTTATTTTCCTTTCAGTAAAAAGCATCTGATGGACATCACCAAAAATATAAGTTTCTTATTTCACAGCCAACGAAACATTCATGCCAATAGTTTGCAGAACTATGACGTAAAAGGAACGAACCATCTGGTATAAAAGATTTAAAGGTAGTGATGCTTTTGAAAAAGAACACATCAATTATACAATTATAAAACCTTACGGGATCCTTGAGCTTAATACCAAAAGTGAAAAAGGACTCAGACAGATTTTCAATGTCTACTACACCCTGCACACACATGGCTTGAACTGGAATTACAACTTCGAAATAAAGTCATTTTAGTCCCTTGGAAGCTACAAAATATAGAACAACAACCTGAGAAAAAGACAAAAAGCAGAAACTAATAGTCTTCATGGTCCCATATGTCTGCAACACTCTTGTATGGCCCCTCACTCTTGTTCACAAACAGCTCTTCTCCATCTAGAACTCGTTTCTGCATCCACCAATGATTCAAATATATCCACAACTAGTCATCTGATTCTCAACAACTATTTTAATAGCACCTTCCTTAATATAAGAATTAAATAACTAATTTGCTTATATTATAAAATAAATAACTTTTTTTGATCATGCATATTGGGACAACTCTCATAGAAACCCCTTGGGATATTTCAGGAGATAAAAGAGGATTAAAGTCTTATATTTTAGGATCGAAGTAAACATTTTACCAACAATAGGTTAGTTAAGACTATCTCATAAGAAGAATCATATTCATAATACCTGATCTGCTATGCTGCTAAGAGCAATGAAGTCATGCTGTGGAATTTCCCAATCAAAAACAGTAATATTTTCTTTGATTCTTTCAGGATGAGCTGATTTGGGGATGACACTTGTCCCTCTCTGAATGGCCCACCTCACCAACACTTGAGCTGGAGTCTTGTTCAGCTTCTTGGCTACCCTATCCACCGCTGGATCATGGATCAGATCCCTCCCACCTTCTTGTGAACCCAGTGGCGAGTAAGCCTGCACAAAAAAATTTAAATGCTCCAAATATTAACAATATTATATTTTACAGAAATATTAAGTACTAATACCCAAAAAAACATTGGACAATTGAGTAATTTACAGTGACATGGATTCGATTCCTCTTGCATGCTTCAAGCATCTTGTCATTTCTCCACCCAGGATGCATCTCCATCTAAATCAAAACCATTAAACTAAATATGAATCTCCATGATTCAATGAAAGAAAATTAGAAACCGCAGTATCATCAAGTCACATTATAAAAAGTATATTGAACGCAAAACTATATATGAATTTTTCAAAAGGGGTCAAAAATGACAAAATCGTTAATTTTAGCAAATAGTTCGTTACTTTATGTTTGTATGGCCTACAAGATTTCTCTCTACTACTTAAGGTAACGGCGTTAACTCAAATTAACAGTTTTTATTATCTTTACCTTTTTATAAAAAAGTTCCATGCAAGAAAACTTTATGGTATCATGTGTAATTTTGAGAAATGAGTAAATCTGCACCTTGATCTACCAGAATTAGTAGTTGATATCTTATAATAATGATTAGAGGAATATATATAAATAGTCATTACCTGGCAAACTGAAGGCATTATTTGGGCAAAACCCAGAAGCTTATCAAGCTTTTTAAGAGTGAAATTGCAGATTCCAATGTCTCTAACAAGTTTATGAGTCACAAGTTTCTCCATTTCTCTCCATACCCCTTCCATGTCGAAGTCCAACACATCTCCCTCTCTGGGAGGTTTTTTGGCTCCATCTTTCAGACGAAATGGCCAATGAATCTGCAATTTTTTAATTTGTACATATCAACTTGATTAATTAAGTCTCTGTGTTTCTGATCTTATTATGGAAAAATAAAAAGAAAAAAAGATCGATACTTAGCATAATAATAACAAGAGAAGATTAAATGATAAGTACTACCAAGTAAAGATCAAGGTAGTCAAGTTGCAGTTCTTGAAGTGTGTTGGTGATTGCTGGTCGAACTCTTTCAGGGGTCAAGTCAGTGCACCTGCGCGTAGTTAGGGTTTCATACACACACATATAATAATAGCTCCAAGTTTTCATTCGATTGTCCAATTCCAGACAAATTCATATTTTTAACTAAACATTAACTATCTGCTATAGTTCTAAATATAAAACATTGTTAACTTTTCTTATGAGAGATTAAGCATATTAAATAAGTTATTTAAACTTATTATATGTTATATATAATATGTTAGAAAAGATTGTCAGTTGAAAAAAATTATATTTAGACCATCCAAATAAGATATCAATGAACCGTCTCTCATTTCAAACCGGTTCTGTTTTTAGGCCTTATTAGGCCTCCTCAATTTGGAGTTATGACTAGGTCAAAAATGATCACATTAACTGAATTTCTAACTGATATGGTTAGACATGGCATCAATAATAGATTACGTTACCATAATTTAGAGGTGACAAACAAATCCTTCCTTTCTACTCCTGCTTTCATGGCAGATTGTAGTGCGTGTCCAACCTGTAGTACACAGAGACATTGAAGAGACATAAAACTAATATTTTTTATAAAAACATAAACAAATTAATTCATCGTGTGAATAGAAAGTGTTAGTGGATCAAAATTAAAATCCATCTCAACACAGTTGAAGAAATTAAAAAGCCAAAATGATAAAATATATGATACATCTTCTTGAACACCATACTCCCAAGCAGTATCGATGTGCCTATAACCAGCCTGCAAATTAAAGAGAGCCATATCAGATCTTCATGTTCTTAAACAGAAGATTTTCATCAAAATCAATATCTCAGAGTAAGAAGATGACCTCAACAATGGCAGTAAACACAGAATTAACAGCTTGGGAACCAGATTTCCAAGTACCCAATCCAACGGCAGGTATGGAGTGTCCACTCAGAAGCTGAAAAGACTGTGTCATTAGCTCTTCATGTGGCTTAATTGCTTGTTCTCTTGCTCGAGCCATCTCTCTCTCTCTCTATGATCTGTTAATTAAGATGGTGTTTGTTTGATTGATTGATTCGTGACTAGCTTAATAGTAGTATCAAATATAGGAATCTTTGAGACAAGTGTCTAATTTGCATGCAAGGCACGTACGTTTTGATTGCCATTTGTGGATACACGCTTCAGGTCTAGCTCCTTTACACGTTTCCATTCACATCTCTTTCATTATTCAATCTATATTTCATATTTTTTGGGGTCAACATAATCTTTATCTTAATTTTACCTTCGTATTAATTTTAGTTCTTAGAGTTTCAAATTATAATTTTTTTTTCTCTTAAATTTCATTCCATTTAAAATATTGATCATGTAACTCTACAAATTTAGACCTACTTTTAGATAAATCAAAACCTATGTTTGAAACTTAAAGACTAAAATTAAAATGAGATACACTAGGGTGACCAAAGGTTATCTCCATTAACCTTTTTTTTTTTTTTTGTAAACTCAATGTCCCCAAGTTACTTTGAATTGGAGACTGATCTTCATGGTTTTAGAGTGTTAAAATTAAGGTTAAAGCCCTTTCAATAAGTATATTTTTCACAATTCAAACTTATATCATCATTATTTAGAAAACAAAACCGTTTAATATCTCAACCAACTGGTTATTCATGATTTCAAAATTTCACATATGTTATGTTACTTATGTTAGTGTGAAAACAAGGACTTTTTTTTCTCTCACCAGAGTGAAACAAAATGAGTTGGATTAAAGTGCCTTTAGGGACACGCAATCTGGAGGTTTTCACTTGTATCAATGCAGATTGCAGATTGCAGAAGCAGAAGCAGAAGCCGGCATTTCAATTATTTAATTAAATTTTCTAATGATTTTTCACGTGGTCAAACAGTACAGCTCCTTCTGCTTCTGCATCCACAGTACAGCTCCTTCTGCATCCGCATAATGAAATAACACATGTAGTACTGTTTTTTATATATATATATATACACATAGTATTACTATATTTTTCTATTTCACCCTCTGGCACAAGTAATCACTGGTTCTTGACCCATCATTCAATGTGTTCCTCTAGGGTGAACCACGCTTTGGAACTTGGTTCCTTTTCTGCTTGTAATTAATACTGGTGTTGTGTTGATATTATCCTTAAAATAATAGTAGCTGGTCGTTTGATTTAGTTTTAAAAAAATTTACTTCTTCCTCTTCCTCGTATAGAGCTAGTGATAGATTGGATGTAGTATTTATTTCATAGAACTTATTTGAATGAACACTTGGAAAAGTGACTTTTACCCCTAAAATAATTTGTTTAGCTAAAATTGATTGTAATAATATGTTAAAAAGTCACTTTAAATTTGAAAAACGAAGAAAAATTGAATAAAGAAGCTCCACAATCTGGCTTCCAAATTAATTACCTTTTTGAAGAAAAACTCACTCAGCTAAACCAATAGTATTGATTTTTGGCTTCAACTAACATATTAACTGTCAAAAATCAACTAATCCGAAAGGGACACATAAAGATGAACCAATCTAACAAATGGTGAGTTGTGATGAGTAAATGTGACAATTCATAAAGGAGAGTCACCTTCAGTGTCCAAACAAAGAAGTGAATTAAAGAGAAGGCAAGTTCAAGTTTATAGCTGAAGGAACACGTTACCTGAGAGAAAGGACCATTGAAGAAGTTCATAATTCATAATAACATCAAACACCAAAGCAACCTGCTCTCTTCAAATTTCTTCAATCAATTCATTCACTTTCCCTTTTCTTACCCACTCACCCTTCCCCTCTAACTAACCTAACCTTTTAACCCCACCTCACTTTTCATATTTCGTTTCATTTTATCATGTACCGCACTCATCATAAAAGTTAGTAAATGATTTATACTAATTCTTTATATTAATTGTAATTGATTGAGGATTCTGTGACTTTTCTTTCAATACATTTGTCACTCAAACTCGAGATGAAGAGGAATTTAGTAGGGTCTTACAGTGCTAGACCATAGTTTTCAGCAATATAAAAGTTAAAAACCGAGTCATTAACATAAAATATACCACTTTAGTGTTGGATGTGTAAAGAGTCCCACATCGCTTAGCAGACAAGGGGGGAGGCGGAGGATTTAGTATAAATAGAGGCCCTCCTCCTCCCTTTTACATCATCCCTCAATTGTCTCTTAAGACATTTGTATATCTTCCTTTCTTGTGGTATTTCACTTGTTAATTATTTGGAGTGAATTTAGGATCTGATATTTCTCCTATATTTGTCTTATTTATTATTTATTAGTTGCAATTAGATATAGTAGTAGTGGCTTATTATATTATTAAATTACGTCTAGAAACTTTGTTTTCTAGTTAAGTAATTTTCTAGTATAATCGGTTATGCTCTATATATCCCGCTTCCGCAACAATTGGTATCAGAGCCTTTATTTGGCAACTATTAAATAATTTTTGAAGCAGAAATGGCGGACAAAAAGGATGATGTAGCCACAACAGGTGTCAGCAATTCGTCGTTGGGATCTTCGTATTTGACAAGAATATTGTCCAATGTGAAGTTTGCAGTTGAAATTTTTGACGGATCTGGACATTTTGGGATGTGGCAAGGCGAGGTTCTGGATGTCATTTTTCAGCAGGGACTAGACTTTGCACTTGAAGAGAAAAAATCAGATAGCATGGAGGAAGAAGAATGGAGGGTGGTCAATCGTGTTGCTTGTGTTACTATTAGATCGTACCTTTCAAGGGAGCAAAAATATCCACACACAAAGGAAACTTCTGCATATAGACTGTGGAAGGCACTGGAGGACAAGTTCTTGAAGAAAAACTGTCAGAATAAACTCTATATGAAGAAAAGACTGTTTCGCTTCACTTATGTTCCCGGTATCACAATAAATGAGCATATCACTAACTTCAACAAGTTGGTGACGAATTTGCGAGAATATGGACGAGACCTTTAAAGATGAAGATCTGCCCCGATAATGTTGGGATCACTTCTGATGAGTACGAGCACTGGAGACTACTCTTCTTCACAAGAAGGAGAAAATTTCTCTTGAAGAAGTTTGTTACGCTTTGTACTGACCATGAACAAAGAAGGAAAGAGAAACAAAAAGGTGGAGATGCACAGGCTCTAGTGGTTAGAGGGCGTACTGAAGATAAGAAGAGATCAAAGAAAGGGCGATCCAAATCTAGGTCCAGACCTAGCAAAGATGAGTGTGCCTTTTTTCGTGAAAAGGGCCACTGGAAGAAGGATTGTCCGAAGCTGAAAAACAAGGGCAAACCTGGCAATGAGAAGGCTGCTATGGACTCAAATGTAGCTGATTGTAATGATGAGAATTCAAATTTCTCACTGGCTACAATGACGTCGTCAAAACCGTCAGACGTATAGTTGTTGGACTCAGCTTGTAGTCATCATATGTGTCCTAATAAAGATTGGTTCACTGATTTTGAAGAAGCAGAGTGTGGAGTCGTTCACACAGTAGATAACTCTTCTCTTACCCCATATGGCATTGGTTCAATCAAATTAAGGAACCATGATGGATTGATCAGGACATTGAAAGATGTTTGATATGTACCGGATTTGAAGAAGAATCTCATTTCTGTGGGAACTCTAGATTCAAAAGGTTCAAGATCACTACAGAAAGTGGAGTAATGAAGGTATTCTCCGGTGCACTGGTGGTAATGAAGGGTATTCGGAAGAACAATAACACGTATCACTATCATGGTAGTACAGTTATTGGGACGACAACAGTGACATCCAGTAGTGAGAAGGATGCAGAAGCAACCAGGTTGTGGCATATGCGCTTGGGACATGCTGGAGGAAAATCCTTGAAGGCTCTGGCAGATCAAGGATTGTTAAAAGGATTGAAGCATTGCATCATGGATTTTTGTGAGTGTTGTGTAAAGGGGAAACAGAC
Organism: Acacia pycnantha; assembly: GCA_025563575.1. NCBI lineage: Eukaryota > Viridiplantae > Streptophyta > Magnoliopsida > Fabales > Fabaceae > Acacia > Acacia pycnantha. The sequence continues at coordinate 4,903,783 of JAMWYP010000030.1, read as the reverse complement.
AAGGGTGAAGTTCGGTACAGCTATTCATAATACGGAAGGTATTTTGGATTATGTACACTCTGATGTTTGGGGTTCTTCCAAAACAGCTTCATTGGGAGGAAAGCATTATTTTGTAACTTTTGTTGATGATTTTTCCCGAAGAGTTTGGGTGTATACGATGAAGACCAAAGACGAAGTTTTGGGAATTTTTCTCAAATGGAAGACGATGATAGAAGCACAAACGGTAGGAGGATCAAATGTCTTCGCACGACACAATGGTGGAGAATACAGAATGATCCTTTCTAGAAGGTTTGTGAGGATGATGGCATCGTCAGACACTTCACCGTCAGAAATACACCACAACAGAATGGGGTGGCAGAACGCATGAACCGGACTTTACTGGAGAAGGTTCGGTGTATGTTGTCCAATGCTGGCTTGAGCAAAGAATTTTGGGCTGAGGCAATAACATATGCAAGTCATCTCATTAATCGTCTACCATCTGCTGCTATTGGTGGTAAGACACCGTTGGAACAATGGTTTGGAAAGCCTGCTAATGATTATGGTTCTTTACATGTATTTGGCTCAATTGCATACTATCATGTGAAAGAATCAAAATTGGATCCTAGAGCAAAGAAAGCTATCTTCTTAGGGGTCACTTCTAGAGTTAAAGGATATCGTTTATGGTGTCCAGAGATAGAGAAGGTTGTGTTTAGCAGGGATGTTACCTTTAACGAGATTGCTATGTTGAAAACGGTAGCATCTGAAGATACCAAGCAGACCGATGGTGCTTCAAAGCAGGTGGAATTTGAAGGAAAGATGATTTTCCTAGTACAGAGAAAAGACGGGGAAATAAAAGAAGACTTTCCTGTAGAAGAAGAGCCAGTTGAGAATGAGGTTTCAACACAGGAACCTCAACAGCAACATGAATCAATCGCAACTGGCAAGCCAAAACGAACAATTAGAAAGCCTACTCGCTTCATGGATATGGTGGCTTATGCAACTTCAATTGCAACTGATAGTGTTCCTTCAACTTATAAAGGAGCTATCCGGAGCTTAGAAGAAGATAAGTGGAGGAGTGCCATGAATGAAGAAATGCAGTCCCTTCATCAGAATGGTACGTGGAGGTTGGCCAAACTCCCAAAGGGTAAGAAGGCAATTGGTTGCAAATGGGTGTATGCGAAGAAAGAAGGATTTCCTAACCAAGGTGATGTGCGCTACAAAGCAAGACCGGTAGCTAAAGGCTATGCTCAGAAGGAAGGAATTGACTACAATGAGGTATTTTCTCCGGTTGTTAAATATTCCTCCATTAGAATTTTGTTGGCTTTGGTAGCACAATTGGATTTGGAACTAGTTCGAGATGGATGTAAAAGCGCATTTTTAAATGGAAACTTGGAGGAGGAAATCTACATGACTCACGAAGGATTCAGAGTTGCTGGAAAGGAGAATATGGTATGTAAACTTGAAAGATCTTTAGACGGATTGAAGCAGTCTTCGAGGCAATGGTATAAACGATATGACAAGTTTATGTTGTGGCATAAGTACAGGAGAAGCAAATACGATCATTGTGTGTATTTGCGGAAGCTTGAAGATGGATCCTTTATATATCTTCTTTTGTATGTTGATGATATGTTGATTGCTTCAAGAAATCAAGCAGAGATTGAGAAGCTAAAGGGTCAACTAAAGGAGGAGTTTGAGATGAAGGACTTAGGCGAGGCAAGGAAAATACTTGGCATGGAGATAACAAGAGATAGACAATCGAAGAAGCTCTTTTTATCTCAAAAGGAGTATTTGAAGGTGCTACATCGTTTTGGTATGAATGAAGAAACGAGGTCGGTTAGCATTCCACTTGCCCCGCATTTTAAGCTTAGTGCTGATATGTCGCCGAAGGATGAAGACGAACGAGCATATATGTCTAGAGTGCCATATGCAAACGCTGTTGGTAGCTTGATGTATGCTATGGTTTGTACGAGACCAGACATTTCACAAGTCATTGGAGTTGTGAGTAGGTATATGTATGATCCCGGAGAAGAGCATTGGCAAGCTGTGAAATGGATTCTACGGTATATTCGTAATACTGTAGATGTTGGATTGGTCTTTCAGCAGGATGTAGATTAACATCTAGTTGGGTATTGTGACTCAGATTTTGCAAGTGATTTGGACAAACGAAGATCAACTACTGGTTATGTGTTCACTCTGGCAAATGCACCAGTTAGTTGGAAGTCTACTTTACAGTCAACGGTAGCTTTGTCTACGACAATGGCAGAGTACATGGCAATGACAGAGGCTGTAAATGAGGCGATTTGGCTTCAGGGGTTGCTTGGAGAGCTTGGTATTGGTCAAGAAAGCATCACATTATTTTGTGATAGCCAAAGTGCTATTCAGTTAGCAAAGAATCAAGTATACTATGCAAGGACGAAGCACATTGACGTCCGATATCATTTTGTCAGGGAAATTTTGGAAGAAGGAGGAGTCGCATACGGAAGATACGGACAGAAGATAATCCTGCTGATATGCTGACGAAAGTGGTGACTTCTATTAAATTTCAACATTGTTTGGATTTGATCAACATTGTTGAACATTGTATTTCGAATAGAAGTTGCAATTAGAATTTGTAAATAAGAAATCGTGAATGTGGGTATCTTTTCAAGGTGGAGATTTGTTGGATGTGGAAAGAGTCCCACATCGCTTAGCAGACAAGGGGGGAGGCGGAGGATTTAGTATAAATAGAGGCCCTCCTCCTCCCTTTTACATCATCCCTCAATTGTCTCTTAAGACATTTGTATATCTTCCTTTCTTGTGGTATTTCACTTGTTAATTATTTGGAGTGAATTTAGGATCTGATATTTCTCCTATATTTGTCTTATTTATTATTTATTAGTTGCAATTAGATATAGTAGTAGTGGCTTATTATATTATTAAATTACGTCTAGAAACTTTGTTTTCTAGTTAAGTAATTTTCTAATATAATCGGTTACGCTCTATATATCCCGCTTCCGCAACATCTAGTTCTATGTATAAGTCATTTTTTATCAAAAAATTTGGTCTTATTTATAAGTCCCATCTCAGGTTAATAAATGAGATTGTGACAATTTTGTCCATATTAATTGTACCAATAAAAATTGAGGGAGAAGAAAAAGTTGAAAGGGCAAAGTTGAAAATTTACCCACATAATCATTGAGCTAATTACCTTTCATTTGTATATGTAATTTAGTAAAAAAAAAAAAAAACTTATAAATAGGACCAGATTAGTACTCTTTTAATATTTAATGTAAGACATATTTATTTAATTTGGGAAGATTAAAAAAGTTAAATAAACTACTTAATTATAACATATGTGAAATGTTCTCTCTAAAATACTTGTGTAACATTATATTATATATTAGTTTATAAATGTAAATTAGTTTGAGAAAAAACAATATATATATATATATATATAGGATATAAAATTGAAACAAGAAAAAAAGTTACATTTATAACCAAAATTCAAACCCCATCCCCCCGGGGGGCAACCAAAAAGAAAAGGTTCTATATCTAGGATCGGAGTAACATGTTACATGTGAATGGTATTAATATTTATATTGAATGAGTGTTGTTGTTTTGTTTTTTTTTAATGAAATGGTTTTTTTGAACAAAGTTAATGAAATGGTTTGGTATATGCATTTGTCTATTTAATAAATTGTTATGGAGTGTACTTATTTATCAACAAAATAGTGTAAGAAATCATTAGTTGAGGGAGTATCTATTCTTTTTGGGATCACTTTTACGTAAATCAAGAAAAATCTATTATCAAATTATTTTCTCTTACTTTTATTATAAGATATCAACTAACAATTTTCACAAATCAATAAAAACAGTTAAAGTCAATAAAATTGTCTTACAATTGTAAGCAACTTCCAATATTACCTCTACTAATTGTACTAAACTCTAATATTATATTAATTATTATTTTTACCCACTACCCTTATTAAATATGAGCATACATGAAAAAAAAAATTAATACGCTTTAGAAACAAACAAATACTCCATCCGGTCCTAATTATAGGAGCAAATTTTAGAGTTGGTTTTGGTCCTAATTATAAGAGCAAGTTTTAACTTTTGTCATTTTTTTCCTATAATACCCCTATTTATACTTTCTCAATAATAATTAAAGACAATAATAATTTAATAATACACCTATATATTTTATAAAGTAAATAATGTTTACAACTCATTAATGTCATCTACACCTAAATTATACTTTTTTATATAAAATAATTTTGAGCAATTTTTTATCAAATTTTTCCCATATCACCCCTACTAATACTTCTTCCACAATAATTAATTTACAACATGTTTATATTCTATCAAGTGAGAGATTCTACCGATGATCCATCGACCAAATTTATATATATTATTTCTAAATTTACAGTTTTTATTGGTACGAATTTCTTTTCTTTTTTATATGAAAACGTTATCAAGACTATACGATATTAGGAAACCACACGTAACATGAAATGTTAGTCTCCTTAATTCATACCAATCGTAATTTTTAATTTTTAGAGGGGTATTTTTGGAAAATAATTATAATTAACTAATTTAACTTCTCTTTTTAATCTCCCCAAATTTTGGTAAATTGCTCCTATAATTAAGACTGGAGGAAATATCATATAAAAAAGACTAAATATAATTACTAATTGATACCTTATAATAAAAATCAAATATATATAGTATTATCTAAATCACAAGCTTTAAGTCTTCAGTTTTCCAAACAAAATATATATCTTTTTTTTGCTCGGAACCAAACAAAATATATATCAATCATTTAATTAAACCCTACAAAAATTCAACAAATACCGTGATGTTAGTATGGTACCTATACACAGTATATTGACTAGTGTCAGACACATTTTTCCAATCTGATTCCCAAAGTGACAGGGCAATGTCTCTGTCTCTGTAGATTGGACAATTTACCCTAATTTTGTTTAAAAAATTAAATTACTGAATTTAAATGCTTCGCTATTTTAATTTGTAAGAGGTCTGACGATCATATCATTGAAAAGACAAAAAAAACCCACAATATAATATGATAATATTCAATCCAAAATTACAATCGTACCCACTAATGCTCAAATCTAAATTATTTTAATACTCCAAATAAACGTAGTTATGAAAATAATCAGTTCAAACTTGCAAAACTATTGAATAAACCCGTCGCCAAAGGGTTGAGTTTCTCTCCTTATCTTTTTCTCATTATCCCTCATTATCCTTAAATCATATCCATCCAATCAATCACAATACTACTTTAACTTCTCTCTCCTCTTTCCAATCGATGGCTTAGATGAGCCTATAAGAGAAAATGAGAAAAAAGATTATGAGAATATCCTCTCCCGTGTCACTAAGTGACAAAGACAAAGACAGGGAAACACATAGACAAATCCTTATTATAAGATACCAACCTAATCTTTATTACAAGGTACTAATTAGCAAATTTATTTAGTCCTTTTTATAAGACACTTACTTATTCCCAAAGATAATTGATTATTATTTTTCCATGTATATCTATAATTAATAAAGCTAATGAGTGAGAGTAATAATTAATATAATATTAAAGTTTAGAGGACAACTTTAAGTTTGTGAGAAAATTTAGTTGATACCTTATTATAATAAGGATCGAAGTGATTACATAAGATGTGAGCAAAACTAATTGCTTTCCTTCTATACCAAGTCATACAAATTAATCCCAACTCTTGTTTTTCTTTTACATCATAGAAAGATTATAGTTATACCATCACACTACCTAGTACCAATTACACCAGAACAAAAACCCAGTTCAGAAAATTAAGCACAAAATGACTAAACAACAACAACAAACAGAGCATTACAAGTTACACCTCACTGGATTATAATAATAACTAAGTATTTAAGCAGGGGAATTTTCATGGGTTTGTTTAGGGATGAGTCAATCTCAGATCAGACATTGTTGTTGGTGCTGTTTTTGCGGACAAAGTAGCGATAAGCAGCGACCTTTTTCTTTCTGGAAGCGAAGTTATCGACAGAGAGGACCAGATTTCCAGCTTCTTTTGCTGTGAAAGAGTTGTGAATGGCTTCCTCTGAGGCTCCTATCTTCCTTGCCTTCTCTACTGCGATGCTGTAGCTTCCTTGTGCACTTGGCACAAACTCTGCACTGTACTCTAAGTCCCACCCTCCCACCACCATGTCCCATGTTATCGTAGCTCCACCCTAATCGCAATTCATTCCACCAAATCCTTTTTTATGAAAATAGTTTAAGCCAATTTGATAGGACTTGCCTGACCTTTGAATTTATCATTCAATGCATGAGCTTAATTACAATTATTACCTCAATTCCTTCGATTTGGATGTTCACCTTCTCTCCTCCTTTAACAGTGAACTCAGAAGCAGGTTTAGGGGGACCATTCTGCGAATCACTTGGCCGATTTAGTCCTCCATACTGAACTGGAATATCCTCAGGTCTTACGAATCTGTGTACCAAGGAATCAAATCGGATACCCAAAACCAGAATAAGGTTAAGTGTAGACGTGTGAGAATCTTATTTCGAATCAAACTAAATATACATCCATGTATTACACAAAAGGACAAAAATCCAAACCAGACAGTTTATTCAATGCTTCCAAAACATTCAAAATGAAAGCATTCTGAATTCTGAACAAGCTGATCTGAACAAAACAGGTCATCATCCAGAACAAAAGAAGATAAGCCATTTCACAGAAAAAGAAACAAAAGGGAATCTCTGATCTCACTTATAGAGTGTCTCTGCAGCATTTCCCTCCTTGGAGATCACAAATTTGCTCTTTGTTCTTTGGGTCAAAAATGGACTGAACATTGAATACAACATGCTGAAGTACCAGGGCACATTAACGAAAATCTGAAACACCCCCACCACCACAATTCATCAAATCAAATATAAGAAGGAAACAAATCAAAAATCTCTGGAAAAAAAAAATTGATTTTTAAGGTTACCTTACGAGCCACCATTTCCGGATAATTGTCTTGAAACAGAGAGAGAATGTGATTAGAAGCTGCCCTGAGCTCTCTCTTGGGCATGTCCTTCAAATCTGTGACCTGAATCAGAGAATTAACACCACCTGGTTTGAAATGAAGAAGTTTGATTCCTCTTTCAAGAACTTGAACCCTCCATCTCAAGAATTTCTTAAGCTTCTCTTCGTCACCGAAGATTCTTTCATACATTTCTTTGTCTCTGAAAACTCCATAAGCATTATAGCAAACTGGGTGTCCTTCTTTATCATAACCCTGCATGTAGGCGACGACACCTTCAAGCTCTTTGAATCCTAAATCCTCCTCAACGACGTCGTCTGCTCCGAACTCCTTCCTCCAATCCAAGCACTTCAGAAGCATGTTGAGAGAATCTCCCACCCTGAAGTCCCTCGCCCGGAGGAATTTCAACAGTATGACGTCAGCCCTGTCGTCGCCGCCGAGCAAGGGGATGCCCCACATGAACGAATCCGAAACCTCGGAGGCAGCGAGCTTGTTTTTGAGGTCTTGAAGGGCTTTTTTCTCGGAGGATTTCAAGTGGGAAACGAAGTAGGTGTCTTCTTTGAAGGAAGGTGTACGGAGTGTGGCTGCTTCCATTAGAGAAGTGACGAAGCTTTTCTTCTCTGGTTTTGGGGATGCGTCTGGGAGGTCTTTGAACGGTGGGTTTTGGAGGGACATAACGATGAAGAAGAAAGAGAGAAGGTATTAATGGAGGATTTTGAAGACGGCCCAGATGAGATTAATGGGAGAAAGCCAAAAAAGGCGATGGATTTTGAAGAAGACGAAGAGGGAATTAAGGGGAAAACCGGAAAATGTGGGTTTGGAAGGTGGGCTATATGATTGGGCGAAAGCAGAAAGAAAGAAGGCTAGCAATGTTAATGTGAGTGAAGAAGGAAGAAATAGAGAGAGAGAGAGAGAGGGAAGAAGAAGACAAGAAGAAAAATGAGTGAGCCGGGGATTTTGGTTTGAAGTTCGGGAAAGGGGCTTCTGAGACTGAATTTGAATTCAATAGGTAGGGACGACTGTCTGTCAGTGAGGGAAAGCACGCGCCAAGTCGGAACCAATAGACTTGAGATATAATATAAGCCGAGCCAAATTTTGGGATCCGTTTTATATTTTTAAAAATGTTTTTTTATATGTAAATTGGAATAAAACTTCACTTACGTATTTACTTTATTTATTATAAAAATAGATAAGTTATTTTTAAACGCTTCATTCCCTTATTTCAAACAATCATTTTAGGTGAGTCGATACTTGTCCATATCTATACCTGTTTTTCTATTGTAGTTTTATATTTTTTTAGAAAGGCAATTTTATTTTTTAAAATAAAAGTAAAAAAGACATTTCTTTTTATAGAGTTTAAGGTATTTGGAAGCTCAATCAGGAACAATTAGCAATTTTGTCCTTCGTAGTTAAAAGTATTAACAGTAAATATCAAATTTCTAATAATCAAGGTTAGTTTTTTAATAGTTATGACTAATTTACTCCCCTTTTAATACGAGGCAAAATTATTCCACGAAAATTTTTCAGATATCCAACACTTCTTTGTAGTTACTCTCGGGGTAAAATTGCACATTAACCTTAAATTTAATATCATATGATTAATTTGGCTTGTCATATGTTCTTTCAGTTCTTAATATAAAACATATTTGAACAGTTGATTTTGATCCTAAATAGTGTAAGACGTTATTTTCATTTGTCAATCATTTTCTAATTTACCTCCTATTGATGATCCATCAACAATAATCAAGGATAAGAGGAAATTAAGAAATTAAAGAAAATGATTATGGTGTTTTACAGACTATATGTCATTTTAACTAACATAACTAAATTCTTTAATTTAATCAAATTAGGTAAGTATGTATTATATTAAAAACTGAAGGAGTATTTTTTAGGTTCCACATTTAATTCGAGTCTTAATTATTGTTTATATATATATGTACTAGAATTTACAAGGTTTACTATTTAAAATTATGATTATTGCCGTTTATTTGTGCATAATCACTTGGGAAATACAATGTCTTATCATTTGCCAATTGCCATATACAATATAGTATTTCCAGATTTTATATTAAGAACTGGATGTAGTATAAAATAAGTAAATGTACAATTAATAATTTATGAATCGAACAACTTGAGTTAAATCTTCATGTGATGAAAAAAAAAATATCCGTAAATTTAATTAATAATCAAACGAATCAGGTAGAATAATATAACAATCAATGACATTGTTAAAAAAATTAACATAAATGAGGAATTTTAAATTGTGCATATATAAGTTTGAGTTGTAAATTTAAATTTTTTAATTCTAAATAGGATCTTATTTTATATTAATTTTTTACAGGGTTGTTAATTATCATTATCCAAAAAATAGATTCGTAATGAATGAAATTAATAGTTATTTATTTTTAAAATTATTTTGGGACAAGTAATGAAAGTATACGAGTGTGTTTGGTTTGAGGGGAGAGAAGGGAGTGAAAAGTAGGAAAATGACCAAATTGCCATTAATGAAGGGAATATTCATTTTTGTTGAGAATATATTTTTAGAATATTGAAAAGTTTTTATAGGCTTTTTGATAAAGAGAAGGTAAAAGATCTCCCTCTCCCCCTCAAAGCATAGCCTAAGCCTATGTTTGGTTTGAGGGAAAGTTAGGGAGGGAAGGGGAGGAAAATTTTTAACCAAATTACCCATGAGAAATTTAAAAAATTATATAACTTTTTGCATCGTTTTCCACACATTAACTTTAGAAGCATGTTACATTATGGACATATCTGACTTTTCACACTAGGGAGGAGCATCTCCCCTCCCTCCCTCACCTCCAACCAAACATAGCCTAAAAGTTTGTTGGGTGGGAGGAAATGGAGTGAGGAAGAAGGTTACCATAATTGAAGCTGAAGTATGGATATGAGATTTTGTGGTATTCAAAACAGTGACAGTGAGTCGCTTTGGACCACTTCTCCTTTTTCTGTCATGCCACTTTATGTACAAGTATCTTATTTACATTATACCCAAAAAAAAAAAAATCTTATTTACAACTACAACTCACTTTTAATATATTTTTCAATTAAAAAAATCTTAAATCTACCTCACTTTGTTGTAAAAATTAATAATTTTTAAATTTACCCCTATTTAATATACACTCTACCCAATAGCACAAATCCTACATAATAATAAATAAAGGATAAATATAAAATCCAAATGCAAATAAAAATAAAATCAAAATAAAGAAAGGGTGAAATTGTACATTTCTATGAAAATTCAATGATATGACAAAAAAAATATTATTTTGACCTTATGAGTAAAACCATATGAGTATTTTTATTTAAAAAGGTGTATTTAAAAAGTCATATAAATTATATGTATATTTTATGGAATGGTACAGCATAATTAGAATTAGTAGGGTAACTGGTAAAATCAATTGATCAAATGTTCAAAAAAAAATTGTGTCAATCAATGTGAGCGCAAGGCTCTGAGATTACACATTACTTTTGGGAAAGCTGGATTTAAATAAAGGGGAAAAAGGGTCAGGTTGGGAATGGTAATACCCCACATGCACATATAATTAATATATTTTTTGGCCAGTTACTATAATTTTTTTTTATACTGAAATTTTAGGAAAAGGGTTAGGCTCACCCACGATCCAAAGGTAGGGCAAAATCTCTCTTCCTCCTAGATGATACTAATGTTGGGCAGGGCGAGCCGTCTATTACCCTCAGGCGTTTACTTAGGCACCTAGGAGTTAGAATGTCTCCCTCAGCACCTTGACCAACTCCAGGATCAAACCCCCTCCCTTTAGTGAGAGTGTTCGACCTCTTTGCCAGTTGAACCCAAGCCAATTACTATAATTAATACTATTAAACAATGATAAAAAGCCATTAAACGTATAATTATATACTTACACTATGATGCTTTTGAAGGCTCACTTGTCCCATGGGCAAATGCAATAATCAGCATTACCCACTTAATACTGTTTAAAGTTTCCTAATTAATAATTATGATTGTCTTTCAAAAGTCCCCCCTTTTTTATTATATTTCACCCACTTCAACTATATTTTGTTTTCAAGCATATTACATTCGGCAAAAAATTGCAGTTAAATACTGCTCCTCCTAGTTTGTATTCTATAAAGTATGTCACACATTTTGGATTAAAAGTAGCACTATTGAATTTATATGTGGATAAAACTAGGTTTGGCACTAAAAAATTTATATTCATTCAGTTCTAAATACTTATAAGATTCTTTAACCAATAGCATAGGATCTCGCACAAGAGACTAGCCTAGCCTCTTAGAATGTAGCGAGTTAGGGTTTAAACTCCCGTTATGAGAGGCACCCACATAGGGGCGGAACGTCTTGATGGCTAGCTGGGGCCTTGGCCCCAGCTGGTCCCGGCTGATTTTATAAAATTTGTTAAAATATATATGTATTTATTATATGATATTTTATTTGGCCCCAACTAATTTTTTATCTTCTCTGTAAGGATAATGTTTGTTTCTGTTCTGGTGTAGAACACAGATTGTCTAGCCCTAAGGGGCTAGGATGTTGGTGTTGATTGGGACTTGACCTAGGAGCGATTCCTAGGGCCTACGTACCCTGAAGAGGGATCAAAGTCCACGTAGTTCGAGGAGGTTTAGAAGAGGCGTCTAGCCAACAGGGGGTCTGTGTGCTCTGTGACGGCGGTATGTGAATAGCCGGAGCGTAGACCGTTGTAGATGATCTGTAGGAGATGAAGATGATCGGAGATCAGGGGGTCCATCCCTTTAGGGTTTTACCCGTATTTGTAGAGTGTACCTTGGGGTTAGATCTCCCGCCTTGTTTGTAGAAGATGGGAGATCGTGTGTAGAAGATGGGAGATCATGTGTCCATGAATCTCGGCCACCTCTCCATTGAATAGGTCTTGCCACTTAGATTTGCATGGGTCGGTTGAGATAATGGGCCTTGACCAGGTCCATAACAGATGCCCCCAAGCTCGGTAGTTCATGTGTCTGAGCTGCCGAGGTTAATTGTTTGGTTGACTGTGAAATACAGATTTGGCCGAGATATGTTCAGCTCATCCGGTTGTCTGCGAAGACATAAGATCCCTTGCTCGTGCGCGCAAATCGTTTAGTTTGCTCATTTCGAATGCTTGTTCGAGTTTGCAAAATCCCGGTTATTGACAACTGTATAATAATTGCCCCCCAGCCTGGTAGTCCAGGTCTCTGGGCTGCCGGGGTGGATCTGTTGTTAAATCCGGAAATCGTATCGGAGTTGCTACCACTCGTTCGATTTTGATAAAGTGTCTATCCGAGTTTCAAAGAACTTCGGAGTTACTTGTCTTCGGATTGAATTGCCCCCAGACATGTAGTCCGGGTTAATTTGTTTTGAAACTTCGTCTGTTTATTTTTATGATCGTCAAGATCTATTCTTCTTATATCATCCGGGTCTCTGGACTTGTTTGTTGCAGCATCGAAAATGTTTACAAGGGCTGATAACAGCGGCCTCGCGTAATTTAGAAACGGGCTAAGTCTTGGAAGCGACCGAGTTGCGAAAGCTTACGACGTCGGCTTTGCTTGACTTAAGAGCCGGGTTCGATGACCCTTTACACGGAGCCCGGACTGTAACCGTATTAAGTGTAACCGGGGTCCGCCTTCTTTTTATTTTATGTAGTGTTTCATCCGTGTCCACGATGAACTAATAGTGAACTCACATTTGTTTTTGGAGTACTAATGAGTGACCGAGCCAGGGTCATAGATGTGATATGCAGAATCTGCGAATGTGCGAAAGTGCATCTGGTATTGAGACCGTAAAGTGGTGAGGGTCGATTCGACCGCCTCGTATAATTCCGTGTTCGTTGACCGGTCATCCTAAGATAAAGGAAAGTTGTCACTGCCCGGGTTCAGTGACCCTGTATTCGCTCTTTCGTTCATGTCTTTGTCGTTAGAGCAATTTGAGGAGATTAAATCTATGCTCTCGACTGAGTTTCTTTACACAGAGCCGGGAATTTAACCAGATTAGGTGCCACCGGGGTCCGTCTTCAAAAGGTCACACGGAGCCGGGATTTTAACTAGGTTTGGTGTAACCGGGGTCCGTCTTCAAAACCTTACATGGAGCCCGGATTGTAATCGTATTAAGTGTAACCGGGTCCACCTTCAAAACTTTGGCAAAGCCGAGATTTTAACAGATTTGGCGAACGCCGGGTCCGCCTTCAAATTTACACGGAGGGATGTTAACCGGATTTGGTGTAAACGTCCGCCTTCAAATTTATACGGAGCGGGATTTTAACCGTCTTCAAACTCAATTTTACCGTATTCGAATGGAAACACGGATTTAATTGTATAATTCTCGATTTACGATACTTTAAATGAATAAGTTTCTTATTCCCTTGATGTACTATGGAAATTCTTCGATGTTTCCATTGGAAATGTTCGAGCTTGCTGATTCCATCTTGAATGCCAATTCAAGATTTTGCAACTTGTGCAAAGTAAAATGCATTGCAAGAAATGATTCTAGAAAAAATTCAAGGTCATTTCCCAATTGTTGAAGTAAGACAGCGAAAGCAGGAATCCATGTCAGATTTGTGTATTACTCTTAGACCTGCACTGCAAGTTTATACTCCAAATAAACTGGAATTTTCCAAATCTGAATATGCCAATTGCTTGAAACGTTAGAACTGATCATCCAAATCTTTTATGAATTGGTTTCAGTGTATCCAGTCCTAGGTGCGTCTAAACAGAACCTTCTTCAAAGAGCAGAAATTGTCACTATGTTGTCTTATTCCAAGTAGATGTATTGTTGTTTCAACCATGAAATAGTGCTTCAGGATATCAGAATGATATGTGAAGCGTGTAAGTTCTGCTTTGGTGTAGTTCGGCAAAGCACAATAAGGACAAAGTTACCAGAAGACCAAAGCACAGTCGTAGTCATCAGAAATGAAGGCAAATTACCACCATCAGCAGTAAGGACAAAATCTCAGTTATTGTCATCAACAATGAAGAGTACCATTGGGAATCCCAAGTTATCGCAAGAAGGTTGTCGTAGGGTAAAAACAAGACAAAGAAAGATCCAGGTTCATCAAAAATGAAATAAGAAATACCTTTTGAAGCTTTTGTTCAAAAAACGAGCCAAATTCATCGCTGGCCAATTTCCACAAGTTTGCATTGAGAGAAACCATAACAATCCTGAATTAAGAGAAAATGCCATGTCTGGTGAGACTGCATTGAGAGAAACCATAACAATCCTGAATTGAGAGAAAATGCCATGTCTGGTGAGACTCCTATCCTTTAGAATCAGGACTAGGCGGCACATAATCAAAGAATTCCAAGCAACTTTATCTCCAACCGAGTTTGAAAAGCTCCCCACACTAGTAACTTTTGTCATATCGCTGCTGCCTCATGGATTCCCAGGCGTTCGCTTTCGGTGCCGTTGATGATAACCGAAGTGGTTTAAATCTAGTGTGATATCGGCTGTAGATGTCGGTGAGATGGCGGGCTGAGATAATGAAATTCTTTCTACATACCGGGCCAGGGTTTGAATCTAACCGATGATGGTGAAGGTAGATGTCGGTGAGTCTCTAGCAGGGTCTCGGCAAATTCATTGTCTCAGAACCCTTCTCCAAGAATTCCATCTCGGCAGCTCAGTACCTCGGGACAATAGTATCGACCCCTCCTCTCAAACAAATCCGAAGTCCTCAATTCGGCATATCCACATCTCGGCATCTCCAATCTTAGAGATTTAATGAAGACCGAACTTGATCCCGGCCAACAATTTCTTGGGCACTTTGGGAGGAGTGTCACGGCAATTCGACTTCCCATTCTTAAAATGGGTGAACCCGGTTCCAGTGGCGTGAACCATTAAGAATGAAGATATGACCATATAAAAGGGGGGAATGAGAGGAAACCTCGGCAAAATGAACAATGTGAGATGCTCATATCCAGAATGTCGCTGTAAGATCATCTTGGCCACCTTGTAAAGAGGATCCCGACACAAATCGGACGGCTACGTACCCAGCAATTAACCATTCCCATTGCCCCCAAACCAGGTATATTTGCCATTGGCAATCGCACTGTCGGTTTAATTTGAACCTGATTTAGATTGACAGGTTCTGGTGTCGTCTTCTTCAAGGGTGCTACTATCGTTGAGAATTTAGAGAGAGAACTTTCTGCCAGAAGGTCGCCCTACCATGACAAAAGAAACCTCCGCCCTCCTGCAATCGATAAAAACATCTTTGAACATAGTAAGGTAAACATCAGAGAAGTCTGTCCCTCCTTTCATCGTCTTTCCTTTTTCGATTAGGGATTGGCCATTGGGATTTGAAATTATCGACCAGATTTGGTCATTCGGATTTGAAATTATCGACAAGATTTGGTCATGGGAATCGAAATTTACGGCTCCCCACGGTCGGCGCCGCTGTTCTGGTGTAGAACACAGATTGTCTAGCCCTAAGGGGCTAGGATGTTGGTGTTGATTGGGACTTGACCTAGGAGCGATTCCTAGGGCCTACGTACCCTGAAGAGGGATCAAAGTCCACGTAGTTCGAGGAGGTTTAGAAGAGGCGTCTAGCCAACAAGGGGTCTGTGTGCTCTGTGACGGCGGTATGTGAATAGCCGGAGCGTAGACCGTTGTAGATGATCTGTAGGAGATGAAGATGATCGGAGATCTGGGGGTCCATCCCTTTAGGGTTTTACCCGTATTTGTAGAGTGTTCCTCCGGGTTAGATCTCCCGCATTCTCTGTAGAAGATGGGAGATCGTGTGTAGAAGATGGGAGATCATGTGTCATGAATCTCGGCCACCTCCCCATTGAATAGGTCTTGCCACTTAGATCTGCATGGGTCGGTTGAGATAATGGGCCTTGACCAGGTCCATAACAGTTTCATTACTCATTAGGCTGTGAGAGGAAAGTAAAATTCTTGTTTGAGATACCGAAAAGATTAGTATCATCTTATATATTGTTTTAATTTATAATTATCTGTTATTATTCGTTTGTATTTTCCAGGTTATTTGATACTATTTAGTAAATACTCCCTCTGGTCCTTGTTTAAGGAACCAATTAACAATTCTCACAAGTCAATAGAAACCGTTAAAGTAATTAAATTTATCCTAAAATTTAAGTAATTTTCAATATTATCCCTATTAATTACACTAAACTCTAGTATCATATCAATTATCACTCTCTTTTTTCGAGAAAAAAGAATAATAATTAATTTTTATTAATTATTACTCTCACTCATTACCTTTTTAATTATGAGTATACATGAAAAAAAAATATTTAATGTTATTTGGAAACAAGCAAGTGTTTTATAAAAAGAACCAAATATATTTGTTAGTTGGTACCTTATAATAAGAATTAAAAAGAGTAGTTCAATATGTTTATTTTTTGGCCCGGGCTAAAAAAAAATTCTGGTTCCGCCACTGCACCCACATTTAGTATATGACAATACCAATAAATAAATCACATCCAATAGCAAGAAACACATGTGAAGTGTCTGTAAAAAAATATAAGATTCTCTTAATTAACTCATTGAGTTAATTTATAACCTTTTTTTTAATATCTTTACGACTTTATCATTTAATAATTAGATAATGCACGAAGATAAAAATACCCCAAATAGATATAAATATAGTGAGAATCAAACCTAGACCCTTAATAAATGAATCTGAGTGGAAAAACAAAAAAACAAACATGTGAGGAGTAAAGTAGATCTCAATTTTTTAAGGTCATCAAACCTCTCAACCGGTGGTGGCAATATGTTAAGGGTTAGTATGTCAGTTCGGAGTCAATCTGGTGGGAATAAAAATTTAAAAATAATTTGAATTATCATCATATTGTGTTTCATATCATCCAAAATCAATTAAATACCTTAAATCACTAACAAAATAACCATATTATTGTGAACTTATCCAACATTCTTTACAATTTCTTTAACATATTAATATATAGTATCAATCAACCATCCAATGACACTATAATCAATAATAATAAATATTGTTCCTAGAAAATTATCAAAATATTTGTCCAAAAAAAAAGAAAGTTATCAAAATAGATAGATGATAACAAAATATTCATATCTACAATCATTTAATCATTAAACTAATAGTCATTAACATAAAAATTATCATTAACTTTAACTAATATTGTCATCTATCAAATAAAAAATATTAATTTTATTTTAAAGGTAGCCGGGTTAACCTAGCAACCCATCCGGATTAAGTTTGGGTTACCCAAGTCGAGACCAGGTCACTCCAAGTTACATAGAAATCTAAGTAAGGGATGTATTCGGACTGGTTTATTGGTTGACCTGACTGGTCCAATCCGAATTTGAGAACCCTACAAATATTTGTAATGTCTACTAATGCACTCCATGTTCAAGACAGTAAACTACATTGATTTTTTCTTTTTCTTTTTTGACCTTGAAGTAAACTAGATAGATTACAACATGCGATTCTTCATAAAAAGTTTATAAATATATTAATAATGACGATATTGATTCATTATGCAAAGGAAGCAGGTAGGAGACGAAGTTGTGGGAGATTTTTTCTTCTTCTTTTGTGTGTGTGTGTGTCCGTGTCAGCATAATTTGGATCATATGATCACTCAAATTATCAATTTAGGCTACTGAAGAGTATACACGTTATCAGATAGAGGAGTGATCAGTGAAAAATGAAAAATCATGACTCGTAGGTTTTAAATTTTTTAATATTATGTAAGTATTATACATTTTATCTTCCAAAATTTATATTATATTTTTCCCCTTCAATTTCAGCCTCCGTATGCATAATGATATATCACTTTCAATTCAGTTTATTGATGATTCATTTCTTCGCTCAAGAGTCAAGATGCTGAAAATGATTGGCCCCGCATGGCTTTGTTTTGTCCACCTCCTCTTTAATTTGCCACATTTTTCTCCAACAATTATGGTAAAGCATAGGGCATATATAAATACTCAACTAGAAAATATTACTAATAATTATTTAATCAATCAAGGTAAAGTAATATCTAGAGTCATTATATTATTTCTGGATATTATTTAGTACCTTAATCTTATTTATGATATCTAAAATCAGAGGCGGACCCACGTTATATACAAGGAGGCAAGTTCCCCCTTTGAATTTGAAATTTTCTTAAAAAAAAAAAATACACATTTGAATTATTGTTCACCCTTAAATTAAATGACCACCCTTAATACATCAAAACTACATTTCGTAATCAGATGGATGATGAATGGTTGAATGATTGTTTAGTGTCTTATATTGAAAAAGATGTATTTGATAGCATTGATAATAAGACAATTACGATGGAATTCCAAAAAATAAGGCATAGAATGATGACATTGTAATTATTTTATTGTAATATACTTTTGTTATTAAAATATATGTATTTGAACTTATTAAGTGTCAACCCTTCATTGTAATTTATGTAACTGCATTTCTAACCGCACTTAGCCTTGCTTTTCTAAATGACAGATTTGTAAAATAATTGCCTCTCTTATTACATCATCAGTGTTCACTTAATTTCAAGAATATTTTTTTGATATTATTTTCTTTTTTTTTAATGTATTTAAAAATCTTCTTTAAATTTTGTTTTTTGGGGCAGCCCGAATCCCCCCGCCAATGATACCCCTTTCAGTAATTTTCTGGGTTCGGCCCTGTCTAAAACTATGATATTATTTTCTCAGTGCATTTAGAACTCTTGATATTATTTTTCAGTTACATTAAACACCTTGATCTTTTTTATAGTTTATGATGCTAGATGTAATATAAATAAAATTAGGGCATCGAAATTTGGAAGTATAAAAATAATATCAAGATGCTTGAAACGATTGGAAAATAAAATCATAATGTTAAATGCTATTTTACTCATTAAAAAAAGTAATCTGACAACTCCAATATCAATTAAGAAATCTTTAATATCGGAATTTAAGAAGTATTCAATGATAATGCGTGCTATCTATCATGCTTAAATGGAATTTCAGGTTTAAGTCTAACATTAACATGATTGTGTGCATTCATGTGTTTAAATGAATAAAATTAAAAAGAAAACAGTATTTAATGTTTATAAACAAATTATTGGTCTTTTTTTTTTTTGTCTAGGCATTATTCCTATTTTGTTGTTCTATCTAATACTTTATTTTCTTAATAAAGAAAAAATTTTGTCAGTCACATTTCTGTTAATACTCCCTCCCGTTTCAATATATAAAAGACTTATTTTTAATGAGGTTATCCTTTAATATAAGATCCCTTTTAAATATGTCCTGATGATATATGGATTTTTTATTTTCATTCTGCCTCCAATTAAATTAATTGTTATACTTAGGGGTGTTCATGGGTAGGGCTGGGTAGGGCGAGATCCTTGCCCGATGCCCTGCCCGAAAGATCACTGGGCAGCAAAATGCAACCCTGTGCCCGGCCTTGCCGATAGAAGCCCTAACATTTTTGGGCAGGGCGATAATAGGCTGGGTAAGGCGGCCTTTCTATGCCCAAGTGGCGATACCCTACCATACCCTATGTGAAAAAAACAGCTTAAATAACTGAAAAATTAAATAACATCCATAATTCTACACTTTTAAATATTCTAATATAAGTCTACAAATTAAGTCCTAAAATTAAAAATACAACATATGTCTTAACAAAGCATCAAAAAATAGAGAAGTCGAGTCGAGACTCAAGACGAGGCGCCGTGGAGAGATCGAGAATGATGAGCAGCGCCTGAAACTGGATTAGAGAACGATTATCGAGCATTGGAGAGTGGAGAGGCAGTCAGGCAAATCATCAAGTTCTAAAGGAGAATGGAGATTGAGAGAGGAGAGACAGGCTTGTGCCTCGGCTAGGACATCTGAGTCTAACAATGATAAAAAGGAAGGGTTGAAGATAATCAGATAATCAAATATTTTTTTATTATAAGTTATATAATTTGCAAAAAATATATAATACTATTTTATAAAAAAATATAAAATACTTTTTTTATTCTATTAAAAAATAAAAAATATTATATACACTACTGGGCAGGGCGACATGCCCTGCCCGATGCCCAGCCCTGCCCGCAAAAATGCTCAGCCTAGTTGTGTCCAATTTTGTTTGGGCGGCTTTTCTTAGGGTTGGGTAGGGCAATTTTTCATTGGGCGTGAGTGGACGGACGTGGCAGTGGGCATTATTAGAGTTTAGTACAATTAGTAGGGATAATATTGAAAGTTATTTAAATTTTAGGACAACTTTATTGACTTTAACTGTTTTTATTGGTTTATGAGAATTATTAGTTAATACTCCCTCTGGTCCTTATTATAAGGCACCAACTAACTTTTCTCACAAATCAATAAAAGTAGTTGAAGTCAATAAAGTTGTCCTGGAATCTAAGTAATTTCCAATATTACCCCTACTAATTATACTAAACTCTAATATTATATTAATTATTACTCTCACACATTACATTTATTAATTAGGGGCAGATATGAAAAAAATTAATCAATGCTCATTGAGAACAAACAAGTGCCTTATAAAAAGGACCAAATAAACTTGTTAGTTGGTGCCTTATAATAAGGACCAGAGGGAGTACCTTATAAAAAAAGAAGGATGAGAGAGAGAGAGAGAGTAATTGTTACATTAAACTATTTTTAACGATTTTTTAAATCTCCTCACTCAGTTACATTAAAAGGTTTTTATAGGGGTAGTAGGAAAGTGTGTCCTAGGGTTTGAAAAATGAGGAGGTAGGGGCAAATCAAGGAGGAGATTTGGGCCCCACTTTTAAAGGAAAGATTCAATTTTTGCATCGGATTCTTAAAAGAAAAATAGATTAGGGGAATATTTGGGGATCTGATTATTTATTAAATAAAAAAATAGGGAAAGAAGCTGATTAAGTTTGAAAATAGGACTGGATATACTCACATTAGCTTCAAACTATGATTTTTGTTTGCGCAAAAAAAAACTATGATTTTTGTAATGCAAATAATATTAATTAAATGAAAAGTTAAAGGATAAGTATGATGATGGGAAAGCTTGAAATTGGATCCAGTTATATGGACATATTCAAAGTACATGCTTGGGAATTTGTAAAAATCAAACAAAATAATTACTGCCTTTGTTTTCATTTTCCATAAAATTAATTAAAAATAAAAAAAGTTTGTTTAGTAGAATCCCAAATTTACCTTTGTTGACTTGCACATCATTCCATTTGATTAAATAACCTTTTAAGAAACCCTCCCCTCTTCTATTTATCCTCTTTGATGATTCATCCCTTCTTGCTTTTCCTCTCTTTTAATTCCCTTTTTAACTTTCATTCTTAACACGTCTCCAATATTAAAAAAGAATTAATACACAATATTAATTTTCAGCCGATTAATGTAAATTTAAATTGGTTACTCTCATGCACATTGGTATTTTTGGGTATTATAAGAATAAATGAAAAAAAAGTAACTAGATGATAAATGAAAAAGGGAAAAAGGGAATGGAGGAGCAGAAGAAACTGCAAAGGGCACATGGAAGGAGGGGTGATGCAATTGTGATGTTTCATTCTTTAGGAGGGTACTTTAACTTTAAGGACACTTAAGTTTCTAATACCACATTTTAAATATCATAACCATTCTCAGCTTTTACAATATTGTTACCAAAACCAGCTTTAATTTTTAAAATTGTTTGTATAAGAAAAGAGTGCTTGAAGAATTAGTTAACAAGTATACTAATTGAATTTGTATGGACTAATATACCATAAAGGAACAATTTGGAGTCTCACTTTCTGTAAAGATTATGAGGTGAGTAGATTGTAAGTACCCTTAAAGAAAATGTTGTTATTTTTTTAAAAATAATTAACTCAAAAAAAAAAAGTTGAATAAAAAAGCAAACGATTTGAAATGAGATGAGAGTAGTGTGAAAAGAGGACAACCTTAATGGGAGAGCAGTTTTGGGGACAATGTGCAGAAGATTTGAGTAATGTTGGTGTCCCCACCATTAAGAAAACAGAGAAAAAAGCCAGAAGGACACAAAAGAAGGACATACGGAGTACAGCTTGTGATTGCGCAGAAGCCATTCACTCACAGATAACAACACTATAATACAAAAGCTGTCTGATTCCTAAGTGTTTCTTTGAGTTGTGAAGCATTAAAACAGCATCTCACTCAATTATTTATTGTTGCCTCCTTCACTTCCAACAAAATCACACTTTGCTTTTCCAATCCCATTTAATTCTCCTAATTCCCCATCTTTTAATCCAAATTAATTAACATATGAATCCTCAACACATGGTGACTAAATTGTTTTCCCCCTCTTAAAAACAAAAATATCCAATTAAGGATAATGACGTTTAAGTCTCAATACATTGAATTAATAACAGTTAGGTCTTCAAAAAAAAAAAATTGATAAATGAGTTGCAAACTAAGAGTTACATTTGAAACATAAATTACCTTTTATTTGCAGTTGAAACTCCAAAATTTTCAATTGTTTGAATTGGTATTTCTTATGATGTTCTCCGAAAAATTTATGATCAGTCATCAATCCACTCTTCACATATATCTATTTGTCATTCTCCCTTTTTTTTTCTTTTTATTTAAAAAGTTTAGGTGAGTTGTGACCTAGTACTCACCAAGATTAGAAGAGGGACTTTGAAGTTTGGCACAAAAAGAAGGTGAATTGAATATAAGGATTTATGAAGATAAGAAATGTTTTTGGGCTCAAAAAACATTTATAGAGTTACTCATAGATCAACACTCTCACCAAAGGGAGATGGTTCAATCCTGAAATTGGTCAATATACTGGGGGAGACATCCTAGGTGATGTGAAGCAGTGGAAACGCTGGAAGGAGGTGGAGGCATGTGTATTCTCTATCCCAGTATCCTGTGGAGCGGAACCAAAGCGCCTTGCTCTTAGACTGTGGGTAAGCTCGACCCCTTTCCTAAAATTTTTTATATAAAAAAAAGACACCAACAAGGTCCTAATATAGGCAATGAGATTTGAACTCACAATCTTGTAGGGTAAGGAGTCAAGTGGTTACCAGTTAGATCAACTTTTGTTGGCCGTTAAATTAAGGAACATAAATTTGAACAATGGTTGACTCAGCTGAATGTTGGACCCAAAAAAGTGCTGGATGAGCCTGAACATACTGGGTTTCTTATTGGGCATGGGCCACACTATTCATGATTAGTTTCACCAAGCTACGTAATTAGGCCCCCCCAAGAAAAAAAAACCAAAGTTTAAGGGCCACATAATAAATAAGGTTTTTATTTTTTTCGTAACGAATGCTATTGCTATCTGATCCTTTTTTTTTTTTGCCAAGCTATGTGATCCAATTACAGAGTTGAGTAATGAATTATCGTTGAAATATCAACAATGAAAGGGCGGGACTGGAAGTGGAATGGGCCCTTTCTGGAGCATTATATTCGGTGTTGCAATATGGAAGCTTTGGGGTGGCGCAACTCTTTTCTTTTTGAAAGGAATTTTGCAAAACCTGTTAACCCAGCTGCCACTATCCTTCGATGTTGGAGGAATTTTGCTGTAACTCCGGTGGTTGAAACATCAGTGAATGTAGCAGCAGTTGCACGAAATGAAATAGGGATACTGGGATGGAAGAAACCACTTGAGAAATGGATTAATTAAATTAAATATTGATGGGGCTGTAGCTTTACGGTCTTCAGATACTGGTTGTGGGGGTGTCTAGAGAGATAGTAGAGGTGACTGGATATGTGGTTTTATGAAAGCAATAGGACTATGTAATGCCAATACTGCAGAGGAATGGGCGATGCTGGAGGGAATGAAGCTAGCATGGGATTTGGGCTTCAAGAAGGTAGTTATTTTGGAGTCAGACGCTATGGAGCTTATTAATAGGCTATCTGATGACGCTTTCTGCTATGGGAGTCTGCTGATAGTTTCGATTAAGGAGATGTTGAGAAGGGAGTGGCAGATTGTTCTATGTCATAGTCCAAGAGAAACTAACCGGATAGGATAGCTGACGCCTTAGCTAAATCGGGTATTAATAGATCTTTTTTATTAGATGTTGTCCTGCTCGTCTGAGGAGGTGGGTAGATCAGGAGTGTTTAGGATTAAGTTTCTGTGTTTAATTTTTGATTTCATGTAATTTTGGCCTTTTAAGCTTTCTCTTATGTCAAAAAAAAAAAAAAAAAAAACAATGAAAGGACTATGATCTTCTGGAGTGTTTAGGATTAAGTATGATGCAGGGCATAGGGATCCTTTCTTGTCGAGGGGCTGTGATATTCTTGGCATTAAATGGTCCCCTGCATTAGATAGCCTTAAAATTAATTGCGATAGAGCCTTTTCACCTTATGAGAAAGATGCTGCTATTGGAGTAATTTGCCGTGATTTTGTTGGCTTTTTTATATGGGGATTTGTGGATAAAATTAAGTTCATTTCTGCCTTTATGATTGAAGCTTAGCTCTGAAAAGGGCCTTGCTTTTAGCTGTGGACATAGGTCATGATAAAGTAATCTTTAAAACTGATTGTCTCTCTCTGCTTGCCTGTGTTGAGGCAAAGTCACTGGATTTGTACTATTGGAGGTGTAGAAGTATTATCTAGGATGTTATTTGTTTTCTGTCTTCTAAAGTTGGGGTTCTCCTGGTCCTTTACCTCGAGAGGAGGCAACCGTGCTGCGGATCTCCTTGTAGCTAATGCTTATAAGGGGTGTGCCCTATTGGGTGGGTTTCGCGACCAACACCTGCTTTGTTTTCACTTCTAACTCTGGAGGCTTTGAAGACTAGTGATGATGATAATAATCCTTTGCACACTAGTCTTTCATTTGATGGTGAATAGGCTGATTATTCTAGTTTACTTGTTTGTTGTTGTTGTTGTTTTTTTTTTTCTTGTTGCATTTGTTTGTTGCTATTATGCTTTGTTGTTTGTTATCCAGATTGTTGTTTTCTCATATTATTAACCGTCACTTCCTATATATATATATAAAGATTTTATTTATGTAATAATTTTTTATGACCAATAAAGTTACCTTCTCTAATTCAATACTCTTTCATAATAACAAAATTAATTATTAAGGGTTGAAAAACATCATTAAATAACGATATTTTTTATGAAAGACCTTAAAAATATTAAAAGTTCTGAATTGCGTACTATAAGAAGAAGTAGAAATTAAAAATTTAAATATTAATGAGAAAAATATATGTATATATCATATTTAGGAAAGGAGTACTAATGAATTTTCCATTAAACTACAATAACCACACATAAACATAAAGATTAACAAAGAAGTCCTGGTTTACATAAACCATTTTTGACTGGGGAAAACGGCATAAGGAAAGGACCTCCCAAGTCCCAAAGAAACTAATCTAGGGGCAATGAAATTCAGCGAAGTACCGTGAAAATTAATGATAAATTATCGAAATTCATAAATTACATAAATTAATTTATAAATAATAATGGTATTTATTTACCACTAATATTTAAAAGTTTAACAGCTGATCATCAACAATTAATATATGAAGTATGAGATGATTCACATGTATAGTTCTTCAAGCAAGTTTCATAAATATGTTCATCATCTTTTTTATCCTTTAATTATTGTATTTAAGATCCATTTAATTTAATTTCTCGAAGTCTGGATTTCTGTTTTCTCCATGCAAATTTTGGATCTGCAAACTTCTCTGCCATGATCTATAAGCAATCTCTTCTTCAACTAGATCCTCACTCTAAAAAATTCCCTGTATTTTCTTCCTTATTCTTGGTTTTGGATCCTGCATGTCTTTCAAAAAAGCGTTAAGTAATAAATTTGTCTCGGAAGTTTTTACTGATGATGAGCAATGTTATACTGAAAGTTTTTCTTGTCTCAATGTTACCCCGGAAGTTTCAAAACGTAGCACTGTTGCCCATTTCTGTTAAAAAGTTAATGATCAACGTCAATTTTTTGACGGTTAATGTTTTAACGGAATAGGGCAACTTTGCTACGTTTTGAAACTTACGAGGTGAGACAAGAAAAACTTCTACAATAACATTGCTCCTGGCCTATACTTTTGGTATAAATTTACTACTTAATCCTTCCAAAAATCTCCAGTATCATGTTCATAAAATATAAAACACACAATTTTATTGTGATTATCGTCATGGTTCTAAACAAAAGAAGACAAACAAATCTAAAAGCTAAACAAAGATCATGACTTTCTAGCACAACTGAGTGAGAATAGCTAATTAAGACTATAACATCAACATCACAAAAAAATAACAAAAATAAAAAGAACAATCTAAAATTGAAGAAGAATAATCAATAATGCATAACATAAACATTGTACTCAACAATGGCGTCCTTTGAATTGGGAGCGAACCAGTGGGTTTGAGCTTCGATGTATCCTCTGGCAAATCGGAAAACTCCGGTTCCTCCGATCACTGGCATCTCCCTCACCTGATTGAACACCGGATTTCTCCCCAACACCGTGATTGTGCTTCCATTGCATTTCCCTTCGATGAACGCGAAATTCATCGCCATCAGAAGCGCTAACTCGCTCTGTGACGTTGACGCGTAAAACCCTTGAGCTCTTCCCACCAATTTGGAGCTCAATTTGGGGCCCAATGTCAGGGGGTTATCGATCATGTTGAGGAGTCCGAAGGCGGTGGTGGAGTTGACTGGCGGCGGGATGATGGTGACGGAGGTGGGATTTTGGCCACTGACGATGTCGTGCCAGTAGAATTTGAAGTGGCTGAGCTTTTCTTTCTTGAGACCAAGGAGCTTCCGATCGATCGGGCGAACAAAGTCGTTGTCGTCGTGGCCGGAGATGAGAAGAGGAGAGAAGGAGAGGAGAAGGCAGAAGTAGATCCGGGATGAGGAAGCCATTGTTGGAAATTGGAAGGTGGTCTTGTGAGAAGAGAGGGTATTGAGTTGAGGGCTTTATAACCAGCGAAACACGCCAACCATAAGAGGGAGGCCATACAAGAAAATCTTACTTCATCATGTTTGGCCAAAAAACATTTACTTGTTATTTTTATTAACATTAAATGTAGGCAGCGCCTTTATCGGCTCTAGTGACAGCCCTTTTCTCTCCTCTTGTGAGTGCCATTGAGGCCTTGTTTGTTACACGAAATTAAGACTAGGGAAAGGGAACTTGAAAGGGTTTCCTCCAATTAGACATGTTTTGCGCGCTTGTCTTTGTAGAAGATGAGTTCCCACCTCAGCTAAAATTTCCTAAGCCAAAGGTAAGAGCCACATAAGAAATAAGGTTTCTTTTGTTTTCCTAGACAATGCTATTGCTATGTGATCCAATTACAGAGTTTTTTTTTTGTTTTTGTTTTTGGTGAACATCCAATTACAGAGTTGAGTAATGAATTATCGTTGAAATATCACCAATGAAAGGACTGTCACCTTCCGATGACGTTGAATTGGTCACACGCACCGCACTATTGAAAGAACTTTATTTTTTACGAGTTTGATCATATGCCATCATCAGGAACGTTAAGCTGAAGCTAAACTCTTTGTCCACACACATAAAAAGCTAAACTCACGAGTTTGTCCACACACAAAAAAGGCTAAACTCACGAGAGGTTGGGTGCCATTTAATCGGAATCCTATGTTCAGTTGTTGTCTTTATGCTCAAAAGAAGAAGAAGGATCCACCATAATCACAGGTTGAATTGACTAATCTTCTATCGTCGCTAATATTTTATAAATACTAACATCAAACAAAATGTCCAAATCCGTCCCAATGTATTTGAAAATTTTCAGTGTTGCCCTACAATTTTTCTTGTCGTTTCGGAAGTTTGAAAATATAGTAATGTTACCTCTAACTGTCAGCAAAGTTAATTTTGACTGAAATAATACATCTATAACTCTTACCTGACACTTAGTATGACACTTAGAATAAAAGATGATGAGGTGATGTACTGACTAATTGGTGTCTGATAAGAGTTTCGTGTGTATTATTTCAGTCAAACTACATAGTTAACACTCAAAATTAAGTTTGTTAATGGTCAGGGGCAAATTACTATGTTTTTAAATTTCTGAGGTGATATTAAAAGAAAAAGAAAAAAAACCTTACAGTGCAATATTGGGATTTTTTGAATACTTCCAACACGAATTTGTACCTTAACCATAAAATAAATAAGACGCTATTTGTTATTGTATTATATATTCTGCATATTAGGTATTAATAATGATGTTCACACATTGTATTTTAATTTGAATAGTATTTACATAGAAGAAGCATTTGATTTATCGTATACAGAGATTTTAATGATAATATATTCATGTCTAACATGATAAAAAGTAGTGTCACATACAGTAGTATATATGAGAATAAAGGCCTGTTTGACATAGCTTCAGAAGTTCAAATAAATCCAATGACAGCCCGTCAAAAGTGAAAGCTCAATTATTGAGTGTTCGAGATAGCTTTTTATTTAATGGGCTTTAATGTTTGAAGCCGATTTTTTTTTTTTCTACAGCCACACCACCAAACTTCTGATGTCATCAATAGCTTTTCCATCAATTGTTCTTATGGGCCCGTTTAAACCCCCCCCCCCCCCAAAAAAAACTGAAAAAGTCGTGCTTCTCTTCTCTATCTTCATTCCTTTTTCGCTTTATTGGTAATTCAGACTTGATACTTCATTGGGCCTTCATTCTTTTTTTGTTGTTGTTGAAAGATACAGACAAGCTAAAGCTTGAAAAAGAAAAGGGCTAAACTAAGAAAGAGGAGCCCAAGAACAATAGCCTAAGAAATAAGCTAGCAGTAACAAGCCTGCTGATCCTTTAAGACCATAGGGAGACACCCTATTGGAACTGTCGGAACTAGAACCACATCAGCATCAGTGGGGGCCTCATGCCCTTCTCTGGCCATATAGTCGGCACAATGGATGTTATCTCTAGGAGTGTATCGGAGCTCTGCATTCCAATCCTGGAAGAGCAGGTCTCTAGTCTCTTTGATCACGTCTCTCAGCGGATGATCGGTGTGGCAATCTCTCATTAGAGTATTGACAGTGTCCAAGGAATCCGAGTAGAGAAGGATCTGATGCAAATTCATCTGCTGCCCAAGCTTTAAACCTGTCTTGATAATTGAGATTTCAGATTCGAGAACCGAGCAGAGGCAAGGGACTGGTAGAACCCCATCAACCATTGGCCTTGAGAGTTCCTAATTACTCTGCCACAGGCAGCCCGATGTTGGTGTCGCACTGATCCATCCCGTTGATACGGACCACATTTGTTGGAGGGGGAGTCCGGGTCTTCTCATAATCCCTGCCAAGTTGGAAAATTTGATGAGTTAGAATTTGATTGGTAGTATTTTCCATGAGCAGGTATTTGCACAAGTGGAGCATGTCTCTGGTGTCTTTGCATTCACTCTGAAATAGGAATTTGCATCTAGTTGTCCAAAGGATCCAGCACCCCAGACTGAAAACCCTTGGCCAAGAGGAAGTCTGGAATCTTCCCATCCCCAGATTGTGCTTGGTGTTCCAATTAAGCCATACCTGCAAATCACCTTTAAAAAACTTGGAAAAATAGTTAGTCTTTAAAATCTCAGTCCACAAATTTTTAGCTCTCTCACAGTCTCTGAGAATATGCAACACCGTTTCCTCACTATTGCAGTGGAAAGGGCAAAGATTTTCATTAGTAAGACCCCTTTTAGCTCTGAGAGAGTTCGTAACAAGACGCTCATGCCCGACCTACCACATGAAATCACTTTTTCGGGAAGCTGCCACTTCCACATCTGAGTTCAGAATCTATTAGTATTAGTTTCACCTTTACCAGAAAGAAAGTGGTAAGCGGATTTAACAGTGAAGCGACCATCTTTCGTAGCTCTCCAGGTAAAATAATCTAGAAGATTGCCACGAGGAGATTGCATCATAGAGATGGTATAAATGATTCTAGAAGGCAGAATGCCTTGCCATCTACTGGTGTCCCATCTCCCATCTAAGGATAAGTGATCCCTAACAGACTCTTCTTCATGAACTAAAGACAGATTAAGAGCAAAGGTAATAAGAGGTCATTCAAAAGGAAGCTAGAGGTCAGTCCAGAATTTGGTTGCCATCCCATTATTAATCTTTCTTCCCACCCCAGTAAAGAATTGATCCCAAACATCAGTAATAGCTTTCCATGTAGAGGATGAGTTCTTCTTCCTTGAAACCGTAGGCACAACCAAATTTCTACAATTATACTTGGACTATAGGCATTTAACCCACAGAGCGTCCCGTTGAGTCAAAAGGCTCCAACAAAATTTTATAATAAAAGCTTTATTCTGGAGCCTCAGATTTTTAAGCCCGAGACCACCTTGTTTCTTTGCATTAGTGACTTTACTCCAAGCAATAAGGTGGAAATTTTTCACATGTTCTGAGACCAAAGGAAATTTCTAGAGATCTTGTCTAACTCAGTTTGATTTTTTCCTTCATTCGGCCTTCATCCGATTTGATACTTCATCCAATTTTGCTTTATGGGTAAATTTGATTTTTTGCTTTACGGGTTTACTGGCCTTCAATGAAATGATTTTTATGGGTAAATAGTTTATTGCAAATGCTCAGTAAGTTTTTTCCGAGTTGGTTTACTGGTAATTTTGTTGTTGTTGTACTAATAAAAACAATATAATTTAATGGGTGTCAATTTACAATTTTTTTTTTTGTCAACATAAAAACAATATAATTTAATGGGTAAAAATTTACATATTACCATTAAATATTTATTTTTAATTTTTTATTCCAAATTATCACATTTTATACAACACACATATTTGATTCATACATTTTTCAGTCATTTTCCATCTCATCGATATCTTTTCTAAAGCTATGCCAAACAAGTGTCCATAAAAAAACAAAAGCCACCGCTATCTCAAATATAAATCACATCAGAAAAAGTTTATCAGAACCAAAAAAACCACTTCTACCATCGCTATCCCAAACGAGCCCAAGTCATAGGATTTTCACTCCGGAACAAGCACTTATTTAACATTTTTTTTTTAAAAAAAGACAGCGCTTATTTTCTTTTTAATGTATATAAAAAAGAATATAACAGATAGCAGTTTTTTTATAAGTCATTTGTAACTTAACTTCGAAGATCAAATAATATGATTAAAATTGATTAAGTACAATAAATAAATTAAAAATATAAAATATTTTTTTAAAAAAAACCTTGCGTAAAGTTGCATGGTAGTTTATAATAATTGACATCATTAAATTTACAATCGCTTTCAAAAGGACACAATAAAATATGTTAATAAATATTTCATATATATAATTTGAATTTCTTATAAATAGAAATAATAAAACTCTTTTGAAATGTTTCTTATAAAAAACATAGTGTGTGGTGTGTGTGTGTGTATTTGATATTTAAGCTCCATACAGTCAACGTCCCATTCAAGTGAAGGATTGAAAATGACAAAACTAGACAAAATAATAGAGACATTGTGCGTTATGACTTGTGAGTCATGATGTTGAAATGGGCTCTGATACCTTAAGGCACTAGCTAGCTTCTTTGAAAATGGCCTCCCTCTTTAATTTTTTCCATTTTCCAGCATTAGTTATGTTAGAGTAAGATTTGGCATCAATTCTAGCCTAACAATGGAAAAAATAATTAAAATCCAGAAATTAATGAAAAGTACATGGTTCAAATTTTTATCCGTTATAAAGACCTGAACTGAAATTCTGGTATTTTTTTTTATGTGTGAAATTGTTTAAAATACGAGTACTTTTTGTGAATAAAGACATGCCAAATCTTCATGAATAATTAAATTTTTTTATGACCATAAAGTTACCTTCTCTAATTGAATACTCATTAATAATAACAAAATTAATTATTAAGGGTTGAAAAAAATCATTGAATAATGATATTTTTTATGGAATACCTTAAAAATATTAAAAGTTCTGAATCGTATATTATAAGAAGAAGTAGAAATTAAAAATTTATAATATTATGTTTAAGAACGGAGTCCTAATGAATTTTCCATTAAACTACAACAACCACACACAAACATAAAGATTAACAAAGAAGTCCTGGTTTACATAAACTATTTTTGACGGGAGAAAATGGCATAAGGACCTCCCAAGGAAACTAAATTCAGCGAAGTACCGTGAAAATTAATGATAATAAATTTTCGAAAATCATAAATTACATAAATTCATCTATAAATAAGAAGGGTATTTATTTACCACTAATATTTAAAATTTTAACAATTGATCACCAACAATGAATATATGAAGTATGAGATGATTCACATGTATAGTTCTTCATGCAAGTTTCATAAATATGTTCATGATCTTTTTTATCCTTTAATTGTTGTATTTAAGATCCATTTAATTTAATTTCTTCAAGTCCGAATTTCTGTTTTCTCCATGCAAATTTTGGATCTGCAAATCTCTTCTTCAACTAGATCCTCACTCTAAAAGGAAAAAAAAGAAAAAGAAATCCCTGTATTTTCTTCCTTGTTCTTGGTTTTGGATCCTGCGTGTCTGTCAAAAAATCTCCACTATCATGTTCATAAAATCTAAAACACACAAGTTTGTCTATAAGAAGAAGATCATCAATCAGAAATAGGAACAATCAGGAACGAAGATACAGAGAAAAGTATTAAATTATTGTGATTATCGTCATGGTTCTAAACAGAAGAAGATAGACTAATCACCCAAATTGTGTCTCAGAAAGGCAAAAGCTAAACAGAGATCATG
The DNA here is from genome assembly GCA_025563575.1 of Acacia pycnantha. NCBI lineage: Eukaryota > Viridiplantae > Streptophyta > Magnoliopsida > Fabales > Fabaceae > Acacia > Acacia pycnantha. The sequence goes on along the minus strand of JAMWYP010000030.1, from coordinate 4,871,250 downwards.
ACTTTCCAGTACAGCTAAGTGAGAAAAGCTAATTAAGACTATATAACATCAACACCGCAAAAAAGAAGAAGAAGAAGAATCAATAATGCATAACATAAACATTGTACTCAACAATGGCGTCCCCTGAATTGGGGGCGAACCAGTTGGTTCGAGCTTCGACGTATCCTCTGGCAAATCGGAAAAGTCCGCTTCCTCCAATCACCGGCATCTCCCTCACCTTGTTGAACACCGGATTTCTCCCCAACACCGTGATTGTGCTTCCGTTGTATTTTCCTTCAATGAACGCGAAATTCATAGCCATCAGAAGCCCTATTTCGCTCTGCGACGCCGACGCGTAAAACCCTTGAGCTCTTCCCACCAATTTGGAGCTCAATTTGGGGCCCAATGTCAGTGGGTTATCGATCATGTTGAGGAGTCCGAAGGCGGTGGTGGAGTTTACCGGCGGCGGAACGACGGCGACGGAGGTGGGATTTTGGCCGCTGACGATGTCGTGCCAGTAGAATTTGAAGTGGCTGAGTTTTTCTTTCTTGAGACCGAGGAGCTTCCGGTCAATCGGGCGAACAAAGTCTCCGTCGTCGTGGCCGGAGATGAGAAGAGGAGAGAAGGAGAGGAGAAGGAAGAGGAGGATGAGGGATGAGGAAGCCATTGTTGGAAGTTGGAAGATGGCCTTGTGAGAAAAGAAGGTACTGAGTTGAGGGCTTTATAACCAGAGGAACACACCAACCGTAAGTGGGACGCCATACAGGAAAATCTTGCTTTCATCATGTTTGGCCAAAAAACATTCACTTGTTATTTTCATTAACATTATAAATGTATACTTTCTTTCCCAATATAATTGAATTACATAGATAATAGATCAAAAGTGGTCGAAAATTGTTTTTTTTTTTTAAATATATTAACATCCAGTATCCGATTCAGGGTTTATAGTTTTTCCTTCCACCACCATGAATACCTCATCGAGATCTTGCTTGTTTAAGTTGGTGTTTAAAAAGTAAATTCACACAAGTCAAGACATAACTTCTTTCACATACTTACCTCGTATACCATAAATCACGTTAGAAAAACAACTGACATGCACGAACTTAAGCCTTAGAAAGATCTAACGGTGTTTTATAGTATTAGACTAGCTCTGTGTTAGTAAGTGGTTGAAAATTGTTAAAAGTAGTAGTATAAAGGTAAAAGGTGTGTGTCATTTTTCAAAAATACCCTTTTTTTTTTTTATGGAGGGAGAATGAGGGAATGAGAAGAATGAGTATGAAAAGAAGTATGGTGGTTAAGACTTAAGTTGCAAACTTGCAAATGAAGTATTTTACACTTGGTATTTAGCACCATAATTTTTTCTCACGTACAAAAGTATATATGACATTTATAAAATGATGCAAAAAAAGGAGGACAGTTAAGTTAGGTAATGTTGATTATTTAGCATATATGAAGATCAAGAAAATAATGCAAAACAATACATAAAGTTTTTAAAATTGTGCAATAATGTCATGAATATTGGAAACTTCAAGTGTATTTTTGTACTATTTTTATGGTTAACATGTTTATTAAACAGTCAATCTTAGTTGACTTAATAATCAAGACATTTTTATATCATTTTGAAAATGTCATATGTACTTTTGCACCAAAAAATATTTATAATGTGTGGCGCCTCTAGCAGAAAATTTCATTGGTATATTTGTACCTTAACTCAAATAAACATGATGTTTACTCATAACTAATATTTACAAATCTACTACCGATATTTGCATATTTTTTTTGTCAACACAATAGATATTTACGACTTGCTTGGAATTTGACCATCCCCACAATTTGTACAAGTTATTAGTGTGTTCCTACACACAACATTATTTTGATTTTCTTTCCTCTTCTGGATTTTTTTTATAGTCGTACCATTCTGATCCTATTTATAATTTCAGTTTGACTAAATCTCACATACCAAGGAAAGTTAGTTGACACAATGATTATGAGGTAAATTTCCAACTTTGCCCACATTTATGATTAGGTATTTTTCAACTGTTTCTTCTCTCCCCATCCTCATGAGTGCAATTAATATGGGTAAAATTGTCACAATCTCATTTATTACTTGAAACTGGACTTATAAATAGAACCAATTTTTTTGGTCAAACTGGACTTATATAAATAGGACCAGAGTGATATTTGTTTATTTTAACTTTTTTTTAAAAGTACTCGGTGAGATAAACATATGAAAGAAATTTTACCTTGATTTATAGAAAAATGCTTAAAAAACGCTTTTTTTCGCATTTGGTTTAGAAACTAAATAACCATATTTTTCAACCATAGCCCAAACATGCCCAAATTACAAGCAGCTATTCCCTTTTTTTGTTTGACTTTGATACACCGACTTTCAAAAACTACACAAGGCTTCCATGAATATAGCAAACAATGAAGATATGAAACACACGTTTATCTGTAAGATGAAAATCATCAATTAGGAAAAGAGAGAGAGAGAGAGATTAATCATCCTAATTACAAGGACACACTAATTAATCCCCACATATTATTACTCAGAAAAACAATAATCAAAGAAAAAGCCCAACATATCAAATCACATCCACCTCCACCTCAGTGAATAGCTGAGTCTATGACTCCTATAACTAAAAAATTAACATCACATAAATAAATAACCCAGAAAACAGAACTCTGAAATTGAATTACAAGAAGAAGAAGCATCAATAATGCATAACATAAACATTATACTCCACAGTAGCATCCCCTGTAGTCTGAGAAAACCAGTGGGTTCGAGCTTCCACATATCCTCTAGCAAATCGGAAAAGCCCGCTTCCTCCGATCACCGGCATCTCCCTCACCGTATGGAACACCGGATTCCTCCCCAACACCGTGATTGTGCTTCCGTTGTATTTCCCTTCAACGAACGCGAAATTCATCGCCATCAGAAGCGCTGCCTCGTTCTGGCAAGCCGCCGCGTAAAACCCTTGCGCCCTTCCCACCAATTTGGAGCTCAAGTCCGGACCCAATGTAATCGGGTTATCGATCATGTTCACCGACCCAAAGAAGGTCGTGGAGTTCATCGGAGACCGGACGACGGGGACGGAGGTCGGATTGCGGCCGCTGAGGATGTCGTGCCAGTAGAATCGGAAGTGGCTCAGCTTTTCTTTCTTCAGACCGAGGGCTTTCCGATCGATCGGACGGCCGAACTCGTGTTCATCGGCGGTGACGGAAATGAGAAGAGGAGAGAGTGAGAGGAAAAGCAAGAAGACGAGGAGGGATTTGGAGGCCATTGTTGGAGTTGGAAGACGCTGTTCTGCGAAAAAGGAAACGGAGTTGAGTGATTTTATAATCGGAAACTCCAAAGGAAAGTGGAGTGGGGAACTGGGAATGACGCATGTTTTGTCACATAATAAATATATAATGGTTTTCTTAGTTAAAAAAAAAAAAAAAAAGTTAAGTATCAATTTTGCCCCTAAAATACGTACCTATGAATAATTTTGCCCCTGAAGTTTTCAATGTAGCGATATTGCCCCAAAGTATAAAAATGTAGCAATGTTGCACGTACGTGAATAACCCTAATGGTCAACTAACGTTGACTGTTAGTTGACCGTTGGGGTTGTTTACGGAAGGGCAACATTGCTATATTTTTATACTTCAGGGGAAAAATTGTTACGTTTTATTAGAGCAATTTTTCCCCCGAAGTATAAAAACGTAGCGATGTTGCCCCTCCATTAACAACCCTAACGTTGACCGTTAGAGCACTTAACGGAGGGACAACATTACTACGTTTTTATACTTTGAGGGCAACATTGCTACGCTGAAAACTTTAGAGGCAAAATTGCTCATGCGCCCATAATTCAGGGATAAAATTGATAAGATTGATACTTAACCCAAAAAAAAAATACTCCGTAATATGGTTTCTACTTTCTACTTCCAACCATACCAACCAATGTAATAGGTTATTTAATATATTTTTTTAAGAAAAGAAAAGATGGTAAAATTAAGGAAAGATTCTAGAAAGATTTGTTTAAAATAACAAAAATTCAAACAAGAGAGTCCAATATACAAATATTAAGTCATCAGGGAGAAATATAGAATTAACAAATATTTTTAAATGATCAATCTATCCCCTTGTATTTTTAAATTATTACACATATTCCTTTAATTACTTAGATACAGAGAATAACAATTTAAGAATCACAATTAACAACTTTAGTATTAATATTGACAATTTCAGCTCCCCAATTGCAACCCGTGGTCATTGACTATTTATATACAAAGAATAATAACTTACAAACCGCAATTAACAACTTTAATATCTATATTCATAACTTGAACTCCCCAAATAACTAATTGGTCATTTGGAAACATCTTCTAATCCCAAATTTTTTCCTCAGGTCTAACTTGATATTTGTAATATTGGACTCCCTTATTTATCTTTTCCTTATTTTTCAACGAAATTTTGGAATTTTCCCTAAAATTAATGTAATACATAAGTTAAAAAATTATAATCACTGGTAAATATTACTCCCTTCATTGTCAAATATAATTATATTTTGAGAAAATTTTGTTTTATCAAATATTATAAGTTAATTATTTATAATGTATAAGATATCTTAAGGTTATTTTTTAAAAAAATCCCCCTAAAAATGTTCTGCATTGTTGAACCGGCCTCTAACAAAGAACTTCTTTTTTCCTTGACAGGTAACCGACAACTTGTCCTCCATATGATTGATAACTATATTATTTGGGGGTAAAATTGAAAAGAAAAATATTTTTCAACTATCAAGTAATTTATTTTATGATTTATGTGTTTTAATTATTGTGACTTATATTTATTTATTTTGGGGTAAATGACAAGACTTACCCGATATTTAATAAATGAAGGAGTATAAAAATAAAATTATAATACTTCTTACTATATATAGTTATTTGCTGTCCTCTTTAAAGTTACACTTGGGGACAAATATCTAAGCTGAAAGATTGAGTTAATCCTATTTAAGGATTAAATAATTTGGAATCTAAAATAAGAATAATGGGCTCTTCAGTGATTCGGGCCAAATTAATAATAAATTTAATAATATGTTATCGTATGGGCAACAACCACACTTTTTTTTTTTTTTTGCTAAAAAAAAGTTGTAGAGGGGTTCGACATCAGTCCCCTACCAAGGTCAGGGTACGGCCCCGAGCTCTATGAGCACCACACTTATAATTTAATGATGATAATTATATACCACGTTACAAATTAAGAAATAAGAATATTAAATCACTATAAGACATAATAATTTTTATAAATTAAATTGTTCATTTTCATTTGTAAATGAAGGAAATCAAATTGTAAATTAATGATTCCAGCGTTACAAATTAAGTAAAATATTGATTTTCAAACCACTAGAAGTCATTAAACTGTTCATGATCTTACTTACAAATTTTTTAATAGTAATATTAAATAAATTTAATATTTCGGTGTACTCAAACGTGATTCGCCCACACTTTCCCTTTAACCTTCATATATAATTTATGGGTACTCGAATAGTCGAATGATTATAAAGAGGAATTTCTTTTAAAAGTTCTGGCATTGTGTTTATAATAATATTTAAACACTTTTTTATAAATATAAAGGGTTAAGGTGCAATTTTACACATGAAGTTTACCCCAGGAGCGTCTAGCACCACGAAGTTTTTTCAGGGGCAAAAGTACACACGATGTTACGTTTTGGGAGCAAAAATTACCACGGGTCGTTAGTTGACCGTTAGTTTTTTAACGGCCCGTGGTATTTTTGCTCCAAAAACGTAACGTCGTGCATTTCTTTCCTTCTGAAAACTTCGTGGCCTGCGCTCCTCGAGAAACTTCATGTGTAAAATTGCACCTTAACCCTAAATATAGACGTAGAAGACACTTCTTTGTAAAATACATGGGATTTTCAAATAATTCAAAATTTAAAATGGACACGATAACATATAAATAAAATATGAAAAATATAATTAAAAGCATAAAAATAAACTAATTCAACAAATAAAATTATTTTTTTAGACATGATCCCAAAAGTAAAATTTAATTTAGGTAGTGGAAAAATAGTTTTTCAAGTATCAACTAGCGACTGGGTATAAGGGAAATTAAAGGACTAATTATTATTCACAACATGGTGAATCAAAACTCGAATCCCCGCTAAAAGAGTTGTATATCCACATTTAATATTCGCCAGTACTTCAAACATCATGATCTTCAATATACAGAAAGATACGAGCGCCCTAAAAAATGATAGTTTTTAAAATAGATTTTACATTGATAATAAATAAAAGAAAAGAAAAGTCATAAGGAATCAAATGTTGGTAGAGTTAAAGGACAAGCAAACACTCAATTGGGAATCGAATCCTTGTGGGAGGGTACTGATCTTCTAAAAGGACAGGGTCCTAATTATAAGACCTAATTAACTTTTTTTGGAGATATTAAGAAAGTTAAATAAGTTACTTAATCATTTTATATGTTATATATCCTTAGATTATATATTAGTTTATTAGTCAAACTAATTAGTTTAAAGAAAAAAATAAAAATAAAAATATTCTAAAGTAATTTAATTAGTTTCCTTAATCTTTTTAAAAAAAGTCAATCAGGTCTTATAATTAAAACCGAAGGGAATATTTATTAATGATAAAAGAACATAAAATTGTTTTAAGATGGTATGTATGGTCTAAAGAAATCTATTAGAGAAACCCACAAGAAGAGTGAGCATATATATTTAACTTTACGAAGAAAGGTATAGACTATAGAGAGAGAGAGAGAGAGAAGAGAATAACATTTAAAGAACTTATTAATCAGGATCTCTAATTGGGTAATGGCTTACCAAAAAATTAGTTTCATACATAACAAAATAATATCATGCGATTAATATGGTGGGATGATATTTAGTGAGATAAGACTCTTATTGTTATTGTATAAATTAATGTTATTAAACTCGAATCGACCATTGAACCGGTTTGGATAATGAGTCAAGGGTCAATGAGTTAGATCAAAGTAAAACCAGAGTTGACCCAGGGCTAAACCGGTGAGGAAGTGAACTTGAACGATAATATTTTGTAGAATAATTTTGAAATTTGATCTTTTTTTAGAATGAAACGATTGTATTTTTTAGTGATTCTTTTTGCATTAGAAAATAGGAATTTCTAACTTTTCCTAGGGTCTTAATTTATAATTTTGAAAATATGTAAAATTATATATGAATTTTTGAAATAATTTTTTTTTTAAAATAAATAAATATTGAGTCCGTTTAACCATTTGGACCAGACCAGTCCGACTGTTTCTTGGTCGAACCGACTAGTCTGGTCCAATTTTAATAACATGGCTGGGCATAAATACTAAACATGTATCAAATACAAATTCTTTAGAGTATATGTGCTTATAAGTTTAACTATTTTTTTTTTGGTGTGGGTCTAGGGTATGCCTTTAAGCTTTTCGAAGGGGCTTTAATCTCTTCATACATGCTGCTAGGAATCAAATTTTTAACTGAATGCTTAAAGAGTCGTTTAAGTGCTAACTGGTTCAGTGGAAAGTTATAATTAATAAGCCTAACATTATTTTTATCAAGTCTATTGTGAATCTTGGCTTCAGCTCAGAGAATTACCACTCTGGTCCTATTTATAAGTTCACTTTGATAAAAAATTTTGGTCCTATTTATAAGTCTATTTTGACCAAATAAATGAGACTGTGACAATTTTGCCCATATTAATGAGGATGAGAGAGATTGGCTAGCCATGTTGGAAAGAGAAAAAGATAAGAGAGATTTGACAATAAATTTTAAAAGGTACCCATTCATAAATGAGGATACAGTTGGAAATTTGCTCCATAATCATTGAGATACCTAACTCTCCTTGGTATGTGAGATTTGGTCAAATTAGACTTATAAATAAGACCAGAGTGATAATTAATTAATGTAAGTATTGAATTGTCAAACACGTTGGAATATTAATTACCTAATTCTAAAGCCATGTGGAAACTTTTCAAACGTGATAGAGGAATGTAGGAACTAAAAGTTAAAAGTGGAAAACGAAAAGGCAAATTGCTTGGTCACCGACGCGCGTGCCCCTCCGATCCTAAATATAAGAAACTAATTAAATTACTTTAAGATATTTTTATTTTTATTTTTTTCTTCAAATTATTTAATTTTACTAATAAACTAATATATAATCTAAGGATATACAATAAATGAAATGATTAAGTAACTTATTTATTTTTTTTAATCTCTCAAAAAAAAATCAACTACGTTTTATAATTAAGATAAGAGGTAGTATATAATATAATTATGAGTGAAAAATCGCAAGGAACGATCATATATATTACTATTAATAATCTAAAAACTGAACTTGACTTAGAAGTCATGCAACGAACACCTGTATGTACGTGTATCTGTATTTAACGTGAAGACGTTGATCACATCATTATTCTCACTTGTCTCCCTCAAAGTGTCATACATATATTCTTAGGTTCTAAGCTAGAAATCTCACTTATAATATAATTTTACCTTCCTACGTAAACTCCCTCCATTTTTTGTAACCAAAATATTATTTGATACTCCAGTAAGAAAGGTTGTAATCAAACAACTATAGAGTTTTTAAGAGAAAGATAAAAGAGAATACTCACTATAAAGTTACTGAGTGAAATCTATCTTTTGATTAATAATTTATTTAGAAATTTAGTTGTTGACAGAGTAGAATGATACTCCCTTGAGTCCTAATCAAGGTAGTTAAAATCGAGATTTTACGTAAAATCGGAAGATGGATAAAAAATCGTAAAACGTAAAAGCGTTTGGAAAATAAGTAAAATCGTTTTAATGAAAAAAATATATCATAAAAACGTAAAATCACAGTGATAAATCGAGATTTTAACTACCATGGTCCTAATAATTATAAGATATATTTATATAATTTTAGAGAGATTAAGAATAATAATTAAATTAGTTAATTAAATTTGTTTTTATAAAATACCCTTATTTAAAATTGTTTATGTGCTTCCCCCCCCCCTCCCTTAGCACCCTTCCTGTGTAGTGTCGTTGTTTAGCGCCTTGTTTTACTCCACTGTAGCGTCTCTTACAAATTTGTAACATACCACTTTTTTTTGTTCAAAAGCTATTTATATTATTACTGCAAACCGATGCAATACATGAAAACAAATTGAAGATAGAATACAAATAAAGCCATATCAAAGATAACAAAATAAGCCAAATACAAAAATAATCAATTACCGTACATTAAAGATTTAAGAGTAGAAGCAGAAGCATGGACAAAACCGGCCTCCTCGATATCTAAGGTTAGAAGTGACATGAAAGAAAGTGTTGGTTGTAAAACTCACCCTAACGGGCACACCTCCTTATAAGCATTAGCTGCAGTTAGAGCAGCTGCACAGGTACCACGTCTTGAAGTAAATATCAAAGAAAACTCAATCTTAGAAAGAAGAAAACCCATGATATCCTGAAGAACACTTCTGCTCCTCCGTTCAAACAAATATGGTGACCTCGACCACACACCGAACAACACCTCTTGAAATCTTCCCCCAAGAACGCTGATCCGAGCCACCAAGTGATAGTCGAATCTAATAATGTTCAAACAACTATCCAACCAAGAGAATTTATACTCAGATCTCACAGATCTTTTTATTTCATGAGAAAACAAGAACACTACCACAAAACCCAATACAACAAAAAAAGAACACAAAAGACAGATAGCTCTCACCGCCGCAGAACAGATCTAAAGAATGAGAGGAAAAAACTCGAGACAAGGACGAGAGAAGTTTGTAACATACTAAACCACTATGAAAACAATAGGGGTATTTTGTCAAGAATTTGACAAAAATTAGAACTTTCTTTTATTGGATGCGCTAATGAAGAAGATTATAATAAAACAACTATAGAGTTTTTCAGAGAAAAATAAAAGAAAATACTCAATATTAAAACAAACCTTTCTTTATTCTCACCAACCCCTCCCTCCTTAATATATTCTATCTAGTTTGTTTATCTAAAATGAATTCTAAAAAGAAGGGAAACATAATTAAAATGATTAGCTAAGATAATACTACTCTACAATAAAATCAATCACAAATATATGCGACAAGTATACCAACCAAAATGACGCAAATTGGTCAGAAAACGACACCACATGATGTCACAACCAACCATAAACAATGAAACCCTAAAATTTGAAAATTAATTAAATCTCACGAAATGATTGATTAGGCTCTTCAGGAACCTTCCAGGCATTTCGCTGGCAAAACCAGAAAAGAGGTCAAGGAAAGAAATAAAGAGAGAAACATAATCCTCCACCATGACCATTCATAACCTCCACAAAATAAATAAATTAAGACTAATAATAATTAATTGAGTCAATAAAATTGTGAGAAGCACGCCCATTAAGAAAAGTAAAAGGACCCCTATTTTTCCAGGTCTATATGTTTTGTCCAATAGAGTCGTAGTGGTCTGCGAGGAAATTTCAAAAGGGACACACTACCATTTTTGTTGCACCCACCAAGTTTGATTTTTTTTTTAGTCTCAAAGTAAACGATTATTATGTCCGGTTCTAAATATAAGATAAAGTTAAATTTCTCAAACAGATAAAGAAAGTTATTTAAATTATTTTCAAATATTTATATTTTTCATTTTTTGTCTAAACTATTTTGCTTAACTTATAAATCGATTATAATCTAAGGATAGACAACATATAATAGGATTAAGTAACTTATTTAGCTTTCTTAATCTCTCTAAAAAATCAATTATATCTTATATTTGAGACCGAATATAATATAGTGTAGTCAAATATGAAAACCTTTCAAACCCCTCATCAGCTTACCTAAACCACAAATTAAAGTATACTATGTAGTATATATAATAATAGCAACGTGCCCTAATTTCTTGATAGTGCTAAACTCTTTTCCTTTTCTTTTATGCCTTGTCATTAATCAATTAACTGTGGAGTTAAAGTTGAAACATTAATTAAGTGACACATACACCATCGTGGAGGCATGCCGACCAGAATATACTCCTCTAGTATTATATGTAAGACACTAATTTCCAACATGTTTTATTGGAATAAAAAAAATAAACATAATTAATTTTGTCTGCAAAATTTGTTAACTTTTCAACTTTATCTATAATTAATAGGCTAAAGTATACGTTTGGTCCTTTATATTTGTTTCTGGTATCATTTCAATCCTTTAAGTTTGTAAAGTGCACGTTTAGTCCTTTAATATTAACACCGTTAGTCTAACTTAACGGAAAATACTCACTCAACAATTTTAAACTATGACTCTGTAATTAAATGCTGACAAAACATGCTTATATGTTAGTATTTTAATAAATTAATATTTTAAATCCTATTAATTGAAAAATATTTAATTTTCACAAACTGTTTTACGGTTTTTCACAATTTGTGAAGATTAATTTATTTTTATTTTTGTCGAAGAAGATTTTTTTTTTCAATTAATAGGATTTAAAATATTAATTTATTAACATACTAACATATAAACATGCTTGACCAACATTTAATTGCACGGTCATCGCTTAAAATTGTTGAGTCAGTATTTTCTGTTAAGTTAGACTAACGGTGTTAAGGCAAACATAAAAGACCAAACGTATACTTTATCTACAATTAATATGAATAAATAGTGAGAACTGAAAAGTCCATAAACAATAAATTAAAGGTAGAATTATTGAATTATATATAATAAATTTAATGAGGAAATGACGCGTATCAAAGACTAAAATGTTTTTTTATAGATAAAATAAGAGGAGTAAATCCAATATAGTAGGTGTGTATGTATGTTCGTGACATTTACTGTGGTTTGCGCGTGATTAATAACGTTGGAGTCTAAAGTGGTGTACGTGTTTGTTGGGATTGACTATAACTATATGTATTTGTTCACTTTTCTTACTTTTGTTGACTTTTAATTTCATCTAGAACTCATGCAATAATCCTGTACTATATATTAGTTATGTGGAAGCCAAACAAGAAGTTTTCAATTTAGTCAAACAAACCGACAGTGACCATTCTAGAAGCAAGGGATTGTTATTGTATTACGTATTGCCGGATCTCATTTAATACTACTACTATATTTTATTAGAATCCGGTTTCTCTCACATGCAAGTTTTTCATCATCCCTCCTCATCCTCCATCCTCACCGTTAAAATCTTGATCCAAGGGTTCAGAAAATTTTTGGAAAAAACCGCATGCGGTGCGCATACCGCATGCGGTTTTTTTCTAAAAATTTTCTGGGCCCTTGGATCAAGATTTTAACGGTGAGGATCACCGCATGCGGTTTTTTCCAAAAATTTTCTGGACCATTGGATCAAGATTTTAACGGTGAGGATGAGGATGGGGAGGGATGATGAGAGAAGGGATGGGGAGAGTATCTTCTCCCATTTTATTATAGTACAATGCCATGTTTGAGTTAGCTTTAGATATATATATATTTATGTAAGTCGAGACAAAATTCCTCTTATATATATACTTACTTTTTATATTGTAAATTACATTGAAAAAATAGCTTCAAATGTTAATCCAAATATGTACTAAGTTTGGAATGATTTTACTTAGATTTTCAGCATCTCGGTGTTGTTATTCCTTTGTTCCACAAATTTTTTTTTTCCAGTCAATCTTATGTTTGTATTAAAAAAAAATCAACTCTGTCACTCTCTCTCTCACGACTCTCTTGCGCCGCGCTCTCGCTCGTCTTCCAACATTAGGGTTTCTCTCGGACGTCGCCGGCAAGCACTATTCCAAGCCACGACCACGGTAGAGTGGTAGATCTGAGTTTGAAGAACCAAAAGAAGGTAGTGCCGGAGAATGTTGGAGTCGCGATTCTCAGATCGGCACTGAGACACACAGTGGCAAGTATCCATCTTCTTTAGCGCCAACCCTCCTATGTTCTTCGTCTTCACCGTCACTATAGCCAGGGTGTCCCTTTGATCTGTGTATGTGATTGTGGTCCTCTCTCGCCTCTGGGGCGAGCTTTTCCTCTCCTTTTCTGGATCTTTCTTGAGGCAGTGGGAGTTTTCTTCCTCACTGTGCGAGTTGTTGTATCGGCGTCTCCCTCCCCGAAGGTCTCCATCAGCAGAGGGGACTTACGTCTTTTTCTAACTTTTTTTGGTTTTAATGATGGTGTTTTTGTTGTGGCTCGGATTCGCGTTTTTGGGGGAAGGGTTGTGTTGATGGTCTTTGCTGCTATATGCTTTACCTCTCAGAGGACCATTGTTAGGATTGTTCAATGGTGAGGAATCCAAAACACTAGTGTTAGCCTTAGTTTGTTCGGTAGGTGGTCGACGTCACCAGATCTGCTTGATTGAAGGAGAAGAAGTATTCTTCAGGACATCATTTGTCTTCTTTCTTCTGAGGTTGGGTTTTCTCTGTTTCTATATAATGTCTTTTTCGGGAGCTAGCTAGAGGAAATGCATCTCAAGTACACCAATTAGTAGGTATGAGAGGATTAATGTTGGATCCACAAGGACAAATTATTGATTTACTCATTCAAAGCAATTTACGAGAAGGACAGTCTTTAACAAAATATATCATTTCTTGCTACGGAGCCCGTAAAGGAGTTGTGGATACTACTATACGAACATCAGATGCTAGATATCTTACATGCAGACTTGTTGAAGTGGTTCAACACATTGTTGTATGTAGAACGAATTGTGGTACCATTCAAGGGATACCCCAAATCAGGGCAATTATTTAACTGATCAATTTGTAGCTTATGCTTATAAGGAGGTGTGCCCTAGCCCCTATAGGGTGAGTTTCGCAACCAACACCTTCTTTAATGTCACTTATAACCTTGAATGTCCAAGAAGCCGGTGCAGTCACTAACACTACTTTTATTCCTATCTCTTTTGTGGTTTTGGTTATTAGTTTCCCTTTCATTTGGTTTGTTCTGTTTTATTTGTTTGTGTTCTTGTTCTGGTTTATTTTCCTTCAGTGTAATTGTCATGTTTAGATGTACCTTTTGATATAAGTATCAATATAAGCACGTTTTGAGGAAAAAAAAATCTTTTCTTTGTATTCCGGTAACAAAAACTATATCTTTGTATGTTATATCAAGCACAGGGGCGGAATTAGGGGGGCTAGGGGTGGCCCCGCCCCCCTAAAATTACAGAAATGGACCCAAAATTTTCAGAAATTATACTTCAGCCTCCTAAAAATTTTAATCTTTTCACTTTAGTCCCTATTAAAAAGTCTCATATATTTATGAGGCTTTCTGAGAATTTTGGGTCTATTTCTGTAATTTTTGCCCCTAAATTTTAAATGCTGACTCTACTGGGTTTAATTCTGTAATTTTCGCCCCCCTAATTTCTTTTCCTGGCTCCGCCCCTGATCAAGCGGAATGAAATTAAAAATAAATAATGTTTTTTTTCCTAAATAAAAGAACAACTATTCTTAAATGATGATACCAAAAATATTTTTTTTGATATAACAAAGTTTAAATGAGTTGGATCCCGGGGTTCACTAGGGTTAGAGCATGTTTTTATCCTCAAATAACACTTACAGTTACAAAAGGTACTTATACATTGTCCTGTCTTCACATGTTTTGTTTCATTTTAAGGCTTAGACCCATTATGGTTTTTTTTTTTATATATATAAAAAAGTTTAAGTGGGGGTAGATACTGGTACCCCACCAGGTTTAAAGAACACTTATAAAGGTATTTACAGATTGTCTATCAATGAAGCCATCACATCAACCAGCGGGTATCGAACCTCTTCCTTTTTGAGGTGAAGGCCGATGCCTTAGTCAACTATACCACTTCTTACTGGCAGACCCATTATGAATTAAGTGTTCCTTTGACCCAAGCAATATTTTAGTACGTTATAAAATTAAAAAAGAATATGGGCCCAAATTCCTCAAATACTTCTAGATTCAACTTTATGCGGTGTGGGTATGGTAAAAAATGTTAGTCTCTTACAACCTAACCTAGCAAATTAGGGGTTTGAATTCTTGCTAGAAAGTTGTGCTCACATTATTGCCTTAAACATGATTTCTTCCAATAGAAAGATATTTGTGTGTAGGAAAAAAAATACAATATCTATATAATTATGTATATGCTAGGAGATTTTTATTTATTTTTTATTTTAAAAAAAGAATCATTAGATCCTCACGAATCTTGAATCCGAGAATGAAGGTCAATGATATAAATTACAAAAGGACCAAAATCAAATTCATCAAATAACAACATATTTGGAGAAGGACTAAGATTATTAAACTTGGACTAGGCACTAAACCAGTCGAGGTACTGAATCAAGGGTAATTATTTTATATCAGAGTCAAACGAGAGCTAACCCGATGAAGAAGTGAAGCTTTCAAGTTTGTTAATATGAAATTCTAAATAAAATAGAAAAAAATCAAATTAAACTTTAAGGGAAAGAAATAGTGAATCGGGTTAGTGGTTTACTCAAACTGGTTAGTTCGCCGATTCGCCGATTTCCGGGTCGAACTGGCCAGTTTGGTCTAGGTTTAATAACTCTGAGAAGGACAGTGCATAAATTCCACATTCTATGTCTATTTATCTTTAATAAGCTTATAAAACAAATCTTTAATAAAAATAGAAGAAATCAAATAACTGTTATAAAACTAAGTAAAATACAAGAAGGATTAAGATGAGGGAGATGAAGAAATGCAAGAGAGAAATGGAGAGCAAGGAGAGAGTGATTCTTCTTTCTATTTCCATCTTCAACTTTTGATACATGCCTACTATATATAGGCAATGAATCCTTAACTTCCTTTACAAGAGTTACATACAAGAGAGTAAATCTACATAATGCTATAACATGAAGTTTTGTAAGTTATTTACATTAATCATATAAAACTCCCATTAAGCCATTCATGTCATAGGTTATATGGTTTTAAGTGTAGAATTCCAAAAGCCTCATCTTGAAAGGTTATGGACATTCACACCAATATTGAAATATTTATAACACTCCCCCTTGAATGTCCATTATGAATGTACCTCATTAAAAACTTTAACTAGTAAAAACCCAGTGGGACAAAAAACCTAACCAAAGAAAAGAGTACATCATTCATTGATACACTGTCTAGTGTCACCTCATTAAAAACCTTTCTAGGAAAACCCAGTGAAACAAAACCTAGATAAGAGAAAAAGAGTACAGCGTGTATCAACTCTCCTTTTGGACAACATCAGTATTACTCCCCCTGATGACAACATTGCTCCCAATATCTTTGTGTTGGTGAAGAACTATATTTTGCCAATGACCAAGATACATTAGTGCTCCAATAGCACTAAATTATAGTACTTCTGGACCAAGTAGTTCTTCTTCAAATTCTTTGTTGATTACTCGAGGTTGGAATTGGTCTTTATCCGCTTGCAAATATCTTACAATCGTTGGGGTACATAATGAATGTGACTTTTCTATATAAAATCATTATAGGACCTTCTTTGTATAATCTTTTTCAAATACAAAGATCACATTCTATAGTTACTCAATCTGTAATCCAAGACATAATTTTTTTCTACCCAAGTCTTTCATTTCAAATTCTTTCTTCATACAATTAATTGCCTTTTGAAGCTCTTCAGGAGTTCCAATGATGTTGATATCACCAACATAAACAACAATTATAGCAAATTCATTTCTAGACAAAAATGCATGGGCATATTGGATCATTTTTGTACCCTTCCTTCTACAAATATTCCTTGAGACAATTATATCACATGTGCCCTGTTTTCTTCAAACCAACAGAGACTTATTTAACTTAATCAAGTATTGTTCTTGAGAACTTGAATTAGATGATTTTGACATCTTATGTCCTTCAGGGACTAGTGCTTCTAGCACATTAAATCCTTTGGGGACATGTGCTTTTGGCACTCGCTAATTGATTGTGGCTCATGATCCTCATTATCTTTCATTACATCATATGCTATATTATAAGCAAAGATGTTGTCAACGTTGACTTCATTTCAGTCCCATCGGATACCATTCATAACATAATTGACTGAGATCTCATTATTTTCACATATTTCAGGTACCTGGGTCTCTTCTGGGACTACAATATTCTCTTCTAGAGATATCTCTACTGGAGACAATAACTCTTCGGGAGATGACTCTTTTGGAGCTACTAACTTTTATTGATTATCCTCGACTTGATCATCTATATTCTTTGCTCCTTTTCTCTTTTAGAGGATTTTTATCAATGGAGCTGATGGGCCTGCCATGGTTCAGGCGTGCTTTAAATTCATTTATAATATTTCGTCCTTCAGGGACATCAATTCGAATAGGAGAGCATTAGCAGCTGGGACATGTGACTTTATCACTTTCTTTGGGTCAATAAATGCTCCCGACATTCAATTAGCTAAATTCTACAAATGAATTATCTTTTGAACTTCTAGTTCACATTCTTTTGTACTAGGATCAAAATGAGCCAATGATAATTCATTCCAACTAATCTCTTTACCCAACTGCTTATTTTCTCCCCCTCATGTTAGGAAAACAATGTCAAATCACAATTGACTAATCATGCAGTATAAACCTCATAAATCCATTTGTTTCCTTTAGAAACATCATTTTGTTTCATTTAGAAACAAACAAGAAGGAGGAGGTCCTTACACAACATTTATCTATCTATGTGCATTGTGTGGAATATTGCACATTCAAAACTTTTAAGATGGAATTAATCTGGCTTCTGACCAAAAACCAATTTTACAGGGAGAATTTTGTTGGCTTATATAAATGCTGCAATAAGATCAAATATGCCAACATAGAAATTTTGTTTTCATAAGCATTGAATACATGATTTCTGGATCGTACAATTTGGAAATTGCGCACTTAATTTATTCAAACATTATTGCAAACTTCAGGTTGCAAGCTAATAATTTCACATGTAACCATCTTATAGATGCATCTTTCAAATTTGTATGGTTTACATGCTATTTCAATGGGCCCATATAATACTGTTTGATATATTTCCAAAGATCCATTACTAATCATGACCAATGATATTCTCATAGACAATTTGTTTTTGAGAACAAGCATCACATAATTCATAAATAATATGTTGGTTATTCATAAAGAATCTTTTGGTTCTTCAATGGATGTCAATACGTAATTTTATTTGCAATATATATATATATATATATATATATATATATATATATATATATATATATATATATATATACGACTCGGATGATCAAACAAGTCATGCCAACAATAAATTTCTTTGGATCTGTAGACTTCTGGTTTACTGTAACATATGTCTCAATCAATCGTAAACTTTTGAATCATAATCTAACATCCATTTTGGGAGATCTATTAGGCTTTATGTGAGAAGTATATAACTTTTCATACCTTTCCAAAAATCAGCTCACACTTGTATTCTAACTCACACTTGTTTGTAAACTTCTGGTTTACAATAGCACGTGTTTTCTATGATATTCATTTCTGCAGATATCATTGAAACTCAATAAGTTTCTTTTATACTTGGTAGAATAATCAATACATAATTTTGTTCCTTCAAGTAAAAAAATATTAGCTCTTCTGAAGCCCTCAATCAAATTTATACTACCAAATATAGTTTAAACATTGGCTTCTCAAGTAACAAAATATTAACTCTTCCGGAGCCCTCAATCAAATTTATACTACCAAATATAGTATAAACATTGGCTTCTCGCATTATAAGTTGAGCAAAAAATAAGCTAATTAGTTCTTAAGACTATTAACCTTTAGAATTATTACTCTTGAGTGACATAATTCTCTGCAAGTTATTTGTCTTCAGGACAATGACTAAAAATTCCTTGTATCATTCAATATTTGATACATTAAACCTTCAAGGCCTCAATATTAATAACAATCCAATGTCACTTTCTTGTTCACCCTTCATTTCTGGGTGTGAACAAACTCCTATACCTCCGCGAGTATAAAAGACTGAAGGACCAAATATCTCATAAATTGTAATACTATGTAAATAATTACGTATCACTATGCAATCACATGTTATCGTTATTGTGCAAATAGTAACACTGCGTGAAATGCATTTATGATAGATTTGAAAATCCTACATTAGATCTCAAAACCTTATAAACCATAATTTTTTTTCATATAAAATCATATCATAATGTATTAAAATAAATATGTACATAGTGGGGAGCAAGATATCATAGTGATATGATGAATTTTCAGCATATTTATTATGGCCAATAGTTTTCCTTTTGTGGCTTTTATCAATAATATTTCTCCACTTCAGGTGGGAATTTAAACCATCATAATCACGATCTTGATCATGCCAAAGACTATAGACATGTTCACACTCATATTCACGGCCATAATTAGATTCATTTGTTACTTCATCCACTTCTGGAAATGGAGTCAAGTCTGTTGGACGAGATTCATGATATTTGCAACAAAAACGCATTGTTTGGCCATATCATATCAATAAATTAATTCAGAATATTTCTTAAAACCTCTTTCACAATATTACTACTGCAGGAGCAAATTGGATATATTCATTTATAACGAACTTTTAGAAGAACAACCATCTCCAGGTGGTTATACAATTCCCTTTAATTTCTTCTAAAGAACCAGGGGTCTTTTAATGACAAATATTATATTTTGAGGCCTTCATACAAATGGTGGCATATAAAAATTATGGATTAGACCTTTATGACTTCAGTCCAATTTGTCTTATGGCTTCAAGCCAATTTGCGCCTCCTGACTTCAGGCCAATTTGTCTTTTCATAAGAAATTAAATCTATATAACTTCTCACTATTTATCTTCAGGATAAACATGAGACATTAAATCTACATGCTGTTTATCTTGAATAAACAAATATGATATATTATTAGAATATATAATATAAAAACACTAATGATAATAACAAGAAATTCACAAAAATAATTCATAAAGTATTGCAATAAAATTAAAATTTTATGGCTTCAGGCCATTTATCTTCTGGATAAATAAAAGTTGAACATTATGACTTTAGACTAATTAGTTTCATGGCTTCGGGCCAATGATGAGAATTTAGAATTATATGACTTCTGGTCTTTTATCTTCAGGATAGATAAAAATTAAATATATGTTTCTAGACATCTAATAAAATAAAAGATGAAAAAGTATATGACTTCAGGTCATATAATACGGAATCAAATGAATATGGCTTCTAGCCATTTTGTAAGATATATAAGAGAAAAATGTATACATATAACTTCTGGCCATATAATATAAAAATAGGAATCAAAAGAATATGGCTTCTGGCCATATTATATCAAAATAATAAATCAAAATGTATATGACTTCTAGTCACATAATCTCGAAGTAGTAATAAAAGGAATATGGCTTCTGACCATATAATTGGAAATCAGAGCAATATGACTTCTGGTCATATAATTTCAAAATATGAAATTAGAGGTGTATGGCTTCTGGCTATACTAAAATAACAATATCAATAACTCGTAAAGAAAAATCAAAATAAGATATAATAATCTACAATCTTAGCTATGGAACTCGATGTTTAAAACAATCGATAAAAATATCTTTTTAATTCCATATATTACCTCCAATCATCCTAGATATTTTCTTTCAAATCTCTGGACTCCATAGACACAAACAATTTCTCAACACTTCGTTAGAAGAGCTCTCGTGCTGATAACGTGTTATAAAACTAAGTAAAATACACGAGGGATTAAGATGATCGAGGGAGATGAAGAAATACAAGAGAGAAATGGAGAGCAATGAGAGAGTGATTCTTCTTTCTATTTCCATCTTCAACTTTTGATACATGCCTACTATATATAGGCAATGAATCCTTAACTTTCTTTACAAGAGTTACATACAAGAGAGTAAATCTACATAATGGTATAACATGAAGTTTTGTAAGTTATTTACATTAATCATATAAAACTCCTACTGAGCCATTCATGTCATAGGTTATATGATTTTAAGTGTAGAATTCCAAAAGCCTCATCTTGAAAGGTTATGGACATTCACACCAATATTGGAATATTTATAACAATAACAACTCTGCAAAATTATCAGAATCATTGCGAAGAAAAATCAAAGAAGGTGACACTGACTCAATAAGGTCCATTCATTCTGAATGGACAAGGTCAAGTAAACTCATGAAAGACAAACTGGTTACTATCAAAAATTTGGAAAATCAAACTAAATGGCCAATGCAATTCACTTTTCTCTATCTGGATTATATATTCCTTCAGATCACACTATAGATGACTGAATATTTTAATTTGCAAGACAGTTAAAAGTAACACGATAGAAAGTTTGAAAATGAACTTATTTCCAAATCATTATTCTTTTACGTTTACAAACTTGCGAGTTAGAAGTAGTATTGTTCCCTGGTTTCACTATGCAGACAAATATCACCTGTGAGATCTTGTAAATGTGGCAAACGGGGGATTCACAAACTTAGTTTTTATATATATAACGTGTCCTCAGTATACGTCGTACTATGTAAAAATGTGATGGTTGAATAATCCTTTTACTTTAAAGGTAGAACCACCATGAGGTCCAAGGAAGAAACGTCTTGTAAAAAAATTTCAATAACAAGTGATTAACATATGGATCTGTTGTCATTTTTTATGTTAACTTGTCATGGTATAATGCTCTCGAGCTCCAGTCTTTAATATAATACCCATTTGACTCTTTTAAAGAGATTAATCAAGCTAAATAAATTATTTAATCACAATATATGCTGTGTCTCGTTAAATTATATATCAGTTTGTAAGTTTGATATATTAGTTTGAAGAAAAAATATAAATATAAATACTTTAAAATAATTTTAGCTTTCTTATTTTTTTAAAAAAAGTTAATCGAGTTTTATATATATTACCCGAGGAAGTACTTTTTTGTTATGGGCATAATTCCATTTTATATTATAAATCACGTTAAAAAAACAGCTTCAACTGTTAATCCAAACATGTACTAAGTTTAGAATGATCTTACTTAGATTATCAGCATCTTAGTGTTGTTATTTCCTTTATTCCACAATATGTTTTCTTTTTTTTTGTTTTAGTCAATCTTATCTTTGTATTCAGGTAAACAAAAATTATATCTTTGTATGTTACATCAAGCGGAATGAAAAAATAAATAAGTTTTTTTTTCTAAATAAAAGTACCATTATTCTTAAATGATATACCAAAAATCATTTTTGGGAAAATCACAGTGAGGTCCCAAGATACAAATATAATCACAAAAAAGTCTTATACCAAATTTCCTTCACATTAGTTGTGAATGTAAAATGACTGTGTTGTCCATTCTTAATAAAAAACGAAAGAAGTTACTGAATTCCCTTTACAAAAAAGTTCCTACGTAAAAATGACTTTTTATGTTGTCAAAATGACTTTATTAGTTGTTAAAAGGCCTATTAGCTACTGAATGTGCATCTTGGGACAATTAGTACTGAAGTTGTCACAATTTCTCCGGGTATCAGAAACTCGTTGTCAAAATAGCTTTTCATATTGTCAAAATAGGAATAAGTGGTTGTTAAAATACATATTACCTTTTGATGTGAAATTTAACATTAAGTACTGAAGTTTAAAAATTTCTCCACATATGAAAAACGTGTTGTAAAAATGGTTTTTCATATTTATCTTTAATAAGCTTATAAAACAAATCTTTAATAAAAATAGAAGAAATCAAATAACTGTTATAAAACTAAGTAAAACACACGAGGGATTAAGATGAGGGAGATGAAGAAATGCAAGAGAGAAATGGAGAGTCAGAGTAAGGAGAGAGTGATTCTTCTTTCTATTTCCATCTTCAACTTTTGATACATGCCTACTATATATAGGCAATGAATCCTTAACTTCCTTTACAAGAGTTACATACTGTAACATCCCACTTTTCGAAAGCAGTATAATTTTTCTTTTCTTTAAAACATCATTTCAAATCATCAGAGTAGAGCACCGGAGCATAAGAGTAACCGATTTGTATATATAAAACGCCGTAAGTCTGGCTGGTTACAACAGTGGTACAGTAACTGAATATTTCAAAAGTGATATACAACAGCAAAAGGAAGGCTTCCGCCGGAACAACAAGAGGAAGTCTTCAGCCGGGTCTTCTATGCGGTCTGCTTGCCTCTATCCTCGGTCCTCGGTCCTTCCGACCCTGAAGCTATGTTAAGGGCTGAGGTCCATTGCAATCGGACCCCAGGTAACGGTTAACCTCATATTTACATATACAGTACATAGACTACAGTCAATCACAACATAACAACATAATAGCACGCAACCCAATGCAAATGTACCGCTCCCCGCGAATGCAGATGTATCACTCCCAGCGAATCAGGACATACCACTCCCAGTGAAGACAGATATACCACTCTCAGTGCATGCATATGTTCAATTATTCTCTAACAGCATAACAACTCTACTCATACAATACACCTAACAATATACACGTATACCATAAATATCAGAGTTAGTGTTACAGTACGCGAACGTACCTTCGTTGACGTTATACGGTATTTCTGGCGGACTACGGTACGACAGTCGGTCAGAACGTAATCAGGGATATCCCGTTGAAGAACTTCACTACAACTTTCTCCAGAACTTCTCTCTCTAAAACCTCTCTCTATTTCAAAATCCTTAAGAGAATTTGGTGTGAAAAACTCAAAGGGAATGGCAAGCTATTTATAGAGAAAATGTGAGGGCATTTTGGTCATTTTCTAAATTCCTCTTCTTGAATTTGCACCACACATTAGAACCCTTAGCCAACAAGTCTTCCTCCTTCATTTCCATCCACAAAAACCGCCCCCCATGTCCTCGAGTTTGGAACTCAAAACTCGAGTTAATCATTAACTGACTCAAGTTTGCAATGTCTTCAGCATCTCTGGCGTCTCTGGACAAGGAAAACTCGAGTTTCCATTTCAAAACTCGAGTTTCCAGCTCTCTTCAGCAACTCTGTTCAACTTTGTTTCACGTTTCACTTGGGCGACGTCTGGTAATTTGATGATATCTCCAAAACCAGAAATCGGATTGAGATGAAACTAGTGGCATATGAAAATAGACTCCCAATGAATCATTTTGATATACAATTCAAGACAAAAGGAGTTCATATGAAGTAGATATGAATTGTAGAAGTTGACAGTGAAATTCACGCCACACAGCAGACCAAGCTTCAATGTTTTGAGTGTATCTCACAAACTACAAATCCAATTGAGCTGAAATCGGTGGCATATGAAAGAAGACTCAAAGGGCTTTCCAAAAAGAGTTGACCAAACAAAAACGGAGTTCAGAACAGGGAGATATGTCCCTCGAAATTCGACTGTCTGTTCAAGATGTTGCACAGTTTGCTATCAAATGAAGCAAACTCGAGTTTAGAATCAAAACTCGAGTTTCCATTGGACAGAGAGAAATCTTGAGTAAAGAAACAACCTCTAAACTCGAGTTAACAAATGCAAACTCGAGTTTTCACCTCGGCTTCAGAAAATCAGCGTTTCGAAAATCTCGTTTTTCATCAAGAACATCCAGATGATTACCCAAATGATCTATAATACTTCTTAACATCATTTATATCATTTGTGTACATGTTTCAGATGATCAAAGGCTGGTAAATTGAAGATCAAGAGTAAAGTAAATGCTGATGTCATAGTTGGTTCAGAAAACGAAGTTTTAACGGCTAGTTTCATCTAAGTCTAACGGCTATATTTCTTTATCCAACAGTCATTGAATCTTCACAACAGCTATATTCCCAACAGCTATATTTCTCCAACTGTCATCAAGCTTCAATCAGTATAAATACCCAGAGGTTTGAAGTTCACAACAGAAGAGAAAAACAGAGAAAAGGAAAAAACGCAGAGATACAAGCTCCCATCTTCATCATGCTAATACTCTGATATTCTCATCATTTACTCTCTGTTTTCAATGTCTACATAGCTTATCATAGAGAGTGAAATGAGTTGTATTGTGCTTCAATGTTTATCCATTCACTTCTGAGAGAGAGAATATTTATTTGTAACCATTCTATCTTTCTATTTGTGAGTTGCTCAAGATAGGGTGATCTTGAGTGGGAAACCCATTGTATTGATTACAGCTTGTAAGGGGAGTGAATCCTAGTGAGAGGGTTACTTTGAGTACAGAGTGTGTAATCAAACGGGTGTATTGATTACAGTTTGTAAGGGGGAGTGAATCCTAGTGAGAGGATTACTTCAAGTACAGAACGTGTAATCAAGTTGAAAGAAGATAGTGGATTTAGAATCTCAAGCGGAGCTTGGGGACTGGACGTAGGTCAAGGATTGGGCCGAACCTGTAACATCCCAAATTTTTTTGGATTTTGGAATTCGAATATTTTATGGGAAATTAAATTGTGAAATTGCCCTAAATTAATTATTGAAAATTAAGGCATATTTTCCCATAAATTAAGGAAAAATAATTAGGGAATAATTTTTAGCATAAAGATCTTAGAGATAATATTTTAAGGCCTGAAGAAATTAATTGATAAATAAGAAAAAAATCCTTATATTAAATTAAGGATTTATTTTCTATCATTACCCAATAATTGCAATTATATAAGTAAAGGACTCAATTGTAATAAGAGTCTTGAGGAAAATCAAGTGGGTTAATTTTAGTAACTTCACAATATAATACTCATTCTCTCCATTCCCACAACTCATTAACTCTTTTTTTTTTTTTTTTGATAAAGACAAAGGTTTTGGAGGGGTTCGGCACCAGTCCCCCACCAAGGCCAGGGCACGGCCCCGGGCTCTATGAGCACTTAATGGGGACTTACGAGATCGCCTACCAAAGGAGTCCCAGCGACGGCAGAGGGGATCGAACCCACGACCCAAGGGCCTAGTCCTGGATCCCTTACCATCTATGCCAACTCATTAACTCTCTTTAGCTGGAGCATTTCCAAGCCAGCGTATACACCTCCTCCAATACCCATTTAAACCACTCCAATTAAGCCCAAGCTGAAATACCCACATAATACCCATTACTCATAGGTCCAATCCATTAGTTAGTTTCAGCTGGACACGTGATAAGCAAATGGACTGCAACTACTCTTGTGAATGGAAAGCATCCCGTGGCCAGCCCTCTATCGCTTCGTGCGCTGACAGAAAGGCGAAGGATTAGTCTCATGGCTACCGGCTGTGAGGATACCTTGCGTAAGAAAAAAAAAAAACATTCTCTTATGCCTATCCAACGAAAATAATAATAATAATAATAATAATAATAAAGCAAAGACATACTCCCTCAACTTTTCTTTATTTTCTTCGGTGAACACGCAAGATCAGAGGAGATTACAACGGCACTCTTCAATTAATGCTTTTCGGCCGCCGACTGAGCACGCAACAGCAGACTCCACCATACCCATCGAGACCCACGTCGAATGCCTCATGGTCCATTCTTTTCCCTTCCTCGGACCGGACTCTCCCTTCCTTATATAACCCATGCTCCCTTTGCTTCCATCCATTCATACTAAGCTTAACAAAACCAGAGAGACCGAAGTTGAGAGGAATTGAAGCAGGAAGAAAGACCGAGAGAGAGGTGACGAGAGAGAAAGGGACTGAAACACAGTCAAGCTTCCTCTGTTTCTTTAACAGCAAAACAGAGATAGAAGTTTTCATTGGCAATCACATCGTGCAAACCGAAAGCCAGCTAGGTGAGTCTTTAAGTTACAAGCTACTGTCATGTATAAGTGCCGCTGTCATATTGCTTGCTGTAAATATATAGGTGCATCAGAAAAACCAAAACTTACTGTACCTATCTATACACACACACACACTTTATCGTAGCATATAGAAGGAAACTAAGAAAAATCACTGCTATAAACTTTGGGGAAGCTACTGTCATATAGATAAAGATAGTTGACTGATATATGAATATATATATATACATGGTCGTGACTGCATAAGACGGAAAACATTACCTATATATACAATAACAATGGGTTTTGAAGGGATATACACATGCATTAACGTTTCTTATGTGTAATAAAAACAAAAACAAAAAAAAACAAAAAAAAAAGGGAAAGAAAGAAGAAACCATTGCTTTTGCTTGCTGACATGTGAATGTATATAATTATATAGTTATATCATTGTTGCTGTGCGTATGAATATATATGTATATTACCGCATAAAACTTTTACTGTCATAAGCATATGAATGTTGTTGTACTGGAATGCTTTGAAAGTATATAAATGTGTATATAAGAAGTTGGATTGCTTTGAAAGTAAATAAAAGGAAAGTATAAATATATATACACACACAATTATTATATATCATTGAATGTATCGCTGGAAGCATCTTCCAAAATATATATATATATAGACTTGTACATCAGAAAAACCAAGACTCGTTACCTTCTATATATTCATATATACCTGTCGCTGCTTTTGGAAGAAAAGAGATGATAGAAAGCTTGTTGTCTCACACCTAGTCAAACTTTAAATTCCATAAGGCATTAGCTCTCATTTTGGCATAATGAACGTCCTAGTCTTCAAAGAAAATATAAACGTTGTATAGTATATATATAATATATGTCAGAAACTAAGCTATGTTTATATATATCTTTTGGAAATGATAGAAGACCTTGCTATTATGTGTGTATATAATGCTAATTCACGTGCATTTAGAAAATCATGAGAAACATTAAATCTACTAATGTATTAAAGTATAGTTTATAAGATGATTGGTACTTATAAACTCCTAATTTAAAATGTTAGGATAGTATTTGAGAATTTAAAATAATTAAAGAGAAATATCAATAAATAGTAAAATAATAATAATAATAATAATAATAATAATAAAATGAAATAAATGATAATTGTTATTGTTAAGAAAGGGAATAAATAATAAAGGAAATTATTAGTTAATAATGAATAGAAAAGGGTATTATTAATTAGTAATAAATAGAAAGAGAATTAACAGTTACAATAGTTTCCCTAATTTTTTCAGTCCCGTCATAATTTGCTCACTTCAAGCATTTCAAATATATTAAAATTTTTATATTTTAATTTTATGAAATTATAAATCATAATTTTGGTTATGTAGAGTTTTAGAAGAATTATTAATGATTAGTAAATTGGTTGTGGTAGATTGATTTTTGGCGTGTGTTTGAGCTCTTGGATTAGGAGCAGTGTGATAATAGTTAGCTTCGACGAGAGGTAACCACTTTCCACTTATTATGTATATTAGTATGTTGTTTGTGAGTATTTTGTGAAATGATTATTAATATCTTAATAGAAATTGCCTTGTGGAACCTTATGATTTGAATTGTGAAATATATACATATATTTATTTATGTATTTTGGAAAACAAAAATTCATGTTGAGTTATTTATAATGATAATTATGGAAAGGGTTGAATTGGGAAGATGGAGTAGTTTATTCCACCACGTGGTGAGGCCTCCATTGGTGCACGATGGTTGGCTTTATATTGTCCCACTAGTTCAATGAGGGGTTGGCCCACTAGTTCAAGAGGGCTTACGACACCCCACTAATTTAATAAGGGGAAAAGACCCATGGTCTGGGACATGTGCTCTGAAGATTTGGCCGGTCTTCATCACATGACCAGTGAGCTTTCGAGTATCCAGTAACATGGTTAGTACTTAGCCCATGGGTCTAGTCGGAGGAAATAAGGCGGTTCGATTGGTTTGGTGGGAGGCAAATTGGGAATTGTGTTAATGAAAACTGCACTACATAATTTCGATAAAGAATTTATGACATGAAAATTTGTGAATTATATTGTTAATACTTTGTTATATAAATTGTTCCACTTGGCACCTCACCAGCACATATTAGTATTCTTAATAAGTTGGATTGATGGTTACCACATTTTTCAGGTGAAAGTTCCCGTGCGGGTCTATCAAGGAAGACGTCGGAAGCTTAGGCTACTTCTGCTGAGAGTAGTGCTTCTGTCTTTTTGGTATATGTTGAATGATTGTATATTGCCACGTTAGGGCTCATTTTGCACACTCTGATTCATTCTGCATACTCTGATTTATTTTGTATAATTTGGTAATTGATGAAGCATTACTTAGTGGTCAATCAACCCTTAATTAGTCATTACGTTAAGTAAAATGGAAGGACGTTATAGAACCAGTATAAATCACAGTTTGCATAGGGTGATAGCCAAGTCTTTCAATTTCGAATTTCAGTAATTATTTATATAAATCATTGATATTTTATAATATCATAACTGTTAGACATTGGGGGTGTTACAGTTATGTAATGCACAACATGCAATCACAATGAAAGCTTGCTTCCGAAACGAAAATGGAGGCATTTTTCGTAAAATTGGGAACCTATTCTTCAAAGCTCCAAATGACCGTTCGATTACATTTCTCAAAGAAGAGTGCCTATAGTTGAACAACTCCTTAGCAGCAGCAATCACAGTACAAGCAGCAAATTCCCAGAAACAGAACAAAAAATTCCATTAAAAATGAACCAAATTAAATTCGAAAAAAATAAGATTATTAGGGAAATCAAAACGTGACCGTCGAACCCAAGGATGGAGGAGAAGCAAGCAAAGCAAAGGAAGAGTAGAGTACCTCAGTAGTTAGTTCCCGGGATGGAGGAGAATCCGAGAGTCTAGACGGAGCCGAGAGCCTGAGACTGGAGGAGAATCCGAGAGCCTGAGACGAAGCCAAGGAGGAGACGACTGAGACTGAGGTTTGAGGAGGAGCCCAGATTGGAGGAGCAGGAGCGAACACCGAGAGAACCAGGAAGAGGAAGGACGCCGCGAGAGAAGGACGCTTCGAGAGATTTTCGAGAGAATAGAGGTTGTAAGGAGAAAAATAAATTCTGATTTTGTGCTCAGAAATAGAAAAGCAGAAATTTTCTGCTTCTTTTTTTTATTCCCCAGCACAAAAAATAAACCAGTTCATCCCGGGAACAAAAAAAACCGGATTTACCAAACAAATTTCCTATCCAATTTTGTTCCTGGGAACAGAAATTAAGAAAAAACTTATTCCGGGAGCGTTACCATGCACACCCTGAGAGAAGGAGGAGGTGAAATGGTGAAGTGGAAAATTTGCAATGCATTTAATGTTTGGAAACTGTGTTTTTTTTAAAAAAAAAAATGAGAAAATTGTATTCAATGAGTTATTTTTAAAAACAAAAAATGTTTTTAAAAATAAAAACAGTTTAAATTTTTTTTTTTTTTGAGGCAGCCACTTATCTACTATCAACATCATAATACTAATAACTAGGGGTGAGCAAATCAAAACTGAAACCGAACTGAACGGAAGCCTATTCAGTTTTTCAGTTTTGGTTTTGGTTTTTTTTTTTTGGTTTGTAAAATAGGATTATTTCATTTTCCGGTTTTTGGTGCAATTTATGTAAAATTAATTCGGTAAAAACCGAATAACCGAATATATACTAAAACAGCGTCATATCACGTATATGCATTTTTCCCCCTTCAATTTTACTCAGACACAGCCAGACAGTCTCACCTCCGAACCCGACCCAATTACCCTAACCCAAGTCCCTTTCAAAAACATCCCTAACTCACAGGTCACAATGCGTCTTCGCCTATCGATGAAAGCCCTACATCGTCTCTAGAGATTGACCCTCGCAGATCCGGTGTTGAATCAGCGTCTCCGGAGGTCGACTCTCACAGCGTCTTCCAACAGTCATCTTGCACTCTCAAATCATCTATCAATGTCGTATTTTTAGTTCTCCGGTGTGAGCATCTCAACGTCATCTCTCACTTTGGTGAGTCGAAACTACGCCAATGTTTTGTCGTGTTGGTGCCATTTGTTCCAACCCCATACCTGACGAAGATTCTAGTCGCATAAGCAATCTCCTTGTCTCCCACCTTCTGAATCTCTGTTTTCATTTTTTTTTTTCACTTTCTCTAACATTGCTAAAATTTCTTAGTAGTGTTGACTGTGATATGAAGTTTTGACTGTGTATGGCCGAACAATCTTCTCTCTATTTGGGATTCATTTTCTCTACTTTAATTGACAACAATTTTAGATATTGTACATACGTTAGTGAATTTTTATGTTCATGCCTAGCTTCTGCTTCACTCACTTGGTATTCTATTATTTTCTAGGCAAAAAAAAAAAAAAAAAGACTCTCCATAATTTTGCTTCTATTAATATTTCCTTTTTTGAACTCTCCAAAAACCGAAGTCGCTGAAAAACCGAACAAAAATATTTCGGTTTAGTTTTTTAGTCACTTTGGTTTCGGTTCGGTTGATAAAAACACATGTATTTCGGTTTTAATCGAAAAACCGAATGCTCACCCCTACTAATAACAATAACCATTTATCCAAGCGATTTTTTATTTTATTTTTGGGTTTGTTTTTAAAAACAATTTTATAAAACTCTTTTAGAAAAAAAAAAACACAAAAACAAACAAGCCCTACATGTCGGATTTTTTGTACCATTGGGGGATTTGACACTACCTTTGGTCTTTAATATAAGAATCAGTTAAATTTTTTTTGGAGAGATTAAGAAAGATAAGTAAATTATATTAAAATATTTATATTTATCATTTTTCTTCAAACTAATTTTTGACACATAACTTATGTCATGATTAAGTAACTTATTTAACTTCTTTGATTTTTTTTTTTTAAATGTCAACTAGGGAGTATTTAATAATAACAATTGGTAGCTGAAACGATATGAATTATCTTCTCCCTTTCATTAAGGTACTGGTAAATGATGATGTTTTCATGTCCGAAAAGTTCATTTGATCCTCAATATAGTGCATTAAATGCTGAAATCTGTATTGTATCCTTGGTGATCTGGAATAGTAGTTACTAGTTACTGAGAGTATTATAAAGTAATTTTGCAGGTGTTATGGGGCATGGACCTACCTACAAGTGATGTGGATCCTGGGCCTGAGAAGATTGAAGACGAGAGAAAGAAAGAATATATGATGGCTGCTGAGTGAATCCAGAGATGACAAAATATATGATTTTTTTTAACAACAGATTTTTTTTTTTTTTTTTATATAAAAAAAAAACAGATGGAAATGGATGAGTTTTGATTGCTAGAAGAACACTTGCCCAGACTTTCCTTAAAGATGTTCACTTTAAAGAACTTATTCTAGTGCAGCATGAAATTTTAATTACGGACAAGAGCTTGCCAATCAGGTACGTCATTGCGGCTTCTGATCTACAATTTGCCAAAATATGGGACATGAACAGAATTTTTCAGACAGCATTGAGATGGAAATGAGGGAAAATGTTAAGTCAGCTACCCACGACGCCCTACAGGAACCTCAACAATCAAAATTATCACAATGATGAAAACAATGGATGCAGCAATTTGCAAAGTATTGGAAATCATGCATTTCTCACTGGCCACGAAACAAATACAAAATAAGCATTTAAGGTTCAACAATAAAACCTCAGATGTCAAAATTCCACTGCAGTAATGCAATGGAATAAATAGAACCAAAAGATCCGGCTAATTTAAACGGTACAGCATGAAACATGCACTCCGGTACAAGGTGTTTCTCTAAAAGTTTAAGCACGAACTCCTTTAAGGCTAACCATACGAGTAGATGCATCCACCTGGGCTCCTCTGAGTGCTGAACCCTGAGTTGTCCTCCCCGAACCACCATATGCAGAGTCTTGATATCTTGTACTCTGATAGCCTCCACCTGATCCTCTTCCTGTTCGGTCCCTTGTGTAGCCATTTTGGCTCAACGTAAAAGGCCTTCCACCGCCAATACTATATCCTGCCCGTCCAGTACCGCTGCCTTGTCTTGTCTGAGTAGTTGACAAGTCTTGCCACCTACCGCCAACTGTTGTTGCAGCAGCGGCAGCATAATCCTGGCTATCTCGTCGCCTTAGGGGAAGATCAAGTCCACCGCCACCCATCCTTGCCTCCATTGCTCTTTCATTACTCTCTGCAATGATAGAAAACTTCTCCGTAAACTGGAATGCCAAAGCATGCAACCTAGAGTGCTTAACATCCTGGAAAATAATGCAGCCAGATGGTTCATCCAAGCTTGCATGCAGCTCCTCATTTAATATCATCCTACTAACTATGCTATGGATGCGAGGAACAGAGAGGTCAAACATTTTTGTAAGTTGCTCAAGGCTCAAAGAGTCATAGGACGAAGAGAAGGTAAAGAGGTAAGTCCTTAGTGCCTCCTCCTTGATCTTTTCCTTGAGCATTTCCAAAACCCTGTCATGATTTCTAACAAATTTCCAGACATCCAGCGACTTGATAATATCATAACTCTTATGGAAGTCTCCCTTGTTAAGGGCCCTTGTAGCAGCCATAACATGATCTCTGACATTTTCAGGAGGACCTGTAAATGTTTGTTTCTCACTGACCTCAAGCAAGCGACGGAAAGTCTTACTAATAACTTTACGTTTTGCATCATTGTCATTAGCTGCAATGTTGGGAACTTCCAAAAGCATAGCACATATAAGATGCACTGATTCCAGGAGCTCAAGGTTAATGTGCATATGATATGGCATCTGGCGTCTCCTTTCCAGCCTTTCCTGCAAGAGGAAGGAAAAGAAGTTAGCTGCCATGCTTCATCAACGATAATTCTAGTGATGCAACAATAAAAGCTAGTCCAGATAAAAAGAAGTGGTAGGAAAATAGATTTGCCAGTTGTGAAAAGATTATTCAGTAGTATAAGCAACAGATGACAACACTACTATACAACAACAAAGCCTTATCCCACTACAACACTACTATAATAAAAGCTTAAATGTTATGAATGTTATATGAAAGTCTTTGAGAAGTGATGAAAGTAAAGCATGATCACGATGAACTGATGGCATTCAGGGAGAAAATAGTGATGATGGAAGCGAACAATCATTAAATATTTCCACCATTAGCACAGAAAATGACCCTATACAGACACATATTCTCTACCACCTAAAAAAAATTTTATTGGTGATTTATGTGACCATCAAGACAACTTTATTCCAACAAAATCAAACTCAAATTAAGAACCCAACAATCAGGTTCCCAGTCTTAGGTTCTCATGTATCCTCCAGCTCAAAATCAAAATCAAAATCAACTATAAGGAATGCGCATTATAAATTCCTCCAAGTCAAACTTACAACACAAGAAATAGATCCACAGAGCCCATAAAATAATACAATACTAAAGTGACATGAATCTAAAGTATGCAAATTTATACATAACTAACAAACCACAAACATATTAATATCGTTCAGCATCTTTATTAGCCTTAAACCCAGACTAACATTGAAACTGAAACATCACTCTGTAAGACATTAGAACAACTACAAGAAAATCAAGAACCAAAAACAAAAAAGAAAAGCTAGGGAGAATATGCAAATATCCAGCACTATCAACAGTAAAAATATAACAAAAAAATATCAATATTGATTTAGTAGTCGCCATGGACAAAACATATTTAATGGTCAAAGTAACAAAATAATCATTCGAAAAAATGGGTATGTTCAACACCTGCTCTGGAGTTTTCTCATGATAGCGACTTTGTGAGACACCTTGAGCAAGCAGCTCCTTCACCCTCCCACCAGAATATAATTCAGAGAGACAACCATGAGCCTCAGAAATCAGCCCAACCCGAAAAGCACAAAGACCTAGCTGTGACATGGCCCTGTTAAAGAGTATCTGCGTCGATATGTCCATAAGCTGAACACTGTCCTGCAAATGGCTCATGAGCAAAAGATCACGGGCAGTTGAGAACTCATCCAGAAGAGCATGGTGATATATATCACAAAGCATAGCACGTGCCTTTGTCCGCTCATCCCCATACTTGTATACCAGGGACACCAATAAGTCCATTAGTGTCCTACTATTCTCTGGGAAAGTAGGTTTTCGAGGAACGAGCTCAGGAGTTACAACAAATGCAGTAGGAGTCCTCGTATCCTCAAACCCTTTAGACTCATCATCCACCTCTCCATTATTGTCATCTGTCAGTTCAGCCAATTTCCTCATGGCATCATAAACCTCCTGTGGCTTGTAATAGATGAGTTCAACACGTTTAAGGGCTACCTTCGACGAAGCTTTAAAATCTCCAACCCTTTCAAGATAATCCTGGACATTCTGAGCAAGAGCCAGATACATGGGCTCATCCCTAAGTCTCTCAACATATTCACGAGTATGAGGATCAATGCATTGCAAGCTCTTGAAAAACTCAGCATCAATTCTTTCTAGGAATGCAACTAAGTTTCCCCATACCTGAATTGGTCCACTATGGTCAACACCCTTCTGAGTTTCATTCTCATCAGGCTCCAGTGTATCATCAACAACTATGTTTGGGTACTGCACTAGAATATCAAGAATGATCATCATATTCTGCACGCATTTCTTCCACACATTAATAGGCATATACCCATTTAAACCAGGATTAACATCAAATTGAGCAGAAACAACACTGAAAAATATTTCCAACTTCTGTGCAGGAGTTTTGGCAACTTTTGTTAAGAAGGTAAGCTGCTCAACCTGCTCAAACCTTCCCGTTCCCCTCCTGCCCCTAGCAGCCACAACCTCTTTGAACTTCTTGTTAACCATGTCCCAAGAGATCTCACTCGGTTTTTTCATGAATTGCCTATCCATAAGCATGTCTTTCTTGCTGAGTTTTGGGTCACAAGGGATATCGGTTTCATCTGGCTTTGGGATCTCTTGGATCTCCTCAATCTCCTCCTCCTCACTTTCATCCTCATCCCCAATCTCGTCTTCATCTTTGTCCTCCTCACTCTCGGGATTTTCTCTATATTTAGTAATCAAATCCTCATATTGCTTATTATTCTTCTTCAATTTCTGCTTCATTGAGTTCAATGCTTTAGCATTACTGCTACTCATCTTCTTTTTGGCATCCTTATTTGCCAAAGCCTGTGCCAGGAAGTCTTCCAATGTCACAAGTGCCTTTATGTAAAGAGTAGGCACCTTCTCAGATTCAATGATACGCATGACTTTCTCGTGTTGCTTGTTTATCTTATCAAAGCTCTCTTGCAAGCTCACCCAGTCATTAATCTTCATAGCATTCCTCATCTGGTCAATTGTAGATGACATCTCTTCGAAACGCTTGTCTTTTGCTGACCTAACAACCCGCTTCTCATCATCAGTATCTTCACTATCACTGGCATTAACTTGCAGGTATCTGCTTTTAGCAGTTTCATTGGTAGGTTCACCCACTGTACTCCCAACATCATCATCATAGTCACTCTCCTCCTCCTCGGAGTCACTAGCACCCTGTCATTGAAAAACAACGCACAAGCATCAATAAAAGTAGCAGTATTCTTCAAACCCATGGGACAAGGAAACACCCAAAACGAGGTAATGAAATAATTTTAGCGACCTGTGTCCAGAATCTAGAAGCCATCCTTGGTCGAGATAAACAAACAGCAGATGAAAATAACCAAGAATCTGCAATGATGATAAAAATTAAGATCAAGTAATTAGGGCAAACAGGTAAATTAATAACAAGATGTCGTCAGAAAATTTATAATGGGAACAATGTAACTTGCTATAAAAAAATAGAAACCATAAAGGACTGATCAGTGGGCTAACAACAATTAACCGGATGCTATGATCAGTGTATACTATAAAGAACATGCAATGATTTTCACCAGCTCAAACAGTTAACTACAGCTAATCAGCCATGTGCTCATGAGTGAACACGATAAAATTTAACTAGTGCCCGTGCATGAAACACCCAATCCAAGACATCAAGCATTATATCCACCGAACGACGACACAAAATCATCATAGATCACAGGCGACATCAAAAAGTCTCACCAGAGACACCCTAACAGGGAAAAAAAGTAATGAAAGAACACATAAAACGGCGCAGTTCACATTCTCAGAAGGCAGGGAAAGAAAACAACGAAAGCCTATCTGTCGTCATGTTCAACAACGGGGAAAGGAATCCCACAGTACCTGAGCGGGTTAAAGACGACAAGTGAGAAACAGAGAGCGCGGGCGGCTGCTTTCTCTTATCGCAGAGGTATGAAACCCTAATTTTTCAAATTAAATTTATTGGGCACCTGATTGTCATGAGTCATGACATACAATTGATTGGCAATAGAACCAAAGATCCCTTAATGCATAGAACAATATGTTTGCAGCAGTAAACAAGAGAAGTAGTACTAGAAAAGTGGATGCAAAAGATCCAGAAGATTCAAAAAACCATTGACAAAAAAAAAACTAAAATATAAATTAAGAAAACTTAACCAACCAAGGGCACAACTTATTGATGATAATCCGTCACATTGCAAATGGGGATTATCCTGCATATGATTTTGTAGAAAATGGAAGGAGAAAAAGAAGAAACGAAAGCACTGAACCACACAACATATTCACGCAACCCAAAATTTTTCCCTTAAAAGCTACGCACATTTCATTATCAATGATAGGTAAAAAAGACCGAACACGTTACATTTTTTAATGATTCAAATTTCCCCAAGTCATTGGCAGAGTTAGAGAGTACAGAGTAACAAGTAGGGCCTTGGAAGTTTGAGAATGATGGTACCAAAACCTCATTAAAGAGATCACTTACTTATGTCAAGGCCGCGACTAACTTAAAGCTGTCAAAGCCTATGAGGAACAAACATATCTAAAAGCTTATGGAAAGAATTTTGCTATTTTTGCCACTGTTAGCACCCAGAAGTTATGTACGGGAACACCTTTAGAACATAATTACTCAACATGATTACTCCTGGACCTGAGTTAACATTAGAAGAACATTGTTCGCACCTCTTGATATCACGGTGATTGAATTTTGTGCAGAGTACCATGATTAGAGGAATGATAGAAAATGGGGCTAGCCAAGAGATGGAGGAAAGCAGAAATTAGTATGCTAGTTTGTACTTTGTAATGTGAAAATGCTAAACTGTTGATTCAAAGGACCTTGGTTCCAAAATGGAACAAGTTTGGCATCACTACAGGTTAATTACAACAATCAAATTGGGAGTTGGCAGTGCAGTATCTTGCAAATTCATCCCAGTTATAACAGCTATAATTGGATTATATGTTCTAGTCCACATTTGGATGGCTGCACCAAGAATAGTTCAAGGGCTATAGGTTTTTGTGGCTGACTTCCAAGATTATTAATTTTAGAACTGCCTTGATTTTATTAATTATTCATCCTGGTATGGTAGGATAAATGCTACATTTTTAAAAAAAAATATTTAGGTTCATCCTAAATTAACAAATTCAACAAATGATGATAATAGAGCAAGAAATCTCAATCAAACAACATAACACTCTACAATACTGAGGCTAAGATTTTGACTACACCCACATATTCGCAGTATAATGCTACGGCTTGATTAAAAGCAGATTCAGGCAACCCCACGCAAAGAAAGCATCCACGGACGAGGAAGATGAAAAGGAGAGAAGAATAAGGACTCACTAGTCACCAAGGAGAGAACCAACTATGAGCCCACGATGCCGACGACGGACTGACGGAAGCAACGAGATTTCGGGTGACGGATACAGTGACAATGATGACGAAACTGGGAGCAGCAAATGAAAACACAGCGTCGATGGAGGACGAAAGAAAAGACGGCGTCGATGGGTGAAGTTGGATAAAGTGATCGGAGCAGTGAATGGGTCTGAGGGGAACTGGGGGAGATGAGACGCGAGCGCTGAGAAAGAAGAGTCCGAAGCTTTTCAGACGCAGCGAACCCTATGTTTGATTTGAGGGACGCGGCTTCCGTCCTCTTCCCGGTCCACTCCCATCCTCTTCTCCCAAAACTGCACCGTTTTGGTGCAAAATAGGTAAGGTGCTGTCTTTTTTTTATTCTTTAGTACTGACAGGTACTAAAAAAAATATTTTACGATATTGATTGATACTGAAAAAATACTTCATGATCTTGAAAAATTATTTTAGGACCCTGAAAAATATTTCAGGGTACTGACTGATACTCAAAAGATACTTCAGGATGCTGACGGGAATACTGACTGGTACTAAAAAAATACTTCATGATCTTGAAAATTTATTTTAGGTCCTAAAATATCTTTTTTAGTACCTGTCAGTACCTAAAAAAAAAAAGGACAGCACCTTACCTATTTTGTACCAAAACGGTTTAGTTTTGGGAGAAGAGGATGGGAGTGGACCATAAGGACCCGTTTGTTACAAAGAAAGCTTGGGGAGGGAAAGGGAAGATCCCAATCTTCCCATGGATTTTGGCTGTTTGTTACACAGAAAGTCCAACAAGATCTTCCGGTGAGGGTCCATCTTCCTCATTTGAGGAAAGTGCTTTCCATCCGAAAATGGAAGGAAAGCCGCCATCTTCCTGTGAAGATGGTTTTTTGCATTTACCTAAAATTCAAATTTGGCGGGAAGTTCGAACTTAAAAAAAAGTTTAAACTTGGCGGGAAAGTTCAAATTTACGAAATTTTTTTCTTCAAAAGTTCGAACTTAACAATAATATATTTTTTTAAAATATATTTTAGAAAAAAAATATTTTTTTATTATTTTGAATTAATTTCTTTTGAGGGTAAAATAGACATTTCCTAATTTTTTACCAACTTTCCTCTTCATTTTCTTCCTACCGAACAACTCAAGCCATCTCCCTCATCTTTCAAATCTTCCTTTCCTTTCCTTTCCCTCCTCCAAAGTTCCTTTCCCTCTCCAAACTTTCTTTATAACAAACGGGTCCTAAGGGAGATAAGGGAAGAGGACGGAAGCCACGTCCTGATTTGAGGGGACATTAGGGGAGGGGAGGAAAACTTTTGACAAAATTACCCATAGGAAATTTTAAAAATTACATAACTTTCTACATCGTTTTCCGCACATTAATTTTGAAAGTATATCATATCATGGGCATATCTGACTTTTCACACTACGGAGGGGCACCTCCCCTCCCTCCCTCACTTCCAACCAAACATAACCGAAGAGTTCGAAGCTTTTGGGGCAGCTTTGTCATTTTATAAGACGTTGATTAGGTGCGAGAATTTTTTGTTAGAGTAACTAGCTGTGAGACATTTTTGAGATTCTTTATGGTTCTTGTGACCCGGCAGTAATTTTTCCATCTTTTTTTGGTATAATTTTTTATTGATGAGTTGGATATCGGGCCTTATCACACTTTGGTCATGATTCTGAATTTAAAAAACATTTAAAAGTTGGAAAGAGACTCGCTCTCCCACCACTACGTCCTTGATTTGAAGCGAGAGAATGAAGAAAATGATGTTGAGAGCTCTTTCCCCATAACAGTAGGCTTAAGGGGGGCGAAATTCGGATCAGTCGGAACCGAAGGTTCTAATGAACCGAGTAGGATACAAAAAAAAAACGTGGTTATCTCTCGTCACATGTTTTGTTTCATTTTTAGGCTTAGACCATTATGAATTATGTTTGCCTTTGACCCAAGCAATGTTTTGGTACGTTCAAAACATTAAAAAGAGGAGGGGTTCGAGAATATGTGCCCAAATATCTCAAACACTTCCGGATTCAACTTTATGCGGTATATTATATATAAACCAATAACCAACGGGTTGACATAAATGGTGAACGGCTTTTGACATTTAAGTAAGGTTTTGAGTTTGAGCCTTATGAATGCAGAAAAGCCCCGTTGGGAGACTCTCCCACCATAGCCAAGTATGCGACGCGGGTCGGATCAGAATTAGTCAAGGTA
Source organism: Acacia pycnantha (assembly GCA_025563575.1). Taxonomy (NCBI): domain Eukaryota; kingdom Viridiplantae; phylum Streptophyta; class Magnoliopsida; order Fabales; family Fabaceae; genus Acacia; species Acacia pycnantha. The sequence goes on along the minus strand of JAMWYP010000030.1, from coordinate 4,830,788 downwards.
AATCTCTAGATATTGGATGAGCAAAAAAAAAAAAAAAACACTATATATATCAAAAAAATATATAAACCAATAAATGGGTCTGTAAAAAATGTTAGTCTCTAACAACCTAACCTAGCGAATTAAGGGTTTGAATTCTTGTTAGAAGATGTGCTCGTATTATTACCTTAAACATGATTTCCTCTAATAAAAGGATATCTGTGTGTAGGGGAAAAAAATTACACTATCTATATAATTATGTATTTGCTAGGAGATTTTTTTAAAAAACTTTATCACCGTTTTTTGAAAAAAAAAAAAAAGAATCACCAGATCTTCACGAATCCTGAATCCCCACAAGAGAGAAGGTCAATAATATAAATCACAAAAGGACCAAAATCAAATTCATCGAAAAACATATTTGGAGAAGAACCAATATTATTAAACCCCAACTAGGTACTAAACCAATTGAAATACTGAGTTAAGGGTCAGTAGGTTAAATCGGTGTCCAACTAGTGATGAAATGAAGATTTTAAGATTGTTAATATGAAATTCTGAAGAAAATAAAACAATCAAATTAAACTTTTTTAAAAAATAGTGAATTGGGTTAGTGGTTCAGTCAGTCAAACCGGCCGGTCTGGTTTATGTTTAAAACCTTGACAAGCACAATGCATAAACTCCACATTCCATGTCTTATGTCTATTTATCTTTAATAAGTTCATATAAAAAAATCTTTAACAAAAATAGAAGAAATCAAATAACAACTCTGCAAAATTATCAGAATCATTGCAAAAATCAAAGGTGACACTGACTCAATAAGGTCCATTCATTCTGAATGGACAAGGTCAAGTAAACTCATGAAGGACAAGCTGGTTACTATATATCAAAAGTTTGGAAAATCAAACTAAATGCCCAATGCAATTCACTTTTCTCTATCTGGATTATATATCCCTTCAGATCACACTATAGATGACTGAATATTTTAATTTGCAAGACAGTTAAAAGTAACACGATAGAAAGTTTGAAAATGAACTTATTTCCAAATCATTATTCTTTTACATCGTTTACAAAATTGCGAGTTAGAAGTAGTATTGTTCCCTGGTTTCACTATGCAGACAAATATCACCTGTGAGATCTTGTAAATGTGGCAAACGGGGGATTCACAAGCTTAGTTTTATATATATAATGTGTCGCACTGTCGCCAATATACGTAGTACTCCTTTCGTCTCTAATTATAGGAGCAATTTAACCGATTTTGGGAAAATTAAGGAGAGGAGTTAAATTAGTTAATTTTAGGGAAAATTCCAGATAAATACCAAATGAATTTGTAAAACCCTCAGAAGTCCTCCGAATTTGCAAAAAGACTGAGAGGTGATAAGGACTTTTGAGGGTTATGCAAATTCATACAAAATGACCATAATGCCCTCCTCCTTTCCTCTCTTCCTTCTCGAACTCCACCACCACCACCAGATCCGCCGTGACTACCGGTGCGTTCGCCACCGTCTACCTCCACGTCGACGTCGACGACAACGCCGCGCCATGGACGCCGCACCTCGACACGGTGAAAAACGAAAAACACGAATGAAACACGAACAAGTAAATTTTTTGATTCGGTCGATCGGAAGAAATTGGAAGAAGAAGATGTGAAGGAAGGAAGGAAGGAAGAAGAAAATGAAGGAAGGAAGGAAGAAGAATGAAGAAGAGAGGAAGAAAAAGTGACACTTTCGGTGCACTCAAGTGTGCACCGAAAGTGCACACGCACACTTGAGTGCACCGAAAGTGTGGAACTTTTACCATTTGCATAACGCAATTTACCATTTGCATAACGCAATTTACCACGTGTTTTTTACAAAGTTCACACTTAGATGCTGAATGAAAAACCAAAGTTAAAGAAACTTTTACCATTTGCATAACGCAATTTACCATTTGCATAACGCAATTTACCATTTGCATAACGCAATTTACCACGTGTTTTTTACAAAGTTCACACTTAGATGCTGAATGAAAAACCAAAGTTAAAGAAACTTTTACCATTTGCATAACGCAATTTACCATTTGCATAACGCAATTTACCACGTGTTTTTTACAAAGCTCACACTTAGATGCTGAATGAAAAACCAAAGTTAAAGAAACTTTTACAAAATGCATAACGCGTGGTAAATTGCGTTATTCAAATGGTAAATTGCGTTATGCAAATGGTAAAAGTTTCTTTAACTTTGGTTTTTCATTCAGGCCTGTGTGAACTTTGTAAAAAACACGTGGTAAATTGCGTTATGCAAATGGTAAATTGCGTTATGCAAATGGTAAAAGTTTCTTTAACTTTGGTTTTTCATTCAAAGATCTAAGTGTGAACTTTGTAAAAACACGTGGTAAATTGCGTTATGCAAATGGTAAATTGCGTTATGCAAATGGTAAAAGTTCCACACTTTCGGTGCACTCAGGTGTGCGTGTGCACTTTCGGTGCACACTCTGAGTGCACTGAAAGTGTCACTTTTTTTTTCCTTTCTTCTTCATTCTTCTTCCTTCCTTCCTTCCTTCCTTCCTTCCTTTTCTTCTTCCTTCCTTCCTTCCTTCACATCTTCTTCTTCCAATTTCTTCCAGATCGACCGAATCAAAAAAATTTACTTGTTCGTGTTTCATTCGTGTTTTTTTTTTTTTTTTTCACCGGTGTCGGAGGTGCGGCGTCCATGGCGGGTGCGGCGTTGTCGTCGACGGTGGAGGTAGACGGTGGCGAACATGCACTTCGCTCGGTAGTCACGGCGGATCTGTGGTGGTGGTCTGGTTCAAAGAGAGAGGAAGAGAGAGGAAAGGAGGAGGGCATTATGGTCATTTTGTATGAATTTGCATAACCCTCAAAAGTCCTTATCACCTCTCAGTCTTTTTGCAAATTCGGAGGACTTCTGAGGGTTTTACAAATTCATTTGGTATTTATCTGGAATTTTCCCTTAATTTTACTCATTTTCCTAAAATGTCCTTATATAAATATAAAATGACACAAGTTGCCCTAATTATAAGTGTTTCTAATTTGCCTTACGTTAGATATCCATGACATATTAGTTTATATATGTATATTAGTTGCTTTTCATATAGCCATGTGTATACATATATGTGTGTATATATGTTACGGACCTGGATAAGGCCCAACCACGATAGGGTCCAAACACAGGCAGGTATATCAGATCCGCCATAACAGCGATCCGAGGATATCTCAACTACCCCGGAAATATAGGAGCGTATCCGTAGGGAGATAGGCGCTTGATTACAAGCCGATATATCGCGAATGCCGCCCTGTGTACTTCCTATAAATACTCTGGTCAAATGACCTAAGGTACACACGCTCTAAACCTAGACTATTTTACATACCGCCACATTGAGCACTGCACCCCACGCCCTTTGGCTAATGTACCATCCAATATCATCGAACTACGTGGACTTTGATCCCTCTTCAGGGTACGTAGGCCCTAGGAATCGCTCCTAGGTCAAGTCCAAATCAACACCAACATCCTAGCCCCTCAGGGCTAGACAATCTGTGTTCTACACCAGAACAGTGGCGCCGACCGTGGGGACCTGATAAACTTCAATTCCCATCACCAATGAGGGTTAATACGCGCAGTACTAGCCAGAAGACCGGCTATCGCAGCCTAAGAGCGCTTTGAGGAACCTCATGTCCCGAATCACGATCAACCTGAAAAAGAAAATGAGTCCGAAACGGGTTCATCGGCAGCGTGAGCACATTGCCGCGAACCACAGAAAACCACCCCAGATCGTCAGACACCGGGCTACAACCCCGGTACCTTGGTCCACCTGAAATTACGCAGGGGCCACAACGGACCATCTCGAATCTATGAGCCGCGGTTTTCACCCCAACAGATCCATGAACCACGGTCCTCACCCCGACACTTTCGGCCATACCAATTAACCCGAGGCCCGCGGTTAGTAATCCGGTCCTCGTGCCGTGGGAATACAATCCCAAAGAATATCATTCGACCACGGCAGTTGTCTACCACCTCGGACCCTTAGGACGTTGGTTCTCACCACGGCCTTCCTAGGGATCTGAGTTCATTACCTCTGGCCTCCTTCTACCGTCGGTAATCACCACGATATTTCTCAAGCCGTCTGGCCGTCATCATGACACTTCACGAGACGCAGGACGCCACCCCGCCATCGGACATTGCAACGTTACCACGTACCCAGTGAAATGAGTTCAACAAGTCCTAGCCCGACGCAGACGTCAGGAGATGGGCAATACCTCGGATGACTTATCCAGAACATCATACACTCCGGCAGTCCAAAACCTTGAACTACCGGGCTGGGGGGCATCTGTTACGGATTTTATATAAGGCCCATTAGCGATGCGGCCCAATAACAGGGGGATCTATCATGACAGTCAACAGATCAGATAAGATCATAACCAACCTACAATCAAGGAGATAATCAAGGGGTTCTCTACACCAAATCAGGACCCCTAACCCTAAGGTAACCTCTATATATAGATGGTTAACCCTAAAAGGTACACATCTTCTATCTCTACGCTCTCTCTCAATTGCATATACTGCACACAGAGCACACACCCCACGCCCTTTGGCTAATGTACCATCCAGTATCATCGAACTACGTGGACTTTGATCCCTCTTCAGGGTACGTAGGCCCTAGGAATCGCTCCTAGGTCAAGTCCAAATCAACACCAACATCCTAGCCCCTCAGGGCTAGACAATCTGTGTTCTACACCAGAACAATATATATGTGTATACATATAGATCTATCTACATACATAGAGACACACACTCATATATCCACACACACACACACATATATATGTTTATATATGTGTGTATGTTCACACATATATATCTACACATATATATATTGACACACATAAACACAAATCTACATATATATGTAAACACACATATATATAATGCTCCTAATAATAAGTATAAATAGGGGTATTATAGGAAAAAATTGACAAAATTTAAAACTTGCTCTTATAATTAGGACCAAAACCAACTCCAAAATTTGCTCCTATAATTAGGGACGGAGGGAGTACTATATTAAAATGTGATGGTTGAATAATCCTTTTACTTAAAGGGAGAACCACCATGAGAGATGAGATCTAAGGAAGAAATGTCTTATAAAAAAGTTTCAATAACAAGTGATTAACATGAATCTTGTCATTTTCTATGTTAAACTTGTCATTGTATAATCTATCTTCAGTCTTTAATATAATATCCATTTGACTTTTTTTAAGAGATTAATCAAGCTAAATTAATTATTTAATCACAACATAGGTTATGCGTCATTAAATTATATATCATTTTGTAAGTTATGCAAGTATTTTCTACTAATATTACTTCGTACTAAACGTAATTTTAAAGTCTTATTCCCACTCTCCTTCCATTCACTCCCGTAGAATCAAACAAGCCCTTAGGTAATTATAGTTTCTTAAGTAGTAGGGCTTGCTTGAATTAGGGCGACAAAAGTGACTTATTTTCAATTTGATTTTTACAAACATCAGATAAGATAAAATTCATATTGTAAATATGATTTGTGTTTGGATTGATTGTAATAGAAGTGACTTTTTTCCAAATTGAAACTTGTTTAGATTATTATTTGAAAAGTCAGTTAAGATGGAAAATGACATTAATCTTATTCAATACTACATACACATATTAGTTTTATATATTGTGATAATTGAAGAGAATAATTTAAATTTAAATTTGATAAAAAAGTTAAATTCTTATTAAAAAAACAAAAAAAAAACACTAAAGTCCTTAATTAAATATATTTTATGGATAAAATTGTATATAAATTAGAATGTAGATAAATGTATATGAACATGTTGATACTAAATAATATTCCTCTGGTCCTAAATATAAGACATAGTTTACAGTACAAATTGCACTACAAACTATGTCTTATATTTAGGACCAGAGGTAATAGTAAATTGCTAATTGGATCACTATCCCTAACAAGTTGGCCTTTGATTCTATCTCACCATGATTCATTTGTATTTAAGATAATATAAGAATATTTGATGAGGATGTCACATCAAGTGGATCATTATTATCTATATCACCCATATTTCCTGATTCACCTTGAAATAACTGGAATAATTAGATTGAAGCAAAAAGGAAATCACTTTATTATCAATTTGGAATCTAAACTCTGAGGAATAACCAAAAAAGCAACTTGAACCAGAAGAGAACTTTGAAAACAAATCGCAAAACCAAGAACCTTGAAATCGAAACAAAACAAAAAACAAGCAGAAGAAATAGCCAAAGAACTAACTCGAACGAGAAGAGAGGCAAACAAATTGCAAGAACAAATTAAATCACCAGAGAAGCAAATCGAACCACAAATCAAGTAACAAACAATAGACGAGATCTAGCCAGAGAAGAATGCTTTTTTGGCACCACAACAAATCCAAAGACCCGGCTACAGAAGCATGCTTTTCCGAGTAACAAAAAATCGTAAGAATAAATAACTAGAGAGGCAAATCGAACCGAAGATCCGGCGAATTTTAGGATCAAAGAAGGAGATTTGGCGAGTTTCAATTGCGACACATTGCTATCTCAATGCATGTAAGATACGAGACCGAATCTATGGATTAGACTTTTCTTCTATGGCTGGTGATACTCTGAGACAAGGTATGAAGAACATATTCGGATGTGAGACTCGTATATAGCAGGAAACGGTTTATGCAACGTAGGTGTGAGAATTAAGTTCTCATTCAATGCTTACTGCGACCCGGTAATGAAGAAGAGTAGAGGAGATAGCTCGTATGGAAGGATCCCAACAAATGAAGGTGTGGGAATCAATTTCCCATTCAGTGCTTACTGAGACCCGGTACGGAAGAGAAGAGGAGGTGGCTAGCGTATGGCAGGAGGTAGCTCTAGTAATGAAGAAGAGGACTGTGCAAGCTGTGACCCGGTAATGAAGAAGAAAATAGGTGGTAGCTCATATGAATGGATGAGGAGGTAGCTTGTTTCATCAATACTGAAAAGGAAAAATGAATGTGTTGGGAATTAATATTGCAAACAGTCAAGTTAGATGCCAGACACTACAAATTTTGGCTTCTCTCAAAAGTTGCTTTTTTCTGATAAGCCCATTTATTTGTGATGCTAACCTAATTAACAAAAAAAAAATGCACTTGTTCCCCATTGGGCTTTTACTCCACAACACTAAACGCTATGCAAAACAGGTACAAACAGTCTGTATGTTAGATTGTCTGAATAAATTTATGCTTGCTTCGGGGGTAACATTAATTCTGCAAAGTCGTCACTCTTCTTCTCTCCGAAAGTGCCCCTCCACATTAGGCTGCGAATTAAAGACATGACGCAGATGCAGATTTCTAATGAGATTGAGAGATATTTGGGCTTCCCCCTCTCTCGTTGTAGAAGGCGAAAGGATGATTTTCATTACATCATTGATAGAGTTAGAGCAAAACTGAGCTCTTGGAAAGCTAACTGTCTTTCTATGGCTGGTAGGGTAACTGTTAACTAGTCTAATTGGAGAGAATAATTAGGAGAAAATATAATGAGAAAATATGTGTATTGATAATGGAGCAATAATGCTCATACAAGAAGTGTAATGTAATACTCACTCTTTCTTCATATTAGCTAAGACCCCTATTTATAGATTAGGATCCTAACTAACTCCCTAACTAATAGGCTAACTAACCAACTAATCTCACCTTATATTCTAACACGCCCCCTCAAGTTGAACACTATTTATCTCAAATGTGTTCAACTTGAACAACAAATTAAGGGGATAAGGTGAATCAAACTGATCAATTTTACAATCAACAAATTACAAAGACAAAAAATAATTCTTCTCCATATCTACTGAGATGCTTCTCTTGTCTGCAAGATGAATACTCTTTGCCTCTCTTATGAACCTTGTAACTAATGCTTGCATCATCCTGTCTTTCAGCATTAGGATGACAAGCAACTGCACCAATAACCTCAACTTGAATTTCCCTGAACAATGCATGAGTGTAACTCCCTGAAATGGAGTTTTTAATGTCGCCACTTTATTCCATGTCTCACTCCCTCTTCATACTGTCTTGCAAGATTGCTTCATACAAACTTGACAAAATCTTGCACAGAGGTCTTCATATAAACATATTTATCAAAGAAGGAATTCACACTTTCTGATTGCTGGAGAATGGACAGACCACCTAAGAAAATATCCTTCATTAAAGTTGGCACCCATAACTTGCGGTAATGCCAGTTTGCAAAGTGCACTCCATTGCAGATTTAAACTCCAGCTTCTTGGTCTTGCTCTTCCTGATTCCAATTATGGATGCAAAGGCAATCAAGGGACCCTGCTTTCTTGCTAGAAAAATGACGGTTGAACTCCACGCAGATAACATGGCCATTGTTTTTATGATTACATTTTTCTTGCAATCCAAATAGCTATCCTCAAATAGTCCACCAAATGACACTAATAACAGCTGCCCCAAAGAAATAGCATAGATGATCCTGGGAATGTAATTTCTCCCAATGCTTTGAGGAACCAGGACAAAACCAATACTATTACACCTGAATCCAATGCACAAGGATTAGCATGTAACTCAAGATGGTACTCCGAATGGTATACTTCCATGGCCACTTGAAAGAACTTCTATTGGTGGCCTTGTACAGTAGAAATGCCAATAGGATCAGAATAAGCATGGGTACAACTTCAACAACATACTCCCATACTGGAAAACCCTATGTGATGTTGAGGATCCAAAAAGTGTGTTCTTTCATGAAAGCAGATGTTACTTGATTGAAACCACCAGTGAACATAGAACTTGATGCATATTGGTCTTCTACTCTCTGAGAAGATGATCTTTCCATGGTGATTTTCACCGGCTGGTTATCAGGGGTAGGAGGTAAGTGAACCGTGTATGTGGCAAGGTTCCCGCTATTCCCATTCTCACTTTCCGCATCACGATCATTGTTCAATTGGGTAATTTTTCGAACAGTAGATGAACCTTTCGAGAACTGAGACTTCGAGGCCATCGTAATATCCAGTTATCCTCTTCTACAGGACCAACTCAAAGACAACTAAACCCCGTTTAACAAATCACATCCTTCACCATACCCAATTTCCGAATATCCTCTGTCAAACCTTCCTTCAACAGAGATCGCAGGGGCGAGAATCACCTTTCGTGCATCTCTGGTATCTCGTTCGTGAGTCTTTTCCCTTTTCGCCGGCGTCGATCTTTCCGACGTGGGTCTTTCTGCCTCTCCGTCGGCGTCGTCTCTCCCCTCTTTGGAGGTGTCGCGCCATACGTGGGGATGCTTACCGGGATCCTTTGAGGAAGCCATCGATCTTGGATCTTCTTTGGGGATGCTCACTGTACAGATGGTCTATTTTCTGAAATCGCGATCGTCGGTAACTCGTTATTGTCGCAGGTCAGTCGGGTTAGTGTTGAAGGTGGTGTAGTAGTGCTCAACGAAGGCCTTTGCCAAAGCGTCTGGATCCATTCTGATCGATCACCGCCTCCACAGTCCACGCTTGCTCCTTCTCCTTCCTGTCGAGTCTTCTTTGAGCTTTCTTCCTGTCGGATCTTTGAAAGTCCGTGGGTTTTGGGCCAATTCTTTATATTCGAGCCTCTAATTCTTGTTTTGTGGGCCTTTTTCTTGCTAACCAACTGGTCCAGAGTTTCAGATGTTGTGATGAGAACCACTTTGTTTGGGTTGTTTCTTGAAAAACAACCTGGCTTTGATACCATGTTAACTAGTCTAATTGGAGAGAATAATTAGGAGAAAATATAATGAGAAAATATGTGTATTGATAATGGAGCAATAATGCTCATACAAGAAGTGTAATGTAATACTCACTCTTTCTTCATATTAGCTAAGACCCCTATTTATAGATTAGGATCCTAACTAACTCCCTAACTAATAGGCTAACTAACCAACTAATCTCACCTTATATTCTAACAGTAACACTAGCTAAGTCTGTGGTGAGTGTTGTTCCTATGTTTCCTATGCAAGTGGCCAAATTGCCTCTTAGTGTTTGTCTTGATGTGGAAAGATTACAACGTAATTTTATTTGGGGACATGATGAGCATTCTAAACGTTTCCATGCTGTGGGTTGGCACCAGATGACGAGGCCTAAGGAGTATGGAGGCCTGGGGTTCAGAAAACTCGCTTCTGTAAATAGAGCTTGTGGAGCAAAATTGGCCTGAAATTTAACTATTGGCGTCAAGGGGTTATGGGTTGATATCTTATTGCATAAGTAGTATATGTTGAGAGATGAGGAGTCGTTGCTGAATTATAGGGCCGGGGACTCTAATCTCTGGAGATTTGTTTGTGCTTAGAAGGAGCTGATTGAGCAAGGGGCTAAATGGCAGATTCGTGATGGCCTTTCGGTGAGCTTCTTTCATGATTGTTGGGTGGGGAATGGTATTAAATTGATTGATCTTTGTTCTCGGCAACTTTTGGAGGAGGAGGAGTTCTCTTGTGTTAGTGATTGGGTGAAGGATGGTCGTTGGGATACTGATAGGTTAGGGGCTGTTTTGAATACTGCTGGGGTGAATAGTTTGATTCATGTTCTTCCCCCAAGATCAGGGGCGGCCTAGGATTTCTTGGTTTGGGGAGGGAGTGGTGCTGGTAGGTTTTCAATTAAAAGTGCTTATTTTTTAATTGAACCTAATCTGATTCAATGGCGGGACAATCTGTTTAAGGATGTTTGGAGATGGAATGGAGTGGAAAGAATTAGATTGTTTTTGTGGAAAGTGCTACTTAACAAACTTCCTACTAATCTTTGAAGACACTCTTGGTTTCACATATCTCCCCTCTGTGGTGATTGTCAAGCTGGAGTGGAAGATGTGCTCCATATTCTTCGGGATTGTTCTTATGCTCGGTCGTTGTGGGACCGGGTGCTCCATCGCAGGTTTGTTCATTCCTTTTATGCTTCTGATCTTCGAACTTGGTTGAGCATGAATTTAAGGAAAAAATTGGGGATTAATTTCGATGACTATTGGAATTTATTTTTTGGTGTTACCATATGGAAGCTTTGGGATTGGAGGAATCATTTTGTCTTTGATGATAATTTCTCTAAACCCTCTAATCCGGCTGATGCTATCCTGTCTATGCTTGGAAAATTTTGTGTTTTGTCTGATGTGGGTTTGGCCGAGAATGGTTTGAGGAGTCATAGCGGTATTGGGTGGATCAAGCCCCCTGTTGGATGGACTAAGATCAATGTGGATGGTGCTGTGAGTGTTGGTTCGACTTCGGCGGGTTGCGGAGGCGTGTTTAGGAGTAATTCAGGAGCCTGGTTAGTTGGTTTCTGTAGAGATTAGGCTGCTGCAGCGCTCACATGGCTGAGGAGTGGGCCATCTTTGAAGCCTTGCATTTAGCATGGGACATGGGGTTGAAAATAGTTATCTTGGAGACCGACACGGAGGAAATGGTGAATCTAATCCTTGATTTTTCCTTCAATGCTGGCTGTCAATTGCTTTTGGACATCAGGGTAATCTTAGAGCGAGACTGGGAAGTCTAATTGTGTGTTATTAATCATGCCTCTAATAGAGTTGCGGACGCTTTGGCTAAGATGGGTATTTCGGGTTCAATTATGTGTCAATGCTGGTTGAATGCCCTCTTCGTTTGAGATCTTGGACTAACCAAGACTGTGTGGGATTTATTTCCTCTCCTATGTAACTCTCTCTGTTTGTTGTTTGGGGTTTTCCCTCTCCTTTTAATAAAAAAACAGGTACATAAATGTTAACGCCTCATTTGTTATTGAGGCTACTCGATAATTAAATCTTTACTGGGACCTCATTATAATTCCCTAGTTATTTATATTTTATCATTAATTTGTGATAAAAAAAATATATTTGATCATTAAGTTGTGATAAAAAAATCGTGTTGAAATACTAAATACCATATAATAGAGTCTGTAGATTGAAAATCCCAAACATTTTTAAACTTAGCTTCTTTTCATTAATTAATTTTGGGAAAATTATTTTAGGGTTCTAAGGATAAAAAAAGTCTTAGAGAAAATTCTCATGTCAAAAATTTTTCATTGACAATTTCTTTAATAGGCATTAACTGTCAGAATATTATATTTGTGTAATAGCAATAGCTTCCAGCTGGCACACAAGTTGCACTCTAACTGATTTAGTTTTGTTTATAGATAAAGTTGTTAATAGTTTGTTACTAAATAGAGACACGTGTACTCAGTTCTCTTTAGTTGATGCCATCTGTGTTTGGCTATACACCTTGTATATATTGACTACAGCTCTAAATGAAAGATTAAGCTTCGATCCAACTCACTCTTACTTTACTCTGTGCTTTTCTCATCTCGCTCAATACTCTCTCATGGTATCGAGCCTCCACCGACTACCGTCGATATCGATCCCGTAGAATACGAGCTTCAACGACAAGAGTGTTTCACGGCAAGCTTGGTTTTCTCCATTTCTGGATTGATTACTGAGCAAACATGTCGACTATGTCTGGATCTCATGACTCCGTCGCGATGACTGCTCCGGCGACCCTGGCAAGCCGTAACTTCTCGAACAAGAAGATTACAATCAAGCTTGACGATACTAATTTTTTGTTGTGGAAACAGCAAGTGTACTTTATGGTCAAGCAACATAGAGTCTACTCCTTCCTTGATGGTACGGCAACTCCTCCTCCCAAGCAAAGATCGAGGTACGATGGTCGTGACGGCGTCAATCCAGACTTTGAGGAGTACGAATCGCTAGATTCTGCTCTTGCTTCTTGGCTCTTAGCTTCGGTTGCTTCAAACATTCTACCTGATCTAGTAGGACTCACGTCTGCTTCTCAGATTTGGACAAAGCTGAATCAACTCTTCTCAAACAAATCGATGCGAAGATTCTTTCATACCGAAATCAACTGGCAAACCAAAGAAAAGGTGATCCGTCTATGCGCGATTATCTTGCTAACCTAAAGTCAATATGTGATCATTTGGCAATGCTTGGAGAAAAAGTGGATGAATCGGTACATGTGTCTCATATTTTGAATGGACTCACCGCCGAGTACGAACCTAATTGCCGTTATCAATGCCTCTGTTCCCCGATTTGGACTTGAAACCGTGTCCACAATGCTTCAGATTCTCGAATCTAGGCACAAAGTGTTTCTCACCAATAATCACACTCATCCAGTTAACCTTGTTACTAATCCTTCCAATACTGGACTATAGTGATGAAGACTCTTTCAATATCATATGTCATACTCAAGGTCCTAGCTCAGGAAATGGAAATAGAGGATATCGCCTCAAGCATTCAACCGAGGAGGAGGACGTGCAAGTGGCCGAGGTCGTGGACGATTCAATAATTGGAGGCTCATGTGTCAAATATGCCACAAATCGTGACATCTTGCTGATCGATGCTATTATCGATATGAGTATCCAGAGACTCATTCTGAGGCTCAAGCTAACTACACCGCTGGCTATGGCATACCAGAGTTTTACTCTCCTTTTGAGTACTACTCCTCTCTGGAGATTCGATGCTTCGTCCAAACCACTGTCTCCACCACTTCGTTGTCGCTCCTAGTCCAAGAATCGCCAATACCGCAACTAGGCTTCCTTCCAATAAGCCTACCACTCGTACTCATCAAGGTACTCCGCTATCACTCCAACAAGACAAGCCTTCCTTGTGACTCCTACTACGATAATGGATACAGCACGGTATCCCGATTCGGAGCTACGTAACACATCACACATGATGAGTCATGCCTTGCTTCAACCTCGCTTCGATCCGCACGTGCACACGGTACAGGTTGGTACAAAGTGAGTTGTCTTCTATTAAGTCTATTGGAAACACCTCTATATCCAATTCAGCTTCTCAGTTTGCACTAAGCAATGTTCTCTACGTTCCAAAAATGAAAAAGAACTTACTCTCCATTGCTAAGTTTACGCATGAAAATAATGTCTCAGTTGAGTTTTTTCCCAAATATTGTGTCATAAAGGATCTCCAGAATGGCCAACCTTTGATGTCCGGAGTTGAACGACATGGCATGTATCCTTTGATGGCAAAAGTACAACCAAGTGAAGTCTTATCTAGATGCTGCTCTAACAAGGGTTCCCTCAAGAGCATCAATTCATTTGATTCACTCATCTCACACTCAAATTTGCAAAGACTCTACCGATTCTCTTACCCTCTCGGCATCAAAGATTAGGACACCCTTCATTTGTCACTGTGAAGGATATACTTACTTGTAACTCCATACCATTTACTGCTTTAGACAATAAAACACTATGCTCTGCTTGTCAACATGGGAAAATTCATAAACTTCCCTTTTCTCCTTCTGTCACAGTGTATCAAAAACCTTTACAACTCATAGTAATGGATATTTGGGGACCTGCCCCTGTTCAATCTTCTGGTTCTGTGTACTATCTTGCCTTAGTAGATGCTTATAGTCGTTTCACATGGCTTTACTTTCTACATAAAAAGTCAGATGCCTTATCAAAATTCAAAGAATTTAAGTTGCTTGCTGAAAATAAATATAAAACAAAAATCCAGTTGATCACAGGTTTACATGTCCTCATACCTCAGAACAGAATGGCTTGGTAGAAAGGAAACATAGATCAATTGTTGAAACAGTCTCACACTATTAGCACATGCCTCCTTGTCCATGTTCTATTGGAAGGATGCTTTTTCGCTGCCGTATTCCTCATAAACAGACTACCTTCTAAAGCCTTATCCAAAGATGAGACACCGTATGTGAAGCTACATGGGGTAAGACCTAATTACTCTATATTACGTGTCTTTGGTCGTCTCTGTGTTATCCTTATACTAGACCTTATAATGCACATAAGCTAGAATTCAGATCGTTGCATGTGTATTTTTGGGCTATAGTTCTCAACATCAAGGTTATAAGTGCAAAGATATGACTACCTAGCAGAATTTACATTTCTAGACATGTAAATTTTGATGAGACAAAATTTCATGTTAGTGGCTCACAATACTCAATGTAATGAAGCTTCTGTTTCCTCTCCTTCCCCCCTATAATGCCTTCCTTAAGTCTTCAACCTCCAACACCCAAGCCAACTTCACCGCATATTAATCCACTCCCATCTTCTGCTGTGGAAATTCCATTAATAGCTTCATCACCTCAACCTCACCATAATACCATTCCCTCCTCACCCCATTGTCATCCAAAGACCCTGCCACATCCCATTCGGCCTTACCTTCAAACACTCATACCATGGTCACACGAAGTAAAACTGGAATTAGAAAACCAAGAATTTTTGCTGTCAGCTCTGTATCTCCTTCCTCGGCCAACATTAGTGAAGCACTACATGATCCTCATTGGAAACAAGGCTACCTTTGATGAATATAATGCCCTCATCAAGTTCAATACTTGGGATGTAGTCCCCTACCCTCCCACCGACAAGCTATTGGTTGCAAATGGATATGGAAAACTAAAACAAATGCTGATGGCTCTCTAGCAAAACGAAAGGCACGCTTAGTTGCTAAGGGTTCTCCCAAGCACTGAATTGATTATCTTGACACCTTCATCCGGTTGTCAAAGCTGCCACCATCAGGATTTTACTAACTATTGCTACCACCTTTCAATGGAAATTAAGGCAATTAGACTTCAACAATGCTTTTCTCAATGGCGATCTCTCTGAAGAAGTATACATGGATCCTCCACCAGGTTTTAATCTTGGTTGTTCATCAGATGGAACCCCTCTTGTGTGCAAATTAAAGAAATCCATCTATGGCCTCAAGCAGGCACCCCGGGCATGGTTCCACAAATTGCAAAATGCTCTCTCTAGCTTAGGATTTGTTGCATCTAAATCTGATCCTTGTCTGCTTATAAGAAAAACTCAAGAAGATATTGTCTATTTACTTCTGTATGTTGATGACATTGTTGTCACCGGTTCCAACAATGATGAAGTACAACATGTCATCTCATCCATGAGCAATCTGTTCTCTCTAAAGGATCTCGGTCAGCTGTCTTACTTCCTTGGCATTGAATTTTATTTCACTAAGTCTGGTCTTGTATTGTCTCAACGCAAGTACATTTTATCATTACTCAATGAGGTGAAGTTTCTCAACGCCAAGCCTTATGCTACTCCAATGGCAACCAATCTTCAGCTATCTTCTATAGATGGCAACTTATTTCATGATCCTAAGCTTTATAGAAGTATCCTTGGAAAACTGCAATACTTATGCTACACTGCACTCGAAATATCCTTTGTTGTCAATCGCTCTCGCAGTTTCTTCAATGTCCTCGGAACCACATTGGATTGGCATTAAAAGGTTACTTCGATATCTAGTTGGCACAATTGATTATGGGCTGCTAATTCGTGCTATGCCTCGTCTCCATGTTCAAGCTTTCTCTGATTCTGACTGGGCCTCCAACAGAGAAGATCGTCGTTCAGTGAGTGGCTATTGTACTTACTTGGGTACCAATCCGGTGATATGGGTCTCAAAATGCCAACCGGTGGTCTCGGATCAGCCACGAGGTGAATATCGTAGTCTTGCTGATGCTTCATCAGATGTTGTGTGGGTTATGAAGCTACTCCAAGAGATGCACGTTCCAATTGCCGAGATACCCATCATCTGGTGTGACAATTCTGGAGCTATTGCACTAGCTTCAAATCCGGTACTTCATTCCAAAACCAAACATGTAGAAATTGACATCCATTTCCTTAGAGAGAAGGTGGCCTCGTGGACAAATTCAGATTGGATATGTCCCATCACAAGATCAAGTTGCCGATATTCTCACAAAACCACTGGAAAGGGATGTTTCTTCCATTCCGTGATAGATTGAACGTCCTCTCTGTTGATCACTCAAACGAAGAAAGAACAATTGCATAAGGAATGTTAGAATATTATATTTGTGTAATAGCAATAGCTTCCAGCTGGCACACAAGTTGCACTCTAACTGATTTAGTTTTGTTTATAGATAAAGTTGTTAATAGTTTGTTACTAAATAGAGACACGTGTACTCGCTTCTCTTTAGTTGATGCCATCTCGTGTTTGGCTATACACCTTGTATATATTGACTACACTCTAAATGAAAGATTAAGCTTCTCGATCCAACTCACTCTTACTTTACTCTCTGTGCTTTTCTCATCTCGCTCAATACTCTCTCATGGTATCGAGCCTCCACCGACTACCGTCGATATCCGATCCCTGTGTGATGAGAGCTTCAACGATAAGAGTGTTTCACGGCAAGCTTGGTTTTCTCCATTTCTGGATTGATTACTGAGCAAACATGTCGACTATGTCTGGATCTCATGACTCCGTCGCGATGACTGCTCCGGCGACCCTGGCAAGCCGTAACTTCTCGAACAAGAAGATTACAATCAAGCTTGACGATACTAATTTTTTGTTGTGGAAACAGCAAGTGTACTTTATGGTCAAGCAACATAGAGTCTACTCCTTCCTTGATGGTACGGCAACTCCTCCTCCAGCAAAGATCGAGGTACCGATGGTCGTGACAAAGCGTCAATCCAGACTTTGAGGAGTACGAATCGCTAGATTCTCGCTCTTGCTTCTTGGCTCTTAGCTTCGGTTGCTTCAAACATTCTACTCGATCTAGTAGGACTCACGTCCGCTTCTCGATTTGGACAAAGCTGAATCAACTCTTCTCAAACAAATCTGATGCGAAGATTCTTTCATACCGAAATCAACTGGCAAACCAAAGAAAAGGTGATCTGTCTATGCGCGATTATCTTGCTAACCTAAAGTCAATATGTGATCATTTGGCAATGCTTGGAGAAAAAGTGGATGAATCGGTACATGTGTCTCATATTTTGAATGGACTCACTGCCGAGTACGAACCGTAATTGCCGTTATCAATGCCTCTGTTCCCGATTTGGACTTGAAACCGTGTCCACAATGCTTCAGATTCGAATCTAGGCACAAAGTGTTTCTCACCAATAATCACACTCATCCAGTTAACCTTGTTACTAATCCTTCCAATACACAAAGGTGCTTCCCCGCTGATATGTACTCTGATGACTATAGTGATGAAGACTCTTTCAATATCATATGTCATACTCAAGGTCCTAGCTCAGGAAATGGAAATAGAGGATATCGCCCTCAAGCATTCAACCGAGGAGGAGGACGTGCAAGTGGCCGAGGTCGTGGACGATTCAATAATGGAGGCTCATGTGTCAAATATGCCACAAATCAGGACATCTTGCTGATCGATGCTATTATCGATATGAGTATCCAGAGACTCATTCTGAGGCTCAAGCTAACTACACCGCTGGCTATGGCATACCAGAGTTTTACTCTCCTTTTGAGTACTACTCCCTCTCTGGAGATTCTGATGCTTCGTCCAAACCAGCTGCCTCCACCACTTCGTTGCCGCTCCTAGTCCAAAGAATCGCCAATACCGCAACTAGGCTTCCTTCCAATAAGCCTACCACTCGACTCATCAAGGTACTCCGCTATCACTCCAACAAGACAAGCCTTCCTTGTGACTCCTACTACGAAATGGATACACTGGTATCCCGATTCTGAGCTACGTAACACATCACACATGATGAGTCATGCCTTGCTTCAACCTCGCCTCGATCCGGCACAGCACGGTGACGTGTTGGTACAGTGAGTTGTCTTCTATTAAGTCTATTGGAAACACCTCTATATCCAATTCAGCTTCTCGGTTGCACTAAGCAATGTTCTCTACGTTCCAAAAATGAAAAAGAACTTACTCTCCATTGCTAAGTTTACGCATGAAAATAATGTCTCGGTTGAGTTTTTTCCCAAATATTGTGTCATAAAGGATCTCCGAATGGCCAACCTTTGATGTCCGGAGTTGAACGACATGGCATGTATCCTTTGATGGCAAAAGTACAACCAAATGAAGTCTTATCTAGATGCTGCTCTAACAAGGGTTCCCTCAAGAGCATCAATTCATTTGATTCACCATCTCACACTCAAATTTGCAAAGACTCTCTACTGATTCTCTTACCCTCTGGCATCAAAGATTAGGACACCCTTCATTTGTCACTGTGAAGGATATACTTACTTGTAACTCCATACCATTTACTGCTTTAGACAATAAAACACTATGCTCTGCTTGTCAACATGGAAAATTCATAAACTTCCCTTTTCTCCTTCTGTCACAGTGTATCAAAAACCTTTACAACTCATAGTAATGGATATTTGGGGACCTGCCCCTGTTCAATCTTCTGGTTCTGTGTACTATCTTGCCTTAGTAGATGCTTATAGTCGTTTCACATGGCTTTACTTTCTACATAAAAAGTCAGATGCCTTATCAAAATTCAAAGAATTTAAGTTGCTTGCTGAAAATAAATATAAAACAAAAATCCAAGAAGTTCAATCGATAATGGTGGTGAATTTTTGGCTTTTAAATCATATCTAGCCGAGAATGGTATTGATCACAGTTTACATGTCCTCATACCTCAGAACAGAATGGCTTGGTAGAAAGGAAACATAGATCAATTGTTGAAACAGTTCTCACACTATTAGCACATGCCTCCTTGTCCATGTTCTATTGGAAGGATGCTTTTTCTGCTGCTGTATTCCTCATAAACAGACTACCTTCTAAAGCCTTATCCAAAGATGAGACACCGTATGTGAAGCTACATGGGGTAAGACCTAATTACTCTATATTACGTGTCTTTGGCTGTCTGTGTTATCCTTATACTAGACCTTATAATGCACATAAGCTAGAATTCGGGATCGTTGCATGTGTATTTTTGGGCTATAGTTCTCAACATCAAGGTTATAAGTGCAAAGATATGACTACCGCAGAATTTACATTTCTAGACATGTAAATTTTGATGAGACAAAATTTCATGTTAGTGGCTCACAATACTCACTGTAATGTGCTTCGTTTCCTCTCCTTCCCCCTATAATGCCTTCCTTAAGTCTTCAACCTCCAACACCCAAGCCAACTTCACCGCATATTAATCCACTCCCATCTTCTGCTGTGGAAATTCCATTAATAGCTTCATCACCTCAACCTCACCATAATACCATTCCCTCCTCACCCCCGCTGTCATCCAAAGACCCTGCCACATCCCATTCGGCCTTACCTTCAAACACTCATACCATGGTCACACGAAGTAAAACTGGAATTAGAAAACCAAGAATTTTTGTCATCGCCTCAGTATCTCCTTCCCGGCCAACATTAGTGAAGCACTACATGATCCTCATTGGAAACAGGCTACCTTTGATGAATATAATGCCCTCATCAAGTTCAATACTTGGGATGTAGTCCCCCTACCCTCCCACCGACAAGCTATTGGTTGCAAATGGATATGGAAAACTAAAACAAATGCTGATGGCTCTCTAGCAAAACGAAAGGCACGCTTAGTTGCTAAGGGGTTCTCCCAAGCACCTGGAATTGATTATCTTGACACCTTCAGTCCAGTTGTCAAAGCTGCCACCATCAGGATTTTACTAACTATTGCTACCACCTTTCAATGGAAATTAAGGCAATTAGACTTCAACAATGCTTTTCTCAATGGCGATCTCTCTGAAGAAGTATACATGGATCCTCCACCAGGTTTTAATCTTGGTTGTTCATCAGATGGCACCCCTCTTGTGTGCAAATTAAAGAAATCCATCTATGGCCTCAAGCAGGCACCCCGGGCATGGTTCCACAAATTGCAAAATGCTCTCTCTAGCTTAGGATTTGTTGCATCTAAATCTCATATTGTCTATTTACTTCTGTATGTTGATGACATTGTTGTCACCGGTTCCAACAATGATGAAGTACAACATGTCATCTCATCCATGAGCAACTGTTCTCTCTAAAGGATCTCACAACTGCCTTACTTCCTTGGCATTGAATTTTATTTCACTAAGTCTCGGTCTTGTATTGTCTCAACGCAAGTACATTTTATCATTACTCAATGAGGTGAAGTTTCTCAACGCCAAGCCTTATGCTACTCCAATGGCAACCAATCTTCAGCTATCTTCTATAGATGGCAACTTATTTCATGATCCTAAGCTTTATAGAAGTATCCTTGGAAAACTGCAATACTTATGCTACACCAGACCTGAAATATCCTTTGTTGTCAATCGCCTCTGCAGGTTTCTTCAATGTCCTCGGGAACCACATTGGATTGGCATTAAAAGGTTACTTCGATATCTAGTTGGCACAATTGATTATGGGCTGCTAATTCGTGCTATGCCTCGTCTCCATGTTCAAGCTTTCTCTGATTCTGACTGGGCCTCCAACAGAGAAGATCGTCGTTCAGTGAGTGGCTATTGTACTTACTTGGGTACCAATCCGGTGATATGGGTCTCAAAATGCCAACCGGCGGTCTCCGGATCGGCCACGAGGTGAATATCGTAGTCTTGCCGATGCTTCATCGATGTTGTGTGGGTTATGAAGCTACTCCAAGAGATGCACGTTCCAATTGCCGAGATACCCATCATCTCGGTGTGACAATTCGGAGCTATTGCACTAGCTTCAAATCCGGTACTTCATTCCAAAACCAAACATGTAGAAATTGACATCCATTTCCTTAGAGAGAAGGTGGCCTCGGGACAAATTCGATTGGATATGTCCCATCACAAGATCAAGTTGCTTGATATTCTCACAAAACCACTGGGAAAGGGGATGTTTCTTCCATTCCGTGATAGATTGAACGTCCTCTCTGTTGATCACTCAAACGAAGAAAGAACAATTGCATAAGGAATGTTAGAATATTATATTTGTGTAATAGCAATAGCTTCCAGCTGGCACACAAGTTGCACTCTAACTGATTTAGTTTTGTTTATAGATAAAGTTGTTAATAGTTTGTTACTAAATAGAGACACGTGTACTCAGTTCTCTTTAGTTGATGCCATCTGTGTTTGGCTATACACCTTGTATATATTGACTACAGCTCTAAATGAAAGATTAAGCTTCTCGATCCAACTCACTCTTACTTTACTCTCTGTGCTTTTCTCATCTGCTCAATCTCATTAACAACTTTATTTGTAGGGTTTAACTGGTCCTTACGACTTTTTTAAAATCAAAAATTTTTTTAGGACTTTTTTGATATTTTCATCATCATGGGCACCTTAAAATTCTATACTTTCCCTAATAAGGACTGCTTATACGGCATCGTTTATATGGATTCATCAATTTCCTGTACCAAATCACAGTGGCTCGACTTTAACTCAAAAATCGCCCTTGCCGCTCCCGCCAAAGAGATACGAAAAAGCATCCCAAAATATCTGCATCTCCGCCGTGTTGGAAGAAGACTTCCCTAATCCCTACTCAGATACGAACCGGTGGGAGTGTGCGTTTACGCCGGCGGAAGTCATTACATCATTGGCGACCCGTTCTGACGTCAGCAAGGAATTCGGCAGTCGTTTCTTCGAAGGGTTCTGTTGCCACAAAACCTAGGGCTTGAAAAGCAAACCAACAATTTTCTTCTGAGAAAATGGATGATTCATCTAGAAAAATTGACTTGGACAAGCTAATTTCCTACAGCGACGACCTCGTTAAGGTACTGAAGGACAAACGGGACCTCAACTGCTTGACGCTGTGTCTAGAACAGTCAAATTCACTTTCTTCGTCCTGCAATGCTGACTTCAACGAAGTTCGATCGTTGCTTGAAGGTCATTTCTTGCCCTTTCTCTGCTTCTAACTCCGTCTCTTGTAGCTGAGTTAACCCTTACTAAGATTGGATTTTTGGGTCTCTATTTTATGATTTATTTTATTTTATTTTATTGCCCGAACCTTCTCTTGCATTACTAGTTTGCGGAAAGCTGTTGATTTTCCCAAACATAAATGATCATAATGTTGAAGTAAAACATATAATGTTAAAGTTCAAATTTTTTAGGGTTTTTCTTCTTGTATTACTAAAAAAACAGTTTTTCCCATCATTGAAAACTATGTTGTTATTGGCATGTATATAATTTGTAGACCATGATGAATGGAGTTCAATCATACGCACATTGCAAATTTTGTGGCTTCCTTGTTTTGCTTCAAGTCAAGTGGATGCATGCTTCCATCTTCTCGCTTTAAATTTTATGTTGGAGAAGGATTTCTTTTTCAGGATGTGGTACTTTTCTTATTTTGAGATGCTTAAAGTTGTGGTGAAGTTTTTGTTCTCCAACATCATCTCAAACTCTAAGAACCCGTTTGTTACAAAGAAAGCTTGGGGAGGGAAAGGGAAGATCCCAATCTTTTCATGGATTTTGAGTGTTTGTTAGAAAGAAAGTCCAGTCAGCAACTCACTGGAAGTACTCATCTTCCCTTATTTGAGGGAAGATGCTTTCCATCCGAAAATGGAAGGAAAACTGTCATCTTCCCAGGAAAATGGTTTTTTGACAGATTTACCCCTGAAATTCAAATTTGACGGGAAGTTCGAACTTAGCGGGAAAGTTCAAATTTGGCGAATATTTTTTTCTTCAAAAGTTCGAACTTAACAATAATATATTTTTTTAAAATATATTTTAGCAAAAAAAAAAATTTATTTATTTATTTTGAATTAATTTCTTTTGAGGGTAAATTTTGAGGGTAAAATAGACATTTACTAATTCTTTACCAACTACCACCTCTTCATTTTCTTCCTACCAAACAACTCAAGTCATCTTTCATCATCTTTCAAATCTTCCTTTCCATTCTTTTCCCTCCTCTAAAGTTCATTTCCCTCCCCAAGCTTTCTTTGTAACAAATGGGTCCTGAGTCTTTGTCAACATTTGTCAAATTTGTACAAGATTGTTGATCTTTATGAATGAAAAAAATGTAGGAGATTCGTTATTGTTTAGGGAGAGGTTGTCAAAGGTATCTCTGTGTATGGACTTTTTGCATGCCTTTCAATCTCATTTCTAATCTTGTTGTTTGTCAGGGGGGATTATTTCCGAAGAATTTAATAACTTCAGCCAGTTTTCTCAAAAGTATCTCCCCTTGGTGAAGTAGAGAGAAATAAGAAGAGAATGATGTGAGTTACCTTTGTTCATGTGAACCCAAAATCTCCCTCGACTCCACACCATAAAGTATTTCAAAGGATCAAAATTGACCATTTCAGTTGCTGCTTGCTGACATCTGATTTCATAGTCTTCATTTCCTAAACCCTCTGTACCAAGATTCAAACCAGAAAAGAAAAGTGATTTTAGAATTGACAGGCAGACCAATTGCTTCAAAGTGAGAGGATGAATCTTGAATTTCCCTCACCTGTATATCCTAGTGACTGTAGGGGTGCATTCATATCATGACAAGTAACCTTTTTATCTACTGTTGCAATTTCCCAGGCTCTCCTGGACATGAGGAAGTGTACTCTTTCATTAAAAGTGTGTGATACAAATGGAGAATTCTTAAAATTTCCCAATTCCAGGCAAACTGTCCTTTCCTTTTCTTTCCTTTTCTTTTATTCCTTTTTTTTAATGAAACAAACTGTCTGTGTGATTCTTGCTGAAGCTAGGTGTTTGTGTTCCATTTTGCTCTGTCTGGGTTCTCTGTATCACCTTTTTCAGTCATGCAACTATCTTATATAACATCTAAATGGTGATGAGGTAGTAAAAACGTAGTTTTGGATTTGATAGAGCAAGCTTGTGATAGTAATGGAATTGAGCATGGCATGCTGCATATTATCTTCTAGAACTACTGCTGCACTTCAAATTTTACTTGTTTGGAAGGATTTCAATTTCATTGTTTCACTTTTGATGTTAAGTACTATGAGTACATCTTCTTGATTAAATGTCTTGCATCTGACTAGTTCTTATATCATACATGAATCAGATTACCAGAAGAAAATAGATGATTGCAAACAGAAAACAGAGCAAGCTAGATCTGAGGTTGTTGCAGATGCAGAACTGGACCTTCTACAGAGAGAATTGGATGAAGAACTTGAAAAAGAACGCATGCTTGGGGAGGAGCTTAGATAAGTCTCTAGTTTGTTTACAACTTTTCAATGGCATGCTCTCTTTTTATTATCGATTTCCTGGAATAATATTTCTAACCTGTTCTTTAGTGCCATCACAGCTTGCAGCATCGAATTTAATGATCTTGAACAGCAAAGGGTTTCAATCCTAGAGCGAAAGAAAACTTTACAGAAACTTGAGCAAGATGAGCTAAGGACACAGTAAGTGCATAGTAAACCTCAACCCATCTGAGAGTGAATCATGCAAATATGCATCCTGAGTTAGAATAGTGAAGTCAGTTAATTTTAACGAGAAGGTGGTGACAATTTTTTTAGTTTTGCATTTTCTAAACATGTGGCTCCCTTATCTTTGTTGTTGGAGAGCTTATTACAAATGGCTGTCTCAATATAAATACTTGAATGCATCATTACATTATTTTAGGGTGGTGTTTTAAAAAAAACAAAAAAATTAGAAAAATGCTTCTTGAATACTTTGCTTATTCCAAAATTTGGCCATGTATGACGTTTTGTAGTAAAGTTAAATATTGAGACGGACTTAGCATTACCCATGGTCATAATTTGCTCGATTTTAGAGAATCAGAAAATGTCGGTGAGTGACGGCAGATTAGACTTGTCCTCGTTTAGGAACACTGTTCTTTCACTACTGGAGAAGAAAAACGTGATAGAAATTCAAGCAAATTCAGAAACTTTTGCATCTGGAATTAGACAATATATCTTTCATATTATTAGATGGATTCTGTACTCATTATAGTTTAATATGTTCTTCTGTTCTGTTGCAGGATGATGCTTTCAATGTATGCTTCTGTCACAAATATTATCCCAAATTTGGATGACCAGTCCAAAATTTCAGGCTGTATCCTTTTGTTGGCTCTATTACTTTCATTTTTATTCATCCCCCCGTCCCTCCTCACTTTTCAGGTTTTTTCTTATGGAATATTATCTCTCCATCAAAAGTAAAAGAAAAACTGTGAATTTCCTAAATCTTGCATGCAGATATTGTGGAAAAGGATAAAAACGTAGTAGAGAAGTTTGAATTTGACCCCTCAAAGAGGACTGCCCTTGATGTATGCAATGAGATCTGGAAAATTGTAGGTTCATAGTAAAATATCGGGCGTGCTTCGTTTAGGTGATATTTTGTAACAACATATCAGCTAGTGTCTTACAATTTCATTTATTTAATGTTGTGAGTTTTGGACTTGTTGATTTATTATGAAGGAATGACCATCCTGTGATGGCGTGTTGATTAGTTGCTTTTGCTTGTAAAAATGGGTGTGCTGATCTAAATGAATGTTTAGAATGATTGACAAAACCATTCTTGATGTGCTTGTAGTTTTTTGAGTTCATATTAGGTGCACATCCCTTATTTGAACCTTATATGTCATCTTTCTAATTTTGGGGTGAACACAATTGTTTCTTTTTATATTTTATTTATTTAGATTAAATTATATGTTGCGTTATGAAATATTTTTTGCATCCATTATTTTAAATTAATTAATTTTTAGATATTGGTATTACAAGAAAAATATTTCTAAATGTAGGATTGAAAATTAATTAATTTGAGATACTGAGTGTAAAAAATATTTGAAGATGCAACATATAATTTTATATAAATAAATAAAAAATGTGCTCACCCCAAAATTAGAGTGATGGGCACATAAGGTGCACATAAAGGATGTGCACCTAATGTGAACCCGTAGGATATGTTTGGTTTGAAGGGAGGTGCACATAAAGGATGTGAACCTATAGGATGTGTTTGGTTTGAAGGGAGGGGAGCTTCCCTCATTGATGTGAAAATTTAGATATGATCATAAATTCACATCGTTTCCGTACAAACATTTCATATTATGGTCATGTGTGACTTTTTACAGTAAGGAGGGAAGCTCCCCTCCTTTCAAACCAAACACAACTGGTTTTCTTCAATTTTAATTTTTCCCTTATTAAATATGTTAATTTTATTTTTTAAGTAGTCTTAACTTAGCAGGACACCTGAATTTGTTGATTTAAAAATTAGGACTGGACCTTTTAACCTGAATATTTTTTTTGATAGTTAGATATTGTTAAGATAAATATGGAAGAAATACTTGGACGTTAGACATGACCATTTATTAAATATTTACAAAAAAAGTGCATAAAACCAATATATAAAACTTTAGTATGTATCAACATCATGAAATAATTAAAAGTAATTCTGGTACGGTTTCAATCTTCCTATTAATTAGTAAACTTCCAGATACAATCGTAGATTGAAACTTGATAGGCTTGTACTAATAAGGAAGGCTTGAACTGAGTTGGTGGAAAATATTTTTCATGTAATTTAATTAAACACCTAACTAAAATGGACAAATGATAATATGTTACACAAAGGATCCTTGTAATTTCAAAAAATCAAGAGCCGACTTTGAAAATACCAATCCAAGTGGGGAGAAAGTGGTCTTTATCGAGCTGCCTCTCCATTGATCTTCTTATTATTAGATCAATTTTCAATAATTGAGATTTAACATTTTATAATCAATATTATTATAATATTAAATATAACCATTAATTAGTCTATGAAAATTAAATTTAAATACTTCAACTTGGTAAATATTTAGTGATATATATATATATATATATATATATATATATATATATATATATATATATATATATATATTTTTTTTTTTTTTTTTTTTTTGTTGCTCATCCGGTATCTAGAGCTTTGCCCTAACTAATCCGAATTTGACCCGGGTCACGCACCTGGTTATGGTGGATGAGTCTCCCAGTGAGGCTTTTCTGTATTCAGAAGGCTTGAAATTGAGACATTGCTTAAGTGACACAAGCTGTTTACCATTTGTGCCAACCAGTGTTGGTTTTTTATAATTTTTTACTTATTATTTTTTACACTCCTAAAATTTTTTGGTTAAATTTTAACAATTTAAAGTTATTTATATATATTTTTTATTTAATATTAAAATATATTATTATAAAAACTCAAATCCTAACCATTGGAAGTTAATCAATCGTGGGGAAAATCAATGGAAGGAAATGGAGAGAAAACTCAATGAAGACACCCCACTACCGTCAAAGTGAGGGTTTTCTTGTTTGTTTGTTTTAAAAAAATAATAATAATAATCAAATTTATCTAAATGTAAAATCAATTGGTTGTCACTTCATTTTTTAAGATAATAGTGACTAAATATATGGTAACTTGTAAATAATTGTTAAATGAATTCAAATTAATTACGAATCAGAAAGTTTTAATTGATATCCCACCTAAATTCATTGAATGGGGGAAAACTCAAAATCACACGTAAATCGAAGTAAGTCATACACCTAATTTTTCATGATAATGGTTACTAAATAATAAACAACAAATTATAAATAACTATTCAATGGTAGAAACCATTTAATTGTAAATAATTATTAAATGGCATAACATTTTGTCTAAAGACATTGAATACGACTCATGAAATTAGCAAATGACAACTCGATTCATTAAACATTAATAAGGTATTATGAGTATTAGTATAGATATTGAATGATGATTGATGTTTACTAAAAACCAATACAACAACAGAAACTTTCTAACGTGCACACCAACTTTTTATGGTCACATTCCAAATAATTATTGGATTACAAACTTGCTAAAACTAAAAATAGTGAAATCAATTTTAAAATAACTAAAATTTAATTATTTTTTTTATTTTTATGTCTAAGAAGTGATCAGGCCTCTATTCATCAATAGTTGTTTGTCACATGCAACTCAGGGTACAGTAAAATATACAAATGAAAATAAGCATATCAAGTGTCACGTTGCTTAAGAGAATGGTTTTTTTTTGGGTATTGTCTACAAGAAGATCCACCCCTACTTGTTTGTAACAGCGATCATAACCTTAAAAAACAATTTTTCAATCATGATTTACGGTATACGAGGTAAGCATGTAAGATGAGTTTTATCTTGATTTACGTAAATAAACACTTTTAAAGACCCTAAACAAGTCTATATTCTCATTCACATCCCTATATCAATCTCTCTCTTTGACAGAAAACTGAAAAGTTTTCAATTATCTGCAATATCAAAAGATTTTTTTCTCCTAAACCTGCATTCATCATTATGATGGCAAATTGGCCTCTTCTCTTCTTCATCTTCTTCTTTATGTTTGCTTCTGCAGGCTCTTCTTCTTCTTTACATAATAAAAGAATTGAGATTACAGAGTTTGCTTCTCCTGGTGAGAGAGTGAATCTATCCGTGTACTTTGAGAGCTTAAGTGAGCCCTGTGCAACTTTCATAATCAAGAACCTTGTGGAGATCTTCAACAAAGATCTCATCAACATTGTGAATCTTCAACTTATTCCTTGGGCCAATGCTTCCATCAGCAACATCAACAATACCATTTCATGTCAGGTTATTTTCTCTCTCTTTAACTCTCATTCTAGATAGAGAGAAAATTCGAGGATAGAATACAAGGAGGTAAAACTCTAAAAAAATATTAACTTTTTTACTATATTTGGAAGTTTTTCTTTCTAGTATATCTCCTCCATTTTCTCCTCACTTTTCTCTTCATTCAAACATAGTCTAAATCTCTGCCATAAGACCTTGCTCTGTTTTGAACCCATTTTCCTTTCTCAATATCACTTCAATGAATTGCTTCTTCAACACAAGTTTGGTTGCTTTTGAAGGCTTATGGGCATGGGCAAAAGAGGGAAAAGTTTGTAGCTTTCTGCTGATATTGTGTCTGCTTTGTTTCTAAAAAATTAACATTCTTGCTCATTAAAATTACTCAATAATGTGAGAGTGTTTTGTGTTTATTACTGTTTTTTGATAAAAAAAAATAAGTTTATAATATGAGAAAATC
Source organism: Acacia pycnantha (assembly GCA_025563575.1). Classification (NCBI taxonomy): domain Eukaryota; kingdom Viridiplantae; phylum Streptophyta; class Magnoliopsida; order Fabales; family Fabaceae; genus Acacia; species Acacia pycnantha. Next base: position 4,801,203 of record JAMWYP010000030.1, on the reverse strand, counting down.
CTATTAAAAAACGGATGAATTACCCAAATTCTAAATTGAGTCAATAAACTGAACAAATCATTAATCAGCTCATATGTAGCAAAGAGAGATTTAAAAATTGGGTCAAATTACACTCATGCCCCTTAGTCTCTAATCTTTCTGCATTTCATATAATCCTTTTTATAAATAGATTATTTTGAGTAATCAATTAATTATCTTATGTGTATTCAATAGGGGGGAAAAAAAACATCATCATCAACCCATGATTTTTTCAACACGATTATTGTCTGGAGAGTCCTTTATGTTTACATCAGTTTCTGCTCTCTCTTACTTCTTCTTCTTCTCTCTCTGTATATATCTCACTTTAATTTGCAGAGTTGAACTAGTTGCAGAAATCTCTGGTGGAGTTTGATCCTATTATATACAAATTTTCTCATGTTATGCCGAGGACATGATAGCCATTTCAATAATCTTTTTCACACACAGTATACTGTCACTCTCGTCACGTTTTCATTTAATAATACTTACATTGTTGGCTTATTGATACTTTAATGACATTTTCACCCCAATAAAACTATGAATCTAATTTCAGTTTAGTACTCTATCGAATATTCTAAATAAAAAGTATGGTGAAGGTCAAGAAGACTTTTGGCTTCTTTTATATGTATGGTGACATGGATTTTTCACACGGTGGGGTTGTAGAAATCTTGGGCGGATACTTTTTTCCCCTCAATTTTTTTTTTTATTGAATACACATAAGATAATTAATTGATTACTCAAAATAATTTATTTATAAAAATGATTGAATTGTGAAATGTAGAAAGATTAGGAATTAAAGGGCATGATGGTAATTTGACCCAATTTCTAAATCCCTCTTTATTTCATATTGCCTGAATTCAAAATTTGGGTAATTCAACCGACTTTTAATATAATTTTTCTTTATAATATTGAGAAAATAGAGTTATAACTTTATAAAATTTAAATAGTAATTTTAAACAGCTTTCTTTCCGGTTTATTTCTATTATCTTTGGGAAAAATTGTTTTCTGTTTGAAGTAATTAGCTATCAATTTTATAATTTTTTAGTTTTACAAGATTCATTTTTCCTTGTTTTTATCCGTGAAAATTCATTTTGACGAAACATCATATATCCATATTGTAAAATATAATTAATTTAGTTTATTTGCTTCACAAAACATTTTCAATGTACTATGATATTATTACTGATTTGGCCTCCATGATCATTAACTTATCTGCAGAATGGACCAGATGAATGTCGGCTAAATTCTGTGGAAGCCTGCGTCTTGAATGTCACAAATGATGTGGTAAGTGTGTGAGAATGAGAACACAATCTCTATGCCCACACACATATATATCACTCTGGTCTTATTTATAAGTTCATTTTGACTAAATCACACATACAAAGGAGAGGTAAAATTTTCAACTTTAAATGAATGGGTACCTTTCAACTTTTTATTCTCTCTCCATTTTCATTGGTACAATAATATGGGCAAAACTGTCAAAATCTCATTTATTTGGTTAAAAGAAACTTATAAATAGGATCAGAATTTTTTGGTCAAAAGAGACTTATAAATAGGATCAGAATGGGATATATATAAAAGGCATATAATAATTAATGAATAATAATATTGAATATGATAATGAAATGCAGAACAAACAGTATGCATTGATATACTGCTTTGAGTTTTTGGCACTGGAAGGCAGACATGAGAAGTGGCAGAACTGTTTCAACCAATTGGGTTTGCCTGAGAAGCCTTATCTTGACTGCTTCAATGCTGGCAATGGAACTCTGGTCCTTCTCCTTCCTCTCTCTTTTAATTATACTACTCCATCCTCAAATAACTAATTTACAGAAATTAAGAAGAGCAGCCAAATTAGTTTTGTATAACAATTGCGTGTTGATTTTCTTAAAATACCTTCTTTAACCATGTATGTTAAAACTATCCTTACTATGAAAAACCCCTTCATATATGTAATTAATAGGAATATTCTGATGAAAGAATTGTAAATTAGACAGGGAGACAGTGGATTGAGGTCTATGAATAGGGGTTGGGTCTAATAGAATGAACTAATGCCTTACAACATGGCTGGCCGAGGTTTGAATCCCCATTGAAGAGATACCCCCATTTAGTACATGTCTTGAACAAGATTCTCTTTAATAAGATGATATATTAGAAGTGAACTGAAGTCTTATATTTAAAACTAAAATAAAAACCTTATGTGACTCTATTTTTAGGATTGGAGGGAGTATTACCTCAGAATTTTTTTAAGAGATTAAATAATGAAATAAGTTAGTTAATATTATTTGATTATATATAAGTTTATAAGTAAAATAAATAATTTTCTTCAAAAAAAATTAAAGTTAACTAGGTCTTACATTGAGGTACTATGTCCTAAGCCAACTTGGGTTTTTGCAATTGACTTGCAATTTTTATGTGTGTGCAGCTTGGAAGAGATTATGTAAGTCAAGTTTCTAGGCTCTCTTCACCCTTTAAATTTCTACCATGGGTGCTCGTTAACGATAAACCTCTTGAAAAGGTTCGTTCTAGTTAAAAAACTTGTTTATGTATATATTTGTCATCACATGAATATGGAGTTCCTAGATTCTAGCAGAGATTCTCACCAAGATTCCTTGTTACTGGTTTTATGCAGGACTATGAGAAGTTCGTGACCCATGTTTGCAAGGCTTATAAAGGCCCTTTGGTACCTCCAGCATGCCGACTTGTTTAGCAACCAATTGCATCGCACAATACCACAAAATCTTTACTACTACACACAACAACATCTTCATAAGCCTATGTTTATGTGTTTGAGTTTGTTAATACTTAGATTTTGCTGAAGTGATGGATGGTCATGAGTCAACAGTTTAATAACTCGTTTCTAGTTTATTTTTGGTATATGGAGTATTTAAATTATATGATTTTACATGGTTCATGGATGTTTGGGAGACAGGCCTAGGCCTCTGTTTTAAATGATGGATTAGAAAGATAGCATCATGTAAAATGATACTCCTCCCACTCATACCACTCTGATCTTATTTATAAGTCTCTTTTGACTAAAAAATGTGGTCCTATTTATAAGTCTCTTTTGACCAAATAAATGAGATTGCGACAATTTTGCCTATATTATTGTACCAATAAAAATAGAGAGAGAAGAAAAAGTTAAAAGGTACTCATTCATAGATGAGGATAAAGTTGAAAATTTACCCCATAATCATTGAGCTACCCACCTCTCCTTGGTATGTGTGATTTGGTCAAAAGGTACTTATAAATAGGGCCAGAGTGGTATATTTGGAGAATTGATATTCATTTTAAATATAAGATATTTATCAACATTTTCTTAATTTACTTCAATTGATACTCCCTTAACAATCATTGAAGAGAGGGAAGAAAAGAATTAAGGAAGGTGAGTAGGATGTTTTAAAAAATAGTCATATTAACCAACTTCCTTAATCCAATTAAATTAGGTAAATATTTCCTACAATCCTAAGTACAAGACAATGTTAACTTTTTGTTTTAGAGATTAATGAAGCTGAATAAGTTACTTAATCATATTATTTGTTGTATATTATTAGATTATATATTACTCCCTCCGTCCCTAATTATAGGAGCAATTTAACCGATTTTGGGAGAATTAAGGAGAGGAGTTAAATTAGTTAATTTTACTCATTTTCCTAAAATGTCCTTATATAAATTTAAAATGACACAAGTTGCCCTAATTATAAGTGTTTCTAATTTGCCTTATGTTAGATATCCATGACATATTAGTTTATTTATGTATATTAGTTGCTTTTTATATAACCATGTGTAATATATATCTAAACATATATATATTGACACACATAAACACAAATATACATATATATGTAAACACACACATATATATATAATGCTCTTAATAATAAGTATAAATAGGGGTATTATAGTAAAAAATTGACAAAAGTTAAAACTTGCTCTTATAATTAGAACCAAAACCAACTCCAAAATTTGCTCCTATAGGGACGGAGGGAGTAGTTTTTAAGTTAAACAATATAATTTTAAAAACGATAAATATAAATATTTTAAAATAATTTTATTAACTTTCTTAATTATAAAAAAAGAAGTAAAATTCTGAATCTTTAAATTATTTTAAAATAAGGAAAAGAGGGCAGGGTGGCTACGAAATCCGAGGGTCGTCTTTATTCTCAACCCACCGACCCTCTGTTGGGACTCGGAGCCATCCCCTACGTCCCACGTAACCCCCTTCATTGATTCCCTCTTATTTCATTTCTTTTTTAAAAACAGAGTACTACTCAGCATTCACTCCTTATATTTTAAACCTGTATTTCATTCTCTATTAAGACTTCTCTATCCTTCTTTGCTCAAGTGTATTACATATCGTAAACTTGCCCTCTTGTTTGGTTTTCTTTTTCTCTGTTTCGATTCACAATCATCTTCATCAATATGGAAGACTCTGTTACAGAAGGCCAAAGTATGCTTCCTCCGTTGAATCTCATGGCAAAAGAAGGAAGAGAAGGAGAAAAGGAATCTGGGTTTCACTCTGATCAAAAAGCCCAAGAGGAGAGAGGAGAAGAAGATAAAGTCGGTGGTGGCCTTCTCAGGAACTTGATATCCACCATGGCCACTCCTCTGGCAACGAAAACAGGGGAAGCTGAAACAGAGGAACCCACCAGAGATGAGATTCCTAATAAGAAGGAAGATGATGAAGAAGGAGGAGGAATCTTCAATAATATAATTTCCAATTTGTTTCCTCAAAATGATGATGAACAAGGCCACAAAATTGTTGGTGATGAGAAGAACAAGAAAGTAAAAACAGAGGCGGAGATTAATAATGGCGGCGGCGTCATTGAAAACATCGTTTCCCACTTCCCTCCTTCAATCCCAGGTATAATCTTCTTAATGATTTTATTCAATTTTTTTCTTTTTTAAAAATTTATACAGATATATGCTCCCTCGCTTTAAAATATAAGTTTTATTTTAGGTTTATCAAAACATTTATTACGATTTATTCTAATTTTACCCTTATTATATCTGTTGCATCTCTCTCACTTATCATCGTCCTTATCAATAAGGGTATAGTTAAAAAAATATTATTTATTAGGGAGTATAAAGAACTGAATTAGAATATGCATCAATGGCTTATAATTAGAACTTGGATATGTGTTATATCAGATGATGCAGTTCCCTCAGCTGATGAAGCCACCATTCTGATAAACTCTCTTGTTCGTGATTAAGGTTATTGGAAGCTTTATTCAACTTCACAGTCATCCATCTTCATTTATTTTTCATATTGTTATTATTTTTTATAGTGTGCAACTGTAATTTTTTTTCTCCCTTTTGCTTTTGGTATGGACTTGTTATTCTTCAACATGGAGGTAAAAAAACAACTCCATCTTGTGATGTGTATGCTAACAATGGGTTAACGGCAATATTTTGCTCTGGAAGGTTTTTCCAAACAATAATTTTGCTAAGGAAGTTTTTTTTTTGGGTAAATTTGCCTCGAAAGTGTTAAATTGGGGTAATTTTGCTTCTACCGTTATGATTGCTTGCTAATCAAACATGTTGAGCTGACAGTCCACATATTATCTATGTCTTTTTTTGTTAAGGTGCAAATTTTCTTTGAAAGTTTATGTGCCATAAACTTCATGTTTTTTTTTTTAAAAAACAAATTTTGCATCTTAACCAAAATAATGTGGATGACATGTCGACTACTAGCTCAGCGTATTTGGTCAACTAACAATTAAGATTAACAACTAACAATTAAGATTAACGAAGATAATGACAGGGGCAATACTACCCCTCTTTTGATACTTTCAGAGCAATATTGTCATTGGGAGAAAACTTTTTAGGGCAAAAACCTATTAACAATAGTTCAACTTTTTTGTTAAGTGGTTTATTTTAAGTTTAACATAGTGGATTATCAACTATGCTTATATTGCATTGTTTCAAGGATCATTGCACTGATTTCAAAATCCTTTTTTTATTCAACCTCTTCGTCTAGAACGCTACAGGTATATTGCATAAGAAATCTTATTTTGCCACCAAATGAGACAACACAGAACTCAAAAAATATTTTATACACAAATGTAGGTATAGCTGCATTTATTTGATTTTGGACTGGTACGTGGAGTAATGAATGTTAGTTATAATGTAATTAACTCTCTGCAATCATATTTTTATACGATTGCTGATTTATGATCTACTATCATTTTATTTCTTTAATGAAAATTGTTACTTATAAAAAAAAAATCAACAATGATTCATATAGCCATACTTTAGCTGCAACTCAGAGTAGAGTCAATATTTAGTTGTGAGCTGGGTCGAAATTCTAAAACACAATTTCTTTGCTATTTTTGAGATTTGATCAAGGGATTCATTCTCTTTTTTGAAGCTTAGAAAGAAAATGATTTTCATCTCTTTCGACGAGTGTACTTCTCAAAATTTAAACTTTTGTTCTCTTCCTTATGGGTTGGGGTCACTTACTACCTTATTCAACAACTTATGATAAATCAATATTTAAATTTTTGATATATTTTTATTGAAAGATTGCAAATAGATTAAAAAATATATTGTAATGAAATAAATACACAATTTCTTACAAATAACTTCTTTAACTACTTTTTTAATATATAAGTTAGGTATCAAATATTTTCCTTAAGAACTTTCATATATACTTAGATGAGATTAATCAGAAAGTTGGGATGGCTAAAATTATAAAGTGGCTTGGGCTTGGTATTTTAATAGACATGGGGATCTGGTTGAATATTGAAAGTAGAAACAAAAATAGTAGTAACAACCTCTCGTCTTGGGTTCAACTGGTGAAGATGTCGAACTTTCTCACCAAAAAGGAAAAAAGTTCAATCCTGAAGTTAGTCAAGGCGCAGGGAGAGACATCCTAGGGGTCTACGAAGCAGTGGAAACGTTGGGAAGAGGTGGAGGCATGTGTACTCTCTAACCCAATATACCATGCGGACTGGGCTCCAAATGCATTGCCCTTGAACTGTGGATGAACCTAACCCCGTTCCTAAACTTTTTTAGCAAAAAATAATAATAAATAGTTGTAACATCTAGCGATAGGTGATAAGTGATAACGCACTATTTTAAAGTTAGGGTTAAAGTGCAGATTTGCCAACCAACAATTACCCGAGGAACATCTGGCACAAAAAACAATCGAAGGGACCAAAATTACCAATCAACAATTAAAAAGTGAAAAAAAAACACCAAATAACTATTAAAAACAAACAACTATCACAAATAAGTTAAAATATGAGGCACTGGCGTAGGACGGTGGCAGAGACACGGGACAAAAGAGCGGTTAAGCCTTCTTGTTGGATAAGGCAAACACCAACAGAGATGAGACCCATAGGGGTAGGCTCTGTGACAGCGACGGGTGCTTCTTGTGGCATCAGAGGGATGAAATCAGGGTGCAAGGCGCTGCCGGTCGAAAGCTGTGGACTGCTGAATGAGTTCAATAGGGTGAGTGGAACACCCAGCAACAATGGAAGCTTTGGAGATGCCGATGTCGCCGACATTGCGACAGTCAATAGAAGACGGAGACACCAAGACAGTGACGGGGTAATAGTTCGTTGGCGAATCTGCACCAAATTGTGTTTTTTTTTTTCCACTTTTTAATTGTTGATTGGTAATTTTGGTCCCCTCAATTGTTTTTTGTGACAGATGCTCCTGGAGTAATAGTTGATTGACAAATCTGCACCTTAACCCTTAAAGTTATTGGATTGAATTGGCCCAAAAATGGTTATTGGATTGAAGAGGCTTAAACTTCGGCCCATGAGCCCATAAATTTCACCATTTCGATACCCGATTCGCTCCAGAATAAGAAACCGATTTTGAGTCTCTGGAAAACACTGCACAAATTTACCGGCGAGCCGCATTTCTCAGACTCGCTTGGATCTGAGGACAGCGCACCTCAACAATGGTTAGACTTTCTTCGTCAACTTGTTTGCTACAACTTCTTTATTTCTACCTTAAGTTTTGCCTTCAGACTCACTGTTATTTTTTGTCCCCTCCGGAATCATGTTTAATCTGTTTTACTCTGCAATCTGTATCTGTTTCGGCTCTATTCTTTTTGATAGTTTCCCCATCAGTTATAATGTATTAAGTTTTACTGCATGCACTTGGATAGTTGGTCGTGCCGAAATTTTCTTCATTGGGTTTGGGATACTATCTGATGGTGTATATTGGCATTTATTTGAATGGAATCTGTTGTATATTATGACGAGTCCTGGCATTTCGTATTTCATGAATTATTGGTTGTCTGGAATTTATCTGGTGGCAAGGTGTTTATCCTTCATGTTCAAGGCTAAGGTTAAAATATTGTGATCTTTTGCTTGCCATTGGTAATTTTTTATGCTCATTCTTTCCTCCTCATACTTAATAGACTTGATATGAAATGTCTGCAGCAAATTTGATATTATGGCCTTTTGATTTCAGTGTTCCTATGTTCTTGCAATTATTTGCTGTACGGTACTGTTAATGTTCGATACAGTATCATAATGGCATGATATATGTACCATACGAGACAATGTGGGAGGTGGGTCATTGAAAGTCATAAAACTTGACTATTAGTGTTTAGACATGCAAAATATTTGAGATAATTGTCCAGGTTCACTAAATATTTTCCTCTGTTTTTCTTTTGTGATAGAAAATTAAAGCGTTGTTTCCAGAGAAGTTAATGTTTTGAAAACGGGGGTTCAAATTCTGTCTTGACATGCTGCCCTAAGCTCTTGCCCTTGATGTTTATAATGTTTTTCATTGATATTCCTATTTTGGGGCACTGCTCAAGTTTCTTGATATTTTAACGTATGAATTATGAATATTTGTTTGTTTGTTCGTTCTATTCACCATGTTTAATTGTTTTAAAAACTATTAAGTAGCTATAAGGTGCCTAGATTATCATCATTGGTGCCTCTCATATTCTAATTTGTATATTCTCTTATGCATTTCAGGCTAGAGGGTTGAAGAAGCACTTAAAGAGGCTCAATGCCCCAAAGCACAGGATGCTTGACAAGCTGGGTGGTGCCTTTGTATGTACATGATTATAAATCCTTGTTTCAGCAATCCTATTTCACTTGTTTTCATTTGTGGCATCCAAATTAAGTTATTTGCAAAATGCTATGGTTGTGCAGGCACCCAAGCCATCATATGGACCTCACAAGTCAAGGGAGTGCTTGCCTCTCATCCTTATCTTGTGTAATAGGTTGAAGTATGCTCTCACATATTGAGAAGTTATTGCCATTTTGATGCAGCGCCATGTTCTGATTGATGGCAAGTTCAGGACAGATAAGACATATCCGGTTGGTTTCATGGGTATGTGCCTCCAAACAGAATAGTCTCTAAGTCAGATATTTTTGCCCCAAGTATTCCACTTTTCTGATTCTTTTAGGCTGCTCTAGAATTCTTTATGTAGTCTACCTGCTTCGATATTGAGCAAATTGGAGTTGACTCCCCAATCAATGATTTTAAGAATTTTGCATGTTCAACAGTGATTTTACGTAATTTTTTACTGTTACCAGATGTTGTGTCCATCCCCAAGACCAATGAAAATTTCCGTCTACTTTATGACACAAAAAGTCGTTTCCGTCTCCAATCTATTAGGGATGAAGAAGCACAGTTTTGTTATTGTTTATTCCCTATAATTTCAACTATCTTTAGTTGGTTTGATGAATGATTCTTATGTACCCAGTCAAAATTACTGATGCTTTGGGTCCTGCTGGAAAGAGATCTATAGTTGGATAGATAAACTTTGGTTGGTTAAGCATGTGTTTTGGTTGTAGTTGTTCGATAAAATGTCATCACTCCCAGGTTTAACTCAAGAAATGAAAGATGAGAATAAATTGCTCTTACCAACAAGACACTGGTTGACTTGAAAGAGATGACTATTTGGCTGTATAATTCCTTAAATCATGGGTAATTCTAGGAAGATGTGATATTCTTACTCATGTATCTCGTCCAATGTATTTTACCAACTGCTATAACTTCTTCTGTTTTCCATTTCACATGCTTATTCTCATTTTAGTTCCGTAGATTCTTTTGCAAAACTGATCTTATAACATGGATTTTGGTTATCCAGTTTAAGCTTTGCAAGGTACCATCGGTTCAATTTGGGCAGAAGGGCATTCCATATCTTAACATCTATGATGGGCCACCATCCGCTCTCCCGATCCTTTGATTAGGGCTAATGACACCATCAAACTGGACTTGGAAACTAACAAGATCACCGAATTCATCAAGTTTGATGTTGGTAACGTGGTCATGGTGACCGGAGGAAGGAACAGAGGTCGTGTCGGTGTCATCAAGAACAGGGAGAAGCATAAGGGAAGTTTTGAGACCATCCACGTCCAGGATGCAGCTGGTCATGAGTTTGCGACCCGTATGGGAAATGTGTTCACAATTGGAAAAGGTACAAAACCATGGTTTCCTCTTCCCAAAGGCCGTGGTATCAAGCTATCTATAATTGAGGAGGCTAGAAAGAGGCTGGCTGCTGCTCAACATGAGGCAACCGCATAATTTTGTTTGCATCATCTTGTGGGAAAATTTAGCTATTAGATTCTCAGCTCTGGGGCTTCCTTTTAAGAATAGTTTGTTTTCCAAGTCTGTACATTTTTGAATCAGAGGTTTCATTTGATTTTGAGCGACATGCTATTTATTTTGGTCTGTTCTCTTTATAGATTGCTATTACATAGCAATCTATGTGTATTGACCGAATGTGGAATGATTAAATAATTGTTCATCTATAAAAATAAAAAATAATCATTGATATTTTAAAATGAATTTAGAAGTAAATTCTGATGAGTAACTACTCATAATTTTTAAAGGTCACGCGGTGAGTGATATATTAATTAAATTAGGCTTCTTATTTTAATTGACTGCTGAATAAGCAAAATATTAAATGGGAGCTAATCTGATTTTTTTGGCCAAAAAATATTATATGGGCGTAAAAAATTTTGAATGCATTAAAAATATTATATGAAAGTATTCAATATAATTTTGAAAGTTTGGGGTAAATTATTTATTTTTTTCAAGAATTAAGGTGTAAAAATACTTTTAAATTTTCTTGAGTACAAAAATTACCAATGAACTTTAAAAATCAGAATAAAATGACGCCACAGATAAAAACACCTAATGTTTGTTACTTTTGCGGGTGGGATTCTTCTTCTTCAAAAGTAATGGACATTACGTGGTTTTGACTTTTTATGGTTAAGTCGTTTTTGCTTTGATTTTTAAGTTGATATGCATTTTTATACCTGAGAAAAGTTTGAGTTTTTTTTTTTTTGCACATCATATATAAGTTTATGGATATTTTTAGGGCTTAGCATTTTTTTAACAAATACAACACTTTCAATCTAACCATATAACATATACATTTCTTGGTAAAATAATAACACTGTTTTTTTTGGTACATGGTCAAGGTCAAATAATAGGGGTGGGAATAGGACAAGCCCCTATTAGGTGACCCACAGCCGAGCCTGTTTAGGGCTTGGTTTGGTCTGACCTGTTTATTAAAAAGGTCAAGTTAAGGCTTATTTAAAGGCCTAAATATGTAAATAGGTTAGGCTTATTTTATTAAGGCTTTAGGCCGGATCAGTTTACACATTAAATAAATATATTTATATTTATATCGTATAAATAATATAATATTTATTGTTTTTCATTCTTATATTCTAATTTCAAGTTATATTTATATAGGTCTTGATAGACTCAAAGTGTATAAAGCCTATTTATGGCCTCCAAGGCCTATAATACGAGGCATTTTTAAACTGTTTTTAGGCTCTATTAGGTTTTATGAAGGCTCAGACTTAAGCCTAAAAAAAATCTGAATTTAGGCTCAGGCTCAGGCCTGTTTAACCCAAACCTGATCTGATTTGACCTATTTCTTTCTTTTTGTTTTTTACCTATTTCTATTCCTATCAAATAGTAACACTGTTTTCTGATACAATAATATTGTGTTTTTTTGGTCAAATAATAATACTGTTTCCCCCAAAAAAGTTACCGGACGGGAAGCAGGCCCAAGTATCGGCCCATAACTGAAGGCTTTCAGAGCCCGATTCGTTTGAGCGTAGGTTTAATAAGAATCCCCATCCCATTAGGTTAAAACTCTGGTCATCTTGCTGCGCGGGGGAGGCAGGAGGCGAGCCACATCTCAAGCTCATTTCAGCTTTGATTTCTGAGAGCACCACACCACAACAATGGTCAGTACTCATACTTCTTTCTACTCAAAGCTGCTCGCTTTAGCTTCTTCTTGTTGTTTATTACCTTCAGTTTTGTCTTCAGTTTCATTGTAATTTGTTTCTGGAATTACGGTTATTGCACTCTGCATTTGTTTCGGCTTTTTCCCCCTTCAATTTGAGTGCTTGCATTTATAGTGTTGCTTGTGCCGAAGATTTTTAATTGGGTCTGAGATCCTATTTGCTAGTGTATATTGGTGTTTATTTGAATGGAATAGGCTGTGCATTGGATAATGACGAAGCCTGGGTTTTAGTGTTTCGCTAATTATTAGGTGTTTTTTTTTGGATCTTTACGCCGTTTATGTTATCTGTGGCGATTACATCATAGAAAGGCGTTTCTCTCTCTTTTTATGTTATGATCAGATTTTTTTTTTCCTTTTTCAGGCTGACCAATTTTTTTCTGTAGTAAATGTTTGTGTTTACACTTTCCTCTCCTTTATTGACTCATTACAGTCAGTCAATTTTCAATATAAAATTTTGAAATGATATTTTTTTTGGATTTGTGACAATGAGGGCGGTGGATGATTGTTAATCTCAAAACCATGTCTACTACCGTCTAGACATTCAAACATTGAATATACGATAATGGTTTGGCTTCACTAGAAATTTTTCTCTGTTTACTTTTGTGACTTGAATTTTAAGTTTTTCTTCCAGAATATTAATTTTGAAAACGTGGGTTCAAGTTCTGTCTTGAAAAGCTGCCTTGTGTCCATGCCCTTAACGTTGGTGATGTTACTCATTGCACCCCATTTTCCGGGTGCTCAATTTTTTGGTTTAAACTTGTGAATTTTGATATTCATTTATTTATTTTCTTGTTCTATTCATTATGATTAATTGTATTCAGTCCATGTAGTTGCTATGAGATGTTAAGAATATCTTTTTCTATGTCCCTCATGTTTTAATTTGTATATATTCTATTGTGTATTTCAGGCCAGAGGTTTGAAGAAGCACTTGAAGAGGCTCAATGCGCCAAAGCATTGGATGCTGGACAAACTTGGTGGTGCTTTTGTATGTACATGTTTAGTAGTTCTTGTTTAAGCAAATCTTATTTGACTTGTTTTCATATGTCACATTCTGTCATATTCATTTGATCGCCATCGTGGTTGTGCAGGCACCTAAGCCATCTTCAGGACCCCACAAGTCAAGGGAGTGCCTGCCACTTGTCCTTATCCTGCGTAATAGGTTAAAGTATGCTCTCACCTACAGAGAAGTTATTGCCATCTTGATGCAGCGCCATGTTCTGGTTGATAGCAAGGTTAGGACAGACAAGACTTATCCAGTTGGTTTCATGGGTATGTGCCTTCAAACTTGATGGCTGCACCGCATTTCTATATTTCGATGTATAAACTATTCTTACTTGAAGTGTTTCATAATATTGCCCTTCAAATGAGTCTTTCATGTTGCTGTAGAAGTTTTTTAGAAACAAAATATGGTTTTCACATTTCTTATTGAGAAAAGTGCATTTGTCTCTGTACCATTGTTGCAACATGTTCTTATTATTGCTTCTGTATGTTGCACTGATTTTAATGAATCATGGCTTCGAAAAAGTTGCATTTTTAACAGTGATTCAATTCTACTTAACTTTTTACTCTTGCCAGATGTTGTCTCCATTCCCAAGACCAATGAAAGCTTCCGTCTTCTTTATGACACAAAAGGTCGTTTCCGTCTCCAATCTATCAGGGATGAAGAAGCAAAGGTTTGTTTTGATTACTCCCTGTATTGTCTATTAAAGAGTATGATATTGTACCATAATTTTGTTTCATGAATGATTCAGTTTTGCTATAGCCACTAATTAAAGTTATTGATGCTTTGAACTATGCTGGGGAAGGTGTAAACTTGGCGGTAGATAAATTTTGGATTTCTTACAAGGGTTGTTTATGCTTCTGATTAATCAATGTGTATTATTACTAGCAGGAAGTGGTTGTTTTTACCCAAAATCTATTGTGGCATCTCTTTATCCTTTAATCCTTGAACTTAATTTTTTTTTTCTTTCTCATTCATCTTTCCACTTTAGTTCTGTAGACTTATACCCTTGGAAGCGATTTGATTACATGAGATTTTGCTTAATGCAGTTCAAGCTTTGCAAGGTTAGATCTGTGCAATTTGGCCTGAAGGGTATCCCCTATCTTAACACCTATGATGGTCGCACAATCCGATATCCTGATCCATTGATTAGGGCAAATGACACCATCAAACTGGACTTGGAAACTAACAAGATCACTGACTTCATCAAGTTTGATGTGGGTAATGTGGTCATGGTTACCGGAGGAAGGAACAGAGGTCGTGTTGGTGTTATCAAGAGCAGGGAGAAGCATAAGGGAAGTTTTGAGACCATCCACGTCCAGGATGCTACCGGTCACGAGTTTGCCACCCGTATGGGAAATGTGTTCACCATTGGCAAAGGTACAAAGCCATGGGTTTCCCTTCCCAAAGGTCGTGGTATCAAGCTATCCATCATTGAGGAGGCTAGGAAGAGGCTGTCTGCCCAAAACGAGGCAGCTGCATAAATTTGACTACTACATCTTGTGGGACAATTTAGCTATTAGATCGTCTTTATGGACAGCTCTGGTGCTGCGTTTAAGAATAGTTTATTTTATAAGCCAACAAAACAATTTTGAATTTTGGATGGTCTGAGTGATATGTTCTTTATTTAAGCTGTGTTTTACATTGAATTTTGGATGTTTTTTGTGAATTTGGAAACTAGGTTATCAGAATGATTTATTTCATGGCTTGGCTGAGTAGAGTAACGTGCGCCATTGGAAAACGCTTATTTGGCCCTCGAATTTTAGGCTTTCCCATGCAAAATAGCTGTTACTAACTTTAGTTGTGCAAGAGATTAGGAGCGGCTCTCGGAAAATATGATAAAAGTACAACAATAATAAAGCCTTATCCTATAATAAAGCCTTATACTGTTAGATGAGCTTGGTAACAATAATAAAGTCTTATCCCGGTGATGTCGTTCTGTCAAAGCCAGATCTTTAGAAAGAATAATCAACAAAATTTGATATATGACTACTTTGGTATTATGGTATTTTCATATCTATTTTGAATGTTCATGGTAGTTTTAGGCCTCTGAAAAATATGTGGCGTTTGACATCTTTAGGTAAAAGTTTATGGATGCTTTTACACTTTAAACATTTTTGAACTGGGATCATTTTGGTACTTTCTGAAAAATAGAGTGGGCCCTACTACAAAAAAGTAAATGACGGTTTATTTTAACGGATGTGTCATTTTTACTCTAATTTTAAATATTTGTAGGTACTTTTACACTTAAAAAGAGTTTATATAGGGTTAGGTGCACTTTTAGTATAGGTTGATGGGTATTTTTGCATTTGAACCCTATTAAATGTCGAAATCCCAAGATTACTATGCCTTTTGTTTATTTAGCCTAAGAGCAGCCAATCCACATGGAAGTGTGAGATTGATGTATTGTAGGATCAAACTTTCGGCTTTTGGGTGTTAAAAGCCTTTCAACTTTTTAAAATAAAGCCATATGATTTGTTTATAAATGTTTATTTTGATATTGCATTTTTAACTCTTGAGATATAGTAGAATGTATACACATTAGTGAACTTGACAAGAGACAACTGAATTTTCAGCAGTGTTCGATAAATGTATGCGCCAAGCGAGGCATAATAGTATAGTAGGTGCAATGTCAAAACTGCTGAGGGCATCACCAGAAATAGTTCTACACCACATGGCTTCACTTCATCATATTAAAAATTGCTTTGACCCATTACGGACAATGATTGCATTGCCATGGAATCCAAACCATATTTTATATTATAAATTTTATAATCACTTCTCTAGTCTTATCAAGAGCACCAAACAAGCATCTTGGGATTTAATATTATGCTTGTGAATATCATATGATTTCCTTGGATGCCAAAATGAACCCTTATTATTACTCTGCAGAAGACTGAATTGAGAGGAAGATACAAACACAAAGGCACTAAAAGAAAAACCAACCAACCGCTTGACTAGGGCCCCATCTCCACTCTATTGAATTTTGAGAATGTTTGGTGAGAGTATAAGTGGGAAAAGCAAAATCCAAATGAATTCTTCTACTCACTTCTTTTTTTTATTTCACTGTAATTCTGTGTTTAACTAACTCATTAAAATCCTATCACTACCTAATGAGTTGGTTTGACCTTGGAGTGCTTAACTGCTTATCCTTACCAAATCTGATTCTTAGTTCTCTCATAGCTTAAGATTAAGTAGCAAAGATAATATAAGATGTGAAGTGTTCACGCCAACATTTGTATTTTTCTATGGTTCAGCGTACATGGGTCAACTGGGTATTTGGGTTAGGATCTAAAGAGAAAATTAACTCAATATTCTGATGCAGAATCTTTTGGGTAGGAGCCAATTTTCCTGTCATTATATAAATGGGTAAAAACCATACCGAGAGACTGTGTCTTCTTATTTGTTGCTTTCTGCTATGGCAGGATATGTCTTGTTGTTGCTTGCAGGGCCATTTATAATAATTCTCAGATAGTAAGATGGATCTATAAAATGGTAGTGAGAGTAGGAGAAGACCTATCTGAGCTGAAAATGGCCAAGTTAAAGGGATGGAAGCACTTCAAGCACTGGTCTCTCTGCTCAACAAAGAGTATACTTCTCAAAGTCACTGCACACTTAAGGTTCAGACCCAAGAGTAAGTAACTGAATTGCTTCAGTCTTTTAATAAAGTGTTTAACTCAGAGTAAGGTCATATTTAGGAGTATTCTTTTTCTTGGTATTCATTGTTGAAGCAAATAAGTTGAATTGGTTTTCTGTAGGACTGTCCCTGATTTTGTGTTTGTCATGGTGTTGACTGTAGGGTACAGGAATGAACTTCTTGATCTTTGTAAGGACATGGAATCTTGTGGGGAATATGAAGATATAAGAGTGATGTGGAGAATGATTCAATCTTCTTCTTCTTCTTCTCAATATGGTCACATCAAAAAGAGGAATAATAGGTCTTCTTCATATTGGCTCCTATGTTTTAGGCCAGCTTGAATTGTTTTAGCACGTATCAGACAAATTATCCTACATCTCTGGGCGAATAAGTGTTAGTTCTCTGTGGAATTTGGCCGACGCTTAACAGCGTGTTTGGTAGGGAAGTAAAATAGAAAGATTGGAAAAGGGAAGGAAAAAATGAAAACAGGCAATGTATCATGGTTTCTATATTGTCGAACGAATATAATCATGAGTATATTATTCTGTTTGGGTTAGCAATAAATCTAATGTGATGTGATTTACCGAATATGAGGTAAATATGTGATAGAGTTTTATTTCAACTTACGTAAATGTGTTTCTAAATCAAGCAGGAAAATTGAGCCAAGCCCTGCCCCTTTAAATCAAGAGCTGGGCTTATGATTTAGAGCCTTCAGAAGGAGGTGGGCGTAAAAAGGCCAACCTAGTAGGGTTGCGGGCTTAAACAGGTTAGACGGTTTAAGTTTGTCATTTTTTTTTAAATTTTTATTAAATGACTTCAAACTAAGTTTTGCTTTGAGGCTAATGATTTTTTAAAATTGAATATGTTTTTCAAATTATATAGTGCTGCTATTTGAACATTTTTAAAGGGAAAAAATGCTTATATTCTTGTGAAAAAGCAAAGAAAAGCTTGTTTGTTGATGGCATTATAGTTAATTAAAACTCGTTTAATTGATTTTTTTAAAAGAAAACAATTACTCAATTTTTAAGAATATATATTTGATTTGTTTCTTAATATTTCTATAAATAATTTTTTCTTTATGAAATATTGAAAGAATTATTTTTTAAATTGATGTAAGGTAAACATAGAGAACAATTTTTTTAATGTCTTAATTTAATTTATTTAAGAAAATAAAAATATATTTTTTGTTAAAGGATTTAAAGCCCGTGGCCGGCCCAAACATATAAGTAAACGGGCCGGGCTTGAAAATAGGGATCATTTATGGAAGTTAGACATAAGTGGGATTGCCTGTTTAAACCTGAGCCCGTGAAGGGCTGGCTCTACCAGTTTCCCCACATCTACTTTTAGAATGTTTACTCAAACAAGCCATAAGTCCCATAGAATGAATATAATCACCAAAATATGATGTCACTTGTTGTGGGACTTGATCAAAGTCATTCTTTGGGAGCTCATAGTTTTGTTGCCATAGGGCATAGATAACTTAGGAACAGAGAGGAGGAAAAACATCAGAATCGTTTTTTAAGGGAAAATTTTAGGAAAAGAGAAATTGGTACTGCGAATTTAGTAAATTTCAGGTTAGAATTGAAGTAGGAATATGAGATTTCTAATTCTGACTAGATAACCAAAATGCTCTGAATTGAGGATAATTTTGAGGCACAAGTTTTAGGACTCAATAATAACATCTCAATTTATATTAACAACATTATATTTTACATTGACGACTTTATTTTCATATTTGACAACTTTATATTCAAAAAATCAGGGACAATATTAAAGGCACAAATTTCATAAGTCAATAATAATATCTATATCTATATTAAGAATGTTAGATTTTACATTAGTGAATTTAGAGTAAAATAGTCTTTCTGGTCCCTAAATATTAAGAGTGTTAGATTTTACATTAGTGAATTTAGAGTAAAATAGTCTTTCTGGTCCCTAACAAAAAACACGGACCCTATTTTGGTCCCTGACAAAAAAAAATGTCATTTTTCATCCATAAAAGAGACGAATAAGAGTCGATTGGTGGACATTATGATCTCTCACAAATTTCCAAAAGGTCATTTTTAGTCCCATAAAAATGATGAATAAAGGTCAATTTTGTTGTCAGGGACCAAAATGGGGTCTGTATTTTTTTCAGGGACTAAAAATAGTATTTACTCATGAACTTACTTTCAAGTTTATTTGGTCATTTAGTCAGAATTGAAAATCCCAGATTTTTACTTCAATTCACATAAGGGATTTGATAAATTTGTAACATTAATTTGTCTTTTCCCATTTTTAATTTTTCTGAATTTTTTCCATTTTTTAAAACCCCATTTCGAAACTTTATTTGCGTTTTTTTTTTCCTGCATCTGGAAGTCTGGATTCTGTTCCAAATTTTCGATAAATTACTATGGCACTATCACCAGGCACCTTGATTTCGTGTCTTCATATAGACACTATATTTGAGAAATTTGCCGCCTTTGCTTTTGGTACTCACAAACAGGCTTAAAAAGCTTGACATGGTTAATTTCTGAAACAGTTGAGAGGGGAGGGGAGACTGAATAACCAAACATCAAATGGCTTTTATTTCTAACATTCAAATCCATAGCTGCCAAGAGATGACATTACATGATATTGGCTACCTACAAGAGATGACAAACTACAAGTCTCATAGTTCCTTCCTCCTACTTCACCTAAGGAATATTAATTCCGCCATCCTACAAGTCCAAACAAACCACATCCCGAGAAACAGCGATATCTCGATCACCAACACAGGGCAATCATGCGTGACCATTTTCCTCAAGAAGTCTCTGATCAAAGTGCCACACACCTGCAGATCAATAAACAGTAACTTCCTCAGAACACATCAGTCTCTATATATATTCTCTTAATTTCTGTGTCTTTATAAGGAAGAGGCTATCAAGGTATTACTTAGGTGCTTTTTGATACTTGTTAGGGCAACAATAGGGAAATTCTTTTTTAAGCTTAATTTACATCAAGCTCATCAACCAGTGTTTTCTACACAAGTCAAGAACCTCTCCCATGTTGAAATTGGAATTTACTGTGTAGGCAAATATCATCCATTTGGGAAGAGGGTTTACAAATAATGTGAAAGGCCAAGTTTCCACAAGAAAAAAGTGAGCTGAATAGACTGGATACATACCATGACCCTTTCCAACCATTCTCAGCTGCGCCACATACTCTGCAATCTTCTTAATTGCTTCAACCTGTACACAGGAATTTAGCCAGTCATTAGTCACATAACTTTTGGATTGGTCAATTTCACTTTGTTGATATTTAATATATTCATATTTTTAGCTTTTACCGCCTATTTCCTTTTCATTGCTTTCCCTAGACCTTTTTATCAACATAAATACATAATTGTCATCTTTACCGTTAGCTTTATGGGTAAATCTCGCTTTTCCTAGTGCTGCTTTGTGACTTTAGGAAACAAGTATAATAGTATGAACTATCGAAAATATCATACTGCAAAACGCAGCATATGACTTTGGAAAGCCCAAAATTTATCTTCGAACGCGGGATTTAAGTCCATACTCTTTGCAGTTGGACTATAATCGCTAATAATTGGGATCTATGGAATCTGTATCTTATCTTTCACCCATCCCATGTCCACAAGTCTCGGTGAATGTCAACCTTACCAAGGGCTAAAGAGGACATGAAGTAGAAGGGTTCATACCTGCTCAGCTAAAAATTCGCTCTCAATGAAGTCAGTCATTTGAGGATCATTGTTGCGAGCAGCTACCTGTTATTCATCAAGAGCGAAGGAAGAAGATTATCTTTAGCCACTGGCTAAGCCATATACAGAACTATTGTGTCCTTTAGCATTATACACCTGAGTTAGGTGATGTTTGATACATGAAAATATTTTCTAGACAAATGAAAATCAAATTTCAGTTGAATTGTTCAGAAGTTCAAAGATCCATGCACTGCAATTGGTACATGTCAACTAACAAAGGATCAACAACAGTGGCATCGAGATTTTAATCTCATGTACTTGAAAAATCCATTCATAAGATATTTGGTAAAGAGGCATGTAAAATGTAAATTTATGTACAGTGTGTCTTAGATACGTAAATAACAAACAAACTAAGCTTTCATGTATCTCAACCAATTTTATTATTCTAAATATTATAAGTATATAGAAAATCAGCTTGATAAAGCAAAAAAAACAAAAAAAATGACTATTCTTCAACAAACACGTTCAATTTAAGAAGTTAAGAAGGCATTACACTGTGCACATGCAGAAGTTTCTCGTTTGTTAACTTCTCCAAAGCAAGAGCTAACTCCATAGCTGGATCAATCAAAAAGGGAACCAAAAGAAATGGTCAGAAACAGATCATTATTCAAACAAGAGGACATAAACAATCTGGCAACAAACTTACCATACAACGCATCACCCTTTTCCGGGTGCTCATATTCAGAGGGGGGAGCCTTGATGGGGTGAAGTACCACACGTCCACCACGAATATTCTGAAAAAACAACATTTGTATGAGTAAATACATCCAACAATAGAACATAATAGACTGATTCCTGGTTGATGACAAATCAAGGAGGGGAGAAGAAGTTTTTACGGACCTGATATTTCATTAGCTTTTCAGCGTGCTCTCTTTCTTCTTCACTTGATTCCTTGAAGAACCTGTTCGCAGCAAAATAAACATGAGCAAGCCTAATTCAGAAATGAAGGAATTAACATGAGCGAGGTTTATGGGATTCCGGTTCATTACTTTGCAAAGCCTTTAAGAGCTATGTTGTCCCTGTCAAAGTACGCAAACAAGGAGTGGTACACATAGGAAACGTTGTATTCCACGCTGTGATTTGAGTGAAAAATAAAATCCGTCAGGAGCAAGAGCAATAAGTACCAATAATTCACAAAAAGAGAACATAAATATGGAGATCTGATATGGTACAAGCAGTATTAAGTATCATAGACACTAAAGAGAGCAAAGGCTATTCAGAACATATCAAAAAGGTTCTTCGAAGCGAAACCTAGAAGGACTGTTCAAAGAAATGTGAAATCCAGCTTGAAACAATCAAGAAAAAGGTTAATAATGAGAGTTAGAGAAGGAGTACGCACTTAATCTGCTCGTTAATAGCAGCTTCACACTCATCAACATAGCTCTGACGAGCCATGGAAACCTGAGGCGACATCGGAATAGCAAGAACATCTTTCTTGACCTCCTCAAATGGCTCGAATATGACGCCGGTGAGAGCAGTGGGATTTTCAGTCCCGGCGGCAGCAACCCTGAGATTTCTGCCTCCCGATCCCTTAGGAGCAAGAGACAGAGAAGGAGAAGTCACAGAGAGAGCTACGCTCAGATTAGTAGTAGTAGAAATGGGTTTTTTCAGAGAATCCCCAGCAATGGAGGAAAGAAAAACGGAGGAGAATTTGGAAGAAGTGAGAGCCATTTCGATAAAGCTCAAGAACGAGAACTCGGAAGAAGATAAAAATTGAAAATCTAAGAAGGAAGAAGATGAATCAGAGGCGGCTCTGAGGAGGATGTGGAAGGAGGGAGGACACGGGTGGTATATGTAGGAGGGGCGAGGGGCATTTTCGTAGTTCCAGCTGGACTGGTCTCTACTGATAACCGTTGGATGAAGAACCACGTGGAAGGTGGGGATTTCGTGTGGGGCACGGGCGTGTGGCGAGCTCGTGGCCTAATCCAGTGTGAAAGTGGAATATTCGGTCTACATAGCAATCGTTACATCTTGCAGATTTCAGGAAAGTTCATTTTTCACTCTCAGACTTGCGCGAGTATGTTAAGCCGACGTACTCGCTTTGAGATTAAGCAACACCCATGATAAAAAAGAAAGGAGCTTTTCACACCGGGTTAAGGAGTAATTTGGCCAACGAACTATTAGTTCAGGAGTGTTCAGCCCAAATAAATTTTAAGTGGATGGAAAATACCAAAAAAAATTTAAAAATGTGCAGTCAGCACAAAAAACTTTTACTTCAAGAGCGCCCAACAAAAAAAAATTTTACTCCATTTTTGTGCTGACTGCACATTTTTAAAAGTTCTTTTAGCATTTTTGGTCTACTTAAAAGTTATTTGTGCTGAGCACTTCTGAGGTAATAGTTCGTTGGTCATTGTTCCTTAACCCTTTCACAAATTATTAAGATTGGTAACTTGTGCCTTGCACTATTAAATTAGAAAGAGAGAATTACCACTCGTTTTTTGATTTAATTGACAAACAAAGGGGTTGGATACTCTTACTAAAGGGAGGGGTTCGATCCTAAAGTTGATTAAGACGCTGAGGGAAGCATCCTAACTCATGGGTGTTTAGGTGTTTGCTTGAGGGTAATAGACAGTTCGTCCTGCCCAACATTGATATCACCTAGGAGGAAGAGAGACTTCACCTTACTCTTGGATGGTAGGTGAGCCCAACCTCTTTTTTAAAATTTTAGTATCAAAAAAGAAAAAGAGAGAATTAATATGCTGTTCCCCGTAAAAAGTTTATCACAAAAAATATCAAAATAAATGGAAAATTTTTACCTTAATGTCATCTCCTATACTAAATTTTTTCTTTACGTATTTCTCACTTGTCGGAAGACTTTTAAATAATTATATAATATATATTTTTTGGTAAAAAATTAGATAATTTATGTAGTATCTTGTAATTCTCTCATACAAATAATATTTGAGGTAATATATTCTGTTAAAGGTTAGTATTATGAGAATCCCAAACTTTTTATGCACCTCATAATTTCATTTCCACATAAAAGATATGCAGACTCTCATACTACGATTAATTATTAATAATATACCAATATTAGATATAATTGATGTATATATTAAATCCTGAATATAAGGTCTTAGTTTATTTTGTCTTCTCCTTTGAATTGTGTTTTTACAAATTACCCTTTGCATAATTTTCCCACTCCTTAATTTTATGTTATTTAAAAATTTATCTTTTAAGGTGGAAAATTCTACTTTTAAAAAAAGAGAATAACAATTAGGTTTCAACAGAATTTAATGTAAAAGAGTTGTAAGAATCGATTCAGACAATTGCAAATAAGGTGCTCAAGTTTTAAATGCAATCGGATGAATGTAATCAATGGATATTTACCATCCAATTTTGGAAAATTCTACTTTTAAAAAAGAGAATAACAATTAGGTTTCAACAGAATTTAATGTAAAAGAGTTGTAAGAATCGATTCAGACAATTGCAAATAAGGTGCTCAAGTTTTAAATGCAATCGGATGAATGTAATCAATGGATATTTACCATCCAATTTTGGATATTTAGGAACGTAATTGTAACATTTTGAAAATTAAATGTAATTCACTTAAATTTAAATGATTAGACAAAGCGATATTTTAGGAAGAGTACTCATAGACATTTTTACATGATGACGGTAATCAACACGGTCAACTTTCTTGATTAAGCAGATGCTATATTTACCATAAAATTTTGGCACTTTGGCCCTTAAATTCTCTAATTTCCTAGAGATTTTTCCTTAGAAAGTGAGATAATCATGACTCAACAGTTGACACCACATGTTCACCTTCTTTCTATAGGCATAATTTTACCAAATTATGATACAGGTTTTTAGGGTATTACATTTACCATCCAATTTTAGATATTTAGGAACGTAATGGTAACATTTTGGTGCATAATTAACACATACATATATATACACACACAATTACTTTTTTTTTTTTGCCGGAAAATATATATGACCTCTTATTCTAAATATATGACTAATTTGACTTTTTTTTTTAAAATTTTAATGAAGAAAAATAAATTACATTAAAATATTTATAATTATTATTTTTTATAATCTAATGATATATAACATATATTAAGTAGGGTCCGGTTTGATATGGAGAATATTTGAAGAGAGAAAGAAAGGGAAGGGAAGATTTTGAGGGAGGAGGGAAGATGACTTGACGGAAAATGAGTTATTTGGTAGGAAGAAAATGAAGGGATGACAGTTGGCAAAGAATTATGAAATGCATATTTTATCATCAAAAGTAATTAATTCAAAATAAAAAGAAAAATCTATTTTTTTTGTCTAAAATATGTTTTTTTTAAAAATCCCCTTCTCAAGTTCGAATTTGTGTAAAATATTATTCTCCTGTCAAATTTGAATTTGTCTAAAATATTTTCCAGCCAAGTTCAAATTTGACTAAAATATTCTCCCACCAAGTTCAAACTTATCACATCGGTTCGAATTTATCGTATAAATTAGAATTTAATCCTATTTCCTTGCATTATAGAAAAATATTTTATGAGTAAATATATTTAAACGCGTTATTGTTTACATGGAACTTGAGTTCCCACCAATTTTGATGGGATATTATATTTCTACCTTTAATGGAAGATTGGTGGGCCCGACGAGGAACTTGAGTTCTGAGAATATTGGACACAATTAGGTCCCGTTTGTTACGTGGATAAGATTTAGGAAGGAGAGGGAAAATTCATCATCTTTCTTGCGCGAGAACTGTTTGGACACTCCATATTCTGGGAACTTATCTTCCGATGACGGTTTATCTTCCCTCATTCATGGGAAGACTGCTTCCCTCCATTTTCGGTGCGAATTGATCTTTTTACGGAAAGAACTTCCCAAATAACCCTCTTCTTTTTCTTCAATTAATATGTGTCTTCCTTTATCGTTTCCACCGCCACCTCCTCCTTTTGCAAATCCCGCTGTCCGTTTTGAACCCACAATCAAAAGCTGTTGGCATCACACACTGTCACCACCAAACCACCATATGTTTCGAACCCATGACTGTCGTGCTGTGTTGCTATGTTTGTGTTAGGTCAGTGATGAAAAAGGAGGGAGGTTTTTTTTTAAGGGGTATTTGGGACATTGCAAATATTATATTTTAATTTTAAATTTCTTAAAATTATTATCTTCTATCCTCATTTCATGTTTACCAAACAGAAGATCCCTTTTAAGTTTCTTTCCATTCCTTTCCTTTCTCTTTTCAAACATTCTATGTAACAAATAGACCCTTAGTTTACCTTGACAAGGAAACTTGTTTATCTTTCTTTCTCTTCTCACATGTTCCTTGTACTAAATGGGTCCTAGATGTTGGATTTAGGATGAGAGAGAATTCTACTTCTACCCCATAAATAAGGGGGAAGGGGGAAATATTTGTGATTGAGGGAGGGATGAGAATCACAAGAGATCAATCTGGAAATACTAAAAAAAAAAAAAAAAAATCAATCTGGAAGGTGGAAGTGAAGCGAGAGTGTGAGGGTGAGAGTTCGGGTTGGGGAAGGCGCGTGAGGGTGGGTAAAAGAAGAAAAGGCCAGATGCAGATGACAGGCTAGCATTAAAGCCCCGGGTGGGCCCCATCACTATTGTCTCTATTCTTTGTGGCCTGTGAGGCTGTGACCGCCTTTTATATTTCATATTTTTATTTATTATTTTTCTTAAAAAAAATCGTTTCATTTTTACGGTCTTCATTTAAAAGGTCACGGGAGCTTTTCCTCTTTCTTTCTTTTTTTTTTTTTTTTCAAATTTTCCTATTTAACGTTTTCTTGTAACAAACTCTTTGGGCCCGTTTAGTACATGGAAAATTTGAGGAGGAAAAGGAATTTAGAGGAAGGGATGGGAAGATTTTGAAAAATGAGGGAAGATAGTTTGCGAGAAGATGAGTTGTTTGATAGGAAGAAAAGGAAGGGGTAGTAGTTGAGAAAGAATCAAGAAATGTCTATTTTACCTTAAAAAATAATTAATTCAAAATAAAAAAGAAAAAAAATTCTAAAATATATTTTTAAAAAATATATATCAAATTTGAACTTGTGTAAAAAAAATTCCTACCAAGTTTGAACTTAAATTCGAACATTCCCGCCAAGATCGAACGTCCTGCCAAGTTTGAATTTGAGAGGTAAAATTGTCAAAAAGTGTGAACAGATATGTGGGAAGTTGAGATCCCACCAATTTTGGTGGGATTTGATCTTCCCACATATGAGGGAAGATTGGTGGACGAGAAGATTGATTCAAAATACGTACCAAATAAAGGAACTTCCTAATTTTCCTTTCTCTTCCTACGAATTCCGTATACCAAACGGGCCCTTAAGCTCTAATGGTTCGATTACGTGGGAGAGTTTACGTGTAGTGTTTATATAATTTAGAAAGAATTACACTACTAAGATTAATGAATTTTTTTTTTTTGCCCAAAAAAGATTAATGAATATGGAAACTGACATATTGTAATTAAGTGAAAAAGACATAATTGTCATTATAATTTTTTAAATTGATTAAAGTGTCCATCCATAAATGCTATTAGATATTAAATAATTATCACCACTAAATATTAAATAATAATTTGATAATATAGAAATTTAAAAGAATTACCTCATAAAAAATTAAAAAGATTATATTCCACTTTAAAAAAATTACCCATGTCTACGGCACATATATGCTTTGTTGTCAAACTCGTGAGTTGACTCTCCGAGTTTACCGTTTTTACGTTCTTACCTTACTAAATCGAGTTAAGTCTCTAGTAAAATTGTGTTAGCTGTAAACTCAGATAAACTCACGAGTTTACACACCGAATTTACCGTTTTTACGTTTGTAGCTTACAAAATTGTGTTAATTTTTTTCAATTTTGTCATCCCCAACAATTTTATATATGAATTTTATAGAAATTTATTTATTAAATATAATAAATTATGAATGTTGATACATTTTTATTTCAATTATTAGGATTTAAAATATATTTAAATCAAATTATTGTCATTTTTATATTTAAATTATTTAATTATACACTGTTAATACATATTTAATGATAAAAGTAAACTCTTACAAGTTTACCGATTCGAGTTTACCATACGAGTTAATGTCACTGTCACGAATTTGTTTAGACTCGTGAGTTTGACAACCTTGATATATGTATAATGTACAAGTTACGTTCATGAAAACTTTTTCTTTTTGTGCTGTGTACACATTGGGTTCATAGTAATTTTTTAATATTTAATTGTTAAAATATTATAAGGGTACATGTTGGGTTCATGATAATTTTTTAATTTGTAATGGTGGGAATATTATTTAATGGGATATTTTATTATTTTTTGAACGATGGAATAAATCTTTTTTATTTTTATGGGGTAATTCTTTTAGGCAATTTTATTCCTTTCTATATTATTTCCATATATACTCATGTTTGATATAATTCAACCAAATATTTTTATACATATGCATTATCTTTCTTTAATGACGATTCAAACAAAATCGTGTAATCATAATTACATTTAGTGTTCAAAAAATAAAATAAAATAACATTACATTGCATTCCTTTTCGTTATGTCTGATTTCGTGAACCAAGCAAGCCAATAGCGAGTTAGCCGAGTGATTTTTCCCGCCATTGTGTGCGGCAAAATCATTAGTGAAGCAGAGGTTTTTATTTTCCTTAATGAAGTATATTGATTTTTTTTTTATCAATTCTTTTTTTCTTAATGATGTAGATGACGTAGGTTGATTTGAATTTTTTTTAAGAAAAAGATAGCCCAAGCGCTTTGGAGGAGCTGATTATTAAAAAAAACTTGTGCTTTAAAAACTGGAAAATGAACATGCTAGTCATAACCGACCGACCGATGTTAGATCTAGTGAAATGAACTAGTCCTTCATAATGCGATAAACCAAAATTTGAATCTCCATTCAAATAAGTGCAACATTTAGTGTTTAATCGTGCCTTAAATATGATTGTCTCTAATAAGATGATACATATATCTAAAAAAAATAAGGCTAGTCAAATGCCACATGATTTGACTAATAAATACTTAAATAGCCGTATTTTTAGGCAACTTTCAAGGTTTTTGTCATTCCTTTGCAAGGGCAGAGCTTTTCAAGGGTCAGACCATCCCCCCTCAAAAAAAAAAAAGTGTTCAATTTTTTTTTTTTTTTTGATAATAAATAAGTTTTGGAGGGGTTCGGCATCAGTCCCCCACCAAGGCCGAGCACGGCCGGGCTCTATGAGCACTTACCGGGACTTACGAGATCGCCTACCAAAGGAGTCCCAATGACGGCGAGAGGATCGAACCCACGACCCAAGGGCCTAATCCTGGATCCCTTACCATCTAAGCCAACTCACATTGGTAAAAGTGTTCAATTTGTTTTAACATATTATTACAATGCCCCGACCCAAAGTCATTTTTGTCCCTTACAACTATATTTATTTTCAACGTTGGACCTTGTGAGGCCCAATATTTGTAGAGCCTGCTGCCGGCTCTTATAATTTGATTATCAGAATATCTCACATTATTGAGCTAACAAATTGGGAGGTCACGTTGGCATGACAATCAACCTCTTGTTAATTTCTACTTTTTTGGTTTGTTTTGTCGCTGAGCTAAGTTTTAGTGACGCCCAAAAAAATGTTTGGTTATAAAAGAATATTTGGACCATGGTAGTTAAAACGTAGATTTTACCTGAAAACAGAGGGAGAATGAAAAATCGTAAAACGTAAAATCGTAATACAAAACGTAGATTTTACCTGCATGCGCCTCTGCCTCTGGATCTGGAGTTTCTTTTTTCGCTAGTTGATCGAACCATATTTTGATGTGTTATTTTAGGATTAATTTGGGATTTAATAATGTTAATTGAGCCAAAAATGTTTTATTTATGATTAATTTGGATTAAGGAGTGATTTACATGAAAAATGTGTTAAAAAGGTAAAATTGTCATAATTATTGTAATTACTCTTATTCATTATTTCTTAGGAAGATTTAATGTTGGCTTGATTGGTTTAAATGGTAGGTGCTTGAAGAAATTGGATCAAATTTGAAAATGGAAGTTTGAGTTCAAGTTGTAAAAGTTTCAGTTTAGTCCCTCCACAAATGTTTTAAACCTTTCAGTTTAGTCCCTATTTAAACTACTGCGTTTTGACACAAGGCCTTTAGGTAATTAGGTCAGCTTCCTGGACTGATATATTCATATATCAGATACGCAGGCATCATCACCTTGCCGGCGACTTTAGAAATGATGCAAATGAAAAACGACGAGTTATACCTAAACCTTCATCTTTCTTCTTCTTCCTCCACTTTCGTTCGCTTTATTCAAAAACGACGCATTTTTGCGATTTTGCGTTTTAATTTTGCGTTTTCACCGATTTCACTCTGGCTCCGTTTTTTCCTGCAACGTTACACGTTTGGCTGGGATTAAAACGTGAAAACGCGTTTTTTCCGATTTAAAACGCGTTTTTAACTACCTTGATTTGGACACACATAACATAGGGAAAATCGGGTCCCATCCCTAGTGAAATTTAACATTTAAACAATTTATTTATTTTATATAAATCTGGGAGCGTCTAGTGGGTGGAACGGGATGAAGATAATCTCCTTATCTTTTTTCTTATCAGCCAATCTAGGCCGTTGATTGGGAAAATAAAAGAAAAGTTAAAGTAGTATTCTATTGATTGGACGGATATGATTTAAAGATTATGAGAGAAACTCAACCCGGGTGGAACACACCTACCACTGCCATCCGGCGAGACCATGAGGATCGGAATTATCTTCGAGGTCAAAACACGTGACAATGCTAGAGTAATTTGTAATTGATATTATATCCATACTAGAGAAATGTATGTTATGTTATACATTAGAATTTTCAAAATATTTTTATTATAAATCTGAATACTTTAAACATGTTATATAATCATAGAATTTTTTAATTAGTTAATGAGTATATATTTGGCTCCCCAAATATTTATCCCAAGATCCACCACTGTTCCTTTGTATTTCCAAAAAGAAAACAATACTCTCTCCGATCTTTAATATAAAACATATTTTCATAATTTGATAAGATTAAGAAAGTTAGTTGAGTTGATTACTATAATATATATTTTTAAAAAGAACTTGGACATCTTCCTTAATTCCCTCATTTCTTCTCCTCATTGATTATTGCTGAGGAAACATCAATAGAGGTAAATTAGGGAAATATTGACAAAAATATAAAAACTATATCTTATATTTAGAATCAAAATCAACTCTCCAAACATGTCATACTAAAAACTATAGGAAGTAGTTGGTTTTTAGTTTTAACGCTCCTACAAAAAACATGGTGAATTTTAGATATGGTTCCATTTTTTTGTTTGATTTATTTAGGGAAAATCCCATAAAAATACAATTAAAAGTGGGAAAAGACAAATTAGTGCTGTCAATTGTTGAAATCCCGGTGAGAATTTCAGTAGGAATATGACAAAGCCAAAATTATGACAAAATGACCAAATTGCCTTGTGTTTTCATTGTTTCCTTGGCTGAATGAAGAGTATTTATATTAACAACAAATGTATTTATATTAACAACACCATGTTTTACATTAGCGACTTTATTTTCCACAACTTTGTATCTAAAAAATCAACACATGCCTAAGGAAAAGTTTGAAATTAACAAGTTTCAAAGGCTACTAACAACACTTGTATCTATATTACTAACACCATATTTTACATTAACGACTTCACTTTCTTGTTTCACAACTTCGTATCTCAAAAACCAACGCATGCCCAGAGATAAGTTTGAAATTAACAAGTTTCAATGGCCAATAATAACATTTTTATATATATTAACAACAACATATTTTACATTAATGATTTCACTTTCTTTTTTTCATAACTTCATATATTTATCATATGTTGTTTAATAATAGTCTGCATAATTACATTCACCAATAACCTGAAACCAAAAAATCTGTGACAATGACTCTTTTACACATAAGACATTGTGAATACATTACTTACAAAATGGATTAGGCATATGACAACAACCCATCTCCCAAAAATTTATGAGTGGGTTGACAATAAGCTCACAACAACATGAACATTATTTTCAAAAGGGTAACTTCAAAAGATTACAGGTCCTTATACTTTCAAAAGGGTAACTTCAAAAGATGACTTTATCCAATATCAGTTTGGGTTTGGATTTTTGCATGTCCTTCTAGTGTGACCGACTTCATGGCATCTTGCACAGTGGTATATCTTCTTGTTCTGGAATTATGATTCATGCCTACTGGTTCTTGGCCTTCCAACAAGTCGGTGGATCCTAGGTGGCAGCAAAAAAGTCTGACCTGAAATAGTTTCCAGCATATAGTTGTTTGGGTCTAGTTTGTTGAATATGGCAACTGGAATCATGCTACGCAGTGGCGGACCTACAGTGGGGGCAATGTGGGCAAGTGCAGACACAAAATATATATAATTTGAAAGAAATTTTATAACAATATGAATAGGTGGTACAGTTGGTAAATCCTATCTCTCCCCTTACATAGGTCGACGGTTCGAGCCCACCCTTTTACTCTCTTTTTTTCCCCCATTTCCAATACCCTCTCTCGTCATTTTCCCCCAAATTCCCCCCCCCCCAAATTTTCATCCTAAACCCGACACTCTCCCTCGTCTTCTTGCATTTCCCCCCCAAATTTCCACGCTTCTGAGTTCTGATTTTAATTACATGCTTCTTTAGCACCCGTTCGTGGTACTGTAACCCATGGGAGAAGCTTGCTGCTGTAACCTCGAAGTTGACGTCAATGGCGAAGCAACTTTCATGGTGAACAAGGTGATTCTTCCTTTTCCTTTTACTTCGTCGTTTCTTCGTAAGAATGTCTTGTAGGTGTTTGTTCTTTGTTCTGAGTCCATGAAATAGTTCATTTTCTCACTTAGTTGCAACATTTATTCCGGAAATTGACTGAAGTACAGGCACCTCGATCACTTAGTTCATTGAATGTGATAACATTTGGGGGGGGGGGTTGGGTCTTTATTTGTTTGTTCTTCATGCTCAGTTATAGCTAGGACTTAAGAGTTTTCAATTCTTGGCTACCCATTCTCCTTTTTCTTTTGGTTAGATTGATTGCTTCTTCTGTTCAATTTTGTATTACCTCAAGTAATTCTATGGGAAGCTACTGGCATATCTCTAAAGTTCTGATTTGTCGGTTGGCCTATCAGTTATGGTTTGTGATTTTGGTTTATAGAAATTGGAGACTGGGGTAAAATGGGGTTCGCTAGACTTCGTAATATTCGCTCAGAATTCATTTAGTGTCACGCTTCAGTTTTTAGAGATATGCCAGTAGTTTCCCTCAAATAAAGGCCCACGATACTGGCATATCTCTAATATTCGTTCAAAAAAAAAAACAATTTGAGATTGAAATGGTTGCAGATGTGGCCTGATGGATATAATCATAGATGAGAGAAAAGGCCCTGGAAGGTTATTCATATACTCTCAACTGGTTAAAAGAGAATGAATAAGATGATTTTTTATTCCTGCTTGATTATTCTTTGGAATTGTGCTCATACAAACCTACTAATGGTACTATACTGCTACCGCTACCATTTGCCTTGTCAAGGAAGATTATTACTAAAATCAGAAACTTTAGGGGTGGAGGTTAGTGTGCACATTTATGTAAGTTAAAGGGGTTCCGGTGTATGTTAGCCTTCTTCTGCATATTCTAGCATAGTGCTCTAACCTAAGTCATCAAGCTCCAACTTATAATGAACATTGTACCCGTTCATAGATTCTTTCCATTATTGTGTACTTGGAAAAGATTAAAATTATTGATGCAAAGGGAAACATCTCAATATTTTGAAAATGAAATCCCAACTTTACCTCAAACTTCCAGAAATCTGGTTCTAATATTCCAAGTTGCAACTAGACATTTTGTAAGAGTGAGTGTAAGATTCATGGTTATTAGAGCTCCTTATTCTCAAAAAAATTTTGGGGCACCGAACCCCCGAATCTCACCACTAATTGTGCACCCACAAACCTAAAATCCTGGGTCCGCCACTGATGCTACGTATTTAAATCTTTTGTTGGGATGTGCTTTTGTAGCATTCTTCCGCATAGTCATAGACATTGCCATGGACATGCTTGATGGTTGCACAAGCATGTGCACAAGCGATCCTCGACATTTGCCACGCTTCGCAGCTACAAAGAAGCAAACCAAGATCACATTTAAGGATCCATATTTGGTATGGACACAAAGCCTCCCCTACAATCAATACCAAGCCATGATGATATCATCAACCTCAAATCTAATAAGTGTTATCATCTCTTTTATGGACTTCACCTTCACAGTAGGTACCACCATTATATTTAATTTTACCTTCATCATTACACACAAATTTCCCTCCAACATTGAAATAACAACATAGTTCCTTTAAAGATGATGCCCCTTCATTACATGTCATTTTGCATGCCTACCTGCAACATTAAGAAAAAAAAGAAGACACCACTCATCATAATTTCAGTTCAGTAAGCTTGTGATACAATGTTTATTTATTGAACCAAATAATTGTTTATATCATCACCCAGCACCTACTATTAACAACAACGCAATATGTTTTAACATCTCCATCTTCACTATTAACAAAACCCGCCATATCATCACCTTGCATCAACTATTAACAGCAACACAATATCTTTTCACATCTCCATCTTCACTATTAACAATACCCTCCCCCAACCTTACTATTGATGGCCAAAGTTTATACCCACGCAAGACCCTTCGACGTTAAACCCTTAATCAGCCACCATTAACAAAAAAGGGACAATTTTTAACAACAATGCAACCAAACACAGTGAAATCGATCACAAGCATGAAGATTCTCCCATTAGCTTAAAGCCGCTACCTTATATCCATGTTCACCTAAGACCCCCTTACCCATAAAACAAAACCTCTGAAACCAGAAACCCCAACCACAAACTAGAACCAATGTTCCACGATCTAGATGGAAGAATTACAACACAAAGATGATTTATGTAGAAAAATTGCTTACTCGTGGCTCAACTTTGCTTTCTCGTCACTTTTCCTTGCTTTCATCTCCTCAATTTTTGCGCCACCTTCCCTTTCTTTCCTTCCACTCATTTGCATTCTTTTGTTTTTTACCTGCCTCTTAACTCTGGGCAATTTGGTCTTTTGATCACAATTTTAAATCATAGATTCCTCCTTCAATTTTGGCCTGAGATTTTATAACTTGGCAGTACCATTTTGTCTTTTCCCACTTTTATTTTATCTATGGATAAATCAGTTTTTTTTTTTTTGCCAGAAAAGAAATATTATCATTGATCATAAAAACACAAACGCATGAAAACATAAACAACATCTAAAAACTATCCATGATAATCACAAATCAGATTTTATCTTAGACTATGGTTTGATTATGTAATATGTCATTTACCCTAACAAGTAACGACACTTTTTTTTTCATGATAAATGAACAATAAAAGTTATTAAGTTGTCATTCCAAATAATATGACATCAAATTAAATATAAAACAACAAAAAAGAAATATCTACTCGTGCTAAAATATCTATTGTTATATTACATTAAATCTCATCTATTAAAACACGATTCAATGGTGTAGATTGTAGACATAAAGTGGAGAGAAAATGGAGAAAGAAATTAGTGGAGGCACTTATTTCCCATTACTTGCCTCCCCTTGTTTTTACTCTATGGTCATTTATGCCCGCAAATTAAGCAAACTAATGCTTATAAATAGTCTACCACTCTGGTCTTATTTATAAGTTCACTTTGACCAAAAAATTTAGTCATATTTATAAGTCCATTTTGACCAAATAAATGGGATTGTGACAATTTTGCCCATATTAATGAGGATGAGAGAGATTGACAAGCTATGTTGGAAAGAGAAAAAGATGAGAGAGATTTGACAATAAATTTTAAAAAGTACCCATTCATAAATGAGGGTAAAGTTGAAAATTTGCTCCATAATCATTAAGATACCTAACTCTCATTGGTATGTGAGATTTGGTCAAAGTTGACTTATAAATAGCACTAGAGTTGTAGTATATGATAAAAATGTCATACTAGTAAAATATCTGTATTTATTACGTTTCCATTAAATTGAAGGATAAAATAGTAAAAAGATAATGTTTTATTGAAATTATAGCAGGGCAATAGTTTAAAAACAAAATCAAAACCACCAAATAAGAAGTGTTAAAAAAAAGTATTTATTTGACCTGAAACGACAAACTAATAATAGTTAATTATTTGGAAATTATCTCATTGTTATAACCAATCACAACAAGAAACGTGGAATGCAACCGGGAAGAAAAGCATGAACATCTTGAGAGGATAAGGTTGAGGACCCTATTTAGTCTTACAAATATATGTCATTTGTGTATATATCCAGAAAAGACGTATTCAAACTTAAGTTAACAAAGACTAATATAATAAAATAAAAGTAACCAGAAAATTAGATTATCCATTATATATAAGAAAATATTTTCATTCTGGATTTTTTGATCAATTCATTACAATTTTTATTAATAAAATATGCGATAAATTTTTTTAAATTGGATTTTAAATAAATTTTAACGATCTCATATATATATATATATATATATATATATATATATCTATCGTTTGTCATGTCACTTGACATAAGGTTATGTCAAGTCATCATAAAACTACGTCGTTTTGGGAGTTCATTAATTCCTTTTACTCCAAAACGACGTCGTTTTAGGAGTTAGGAGAATTATGAAGGGTATTTTGATATTTTTGTTTTTGCATGTATTACATGAATTTTACTAAAACACCTTTCATTAATTCCTTTAACTCCCAAAACGACGTCGTTTTGGGATAAAGAGAATTAATGAACTCCCAAAACGACGTAGTTTTAAGGTGACTTGACATAACCTTATGTCAAGTGATGACAAACGATAAACCCTATATATATCTATAAACATATTTTATTTCATAAATTAGTTTTTTGGTTTTAAAACTCAAAATTCCAATAGAAATATAGATTAATTTTTACAATGGACCGGACCATCGATTGGCATGTTCAATGGCTCGTTACTTATGGCTAAATTGTTTGTGTAGTTCATCCGTTTTGAGCCTCCCAAAACCGCCGTTTGAGCCGGGAACCGTAATGTGTTAGGGAAAATTGGACGGTCCAAAACTTGAAAGAGTTTGAAGGAGATGACGAGGGAGAAGCAAGGGAATGCTGGAAAGATCTAGAAAAAAGTATGAGAAAATAAATATTAATTTATAGTAAATAGCTAACTTAGATTACTTCAGTCACAACCAAATCCATTTATGAAATCTCTAGATGCCAAAAAAAAGAAGGGAAAAACCCATGCCAGGCAGCAGGAAAAACACAGAACGGAGGTTGAAGATGAAGGTCGAAGACGGCAATCTGAAATAAAACGAAAGAACTGAAAAAAGAGGACGAACGAGGTATATTTGGGGCTTTGACATATGCATTCTCTCTCACCACGTGTATATGCTTTAATTTGAACGAGCTTGTGTTTTCCATGCAAGATAATACTTCACCGTCTACTCTAAACATGTTTTACTTCTAAAGTATGCAACTTTCTTATATTTAAAGAATATTAAAACATCACTACCAAGACTACATATTAGAAATGAGACTTCAACAATGATAAACAATAATATCCTTCAATCGATTCAGATTCAGAGTACATATTACAAATGAAATCTCAATAATGTTAAACAACAATATCTTCTAATCGATTAACATTCTTAAATATCTCTTTACACACAACATCCTTGTTGTGTTCTTGTTGCCACAACCAATATCATCCACAA
The DNA here is from genome assembly GCA_025563575.1 of Acacia pycnantha. Taxonomy (NCBI): domain Eukaryota; kingdom Viridiplantae; phylum Streptophyta; class Magnoliopsida; order Fabales; family Fabaceae; genus Acacia; species Acacia pycnantha. The sequence goes on along the minus strand of JAMWYP010000030.1, from coordinate 4,763,798 downwards.
CAATTTTTAAATCATCCATGCTTTTAACCTTAGATAATGCAATATATAATTGGCCATGTGTAAAGACTGGCTTGCAAATATAACATAAGGAAGAAGCAAAAGTTTGGACATAATAGAAACAAAGGAAACGAGAGAGCAAGATTGTGAACCTTTAAAAGAATCTAAAATGGAATGAAGAATGGAGTAAATTGAAGAGATTGATGTATGTGTCACACCGCAGAGAGTTTTGATAAATAGAGGAATAACATAAGCATCCGGACTCATTCACCAGGAAATTTATGGCAACTGTTGGTGCTGAATCAGATTTAAAAAGTATTAGTCTTCTCTATCAACATTTGTAGACATAAGAAAGCAAGAGATGAGTTATTTATTAACTAAATCCATAACCAAATCAGGTGGTGTAATGAGGACCAATGTAAGTTGCTGAAAGAAATTTTATTACCAGAGTAAATCAACGTCCAACCATGCTTCTTCGAATCGTAGAAGATGACGTCTAGATCCATGATTTGCAAAATTTGCATAAATATTTGGGATAGTGGTGGGGGTATTTGGCCAAAGGGAAATGTCACAACGTCTCCGGAGTCAGTTGCCTAAGCCACAACGTCTTCTTCTTGCCTGTGACTTTGGCCAAAGGGAAATGTTAGAAGGTATAATATTTTATCTTGAAAATCAAAAAATATTTCTACACACGTGAGCTGGTCCTTTCAGACATGTCAAATATGGAATAGACATATCTTGACATGAAGTTGAATTCAATTAATCAGTTGTACCATGAGGTAAGTGAATTAATACCCTTTTGAATTCAATATTTTATCTTGAATTAATTACTACTTGACTGCACGGTCAATTAATTAGCTTTCAGACGTGTCAAAACTGTGAGGTCAATTTTTGCTGGACCTTATTACTCTTTTAGTTCTTGGGAAATGACCGTGCAATTGTTTTTTGAGCTTTATACATAGTTGTCATCAATGTCCATCCTCCCCTGGCCAAGTTCGGCTGTGTCATCTCTCAAACCATCCATGTATGAGGGTAAGGAGGACACAGTCATATTTGTATTTTCTTCCATATCAGTACATGCGTACAATTTTAGTTGATATATATTGTCCAAAGGTGCAAAATGGAACTCTTGTTATCAAATATTAGAAAGCAAGATTCAGAGTACTGATTTAAAAGTAGGAAATCTTAAGGCTACACTAAGCAATATTCCTTTCTTCCATATCATTTATAGCCAAAGTTTTTGTTTTTTAATCTTCTATATATGAATTATATTAATCCATGTCAGCATCAAAGAAATCCTGTTACAAAGCAACCAATGCATTTCAACCATATTGCTTGCGTTAGTCAGCGTTTATGACAAACCAACTACAATTTGAATGTACCGTTTGTGCAAATGTTTTACCTTGTAGGCTAGTAGGTTTGCACACATCAGTATGCTTTGTCTATAAGTGTTGATGGCGTGTTTTGTCTATTAAAATGTTTATGTATGCTAGTACATAGTTAACATAATGCCTGACCAAGCATGAGACTTTGTTCAGTATGTATCTACGTCACATCTTCTTGGCCCGATTTATGTTTTGCTACAAGACACCCTTGAAGTTGGGTTATCGACGTCCAGAAGTGTCGGTATAGAACTTTATTTGCTAGAATGTTTATGTATGCTATGTTAGAATGTTTAGGCATACTAGCACATACTGTAGCGTTGAGATAATGTTTGACCAAGCATGCGGATTTTAGTCAGAAGTTATGTACGTCACATCTTCATGGCCTAGTTTTTGTTCCTCCACGGGACACCCCTAAAGTTGGGTTCTCAATGTTTTGAAGTGTCGATATGGAGTGCTCGTGAATTGTATGATGCATTAGTTGTATGCCTTTTAGCTTAGTAGGTCAGTTTTGTATGCCAAGTATAAGCTAGTGAGTTGGTCCGTTCGTATTATTTCAAGTAGAAGATGGTAACCATAAGGCGAAAGATAATGTATCATATCAAATGTCTTATAAAGAATGACAATGTTTTATTAAGTAAAATGGCTTACAACAATGAGACTAATCGTACTACTACATCTTGGCAGGTATGTCGCTTGGTACAATACCATACAATTGAGTGATAAAGACTTATATAAATGAATTCTGAGCAATGAATCCGATACAAAGAAACCCTGTAACAGTATAGAGTGTATTGATGGTGGGGCGATGTAATATTAGAATAATGAATATAACCGGACCATATAGATAAATGCGTCAGTCACTTTTTCTTAGTCATAATTACGATTTGTATCATCATGTGTCTTGCCCACGAGGTTAGAAAGTGTGTAAAATCCAAAAGCGAACTTAGAAGGTAAGGGTTTAGAAACCGTACCTCATTGGATGTATCGCGTTCCAACTTCATTTTATGGGTTTCTCATTTATGTTGCTTAGTTGGTATGCCCCTTGACTAACTGCCCCAGTTACTTGGTAAGGTCCTTCATATATCATACCTAACTTCCCATCACTTGCTTCCTTGGTGGGAGATTTTTATCAGGGGAGACTGGTAGGTAGTTGGCCTGGTTGCCTGATTGGAGGTCGCCTTGATTGCCTGGTTGGTACGTTGCGGGCATTGGCGGAGCCACCTATTGGAGAAGGGGGGCACGTGCCCCTCCTTGATTTTTTTTTTAAAGTATTCTTTTCCTCATGATTGTTTGCCTTCTCAATGTCATGAAAATACTTGCGGACAGTAATCAGTGCCTTGCTGCACACAATTCTTCTTTCCCCTGTAAAAATACTTGCTGACATATTTTAGCATTGTGACCTCAACTAGGAAAGATCTGCTTCCTTTTTTGAGATACTTTCCTAACATTTTGTTGTCTTTTCTCTGTATTTTAGGTGGATATTCCCAGCACAAAAAATTGCTTGGAGCATGTAGGTTGCTAATTTTCTGCCATGGGCATTTTATGGCTAACACTTGCTCTTTTTCTTATTGATGATGATCAAACTTGCAACTGATGACAAGTGAAAACCTTCTGAATCATGTTTTTTTTTTTTTGTGCTTTTGATAACAAGTGAAAAAAAAAAAAATCCCTCCATAAATTTCTGGATCCGCCCCTGGTTGCGGATATGGTTCAGCACTCCAATTGCGGTTGGATCATTTGTGGCTTCTATTCCTCATATCTGATGGTTCATCATCGTGGTGACGAGACTGACTTGCGTTTACCTCTTCTTCTTCTCACTTGATTTGGGCCCAAGCTCGAGCCAATACATCATCCATAGTATGACAAGTATATTTGGTTAGTTCCTTATATAGATTAGAGTTAGGGAGCAAACCTTTGCGGAATGCAGCAATGGCAGTTTGTACGTCACAATTTGATATGTTGATTTTTCTTTGTTGAACCTGCCAACATAGTTCGGCAACAGCTCTTGTTTCTCTGGAACAATCAGATAAAGTTCGTTTGCTTCTTTTTTGGGCTTGCGACTGCTAGAAAACTGTTGAACGAACAAGTTGTTAAGGTCTGCGAATTATCTTATCGAGTTGGTTGGTAAGTTGGTAAATCATCTCAACGTTGGTCTGACTAAGTTAAATCCAAAGCCTTTACACATATAAGCATCTAACATCTCTCGTACGTCCCCTATTCGTATTGTGCCATATCCTCGTCCAAGTCTATCAAACCATCATAGAGTTGTATATGCGGGAATGAGACCTTCTTTGACATCTCCACCAATACGATATCGTTTGTAAAGGGTGAATCATCAAAGCTATTTGGGGCGCTTTTCTTCATTGGTGATGGCACACTTGGTAGGCGAGATATCATTACTTCTAGTTCTTGGAACCTCCGGCTCCACTCCCCGTCATCTGATGTACCAGACCCTGATAGGTTGGTCATTGCAAATGGGTTGGTATGCCCCTTCGTCTCGCTACTCAGCCTGATGTATTCGGTGTACCTACATTATAAGGATCGTTAATATTGTTTCTAATTGGAGTTTCGTTACCTACCATTCTAGGTGTGCCCGTCACAACGTTGGGGTCTCCAATCATGCACATGATGAGAGTGGTCAGAAATCACCCTGCTTGGTGGTCTCCAAGTTGCTCCCGTAAGGCATTGTTTTCTTCTTCCAAGTGCTAGAGTCATTCCTGCTGTGTTGCACCCAAGCGAGCCTGAGTGGAAATTTGTTGAGTCTGCTCTTGCAGTAGGACAACCATTTCATCTAGACGCTCCTGAAGGTTGGTAGATACGTCTCCTGTTTTAAGTATGTTCCTCGTTGTAGGTACGTCCGTTATGGAAAATAATTAGAGTGAATAGAGAAGAAATGAATCTCACTGAAATACGTTGCCAGTCCCCACAAACAGCGCCAAATTGTTGATGCAATGATTTGTAGAATGGTGAGATTTCTTTGAGAGGATACCGACAATGCGGAGATTAGTAATAAATAAGACAAAAAATTACTATATAAAAAAGAGAGATGAATATGAAAAATAAGAAGTAGCTTTATTATGGATCTTGATTGATTACAGAGCAGCAAGTGAAGAAATAAATGGGGGAGATAAGAGTATCTCGAGTATACATGGTGCCTCCTATAATATAATACTGGACTAACTAAGCATGTGGGTTATTAGTTCCACTTTCTATAGATCTAAGTGGATCTAGTAGGTAGATCCTTTTATTTCGGATTTTACGAGGCGAGCCATTGGACTAAAAGTTTGGGCGGAAAGGTTAGGTCTTGGGCTTGATGCGCCTCCTAGGGCCATCTTATAGCTATATTGAATTTGTGCCCTCCAAGGTTCAAAAGCTTGAACAGCCGCCAATGTGAGTTGGCATAGATGGTAAGGGATTCAGGATTAGGTCCTTAGGTCGTGGGTTCGATCCCCTCTGCCGTCGCTGGGACTCCTTTGGTAGGCGATCTCGTAAGTCCCCAGTAAGTCTTCATGGAGCCGAGGCCGTCTGCAGCCTTGGTGGGGCCCGATGTCGAACCCTCCAAAACGTTTTTAAAAAAAAAAAAAAAAAAAAAAAAAAGCTTGAACAGCAAGTCCCATGAACAATTGACCATGTCCACATCATTGGTTTATTGTGCCTCACTATATGATAAAATATCATCTGCATTGTCACTAATTCCACTAACGATATCATAATTAACTTATTAATTGTGTTTGGTATTTGTCAGCTAAAACCCATTAGGAAACAAACAGTTGAACCCAATTAAGAATTAGATGAAAGGGATTGCAAAAGGAGTACGCTAAATGATTTAACAAGTGACTTGTGATTAGATGTTGGAAAATAGATTTTGCTTAGAATGACTTGTATCAAAATCATGGTTATGACTTATGACCTGATAACCAATTTAAAGTTGAAAAATAGTAGTATTTGGTTGGGTATATCTAAAATATTAATCATGAACCAATAATTAATTCTCTCCAAAGTTTTTAAACACACAAATGAGTATAATTTATGTGATGACTTTTGGGATTAAACCTTGGGATTAAATGGTTTTTTTAATATGGTAAGTATTCTCTTAATGAAAACAATCATCTTCTAGGTAGTATTTGATAGATGATTTGCGTGAAGGTATTTTGAGGCTTGTGTTTGGTAGGTTTTGTTTGAGAGTTCTATTTTAGAGGGAAAGAAAAGGGAATGGAGGGTTTTGGTATTCCCTTCTCTTCATTGCAAGTTTTAAAAATAAGAGGGGAGGGAATCAGAGATTTTTACAAATCCCCCATAACCCTCCTTCTTCTAAAAAATAAAGTTCCCCCAATATGGAGGGTTTTAAGAGGGGAAATAGATTAATTACTTTGTTACCCTTATTCACCACCGCCAGCACCGCCACCCTACCACCGCCACCACCACCCCACCCCACCCCACCAGCACCGCCGCCGCCACTACCACCACCGCCACCGCCACCCCTACCGCCGCCACCACATAAATTATTTTTTGAATATAAAAATTACATAAATAATTTTTTTAGAAAATTTAAATTTAAATTTATTTGTAAAGTATAATAATTATATTAATTTTTAAAGAAAATGATAAAATGGTAAAAATAACTCATTAATCATTCATCTTCCTCCCTTACTATTTTTATAACTCTCAAACAAGAGGAGGAAATATCCTCCATTTCCTTTCCATCCAATCCCCTCCCCTCCATTCTCCTTACACCCCTTTCCTTCCCCTTCCTTCCAAACTCCCAAACAAAGATCATGGGCTTTTTGTATAATTTAACCATTTTTAATTGGGTCTCTATATTATCCTTTTTTATTGTGTCCTAATACTTTCACTTGTTTTTAATCAAGTGGTTGCTGATTTAATTTTTCTTTTTATTAATCTATGGTGATTCATGTTCCTAACGAAATAGTTCATAGGTCACCTTAACCCATTTAGTAAGCACTTGATTAAAAACAAGTGAAAATATTAGGACATAATAAAAAGAAGGTTAAAGTATACTTTTAATCCTTTAAATTTTATGTAAGGCATACTTTTAGTCCCTTAACTTTATAAAGTATACTTTTGGTCCTAAAATTCTAACATCGTTAATGTTACTAACGGAAAATGCCGACTCAACGAACTCAAGTGATGACTAATGACATGTAATTACACAAATTTTATATATTCTTCAATTTACTCATATTTTAAATTTAAGTTTAGTAGCATTTAATTACATAGTCATCACTTAAATTTATACCGTTATCACTTGAGTTTGTATTTTCCGTTAGCAAAATTAACGGTGTTAGGATTAGAGGACCAAAAGTATACTTTATAAAGTTAAGGGACCAAAAGTATACCCCATGTAAATTTAAAGGACTAAAAGTATACTTTAGCCTAAAAAGAATAATATAGAGACCCAATTAAAAATGGTTAAATTATACAAAAAGCCCATGATCTTTGAGTCAGTTACATATAACCCTATGGCATTTCATTTTTTAACTATTAATCTCATTTCGTTAAGTGATTGTTATCTTTTTAACCAAAATTGTCACGTCAAATAATGAGATGACACTTGTTATCCTACATAATACTCCCTCTGGTCCTTATTATAAGGCACCAACTAATTTTTCTCACAAACCAATAAAAGTAGTTAAAGTCAATAAAGTTGTCATAGAATATAAGTAATTTCCAATATTACCCCTACTAATTGTACTAAACTTAAATATTATATTAATATTACTCTCACCCACTACCCTTATTAATTATGAGCAGACATGAAAAAAAATAATTAATGTTTATTGAGAACAAACAAGTGCCTTATAAAAAGGATCAAATAAACTTGTTAGTTGGTGCCTTATAATAAGGACCAGAGGGAGTATCCTGTGTAAATTAATAATTTTATAAAACTTCCTTAACTTTGAATAGTTGCATATAACTCCCTAAATTTTGATCAGTTACATATAACCACTAACATTTTAAAATTTAAATTTAACTCCCTTAAAATTTGGATTTATAATAAAGAGTAAATACCCTTTTTGGTCCCTGAAATAACACGCGCTACCCATTTTGGTCCCTGAGTAAAAAAATGTCATTTTAGTCCTTAAACAAAAAAAAAAGGTCCCTTTTAGTCCTTTTAGTCATTTTTGTGGGCATTTTAATCCTCACAAATTCCCAAAAAATCATTTTTAGTCCCTAAAAAGGACCGAAATGACATTTTTTTTACTCAGGGACCAAAATGGGTAGAGCGTGTTTTTCCAGGGACCTAAAAGGGTATTTACTCTATAATAAAAAAACATCTTGTTGTTACTTTAATCATTTTAATAAATTTATTAAGTTTTTTACTATAATTTTTCAATTAAAATAGTTTTCTGGTATTGAAGAAAATAGAAGAATAACATTTTTTAAAAAATAAAATAAAAATGTCATCATTTGTATAACATCAACTATTTTTTTAGGTTAATTGAGCATTGATAGTAAAAAATTGTCATCATTTGTGTTAAATATAATTTTGGGATGATTGAGCATTGATAGTTTAAAAATTACATTTTTTGTTAGAGGATAGCTTTTTCCGTCATTAATTTTGTTATTAGTAATGCATATAGGTTCAACATTTATTTTATATTTTTTAAATATTATTCTTCTATTTTTTACCATACAAAAGAAATATTTTAATTGAAAAATTATAGTAAAATTTTTAATAAATTTATTAAAATGACAGAAAGTAACAGCATGTGGTTTAATATTATAAATCAAAATTCTAAGGGAATAAAATTTTGATATGTCAGGGGGTTATTTGTAATTGATCAAAGTTCAGGGGATTCTCTGCAACTGTTCAAAGTTTAGGGGGTTTTATGAAATTAGTAATTTGCATAGAATGCCACGTAGGATGACACATCATCTTATAATCTGACGTGGTGTTTTCCGTTAAAAGCATAACGGTCACTTAATGACAAGGGGCTAATAATTAAAAAATGAAAGGTCAAGGGATTATATATAACTGACTTAAAGTTTAAGAGTGTTTTGTATAATTTAGCCATTAAAAATGTCAAAATCATGGGCAGATTAATTATCCTTTTTAAATTACATGGCACAGGTTCAAAAGTTTGCATATTACATTGTACTTTAACGGTGCCCACCATCCATCAACAAGCACCAGTGGTCTAGTGGTAGAATAGTACCCTGCCACGGTACAGACCCGGGTTCGATTCCCGGCTGGTGCATCATCCCCATTTTTTTTACCAATAGACTTCCACTCTTTAAACCAGTGCTTAAGTTATGGACAGTCTACACCCAGTGTTATTCGTGCTTCTGTCACTAATGCTTGGCATGAAAATACTCCTTATATTCCCTGAACAAGTTTCGCTATCATGCTAAAATTATTAAATGCAAGATCATCAAGATGGATCAAACAGATGTTTCGCTAGATCAAAAGCACTCATGTAAATGTAATAGCAGTATTTGAAATACAGAACTAACATTATACTTACAACCACCAACATGCAAAAGGAAAGCAATACAGCTAATAAGAACAGATATGGGTTTTATGGTGCTAACAACCCAATAACAAAAGGATCTCAAGTTTAGAATTTATCCACAATTACTCCATCCCTGGAAACCTCGTATGCTTCCCTACTCCTTGTTTTCTTCATCCCAGCTGTGAGATGGACCTTCGGTCCCTCAGAAGATATGGCGGTCACTTTTGCCCAGATCAGTACCTTGGTCTTTATTCCTTCAATATCTACAAGCTTCCCTTTCTCCAGATAGCCAGTCACGGTGGTGAAGAAGCGCAACACGGATGAATCCCTGTAGCCTACTTCACACACTTGAGGAATGTAAACAATAAGCTTCCCTGTCTCTTCGTTAAATTCATAGTTTGTCGCGTCACGAGGAAATATTCCTACTGGAAGATCATACTCCTTAAGCAACTCTGTCAATGGCTTTTGCATTTTTCCTGCAAAGTTGATGTTTTGCCAGAGAATTACGAAACTAGTATATTCAAACAATAAATAAGGGGTCTCAGACAAATGGATAACTCTGATTTCTGTCGGTTTAGCTTACTAACACAAGTATCACAACACAAAACTGGAGAAGAGTTTAGTTACAATCATTTAAAAGATTTAGGCCCATCAAATTTGAAAGCCAGATAAACCAAGAAGTTATAACATTCTAGATTATTCTTTGCAATAGAAGAAGTATTAAAGATTCAGAAATTATTAGATTACATGTTAGATGTCAATGCTGCTAAAGTTAGATGTTTCTGAAACTGTAATGCTTCAGTAGAATTAATTACTGATGCTTCGGAAATTCTCTTTGGTGTATGAAATTTAACTCAAGAAGGGATTAAAGGAAAATGGTTAAAGCAAGTGAAAAGTTCCTCCCAGGCAGCAATTCTACTACAAAGCAACAACCAAATGCGAAAGAACCAGTATTATGATACCTTCAAAGTTTAAAGAGCAGACGAACACATGAAAGCATTTTTTGGCATATTACCCAACATTGTACTTAAAATAGAGACAGATTCAACTTCATCTTCTGAGATTCTAGCAGTTCTTTAGGGTATGTCCAGGAGTTGAAAGGAGAAGGGAACATTAAAGGATAATTTCCCTTCCTCTTGTTTGAGAAAACATTCTCCTCTAAAATGGAACAACATATATAAGCATAAAGGAGGGAGGACCTCGGAGGATTTGGAAAATAAGATGGAATGGAACCTGTCCTTAAAATACACTTTTTGCAAATAGATTTTCAAAAAACACAGCCAAATAAACATTTATTAATTGCAGAAAGTCTCATTTCCAAAATGCTTCTTTGCCTTACCTAATACTGAATCTTCCAATTTCCATTAGCATTTTGAGGAAAATTAAAATAAAGAAAGTCCTCACTATTGCACAAAATTCACAGCCTATACTTTAAGAGTGAAGGTCTAAGCAAACAATAAATAAGAAAGGGATACAACACCTTTTAATTTGTTGACCAACCATTTTGTTCCTTCTCCAATACTGTTTGACAGAGACTAAACGGTAAACACCAAAGAGAAAGGTGTCAATTATAAACATTACTCAAATAACTCAAACAAACAACACAAATTCAAGTGAACAGCATTGATAGTCACAATTAAACATAGAAAAATTCCATTTCTCTCCCATCTACATGTTGTATGTTATAATCAATAATCTCACTGCCTTGCACATTTTCTATAACAACCATAAATTGATGAAGCTCTTTCATATTAGCTTCACTGTATCACCTCAATAGTATTTTCAAAGTTTTCTCCCTAAAGAGAACTACAGCAAGATCTTTTGGTGGCCATTAGAACAAACAATTTTTAATTGATGATTTGGCAGTCATATCCCATTGCAACCTCAACACTGACAAAATGATGACTTCCCCAGATTAGTACTACTAGATAACAGCAGAGAGTCGTTAAATAGCATGATTCTAACAGCAAGACAGTTTATTCTTTTTACACAAAATAGGAAGAATAGGATAAGTGAATGTTACAAGTCACTAACCTTAACCAAAACTCCATTCTGGTAAAAATTTATCATGATTACAAAACCCTAAATGCTCATAAGTGTTGTGATTGAAAAGTTATAATCACAGATGATTTACAATGTTAGGTTATTTGTGAAACATTTGCTACATGTTTATGTGATGCCCATGTTTCTTTGCAATTTCAATGTAACTAATTGATTGGTTATATATTACAGCACAACAGCTTCGGAATCAAAGCAAATACAGAACCATTGCTTGGATCTATACTGATAATAGGTTTCCCAACTAACTAATAAGGGATATGAACAAAAACAATGAATAGTTGAATTCCTACGAATAGTAATATTCGTAATTCGTAATAGTAACTCGGTTTCATCGGATTCATGATCTCTCGCAGAAGATAAAAAGCAAAACCATCTTCAGGTGCTTCCAATTGATAAATCAATGAAACAGCGTCTTCTAATTCATAACCATCCCAGATCCAAAACAACGAAGCTTCTCCTGCCTTCTCCCTCCTCCAATTCCCTATACTAAATTTCTTAGTCTGGCTGTTCTTCCTAAAACCCTTGTTGAGATGTGAACCAAATCTTGTCTAAACCCCACTTCCACTCCTACCATAACAAAATATTGGCGTTGTGTTTCAGATCCATAGAATTAAACCCCAATTCCAACCCATATAGCTATGCTTCACTCTCATCATAACAATACTAAAGATGTATAGCCTCCCCAAAACTGAAAATGAAAATCTATCGCCAAGAAATTCATAATAATAGCAAAGAATCACAAGATCTTGAATTTGCAAGGTAAAGAAGAGGAGAGTTAGAAGGTGAACGAACATTGAGATCGTCGCCGGCGGAGTCGATCTCCTTGTTAGCCCTTCGGCTGAACCAGTACGATCCCACCTTGTTCAATATCTGATCCATTTCGCTGTACCCAATTCCACCACTCTTTAGGAACACAATAACCAGTCTGATAAATGTTTTTCTTCCCGAGAAGAAGAGGAGAGCGATTTCAACAAGCGAGGGATAGAATCCTCGCCTTTGCTCGGTTCTTCTTTCCTTACGATTTTCGACTCAGCAATTATCACTTTTTCTCATGTATTTATGAGAAAGTCCAAAAAGTCAATCACACCAGAATACAGTTTAGTTCTACTTCTTCCATGCAAGGTACAAAATAGATTTAGGTTTAGGGTGAAGGTTGAAATTTAGTAATCAATTGTTTTTGTTACCCAACGTAATTAACTATTTCATAGGTAATAATAGACCTAATCAAATTTTTTTTGGGTAGCATATATAGCAATGCTGTTTTTTTTTTTTTGATCGGAAATTATATATATATATTAAGCAACAAACATATTACAATATATGGATTCAACTAAAGCCAAATCCAAACCAACAAAATACAAGAAATACAAAAACCAAACAGCCAAATCACCATCATTCATAAAATAATTAAGCATAGAAGTAGAATCATGAACAAGAGCGGCCTCCTCGGTATCCAAGGTTGGAAGTGACAAGCAAGAAAGTGTTGGTTGTAAGACCCACCCAAACGGGCACACCTTCTTATAAGCAAGAGCTGCAACAAGAACAGCTGAACAGGTCCTCAATACAGATCCCCATATTGAGAAAAGGAATACAGATAACCCAACCTGAGACGGAAGAAGACCCATGATGTCCTGAAAAACACTTATGCTCCATTGTTGAAACAGATCTGGTAATCTAGGCCACATACCAAATAACTCCTCTTTAGATCTGCCCCCAAGAACGCTGATCTGAGTTATCAAGTGATAAGCAGATCTAAAAACGCTCAAAAAACCATCCAACCAAGAGGATTCGAACACAGATCTAACAGATCTGCTTATTTCCTGAGCCAAAACACCTCCACGAAACCCAGAAACACAAAAAAGGAAAAACAAAGCAGATAACTCTCACCTCTACAGATCAGATCTGAAGAAGAAGAGGAGAGGACTCGCCACAAGAACGAGGGAAGGCCACATCTGACATAACTCTGAGGGAGAGGACCATGGCTTAAAGATTTGGACTCCAAAACACCAGGATCGCAGATCCAAGATCTGGACACCAAACTACCACTCGGACTTGTCTGTGGCCTAAGAAAATGGAGCTCGCCGGCGGCGATGGAGCAAGGCGAGAAGATGGAAGAGCAGGAGAGAAGATGGAGAAAAATCAAGAAGAGAGAGAAAGCGGGGGCTCTTGTGGTTTGCCACTATATAGCAATGCTGTTAATGTGATTAACTTCCTTTAATTTTTGCACCATTAGTCTCATAACTCTTCTTACTCCCTATTATTTTAATATATTTTTATAAATATATGCCTTTTTTAATGAAAAAGAATATTATTTAGACATACCACTCTGATCCTATTTATAAGTTCTTTTTTATCAAATCACATATACCAATGAGAAGTAGTTAGCTCAATGATTATGGGGGTAAATGTTCAACTTTACCCTCATTTATGAATGGGATACCTTTCAACTCGTTCTTCTCTCTCCATTTTTATTGGTACAATTATATGGATAAAATTGTCACAATCTCATTTATTTGGTCAAAAGGGACTATAAATAAGATCAATTTTTTTGGTAAAAAGAGACTTATAAATAATACCAGAGTGGTATGGAAGCAATTTTATTTCAATCAACCCCTAAAAAATTCAGAAATTTCACCACCTTAAGTCAAAATGAAATTACGTTTTGTCAGTGAAAAGACAACAATGTCCTTTATTTTTTCATGAAAGCATTTACAAGATAAATATGAGCATTTATAAAGCAAATATGGGATTTTACAAGACAAGTAAATGGATTTAAAAAAATCTAGGGAGTTAACAAAAATTTTACAAAACAAATATGGGGATTTATAAGACAAATATGTAAATAACCAAAATTTTTCAATGCACTAGATTGTTTTAAACCCCATTACAAGACAAATATAGTCATTTGCAAGACGAGTAAGAAAATGTACAAGATATATATGGGCATTTATAAGACAAAATATTTATGTCTACTTTTGGACCCAACAAAAGATAATTATGGTGGGTGTTCATAGCGAAATAGTTTATTGCTAAATTTACACATTAATTCTTCTAAAAATATATTAAATTAATAGAGAGTAAGAAGACGAAGAGGACTCACAGTACAAAAAGTAATGAAGTTAACCAAGATTAACGACATTGCTATACATGCCAACAAAAAAAATGATTATATCTACCTTTTCACCCAAAATAGTTAATTGTATTGGGTGTCTATAGGGAAATAGTTTGTTGTTAAATTTACACCTTAACTCTTAAATTTAAACCCCCAAAAAAAATCCTAGCCCAAATGTAAATAACGAATAAAGGTTTAAGGGTTTTTTTTTTTTTTTTACCTATGACAAAGGTTGAAGGTTGAATTTCAGTTTTTTCATTCTACCATTAAATTTAATTTTTGGAAAATGATATCAAAGTCCCAATTAAGGAAAATAATATCAGAAAAATTCTAAAACTTATCAATGACAATGAAAGAGCAATCATAGACAAGTCATGAGCTTTTCTGATATTATTTTCCTTAATTAGGACATTAGTGCCAATTTCCCTTTAGTTTTTAGCTTTTCTACATATGTTTTATGATTTTAATTTTTAAATTTTTCACTAAAATTTATGTGAATCTAAATATCCTTTAATTTTAGGCTTTTTTATTGGGTCAATGGTATAATCCTTTCGAGGCTTATTACACAAGATTTGAACTTGTATTTTCCTTTTTTATGAAGGTGATGATGCTTACTACATCAACCAACAACTTGTTAATTACTAGATTATTATTTATCCAATGTATTGCACAATAAAATAATCTAAATGCACCAAGAATGCTTTTTTATTACAAATACATAAATAATAGGGAGAATTTTATTAAAGGATCACAAGACAAAATTAATTTCAGTCAAGGACCAAAACATTATGAAATTTCACTGTAGGACCAAAGACCAAAATAAAAATAAGTTTTTGTACGTAAAAAAACAATAATACCCCTTGCTTTATTTTTATTTTTTTTACAAAACAATGAGGTGTAATTGTCGTTGAAGCTCTGACAACTGGTCACCAGTTGCCACCAAGCTGGAGGACCACCACCGACCGCCCGTCAAGGCTCCAACGCCGATCAAACCTTTTTTTGAAAAAAATAAACAAACCAAGGGGCATTATTTTCTTTGTACCTAGAAAACTTATTTTCATTTTAGTCCTATAGTGAAATTTCAGAATGTTTTAGTCCTTAATTAACTAAAATTAATTTTATCATGTGGTCCTTTAATGAAATTTTTCCTAAATACTAAACACTCATCTTTTCCTCAATGTAATACATAATTAACTAATTTAATTAAATTATATAAATTAGTTAAGTTAATTAATATGATAAGTTTTTCCTAAAACACGATAATCATATTCCTTAATATTTAGTCATTAACTGAAATTAATTTTATCGTGTAGTCCTTGATTATTTAATTCTTATTTCATCTTTTAGCAGCAGCTTCTTCAAACATCTAATGACTCAATTTATTACGTTGATAGATAAGTTCAAGTTATTGGATGAACCAGAAGCTTCTCCTATTTATTTATTTTTAGTTATTAAAAATCACTGGTCACTAGTATTCAAAATCGAATAATTATGACTAAATTGTTAGTTTAAAAATTGTTATTTTAACATTTCTCATATACGTGAGTAACCATAATGCACTCATGTGTTTATAATTGACTCATTGTTTTGAAAAATAAAAATGCTTTAAAGACATATGGACTTGTTTTGAAAAATAAAAATGCTTTAAAGACATATGGACTCCGAACGAGATCATATGATATATTATATACTTTTAGTTATAATTTATAATTATAATAAATAATATAATTGAATAAAATTAAAGTTATTGGTAAAAAAGTAATAGGTATTAACTTAACATAACAGTATTATAATATCTAATAATAATAATAGCAACATTATATTCTTGCTTTTTAGTTCTCTCATTCACACCTAAAATAAGATATTAAGCATAAATTTTTTAATTTATCAATAGCTAAATAACACTAATAATAATATCCACCTTTAAACTAGAGTGAAAGTTCAAGGTTAACATTGCCTCCTGTCCCTACAATCAACCCTTGCCATCCTTTCCTGCCTTGAATATTTTTATTTTTAATATCACCATTAGTAAGATATGGTTGACACCCCTTTTGAGCTGACTTTAAATCCTTTTTCTGAAAAAAAAAATAATAAATATTAAACATCTTTCTAATATATATGCGTTATTTAATTAGTATATTGTTTAGGTGATATTAATAACTTGAATATTAATGAAAAAACATGATACCTTTCGATAAATGGTTCCATCTTTTTCAACCTTCCAACCAGCTTCTTCACACAATGCCATAAGCAAGTCATTAGTGTCTGAATATTTGGGAAGATTATAGTTTCCATGAACTCTCAAACCAGCAAATATTTTCCGGGTCATTGCTCTTCGATTCCTCTCTCTTAGCTTATTGTTTTGTCTTTCTCGCTCACTTGGAAATCTTTGAGTCTGTTTAACAGAACCATCTTTAGCAAGTTTCTTAACGATCCAAGGACCTTTAGTAGTCTTAATACAACCTTTCTTCCATTTCTCAGACATGTTTTTCTTCTCTTTTGTTCTTAGCTCTCACTCCTGCAGGACCCTTCATTTATAAAGGCAACAAATTTGATTCCTTTTTAGTTATTATGGCCCTCAACAAGACATGCAAAAGATGTTTATTCTTTTTCTTGTGGCATCTTTCTTTCTGGTACTGTCATGCCATAATGAAAGATATGGCCTGAATTATTTTCTTAAAAAAAATGTTTATATTCCATATATGCACAAATTTTCCAGAAATTAAAAGATGAATACTTTTTTTATATAGAAAAAGATGATGTTTTAAAGGTAAGATTTTTTAGTTTAAACTATAACCCACTATTTTTTTTTGATGTTATTATTATTCTGTATTAAAACATATAATTAGTTATTATAAATTTTAAAGAAGGGATTTTTTATATTAAATAAACACATACTTTGGTATTAAAATATTATATAAGTAATAAATTATAAATATATTTTGTGTAAAATAAGTAAAATTATTTTTACTTGTCAGTAAAATCATGCATGAACCAAAGCTACTTTGTTGTGGGCATAAAGCAATTCCTTTTGTTTAATATTTTTTTTAAAAAGAAAAAACATATTCTTTGTGGGGTTGATTTGGCAATATTTCGTATTAGAGAAAAGTATATTTCGGACAAGACATGCATGAGCAATAGGAATCTGCAGTCAATCTGCACACACAATTATAACGCTACTGAGGCAATCCTGAAGAAGGAAGTTAGTTGGGCTATGGCTAGGCATTTTATTGTATCAATTTGAAATATACCATCAAGTTGATTTTTTTTAGGGATAAATAAATGATTTTTTTTTTTTTGCTAAAATAAATAAATGATTTTTGAAGCAGGGGGTTACAGGACATGTTAAATTCTTTCCCTTTTTTTGTTTTTTTGTTTTTTTTGAGAAATAATCTGTTGAGTAGGCTTGTAAAATTTTAACCGAACATATCAAAAATATTTCATTCTACTACTTTTAGAGGAAGGAATATGTGTTGTTAAAATTTTAACTGTTATAATTAATATTTTTTTTTTTATATATGTTATAATTAATATATCTGCCAACCAACAAATAAATTGTTGGTTAAAGAGATAAACGGCTTCGGCTTATAAGAAGAAGAACAAAAATCTAAATTTTGAGAAGCGCATTTGTTAGAAGTAGCCAAAACCATTTCCACTATAAATCTTTAGAGATTAGTAAAATTAATGGATCAAAATAACCTTAAATAAAGTTAAAGAAACCATTCGAACTTATACACCATTGGACCCTATCGATAATTGTCGCCATTCTTCCTACAGAAATGATCTTACCTACAAATCATAATCAGAGCTCCAGAAATAAAAGAATCTCGCGCTTGCATTCATTCTGAAATCTTTTTTCTCCATACAATGAATCTACTAAGCTTATCCTCAATATTTGTTAGAAATTTTGGGTAAAAAAGTTTATCAGGCATTGTGTTCACTACATGAAGATGGGGTGAAAATTACAATTTTGCAGAAAATCCAAAAGCATAAAGCATCATAAAGATGTTCCAAGAGAAGTCTACAGACCAAATTTGAATTCTAATCATATAACGAATCCACTAATAATCGGCACAATACATTTCACTGATGTCAATAAAATCCAACAAACAATAGCAGTCTCAACATCTGATGAAGAGCTAAAAGTAAAAAATCGCAACCAATTGATTTTATGCCACGGAATATAAGTTATTTAACCTTACATGTGCTGCACTAAACCTTAACCCCTCATGAAAATTTAGAAATGTAGTCAGAATGTCAAATAGTAGAAGTTTAAATTTTGCCGAAGGAAACATCAGCAAAAGGTTCAAGTTTTCAATACATTCCTATCTTACAAACACAAGTACAGAACAGTAAGAGTCAAGTCAAACTGCAAACAGACACCTTTCCAGTCACAAGCAAGCTACTTTCAAGGACAAATTACCAAGTGGGGGTTCCATTTTATTGGTAACTGTACGGATAATTAGGCCATACATTGAATTGAAACAATTAAACTCCTCATTTTTACATTAATAAGGACATTATTGAAAATGGAGCAATAAGGAGTTTCTGTAATATCAGATCATCAGGAGATTGACTATCTTGGCAAGAGGGAGAAGCTAAAACTAAACAAGGAAATAGATCTTCCCCTTTGTTCACTTTTGTTAGGGGCTGTGAGCAGAAGGCAGAGAAATTGATACTGCCAGTGGACCCATGCATTGCCCATAACTTAACCAAACTTTTGTCCGCTTTAATCAATCAGGTATAATGATGCTCAATTTTCATATTCTCCCACAATTTCCTCTCTCTCAATCCTAACAACTTATAAACCTATTCCAGAATTTAAAGCACATTAATGACCCTCCAACATGCATATCTCATGTATCTGGGAATTGGGATAGACTCATGGATTTCACAAGTGACCCAGAATTAACCGTGATTAACTTAGGACAGAATAATAAAAGAAGCAAAGCAAGAAGAGTCATGAAAAATATACATAGAGATAACATGAGGGAGAAATGTTTTAAGAACACACCCGCATAGAAACACAAAAGCATATTCAAGATAGTGCGAAATTTTCACAATTCACGGGAAAAAATAACATATAAAAGCAAAAATGCATGCGGCTGCCTATAGGATTGACTCATACATTCAGAACTAAGTTATACTAGGAAGCAGGCGCTCCAGAGTTGGAGCCTGGCTCTTTAGTCACAGGTGCAGATGGTGGAACGTAAATTCTTGCTTTCTTAATAATTTCAGAAACAATCCAATGCTTATGCTTGCTCAAAGGCCTAGAAGGATCAAGTCGAACCTGAAATAACAAAGGAAAGGCATTCAATTTTTTTGTGAAAAAATCAATGGTACAGTCAATCAAGTGGATGGATGAGTTCATGTTAGTTACTCGATCACCAATGTTACAAACATCATTCTCGTCATGTGCCATAAATTTAGAAGTGCGTTTGATATAACGGTTGTATACTTTGTGGTGGAATAGCCTATCGACTGCCACCACCACTGATTTCTGCATCTTGTTTGACACCACCGTTCCTACCACCTGCTTCATTGTCTCTCCCCAACCTGCAATCCTCATTTTGCAAGAATATAAGCATAAAAATCATCAATTTTACTTTATATTGCAATGTTGAAATCCCATACCAGCTACTATCTAAATCTAACTCCCTCAACCCACATCAGCTCCTGCCATCACAGAAGGACCTACCTTTTGTGCTACACAAGGTCCTCCTTACCCGTACCTGTTCCTCGATGACCAGATATCTGCCTGTGGCACCATTTAAATCCACATTCATGGTACATAAAGTATCTCTTCTTGATCTCTCATAAAATACAATTTGCAAAAGAATGTAAACCATAGATTCAAAATTTCATTAAATCGTTTTCCTTTTTCACAACTAATAATATTCTCTTCAATTTGCATAACTTGCGAGTTAACTGCCTCTGAATTTACACGTTCATACAATGGTATCCCATTAGCCTACAAATATCTGCAATGTCTATTTACCAAAGAAACAAAACAACACCTTTCATTTGATCTTAACTACTCCTCAAGATTGCAACAGAGCCTTAAAAATTAAAATCAGCACATTAAATTGACAAACTATGCAGTTGATAGGAATCAATCAATTATTTATTTATTTTTTTAAAAAAAGAAGTTAGAAACATTCTAAAAATCAAAGTAACAACATGGAAGCATTCCATGAAGCAAGCATTGCCAAGGACCACCTTGTAATCTACCTATACGACAATGAACATTATAAAGCTAACCAGTTCAAAAAGTATAAGAGAATTTAGATATCATGAACTACGAAATACACAGCAGTAGTTCCCGGAGGAGGAGGTAGAATGAAGCGGACAGGACTCAATACCCATGAGATAAAGAACAAGACAACACACCATCATAATCCAAGAAGAATGGAAGAGAGAGAGGAAATTAGGACTCAGCAACGAGTGAGGAAGGGAGAAAGAAAGAGCAACCAACCTGCTGGAAAATCGAGACCACTGCGCACGCGTTAACGGTGACAGCGAGTTAAGCCTTCTGCTTCTGTTTCTGAAGAAGATGCTGGAGTATGTGGCGGAGGCGGGATTGTACGGACGAACGGTGCGACGGAAGGCGGAGCCGCGAGGGGTTGAAACTGAAGTGTGCTGAGTAACACAGAAGACAAAGAGGGACTGAAGCGGGCTAATCTTGGGCCAGTTTTAATTGGGCCTCAAAGCCCCATATCAATTAGAATGGATCCAATTCAGCTTTGTGTAAAGTTAAGAAGGATCCTTGCGAGTTGTATAACCACTCTCTGTTGTATAACTCTAAAAATGAACCCTCGTCTTTGGGTTCAACTGGCGAAGGGGTCGGACTTCCTCACCTCAAGGGAGGGGGTTTGATCTCTGCATTGGTCAAGGCGCTGGGGGAGGCATCCTAGGGGTCTAGGAAGCCGTGGAAACGCTGATAGAGGTGGAGGCATATGTACTCTCTGTCCAGTATGCCCTGTGGATTGGGCTTCAAACGCCCTGCCCTTGGATTGTGGGTGAGCCCAACCCCTTTCCTGAAAATTTTATAGCAAAAAAAAAAAAAACTCTAAAAATGAGCATTGCTTTAAAAAAAACAAAAAAACAAAAAATTGAGTTTATAATAAATAAATAAATAAATTGTTCTGGTGTAGAACACAGATTGTCTAGCCTTGAGGGGCTAGGATGTTGATGTTGATTGGGACTTGACCTAGGAGCGATTCCTAGGGCCTACGTACCCTGAAGAGGGATCAAAGTCCACGTAGTTCGATGATACTTTGAGGCGTTTAGCCTAAGGGCGTGGGGTGTGTGCTCTGTGTGCAGTATATGCAATTGAGAGAGAGCTTAGAAGATAGAAGATGTGTACCTTTAGGGTTTAACTCGTATGTATAGAGTGTACGATCATGATAGATCCCCTTATTATTGGGCCGCATCACTAATGGCCCTTATATAAATCCGTAACAGTTGCCCCCCAGCCCGGTAGTTCAAAGTTTTGGACTGCCGGGGTGTATGATGTCCTGGATAAGTCATCCGAGGTGTTAACCATCTCCTGATGTCTGCGTTGGGCTAGAATTTGCTGAGCCCATTTCCCTGTGTACGTGGTAACGTTGCAAGGTCCGATGAGCCGGGGTGGCATCCTGCGTCTCGTGAAGTGCCATGTTGGCGTCCTATGGCTTGAGGACTGGTGGTGAATACCGATGTCCAAAAAGGGCGACCGAGGTAATAACCTCCGGTCCTAAGAGTGTTGCGGTGAGAACCGACGACCTAAGGGTCCGAGGTGGTAACCTCCGGCCTTAGGAATGCCGTGGTGAAGACCGACGTCCTAAAGGTCCGAGGTGGTAACCTCCGGCCCTAGGAATGCCGTGGTGAGGACCGACGACATAGGGGTTCGAGGTGGTAGACATGGGGCCAAGAGTGATCTCGGATGAATCACGGTGCCGGTTAGTGTCCCGCCTTTGAGGATCCGGGGTAGCGGTAGCCGCCGCCGCGAGACTCTTGGGGAACACCCTCTAGTTACGCCATGATTGTCGTGACACTGGCTCCCACGAACCGGGATGGATTTCGTCCATCCATCTTAATTTGCTTTCGTAGCAATTTTCTGGGCTAATTGTCTGGTTTATATTCCTGCATTTAATAACATGTAAGCAAATCATAATAAATGGAAAATACTTACTGTTTGTGCAAATTCTTCAATGTGTTCATTTTGGATATTTGTCCGAGCTTGCATTAAACTTTCTAGTAACACGCTTTTCCGCTTAACAAATCGTTGTCCACTCGTTGCCCCCTAGCCTGGTAGTTCATGTTTCTGAGCTGACAGGATGTGTTACTTTCCAAATTCGGACGAGGTGCTCGCGACTTGTTGGGATTCCGTGGCACTCCCGTGGACGAGGCAACCCCTTCAAGCTAGAAGTTCTTTTCTTTTATTCTTCCTTTTCCTTTTGTTTCGGCGTAGGATGCCGGTTTGTGTGTACTTTTGAACAATTAACCTTATGAATGAAAATTCAAGTAATTGGTCCATTGTGTACTTTTAACTTTATGCATAAGCTGCACATAGTCAAGTTCTAGACCGGGCCAGGGTCTTTAAATAATTAGAGTCCGCTTAGTACTCTTTTGGTGTCAGAAACCAGGTGCATGAGTAGTGGTGTCTAAATATACCACGCTACGAGGTTCGGAGTCGTTATCCGGGATTTTAACCAGGGTAAGGGCAAATTGTCACATGCTCATCCGTGGTCGTCGTCAGGACACACTTTGACCAAGTGGACTGATCGGGTCCGGTATGACTATTCGCCTTCTTACTTAGGTGTCAATTTCGATGCATCAAAATATATACGGGTGCATGGGCCTCGGTGTCGGTTCTGGGCTCATGGACCTCGGTGTCGATCGGCTTATTTAGCTAAATCATTTGAGTACTCATAGAATTGAACATTCGGTTAATAAACCTTTATTAATTCAAGAGATGATTAGCTTTATAAAGCTGACAATTTGAAAGGGAAATTTACGGTGCATGGGCCTCGGTGTCGGTTCTGGGCTTATAGACCTCGGTGTCGATACAAGGGTTGATGACAGCGGCCTCGTGTAATTTACATACCAGGCTCGTTGGCCCCAAAGTGTTAGCTTTGTGCCCCGGGATCGAAGTGTGACTTGGGTTGAAGTAACTGAGTCTTTGTCCATTTCTTTTAGCATATCGTCAAGTATTCTTGAACTTGAACTTGGACACGTTGTGTTCGTCGTGGATGACATGCCATGTCTAGTTGGTGACGTCGGCCCTTCGTAGGACTAAGTCTCCCAGGTCGAATACCACGGGCACGACCTTTCTGTTGTGTTTGGTCGTAATGAGTTGTTTGGCCGCCATGTTTAAGCCGTGTGCCGTAGTTCATCTTTTGTTTCCGTCAAGACTTTACGCCGAGCCGGGTTTTAAGCGGGATCAGTGTAACCGGGGTCGGCGTTCTTCTATTTTTGGAGGTGGATTCCATCCAATTTGATACGGCACCCTGACCTCCATGAATAAGATCTTGTACCTCGCAATTTATGCAAACTTTAGCATTGACGATGACGGTTTTCATATCGAAGCAATCCAAGTTGATGTACGTATTAAGTGTAAACGAGGTCTGTTCTGGGTGTCGTGACCCGGAATTCGTTTCTCCAGTTGTGGGTGTCGTAACCCTTAACTTGTTTGTCCATTATGGGCATCGTAACCTGGATTTGTTTATCCATTATGGGTGTCGTAACCATGGATTTGTTTATCCATTATGGGTGTCGTAACCCTGAACTCGTTTTACGATCCGAGGTACACTTAAGGAGCGCGGATTTAACTGCATGAAATAGACTTGGCGGCATTGCCGTCTTAACACGGAGCCCGAGTACCGGGGTGCGCCTTCATCCCTTTTGTAGGGACAAAACTCCACAGTTCATCCGGGGTACAATTGAGGAGCGCGGATTTCTTGTATAAAGTAGACTTGACATAATTTACGAAGACGGGTTTCATTACCCTAAATTCATACTGTTTAGCTCGATCCTGCATGTTTAGCTTCGACATGATCTTCAAAGATTGGTTTCTTTACCATGACTTCATACATTTTTAACTTGAACATGATTTCTGGAAACGGGTTGATGCACCTCGGGTTCCTACATGTTTAATTTGAACATGATTTTCGGAAACGAGTTTATTTACTTAGAATTCCTACATGTTTTATTTGGCGGTCGTAGCCATCACATATCGATCCCGGACTTTAACTAGATTCAGTTTAATCGGGTCCGCCTTTTCTCCTTTTGGAGGTGGGCTCCTCCTTATAATATTTGCATCATATTCTAAGTCCTTTGGTCTGCATCAAATGAATTTGCGCTCCAAAGTCTTAAAAGGGGGGTGGGCACGTGGTTTCATTATATCCAACCGTGTGCTTTTCCATCAAACTTTTAGGCAAGTGCAAATATCAATTCCATGCCATCTGGAATAAAAACTTGTAATTGAAACTTGGTCAACGCTATGTCAAATCTCATGCAGCAAGGTTGATAGATCCTGTTGCAAGCATTCTTAGAAGATTACTTCTGACTTTAACATTGTGGATTATCTCGGCCCAAAAGAAGGAAACGTCATCCACACAGGCGGCGACGAGTTGCGAGTCGGTAAAGACCGAGACTCTTTGGGCTCGAGATCCTTGGCTGTTGGAGTCCGGCTAAGAGCGCCTCGTACTCGGCTTTGATTGTTTGATGTGGGAAATTCAGTGCAAAGAATATTCAATCGTGACTCCTTCTGGGCTTTCTATGATTATCCTGGCGCCACTTCCCTTGGAGTTCGATGAACCGTCGACGAACACCTTCCAGAGATCGATGTTGTCGAGATCACTCTTGGTTGGGGTTAGCTCCCGAGGAAGTCAGCTAAAGCTTGTGACTTAATGGTATGTTGTGCTTCGTATGCGATGTCGAACTCGGACAATTCGATCGCCCAACTAATCATCCTACCGGCCGGAGTCCAACTTATGGAGTACTGCCGGATTGGTTGACTGTCCGAACCGTTATCTTGTGAGCTGAAAATAAGGGTGTAGTCTTCGCGCCGTCATTATTATGGCGAAGGCCAATTTTCCATCTTACGGTATCTTAATTAGAGCCCCCAACCGATAAGTAGAGAAAGAGGGTTTCACTGGGTTGTGGCTTCAAAATAGGACCGGTGGAGTTGCCAAACATTGCTTGATTTTCTCGAATGTGGCGTCACACTCCGGGGTCCAGTTCCTGATGTCTCCTTTTTCAGTAACATGAAGAAGGGTAAGGCGTTTTCTGCTGACTTGGGCAATAACCTAGTCAACGAGGCCAATCGACACATTAACTGTTGGGCTCCCTTCTTGCTTCGGGGCTTGCATGTCTAGCACGGCCTTACACTTGTCCGGTTGGCTTCAATTCCTCGGCTAGTGAGTAGGAAACCGAGGAATTTCCCGCCGGTACTCCAAACGCGCATTTTGCCAGGTTTAGCCGAATTTGACGTGCCCTTAGTTTATTGAATGTTTGCTCTAGGTCTCGGATATGGTTATTGGGATCGTACGATTTAACGATCATGTCGTCAACGTAGACCTCAATATTGTGGCCGATCTGATCCTCAAAAACCTTATTCATCATTCTCTGGTACGTCGCCCCTGCGTTTTTCAGACCGAACGGCATGACGTTATAGCAGTAATTTCCCTTCTCTGTGATGAAGGAGGTGGCTTCTTGGTCATCGGGGTGCATGGCGATCTGGTTGTACTCGGAATAGGCGTCCATAAATGATAGCAATTGATAGCCAGACGAATTATCTACAAGTTGGTCGATGTTTGGCATAGGATAGGCGTCTTTTGGGCACGCTTTGTTCAGTGCTGTAATCTGTGCATACTCTCAACTTGCCACTTGGTTTCAAAACCATTACCACGTTGGAAAGCCATGTGGTATAGTGTACTTCCACGACGGCCGGCCTCCAATAGCTCGTCCACATGCTGGTTCAGGGCCACTTGCCTATCCGGGGCCCTTTTTCTTTTCTTCTGGGCTACCGGGGTTGACCCCGGCCGAATGGCTAATTTGTGACAATAGATATTGGGATCAATCCCGGGTACCTCAGCCGCGCTCCGTGCAAAAACGTCTCGATTCAGAGCCAAGAATTCTTCCATCCTCAATAGCAAATCGGAGGTCAATGCCCGGCCTATTTTTGTACTATGGTCCGGGTTGTTCCCGAGTATGAGATTTTCTACTTCTCCTTCTGGTTCTGGCCGAGGCTTCCCTTTTCTTCTCGTAAGTCCAACTCGACCATATAAACAGGGTCGTGGGTCTTTTCGTGCCCTTGGTTCGTCAGTTCGGACTTGTGGTTCCTGGGTCGGGATTGAGGCGTTGTTGCCTTTGTGTTAATCGTCTCGACATAACATTGTCGGGATTCTTTTTGGTCGCCCTTTATGGTAACGACTCGGTTGGCGTTGCCTATCATTTTTATATTCTGATGTTTGGTAGATATCAACATGTCCCATTTATGAATCGTTGGTCTTCCCAGTATGATGTTGTAAGGGGATGGGAAGTCGGCTACAATAAATCTAACTCGCTCAGATTTAAATCCTTCATTCGTTCCAAGGGTGAGCTGGAGGTGGGTGGTTCCGCATGGCTTCGTGTCTTCCCGATCGAGGTTCATCCTTTTGAAGGCATCCCAAATGATGATATCTGCCGAGCTCCCGAGTCTATAAATATCCTTTTGACTCGGCAGTTGACCAGGGTTCCGGTGATTACCAGACAATCCTGATGACCGGGCAGCACGTCGGTCATATCTTCTTTTGCACTAGAGGGCTTGTTGTCCGGACCTCTGCCTCGGTGGTCTTGCCGGCGGACCTCGGGCCAGCTTCGTCCCTTGGCGGGTGTTCTGTCCAAATCTTTCCTAGCATTTGCTTGTCGCATTTGCTTAACCTCGAGGTATTTCTTCGACCGATTCATGAAATCATTGATACCTTTGGCCGGCGCCTTGAAGAACGATTCAGCTAGGCGGGCGGTACTCCCCTCCATCGGCCAAAAGATGTACATGAACCTCCTCTTTTACTGCCGGATTTTGGATAGGGTATATTGAGACTTCGGCTGCCGCTTACTAGTCGCGAATTGGAGCTCGAAAGCCTCGGCCAGGTCATCAAACTTGTGGACCGACCCCACCGGCAGAGTGTGGAGCCATTTTAAGGCTGGCCCTTTGAGAGTTGTGGCAAAGATCCGGGTCATAATGGGTTCTCCAAGGCCTCTACACAACATGATCATCTCAAAATCTTCCCGGTGAGTCGTTGGGTCCTGAGAACCGTCATACTTGTTAAACTCGGTAAGGTTTAGCTTCTCCGGGAAACGAGCGTTGAGGATCTCGTCGGAGAAAGGATGTTGTCGACATTCCCGACATACATTTTTCTGGCCGAAAACCGGTAGGAGGAGGCCGTGGTGGTCTATCGGTCTCGGAAATTGGTAGGAGGAGGCCGGGGTGGCTGTCGGTCTGGCGGACTTCTCCTTTCTTGACTCCACGGTGGAAGAGGGCGTCCTCCCGGTTCGGTCGCTCTCGTTCTCCCGCATACTTTTCGACGTCGGAGCTGTCAACCTCTTGGTCTTCTTGCCAAGTCTTATCATTCTCGGTTCTTGGTGTCCTGGAATCTCTTCCTTTGGGCCGTTTCTCCAATCGCTGGAAGTGGAGAGTATAGCGCTTGTCCATATTCTCGATATGCCTCATCATTGCGAGCATCGAATTCTTTGAATTGATATAGCTTCTAAAACACTTTAAATTGTCATGGGTTTGCTCTGAATCGGCAAGAAGTACTATGCAATTGACTTGCTCCGTGCGACCCCATGATTTGCAGAAGTTTCATTTTAGTCCTCATTGAAAAACCTTTTAGGAGTTCTACTTAGGTCCTGTGAGAAACCTTTTGGAGATTTCATTTAGGTCCCTTTATGAAACTTTTTAAGAGTTTCACTTAGGTCCTGTATGAAACCTTTTGGAATTTTCACTTAGGTCCTTTTATGAAACCTTTTGGAGATTTCGTTTAGGTCCCTGCGTTTTTAGGTCTGGCTTCTTCATTGCTTCTTCTGCGCCGCGAAAATTAACACGGATCCCGATTTAAACTAGATTCAACTTAATTGAGTCCGCCTTTGAAACATACACGGATCCCGAATATTAACCGATTCGGTTTAATCGGGTTCGTGGTTTGAAAACTGATGGCCCTGAATAACCTTGCGGTACACAAGCATGTATGCCCCTTGAGGAAGCACCTCCTCCAACTCCACCACACAGTTTAATTGAACTTTAAGCTCATAAAGGCTAGAAAGCTTTAACGAATTGGAACTTACATTCGCAATTTGACTTCAAGAATGGAGCCGAAGGTATATATGGCAACTTCCCTTCTATTTAATTGGAACTTTACATTCAACTTAATTGCAATATGGTTTTGTTATATTCTCTTCAATATGAAGCAGCAAAAGAAGAGAAATATAACACCACCGTGCATTAGAGCCTTGGAAAATAATAGAAACAGTTGATGTTGTGACCTGTGTAACTTCATTGAAATCCATGAATTGCCAATTTCAATCATGGGGTGGAAGCATGTATTCATTGCCAAAATCCACATTGTTTAAACTCATTTCGGGAGTTCAATCCTCTGATTTGAGCTGCACTTTCCTCAATAAGAGAACAGCCATAGCAGGAAGAATTTTCGCGGATGAGTAGTGCCCATTTTAGAAATCCATTCACGATTCCCAAAGACTTAAAAAATTGCAAATATACATAGACCGTGCAACTCAACAGAGCATTCCACGCGTGAGAACGATTTTGAGGTGACGCCACCTTCCTTCTTCAATTTCTCGGGTGTTCCACTATTAACATTGCAAATTCGAAGAATTGGCATCCGAATTGCTTGTCCATGGTCCTGCTTTAGAAGCATCTCGGGCATCTTGGACTGTGGCATTAGACCTCGGCCATCCACATTTGAAGGATTGAAATATATTAAGGCATCCCGTCAACGCATCAGAATTCAGGGGTATCACGGCGTCTTGAGGAAGCACGAATTCTCCATCTCGGGTTCTTGGATCTTCCAATCATAATGGAACTCGGTTTCTCTCATTCCATACTCAATCTCGGAGATGAAGAATTTGAGTGGTGGGGAGTCTCGCACGTACCAAGAAACTCGAATAGACCAAGAAACTCGGACAAACCAAGAAACTCGAACAACCCAAGCAACCACGATTAAAGTTAAGGCATTTAAAGCCAGAAAGCATAACCGCGTACGGGAATGAGTCTCGGATATCAGCATCTCGACATACATAGCGCTCCACCATTTGAGTCTCATCCCGCAAACTTTCCACCTGTATATTCGATAAGAAGAGTTGGAGCAGTTGGATACCTCAAGCATCTCGAAACTCGGGATGTACTCTTTTCTGAGTCCTTATCTCGGCACCTCAGAATGAAGGCGTACATGGTACCTCGTCATCTCTCAGTAATCTCGGCCTCTCAGGATTATCTCGGCATCTCGGCTATATGAATGAAGAACCTCCGTTGGTGCTTCGGTATTTAACCACTTCAAGATCAAGGCGGTTAACTCATCCCGGTATTGGGTGCTGATGCATTCCAACATTTGATCCTGGTTTGAATATCCCGACGTGTGAAGCATGGAAGATGCACCAATGTTCCAGAATCCATGGCGGTGGCCGATGGAGATAGGTTCTATAATGAGAACCCATCAGACGCAGTCCACGTGTTCTGCTTAAGAAAACTCGTTGGGATACATGCGTGTTCTACTTCATTTTCTTCCTCCAATTTATTTACTGGGAGGTACCCCGGCACGGACTCACACGGCTTCTCATCTAGGATAGAATTAAATAAACATGGTCTCCCAGCACTGTGCCTCGGCTCAGATATCTGGTCAAAATGAGGTATCCCGGCGTCTCACTATGTCGGCCTCCAACCAGGATCACCTCAAACTATGATCCCGAATCTCGGTGCCATGTATCTCGGCACCCTTCAAACTCGGAAGATTACTATCTCGGCTTTCACCACTAGTGACGACCACTGGTGCTACCAATGGATTCGAAGCACAGGAAGAGCATGACCATCAGCGACAAGCAGGAGCGGGATAGAGTTTTTGATAGGAGGCAAATCTGAGCACCAGTAACGACCCCCAGCAATGCAACAAAAAGAGAAACAAAGTGTTCAATCTCATCCCGCAGATTTTAATCAATCGTGCTTGCAGCAGAGGATTTTGATTCCTCAGGATCATGATCGCACCTTGCTCATTAACAGAAGTCACCGGCTCGTCGTGCGAGCCTTTCTCCATGGAAGTTGACCAACCACACGATCTAACGTAACAAGAATTAGGGTTCCCTCAAGCGCCAGCCCGAGGAAATTTGTATCTCGCCTTCCTTGTCAACAACTTCTCCAATTAAAGCGAAGATCCCTGCGCAACTAGAAATTCGAGAGTTGTTGAATTCCGGATCTTGAAGATCCGTTTTTTTTTTCTGGGGATCCGATGAACAGTTCCCAGATCTGGAAATCCTAGCCTTAGGTTGATTTTTGCTTGCGTTGCATGGAGCCCTAAATTCACCTTGGTTAGATTAAGAGTCGTGGAATTAGGGTTTCCAGTTTTTTATTCGGATGATCACAAACCCTAATTAGACAGCTCTGTGATTCAGTTGGGAATTGGAATCATTGACCATCTTTGGTCATGGGAATCGAAATTTATCGTCCCCACGGACGGCGCCACTGTTCTGGTGTAGAACACAGATTGTCTAGCCCTGAGGGGCTAGGATGTTGATGTTGATTGGGACTTGACCTAGGAGCGATTCCTAGGGCCTACGTACCCTGAAGAGGGATCAAAGTCCACGTAGTTCGATGATACTTTGAGGCGTTTAGCCTAAGGGCGTGGGGTGTGTGCTCTGTGTGCAGTATATGCAATTGAGAGCTAGAGCTTAGAAGATAGAAGATGTGTACCTTTAGGGTTTAACTCGTATGTATAGAGTGTACCTGGTGGTCTTGGGCTCATGGGCCCTCTATTTGTGATAGAGATTTCCCTTGATTCTCTCCTTGATTGTAGGTTGGTTATGATCTTATCTGATCTGTTGGCGATCATGATAGATCCCCTTATTATTGGGCCGCATCGCTAATGGGCCTTATATAAATCCGTAACATGAATAAAAATTGTTATTAATAAGTAATGGTCATCCTTCTGATCCTGAAGATGAGTACTTGATTTGTTTTGTTTTTTGTTTTGGTTGCCCACCCGGTTCGCCGGGGCTTCGCCCAACTAATCCGGATCCGACCCGCGTCGCGTACCTGACTTTGGTGGGAGAGTTTCCCAGCGGGGGATTTTTGCATTCACAAGGCTCGAATCCGAGACCTTGTTTGAGCGACACAAGCCGCTTACCACTTATGCCAACCCCCGTTGGTTGATTTGTTTTGTTGTTTTGCTTGGAAAATTATTTTTTTTTAACGACAAACATCGCTGCAGGCCGTTTCAATTACGCTCTCAATTCGGGTAATTTATATATTCACTTGATTTTAGTTAAGTCTTACGTGAATACTAAGGCATTACCTTATATTTGGAGGAGGACAAAATTATCCTCTTTTTATCCTAATATAAAAGCTACGAGTAGTAATTTATTTTGGTCCTAAATATGAGATTTTAATCCACTTTATTCCTTAAATTTATATTTTTTCCCTATTAAATTTTCCCTATTGTTTACATCTATTAAGTGGATTTTTCTTCAAAAAAGTAGTTTTCAATATCTAAATGATAAAAATGGGTACTTTAAAAAAAAAATCAACATACACTTTTAACAAATAACTAATTTTCTTAATCTCTGCAGATTAATTATTGAAACTAATTTTGGTGTTGTACATTAGGGTAAGATCTACATCATTCAAACCTAGTTTCAACTTTGTATATTTAAAATTATTAACTAATGATTTTTAAATTCATTCTTTGAAAAAGTTACAGATAAAATAATATCTTTATTTTAAATACATTAAAATAGTTTTTTAAAAATAATTTTTAATAAAAATAATCTGAATTATTCAAATTAGATAAGAACGATGTGTGTATTAGTGATGAACTTTGGATATTTATCAATCCACTAGAATTGAAAACTCAGTTTCATTATTATTCAATTATTATATTTAAAATTGGAGAGCAAGTACTTTATATACCATTGGGAAGAGACCATAAGCGCCCACCCCATTGTTGTGTTGTGAATGATTTGTGTGCATAAGGTTAAGGTTAGGTTTGGATAACATCAAGCTGGTTGGTGAAGTACTTCCCTTCTTTTATAGCTACCATCGTCTTTAGGGTTCATTATTATTTATTTATTTTAATAATACTGGAATCAAATTTTCAACAGAGACATTACAACATCTTCAACAAATATTCCTACTATTCATCAACGTCCGCCTCTTGAATAAGAGAAAGCCGAGTATAGGTCGCGTGCTTCAGCGCCATCCATTTTCAAGACTAGTTGATTCGGCAAGTAAGTTATTACACACTCTTTAGCGGATTTCAACTTCCATAACCACCGTCCTGCTGTCTTAATGGAAAGGCTTTGCAACCTTAGGCAAGCGGTGGCATAGCTTGCCAACTTGGTCAAGTACATAGAAAGGCTTGGCAACGGTTGGGCAAGGCCCGAGCAGGTATGGGCAAGGTCATGGATGTTGATCAAATAAACAAAAATTCTCATCAGTGTTATGATAGTATCTGACTAAATGGTCAGCAATAGTTATCGTCTTTCTATATCTATGAATTATCATAACTTATCAATCTCTCTCTCTACATATATATAAAAAAAACATTATAATATCATCCACAATATCCTTTAAAAGATAATACAGATCGCATCATCTCAATATATAATTCATGGCGTCCATCCAATCAATAATTAAATTAATCTTCCTATAATCATGTTTATTACGAACATCCTCAAACATCAATGGCCTCTATAGTTATGGGTTCATTATATTAACTCGAGGTTTTCTTTTCTTTTTTTAAAAAACGGAGGATGAAATCTTGATCTGTTTAATTAGCTCCTCTCTATAACACGTACGTACTTGTCTTCTGTCCTTCTGTAAGCAATTCCAAGTACTGGTAGTTTATCTTAAAACATGTTTATGCTTGATAAACAATTTAGATCATATTCTAAGAGAGACACTGCTCATATATATATGAAATCCACATTTTAAATAAAATCTCATTATATATAGTTGTCTTCCTTTCTTAGGTTGAATAGTCTATTCACTGTCTGTAGTGAAAGAGAAAGCACTGTTTTTTGTCTTTTTGTTTAAATTTTATTTGTTTTTTAAATTAGTGTTCCTTTTAAAAACCGAATCCTCTTTCTTTCTTTCCTTTTTCTTTTTGTTTTTGTTTTGCGTCATCCACTGTCTTGTCTCTTCTTTTCACATTTGCATCTATATTAATAGTTTACCATTCTGATACTATTTATAAATCCAGTTTGATCAAAAAAAATTTAGTTCTATTTATAGGTCCAATTTCATATAATAAATGAGATTGTGATAATTTTACCCATATTTATATCCATGAAGATAGAGAGAAGAAACAATTGAAAAGCATCGAATCATAAATGAGGGCAAAATTGAAAATTCACTCCATAATCATTGTGTCAACTACCTCTCCTTAGTATGTGAGATTTGGTGAAACTGAACTTATAAATAGGACCTGATATATGTGTGTTGCCCATTGATGTTTGAGGATGTTTGCTTGGGAATCTTTTAAAAGATGACCGACATATTTATTTATTTATTTATTATGTTCGTGCATATCCATAGATGATAAGATTCATGAAGTACATGAACCACTAGGCATGTGTACAAATAATTGTTTGATGTGAAATACATAAAAATCTTAAAAGACTTTCACGTGGCCATGATTTCTTCCTTCCTTGTTTCTCGTGCTCAAAAAATTATACTCCCTTCCCTCAGTCCTAATTATAGAAATAAATTTTGGAGTTGGTTTTGATCCTAATTATAAGAGTAAATTTTAACTTTTATCATTTTTTTTCCTATAATACCCCTATTTATACTTATTATTAGGAACATTTATATATATGTGTGTACATATATGTATATCTGTATTTATGTGTGTCAATATATATATATATATATATATATATATATATATATATATATATATATATGTGTGTGTAGATATATGGGTGTGTGTCTCTATGTATGTAGATAGATCTATATGTATACACATATATGTTTATATAGCAAGACCATTATTTCAATTAGAAAGCGTGTGGAAAGGAAATTAGATCTATATGTATACACATGGCTATATAAAAAGCAACTAATATACATATATACTAAACTAATATGTCATGGATGTCTAATGTAAGGCAAATTAGAAACACTTATAATTGGGCAACTTCTGTCATTTTAAATTTATATAAGGACATTTTAGGAAAATGATTAAAATTAACTAATTTAACTTCTCTCCTTAATTCTCCCAAAATCGGTTAAATAACTCTTATAATTAGGACTGGAGGGAGTATTGTTCAGTGACAAAACTCCTCTCTTGCTCTCTTCTCTCTCAGAGACAGAAAAGGTTCTCAGAATTCTTACTTCAATTTTTTAACTGAGGACTTCTGAATAGTTTTCCATATGAACATGCTGCTAATAATCTTTATCAAAACAAAAAAGCTTCATATAACCACCAAATG
Source organism: Acacia pycnantha (assembly GCA_025563575.1). NCBI lineage: Eukaryota > Viridiplantae > Streptophyta > Magnoliopsida > Fabales > Fabaceae > Acacia > Acacia pycnantha. The sequence continues at coordinate 4,729,089 of JAMWYP010000030.1, read as the reverse complement.
TTCTTGCTTTTCATAAGTGGGAGGTCACAAGTTGGGATAATCCGATTGTAACTTCAAGATTCTCTAGCCATCAAAGACTTTGGTTTTTGCTTATTCTATAGGTTAACTCTTTTGTCTTATGGTCATTAGGCTGTTTCATTGTTTATTTTTATGCTTGTTGGTGAGTTGTACGTGTGTTAGCTCGTTTCGTAGGTTTTAATAAAATTTACTTATTCTGGCCAAAATAAAAAATTGCATGAGCATTCCTAAGTTGGTCAATATGCATTCATTAGCTTTTGTGAACATGTGTCCTATAATAACGCACCAATCTCACATATATAAGCAACTCTCTTGATATATATCATCAAAATGTAGTTTATTTTATTGTTCTGAAACTTGGACCGAACTGGTTGGACCAGATCGGAAACCGATGAACCATAAAAGTAGTAATCAGTTAGCCTCGCTTCACGGAAGATGAAGCTAAAACCTTTTTTCTTGTTTTGGATTCCAAGATTTGTTTGCCTTTGCTTTGGTCTTATGTTTGATTTCATCTCCTACATTCTCATATCCTCTAGAGTTTCTTGGGTAGAGATAGAAAATAAAGGTCACTAAAAACACACACACACACACACATCTTCTCTCTATATATAGTTCGTTAGGTTTCAAATCTCTTGGAAAGTTCAACTTTTAGGTTCTCTATAGGTTAATAATTTTTTAGTGGCGAACGTCATGTTCTAAATCAACGTTAAAAGAGGTATCAACAAAGGATATATGTACATTGTTTAAAAGTAAATAAAAGTACATTATTTATCTTTTGTAAAGTTATATGTCCCCCATACCCTTACCAAGCAAAACTAGAAAAAAAAAAAAAGCTATTAAATATTTTATATTGTAATAAAATCTAACACTAGTACTACGTACGTTTTAAGTCTAAATGAAGTTTAAGTTGGAAAAGTTATTTACTCCGATGATGGGGTAAAATGATATAAAAAATAAGGGAAAATCATTTTTAGGGCCCTTTTAACACTGACAATCCCAAAAAAGGCCCCAGGACCTTTTTCGGGTTTTTCAGAATCTTGTGTGAGTTTTTAACGGGGCTGATATAATTGTTAACGGGGCACTGATATAGTTGTTAAATGTACTGATTTAGTTGTTAGCAAAAGTGTTGTTAACGTGACTGATTTAGTTGTTAAAAACCTACCTGTTAACAACTCATCCAAGATTCTGAAAATCATAGAAGAGGTCCCAGGACCTTTTTTGGAATTATTAGAATCTTAGGGTCTTTTTTGGGATTGTCAGTGTTAAAAGGGCATGAAAATGATTTTCCCAAAAAATAATTGATGTACTTTCTTCAAATTCTAAAGGGACAAACTAAAACTTGAAAGAATAATGAGTTATTAAAATGGATAGAACCACAGTACAAATTAAGTATGAATATACTTAAAGCACAAGCTATGTCCATAAACGACACAATTTTTTTCCCCAAAATTTGTATCACAAATTAAATATCATATTTTATGTCTGAGTTTATGCTTCTAAGGAACTTGGAATAGGAGGTCTGTGGGTGGAAATAGGGGTGGCTTAAACTTGAAGAAGGTCCAAAAACTGAGCTGAGAAATTGAGCTCTCAAATCATTATAGAAATAGAATAGAATATGTTTAAAAAATTACTTTTATTAAGACGCTTGAACTTAACAAAAATTGTATTAAATAATTTTCAAAATTACATTCATCCATATAGTCTACACTAAAAGCAATAATCAAATTGTAACATTAAAAAAAGTGATATAAAAATCATCCAACATTTATTTTTTTAAAGAAAACACAATAGTTTTGTAATTTCTTACAACTTATAATAAATTTAATATTATTTAATGTGATTTTAATATTAAATTTGTGTGTTTTATTTTTTAAAAAAAATACATAAAATAAAGAGGACCCATGGGCAAATATTTTGTTGTTGGAATTTAATGTGTACCTACCTATCTCCTTAAATCCAAAGCAAAGCTTTGTTTTCTCTCTAAAAATATTGTCTACATATATTTTATTGTTGGAGAGTGGGTCCCTAGGAAATAAATAAACTATTCGTTGGAAATATTTATAATGTCTTGTTTCGGCGCATATATCAAATTAAACATCCATGGTTAAAGTTAACTTTTTTTTTTTGGCCGGCAATGGTTAAAGTTATCTTATGTTTATGGCCAAAAAAGAGGTTATTTTATTTTTTGAATAATTTCATAATTTCACCAGTGAATTATTAAACGAAATTATTTTCAATTTTTTTAAAAAACAAAACTAATAGGAAGGAAAGGACTCGAAACCCCTATCCATCAAGGTGTTAATAGTAGGAAATCTTACTATCTAATGTATTTTTTTTTTAAAACAGAAAAAGAAAAAAGAAAACTTGATTGAAAATTTTATTATATAAATCCAAACAATTTCTTATGAGACTTGGAATGTTCTCAAGGATTTAATTCTACATTTATGAAGCCATAGTTCATCTTGAATCCTTAACAATGTGTTTTTTTGTTTTTGCCAACCTTAACACAATGTGTTAACCTGCCTTTGCTTCAAAACTTAATTAGGGTACTAAGAATTAATTTGTGTTAACACAATTTTAGAAGGCTTAATTAGGCTGTGAATGGAGTAGATGACACTGGTAACTCTTCCCTCCCACCAAGGAGACTCACCCAAGATGAATCCATATAAGTCTGACCTCAATAAATCCTTTTAGTTAAAAAGAGGTAGGTCAGGATACCGGATGCGTATACAAAAAGATTAGTTGCACATACTTAGTAAGTTGGAAATGATCTTTAAGTACTTTTGAGTAATAAATTTGGTAAGGAGAGATTTTTTCAGTAATTTTCACCATAGATTATTTTCCAAATATCATGTATTGTAATTTATTTTTCTAGATTAAAAAATAAATTACCCATAAACGATTGATCATGGCTGATTGTTCTTATATTGTTGTTTTGGCCAAAGAAATGATGGGTAATAGAGTACAATGAAGAAGAAGAAGAAAGATATATAGAAGTTCAGGTGAGACAAATATATTTGTTAGCTTCTAAGTTTGTTTAGAATGATTAAAAAGTAGATGCAATAATCACCAAAAGAGTTATACAACTCAACCATTAAATAATTACATCATAGGCTATTATATGCAAGAAAGTGATCGAACCAATAGCCATACGAGCGAGTTGGAATTTGCCATAAATAATGAGATACACAAATTCAAAGTGTTTGTGAAGTGTTGTGACATTAATTATTGATTGTTAGTTTTGAGAACAAAGTGGTGTTTGGTTGCGGAAAGGGAATTTGTATAAGTGTCACTAATGAATATATAGGTCATGCCAATAACAGTTCATGATAACTTTTAATTTATTATTATCTTTTTTAATTTTCATAGAATTTGATCTGTCCTCCACCTCACAAGGCTTGTTTTATAATTATTTTCATACAACTATGCTATTAATTGTAATTAATTACTATTACAGTTCTAATTATAGGAACACTTTTGTAGTACAAATTGCACTATAAAAATGTTCTTATAATTAGGACCGGAGGGAATATGTACTTAGGCAATACAAAATGTAGAAAAGAACGAAGCCCATATTATTCATAGCTTATAAATCTATTGATTAATTGAAGTTAACTAAACTAAAGTCTATTGTTTTTTTTAATATGACAAAGAAACTGGATTGAAATTAAGATTTTAACTTTTCATTCATTTTTTTACATTTATCTAGCATGTGAACTTATTTTCTGTCCAAAAAAAAAGCATGCTTATTTGAGTGTTGTTAGATTTAAATTATAGAGGAGGTACAATATAATTTTGGTATTATCAATAAAAAGGCTCAAAAAAATTTTATTGAGAAGAAAAACCTTATTTGTTTTCATAGAGAAAAGTCTTGGGAAGTAATAGTACTCAAATTTAGGTCTTTTTCGTACAATAAAATTTGTAAACAGTAACTTTCCACCGATTTTCCCTATAATTTTCTGGATAAAACTCATGCCAATTGACTTATATAATCCATTAGGTTGATTTTTCAAATAAAATTATGAATATTTTTTTATTAATTATTTAATTTTTAATGTAAGACCTATTTATTTAATTTAAGGATATTAATTAAGCTAAATAAATTATTTTATTATAACCTCTTAAATACTCATGTGTAAATACTATTGGAAGGAAAACAGATGGCAGATGACTTATTTAAGAAAGGGAAAATCACTGTAAAATAATTTTAAAATCATATTTATTACTAAGAGTTGATAAAATAATGACGAAACTTGATAAGTAATTTACAACTTATTTTCTTGAAAATACCTGATTTAAAATTTTGCAATTTTAAATTTATTTTTCTGTCTTTTTCCCTTTAAGAAAATATCATCAACTACTTTTTTATATCGAATTTTCATATTATTTATTTTATTTTTCAATTTTGACTTGTGCAAGTCAAATGCAGATGATATTCATATTTCATATTTTTGAGTTTGACATTTTAATTACATTTTCAACTGTTTTAGTAGAAAAAATTAATACAGTTAAACCGTTAAACGAACTCCTATCTGATTTGATTTAGTTTATTTGAATTAATACAAAAAAAAAAAAAAACATCACTCCATTATAAGATAAAGCACATCAAGGAAAAATAGAATCCAGGCTCTCAAAGTGGAAACGAGGAAGGAAGAAACAGAAAGCTTCCAACGACGACGACTTGCTTCTCTTCTACTTTACTCTATCTACCGTTGGCAAGTCCGATCGTCTCATCATCCCATTCATGCTTTTTGGCGGGGGCTGTTCTGTGAGCCCCACCGATTAAAATCTCGACCTTCCCACGTCTCTTTCTCTTAAATACTCTCTCTTTACTTCTCTCATCTTCCCCAACTTCCCCTCCTCCTTCTTCTTCTTCCTCCTCTCTCACTCTCTGCTTCACTGTATCACTCTCTTCAAGCATTTCGATTTGTTTCCTTTCATCTCCACCCTATGAACACACTTTGTTGCTTCTTCTTCTTTTTCTTGTTACTGTTCCTTTTTCCTCTTCTCTCTTTCTCTCTCTCATCCGATGGCCTTTCCCTTTTGTCTCTCAAATCCGCCATTGATCAGCCTCCTGGAGCCTCCGCTTTCCCTGATTGGAATGACGGTGATGCGACTCCTTGCCAGTGGTCTGGTATCTCCTGCATGAACGTCTCCGGTTCCCCCGAGCCTCGCGTTGTTGGAATCACGCTTTCCGGTAAGAATCTCCGGGGATATATTCCTTCTGAGCTGGGAAGCTTGGATTATCTTCGCAGGCTTAATTTGCATAGCAACAATTTCTATGGTTTTATTCCTGTTCAGCTGTTCAATGCTACTTCACTTCACAGTCTTTTTCTCTATGGTAACAACCTCTCCGGTCCTTTGCCTCCTTCGATCTGTAACATCCCGCGTCTTCAAAACGTCGATCTTTCCAATAATTCAATCTCCGGTAATATTCCTGGGGAACTCAAGAATTGCAAGCAGGTACAGAGACTGATTCTCGCTCGGAACAAGTTTTTCGGTGAGATACCTAAAGGTGTGTGGTCGGAATTGGATAATTTGGTTCAATTGGACCTCTCCGCGAACGAGCTTGACGGGCCGATTCCAGACGATATTGGCCAATTGAAATCTCTTTCGGGTACGCTCAACCTTTCCTTTAATCACTTGTCTGGTAAAATACCGAAATCGCTGGGGAATTTGCCAGTTGCAGTGAGCTTTGATCTTCGGAATAACAATCTAAGCGGGGAGGTGCCCCAAACGGGTTCGTTCGCTAATCAAGGTCCTACTGCATTTCTGAACAATCCACAGCTATGTGGATTTCCTCTCCAGAAATCTTGCGGCAATTCGAACCAGGGTTCTTCGGGGAATCCAAGTTCACCTCGAGAGTCCGATAACCGTAATGGCCTGAGTCCTGGTTTGATCATACTAATTTCAGCGGCTGACGCAGCTGCGGTTGCGTTAATTGGTCTTGTAGTTGTGTACATTTATTGGAAGAAGAAGGACAATTCCAATGGATGTAGCTGCACAGGGAAGAGCAAGTTTGGCGGGAATGAGAGAGGGCATATTTGTTCCTTCCCATGTATCAATGGTCTAAAAAGTGATGACTCTGAAATAGAGGAACCTGAGAAGGCAGAGGATAGCAGAGGGGAAGGTGATTTAGTGGCCATTGACAAGGGTTTTAACTTCGAGCTTGATGAACTTCTTCGTGCTTCAGCTTATGTATTGGGAAAGAGTGGATTAGGGATTGTGTACAAAGTGGTTCTGGGAAATGGTGTGCCTGTAGCTGTTAGAAGACTCGGAGAGGGTGGTGAACAGAGGTACAAGGAGTTTGCAGCTGAGGTTCAGGCCATTGGGAAAGTCAAACACCCTAACATTGTAAGGTTGAAAGCTTATTATTGGGCTCCAGATGAAAAGCTTCTGATCAGTGATTTTATCTCCAATGGCAATCTGGCCACTGCTCTTCGAGGTAAGTTCTTTTGATTTTTTTCCCCATTCATGCCAATTTTCTTCTATTTATCATGTTTACTCTTACTTGCTGCAATCATTCTGAAGGGGGTGTTGACTTCCGTTTCTAGTTTCTACTCTACTCTGTAGTTGGCATGGCCGAGTAATAATGATAGCAAATTTAAATGAAATATAAATGTTCATGTTGGTTAATTATAAAAAATTTATTACCCATGTGGGATGTGAACGGAATATGAAGTATAAACTTTATTTATGGCTTTTATCTTGGCGTATTATTTTAATGTAATGATTTGGGATATGGTTGAGTTGGTTTGTTCTTTCTCCCGGCACCTTCTTCTCTGTTTAGATCCCCAGAAATTATTGGCTTTCCATAAGATGGCAAAATCAAAATCTTTGAATTGCGCACTTCGAAGTCTGTTCTGACTTCTGAGTTTTATATTTTTCATTTTTTCGCGTCTGTTTTTGGCCAACTGCTTCGTGGTTGATTTGTTGGACAATAGATGCTCAGATTGACCTAAATAAAAGAATCTGACTGTAGAATTATTATGAGTTTAGGTGAAGCCTTTCTTGGAGTTAATGAATACGAGTAGTATTTATGGAGAATGGGGTAGAAGGCGTTAGATTCGAGGAAATGTTTGGTGAGAAGGTGGCGTAAAGAGGTCTGGAGTCCACATTATGTGCTCCTTATGTGTTAGTTATAAGCATATTTTTATTTTTATTTTTTAATATATTGTATTTATTTATATTTAAATTATATGTTGTTTTCTGAAATATTTTTTGTACTCGGTATCTCAAATTAATTAGTTTTCAGTTCTGCATTTGTCTGTAACACTAATATTATAGAAACTAATTAATTTGAGATACTGGGTATAAAAAATATCTCAAAAAGCAGCATATAATTTAAATCTAAATAAATACTATATATATATAAAGGAGTTATCGTTTGTCATGTCACTTGACATAATGTTATGTCAGGTCACTCCAAAACTACGTCGTTTTGAGGTGAAAAGAATTAATGAACTCTCAAAACGACGTAGTTTTGGGTCAGGAGAATTAATGAAGGATCTTTTAGTAAAATTCATATAATAAATACTAAAACAAAAATACAAAAACACCCTTTATTAATTTCCTTAACTCACAAAACGACGTAGTTTTGGGCTCACTTGACATAATCTTATGTCAAGTGACATGACAAACGATAAACTCATATATAAATGATCATACCTGTAATAGAGGTACGAGCACATAAGAAGCATATAATTACGTGTACATAATGTGGACTCCCCTCTAAGGAGGGTCAAGTCATGGGTAGGAAGAAGGAATCCATTTATGAGTAGGATGAGTTCTTCTCATCTAGTCCGTTCTGGGATCCAGATAGTCATTTTTTTTTAACTGTCAATTTTTAAAGAAAAAAATCATTTTTCAAAATTTATGTTAGTTGAGAGATTATTTTTATTTTAGATTTTTTTATCAATTAAAATATTTTTTTTTCAAAAAATTAGGGATATGGTGGGAAAAGCTCATCCTACTCATCTAAAGGATGAGTAGGGAAACTGTTTCCAGGAAGAAGGACATGGCTAAAGACATTCACCATGTGTGTGGGAATTAAGTGGGCATTCATGTGGGGGGACCAACATATTCTGGAGCATCCACTCAGTTAGACACCATCTTGAGCCACTCAAGTCTCAACACAGCGAATCCTGTTTAGGTGGCATTGCAAAATTAGAAAAATGGGAAGAGTCAGTAGAGTTTCATTTTGTGTTTAATATTTAGAACTTAAATTAATTTTATTCTTACCGTATATATTTGTTATTAATCTACAAGTGGGCTGGGGGAACTTCTTTTTTGGATCCAAGGGGGAGATCTCTTGGTTAAAATAATTTTAGATGAATTAAGTTCCAGGTACTTATCTAAGTCATGTGCATCTGATAAGAGGATCCTGAACCCAAAGGGTTATTAAAAAAATACATATAGACCACCAAGCACTTGTTTCTGCAGATCGAGATTTAAACAAACAAAAATATGTAATGGGTCAAATCTTTACCAACCATCCTTTATTTCATGAAAGTTGCAGCTTCATTCGTACCTTGAAAGGCAGCTTTGTATAAAGTCTGAGTGTCTTTCTTAGTGTTTTTAGACAGAACAAAACATTTACAAGTTTGTGCCACACTTGTGACTTTCAATCATCCCAAGAAAAAGCTGAAACCTCTTATTCCAAATTGGATGCTTTTCGTTGTTTCAGCTTTGCTCAACTTGCGGCTTTTTGAACCAGGACCCTTCTTTCGATCAAAAAAAAACCAGGACCCTTCTCTTTCCTTGCTTCCATTGTACCCCGTCTTTACTATTAAATAAATAAAATGAAATCTCAAGGGTTCGGTGATTTTGCCTTTTTAAGGCATTTCCTTAATCTAAAGTCCAAGTTTCCTTCTTAAAGATTTCAAGGACATATACCATGTTCCTCAAACCTCCTATCCCTTGCAACAACCTTCATATTTTAGACTAGTTGTGCTTTCACCCAGTAAAAGGACATATATCTCTATATTGAATTGCTACATAATCCACATTTGCATTATTAGATGGTCAAATCCATTTTGTTCTGTGAGAATTTTGGGCATACATGAAATTCGACCAACTCGTTGAAGTGCCTACATGAAACCGGAACACCGATATGGACCATGATCACGTTACACAACAAATACACCAAAGAGAGGAAGAGAAGAGATTCTCTCATAAGAATGTTATCATTTCTTCCTCTTTTTTGGTGTATTTGGTGTGTAACGTGATCGGGGTTTACATCGGTGCTCCAATTTTATATGGGATTGGGTACTTCAGTAAGTTAGTCGGATTTCAGGTACATCGAAAATTTTTACATTTGCCATATATGGTTCAGTGCACATAGTGATTAATGCTGATTGATAGCGCAGGCAGAAATGGTCAGCCATCTCCGAATCTTTCATGGTCAACCAGGCTAAGAATTGCCAAAGGAACAGCTAGGGGTTTGGCCTATCTCCATGAATGCAGTCCAAGAAAGTTCGTTCATGGCGACCTAAAACCCTCCAACATTCTACTTGACAACGACTTTCACCCTTACATCTCTGACTTCGGCCTCAACCGCCTCATCACCATCACTGGAAACAACCCTTCCTCCGGCGGCTTCATGGGCGGAGCTATTCCATACATGAAACCATCTCAAACAGAGAAAACCAACAATTACAAGGCCCCTGAAGCTAGAGTCCCTGGCTGCAAACCAACCCAGAAATGGGACGTCTATTCATTCGGAGTTGTATTGCTCGAACTCCTCACCGGGAAATCTCCAGAGTCATCTCCGACAACATCAACTTCTGTGGAAGTCCCTGACTTAGTGAGGTGGGTGAAGAAAGGGTTTGAAGAAGAAAGTCCATTATCAGAAATGGTTGATCCATCACTGCTCCAAGAAGTTCATGCCAAGAAAGAGGTTCTAGCTGTGTTTCATGTAGCACTAGCTTGCACTGATAGCGACCCCGAGGTTCGGCCTAGAATAAAATCTGTCTCTGAAAATCTTGAAAGGATCGGGACATGATTCAGAACTTGAAGACATTCAAAATATATACCCCAGCAATGATTTTTAGGTAGATTTGTTTATGAAAAAATAGATAGACTAAACCAAGAGATTATACATAAGCATGTTTAGATCTCATTAAAAAGTTTCTTACGAGATGCTTATGTATATCTTCATGATTAATTTAGTCTACTTATTTTCTTTCTAAACAGTCATACTTGAAAATCTTTCTTACAAGATACTGCAACTTCATACTGTGCCATGATGCATTCGCTGTGGTGGGCATTCAAAAAGTTTCTTGGGGGGCATCATGAAGATGGTGTCTGCACAAAATTCTTTCTTTCTTGGATGACAGGTCATCATCTAAATCTTAACTTTTTGTTCGGAATTTATGAAATTCTTTTGGGGAGCTGTCACTCTCACATTCACCCAACCTCTCCCTTCGTTTCTTTTGCGATGATCAACCAGGTTGTTAGATTGTAATTTAAATTTTGTTGTGATTATCTTATTACAATAACTTTATAATAATATTCATTATTATGTGGCAGATTCAAATGCAATACTGTGAACCCAATCTTTTCCCATTTCCCATTTTTATGATTTTCCGTGTCTTCTAGAGAACCTATATTCATGTTCTTAGAGGAATCTTGGGTTTTAAAGTAAAAAACCAAAAGGTAGCTCATGAAACGACGTCACCATTCGCATTTACATTCTCATCTTTCTCTGACAGTGGCACTTCTGTTGCGCTCTAAGAAACGTAAGAAGACCAAATTTAAATATAACTTATGTTCTTTAATAAAAAATATAACATTGAAAATTTGTTTTACAGCTCAACATCACATATAAGTTGAAAAATCATGGCCAATAAGTTGGAGAGGCAGAACCTATCTTACCCTGAAAGAAAGTGCCATACATGATACAACCTATGAACACAGAAGCGCAGAGTCTACAGTTCATAACTTTTTAATACCTAGTTATACAGAGAAAATGAATATAGTAAAGTGTACATTTTTGTGTAAAGTGATGGTGATGGAAACAGTAGAGAGTAGAAACTGCATCTTATTTGACTCATTTTAAGGGACGAAAAAGTAGCTTCCAACAACCCCATTAAAATGCAAAAAGAAACAGAAACAAAAGCAAAAAAGACAAGTATAAGCATTTTGACAGATTTAAGAACCTATATGTGGAAACCATATACCAAGTAAGTTTTTCTCTTCCAATAAGCCAAAGTCATAATCAGGTCTCAAGAAACTGTAGTCATAATAACCCACTTCCTGGTCTGCCTCCTTCATGTTATTCAGATACAGAGGCAAATGACCACTCTGCCACTCATCGGTTTCTTTTTCTTCAAACATGGAGTTTCCATCACCACAATTGTTCAAACCCTCCTCATCTTCAAATTTTCTCTCTGTGGAAGCTTTATATTCCTCATTTGATGTACAAAATCGCAGAATATCACAAGTCATTTCCTCCATCTGCTTCTTCCCAAAGGAAGCTTCACTTTCATTGACACCAGAATCCTCTATTTCTTCTTCAGTCTTCACCAGAACAACCTCATGTTTCTTCTGATCTGTCTCCTCATTAGAGCATGTCGGCTCTTCTTCTACTTCTACTACTTCTCCTTCCATATTATACTCAGGAAAGTTCAGGCGAGCGCAAGGACCGTACATGGTTTTGGCTGCTGCATCATAAGCAAGAGCAGCTTCAAGCGCAGTAGAGAAAGTGCCGAGCCATAAGCGATTTGGTTTCTTGTTTCCCAGGTTACTGTGGTTTCCAGTAATGGGTTCGCGAATTTCTGCCACCCATTTGCCCCAAATCCTCTGTCTCACTCCTCTGTAGTTGCAATCTGAGTTTTGAGGCCCACCTTTGCCTCTCATGCATCCCTTTCTTGAGCCTTTCGCTGGCACTCTGTGACTCACTTTCTTTGCTCCATTTTTGACAAACTCAAGCTCACTGTTGTAATTCTTCCACTTCTCAAGAGTGTCTGTTACAGAGCCACTCCCACTTCTTCGTCCCTTACGCGATGTCTTGTTCCTACAGTTACCATCCATAAAAGAAATCTATTTAGAATTCTCAAAATTAATATTCATACTTGGACAAGAAGAAAACAGAGATACTATATAGGATGAGAAGATGACAAAGTATTAAAATATTAGCTTTCTGGTACAATTTGAAGTGATGATGCAACTCTTTTTTCTGAAAACCATATTCAGTTTCTTTCATAAATCAATGACAAAATTTTCTTAACAGATTCTTCTCAATGTGAAAAAAAAAAAAAGTTATGGAGCAGCAAGTCACCAGCCAGAAAACAGACAAGTTTTTATGTGACAAACTCTGTTTTTAAAGAGACAAATTCACAAAAAAGCAGCAAATTTAACACATTCAAGAAACTATTTACACAGTTTCATTAATCATTTGCAGAAATTCAAAAACAGATAAAGTCTAAGATAAACAGTCTACGCTCAAAATTGCTATTCATAGTTTCATTTCCAGCATCAGTATAGAAAGTACTCTGTTCCTGCCAGAAATCATAAAAAGATCAGTTTTCATTCGGACACAAGAGAAGCTTATGGAGGAACTAATTAAAGTGCACAAATTTAACACCGGAAAGGTAAGAGGAAAAGGATACGAAAGAAAAACCCAGATACCAATACAGACGAAATGAAAGAGAAGTTTAAGATTTCATTAATATGGAGATATGAATAACTGGATGAACGTAGTTTTAAAAAACTTACACACAAAGGGTTTCAGTCCTCATGCGCCTTCAAATTCTGTAGTGAGTAGTTTGAAAAAAGTGGGTTTTGCGTTGTGAAAGTGTATTTGAGGGTTTTGTGAGGGTTTTGTATTCCTGTGTTCCAGTGATGTCATCAATAACGTCATATTTGACGTGGGAACCAAGAAACTATTCCAAGGGGGAAATGGTAATATCCTCAATGCATGAGGTGATGACGTGGCACATTTAGAGCTGCGCAATAATGGGCCCTGCCACGTGGCAGAATTTCATTACGTAGACTTTACACTCATCCGCAGAGTTTCCTTCGCCACGAAGGGCTTGCTTTTCATCCATTGATCTATAGATCATACTCCCTCTTATTATTATTATTATTATTATTATTTTAACAAAAAGAAAAACTAACAATTCCAATAAATCAATAAAAATAGTTAAAGTCAATAAAGTTGTTCTAAAATTTAAGTAACTTTCAATATTACCCATACTAATTATATTAAACTCTAATATTATGTTAATTATTAGTTTATGTAATAATATTAGAGTTTAGTACAATTAATATAGGTAATATTGGAAGTTACTTAAATTTTAGGACAACTTTATTAATTTTAAATAGTTTTATTGGTATGTAAGAATTGTTAGTTGGTACTACCTCCGTCCCTAATTATAGGAGCAATTTAACCGATTTTGGGAGAATTAAGGAGAGGAGTTAAATTAGTTAATCTTACTCATTTTCCTAAAATGTCTTTATACAAATTTAAAATGACACAAGTTGCCCTAATTATAAGTGTTTCTAATTTATGTTACGTTAGATATCCATGACATATTAGTTTATGGGAAAAACACTTCTCATGTTGTAGGAGAAAAGTTTTCTCATGTAACACACACATGAAATGGTGGGGCCCACACATATATATATAATGAGCATTATATATATATGTGGGTCCCACCATTTCAAGTGTGTGTAGGAATCTTCTTATTCTCATGCAACATGAGAAGTATAAACCCCTTAGTTTATATATGTATATTAGTTATTTTTTATATAGCCATGTGTATACAAATAGATCTAATTTTCTTTCAACACGCTTTCTAATTGAAATAATGGTCTTGCTATATAAACATATATGTGTGTATATATATGTGTATACATATAGATTTATCTACACACACATATATGTTTATATATGTGTGTATGTGTATATATCTACATATATATATTAACACACATAAACACAAATATACATATATATATGTAAACACACACATATATAATGCTCCTAATAATAAGTATAAATAGGGGTATTATAAAAAAAATTGACAAAAGTTAAAACTTGCTCTTATAATTAGGACCAAAACCAACTCTAAAATTTACTCCTATAATTAGGGACGGAAGGAGTACTTTATAATAATAACCAGAAGAAGCATATGTCTTCTCATTTTGCTCATAAAAAATGAAATTTTCATCAATTATATGCGACTATTTTTTTTAAAACTCGCCCAACAATTAGCTAATTGTGAGTTGATTAAATATTAACTTAGTTTTTGAATTAAGGCTCAAGGATTGAAATATTTATAGAGTTCCACGTCTTTTTTATTTTCTTTTTTTTTATAATAAAAGACCACGTCTATAAGTAGAAAAAAAAAGTTCACATTAGGTGCTTTTCCTTTAAGTGGTTCTTATATGCTTTTTCCTCTACTTAGAGGGATTAGACTTTTTTTTTTAAAAAAAAAAATTTTATAGATTCTATTTATTTATATTAGATTATATGTTGTAACATGAATTTGTTTTTCACTCACTATCTCAAATTAATTAATTTCCAGTTCAGCAACTCCAGTATCCTGGAAATTAATTAATTTGAGATACTGGGTGTAAAAAAATTTCAAGATGCAACATATAATTTAATCTAAATAAATAGAATATATAAAAAATAAAAAAAAATAAAAAAAATGTCTAATCCCTCTAATTAGAGAGAAAAACACCTAAAAAGCACCTAAAAGAAAATCACTTAATGTAAATTCGAAAAAAAAGGGTACATGAGGACCTATGAATAACCTAGTACTGATATAGGCAGAGGGTAGCTCAGCTATTCTCAACCGCTTAGATCTCCATATTTCATTTTTTTATTTGGTGATTTTTAATTGAAAAAATTATTATTTTTTAAAAGTTAATAATGTTATGAATATTAATTATATGGATGTTCATGAGCTTCCTCTACAAGGCAACAAGAAGCTTCCTTTACAAGTTTTGATTAATAGTGAGTTAGTGACTTCTCCTAATAGTAGTTTCTCCTGTAAGTGGCTTTTCCTATAAGTGGTTTCTCCTCCAAGCCTTCTAAAAATCTATAAATAGAGGTTTTGTGTAAACATTTCAGACACACAAGTGAATAAGAATTACTCACATCTTTCTCTTTCGAATTTCTCTCTTTATCTCTTGCTCTTTTATCTTAGATTTGTCTTTATTTTCATAACAAATAATAGATTATTTTTATTTTAAATTTTATACCCATTAAAATATTTTTTTAAAAAAATAAAAATTAAAAAAAAATAAACTATCCAAATGATCTGAGTGCCCACTGCCTATCCAAAAGATAAACATGGGAAGGCATTAACAATAAATTCCCCTCTTTCTTAATGTCTTAACATTTTTTTTTTGAAAATAAAAATAAGAAGTGGTGTTCTATTTAAATAGTATATTAAGGAAATAAATAAAATAATAATAAAGATTTAAGAATCAATGAGATATTAGATCATTGTGAAGGAGATAATTTTTTCAATTTTTTTATTAAAATAAGTTCAGTTTGAGTTATTTATTTGGAAAAATTATAACAAGATCCCAATTAACAAAATAAAATCAGAAAAAGCTCATAACTAGTTAATGATAGCTCTTTCATTTATCAATAATTGCTCATTTAATTATAAGATTTTTCTAATATTATTTTTTTAATTAGAACTTTGCTGTGGTTTTTTTTTTATTGATTTTTTACTAACCACGTGCAGGGATATTGCCTTGTTTTCGTCTTTTTGAGGCGATAATGTAAATAATGTAAGTCATAAATTTCGTCCAAAGAGAGGGGAGAACAATCCGGAGATAAGTTTCATCATGCATCACGTCAGCATCTCTCTCTCTCTCTCTCTCTCTCTCAATAAATTGTTCTATTTTGTGGAAGTTGGGGAGAAATATGCGTCTGGAATATGCATTGCAAAATGAAAAGCAAAGTTCTTTCATATGGAATATTCAGTGCAACAAACCCTCAAACAAACAAAAATCCAACCTCTTATGGTTGTGTTCTGTATGAGAATAAGAGATGTCTAACCCAATAGACTAGTATGTTGCTATATGATCGTTCGACTATCTATCCTAGGTATCTAGGGGACAGATACCAATGGGGAAGCTTGATCACTGTACACGATTAGGCTTTCGCCAAGGGGTAGTGTATGTGCATAGTAACGGCAGTAATGTAAATAGTTGAGAGAATAGAAAGTAAATACCTTCAAGGTTTAACTCTTATTTATAAAGTATACCTTAGAGTTAGAGCTCTTGCACTATGTGACTTGCATCCGAGAATCCAGGCTATCGGGTAGGAGCCAGATCTCCAGATTGATATCCTCCCTGATTTTAGCTTTAATTGTAGGTTGGTTGGGATCCTGGTGCATATTGCCCCTTGTTGGGCCAGTCCATTAGTGGGCCTACTATAGGTCCATAACAGGTTGATACAAGAACTAATTGATTATATTAAAGAAATTAATTATATTGCTTATTTGTAATAAATATATATTGTTTTTCCCTCTAAAATGGTCTTATCTTTCATAAAGTGAATTGAGATATTATATTTAGGACCAAAACAAACTCTTAAGTAATTTTATATTAAGGAACAGAGGTAGTAATAAACAAGGCCATTGACCGATAATTTGATGAAAGACATTGATTTATACTCCTTTACGAAAGAAGATGAAGGTATAATGTCTTGGAAAGATTAGGAAATTAGCTAAATTAGTTATTTAAAATAAATATGAGTTGATTTCTTTAAAATACCATTCTTAATCATGATTACCCTTGTATGAATGCCTCTTAATATGTATAGTCAATAAGGATACTTCAAACAACGAGTTATTAATTTGGGAGACAATATGGATTGGACAGGTCATATATTTATAATCAAACATAAACTTCAACTAGCTCTTACCTTGTCGTATTAAATAATGTTATCCACCACACCAACAAATTTTAAGAGTTAATGTAAGCATGGCTCTTGTTGGATCCATTACTTAGATTCATTCACAACCTGTTTCTCTTGTGCTTTTATGAACAAATGTTTTCTGGCTCATTCTTGGCAAACAAGTGGCTAAGAATTGAGTTTTGTAAGAAAAATAGGACAATACATGTAAGTGAGGCGATCCACATCACATTTTTATCTAATGCCCCTGTTTGGTAGCTGGAATTGGGCTGTTGGAAATGGAAATTAATCCCATGCCTTAACTGTGTTTGGTACAGCTGAAAGAGCCATATAATTCATTTTCACGTGGAGTTATATTGTAACAAACGGGCTAAAGCTTTTTCAAAGTAAAGGATGGCCTTCATCTCTGTTTTTCTCCTTTAAAAATCCTTCCCTACCGAGAATGTTAACATTTTTTATAAGAAAGAAAGAAGTAAAAACCAATCTATATTACAAGAAGGGGGGAAAAA
This sequence comes from Acacia pycnantha, assembly GCA_025563575.1. NCBI lineage: Eukaryota > Viridiplantae > Streptophyta > Magnoliopsida > Fabales > Fabaceae > Acacia > Acacia pycnantha. The sequence continues at coordinate 4,711,677 of JAMWYP010000030.1, read as the reverse complement.
AACAAACAAACGGAAATCATTTAAAGGAATCAAATAAAAACCTGAGTATCCTAAAACGTGTTTGACTAGCATGTCAATTTTAAAGTTCTTCTCTCTTCCAACATGTTGAAGATCAACCAACCAATCACGTTTAAGTATATTAAAGCATTCTAAAATCAAATTTCAGTTGCCATGAAAGTTTTCCATCATTGATAAGTTTAATGGTATCTAAAGAATCATTTATTAAATAATACGTCTGTGGTTCCCATCCTAAACCCTTTTAAGACCCATAAGACATGCCCAAAGTTTTGCCATCAAAGGATCTCTGTTTAGTATATGAAGAATGAAATCTCAATTGGATTTACTTCTATGATCTTTGATTTTACTCCCACATCCCACCATGCCATCCTTATGTAAGCTCCTTCAACATTGATAGTCATCTACCCCTCCAACCCCAATTGTGTATAGTACACTCATTCGTCCTTTTAATGCCTTGGATTTTGGCTTGACTAATCTGTAACCTGGTTTTAGCCTTTGGAAGAAGTCCACTAGCGCTAGGGTTGATGTTCTAAAAGACTTTTTCATTGTGTTGCTTCCAAACAAGCCAACAGATGGTTACATAAAACTCTTTCTATAGTCCACCAAATCGTCCCACCTTATGTTGAGATTCATGCAACACCAAGTCCAAAATTCTCAATTAAAAAATATCTAGGAATGTTAACATTACATTACATTATATAGCTTTCATCCATCTTTTCCCTTTAAAAATCCTTATCAAAAGAAATGACATATATGTAAGTAGCTCAACATCATATCTTAGAATGAGTGGACCATTCATATCAAGTCAAGTACACTGACACTTGATACCCAAAAAAATACTTTATAGTTTATTCAAAAAATGTAGTACATATAAAAAAATAAACCATTAATGGCTTCTATATACATAACATTTAACAAAAAATATAAACCAAGAACACCATATATTTTTCCCCTATAATAAATCAAGTAACTAAAATCTATTAATGAAATCGACTAAGAACCAATTTGAGGTTAACTCTGTTTCTGAAGCGGCAGAATCTGAAGGCTTGATTTGATCTCTATCCTTTTCCCCTACAAGAACCAATCTGAAAGTTTACTCAGTTTCTGGGGCTTTTGCTCCATCATCCACTGAAGAATCTGGTTTGATCTCCTCCAGTTGTTGAAGAATCTGCTGAACTTCAGGCCTAGCAGCTGGGGATGGATCCACACAATGAAGAGCTAATTTCAGAGTATTAAGCAGTTCATCACCTATAGTTGGTGCATCCCTCATGAGCTCCAAATCAAACACTTCATTAGTCCATTCTTCTTTAACTATGGAAGCAACCCACTGTGGCAAGTCCAAGCCATTGGTTGGTTCACCAGGTGGTTTTCCAGTTAAGAGCTCCAAAATAATGACACCAAGGCTATAAACATCAGTTTTTGTGTTTGGTTTCTTGGTCTTTGTGAGCTCTGGTGCATTATAACCAAGGTTTCCTGCTGTGGCTATGATGTTGCTGTTTGCTGATGTGGTCATTAGTCTTGAGAGACCAAAGTCTGTGATATGTGCATTTGTCTGCTCATCCAAGAGTATGTTGCTTGAGGTCAGATTTCCATGTACCATGTTCTCTTGTGTATGTAGGTAGCATAGGCCACGTGTCACTCCAATGGCTATCCTCATCCTTGTTGGCCAGTCTATGACAATTTCCGGGCCCCTAGCTGGATATGTAACAGACATATCAGTATTGTTGTAATCTTTGTCCTAAAACATTCTAGTACATAGGAATAGAATGATACCAAACTGAGTGATACAAGGTGAAAAATAAGAAGATTTCCCTTTTTTTTGGTCCAGCAAAAAAAAATGAAGATTTCACCAACTTTAAGTTCTATTTATTTTATGGGTCAATATAATCTTTGATCCTCAAATTTGTCATTATTTTTGTTTTAGCTCTTTAAGTTTCAAACCAAAGGTTTTGGTCTCTCAAGTTTCATTCCTTTTAAAACATTGGTTCCGATAATTTCATAAATACATGGACTACTTTGCCCCTTGAGAAACCAAAACCCATATAGTTTGAAACTTGATGGAGCAAAATCGAAATGAGAACAAATTTAAGGGATCAAAGATATATTAATCCTTCTTTTATTTATTGGCATTTGGTAGCATCCTTTCCTATAGTGACTGTAATATCCAAGATACATGGATGCATTATTCTATTAAAAATTCACAAGCTCTACTCAGATATTATGGGGCATTATAACTTCTATTAAACCACTCAACATATCATGTGCCACAATAATATTCAAGATAATAATGGAACATAAGATAACAGTCATAAAATTCTTCAAGTATGTACTGATGAGTACTTAGTACTTACCGTGGAGGAATGATGCTAGGCTTCCTTTGGCCATATGATCAAAGACAAGAAGCTTCTCTCCCTTTGGTCCCAAGTAGTATGCTCTAAGCGCCAACAGATTTGCGTGTCTAATCTTGCCAAGTGCAGCAACCTCAGTTTCAAACTCCTTCTGGCCTTTGGTTGTCTTCTCTCTCAGCCTCTTCACAGCAACCTGGTTCCCATCCTCAAGTGTTGCTTTATACGCTGTTCCATAAGCACTTTTCCCCATAATCTCAGCAGTAGCACACAAGAGATCATCAGCTGTAAAAACAAATGGCCCATCAAAGTGAACTAGCTTCCCTCCTGCTTCACCTCCTGATTCAACTTCACCTCCTTTTCTTGCAGTACCAGCAGCAATTGATGATGTTTTGGCATTATTGTTCCCATTCTTTTCTTTTTCTGAGGCTGATCTTTTCCTGACCAAACAACAAAGCAAAACGCAGCAAAGTAGAAGAAGAATCACAAGAAGAGCACCTGCTATTATGAGGATTATGTCCTTGGTGCTTAGTTTTCGATGATGGTGTGGATTCAATGAAGGTTTTGGTGATGGAGATGGAGGATTCTGAAGTGGGGATGAAGAAGAAGAAGAAGAAGGACATGGCTTTGAAGGGATATATCCGCAGAGTTGGAGATTCCCAGCAAAAGAGCTAGAATTGAATCTTTTGGAGAGATGGGATGGGACAAGGCCAGACAAATTGTTGTAGGAAACATTAAAAGAGGTCAAATTTGCAAGTTTGGTAAGTGAATCTGGAATCTCACCCACAAGTTTATTATCAGAGAAATCAATCTGGGTGATTCCAGAGATATTCCCAATTGTTGATGGGATCTCACCCTCAAGCTTATTATTCTTCAGGTTAAGCACAGTAAGGCTTTTCAACCTATCAAAATTACCAGGAAAGCTACCATTAATGCCATTGTTTGATAGATCAAGACTTTGAAGCCTAGAAAGCCCACCTAGCTCACTTGGAATAGCCCCTTTAATCTGATTGTGGCTCAGAGAAATACCTTGGAGAAAACCCATCTTACTCAGAGAAACAGGAATTGGTCCAGAAATGAGATTGTGATCAAGGGTCAAGATTTGAAGATTGAAAGATTGGTTATTTCCCATTCCTCTACCCCAAGAATCAGGGATAGAACCAGAAAGATTATTGTGTTCAAGAGCAAGAATAGTTAAAGAAGGAGACATAGTGAAAGTTCTAGGAATTGACCCAGAAAAAGAGTTAAAGCTCAAATTGAGTCTATATAATCTAGTAGAGTTTGCTAAGCTAGGAGGGATAGTACCTGAGAGAGAATTGTTGCTAAAATCAATAGATTGAAGCATTGGGCTATTTCTGCCAACAGAAGGAGGAACAGAACCTGAAAGCCTATTGTTGAAGAGGTAGACTCCTCTGAGATTAGGAAGGAAGCCAAGAGACCAAGGGACAGGACCACCTAGTACATTGTCGTGTAAACTCAGCTTCCTAAGAGCTTGAAGCGATCCGATTTTCTCGGAGATTCGACCACCTAATCCCCTCCATGGAAGCTGGATTGCAATAACCTGTCCCTTCACACACTTGATTCCTGCCCAACCACCAGAACAAGCTCCAATTCCACTGTCATTCCAGCTCCTTAGAACTCCTCTGAGATCTATAAACTCATGCTTTATAGCTCGCAGAGCTTGATAATCAGCTTGTGTAACAATCACACCATCCCATGCATGGCCTCCTCCTGAGACTGGCTGAAACGTGAATGTCAGAACTTGAAGAAATAGAACGAAGGAGACGGTGAAACGAGAAATGAGTCTTCCTTCATTTGTGGGGAACTTGTCGGAAAACCGATTATTGTTTCCCATACAGGAAAAATATGTGTTTTTTCGTTTGTCGAGTGGTGGGAACAACAATGGGTAATCTAAAGGACACACTTCCTCTCTGTTTATTGCTTCTCAGCAATAAAGCTCTGTTTCAGAAGTGCAAGAAGAAGAAGAAGATGCAAGTGAAAAGGAAGAGCGAGAGGGTTGTAAGAAAAAGAAGAGAATTATTGTGATCGATGAGTGAATGTGAGCGGTGGGGTTATCGGTTTTTGGAGGGTCGGAGAGAGAGAGAAGGAAGAGGAATGGGTCAAAGCTCGCGTTTTTCTTAAATCGCTAACGGCTAGTTTTACTGGGAATACATTAGTTTCTGCGTATAACGGCTTTGGTCTCTCTCTGAGCAGATGGGGCTCAGTTTTCCAACGGCTACATTGCATAATGTAATGCATATGATATTCACAAGGGGACCCCAAATATGCAATTACCAAAACAGCCTTACATAGGCAAATTTATAGGATACTTTCAGTGGACAAAACTGGAAAAGTAGTGTTCAATTTACTCAGAATTTGTCGTAGATTTATGGTGCTAAAGAAGGCTTTTTTTTTTTTTTTTTCAAGACCCAAAAACGAAGCTGCTTCTTTTTCGGCCAACAGAAAGAAACTTTTCAAGAGAACTAATTATATGGTACCAGTAAAAAATATATATTGTAATTGTACTATATTTTCATTGAAGGTTTGATTCTAAATACTTAAAAATTAATTTTATAAAAAAAAACTTAAAAAGTAATCTTATTTTTTTAAAAAAAAATTGCCTTCTAGACAGTAAATTAGATTAAATGACATCTCTTTCAAATAAGCGGATTTTTTTTTTGAGAATTTTCTCGCTCAAAATCTTCTATGTGCGTAGAGCCGAGTCGATGTGGCAAATTTGTGAATTATTATTATTTTTTAAAAATGTTTATATTTTAATTCTATCTCTATTAATTGCCTTATACTATCTCGGTACTAATTATAAGACCTAGTTGACTTTTTTTTGGAGAGATTAAGGAAGCCAAATAAGTTACTTAATCATTTCATATGTTGTGTATCCTTAGATTATATATTAGTTTATTAGTCAAACTAAATAGTTTGAAGAAAAAAATAAAAATACTCTAAAATAATTTAATTAGCATCCTTAATTTTTCTAAAAAAGTCAGCTAGGTTTTATAATTAGGATCGGAGGGCGTAATATCTTTCCAGAGGTAACAATAAGGCTATCAAAATTACACAAGTAGAAGTTGTTGTGGAGGGGTCGCTTGAGATATGGAGGATAGATAGACATGTAGCTTCAACTGCAAACTTACTACTCTTTCAGCCACTACAAAGATGCTTGGTTTGGTCTAATACGTGTGCTTAATTTATGTTAACCTAATATTTAGAGGTTACGATAGATATAATGAATCATGTTAGAACGCTTTACTATAGAGATTGATTGGCAGGTTATGGTTCACCACATTCTTAGGGAGACCATAATCCTTACATACCAGTTAACTAAGTACTCTGATAAGTTAGATGAAAATTTTAATTTATATCTTTAATCATCCTCGGGGTTCGCACAAGAGGCATATGCTAATAAAAGAAATATCTAGTGGTTAATGTACTTGCTATTTTGAGTGAACTTCGGTTTACATTAAAAAAACTTATATAAGTGGTAAGGTACTTGTTTTCCCTTTAGTAGGTCTTTAGTTTGAGGTTGTTACGGACCTGGATAAAGCCCAATCACGGTAGGGCCCAACCACAGGCAGACGTATCAGATCCGCCATATCAGCAATCCAAGGATATCTCAACTACCCCGGAAATATAGGAGCATATTCGTAGGGAGATAGGCAGTTCAGATTATAAGCCAGATATATCGCCAATGCCGCCCCAAGTACCTTCTATAAATACCCGGTCAACAGCCTAAGGTACACACGCTCTAAACCTAGACTATTTTACATACTGTCATGTTAGTTCTCTATGTGTTTTGATGATTAATAACAATTGTAAACAAGTACGAATGCTTTTAAAATGACAAAAGAGTCAAAATCACTCTGTCACCGCAAAACTCGAGCCTAACTAAGCAAACTCGAGTTTTCGCAAACAGAGCTCATCAGATATTTTCAAGATAACGAACTCGAGCCCGAGTAAATAGACTCGAGCCTAAACCCTCATGATATAATAATAAAGAGTTTACAAACAAGTAAACTCGAGCCCAGTATAGACAAGCTCGAGTTTTCCCATGGCGGGAAGTTTTTCTAATTAAATTGTATCTCTTTAAACTCCGAGTTTATTCTTTTTGAGTAGAGTTCACTTGTTTCTATGGCTATAATTTAATGAACACTCGAGCCCAAGTATATGGACTCAAGCCTAATGCTTTTGTGTAGAGTTTACTCTATGGTTTGACAAACGAAGAAGAGTTTACAAAATAGGTAAACTCGAGCCCGTTATTACAAGCTCGAGTTTTCCCTTGCGCAGAGCTCCCAAGTTTTCCTTCTTTTCAAACTCAGAGTTTAAGCTCAAACCTCCAGTTCACTTCAATAAGTCATGGAATAAATTAAAGATGAACTCGAGCCTAAGAATAATGAACTCGAGCCCTTCATCTGAAGAAAGAAAAGCAAGTGTACAAACTCCGCAGTTTGTACTCGTGCTCCATCCACACTAATCGAGCAACCAAAACTCTTAGGCATGAATAGTGTTAAACTCGAGCCTAATCACTAATGGACTCGAGCCTGCTTATCTTGTGAGATATTACTCCAGGTGTTCATTCGACAAAAAGCTTAGAGAGTATTCGAACTCGAGCCTACCTTCATGAACTCGAGTTCACATGGTGAAACAAAATACAAACTCCAGAGTTTACATCAAACTCCAGAGTTTGCTCTCACAGAAGATAAACCAGATACTCTAAAAAGCCTTACGAACTCGAGCCCGACTTGGAGAACTCGAGTTTACGACTAAGCAAATATGATCGTTACGATTTCATCCCGATTCTTTTAAACGCAAAACTTACCATGTTTATACGAATTGATTGCATTCATTCAAACGTATTTAACTACTCTATATTGAGAATGTTTCGTATTAAATTGGATCAAACGAATCATTGAATAAACGCGAAGAATCGAAGGCGTAATGATTTCACGCGTCCAGAATTGAATCGGCTGAAATTCAGACCCAACGGCTATAATCCTCATCAAACTGAATTTCAAATGAAGAACATGCTAAGTTGAGAAGTAACGGTCACATAGCAACTCACCACTATATAAAGAGCTGATTACAAACTTAGAAGGACAACGAAAGATTAAGCAGAAACGAAAAGCAAGCTCAAGAGTTCTTATACATTCAATTTTCTTTCTGTATTGTATTTTGATATACAAAGAGCTTCAGTGTTTATCATTATCTTCTCTGTGAGAGAGATTTTATTCAAATTATTCATTCATAGTAAAAGATCTCAAGTCAAGGGGACTTGGAGATTGGGATTTCAGACACAACTTGTAAGGGGAGTGTATCCTAGAGAGAGGATAATCCTTGAGTACAGAGTGTGTATCGAGTTAAGTGATAGTAGAAAACCCGTAGAGTCTGGGACCGGACGTAGGTCAAGAATTTAGACCGAACCAGATAAACTTTCGTGTCAAGCTCTTCTTCCCTATCTCTTTACGTTTAGCTTCAGCTTGGGTGCAAAGTTATTATAAAAGTTTTAAAATCCCCAATTCACCCCCCTCTTGGTGATTTCCTTTCGTTTTCATGCCACACTGAGCACACACCCCACCCCCTCGGCTAAGAGCCTGGTTGTGTTCAGTGATCTCGTCTCCGCCTGTGTGCTTCCACATACGCACCCAGGCCGAGACCCTTGATCCAATATCAAATCACCAGCCCATACACGCGGCTGGACATCTGTGTTCTACACCAGAACAGTGGCGCCGACCGTGGGGATCTGATAAACTTCAATTCCCGTGACCAATGAGGGTTAATACGCGCAGTACTAGCCAGAAGCAGCCGGAGATGGTTCGAACAACCGGAGAGCAGCGTCAACCACCCCGGCAACCACAGCACACCGAGCAGTCGACCAACCCTCTCGGTGGTAATGAGCAGGAGGAAGGTCATAATTTCCGTCGACAGAGGACAATAGACAATACAAGAAGGGCGGCCTCTTCCACCAAAGAATCAAGAAGGGGGAAGTCGTCCCGGATCGAAGGGTCGTCCCGGCCTCCCCCACATGATTCTCGGCAAGGAAGATACGCCGAAGGCAAAGCCGCAACCCCTTTTCACCTGAGATCCTCAGGGCACGGTTCCCAGGGAAGCTGAACCTCACCGAGTTCAGCAAGTACGACGGATCGCAAGACCCAACGACTCATTTGGACGATTTCCAGATGATCATGATATGTAGAGGCCTTGGAGAACCCATCATAAGTAGGGTTTTCGCCACAACCCTAAAGGGACCAAATTTAAAATGGTTACAAACCCTACCTCCAGGGTCGATAACTAAATTTGATGACTTGGCAAAGTCTTTCGAGTTGCAATTCGCAACTAGTAAGAAACAATGAAGTCTCAAGATACCTTGTCCAAAATCGTGCAATGCCCGGCGAATTACTCCAAAGCTAATTGGATCGCTTCAACCATGCGGCCCTGCAAGTCCTGGGGTTAAAGGAGGAAGTGCATGTACACCTCTTGGCCGATGGCCTGGACAGTTCGAGCCGACTAGCTGAATCATTTTTCAAAGAGCCCCCGCCAAGGGATAAAGGCCAGTCCGAGGGTCGCAAGCAAGATCGCCGTGGAAAAGGACCAGATAGTAAGCAATCTAAGCCAAGGACGGATTCGAAGAATAAATATGACCATTATACCCCTCTTAATGTGCCCCGGTCCCAGCTCTTCGGGATGCCATCGAGAAATTCGTCCGAGAAGGAAAGCTGCGTCAATACGTGATTAAAACGCAGGGGCGCACAAAGGAAAAGTGAAAGCAGGATGACCGATCGAACAGCCCGGACCCTGAGAGAAAAAGAGAGGGCAAGAGGCAGAAGCCGGCATTTGAGGACAGCGGATTTCCCGAGGCCGAGTTCGATTGCAATGTTATCAGTGGAGCTTTCGGAGGGGGAGGAGATACGGCGAGCCAACGGAGGAAATATCTAAAGGAAGTCCTCTCAATAAGGGACCGACCTAAGTTTAAAGAAGAATCACACGTGACTGACAAAATCGGACGACCTCAGCTCATGTTCACAAAAGAAGACATGGCCGACGTATTCCCGCCATCAAGATGGCCTCGTAATTACCGGAACCCTGGTCAACTGCCGAGTCAAGAGGATATTTATAGACTCAGGGAGCTCGGTAGATATCATCATTTGGGATGCCTTCAAAAGAATGAACCTCGATCAGGAGGACCTGAAGCCATGCCAAACCACTCTCGTGGGGTTTAATGGCGAATTATCCCCTCCAAAGGGATATATAGATCTCCGACTCACTCTTGGAACGAAGGAAGGTTTCAAATCCGAGAGAGTAAGATTTATTGTGGCTGACTTCCCATCCCCTTACAACATCATCCCGGGAAGACCAACGATCCACAATTGGGACACGCTGGTATCTACGAAGCATCGAAGATAAAAATGATAGGCAATAACGAACAAGTCGTTACCGTCAAGGGCGATCGAAAGAGTCCGCATAAAGTTACGTGGAAACAATCAACGTAAAAGCAAAATCCGACCCAACGGATCCGTAAGACAAAAGATACAAGAACCGATTAATATGATCGAGTTGGACCTACGAGAAGAAAAGGGAAGCCTCGCCGAACCGTAAGGAGAGGTGGAAGACCTCGTACTCGGAAACAATCCGGACCATAGTACGAAAATAGGCGGGCCCTAACCCCGACTGCGATTGAGGATAGAAGAGTTTTTGGCCCACAATCGAGACGTTTTGCATGGAGCGCGGCCGAGGTACCCGTATAGACCCCAATTTCTCTGTTATAAATTGGCCATGCGGCCGGGTCAACACCGTAGCTCGAAGAAAAGAACGAGAGCCCCGGATAGGCGAGTGGCATTGAACCAACATGTGGACGAGCTCTTGAAGGCCGGTTTCGTCAGGGAAGTACAATATACCACGTGGCTTTCCAACGTGGTGATGGTTTTAAAGCCAAGTGGCAAGTGGAGAGTATGCACCGACTATACCGACCTGAACAAAGCATGTCCTAAAGACGCCTATCCGATGCCAAATATTGATCAACTTGTAGATAACTCATCCGGCTATCAACTTCTGTCGTTTATGGATGCGTATTCCGGCTATAACCAGATCGCCATGCACACGGATGACCAAGAAGCCACTTCCTTCATTACAGAGAAGGGAAATTACTGCTATAATGTCATGCCGTTCGGCCTAAAAAATGCCGGGGCAACCTACCAAAGGATGATGAATAAGGTTTTCGAGAACCAGATCGGCCATAACATCGAGGTCTACATCGACGATATAATCGTTAAATCGTATGATCCCAACGATCACATCCGAGATCTAGAGCAAACATTTAGCAAGTTAAGGGCGCATCGATTCGGCCGAACCCGGCAAAATGTGCGTTCGGAGTACCGGCAGGAAAATTCCTTGGTTTCTTGCTCACTAGCCGAGGAATCGAGGCGAACCCGAATAAGTGTAAGGCCGTATTAGACATGCAGGCCCCCAGAAAAAAGAAAGAGGTCCAGCAATTGACAGGCCGGTTGGCCGCGTTAACTAGATTTTTGCCCAAATCGGCAGAAAGCGCCTTGCCTTTCTTCAAGTTGCTTAAAAAGGACACCTCAGGAAATTGGACCCCGGAATGTGAGGCCGCATTTTTGAAGATTAAGCAATGCTTTGGGGAGGAAGCAGTAAGCTCGATTCTTGTCCGGGAAGGAAAGAATGGCCAAGAACCAATATACTTCGTGAGCAAAGCTTTGCAGAGCTCGGAGCTAAGATATCAGAAGTTGGAGAAATTGGCTTTCACCATAATAATGACGGCGCGATCGCGCCCGTACTTCCAAGCTCACAAGGTAACGGTTCGGACCAGCCAACCCATTCGACAAGTACTCCATAAGCCTGACCTGGCAGGCCGAATGATCAGTTGGGCCATTGAGTTATCCGAGTTCGACATCACATATGAATCACGACATGCTATTAAGTCACAAGCTCGCGATTTCCTCCGAGAACTAACTCCAACTAATGACGACCCCGGCAACATCGACCTCTGGAAGGTATACGTTGACGATTCGTCCAACTCGAAGGGAAGCAGAGCCGGAATCATCATAGAGAGCCCCGAAGGAGTCACGATCGAACACTCCCTACAACTGAATTTCCCGACGTCAAACAATCAGGCCGAGTATGAGGCGCTCCTGGCCGGACTCCAGCAGGTCAAGGAGCTCGGCGCCCAAAGAGTCTCTTGTTTCACCGACTCGCAACTCGTCGCCGCCCGATAGACGGGACATACCAGCTAAAGGGCCTCTAATGGCTAAGTACCTTAGCAAAGTCAAGAAAATCCAGGCTGAATTCGAAGTAGTTAAGGTTACCCATATACCAAGGGGGAAAATGTCAGAGCCGACATCCTGTCCAAACTGGCCAGCACTAAAGGGACGACCAACCACAAAATCGTCATACAGCAAAAGGTCGAAGAGCCGACCTGCGTAATGGTCATATCCGACGCCACCGATTGGAGGAAGCCACTCGAGGACTACATTGAGCGAGGAATTGTCCCCCTCGGAACAGCGAATGCCCAAAAACTGATACGGGAGGCCGCGGTATATGTAATACCCTAAAATCTGACTTAGGGAAAATATCATAAATGAGTAAATATACCTATTGAAAATAGGTGAATATGAGGTTTCAAACACCTTGTATTGAGTTTACCTTGTTGTTAGGGTAATCTCCCTTGAAATTAGATAATTTGCAAATAGGTCCCTAAAACGTTTGAGAATTTGCAAATAGGTCCCTAAGCACATTGTCGATACATTAACTCTGATCACTCTGATATCAGTCTCCGATAACTCTGATATCAGCCTTTGATAACTCTGATGATCTCCAGTTTGTATTGGACGGTAAATCTATTCTAGTATAGAGCTTATACGTGAAGCTGGGCCACGCGGATGAAACTTCAAAACCAACAAAGATAAGTACATGTAGTATTTGACTCATGTAGAACTTCCGATACGTATTTCCGTGCCCATTTCTACGTAGAACGAACCAACGAAATGTTGAACAAGAGGAGACAGTTGTGTGCTCGTTTGTGGTAAGTGCGAAAAAGGCTAGGAGCAGTGTGAATGCTAGAGTAGTAAAAGCTGGGAGCAAAGGTAAATACTAAGCGCGATAGAGTCTAGAGACTAGTGTGATAAAGTCTGCGTTATGCGGAATGTCTTCCTCGTATCTAACGTTTCCTTAATAAAGGAAAAAGAACGCGACATGGCGAATGTAAGAGGAGCCTGAGCTCCCGAGAGGCCGAGGTAGAGGCCAAGGTAGAGGCCGAGGTAGGGGACGAGGTAGACAACCTCAAGTAAGAGCGATACTTGAACTCGAGCACAACCAAGTTCCGAACCAACCGAAGCAACGAGATGCGGGGAGATGTGGAGAACTCGATTTCTGAATGCGTTAACCCACAGGTCCCAGGATCAGAACTTGGCTCTGTCGGATTTTAGATAGCTTTACCAAACCTCCTTAACGTTTTCTACGTTTCTTAGTAATTCGACCGTGATCGTGTCATTGAGTAGGAGGTATTTTTGTTATCATGGTGTGTGGGAACCATGGAAACATTTAAAGTATCTTGTGTTGCCATGGTGTAGTCCAAGGAGACATTTTGGTATTTGTGGTGTTGACCGCGGTGTATGAGCCACGGGAGACACTATATATCAAGGTACGATATGACAGGATCTTTATGGTCAAACCAAAGCGAATTCTCAATTATCAAGAGGAGCGGCTGGCAGACAAAGTAAGGATCCGACGCGTATAGTCCAAAGTCCGAGTAGAACGGATTTTAGTTCATACGAAGTTTAGTGGGTAGAGTGCAAATTTCGAGGACGAAATTTTGTTTAACGGGGGGAGAAATGTAATACCCTAAAATCTGACTTAGGGAAAATATCATAAATGAGTAAATATACCTATTGAAAATAGGTGAATATGAGGTTTCAAACACCTTGTATTGAGTTTACCTTGTTGTTAGGGTAATCTCCCTTGAAATTAGATAATTTGCAAATAGGTCCCTAAAACGTTTGAGAATTTGTAAATAGGTCCCTAAGCACATCATGGGTTATAAATACCCTGTGAAAGCTATAAAAGAGGCAAGTAAAAATCTATTTAAAATAGGGAAGGATATTGTCCCTAATTTAGGTAATTTATTAAGTTACAAACTTGGAGGAATTGTAGAAGAATACTCAAAAAGTAAGGAAAAGACCATAATGCCCCTGTAAATGCTAAGATAATGCAGAGACATGGAAACACAAATGTCAATGCAAGAGTTATGAGGTAATAAGGTATTCTAATTAGGAAAATTATCAACAAGTGATAATAAAGTAATTAGGTAATTATTGGCTAATTACTTAAGCATAAGCAAAGGAAATTCAGAGATAATTATGTAAAACCCTAAAATTAGTGGTTTTTGGCTTAAAATTAGTAAAAATATATTTGCTAATTAATTGGAAAGTTTTGAGAGAAATGGATGAGTTTAGGTATTTTTAAGCCTAAATACAAAAATGGACCAATTGGGTAATTTTGGGAAATTTTTATAAAAATTGAATTAAATAATTTATTAAATAATTATTTAAATTGTGAAAAACATTCATAACTCCAAACAAATAGGGCCAGCCGAATTTGTGCCCAAAAATAGGAAGATAAGAGCAAAAATAAAATATCTGGATATTAAAATCAAGTTGCAATATAATAATATATAATTAAATTATGTGAATAGTAATTTAATATATAGGAAACGGATCCTATCTGGAGATCTAGGAATGAGATTTCCAAAGTCAGGATAAAATATTGATCAGTGGAATTTTATCTTCCGTTAGGCTCTCTCGGAAGTTAATTATGAAGCCGATTGTGTATTTTCCTAATAAAACAAAATAGGGAAAAATGCAGATAGGCATTGTTACGGACCTAGTCTAGGCCCATTATCTCACTGGCTAGTACAGGGGGCAACCCACTATCCGTGGGACCCAGCCATGACCTTGGACATGCACACACGATCTTGGACATGCACACACGATCCCGGACACGCACAGGACACGTACGGTGTGGCAGCCAAGGGACTAACTAACCAGGTATACTCTATATATACAGAGGAAGGAGACGGGCGCCAGGTACATTCATTCTAAGCCCTGACTTATCTACATTCAAATACACGGCACACACAAGACCCTTTAGGCGAAACGCCCGCTTGTGTACCGTGATCATACCCTCTCCCGAACGCTTGTCCCATAAGCATACAGAAGGGCACAGATCCTATATCAAATCATCGGACCTTCAATAGGCCGGACATCAGAGTTCTACACCAGAACAGTGGCGCCGACCGTGGGGATTGGTAAATTTCAATTCCCTTGACCATGAGGATTAGTACTCGTGCTTCTAGCCGAGACAATCGGAGGCGGACCGAGCCGAGACACCCGTCAACCACCACGACAACCACCCCGCAATGAGCCGCTGATCAACCCGTACGAGGACGACCAGCAGGACGAAGAGGACCGGCTATCTCAAACAGTAGGAACCTTTGGTTCCCAGCAACGAACTAAACCATGAGGACAACCCGTCCGACACGGAGTCCTCGGCTCCACGAAACCAAGACCGTGGGCCCCAGAACTTCAATCCAGGGGGTGGCCGAGACGTCCCACCGGCCGAACCAGATTTTCGTTCTCTTCAAGCCGGGATGCTAGCGATAATGAGGCGGGTGGACAACATTGACAAACGCCATACCCTTCACTACCAGCGAGTGGAGGAGCGGGAGAAGAAAAGGAACCGGGATCTTTCCGGTGATGACTGGGAAGATAAAACTTGGCGAGAGGACGACGATGACGAGAGCTCGGCTCGTCGCACAAACAGGCAGAAGGCGGAAACCGACAACAGCTGGAGGGCCAATAGGAGAAACTTGAACCGAGATGAAGAGGGTCGACCTCGTGCCAGAACCATCGAGGTGACAGACGATTCATCCTACTCGGGTTCCAAACGACGGAGAAATGTCACCAAATGCACAATAGCTTCTTCTCAAAGGAAATCCGTAACGCCCGATTCCCGAGAAGCCGAATTTGGGCGAGTTGACAAAGTACGACGGCACACAAGACCCGACGACTCATTTAGAAGACTTTGACGTTCACATGTCGGTTAGAGGTCTCAAGGAACCAATCGTGCCGCGGATCTTCGCCGCGACGTTAAAAGGGCCGGCGTTGAAGTGGCTCCACACTCTTCCTTTTGGGTCGATCCACAATTTTGAAGACCTGGCCGAGGCCTTTGAGTTGCACTTCGCGACTAGCAAACGGCAACCAAAATCCCAGTATTCTCTCTCCAAAATCAGACAGTGGCCGGGAGAGCTGCTCCAAAGTTACCTTGACCGCTTCAATCATGGTACTACAGGTGCGCGGACTTAACGAGGACGTACACGTTCACTTATTGGTGGACGGCCTCGATAAAGAGTCCCGCCTGGCAGAATCTTTTTTAAAGGAGCGGGCAAAGAATCTCAACGACTTCATAACCCGTTCAAAGAAGTACTTGGACGTCGAGCAGATGCGAATGGCAAACAATCCCAATTTGAGGCGGGACCAAGATAGAACCTCCTCCCGTGGGTCGAGACTTCTCTCGACAACAGGAATAGGGATTCCCGGAGAAGGGGAATGAAAACAAGAGCCTGGGGTAGCAAGTTTGATCACGGGGCAAGTACGAGAAGTATTCAGCCCTGACGGTGCCTCGATCTCAAGTATGGAAGGAGGTGTCAACAACCGAGATGAAGAAGGTCGACCGACCTCGTTTGTCCTACCGAAGATCCGGGATAGACCAATCTAAATATTGCTCGTTCCATGATGGTCGAGGTCATACAACAGATGAATGTTACGAGCTCCGTGATGCAATCGAACGATTTGTTCGTGAAGGCAAACTTCAACAGTATGTCATAGAGCATCAAGGAAAAAGTGGTAAACGAAAGACCAAGAACCGCAGCAGGACTCCCCCCCCGAAAGTTCAAAAAGCAGGAAGATAATCATCACGGAGCACACAGGCTCTTCCTCTTCAGGGAGACAGAGAGAGTAGGTGTTAGTATCTTGAACTGGAAGACCTTCCAAGTCTTCTATGGTCAGCTTCGACCGATAGGATAACACTTCGCGGGTAACCCAAGGGAATTGTTCAATTAGGTCCTGTGGGGGGCTAGCGCGGTTTGCATTTCCGACTGACTCAGCCGCGTGGGAAGAAGAAGACGACGCCATTATACCTAACACAAATAAAAATATAAGCAAGATCAGAATCTTCCTAGCATACCTGATGTCAATAATTGAAGGCGGGATTCTACAGTTGTGGTAAGATTAAAATCCAAGTCAACAGGACTCGGCGATGAAGCTTGAGGAGCCGGGACCAAATTATGTCGGCAGGAGCCCAAAATTAAGTCGGCTGTGGAGGAATCCCCACAAGAAATAAGTCGTGAGCATTCGTACAAGCAGTCATAGCAAGGGCCAATGTAGGAATCAACCTCGGCCCTAGGACCCGAACTGCCACTTCGTTATACTGGTTATTCGGAAGGCCGGAGAAGCGGACACATCGAAGCTCGGGTTAAACACCATTGGATTGGAAAGAAGCGGAAGGAAACAATGGGGCTTCCCTAACCGATGACGCATCGTCTCGGATTTTCGCCGCCCACCACCGAAAGCTTTTCCCTTGCCTCCACGGTGATGATCGCTTAAAAGCAACAGTTTGCGACGTTGGACGAGAAGATTCATCGCCCCAAAGCCACCAACGGCTGGTTCCCCTAACGGTTCGGCGTAGTTCATCCAGTTCTTCGGGGGTCATATCCTTTATGTCCTTCGACATTTGGAACCACTCTCTCAAAGGAATTAACGATCAATGAACTGAAAAGGAAACGGCTCACTCGGAAAACAGGGGGATTTTTGCACAAATGTGGGAATTGAAAACAGGACTACGCGAATATGTACTCAATGAAGAAATCTACCCAGAACTTCAACTAAGTACAGACGCAAATTTAAAATGCAACAGCGATTCAGAGCAGAACAAAAGAAAGAGGCAGGAAAACAATAATACCTGCCTAAGATTGGGAGATGATCGAAGAAAGTTGCGGAATGAAGATCGCTCACGAGACTGATTATCTTCCGGAAAGCGAAAATCGTCAGGAGAGAATTTCTTCAGAATAACTTGGGTAAAATGGCATGAAGGAGGCCTGGCGGGTATAAACCTTTCGAAAAACCCAATCGACGGGGGCAAAAGCGCCTTTTCATTCATTAGTAAGGCTGACGTGACCTGTTCATTTAATGCGCATCTGTCAGGCATTAATTACGCCAAGCGCTGTATAGGCTAGCAACCCCTCAGTTCGGCTTCACGACAGTCGAGGGACGCCAGCTGGCAGAGGCTAATGATGACTTAGAAGAGAAATCGACAGTAGAAAGCGCCCGAGTACAAGGGGCAGCGCTCACAATCAAGTATCCGGGCTCACCGGTTAGGCTAATCAGCCTCTGAGAAAGGACCCACATTTGGAGTTTTCGACCGTGCAAGAGGCGAGCTCGGACCCCGGATGGTCGAAGAACAACAAAATTTAAACAAACATAACCCGGACCACATGTCTTGACCAGAGACCTGGACAACCCGGCTGGGGGGCAAGGATATCATGTTACTTCGCGATCAACAAAGATTTGGACTTCAACAAAGACTCGGACTTCCGTTCTTCAGTCAAGCGAACATCTAAACTCGGCTCAAAGACTGAGTAACCGAGCTTGGGGCAACTGTTACGGACCTAGTCTAGGCCCATTATCTCACTGGCTAGTACAGGGGGCAACCCACTATCCGTGGGACCCAGCCATGACCTTGGACATGCACACACGATCCTGGACATGCACACACGATCCCGGACACGCACAGGACACGTACGGTGTGGCAGCCAAGGGACTAACTAACCAGGTATACTCTATATATACAGAGGAAGGAGACGGGCGCCAGGTACATTCATTCTGAAGGGCACACAGATCCTATATCAAATCACCGGACCTTCAATAGGCCGGACATCAGAGTTCTACACCAGAACATGCATATTTTTGGATATGAAGAAAATAAATTCTAACTCATCTAGGAATGAGTTTGAATTTATCTGGACATATTTGGAATCAGTGAATTTTTCTGAAGAAGTTGATGATTCCAGAAATGCGTTCTGAAACCGGACACGTTCGGACACGTTTTTCGAGAAAACTTCAACTGGACTGTTGGAACCCTGTAAGAGACCGAAATCTAAGTTAAATTAGATATTATTGATGAGGAAGAAGATCTTCAAAGTTATGAATTCAGAATTTTGAGATTTCGCGAAACGGACACCCGATCGGGAACTTTATCGGTCTAAAGCTTCTAGAATATGCAAGTTGTCACAAGTTGGTGACTCATGGAGGAGCTGAACGAAAATGGTGTGTTCCATGGCTGAAAATCATCCACCAAAACCCTAATTTCCATGGTTTAAAATGAAAATAATTAGAGTAGTACTGCTAGTATAGCCTTTAATTTTTCAAACATGATAGGATATCATATGATAGGGCTATATTAGTCTAGAATTTTGAAAATTATCATTGGGTCGAAGTTCTGGCAAAATTTTGGGAAAATCGGAGCCAAAGTAACGAAGTGCTGGCGAAATTCCGCCAATTAGGGGTATAGGGGCAAAATGGTAATTTTTACCTAAAATGCCAGTTATGATGTCAAATCACTAATAAAAGTGATATTACCCTTATAGGATATCAGAAACTCTGATTTGCTGTCATTACGCTGTCCGACAGGACGTTTCGCTGTTTTCTGTCAAAACGGCCGTTTTCCGTAAAACGTGCCAGAATACCGTCAACGAAGGTACGTCCGCGTACTGTAACACTAATCTGATGTTTATGGTATGCATGTATGTGCTAGGTGTATTGTATGTGGTAGCTGATAGCTTTGCTATACGTCTATGTACTATTGGTGTATGTACGTTCGCGTACTGGTAACCTTAACTCTGATGTCTATGTATGCTTATGTGTGATGAATGGTAACTATATGTTTGTTGTGTGGTTATGTAGTATTGGTGTATGTACGTTCGCGTACTGTAACACTAACTCTGATGTTTATGGTATGCATGTATGTATGGGTGTTGTAGATTTGTTATACTGTTTGAGTGCATATAGAGGTTAGAGAATATGTCTATATGTGATAGAGTGATGTTAGTAATGTTAATGTCTGTTGTCTGTGTACATAAACATGAGGTTAACCGTTACACGAGATCGTGCTTGCTGGATCTCAGCTCTTAACATAGCGTTAGGTTTCGGAGGACCGAGGAGAGAGGCAAGCAGCCCGAGTAGAAGACCCCCGGCTGAAGACTTCCTTTTTGTTGTTCCAGCGGAAGCCTTTCTTCTGTTATATACTTCTAAACCACGCGGTTTCTGTACCGCTGTTGTAACCAGCCAGACTTGCGGCGTTTTATATATACATATCAGTTACTCAATCGCTTTGTTGCTCTACTCTGACGATTTTGAAATGATGTTTGACAAAAAAAAAATTATATTGCTTGTGAAAAGTTGGGATGTTACAGTATACACCATGGTAGACGATCAACTTTACCGAAAAGGCTTGCATACCCCAATGTTAAGGTGCCTGGGTGCTCACGAAAGTAGATATGTCCTCGCCGAGATCCATGGAGGAATCAACGGACAACACATGGGTGCGAAAGCATTAGCAAGAAAGGCACTTAGGGCCGGATACTACTGGCCGACCATGCAGGCGGACGCGAACGAATTCGTGAAAGCATGTGATAGTTGCCAAAAACACGCCAAAATCATTTGGTCCCCTCCATCAGACATGGAATATATCTCGGCCCCATGGCCCTTCTTTAAATGGGGAATGGATTTACTCGGACCATTTAAGCCGGCCCCCGGACAACTTCGATGGCTAATCGTGGCGGTGGACTACTTCACCAAGTGGATTGAAGCCGAGCCGCTCGCCACCATCACTTCGGCAAGGGTCCGGCGCTTCATCCAACAAAGTATTTTCCCGCTCGGAATCCCGGCCGAGGTAGTGACAGGACAACGGCACCCGGTTCAGCGACAAGAATTTCCAGGACATGATGGTGGACCTCGGCATCACGCATCACTTTGCATCGGTCGAACACCCCCAATCAAACGGGCAGGCGGAGGCGGCAAACAAAGTAATCCTGGACGGACTTCGGAAAAAGATGCAAGAGGCGGCACCTGTTGGGTCGAACAGCTTTATAATGTCTTGTGGGGAATTCGCACGACTATCCAATCGGCTACACAAGAGACACCCTTCCGCATGACATACGGATGCGAAGCCATGATCCCAGTCGAAGTTGGTCAGCCATCATGGAGAAGGCTTAGAACCCTGGAGGAAGGAGAACTATCGAATTCGAGGGCGTTGGCAACCGAGATGGAGCTGGTAGATGAAGTCAGGACCACGGCCCATTGCCGAGACATAGCAGCCAAGCAACTGATGGCGGCGAAACACAATAGAAAGGTCAAACCCAGGGCATTTGACCGGGGCGACCTGGTCCTAAGAAGGGCCGACATCGGTAACAAGAACGCCCAGGACGGCAAGCTGGCCGCAAATTGGGAAGGACCGTACCGAGTCAAGGAGAAGTTGGAAAAAGGAGCATATGTTCTCGAAACACTGACAAGAAAACCCGTCAAGAGGACATGGAATGGCGACAAACTGAGGGCCTACTATAGTTAGGGCCCAGTCACAGCCAGGATGCCACAACGGACACCCCGTGTCCGAGTTAAGTTTTGATTTATTATTTCAAGCTTATTTTGGTTTCAGTCATTTCCCTTCTGCAAATTTTCCTTTCATTGTCAGCTTTGTAAAGCTAATCATCTCTTGAATAAATAAATGGTTTATCGACCAAATGTTCAATTTTAAGAGGATCAAAATGATTCGCTAAGAAAGCAGACAGACACCGAGGTCTATACACCCAGTAAATATTTTGATGCATCGAAATTGACACCTAAGTAAGAAGGTGAATAGTCATATCGGACCCTGATCAGGTCCACATGGTCAAAGTGTGTCCTAACGACGACCACGGATGAGCATGTGACCATTCACCCTTACCCTGGTTAAAAATCCCGGACAACGACTCCGAACCTCGTAGCGTGGTATATTTAGACACCCTACTCATGCACCTGGTTTCTGACACCAGAAGAGTACTAAGCGGACTCTAATCCTTTAAAGACCCTGGCCCGGTCTAAAACTATCCAATGTGCATTTTACGCATGAAGGTGAAAGTACGTAATGGACTACTTAATTGAATCTTCATTCATAAAGTTAAAAGTTCAGAGGTACAATACAAAATCGGCATCATAGGCCGAAAACAAACAAAGCAAAAGAAAAAGACAGCTAAAAGTTAAGGGGCCCCCTCGTCCGCAGTGGCCTCGTCACCATCAGGTCCGGCCCCGGACGCAGCCTCTCCTGCGGCTTGCTCCCCGCTGCTAACTTCGGCATCTGAAGCCGACCTATCTTCAAGAGATAGAGGCGGAGGAATAAGAACACCATCTTGAAAGCGGGAGCGACATCCATACCCAGCCACGTTCAGCTTTACCCCTGGGTTTAAGTACTCAATCTGGGCAAGGGCCATCGCGAAGCAATCCGACGCGGTTTTCCTTACCGCCACCACCGCCTTCTCATGGGCGGTCTTCTCCTCCGCCAGGTCGCCTCGGGTTTGCTCCAACTGCGTGCACAACTCGCTACGTTGCTGCGTAAGCCGTTTGACCGCATCCATAGACAGAGAATGCGAGGACTTCAGTTCCGTCAGATTAGCGTTGGCCTCGGCCGAGACGAGAGTTGGCATCGGCCAGATTATGATTAACCTCCGCCAGGGTATCCACGGGTCTGCCTCGAGTCGGTATGGGCTCGCGTCAATGCCCTGGTGGGTCGACAGAAGATCCTCGCCGGCTTTGTCCGCGGCAATTTGGGAACTTTTAAGTTCCGTCTTCAGTTCATCCCTTTCAGCCTCAGCCTTCTCTTTCTCTTCCGCTAGCTGTTTAACTTTCTCCTCAGCCGACTCCAAATTCTGCTTCAGAGCTCGGGATTCCACAGAAGCTCGAACATAATAACCATGGAGATGCGGGTAGGCCTGAGATAATCCAATGGCCTTGCAAAGACGACCGGACACATCCTGGATTTCATGAAGGTCCTCGTCTGAAAGAGGTTGAGGAGACAAAAACCGACGTGGCGGAAAGAAGGCCATGCCGATCTCTTCAGAAACGTCCCCACTCCAGGCCTGGCTCCGTTTGAAGCCACTAGGTCGAGGAACGGTAGCCGATGGGCGCAAGGGAGAAACAGAATCAGAGACGAGAACTTGTTTCCCCTTTTCTAAGGATGGAGGAGATGGGTCGGAATGTGGAGACGTTCCGGTAGCAGCAGAGTATACTCAAGGTAATCTGGATTCATATTCATAGCAACTTGACCTGTTACAAAAGCAATAAATCTAAAGTCAGAAGCTAGTTAGATAACCAAAGGCAAGTAGAAAAACAGAATTCGCATAAATAAAGCCATACTGGAGGCCGAGCCGGACGACACACCGGCCTTCTTGATATAGAAGGCCGCTCTTTTGACGCCGTGTTCGGCAACGTAAGACACCAGCCGAGCGGCATACTCCCTCTCCTCCTCAGAGAGGTCTTTGGCCGAGAATTGATATGTGGAAGAGGAGAAGTTATGGTGTTCGGAGGTCCAGTAAAGAGGAAGCGCCACTCAACGCCCGGACCTTCAGCGGCTTTCAGAAACCAGGGCACTTCCCCAGGGATTGCAACAACTTTAAAGAAAGCATTTTTGAAATGCTTGAAGGAGTCGGAGAAAGAATTCATAAGTTTCCGGTCCGCCTCGGCACGAAGAGAAGTTAGCCCTTTCAAAGAGGGCGGTTCCTTACCCGACCGAGGGGTGAAAGGAGAGAAAAAATGAAGGAATAGGGCGGCGGTACACGGAATGGCGGGATCCATCGTCCCGCAGAGATATGCGAACGCCGCCAGATAACCCCACCCGTTTGGGTGAAGCTGAGAAGGAGCTAGATGAAGGTAGTGGAGAACGGACAGCGGCGCAGATCGGCTCATCCTCCTCGGGGGGGCAAGACAACATCCTGATGACCCCGGAGACCCCACTTTCGCCATATCCGCGTCGGTCATCAGCGAACGTATGGTTAACATTTCGCTCGTCACCCAGGGATACCTGGATCGCAGGGCCGGTGAAGGACTACCGGAGTCTGCCTCCGGATCGGAAGCTGAAAGACGAGGAGAAGACGTAGACTCCATTTACCTACAACAAAATGAAATAAAACTAAAGTCAGAACTAGGCAGAATACCTGATGACGACAAATCCGAGAAAGAAGGACCCTTGGAGTCTGACAGAGGCTCAGCTGACGAGTTATGCCGACATGAGCCCAAGACGACTTCGGCCATACGGTCTTGCCCACTCGCAATAAGGGAGAAGCTCTCGGCAACACAATCCCAACAGGGACTGTGATAACCAGCTGGGCCTCCCAGCGCTCCGTGCACCCGACCGTCCACGGAGGGCCAAAGATAGTTTCTCCTCCTCGGTTAAGGAGGTCCCTAGCAGCCAATAACTAAAAAGGGGATAACGCTCACGAAGGACCTCATCGTCGTTGGGACCTAAAGGCTGATGTGAAGACGAAGAATGTTTTCCCCTATCCATCAAGAGCCCAAACCTATACAACCAACACAAGGATAAGAAAGAGGGGGAAAAAACTAAAAACAGAAACTCAAGAAGACAAGACCTATGGGTTCGATAGCTCAACTCAGGAAACCCAAGTCCAGAAACGCAACAGCGAAAAGAAGAAAAAGGAG
The DNA here is from genome assembly GCA_025563575.1 of Acacia pycnantha. Taxonomy (NCBI): domain Eukaryota; kingdom Viridiplantae; phylum Streptophyta; class Magnoliopsida; order Fabales; family Fabaceae; genus Acacia; species Acacia pycnantha. The sequence goes on along the minus strand of JAMWYP010000030.1, from coordinate 4,687,490 downwards.
AAGGGAGAACGTAAATACTGGAATGGCAGAAAAAACTAAGAAGGTAAGATGGATACCTGAAGTTTGCACAGCGAGAATCGACGGAGAATCCTGGATAAATGAGAAGCCTTGACTAAATTCCTGGGATACAAGAAGGAACCAATACTCTCTGGTAACAGGAAAACCTTGCACAGAAGAACTTTCGCGTAGGAGTGAAATGAGCAAATGGAAAAAGTGACAAAGTGAACTACGCCAGTAGTTTATATTGAGAGAAAAGAAGGGGGGAAATTCAAAACAAAAGAAACCCAACCGACGAGGGTAGTCACAACCTTTCGCCACAAAAAATTGAGGAGACGTGCAACGTACCGCCAGAGCATTTAATGCGCACGAAATACGGGGGCGGCTGACACGATAATCAAGGCGCCTCCCCAACCACAGAAAGCTAGGTGGTGCAGGTAATCATGGCAAGATCAGAGTAGGCTTCCCAAGAGTCACGCCGTGGTCACAACAACGGCCTCGGGCCGTCGGATTTTGAGCCTTGACTCCGGCATATCACTGCGGCCAAAATCGGTCCACACCACCTGGGGCTCTTATGCCGTCGGTCCTCACCACGGTAGGACCAGAGGTTATCACCTCGGATCCTTACGTCGTCGGTCATCACCACGGCATTCTTAGGACCGTAGGCTATTACCTCGGTCCCCTTAGGCTATTATTAAGCACCCCGGATCATTGGATCAAGCAACAGCACCATCCATTCGGGAAGGGAACCAGAGATTAAACGTCCGGTATAAACATCGGATGAAGGCAAAACCTCGGATGGTGTGAACCAGGATATCGTACACCCCGGCAGTCCGAAACATCACACTACCGGGCTGGGGGAAACTGTTACGGACCTGGATAAGGCCCAATCACGATAGGGCCCAACCACAGGCAGGCATATCAGATCCGCCATAACAGCAATCCAAGGATATCTCAACTACCCCGGAAATATAGGAGCATATCCGTAGGGAGATAGGCAGTTCAGATTATAAGCCAGATATATCGCGAATGCCGCCCCAGGTACCTTCTATAAATACCCGGTCAACAGCCTAAGGTACACACGCTCTAAACCTAGACTATTTTACATACTGCCACACTGAGCACACACCCCACCCCCTCGGCTAAGAGCCTGGTTGTGTTCAGTGATCTCGTCTCCGCCTGTGTGCTTCCACATACGCACCCAGGCCGAGACCCTTGATCCAATATCAAATCACCAGCCCATACACGCGGCTGGACATCTGTGTTCTACACTAGAACAGAGGCTATGAATGGAGCAGGTAGTATTGATAGTTCTTCCCTCTTACAAGAGAGACCGACTTGGGGCGAATTTGAATTAGTTTAACCCTGATAAATCCTCTGAATTAAAAAAAGGTAGGTCAGGATACCAAATGCGTATGCAAAAAGGGAAAAGAAGAAGAAGAAGAAGAAACAAACAAACTTGTCTCATATATCATAAATCACGTTTAAAAAGCAGCTTCTACCACTACTTTAAATATCAGTATATGATTATTATTTTTTTATTTGCTAAATAAAATTTTTGGAGGGGTTCGACATCAGTCCCCCACCAAGGCCAAGGCACGGCCCCGGGCTCTATGAGTACTTACTGAGGACTTACGAGATCACTTACCAAAGGAGTCCCAGCGACGGCAGAGGGGATCGAACCCACGACCTAAGGGCCTAGTCATGGATCCCTTACCATCTATGTCAACTCACATTGGCATCAGTATATGATTATAGGGAGCAAGTTTAGGGGACATAAAAAGAAAAGGTCCGGAAATTGTGAAAAGTGTCTTTCAAGGCTAATGTGTTCATGTCTTAAAGCGACATGTTCTCACTGTACCTTGGATTACTTTAAAAAACCACTACAAAAATCAATCAATTATTAATTAATTAATTCTGCTTTAAAAAATTATTTAGATGTCTCGCTCACCCCGAAATTCCGGCAACTACTACTAATCAGACATCTTCAACAAATTTCAGGTTTATATTTGGAATGACTGAGACTAGTGAAGTGAAAATGAAGGAAGTGGAAATTAAGGGATAACTAGTAGTCTAAGAGTCAAATCTATAATGAGAGCAACATGACATTAAACTTTTTTTCTCCTAAAATCTATTTGGTATCTCATTCTCAAGCATTATTAGGTTCACGTGAAGGTAGCCTTCCCAATTAAAGGGTTTATTATTATTATTATTATTTTATTTGATCAAGAGAAAGCTGATTTAAATATTAAACAATTAAAGGGCAGGATTATGATATTAAAAGCTTGGCCTCTTTGACATCTTCAAGGCAAATGGAGGTTATTAGGGGAACTATGAGGAGGTTTTGCATTATATCTAGACTTAAAATCAATCTTAATAAATCTAAAGCTTTCTTCTCCAGAAATGTTCATTTCAATAGAGGGATTGATCTTAGTAACAAGTTAATTATTGAGGTAATGGTGGATCTAGGAAAGTATTTAGGTGTTTGGTTGATACATTCTAGAGTAACCAATGAGACATTTGGGCACATTATTTAGAAGGTTAAATCTTGGTTGTCTTCTTGGAAGGGTAAATACCTAACTATAGCAGGTCGAGCCGTGCTCATCAAGGCCATGATTTCAACAATACCCTCATATCAAATGCAATCCTCCCTTCTGCCAAAGGGGGGTGATTCAAGAAATAAAAAAAATAAAAATAAAAAACGGGAGGAAGAAAATGCACTTAATAGCATGGCAGAAAATCTTGAAAAGTAAAAAGATGGGTGGTTTGGGAATTAGAAACTTAGAACTTCAGAATATGGCCTTTGTTACGGATTTATATAAGGCCCATTAGCGATGCGGCCCAATAATAGGGGGATCTATCATGATCGCCAGCAGATCAGATAAGATCATAACCAACCTATAATCAAGGAGATAATCAAGGGAAATCTCTATCACAAATAGGGCCCATGAGCCCAAGACCAACAGTACACTCTATACATACGAGTTAAACCCTAAAGGTACACATCTTCTATCTTCTACGCTCTCTCAATTGCATATACTGCACACAGAGCACACACCCCACGCCCTTAGGCTAAACGCCTCAAAGTATCCTCGAACTACGTGGACTTTGATCCCTCTTCAGGGTACGTAGGCCCTAGGAATCGCTCCTAGGTCAAGTCCCAACCAACATCAAAATCCTAGCCCCTCAGGGCTAGGGTTCTGGTTCTACGCCAGAACAGTGGCGCCGACCGTGGGGACCGATAAATTTCGATTCCCGTGACCACCAAAGATGGTGAATGATTTCAATTCACAAATATAATCAACTGCCAACGTAACTTATGAAGATTTGCTGGCGGCAGAAATAACAAAGGAGAACATATCAGAAAGCCCTACGATGCTCAGCCTTTGGCGGTGTTTTTGCCAGTTGTCACTGGCATTATGGCAACGAGGCGTCTTCAAGAAGACCCTCACGTTGTGGAGATGTTGCAGAAGAACATCAATTAGCCAGGACGTATCAAATCACGCGTCTAGTATCTTTATTATGCAGGGAATCATAATAGAAGAACCACAGTGACGAAATCCTCATCGTCTTCTACTTCGGCTGTGCGCATGAAGGTTGCGATTGTTGGATTAGCCTCCTTCGGCCAATTTCTCGCGAAGACATTTATCTGACAAGGCCATACTCTCTGTGCTACTTCTCTCTCTTATGAGTCCATCCTCTGTTCCGAATTAGGCATCCGTTTCTTTGGGGATGTAACTCCGCTCATTGACGCCGACAACGACGTCATCGTCATCTGCGCACCCATTGGTTCCCTATCGGAGGTTCTCAGATCTACGCCGTTTGATCGACTCAAGAGACCTGTACTCTTCGTTAATGTGCTTTCAGTGAAAGAATACCCAAGACAGGCTCTATTGCAAGAGGAATCGGATATCCTCTGCACGCACCCAATGTTTGGACCACAAGGTGCTAAGGATGCGTGGGATGGTCACGAGTTCGTGTATGAAGAAGTTTGAATCAGAAATAAAGATATCTGCTCCGATTTCCTCCAAATTTTTAAAACCAAGGGTTGCACAATGCGAAAAATATCCTGTGAAGAACATGATAAATTAGCTGCCAAAACCCAATTCCTCACACAGACCGTAGGCAGGACATTGGGAGAGTAGGAATTCACGTCCACACCTATCGACACCCAGAGCTTTAAAACACTTCGCAAATAACCACACCTATCGGAATAACAAAGTATGAAGAGCTGGAAAAAATCCTTCCAGTCATAAGGATGTGGTTATTTCTTCTCCTGGGTTCGACGGAGGAAGGCGACGGAGGAAGGGGGAGGTTGAAGGTCCCGAAGAACTTCGTTCCTCTTCCAGTTCGCGGCGTGCATCAGAGGTTTGTATCGTGGTGCAGCTCCTGAATTTGACCTAATTTAAGAAACCTGGTCAAAGCTAAGTTTGACCAGGGACCTTTCTGCAAAGTTAGAAGGTTTCGTACAGGGACCTAAGTGGAACTCCTAAAAGGTTTTACAATGAGGGACTAAAATGAAACTTCTGCAAATCATGGAGTCGCACGGAGCAATTCAATTGCATAGTACTTCTTGCCCTATACTCTCCACTTCCAGCGATTGGAGAAACGGCCCAAAGGAAGAGATTCCAGGAACACCAGCAACCATCAGAATGATAAGACTTGGCAAGAAGACCAAGAGGTTGACAGTTCCCGACGTCAGAAAAGTATGCAGGAGAACGAGAGCGGCCGAACCAGGAGGACGCCCTCTTCCACCAGGGAGTCAAGAAAGGAGAAGTCCGCCAGGACTGACAGGCCACCCCGGCCTCCTCCTACCAATTTTCAGACCGATAGACCACCACGGCCTCCTCCTACCGGTTTTCAGCAGAAAAATGTATGTCGGGAATGTCGACAACAGTCCTTTCTCCGACGAGATCCTCAACGCTCGTTTCCTTTCGAGCTCCAAATCGCGACTAGTAAGCGGCAGCCGAAGTCTCAATATACCCTATCCAAAATCCGGCAGCGGCCCGACGAATTACTCCAAAGTTATTTGATCGCTTTAACCATGCAGCCTTACAGTACAAGGTTTAAAGAGAGGTCCATGTACATCTTTTGGCCGATGGATAGGGGAGTACCACCCGCCTAGCTAAATCGTTCTTCAAGTCGCCGGCCAAAGGTATCAATGATTTCATGACTCGGTCGAAGAAATACCTCGAGGTTGAGCAAATGCGACAAGCAAATGCTAGGAAAGATCTGGACAGGAACACCCCGCCAAGGGACAGAAGCCAGTCCGAGGTCCGCCGGCAAGACCACCGAGGCAGAGGTCCGGACAACAAGCCCTCTAGTGCAAAGAAGATATGACCGACGTGCCGCCCGGCCATCGGGATGGTCTGTAATCACCGAACCTGGTCAACTGCCGAGTCAAAAGGATATTTATAGACTCAGGGAGCTCGGCAGATATCATCATTTGGGCGCCTTCAAAAGGATGAACCTCGATCAGGAAGACCTTAAGCCATGCGAACCACCGACCTCCGGCTCACCCTTGGAACGAATGAAGGATTTAAATCTGAGCGAGTTAGATTTATTGTAGCCGACTTCCCATCCCCTTACAACATCATACTGGGAAGACCAACGACTCATAAATGGGACATGTTGATATCTACCAAGCATCAGAAGACAAAAATGATAGGCAACGCCAACCGAGTCGTTACCATCAAGGGCGACCAGAAAGAATCCCGACAATGTTATGTCGAGACGATTAACACAAAGGCAACAACGCCTCAATCCCGACCCAGAACCACAAGTCCGAACCGACGAACCAAGGGCACGAAAAGACCCACGACCCCGTTTATATGGTCGAGTTGGACTTACGAGAAGAAAAGGGAAGCCTCGCGCGAACCGAAGGAGAAGTAGAAAATCTCATACTCGGGAACAACCCGGACCATAGTACAAAAATAGGCCGGGCATTGACCTCCGATTTGCTATTGAGGATGGAAGAATTCTTGGCTCTGAATCGAGACGTTTTTGCACGGAGCGCGGCTGAGGTACCCGGGATTGATCACAATTTCTATTGTCACAGATTAGCCATTCGGCCGGGGTCAACCCCGTAGCCCGTAAGAAAAGAAAAAGGGCCCCTGGATAGGCAAGTGGCCCCGAACCAAAGATGTGGACGAGCTATTGGAGGCCGGCCGTCAGGGGAAGTACACTATACCACATGGCTTTCCAACATGGTAATGGTTTTGAAACCAAGTGGCAAGTTGAGAGTATGCACAGATTACACAGACCTGAACAAAGCGTGCCCAAAAGACGCCTGTCCTATGCCAAACATCGACCAACTTGTAGATAATTCGTCCGGCTATCAACTGCTATCATTTATGGACGCCTATTCCGGGTACAACCAGATCGCCATGCACCCCGATGACCAAGAAGCCACCTCCTTCATCACGAGAGAAGGAAATTACTGCTATAACGTCATGTCGTTCGGTCTGAAAAACGCAGGGGCGACGTACCAGAGAATGATGAATAAGGTTTTTGAGGATCAGATCGGCCACAACATTGAGGTCTACGTTGACGACATGATCGTTAAATCGTACGATCCCAATAACCATATCCGAGACATAGAGCAAACATTCAATAAACTAAGGGCGCGTCAAATTCGGCTAAACCCGGGGAGTGTGACGCCGCATTCGAGAAAATCAAGCAATGTTTGGAAACTCCACCGGTCCTATTTTGAAGCCACAACCCAGTGAAACCCTCTTTCTCTACTTATCGGTAGGGGAGGAGGCGGTGAGTTCGGTACTAGTCCAAGAAGAAAAGAATGGTCAAGAACCCATATATTTCGTCAAGAAGCATTACAAAGCTCGGAATTAAGATACCGTAAGTGGAAAATTGGCCTTCGCCATAATAATGACGCGCGAAGACTACACCCTTATTTTCAGGCTCACAAGATAACGGTTCGGACCAGTCAACCAATCCGGCAAGTACTCCATAAGCTGGACCTGGCTGGCAGGATGATTAGTTGGGCGATCGAATTGTCCGAGTTCGACATCGCATACGAAGCACGACATACCATTAAGTCACAAGCTTTAGCTGACTTCCTCCGGGAGCTAACCCCAACCAAGAGTGATCTCGACAACATCGATCTCTGGAAGGTGTTCGTCGACGGTTCATCGAACTCCAAGGGAAGTGGCGCCAGGATAATCATAGAAAGCCCAGAAGGAGTCACGATTGAATATTCTTTGCAGCTGAATTTCCCCACATCAAACAATCAGGCCGAGTACGAGGCGCTCTTAGCCGGACTCCAACAGGCCAAGGATCTCGGAGCCCAAAGAGTCTCGGTCTTTACCGACTCGCAACTCGTCGCCGCCCGTAGACGGAGAATATCAAGCTAAAGGTCCTCTCATGGCCAAATACCTCAGCAGAGTCAAGGAAATCCAGGCGGAGTTTGACGAGGTAACAGAACGCATATCCCAAGAGGGAAAATATAAGAGCGAACATTCTCTCTAAGCTTGCTAGCACCAAGGGCACCGCCAACCACAGACCGCCACGATGATGTTTTTCTTTTGCTAGAATCGTCATGCATCACTCCCTAAAGTCGACATCCAAGATCATAAAAGGGACCCATTACCTAAAGTCGCGACTGATTCAGGGAAGGCTGGGATGACGTTTCCATCTTTTGGGCCGAGATAATCCACAATGTTAAAGTCAGAAGTAATCTTCTAAGAATGCTTGCAACAGGATCTATCGACCTTGCTGCATGAGATTTGCCATAGCATTGACCAAGTTTCAATTACAAGTTTTTATTCCAGATGGCATGGAATTGATATTTGCACTTGCCTAAAAGTTTGATGGAAAAGCACACGGTTGGATATAATGAAACCACGTGCCCACCCCCCTTTTAAGACTTTGGAGCGCAAATTCATTTGATGCAGACCAAAGGACTTAGAATATGATGCAAATATTATAAGGAGGAGCCCACCTCCAAAAGGAGAAAAGGCGGACCCGATTAAACTGAATCTGGTTAAAGTCCGGGATCCATATGTGATGGCTACGACCGCCAAATAAAACATGTAGGAACCTGAGGTGCATCAACCCGTTTCCAGAAATCATGTTCAAGTTAAAAATGTATGAAGTCATGGTAAAGAAACCAGTCTTTGAAGATCATGTCGAAGCTAAACATGCAGGAATCTGAGCTAAACAGGTATGAGTTTAGGGTAATGAAACTCGTCTTCGTAAATTATGTCAAGTCTACTTTATACAGTAAATCCGCGCTCCTCAATTGGACCCCGGATGAACTGTGGAGTTTTGTCCCTACAAAAGGGATGAAGGCGCACCCCGGTACTCGGGCTCCGTGTTAAGACGGCAATGCCGCCAAGTCTATTTCATGCAGTTAAATCCGCGCTCATTAAGTGGACCCCGGATCGTATAAGGAATCCAGGGTTACGACACCCATAATGGATAAACAAATCCAGGGCTACGACACCTACAATTGGAAAAACAAATTCAGGGTTATGACACCCATATTGGACTAAATTCAGGGTTACGACACCCAGAACGGGTTAAGGGTTACGACGACACCCACAACTGGAGAAACGAATTCCGGGTCACGACACTCAGAACGGGTTAAGGGTTACGACACCCACAACTGGAGAAACGAATTTCGGGTCACGACACCTAGAACGGACCTCGGTTACTCTTAATAACTGCATCAACTTGGATTGTTTCGATATGAAAACTGTCATCGTCAATTCTAAATTTTGCTCAAATTGCGGGGTACAAGATATTATTCGTGGAGGTCAGATGGAATCCACCTCCAAAAATAGAAGAATGCCGACCCTGGTTACACTGATCCCAGTTAAAACCCGGGCTCCGCGTAAAGTCTTGACGGAAACAAAAGACGGACCCTGGTTACACTGAATCTAGTAAAAATCCGGCGGATACATTGAACAAAGGACGCCAGCCCTTGCAAATATTTTGGACAGTTAACGACGTGCTACGTACCGACAAGGGAATGGATAAAGACTCAGGTTACTCAACCCAAGTCACACTTCGACCCTGGGGCACAAAGCTAACATTGGGGCCAACGAGCCCGGGTATTCAAACTACACGAGGCCGCTGTCATCAGCCCTTGTATTAACACCGGGGCCGACGAGCCCGGGTTCTTAAACTACGCGAGGCCGCTGTCGAGACATGGCGGCCAAACAACTCATTGCGGCCAAGTACAACAGAAAGGTCGTGCCTGTGGCATTCGACCGGGCGACCTAGTCCCGCAAAGGGCCGACGCGGCAACAAAATGCAAAAGACGGCAAGCTGGCCGCAAATTGGGAGGGACCGTACCGAGTCAAGGGAAAGCTAGAGAAAGCAGCCTATGTTCTCGAGACTCTGGCAAGGAAACCTATCAAGAGGACGTGGAACACCGACAAGCTAAAGGTCTATTATAGCTAGACCTAGTCGCAACAGAAATCTCGCGACATACGCCGCATAATGCTTGGCAATTTCGCTAAGTAGAGCGACACCGAGGCGCACAAGCCTGGTTATCTCTACAAACCACGCAAGGCTGCGATCATCAGCCGTGGTGTATATTTTGATGCATCGAAATTGACACCGAGATAAGAAGGCGGATAGTCATGCCGGACCCTGATCAGGTCAAAATGCTAAAACCGATGCCGTCCTGGCGACACCGACCAAGCATGTGACAATTCGCCCTTGTTTTGGTTAAACACGGGAAATACAACTCCTGTCATCGTAGCGCGGTATACGTAAAGCGTAAGACACCCTACTAATACACCTGGTCTACTACACCAGAAGAGTACTAAGCGGACTCTAACTATTGAAGGACCTGGGCCCGGTCTAGAACTTAACTACGTGCAGTCTATGCATAAAAGTTAAAAGTACACAATGGACCAATTACTTGAATTTTCATTCATAAGGTTAATTGTTCAAAAGTACACACAAAACAGGCATCCTACGCCGGAACAAAAGGAAAAGGAAAAATAAAAGAAAAGAACTTCTAGCTGGAAGGGGCTGCCTCATCCACAGGCGCCCCGCCACCCTCGGGGCCAACCCCGGAAGCAGCACCCACGAAATCCCAACAGTCGCGAGCACTTCATCCAAATTTGGAAAGTAACACATCCTAGCAGCTCAGAAACCTGAACTACCCGGCTGGGGGGCAAGAGAGTGGTCAACAATTTGTTAAGTGGAAAAGCGTGTTATCAACAACCGCCATTAATGCAAACCGAAAGTTTAAATGCAAGCTCGAACTAGCATCCAAAATGAGCACGTTGAGCGATTTGCACAAACAAAGTAAGTATTTTCCATTTGGTGTGATTTGCTTACATGTTATTAAATGCAGAATACTGACTGCACAATTAGCCCGGATAAATGGCTACGAAAGCAAAGTAAGTGGATGGACGAAATCCAATCCACGAAAGCCAGGTGTCACACGCAATCATGGCAGAATCAGAGGGTACTCCCCAAGAGTCACGCGGTATTCACACCAATCATCCCGGATCGTCAGACACCGGGCTACAACCCCGGTACCTTGGTCCGCTTGAAATTACGCAGGGGCCACAACGGACCATCCCGGATCCATGAGCCGCGGTTTTCACCCCGGCAGATCCATGAACCACGGTCCTCACCCCGGAACTTTCAGTCATACCAATTAACTTGAGGCCCGCGGTTAGTAATCCGGATCCTCACTTCACGAGACGTAGGACGCCGCCCCCGCTCATCGGACATTGCAACGTTACCATGTACCCAGAGAAATGAGTTCAACAAGTCCTAGCCCGACGCAGACGTCAGGAGATGGGAAACACCTCGGATGACTTATCCAGGACATCATACACCCCGGCAGTCCAAAACCTTGAACTACCGGGCTGGGGGCAATCATTACGGATTTATATAAGGCCCATTAGCGATGCGGCCCAATAATAGGGGGATCTATCATGATCGCCAGCAGATCAGATAAGATCATAACCAACCTATAATCAAGGAGATAATCAAGGGAAATCTCTATCACAAATAGAGGGCCCATGAGCCCAAGACCAACAGGTACACTCTATACATACGAGTTAAACCCTAAAGGTACACATCTTCTATCTTCTACGCTCTCTCTTAATTGCATATACTGCACACAGAGCACACACCCCACGCCCTTAGCTAAACGCCTCAAAGTATCCTCGAACTACGTGGACTTTGATCCCTCTTCAGGGTACGTAGGCCCTAGGAATCGCTCCTAGGTCAAGTCCCAACCAACATCAAAATCCTAGCCCCTCAGGGCTAGGGTTCTGGTTCTACGCCAGAACAGCCTTTATTATGAAGTTGTGTTGGGGATTGATCACCAAACCAGATGCCTTATGGTTGCAGTGTTTAAGAGCATATGACCGTGGTGACGATTGTGTACTGCGAGTGGATAAAAAGAAATATAATTCGCTTACCTAGCAACCTATTACTGAGGTATGGGAAAAGTTTTTACAAGGCGTTGGTAAAAAGATAAATAATGGTAAAACAACTAGATTTGAGTAGGATCTTTGGACGCCTCTTGACAAACCTTTAATTGAATATGCAGTTTCAAATGTTCATAATATTAATCCAAAGGAAATGGTGGGTAGTTTCACTACTCTACACACACTTTGATTCACAAGATTGAATAAAATCTTAGCATTATGATCAAAATTTGTAATGAGAATAACAAATTCATTAATGAACACACACACACTTTGATTCACAAGATTGAATAAAATCTTAGCATTATGATCAAAATTTGTAATGAGAATAACAAATTCATTAATAAGATTTACAAGTTTAATAATGACATTTACAAGTTCAGTAATGAGATTCTGAGCATTATGATCAAAATTTGTAATGAGAATAACAAATTCATTAATGAGATTTACAAGTTCAGTAATGAGATTTACAAGAGTGTCTCTTGATGGGAAAAAATGTTAAGAAGAATATATATATTTCTTAATGTGTGTGTATATATCCTCCCTCTCTGGTCCTAATTATAGGAACACTTTTGTAGTGCAATTTGCACTACAAAAATGTTCTTATAATTAAGACCGGAGGTAGTATATCAAAGGAACCAAATGACCCAATGGTTGAGCCACTTGGCCCCCATGAAGGTGGGATGGTTTCGAACCACACCTTCTCACTTTCATTAAATCTTTTTTTTTTTAAAAAAAAAAAAAAAAGAAAGATTCAACCCCACCAAAAAAGAAAAAACCCCATCCCCAGTGAGGGTCATTTTTCTTTTTCTTTTTTAATTTATTTAAAAACTAAGGACAAAAGGGTAAATTCACCCAAATTTAAGTCATTTAATAAGTTTAACAAGCATTTGAAGGTTTTGCAATTTCATTTGATATTTAAATAAAATTTTCCCTTTTTTTAAGTATAAAGTTGTATTCTATATTAACTCAAAAAAGAGATACAAAGGGAAAAAAAACAAAACTCTAACTTATTCTTCATCGCCAAACCCTAAAATTTTTAGGCAGGAAAAGGTAATCTTGTAAGAAATTATGAGAGTACTTGGCAACTCGATTCGCAACAGAGTTTTGTTCCCTCGGTATATAATTAATTATGACCTGTCAATCCCTATGAAAGAGCAATCAAGCTCCCTAAACTATACTGAATTTCGATTTTTCCAGGTTATCTGTTACTAACTTTTATTATTAACAGTTTCAACTTATGTTTAATACCCATTAAAAAAAAAAAAAAAAATTAGTTCCCTAACCTTGCATACCTGTTTAAACTCCTAAATTTTCTCCTCTGCTAAAAAGAATTAAAATTTTATCCATTAACTTTTTCAAGTATCATCTTGCTTTAATTCACAAATTCGCAAATGCAACAGTAAAATTCAATACTTAATCCTTTTTTTGGGCGAGTCCAAGACAACTTGCTGGGTTCCAACGGCAAATAAATTGAAGAATTCCAACAAACTACTTTTTCTAATTCTTAATATAAGACATATTTAATTAATTTAATTAAATTAAAAAAGTTGATTTAATTAATATGACATGTATTTTCTAAAACATCCTAGTCACCTTTATTAATTCCCTCATTCCTTCACCTCCTTCATTATTGTTGAGAAAACATCAATAAAAGTAAACTAGAAAAAAAAATTTAACAAATATGAAAATTATCTTATATTTAGGACCTATCATGAATCTTGATCCATGACGAGAAAACAACGACCATATCCTATTTTATAAAGTTGAAGGTGCAAGACAATTTAAAGAATGAATTGAAGCAATCATGCTAGAACCGCAGAAGGGCGACAATGGAAGCTAGAATATTAGATACCTATATCCTCTATGAATCAATCAAGAAGATCAGACATCTTGTAGCTCAGAATCATATTCAATGCCATTGCAAAATTGTTGTTATACAAAAAAGGAAGACTGAAAATTGTATCTTCTGTAATACACATGAAATGCAAGCTAACGACTAATATCAAATAAATTACATATTCATTTGCTCGCAAGATAGTGCAGTACCATGTCATAAGACTCAAAATATTCAACGGAACCATCAAAGTATTATTCTAACTAATTTAAACTTTGTTTGGTATATTACATCCTCTACTTCATAGCATCCCCAGATATCACGGAGCACAGTACCAAATTATCAAAGAAGCACCCTGATATTTAAAATCGTCGCATATTTATTGTATTCACAAACTAAAGGTTATCAAAGAAACCACACAACGGTATTTTATAATCCCAAACTGGTATGCTAAATTCTGAGATCGATGCCAAGATAACCAGATAAAGGGGGAAAAAGAGAAAGGGATGTTTTAATTCGAAGTCTAACTTTACAACCCACAATAGAGGCCAAAATTGCTCATGCAGCTTCAGTCACTTAGATTCAAAAGAAGATACAACAGGTGTCTTCTCTATTTGACTAGTGACTACTTCCCAGTGCCCACCACACATTAAGAACAGTGGCAGGCAATCTCAATCATGTGATCTAAGTTAACACACAGGCAAATAATGCACAGACAGCACAGTTCATGATGGATTCCAACGGGCAAAAACAATCTAACAATTTCTTGATAAAGTTGAGTCTACCAATAAAAATCGAAGAGATCTATCAAATATTTGATAAAAGCAAAGAATGAACAATAAAAAAGGAAAGCGAAACGTAATCACCAAAGCAACCAGGTAATCTATGTTCCCACACAACTATGACACGAGGTTACAGGCATAGAGACATAGATATCTAACAGACTAAAACAATACAGAGCATTTCCACAATTTGCTTTAAGAAAGCCAAATTACAAAATGAATAAAACAATTGAAGTATAGAGATAGAAAGAACAATTCAAGTATAAAAACTGGTAGATCCAACAATAAGAGTTGCATATCCTACATAAAGCAACACAAGATAACAGAGAACCCTACAAATCTCATGTGATTGACCCTATGTATAGAAAAATTTGTTGATACATTTTCATACAAAACATAACTATATTTCCTGCGTTTATTTCACTTCCGAGTCCTAACAATGAATTTCATGGATCAGATCAAGACACCATTACCCTGCCATCCTCCTAGATCTGGATTCAACGATCTCGTCAAACACGTGCAGTGACCGAAGGTACAGCGGAGGCGAGAGCAGCATTGGTTGCAGCACCACGGAAGAATGACAGGAACCCTGTGGTTTCAGAAGGCTGCTGTTCATCCAAGAAGAGATCTTCGGGAACCCTGAAGGCACCGTGAGCGCAAACAATGGCCACACCCACCATAAGAGCCGAAACAAGAACAGATCCAACATTGGTAAGAAAGACTGCAAACAAAGTGAGGCCACCCAGGAGCGCCAAGGTCTCGAATTCAGAGAAAGTCCGACCAAGAATGACCAAAGGCTGATCAGAGGGACGGAAGAGGTAAAGGAACAACCAAGAAGCGAGCAAGCCCACAAGGACAATAAGAGAGAACGGATTCGTAAGCAGAGAGACACCAAGGATCAGAGCAATTATAGCATAATAATTGACACGGAAGTAAGAGTAGTTCTTGCGGATCCGAAGGGTGGCTTCAGAGAAACTCTCAGGCTTCGCAAAGGACGTACGGTCAACAAGCTCACCCCAAGGACGGCGCTGAGAGAGACCATTACGGACGGTATCGGAGATGTTGCTGATGAAGGCACGGACGGCAGGATTGGCAGTGGGTCCTCCAGATTCAGCGGCAGCGCCACCAGTAGCAGCGGTGGGCAGGGAATTGGAGATGGGGAGGACGGGAGGGGCTGAAGAGGACATTGTTAGGGGTTAGGGATCCGATCAGCGAAGAAGAGAGAAGAAAGGAGAGATAGATTTATGGAAAATGGAAAAACCAGATTTGGGAATTGAAGAGAGAAAGCGAAATGGATGGTTGAATGCGATTTTGGGGAAAGGTGTGGAGAGGAGAGGAGGGTTTTGTTTCAGTGAAATTGAAGGGAAAGAGAGAGGAAGGTGGATGGAAAATAAGAAGACGACGTCTTACGAAACTCAACTTCGTCGTTAAGATTCCACCAACGACAAGACGCATTCGCCGTTTTTACTTAAGTGGATTTGAGTCCATGCCTGACCACACGTCGTTTACAACGGCACGCGTATTTCGCTGCCTGATTCAATGCTTCTTTACCGTCGTCTATAGATCTACCCATATCCATATTTGATACTCCCTCCAATTCTAATTATAGAATATATTTATCAGATTTTGAAATAATTAATGATGGAAGTAAAATTAATTAATTATATTTATTTTCATAAAATGCCCTTTGTGTGTGGTTGGGTCTGGTTCCACTTTATTTTCTTATATAAATAAAAACTTTATTTTCTGCCTTCTTCCATATATATATATGTGTGTGTAAAGATTTCTCATTCCGTTGGGTTTCACGAGCTCTGTTTACGGAATCAGCAATGTTACGTTGTTACGTAATTTTTGGAAATATCGTTATCTTTGTAGTTGTATGTACGTACGTGTGTGTATTGTTTTGTTAGTGTGCTGTATATAAGAAGTTTTGTGTTCTTGTTTTAATTATTGTGGAGGAAATATTAGTAGGGGTAATATATAAAATAATATGAAAAAAATTTCTCAAAATTATTTTCTTAAAAAAACATTAGAATTGATGTGCATGTGACATTAATAAGTTGCAATGATTATTTACTTTATAGAATATATAGGTTCATTATTAAATTTTCATTACGTTTAATTATTATTGAGAAACCATCAATTGGGGTATTTAAGGAAGAAATTGACAAAAATTAGAACTTTGTCATATGATTATGACCAATATCAACTTTCAAATGTTATCCTATAATTAGGACGGAGGGAGTATTTGTTTAATTTTATAATTTTTGTTTTCTTAATTCTTAAAAAAAATCGAATATTCTATTTTTGACAATATCAAACTCTCATCCAAACATATGTATATAAAATATAATTGTGTTGTATTCTAAAGTGGCTGTTTTTAGATTAACGGTAGAAGTTATATAAGGTAAGTTTGTGAATTCGGTGAACATACGTCAACTCAAAATCTCAAACAGACCTGTTAAACCCAAAAAAAAAAAAACTCAAACAGACCAATTAAAACTTTTCAGCTTATTACTTATTACTCCCTCCGGTTCTAATTATAAGAGCTAGTTGACTTTTTTGGAGAGATTAAGGAAGCTAATTAAATTACTTTAGAGTATATCTATTTGTATTTTTTTCTTCAAACTATTTAGTCTGACTAATAAACTAATATATAATCCAAGGATGCACAACATATGAAATGATTAAGTAACTTATTTAGCTTCCTTAATCTCTGCAAAAAAGGTTAACTAGCTCTTATAATTAGGACCGGAGGTAGTATCGATTTGAGATTATTGACCTTGTTTGGAGCCCAACTAGCATGAGCTCCCCTCGTGTTGCGCGGAGAGCAAATTTTAAGGTAAAAAAAAAAAAAAAATCTACTTCAAAGTATCCCAATTTTAAGAGGATGGGAGCAAATCCCAAAATTTTTGTTGGGCCATGAACTTCAAAGTATTACTTCCGATCCTAATTATAAGATTAAGTTAACTTTTTTAGAGATTAAGGAAACTAATTATATTACTGTCGAGTATTTTTTTTTCTCCAAGCTAATTAGTTTAACTAATAAACTAATATATAATTTAAAGATACACAACATATTATATGATTAAGTAACTTATTTAGTCTCTTTAATCTCTCCAAAAAAATCAAAATGGTCTTATAATTAGGATCGGAGGTAGTACCTCCGATCTTAATTATAAGACCGAATTGACTATTTTTTAAGAGATTAAGGAAACTAAATAAGTTACTTAATCATATAATATGTTGTGTATCCTTAAATTATATATTAATTTATTAGTGAAATTAATTAGTTTGAAGAGAAAAATAAAAATAAATTAATTAACTTCCTTAATCTTTCTAAAAAAGTTAAATGAATCTTATAATTAGGACTAAAGGGAGTATCAAATTAGAAAAACATGAAAAAAAGAAAACCTACTACTACTACATAATATAAGGAGAATTACATAGAGTTCATTACTATTAACCTACCGACACATACATAAACATGGCAAGATGTTATTGACCTCTATTTCTCCTCCAAGTAAACCAAATGTTTTGAAGAATATAATCAAGAGTGTATTTCATATTACACCTTTGCCATCCTAATTATTTATATAAACATATTTTACTATGCAACAACAAAGTCATGATGATATAGTTCTTTCATTGCCCAAACAAATTAAAATTCTTCTTCAAAACATTTTTAAAGGTTTTAGAACTAATAATGTTAATCAAGATTATGTTGTTCGAGGTTTTAAAGGTCTTTTGGCAAGCTGAGCGGCACGGGTTCACTATATGCAGATCATCAAATTCTACTTTAAAATATGATCTTAATATAATTTTAAAGGCTATTGCAGCAGCTGAGATTTGACAGAAATGTTCCATTAGAACAATATCCGACATATACTATTGAAAGTAAAGTGAATAAACAGATGGAATTAAATTTATTAAATGAAATAATTAAGGAAAAAGTACAAGAGTACAGTCATAAACACAAATAATAATAATAAAGTATAGCAGGACAATAATTTATTAATGTTAATCAAGCATGTTGTTCATAATAGCTGGACTATGGGTAAATCACGATGCACAAATATTATTGATAACTTTGCTCTAAATTTGAATAATTGCAGGAAACACCTTATTAATTGGAGCAAACAAACCTTCCCTAATCGTAACAAGGCTATTATTTTTTTGCAATCATGTTTGAGCTCTATTCGACAGGGTTGTCAAGATGTGAATAGCAAAAAGGAGGAAGCTACTCTCTTGCAAAATATCGAGGATCTAATGGACCAAGAGGAAAACTTCTGGTGGCAGCGATCCCGAATCTCATGGCTCCAGTCCGGAGACAAGAATTCCAATTTCTTTCACCTCTCTACTCTCATTCGAAGAAGGAAGAATGCTATTTTGAGTATCAAAGATGACAACGGGGTGTGGACCACTGATAAGGGTACCATAAATAATATGTTCATTTCCTTCTTCACCAATCTCTTCTCCTCCTTAGGACCGAGACAGCTCTCAGATGCTACTAATTCCATATACCCCAAGATTGATAGGGTCACAAATGAGCTCCTGCTTTGTCCTATTACTAGTGATGAGGTCCGTTTTGCAGCTTTTGATCTCGGGGGTTCCAAGGCCCCTGGTCCGGACGATTTCTCAGGTAAATTCTACCAATCTTCATGGTTGGAGGTAGGTGAAACAGTTGTTAAAATGGTTAAAGATTATTTTGATAGTGCCCTCTCCCTTGAAAGCATCAATGGAACAAATATCACTCTCATCCCAAAAATTGATAAACCAGAATCAGTCTCACACTTCCGTCCTATTGGCCTATGTAATTTCTCCTATAAAATCATTTCTAAAGTTCTGGCCAATAGAATGAAAGGGTGTCTTGATAAATGTATCTCCTACAACCAGGGAGCCTTTGTGCCGGGCCGGTTAATTCAAGATAACATTATTATAGCCCATGAAATTTTCCATTATTTGAGGCGAAAGAAAAATGGTAATAAATATGAAGTTGCCTTAAAAATGGACATGAGTAAAGCCTATGATCGTGTTGAGTGGGACTTTCTAAGAGCTGTGTTATTAAAGTTTGGGTTTTCTCATAAATGGGTTATGCTTGTTATGCAGTGTGTGGAGTCTGTGCACCTTAACCTTTGTATTGCAGGAGAGAAAGTTGCCTCAATCAGTCTGGGAAGAGGCCTCCGTCAAGGGGACCCTTTATCACCATACTTGTTTATCTTGTCCTTAGAAGCCCTCTCCTGTATGATCAATAAATCTCTCTCTCAAAGTCGGCTTACTGGGATCAAGCTAAGTAATAACTGCCCAACTTTATCTCATAGCTTTTTCGCAGATGATGCCTTGTTTTTTATGAATGCAGAGATTCAAAATTGTCAAGTCTTGTCAGATATTCTTCAGAGTTATTGCTTAGCATCAGGGCAACAGGTGAACCTCGAAAAATCCAGCATTGTGTTCTCTGAGAACACCCCTGACGCTCTACGGCATTCCATTTGTGACATCCTAGGCATTGCAGAAAGCTTAGATCAAGGAAAATACTTGGGCATCCCAAGTGTTTGGGGAAAAACAAAGCATCAAGCACTCGCGTACGTCCGTGAAACAATAAGCAAAAAAGTTCTCGGCTGGAGTAGCAAGCACCTTTCTTTTGCAGGTAGAGAAGTCATGATTAAAGCAGTCATCAATGCCATCCCGGTCTTCCCTATGTCCTGCTTCAAGTTCCCAGTCAAGACTTGTAAAGATCTCAATAGCCTTATTGCTCATTTCTGGTGGGAAGGTCAAAATAAAACTCACTGGGTAGCATGGAACAAACTAACTCGGCCTAAATCTGAAGGCGGCATGGGCTTCCGGGATTTCATAAAATTTAATAACGCTCTTCTTGCAAAAACAGCTTGGCGCTTATCACATAATCCTAATGAGCAATGGGCGAGGGTGATTAAAGGGCTTTACTTCCCTAATGGCTCTTTCCTTGAAGCTAAAAAGGGGCACAGAGCATCATGGTGTTGGAACAACATTCTTGAGGGACGGAACCTCATTAAAAATGACTTGTGTTGGCAAATAGGCGACGGGAAGTCTGTTCGAGTATGGCAAGACAAGTGGATCCCTTCTTTACCCACATGTAGACTTGTTACGGAGGATGAGACTCTTATGAAATCACAGAGACCAGTAGCCGACCTAATTTCCAGTACAGATAGAAGTTGGGACTTAACTCTTATCAGGCCGAGCATTTGTGAACAGATGGGGGAGGCCATTTTGACACTTCCTCTCCCTCGGATCCCAACTGACGACAAGCTGAGATGGACCAAGGCAAAGAATGGAATCTACTCGGTAAAACTGGGTTATTACAATGCTGCTACCACTCTCGACGTTCCCTCCCTTTTATATGGCTCTCCATTTTCTCTAACCAAGGAAGGATGGAGAAAGAGCTGGAAAATCAAGGCGCTCCCAAAAGTGGTTAATTTCCTATGGCGAATTTTATCAGATTCTATTGCCATGAATAAAGCCCTTGCCGTTCGTAAGAGGGGAAGTACTGAGTTATGTCCCATCTGTCATGCAGCAAGTGAATCAACTGAGCATCTGTTTTTTCATTGCGCTTGGGTGCGCTGTGTTTGGTTCGGATGTAGGTTGTCCATCAAATATGACTTTGATAATACTCAATGCTTCAAAAAATGGTGGCTGGAATTGATGAGCCCTCATTGCCCTCTTACTGACTTTGATTTAGCTCATATCAGCTGGCTCCTCTGGTTCATATGGAAAGGCCGTAATGATAAAGTATTTAGTGACATTGAGCCTAACCCAGCTCTGGTCATTGAAAAAGCCTCCCAGTCCTTATCCAGTCATTGGAAAGCCAACTATCCTAAGAGTAATGGAGACTCTACCAAAGCCCCTAAGCAGAAAGTTTTCTGGACTCCTCCTTTGGATCCTTGTCTCAAAATTAATCTGGATGGTGCGTTTCATGAGCACACCAAAGCAGCTGCTATAGGTATCCTATGCCGTGATCATTGGGGGGTAATGAAGTGGGCCTTCGTTGACAAGATCAAGTCTCTTTCTGCATTTATGACTGAGTCCCTTGCTCTTAAGAGAGCTTTGATGATTGCTCAAGACCTGGGGAATAAAAACGTCATTTTTGAAACTGACTGCCAAAGCCTTGTGTACTGTTTGGAGAAAAGCCAGCCTGATCTGTGTGAGTGGCAATCCTGTGGAGTTCTTTCTGATATCCTTAACATTCTTCGGTCCGAGCCCTGCTTCTCGATCCAATTCATCCCTCGCCAGGGAAACAAAGCAGCAGATTGTCTTGCTGCATCTACTTGTAAGGGGGTGTGCCCAATTGGGTGGGTGGAAAGACCCTTACCCCCTTTGTTACCTTTTCTGGAGGAAGACGCGAAGAACGCAAGGTTTCTATCAAACCACCCCTCGGTTCCACTAAGACAAGTCGATCCTGGTTGATTAATTCTGGGTTTTTCTTTGTTTTCCTTTGTTTTTTTTTCTGTTTCTCTTTTGTTTCGCCTTTGTTCTTTCTTTTTTTCGTTGTAATTGTTGCTCCTGTTTCTTTCTTCGTTGCTGGCATTTGATGTCCATGCGTCCCTTTGTATTGGCTTTTACCTTTAGTAATGAAGTTCCTAGAATTGTTCAAAAAAAAAACAACAATTAAAATACTATTTAGTCATTAGAACTTGCAATTATCTACAATAATATGCATATCAACAAGGTCCAAGATAAGTCACTCAAATCTTATGTAGCCCAAGGTTTGACGTATCTAAAATAATTCAATCTTCATAGAGAAGACTTCTTCACAACAATGAAATAATTTTTAGTAAGAACGATTTTAAGATTTTAAGAATAGCATTGTAGTAAATACTTTCTCTTTTATAGCATTTTGGTAATTACCTTTTATTGTTTATCGTATTCTGATTAAAAGGCCTTAATACAAATATCCAATGTCATCATGGTTTTCTCATTTTGCTTTTGCTTCTTATAATTTTAAATCATAAGTTTTGCCCCTTCAAATAGCAAATGATCCAAGTTTAATTAAAATATAAGAACTAACGTTTTAGATAAAAAAAAAAAAATCAAAAAACTAAAACCTATGATTTAAAACTACAAAGACTAAAAGTAAAATAAGGTCAAATTATAAAGACCAAACATTATATTAACTCTTCTTTCAATGTATCTAGTATCTATTTACAAATATCCATCTTTTTAGTGTTAAGGGGCAATTTTGGCCCGAAAATTTTCGCCGATTATTAATTTTGCTCGGGTCGTTATGTCAGTTAATTTTAATCATTAGTTGACTAAATATGTTAAACTAGCAATCCACATGTAATCCACGTCATTTTTGTTATGGTGCAAATTTATCTTGAAAATTTTAAATCTAACTTAAAAAAGAAATAAATGATACATGGACTTCTCATGCAAATTTGCATCTTAATAAAAATAATACTGATAACATATGTACTACCTGCTCAACATATTTGGTCAATTAACGGTGAAAATTAATTAAAATAATGGACAACGTAAAATCACTCTTTTTTAAACTTCCAGGGTAAAATTACTTTTCAAGAAACTTTTAAGACAAAATTTCCCATTAACCGTTCTTTCTATGACAAGTAATAGAAGAAATAATAAACAAATGAAGGGCAGGGACAACCTATTGTTCTGAGAAATTTTTTTGTTGTGCGTGAAGCCACGTGCCACGGATTACCAGCCATTACTTTGCGACAAATTCAATCTACAGAGATAATTTGAACAATAGGACAGAAAAGGAAATCAGAGCCAACCATTCTCTCAAACAGAAAGAACAAACGATGGTAACAAAATGATCAAGGTCACATCACTGAAGTCTCAAAGGAAAGAATCCACATTTGTTCCAAACAGCCAACCAAGTTTCAATTGGACCAGCTAAAAAGATGTTCGTAATATAACATCATCCATAGTCAAAACAGTGGTTGGAAACAGGAGAGACACTGCTCATTATCAAAGCACCACAACCATTGAGAATGGAGTTTAGAACGTAGACCCATTCCATCCAAAGTTTGAACCCTGCGGGACAAGAAAAGCAGAGTTACCATCGAATTGCGGCAATTCATGGTAATAAAAGTGGAGGTTTAGGTATGTTTGGGAGTTGGGAGGAGAAGGAAAGTGAAGAAATTCCAACAAAAATGGAACAGGAAGCAACGATTAAATTAAGTGATAACTTTCCACCCCCTTGTTTGGCAATATTCTCTCCTTTAGAATCCTTCAAATTGGGGGGGACTAAAAATTGAAAAGGAGGAGGGAAGATTAGTTGAAAAGCACTAACAAGCCTCACCTCCATTAATAACCCCAAACAAGAGAAAAATTTAATAAAACCTTCTCTTCTCTCCCATTATTCTTCATCCAAACATACCCTTAAGAAAAGGCCTGGGGGTTTCTAGAGTTAGCATCTAAAGGAAATTGGTTGGATTTTTAAGTACAGGTAACAAGAGATGCGAAAAAAGTGTTGGACAGTAAGGATTTATTTACATGATCTAGTGCTGATGTAAAGCATGCAAACACTGTGCATATTCTTGACTTTGATGATCCTAAACAAAAAGGAAGAATGCAATAAGAAAAAAGTGCAGAGCAGGTCAGTGACCCTTCAGTATAACTTGGAACTTTAAACACTTGCCTTTGTATCATAGAATTTTAAGAAGAATCGTGATTTGGGCACAGATAACTTGGTTTCGAGAATTGATGCAATTGCAGCACTAAGTTTCTTGTTCACATCAGGGTTAAGACCACCAATGGACACCAATTCACCATATGCTGCAGGCTGCTCAGTCCCACCAAAAGACATGGGAACTGACCCTTTCAGAACAACCATTACATACTGCAAACAGGGGGAAAAGGATTAAAGGCTTTAATCAAGTCCAAATAATTACAAGTTATAGCTCAGCAGAAATAAGATGCTACTTGTCTAGAACATGGTTCCAAGAAGCGTCCTTTTTGAGTAAAAGGGGAATTTCATTACTCAACAAAAATTACAAAAAAGCCATGGTGCCAACAATAACCAGGCTAACCAATCATGTGCACAACTTTACATAAAGGAAATGCACATTTAAAGGAAATGAATCAGGTGATCCCGCTTTTTCAGAAGGCTGGCCAAATCTTTGACTGTGGCAGTGTGGTCTGAGATAGCCAAGGCCACACCAAGAAGACTCGAGTTATTAAGATGAGCATGGAATTATTAGGAGATATAGAGAAGTAATCAGTAATCACAAGGTACATTGCATGATAGTACAACATAGGTCACGAGGCCAGCAAGTCATTAAGGAAATTCAACATAGTAATACTTATGAGTCTTGTTCGTCCATTAATGCTTAGAAATATTGAGTTTGTTCAAACTAGTCTGATTCAGGCATTAGTTCCCCTTCTTCGAGGATGGCAGCTTAACATCAGCACATAACTACATTCATCAATTAAAAGTTCAAAAGAAAGAGGAAGTTGAGCTCAACTTCATCAATGCTAGCACTCATAAAACAAACCAAGACCAGCAATCACTCTATCCCTCCAAATAAATAACTAAGCAAATCATTTCCACGTCATTCAGAGCCAGCAAAAAAGGCCTTGATGCCCCGAATTAACTGACAGTACAAAATTTACTTAGTCCAGACTAATAATTTCCTAATTCCGCAAGTAGCCCTACATTGCGTGCCTTTATAATTGTTGGAAGATGCTAATCGGTTTAAGGTTAGAATCTAACATGATGTTCGAAGAAAGGCGAACTTAAAAAACTCCGACTAAAACAGTAAGAAAAAAACAGAATAGGAATACTGAAAGAATGAAAGACCAAAAGCAGCATAAACCATAGAACCAGAAAGTCCAGAAGAACTAGAAACAAGTTAAAAATACAGAAAAGAGAGAAATAGAGGCCGAATTTCCTTACATTCTCAGGTTTGCCGATGAGCTTTGAGACGTTGGAGGTGGCTTCAGAGAGAATAGCAGAAGTATCAACACCGTCGAGCTTGACGTTGGTGGAGACGTTGAGGCAAGGCATTTTCTCGCTTCTCTTCTTGATCACTCGATTCTGAAACCCTTTTGCTCCCTAATAAGCTATGAAGCAAAACTCATAAAAAAGGTCACCTTTTGTGAATCCAGACACACGCTAGTGGCTAGGAAATGCTTCAGTCATGACCGTAAGATCCAACCAATGGTTAGGAAGAGAGTCTTAAAGGGCTTCACCTTCTTGGGCTTCAAGTCCCAAGATACTTCACATATCAAAGGAGGTCCCAAGTCCAGAACCGAAGGCTTCATGATAATAGTTTGCTTTTGGAATCAAGGCCCCAAAAACGGTACACCTCCTGTTCTAAAAATAAATATAGGACATACCCATTCGATCCTAAATAAAAAATCAACGTCGCTTAAACAAAGTCTCGAATTTAAGCATTGTAAATGTAGGAAAACCCCGTTAGGAGACTCTCCCACCATAACCAGGTGCGCGACGTGGGTTGAATCTGAATTAGTCAATGCAAAGCTTTATATCGGATGGGCAACAAAAATAATAATTAAAAGATCAAATTGATTTTTTTAGAGAAATTAAGGAATTTAATTAAATTACTTTAGCGTATTTTTATTTTTTCTTCAAATTACTTAGTTTGACTTATAAACTAATACAGTACTCCCTCCGGTCCTAATTATAAGAGCAAATTTTAGAGTTGGTTTTGGTCCTAATTATAAGAGCAAGTTTTAACTTTTGTCAATTTTTTCCTATAATACCCCTATTTATACTTATTATTAGGAGCATTTATATATATGTGTGCACATATATATGTATATCTGTGTTTATGTGTGTCAATATATATGTGTGTAGATATATATGTGTGTGTGTTATATATAAACACACACATACACACACACAGATGTGTGTGTGTGCGCGCGTGTGTGCGCGTGTGTGCGCGTGCGTGTGTGTGTCTCTATGTATGTCTATATGTGTGTGCGCGCGCACGCGTAGATATATGGGTGTGTGTCTCTATGTATGTAGATAGATCTATATGTATACATATGGCTATATAAAAAGCAACTAATAAACATATATATACTAAACTAATATGTCATGGATGTCTAACGTAAGACAAATTAGAAACAGTTATAATTAAGGCAACTTGTGTTATTTTAAATTTATATAAAGACATTTTAGGAAAATGAGTAAAATTAACTAATTTAACTCCTCTCCTTAATTCTCCCAAAATCGGTTAAATAGCTCCTATAATTAGGACCAGAGGGAGTAGTATAATCTAAGGATACAGAACATATAATATGATTAAGTAACTTATTTAGTTTCCTTAATTTCTCAAAAAAAAAAAAAGTCAACACAGTCTTAATTAGGACTGGATATAGTAGTTTATAGTGCAAATTGCATTACAAACTATATCATATATTTAGGACAAGAGATAATAGTAAAGAACAACACACCATCCATTTGATGCAATATTTGACCAAAAAAAATCCATTTGATGCAATACGAATTTGAATTCAAAAAATAACTATTTAATTACTTGTCATACTTACTTGAGGCAACACGAATTTGAATCCAAAAATAATATTGCAAGAGTCTTTTCCAATTCTCAAGTCTCAAGCATCCATTTGCAATTCCACATACACTCACACGTTTCTTTTTGACCAGCACACAAACAGTAGCATATTGAACAAATCAAAACTAACTGTTTGATTAGTTAATTACTGTGTTATTAATGAACAATTGGAATAGACTTATTCTGCCTTTGACTAATATTTTTCTCAATCCAAATCAGTAAACATGAATTATTTTTTGTCTATATTGAGTGAACAATTGAAAATTAGCCCACTCACAACTAGGGGCGGATCCAGAAATTTATGGAAGGGGGCACTATTGGTTGGAGGGTGCGGGGGTACGGAGGCAGCGCCCCTGAAATTTTTTTTTTCACTTGTCATCAAAAGTACAATTAAAAAAAATACAGGATTCAGAAGGTTTTCACTTGTCATCAGTTGCAAATTTGATCATCATCAATAAGAAAAAGAGCAAGTGTTAGCCATAAAATGCCCATGGCAGAAAATTAGCAACCTACATGCTCCAAGCAATTTTTTGTGCTGGGAATATCCACCTAAAATACAGAGAAAAGACAACAAAATGTTAGGAAAATATCTCAAAAAAGGGAGTAGATCTTTCCCAGTTGAGGTCACAATGCTAAAATATGTCAGCAAGTAGTTTTACAGGGGAAAGAAGAACTGTGTGTAGTAAGACACTGATTACTGTCCGCAAGTATTTTCATGACATTGAGAAGGCAAACAATCATGAGGAAAATAATACTTTTAAAAAAATTAAAGGGGGGGGGGGGGCACATGCCCTTCTCCAATAAGTGGCTCCGCCCTTGCTCACAACACTCAAAATCAAGTCCTAATTGAAAATTTCCACCAATTTTAAAAACATTCCACTCATCCTTATCCCATTCCACCCTTCAGTCAAGTTGGTCCAAGTCCAAGTAAACCATAAATGTCATTATTCGTAAACTAAGGTCCAGCTTTTCTGGTCATTCTATTTTTTTTTTAAAAAAAAAAAGATTAGACGGCTTAAATTTAATATTTATAAAAATAATTACAAAATGTTCAAATTTTTAAATGAAACATTGACTATCCAAAGATTCTTAGTGATAATTTAGAAGGAGAGAAACTAGATTAGGTTTTTTTCTTTCTTTCTTTTCAGTTAAATGTCATTTTCTTAGAAAGATATTATATTTTCCCTTATTAAAATAATAAAAGTTGAGACATCTCAAATTATCAATAATGTAAGGGCAAGTTTGATTAAGTTGGCAATGATCTTTGTCAACTTTCTATTGATGGTTTCCTCTCTTTGTAGCATTACATTACAAGCATTTTTCAAAGGGTGTATTACTTGCTCATGTCTTGTAGTTGGAATATTTACTATGTTTATGGTTTGATGTGTTTGTCAACAAGGATGATTTCTTTAGGGTAGTTGTAATGCATGTGTGTGGTGTCAGCTGATGCAATTGTATTTATGCAAATATCTTTCTGTATTTAATGTAATTTATCATTAAAAAAAAGTTGGCGATGAGCATCCATGGGAAAATTATTTGTAAACAAGGAACATCAAATATTTTGGGAGAATATGTTATGAGTCCCACATTGGGAAGCCAAGCTCTTGAAGTGAGGTTTATAAGTTCATTGGGTTCTTCCTCCTCATATGCTAGTTTTTGGGGATTGGGTTCTCCCTTTGGGTTTGTGCTCGTCGCATTGGTGCTTTCATTGAGAGCCGATGCCGTGGAGTGGAGCCGCCAGGGACGTCGGCTCTTGAGGGGTTAACTATGTTATGAGTCCCACATTGGGGAGTCAAGCTCTTGAAGTGAGGTTTATAAATTTATTGGGTTCTCCCTCCTCATAGGTTAACTTTTGGGAATTGGGCTCTCCCTTTAGGCTTATACTTGTCACAGAATACCATTAAGGTCTCAATCATGAGAAATAATATCAGAATGGTCCACATTGATAAGTGAAAAGTTACCATTAACAAATTATATAACTTGTCAATATATTATTTTCCTTGGTTAATTTAAATGATATTCTCCCTTGTTTTTTTTTTTTGGATTGGCAAGCACCACTTACAGGTAGGGATCGAACCCTGTTAAGTGCCCTGCCACTACACCAGTAAAAGGCTTGCATACTAACTCTTGTGTAAAGGGGCTCACAATGCTAATAGAGCAAAGTAACAGGAGGTAACAAGGTTAATCAAACAAAATCAATGATTTAATTAAGAGAAAAAAACAGACAAGTACTAAATTAAAAATTGAGCGGAGGTAGATGTACCTATAAATAGTTTTTCTCTGTACGTGTGCTTCTTCCTTTGGAACTTTAAAGGGATTTTTTCATATAATCATGTAAAGAGGTACCATTGTGTGGGGACAGAGGTCTGGTTCACTTGACTTTGGAGGCAAATACAGATTATTACAGGAGATGAATGAACTTCCAAGTTGGGATAGACAAATAGGGAGGCATCTACCCAACTTGCCATGTCAAAATCATCCACTCTAATTACATTCTCCCCTCATTTCATATTCCATATCTGGGCCCCATCATTACAGAAATGAAAAAGTTTCCATAATTCTTTTTAAAGGGAAATGAATGAAATGTTTTTAATCGCAAAAAGTGTTGGTAATATGAAGGATTTCACACAAGAGAAAAAACTGATACTCAAAACTAGACCCTTCTGAATAATAAAATTTTCAAACAAAATCTTTTCATGAATTTTCTCAATTTTTAAATAGTGATCATTACATCAGAATAAAATAGGGAAAATTGGTTAAAAATAGGGAGAATGACATATAAATACCATATGAAACTCCAAAATCCAAAAATGTCTACTGAAAAGGAAAATGACAGAGAGGTAAGCAAATAGAAATCTGGGTTTTGAATATTTGGACAAAAGACCAAACTATCATTCCTTTCACTCTTCTCTCACCACCGTCCACCTTCTTCCTCATCGCCAGCATCTTGCTTTCCACCAGAGAGAGTTGTGATGCAGGGGTCTGATGGACATGATTCCGAGCTAGAGAACTCGACTCGGAACAGTGAAAAGGAGGAAGGGGACGAAGAATTGAACAAAGGAGGTGAACAAGGATTAATATGCCTTTTTTTTAGTTTCCAACAAAGTTCTACAGTTGCTTCAAATAACAATACTTTTTATATATAAAATGCTTCAAAATACTAGTATTTTCTTCGTATGAAAACATATAAGGTCCTTACAACTAATAAAGTTTTCAAACAAGTAATAATTTTAACTAATTTCCCTATTATACCCCGCCACCCTTGAGTTCATTTTATTATAGATTACAAATAAGTAACATGTAAAAGATTGTTTATATGCACCTAGCTTGAAGTTGTTGATTCAATAATGGATTGATACTTGTACACATGTTGTTGCGTGGATTGTGAGATATTCTTAGCCAAACACAATAAGAACAACAACAATTATTTAATTAGATTTAGGGGGTACAATATTATCAATGACTTAAAGAGTGACAAAATGAAAGTGGGGAGAGAAGTTGGAAGAATAATGAAGATGACTATTCATAATTTGGAGGAGGGATTATTGTTATGGCGAAAGATATTGGTGTCAAAGACCATGAGGAAGAATCTAGAAGGAGGAATAGAGAGCCTGGAGTGAAGGATAGAGCCAATATATAGAAGCAATGAGCTTCTTCTTCACCTGTGAGTCTCTATGCCTCCCATCGACACTATCTCTGTGTACGCCGCTGGCTCCTTGTTCCCCTCGAACGATATCGCCATTGACCCCTTCAGTATCACCATCACATATTGCAAATGTACCAAGGTTATTAGCAGATCGAACCTGTGACCTTTCACTTATAAAAAAATCCTTATACCATAAAGTCACAAGCATTTAGCGTGTATATCCAAATTATTTATGCTTTAATTTCATTCTAAAAAAATGTCATTTAGCATTTAGCATTTAGCATGATTTGAATGAATGAATGGGTGTTTTTTTTTTCCCCTTTTCAGTTTATTAAAATGTCATTTTCTTAGAAAGATATTATATTTTCCCTTATTAAAATAATAAAAATTGGGACATCTCAAATTATCAATAATGTGAGGGCAAGTTTAATTAAGTTGGCAATGAGCATCCTCTATTTGTTTTTCATGGGGTAGAATTAAGTTGGGTAGATGTCCCTTTTTGTTTTTCTCTTTTAAAAGTGATGAAGTGAGTGGCATAATCTTCGTCAACTTTCTATTGATGGTTTCCCCTCAATGTAACATTACATTATACTCTCTCCGATCTTAATTATAAGACCTAGTTGACTTTTTTGGAGAGATTAAGGAAGCTAATTAAATTACTTTAGAGTATTTTTATTTTTTCCTCTAAATTAATTAATTTGACTAATAAACTACTCCCTCCGTCCCCAATTATAGGA
The DNA here is from genome assembly GCA_025563575.1 of Acacia pycnantha. Taxonomy (NCBI): domain Eukaryota; kingdom Viridiplantae; phylum Streptophyta; class Magnoliopsida; order Fabales; family Fabaceae; genus Acacia; species Acacia pycnantha. The sequence goes on along the minus strand of JAMWYP010000030.1, from coordinate 4,656,526 downwards.
GCAAATTTTGGAGTTGGTTTTGGTCCTAATTATAAGAGCAAGTTTTAACTTTTGTCAATTTTTTCCTATAATACCCCTACTTATACTTATTATTAGGAGCATTATATATATGTGTGTTTACATATATATGTATATTTGTGTTTATGTGTGTCAATATATATATGTGTAGATATATATGTGTGAACACACACACACACACATATATAAACACATATGTGTGTGTGTGTGTGTGTGTGTGTGTGTGTGTGTAGATATATGGGTGTGTCTCTATATATGTAGATAGATCTATATGAATACACATATATGTATACACATGGTTATATAAAAAACAACTAATATACATAAATAAACTAATATGTCATGGATATCTAACATAAGACAAATTAGAAACACTTATAATTAGGGCAACTTGTGTCATTTTAAATTTATATAAAGACATTTTAGGAAAATGAGTAAAATTAACTAATTTAACTCATCTCCTTAATTCTCCCAAAATCGGTTAAATTGCTCCTATAATTAGGGACAGAGGGAGTAATATATAATTTAAGGATACACAACATATGAAATGATTAAGTAACTTATTTAGCTTCCTCAATCTCTCTAAAAAAAAAGTCAACTAGGTCTTATAATAAGGATCGGAGGTAGTAAGAATTTTTTCAAAGGCTGTATTATTACTTGCTCATGTCTTGTAGTTGGAATTTTTACTATGTTTATGGTTTGATGTGTTTGTCAACAAGGATGATTTCTTTAGGGTATGCGTGTAGTGTCAGCTTTGTGTTGTTGGCTTATATGTATTTGTATTTATGTGATTCTCTTTCTATATTTAATGTAATCGATCATTAAAAAAGTTCGCAATGAGCATCCATTGGAAAAGTATTTGTAAACGAGGAACATGAAATATTTTGGGAGAATATCATTAAGTTCTCAATTATGGAAAATAATATGTGAATAGTTCTCATTGATAATTGAAACACTACCATTGACTAATTATATGTCTTGTCAATATATTATTTTCCTTCTTGGTTGTAATATAAATGATATTCTCTCAATTTTTTTTTTTTTGGGATTGACAAGCACCACTTGCAGGGATCAAACCCAGTTAAGTGCTGCACCAGTAAGAGGATTGCAAGAAACATGAAATATAAAGGTTCAACAGTTAAAAATATTTTTATAAAATTCTTCATGTTTGATAGTGAATCCCCATAAAAAAAAATGAAGCAATGATATAATGTGTGTTTGGGTGGGCGAAAACCCATTTGTAAGTGATTATCATTCTGGTTCTATTTTTAAATCTATTTTGACTAAAAAATTTGGTCTTATTTATAAGTCTAATTTTATGTAATAAATAATATTGTGATAATTTTACCCATATTAATTGTACCCATAAAGATAGAGAGAGAATAAACAGTTGAAAAATACTCAACCATAAATGAGGGTAAAGTTGAAAATTTACCTCATAATTATTAAGTTAATTATCTCTCCTTGATATGTGAGATTTGATCAAAGTAAACTTATAAATAGGACGAGAGTGATATATTTTTACTCAATTTTTCATTTGCTCCTTGTGAGTTTTTTTTTTCTCATAATTAAATGCTTTAAATTTTCTCCAATAGTACAACTAACTCTTGTATATGAGCTAACAATACTAATAGGGTAAAGTTACAGGAGCTAAGAAGGTTAATCGAGCAAAATAAATGATTTAATAAAAAAAAATACACACGTACTAAGTTAAAAATTGAGTAAAAGTATATATACCTGCAAATAAGTTTTTTTTCCATATGTGGGTGTAATTTCTCCCTTGCTTCTTCCCTCGTTTTATCGAAACAGTTTATTTGTTTGGGATTTCAAAAGATTAAGATTCTATTAAAAAAATGAAAAAAAAAATAATGATCTTACCCATTTGATGCATCAAAATGCCCAATTTTCTGAGTGTGCGTGTGAGAGAGAGATATATATATTTCACATAACCATTCAAGAGGTACGAATGGATGCTTTTAGAATGAAGTGTGGGGACAGAGGTGTGGTTCACTTGACTTTGGAGGCAAATACAAATTATTATAGGAGATGAATGAACTTCCTTTGTTGAGATAGACAAATAGGGAGGCATCTACCAAACTTGCCTTGTCAAAATCATCCACTCTAATTACATTCTCCCCTCATTCAATATTCCACAACTGAGCCCAATCATTACAAAATGACAAGCTTCCATAATTCTTTTAAAGGGAAATAAGTGAAAATTCCCGGAGGATTTCACACACAAGAGAGAGAACCAATATTCAAAACCAGGTCCTATTGGGGAACAAAATTTTCAAATAGAAAATTTTGTCAATTTTTAAATAGTGATCATTGCATCAGAATAAAAATAGAGATCATTGCTTAAAATTAGGGAGAATGACATATAAATACCATATGAAACTCTAAAACCTAGAATTAGCAGGTAGGGGTTTTGAATATTTGGGTAAAAGACCAAACTACCATTCCTTTCACTCTTCTCTCACCACTGTTCACCTTCTTCCTCATCGCCGACATCTTGCTTTCTACTGGAGAGAGTCGCGACGTAGGGGTTTGGTGGACGCAATTCTGAGACAGAGAACTTGACTCGGAATAGTGAAAAGGAGGAAGGAGATTAAGAGCTGAACAAAGGAGGTAACCAGGGATCATTATGCTTTTTTTCAGTTTCCGGCGAACAAGAGTAATAATCCTGACTTGTATGTTTTCATCAACAAACGCTTTTGTGAATTCCATTACAAATTTTGTCAAAGGCTACAAATGCTAGAAAATTTATAAACTTGTTGGAAAACTTATAAACTCATCAGAAACTGCAGAACTTTACCGGGAAATGAAAAAGCTCGGTGGAAGCTGGTTTCTTCCACCATTTCACTTTGCTCTATCTTCACCTTAGCTCCACTATCATCGTCGCCTTCGCTTCACACAGAGAGAGAGAGAGAGAGAGAGAGAGAGAGAGAGAGAGAGAGAGAGAGAGAGAGAGAGAGAGAGAGAGAGAGCTTGGTCTTGATCTCATTTTGGAGCTTCCATGGGTTTGTCGAGGGTGAGGAAGAGGAAGAGAGGGCATAATGATAATTTATCAACATTTTAAAATCTTAATTTGATCCCTGTCACTTTTATGTCCTTTACTAAGGTTAACAGACATTTGGGGGTTTTGGAATTTTATATAGTATTTATATGTCATTCTCCCTTAAAAGTACTTGTTTCGTAATTTTATTAGTAGTATATAAAAACCCAAATTCAAGTAAATATGCTTTTTTTTTTCTATACATGTGCCTTTGATTTGGGATTTAGGGTTGCCGCTCTCAGCACAAGTATCTCTCCTAATACTTAAACTTGAGACCTAAAAAGATCTAACAGAACTTTAAACCACTAAACCAACTCTATGTTGCTTCAAATAACAATACTTTTTGTACATGAAATACTTCAAAATACTACTATTTTCTCAATATGGAAATATATAAGGTTCTTATAAGTAATAAAATTTTCAAACAAGTAATAATTTTAAATAATTTTCCTATCATACCCCCGTCAACCTTGAGTTCATTTTATTATAGATTACAAAAATTATAACTAACATGTAAAAGATTGTTTATATGCGCCTAGCTTAGCTTGGAGTTGTTAATTCAATAACGGATTGATACTTGTACACATTTTGTTGCGTGGATTGTGAGATATTCTTAGCCAAACACAATAATAACAACAACAATTATTCAATTAGACTTAGGGGTTACAATATTATCAATGACTTAAAGAGTGACAAAATGAAAGTGAGGAGAGAAGTTGGAAGAATTATGAAGATGAATATTCATAATTTGGAGGAGAGATTATTGTTATGACGAAAGGCAGTGGTGTCAAAGACCTTGAGGAAGAATCTAGAAGGAGGAACAGAGAGCCTGGAGTGAAGGATGGAGCCAATAGAAGCAATGAGCTTCTTCTTCACCTGTGAGTCTATGCCTCCCATCGACACTATCTCTGCATACGCCGCTGGCTTCTTGTTCCCCTCGAACGATATCGCCACTGACCCTTTTAATATCACCATCACATACTGCAAATGTATCAAGATTATTAGCAGATTGAACCTGCGACCTTCCACTTATGAAAAAAAAAAATCTTATGCCACTAGGTCACAAGCATTTAGCGTGTATACCCAAATTATTGATGCTTTAATTTCATAATAAAAAAGTGCAATTTCATATTTCACTCACACGTGTACACCCAAATAATTATTGATGCTTTGATTTCACTCTATAAAAATTGCAATTTCAGTTTTCACTTTTCCTCCCCCTTTTCATGTTTCCCTACAAAAATGTCACACAGAAGCATCCATCCTCTCTTTTTAAGTTTTTATCAGCTATTGTACCATTCACTCACACCACTTTTTCCATCTCACTAGGCTTCAATTATTAGGTCACGCTCACACTAGTAACGTATTACTCTCTTGATACTAAATATATGACTTATTTACTTAATTTGGTAAGATTAAATAAATTAAATAAATTATTTTATTATATTATATGTGATATTATCTCTCAAAAATACTTATTTATAACATTAGGTTATATATCAGTTTATAAATTAAAAAAATTAGTTTAAAAAATGATAAATATAAAAGATAGAATATATATATAAAAAAAAGAGTCTTACATATTAAACTAAAACATGAGGAGTGCGCTATCATATCAAATTTCCAAGTATCTCTGGCCAATAAATTTTACAATGAAATTTTTTCCATATTATCTTTTTAAATTTATAAAAATAAATATATATAAAATGGACTAAAAAACATCCCACGGCCGGAGATTATTGTAATCTCACAGCATCCGATGAGTTTGACTTTAATAATAAGAAATTCATATAAGCTGAAATAGAAGCAACCTCGAATCTGATCCAAAACGGAAAAGAAGCAATCTCGAATCCCAATGAACTTAGTGCACAAGAGATACTATCAGAAAATTAATAACCAAATGATAAAATGAATCTGTGAGTGAGAGACCAGATAAGAAAGCAGGACAGATAGATAAATCATCATCCAAGTCAAGAAGGTTTTCAAATTTCAAAGGATGCTTAGTTTCCCATCGTTAGTTAATAATTACCATTTCTGGAACAATCTTATTAATTAAGAATGAAAGACTGTTGTTTTCAAATCTGGAATCAAGTTGAAGAAAATCTCAGAATTAGAGAAACACAGATAGAGGAAGGGAGAGAGAAATACTTTTTGGGGCTTTCCGATAATGGCGGAGACGGCGGAGGTAGCTTCGGAGAAGATGGGATCGGTGTCGATTCCGTCTAAGTTAACGTTGGTGGAGATGTAAAGGCAAGGCATCTTTATGTTCTTCTTCTGATTCTGGTTCTGGTTCTGGTTCTGGTTCTGGTGATGATAATGAAGGTGAAGAAGATGATGACGGCGAAGATTGAAATAAACTAGTGGGAAAAACAAGTGCCTTTGATTGAGGGACATTGCAGCTTCTTGTGGTCTATATATAAAGCCAATCCTTGGCAATTTACAGTTTTAACCATCCCCCTCCCTCCCATTCCCTGATTGGTTGGTGAATCCTTGGAAATCCATCTTCCCCACTCTCTCCCTTTCTTACCAGCGCCAATCTTTTTAAACCAAAAAAAAAAAAATGTTTATTCTATGGCCCCAATTAAGTTATTACTGTTTTATACTTTTATAACTTAAAGTGGGAAGATTTATTTTATTTTATTTATAAATTACATCACTAAAATTAAAATACAATTTATTTGTAATTACCCATCATTGCATCTCATGGAATTGTTTTTTTGGGAAAATTTTAGTCAGCCGCTACCATGTGCCAAAAAAATTTCAAATTTCATTGCACCCCCTTATTTGTCCTATAAATTTCCTTATTTCTTTTCTGAATGACCAAGTATTTTTGTTAATTTTAAAAATGTTCTTTTAAATCCCTTTATTTATCTTATAAATTTCCTTATTTATCTTGTGATGACTAAGTATTCTTGTTAATTCTAAAAGGGTTCTTTTGAATCTCCTTATTTGTCTTGTAAATATTCTTTTTTGTCATGTGAATTCCCTTATTTATCTTATAAATTCCTTTGTTTGTCCTGTGAATGAATGACCAAGAAATTCTCTTTTTTGTCTTGTTAATGACCTTATTTTTCTAATAAGTTCTCTTGTTTCTTTTGTTAATGACCTTATTTTTCTAATAAGTTCTCTTGTTTGTTTTGTGAATGACTTTATTTATCATGCAAAATTAATTTTTTAGTGCCTAGAGCTCTGGCCAACAAGCAATAATGGAACTTTAATAGCTAGCCGTCTGAGGCTACTCTAGTCGGATTACTACTGGCGACTGATGCCTAAGCCCCAATAACGATTAAAACTTTGTTTTTTCTTAAAAAAAAGGTAAGGACATCATTATTTTTTGGGAAAATCTATTTCAGGGCCCTATTAGCACTGACAATCCCAAAAAAGGCCCCAAGATTCTGATAATCCCAAAAAAGGCTCTAGGGCTTTTTCTGGGATTTTCAAAATCTTGGGTGAGTTGTCAACGGGGCTGATATAGTTGTTAACGGGATACTGATATTGTTAAAAGTACTGATTTAGTTATTAGCAAAGTGTTGTTAACGGGGCTGATTTATTTGTTAAAACCTACCCGTTAACAACTATATCAGTCCCGTTGACAACTCACCAAAAATTCTGAAAATCCCAGAAAAGGTCCTAGGGTCTTTTTTGGGATAATCAAAATTTTGGAGCCTTTTTTGATATTGTCAGTGCTAAAAGGGCCCTGAAAATGATTTTCCCTTATTTTTTTTTAATCTACAAAACTTAATTTTATTTTAATTCGTGGGTGTAGTTTAATTTTAAAATTCCTTACAATTCATTGAAATAAAATTGTTACAGTATGATTGATTGAAAATGCCCCTTTCCTTTTGACCTGATGTCTCATGGAAGGTTGAAATCTTCTTTTTGCCCTTTTAGATTTTTTGCTAGTGCATGATTAGTTGAAATCCCAATCTCAAGCTTAAACGGAATTTTAAAGATGAGTTAGTGGGTCATATTAGAGTCAAATCAAAGTTAATACGAGGTCAAACCAGTAAGAAATTGAAGATTTCAGAGTTATTAATATGAAATTCTAAAGAAAATTAAAAAAATTATTTAAAAAAAAAATAGTGAATTGAGTTGATGCCAGGATCAGACCGATTCACCGATTTCTAAGTTAAACTGACCAGTCCAGTCCAATTTTCAAAACCCTGATAAATACTATAAGTAGCTACCTACGTGAAAGACTACTTATTATTCCACAACAATAAATCGGGCCGAACTGGTAGATCCAATGTGAAATTCAAAACCCTGATAAATACTATAAGTAGCTACCTATGTGAAAATGACTTATTGTTCCAAGACAATAATAGAAGTTTTTGAAATATTCAGATTACCTTTTACTTATTACATTAAAAACAAAAGTCAAAATGTGCCACCCCTTCTTATCCTTATACAAGAACTAAAGAACTAATATAAAGATATTAATAAAAAATTAGTTAAATTAATTATTTATAATAGAACACCTTTCCAATTAGGTTTATTCTTTTTTATGGCATATTCAACATATTTATTTTATTCCATTAAATCTCATTCATAATCAACCAGTTATTTTACTTCTGTGCTAATGATACTGTTACTTTACGCCTCTGTTTGGAGGGGAGGGAAGGGGGAAAATTTAAAAGGGAGGAAAACTCTTGTGGGCCCACCATAAATAATTTTTCTCCTCATTTCTCTCCATTTTCCCTCCCCTCCCCTCCCCCAACCAAACAGAGCCCTAAAGTAATCAGATTCACAATTTCACATTACAAAAGCTCAGAACCTATAAAGCCACGAAGGTTTTCAAAAGTCTGTGTCTCATCAAACCACTTACGATGTATATATTAATAATGGATTAGGGTCTCCTAAATAATTTAGAAAAATGAGGTGGATTTCACTACTGAGAAGTTCACACACCTTTTTTTTTTTGGATTATCATTGTCTACCTACCACCAAAATTTTTGGGAAAATCTCTTTTAAAGTGTCAAAGATCAAGAAAATGTCAAAAAGTTTCTAGAAAAAATTTTGATATAAAAAAAAATCCTTAAAACTCACAGATGGAGATGTTAATCTTATACCGAAGAAGTTGTCAATTGGACCTCTTTGATATCAGAACTTTCTCTGAGATTTTTTTAATATTTTCTTGATTCTTTAAAATCTTAAAAGAGACTTTCCCTTAATTTTATGCCGTTTGGTTTATGGAAATGGTATTCATGTAATGAAATATAACGAGAGAGATTGTGCCTGTTTGGAGTGCATCGTTAGGAGCATTAGGACCAGCAATTTTAAAAAAAAGTTCAGTAATGCTGCCAACTGCATTTTGGTTTGTTTAGTTGAGCGTTAAGGAAAAAGTTTTTAACGCTCAAAAAGTCCGTTAAGTACTCAAACAATCAAAACTGCCAATCTCAAACAATCAAATTATTGAGTACTAATGTTTTGAATCAAAACCACATCCAAATTTCAAACAAAAATCACAATCACAAACTGGAAACATCATTGAACATTACCTAGATTTTTATTTCTCGTCGTGTTAGATCTTGTTTCCGTTGCTATCATGTTTTGCCATGGATCTCATCGTCTCAGATCTCACAGCTCGTCACCATTGCCGTTTTGTTTTGTCATCGCAGATAAAAGGAAAATATAAAGGGTAAATTTGCAAAAATACACGTATTTTATCCTAAGGAGCGTCCAACACCAAATGTTTTTTTCTTTAAGTACAAAACTACACATAAACTTTTAAAATTGGGGCAAAAATACAATCACCGTCAAATTGGTTTAACAGACATTATTTTTGCAGTGGGCCCCACATTATTAAAAGAAATAAAAATGTCTAGCTTTTTTAATTTACTTTACTGCCATCCTTTCCCTATCAGTTGCTTATCACCAATGAATACCCTTGGGATTCTTTTTTGAGCAATGTCAGCGATGCCATCCCCCGAGTCTTCTTCGGCGACCGATAATACTACTCCTTCGCCCAGCCCTTCAGCTCCTCCACCATCCACCCTGGCCTCGTCGCCGCCAACTACACCCTCTGCTCCACCGCCGGTGATGCCTTCATCTCCTTCTCCAGCGGCCCCAACTCCACCTTCGACGAGCCCTCCTTATCTTTCACTTGCATCAACCTCACCACCACCAGAATCTTTGACGTTGCCTCCTCCACTGTCCACTCCTAACACTCTGCCGAGTCTACCAAGTCACAACTCGCCGCCTCCTCCATCAGGCTCAAATTCGCCTTTGACTCCAAATCTGTTCTTCTTCTTCTTTCTAACTTCATTTGTAGAATCACAAACATAGAAATGGTTTCCTGAAATCAACCTGGAAACCCTAAGAAGCAATGGTCCTTGAGAGACTTTGAGATTGGAAAACCTCTTGGGAAGGGAAAATTTGGTAGTGTACGTCGCTCGAGAAGCGAAGGTACTCAATTTACTGAATCTAATTTTTGCCTGGCTCATTCGGAATTTGTGAGTTGAAATTTCGCTTAAGATTCCAGAAGTTGATATTAAAATATTTGGCTCCACATTGTTCTATACTGGTTCAATTCAATTGATCTCGTTTAATTTTATAAATATTTGATTTTATGTTTCATTGCAACTGCAATTTTGTCTGGGCTGAAATTTTGATGTTGAATGTTCATTTTATGGTGCACCAAAGGTGTTAGCCTTTTTAGTTCTTTTTCTGTCTGATGGTTTGATGGTTTCTTACCATGAATTAATTCTTCAACCCTGATATGGTTTCCTTCTTTGTTGGCATCTCAGATCAAGGTTAAGAGGAGGGAGAGATCTCAAATCAGATCAAGCATGGAAGGGGAGGGGTGTTTCGTGTTTTTTTTTTTTTTTTGAATTAGAGGTATTTTGGTATTTTCATGAAAATAGTGTAGGACCCACCACAAAAAGTGACGGTGTTAAGTTAAATTTAACGGTCATGTTATTTTTGCCTCAATTTTGAAAGTTTATGTGTAGTTTTGCACTTAAAAAAATATTTGGTGTTGAGCGTTTCTTAGAGTAAAACATGTGTATTTTTGCACATTTACCCAAATACAAAGAAGCTCTTTATCGTTGTCATAAAAAACAAGATCAAGGAGTGAAGCGTAGTCCTTCTTACCTTCATCGTCTTCCACCGGAAATTGGCCTCCGCTAATGAAGAGGTGATATTTGGTCATGCGATTTGTGTGTAGATCTGCTTCCTTTTTTCCTTTTTAAAATATTTATCTAGATCTTCAACATATTGATGCAGTATTTACATGTCATCTTGTCCAATCATCTAGCCATGTTAACAAAATTAAGGGACTTAGTGACACATCAACAAAATTAAGGTTTTTAACTTTGGATCTAGATCTTTTTAAAACTATTGGGACTAACAAATTTAACAGAAAAAATTTGAGGGACCAAATCACAAATCGTAGTAAACTATAAGGATCAAAAGTAGGTTTAACGCTTTATTAAGTTAACATAAAAATAAAAAATCATTCCGGCTGTGTTTGGTTTGAGGGGAGGGGATGGTGGAAAGGGAGGGGAGAGAAAATTTTAACCAAATTGACCATAGAAATTTTTCAATATTCCGTTAGCACCTTCTCAGGACCCATTCCACCTATAGCTATGGAAACAAGCTCAAAGAGAGGCCGTGGTGAAATGAAAGCAGAGTCAAGGTCGCCGGAATCTGGAAATTTCTCGCTGGAAAACTCAAAGCTCGCTGGATGGAGCTTCCCTGGGAAAATCTGCTTTGACCGGCACTGATGTTACTGGAGATTCTAGACTTCCGGAATTCCTTCAAGTTCCGCTCAATAAGCCTACAGGCTTCCACCGCATGAATCAATTCCTTGAATCGCTGAGACATAAGTCTCTCACCTATTTCGTCCTTTAGTCCGTAGATAAGTATATTCACTATACTGCTCTCATCGTCGTTCTTCCGCAGGTGTGGTGAGTATCTTGATAGATTGGTAAAACGGGTATAGTAGTCATTAAAGGACTCCTCTTGACCTCGCCGGATGTGGAGGAATTCTGACTCTTTGGTCATTTGTACAGAGGGAGGAAAATATTGCTCACGAAATTTTTCCAGAAACTTTTCCCATGTCACGAGACAGTAGCGTGTTTGCAATGTTGTTGCTACGACCTCCCACCATCGGTCCGCATCTCCTTCCAATTGATAGATCGCCAGTTGAGCTTTGCGATCATCAGGACACTCAATCACCTTGAAGATCTTCTCCAACTTCTTCAACCAATCCTCAGCCGAGTCGAGTTTATCTCGGAAAGGCAGTGGTTTCGGCTACGCACTGGTTCACCCAGGTGTTGTGTGGGCTTCACAACTCTCCCTCGTCGAGGAGGTGATGGGATCTATCGGACTCCTCAGATTCCTCAGCGTGTTCGTCGTTGTGCTCGTCTTCTTCATCCTCTTCTTCTGTGTGTTCTTCCTCCTCAGCATTTTGTCTTTCTTCTTCAAAGATTTCGTTCTGCTAATTGCTGTTCGGCTTGTTGATCTTGTCTATTTTGCCTCTCTTGAAGTTCATTTATAAGAGCCCTCTGCTCTTGCAGAGTTCTCCGCATCTCCTCCATTTCATTCTGTTCGTTTGGTTTGGTATTGGATTTACCCGAGGTTGTCTACCTTGTCCCCCACCTCGGCCTCTGCCTCGACCTCTGCCTCGGCCTCTGGGAGTTCCGGCTCCTCTTAACTTTGCCATGTCTCGTTCTTTTTCCTTCATTTAGGGAAAACGTTAGATTTAGGAGAACAATGATTCGTCTATCGCAGATTTTATCACACTAAAAAAGAACGGACACTCGTGATATTTCCCCTCATTCAGGGTTTCGTTGATTCGTCCTACTCAGAATGGGGTACGGAATTTTCGTATCAGGAGTTCCTCTACATGAGTCAAATACTGCATGTACTTATCTTCGGAGTTTTATCTGGCGTGGCCTAGCTCCACATATAAGCTCTGTGCCAGGATAAAATTTTCGTTAAGGACAAGCTGGAGATTTTCAGAGTTATTTGATACAGATATCGGCCTAACTTCGGGCAGCGGATATACTGGATCTGGGTTCAATCCTAACCCCACCAACTCGGGAACTACACGCGCTGGGTTCAATACTAACCCTACTAACTCAGGAACTACAGACATACGCGCTGGGTTCAATCCTAACCCTACTTACTCGGGAACTACAGACATACGCGCTGGTACATTTTCTTTGGCCAGAGGGAACATCGTTTCTGTCCCTTTTTTAGAACATAACACCAGAGTTATCTTAGTACTCGTTTTCCAAAATATGCTCTTTTATAGAAAGGCGTTGATCCTAACTCCGTTACTCAAACCTATTGGCCAGGTAGGTGTCTATCATGGGAAGTCTCACCGAGTTCACGGCGACTGAATGACTTACCCACATAGACTAGCCCTTCCTTCGGCACCAACGGTTTGTTTATAACATAGTTAGAGTCATGCCAAGTAAAATGATCTGATGCCAGGAAAAACGCTCTGATACCAAAATGTAACACCCCGGTTTTCACAACTGTTTTCATAGCGTTTCGATCAGAGTTTTGAGCGACAAATTTTTTTTCATAATAAAGAGTAACTGAATAACATTGATAACAGTGTATCTGGCTGTTCATAAGGCCGTACATTCCTCCGAGTGTTTACATCTAACGTAAGTACAACAAAACTAAAACGTCTCCATCTGATCTTCATGCTAGCTCCCTACCTTTGTCCTCGATCTACGTGGCTCGCTTGCTTCTCTCCTCGACCCTCGGTCCTCCGGACCCTGAAGCTATAGCTGAGATCCAATTTAGCGCATTGGATCTCGTGTAACAGTTAACCTCATGCTTATAAACAGTATATGTACAACGGTATTTCTAATTTCACAGCATTGATCAAGCCAATACAACAACATAAAACTGTAATAGTGACCTAAGTACGATTCCTTAATCACAGTGTGACTAAGTACGGTTCCATAGGCACGGAGTATCTAAGTACGGTTCCATAGACACGGGGTATCTAAGTACGGTTCCATAGACACGGAGTATCTAAGTACGATTCCTTAGACACGGGGTATCTAAGTACGGTTCCATAGATATGGTGCATCTAGCACCGAACGTAATGGCTGTGTAAGTGTCTATCATGGGGGCCTCACCGACTTTACGACGACTAAATGGCACACCCACATAGACTAGCCTTGCCTTCGGCACCAAACTATTCACATAACATATTATCACATATAATCATTCAATAATCATCAGATTAGTGTTACAGTACGCGAACGTACCTCCGTTGACGAACGTCGGAAATTTTGGCGGAAACGACACGTTTAACGGAAAACAGCGAAACGTCCTAAAGCGGCACGTCGGACAGCGTAACGGCAGCAGATCAAATTTTCTGATGTCCTATAAGAGTAATATCACTTTTATTAGTGATTTGACATCACAACAGGCATTTTAGGTAAAAATTACCATTTTGCCCCTATACCCCTAATCGGCGGAATTTCGCCAGCACTTCGCTACTTAAACTTTTCGGGGACTCAATCCCTACCAAGTTTTACCTCTTTAGGCATCTTTCAATGCAATGAGGCCTAAAACAATAGTAGGAATTTCACTCCCTACTTACTAAAACTATCTAACAACTCTACTAACTACCGAACTAAAAAGCTAAAGACCGAAGGACTTACCCGTTGAAGAACTCCGTACAAAATTTGCCCAGAGCTTCTCTCTCTTCTTTCTCCCTCTAGGTTCGGCCAAGGCAAGGAGAAATGGATGTGAGAATTTTTCAGAACGCATTTCTGGAATCATCAACTTCTTCAGAAAAATTCACTGATTCCAAATATGTTCATATAAATTCAAACTCATTCCTAGATGTTGAGTTAGAATTTATTTTCTTTAAATCCAAAAATATGCCTATATGCATTTTTCCCTATTTCGTCTTATTAGGAAAAAGCACAAACGGCTTCAGAATTAACTTCCGCAAGAGTTTAACGGAAGATAAAATTCCACTGATCAATATTCTACCCTGACTTTGGAAATCCTATTCCTAGATCTCTAGATAGGATCTGTTTCTTAATTTTTAAATTACTATTCATCACTTTTAATTATATTATATAATATTCAAAACTTTGCAAAATATCAAGATATTAAAAATGTGATCTTATCTTCATTCTTCTTTGAATTTTCGGCTGACCAAAATAATAATTAATAAATATTTATTTTTTTATTTAATTTATTATTTAATTATTTACTTATTTAATTTTTCCCAAAAATTCCACAAAATTACCTAATTGGCTCATTCTTGTATTTAGGCTTAAAAATACCTAAACTCATCCATTTTCCTCAAAAATTTTCAATTAATTAGTAAATATATTTTTACTAATTCTTGGCCAAAAACCATTAATTTTAGGGTTTCATATAATTATTCATGAATTTCCTTTACCTATGCTTAAGTAATAAGCCAATAATTACTTAATTACTTTCTTTTCACTAGTTGATAATTTTCTTAATTATAATACCTCATTACCTCATAACTTTTACACGGACACATTTGTTTCCATGTATTCTGCATTGTCTTAGAAATTACAAGGGTATTATGGTCATTACATTACTTTTTGAGCATTCTTATTCAATTCCTCCAAGTTTGTAATTTATTAAATTATCACAATTAGAGATAATATACTCTCTCAATTTTAATAATTATTTCCTTGTCTTTTAGGATTTTTCACCATTTTCCTAAGTTATTTATGTCCCTTAGGGGCATTTTCGTCATTTTGGCACTTTGGCCCTTAAATTCTCTAATCTCCAAGAAATTCTCCTTTAGAAAATAAGATAATATAACATATTCTTCGAGACCACATATTCATCTTTTAAAAATAGCTATTTAATTTATCAGGTTATTACAATCCCCTTTTATGAAATTGAAGCAAGACCGTCAGATAAGTCTAACCAAGTAACATGTAATTGCTTGTTTTATTTCTTTCTCTTATCTGATTGTCTTTTTTTTATAAATATCAACAAACAATCTCACCATAATCAAGGGGATGGTCTGCTCGATTGATTACATCTTACTATTCTTTGACATATTGATTATAATGCGCTCTTGTTATATAAGATTCACACTTAGACTTAACTCTATGTTCCGGTTATAACTATTTTATTATAACCCCTCATATTCTTTGGAGACAACTCTATTTTTTTTGTTGTTGGTCAAAGTATACAACTCTATTCAAAAGCCAATGAGGATTGACACAGTTTGGCTAAGGCGTCGGCCTTCACTCCAAAAGGGAGGAGGTTCGATTCCCACTGGTCGATGTGAGGGCCTTATTGATGGGCGATCTGTAAGTACCTCTGTAAGCGCTCTGTAAGCCTGGAGGCATGCCCTGGCCCTGGTGGGATACCGGTGTCTACCCCCACCTAAAATTTTTTATATATAAAAAAAAAAAACTATATTCAAAACACCAAATGTGCCCACCTTTGACAATTATGGGGTTATAATTTAATACTCCCTCCGGTCTTAAATATAAGACAAAGTTGACTTTTTTTAGAGAGATTAAGGAAGCTAATTAAATTACTTTAGAGTATTTTTATTTTTTTCTCCAAACTAATTAATTTGACTAATAAACTGATATCTAATATAAGGATACACAACATATGACATAATTAAATAACTTATTTAGTTTCCTTAATCTCTCTAAAAAAAAAATCAACTATATCTTAGAATTAGGACCGGAGGAATAATATTTTTATGCATTGAGATATAGATTTCAATCAATGATGATAGGGAAAGAAAAGCATCTCATTATAAAAGAGTTGTCTTCATAAATCTAATTAAATAACTCATTAACTCTGATTAGTGTTTATTTCAGCATTTGATACAGATATGATGTATATAATTATCAGTATATTATTAGATGATAATAATAATAATGATATTATTGTTATTATTATTGTGATGCGAATCTGAATTATGTCGTTGATTGCTGATTTTACGTGCCGCACTTGAAGTCACGCACATGTTTAAGTCGTTAATTTAATTAAAAAATTATTTCATATGTTTTAAAATCAAATTTGGGTTTTTGTTTATTACTTACAAAGTCATAGTCAACACCACGTGTAACAAAAAAAGAAAAAGAAAAAAAAGAATCAAGTCATATTGGTAAGCAAAATATCTGTTCATCTTAAAGGATAAATATAAATATCTTATACTCAACGATGAGTAAGTCAGGCACATCATTAAGAGTACTTGACAAAAAAATAAAAAAATAAAAACATAATTAAGAGTAATGACTTGGTTACACAAATGATCTCTGGCCACGTTCATGATATATTGCTATACGATATTTTGACGACTCATTGAGACTTTGACTTTCATATTTGATGAGTTGGTCAATTTGTTCAGACAAAAAGAACATGACGCCTTAAAAAATGGGGAAAAAAAGATTCATAAGAATTCAAATTAAAAAAGAAAATGACTTGTTAAGATTCTTGACTTTTTTTAGGGGCAAAGATCGATCTTTAAGTTGACTTTGATTAGTAATATAGTCCAATACATACAAAAAAAGTTACCATTGTAAAAAAAAAAAAAAAAAAAAAAAGATGCTACCCAAGCTCTGCTACTTTTCCAAAATAACATTATTCACGTACCCCAAAATCATATTCCCTTCGATCTTAAATATAAGACATAATTGATTTTTTTATAGAGATTAAGAAAGTTAAATAAGTTATTTAATTATATCATATGTTATGTGTCATTAAATTATATATTAGTTTATAAACTAATTAGTTTGGAGAAAAAAATACAAATACAAATACTAATTAAAATGTTTGTTATAATAAGAATTATTGAATACATTGACTCTTTTTTTGAAAAAATATATTCAATATTCTCCTATAATGCACAAAAGTATTCCTAGGTAACATTCTGTACTTATAATTTATAAAGTCATAATGCATAAATTTTAAATATGATATAGTTTTTGAACATATAATTTATAGATTTGAAATAATAAAGTATAATTTTTTAAATATAATATTATATCACACAAATTTATTATTCGATGTCAATTTTTTTTTTTTTAAAAAGATGAGAATACCGAAATTCTGCCTTTTATGGAAGCACATGAAACACACAGATGATAATAATGAAAAGCAAAATTCAAAAGGTAAACGCCTTATATATGTCTGGGCGGTTTAATTTCAACAATTCAGATTTTATATTTTTATTAAAATGTATTTATGTTAAACAAATGAAATAGAATAATGCATAATAATATATAAAAAAAATTGCTACAAAAAATTCACAATCGCAAAATTTATTGCCTAAATACATATGAAACTTCTTCAAGAACTTGGGTGCAACATATTTTTATTGGTAAATAGGTCGGGACACCCCACCACTCGGTATCTATGGCTTTCTTTGAACCTGACAAATGTACTTTTTACAATTCAAATTTGTGTTTTCATTTTTATGGGCTGAAAGAGAAGAGCGAGATCACTTACCATCTCTACTAATTACTTGTTGGTGGGTGCAACGTATATTTAGTTGTGTCTACCTTATCTTGATTACGTGTCAAGCAAAAAAATATTTATATACTACTAAATATATATTGCACATGGTGGAATAAAAGTTTCATTGACTGAAGATAAGTTACACTTCCTCCGGTCCTAATTATAAGAATACATTAAAACCAGATGTAGTATTAGCTTAAGGGGTTTAGCATGATTAATTACTTTTGGATAATAAATTCTATAACTTTCTCAAATAATAATAATTTTATAAACATTTAAACAGCATAAATTAAAATTGAACTATTTTGTTTGAAGAATGTGGACGAATTGGAATTTTTAAGGAACAAGGCCACTTATAGGATGATGCATGCATGTGTGTGTGTTTGTGGTACACGTACAACTAATTGGGGTTGAAAAGTCAAATTAAAAGAGAAATATGAATTAGCTAGCAACTTCATGTGTGAGTTGTCACGTACGGTGGAACCAAAAAATGATTTTCATTTTTTTTTTGGGGGGGGGGGGGGGGGACCAAAAAGCATAAAATCATGATTGTTGTGCTTCAAATGTAATTGTTTATTTGGTTCTGTCTAACCATTTTCATGCTAGTCTTGTTTATTTATTTTTGGATGCAACTTTTAGGCTATATATGCGTAGATATATTTGGCACAATACAACCAAAAATCTTTCTTAGTGAAAGTAATTTTTGATCATTTATATTTATGGAATCTAATATATATTTGAATTTCTGAAATTATATAAATTACTTTTGAGAGAGTAGTTCTCCTATTAAATGGGATATAATCTGGATTAATGACAGTGTATTATACTAATATGTGATTTTAGTCCTCAGGTATCAAAACGGCTTGCTTAAAAACACTTTCCATTAATTTCCAATTTTATTAAATTTCAATATAAGTACTTTTTCCTTAAAGTCTTTAATTTTTTAATTTTTAATTTTGATTTTTGTGTTTGTGAGTGTATAGATAATATCTCTAGAAAACAAAACATATTATTTAAAAAAGCATGTTCTTATGATCAATTGCAAATGGATAATAATATATAGAGTAGCGTTTGGTTTAATTTATTTTAACTGATTTTGTATCATATATATACAAGGTAAATATGTAAAAAAATAAATAAATTGTCTTATAAAAATGCAAAAGTTATTTTTAAAGAGTCAAGTGGAGGGGACTCAATTTTTTTGAGTAAGGTTGACACCTTGAGGATTTCAATTGTGTATGAAAACTCGAATACGATGTGATAGTATTGATATCAGATAGTTATATGAAAGGGTATAGTAAATAAACATAATTTTAAATTTATATTTCATTCTTAATTAGTTATATATATATATTATATTTCGTTAAACAAGTATTTCTATATTATACCAATGATAAAATCATATACAACTACTTCAGGCATATTTTAAAATAAAAATTCAGAAAAAACGTTTAAATAAATTGGTATGTAATTATATAATAATAATCTTGCCTTTTATATCTTGGGGTGGTGGAGGATATATTGATTTCTCCAAACTAATTTAATTTTGACACGCTTTTGCTTGAATTTTACACATGTTTTTATTTATGGTGGTCATGGTACATGCATTTAAGACCATATTTCCAAACTCACTTGTGTCTTTGCATTTCAAACAAGACAAATTAACGGTGGGATGCACCGAATTGAATGTGATTTTCAATTAACCCACTCTAACGTGATATTTTGAAATACCTCTCTATTGGTCGTCTTACTTGTACATTCCCTATATTCATCTCACACTAAAGATTTCAACTCATTAAAGCTCTTGACTTTTGATAATGCAACATACAATTGTCCATGTGAAAAGATCAAACTTGGAAGGTAAACACCAACATTGTGCATAGACTACCTTTGGCTCTTATTGATGGTCATTGCAAATGAAATAATGATTGGGAATTACCTTATCGTCATGCTAAAAGATAGCTTAGACTCCTAAAGATTCATGTCCATACAATGTATTAGTATATCTTCACCAACAATTATCTCGTTCAATGCCTTTACCCTTATGAGGTTGATATGTAAAGATAATAATTTACATTTAGAGACCTAATTGTAAACTAGATAGTTAATATGGTAATTAGTCATTAACCCTTTACTAGCCGTTAGTTAAGACTTGAGGGAGGTTATAGTGTTATAAATAGTCATTCTTCCATTTTCTGTACAACCAGATCATATTGTGCAATACAGAAATTGTGAGAGAGTAGTTGAAGCTCTCTTCTTCTTCTACTACCCTACTTCTTGTGTCTCTCTTCTATCTCTATTTCTTAATTCTACAACAATAAACATAACAGTGGTCTCAAAGTAGTCCTTCCTTAGCTATCTCTTTCATTGTTGTTTCTTCTCTCTTTCTGCATCTCAATTCTGGTTCTATTTTTCCTAGTCTCTGGTTCGGCCAACTTCAATTCTTGGGTTCATAACCTCTTGTCTTCATCTTGTTTCTGTTTTCTTAGTTGGTTTATGGTTCGATCATCCTTAAAATAGTGATGGGTGGTTCTGATTTTGCTCCTGCGCGTCTGGTTCAATTCTGCTCTCTCTGTTTTAGTATTCTTGATTTTGTCTCACTATTCGTGGTTCTGTTTTCTGTCATCAATTGGTGCAGGTTCTTTCTTTCTAATTTTTGTTACTGGTTCTGGTATCTTTCTGTTTGTTGGTTTTGGTTCTGCCATCAGTCATCTACTATCTTCTGTTTTCTGGTTTCTAGTTCTGTCATTTTTGTTTTTGGTTCTATTTCCTCCATTTCTGGTTTTGTTTCCTTTTGGTTATCATTGGGACTATGGTGGATGGTATAAAATCGATCAATATTGTCAAGAAAACATGGTTTCCTCTTCATTCCCAACTTTCCATGGTAGTCAGTGGTGGCCTCGGCAACTTGACAATGTGAAGGAGTATAATGAATTTTTTGATGAAGATGTCAAAAGATTCTAGCTCCAGCTCCAAATGCCAGAAATGTACCTGGTTGTAGCATATGTGGGTGGATTGAAAGATGAAATTCGTGACGTGGTCGAACTCTTTCAACCAAGAACCATGTGTGAGGCTCGTTCTATCGCTAGAATGGAAGAATTATATCTGCAGTAGCGATTGGAGAAGGCAAGAAGAGTCTTGAAAGAGAAAGAAGACAATGGTTGTTCTCAAAAGACTCCACAAGAAGTGCAAGAAGATTCTACCTTTCCGGAAAAAGGATGAGTTTTGTGCGGACACCACCTAAGGTTGCCTTGGAGTTCAAGAATCATTAAGAATCAACAAGCAATCACCAAAGAATTCTCAAAATGTTCCTGGAGTCCATCACGAGTTAAAGACGACTCTGCAAGATGTTGAAGTTCTTGGATATTCATGAATAGAAGAAACTCGACAGTCAAAATGATGGATACATAGGTAATTCTCGCCAACCAGAAACGTAGGTAAGCATGAACGAAAGAACTCATGAAGATGTGGGATATTCCAAGGAAATTTTGAATGAAGTTGGGGTTGCTTCTGGTTTTCGAAACCCAGACAAGTGGGAAAATGTGAGCTTAGCATCTGTGTGTAGTGGGATATTCCAAGGCAATTTTGAATTAAGTTTGGGTAGCTTACAATCACTCAAGATATTTTCTTAAAATTTTAATTGAAAATTCAATTGCCATTTGGCCGTCGTTAATTATGCCTGATACGATGCTCAGAGTCAATTACTATTAAGCCACAAGATTTGGAGGGATATATTTGATTGAAACCTTTACCACTTTGGTTCTATTTATAAGTCCTTTTTGATCAAAAAAATTGGTCTTATTTATAAGTCCAGTTTCATGATAATAAATGAAATTATGACAATTTTGTTCATATTAATTGTACAAATAAAAAATAATTCATTTAATAGTTGGCTCTTGGAACCACATGGCTCTCCCCCTACTTTTTTCATTTCTCATGCTTCCTGTTTGAGTGAATCTTTCATGCCTCTATCACCACATTGCTTTGATTACCACTTCTCTGAATTTGCTCATCTTCTCCATGGCTTTTCTGATGGGTTGTGATGGATTCAATAGATGGTGGTGATTCTGATATGCAGTTTGATCTGCCAAAATTAGGAGACGTGAAACAAGTGAATTGCAGTTCTGTTTTGTTTGTCTGATTTGAACAGTGACCCCTTTCATTTAATCGTTGAAGATTCACTTGATCGTGAAGAGAGGCGAGTTCATTGGGTTGACTTGAACCAACTACCAAAGGAGGAGGAAGTTCATTTGATGATGATAGGCATGGTTGGTGGTTCTCGTGAAACCATTTTGCTCAGGAAAAGTGGTTGCGAAATTGACCTTGACAAATTTCTGGAAGAAGAATGCAGTGAGGATAGCAATGAAGAGAAAGAGCAAAAGCAATTCATAAGGTCAATGTTGAAACTTTATTTTCTTGATTTTTATTGAGTGTACATCTATGTTAGCATTATAATGAAGTAAATCATTGGCAAAAATATTGCTTCTGACAATAGCATTACTACTGCTTACTGTCTTCTACCTTAAAGGTTGCTATTGTCTACCAGGCAAACGGATAGGCCCATTGGTACGTTATTATACAATTTCCACACTTGCTTTCTAGCGTCCTTTACGCATGACTTATGCTTTATGTCTATAATATTACAAAGATATGTCCCCCCTGTTAATATTGAGATGTATCATACCTCTTTCCAAAGGGTTGAAGTCGTCTGATGTAGTTTCACTTGTCTATGTCCCTTTGTTCATTTCTTCCTTAAACTCCAGGTCTCTGTCCTCACCATTGTCAGATACAAATTCATCTTCCACAATCGTGTCTAGGTCTATTTCATCTTGGTCATTGATAAATCCCTAATTTTACATATTTTATCCCACCTTATTCATTTAATTTGGGGAATATTTTAGACTAATTTGGATATATTAGATAATATTTGAATTGTTAGCCAATTTTAGGAAATAATATAAATCAGAATTAATTATGAGATTATTGGGTTTAAATTATTAATATTCCGATTGCTATCTAGTGATTAAATAATATTTCTTAGGGTAAAAGTGCAAAAATGCACATATGCTTTGCCCTCAGGAGCGCCTAATACCGTATGCTTTTTTTGGGTGCAAAAGTACTCATGTGGTTACAATTTTAGAGCAAAAGTCACACCAGCTATTAAAAAAGAAAACGTCCGTGAGTTATTTGCCACTCCGTCTTCTTCTTTGACCATCATGCGTCGTCTTCAACGTGAGATCAAGGAGGATCGGATCTCTCCTTCTATCTCTCTTTCTCTCTTGCCCTCCCTCTCGAGGCATTTATTTCCTCAACCTTTTAATTAAGTGCGAAAGTGAGGAGCCTAAAACTGAGAATACGTGCTTCACGTTGAAATTTGTTTCTTGCTCCATCCCAAAAGATGATAAGGTAATTGTTTGAAGATGTGAATAAATTCAAAAGGTAGTACTGCAAATTTGTTTAAGTCCTTTGGTGGTGGTTATAACTATAAGAGGAAACCTTTGTCCAAAAAAAGTAATAAGGGGAAACACACGCAACCTCTATTTTCTCCTCATTTTATTTTTAAATTTTTGCTGTTGTTTCTGTCCTGATTCGTCTAGAAAGATGGAAACTGTTTCTGTCCTGCTTTGATAGTCCTGATTTAGCATAAGTTTTTTAAATTCGTCTCTATTGTGATTTTGCAATAATGGCTGCTGATGGACCCAATAAGCACGAGGTGGTTGCTTGTATTGGGATTTTTCTTGAGCTCAAGTATTTTACCGTAGTTATTTCATCCGAGAAGGAACAAGAAAATCAAATTATAGATTTTTGCACATGGTTTTGTTGTTGTTGCGTTTTGCATTTTTAAAAAAAATATTGTCAAGCATTCAAAAATCATGCTTATAATCGAGTCTTCACATATACATATGAAACAAGATTCAAGGAACATCACATGATGTTTCTGTTACGGATCTGGAATAAGCCCAATGACGATCAGGCCCAACCACAAACTGACAGGATAGATCAGGTCTTGCCCACTATCCAGGAGAATCTCAACCACCCCGGCAAAGTAGGGAAATCTCCGCATGACGATAGGCGGTTAGGATCATGGCCGGATACCGTGCCAGACCGCCCCAGGTACGCCCTATATATACTAAGGCAACCACATAAGGTACACACACTCTAACCTAGACTATTTACCTACCGTCACACTGAGCACACACCCCACTCCCTCGGCTACGAGCCTGGTTGTGTTCAGTGATCCTATCTCCGCCTGTGTGCTTCCCCATACCACCCAGGAGGAGACCCTTGATCTGATATCAAACTACCAGCCCACACACGCGGCTGGACATCTATGTTCTACACCAGAACAGTGGCACCGTCCGTGGGGACCGAAAAATTTCGATTCCCGTGACCAATGAGGGTTAATACCCGTAGCTCAAGCCTGAAGCAGTCCGAGATGGCTCGAACAGGAGATCAACGTCAACTACCTCGGCAACCATCGCGTACTGAGCCACCGAACATACCCGTCGGTAACGACGGACAGCACGATGAAGGCTGGTTATCACAGCCGGAGGAACGACTAGAGGAACACGACATTCCTAACGATAAGGGGCATCCGGAGGGCAACTCGTCAGACACGGAGTCCTCGGCCCCGCAAAATCATGGCCGCCAACCTCCAAATCCGAACCAGGAGGCTCGCGCAGAAATCCCGGCCCCAACTCCTGATATGCTCCTTGTCCAAAATGCATTGGCCGCGATGATAAGGCGGATGGAGAACATGGACAAACGACACACCCTCCACTTCGAGCGAATGGAAGAGCGGTCCAAGGCAAAGGATTCGGCCTTCTCACATGGAGACAAACATGATAGGTCCTGGAAGGAAGACCAAAACGCCGACAGTTCCCGACGTCCGAGAAGCACGCAGGAGACGGAGATCAGCCGAAGCAGGAGGGCGGCTTCTTCCACCAAGGAGTCAAGAAGGGAGAAGTCGGCCCGGGCTGAAAGACCACCCCGGCCTCTACCTATCGGATTTTAGCGGAAAAGATATGTCGGCAATGTCGACAACAGCCCTTTCTCAGACGAGATCCTCAACGCTCGTTTCCCGGGGAAGCTAAACCTTACCGAATTTAACAAGTACGACGGCTCTCAAGATCCGACGACTCACCTTGAAGATTTTGAGATGATCATGCTGTGCAGAGGCATCGGAGAACCCATCATGACCCGGATATTTGCTACAACTCTTAAAGGGCCGGCATTAAAATGGCTCCACACTCTGCCTGTGGGGTCGATTCACAGGTTTGATGACCTGGCCGAGGCTTTCGAACTCCAGTTTGCAACTAGTAAACGACAGCCGAAGTCTCAATATACCTTATCCAAAATCAGGCAACGGCCCGGCGAATTACTCCAAAGCTATTTGGATCGCTTCAATCATGCGGCCCTGCAAGTCCAGGGATTAAAGGAGGAAGTACACGTTCACCTCTTGGCCGATGGCCTGGATAGTTCGACCCGACTAGCTGAATCGTGTTTCAAAGAGCCGGCAAAAAACATAAACGACTTCATGACTCGGTCGAAGAAGTACCTTGAGGTGGAACAAATGCAGCAAGCAAATGCTAGAAGAGACCCGGAAAAGAGCACCCCGCCAAGGGACAAAAGCCAGTCCGAGGGTCGCAAGCAAGATCGCCGTGGGAAAGGTCTGGACAATAAGCCCTCTAGCACAAAGCCGGACTCGAAGAATAAATATGACTATTATACCCCCTTAAACGTGCCCCGGTCCCAGCTTTGGAAGGAAGTAGCATCGACCGAGATGCGGAAGGTCGAGAACCCTCGGCCTCTCAGGAAACGATCCAATACGGATCAGTCCCGTTACTGCTCTTTCCATGAGAGTAAGGGGCATATCATGGATCAATGCTATGAACTCCGGGACGCTATCGAAAAGTTCATCAGAGATGAAAAATTGCGTCAATATGTGATCAAAACGCAGGGACGAATAAAGGAAAAGTGAAAACAGGATGACCGGTTGGACAGCCCGGTCCTTGAAAGAAAAAGGGATGGTAAAAGGCAGAAGCCAGCTTCTGAGGAAAGTGGGTTTCTCGAGGCCGAATTCGATTGCAACGTGATCAGTGGAGCTTTCGGAGGAGGAGGCGACACGGCAAGTCAACGGAAAAAGTACCTAAAGGAGGTCCTCTCAGTAAGGGACCGACCTAAATTTAAGGAGGACCCCGACATGACTGGTAAATTGGAACGACCTCAGCTTATGTTCACGAAAGAAGATATGACCGACGTATTGCCCGGCCACCAAGATGGTCTGGTAATCACTGGAACCCTGGTCAACTGCCGAGTTAAAAGGATATTCATAGACTCGGGGAGCTCGGCAGATATCATCATTTGGGACGCCTTTAAAAGGATGAACCTCGGTCAAGAAGACCAGAAGCCTTGCAAAACCACTCTCGTGAGGTTTAATGGCGAGTTGTCCCCCCCAAAGGGGTATATCGACCTCCGACTCACCCTTGGAACGAAGGAAGGCTTTAAATCTGAGCGAGTTAGATTTATTGTGGCCGACTTCCCATCCCCTTACAACATCATACTGGGGAGACCAACGATTCACGAATGGGACATGCTCGCATCTACCAAGCATCAGAAGATAAAAATGATAGGCAACGCCAACCGGGTCATTACCATCAAGGGCGACCAAAAAGAGTCCCGGCAGTGCTATGTCGAGACGATCAACGTAAAGGAAAAGGCAGTGACGCCTCAATCTCGGCCCCGGAATGACAAATCCGAGCAGACAAACCTCGTGCACGAAAAGACCCACGACCCGGTCTATATGGTCGAGTTGGACTTACGAGAGGAAAAGGGGAAGCCCCGGCCCGAACCAGAAGGAGAGTTAGAGAACCTCATCCTCGGAAACAATCCAGAGCATAATACAAAAATAGGCAGAACATTGACCCCCGATCTGTGATTGAGAATGGAAGAATTTTTTGCTTTAAATCGAGATGTTTTCGCGTGGAGCGCGGCTGAAGTGCCCGGGATCGATCCTGGTTTCTGTTGTCACAGGTTAGCCATCCGGCCGGGGTCCACCCCGGTAGCCCAGAAGAAGAGAAAAAGGGCCCCGGACAGGCAAGTAGCACTAAATCAGCATGTGGACGAGCTGCTAGAGGCCGGCTTCATCAGGGAAATACAATATACCACATGGCTTTCCAACGTAGTAATGGTCTTGAAACCAAGTGGCAAGTGGAGAGTATGCACGGATTACACAGACCTGAACAAAGCATGCCCAAAAGACGCCTATCCGATGCCTAACATCGACCAACTTGTAGATAACTCCTCCGGCTATCAACTGCTTTCATTTATGGACGCGTATTCCGGGTACAACCAGATCGCCATGCACCCCGATGACCAGGAGGCCACTTCCTTCATCACAGAAAGGGGAAATTATCGCTATAACGTCATGCCATTCGGCTTAAAAACGCCGGGCAACGTACTGCAGGATGATGAATAAGGTTTTCGAGGATCAGATCGGCCACAACATTGAGGTATACATTGACGACATGATCGTCAAATCCTATGATCCCAATAACCACATCCGAGACCTAGAGCAAACATTCAGTAAACTAAGGGCGCATCAAATTCGTCTCAATCCGGCGAAGTGCGCGTTTGGAGTGCCGGCGGGGAAATTCCTCGATTTCTTGCTCACCAGTCGAGGAATCGAGGCCAACCCGGATAAGTGTAAGGCCGAGCTGGACATGCAGGCCCCCCGAAATAAGAAGGAAGTGCAGCAGTTAACAGGCCGATTGGCCTCATTATATTAACTAGATTCTTGCCGAAGTCGGCAGAAAACGCTTTACCTTTCTTCAGATTGCTGAAAAAGGAGATATCAGGCAACTGGACCCCGGAGTGTGACGCCGCATTTGAGAAAATCAAGCAATGCTTGGCAACTCCGCCGGTCCTGTCGAGACCACAACCCGGTGAGACCCTATTCCTCTACCTATCGGTCGGGGAGGAGGCAATAAGCTCGGTACTAGTCCGAGAAGGAAAGAATGGTCAAGAACCCATATACTTCGTGAGCAAAGCATTACAGAGCTCGGAGCTAAAATACCAGAAGTTGGAAAGATTGGCTTTCGCCATAATAACGACGGCGTGAAGACTGCGCCCTTACTTTCAGGCTCACAAAATAATAGTTCGAACCAGCCAACCAATCCGGCAGATACTCCATGCGAGAATGATCAGTTGGGCCATCGAATTATCCGAGTTCGACATGGCATACGAAGCTCGACATGCCATTAAGTCACAAGCTTTGGCCGACTTCCTCCAGGAGCTAACCCCAACCAACCATGATCTTGGCAACGTTGATCTCTGGAAGGTGTATGTCGACGGTTCGTCGAACTCCAAGAGGAGTCACAATCGAACACTCCTTACAGCTGAACTTCCCGACATCAAACAATCAGGCCGAATACGAGGCCCTCCTGGCCGGACTCCAACAGGCTATGGACCTCGGGGCCCAAAGAGTCTCGGTCTTCACCGACTCACAACTCGTGGCCGCCCAGTTAGACGGAGCATATCAAGCTAAAGGCCCTCTCATGGCGAAATACCTCAACAGAGTCAAGGAAATCCAAGCTGAGTTTGATGAGATGACGGTCACGCATATCCCGAGGGCGAAAAACGTCAGAGCGTACATCCTCTCTAAGCTCGCTAGTACTAAAGGGGACCGTCGTACAACAAAAAGTTGAAGAGCCGACCTGTATAATGGCCATATCCGATGCGGCCGACTGGAGGAAGCCGCTCGAAGATTACCTTGAGCGATGAATTATCCCCCTCGAGGCAACCGACGCCTAAAAACTCATTCGGGAGGCCGCCGTGTACACGATGGTAGATGATCAACTCTACCGAAAAGGCCTGCATACCCCAATGCTAAGATGTTTGGGCACGAATGAAAGCAAATACGTTCTCGCCGAGATCCATGGAGGAATCAACGGACAACACATGGGTGCGAAAGCGTTAGCAAGAAAGGCACTGCGGGCCGGATACTACTGGCCGACCATGCAGGCGGACGCCAAGGAGTTTGTAAAGGCATGCGACAGTTGCCAAAAACATGCCAAAATCATTTGGTTCCCTCCATCGACATGGAATATATATCGGCCCCATGGCCCTTCTTTAAATTGGGAATGAACTTACTCGGACCGTTTAAGCCGGCCCCGGACAACTTCGATGGCTAATTGTGGCGGTGGACTATTTTACTAAGTGGATTGAAGCCGAGCCCCTCGCCACCATCACATCGGCCAGGGTCCGATGTTTTATCCAACAGAGCATGTTTTCCCGGTTTGGGGTTCCAGCCGAGGTGGTAACTGACAATGGCACCTAATTTACCGACAGGAAATTTTGGGACATGATGGTCGACCTCGAAATCACACATCACTTCGCCTCGGTCGAACACCCTCAGTCAAACGGACAAGCGGAGGCCGCAAATAAGATAATCTTGGACGGCCTTCGGAAAAAGATGCAAGAGGCCGGCACCTGCTGGGTCGAACAACTTTATAATGTTTTATGGGGAATTTGCACAACCATGCAGTCAGCTACCCAAGAAACTCCTTTCCGCATGACATACGGATGCGAAGCCATGATCCCAGTAGAGGTAGGTCAGCCATCCTGGAGAAGGCTCAGAACCCTGGAAGAAGGAGAAGAATCGAATTCCAGGGCCTTGGCGACAGAGATGGAGCTGGTGGATGAAGTCAGGACCACGGCTCATTGCCGAGACATGGCGGCCAAACAACTCATTGCGGCCAAATACAACAGAAAGGTCAAACCCAGGGCATTCGTCCGGGGCGACCTGGTCCTAAGAAGGGCCGACATCGGTAACAAGAACGCGCAAGACGGCAAGGCGGCCGCAAATTGGGAGGGACCATACCGAGTCAAGAGAAATTAGAAAAGGAGCCTATGTTCTCGAAACCATGGCGAGGAAACCTATCAAGAGGACATGGAACGGCGACAAGCTAAGGATCTATTATAGCTAGGCCTAGCCACAGCCGGAATGCCGCAACGGACACCTCATGTCCGAGTTAAGTTTTGCTTTTGTTATTTCAAGTTCATTTTAGTTTCAGTCATTTCCCTTCTGCAAATTTTCCTTTCAAATTGTTAGCTTTGTAAAGCTAATCATCTCTTGAATTAATAAATGGTTTATCAACTGAATGTTCAATTCTAAGAGTGCTTAAATGATTCGCTAAATAAGCAGACCGACACCGAGGTCCATAAGCCCGGTAACCGACACCGAGGCCCATGCACCTGGTAAATATTTTGATGCATCGAAATTGACACCTAAGTAAGAAGGCGAATAGTCATACCGGACCCTGATCAGGTCCACATGATCAAAAGTGTGTCCTGACGACGACCACGGCTGAGCATGTGACAATTTGCCCTTACCCTGGTTAAAATCCCGGATAACGACTCCGAACCCCGTAGCGCGGTATATTTAGACACCCCTATTCATACACCTGGTTTCTGACACCAGAAGAGTACTAAGCAAACTCTAACTATTAAAGACCCTGGCCCGGTCTAGAACTTGACTATGTGCAATTTAGGCATAAAGTTAAAATGAACAACGAACTACTTACTTGAATCCTCATTCATTAAGTTAAATTGTTCAGACAATACAAGAAAAGTTGAAATACAAACTACTACAAAAAGAAACAAAGGAAAGGAAAAATAACAACTCCTTCAATTTTAAGGGGCCGCCTCGTCCACAGGCGCCCCACCGCTATCAGGCTCGGCCCCTAAAGCAGCCTCTTCTCCAACGTGCTCGCCACCGTCGTCCTCCGCATTTGACACAGACTCATCTTCAGGGGACGGAGGCGGAGGAATGAGGACACCACCCTGAAAGCGGGAGCGACATCCATAGCCGGCAAGGTTCAGCTTCACCCCCGGATTTAAATATTCAATCTGAGCAAGGGCCATCTCGAAACAATCCGACGCGGTTTTTCTCACCGCATCCACCGCCTTTTGGTGGGCGACCTGCTCCTCTCTCAGGTCACCTCGGGCCTTCTCTAACTCCGTCCATAACTCACTGCGCTGTTGGGTAAGCTGCTTCACAGCACTCATAGATTGAGAGTGCAACGCCCTCATCTCCGCCAGATTAGAGTTGGCCTCGGCAAGACTAGAGTCGGCCTCGGCCAGATTAGTGTTGGCCTGCATCAGATCAGCGTTGGCCTGTGTCAATGCCTGGTGGGTCAGTAGAAGATCCTCGCCGGCCTTGTCCGCGGCATCCTGGGAACTTTTAAGTTCCATCTTCAGACTGTCCCATTCAGCCTCGGCCTTTTCTTTATCCTCCCCGAGCCTCTTAGCTTTCTCCTCAGCCGTCTCAAGACTCAGCTTTAAAGCGCGGGATTCACCGGTAGCCCGAACATAGTAATTGTGGAGATGCAGGTAGGCCTGAGATAATCCAAGGGCCTTGCACAGACGACTGGACACATCCTGCACCTCGTGCATGTCCTTATCTGAAAGAGGTTGGGGACATAAAAACCAACGTGGCGGAAAGAAGGCCGCGCCGATTTCTTCAGAGACGGCTCCTGTCCCAAGCTTGGCTTCGTCTGAGGCCACCAGGGTGATGAGCGGCCGTCAATGGAGACGAGGGAGGAACCAAGTCAGAGACAAGCACGTCTTTCCCCTTATCAATGGATGGATGGGGGTCGGTAGATGGAGAGACCCCGGTCGCGGCAGAAGATGGAGCGGACGAAGGCACCACCTCCATATCGGCCGCCAACGATGGAGAGGATAAAGGCACCACCTCGGGGTGGACAGCCGAAGAGAGAGCGGTCGAAGGTGTTACGGCGGCATCCCCAACCCTGGCCCTCTTCGCCGAGGAAGGCTTCGGGACCGCAGACGCCGCAGGAGTTTTCTTCTTGACGGGCTCGGCAGCGGGCCGTTTCTTGGGAACTTTCTCCTTCGGCTTTCCACCTGCCGGCAAGGTATACGCGAGGTAGTCCGAATTCAGCTCCATAGCACCTTGATCTGTTACAATGAAATTCCAGAAACAAAATGTCAGAAGCTAATTAGGCGACAAAAATCAAGTAGTATGACAGAATTCGTATAAATAAAGCCATACTAGAGGCCGATCCTGACTCTACGCCAGTCGAGCTGCATGCTCCCTCTCATCATCAGAGAGGTCCTTGGCAGTAAATTGATAGGTGGAGGAGGAAAAGTTGTGATGATTGGAGGTCCAGTAAAGAGGGAAGCGCCATTCTACTCCAGGGCCCTCAGCACCCTTGAGGAACCAAGGCACCTCCCCAGTTATTGCAACCACCTTAAAAAATGCATTTTTGAAATGCTTGAAGGAGTCGGAGAAGGAGGTCATAAGTTTCCGGTCCGCCTCGGCACGAAGAGAAGTCAGTCCCTTCAGAGAGGGCGGATCTTTACCCGAGCGAGGGGTGAAAGGAGAAAAGAAATGAAGAAAGAGGGCGGCGGTGCAGGGGATGGCAGGAGTCATCGACTTGCAAAGATGGGCAAACGCCGCCAGATAACCCCACCCGTTTGGGTGAAGCTGAGAAGGGGCTAGATGAAGATAGTGGAGCATGGACATTTGAAACCCGGTAAACGGGAAGCGAATACCGAGCCGGGACATATACTCCCGGTAGAAGAGAAAGAAGTTGGGAGATCCGGGCTCTCGGGTTGCGCAGATCGGCTCATCCTCCTCGGGAGGGGCGAGACAGCATCCCGATGACCCCGATGACCCTACTTTTGCCACGTCCGTCTCCGTCATCAACGAACGTATGGTTAACATCTCACTTGTCACCCAGGGATACTTGGATCTCAGGGTCGGTGAAGGACTGCTGGAGTCTGCCTCCGCATCGGAGGCGGAAAGACGAGGAGAAGACGTAGACTCCATTTTCCTACAACCAAAAGATGTAAAAAGCCGAAATCAGAGCTAGAAAGGATACCTGATTGTGACAAAATACTAAGGGAAGACTGGCGGCGGATGGCCTCAGAAAAAGGAGGATCCCCGGCAGCCGACGTAGGTTCAGACGACGACCCGTGACGGCATGAGCCTAAGACCATCTCGGCCATACGGTCCTGCCCACTTGCAATAAGGGAAGAGCTTTCGTCAACACAATCCCAGCAGGGACCGAGATACCCAGTTGGTAATGACTCCGACCCGGACGGGCGACGCACAGGGAAGGCATTTAAGGGCTCGGCTAAAATAGCCTCAGGCACCGATAAGCCTCCAGACTTCAATCTGATAAGATCGGACTCCGACTGAAGAGAACTAGGAACTACTGGCTGAGACCCCCCAGTACTCCTAATACCTGACCCACCACGGAGGGCCAAGGATAGCTTCTCCTCCTCGGTCAAAGGAGTTCCTAGCAACCAGTAACTAAAATATGGATAACGCTCTCGTAGGGCCTCATCATCATCGTTTGGGTGAAAAGGCTGACGCGAAGATGAAGAACGCTTCCCCTTATCCATCAAGGGCTTAAACCTATACAGTTATCACAAGGATAATAAGAAGGGGGAAGGCGTAGACTAAAATGAAGACAACTGAGGAAATCAGAAATTCCCAAGACAAAGCCTACAGGTTCGATAGCTCGACTCACAAACACTCCGCCCAGAAAACCGAAAACCCAGGAACGCACTAGCGAAGAAGAAAGAAGAGAGAAAATTGAGATGACTGGAACGAAACAAAAAGTGCAGAAGTAAAGAAGCATACCTGGAAAATCGAAGACGGAGAACTCCGAGCACAACGAAAGGTTGAGGAAGGTTCTGGGCAAACAGGAGTCCTCGACGCTGAAAGCAGGTTCTCCGGTAACAGAAAAGCTTTGTGCAGAGGAAGTTTTTGGGTGTGGGAGTAAACCGAGCAAACGAAGCAAAGTGTCAAAATGAGAAATGGGTAACAGTTATATTGCGAGAAAGCAAGGAGGGAAATTTGAAACAATGCAACCCAAACGACAGGGGCAGCCACGACCTTTCACCCCATAAAGTTGAGGTGACGTGCGACGTCCCCAGAGCATTAAATGCGCACGAAATTCAGGGGCGGCGAGGCACGTGGATCGAAGCGCCTCTCCAATCCACGGGAGCCAGGTGTCACAGACAATCATGGCAAGAGCAGAGGAGATTTCTCCAAGAGCCACCCCGTGGTCATAGCAACCGCTCCGGACCCCCAGACGCTGAGCCTTGACCCCGACATCCCACCTCGGCCAAAATCGCACCCGATTTCACACGTACCATCTCGGATCATAGGTCAACGGTTCACACCACGGACAGGGAGGTAAGCCCCACAAATTCCAGACCGACGCTTACGTCGGAAGACGGGCAGTACCTCGGACAACTGATCCAGAGCACCATGCACCCTGGCAGTCCAAAACTTTGGACTACCGGGCTGGGGGGCAACTGTTACGGATCTGGAATAAGCTCAATGACGATCAGGCCCAACCACAAACTGACAGGATAGATCAGGTCTTGCCCACTATCCAGGAGAATCTCAACCACCCCGGCAAAGTAGGGAAATCTCCTGATGACGATAGGCGGTTAGGATCATGGCCGGATACCGTGCCAGACTGCCCCAGGTACGCCCTATATATACTAAGGCAACCACATAAGGTACACACGCTCTAACCTAGACTATTTACCTACCGTCACACTGAGCACACACCCCACTCCCTCGGCTACGAGCCTGGTTGTGTTCAGTGATCCTATCTCCGCCTGTGTGCTTCCCCATACGCACCCAGGAGGAGACCCTTGATCCGATATCAAACTACCAGCCCACACACGCGGCTGGACATCTGTGTTCTATACCAGAACAGTTTCTATGTTTAAAGAGTATTTGCCAAAATATTTACCCGTGGATTCTCAATAAAGTCCTCACATGGATGGAGTTTAGACCCACAACCTTATAATTATAAGTTAACCTTTTTACCAAAAACACATTTTTTTCATCAAAGATGATCTCTTCTTTACTTAATGCGGGGAAATTCAAGGACATTTGGACTTGGGGCAACCCGTCTCTGTATCAATTATTGGGGTTCAATTCTAGAGTTGGTAAAGGTGTTGAGGAGACATCTTAGTTCCTGTGTGCCTAGGTAAACCCTGAGAGTAATAGACGGCTCGCCCTACCTAGCATTGGTATCATCTAGAAGGAAAGGAGATTTCGCCTTGTCCTTGAATTATGGATGAGTCAACCCTTTTCCTAAAATTTTATTATCAAAGGAAAAAAAAAATCTGATTGGGTCGGGAAGCCCAAAACTTCCGAGACGGAATTGAGGCAAATGGAACAAAATCTGGGACGTGCGGGAACACAGGCAAGGGCGGATGCACGTGTTGAAGAAGGGGGCACGTGATTTTTGATACTTGTTTTTTTTTAAATAATTTAAATTTTTCCCTTCCAGCTGAATGCCCTTAGTGTCTTATATTGAAAAAGATGTATTTGATAGCATTGATAATGAGGCAATTATGATGGAATTTCAAAAAATAAGGCCTAGAAGGATGACTTTGTAATTGTTTTTATTGTAATATACTTTTGTTGTTAATATATATGGTGTCCAGCTTGCTATTTCTAACGGCACTTGGTCTTACTTTTCCCTTTATATTCTTTTATTTTTTAATGTATTTAAGTATAATTATTAGGTAAAGTTCGTTTCTAATGAGTGGTTGCTTACTTCTTTGATATACTTTCCTAGCATTTTGTTGTCTTTTCTCTATATTTTAGGTGGATATTCCCAGCACAAAAAATTGCTTGGAGCATGTAGGTTGCTAATTTTCTGCTATGGGCATTTTATGGCTAACTTTGGAATCTCTCATGGGATCAGCAGGCAATGGACAAAGCTCACTGATTGGGTCAAACAAAGATGTTAGCTTTCTCTTCCTTGTTCCCCTAGATACTTATGCTTTTGATAATATGATTAAATGAGTGTTACATTAATGTTTGAGACCAATTAATATGGCTGCTCCATGTCGAATTATTTTTTATGCTTTTGATGACAAGTGAAAAAAAAATCCGCACCTCACCCCACCGATAGTGCCCCCTTCCTTAAATTTCTAGATCCGCCCCCTGAACACAGGATGACCAATTGACCAGACCCTGTTTCAGACACTCATGCCGAATTCAGTGAGAGTAGAGAAGGCTTCGAGATCCTCTGAAAGCTTGGACCTCCATCCCCGTTCAACTCTTGAGTCCGTCGTCGGTGTGCCATATCCGTGCGTCGTCTCTCTCGACCAAATTTCTTCTTCCTTGCTGTTGCCACTGTGAGTGCGTGCGTGCTTGACAGGCTCGCTGCGCGTCGTTCTCCTTTGTTCTTCAGTTCGTCCCAGTGTGATGGTGTTCGTACGTTGTCTCTCAGCCACGTTCTTCTTCTCCCTCCTTTGTTTCGATTATTGTTGCTGTGCTTCCTCTTATGCTTCAAACGACGTTTTCTCATGGGGGTTGTGTGAGCAAAATTTTTGGAACTGATACTCGGTACCTTGACTGCATCTGTAGGTTCGAATTCCTCTTCTCTTTTCTCAGAATGTGCTTGTGGTAGGTTTAAGATTGTTTCTTTGCTTTTCCCTGCTCTGTTGGTTTATATGTTTGTGTTTTCAGAAGCTTTTCTTCTCCCTCTGATTGTCAATAAGGAATAAGATATTGAAATATCTTTTATCTTCTTGCAACTGGAAGCTTAAAGAGTGGAATTTTAAAAAATTATGAAACTTTGTTTGATTGAAGATCATATGTTTGTTAATTTTTGCAGTATGATGGTTTTTTGTGACTTGATCTTAGAATGCACATAAGGTGTTTGTTAAAATGTGTATGAGAGGAGTTTGTTTGAATTTAAGGATTAAATTTACTTATTTGTGTTAGCTATATTTGGATACAAAGAGTTGAGGAAATGCTTGATTGAAGAAAAAACAGAGAGAAAGAGAAATTGATTGTGTGATGATGCGTTTGTAGAAGATAGTATTGGAAAATTATGAATGATGCGTGTATATTTATATATACCGTGGATTTATTCATTATGGATTAAGCTTTGGCTATATACTTTATAGGTACGAAGAAGCTAAAGTAATTCTTTCTTATCTCTAAACTTGCTGTGAGTGTAGAATTGTGAATATATATATTTGTGCGCGTGCGTGCTCTTTTTTTTTTTTTTTTTTTTAAATTTATGTAAGGTGTTGGTAATATTATGTTGAATGGTTCATAAAGTTCAAGATTTTGTCTGGGTTTTGTAGAGGTTAAGGAGAAAAGGGGTTTTATAAAGAACATGTCAAAATTTTGTTACAGATATTATAAATTTCTATAAGGTTACAATTGGAGTGACAACAATGCTATTTGTATGCTAGGGGATTATGGCTGAATCATACTTGAAGATTATTAATTAGGATAGACTATAGCTATTGGACTACCAAGTAAGTAAATAACGCCCCACTTATTCTAAAAATGACATTCTTATTAGACTGCACCCCAAACGTTTTCATAAGTCTTATTTTCTTATAAACGTTTTTCTTGAGCATTAACATTTTAGAAAATGACATGTGAAAGCTTTTGAAAGAAAATGAGATGAGGATTTTGTTTGTTTAATTCTCCATTTGTCTTTAAACTTTTATACATGCATGGAAAGGGATAGATTTTTCCAAAGGAAATACTTATCCATTCTGTATTGAAATTGATTTAAGTTACAAGGTTGTATACTTCCATGCATGTCGGAAAATGTTTTTAAGAGAATAAAAGTAGGCTATTGGTTGCTAACGACAGTTCTGTTAGCCCTTGTCGAGCCATGGCACACCTAGTTTCTAACTAGTAGGGTGATTTGGAGGTGCTAGCCCCATGTGATGGCCAACACACGTGGAATGAAGGGTGGATTTTTGTGAGCATCACTCACGCTTGTTTTTTGTGGGCTTTGTGCTTGCACTGTTTTCGTGGCTTCTAGGTTCTAGCCGCGCCAGATAAGTTATTTACACTTTTGGATAGTGTGTCCATGCCTATCATCATTTGGTATAGGTCCCGATTAAGAACAAAACCATTTTCGAAATTGGTTTATTGATTTTCAGATAAAAAATTTTCTTTGAATCTAATTTTTATTATCAATGATTAATTCGTTTTTTGTTTTTTACACTCTTAGCTGTATAAATGTTTAAATTATGAATAATTAATCCTGTCCTATTTAAATGCCCACTTGCTTTAGTCTGTTATGACTTAAGCAATTTATTATTGTTTATTTATGTGAACTTTGAGAGAGAAATATAATTCTTAATTAATCTCTTAATCAGAAATAATACATATAGGCCTTTAAATAGGCAAACAGAAGAGAAACTTAGGGACTAAGATAAATTACAATAAAGGCTAATAAAGCTGATATAATTAGGATCCTATAATCAAGGAGGACAATAATCAAGAGATCCTAATAAAAAGTTGATTTATTTCCTAATATTCTTACACTCCCCCTCAAGTTGGATCATGGATGTTAATCATGTCCAACTTGCTTATACAACTTTATACTATTGACACTCCCTCTTAAGCTTGTACTTCTTGAGTCTCAGAGGCCTATTTAGAGAGCAGCAGATACTCGACTACGTTGAGAGACGGGTAGCAACTACGACACTTCAATCTTCAAAAATATGTTGAGTTTAAGACGACGAGACCAGTCGTCGGACGAGTTGAGGATGACGGGACCAGTCATCGGACGAGTTAAGGAGCACGATGACAAAGGAACTACCACCAACGACGCTGAAAGACTCGACGACGATGACAGTGTCGAAGAAGAGATGGGTTGTTGATGAAGAACTGTGCTCACAAGTTGAGGACGACAGGACCAGTCGTCGGACGAGATGAGAGGCATGATGACAGAGGAACTACCACCAACGATGATGTTGATGAAGAATTGTGCCGGAAACGACGATGAGACCAGTCGTCGGACGAGATGAGAGGCACGATGATAGAGGAACTACCACCAACGATGATGTTGATGAAGAATTGTGCCGTAAACATTTCTAGGGTTGAATATTAGCTGTGCTCCATAATCAGAAAACGACGATGTCACCAGAATCTGGAAATTCTCATCGGAGATCTCGCCGGAAAATTTAAACAGTTACCAAAAGCTTCAAAACTCACGGATCAGGCCGGAAATGAGAAGAGAAGGCCGAAACAAGAAATTTCAGGCGAAATGAACTTCCCACACGCCGTCACAGCGTCATTGCCAGCGAAGCGCGTGTACACCACGCGTCGTCACAGAGGCGTTGGACGGCCACCAAAGTAACGACGGACGCAGATCTGAGGACGGAGAGAATGATGGGTTGGCGCGTGTACCAAGAAACGGAACGTGGTAGAATGCGAAATATCTCCTCTCTCTCACTGTTTTTGTTTCAGACGGAGCACTCAGCCAGAAAATCGAACCCAGACGCAAACTCAGGGAACCAGGGGCGGAAACCCTAGCTCTAATACCATGTGGACTTTGAGAGAGAAATATAATTCTTAATTAATCTCTTAATCAAGAAGAATACATATAGGCCTTTATATAGGCAAACAGAAGAGAAACTTAGGGACTAAGATAAATTACAATAAAGGCTAATAAAGCTGATATAATTAGGATCCTATAATCAAGGAGGACAATAATCAAGAGATCCTAATAATAAAGTTGATTTATTTCCTAATATTCTCACAATTTATATATTACTCCCTCCAGTCCTAATTATAGGAGCAAATTTTGGAGTTGGTTTTGGTCCTCATTATAAGAGCAAGTTTTAACTTTTGTCAAGTTTTTCCTATAATACCCCTATTTATACTTTTTCAATAACAATTAAAGACAATAATAATTTAATAATACACCTATATATTTTATAAAGTAAGTAATGTTTGCAACTCATTAATGTCATATACACTTAAATTATACTTTTTTTATATAAAAGAATAATTGTAAAAGGTTTTGTTCAATATATAAAATTAATTTAAATTAACTCCCCAATCACAGGATATTTGAAAAACTAAAAAAGAATATCACCATAAAGATTTGAATGTGTAGAGTTTAATGTGGAAAAATTAGAAATTGAAAAAGGAAAGGGAACAACTCAGCAAAACACCACATGAATTTCATGTGGGTCATTTTGGTCTTTTAATAACATTCAGAAATTCTTTATTAAGCCTCTTGGCCTTATTAAGGATTTGTTAAAAGTATATGTGTAAGTTTGGATTTTAATATTTCAACTCAATTTAATTGGAATTCTCCCATATGTGTGTGTATGTATATATATTTAACCTTGTTAGTAAATACAGCATGTACAATATATAATTTTTTACATATTTAAAGATTTGCTGAAACAGAATGAGAAAGTTGGATCCTGGAAAAAAAAAAGACTTTATGAATTCTCGCCCAAAAAAGGAAATAATAATATACAGTACTTTTTTGGCGAATTATAAATAATGTGCGACGCAACGGTACTCGTCAGTCCTCCAAATTTCAAAACCTTCGTCTCCTGTCTCTTCGGTCCGCTTTTAAGATCTATTACTTGTATATAATTAATAGTACTGCACAGTCTGCACCCCAAAATTTTGGGCAAGGGTATTTTAGGAAAATACACATAATTAACTATTTTAACTTCCTTACTTAATCCCTCCAAATTCTGGTAATTTGCTCCTATAATTAGGATCAGAGGGAGTATGTGGGAACGTTATTTATTGGAAAAATTATTTTG
This sequence comes from Acacia pycnantha, assembly GCA_025563575.1. Classification (NCBI taxonomy): domain Eukaryota; kingdom Viridiplantae; phylum Streptophyta; class Magnoliopsida; order Fabales; family Fabaceae; genus Acacia; species Acacia pycnantha. The sequence continues at coordinate 4,616,379 of JAMWYP010000030.1, read as the reverse complement.
GCACTCAGATGGTAGAAGTGAACCTGCTCCTCCCACTGATTCTTGAAGGCCTTACCTTGGAATAAGAAGCTTTTGACTGCTGCCTGAATTCTGTAGGCTAATATAAATATTTAAAAATACTTTTGAATGTTGTACTAGGTTCGCTCCATTGATTCTTGTGGTAATTATATTATTCTGTAAATAAGTATTATTAGATTAGTCAAGATCAGATCCTAGAATCTAGCAGTTAGTTAGATCAGATTAGTTTTCAATTTTTGAATTCCCTAGAAGTCCTCAATCTGTTACAACAGATGGTCCTTCATGTATCTTATATATTTCACATGAAGCAATGAGAAGAGCATCGGACTCAATTATCTGATCCTTACCTTGCTACATGGTATCAGAGCTTGGTTGTAGCATCCTCCAAAGCCTCCTACGTGAGTCTGATCCGAGACGTTACCCACTATAACGCTCTCAACCTCCTTGAGCCCATCACGAGTCGTCGAACGTTGCCCACTGGTTTCGTCTTGATTCAAGCTTCTCCGTCAATCAGTGCCAGGTCTCGATTCGTCAACAATCTCAGTCTCAAGCCAGATCGAAGCAATGATTCCAGAGTGTTGTAAACTCAACTTGGCCTCGACCATCATCTTCTGGTTCTCGGCCTCTGTCCGAAACTTAGCACAGCTTCCCGTCGTCCTTCTGCTGCAATCTCCGGCATCCAGTCCTGACGACCTCTAATCGTCTGACGGTCACGCCGAACTCGTCCGCCTGGTCCATCGTCCCCGGATCAGTTGATTTAGAATACCGGTGCCAATACTGTGGTTCATCCGTCTATTGCGAGATATCGGGTATTTGCCTTTTTGAGTCAAACTAATGTAGTCCAAGGGTTTTACACAAACTTATGGCTTGGACTACAATGAAACTTTTGCCCCTGTAGCAAAAGCTAAACACAGTCAGAATCCTCATTTCCGTTGTTGTTAATCTCGACTGGCCTTTACAACAGCTAGACATAAAAAACGCCTTCCTAAATGGGGACCTAAAAGAAGAAGTTTATATGACACTTCCACCTAGTTTTGAGAATGGTCACGACAAACAGGTATGCAAGCTGAACAAGTCCATTTACGGATTGAAGCAGTCTCCTAGAGCTTGGTTTGACAGATTCTCACAAGTTCTAAAGGCTGAAGGATATAACCAATGCCTCTCTGATCACACTATGTTCACTCTGAACCATGAAGGTATGATTACTATCTTAATAGTATATGTGGATGACATAATACATACAGGGAACAGTCCTCAAGAAATGATCAAAATCAAACTGGCACTAAACAAGGAGTTTGAAGTCAAAAACCTTGGTAACTTGAAATACTTCCTAGGAATGGAAGTGGCTAGGTCAAAAGAAGGAATTCACATTTCACAAAGGAAGTATGTCCTTGATCTACTAAAGGAAACTGGCATGCTTGGGTGTAAGCCAAGCAAGACTCCCATTAGTGTCAAAAAGAAGAAGAAAAAAGTAGAACAACCGACAACCGGACAAGAGGTGGCAGAAAAAAAGAAACAAGAGGAAGAAAAACCAGCAGACATAGGGTGCTACCAGAGATTGGTTGGAAAGCTTATCTATCTTTCTCACACACGGCCTGACATCGCCTTTGCAGTAAGTACTGCAAGTCAACATATGCACTCGCCAAGGCAGAAACACTTGAATGCAGCATATAAAATCCTGAAATACCTCAAAGGAACTCCTGGCCGAGGTCTCTTCTTCAGAAAAACTAATCTGAGGACTATTGAGATATACACTGATGCAGATTGGGCAGGAGACCAAGAGAACAGCAGGTCTACTTCAGACTATTGCACGTTTGTATAGAGAAATCTAGTAACGTGGCAGAGTCACAAGCAACGAGTGGTATCCACAAGTAGTGCAGAATCATAATTAAGATCACTATTTGAAGGACTCAAGGAAGGAATATGGATAAAAAGGGTCGCTGACGAGACCTACACCAAGATAGAATCTCCATTTAAACTTTATTGTGATAATAAGGCAGCCTTAAGCATGGCACTGAATCCAGTACAACACAGTAGAACTAAGCATGTTGATGTTGATCGCCACTTTATCAGGGAAAAGGTTGAAGATGGAATTATTTGTCTCCCCTATATACCTACAAAATTCCAGCTTGCAGATATACTCACAAAAGGTGTACCCGAGGACATATTTGAAGGTTTTGTATGCAAGTTGGACATGATGAGTATCTATGATCCAACTTGAGGGGGAGTGTGGTAATTATATTATTTTGTAAATAAGTATTATTAGATTAGTCAAGATCAGATCCTAGAATCTAGCAGTTAGTTAGATCAGATTAGTTTTCAATTTTTGAATTCTCTAGAAGTCCTCAATCTGTTACAACAGATGGTCCTCCATGTATCTTATATATTTCACAGGAAGCAATGAGAAGAGCATCGGACTCAATTATCTGATCCTTACCTTGCTACAATTCTATATCAGGATGATATTTTGGGATTTATGAAAACGAGGAGCTTGGTATATTGTGCTTAGTTATCAAGCTATTGTAGACTTTCGGGAAGTCCAACTTACAGTGCCGAAATTTCTACAAATAGCTTAATATTTTGTTTATAAGATATATGTTTATATATGAACTATAAATGGTATATGCATATGCAAGGTTATTAGACTAATTATGATATTGTAAATGCTATTATATTATGTCAAGTAAATATTATTATGTTCAATGCTTATGCAATGTGGAATTTTCTCATATTTGGTGGTCACCCTTGAATATTAGGGCGTGACAAGATTAGAGTATAAATGATCAATTTTTAAAGTTTATTTAGTTCATATGCTTTGTTGATGCATTTATTCTGTTGTTGATACATTGGTGATGGAGGGGCGTTCTTGAACCTGTCCCCATCCTGTCTGAGACTGATTATTGAATTTTTGATGAGAACTTTGATATTATTGACTTTTATGATGGTTTGTGTATTTAACTTCTGTGAAAGAGTTTGCTTTTTTAGCCTAGACTTACCATATGCTGAATGTTAAACAGAAAATGTTCATAGATAGCATGTGCCGATGTGAGCCATTCTAGTGCTAGGGGTCTTGGAAAATGAGGTCTTTCTGAAGATCACTACACTGCTGTGAGGGTATTCCGATCTGAAAATCAGCCTGATTTGAACCTTTTAGTAGGATAAAAATGGAATCTGAGTTGCTGTGATTGCGAGTTTCAACTTTGTTTGGAACTTATAGACGCAGATGCTGAGTTAATCAATGGACCTATTCCACAACACTCTCCAAAGTGAAGAAGAATCCCTTTCTCTCTCCACCTTGGCTTCCATTAGATCCCTCATCATCAACCCTTCAACTCCACAATCCACCATAACTTCCATTCTTCAAAAGCTGATTCGCTCACTTGAACTTAGTCATGACAAAGTCCTTCTCCATTACTCTCTCAACCTCCTCACCCATCTCGCCATCCACCACTCTTCCTTTTCTCATTCCATCTTTCAATCTGTCTGTTCTCACTCTCTTCTTTCTGCCCAATCCACCCGCCTTGCTGTTGACTCACTCCAAGTACTGGCTTTGATCACAGAACGTGTTCCAGCACCAGGCTTGAATACAGACAAGCTTGATGATGGGTTTTTTGTTTCTCTCTGTTTTGGCCCCTCTGTGCCTGCACGTTTATGGTTGCTGAACAACGCAGGGTGCTTTCAAATTCGGCCATCTTTACTGTTTACTGTGTTTCTAGGGTTCACAAAGGATCCTTATCCTTATGTGAGAAAAGCTTCTCTAGATGGACTTGTTGATTTGATTAATCATGGTGTCTTCAAAGACTCTAGTTTGGTGGATGGGTGTTATCATCGTACTGTTCAACTTCTGGGTGACATGGAAGATTGTGTGAGATCATCCGCAATTCGTGTTGTAAGATACCATTACTTAATGTTTTCATTTTCTTTGTGTGCTTCACGGAGATATGAGTCTGCAATGCTTGTGGAATAATAATTAAAAGATTGTATTTTGGAGCTACACGGTATTGTATCCTAAATGAATAGTATTTGGTCTTCCAGAAACTCATTAACATATTTTCCACTTCTGGAAATTTTAGTATAACTTGAGGTCTTATATGTTATGTTATCATTTTGTAATTTCAGGTTGCTTCATGGGGGCTGATGTTAGCAGCTTCTAATGCTGACATGAAAAGCTACTGGTCGAATGAAGTATTTGCCAAGGTGTTTTTTTGTTCTATGGGCAATGCATTGTATATGGTTGTTGGATCTTAATTTTACAAATGTTTGAAATAAAATCTAAAATTTCAATGTTATGATGTTTCCCTATCCGTGCTTGTTTCCCCTTCTTGACAAACTCAGGATTCTCAACATTGCCTTTTGATTGTAATGACTATTCTATGTCCTTTATGAATCTCAAAACCATAATGACCCGTTCCTTGATTTGTGGGATTCTAAAAATGGCACATGGAATTATGGTAAGTTGAACAAATATGATTCTCTCTCCAAGTTGGAGGAATTAAAAAGTTAAGCTATGATGTCTCTGACATGAAACAATATGAGTTATTCTATTAAATTAGATTTTGGGCTCATGTTCTGCATGGAATTTGGGGCAAGTCATAGTGTCATACTATTCATGGCTTATAAACATTGCTTCCTATAGATTTTATATTATAGATAGATGTGTAGATATATAGATTCTTGACGCATGTAATATAATATGTTTTAGTCTTATTGCACAATGTCATTTTCTTTCTGTTGCATTCAGAAATTAGATTTATACCTGACATTATTGTATCTGTACGCTTTTAAGTCATTGAACTGATATCATGGAGTCAAATGTCGTGTAGGAAATTTACTTGGAATCCATCAATTTTGTCATGCACAAATGATTGGAGAACTTTCCCCTCCCGCCACTGTCTTTTTTCCAAGTATTATTCTGTTTGTATGTTTTTGTATTTGTGACAGTGGACTGCTGATTACCTTGGTATTACACGCGCTTCATATTTATGCAGCTCTGTTCTATGGCAAGAGATATGAACATGGAGGTCAGGGTTGAAGCTTTTACTGCCCTTGGAAAGGTTGAAATAGTATCTGAGGATTTTCTTTTGCAAACTTTGTCAAAGCGAGTCCTGGAGGTTGGAAAGAAAAAGGAAGTCTTTGGCCAGAAGACAACTGAACAATTTAAAATGCTAGCAGCTAGTGTAGCTGGTGCACTTGTGCATGGATTTGAAGATGAGTTTTTTGAGGTAACTTTTCTTGAACATTAGTGCTTCATATGCAGTTACAACAATGACAAGATGTATGATGGATCTTTGAGGAAAGAGGTCTCTTGTTTAATTGAGTGGAGAATTTAGTTATTGTAAAGCTCTTTGTTTTGAGAACTTGATCTGGCAATTGGCTGCAATTATGTGGCAATAGTTTAAGGTTTTTCCCCATATTTGATCTGAAATTGAAAGAGGTTCTGTCCTGAAGGTGCGAAAGTCTGCATGCCTGTCCTTGCAAAGACTTGCAGTCCTCTCCACTGAGTTTGCTCATGAAGCTTTGAACATTTTAATGGATGTGTTGAATGATGATTCGGTGGTTGTTCGATTACAAGTTTTAAAAACTATGTACTATATGGCAATTAGTGGCTGTCTGAAGGTTCAGGAAAAACATTTGCACATGGTATGTTTTTCATCCTTGATAAATACGTAGGCTGACTATCCAATATATAACTATATTTTATGGTTGTTGGGAGTCAAATTGAAGTAGTTTTTTTTAAAAAAAAAAATTGAAAAAGAACCCCGCTGGCTCCTTTTACTTAATTTTGTAGAATGAAACAAATAACTAGTGTACTTGGTCATTTTGTTGATCAAATGAACTACTGGGAAACAGTCTCGCCTTTGCAATAACATGATATATTATTAGAGTCAGGTGCATGTACTTTTTGATCAAATGAACTACTGGGAAACAGTCTCGCCTTTGCAATAACATGATATATTATTAGAGTCAGGTGCATGTACTTTTTGATCAAATGAACTGCTGGGAAATTGTCTCGCCTTTGCAATAACATAATATATTATTAGAGTCAGGTGCATGTACTTTTTGATCAAATCAACTACTGAGAAATTGTCTAGGATGACCCATAGGCTTAAGTTTTATGATAAAGCTTTTTCGAAGAGGAAGACAGTTATCTGCATGACTTGATTGTGGAGATTTTTACCCTCAGATCTGATAAGGGGTTTCTTTCTCTGATGAAATTTTCCAAGATACTTGACCGTTGTCTTGTCAGTAAATTTAAATTATGTATTAAGTATAAATGTATGTTTTCTGTCATATTGTTGACATTATCTTTTATCTGCTTGGCAAGTTTATCCTGATCATGTTTCATTTGATGCTCTTCCAGTTTCTTGGTGTTCTAGCTGACAACAGCAGGGAAGTGAGATATTCTGCAAGGAAAATACTTAAACAAGTGAAGCTGAATAGTCTCTTGTTGTTTAAATCAGCAATCGATGGTCTTCTACATAGTTTGAGTATTTACCCACAGGTTTTCATCTAATTATTCTTCAATTTTATCTTCTTTATTCTTAAGATGGGCTTATGAGATTTTACAATGACATCAAGTATTGGAGATGCAATTGATTGCAATGCCTACAAAAATTTATTTTCATCCTTTTCTGGTCATTTTGTGTTTCACTGTTTTGTTCAAAGCAAGCTCCCCCATTTAAAGTATTCGACTCATCTTGATTCTTTAAGCCGGGATAGTCTCTCACTCGCATTCGGCTTCCAGAACCCCTGATCCTAAAAGGTCTAAGAAACAGAGGGCAAAACCCTAACGCGGACCGCATATCCTCCTATGCTATGTACAATTTGAACATCTTAGGCAAGCTAACACGTTCTCAATCAAATCTAGATGGGATGCCACCCATTTTCCTGATTGGTCATGGCCTGGTCTTTACTGCAGTCACTCTTTCCTTATGCCTTCACAGCTCATCATTATTTAGCATGTAATATCTCCTAAATGTTCATTTCAATTCCCTATGATCATTGAACCTTCCTTATTTTATCCATATTGTCTATGCTATATGGATTACATGCTACTTAATTTTCTAATAGTTCATGGTTGTGGTGAATATATATAGTGACCAATTTTTGGCATTTATTGAGCTTTTAACTCTTTTTTGTTGTAACATCTGCATATTCTCATGCTAGGATGAAGCTGATGTATTTCCAGCTGTTTCCCATATTGGATGGAATCACAAGAAGTTTGTAGCCATTGTCTCCAAGGAAGTTTTTGAAGAGGTGAACTTGTTCCTTTAAATGATGATTATATAACATTTCGAGTATCTTCATGAACATTTTGCCCATGTCGTGTTAACATGAAGCTAAACTTAGGTGACAGTCCGCAGTTAGAGTGGCATCCACAGAAACTAGGGTATCAGAAAGCAGCAGACCCGCTGTACCTACTGCTTAAATTTTACTCTTACAGTAATAGTTTTGTATATCTCAAGCTTATAAAATAATCTCTAATTTTTCAGGGTTGTGATTTTGGCATTACATTTCAGTTAATGCTGCTGCCTGCTGTAATAGCCCCATAATAGAAATGATGTTTCCTGATAAATTTATGGCCTTGTTCTAGTGGTAACAATTAGGATGATGGTTTTCAGTTTATCATGAAGTCAATATGTAATATTTATAGTATCAGAAGAATGCAAACTCATAGAGGTAGGAACAATTATTCATTTTACCTGTAGTTTCCTCAAGATTGATTTTATTCAACTAATCAAGGTCAATGGATTTTATCTTCCAAAAATCTAATCTTCAGCAGAGATAATTGATATTTAGTTAATATTCTGTTACACCATTCTTTCAGGTAGAAGCAGCTTTTGAAGGCAACTCTGAATTCAATAGTGCTAGAGTGGCTGCACTTTTAATCCTTTGTGTCTCTGCCTCACTCTCGCAAGTAAATGTAGGCACGATACCTCCAGTTTTGTTTTCTTACGCTGTTACACTCCTAGGGAGGATTTCCTCTGCGTTTATTGATGTTATGGATAGGGATGCTCTTTTGGCCTTCCTATCTGATAAAAGTAGATCTATTGATTGTTTTGCCTCAAATTTAAACCATGTTGAAGGGGAGAAACAATTACCCTTAGTTCAAGGTGATTACAGTTATTGCGGCAGCAATGATGTGACAAGTCTTGTTGAGACATCACATAAAATAGAGGTGGAGTTTGAAATTCAGTCCGAGTTTGTGAGGGAGCCAAAAGATATACTCAATTCTCAAGTAGAACAACGGCCAGTGCATGATGAAGTTATAAAGTTTACTGATCTTACTCTTTCGAAGGTCCCAGATATCTGGTCCCTGATACAATCTGGCTTTACAAGTGAAGTTCTCAAGATCCTGAGGTAATATAGTTCATGGTGAATACCATCTGTTCGAGGGCCTGAATTTAATATGTTTTTCCTACGACTTATTTGCTATTGCTGGGTGATATTTGGTATGTTTTGATTGTTAAAACACATGTATGCATATGAAATATTATCTTGGTTTTCTATTTAAAGCGTTGTGCTGACAATATAGGAGTTGGAAGGAAGATTTGGCGACTATGAGATCTGATTTTGCGGGATCTGCCGATGCTTTGGCATTTACCTTGCAATATCTTCAAATAATAAAGCACCTTGCAAAAATTTGGGGAAATTTCCCACAAGAGAAACCGATATGTTCTCGTGCAACCGGAGCGTTAGACTTTGAACTAGCAAAGCTTGATAGGAAGGTTAAAGAATTCAAGACTCGGTTTATCGGGTTTTCTCCACAGGAGGAATTGAATGTCTTGGAGCTAATGTTAGTAACTTGTGTCCTTAGGCTATGTGAAGCTGACATATGTTGTCGGATTCTTACATTAAAGAGGTTGACTGCAACATTGTCCCAGGTAGAACTTGTCCTTAAAGAAAGCTTTGTTGCGCCATCCACATTCATAGTTGAACTCAGGAAATTGTTACCTGAAGGTGTCACTTTCATAAATGAAGCTTCCCAGAGTCGATTGGAGTTTTGCAAGTGTCTTAAGTTATTCTGCCTGAAACAGTTCATATATAGTGGAACAATCAGACGTGTAAGAGCAGAGCTAAGTATTGTGAATAATGACTTTGAACATCCTCTTCCTTTCGTTTCGGGACTACCGGTAGGCATTGAGTGTGATATCACTCTCCACAATATCGCCAGTGATCACAGATTGTGGCTGAGCATGACCATGAATGATGATGGTTCATCTCAGTATGTTTTTCTAGATTGGAAGCTTCTTGAAGGCTCTGGAGAAGAAAGGAATTTTGCATTTGTTGCTCCGTTTTATGGAACCCCAAAGGCTAGTTCTTTCAGGTTGAAGGTACGTATAGGTTTGAAATGTTTATTTGATGATGCTGTTTTGGGGCAAACCTGTGAAGGGCCTGGACCAGGACTTACGTTTCTTTGTCCTGAAAAAGAAGTTTATCTTTCCAATGTACTAAAGACTAAATCTCATTACCTCCAATAAAACATCATATTAGTCTTTTTTTTTTTTTTTTTAATTTTAAAGTAAAGGTGTAAAATACTTATTATCTTTTTCAAAAAGTGTTTCTAGCACCATAATCAAACATCAAGTCCAAAAATATAATTTTTTTTTTTAAAAATAAAGCAAAAATGTCATCTCCGTTAATTTCGTTAAATCTCTTACTTTTTCAAAACATGTTTTTGTAAAGGTGTAAAAATTCTTATAATCTTTTTCAAAAAGAGCTGTGGGTGCCATAATCTAACTTCGAGGTGCAAAAGTGTCAATATCATATTAATCCTACATATCACATTTGTCTTCTCTATAATTATAGGTACTTTTGCACTTGATCTCTGATTATGGTGCTTACAACACTTTCTAACAAAGATTATGAGTATTTTTGTACTTTTACAAAAATATGTTTTGAGAAAGTAACAGACATTTAATGGTGATGACTTTTTGGCTATACATTAAAAAATTCATATGTATTTTTATACCCTTATTGTTTGATTATGTAGGAGCACTTTTGAAAAAAGAAGTTAAAGTAGGTATTTTTGCACATACCTCTTCTTTTTTTTCTCAACTGAAATTGTTGCGCCAGAAATCCTAAATTCCAATGTCCAAAGGGCTCTAAAATTGTTTTCTTTACCATTCTCTATGTAATAATTTAATCCAACAATGTTATTGCAGACAATTTCAAAATATATATGGTGGACATTGAGCTGAACAAATGATAAGTTAAATGAGAGAACTCGAAGGATTATTCATTACAAAATAACAACAGACCACACACCATCGAAAGGTCTTAACGTCCTGTTAACTGCACTTCCGGTGCCTCCATGGGTGGCACTTCCGGTGGCTCCACGGGTGGCACCACCTTCTGCCTCCAAAGTGAATCCCTTCTTGCATTCAACCAGCTTCTGATTATTGGAACTTTAAGAATTAAAATGCAGGAGGCTAAACCTAAGATAGAGTATACTAACGGGAAAAGGAATATTCCAAAGTCGTCTGTTGTCAAACTTCGCATCTCCACATCACTTTTGGATTTGTCAACGATGAGGGGTAAGGTTATGCTCCTCCTCATGTCGCCAAAAACGTCACATTTTGAGTCAGATTTAATATAGTAGCTGAAAAATTTGAGACCAAGGTAGAACTATTGGCAAATGCCTGAAAAATTTAACATGGTACATTGTCAAAGTTTTATAATCCTCATGCAATACTACTTCTAGTCTTAAATATAAGATCCAGTTGACTTTTTTTTTTTTTTAAAAAAAGATTAATGAAGCTAATTAAATTACTTTAAAATATTTGTATATATACTTTTTCTCAAACGAATTTGTTCGTCTTATAAATTGGTATATAATTTAATGACAAACAACATATGACTTGATTAAATAATTTATTTCGCTTCCCTCATATCTTCAAAAACAAGTCAACTTAATCTTATATTTACAACCAGAGAGTATAAAATATATAGAGGGGAGAGAAGAAGAGTACTCACAAAGGCAAATCCAGCAGATTTGTAGATTGGTCCTGTCATTTTGCAAGAAGAGCATTTGGAAAGCAAGAGCGAGAGATAAGGAGTTTCATCAAAAATAACATCAACACCTCCTTTTCCGGCTCCTTTGGACAATTCTTTATTGTACTCTTCAACACTTGTTAAAGCTTTTAGTTGATCGTTCTTCAATCCTATTTTTGAAGTCAGAAGATCTTTCACCCATGAATCTTTTTGATATCCCACTGACACATTCTTCCTTCTAATCTCTTGCACGTCTTTCAATGGAGAACGCTTTGCCGTGGTCATCTCAGTTAAAACTGAAGTTAAATTTGCTGTATAAATCTGAATTGCTATGCCCAACACAAACATGATCACTAACACCGTCGATTTAGACGAGTCACTTGTCAAACAATTAACATCTGCAATCATCACACACACAACATTGATATAACTCACAGCCATATTGAGTGTGTTGAGATACAAGCCGGCTAAGTGATGACTGATGAGAACCCAACAAAATTCATACCGTTCAATGATTTTTAAAGAGAACTCACCACTCTTGTAAATAAGGAAGGGATTCCGGCAAAGGCGTGCAAATTTGCTTTGAGGATCGCTCTTCCTATTGCTTTCCAATATAAGTATGGAAACAGTTGCACCCACAAATATCACACCAAGAATTAACCAAAGTGTCCAATCAAAAGGTTTGAAGAGGATCCACTCATTTTCGGAGTCGGGCCTCACATTTACCACCATTGACACCCTTGATTCCAAATATGGCATTGTGAAATCAACATAATTTGCGCGACTCGCTGTAATTGTCATGTCTCCAATTATAACATCAAGATTCTGCATTTTTTTTCATACAAGGATTAAGTCTTGGCCTACATATATAACAAAGTGTCTGTGTCGGGCCACCATGCTCACTAATGATTCATGGGGAGGTGTCTGAGTGTCTCCATTTTAAGTCTAAATTTATTTTCATGTACTTTTGCATTTAATGTTATAATAATATTATATTTATAAAAAACAATGTAATACTAGTATTGATATAAAAATATTAAATCTTAACAGTTGGAAATTGATCCAACAAAGAATATACTTCCTCAAATCCTAATTATAAGACTGAGTTGATCTTTTTTGGAGAGATTAAGGAAGTTAAATAAGTTATTTAATCATATATATCATACGTTATGTATCTTTATATTATATATAGTTTATTAGTCAAATTAATTAGTTTGGAGAAAATACTAAAAATAAAAATAATTTAATTAGCTTTCTTAACCTCTCCAAAAAAATTAACTTCGTTTTATAATTAGCACCAGAGGGAGTAATAAATAGAAAGGAAGGTAAACGGAGGTAATCATCTAAGGGTAAAGATAAGACAAGTAACATCCCACACAGGCACACATGCCACACTCATGAGCATCGCCCGGGCCGGACCTAGCTGCCCCCGCTAAGAATTTTGCTTCGTTTGTAATATCGAATGGATAAATTATAGACTCCTTGGGTCCTAATTGTAAGATTAGATTGATTTTTTTGGAGAGATTAAGGAAGCTAAATAAGTTATTTAATTATATCATATGTTGTGTATCTTTATATTATATATTATTTTATTAGTCAAACTAATTAATTTGGAGGGAAAAATAAATAAAAATACTTTAAGGTAATTTAATTAACTTCTCTAATCTCTCTGAAAAAAATCAATTTGGTTTTATAATTAGAACAGGAGGAAGTATTAGATTAATCTTTATTTTTCCAAATACTATATAGTTTTGTCGTCCCTGAGTAGATCTATGTGTGTACGTGTGTGCATGTGCGAGTTCGTGCGTGCGTGTGCGCCTGTGTGGCGTGTGTGCGTGGCATGTGTGTGCGTGGCGTGTGCGTATGTGTGTTTATCGTTTGTCATGTCATTTGACATAAGGTTTTGTCAAGTCACCCAAAAATACGTCGTTTTGAGAGTTAGTAGAATTAATGAAGGGCGTTTTGGTATTTCTGCTTTTGTATTCATTATATAAATTTTACCAAAACACCCTTCATCAATTCCTCTAACTCCCAAAATTATGTTGTTTTGGGGTTAGAAGAATTAATGAAGAGTGTTTTGATATTTTTGTTTTTGTATTTATTGTATGAACTTTACCAAAAGACCATTCATTAATTCCCCTAACCCCAAAACTACGTCGTTTTAGGAGTTAGGGGAATTAATGAAGGGTGTTTTGGTTTTTATTTTTGTATTTGTTATATGAATTTTACTAAAACACCATTCATTAATTCCCCTAACTCCCAAAACGATATAGTTTTGGGATGATTTGACAGAACCTCATGTTAAGTGACATGACAAACGATAAACCCATATATATATATATATATATATAATCAGCAATGAAACAATAGAAACTGGGACTTGCTTGGTTTCATTGCTAAACACTCCCAACTACTCAGTAGATTTGAGCTGTCTAGATCTAATTTTAGACGGTCCAAATTTAAGTTTTTTTTTTTAAATGATGCCTTTTTATATAAAAAATAATTTTTTAAAAGAATATTATCATTATTCTAGATTTTATACTCATTAAAATAATTCTTATTAAAAGAATATAGACTTTTAAAAGTTCAAATCTGGACCATCCAAATTAAATCTAAGTTTCAGATCTGATTAAGTGGGAGAGCTAAGTACAATGGTAAAGCATTCAAACCATTCTAAAAAACTAGGAAACACAAAAGCTAATAAATGAAGTTAAAACAATTGAAAGCAACATAAATGAATGAAAACTTGCCTTGTTATTGCGGAGAATATCATCGTATCCATTATCGTTGTCCACGAGCACAAACTCATAAGGTAAAGGAAATGGTAAAGCATCAACCACTTTTTTAAACACCTCAACAGCAAAACCAGTAGGTAATATTTTCTGTCCTTCCCCAGTAACATGAACAAATTCAGGAAAATGTGTTTTTGTTGGGACCCCAACTTTCAACTTTGGTGGTCTCTCCGTTGTGTTACCCGGCCATGCCGGGTCCCTTAGTTTGTATTTACCATCTGCACTGAAATTTTGAAAAAGTCCTGTTTCAGGTCTCCAATATCCTATGATATTTTCTCTTTGGCCTTTCATATTATATACTACAAACTGTGATGGTTCCAGTTGTTCCTGCCTCAAACTGAAATTCCCTGACATGCCCTTGTAATCTGCAGTATCCAGAATTGCTTTGCGAAGTTCTGGGCCTGTTTTGTTTCGAAGTTCAACTCTGCTTTCACTAGAATCGAATAATCCGGAGTTTTGTACTGCATTGGCCAATGCTTTGACAGTGTCGTAAGCCCACAGGCCATAAAGAGAGAGATTTACATTGTGCTGATCATGCATTAATGTTGTCTCTAAGGAAACATTCAATGAAGGCCTTACACCCAAAGCACCATCCATGTAGCCTTTCTCTTTTGTATCTTTAGCTTTGGGATCTAACAAAGGAGATAGGCCTTGCGTAAGTATCCAAGCGTGTCCTTCACTCATCAATCCTGCCTTTTTTGCTGGTTCCACAAGTTTTGACCAAAGCTCCATAGTCATATGAGCAACAAACACATATGTTCGAAGATCTTTTATCTTGTTAAGCTCTTTGGTGATTTGAAGATCGTTGAAATCTTGACGAATGGAACTTATGTAAGGCACTCGAGTGTCCATGTCTTGCAAGGCATAAGTGAGACATGGAATAAGGTCATTGCCGAATTCAGGTTCTTCATAAATGGGGATCACAGACTGCCAATTATAAGTTTCGATAATGGCTACTATAGCTTCGAACTGAGAGCAATGGCTTCTACTGAAGTTGGAGTTGATGAAAAATCGGGTACGAGGTGGCAACATTGAAGGACCAGATGGAGGAAACCATATCACAGGTACACCACTCGTAATACCAAGGTCAACAACATACCTTGCTAGCTCCGAGTTTTGAGGGCCCAGGATTGCTGTCACATTTTTCTCGTATACTAGTTTGTAAGCTGCTTAATGCCAACATTAAGAAATTAATTTTCTTTATTGGCATATATTTAATATAACTGTTGTTCTAAAAATCAATTTTTTATGAATTATATAAATTTCCAAATTATTATATATATATATCTTCAGTATTTTATATATATGTTTTAAGTATATATTGAAATATGTAAAAATTTAGATTATTTAATTTGATACTCCCACTTCCTTTTTATAAAAAACAATTATTAAAACCTAACTGTTCCAAAAGTGAGTTAAGAGCATTGGTAAATGTGTAACTTCTTTAATTTTTTTCCCCCAATTATACCTTTGTTTAAAAAGTGTGTACTACATGAGAGAGATATTGGGTGAAAATTTATTGTAATTAAGGAGATAATGAGTGATATATATTAAATAAAGGTAAAAAAAACAAATTACAATTTCAGACAAAAAGAATTGTTTCTTATATAACGACCACTTTTATAAGAGAAAATATTTTTTTATAAAATAGACTGGACAGAGTAACTTTTAAAGACAAAACTTATGCCTTTGTGTGAATTTTTGTTATTAGAAAAAATTCATGTAATAAGATTTGGCGAGAGAATTAGAACTAATGGATATAAACCAAATGAACATAAACTTTGTTTTGTATCCTCTAATTCTATTTATAATTCTATTTATAAGGTATTTTTAACATGTTTCACATAAACTAAAATAACCTTAAACTTTATTAACTCTATCTTAAAATTCAATAACTTTTTAATGTTACTCCTTTTTAACTACATTTTCCAAGAAAATACTCCCTTTGTTCCTTTTTATGAGACACGTTTATTCGAATGTAAGTACAATAAATGAATAAATGAGTTAAAATTAAAAACCTTTTATTATATGAAAATACCATTATTTATGAGGACATAAGGAATAAGAGAGAATAAGGAAATTATTATAATAAAGAGGATTATAGAAGAGAGAGAATAAGAAAATAAATACAGTACTCCCTCCATTCTAAGTTACTTAAAGAAGAATACTATGGTTTATAATATAAGTCACATAGAGAGTGTAATTACAGTTTATTTGTCAATTTTACCCATGTAGTAATACTTAAAATTAAAATAATTTCTTTGTATGCTCTCTCTCATTTGAAACCTAATTTAATACAGGTAAAGTTAAATTTTCTTTTTCAATTTAAGGCATATTTAATGTGTTAACTATAATTTCTTTGTTCTTATGAATTAGTTGGAATGTGTTATATTATGGACTGGAGGAGTAGAAGTAATAAGTTTTTGGTGGCTGTCAAAATTTATTATATTGACATTAAATAAGGTAATTAAATAAGGGGAAAATGGGAAAGTAAAAAGTAAAAAAATAAAACATTCTCTTAATGTTTTTTATATAAAGGAACTGATTATGTGTGATAGTTATTTCTTATGAAACGGAACGGAGGGAATAACTATCTACACAATAATAAATGAGTGGTGCAATTGTACATTTATTTAAAAAATTAATGGCATACCTTATAAATATGATAAAAAAAATAATTCTCTCTATATTTTATAAATAGAACAAGAGAAATCGATGTTTTGGATACCAAAAGCACTTTTATGCTTTATGAGATATTTTTTTCCGAGTGAAAAATCAGTTTTTCACGTTTTGTTTTGTTTTGTTTGTTTTATTTTTTTGGGGGGTTCTAAGGGAACGTTAGTTCTCTGCATAATAGCTATTCTACATGATCTGTTTTTGGGTTTATTTTTTCCCTATATAATCAAGAGAGTGCTGCAAATAAGCCAGACCGATGTGAAGAAAAGGTGTTAAGAGACTTAATTAATTAGGAGGCTATTCATGACAGTTGAGCTGAGTGACAAGAGATATAATTTAACAAACATATAATTAAATAAGGTTATGAATAAAAAAAGGGATTAGGCCACCAAAGAGCAACATGATAAACGAAGAACAAAGCTCGAAATTGTAACTATTCGACAAACATTTGATCATATTGTAGTTACCTTCATCAGCTGCAGTGAGGAGATCGTTCTTAGAATCCCTGAAAAGAGGTTGGAGCCTGGTTGTAGATGAATTATGTTCGTTATAGAAATCTTGGAGTGCCATGTTGATGTAGTCGTGAGCCGTGGAACCAAGTGATGATGAATCCAAATCCAGTATCACTCCTATTGGTATGGTTACAGTGGCAGATTCAGTTATGGTAATTAGGCATATTAAGCCCACAAATAATAAGAGACAATCTCTTTGCCTTCTCTCCATGTCTGCAATTTTCTTCTATTAGCTTTTCTCCTCTCTCCCTTTTCTTTCTTCTCAACTCGTGCTATCCTTCCCTCTTAAATTCTCCACTGCTAAAGCCAAAGGGGGTTGACTTGTATATTCCATGTAAAAGACTTGTAATATTAGTATTTATGAAAAATATCAGTACCTCCCAGTCTTAAAATAAGGGCTAGTTTAGAAGTGAATCTTGGCCTTAAATGGAAAACTTTTTTTTATCTCTTATATTTATCATTTTTCGGTAAATTAAGTTGTCTAACTTATAAACTAAGATCTGATATATAATTTAATAATATGTGCAAATATAAGTACTTCTGAGAGATTATATAACATATATATGATATGGTTTTTAATTTATTTAATTTTCATAATATCCTTAAATTAGGTAATTAGCTTTTATATCGAAGACGGATAGTATATTAGAGTAAAGTATGTGTTTTAATTAGTCTCCAAAATTAGATTAAGTTTTAGTTTGCAGTTGTAAACCGCCAATGGTGGTGATTTGACAATTGGTAGTTAGTTAAAGTCAGCGAAAGAGGTTGATTAAAATTACATTACCATCTTTTAGGTTGATGAGAAGCACCATTTGTCCCTACGGGGTTAACTAGGATAAATTTTCTTAAAGATAACGTATTTGTAATTTGAGAGGTATATTTATTTTATAATTTTGTTGATTTACTACAATATTACACCAACTTAAAGTTTGGATATCCCGTATTCTTCCGAAAATATTTTGAGAACAAAAATACCTTTAAATCCTTTTTATTAATCCTGTTATAAATTGGATTTAATTTAATGAGGTTTGATTTTTTTTACTTCAATTCGATTAGCTTATTGTGGCTTTAGTTGACTTGTTGACCTCATATATAATTCAAAAACTCTAACAAATTATATTATTTATAAAACATCCATAATTTATAATTAATGCTCAGCATTTTACAATTAAAATATGTGATGTTATAAACCAATGTATTGGCTGTACTTTTCTTTCTTCCATAGCACATGACATTTCCCCCTACATATATTTCACATCGATTAAAAAAAAATCTTAAAATTTATTAACTATGTCTTAAAATTTAATAAATTTACGACTTTAACTCTATTTAATATACATTATACATCTTAAGAATAAAGTCAACACAATAATAAATGAAATACAAAATTGTGTATTTATATGAAAAATTTAATAATATGACTTATAAATAAGACAACAAAATTTCTTCCTTTTCTGCTCTATAAATAGAATTAGAGGAGTGGTGCTACTCTCCCTAATTCTTAATACTAAAATTAGATAAGTAATTTTTAAAAATCAAATAAATTATTAAATTTAGTTATTTATAGAAATTAAATTATTAATTTGTTAATAATTTGCATTTGAACTGCCATTTGATAAAAAATTTCTTAATATGTACACTTAATGGAAATAATTTAAAATAAAATTATAAATATGACAGACAAAATTAATTCTCATCTTATATTTAAAATTAAAATGAATTTCTTAAGGAACTTTTATATTTAAAACAGGAGAAGGTATAGGAAGGAAGGAGTATATTGATGACGTTGATCATTATTGGTTGGATAAAAAAACAAAAGAGAAAAGGCATAAAAATAGATTTATAATTGAAGCATTTAAAAATAACTTCTTAATTGTAATTTACACTATATATATAAAATAGTATATACAAAACTGTGTTTGGTAAAACGGTAGAAGGGTTGAAATGTGTAATTGAAGGAGAAAAAGCACGGGTTCACATTAGGTGTTTGTCTTAACGTGCTTCTTATGTGCCAAACACATTTTATTTTATTTTTTTATATATATTTTTTATTTAGATTAAAATTATATGTTGCTTTCTGAAATTTTTTCTGCACCCAGTATCTCAAATTAATTAGTTTTATGAATGTTTGGGTTTACGATACATCTAAACGGGCTTTTAGGGTTTGTTTGGTAGAAGGGATTTGGAGGAGAGTAAAAGGAAAATTTTGAGTTAGAGTTTAAAAAATTAGAGAAGTGAAGTTAAAAGATTGGGAAAATCTCATATAAAGACGGTTGAAATAGAGAAATTCTATATGAGGTTGGTAAACTCAATAAATCCTTAATTGGGTCAATGACTCAATTTAGGATATTTAAATGTTGGTTATTTTCTACTAATACCCTGAACCCTAAAAAAATATTAAAGATAATGCTAGATCCACACTCCTTTTTCTGGGATTGGTTTTTTGAGTTGTCAAAATTATGGAGAAGACCATCCTGTATTGGTTTTTCTGGGGAAGAAAAGAGGAGTTGTCTCTATTATACGTCACCGAAAAGACATCTCGATCCCGCGGAAAAACCAAATTCAACTGGACTGATTTACCTCGGGGTTACTTTCCGAGGCGGTAAGGAAGCGTAGCAGCATCGGGGGAGTCCTATTAAACCTCTATTCCATCAAGAAAAACAAGGCACACTAAAAGCCGGTCTTTAAGAAACCAACCTGAAAGGGTCTCATTCGGCGATGTCTCGCTACAACAACTTCAAAGGGAAAGTTTGCATGCACCTTCGGGTGTGGCAGCAGGATCTCGCTTTGTTTTGGTTTGAAGATTATATTGGCTTCCCTTCAAGGAAAATTCCATCTTTTTATCCTTTGGACAATTGTGTCACTGCGGTCTGATTCACTCACCATCGAGCCTCCATGAATTATCCGTCGCTAGGGTTTTTACGCAGCGTGTAAACAATATTATTTTGTCTCCCATTTTTCTTTTTTTCTTAATAACTAAAGGATATAGAGGTAATTTGGCCCAAATTCTAAATTTCTAATTATGTCATATAACCTAATTAATAATTTGTTAAGTTTAGTAACCCAAATCAGAATTTTCCTATTTTAACCGTCTTTATATGGGATTCTCCCTAAAAGATTTTAATTAATTTTTTTATTCTTTTATCTTACATTTTCTCTTTATTAAAATTTTACAACCCCACTTCTCTATTTTTTTTTAAAGAAAAAGTACACACTAGCAATAAAAGACAACATTGCTCTATTTTAACACTTTCATAACAACATTAAACCTAAAAAAACTTCTAAGGTAATATTGCTCTTTAGCAAAAAACTTTCAGAATAAATTTGTAGCTTAACCCCTTTATTAAAGTCAATCTAAACAAAAATCACATTACATTAATTAACATTTATGTTAACTTAAGTTTGTAAAATTTAGATACAATAAAAGCCATTTTTACCAAAAACTAATTCAAACACGCATGGGTGTTTATAGTAAGATCCAAACGCGCATTAAATTGTTTTTTTTTTTTTTGGTCAAAGACGCGTATTAATAATCCACCTTAAAGTAATACTACGAATTTTCAGACTTCAGACTGAGTCAAATAGTGACTTCTCTCTAATCCTATTATCATGGTTGTTCTGAAAAAGTGTGGTCTTGCGAGACACACGTGTTGATGTAGCCTTTATATATACATCTGTTGCGACTTCGGCAAGTGCACCGATCGTTTACAAGTAATAAAGTGTGTGAGAAAGATATCGTCCCACGAGGAATAGTATTGCACCCACTAATTAGTTATTTAAGCTTTAGTTGGATGAAATAGAGCGATAGGGGTGAATTGTAGCTAAAAAGGTTTTAAATAATTAAATAAAAATTTAAGAATCAAGAATTTCAAGAATGTTTTAGAAAAGATGATTTATAGAGAAAACCGCAGCTAGGGCATAGAATTCCCCTATGTTCCTCTAAGTATTCGAATTAAATTCCTAATTGCCTGTTATTCCCATAGCGACGATCAATTCTCTAATATTTAACTAAGTCCCAATGTCTTGATGCTACCTTAGTCGTTATCTTTAAAAATAACCTAATGTCTCGGTGTTATTTAGAAAGATTATCTAAACCGAATTATAAGATCACATAACTTTGTAAGCCTATGTCTAGGTCATGCAATTTTATGATGAGTTAAAGGTTACGGTTAAGTGCACCAACATCTCTATTGTCATGCACTAACCTATGGGCAATCTAAAAGGGGATCGAGTCTTTTTAGAAGGCTTTAAGTAAATATAACTCATTCAATATGGTAAATAACATTCAATCGAGAATTTCAAATAAATACTTAAATTAACATAGGGTTCATCCTCGCCTAACTACTAAAAGGAAATTAGCCAAGCATGGCTAGGTAAAAATTAATAAAATAAATGAAAACCAGAATTGTTCTTTAGAGATTTGGGGAAGGTTGATCTCTACAATTGCTTTGATCTTCTTTCTCCAAATCCTCCTTTCTCCTCTCCTTGTGCGTCGCGTCTGTACGTGCTGCTTCTTTGCTTTTTATTTTCTTTCGCGGCGTCCTTTTCTTCTCAGCGTCCGTATTCTCCTCTAAAAAAAATCCCTTTCGCGGCGTCTGTTCTATCTTAATATATATTGCCTCCGTTCCCTGTTGCAATCTATTAATTTATCTTTGTTCGTGGGCCGCGTGCGTGATCTGTTTCTTTTCTTTTTCAAAGGATATATCATATTCTTTTCATTCAATCCATATCCTATCACCATAGTATCTTTTGCAATTCGTGTGGGTCCATGCTGCTATTCACAAAATCACAATCTGTTTCTTTCATTCGAATATGTAGTGCTTGACTCCAATCTTTAATTGGGTGGGGTCCACGCCCTTTTCTTTTCCTTTTCTCTTTAATATATATATATATATATATATATATATATATATATATATATATATATATATATATATATATATATATATATATATATTAGATCTCATAATATCTCCTGCACAATAAAATAGGATATCAATAGATTTTCTGTTATGATATTCTTTTATCCTATATTTAATTAAAAGTTAGATAAGTACATAAAGATAATTAAATAAGGACAAAATATTAATAAATTCAATCTAATATATCTCGAATCTATCCTTATTTAATTATAAAATATCTACTTATCAAACTCTCCCACACTTAAATCTTTGCTTGTCCTCAAGCAAAAGAAAGAGGATTAATTATCTGAAACGAACATTGCCTATGAAATTCCTAAACAGAGAGCAATAAACCACCACACTTAGATCATATCATCAAATCTTATTTAAGTTAATGTCTTATAAGAATAGGTCACTAAGTCAATAGCCTTAAACAATTATAATAATCTCTTAACATCCCATAATCAAAGGATCGGTGAATAATAAGATCAACAATAAGATTAGTAGACGAATATTACGCTACTTAATTTTTTTTTCCAGAAAAATTCAAATGCCCCCACTAAACCAAGCTTTTCATTTAATTTAATAAGGATCCTCAGGTAAGAAATGACTCATTCTTTTCTTTCTTTTTTTTTTGTTTGTCTTGAGCCGTTGTAGGTCCCCTTTTGACGCGACCACGCACATGGGTGATGCGGCACCGGTTACTCGGTTACTCCAACGGGCACCTCAAGAGGCTTTTAGCCCAACTCATAACTCTCTTGGACTTTACCGTTTGACGCGACCCTGCACATGGGTGATGCAGCACCGGTTACTAAGTCAAGTCTAGAGATGTCAGCGGAGTTGTTTTTTTTTTTTTTTTTCCTGAACAAAAGGTTCACTTAGCTAGCAAGGTCATCATCTAATTTTCTAAAGAAATCATGTAGCAAAATATTCAAAAACTAATAATCTGTTGATCCTATTACAAACTATTCCCTATTCTCATAGTCCATCTCAAGACTGTTACAAAAATTCAAGGCTTAGAGACTTAATTGAAACATTCTTTTCTATTTTAATTTTTGACTTGATAATATTAACTAATATGGGAAAACTCAAAGTTAAGGTCAATTTAAACAAACTCAAAAAAAAAAAATTTCAAGGGAAGTCTTTTCAATTGAATAAGGACAAGCAACACCAAAGAAATCATATCCCTACCCCACACATAAATCAGACAGTGTCCTCAATGTTTGAACAATCAATAAAAGGAAAGGAACTAGTACTCCCCTGGTTTAGGTCTCTAACTCTGATGTGGAGTGCTCCTGTCAAAAGTCATGGGAGTGGTCATCGGCGTCCTCTTGTGTGACCGGGAGAAGCGAGAATCGTTGTCGTCCTCAGTGGTTGACAACTATGTGGGTCAATATTCATTGGATGCAAAGGGCCTCGACCATCCGGGTCAGATAAGTGAGAGAGAAAGAAAAAGAAGAAGGAGGAAGGGGTGGTTGAAAGTGAGGTGAAAGAATTTTTTTTTTTTTTTTTGGATTTTTTTTTTTGGCTCCTTGGTCAGAGAGTTGGCGCCTTGGGCGCCAACTTTGGCGCCCTGGGCGCCAACTTTCTGTCCTTCCCACTTTTTTTTTTTCCTTGGTCAGAGAGTTGGCGCCCTGGGCGCCAACTTTCTGTCCTTCCCACTTTTTTTTTTTTTTTTTTTTTTTTTTTCGCAGCTCTCTTTGGTCAGAGAGTTGGCGCGTGGCGCCAACTTTCTGAAATTTTTTTTTTTTTTTTTTTTGTATGGAGCTTATAGTTTGCTCCATACTTTTCTAACCTTCCTATCCTAGAATAACTACTAAAACTAACTAAAAATGAAAAAGAAAACTTATTGGGTTGCCTCCCAATAGCGCTTGTTTAACGTCCCGAGCACGACGGATATCATCTTAATTCTCGGCTTCTAGTGCCACGGAGGTTCTTCCTCTGTCAATGTCTCCACCATGGTAAGGCTTCAATCTTTGCCCATTTACCTTAAAAGCGTCATCGAACCTATTGGTGCAATGACAATTGCACCAAAAGGTGTAACCTCTTTCACTATAAACGGTCTGACCACCTAGACTTCAATTTCCTGGAAAAGTTTTAAACGAGAGTTATAAAGTAATACCTGCTGTCCGGATGAAACTCTTTTGGAAGAATCCTCTTGTCATGCCATCTCTTCGTTCTCTCCTTGTAGAGGCTAGCACTCTCATATGCAAAAATTCTGAATTCATCAAGCTCATTCAAGCTGAAGTAGCCTTTTTCATCGCATTTAACATCAAAGTTCAGCGACTTAGTTGCCCAAAGCGCCTTATGTTCAAGCTCCACCGGGAGGTGGCAAGATTTACCATATAACAATTGAAACGGTGACATGCCGATAGGAGTCTTGAATGCCGTTCGGTATGCCCACAAAGCATCATCAAGCTTCTGGGACCAATCCTTCCTTGACTTCCCAACTGTCTTTTCCGAATTTGCTTCAATTCCTGTTAGAAATCTCCACTTGCCCACTAGTTTGTGGGTGATATGGAGTAGTGACACGATGAGTGACACCATATTTGCTAAGCAATGATTGAAAGCGTCGGTTACAAAAATGAGTGCCTCCGTCACGATAATGGCCCTCGGTACCCGAACCTGCTGAATATATTCTTTTTGAGAAAGGATATTACCACCTTAGCTTCATTAGTGGGAAGAGCAATTGCCTCTACCCACTTTGAAACATAGTCCGCAGCTACAAGGATGTACTTGTTGTTAAAAGAGCTTGGGAATGGCCCCATAAAATCAATTCCCCACACATCAAAAATCTCAATAACAAGAATGTTGTTGAGTGGCATCTCATGTCTCCTAGAGATATTCACTGTTCTCTGGCAACGATCACATTGCTCAACATACTTCCTAGCATCCTTATACAATGTAGGCCAATAAAAACCGCTTTGTAGTACCTTAGCGGCGGTGCGTTCTCCAGTGAAATGTCCACCATAATCGAACCATGACAATGCCGGAGGATCTTATGAGTTTCCTCCTGCGGGATACGGCGCGGAGCATTCCATCTGCACACTGAAAAATAAGAAAGGCTCATCCCAGATATACCGCTGAACATCATGCATGAACTTCTTCCTCTGCTGCCATGTTAGTCCCTCTGGTATCATCCCAATGGCCTTATAATTAGCAAAATCAGCAAACCAAGGAATACTGCTGATTGCTAAGACATACTCATCTGGAAATTCATCATGAATCTCCATTTCTGAATCATCTTGCGGCTCCTTAACTGAATCCTAGACAAGTGATCGGCTACCACATTCTCTACCCCTTTCTTGTCTTTGATTTCAATCTTAAACTCTTGGAGTAGCGGCATCCAACGGAGAAGCCTTGGCTTAGCGTCTAGCTTAGTCAAGAGATATTTTAGAGCAGTATGATCGTAAAAATAATAACTTTGGAACCAATCAAATCTTGTCTAAATTTATCTAATGCATAAATAGCGCAAGCATCTCCTTCTCGGTTGTTGCATAGTTCAAGCGTGCCTCATTCGAACTTTACTTGCATAATATATAACATGTAACAACTTATTCTTCCTTTGCCCCAAAACAGCTCCTATGGCGTAGTCACCGGCATCACACATCGGCTCAAACGGTAGATCCCAATCAGTGCTCTCGAGAATGGGTGCGGTTGTTAATCTTTCTTTCAACAATTTGAATGCCATCGGACACTCTTTGTTGAAGTTAAAGTCTTCATCTTTGACCAACAAGCGACTAAGTGGTTTGGCTATCTTGGAAAAATCCTTGATAAACCTTCGGTAAAAACCTGCATGACCAAGAAAGCTGCGAACACTACGTACATTGGTGGGAGGGGCAAGTCTTTGATGATTATAATCTTGGCTCTATCCACTTCTATCCCTTTATCAGATATTCTATGACCCAAGACTATCCCATCTTTCACCATAAAGTGGCATTTTTCCCAATTAAGCACCAAATTACTCTCTTGACATCTTTGGAGTACACGAGACAAATTAGTCAAGCAAGTATCATACGAAGTGCCAAAAACAGAGAAATCATCCATAAATACCTCAATAAATCTCTCAGTCATGTCAGAGAAGATAGACAACATGCACCTCGAAAAGTAGGCGGGGCATTGCAAAGACCGAAGGGCATCCGTCTATAAGCAAAAATACCAAAGGGGCAAGTGAAAGCTGTTTTCTCTTGATCCTTTGGATCCACCGCTATTTGATTGTAACCGAGAATAGCCGTCTAAGAAGCGATAATAAGAGTGACACAAGCCTTTCAAGCATTTGGTCCATGAATGGTAAAGGAAAGAAGTCCTTACGAGTGGCATCGTTCAATCTCCTATAATCCACACACATTCTCCAGCCTGTGACAGTTCTAGTGGGAAGATTAGAAGGGAGCTCCTTTAGTTCTACCTTAGGAGCAACAGGTGGTGCATCATAATCCTTCTTTTGCAGCTTCTCGACCTGTAAATTAGAATTTTCATCTGCACAAACCTTTTCTTCCACCTGCAATAACTGAGCAATATCATCCTCTAAGGACTCATCTGAATCTTCTTGAAAAAGAGCCTCTGAATGGCTTCGTCAACTACATCAATTCAAAAGCAGTCACTATTATCAATTGGGTATTTCATGGTGAAACACATTGTAAGTGATTTTCTCGTCATTCATTTGGAATTCCATTTTCCAATGACTACATCAATTACCGCTTTCGCAGTAGCCAAGAAGGGTCTTCCCAAAAGCAAAGGAAGTTCAGCATCTTCCTCCATGTTAAGAACCACAAAATCCACCGGGAAGATGAATTTGTCCACTTTCACCAAGACATCCTCAATGACACCTTCGGCTTCTTAATGGATCTATCCGCCAAGCGTAATGACATCATAGTAGGCTTCATCTCTTTAATGCGAGAGCTTTTGCCACGAGATAAGGGCATTAAATTTATACTAGCTCCCAAGTCACAAAGTGCTCGCCCATATTGACATTCCCTATTGCACAAGGAATGCTAAAGTGCCAGGATCCTTAAGCTTTGGTGGCAACTTAGTTTGAATGATGGCACTACACCGCTTTGAGTCAATGCCACTGTTTACGCCTCTTGCAACTTATGCTTCTTGGAAAGCAAATCTTTCATGAACTTTGCATAATTAGGCATATTTTCAAGAGCTTCTGCAAAAGGAATGTTAATCTGCAATTTCTTAAAAATATCCAAGAACTTGGCATATTGTTGCTTCTGAATCTGCTGCTTCAACCTTTGGGGATAAGGAGGTTTTGCATAAGAAGGAGTGGGAGACTTCTTTGTAACTATCTCCTTTGGAACCTGCTGCACATTACATTGCTCGACCTCTTCCTCCCCTTTTTCAGACTTGTCCTTCATCGGAGCAGATTTCTCAACCGGCTGCACCACTATACCACTCCTTGTAGTTATGGCCTTACAATGCTCCTTTGGATTGACCTCTGTATCACTAGGGAAGGACCCTTGGCTTCTCTCTGCTATTTGCTTTGATAGCTGACCAATCTGATTCTCCAAATTCCGGATCGAAGCCCCCTGATTCTTGAGAGCAAACTTTGTTTCATTCTGGAAAGCTTCTGATCCCTGTATGTATTCAGTAGTGGTACGAGTCAACTGTGTCAAAGCCTTTTCCAGATCAGTAGTGGTGGTTTGGTGGAGCTGCTGAGGTCTTGCTTGGGGTTTGTAGGAAAATTTTGGGTGAGCTTTCCAGCCAGGATTGTATGTGTTGCTATATGGATTAAACGATTTACGGGAGGATTACCCATGTAGTTAACCTCATTGTTTCTCCATTAATGAATGCTGCACAATCTCCATTAGAGTGTTCCCCTTTGCAAAAATCACAAAGCAAAGGAGGTGAGAAGAATTAGATGACACTTGAGAAGAGGCAAGTTTGTTTAGTGATGGAAGCTAACTGCTGTTGGATCACCTTGTTTTGTTGGGCAATGTTCTCATTGTGGGCCAACATTGTATTGTAAGAGTCTAGTTGAAGAACTCCCCATTCTCTAAGGACCCCATATCTTCAAACAACTCCAATGATTCCTCTGGAGTTTTATTTTTAACGTACCACCTGCTTGCGGCATTAATCATCATCCTAGAGGACGGAAGCATCCCATTGAGGAATATTCTCACTGATCATAGTCTTGCAGCTCATGTTGTGGGCACTTCCTAAGCAACTCCTTGAATCTTTCCCAAGCTTGGCAATATGATTCCCATTGCCTTGAGTAAAGCAACGGATGTCGACGACGGCTTTGTATACTTAGAAGAAGGAAAAATTTCTCTAGGAACTTTGTGGTAATAATGTCCCAAGTGGAGAGACTTCCATTAGGACAAGAACGAAGCCAAGCTCCTGCTTTCCCGTCAAAGAGAAAGGAAACAGTCTCACACGAATAGCCCCTTGAAACCCCATTCATCTTGATGGTATCACAAATCTGCGAAAAGTCTCAATATGCTGATTAGGATCCTCTAAATCACTCCCACTAAAGAGCGTTGTTGAACCAAGCCTATGAGGGATGGCTTGATTTCAAAATTATTTGCATTCTGGTTGGATTGACAATGCTAGTTGCTGCCACTGGCGGGATTAAGCGTCATATAATCGCCCATGGTCTTTCTTGGAGGAAGAAGGCGAAGAGGATCTTCACCATTTTCTGCCATTATAACCGGTTCGAGTCCCAGTACTAGAGTTACTAGCCTTTCCTTTACTCGTTGAGCAAGTTTCCGGTTTCTCCTTGCTTTGTCTTTTCAATTTCGGGATCAAGCTGCAGCGAATTTACGTCTATGGTACCTCGCATAAACGAGTTAGATAACAAAGGAAAAAGAAATCCAATCTAGAGTTTTAATAACTACTTAGTGTTGAAATATTTCTATTCCCCGGCAACGGCGCCAAAAACTTGTTGCGACTTCGGCAAGTGCACCGATCGTTTACAAGTAATAAAGTGTGTGAGAAAGATATCGTCCCACGAGGAATAGTATTGCACCCACTAATTAGTTATTTAAGCTTTAGTTGGATGAAATAGAGCGATAGGGGTGAATTGTAGCTAAAAAGGTTTTAAATAATTAAATAAAAATTTAAGAATCAAGAATTTCAAGAATGTTTTAGAAAAGATGATTTATAGAGAAAACCGCAGCTAGGGCATAGAATTCCCCTATGTTCCTCTAAGTATTCGAATTAAATTCCTAATTGCCTGTTATTCCCATAGCGACGATCAATTCTCTAATATTTAACTAAGTCCCAATGTCTTGATGCTACCTTAGTCGTTATCTTTAAAAATAACCTAATGTCTCAGTGTTATTTAGAAAGATTATCTAAACCGGAATTATAAGATCACATAACTTTGTAAGCCTATGTCTAGGTCATGCAATTTTATGATGAGTTAAAGGTTATGGTTAAGTGCACCAACATCTCTATTGTCATGCACTAACCTATGGGCAATCTAAAAGGGGATCAGTCTTTTTAGAAGGCTTTAAGTAAATATAACTCATTCAATATGGTAAATAACATTCAATCGAGAATTTCAAATAAATACTTAAATTAACATAGGGTTCATCCTCGCCTAACTACTAAAAGGAAATTAGCCAAGCATGGCTAGGTAAAAATTAATAAGATAAATGGAAACCAGAATTGTTCTTCAGAGATTTGGGGAAGGTTGATCTCTACAATTGCTTTGATCTTCTTTCTCCAAATCCTCCTTTCTCCTCTCCTTGTGCGTCGCGTCTGTACGTGCTGCTTCTTTGCTTTTTATTTTCTTTCGCGGCGTCCTTTTCTTCTCAGCGTCCGTATTCTCCTCTAAAAAAAATCCCTTTCGCGGCGTCTGTTCTATCTTAATATATATTGCCTCCGTTCCTGTTGCAATCTATTAATTTATCTTTGTTCGTGGGCCGCGTGCGTGATCTGTTTCTTTTCTTTTTCAAAGGATATATCATATTCTTTTCATTCAATCCATATCCTATCACCATAGTATCTTTTGCAATTCGTGTGGGTCCATCTTGCTATTCACAAAATCACAATCTGTTTCTTTCATTCGAATATGTAGTGCTTGACTCCAATCTTTAATTGGGTGGGGTCCACGCCCTTTTCTTTTCATTTTCTCTTTAATATATATATATATATATATATATATATATATATATATATATTAGATCTCATAATATCTCCTGCACAATAAAATAGGATATCAATAGATTTTCTGTTATGATATTCTTTCATTTGATTCCTTGACCAAAATTCATATACTTTACTAATAACAGAGCCAAAACCTACTCCTAACAAGTTGCTGAGTTCGGCTTTCGGGGCTACCTACTTTAGGGCTTATGTAATATATAAAGAAGAGCCCTCATTTGGCCTTTTTGTTTAAGGGCTGCTCGCCTTTTTGAATAGAAGGAAGTGGGATAGCGGAGGTTATTTCGGTAAACCGATGCATGAGCTGAGGCTCCCATGTCCCGCCGACCCTCCGAAAAAGTAAGGTCGAGGGAAACCAATTTCAGTACTTTTTTCTTCGATTCATGCGTAGGAGGTATGTGGGTTGCGTATTGGTGAGGAAGGAAATGAGGAACCGATGGGTCTACAGTGAAAGAAAATTCTTCTTCTTCTATGTAAGAGGTGTACCTGTTTAAATTGTCAATTCTCGATTGCTTCAAATGTTCTGTTTAGTTTAGACTCGTTAAAATTTGATGTCTATTATGAAACATGTATGGTGTAATATTGTTTGTCTTATGTCCTGTATGTCTGGTTTGGGTAATGGTGATGAAGATGTGTGAATTATTTGTTTCCTTTTCATGTAGACTGTGTTGTGTTGATGTGAACAATGTGTGATGATATATATAGTTTTGTGTTATATATGTTGGCTGGTGGTATGGTTAACTAATATGACATTTGGCTTATAATGGTGTATAGCACAGATTTAAACCTGGTAGGGAAACCATCGGAGTGAGGAAATAAAATTGGAAATGTGACTTGTTTTAAGTAAGGAAAAAAAAAATAGCATATGTTTGAACGTAATAAGTAGACATAATAGTATGTAAAGAGGAGTAGTAGATGAAATTGAAAAGCAAATCGGTGTAGAAAAAAATGTGTAGGTATGGAGCCAGAGGCCGAGCAAATGGTTGCAATGTTGGCTGGGTGCTTAGCTTAGCTTCTAGAGGTGAGGAGGTTGATTGTCACTATGGTAGTTGCAGTGGGAGCAAGTAGACCGAGGCACTTACCGGATAGGTCATATAGATTAGACTTTCATGCCAAGAGAGCTAATTTGAGGGCAATGATATACAATAGTGATACCACCTGCTTCAACCAAATTAGGATGTATCGGGAAACATTTGATAAGTTGTGTCACATGTTAGACACAATTGGTGGATTGAAACCAACTACACATATGCTAGTTGATGAGCAAGTGGCAATGTTCCTTCACATCCTAGGCCATCATGTCAATAATAAAGTAATCCAATTTGAATTTGGAAGGTCCGGCGAAACGATTAGTAGATACTTTAAACTTGTGGTGAATGCTACCATCAGACTGCAATCATTGCTTTTGAAGAAACCGGAGCCTATTCCGGAGGACTCCAATGAGAATCGATGGAAGTGGTTCAAGGTACGTACAATGTTTATTTGCGTTACATGTTTGAATGCTTCAACAAATTATGGTTCTACTAGACATGTTGATAATTGCTTATATTCTTGCAGGGGTGCCTTGGTGCATTAGATGGCACGCACATACGCGTACAAGTCCCTGCAGAGAAAAAGGGGAGGTACAAGAATAGGAAGGGAGAGATAACTACCAATGTGTTGGGTGTATGCTCACCGGATGGTCAATTTATATACGTGTTGCCTGGATGGGAAGGGTCAGCTGCAGATGGGAGGGTGTTGCGAGATGCAATTCGAAGACAACATGGTCTACGAGTATCACAAGGTATACATGGTCTATGAGTAACCCACTCTCCCTTGTGACTCTCCCTGAACCTGTCAACCCCCCTCCTGCCCCATCTAGGAAAATACTAGATGATGTTCCCTTGAGATTCATACCTGTTTCAAGTTTCAGTAGCACCTTGGCAGCTAGGAATTTGCCCCACATCTTCTCAGCTGAAGAGCTTATTCCTGCTCCATCCCCTAGGCATGCAACCCCCATGTACATCCCAGTTAACCTCCCTGGTTCACGCACTTCACCGCTAAGATGAACCAGTACTAGGAAATCCCCAGCGAAGACGAAGAAGAAGAATTCGATATTACTTTGTCTTTTATGTTTTAATTTTTTTTTTGAGATGATTCAGTACAGTGGCTTGCTTCACATGATAAGTCATTAGTCCTACTTACCTGTTTAAATGTTTTTTTGACATGATTGAGGATACTCATTTTGTTTTACTGTACTGGTTGTAATTATGTCAGACCAGTTCGAACGTGACTATTTGGTTCGAACTTGACTGTTAACTTGGAAATGTGTTATATAACATCAACCTTCATGGTTGACATATAATTTACCTGCCTTGTTTTAATTGCTGTCTACACTAGATGGAAGTGGTCTTGTAATTGTTGGTCTACTGCAGCAACTGTCCATTGCGACATACATGGCTACGGTTGGTTTTTTTCCCTAAAGTTTGGTAAATGCAGCAAACTTTTCACCATCTGTGGATATTATGCACCTTTTTTGCGGACTGCAGTAAGGTCCTTCAATCAGTTTTATTTTTTGCATCATTTTTATGCATCATTTGACCACTACAAACTTGTTTAGTTTTAGATCTTCCATTCAATCCACGTTATGGTCACTTTCCTTCAACTACAACCCAAGCTTCTTCTTTTTTTTTTTTTTAAATGTTTGCTGCATTTGTGGTGTGCATTATGGTCCTTCAATGCAACATTTGAGAAGGCCAAAATGGTTTCATTTTAACCTCCCTTAAACCACATTGCATTTAATGCAACTTATGGTGATATTGCTTCAAGTATAACTAAGCCATTTCTGTGCATGACATTTGGGCATTTGTGGGGTGCATTATGTTTGTTGACGGTAAGTTTTTGTCCATTTTTATACAGCATTTGAAAAACCCAAACTGGTTTTATTTTAATTCCTTCCACCAACCTTTCAATTGAATGCAAGGTCTGGTGATATTGCTTCGACTATAAGCCGGCCATTTCTGTGCATGAAATTGTTGCACTTGCAATCACCTTTTCTACAACCATAGACTGTGATTTGCATTTTTTATATGTAAGTGGTTATTAAGTTGCTCAGTTGTCAACTATAATCATGGACTTGTCAACTTCTCCAAATATATCCTTTTTTTTTCCAACATCGATAGTTTCCTGCATTTGACCTCAATATCAGATTCTGGAGCCACTTTCAAAGAGGTCAGTTTGGTTATTCTCGTGTTCAAGCTCCTATGTTCTCATTATTACATCACACATTCCAGTCGTTTTCGTTATTTACTTTTACGCAACTCTGTTTTTCCTTACCAACTTCGTCATTTTATATCATCTGCTTCACAATTTCAGGGGTCTAGCACTGACACATTTTAATTTTCGTTTTTCCCCTATCAAACCAGCACCTGGGTTCTATGTTGACAGATTTCCTTCGCTGTTCCTCTTCCTCTTCCGAAATTAATGTCCGCACAAGATTGGTTCATTTTTGCTGGTGTCCCCCTCTTTTTCCTTCCATTTCAGTCCAGCGTTCTTCGCACCTCCCGCGGCAGTCGTTATCATCGTCGCGGTTTGAAACCAAATTGAGCCCTCCACCTATTTCCTTTCTCCCCGTCGATGCGATTCGACTTGCCTCTGTTTGCACAGACGAACAAAAAAAATATACGTTCTTGGCTTTTTTTTTCCTGGGGGCATTTTGGGGATTTTACCTAACATTCCCACTTAACCAACACACAATTATTCTCACCAAACAATTTATCTTCCCACAGCTTACTTATATTCCTATGTCTACCAAACAACTCAATTTTTTAAAGTTCCATCTCAATCTTCCCTTCCATTCATTTCCCTCTTTTAAGTTCCTTTCCCTCCTTAAAAGTTCCCTCAACCAAACGGGCCCTCATAA
This sequence comes from Acacia pycnantha, assembly GCA_025563575.1. NCBI lineage: Eukaryota > Viridiplantae > Streptophyta > Magnoliopsida > Fabales > Fabaceae > Acacia > Acacia pycnantha. Next base: position 4,582,472 of record JAMWYP010000030.1, on the reverse strand, counting down.
AAAAACTCATATTTATCATGAAGTAAACAGCCAGAAGCTATATCAATTTAATTTCTCATCTTGAGATTAACCAGCCTGAAGCTATGACAATTAAATGGCCCGAAGTCATAAAGTTTTAATTTTGCTGTAATATTTTATATTATGAATAATTTCTTGTCTTTATGAATTTTCTATTGTTATTGTTTGTTTTATTATATTGTGTTTTTATATTTGCATTGGTATGAACTATGTTAAATCCTTTTAAGTTTACATTTTGGCTCTTGTCATTACTTAAAAGAATTATTTATCTTGAATACCTGATCCATAAACTTTCTAGGGAAAATTAGAATGAAGGACCTGGAGGAACAAATATTTATTAAGAAGGACCATAAAAATTGTAATTACTTAAAAGGACCAAACATCATAATATAAATTGAAAATTACTAAATTGTCCTTAGTCAAACCTCCTTCATTATCTATTGTATTTGTTTTTGGTCAAACATTATCTATTGTATTCATACATAAAAAATTGACTAAAATGAAAATTAAAACCGTCAATCATCCACATGTAATATGATAATATCTCTTTTTTAATTTTTAATTTTCATTATTTTTCATACTCATGTAAACTATACAGTTCAAACTCATATGTTTTTAAGTTTTAATTTTTAACAAGTTCCATATTCATATAATCATTAAACATTTTTTATAAAAATAAAAAATGAACTTATTTAATGTTTTTTTTCAAGATATAATATATATATATATTTTATTTTATCAACATTAAATCAATTTTTAATTAGCCCACATAAATTTCTTCTAAAATAAAAATAAATCATATAAACTCTTTCGGTTTAAGATGTATAATAAATTATAAAAGACCTTGATTTTGACTAAAAGTATATAATTAATTTTTTAATTAATTTTTTTTGTTGATTTTAAGAAATTATAATTTTTTGTATCAAAAAAAAAATTATAATTTTGAAAAAAATTAAAGAGTGCATAATTTTTTTCATAGATATCAATGCAAGTTGTGAAAAAAGAAAAGCTTTTATTTAATTTAGTAAAATTCTGAATTTTGTATCAGTTTCAAAAATAGAATATATATGGGAGAGAATATAGGAGGCTAGAATGAATAAGATTTCCTTAGGGGTATTTTAGTATTTTTAATTTTATAGTTTTGTATTTGGTCCTTCTAAGTAATTACAATTTGTATGGTCATTCCCTATAAATATTTTTTTCCTTCTGGTCCTTTATTATAATTTTCCCAACTTTCTATGCCACCATTTGGATGAAGGCATGAAGGTCTAAAAATTGGATATTTGACCGTAAAAGACCCGCTTGTTCTTTAGAACTATTTAAAGGAAAGGTATAACTACTAGATGATGGTCATCCTCCCAAAAGCTCGTTATGATTGGATGCATATGTGATTGCAAGATTTTAAATGTATGAGTAAGTATAACTCAACCATGTTTAGATTTACTTCTCAATTAAAGTTATGAGGAGAGAATGTTATTGATGAAGATATGTTAGTATTTAGAGAAAACTTTCTCCACATTTCATGCATCCAATTTGCTCCTGCAGCAGCAATATCGTGAAAAAGTTTCAAGAAATATGTTGAATTAATTTCTTACCTCCTTGTGGCTGAATAAATCAATGAGCGTTTATTGAAAAGTCATGAATCTTATCCAACATGCTCGACTCCCACTACTACAAAAAGTGGATATTACTTCCCTAAAAGACGTCCTTATTTTAAAAAGGGAAGTAAAAAGTATAGGCGGTAGCATTTTCGTAATTATTTGGCTGAATTTTGAGACTTAGGCGTCCTAAATATAATTTTAGGACGCCTAAAATCGATTTTTTTGGCGCATTTTGAAGAATTTTTTGGCGCTAGGAAATTTGTTAGGCGTCCTAAAATATAATTAGGATGCCTAAAATCGATTTTAGGCGTCCTAAAATATATTTAGGACACCTAAAATCAATTTTTGGCGCATTTTGAAGAATTTTTTGGTGCCAGGAAATTTGTTAGGCGTTCTAAAATATAATTAGGATGTCTAAAATCGATTTTAGGCTTCCTAAAATATATTTAGGACGCCTAAAATCAATTTTGGCGTCCTGAAACAAATTTCAGGACGCCAAAAAGGATAAATATATTTATCATCGGCCTAGCTATTCGATCTCTCACGGCGCGCTACACAATCGATCTCCCACACACATCGCTAAAACTCCTCTCCTTTTCTACTCGTCTCGTGCCTCGTCCTCCCTCCATCTTCCCTCCCTCGATCCTCTGCTCCTCCTCTAATTCAGGCTGCCGTTAGTTTCGTCCGCCTCTTCCTGCCATGAGAAGTTCAGAGGAAAATAGATCTAAGTTTCCCCTCGCCACTGAGATCTGAAACCGAGCGACACTGGATGCCACCGCGGATGAAAGCCGTAGTCGATTTCGTTGCAGATCTGTTCAGGTTGGTTTGTTCTAGGTTTTTTTTAAGATAACCTTATCGCTTATCGCAGTACCTGGCTTCTTATTTTTGATTTTTCTGGATTTGCTCCCTGGCATGTTTGATTTTCTGGGTTCAAATGTTTTCTGGATTTGCTCCATGGAATTTTTTATTATTCTAGATTTTCTCCTTAGCATGTTTCTTGGATTTCAGATCTGCTCTTCCTTTACCCAAATCATGGCTTGCTGTCTTTGATCCGCTTGGCTCATTAGCTAGCTCTCCGAACCTGAGGTTTGTTTTTTTTTTAAATAAGGCGTCCTGAATACAATTTAGGACGACTCATTTAATTGTATTCCGGACGCCAAAAGTGAGAAAAACGACTACCCTCTTCGAGACGTCCCTCTGAAAAGGGACGTTAATTGGGTCTTATTTAGGTCATTTTTTGTGTTTTTTTGTAGGAGTGTCCATTCCTAGAAGTGGTGTAGTAACAAAGGAATCTAAATGTGGCCATGGACGTGGGTGTAGACATGACTAAAGCCTTGGGTGTGGCATGGTTGTAATCGTGGTGATTCAAATTCCCACTTGAAGTGGAGAAAGATTGATAAGAACCACAAAAGGAAAACTAATGGGCACAATAAACATGTTGAAAATCCATGTTATTGTTGTGGTGGTAAGGGTCATTGATCTCGTATCTGTCATATCCTAAGATACTTGGTTGACATTGGTAAAGGGTTAAAGATTGAAATAAATCATGTTGATAAGGTTGAGAATCCTGAGTATGGTGATATAGATACTACCCATTTGAATGTTGTTAATTTCTTAGCATAAATAATCTTTGTCTATTTGAATTGAAAAATTTAGTGTAGTTAAAGTGGCTACTATCATATGTCTTTCAATTTTAATTATGTTTTTCTTTATTTCCATGTTTCTTTTGATCAAGAATGAGCCGTATTGACACAAGTTCTGAAGATATATGTATCATTGATAATGCAACTTCCCGCACCATACTTAAAAATGATAAATATTTTTCTTCCTTGATGATGCGAGAAGCCAATGTTCATATTACCTCTAGTAGTATAAATTTGAATGAAGACTCTAGAAGAGCTAATATTTTGTTACATGAAGGAACAAAATTATGCGTTCATAATGCATTTTATTCTATCAAGTCTAAAAGAAACTTATTGAGCTTCAAAGATATCCGCAGAAATAGATACATATATATAGAAACAATAACTAAAAATAATTAGAAATGTCTTGATATCACAAATTTAGTTTCTGGTAAGAAAATGCATATAAGAAAGTTGTCATGCCTTTTCTTTCGGCTTGTATTATATATTCATAAGCACAATTGAAATACATGTTATTATAAACTAGAAGTTTACCATTGCAAACCAAAAGTTTGCTAATACAAACTAGCAGTTTGCCAATGCAAACCAAAAGTTTACTACTAAATTAAATGTTTGGCATGACTAGTTAGACCATCTCAAGTCAATCATAATGTGAAAAATAATTGAGAATTCATGTGGATATACCTTGAAATGTAAATAAGTAACAACAATCCCATGATTTCTCATGTGCTGCATGTTCTAAGGGAAATTTAATTATTCATCCCTCAACTAGTAAAATAGAAAGTGGGTCTCTCACTTTTCTAGAATGAATACTGGGAGATGTTGTGGGCAAATACACCTACCATGCAAATCATTTAGTTATCATATGGTTTTAATTGATGCATCAACTAACTGGTACTCCATTCGGTCCTAATTATAGGAATACTTTTGTAGTGTAAATTGCACTACAAAAGTGTTCCTATAATTAGGACAGGAGGTAGTTGCATGTTTGCTTATTATCTTCTCGCAACCTAGAGTTTGCAAGATTGCTTGCTTGTTTGATTACATTAAGAGCGTGTTATGATCCTGATTATCCTATCAAGAAAATACGTCTTGATAATGCTGATAAATTTACTTTGTAAGTTTTTAATGAATATTGTATGTCCCTTGGAATTGACATTGAACATCATGTAGCTCGTGTTCATATGCAAAATGAACTTGCAAAATTATTGGTTAAACAGTTGAAATTAATCATAAGACCTTTAATTATGAGATTTAATCTCCCAATTTATGCTTAGAGCAATGCCATTTTTCATGTAGCAATGTTAATTCGCATTAGGCCCTTACAAATGGGTTTTGCTTAGGAACCTAATATTTCCATATACGGATTTTTAGGTGTGCAATATATGTGCCTGTAGCACCACCACAATGCACCAAAATGGGTCCTCAAAGAAGGATGGGAATATGTTATCTTCTTCAATCATAGAATATCTAGAACCATCTTTAAGAGATTTATTTAAGGCTAGATTTTTCAATTGTCATTTTGATGAATCAGTTTTCCCAATAATAAGGGGAGAAAATAAGCAATTGGGTAAAGATATTAGCTAGAATGAATTATCATTTGCTCATTTTGATTCTCATATAAAACAGTGTGAATTAGTAGTTCAAAGGATAATTAATTCACTTGTAGAATTTAGCTAATCAAATGTCAGAAGCAATTACTGATCCAAAGAAAGTGACAAAGTCACATGTCCCAGTTGCTAATGCTCCTATCAGAATTGATGTCCCTGAAAGACAATCTATTGTAAATGAATCCACAGCACGCCTAAAGCATGGAAGGCCATCGGATCCAAAGATAAAAATCCTTGAAATAGAAAAGAAGCTAAGAATATAGATGATCAAATAGAGCATAATTAATACAAATTAGTAGCTCCGAAAGAGTCATCTCTTGAAGAGTTATTAGCTCCAAAAGAGTCATCTCCAGAAAAGTTACTATCTCTAGAAAAAATATCTTCAGAAGATGATGTTGTATTCCCAAAAGAGATGAAGGTATCTGACATGTGTGAAAATAATGAGATCTCAATAAATTATGTTATAACATAATATGATGGGACCAAAATGAAGTCAACACTGACGAAATCTTTACTAATAATATAGTATTTGATGTTATGAATAATAATGAGGATGATAAGCCAAAAAACATTAGCAAATGTCGAAAGTACAAGTTCCTAAAGGACTCAAAGTGCCAAAAGCACAAGTCCTTGAAGGACTCAAGATGCTAGAAGCCTCAAATGCATATTCTCAAGAACAATATTCAATTAAGATAAACAAGTCCCTCCATGACTAGAAGCAATCAGGGTGCTTGTGACATAATCAACTCAGTGAATATCTATTGAAAGAAGGATACAAAAATGATCTAATATGCCCATGCATCTTTATGAAAATATTTGAAAATGAGTTTGCTATAATTGTTGTTTATGTCGATGATATCAAAATCATTGAAACTCCTGAAGAACTTCAAAAAGCAATTAATTGTTTGAAGAAAGAATTTCAAATGAGGGACTTGGGAAGAACAATTTTTTTTTTGGATTACAGATTGGTATTCCAAAAATGAGATCTTTGTATATCAAGAAGCTTACACAATAAAGGTCCTAGAGTGTTTTTTACATGGATAAGTTACATCCATTATGTACTCCAATGATTGAAGGTCTTTGCAGTGGATAATGACACATTTAGACTCAGAGTAATTAGCGACAAAGGTGATGAAGAACTACTTGATCTAGAAATACCTTACCTTAGTGCAATTGGTACACTAATGTATCTTATTAATTACATATGTCTTGATATATAATTTTTTGTTAATTTGTTAGTAAATATAGTTTTTTACCAACACAAAGGCATTGGAATGGACTATGAAGTAAAACACATTCTTCGTTACCTCAGAAGTGTAAATGGAGGAAATCACCAAGAGGGGGGTGAATTGGAGATTTTAAAAATTCTTTTCAGAACACCCAAACTTAAACAGTAGAACAGGGTAAAACAGAGGTGAGGGAGAAAAGCCTGACACAAGAGGATTTATATTGGTTCGGTCTAAATCCTTGACTTACATCTAGTCCCCAGACACTTTGGGATTTTTCACTAACACTCAGATCAGTTACACACTCTACACTCGAAAGTTATCCTCTCACTAAGACACACTCCCTCTTACAAGTTGTAAACTGATAATCCCAATCTCACAGTCCCACGACTTGAGATTCTTACAATAAATGATATTCAATGTTAAACTCTCTAAAAGAGAAGATGAAATAATCATTGAAGTACAATGTATCAAAAGATACTTTACAAGTAGGTAGGCGGAACTTACCCTATGATCTGACTCTGAAGTGAACGCCGGAGAGACAAGCGGAGACGAGAGACGGAGGTGACTGGTGGAGAGACGAGAGACGGGGTTTGAGAGGAAGATGAAATCCTGTATTAGGATTTTGGCACTGGGTTAACAATGTGGCGATTTAAAATACCCAAATTTTTGGGACGGATTTCTTTTCCGGGAGGGATTATTTTTTTCGTTTGTAAATTGTGACGGAATTTCTTTGTTGTCATAAATTCTGTTGTAAATTGTGACAGATATTTTTCTTTTACAAATTCTGTTGTCGTTTTGGTATTTTCTAGTAGTGAGATTGGAACAACCACCCAAGATATGAGCTTTGAGAAGAAAGATAGCATCGACTACGTTGCCATCAAGGTGCAGCTTCTCGGAGGCGAGCATGTACATTTCGTCTTCCTCTTTTTTGTGATAGAAAGGGACTTTTAAGATCGGTTGTGTATAAAACCGGTATATAAATTCTGACTTTTTGGACCTAATATTTAAATAACCAATCTAATTTTTTTTTTTAAAACCAGTTGAGCAACTGGTCTTAAAAATAACAGACTTTAAGACCGGTTGTATCGAGACTATATTTTAAAACCAGTCTAAAAAGCGATTTTTTAATAATCTCTTATCCCATATTTGTTTTATTTCCATTGAGAGAGAATGTGTGAGAAAAAGAGGTGAGATAAATGTAATTAATTGTAGTAAAAATGAAAAAGGTGCATTAAATTAATAGACAAAGTCAAATTATTGCTTATATATAACACTGATCCTAAGAATGTTGCTTATAAATAGGGTATGAAAGAGTATTATTGAAGGGAAAAATAGTATGTGCCCCTTTGTTACAAATATGATTTTTGTTTATCCGAATGGTAGTCAATACAAGTTTCTGGTTGACTATATATGATAAAACAAAATGACATTAGTCATTACAACTAGAAGATAGGATAGCAAAGACCTAGCTTTATATACCCATATATCACATGTTTAATAATCGCCTACTAATTAACCAGCAACTCCGAGTATATATCACAACAAAACCCTTGTAATCTTTGGATGGGCTGTATATAATATCCTCCATGATACTTCAAACATTAAATTTAACCCCCTCTGAATCTTTTATTTTCTTAGATTTGGTATCTGTTTGAATTAGTGAAAAAAGTTTCTTTTCCATTGTGTAAATATGTGAGAGGATTTTAGAGAGGATTTGAGTAAAATTAGGTCAAGCTCAATGATATGCTTGAGCCTCATATTTCTATATATAGAAATGTACAACCAATTTAATACAATGATAAGTGTCCTTACAAGATTATTCTAGAGTATACAATAATATCCTAGAATATAATACAATAAGGAATATACAAGGTATAATTTATTTCTAACTCCCTCCTTCACTTTGAGCCTGCTTCTTCCTCTTACTTCTGATCAAAGTAAGTTCTTGTTGACGCCTTTTAATAGGAGCAACAGTGACTCCTAGCTTATCTCTAAGAAAACAGAACCGAGAGCTATGTAAAGGTTTGGTAAGGCCATCAACAATCTGAGACTCTGTAGGTACATGAGACACCTTCAGGATTATAGATAAAACTTGATCTCTAACTGTAATACCCTAAAAATCACACTTAGGGTAAATATCATAAATTAGGAAATAATACCTATTAAAAATAGGTGAACATGTGGTCTCAAAGAATATGTTAAATTTATCTTATTTTCTAAAGGAAAATTTCTTGGAACTTAGAGAATTTAAGTGCCAAATGACGAAAATGCCCTTATAGGACATAAGTAACTTAGGAGAATTGTGAAAAATCCTAAAAGGCAGTAAAATAATTATTAAAATTTAGAGAGTATATTGTCTCTCATTTTGGTAATTTATTAAATTATAAACTTGGAAAAATTAAAGAAGGATATTCAAAAAGTATTGAAAGGACCAAAATGCCCCCGTAAATCCTAATATAATGCAAAGGACATGAAAACACAAATGTCAGTGCAAAAGTAGTGAGGTAATGAGTTATTTTAATTAAGAAAATTATCAACTATGGTTAGGAAATTAATTAAGTAATTATTGGCTAATTACTGAAGCATAAACAAAGGGAAATTCAAAGATAATTATGTAAGACCCTAAAATTAGTGGGTTATGGCTAAAAATTAGCATAAATATATTTTCTAATTAATTGGAAAATTTTGAGAAAAATAAATGAGATTAAGTATTTTTGAGCCTAAATACAAGAATAGACCAATAGGAAAAAGTTATGAAAAATTATGTAAAAATAATTAAAATAATAATTAAATAATTAGTTAAAAAATAAAATAAAAATACATATATATTTTGTATGTGAGAGCCGACATCTTTGGGAGAAAAAGAAGGAAAAAATAAAAAGAAAATGAAGGTGGAGTGTTTAATTAAAACTCTTGATTTAAAATTAATTAAAGTAAAAAAAATAAAAAGTAAATAAACACCGATAGGAATTTGATCCTATCTAGAGAACCATGAACAATATTTCTAAAGTCAAAATATAATATTGATAAGTGGATTTTTATCCTGAATTGAGCTGTACCTAGAGTCGTTTCTGAGATCGGTAGAAGAAGTTAGTAATAAGACGAAATAGGAAAATCCGAGAAATAGGCGGATAGTCATAAAATTAGGATTTGAACAAAATAAATTGTAACTCAACATTTGGAGATGAGTTTATGATTTTCCGGACATATTTGGAATCGGTGAATTTTGTCCGAAAGTGACAATTCCGTAGTGAATTCGTAAACGGCACATTTTTCGAGAAACTTCGCAGACCGTTGGAACCCTGTATGGAATCAAAAAGTTATTTAGCCTGGACATTTCTAATAAGTGAGAAAATGTCTTCAAAGTTGTAATTCCGAATTTTTGGGATTTTACGCGATTACGCGAATCGGACACCGTCGGGGAAATTCTGTCGGATCAGGGCATAAAGCAACCTGTGACATCACCTTGATGACATCACATGGCTGCCACATAAGCCCCTTATGTCGACCAAGAGAGGGAAGGGCCAAGATCAAGCCATTTTCTCCAAGTGCAATCCAACGGTGTAGATTAAATCAAGAAAAGACCATTATGTCCCTAGTTTCTCCTATAAATACCCCCTTGTTTCATTCATTCTTCACACCATTTTCACAAATCTTGGCCGAAATCTAGAGAGAGGTTTTAGAGAGAGAAGCTCTGGGGAAATTTGCAGAGAAGCTCTGGGTAAGTTTTTCGGTACTTAAGCTTTCGTAGTTCTTTCGGTAGTTTTAGTAGAATTGTTAGTTAGATTTTGGAAGTAGGAGATGAGATTCCTATTCTTGTTTTTAGGCCTCATTGCATTGAAAGATGCTTGACGAGGTAAAAATATAATAGGGATTGAGTTTCTGAAAGTTGGGAGTCAAAGTAACGAAGTGCTGGCAAAATTCCGACGATTAGGGGTATAGGGGCAAAATGGTAATTTTTACCTAAAATGCCTGTTATGATGTCAAATCACTAATGAATGTGATATCACTCGTATAGGACATCAGTAATCTTGATCTGCTGTCGTTACGCTGTCCGACGTGTCATTTGTTGGACATTTCATTTGTTTCTCAGTCGAGTACGATTTTCGCGAAGTACCTATGCTTGTCAACGAAGGTACGTTCACGTACTGTAACACTAGCTCTGATGATTATTGAATGAATATATGTGATAATATGTTATGTGAATGGTTTGGTGCCAAAGGCAAGGCTAGTCTATGTGGGTGTGCCAAATAGTCGCCGTAAAGTCGGTGAGGCCCCCATGATAGACACTTACCTGGCCATTCTGTTTGGTGCTATTTGCACCGTGTCTAAGGAATCGTACTTAGATACACTGCAACTATGGAACCGTACTTAGATGCACAGTGACTATGGAACCGTACTTAGATCACTGATTACAGCTTTATTCGGGTTATAGACATAATAATGCCGAAATGTTTTCCTAGCGCTGAGGATACGATCGTACATCGTGGCACGGGTGAATGGTGCAGACGGACTTAACGTTACATGTTAGTGTAGTTGTTATTAAATGATCATACGACGTACCGGCTTGATCAATGCTGTAAAATTAGTAATGCCTGTTGTACATATACTGTTTGTAAGCATGAGGTTAACTGCTACACGAGGTCCGGTGGGCATTGGACCTCAGCTCTTACCATAGCTTCAGGATCCAAGGGATACAGGAGCGAGGACAAAGGTAGGGAGCTAGCATAAAGATCGGACGGAGACGCTGTAGTTTTGTTGTACTTACGTTAGATGTAAACACTCGGAGGAATGTACGGCCTTATGAACAGCCAGATACACTGTTATTAATGTTATTCAGTTACTCCTTATTATGAAAAAAATTCCGTCGCTCAAAACTCTGATCAAAACGCTATAAAAACAGTTGTGAAAACCAGGGGGTTACACTAACAAAGTGCACATCTATTTCAATGTGCTTTGTTCTAGCATGATGAACAGGGTTGGATGCAAGAGCAGCTGCACTAGTGTTATCACACCATATAGTAGGGACCTGCTTTAATCTCAAACTCAACTCAGAAAGTAATGATCGAATCCAACTTAGTTCAAACGCAGTGTTAGATAAAGAATGATATTCAGATTCACAACTAGAACGTGAAACAACTGATTGCTTCTTAGATGACCAAGTCACTAGAGAATTGCCTAGAAAAACACAATATCCCCAACAGAGCGTCTATCGTTCGGGCAAGATGCCCAATCAGCATCTGAATAAGCAAAAAGATCAAGAGCAGTTGCTAGTTTCACATGAATACCATAATGAATAGTACCCCGAATATATCTTAATACTCTCTTCATTGATTTCCAATGCTCAGTAGTTGGTTGGGACAAAAACTGACTCAATTTACCAACACTAAAGATAATATCAGGCCTTGTGTTACACAAATATTGAAGAGCACCAACTGCACTCCTATATTCAATGGGATTGGAGAGTAATTCACCTGAGTATGCGGATAGAGATTTAGTGGGAGTCATGGGGGTGGGACATGGTGTAGCATTATTCATGTTGAACCTATCAAGCAAGTCACATATATATTTCCCTTGAGTTAGGTACTATCCTGTGCTATCTCTATGCGCTTCAATTCCAAGGAAATAATGAAGAGAGCCAAGATCCTTTAATGAGAAAATAGAGTGAAGTTTGGCAGCAAAACATTTGAGACTATGAGAATTACTACTAGTCACAAGTATGTCATCCACATAAATCAAGATCATCAATATCTGAGCCTTGTTAGAATAGACAAACAGAGAGATATCACTCCTGGAATTAGTAAAGCCCCAAGCAAGAAGAACATTACGAAGTCTATCAAACCATGCCCTTGGAGCTTGTTTCAAACCAAGAGAGCTTTAGACAATTTGCATACAAAATCAGGTTTGGATGAATCAACAAAACCTTCCGGTTGTTTCATAAAGACAGGTTCAGAAGAGAAACCATTGAGAAAAGCATTGTTTATATCAAGTTGCTTTATTTCCCAGTCTAAAGAAACAACAATAGTCAAAACAATATGAATAGTCGAAGCCCTAATTACGGGGCTGAAACTCTCATAAAAATCAATACCTTCACTTTGTTGAAATCCCTTAGCAACAAGTCTGGCTTTTCGCTTGGCTAGAGTGCCATCCGGATTAAATTAGGATTTAAAAATACACTTGTTGTCAACAACATTCTGCGTCTTGAGTCTAGGAACAAGAGTCCAAGTAGCATTTCTTTAAAGAGCCAAAAACTCTTCTATCATGGCTTGCTTCCAAAGAGGTGAAGCTAAGGCTTGTCTCGCTGTTTGTGGGACTGAATCTGAGGAAATTGTTAAACCAACATAAGGAAACTTGGGTTTAGAAACCCCAAGCTTGCTCCGAGTGATCATGGGGTGAGGATGAGTTGGTGGGGGCTGAGTTGGTGGGGCTGGTTGTGTGGGAGAAGAATCAGGGGTGATGGTGGGAGCTGATTTGGAAAGGTGTTTATGAGGTGATGAAGGGTGGTTTGTGGCTATGGTATGTATAGATGATGATGGAGGTGATATAGGTGCTGGTATGGCAGCGGATAGGGTGGGAGAATCAGATAGAGATGGTGAGATGGGTGAGTTTGAAGTGGAGGTGGAAGGTGGGTGAAAATCAGTATTTATGGAAGCAACCAGAGAAGTTGGATGCAGCAAGGAGCAATGATCAGTTTTGGGAAATGAGGTAGGATAAGATACTGTTTCAGGAATAAAGGGTGAAACACTGGAGAAATTGACCATATCAGTAGCACAGGGCTTCTGCAAACACAGAAAGCTGTCAGTAAAAGGATATTTAGCCTCATTAAATACAACATGTCGAGATATATATATCCTACCAGAAGAACTTAAACACTTGAAGCCTTTGTGAGAGCCACTATAACCAAGAAAGGTGCATTTAGTGCTATGAAATTGGAGTTTATTTTGGTTATAAGGGCGGAGGCAAGGGAAACAAGCACATCCAAAAATCTTGAAATTCCTATAATCAGGTTTTCTGTAATATAGAAGTTCAAAAGGTGAAACATGCTTTAAAACAGCAGTAGGGAGCCTGTTTATGAGATGAGTAGCAGTGGAGAAGGCTTCCCACCAGTAGAAGGTAGGCATATGTGCATGAGCTAAAAGTGTCAACCCAGTCTCAACAATGTGACAATGCTTTCTCTCAACTCTACCATTCTGAGCAGATGTATGAGGACAAGAATGTCGAAAAAACAATTCCACTATCATCAAGAAAACTCTGAAAATTTATGAACTCACCACCCCAATCACTATGAAGGACTTTAATTCTCTTTTCAAACATATTCTCAGTCATGTTCTTAAAGATTTTGAAGGCAGAAAGAGCTTCCCCTTTTGTTTTCAATGGATAGATCCAAGTATGTCTGCTATAGTCATCAAGAAAACTAATATAGTATCTATAACCATTAACTGATTTAATTGGTGAGGGACCCCAGAGGTCGGTATGAATCAATTCCAAAACACAGGTTGCTCGTGAAAGAGAGACAAGAAATGAGAGTCTATGGGATTTACCTAATTGACAAGAGTCACAGAACTGAAATTTCTCATTAACTGGAAATTGGATATTACAATCAGTAAGAACTTTTTGTAAAATAACTTTATTGGGATGTCCTAATCTTCTATGCCAAGAATCTGAAATAGACATAATTCTATTTTGTCCTAACTGGACTATTTCCAACAGAAACAAAACTAGCAGCAAGACTTGTCACTGGAACAACAGGATTGTCAATCCGATAGAGACCTGGAGTTGATCCTTGGGTGGTTTTTCCTTGCAACAAGACACTAGGCAGACTCTTGTCCTTCACAAACAAGCGATGAGAGTTAATTTCAACAGAGACATTACTATTGTCACTAGTCAATTTGTAGCCACTAATCAGTTTCTTTGACATGCTAGGAGCAACAAGAATATCATTCAAATTCAGGGATTTCACACCAGCAGGTTTATCACAAAGTAATTTAGCATTTCCATAGTCAACCACATGTACAGAAGAGCCATTACCTATTGAGATTGAATGAATACCTGAGTTCACAGTATTTCCAACATCATCTGAGGTGTTAGTGACATGGTGGGTAGCTCCTGTATCCAAATACCATGCTGGATCAACAGTTGTTTCTGGAGTGGTGATATAGGCAGATGCAGTTTCAGGTTTGCGTGTGGGAGGCTTGAAGTTCTTGTCAAAACGTTTAAAACAATTAGCCACTTCATGACCTGGCTTTTCACAAAGATAACACCACGGTCTGTCATGTTTGGGCTGAGAAGAGTGTCCTCTGCCTCCTCAGTTTGACTGACCTCTGCCCCTCCTGCCTCCACTTCCACGTCCACGACCTCTGGGAGATCGATTCTGATCAGATTGGAAGGTTAAATGTAACACCCCATTTTCATAAACGTTTTCATAGCGTTTTGATCAGAGATGAGCGTCAGAATTTTTTTTCAATATAAAGAGTAACTGAATAACATAGCTTGTGGTGTATCTGGCTGTTCATACGGCAGTACATTCATCCGAGTGTCTAACATAAAAGTAAAAACCTAACAAAAGAAAGTCTTCAGCCGGGTCTCTAAGCGTGCTGCTTGCCTTTATCCTGAGCCCTCGGTCCTTCTGAATCTGAAGCTATGTTAAAAGTTGAGGTCCAATGCCCACCGGACCTCAAGTAACGGTTAACCTCATGCTTATATAAACAGTATATATAACAAATATTCATGACATTTCAGGATAATCTCCACAAAAGCCCATAACAGATGTAGGAGTTACATAATAGATATGTAAGGCAATAACAATACAATCAGATGTAAAGTTAAGGCGATAACAATACAATCAAATGTAAAGTTATTTAGTCTGCACTATTCACCAGTGCCACAATGTACGGTCGTGTCCTCTGCGCTAGGAAAACTTAACGGTATTAACAAGACTATAACCCGTGTAAAGCTGTATGTATATGTAGTGATCTAAGCCCATACTTAGTCACGATGCATGTCCGAGACAGAGTCCCGTCCATGATTTTATGAAAGTATCCATCACATATAATAATACTATAAGCATCAGAGTCAGTGTTACGGTACGTCGCGAACGTACCTGCGTTGATGAATACGGTACGTCTGTCGGTCGGAACGTGATCACAGATATCCTATAAGGATAATATCGTATTTATTAATTCATAATCAATATCCTAACAGATATTTTAGTCACAAATGACTATTTTACCCCTGGCTTTCAGAAAATCGCTAACCGATAAAATTTCGCCAGAGCTTCGCTACTCTGACTCTTAACTTTCAAAAACTATATTCCTATCATGTTTTTACCTCGTCAGGCATCTTTCAATGCAATGAGGCATAAAAACAAGAATAGGAATTCTACTTTCTACTTCCTAGATCTAACTAGCATTTATACTAAGAACTACTAAACAAAAGACTAGAACTTAAAAGCTAAGGACCGAAGAACTTACCAAGAACCTTGCTCCTCCTTCTCCAAGACTCTTCCTTCTCACTTCTCTCTAGAATTTTTGAATTGCTCAAGAGATTTTGGTGTGAGATTTGAAGTGAAATGGAGGGCCTATTTATAAGAAAAGGCTATGGCATTTTGGTAGTTCCATTGAACTTTCTATCCTCAATTCTTGACCGTCGGATCTAGGGTTAAAGTTGAGATCTCATCCTCACCATCCACTCTCCCTCCAAACTGTCCTCCCCCTCTCTCTCCCCTATCTTCTTCCATTTCACACATTGTTGGCCTCTCCTAATCCACATACTTCACTTTTTGCTTTGTTGGCAAAATCTCCTCCATGTTTCAACTTTCATGTGGTCATACAAATATTCTTAGAGGTAAAGTTTGGAGTTTATGTAGTCTCTTGAGAAGCACTTCAAATAACAAGAATTATGGTTCAATTTGGGGTTTTTACTAGCCTTTTAGTCATTTTAGGATTAATCCCAAAAGTTACGGAAATGACTTCGGAGATAACCTACTTCGAGCTAAAAATACACTTGTTCATAATAAGTCCTTATATTTGATCTATAGTTAACATATTTCAGTACACAATTTATTTTCTATCGGTTCTCATTTACCTGAGTCTTGAATTAATCCTAATAGCTTTTGAACTCAAAATATATTCTCTCTTTCTGTCTCCTAATGCAAGGCCCTTATTAGTTATTCCTCCACTATTCACACTACACACACACACTCACAACTCCACACTAGGCTCACATCCCTCCACATCTCACACAATTCTCACACACCACACATTACACACACACACTCTCTCACAAATTTCGTCCCCCTCCCCTTTTTGCTCTCTCTCTTCTATTTTCTTCCCAAACCTTCTTGCATTGTTGGCCACCTTGTGCTCCACTACTTTCACAAACCAAGGGATGTGGCCTCTTGTGGATCAAGGGCTCCCTTTGTTGATTTTTTTCAAAGTAATTAGCAAAGCTTCATTAATCCCTAACCATCATATTAATCAAGTGTTTGATTTAATTAAAGTATCTTAGCCAAATCACAACAATCCTAATTTGCCTCTAAACATGTTTATTTAATTAATTATGAAAGTTATTGGAATTACTTTAATAAATGAAGATTTAATTATCTACTAATTGTTGACAATTTTCTTTAATTGGATTAATTATTTTCTCACAACTTTTGAGTTTACTTTGATCATTTATGCTCCATGCATTAATTTAAAAATCATAGGGCAACTTATTTCCCTAAAATAAAATTGGGTTTTTGTCTCTTTAATTTCCAAGAAAAATAAACCAATAAATTACTAAAATTAGAGACAACATACTTTCCTATTTTAAATAGGTATTAATTGCCAAAATATAATGTTTATAATGAATATGAATTTTAGGGTATTACATTAAACCAGCGAAAGCAGGAGACAAGGTGGCAGAAGTTGTAGTGTGCAGCTGCTCCAAACGAAATTTATACGTGAGCAATTTAGATTGAAGATCAGACCATGACAAATGATCTTTCTCACCCAACAGAACTACAATCGGTGTGTATTCAATGTCTAAACCAGCCAGTGTTTGAGTGACAAGATCAGTGAGTGGCAAAGGACATCCTGCAAGCGTGAGGTTGTCTGAAACAGATTTCATTTTGACCAGATACTCTCTCATCTTGAGAGAGCCTTTCTTGAGTTGTTGAAATTCACTCTTCAAGAAGGTGATTCGAGATTTGGTGTTGGCACCTACAAACTCGGTGATAGCCTGCCAAAGAGAGGCTGAAGTCTTGCATCCAGTCATTTGACTGGCTAGTTCGACCGTCATTGTGCCAAGTAGCCAGCCAAGAAGGATCTGATCGGTGGCTAACCAGTCATCGTAGGCGGGATTGGGGCACACCTGATCAGTGGAATCAAAAACATACTCAGGAGGAATTGGCTTGGTGCCAAGAACATGGCCTTCAAGACGGTGACCCCAAACGAGAGGCATGATCATCGATTCCCAGGTAAGGAAATTGTCACCGTCCAGCTTGACGGGACTGCCCTGATGCAGGGAGCTCAACAATGGAGTAGATCGAGCATGAGCTTGAGGACCTTGAAGAAGTCTGGGTCTGCGATGGGCTCGGGTTGAAGAATGGAAAAGGTGGGTAGGTGGGAAAATGGCTATACGGCTGAAAATTTGGAGATTGGGGAAAATATGGAGATTGGGATCGATGAGTTGGGAAAATAGAGGGGTAAGGTGGATGTTTGACCAGACGCTGACATGGGATAGACTGAGGTGACAGTTGAATCTAGTGAGGATGGAACCAAATGAACAGTGGTAGAATTAGGGTTAGGGTTTTCAGCCATTTGTGTGGTGGTGGGTAGATCTGATTGGTTTGATGAATTCTTAGAAGATGCCATTTCTGGGTTTTTGGCTTTGATACCAAGATAGGATTTGAGTAAAATTAGGTCAAGCTCAATGATATGCTTGAGCCTCATATTTCTATATATAAAAATGTACAACCAATAATACAATGACAAGTGTCCTTACAAGATTATTCTAGAGTATACAATAATATTCTAGAATATAATACAATAAGGAATATACAAGGTATAATTTATTTCTAACTATTTTTATCTTAACTCTAATGCTAATTCAAACATGCCCTTGACCATTAGGGGGATTTGCGGGATTTAGCATTTTAAAAGTCTGAGCGCTGAACTCGGGACACAGCCTCTGACTCAAGTTGCTCAACCCACGAATCACTGATGGATTCAGAATGAAAAGGCCAAATAAAAAGGCAACCACAATGGATATTAAGACCGGGTAAAAGCCTCCAATGTTAGATATACTTAAACTTGACGTCTCTATATCATTTTGGTCTTCAAATTCCAAATCTTCAATGGAGGTGGGTAAGGAGCTCTGGCTCATCAGCACACGATATGGCTCCACTTCTTGAGTCACATTTAAGATTGCTGTTGAGAAATGCGAAGTGAAGCCAGATTTCTTTGGAAATGCCTGAAAATATATACAATGAATATACTGCACTGTCACTACTTAAGGTTTTATATGTAAAACAATCAATGGTAATGGTTGGATTGATTAGGAATTGATTTCATATAAAGTTAGTGCACAAGCCCTTGTGTGTGTATTAAAGAACTAAGTCAATATTCGAATTCAATTCAGATAAGCAAATATTATTAGATTCTAGAGAGTTGCAAGAAAAATTGTAACCACATAATTAATTTGGATATAATAAAGTGAAAAATCTACTCTCTCCCGTCCTTAGGACAGTTTTAATGGGGTAAAAACATGAAAGACTAATTTAAAAATTCAGGTAAAAAATATTTGTTCTTTATATTCAGAGCCACGTGTATGAGAGGGATTGTTCCCTATAAAAAGGATTAAAGGGAGTATATTCTAAGTTTAAAGATAACATGAAGTTAGTTCAGTTTGAGTTATTAAAATTAGGACCATGTTATGAGAAAGAGTAAAATTGATGGAGGAGACTTACAAAGGAAAATCCACCAGTTTGGTACATTGTTCCTGTCATCATAAAGCGAGACTTATATCTGGAGAGGAAGAGGATGAGATAAGGAGTTTCATCAAAAATAGCATCCACTGTTCCATTTGACAATGCTTCATTGTACTCTTCAAGACTTCCTAAACCCTTTAACTGTTCATCCTTTAATCCTATTTGGTCAATCAGAAGCCCTCTCACCCATGATCCTTTTTTATATCCCACGGGCACATTGCTACTTTTAATCTCATTTTCATCCTTAAATGAAGGCTCGTTTGTTGTTCCTTGTGTTAAAATTGAAGTTAATTTCGCCGTGTAAACTTGCATTACTAAGATGAATAGGAATGATGTCAGTATCACCATCCACCTTGCAGTAGTGCTTTCAAAATTCTCCATAACATCTGTCATATGTCATCGGACACAATATTGACATCAAATGGGGCACAAGGGAACTAGTTTCCTATTAAGCAAAGTGCTTAGTAAGGAGAGCTAATTAGGTCTTGATTGTCCAAAAGTTATTTTAATAGGTATGAAATATAAAGTAACGATGAACTCTTAACTATTATTTTTTTCAAAAAATGATTTTTTAAGTTAGAAAAGTAGTTTTAATAAAATTTAAATTTGGACTATACATCCAAGATCAAACCTGAATGTTCCAAATTTGAGTAGCTCTCCTTACTAAACAAAATGCTTAATCGTGGTACTAGGCACAAATTTGAAACATAATAACATATAATCAAAGTGTATGTGCTACATATAAGAGAACTCACCGATCTTGTAAACAAGGAAGGGGTTGTTGAAGCGGGAGTTGTCGTTGGCTCTTATTATTTCTAATGCATTTATGATAATAGTTGCACCCACAAAAATCGCACCAAGAATCAACCATAATGACCATTTGAAAGGTTTCAAGAGGATCCCCTTACTCGTGGAGGTCTTTTTAACCCTAACCACCATTGCTACACTTGAATCTAAATACGGCAACGTGAAATCGACACATTTTGTGCGACTTGCCACAATTGTGATGTCTCCAATTATAGCATCAAGATCCTGCAATATATTCATAAACAGAGCGATATATGAAGGTTAAAAACAATATATATTATATCTGGCTTTCCATTATGAGAAACTAAAAGATAAATTGACACAAAATAAAACAAGTTAAAAGGAAAAGAATGAAAACTTGCCTCCTCTTTCATTTGTCTGCAGAGAATATCATCATGGCTGGTGTTATGGCTTCTATTTTGGTTCGGCAAGGGAACAAACTCATAATTATTCAACGAAAACGGCAAAACTTTGACAGCTTTCGAAAACACATTAATAGCAAAGCCATCAAAGTGAAGCTTTGTAGAATTATAAACATTCTCAAATTCAGGAAAAGAATTTGTTCTTGGGACTCCAATTCTCAACTTTGGTGGTTTATCCAATGTGTCACCCGGCCACAGTGGATTCTTTAGTTGGTATTCATTAGATGTCTCAATATCCTCTTTATCATGATTTTGAACAAGTCCAGTTTCTGGGCTCCAAGATCCTATGATCCTTTCTCTATTTCCAGCACATTGTATACTTCAAGCACCGATTGATCTAGTTGTCCTTTTCTTAAATTAAAATGTACCCCTGAAATGCCTGTGAAGTTAGTTGCCCGAATTCCCTCGCCAAGTTTTGTGCCATTATTTTCTGTTCCTTGCTTCTCTACTGCCATAGCCAATGCTTCGATTGTGTGATAAGCCCACCATCCATAGATAGACAGGTCCCTTTTGAACTTTTTATAGAAATTACTCTCTATCTTCTTACGCTCCTCAGCTATTTTGTTCAAATCCACTGGCCTCACCCTCAACGCACCTTGCATATCCATTCTCAAAGAACGATAATCAGTAAAATTCTCAGGTTGGACTTGGTTGGGATAATACAATTTCCTGCCAAACATAACTAGAGGTTCTGTCAAAGAAGATAGCTCTTGGGTAAGTATCCAAGCAAACCCTTCACCCATCATCTCTTTTCTTCCTGCAGACAAAATTAATTCTGTTCCGAAATACCTGCTCATATGGACAAGAAATACATGTGTTCTCATGTCTTTTAACTTGTCCAGAGTGCTGTTAATACCTTCAACTTTTGAAGCAATGGCAGTTACGTTAGCCATTTGTACGCCCATATCTTTCAACACATTGGAAAGGCATGGAAGAAGGTGACTTCCATATTCAGTCTCTTCATAAATGGGGACAATTGATTGCCATCCAACAGCTTTAATAATGTCAGCTATATGTCACGGTCTTAGACAAAATCCCTCCCAAATACCGTGCCGGCCTTAGCTTGATCACCCCTCTCGATCTTTGCTAAGTCAGCCGAAACCTCACGAGTAGGCAAAGAACACAAAGACTAAGAGAACTTTAGAGAGAGAAAGAGAACTTAGAGAGAGCTCTTGAACAACAAATGATTGAAGACTCTTGGATGGTTACAAATGAGGGAGGCATCTCCTATTTATAGGCATCTACCACCTCAATGAACGGCTAAGATCAAAATGATCCTACGGTGGAGAATAGCTCTCCAGAACCTTCCCTAGAAATATCTAGATATTTCTCTCTTTCATGAGAGTTCTAGAATTCTCTTTACATTTCTATATTTAGACACAAGTATCTACACTAATGTGGAACTCTCTAGAATTCTCTACCCAACTCTACCTCTATAGACATATATCTACAATATTCAGAAGATTCTAGACTTTGCCACTTGACAAGTCTAAACCTCCCTTTAATGCGAGTGTCTTGTCACGCAAAATATCCAGCGTTCCTTTTTGTGCGTGACACTCTCCCCCACCTAATCCGGTGACGTCCTCGTCACTAACTCGTCCCTGGCCGGATCAGGATCACCCTTGTACGGGCCTCCATACTCGTGGATAAGGCCTTTGTGCCCCTTTCGAAACACCTTAAGTTGCTGAGGAAAGAGCTTCACCATCACCTTGTCTCCTACTTGGTATTCAGAGACTCGCTTCTTCCTAGCTGCAACCTTCTTCCTCATCGTGGCTGACTTGCCCAGGAAGGACCTTGTGACCTCAACCCTTCGGCTCAATGTATCACCCTCTACATTAGCCGTGCCAACCCCATACTCCATCCTGCGGTCCACCTCTCGCCTAGGCGACAACCTTTCTTGGAGTCTTGATGGCATGAGGTTTCCAGTCCTCTTCAAGACAGGGGGAAGATTCCCACGATCCTCCACATCAGGATCCACCACCTTCAAAGCCGCAAGGTAGGTGACTTCCCCGCTCCCAGGCCCCTTCGCCACTTGCATGGTTGATAAGCGAACACCCCGCTCGTCGCTTGTCGTAGGCACTGTGCAACCAATCCCCTTTTCAAGGATGCACAACGAGTCTTCACCTGGCATGAGGACTACTTTTGCCTTGCGCAAAAAGTCCAAACCAAGTACCACATTGAAATCATCCATAGGGGTCACCGACAAGTCTACGGTCCCCTTCCACGTCCCGATGCATAGCTCTACCTCACGAGCTACGCCATTAAGAGGTTTGGCAGGAGTGTTGATGACTTCCACCATCCTCCTCGGGCTTGAACCACGGTGAGACCAACCCGCTTGGCCTCTTCGGGAGTAATGAAGTTATGGGTAGCCCGGTGTCCACCATCACCTTCATTGGCTTCCCATTCACTCCACATCAACAAACATGAGGCCTTTACTCCTCGAAACAGTTCCTCATGCTTGGCCTTCAAGGCATTCAGCACCCTGAGAGATCCCATCCGCATACTCGGCTCCTCCTCGTCAGGTCCATCTTTCCCCTCAACGATGGCTGACAAGCTCCCAAGCTTTGGACACTTGCTCATGTAGTGTGGCCCTTTGCACACGTAGCAGCTTATTGTCCTCTTCTTCTCTTCAGATTTGTTCCCATGGAAGGATTTGCCATTTCCTCCTTAGTGAACTCCTTCCCTTGTCTCCCCACCGTTCCCATGATTGGGTTCGGGAGACTTCGATCCGAAGACTCACCTTTCTCCCTTTCGATAATCGGTGAGGCTCTCCGCGATGGCAATGGCTTCATCCACATTTGACACACCACGCCGTTGGAGTTCATGCTTGGCCCACTGAAGACCATCCACGAAGTAGAACAATGTCTCCTCGCTACTGAGATTGGGAATTTGCAATGTGAGAGAAGTGAAGTCCCTTACATAATCCGAAATCGAGGTCTTGTGCTTGAGTTCCCTCAACTTCTTTCTAGCCACATAGACCACGTTCTCGGGATAAAATTGCTTCTTTAACTCCCTCTTGAAATGTTCCCAAGTCTCTTTGGTGCAAAGACCTCTCTCCATGTCTGCATGCTTCCTACGCCACCACAACATAGCGTTATCTACAAGAAATAAGGAAGCAGTGCGTACCTTGGTTGTGTCGTCGGCCAAGTTCAGGCTTTCAGCATATCTCTCCATTTGCCATAAGAAGTTCTCAACCTCCTTGGCATCACGAACGCCTTGAAATTCCTTCGGCTTAGGGAGATCCAACCTCACCTCCCTTGCTCCACTGGTACCACCCACCAACGGAGTCTTAGTTTGTCTCTCCAAATAACTCTTTAGAGAGTTGAGTTGCCCCTGCATCGCGGTAATGGCATCCATTACCTTTGCCTCGAGTCGCCTCATGGACTCGGCTCGTTCCTCCTCTACATTGAGGTGCGAATCAACATTCGACCTCAAGTTGTCCAACTGGCCTAGGGTGTGGGCTTCAAGTGTCTCAAAGTCACTCTCCACCTTGTCCACCCTAGTAACCACCCCATGTAATGCCTCCTCCAAAGCCTCCACCTTTGCCATCAATGTGACAATATCTACGGCTTGACGGGACTTACTTGATCCTCGGGTCTTCTTAGCCTCGTGAGCAAGTTGGGTCTCTCTACCCCTTTCTTCTCCAGCACAACAAATTCCTCAGTCGTTCCCGACATTCTTGCCTACGAACCACGTTCACAGCTTCGAACCTAGCTGCTCCGAACCAAAGCTCTGATACCACTTTGTCACGGTCTTAGACAAAATCCCTCCCAAATACCGTGCCGGCCTTAGCTTGATCACCCCTCTCGATCTTTGCTAAGTCAGCCGAAACCTCACGAGTAGGCAAAGAACACAAAGACTAAGAGAACTTTAGAGAGAGAAAGAGAACTTAGAGAGAGAAGCTCTTGAACAACAAATGATTGAAGACTCTTGGATGGTTACAAATGAGGGAGGCATCTCCTATTTATAGGCATCTACCACCTCAATGAACGGCTAAGATCAAAATGATCCTACGGTGGAGAATAGCTCTCCAGAACCTTCCTAGGAATATCTAGATATTTCTCTCTTTCATGAGAGTTCTAGAATTCTCTTTACATTTCTATATTTAGACACAAGTATCTACACTAATGTGGAACTCTCTAGAATTCTCTACCCAACTCTACCTCTATAGACATATATCTACAATATTCAGGAAGATTCTAGACTTTGCCACTTGACAAGTCTAAACCTCCCTTTAATGCAGAGTGTCTTGTCACGCAAAATATCCAGCGTTCCTTTTTGTGCGTGACATATAGCTCGGAACTGAAAGCAATTAAGGCCTTCATCGGAGTAAATGGAGGATGGAGATGGAGGTAGCAAAAGAGAGGGACCAGTTATGGGAAACCAAATAACAGGTACTTGCTTATTCTCACCAAGTTTCACTATATACCTTGCTTGCTCTGAAGTTTGGGGCCCCAATATGGCATGCACCTTTTCATCCTCTATTAGATCATAAGCTGCTTGCATATCAAATTAAAAGTTGGTCTCCAAGTTCTATAACCTTGATCTCTCCATGTTAACATAAAGTAGGGCCTATTTTATAACAAAGTCTACTCTAGTTAACTTGGAGAGGCAGGGAGACAGAAATGGAGACCGACAAAAAAAAAAACTTAGGAATAAATAAAATGATATCCCCATTTATGACTACCTACTTTAAGGAGGGAATGAAATTTTAGGATCATTACTCTAATTTAGTTTTAACTTAAGATAAAAAATATTAAAAAATTTACCTTCTTTAAGGAGGGAATGAAATTTTAGGATCATTACTCTAATTTAGTTTTAACTTAAGATAAAAAAAAATATTAAAATTTTAGTAAGGGATCATTACACTAATTGGAAACTGGATTTTCAATAGATCAAGTACTGAATTTAAGTATATCCTTTCTTTAAAATGTTCCATGTTAATTTTTGGAAAATCAGTAAAAAATTAAATTAAATTATCATTTAATTTTTTTAAAACATATTCAATCAAAATTTCAGAGTTTTTGAAATTTAAAATTGATGTGTGAAAATTTTGCGATTGATGTTCTAACTTTTATCATAAATAATTCTTAAAAGATATCTATTATCTAACTAATACATACAGTTGTAGGAATTTTATAATGACTATTCAAAATTTGACAATAATAAATGAAAATTTTGCAACTAATTTTCCCTCTTTTAACCTTGAAAGATTGGAAAGACTTATTACAAAGATTAGATACTCATATTCTATTTTTTATTACTAAGTACACACCACAAATTAATCTGTAACAAATTAATTTTCAGAATTTAACATGGAATATCTTAGAGGAAAAAGTCATTATATAACTTCATATGATTATTATTTATTAATGACCAAAGGTTCTTTATGAAAATTGATCCCAAAATGAAATTAAATTAAAATTTTGGTCTTAATTAAAGTCATTGCCCCCGAATTCTAACCTTATTATATTGAAAACTCATGATTTTTAATAACCAATTTTCTTAAAGAAATAAAGATTAAAAACACATTTTTAAACATAAATATTTTTTACCAGAATCATATGAAAAATTCTTAAACAAAAATATCAAATTCGAAACATCTAACCGACACTACTAGATTGCCTCTTCTTACATTAATATATATTGCTATATTGATATGGAAATCCGGACCGACCTGCTTGGATATCAAAAAATCCAAAGGCCTAACCCAACCTAAAGTCCAGATAAAAAAAAAAAAATTTAAAATAAAACCAACCAAAAGCCTAAAGGAAGCTTTGTATGTGGGTGCGTTTTTTTAAGAAAATATTTATTTGAATATTATTCAATGTGTTAAAATTCATAATTTTTTTTTTTACTATGGAGCTTTTTTTATTAACTGTATGGCAGTAACAGGCTATGAGCAACAGCATCAATATGTGAATATCAATATTTTTTTACGATGTAAATATATAAATTTTAACAAATCAGGGCTGGATAATAATACGACTCATTTTTTCAAAGACAGACTAATTTGAAGTTATTTTTTTTAGTTAGTGATGACGCGAAAAAAAAACCTATCAAAAGAAAAATATTACTACATAGTACATACTATTGTTTATCATTTTAGAATTTAGATGATAGAGGTAAGGGCGTGACGTTACCTGCTCTTGCCGCGGTGAAGATGTTGTCCTGAGAAACGTTCTTGACTATAAGGTCGATCTTGGTGGCTGTTTGGTTATGAACGGAATAGTATTCTTCGATGGCCAAGGCGAGGCTATTGTTAATCATTCTACCAAGTATTGAATTCAGATCAAGAATAACTCCTATTGGTACTGTTTGTGTGGCCGCCATGGATGGTCTTGCTGTGATGTTAAGCCATAACAGTAACACCACACTCACACTTAACAGACAAGAAGCTTTGAAGCTTCTCTGCAACTCCTCCATTGATCTCAGCTCGCTCTCTCTCCCTCCCCACTCTTTCTCTTTCCTTTATATGCCCCAACCTCCAATAGGATTGTATTTATTGGACTGTGTGTCAGGCCTTGTCAGCTTCCCCTTGCCCGTTACGCCTCAAATCTTGGGACAATCCCAAATGTTATTTCGTGGTTCTTTTACTCTTTCTTTTTTTTGGGGGGAGGGGGGACTTTAAGGAAATGAATTTGCGGGTAAACTCTAAAAATAGTAATTTTTTTAATCATTTTAGAAAAAAAATTATAATATTATCTCTCTCCTATTTTTTCCTCACTTTTCTCTCTATCCAAACACACCTTAAATTTTATATGAAAGGAGTGATATCTATATCTTATGGACAAAAATAGAGTTTGTTTTTTAATTTTTTACTTTTTCAAAAATTTAAGACTCCAATTATATAATTTATTTTTCATTTAGAATCTTAAATATTTAAAAAATCATTAAAAAATTTCATTATTTTATAAAAAAAATGGTAAAGGCCCCAAAATTGAGGGGCATTTGGGAACAACTGACAAGGCGGAGTTGACACGCCAAACCCATATTTATTATACCCTTTTGACTCTTCTCTTTTGTCCCATTTACTTTTTGGATAAATTTTAACTTGGATTTTCCAATTCATACATACATTTGTATCTATATATTCCTAGAAAGGGTGAACCAATATTCTCATTTCTACCATCATGCTTCTTCCCTCTCTAATTTCTCACTCTTCCAAAGACATACACTACTACTACAGAATATAGAATTAACATCTCCACAATTAATTTGTATTTTTTTAAAAAAAATAGAGGTTAAAAATGTGGGAATGAAACACTCACAAAATCCCTGCATAGAAAATCAATTGTGGAGGATTTACAAATTTACATAGATCAAAACTACCTCCTAAGCTAAAACTAGTGCTATAAGGCTATATAATGAGTTGGATGGGTTGTCTGAGTAACTCGCCTATTTAATTTTTAATGGGCACGGCTAGCCCATGTTGATCAAAAGATTGTTAAAACTCGTGACAAGTGGGCTTGACTAATCTCATATGGGCTTAAATGGTATGGGTAATTTTTCATTGGGCTGATTTGGGCTCGCTGCCTCATCGGGCAGTGGGCGAATTTTTCAGCCCTAGTTTGCTACACATTTATCTTCTAATTAAAGTTTTTTAATCACCAGAGTAAATTAGTTTATATATATATATATATGGGGTTATCATTTGTCATGTCACTTGACATAAGGTTATGTCAAGTCACTCTAAAACTACGTCGTTTTGGGGTTAGAGGAATTAATGAACTCTCAAAACGACGTAGTTTAGGGTCAGGGGAATTAATGAATGATCTTTTAGTAAAATTCATATAATAAATACTAAAACAAAATTACAAAAACACTCTTCATTAATTTCCTTAACTTCCAAAACGACGTAGTTTTGGGCTCACTTGACATAATCTTATGTCAAGTGACATGGCAAACGATAAACAATATATATATATATATATAGGATAATTGTCTTATGAGAAAATCCTAATTTGATCTAGCCAAAATATGAAAAGTCAAAATTCATTATTATACTTCTAATAAATTCCTAATTTTCAAATGTTTATAAAGTATCGGGGTAGAATCAGTCGGGTCTCAGAGGCGGTGGTTTACCTTGTGACGGATGCTGCTAGCGGTTCAAGTCCACTTATCTTTAACTCGTGAACCTAGCTAATGTGGTAAAAAAATTGAAGGTGTAAGCTTGATTTTGATTTTGATTTTAAATATTTCAGCATGATTTAATAAAATGTGCCAGCAATTTAATTAAGATTTTAATAAAATATATATGAAATGAAATTAAAAAAAAAAAGGTTAAGTATTTCTATATGGTATAGGCCCTTCATATCTAATCTAAAAAAGCTCTATAAATTGCACTTCCGAGCCCATGAATTTTTGAACAAGTTCTTGGTGCCTGTATCCGTATGAACATCATGGACGGCGAAGGCGAGGCTGTTGTTAAGCATTATACCAAGTGTTGAATTCAGATCAAGAATGACCCCTATTTGTACTATTCGCGTGTCCGCCATGGAAGGTCTTGCTGTGATGTGAAGGCATAATATAATACTAAGACAAGACTGACACTTAAGAGAGAAGAAGCTTTGAAGCTTTTCTCCAACTCTGCCATTGATCTCATGCCCCTCACTCTCCCTCCCTCCCTCTCCACTCTCCCTCTATCAATTAATGAATGCCCCTGCCTCCCGTATTATTATACCCTTTATTTTCATCTTGATTTTTTATACCTCATTGCGTTAAGAGCCTGTTTGGGGGTTTCAAAATCTAGGTTTTGAAAAAGCTCTACCAAACACCCTTTCAATGCTTTAAAAAAAAAAAATTATATTATCAGATATTACCCAAGCAATTGACTATTTCAGATTGAGGCGTCATGATGAAGATGTCTCTCCTTATAGTCTTTTTTTAACAAGGCGATATTTAAACTCTGTTTGTTCACTTTTTCCTCTAACTAATCTACCATATTAGACCAAGTAGTCTTAGTTCCTTTATTTTCACTCTCCTTCTGTCTTCATTTGCTGTTCGAATTAATGTTTTACTTGAATTTTCGCCTCCATACATTCCTAAAAAGGGTTAAACCAATATTATCTTTTTTTCTTATCTTACTTATCCCTTTTTTCTCACTAATTTTGACAAGACACGGTTCTCTTTATTGGTTTATTTATAATATGGGGAAAATCTCAAGTAAATCTAGTGTAAATATGAAAATTTAAAATTCATACTTACACTTTTAATTAATTTCTGATTAAGTTAAAATGCCTAATTAGATATTTCTGAGAATACCCTATATAATTGAAAAGGAAATGGAGGGTTTGTTGTTTATCCTCCTCCTATGTCCTCTCCCTATCTTCAGTTTCAGTTTCGACCCAGAAATCTCTTGCATACGCAAACGCATATTTCTCCTTGTTGGATGTGACTGATTTGATTAGTTCTGAAGATTTAGCATGTAACAAGTGGTTCTTGAGAAATTAGTTCTTACTTCTTAGGATTTTCGTTTTTTACATATGGATGTGTTGATTAGTTTGGAATATTATACTCGATTTGGATGTGATTTGGGTTAAATCTGATTAATATATTTTTTTCCGGGATATATATTTGGTGATTTTTACCGATGGAACTCACCGTTCTATGGCAAAGAGTGCAGACCAAAACTGATAGAAAAATCGAAGAGTCAAAGGAGAAAAGTTGGGAAGGTTCCGTCGAAAAGAGGTGTGAGACGGAATTGGCTTAGGTCCGCTGCTGCCTTTCTTCCGCTGCCTTGAATCTGTGTCGTTTTGGCATAGTTTCAACCCCTATTCCTTTATAAAAAAAAAAAAAATTCAGACATTACGGGTAGTAATATAATGATCTTGAAAAATTATTTCAAGGACTGAAAAATAATTCATGATTTAAAAAAAATTATTTTTGGATCTTAACTAAAAATATGCTTTAAGATATTTTTTCAAGATACTAAAATAATTTTTTAAGATCATGAATAATTTTTTAGTATCATTCAGTATCTTGAAGTATTTTTTTAGTACCAGTAAGTACACTGAAATATTTTTTCAAGATCTTAAAATAATTTTTCAAGATCTTGAATAACTTTTTTAGTATTAATAGTACTTGGAGTATCCTTTTAGTACCCGTCAGTACCCTCAAATATTTGTTTCAGTAACTTGAAATATTTTTTCAAGATCCTGAAATAATTTTTCAAGATAATGAAATTTTTTTCAGTAGTATTCAGTATTCTGAATTATCTTTTTACTACCAGATAGTGTCTGAATTGTTTTTCTTTTTTTTTTTATAAAGAGATAGGGGGTTTCAAGGCAACAGTCCGCAGCGACGAAATGCCGCAGTAGACCTAAGCCAATTCCGTGTGAGACAATCTGAGTCAAATCAAAACTCCACACCGAGTAAGACTGGAAGAATTGGGACTGTCATGTCACCCCATCACTGTCACTCGATTTGAAATTCCTTGTAGGTTCTGAGGAATTGGGCGAATCTTCATTTGTCTGATTCCTTTTTCTCTTAAGGTTGGGATTCTTAGAGAGACATGATGATCCCACCAAAGAAATTTTCCAGTTTTGTTTTAATTTTTTGCCTTTGGTTTCACAGTGTGATCAAGAAGAAATGTTGTTGATGATGATGATCAATTTAACTGAAATAATTAAAACTCAAATAATTAACCTACACCTACCTTCAATTCTTTTTAACGAGTATTATGGTCTTTGAACAACACTAAAAAAAATTATATTTGAGCTTCTTAGGGTGATTAGAAATTTATCAAAATTGTAGACATTAATTTAGATTTTAGTATTTTATTGGGATTTAATTTGGATTTTTCTTAATTTATATACATATACTTATTAATTCATCAGTATATAAAATATAACTATTCAAGAGTCATTAACAATGTGATTGATTTCTCACACTCTATGCAATATATATACGTATAATTATGTTTTTAGGTGGTTGCGTGATTTATGTTCATCCTTGTTTTATTTAACACGGTTAGTCCCTATTAAAAGTGAATAACGGATTTAAAGGCAAAAACTATAAGGACCCAATAAAAATATAATGAAAAAGAAAGAAAGAAAGAAAGCCTAAAGAAGTTATTTTAAATAAGGTGAAATTATAAGGATTTAGATTATTTTTTTAAAAATAATATTAAGACTACCTGTAGAAGATTTTTTTAGACATATGAACATATAGATTCTTTAACTTAATATAATATATAGATGAAAATTATGTTTTTTTTTTTGTCCTTATTCAATTTTTTTGTTTAGTTGACTTATTGTCTTCATATATAATTTAAAAATTCCAACAAATTACATTATCTATAAGCCATAATTTATGACTAAAATATGTGAGGCTACAAAGTCTTATCATTTACAAGTCCTTCCGATGTGTTGGCTGTACCTTAAAAAACAAAAAAGACATTGTCCCTTGCATAAATATCCAACCAAGGGGGAAAACGAGTGAACGTGGAAAAGAAGATAGTTGCTAAAAATTCGATTCAAGGACATGATTAAGTTTAAAATAATTTTTTTTGAAAGGTGAGTTGTCTAATTCTTTTTTTTATATGAAGAAACAGTAGTCAAATAATGGTAATTATTACTCCCTCGTCCTAATTATAGGAGCTATTTAAGCGATTTTAGAGGGAATAAGGAGAAGAGTTAAATTAGTTAATTTTACTCATTTTCCTAAAATACCCTTATATAAATTTAAAATGACATAAATAAAAGTGAATTACAACCCCCATCACATACTCTCTGACCAATTTTCCTTTTCACACACTTTATAATTGAAATAATGGTCTTACTATATAAACATATATGTGTGTGTATATGTATACATATAGATCTATCTACACACACGCGCGCACGCACACACAGATATATATGTTTATATATATATGTGTGTGTGGGTGGGTGGGTGTTTGTGTGCACACACACACATATATATACACATACAAACACAGATATACATATATATATGTATACACATATTTACATACATATATACACACACATATATATAAATGCTCCTAATAATAAGTATAGATAGGGGTATTATAGGAAAAAATTGATAAAAGTTAAAACTTGCTCTTATAATTAGGACCAAAACCAACTCCAAAATGTATTCATATAATTAGGACCGGAGGGAGTATTGACATATGCAAATCCTTATGTAAATTTTTGGGAAAATCATTATGATATCTCGAGATTAAATGTAATCAATAAAAAGTTTCATAACAAGTTACCAACATTGACAAGTTATAGGATGGAAAATGACAAAAAGTTAATGCTACTAATTTCTTATGAGGTTTTTGAATGATTATATTGCATTCATTTCTTTGGACCTAATAATGATTTCCCCTCGAAATTTCCTTCTTTTTTCTTTCTATGATCTTTTGCTTCCAATATTTGGTTTCTGTTAGAATATAAGGTGTTATTAGTTGGTTAATTAACAATTAGTTAGGATTTAGTTAGGAAGTTAGTTAGGATCCATTTCCCTAATCTATAAATAGGGGATCCTAGCTAATATGAAGTAAGAGTCATAATGTACTAATTGTCAGTGTGAATAATACATTTTGGTTTCTCCCTAATTATTCTCTCAAATCAGTTTAGTTTACATGGTATCATGAGCAAGGTTGATTATTCAAGACCAGCAGCCTAGTAATCAAGATCCAATCTGCACACAAACTTTTAGTGGACATGAACAAGGCTTCATGGAAGAATAAGGGTCTATGTGTTGAAAGCCCAGGTTGTGATCCAAGAATTCATAACTGGTTCATTAAAGAAGGGTACAACCCAAGCCAAGAACCCAAGATCCGGCGGCCCAAAGAAGGCCGCCACAAGTCTAAGAGAAGCAATCAAGAAAAGGCCCAAATGTTGAAAGTCCAAGGCAAGAAATCAAGACCAGACCCACGTTTTTGTCGTCGATTCAAAAGTCCCACCATTGTGTGCAGCTCCATTGGTTCGTGAAGAGAGCATCCCCACTTCCGAGCAAAAAAAGAAGAGAGCATCCCCACGTTCGGCGCAACACCTCCAAAGAGGGGAGAGATCGACGCCGGTGAAGAGGGAAAAAGACTCACGTTTGGCACGACACCTCCAAAGAGGGGAGAGATCGACGCCGGAGAAGACGGCGCGACACCTCTGAAGAGGGGAGAGATCGACGCCGACGAAGAGGGAAAAAGAATCACGTTCGGAAGAATTGAGTAGAGTAGAGAGTAAAGACAGGCCTCCTCCTCAAGGTCACGCAATAACATTTGGTGAAGTGATGGAGATTCTTGCACCCGATTGGATGAACAGAGAAACGGATCAGATGATTGAACCCTAATTCTCCAAAGAAGGAATCTTTAGAGAACAATCAAATCTCTGAATCTTGAGCCCAAATCGGCGGAAACCCCGGTGAATCTAAAGGCAGAGACACAGAGAGGATGAAAGATTTCACAAGAAGATCGCATAGCTGGAGGGTACCCAGCGAGGTTGATAATACGAAGCACGGCTACAAAGACGAAGATTTCTGGTTCTCCAAAATTGATATCCTTGATTTCTTTACCATATCGGTTATTTGACGATGGAATTGTGATATGAGGAGAACACGATTACTTTGTAAAATGACGATTCTGTGATATGTGCTTTTACTAGTGGACATTATTGAAGGAGCCAAAGCCGGATCTAAATGGTTTGTTCGTGAGCATTTGAGATGGGTTTCTTCAACATTTTATTCGGAGTTTTTGGATTCGGAATTGGGATCTCAGTTGGTCTTGTTATTGGATATTTTCTCTTTATTTACGTACAACCCAGCGATGTCAAGGATCCTGAGATTAGTCCATTGGCCAAGCAAGATGAAGACACTTTGCAACGAATTATTCATGAGATTCCAATTTGGCTCAAAAAAAAAATCAAGACTTTGATCGGGTTGATTGATTAAACAAGTCTCTTAAAATAAAACTATATTGTGGCCCCTGAATCCTCTCATTGGTAGTGCTTGGTGATGATAATTATGGTGGTGGTAGTTGACAGGAGGATGAACAAACCTGAGGCCATTTATGTGACTAGTCGTGTCATGATATCTCTGCAAACCCCTATTGCTTTCCTAATCGTTGATTTCTGTCTTGTTCTGTTTCAACGATTCCTTCTCCTCTCCTGTGTTCGTCCATGATCATTGTCGAATAGTATCGCCCACTGTCACTCTCCAAAAATGAATCAGCAAATGTAGCAGGAAAGTTAAAGTTGCAATGCCCTGCTCTATTTCTTTGAATTTGGTCATTTCAAATTTAAATGCCAGTAGTGCAAAGGCTGTGTGGGAGGTACTGAAACAAACAGAATGTGTCATTCATATTGTGGGCAATATACACAAATTTGTTGGAGGTGAAATTCCAATGAAAATTGAATATTTCGAACAGATGTGTCCACTTTTAGGCTCTATATCTGTGGCTCCGTTTGTGCATGACAAGGCCATGATGGGTGTTCGATTAAATGCCCAAAAGGAGCTGCAAGAATTAAAAACATCTGCATGAAGTTCAGAAATTGTTGCGAGAATCAGGACCACGATGGGTGTTGGAGATTGTTGCAACAATTGCAAAATGAATACAGCTGCGTTCTGCTGGTGTTGAAATCCCCTCACAAAGCCATGTCCTCAACCAAAGAATTGAAGAGAAGAATGGAAGAATGGAGTACACAAAGCCAAACGACATGTTTTGTCAAAAGAAAGTCAAGGAAGTCAAGCCACTAGACACAAACCCCATTCAAAGTTATGTGTAATGATAGCAAAATTGTTGCTACAGTTGCAGATAGTGAAGAAAAGCAAGTGATATGCACAGTGTGATCATTGTAGGTAACCAGCATACAAGTTCAAAAGAATGCCTCAAGTATTAACTTTAGAGGCCCAAAGTAAAGAAGACAACCCAAAAAGAAGGTAGTCTTCCAAGATCCGAAGCTCAAAAGCGCGGATCCTCAAAAGCAAAACCACCCAAACAAAGAGGGTGGCATTACAAGATCCGAAGTCAGTATTGTCTGGATCTTCAAGAAAGGTGTTGAAATAGCCCAAACAGAGGCTGGCATTACAAGATCCGAAGCATCTGCACGGATTCTCTCTGAATAATGCCAAGAAACACCCAGAGTAGAGAGCAATGAAAAATAGCCTCCTCACTCCTATCAATTGTGGAAAAGAAGAAAGTTCAGAAGCTTAGACTTCATGCTTGAATACAGCAGAAGAAAGTTCATAAGCTTACAGATTGAAGCTGTTCAAAAGTGAATCAGCGAAAGAAGAATGAAGGAAGATTGTTGTGAATTGAAGGAAGTTTTGTATTGTATTTTTGTTGATTGTAAAACTAGTCTATTTAATTCACCTTACCCCTTATTTTGTATTGTTCAAGTTGAGCACATTTAAGATAAATAGTGTTCAACTTGAGGGGGCGTGTTAGAATATAAGGTGTTATTAGTTGGTTAGTTAACAATTAGTTAGGATTTAGTTAGGAAGTTAGTTAGGATCCCTTTCCCTAATCTATAAATAGGGGATCCTAGCTAATATGAAGTAAGAGTCATAATGTACTAATTGTCAGTGTGAATAATACATTTTGGTTTCTCCCTAATTATTCTCTCAAATCAGTTTAGTTTACAGTTTCTTAATCAGCGTGAATTCACAAGAAAGTAGTGTAATATATTATCAAAAAGTCTCCAAATAAGTAATAGAATTTCATTTCTCACACCGAAACTTGTCATTATATTATTATATGCTGTTAAGTTGTTAAGAAATTTTTTTAGTGATTATTTTCATTCCTTATCCCCTTTCCCACTGATTTTTTTGGGCACTTTCCATCACTCCATCGCATCAGCCCTATGTTCATCAGCATTGAATGCAAACAATTAAGCAGGAGGAGTGGGGTATACTTTGTTTCCATGGTAATGCAAGTTTTGGCTTGGGACTTCTGGAAGCACTCATGTTGAGACATTCTCTTAAATTTTGATTGAGAGGAAGCTTCTTTTCACGTCTTGGGGTCTCATAGTCTCATCATTAAGACAGGCAACCATATTTCAATTCAATAATATCGTTTTGCATAATTAGATTCAAACTAGTAAATTATAAACGTGAGTTTTGCAACTTTTAAGGTGTATTACTGTTTCCGGTAAGAAAAAAAAGGTGTATGAGTGTAAATAATATATGAAAGATGGATAACAAATATTACCTTTGGTTCTAAATATAAGACCAGTTACTTTTTTTTTTTGGAGAGATTAATGATACTAATTAAGTTACTTTAAAGTATATATTTATATTCATCGTTCTTTTCCAAACTAATTTGTCTGACTTATAAACGAATATATAATCTAATGATACACAATATATGATATGATTAAGTAACTTATTTAATTTTCTTAATTGCGGAATTGATACTTTAGAATATGTGACTTGCAACACCATAATTGAAACCTTTATCATTCTCTTTACCCTTTATTACACGCTCTCTCTTCTTGATGGAAAACTAGAGGCGTCTCTTATGGTCAGAGAGCGAATGTACAAGTTTCTATCCTTTAAATAACTTTTGTATCCAAAAGACATATACATCCTATGGATATGACTGCTCCCATCAAGCAGTCAAGAAACCTCTTCCCAAAAGTCATTTACCAATAGTCATTTAGCCCCTTCATTAATTATTAAATCATATATATTTATCACAGCCACATGAGACATTTCTTACAGTTAGAACCGGAGGGAGTACAATAAATGAATGTGCGAACGAAGAAAGCGGAAGGGGAAAATAAAATGACGAAAAATCATAAGAGAAGATGAATATGAATATATATGATGGAGGGTATCTCATTAAACACGACAAATTACTACTTCAATACAATTACAATGACATCCATTCTAAATTATTCCCAAATTAATCGTTACTTAATGTTTCTAAATTACAACAATTCACTGCTATGCGCCTAATACGCACAATTTCACATGTCTCACCCCGCACTCTTTTCTTTTCTTGGTAGAAATGAAATTCATAGATTTGTCAACAAGACATAACTATAATTTTATCAGACCAACGTATATTAATTATTTCTAGTGGAATAGGCTTCGACGGCTTAAATTCGGTGTTCTAAGTTTGAGTATATGTGAATGCAGAAAATGATATTGGGAAAGTAACTCCAGTTGGCCTGTAATCTTTGAACCTGGCCCTACCGGATAGCCATACAAAACTATATGATTTATCAAAATTGTTTGAGTGGGGGCTTCCAAGGAGAATGGTTAGTAGGTTTCTCAAAGGAGATTGGAATCTGCCAATCCTTTATTGCTGAATCTTGGGCTATGTTAGTGGGCTTGGAATTAGCCTGGGATATGGGATTCAGAAAAATTATCCTCGAGGCTGATGTGGAAGTGCTTATTAATCAGTTTAATGATGAGAGCTTCATTGGGAGGAGTTTGCTGGAAGAGAAGATCAAGGAGACTCTTAACAAGGATCGGCAGGTGTGCTGTCAGTTCATTCCAAAGGCTCAGAATAGAGTAGCGGATGCCCTAGCTAAATAGGGTATCAACAGATCTGAAATTTTTGTTTCCTGTCCTAATAGTCTATGGATTTGGGTGGACCAAGAGGGTTTGAGATTAATTTCCTGTAACTTTGTGTTAATGTAAACTTTTCAGCCATCTTTCTTATCAAAAAAAAAAAAAAAAAATTGTTTGAGTGAATCTTTTTTATTCCTTTACTCAAGATTGTGCTGCTAAACACTTGAGCACTTGGGCTCATGTGGGCTGGCCCAAGTCCAAGAGGGAACCCAGGTCCTATGAACCCAAAGAGGTTGGGAGTGAGTATTGATGATGATCGGAATGGGCCCAGTCCCAGATGATGCCCACAAGTTTCAATCAAATTAGGATCAAGCTTTAATTATATAAAAAAAAAATTATTCTCTCTTTTTCGTATTACAATCATTTATCGATGATATAATTTAGCTTTTCATTTTGCCACTCCATTTTCCTGATTGGTGATGGTCTCATCTTTTACTGCATCGACTCTCCTTTCGCCTTCACAGCTCATCATTGTTTGGTACTTACTCTCTTCTTGATGTTCACATCAAATACTATATGGAATCTCTTCCATTTTCCTGTAGTCTTAATGATCATTGAACCTTACTTCCTCATTTTATCCATCTTGTCTATGCTATATGGAATCCATGCTGCTTAATTTTCTAACAGTTCGAGGAAGAGGAGTGTGCAATTTTTTGTCATTTATTGAACTTTTAACTCTTTTTCATTGTAACATCTGCATATTCTCATACCAGGACGAAGCTGATTCATTTTCATTTGTTTATTGGCTGAAATCACAAGCAGTTTGTATCCATTGGCTCCAAGGAAGCTTTTGAAGAGGTGAACTTGTTCCTTTTAATGATGCGACTATAGGATAACATTTCCAGGTTCTTCATGAACATTTTGCACATATTTGTAATGGGTACGAGTCTAATGGGCCGAAATAGTAAAGCAAAATCGGATTTATCAATGGGCCATGGCTTGAGAAGGAGCATGAGAGCAAAATCGGATTTCATCATTTGTAATCATTGTGACTGGATTATAATTTGCTCCTTGGCAGACTTCACTGATTTATCTGTTATACTACTCTTTATATTTACTGATAGCTTAACACGTTACAATGTCCTTAGGCTGTGTAAAGTTGAAAATATATAATGTCGCATTCTTACACTAAAGATGTTGGCTGCAATATCTTCACATGTAGAATTTCTCTTCAAAGAAAGCTCTATCGTGGCATCCACATTCATAGTTGAACTTGGTAAATTGTTATATGGAGGTGGCACCTCCATAAATGAAGCTTCCCAGAGTCCATCGGATCTTTTAAATGTGTCTTAAGATATGCTCCCAGAAACAGTTCATATGTATAGGTTCCGAATGTTTATTTGAGGACGTTGTACCACGTCAAAGTTATGAAGGGCCAAGACATGAACTTACATTTCTTTGTCCAGAAAAAAAGTTTATCTTTCAAATGTACTAAAGACTTGATCACATTCCGTCCAAGAAAAGCATCAACAAGATTTGTGGGGTGAAGGTACGTATAGGTTTGGAATGTTTATTTGATGATGTTGTTCTAGGGCAAATTTGTGAAGGGCTTAGACCAGGACTTATGTTTCTTTGTCTTAAAGAAGAAGTTTATCTTTCCAATGTACTAAAGACTAAATCCCATTACCTCCAATAAAACATCATATTATATAGTCTTGTTTTTTCAAGTTAAGGTGTAAAATACTTATTATCTTTTTTCAAAAAGCACCATAATCGAACATTAGGGACAAGAATATAAAGGAACTTTTTAAAATAAAGCAAAAATGCTAACTCCACTAACTTTGTTAAATGTCTGTTACTTTTTCAAAACATTTTTTTTATGGTAAAGGTGTAAAAATATCCATAATAATTTTCAAAGAGCTACAGGTGCCATAATTGAACT
Source organism: Acacia pycnantha (assembly GCA_025563575.1). Taxonomy (NCBI): domain Eukaryota; kingdom Viridiplantae; phylum Streptophyta; class Magnoliopsida; order Fabales; family Fabaceae; genus Acacia; species Acacia pycnantha. The sequence continues at coordinate 4,542,764 of JAMWYP010000030.1, read as the reverse complement.
TCGAGATGCAAAATTGCTTATATAGTATTAATCCTACATATTACCTCCATCTTCTCTATAATTATTAGGGGTGAGCAAGCGACCCGCAATCCGTAGAATTTTTCCCGGTTAAGCTCGCCCAGATTGGGCCCGTCATGGGTACGGGGCTGCCCCGTACCCGTTTTAAGTATACGGGCGGGTCACGGGTTGAGGCACGGGTCACCCGTACCCGTATATCCTTTAAATTTTTTTTTTTAATTTTGACTTCCCCTCATCCATCAGCTTGCTTGAGTACAGAGCAGAGACCAACGACACTCGACACCCACGCGGCCACGCCACAGCAACTGCCAACAGGCCACACAGATCGATTAAGCCCACCCAAGTCCCAACCCACGAAGTCGCAGCCTTGCACGCAAGTTCGCAAATCGCAACTCGCAAGCCAGAAAATAATTGGTACCTGGTTTAGGTTTGAGGTTTTGGTATCATGAAGCGGAAGAAATTATAGAGCGGTGATGAAGATTGAGAAGAGTAGTGTATAAGCTATTAGATGGTGAAAGGACTTTTTCGTTTGTGTCTTTGTGATGAAGAAGAGGGAAAAATTGATGGAAGAAGAAAATAATATTCGGACAGATTTCTTCTTCTCTTTAAAAACGTAATAAACTCACATAAGGGTTACAGATGCGGCTGGTCCCATTTTGTACTGATGGAAAAACGCATTGTATTATATTGTTTTTTTTTTTTTTATATAATATTATATTGTATTGAGTAGGTATTGTATAATATCATATTGAAAAAAATGCAACAAAAAAAACCTGTTTTGGGCCAAAAAACGCAACAAAAAAATTCTGTTCTAGGCCCATAAACTATTCTTAACAAAAAAGTGTGTCTGGGCCAAAAAAACCTGTTCAAAAAAAAAAAAAGAGGCCCAGATATGTAAACGGGTTCCCCGTACCCGTTTACTAAAACCCGTTTAACCCGTACCCGTTTGTGCGGGTTAAACGGGGTTTTTTACCCGTACCCGTTATGCCCCGTACCCGTTGAAAATAAACGGGCGGGACGCGGGTTACCCCCCGGGGCAGCCCCACCCGCCCGTTGCTCACCCCTAATAATTATAGGCACTTTTGCACCCGAGGTCTAATGATGGTGCTTCCAGCACTTTCTAAAAAAGATTGTGCCACTTTTATAAAAATATGTTTTGAAAAAGTAACGAACATTTAATGGTGATGACTTTTTTGCTATAAATAAAAAAAAATTATATGTATTTTTACACCCTTAATGTTTGATTGTGTGGCAACACTTTCGAAAAAAGAAATTTGGGAAAATTGCACCTAGGTTCCGAGCAAGGGAAAATATATATGACAAAATGGTCTTTTGAAATATCAAAATTGTAGTGAAGTCTTGTGAGACTTTTTTGCAATATTTTTCATGTGTGAAAAGACACAAATGCCCTCATGGAAGCTCATAGACTTATCAACATATACACATGGACATTTCAAAACATGCTCATTGACTTGTTAAAACAGTTTCATGAATTTGTCAAAACATAATCATTTGTCAACACATCATATGGACTTGTTAAAACTTGCACTTGCTAAAACATGCTGATGGACTTATTACACAGGTACATGGGGGCATTTATGTTTTTTCACATGTGAAAATATTGCAAAAAAGTCCCACTTCATTGCATTCTTGAGATTTTAAAGGACCATTTTGTCATAAATTCCTTTACTCAAAACCTAGATGCAATTTTCCCAAGAAATTAAAGTAGTAATATTTTTTTTTTTTTGTAAGCTGAAATTGTTGCGCCAGAAATTCTAAATTCCAACATCCAAAGGGCTTTAAAATTGTGTTCTTTACCATTCTCTATGTAGTAATTTAATCCAACAATGTTATAGCAGATAATTTCAAAATTTATATGGTGGACATTGTGCTGAACAACAAATGATTAGTTAAATAAGAGAACTCAAAGAATTATTTATTACAAAATAACAGCAAACCACACACCATCGGAAGGTCTTAATGTCCTAATAACTACACTGCCGGTGGCACCGCGTGCGGCACCGCCGGCTGCCTCCAAAGTGAAGCCCATCTCGCTTTCAACCAACTTCTGATTAATGGAAATCAGAATTAAAAGGAAGGAGACTAAACCTAAGATAGAGTATACAAACGGGAAAAGAATACTCTAAAGTCGTATTTTGTCAAACTTCGCATCTCAACATTCCTTTTATATTTGGATTTGTCAACGATGAGGGGTAAGGTTATGCTCATCTTCATGTCGCCAGACAACGTCACATTTTGAGTTAGATTTAATATAGTAGCTGAAAATTTTGAAACCAAGGTAGAACTTTTGGCGAATGCCTGAAAAATTTAACAAGGTACATTGTCAAAGTTTTATAGTCCTGTTTAAGGTCTCCAATATCCGATGATATTTTCCTCTTTGGCCTTTCATATTGTATACTACAAACTGTGATGGTTCCAGTTGTTCCTGCTTCAAACTGAAATTCCCTGACATGCCCTTGTAATCAGTTTCCAGGATTGCTTTGCGAAGTTCTGCCTGTTTTGTTTCGAAGTTCAACTCTGCTTTCATTAGGATCGAAAAATCCGGGGTGGCCAATGCTTTGAGAGTGTCGCAAGCCCACAGGCCATAAAGAGAGAGATTTACATTGAGCTCATCCATTAATGTTGTCTCTAAGGAAACATCCAATAAAGGCCTCACACCCAAAGCACCATCCATGTAGCCTCTCTCTTTTGTATCTTTAGCTTTAGGATCTAACAAAGGAGATAGGCCTTGCGTAAGTATCCAAGCGTGTCCTTCACTCATCATCCCTGCCTTTTTTGCTGGTTCCACAAGTCTTGACCAAAGCTCCATAGTCATATGGGCAACAAACACATATGTTCGCTTGTCTTTTAATCTTGTCAAGCTCCTCGGTGATTTGAGCATGCGTGAAATTTTGACGAATGGAACTTAAGGAAGGCACTCGAGTGTCCATGTCTTGCAAGCCATAAGTGAGACGTGGAATAAGGTCATTGCCGAATTCAGGCTCTTCACCAATGGGGATCATAGACTGCCAATTATAAGTTTCGATAATGGTCATTGCCGAGTGTCCACTTTTTTTTTGCTTCTTGTCTCCTCCTCCTCCTCCGTATTTCTTCAACATTTGGTCCCCACTTCCGTCGGCTCTACAAAGCTTGGTCTTGCACGTTCTTTTACTCTTCTTGTCTCCTCCTACGGAAGCTCCCTTGTAAGTCTTTTTTTTTTTTAAAAAAATATATATATATACACACACACACAGAAGCTTCCGTGGATCGGCACTACAGTTTCCCGTTTTTTTTTTTTAGTTTAAAATCTTCCATAAATCTTATCTTGTAGTTTTATGCGTGCCTATAATTTTTTTCTCAGGTATTTTCTTGAAGTTATAGCTCTCTCTAGAATTAGTTAATATTTTCAGGTGTCTTAGCTTCCGTCAGGCAATTAGCTAGTACTCCTTTCTGTTCGTGTGCTAAATATAAGACAAAATTAAGTTTTTTTTTTTTGGAGAGATTACAGAAATTGAATAAGTTAATTAATCATATAATTTATTATGTATCCTTAGATTATATATCATTCTATTAGTTAGAAAAATTAGTTTGAAGAAAAAAAAATAAAAATACCCTAAAATAATTTAAATAATTTTCTTAATCTTTTCAAAAAATCAATTTTATCTTATATTTAGAACCGGAGAAAGTATTTAGGTACCTAGGTTGTTTCTTGCCTGTTCTTGTTTGTTTATTCACTTAGAATTAGTTGTACATTACAATTGTTGTTTAGTAGTGATTTTATTAATTAGTTATTTATTTAGAGTTATTTCTTTTTAGTTTTGTTCATTTTGTTGTGGATTTATACTGTAAACTGCTGTGGATTTGAACGGTTAATACAGGATTCATTAAGTCAAGGAAAATATTACACAAATTTATTTTTTAAAACATACTTCATGATGTGGCACTTCTTTGGGGAAGTGCCACAGGAAGTATCACTTCCTATGGCGCTTCTCCTTGAGGAAGCACCATAGGAAGTCCCATTCTTCCTGTGGCCTTCCTCGAGGAAGCGTCACAAGAAGCTTTTTTTTTTTTTTTTTAAAAACTGCGGCGTTTTCACGGTTTTAAAAAGCGCCCCAGCGCCCCAGCTTCTTCTAGTGGCGTTGCAAGCTGTGGTGTTTGGGAGGCACCATAGTATTCATAAAAATAAGTGTCACTTATGACTTTTTTTTGTAGTAGTGCTTGAAAAACTTGTTAGGGATGAAAGAACAATGGGAAAATTATTTTGTAATGAGGAAATAAAAATTTGAAAAAACAATTGATGAGTGTCTGGGCCGTGCTTTTAGCGCCTAGGCCATGACCGTATAAAAAAACAGAGCTCCAAGACAGAGAGCTACAACGCCTAGGCTCTAGAATGAGCACATGGACTGTGATCGGGGGAAATAGAGACAGAGAGGAAGAGCGCCTAGGATTTTGGCTATATATTCTCCCCAACTTCGACCAGTCCGTCATTCTTGACTTCTTGGGTGTTCTTGTGAGCTCTTTGTTGTGCTAAAGCATGGATTTTGTGGAGATTGAGTTGGGGTTTGAAGTTTGGAAGATAGTTTTGCTTCATATCTAGGTTCTTCTTCTCCATTATCCTTCCCTTTCTCACGTTCTGCGATTGTGCTGGTTTAGATGTATTTTCTTATGGATTCTCTAAATATATGTAGCTAAAGCTATAACCAGTGATGACATTGTGGCTGAGCATGGCCATGAATGATGATGGTTCATCTCAGTATGTTTTTCTAGACTGGAAGCTTCTTGAAGGATGAGGAGAAGAAAGGGATTATGTATTTGTTGCTCCGTTTTATGGAACCCCAAAAAGGCTAATCCTTTAAGGCTGAAATATGTATAGGTTTGGAATGTTTATTTGAGGATGGAGCAAATTTGTGAAGGGCCAAGACATGAACTTACGTTTCATTGTCGTGAAAAAGAAGTTTAACTTTTCAATGTACTAAAGACTTAATCACACTCCCTCCAATAAAACATCAAATTAGTCTTGTATTTTTTTTTTTTCCGGTTGGGTGATGGTTGAAATTGTTGCGCCAGAAATTCTAAACTCCAATGTCCAAAGGCTCTAGAATTTTGTTCTTTACCTACAATTTTAAAAGATATATGTACTAACCATATATATGGTGGATATTGAGTGGAACAAATAATAAACTAGCTGAAGAGAAGAAAGAAATGAGAGAACTTGAAGAATTATTCATTACAAAATAACACTAACCCAATCGACTATTTGCAAATAACTTACACATACATAAGATACTGATTTTACTGATAAAACATTAATATTTTAACTAACCTCCATCTCCACTTCCTCTCTATGTAGTATCTCCACCATTTAATCAACTTTCAATGGTTGAATTTATATATATATATATATATATATATATATTCAATGGTTGGGTTTTATTTTTATTTGTTTATTTTACATTATAACAATATTTTTATAAGATATCAAATCTTAACCATTAGAAGTGGAAGTTAATTGAATGGTGGAGTTACTAGGTGGAGAAGAAGAGGAGGGAGAGGGTAGTAGAGGCATTTCTCATCCAACCAAAGAGCAATAGAACGATGGCGTAGATAGTACTCAACCAGTCAGAGATAGGTGGAACTTTAAGAATTAAAATGGTCAAGAAGAGAGCTAAAACAGACCATACTATTGGAAAAAGACCTCCAAAGTCGTCCTTCGTCAAACTTCGCATGTCAACATCACTTTTGTATTCGGATTTATTAACGGTGTCAGGTAAGGATATGCTCTTCTTCATCTCACGAAATGCTGTCACATTTTGAGTCACATTTAATATTGCAGCTGAGAAATTCGAGACCAAGATAGAATTCTTTGGGAATGCCTGAAAATTCAATATCGTTGGAGCATCATTAAAGGTTAAGAGGCTATATACATGGAATATTATTGGGGAGAGAATCGAAGAGTACTCACAAACGCAAAACCACCAGTACTGTAGATTGGTCCTGTCGTCTTGCAAGAAGGGCATTTGGAAAGGAAAAGCTTGAGATAAGGAGTTTCATCAAAAATAGCATCCACTGTTCCATTTGACAATGCTTCATTGTACTCTTCAAGACTTCCTAAACCCTTTAACTGATGGTCCTTCAATTTTATTTGATCAAGCAGAAGATCTTTCACCCAGGAGTCCTTTTGATATCCCAAGGACCCATTGTTCCTTTTAATATCTTGCAAGTCCCTCCATGGAGATGGCTTTGCCATTGTCCTCTCTGATAAAATTGATGATAAATATGCTGTGTAAACTTGCATTGCTATGCCCAACGCAAACATCACTATTACCATCACCCATTTAGACGTCCTGCTTTTCAAAATGTCAACACCTGCAATTATCATCACACACACCATTGATAATACACACCCGTGCCTCAAATCAGGTGGATACAGATACTATCCCGTACTTTTAACTCACATCAAGTGGATTAATATTTCTAAAAGGTCAATTGCCTCCGAAGTAATGTCATACATAAATTTGTTTGGTCTAACTTGAGTTTGAAATGTTTTTCATGCTTAGAAATCGAGCCATCCCAAACAAGCCTTAAGAAAATTCTTGATTCTCTCTCTCTCAATCCTTCTTTCTACCATAATTCCATATCAATAGCACTATCAGGAGAAAAAGTATAGATTTTACGAAATCATTTATAAATAGAAACATAAAAAAACTTGACTTATAAATAAGAACGAATGGATTAACATATGCATGAAGAATCAATAAAGAGAACTCACCACTCACGTAAATAAGCAAGGGATTGAGAAAAAACGGATGCCAATTGCTTCCTTCATTCATCTTTCTTATTTCAAATACAATTACACTCACAGTAACAGCTGCACCCGCAACACCCGCAGCAAGACTTAACCAAATTGACCGACGAAATGGTTCGACAAAGATATCCCCATTTTTGGAGTCGGAGTCGGACCTCACCATTACCACTATTGACAGTCTTGAATCTAGATACGGCATTGTGAAATCAACACAATCTTTGCGACTTGCTACAACCGTAATGTCTCCAATTATAACATCAACATCCTGCAATATTTTCATCCACGGATTAAGTGTTGGTAGTTATGATGCGCTGAGAACCAGAAAAGCTGATAAATTAAAGTTTTTTGTCGTGAGCAGCGTCTAGCACAATTAAATTTTAAAGGATGGAAAAGTAGACACAATATTTTAAAAACCGTGTAATTTCAGCAATTATGTTAAATTGACCTAAAAGTTCGTTATAAAGTTGGAGATGGAGGTGTAATAAAGAGATGGACGTTTGGGCCAATATGATTCATCAACATCCTGGAATAAGACCCTCATGAAGAAATGTTTCCGTCATTTAGTTTGCACCTTAACCCTTACTTTTATCACTATTTTCTCGGTCCGTCCAATATGATGCTGAGAAACAGAAAAGCTGATAGAGGTAAAACAATTGAAATCAACAATAATGAATGAAAACTTGCCTTGTCTTTTATTTGGCAGAGAAGATCATCATAGCTCGAGGGACTAACGCTGTTCAGGGGCACAAACTCATAAGGTAATGACAAAACATCAACCACTTTTTTAAACACTTCAACAGCAAAACCAGTAGCTGATACATTCTGTCCTTCTACAGAAAAACCAGCAAATTCAGTGAAATGCGTTTTTGGGACCCCAATTTTCAACTTTCGTGGTCTCTCGTTTGTGTTACCCGGCCATACTACCCAGTCATATTGAACAAGTCCTCTTTCATGGCTCCAAAGTCCAATGATCACATCTCCTTTGTCTTGCACATTATATATTGCAACTTCTGATGGTTCTAATTGTCCTAGCCCCAAATTGAAATTCCCTGACAGACCTGTGAAATTCTGTAACATAATTTTGTTGCGAAGAAGATCACCTCTGATTTCATCAGAATTGCCTAAGCGGGCTTTCTCAACTGCATTGGCCAATACTGTGATAGTGTCATAAGCCCACAGGCCATATAGAGACAGACTTTTATTGTACCCAGACTTTAATCTTGTCCCGAAGTCAACTCGCTTGGTTATGTTGGAATCAGCCAATGATGGCCTCACACCCAAAGCACCATCCATGTAGCCTTTCGCTTTTATATTTAAAGCTTTGGGATCTAGCACAGAAGATAGGCCTTGCGTAAGTATCCAAGCGTATCCTTTATCAACCAGCCCAGCAGATTTTGCATGTTGCACAAGTTTTGACCAAAGCTCCACGGTCATATGGGCGACAAACACATATGTTCGCTCGTGTTTTATCTTTTCAAGCTCCTTGGTGATTTGAGCATCCGTGAAATTTTGACGAATGGCACTTATGTAAGGCACTTGAGTGTCCATGTCTTGCAAGGCATAATAGAGACATGGAATCAGGTCATCGCCGAATTGAGGTTCTTCATAAATGGGGATCACAGACTGCCAATTATAAGCTTTGATAATGGCAGCTATAGCTTCGAACTGGGAGCAATGGCTTCTGGAGGAGTTGGAGGTGATAAAGAACCGGGTACGTGGTGGCAATAGAGATGGACCAGATGGAGAAAACCAAATCACAGGCACATCACATTTGACACCAAGATCTACAACATACCTTGCTTCCTCAGAGTTTTCAGGTCCCAGGATTGCCGTCACATTTTCCTTTGTTACTAGATCCCAAGCTGCTTAATGCCAACATCACGAAATTTAAAGAGACAACAATTTCACTTGGCACCCAAAAAAAAATAAAAAAAAATAACACATTTTAATCATAATTCCTGATGACTCATTAAAAAAAGTTACTATTTTCAGTCTTAATAATAAGACCAAGTTAACTTTTTTTAGGGATTAAGTAAACTAAATAAGTTACTTAATTTTAACATTATACACACACATATTTTATAAGTCAAACAAATTAGTTTAGAGGAAAACAGTAAATATATATACTTTAAATTAATTTATTAAACTTTCTTAATATCACTGGTGGTACTATCGTTTTATTTTTTTTAAAGAAAAATAAACATCTTAATTTGGAAGATGCTTATTTTTGTTTAAAATAAAATAAAATAGGAATTTTTCATATAAGTTTTTACCCAACTAGAATTAAAATATACTGAATTATTATAATATTTTGACTGAATATAGTTTAGATGACGTGTCAGCATGTAAGTATTTCTCATGGTGGTAAATTATGGGTGATTAGTGTCAAATTTGTAATATATGCAATCATAATTTCACATTGAATTTCTGAAATTATATTTAACTTCAATATGTGAAATATTTGCAATTGCTGATACGCTAACTTTTGTCATGATAAATTCTAAAAAAATAACTGATACATTCAGGTGCTGAAATTTTACGAAGAGTTTTGGGAAAATCCATCTTAGGGCCCATATTGGTAAAAAAAATGTCAAAAAAGGTCCAAAAGAAGTCACATGTTAAAAAATGCCCTAGGGTCTTTTCTAGTATTATTTCATAAAACGTTAGTTGTTAATGAGACTAATATAGTTGTTAATGGGTACTGATTTAGTTGTTAATGAGAATGATTAAGTTGTTAGAATATTGTTGTTAATGCTACTGATTTAGTTATTAACGCGTATTGATTTAGTTGTTAATGAGATTAATTTTATTGTTAACGTTTTATGAAATAATATCAAAAAAGACCTTGAAATCTTTTTTGACATGATTTTTTCTTAAGCCTTTTTTGACATAGTTTTACTAATATGGGTCTGAGATGGATTTTCCCAAAGAGTTTTCGACGTTTGACACCGACATATGATAAATTTGTAACTGATTTTCCTGCTTATACTTAACATGAATGGTTTAGAAAGACTTATTACAAAGATTTGACACTATGTTCCAAAGTCATAGATGATGGAGATTACAGTAGTGGCGTGTTACCTGCTACTGCGGAATCGAGGACGTCGTTGTTAAAAGCATTCTTGACTTTAAGGTCGATCTTGGTGGCTGTATCCTTATGAACGGAATAGTAATCTTCGAGGGCGAGGGCGAGGCTGCCGTTGACCATGGAACCAAGTGGTGAACCCAGATCAAGAATGACTCCTACTGGAATTAGTGTTTTATTCTCCTCATCTGTGGCCGCCATGGAAGCTCTTGCTGCGATGTGAAGGCACAATAATACTAAGAGAAGAAGGCTACTCATACTTAACAGAGAAGGTTTGAAGCTTTTCTGCAACTCTGCCATTGATTTCATGCCTCTCTCTCCCTCTTTAATTTTCACCCTCCCTCTTTCTCTCTACTCTACCTCTATCAAATAAAGAATGCCCCAACCTCCATTATTACTTTATACTCTATTTTCACTCTTTTATAACTCGTTGGGGACCGGTATCCTGTTGGGTTTTTTTGACTCCCTTTCTACGTGGAGGAAGGTTCGTAATTTTATATATTTTCTATTTTATGAAAAGAAAATAAATAAAAATAAATAAAGAAAAAATAGGACAGAAAAAATGGTGACAAAATGAAAAAAAGTGAAAGTTTCCTAATCGTTTTTTTAGAAAGAATATGTTCTGAGAGCTTTCTGATTTGAGGCTAATTATATTGTGTCTCACTTATTCAATCGGAGATGTGATTTATTAGGTTTTTGTCTTGAGGTTAACAAGACCAGAGACTGGTTAGGTCGAAGAGACCCATCATGGTGGTTGCGGTGGCTGTGGAGAGGCCGAGGAGTCCAGTGGGGCTACAAAGGTTAGATTATAACCTAGGGAAAACCACAGTGAGGTCCAAAGATACAGAAGTAATCACAAAAAAGTCCTATACAAATTCACCTTACAAAAGGACTTTTTTGTTTTTAGTTGTGAATAAGCTACTGAATTCCCTTCATAAAAAAGTCTCAGTTGTCAAAATGACTTTTTATATTATCAAAATGACTTTATTAATTATTAAAATGTCTTTATGAAAATCTCACTAATTTTCACGTTGTGAAAATGGATTTTTATATTGTCAATAAAAAAGGCCCCAAATTTTGTAAGCAACATGCCTATAACAACCACCGGTAGTTACCTCATCAGATAGAAGAAACAGAGAAAGACAAAGCAAGAAAGAGTAAGGAAATGAGGGGAAATATAAAGATGGTTTTTAGTCCTTTTTGTCCCATATACTCATCTCATCCTTAATACAAGGTGGACTTTAATTAAAAAAGTTGAACATAAAGTGGATTTTACCTTCAGCACCAGAGGTAGTATAATTAGTTATTTCCAAAAATAAATTGATAATACTATGTATTACTACCTTCGGTCTTAATTATAGGAGCACTTACAAAAGTGCTCCTATAATTAAGACCGGAGGGAGTAGTCATTTTGTATAAGAAAATCAAAACATTAATTAATTTTTTTTCTTCAAAACCACTCTTGTCTATTTATTATGATTATTTGTTAAATATATGTTTTAAACAGGGGTAAAATTGAAAATTTACTGATATTTCTTTTTAATATCATAGTAATAATTCAACTACATTTTCTAACTAGTTTTAATGAGGGAGTAAAAAATGTCTTATATTTAATATCAAAAACAGTTGTGTGCGTGGATATAATGGTTAATTTAGTGTGGCTCTTTTATAATGTTTATCATAGACATTTATAATAAATATTAGTTCATAAAAATTCTTTATTTGTTGTAAATTATATGAGTAAATGTCTATTACCTCTCATTCTTAGGATTCAATATGTGTTCAACGCTCTAAAGCTCTAACTTTCCTAATAAATGGTTTGTGGGACTTTCTTATGATTAAAACCATTATACTTATCTTTATTTCACACCATAGGTATGGAATTTAATGATTAAATGCTTATAAATAGAGGCAATGTGCCATGTATATATTGATCTCAATAATGAAGTGAATGAGAACTTCTTTATATTTCTCCTCCAATTTTATGTCAATCTTCTTTATCCCCTTCATATCAATATCTTGTACTTTTCTTATTTTCATAAAATGCATTATTATATTTTTCATTTAGAAAAAAGTAATACAAATTAAAGAAGAGATAAGGTATACTTTAAGAAAATTAAATATATTGATTTCTGTCATTCAAATTATTTTTTAAAATATAAATAGTACTCCTTCCTTGCATGGAAAAAAAAAAAAAAGAAGAAGAAGAAGAAGAATACCCTTTCCAATTTTTATGACAAATCTACCTACCTTCAATTTACTCCTCTAATCTTTTTTTATACTAAAGAGAGAGAGAATGAATTTTTTGGTCTTATATTTATAAGAGATGTTATTAATTTTTTTCTTATAGGTTTACTCATTTACCCAATAAATGTTGGTGTAGGTATTAAAATAGTAGCAGAGTATGTATATTTAATAAGAACAAAGTTAAAATTTTATTAAATTCTTAAATGGGGTTAATGAGGTTTAATATTATCCTACTTGGTGGACATCAAAATATACTCTTTTTTTTTTACCTTTTATCATGCACTGACTCTTAATTAATTAAAAGCATGGTCACACATCCATTCCATTGATCAAAGCTACATCACTTTGTTAATGTGAAGTTGTGAACACATCCTTGAGCAAAAAAAAAAAAAAAGTTGTGAACACATGATTCATGTGTTGCGTGTCTCTCACACGTCACTCCATTATGTCATTGTGGTCTCGTATTTTTAATCAATCATGGAGTACTCCTCAATTTCTACTTCAGTTTTTCCTCCTTTCCAAAGGATAGGCACGTTTCGCTTTAATTTCTTTCTTAATATATTCTCCTTTCTTTTTAAGGTAATTTACTAACAATTTTTTTTTTCATTAAACACTAAATCAATAAAGTTTGTTAGAAGTTAGATGACAACAACGTAGTACATAATTTGAGGCAGGTGCTTTACCAAAAAAAAAATAAAAAATTACAAGGAGAGAGGGATAAAATATTACAAATTTTTTGGTGGAAAAAAAACTTTAGGTAAGTTGGTTGTGTGTATGCCTTTAAATTTGAAAAGTAGTTACAAAAATAGGATAATTATGCAAAAATACACATGTTTTTTCAAAAATAGATCTAACACTAAGTATTTTTTTATGTGCAAAAGTAATTATGTGGTTATTAAAGTGGGACAAAAGTCACATATTCTTTAAATGTAGATAACAGAGTTAACTTCAATATAATGAACATCATCTATGTTTAATAGAATCTGTGATTTTTGCCCAATTTTTATAACCACGTAGTCACTTTTACAATTAAAAAAAGTACTTGGTGTTAGAGACACTTTTAAATAGGGGTGAGAATAGGCTAGACCCCTATCAGGCGGCCTACAGCCTGACCTGTTTAAAACCTGGTCTGACCTAGCTTGTTTGTTAAAAAGTCAGGCTAAAGCCTATTTAAAGGCCTATGTGAGTAAATAGGCCAAGCCTATTTTGTTAAGGCCTGACCTATTTACATATGAAATAAATATATTTATATTTATATCATATAATAACACACTATTTATATTTTCATTCTTATATTTATATGGATTTTGATCGGCTTAAAGTGCATGAAGCCTACTTATGACCTTCAAGGCCTACAATATAAGGCCTTTTTAAAAGCCTACATTGTAAGTAAGCCTTTAAAAGGGTTTCAGACCTAACCAGGCCTTATGAAGGCTCAGACCTGAGCCTAAAAAAAGCCTACATTCAGGCTCAGGCCTTTTAATCCCATTACAGGCTTAGGTCTGTTTAGCCAAAGTCTAGTCTGACCTATTTTAATGCCTACTTTTGAACAAACTATATGTGTATTTTTACACCTTGACCCTTCAGTTAATTGGGGACAACTTTTAAATAATATTTTATGTTTCAACAATTTAAAGAATCTACATATCTATATGCCTATAAAAATCTCCTACAAGTATAGTTCTATTTTTTAAATGTGAGATTGTGAATTCAAATTGTATATAGATGTAATGTGTCCGAGATTATCATTAAAAAAAGGGGTTAAAGTGCAAAAATGCATTTCGTTGCCTAGAATATCGATAGTTAAGAGACGAAATCTAATCATATTTTCATTTAATTAGTTTATAATTAAAGTTGATAAATTAAACAATATATCTCTTATTTATTTATGGGAAAAACACTTCTCATGTTGTAGGAGAAGTGTTTTCTCATGTCACACACATGAAATGGTGGGACCCACACACACACACACACACACACACATATATATATATATGTGTGTGTGTAGAAATCTTTTTTTTCTCATGCAACATGAGAAGTTTAAACCCCTTTATATATATATATATGTCCACCCCATATTTATAGTTATTTCTAAGTATGTAGCCTATAATTTCGATCATCGTTAAGTGAATAAATCTAACCGTATTTTTATTTAGTTAGTTCCTAATAAAAATAAAAAAAATTAAATAATATCTAATTTATAATAAAAAATAAAAAATTAAATTATATATATATATCATGCATTGAAATCAATAAATAAATTTAATACATGACCGTTGTGATTTTAATATGTAAATCTAAAGATTACATGACTGATTGATTCAATATATCTGAAAAAAAAAATCAATATAATTGAAATCACACATTAAATTTAATCAATAAGCAAAAAAATGGTGCTACTTATTGTTAGAATAAAAGCCTTTAAGATTACATGATTGTTGTGATTTTATCTCATATTAATAGCTATTTACTAGTATATAGCCTAGAATTTTGATAGTTATATTAAGAGAAGTAAAACAAATGACTGTTTGTCGTTGATACACATTAAGAAAAAAGTCGAGCCTCCCTCATGCCACTTTATTTATTTATTTATTTTTTTTACTTACAACGACTTATTTTTCAAAACTAATCGTTGAAACTCAAATTTTTTAGATATTTCAATTTCAATCTCACGCCATCGACATTTTGTTGTTCCCTCTCTTCAACAGTATGTAGAACGTCTTCCTCAAATCATATCCATCATCCTAAACGCAGATAAGAGTCTTGAGACCCACCCATCTCCTTCGCCGCACCCAACAGCCCCACCCTTGTTGCCAAGGAGATTCGCTATAGCGGCGTTAGCGACTCCGACTCGTCCTCTATCGTGAACTACGAGCGTGCTGCACAGCCTCCAGATCTGTCGTTTGCCGCCGGTTGCAGATCTGGGTTGTAGATCTGCGTCTCTCTCTCTCCTCTTCACTAAACAATATGTCGAGCAACGATCCTGAGCATCGTGAAGAGGAGGAAGCCCCCCGTAGGCGATGATGAGGATACTAGAGCTCTATTTCGTCCTAGTGCTTTCTTTTGTTGAAATTCTAAATGGATAGCTCTATTGTAGTGTTTTTCAGCACTATTTCCTGGTGTTTTCTTTTGTCTGTAAACAGTTTTTTTATTTGTTTTCTGCTTCATTCAGTTAAGACTTGGGAGGTTTTATTTTTCTTCTTATTTTTGTGCTTTGCTGGATATGAAACACTCTATTTCTTGCGTCAAATATTGAATGATGTTGCTTATCATCTATTTTCAATCCATTCTTTTCTCACGAGGCTTTAGCTTGTTCAAATTGCACCTTATATTGTGTTTTAGATGGATTTATGGATTGCCTAGCATGCGTGCATGCTATAGATTTATGGATATACAACGACTGTTATTTAAATAATAGTCGTTGAAATGCAACGACTGTTTTTTAAAAACAGTCGTTGTAAGTCATAAACTTTCAACAACACTTTTTTACACCTGTTAAAAACAGTCGTCTAAGGGTTTTAAAAACAGACGTTAAGAGTGTTTTTTGTAGTAGTGTTTGCCATGCTGAAAATGCCATCGATGACTGCCGGTATATCCTCTTGCCAGAAATCGAAGACCTTGCCCAAACTAGCGTTCTCAATGCCGTTGTCGCCTCGAATCCATTAAAATTAAACCATCGTAGTGTGGATTGGAGCGAGTGCGCATTAGACAACGCGTACTCGTCGTTGCCTCAGAAATAGCCACATGAAACTCATACAGCTAAATTGGCATGTGAATGAAAAATATATCTGCATTGGACAGTTGGCATGCTTTTTTCCACACAAATGTTTTGAAAGTCACGTCATCGTCTAGTTAGGAACAAAGTCAAACTAACGGTCAAACGCTATTTTTCTACCTAAAAAAAGCATTTGGTGTTGTGCACTCTTTTGTGGAAACCACATGTGTATTTTTGCAACTTTGAAAGCCACGTCATCGTCTAGTCAGCAAAAAAAATCAAACTTAATGGTCAAACAGTATTTTTGCACCTAATTTGTAACCACATAGTCACTTTTGTACTTAAAAGAACACTTGATATTGGACACTCCTCAGAAAAAACACATATACATTTTTACAACTTAACCCTAAAAAAGCCACTTCATACTTTTATATATATTCAAAAGTTATATTACAACCTGGTCTCAAGCCATACAAAAAAAAAAAAAAACTGGTCATAACATTCTTTTGGTCAACCGAAGTCTTGTTTTTGTGTGTGTGGATTAATGTTTCTGCTTTTGCTGCATAAACATTTTTTTTGTCACACTCACATAAAAGTGAGTAGGTCCTATTATAAAGAAAAGAGAGAGAAAATATTATTGGGATCCACTTATTCTTATGTGAGTGTGGCAGAAAAAATGTTTCTGCAATAAAAGCAGAAACATAAAACTCATATATATATAACTTTAATTAAAAGATGCTTTGGTGAGAGCTTTTTAATCCATTCCCTTGCTTTACACTAGCAATAATTTTTTTTAATACCCCACTACCATCAAAGTTTTTTTTTTTTCCCGGGTCAGTAACTACCATCAAAGTTTTAATATGGTAATATCCCACTACCTCGCATTATCTATTGTTTTTTTTAATACCCCACGCTGTCTTTATTACTAAAGGCAATCATGGACCCCAAAAGCAAAACTTTTTCGGTTTTCCAAAGACGTGCATATTAAATGTTTGTCAAAAGATCGTAATATTTTAAGTATTTTCGTAAACATTCTTTTTAAAAATAATAATAATAATAAAAGTCAGTCTTAATCATGATGAGACTCCAAAACTTGACTCATTTAGCCATTTGTCAGTCAAAATTGGAGAGAAGGCCTACACATGAATGCTCCGAACTAGAGCTGAAAATTAAGGTCGGTTCAATTCTATAGGGCCGACTCTTGAAGGGTTAGGGCCTAAAACGGCTGGCCCTTTTAGGCTTGAGATAAAAAAACATATATATTTTGTATGGTTCAGCCCGATAGCATGCAAGTCAGGGCCGAAAGCTATTTTTCTAAATTTTAACTATTTTTTCTGTGTTTTTTAAGAAATATGATTAGTAATTACAATAATTAAATTTTTAATTTATTAAATAAATATTATCAACATTAAGGTCTAAACAATAGGCATCATATAACAAATAAACACAATCACTAATTCATTATCAAAAGTAATTTAATACCTAGAATTTCCCAATTCTCATAAACATTGTATTTTGACAAATAAATTAGCAAAATACAAAGGTGAATATGTGTCTCAAAGAAATATAATCTACTGATTATATTTTCATCCAAATTTCACTTTGGAATTAATTAACCAATGGTTAATTATGAGGCTACATTTAGGGGCTATAAAATGTGATATAAAAATCACATAAAATAATAACAATTTCCTATTGAAAAGAATCAAAATAGTCAAGGAATGACACCTAATTAAATTGTTATTAATTACCAATTTATCCTTGACTAATGAAGTTTTCTTAATTGAGATTAGTGGCAAATGCTCATAAATACTTAATAGGGCTATTTTTTAGCTTAAAGGCAAGAGGTAGAAAACAATAAAAATAGTAGAAATCAAAGGGGATTAAATGCATAATAATTAAGGCATCTATGTGCAAAATTACATATGTTTAGCAAAGGATTTATGCCTAATCAATTGTCATCTAACTTGTGCATTTAATCTTAAGATGATAGAAGGCAATAAAAGACATCTATTGAGGCAATTAATTTCGAAATTAATAGGGCCATTAGATGGCTGATTTAATGCCAAGGAATACCATAGGATTATGGAACATGTAATAATGATCCAAGCTCTAAATTAAGCAAGAATTAAGCTTAATCCTCTTGTAATTAAATGGGCCAATGAGAGCAATTTAGCAATAGGATTGTGACACATGGCAATCAAATCCAAAGGCTAGGAATAAAGGAGGATGTCGACCAACACTTAAAGGGATAGGATTTGGAGTTGAAAAAGTAAGTTTAGATCCAAGGGTGGAGAAGAAAGAAGACAATGTTGGAGCGGATGCTCTTTCATGCTGATGGTTCTTGTTTGGCTCTTTCAGCTCCTATTTCTCCTCTTTACGATCGAGTTCGAGACTCTTGGTTGACTGATGATGCTTTACAGAATAGCATTAAGGCCTTAGAACTAGACCCACAATCTCATTCTAAATTCACTTGGCAACACTAGTTATTGAAACACAAAGGCAAGTTGGTAGTGGCAGTCGATCGCACACTTCGTCGAGATTTGCTTAATTTCTTTCATGCTAATGACGGTATTGGTACACATTTAGGTATTCATTATACTTTTAAGCGAATCTATTCTTTTCTCTATTGGAATGGCATGGAAAAAATGTCCGTAATCTTGTGCGTAAATGCACTATTTGCCAACGCTTTAAACCTGAATTGGTACCTTCCCTGGGTCTTCTTCAGCCTCTCCCTATTCCAAAACATGTGTGGTCTGAGTTATCCATGGATTTTATTAGCGGTCTTCCTAAATCTTTTGCTAAAACCACCATTTTGGTTGTGGTTGATCGCTTGTCTAAAGTTGCCCATTTTTTGGCTCTTAAATATCCGTTTACAGCTGTGGATATCGCCACTATTTTTATGGATAATGTAGTCAAGTTGCTCTATTGTTACCATAGAGATCCTATTTTGTGTGGGAAGTTTTGGAAGAAATTATTTCGCTTGTATGGGGTCAAATTACAATATTCTTCTGCCTATCACCCTCAAATGGATAGGCAAATGGAAGATCTTAATTGTTGATTGGAGTGCTATCTTCATTGTATGATAGGGAACTTTCCTAAACAATAGGTCAAATGGCTTTCTTTAGCCGAATTATGGTATAACACTTCTTATCATTCAACCATTGAGATGACTCTATTTGAGGCTGTTTATGGTGTGCAACCACCAATATATCTTCCTTATTTTGTTGGAGATTCTTCTAATGACTTGATGGATCGCACTTGTTTGTCTCGTGAGGCAGCCCTGCAGCTACTTAACGGCCATCTGCTGAAGGCTCAGCATCGAATGGTGCAGCAAGCTAATAAGCATCGATTTGAACGACATTTTGCTCTTGGTGACATGGTTTATCTTAAGTTGCATCTTTTCTGGCGGAATTTATTGCAACACCCCACTACTTTGAGCCCATAATAAAGTGGCATCTTCTCCTATCAAGCATCAGATGTATTATTTAATAAAGAATTTAAACCACTAGGCCAGGTTTGATCTGGGAATGAAATCCCTTTTAATAAAGAGGTCAAAATATTACTATAGTTCGAATGGGCTTTTCTAAAAACATTTAAATCATTTGTAAACATTTTATCAGTGGTTCAAACTTATTATTAAAAATGAATCATACTTGAAACCTTATTAGGTTTTATCAGAGTATTTCCTTATTTCTCCGGTTAACCTAGTGCTCTACTACATCATTCACCACGTTTTGGGGCTTGTTATATACATGCTCGTCTCTATAACAATAGTTAGCAACTATATATATATATATATATATATATATATATATAGACACACACACACACGCACGCACGCACACACACACACACACATACTTCTACTTGAACATATGTATCTAATTAATTATACATCCCTTTAGCGACATTTGGCTATCTCAAAATATTATGTAAGTCATAAGGTAATAGATTTATCCAAATACAAAAGTGAAACTAAATATTTCATCTGCATCATCAACACCACATTCTTCTCAAGATCAAGTAATATCTATGCCCAACCTCTTCCTCCTTGGCTACTAGACTTCCCACGTCTTGGATCTATGGAAGATTATGAGATTCAAATGAATGAATCCAGAGTAACAAGTTAATCTTAAATTCCAAACATATACAATATATATAAATAGATCAAACAGAGTAGTCCACACATCATATAAAACATTCAAATTCAAATGACAAGTATTACATTCCATATGCAGCTTGTAATACAAGTAAATCATAAAATGATTTCAAATACCTTAGCGCTAGGAAATACATTTTGGATAAACCAAAAATAACTGAATACACTAGGCCCTACCTAGCCACCGGAAAGCTGGCCCCATGGTCGATCCTTCCGTTCAATCAAGCCACGAGTGGTGCTAGCCCCATACAGGTGGGACATACAATATGGTTTACAAAAGCATATATAGTAATGCAAAGAATGTGAGATTATAGTTACTACTTGTTCGTCTTACCAACAAAGCACCTTCCGCAAAGTTCTTTTTAATATGCTTGTCTTTCAAGCCTGGACAGTTATCTTTTCCTATAATTATCATTGATATGGAGAATGGGTCATTAATCAATTTAATCTTAATAATAACATAATTAAGATTTAGCTCCTTTAGACTAGGGATGTATACCAATTGAGATTTATTTAATTAGATACTATTCACTATGGAATAAATGTCATTTCAGCCATTTAACCTTTCAATATATTCAAAGAAACCTTTACTTTGAAGGTTATGCACAATTAACAACTATTACTATTTTAAGACTTATAAAAAATTCAGCTTTTAACTTCTCTGGGAATTTAGAAAATTCATAACTTGACCGATACAACTCCAAATAGAGTGATTTCAGTTTCTACTTAGACTTTGAGAAGTCTATTTTTATAAATTAAAGTCACCAAGTTGATTTATGGCTGAGAAAATTTCCAAATTTTGAAAATACATGCACTGTCTAGATGACCCTTTAGAATCTTAGGTTGGTTTGCAAAATTCATAACTCCTTCAATACTTGTCCAAATTCGACAACTAACCTATCAAATTAAACCTCTATGTGTCTACAACATATCAGGAAAATTTCACAATTTTTGGAATTTTTTTAGTTAGCCTGAAACACAACTCCATTTTACTGCTCCAGAACCATACCCAAAATTTTCCAGATTCATAACTCAACTTCCAAAAATCATAACTGGAGTTATAGACCTTCATATTCATTTTAGATGATCCAAAGCTCATTTTAAATATTAGGGAGAGTACTATCTCCTTTAAAATTTTCAGAGAAAAAATCAACCTTTAACTCACAAAAACGTCAGGCACAAGAGGCTCTATTTTCGGACCTTTGAACAAAGTTATAAAACATGACATGCAAGCTTATTTCTTGGTGCATATCTTTCAGAAATCAGTCACCATGAGCTTATAAAAGACTTGCACGGTTAAAATACTTGTTTTCAGAGCCAAATGAGATAAAAGATTAGTTTAAAATGACATGCAAACAGCTCAAGCCACTGTCATGAGTTCTTTCTCTCTTTAAAACCTTATTTTCATCCACAAACAACTCAAAAAATCTTTCTATGATTTTGAAAAACTAGATGGAACTCATTCAGGAGGCCTAAACACCAAGAACAGTTTGCATGTGTAAATCACTGTTCTCTTCTTCTTCCTCCGATGCTTCTCTCTCTCTCTCAGTCACAACTTAAGTTCTCAGCTTTCTCACAGTTTGCATGTGGAAGGAGGGAATGAAAGGTGAAGGAAGGAGTGTAGGTCTGATTTTGTATTCAGATGCAAGAGAGAATGAGTGAAGGAGGGAGTTTGGAATGTTTGTGTGTGTGAGTTGAAACCGAATGTGAGAAGGATGAATGAAGGATTATGTGTGTTGGAGTGTTGAGTGACGTGTTGCAACTGAGTGCAGAGGAAGTATACATGGCTTGATTTTGGGTGTGCGTGTATCATGTGTATGTTGGGCTAGATGGGTTTTATAAATAGTAAGGGAGTGTGGGCCTTTGACTTATCAAATTGGGCTTGACTTTGTCCAAATTTATTTGCAGGCTTGGGATAGTAATATTACCATTATTTCCATACTTATTTACATCCTTGACCCATCAATAGAAATTCCTATTTTGCCCTTCACTCATTTACATTTTAGTCTCCTAATAGAAATTTCCATATTGTCCTCTCTAGGCCATAAAATATTATCTCTAAAAATATTTAGGCCTAAAATTATTTCTAACTGCTTATCCTTAATTTTGTGGGAAAATATGCCTTAATTCCAAATATTAACTTCAAAGTTTATTTAGGCTAAATTTCCCATAATTAATTCCCCATATGTCTTTAATTCTTTAATCCCAAAATTTGGGATGTCACAATTATTGAATTGTTCCACCCTTCACAAACTTGCTGCTTGCTATTTTGGTCCATTTAGTCTTAAAACAAGTTGGAACTGTTGCCTATAAACTCGACCTTCCTTCCACAACTAGGGTGCATCCGGTATTTCATGTTTCCCTTCTTAAGAAATATATTGGGCCTTCTACTCAAATTTTGCAGTCACTTCCACCAACAGATGACCAAGGCCAATTTTCACTTGAACCAAAAGTGATTCTACGCCGTAAGATTGTTTGTTGCCACAACATTCTTGTTACTCAAGTTTTAGTTTAGTATAAATTGTGTCAACCTGAAGATGCCACTTGGGAGGATTTTTGGCCATCTAGGCCCAACTCCCATATTTCTCCACTGTTGCAGCTCCTACTACTTAAATTCTTGTGTAACACCCCTAATTCCATATTACTTATTGTGTCCATTGACACGTAGCATCAGGAATATCAACAAGGTTGACGGTGTTGACAGATCAGAGTAAAGCGGAATGGAGAGCATAGCAGAATGGAGAGCATGCATTAATGTTTGGACGTCGAGTGACTGATAACATATGCCCATAAATATGCCGATGCCCTGACATATGCTAGTTACATTGAAAATCCTGAAAGAATATTAGTATGATACAATTTACAAATTCATATCCTGGTCTATCTAGACATATGGCTTGGAACCTAACACAGTTAATCAAACCTATTGGCCAGACCAATGTTAGTCAAGTAAGAGTCTACTAGTCTTTCACGGTGACTAATCATTGTAACCACATTGACCAACCCTTTCTTAGACACCAAATGGTTTGAAACAATTCTATTGAATTCATGCCAGAACTAAGCCCTATTAAATTTCTTTAGACTCTTGTCTCAACCGGTGCCTCTTCACGACTCCGTCTACTTTGCCTTCCCCGATCCAAATTCCTTTCCTGAACCTTTAATCATGTATGAGATTCAATTGAATTGAATCTCAGGTAACAGTTAACCTCATATGCAAAGTATAAGCAATATATGACATATTTATAACATGGATACATTCAGTAACAACAATACATAGCACACAACAAATGTATGTTAGCAACGTTTGTACTCACCAGTGCCACGAGTCCACGTGTCTTCAACGCTAGGAAAACAAGTAGCATTATCATGACTATAATCTACTTCAAGCTAAATGCACAACTTAACTGAATGTAAACACACATATGACCTAAGACCAAGTCTTAATCACAGTGCAGGGCCCAAGACTTAATCTTGCCCATGACTCCAATCAATCATGAATCAAACAATTATATAAAGACATACAAGGCATCGGAAATTTAAAGTTACAATACGCGAACGTATCTTCCTTTCGCGTAATTAGCAATATGCTTGACCTTTGAATCCAACCTCAGACTTCTCGGGTATCGTATAACGTTATCTTCAGATTATTTCCTTTTCCATATCTTATATGATATTGTAATAAATATCTTATTGCTTAAAATAATATCCTAAAGGGTTATTTTCATCCCTTTTACCTTTGGTGGATTTTTTATTCCATTTTTACCCCTAATTTTCCTTAAAAACGGATTTTTAGCATTTCTTCCATGATTTTTCACTAACTTTGAAAACTCATAATTAATTGTACAAAAATCAAAACGATATGATTCTAAAGCCAAAATGACCCTTGACATGTTTATTTTCAAGGAAAAATATTCCTAGAAGACAAAACATCATGGGTCATTCCTAGAGCTGGGAATCAGGGCCGGCCTGGCCCTACAGGGCCTGGAGTAAGGAAAACATCTGTTTTTCAAAGCCCGGCCCGATAGTACCAGGGCCAGGGCCGGCCCTACAGGGCCTGAAAATTACTATTCCAAATTTTAACTCTTTTTCCTTCTTTTTCCTTCGATTTTTTTCAAAGAAATATAATTAGTAAATTGCAACCATTAAAGTTATAATCTATCAAATAAATGTTATCAACATTAATATCTAAACAATATAAATCATTCAACAAATAAACACATTTATTAATTCGTAATAAAAAACAAATAAACACAAAGAATATATTTTTTCTTTTTTTCAAAAATATTAAACAAAGAAATTCCTTTGTGTATGCCCACGAAAAATGTCTTTCCTCTCATAATTTTGTGTGTGTCTGCAGATTCCTTCGATTCGGACATGATTTTACCGACAGTAAAAATAATTATACTTATTTTACACAAAATATATTTATAATTTATTACTTATATAATATTGTAATACCAAAGTATGTGTTTATTTAATATGAAAACATCCCTTCTTTAAAATTTATAATAACTAATTATGTGGTTTAATACATAATAATAATAATAAACATAAAAAAGGGGGTTATAGTTTAAACTAAAAAAATCTAAGTAATTACAAATAAATACATTCATTAAGTGGAAGTCTAGGTAATTATTTTTTTGTTAAAAAAATGCTACAGTAAAACGGGCCTAACGGGCCGGCCCGATTAAGCCCGAGGCCCTACAGGGCCGACCCTGCAGGGCCAATTTCAAAATTCTGACCTATTTTTCAAGCCCGAGCCCTACAGGGCCAGGGCTTAAACGGGCCGGCCCGATGGGCTTGGTCCGATTTCCCGGCTCTAGTCATTCCCAGTTTAATGATTTCTCATCATTGTTCAGTTTATATCTCTCGAAATAAGGCCTAACTTCAAAAATTCATAATTCCTTTTCCAAAGCTCAAATGTTACAAATTTTATATCGATAGAAGCCCTAGATGTCTACGTTATTCATGAAAAATTTCGTAAGTTTTATATCTCATTTGATACATTAAAGATTAGCCACAACATTCGTTGCCAGCACAAAACTTATACTGGCAGTTTTCCAATTTTCACAATCATGGTCCATTCATTTTAAAAATTATTCCCTGACATGATTTTCATCCATTTTGCATTCTAACGCTCTTTTTGAACTTAAAAACCTGAAAAGAAATTTACTCTTCAATTTCCTAGATCAAATTACAATTCTACTAAAATCGAAAGACCAAAGCTAAAGAACTTACCTTAAGAACTTTGCTCCTTCTTCTTGCTTCAAGAACTTCACCATTCTCACTCTCTAATTCTAGAATCAAATGTTTTAAACTGGAAAATGAAGAGAGGCGTCTTCGATTTATAGGGAAAAATTTCTAGCTTATGTGAATCCTATTGCATGTGATCCATTTCCTCATCTTTCACCCTAGCCCTCAGATCTAATTGCACTTTACGAAATCAAATCATACCCCTTCACTCTTTGCACAAAATTAAGAACTCTTTTAGGGCCCTTGGATTTTCTTTCCATGTGGCAAAATCCAATGGCTTAAGTGTTCTCATTGGTTATTTTAATTATCCAAGGATTAAGGCTTTTTTATTGATTAATTGAGAACCATTGGATCACCATAATAGGTGTCACAATCCAATCGTTGATTATTCCCATGTGCTAGTTGCCTTTGTTGACTTTTGGGGCAAATTTAATAAGCTTGATTAACATCTTAATCAAGTGTTTATTAGCTAATCATGGTAATTAGTGCTTATTTAGACAAGTTTTATGCACTTTAATCTTTACTTATTCTGATTGTCTTTGATTGCCATTAATCAAGTTGAAATCATAAGCCACTAATCTCAATTAACACAAGCTAACTTGCTAAATATTAATTACTAATTTATGTTAATTTGGCTAAGTCTTCACAACCCTTTTCTTATCTGCTTTGATTATAAATTAATACTATTTTATGTGCTATTTATTTCACATTTTATAACCCCTAAATAATTTCTCATAATTAACTATTGGTTAATTAATTCCAAAATGAAATTTGGATAAAAATATAATAAATAAATTATAATTCTTTGAGACACATATTCACTTTTGTATTTTACTAATTTATTTACCAAAATACAATGTTTACATGAATTATGAAAATTAAGGTATGACACCTTGTGGACAAGGATTCTTTTTAAGGGAGGAGGTATTGATATATATGTATCTGGTAGGCAGGGACTTTATAGTAAATAATCAGTGAGGAATTCCAGAGTTAGTTAGAAGAAATAGAGTGTACCGATGACGTGGCTAGGCAGAGGGAATATACATGGGTGTACCCTACCAATTGTAGAATTCGTGAATGAATTATCTCTGCTTTCTCTCTCTTTTCCTTCTTTGTGCTATCACACTTCCTTTAAGCTTGGATTTTGGTGTTAAGGTTCTGTCTTAAAATTGTGCTTCTAAATCAATTTTTTCCTTCTTGAATGTTGCTGTCTCTGATTAAAATAGTTCATCTAAATCAATTGTCTTTATTACGTGGTTGATGATTTGCTAAAATCCACATTCAATTTCAGACCATAAAACATAGTAAGTTATGGCAGATTTGCAGGTCTTGTGTACAGGGTTATTCTTCCAAACGGAACAATTGCTGCTGCATATGCTTTTGTTTGGATAAGGTTTTATAAATTACATATGTTGCTGCATATGCTTTTGATTCTTGCAATTAATGTTGTTTTGGGGTGCTTCCTTTAGGAAGCTTGGTGCTGCCACTATTTTGGCAGGCTTGATGGTCCAATTACAAGGCTGACTTTATAAAGAATCAATGAGATGAGGGAAGAGATTCTCAAGTACAAGGGGGAGCTGCAGGTTTTGAAGACAGTGGAAAGGAGCTGAGAGGCAGGGCATTGAATAAACTGAGTTGCTTGACAGCTGCGTGAATTTGCATGATTTTTTATGACTTGATTCGTTGGTCTCTGCGCCCTAGATATAGCACATTGAGTTGCCATTTTCCTTGTTTGAATCAAATCATGCAAAGTTTCTTGACAGTCAGGTCGAGTTACATGGAGTGTTCTAACACATTCAATTGGTCTCCATGCACAAGATATGGCATACTTAATTGCTGATGGTATCATTGCTCCTCTATATACTATTTGTTACTTTGTTGGATTATGTTTCAATTTATTGATTTTGGACTTGCTTTTTCTGCCTCTTTTGTTTCAATGCTGATATTCTCATTTATTTCTTTGCTTTGCGCGACATTGCAGATACAAGTTTGTTGTTTCAGCTCCAGAGCCAAAGAAAGTCACATCCCCCACAATTACAAATATTCAGGTTTTTGTTCAACCTTTTCAGTATAGCCAGCGATTTGAACCACAATGAAACATATTGTAACTATACATGGTTGATACTCTTGATTCTGGTTTCTTATGTTTGATTGTAGAAATTATTTTAGACCTATAATAGTTTTAGAATCTAAAAAGCTTTCAGACATCTGTTAGAGAGGTTCCTGGGAATTAAAAATATATATTATTTTGATCTGGCTTTATTGTCGATAGATAATTAAAGGTGTGGTATTTCCTGAAATACCACTACCTTGTGGTGGCCAACTAAATTGTCTAAAGCTTCATTAAATTGGTCATGTCACACTCGATTGGTTGTAGTAGTTGATTTTGAAGGATTATAGGAGTATTTTGTGATTAGATAGTGGTTTAGTTTTGGTTGTTCTTATGCCTCTCGGTCATTCTTGTATCGTGTAAGATCATTGGCTCTCTATGCTAACGCCCATAATTTTATCTGTTTTCATTTTTGTCTTTTTTGGCATAATGTTTTCAGTGTAAAGATTATTGAACGTATTTCACCAACCTCATTTAACTCTAGAAACATTTAATAGAACTCCCCTTTCTTTTATCTTTGATCTTGCCATTTAATTTGGAAGAACCAGAGCCACTAGTTTAACTTTTGTTCTTTATCATTTGTTTGGCTGCAGGGATGGTTGGCTGGAAAGAAGACGGATGATGATGCTAGTCAATTACCCACCATTGCTAAGTGGCATAATACGACACTTTTGGGGCTGCGCCTGTATATATATTTTCTTCTTGTACCCATAAGATCACTTTGGTGTGTTATTTATGTATGTTGCATATATAACTGTAGGCATTGTCGGTGAGAAGTGATAGTAATGGAAGTGGTGCTGTGCCTCTCCTTGAAGTAGCTAGGTTGTTTTTGGGTTGAGTTTCTCTCCTAATCCTTTTTTCATTATCCCTCATTATCTCTAAATCATATTCGTCTAATCAATCACAATATTATTTTAGCCTCTGTCCTCTTTCCAATCAACAGCCCAGATGAGCTAATGAGAGAAGGAGAAAAATGATGAGAAGAAGATCCTCTCCCGTTGTTTTCTCTCCTTTCTTCAAATCCAAAGACAAGAGGACATTACAATTTACTATTCTTCAAATCCAAAGACAAGAGGACTGAACAGGCTAATTTTATCATTTAAGTGCGCTAAATTGTAAAAAAAAAAAAAAGCTTAAAAGATGAATGTGATAACATTCAAACTGTGGGTAAAGTGGGAAATTAGTTACAGAATTATGTGGGAAATTACCCACAGAATTATTTTTGAAATGGGTTAAAGACCTAATTTGTTACAGAAGTTTTGCTAAGGGAGCGCCCAGCACCCGGAAGTATTTTGGGCATCATTTTTGCCCCGGAAGTTTACAAACATAGCAATTTTTCCCATCAGTTGATCTTGACCGTTGGATTGGTATCATTTTTGTCCCGGAAGTTTACAAAAATTTGCTCCTAAACAAAACTTCCGGAGTAAATTTGCTCCGAAAAAAACTTTCGGGGCATATTTGCTCTATTTTGTAAACTTCCGGGGCAAAAATGATACCCAAAATACTTTCGGGTGTTAGGCGTTCCCTTAGCAATACTTCCGTAGCAAATTAGGTATTTAACCCTTTTTGAAATTCTGTGGGAAATTACTCACAGAAATTGTTGACGAAATGATTTCGTGGGTAATTCTCCCATAAAATTCCGTCACTAATTTCCGTCCCAAATTACCGATTCCGTTCAAAATTTTAGTGGGAAAATAGTGATGGAATAATATGCCGTCAGAAAATGTCTTTGTACCGTGGTATTTTTTGCGATAAACTTTGTTCCATCAGAAATTCCGTTGGTAATCTATTAATGTTCGTCTTAAAGAAATTACCGACAAAATTCCGTAGGTAATTTCCATCTCTAATATGATGATTTTTTTTGTAGTGTATAAAGATGGAAGATCTTAGGATTTTAGCCGCACAATCTTGAGTGAAAGAATCAAATGTCACGATATCATAAACTCCTTATAATAGACAAAACCTCAATATATCTGCATTTTTTTTTCCGGCAGCTAAATTTATTTGCTTATAACTATTAGGTCGAATTCTTCAATTAAATCTTAGCACATGGATTTTTTTAACAATAAAAACTCCGATAAAATTTCAAAAAGCAAATGGACATAAGTTTTGTATTTTATCAAAAAATTTTTTTTAAAAAAAGCTCTCACAATTTATAATATATCTACAACTACAACTCATGTTCTAATATTTGCAACTACACCTCTAGAATTTATAATTGAACTATTGTGACGTCCTCAATTTTTACTTGACTAATTAAGGGTTGATTAACAACTAAGTATTACTTCATCATACAAAATAAATCAGAGTATGCAGAATGAGCTCCAACATGGCAATATACAGTCATCTCCCAAATACCAAAAAGGCAGAAGCACTAGTGAGGTGCCAAGTGGAATAATTTATATAACAAAGTATTAAAAATATAATTCATCAATATACACGTTACAAATTTTCATGTCATGAATTCTGTATCAAAATTATATATCACAATTTTCATTAACACAAATCGCAAGATGCCTCCCATCAATCCAACCGAACCGCCTTATTTCCTCCGACTAAACCCATGGGCTAAGTTACATCCATGTTACTGGTTACTCAAAAGCTCACTGGTCAAGTGATGAGGACCGGCCAAAATCCTTAGAGCACATGTCCCAGACCATGAGTCTTTTCCCCTCATTGAACTAGTGAGCCAGTCCCTCATTGAACAGGTGGGACAATAGAAAGCCAATCATTGTGCACTAATGGAGGCCTCACCACGTGGTGGAATAAACTACTCCAATTCTTCCCAATTCAACTATTTCCATAATTATCAAAATTCTCAATCTTATACATATATAAAAAAATGTATATATTTCAAAATTCAATTCATAAGGTTTCACAAGGAAATTTCTATTAAAATATTTATAATTATTTCACAATGTACTCACAAACAACATATCAATACACATAATAAGTGGAAAGTGGTTACCTCTCGCCGAAGCTAACTATTATCACACGGCTCCTAATCCAAGAACTCAAACACACGCCAAAACTCAATCTACCACAACCAATTACTAAACATTAATAACTCTTCTAAAACTCTATATAATCAAAATTACAACTTATAATATATAAATTTTAGTAATAATAAGTTTGGGATGCTTGAAGTGACACATTAAGATGGGACTGAAAATCAGTGAGACCATTGTAACTATTAATTCTCTTTCTTTTTATTACTAATTAATAATACCCTTTTCTATTTATTATTAATTAATAATTTCCTTTATTATTTATTCCTTTTTTAATAATAATACTTTTTTTATTATTTATTTATTTATTTCATTACTATCATTATTTTACTATTTATTATTATTTCTCTACAATTTATTATGACACACACACTCTGTGTGAGTGTGTGTGTGTGTGTGTGTGTGTGTGTGTGTGTGTGTGTGTGTGTGTGTGTGTGTGTGTGTGTGTGTGTGTGTGTGTGTGTGTGTGTGTGTGTAACATCCCGTTTTCAAAAGCAGTATAAAATTTTTTCATCAGAGTAGAGCATCGGAGCAAGAGTGTAACTGATATATATATATATATATTTAAAATGCCACTGGCTAATTACAGAAGCGGTACAGTGACCGAGAGTTTTCAAAAGTAAAGAGTAACAACAGAAAGTCTTCAGCCGGATCCTTGAACCTGCTGCTTTCCTCTCTCCTCGGTCCTCGGTCCTCGGTCCTTCCGACCCTGATGCTATGTTAAGAGCTGAGATCCGCACCGGATCTCAGGTAACGGTTAACCTCATGTATACATACACACATATGGGTTACAGAACAATATTAACACAACATATAAATCACACCCAACCAATGCACATATATCGCTCCCAGCATGCAAACGTGTCGCTCCCAGCATTTACAGATGTATCGCTCCCAGCATTACAGTTGTATCGCTCCCAGCCTTACAGATATATCGCTCCCAGCATGCATACAGTTATTTTCTAACATAATACGCATTCCAACAACACACCACATATACACATACCATACCCACATCATACCATACACACATATCATACATGCATACTATATCCATTAGAGTTAGTGTTACAGTACGCGAACGTACCTTCGTTGACGTGTATACGGTATTTCTGTCGGTATACGGCACGACAGTAGGTCAGAACGTAATCAGGGATATCCTATCAACATAACAACGTATTTGTTAAGGATCTATCATTACGACGGACATTTTTAGTCAAAATGACCATTTTACCCCTAACCCCCTAATCGGCGGAAATTCGCCAGCACTTCGTTACTTTGACCCTAATCTTCCAAAATTTCAACATAACTCCTATTCCAACATGATTTTCAAAATATATATCATATTTATTAGTGATTCACATCATAACAGGCATTTTAGGTACAAATTACCATTTTGCCCCTGATGCCCCTAATCACCGTAATTTTGCCAGCACTTCGCTACTTTGACTTTAATCTTCCAAAATTTTGCCAGAACTTCAACCCCACCATGATTTTCGAAATTCATGACTAAAGTACCCCTAAAATATGATATCTAATCATACTTGGAAGATTAAAGAATAATCTAACATTTCTACTCCAACTACCGAAAGAACTACCGAAGCTTAAGACTAAGTACCGAAAAACTTACTCAGAGCTTCGCTGCAGAATTCCCCGGACTCCTCCTTCTCTCTTCCTCTCTCTAATTTCTGCTTGCTCTAGTGAGATGGTGTGAGGATTTGCAAAGGGGTTGAAGCCTATTTATAGGGAAAATTGTGACACTATTCACTACTTTTTCATACCGGATATAGACCGTCGGATCGCACTTCTGAAAGGTGTCTTGATCCTCTCCATGCCACTTGGCTGCCGACCTCCCCCCCTTAGGTGGCATCCATTGGCCAATCAGAAGGTGACATTTTGCTCCTTCTAGAATCCTCGCCCGATAAAGTTCTCTGATCGGTGCCCGAATTGCGTAATCTTGTAAAATCTTAGAAATTTGGAATCACAACTTTGAAGACATTTTCTCACTCATTAGAAATGTCCGGGCTAAATAACTTTTTGATTCCATACAGGGTTCCAACGATCCTGCGGAAGTTTCTCGAAAGACGTGCTCAGTTACGGAAACCACTTCTGGAATCGTCACTTTCTGGACAAAAATTCACTGATTCCAAATATGTCTACATAATCATAAACTCATCCCCAGATGTTGAGTTACAATTTATTTTCTTGAAATTCTAAATCTGTGACTATCTGCCTCTTTCACAGATTACCCTATTTCGTCTTTATTATCAAAATGCTCCCCCGATCTCGGAATTAACTTCTGGAACAGTCTATTTCAAGATAAAAATCCACTCTTTCATATTCTTTACTGACTTTAGAAACTTTGTTCATGGTTTTCCAGTCAGGATCCAATTCCTATCGGTGTTTATTTACCTTTTTTACTTTTTACTTTAATTACTATTTAATTAAGTGTTTTAATCTAACACTCCATCATCATTTCATTTTTTTTTTCCTTTTCTCCCTTCAAGATGTCGGCACACACACATATTAATATATATATTTTTTATTTTATTTTTTAATTAATTATCATATAATTTAATAATTATTTTTACATAATTTTTTACAAAATTTTCCTATTGGCCCATATTTGTATTTAGGCTTAAAATTACTTAATCTCATAGATTTTCCTTCATATTTTCAAATTAATTAGCAAATATATTTATGCTAATTTTCTAGCCATAAACCATTAATTATAGAATTCTACACAATTTATCACAATTATTTCATCGTTCAAGCTTAAATAATTAACCAATAATTATTTAATCAATCACTTATTATTTGTTGACAATTTTCTTATTTAGAACTAATTACTTCCTCTCAAAATCCGAACTAACATTGCTATTTTATCTCCCATGTAAAATATCAAAAATTATGGAGTTAGTTATGATCTCCAAATACTTTATAATTGTTATTTTACAATTCTTCCAAGCTTATAATTTATTAAATTACCAAAATTAGAGACAATATATTCTCTCAATTTTAATAATTATTTTACTACCTCTCGGGATTTTTCATAATTTTCCTAAGTTATTTATGTCCTACAAGGGCATTTTCGTCATTTTGGCACTCTAATTTTCAAGAGATTTTTCCCCTACAAATTTGATATCACATATTCACCTATTTCCGATAGGTATTATTTACTCAATATGATACTTATCATAAGTGAGATTTTCAGGGCACATATTCACCTATTTCCAATAGGTATTATTTACTCAATATGATACTTATCATAAGTGAGATTTTCAGGGTATTACATGCATGTATGTATGGATGCATGCATGCATGCATGCATGCATCATGTATGCATGCATGCATGCATGCATGCATGTATGCATGCATGTATGTATGTATGTATGTATGTATGTATGTATGTATGTATGTATGTATGTATGTATGTATGTATGTATGTATGTATGTATGTATGTATGCATGTATGTATGCCTGCGCATGCATGTATGTATGTATGTATGTATGTATGTATGTATGCATGCATGCATGCATGCATGCATGCATGCATGCATGTATGTATGTATGTGTGTATGTATGTATGCATGTATGTATGCCTGCGCGCGCATGCATGTATGTATGTATGTATGTATGTATGTATGTATGTATGTATGTATGTATGTATGTATGAGCCAGGATTTAGAGTTTGTGGGTCACAATAGTGGGGGATCGAAATTTTTTTTAAGGAAAGTTTTAAATGCATTAAGATTGTATTGTTGACATTTTCTGGAAGAAATTTTTTTTGACAATATTAGGGAACATGTTGTAACCTATAAGCTAGCTCATCTCAATGCTTCCTCTATCGAAACCTATAAAATTGTATCTTTTTTCATACCGGGACACTAAGCAATTGAAGCTATGATTTCCAATTCCAAAACAACTAAACAATTCGCACTCTATGTCAATTTAGTAAGTAATCAGCAAGTAATCCAAAACAAGATAAATTAACATCCAATAGATAAAGAAAGTACCTCTGTTCATGTTGCTGTTAGTTGTTACTATCTTTCTTCTCATTCTTGCCGAAGTTAAATGGTTCTGTGCTTTTCTGGTGGTGTTTTTGTTAGAAAATAAAAATTAGTGCCACTTTCTCAATCTTAACCATGATGCCTCTTAATTAATGCTAACTAACATTCTTTTTCAAAATTTGGGCAAATTCATGGCACTACAAAAAAGTCATGTTTTGACGGAAATTTTTCCATCGCAAATTCTGTCACTATTTCATCATTCTCTTGTAGTGTGGGTATATTTGAGAAGGGAAACACATCTTTTCTTCTGAATCTATTGACCCTTTTGGGTAGATTTAAAAGGGGAAACCTTCACTCTCTTCCCCAACTTTGATCCTTTGGCAAATGATCCCATGGCTTTAAATTTTGTTTTGAGGTAGGTGGAATGCAGCAATATAATGTTAGTTTTGTGGATTGAATAGTACTATAAGAATTCATGGTTAGTGACAAATTTGTTGTATGTTGAAAAATATGAGTAAAGATAAATAGAAAAGCATATAATTATGTTTGTGTTTGTAATATCTTTAGGACAATATTTGTTCATTACTCATTGGGCTATGAGAGGAAAGTAAAATTTTTATTTGAGATACCTACTGAAAAGGTTGTAACATCCCATTTTTAAAGCGGAAATTTTTTTTTCGATCAGAGTAGAGCAATGGAGCGAAAGAGTAACTGATACATATTCAAATATAAACCATAGTGTAACTTAGTATGGATAATACAGTCATCCTACTATTCCAAAAGTAAATAACAAAACGGAAATATAAATTCTCCGGCCAGCGGTCTAATCGTGCTGCTTCCCCCGGTCTCCAACTCTCGGTCCTCCGGACCCTGAAGCTACAGCTGAGATCCAATTTACCGCATTGGATCTCAGGTAACGGTTAACCTTATGCTCAAACAATACAGTATACAACAATGATATTCAAGACAATACAACAGTATATCAATACATAAGCATACAGCAGATGCATGATCAGTATGACGACAGAACATAAGCACAGAGCAGTATGTAAAGCCCCATAAGGTAACAACAACAACAGCCTGCACAAAAACCAGTGCCACGATAACCACTCGTGTCCTCAGTGCTAGGAAAACATAACGGCATTATTATGACTATAACCCGTATAAACTGTCTGTATATCAATCTCTGAACGTATCTATCACATATATGCACTTAAGCAGCACATGATTAGTGTTACAGTACGCGTCCGTACCTCCGTTGACAATATACGGTACTTCTGGTACGTTTTGACAGAAACTGCACTTTTGACTGAAACAGGGGGGTGACAGCGGCACGTCAGACAGCGTAACGAAAGCAGATCAAGATTACTGATATCCTATAATGATAATATCACCATTTTCAATATTTGACATCATAATAGGCATTTTAGGTATAAATTACCATTTTGCCCCTATTCCCCTAATCAGCGAAATTTCGCCAGAGCTTCGCTACTTTGACTCCAACTTTCCAAAATTTTGCCAGAACTCCGAATCCATCATGATTTTCGAAATTCAAACATAAAATACCCCAAGCATATGATATCTAATCATACTTGGAAGTTTAAAGACTATACTAGCATTACTACTCTAACTATCGAAAGAACTTAAGACTAAGTACCGAAGAACTTACTCAGAGCTTCGCTGCAAATTTCCCCGGACTTCTTCCCTTCCTTGCTGCTCCTCAATTTCAGCCTTGGATCAAGAGGAATGGTGTGAATTTTCAAATGGGAGCTTGGGCTATTTATAGGCAAAATATGGTCACTATTCACACTTTGTCAGGCGGATACTGGACTGTCGGATCGCACTTGGATGAAGTGGCAACTCCTTGGCCCTTGGATGCTCTTGCCGACCTCCCCCCTTAGGTGGCACAATGTGACATCATCTTTGATGATGTCACAAGTTGCTTTTCACCTCCGGCCTGATAAAGTTCCCCGATCGGTGTACGAATCGCGTAATTTTGCAAAATCTCAAAAATCCGGAATCACAACTTTGAAGATCATTTCTTACTCACTAAAAATGTCTGGGCTAAATAAATTCTTGATCCCTTTCAGGTCTTCTCCGGCCCTGCTGAAGTTTCTCGAAAAACGCGCTCGGTTACGGAAATCATTTCCGGAATCATCAACTTCGGGACAAAAATTCACTGACTCATAATTTGTCCAGTTGATTACCAACTCATCCCCAGACATTGAGTTATAATTTATTTTCTTCAAATTCCAATTTGTGACTATCTGCCTTTTTCACAGATTACCCTCTTTCGTCTTATTCTCTATGTATTCCACCGATCTTGAAAATGACTTCTGGGACAGTCTACTTCGAGATAAAAATTCACTCATTAATAATCTTCTCTGACTTTAGAAACCTTGTTCATGGTTTTCTAGATAGGATTTAATCTCTATCGGTGGTCATTTATCCTATTTGCTTTTTACATATATTATATAATAATGCAACTTGCAATAATATCTAGATTTTTTCCTTCCAATTCTTATCCATATTTTCGGCTGGCCCAAAAATATATATTTATTTTATTAATTAATTATTTAATTAATATTATATTTTTTAATTATTTAACAATTATTTTTCATAACTTTTTTACAAAATTTCCTATTGGTCCATACTTGTTTTTAGGCTTAAAATTTCTTAACATCATATATTTTTCTTCATATTTTCCAATTAATTAGAAAATATATTTTATGCTAATTTTAGTCATAAATCACTAATTATAGAGTTTTACATAATTATCTTTGGATTTTCCTTTGTTTATGCTTAAGTAATTAGCCAATAATTACTTAATTAATTACCCACTAATTTTTAATAATTTTCTTAATTAGAACAACTCATTACCTTACAACTTTTGCACTGACATTAGTGTTTTATGTCTCATGCATTATATTAACATTTACGGGGGCATTTTGGTCATTACAATACTTTTTGATTTTTCCCCCTTTATTTTTCCAAGGTTATATTTTATTAAATTACCAAAATTAGAGACAATATACTCTCTTAATTTTAATAATTATTTTACTGCCTCCTAGGATTTTTCATAATTCCCTTAGGTCACTATATGCTCCATAAGGGCATTTTAGTCATTTTGACTCCTTATTATTTTTCCCTAATTTCTAAGAGATTTTTCCCTCATAAATACGATAAATATAACATAGAAATTGAGACCAAAATTTTACTTATCATGAATGACCATTTTATTTATCCGGGTATTACAAATGTTAGTATCATCTTATATCTTGTTTTGATTTATAATTGTCGGTTATTGTTTATTTGTATTTTCAATGTTATGTCATACTATTTAATAAATAGTTTAATATGTTTATTTTTTAGCCCGGACTAAAAATATTTTCTAGTTCCGCCACTAGTTGTAGTGTGGTTTAAGTCGTTGATCATGACATTCTTTCGGTCAACATTATTAGTCTTGTTTTTATATACCTACTTTAATTAATTAAAAGATACTTTGATGAGAGCTTTTTAATCCATTACCTTGCTTTACACTATTATCAACTTTTTTTAATACACCACCACCATCAAAGTTGTTTTTTTGGCCAGTAACTACCATCAAAGTTTTAATGTGACAATATCCCACTACCTTACATTATCTATTTTTTTTTAATACCCCACTGTCTTTATTACTAAAGGAAATATTAAATTTGTTACCATATAGCATTACTGGTCTCAAAGCAATATGATAAAACTTCCTTTTCACTTTATTAGGCACTTTCCAATCACAAATAACTCTCGAAACTTTTCTCTATTAAATTTGTCTTAAATTGAAAATTTTCCAACTTTATCGAAGGACCAAAAAAAATACAAGAAGTTACATTTTAACATTAATTGTTAGGAAAACTGATAAGCAATAATTATTATATATGCAAGAGACTTAATTGTGTTGTGCACCAAAAATTTACTTCTAGAAACAACCTGTATTGTGGATCGGAGGAGTATATCCATTGCAAAACAATAGATAAGATAGCAAGGAGTTTTTTATACACACATATATGTAGCGCATGTTTAATAAGCGACATCTAACTAGAAACACCTAGTAAATATAGTTGAGCCTCCGCTGATGAGTTGAAACACAACTTCTCACGCAAATTCAGACGAAAAAGAGAGTCACAACGGATAGTATGACAGGATAAAGACCCCCAAAGCCCCTTATCTGCAAAGTTCAAACTTGGCGCTCTTCATCACTTTTGGTCTTGCAATTGCAAATCTTCAATGGAAGTGGGTAAGGAGCTCTTAGCCATCAACACACGGTATGTCTCCACATCATGAGCCACAACTAAAATTGCATTCGAGAAATGTGAGGCCAGAGTAGATTTCTTTGGGAATGCCTGCGAAAATATGTATATATAAAATTAGGATAGTAAGAGCAAGATGGGAAGGGAGCCTCTCCACTTCACTTGCCATCCACTTCCTTCGACTTCTTTATTCTCATCTCGAGATTAACTCTGAACAGTTGAGATTTTATATGATATTATTAAAGTATATAACACATTTTATAGGATATTGAATTTTATATTAAATCTTAATGGTTCAAAATTGATTTAACAATGATATTAAAGAAGTGGAGGAAAGTGAAATATAAGGGAAGTGGAGAGATTATTATTCTGAGTAAGGTGATGGAGTGGACATACAAAGGCAAATCCACCAGTTTGATAGATAGGTCCGGACATCATAAAGCGAGGCTTGTATTGGGAGAGGAAGAGCGTGAGATGAGGAGTTTCATCAAAAATAGCATCCACTCCTCCATTTTGAGTGCCTCTTGACAATTCTTTTTCATACTCTTCACGACTTCCTAAACCCTTTAACTGAGATGGATTGAATCCTATTTGTTCAATCAGAAACCCTCTCACCCATGACCCATTTTGATATCCCACCGACAGATTGCTGCTCTTAAGCTCGTTCTCGTCCATAAATAAAGGCTCTTTCGTTTTTCCTTGTGTTAAAATCGAAGTTAAACTCGCTGTGTAAACTTGCACTATAAAGATAAATAGAAATGACGTCAGTATCACCATCCATCCTGCAGCTTTGCTTGTTGAATTGATCTCCATAACATCTGTGATATATCATCGTACATACACACATTGATATCAAGTGGGTGATAGAGTACTTTATGAGGCATATGTAATATAAGAGAACTCACCCATCTTGTAAACAAGGAAGGGATTGAAGCGATATTCTTCATCCGTTTGGTTGTTACTATTTCCTTCACCAGTTTGGTGGGTTCCATTTCCTCCACCAGTTTGGTTGGTTCTGTTTCCTCCACTGGTTTGGCTGGCTCCATTTCCTGCATCGGCTTGGCTGGTTCCGTTTCCTGCATCGGCTTGGCTGGTTCCGTTTCCTGCATCGGCTTGGCTGGTTTCGTTTCCTGCATCCGCTTGGCTGGTTTCGTTTCCTGCATCGGTTTGGCTGGTTCCATTTCCTGTACCGGTTTGGCTGGTTCTGTTTCCTGCACCGGTTTGGCTGATTCCGTTTCCCGCACCAGTTTGGCTGGTCCCTTTTCCTCCCCTGGTTTTGTTTCCTGCACCGGTTTGGCTGGTTCCATTTCCTGCTCCAATTTGGCTGGTTCTGTTTCCTGCACTGGTTTGGCTGGCACCGTTTCCTCCATCGGTTTGGCTGGTTCCATTTCTTCCATCGGTTTGGCTGGTTCCGTTTCCTGCTCCAGTTTGGCTAGTACTGTTTCCTCCCCTGGTTCTGTTTCCTGCACCGGTTTGGCTGGTTCCGTTTCCTCCACCGTTTCTGCTTCCTGCACCGGTTTGGTTGGTTCCGTTTCCTCCACCGGTTTCATTTCCTCCCCCGGTTTGGTTGGTTTTGTTTCTGGTTTCATTTATTTCTAGAAATAAAATTATGGTAGTGGTTGCAACACCAAAAATCAGACAAAAAAGCAACCATAGTAACCCGTTGAAAGGTTTGACAAGGATCAGCTTATTTGTGGAGGCATCCTTCACTCTTACCACCATTGCTACACTTGAATCCAAATACGGAAGCGTGAAATCAACACAATTTGTGCGATTCGCCACAATTGTGATGTCTCCAATTATAACATCAAGATCCTGCAATATTTTCATACACACAGCAAGTGTTTGGAAATGAATTTTACACAAACATATAAATACTCTACATAACTAATTTGTAAACATTAAGGATATTAATTAAGTTAGTTATTTGTAATAATTGTGGGTTGATTTTCCTAAAATTAACTTTTTAATTATATACTCCCTCTGATCCTTATTATAAGGCACCAACTAATTTTTCTCACAAACCAATAAAAGTAGTTAAAGTCAATAAAGTTGTCCTAGAATCTAAGTAATTTTCAATATTACCCCTACTAATTGCACTAAACTCTAATATCAAATTAATTATTCCTCTCACCTACTACCCTTATCAATTAGGGGCAGACATGGAAAAAAATAATTAATGCTCATTGGGAACAAGCAAGTGCCTTATAAAAAGGATCAAATAAACTTGTTAGTTGGTGCCTTATAATAAGGAGCAGAGGGAGTACATTGTAACCACCCTTTTATGAAAACCTCCTTGTTCAATATAATCAATAAAGATATTTTAGAGAAAAAATTTTAAATTTATAAGACAAAGTGGATTGAACTGTTATACTCTCTCTCCGGTTCTTAATATAAGAGATAGTTGGTTATTATTATTTTTTTGTTAAAGTGATTAAAGAAGTTAAATAAATTACATTAAAGTATTTATATTTATCGTTTTTCTCCTAATTTTTCTTACTTATATATTGATATAAACCTAATAATACACAAAATATGCTATGATTAAGTAATTTATTTAGTTTTCTTAATCTCTAAAAAATAGTCAACTGACTCTTATATAAAAGAATATTGGAGATAGTATTTATGACTAAAATGAACCCCTTATCTATCTTATATTTAGGATCAGAGGTGGTACATGCTTATCAGTTCTCAAGTGTGAGGGTAATTAAAAGAGCAATACCACTCTGGTCCTATTTATAATTCTGCTTTCATTATTTGTAAAAGTGGTCTTATAAATAAGACCAGAGTAGTATATATTCAT
Source organism: Acacia pycnantha (assembly GCA_025563575.1). Lineage (NCBI taxonomy): Eukaryota > Viridiplantae > Streptophyta > Magnoliopsida > Fabales > Fabaceae > Acacia > Acacia pycnantha. The sequence goes on along the minus strand of JAMWYP010000030.1, from coordinate 4,501,262 downwards.
GGAGTCATAGGTAACACCATATCATGCCTGACTTTCCATTTCAAAATAAAAGATGGATTGATGCACAAGTAAAACAAATTAAAAAGAAAATAATGAAAACTTGCCTTCTCTTTCATTTGGCTGCAGAGAATATCATCATACGTCATGTTGGGCAACGGAACAAACTCATAATTATTCAACCGAAAGGGCAAAACTTCAAGAGCTTTTAAGAACACATTATTGGCAAAGCCATCAATCGTGAGCCGTTCACCAGAATTATCAGCATTCACTAATTCAGGAGAAGAATTTTTTGTTGGGACTCCAATCCTCAACTTTGGTGGTTTATCCAATGTGTGACCCGGCCACAATGGATCCGTTACATTGTATTCACCAGCAGCCTCACCACCTTTATTACTACTTTGATTTTGAAATAGCCCCCTTTCAGGGCTCCAATTTCCGATGATCCTTTCACTGTCTCCTACAACATTGTATACTTCAAGCTCAGACTGATCTAGTTGTCCTTGACTTAAATTAAACTTTACCCCTGACACGCCTGTGAAAGTAATAGCCTCGATTTCATTGAGAAGTGTTTGGCCATTGTCTGTGCTGCCTGGCTTCTCTAAAGCCATAGCCAATGCTTCGATTGTGTGATAAGCCCACCATCCATAGATAGTTAGCCTACTTTTGAAACTTATAGAGAAATTTGTCTCTTTCTCCACACGTGTTTTTGTTTTTTTCGGATCCCTTGGCCTCACTCCCAATGCACCTTGCATGTATCTTGTCAAAGGAACTTGATCATTAAAATTTGTTAAAACAGAAGATAGGTCGGCATTATACAATTCTCTCTTAATCGTATGTTGAGGATATGTCAGAGAAGATAGCTCTTGGGTAAGTATCCAAGCATATCCTTCACCCATCATCTCGTTTTCCTGTGCAGACAAAATAAATCTTTTTCCAAGATCCATGCTCATATGGACAAGAAATACATGTGTTCGCGCGGAATTTAGCGTGTGAAGAGTGCTATTAATTTCAAAATCTTTTGAATCTGAATCAATGGCAGTTACGTTATCCATTCGTATGCCCATAGCTTTCAAGACATTGGTGAGGCATGGAAGAAGGTGACTGCCATATTCAGTCTTTTCATAAATGGGGACGATTGATTGCCAACCAAGAGCTTTGATAATGTCAGCTATAGCTCGGAACTGAAAGCAGTTAAGGCCTTCATCGGAGTAGATGGAGGATGGGGAAGGAGGTGGCAAAAGAGATGGTCCAGTTATGGGAAACCAAATAACAGGTACTTGGTTTTCCTTTTCCTTTCTCGCATCACGCTTCACTATATACCTTGCTTGCTCTGAATTTTGGGGCCCCAATATGGCACGCACTTTCAGGTCTATCAGACGAGCAGCTGCTTGCATATCAATGGTTGTCTCCAAGATCTGTCACCTTGATCTCTCCATATTAACTTAGAATAAAGTAAGCCTAGTTTATACTCGATCTATTCTTCATATACATGTCACTTTCAGAAGAATCTTCTCGTTCAGAGTTTAATTAAGTCACTTAAAAGTAATTAATGTTTATTTATTAATTTTATTTAGATAATTAATACTTAAATGTGACTTCTTATAATTTTCTCTTTCATTCAAAACATCATTTCTTGGCACATTGGTCCTCATGGTGAGTCCCAGAATGGACCTTTGATGGTGTCCTGTGTTTGAAGCCGGCAAAAGGGAGGAATGAGAGAGAATTATTATTATTATTTTTTTTTTAAAACTGAGAGAAAAATTCAAAATCTTATTTAATATGAGTAAAGTTAAAAATAAAAATTGATTTAAGGATTAATAAGTTAACTATAATTCTAGTAAATTAGTTGAAGTACTTGCTATAGAATCAATGGAGTAACAACATAGGTCTACTCTAAGTTAACTTGGAGAGAGGCAGGGAGACAGGCCGCATGGAGACCAAAAAAAAAAGTTCCAGATTAAATTATATATATAAACAGTGTAAAAAAAGATCCATGATACTGGTATTACAGATAAATGCAGAACTGGAAGCTAATTAATTTGAGATACTGGGTGCAAAAAAAATTTCAGAAAGCAGCATATAATTTAAATCTAAATAAATACAATATAAAAAAATAAAAATAAAAATATGTTCATACCTCTAATAGAGGTATGAGCACATAATTGGGCACCTAATTATGTGCACCTAATGTGCACCCCTTTGATTAGACTTGTCCATAGAGTCATATTCCAGTAACATTATTACCCTAAGTTCTTAAGTTAAAATTGAGTCCAAACTATATGGACTTCATAACTAATTTTCCTCAAATCAAACTATTCAGGGGGCTGAATTTTTCAAGGACTTAGACTAATCTAAGTTATTCTAACTTAAAATATAGTCTTTTAAATAGGCTTAAAGTCCAATATTCATATATAATTCATCAAGGTTATTTAAAAATCTATGTTATGTCTCAAAAGTTTAGGGATTCATTCTCATATAAAATAAAAGAGTTGGTAAGAGAACGAAAATAACACCTATAGTAGGAACAATTGTCTACGTATGTATGAATTAGAAAAATCAACCATCTATTCACTAAAGAGATACATTTTTTTTTCCTTAAAATCAACCAAGTACAACAAGTTATATGTAAAACTAGATTTTATCTCTCTTTTTTTTTTTTTTTTTGCATAAAATGAGACAAACTCCTCTTATTAGAATCATTTTCATTTAGGCATGCATCACTAAAATAAACTTACTACAATTATTATATTGTACCAAAAAACACAAATCGAGGAAGAGGTAGTGAGCTAACATTGACATATGGAGCGATAAGAAAAAAGAGAAGTAAATGTAATCAATTGATGAATGAAAATATTAAGTTCATGGGGTAAAAGATGAAATGTGAAACTTAGGGTTAAGACTAAGTTATTAATTTTATAAATAATCTATAAAATTAATTTAGATTATTATATATAATTATGCATAATAATACATTTAAAAAAAAAACTAAATAGGACATGCCTAACTATAAGCCTGTGGGCTAGGTCTTATGAAAATATGTCTGACAATAGGTCTAAACCTGAAAGTGACATATTTACTAAATAGGCTAGGCTTAAAGTAAACTAGGTTGTAATCCCTTGATAAAGGGCCTAGCTTATTTCTTCCCCTAATAATCAGTTACGCTCTACATGCATCAATGTTGTTTATCATTTTTAGAAGATGGAGATTGAAGTTTGTGTTACCTGCTGAAGCCGCAGCGACCACATCGTTCTGAGGAACATTCTTGACTATAAGGTTGATCTTGGTGGCTGTATCCGTTTGAACGGAATAGTGATCATGGACGGCGAAGACGAGGCTGTTGTGAAGCATTTTACCAAGTGTTGAATTCAGATCAAGAATGACCCCTATTTGTACTATTCGCGTGTCCGCCATGGAAGGTCTTGCTGTGATGTGAAGGCATAATAATACTAAGACAAGACTGACACTTAAGAGAGAAGAAGCTTTGAAGCTTTTCTGCAACTCTGCCATTGATCTCATGCCCCTCGCTCCACTCTGCCTCTATCAATTAATGAATGCCCCAGCCTCCCATATTTTATACCCTTTTTTCACCTTTTTATTTTTTTTTATTTTATTAACTCCTTGCCCCACTTGATATCCGAATTTTTTTATTATTATCGGTATTATCCAAACAATCGGCCATTTTAGATTGAGGCTTCATAAGATGTCTTTCCCCATGGTCTTTTTTAGCAAGGCGATATTCAAACTCAATTTGCTCACTTTATCATCTAACGAGCAATGGCGGACCTAGAAAAAAATTTTAGCCCGGACCAAAAAGTAAACATATTGAACTATTTACTAAATAATATAACATAACATTGAAAATACAAATAAATAATAACCGACAATTATAAATCAAAGCAAGATATAAGATGATACTAACATTTTCAGTAAGTATCTCAAACAAAATTTTTACTTTCCTCTCACGGTCCAATGAGTAATGAACCAAATATTATCTTAAAGATATCACAAATACAAACATAATAATTATATGTATAATAAAATTATTTAAATATAACCAAATAAAAAATGTATACCTAAAATTATAGACGACGCTCTTTTAAATTGACAAAATCTTCACAAATATACCCATGAATTTGCCCAAATTTTGAAAAAGAATGTTAGTTAGCATTAATTAAGAGGCATCACTGTTAAGATTGAGAAAGTGGCACTAATTTTTATTTTCTAACAAAAACACCACAAGAAAAGCACATAAGCACAAAATTATGCCAAAAGGAAAAAATACCAATCTAAAATTGTTACAAACAAAAGAAACTTTTTTATATACTTCACATAGGGACCACTCTGGATGGTGTAACCATGTAACTGTAAGTCTTTGAGTAAATTCATTAAAATAAATAAATAAATCTAGTTGACAAACACACAAATCGGTAAGAAGTTCATGGAAATTTTCGAGATCCAAAGTAAAGCAATGTGCAAAACAGAGATAAACCCCCATTATTCATATGTAATTGTTTTCATAAGCTAAATTTTTTCTCCAATTTCAGCATCTAATGAGCTTCAAACACCAGAAAACTTTGAGAACGATATAAAAGACCCAAATCGGAAGTTCAACATTTGATGGTTGTTGGTTGGAGATATTGAGAATCTGAGATATGAGTGAAGAGGAATAAAGAGGGAAAAAAATACTGAAGAGCGAGAAATCGACGATGATGCAAAGAAGAAGAATGAAGTGTAAGTGTGAGACAGTAGTCACTGGTCGGACGTTGGAGACTTGGAGGAAGAGCAGTGGCAGAATAGTGGAGACTCAGGGGGAGACTGAGGATGGAGAGGAGCAGAGTGGAGTGGAATCGTGGAGGAAGAGGAAGCGTGAAGGCTGAAAGTCTGAACTACTGAAGCGTATCAAGCATGTTTGTGACTACGGGAAAAATGTAAAAAAAGAAAGAAAAAAAAGAGTGACATTTTAGAGAAAATAAGTGATTAGCCAAATTATTGGCCAAAATAAAATATTATATAATAAAGACATATTTTAAAAATTTAGAAGCGGAGCTGGGGCCAAATTATTGGTCAAAATAAAATATTATATAATAAATACATACATTTTAACATATTTTAAAAGATTTTAGAATGTCAGTTAGGGCTAAATTGGCCATGAGACCGTTCCAACACTGCTAACGGGTAACGACCAAATAGTCCTAATTCCTTAATTTATTTTCACTCTCCTTTTGTCTTCATGTTCTTTTCTTTCTTCGTTTTTTTGCTCAATAGTCTTCATGTTCTTTTCGAGTTAATGTTTCACTTGGATTTTCGCATCCATACATTATTCCTAAAAAGGTTGAACCAATATCTTCTCTTTTTTTCTCATCTTGCTTATCCCTTTTTTCTCACTAATTTTCACAAGACACAGCTCTCTTTATTGGTTTATTTATATTATGGGGAAAATCTCAAGTAAATCTAATAAAAATATGAAAATTTAAATTCATACTTACACTTTTAACAAATTCCTTATTAAGTTAAAATGCCTAATTAGATATTTCTAGAATACCCGATGTAATTGAAAAGGAAATTGAGGGTTTTTTGTTTATCTTCCTCCTATGTCTTCTCCCTATCTTCACTTTCAGTCTCAACCCAGAAATCTCTTGCATACACAAACGCATATTTCTCCTTGTTGGATGTGACTAATTTGATTAGTTCTGTAGATTTAGCATGTAACAAGTGGTTCTTGAGAAATTAGTTCTTAGGAATTTCGTTTTTTACATATGGGTTTGTTGATTAGTTTGGAACGTAATTTTTTACTGATTTGGATGTGATTTGGGTTAAATATGATTAATATTCTTTTTTCGGGATTTTTGGTGATTTTTACAGATGGGACTCACCATTATATGGCAAAGAGTGCAGACCAAAACAAATAGAAAAAGCGACGAGTCAAAGGAGAAAAGTTGGATCCCTCTAGTTGTAATTCATGCTTTTAGTGCCTACCTTTTAGTCCTACCGCCTTATAATTTGAATCCCGCTAGTTGTAATTCATGCTTTTAATGCCTACTGCCTTATAATTCAGAAGAAAAAGGATAAAAGTTGGGAAGCTTCGTCGAAAAGAGGCATGAGACAATTTGAGTCAAATCAAAACTTCAAACCGAGTAAGACTGGGGTCCGTTAACATTAAATAAATATGTTTATGTAAGTCGAGTTAAAAGAACAATCCGATTTTAACCACGAAAGAGACTTGAAATCTCCTTGTAGGTTCTGAGGAATTGGGCGAATCTTTCTTTGTCTGATTCCTTTTTCTCGGAAGGCTGGGATTCTTAGAGAGACATGATGATCCCACCAAAGAATTTTTCCAGTTTTGTTTTAATATTTTGCCTTTGGTTTCACATTTTGAAGAAGAAATGTTGTTGATGACGAAGATCAAAGTCTGTTTGGTATAGCATTAAAATGAGTTAAAAGTTTAGTGGAGGAAAATTTGGTGTTTGGGATGGTGTTGAGTTGTGATAAGTTTATAGCTAAAAAGTGAGTTTTCAAGAAAAGCTAACAAGTCCACTTGACTTGTTTGGGCTAGCGGTGACTTATTTTATATCTAACTTTTATAGAAGTCCGATAGAAAAAAAGTCAGGTTGTAAATATGATTTGTGTTTGGATTGATGGTAGTGGAAGTGACGAAACTCACATCAAAAAGCTGAGAGCTTTTTCCTAAAAGCTACCTATGGAGTTTTTTCTTAAACTGACTTTTAATAGTTTTTTTAAAAAAAGTCCCAATGGACTTAAATCTCTATCCAAACACTCAGGCTTTTTTTCTACTACTACTTTTTTTGACTTCAAGATTCCTAACACTCTACAAATAGGGACAGTATTAGTATTTGTAGCTTCCGGAAAAAAGTTAGTTCTGTTTCCGCTATCCCATACACTAATGACATCTATAATCTGACTTTTAGAAGGGAAAAAAAAAACCCATATGAAAAAATACCTATCAGGAAAAAAGTCATTTATGTCACCGCTATATCAAACCGGCCCTAAATTTAACTGAAATAATTAAAACTCAAATCAAACCTGCACCTACCTTCAATTCTTTTTAATGATGGAGGAGCATTATTATGGTCTTTGAACCGCACTCAAAACTCTCTAATTAGACCTTTTAGGATGATTAGAAATTTATTAAAATTGTAGGCATTAATTTAGATTTTAGTATTCTAAGGATTCAATTTGGATTTTCCTTAATTTATATACATATATTTATTGATTCATCCGTATATAAAATATAACTATTCAAGAGTCATTAACTATGTGATCGGTTTCTCACACTCTATGCAATATATACATATCATTATGTTTTTAGGCGATTGTGTGATTTATGTTCGTCTTTGTTTTATTTAACACCGTTGGTCCCTATTAAAAGTGAATAACGGATTTAAAGCAAAAAACTATAAGGACCCAATAAAAATGAAAAAAAAAAAGCCTAAAAACGTTATTTTAAATTAGGTGAAATTATAAAGATTAAGATTTTTTTTTCTTTAACTTAATATAATATATAGATGAAATTTGTTTTCCCCCTTATTCAATTAGTATTTTTTTTTTAGTTGACTTATTGACTTCATATATAATTTAAAAATTCCAACAAATTACATTATTTATAAGCCATAATTTATGACTAAAATATGTAAGGCAATAAAGTATTTGGAGGTGGAATTGAAAGGAGGCTTAAAAGTTTGTTTGGTAGGAAAAAATAAAGGCAATCAAATAACAACAGAAAGATTTGAGAGAATCGGCAATCGTTTTTGATACTACAGTGGCTATATTTATTAGATACACGTGTACAAAAAGACTATTCTAGATTCTTATCCTTTGAGCATTTTCCTGTTTGGGTGACTGAGGTATTTTGCCAATTATTAACCCCTGCGAGTCAAACTGGACAAGATGCATGCACAGTGAGACTCGTAAGAAACTTCGCAAAAAAAAGAAAGAAAGTAGACGCGTATCATTAAAAAAATAAAAACAGATTTTTTAAGTTTTTTAATCATGATTTTTACGTTATATGAAATAAATAGGTGAGATAAATTTTGTCTCAATTGAATAAATAATAAATACTTTTAAAGATCTCAAACAAAACATGATTCAAACAACCACAACCACTGACGCTTTATAAAGGTATCAGCAATTTGATCACGAGCTGAGATATGAAAAATACGAAGCAGCTTGGCAGCTTCGCGAACAAAATGATAAGCAAGAGCAATGTGTTTGACTCTTGAATGAAAAACAGGATTTGCCGCTAGATAAGTGGCACCTAAATTATCACAGCACAACAATGGTGGAATTGACAGAAAAATACCAAGTTCCTGAAGAAGTTGTTGAACCCAAATAGGTTCAGCAGCAGTTGTGGCTAGAGCCTTGTATTCGGCTTCAGTGATCGATCTAGATACAGAAGACTGCTTTTTAGAGCTCTAGACAATTAAAATAGGACCAAAAAACACAGCAAAGCTAGCAGTAGATCGACTAATATTTGGATCGCCTCCCAAATCAGCATCACAGAATGCAACAAGTTCAGTAGATGGGGAGAATTTCAGTAAAAGAGAAAAATGACTTGTGCCTAGTAGATAGCGAAGAATACGCTTAACAGCAGTCCAATGTGAGTCTTTAGGGCAGTGCATGTATTGACATACACGATTAACATAGCAAAGGCCAAATCAGGACGATTGAAACTGAGGTATTGTAAACTACGTACAAACAATGCTACGATAAAGATTAGGGAAGAGTATATCAATTATTCAACATATCTAGAAGATACGAGGGAATAATACATTTTAGTATATCATTTCATGACAATGCCGTTATTCGGTAATTTTGGTGCCTATAAAAAGAAGCTATGCTAAAAAATATATTCGAAATAAAGAGTAAAAATGATGTTGCGATTAGAGGGAGTAAACACTATAACACCTCATCTTATTATCATTTTTATAATTCTTTCTTGTCTTTCTTTATCCCCTCATCTTATTATCTCTTTATTTTCTTTATTTTTATAACAAAAACAAATCTAAATTCATTATTTTACTTCTAATAAATTCCTAATCAGGTCTATCAAAAGGCCTAGGAATTTTTAAATGTTTATAAAAGTTAGGAATACCCCATTAAGAATTTTCAAATGTTTAAAAATGTTTATATAAAAGAAGATTAATATAAAATTTACCGTTTTAATTATGTTAACTGCTTTTAAATATTCTTTTAATTATTGTAAATAATTAATAAAACTAATTTATAATAGGGACCAAATAGCATCACCTAAGCAAAGTTTTGGAAGAAACAATATTGTCAATAAAAAGTTACATTTAAGATTGATAATTAAGTACGATGGTTGTTATGAACAGTGCGGTCTTTGCGAGAATAAGTGAAAAATCAAAACGATAATTAAATACATAGTTATACTCATGTATACATAATCATCTAGTCATTTTCAAGTGACTTATAATATTAATAACAACGATAATCAATTTCTTTCAAAAAGTACTTCTATGGTCTATTGTCATGTGGACTGTGGTATAGAGTAGAATAAGTACAGCTAAAGTTAAAATTTTGTTGAATATTAAAGTAAAGTTAATAAATTTTAAAGATGTTTTTTATTCAAGTAAAATAGGTTGAGAATTACTTATAAATAAATATGAGAGAAGTACTTTATAATTATTATCTCTCATCTATTATGTTTAAAGCACAAAAGGGCGCTGGCGGTCACGTTGTCAATTTTGACTGACAAAAAAGCCGAATGAATCAAATTTTTGGGCATCATATCATAATTAAGATAGATTTTTTATATTTGAAAATTGTTTAAAAAAAATAATTATAATATTATTACTCTATCTCTTAACAAACATGCGCACCATCTTTGGAAAACGGGAAAAGTTTGCTTTTGGGGGTCCATGCATTCTCATATTCTGTTCGTTGCCTTTAGTAATAAAGTTAGGATGCGGTACTATTAAGCAAATAGATAATGCGAGGTAGTGGTATATAATAAAGCTGATTTATACCGTGAGGTGGGTCTAGGAGAGAGTACTATTCCAGTCTTTGATATAAGCCATCTTTTATAAGGTTTTTATATTTTTAAGTCACTTTGCAAACTCGTGATGTAGAGACAGATTATGGGTTTGCTTGGGATGATATCAGATGCTAAAAAAAGTTCATCAGATGCTGAAAAAGCCCAACGGAAGTAAAAACCTGATTTTTGTGTGTTTGATATGGCTTCAACATCTGATGGGTTTTTGGTTGTGAAGTTGCTTATTGACTGAAGCTAATAGGTAGAGTTTCTGATCTCATTAAAGTGACTTCTGAAGTTGCTTCTTGTAATGAAGCATCCTCATTATTTATGTTCAACACAAATGAATCGTGTTCGTAATGAAATCAGAAACCAACTTATAAGGAATAGGTTTATTTAAGCACTTCATTGTATTGTATTTTGTTTTAATGGTAATTTTACTATTTTATTTAGCAAATTTAGATTTATTTATTTTTTTCTCAAATTATCACATTTTATACAACACACACATGATTCATCTTCTTTTTAGTTATTTTTCATCTCAACTATCTTTTCAAAAGATATATCAAACAAGTATCCATCAGAAAAAAAAAAAAAAAAAAAAAGTCAATCCTACCACTGCTATCCCAAACATAAATCACATCAGGAAAAATCTAGCAGAAAAAAAAACCCATCATGAAAAGTCCAGTAAAAAAAAACCAATTTTACTACCGCTATCCTAATAACAGGCCCTATATAACAAAGAAATTTAAAGTAATTAATATAAAATTTACCATTTTAATTATGTTAACTGCTTTTAACTATTTTTTAAATTATTTTAGATAATTAATAAAACTAATTTGTAATAAGGGCCAAATAGCATCGCCTAAGCAAAGTTTTGGAAGAAATAATATTGCAAATAAAAAGTTACATTTAAAATTGATAATTAAATACGATGGTTGTTATGAAAAAGTGTGGCCTTTCTGAGAGACACGTGTCACGTGTGGATGAAGGAGAGGAAGAGGGAAGAAAATGGGAGAATAAGTAAAAAACAAGCAAAAGCAGAATAATACAAAAGTGTGACTTTTGCTGTTTCTTGCAACTTGAGGGCGAAGGAGTGGAGGAGAGAATAAAATGGGAGAATAAGTAAAAAAGCAAAAGCAGAATAATATAAGAATAATATAATTGGTTATATAACGGTAGGATATGACTTTTACTCCAAAATGGTAACCACGTGTGTATTTTTACTCAAAAAAAAAAACATATGGTGTTGGACGCTCCTAGGGATAAAATACACGTGTATTTTTACTCATTTACTCGTAAATTACTATCTACCAAACGTTGTAGTATAGTATATCATGAATTGTTAAATGGTGTAATATGTAGCTATTGAATTTTTCAGAACGTTGCAATATTATAGAGAATTTACTTGTAGTCTTAAATATAAAAGTCCAATATATTTTTCCTTCCAAAGTTTTAATTTTTTAAAACTATATTTGTTGATTGTCTTTTTGAAAGGAAATTTCTATTAGTGGCATTGGAAACACCAAAACACTACTACTATTTGTTATCAATAATTAACTTAACTAATTTTTTGATATATCTGTAAATTATTTATCAACCTCTTAATTACCTTCAGGATTAGAGAAAGTATATATAATGTTTCTTGTTGGCCAGGAAGAACAATTATTCATAAGAGAACTAGAGATAGGAAGCAAGGAACTTTGCACACACAAACATCACATCATGTTTAATGAGCAGCAACTAACTAGCAAGTCCTGCTATATTCAATCACTGTTGATTGATTATACTACCTCCGGTCCTAATTATAAGACATAGTTGACTTTATTTGGAGAGATTAAGGAAGTTAAATAAGTTACTTAAACATTTTATATGTTGTGTATCTTTACATTATATATTAGTTTATTAGTCAAACTAATCACTTTGAAGAAAAAAAATAAAAATAAAAATGCTCTAAAATAATTTAATTAGCTTCCTTAATTTCTCCAAAAAAGTCAACTATGTCTTATAATTAGGACCGGAGGGCGGAGGAGTATTAGGCAACCTGAAATCAACACAATTTGTGCGACTTGCCAGAATTGTGATGTCTCCCATTATAGCATCAAGATCCTACAATATTTTCATACACACAAGCAAGGTTCAAGTGAAGTTTCCACATTTAAAAAACAAATACAATGACATTGGCTGGTTGACGTACGTGTGAGAGAGACACGACACATGAATTATGTGTGGGAACACTAACAAAGTGATGTAGCTTGGATCAATGCATGTCTACCACTTATCTTTAATCCCATGTTTTTACTTTTCGGTTCAAATCCCCTATTTTTAATAAAAGGGTTAACCCGTGATTTTTTTTTAAAAAGTGTTTAGACTTTTGGGGAAACGTTGAGACAAAAAAAAAAACAGTAACAAAATTGCTCTTGGGTGTATATTTTCAGGGAAAAATTGCTACTTAACCCACAAAAAAAAAAAAAAAAAAAAGAGTGAGAAAAATGTCACATAGACAATCCACGTCAGTATAATGGGGTCAACTAACTTTTGACCGTTAGGGCAGTTAACAGAGGGGCAACATTGCTACGTTTTTAGATTTCTGGGGCAACATTGCTCTAAAAAAACTTCCAGGAAAAAATGCTCCTAGGCGTGTACTTCTTAGATAAAATTGCTATTTAACCCTATTATAAATGGTCATAAAAATCATAATTATACAAAAGACTAAATTATCCATTATACTCATATATACATGGTTATACTCATTTATAATGATCAAATGCATTTTCAAGTGATGTATATTATTAATAAGGAATAAGTATTATTTTTGTCCCAGAAGTTTTGGCTAAGAAGCACTAAGCACCTGGAAGTTTTTTGGAGAGTAAAATTGCCTCAGAAGTTAACAAAATGGAGTAATTTTACCTTAAAAGTTTGTTTTAGAAACAATTTTGCCCTGAAAGTTTACAAATTAGAGCAACAATTTAACAGTCAAGATTAATAGAAGAGAAAGATTGCTATATTTTTTAAGTTCTGGGGCAATTTTGATCCAAAAAAAAACTTTCAGGTGCCCAGTTGATAATTGAATATTTAATACACTTCTTTTTATCTCTTGATTAATAATTTAGGACTCTTTAGTTAATAAATAATGGTTTTTATACTTATTTGGGCTTTGGGCCTTTGATTAGCTTTTAGCCATTTTTAATTATAAAATTCTAGTTTTACATTGCATCACTGTTTTTACCATAACTCTTGAACCAGACATCGGATTTGCCTCATTTTTGTCTCATATTTCAGATGATTCAGAGAGCTACAATTGTTATGAAGAAATGAAGAGCAACTTCGGACAAGAGGGCGGTCAATTTTGGAGCCGAAGTCAGATGTACAATTCTGGATTTTATTTGGGCTCGAATTTTGTAATTTAAAACTCACTTTTATTTTATTTTAGTGTTGGGAAGAACCATTAGACCCAATTCGTTTTTAGGTTATCCTTAAGTGAGGCAGCCGCCACACAAACATTCATTCATTCACGTTTTTACACAGTTTTGAATTAAATACAGAAGTTTTATTTTCTCTCAAATGTTCTTCGCGTTCTTCGTGTACTTCGTCTTTTCTTCATTTTTTCCAGCCATGCTCGGCTAAACTTCTGTGATTAACCCAACGTTGAGGATTCCATGATTCGTCCAGAGATCTTGTGCTTAATCAGTAACGTTACTCGTTTCAGTTTTCATCTTATCGGATCCGATTTCTGAAAATAGTTCGAATATTAGATTTAATATTCGGTTTGGTTCATCCCAAGGACTGAGTTTGAACTAGGTTTTAAGTGTTGCTGTGCGATCGTACAGTGAGACGCCACTGTTCGTACAAATGCTAGGCGATCGTCTAGTCGAGGGAATTTCTGGACGGATGCAAAGATCTCGGTTCGTCCAGAACCAAACGCGAGTTCGTTCATATTCCGCTTAAGGATGGAAGTTTCTGGAATCTAAACGTTGGGTTGATCGTTTTTGATCTGTTTCAGTTTATTAACGTTTTTCTATATGTTTCTACATATTTCGGTTTATTTCAATTTATTTCGTTTTAATCTGTTGAGTCAAAAAAAATCCCCCATTTTACTGTTTCTGTTTCGCTGTTGTTGTTAATCAAACCCGCTGCAAGTTCATTGGGGAAACGACCCAGGTTCCCTATTTCTACAAATCATTTTCGAACTTGGTTATTTTGGGAGACACGAAAAATCTCTTACCAAAAATGGCGCCGTTGCCGGGGAGAAAGAGGGGGAAGAAAGAAGAATACTCCCCAAGGGTTTATGGAGGATAAGTGGCATCAATGAGGAGAATCTCTGCTTCCGCAGGCTGCTGTTGGGATGCCTCATGAAATTGCTTGAGGCGATGCCCATTGACCTTAAAGGTTCTTCCTGTGGGTGGATCACATAGCTCAACAGCACCAAATGGAAAAATGTTAGTGATCTCAAAAGGGCCATCCCATCTAGATCGAAGCTTACCTGGCATAAACTTCAAACGGGAGTTAAATAGAAGAACTTTCTGGCCCACAAGGAGACATCCCAATCGGAGTCTTGTAGGCGGTGCGATATGCCCACAAAGCATCCTCTAATCGCTTACTCCAATCTTTCCGGGTAGAGTTAACAGTCTTCTGAAGGATTTGCTTAATCTCTCTATTTGAGACTTCAGCTTGACCATTGGTCTGAGGGTGGAATGCCGTGGAGACATTGTGTAGCACTCCATACTTGCGTAACAAGGCACCCATGCTTCGATTACAAAAATGGGAACCCTGGTCACTGATAATAGCTCTAGGAATGCCAAACCTGCAGAAAATGTTAGACCTAACAAAGTCCACCACCACGAAGAATCATTAGTCCGGTGGCCTTCGCCTCAACACATTTCGAGACATAATCAACGGCCAAGCGGTATGTAAGTATAACCATATGAAGCAGGAAATGGACCCATAAAATCAATACCCCAAAAATCAAAGATCTCACAAAACAATATAGAGTTTTGGGGCATCTCATGCCTACGAGAAATACTCCCGCTTATTACATGACTTACAAAACAAATGGGAATCACGAAACAAGGAAGGCCAAAATAATCCACTATCTAACACTTTTCTAGCAGTTCTTTGGGGTCCAAAGTGACCACCACAAGCAGAAGCATGAGAAAAATGCAATATGGAGTGAAATTCATGGTCAGGCACACATCTCCTAACTATCTGGTCAATACAAAACTTCCACAGATAAGGGTCATCCAAAACATAATATTTAGACTCACTTTTCAATTTTAGGTGTTAGGCCCTAGTGGAGTCTACAGGAAAAACACCAGCTACCAAATAGTTAACTAGATCAGCATACCATGGGATCTTACCTTGCAGCTGTAGAAGCTGCTCATCAGGGAAATCATCCCGAATAGAAGAGGGTTGAGAGGGAGAATGGGTGATGCGACTCAAGTGGTCAGCTACCCAGTTTTGTGCTCCACTTCTGTCTCGAATCTCAACATCAAACTCTTGGAGCAGCAACATCCACCGGATGAGTCGTGGCTTAGCATCTGCCTTTTTCAAAAGAAACTTCAAAGCAACATAGTCGAGAAAACAATTACTCTACTTGCTAGCGATATGACCTAAACTTATCAAAAGCAAATACAATAGCCAACAACTCCTTTTCAGTGGTGGTGTAATTAGACTGAGCAGAATCCAAAGTCTTGGAGGCATATGCAATGACATGAGATGCTCTGTCTACCCGCTGTGCCAAGATAGCACCAACCACATAGTTGGAAGCATCGCACATCAACTCAAAAGGAAGGTACCAATCAAGGGGCTGAATCACTGGGGCTGTAGTCAGGCAACGCTTCAAATGATCGAAGGCCGCCTTGCAAGTATCATCAAATACAAAGTCAGTGTCCTTATGCAGAAGGTTGGACAAGGGTCGGGCAGTCTTGCTGAAATCTCGAATGAAACGCCGATAGAAACCTGCATGACCAAGAAAAGAACGAACTTCCCGCACGGAAGCGGGGTAAGGCAAAGCAGTAATTACATCTATCTTAGCAGGGTCTACCTCAATCCCTTTCCTAGACATTATGTGTCCCAAGACTATACCCGACTCAACCATAAAGTGACACTTCTCATAATTCAGCACAAGATTAGACTCAGTACACCTATGCAAAACTCTAGACAAATTAGCCAAGCATGCATCAAAACTAGACCCATATACAGTGAAGTCATCCATAAAAACCTCCATGCACTCATATAGAAACTCAGAGAAAATACTTACCATACAACGCTGAAAGGTGCCAGGTGCATTGCAAAGGCCAAAAGGCATCCTCCGGTAAGCATATGTCCCAAAGGGGCATGTGAAGGTCGTCTTCTCCTGATCCTCAGGAGCAATATGGATCTGGAATTATCCAGAGTAGCCATCTAGGAAGCAGTAGTGAGACTTACCAGCCAATCGCTCTAACATCTGATCAATGAAAGGCAGAGGGTAATGATCCTTGCGAGTGGCTTGGTTGAGTCTCTTATAGTCGATGCAAACTCTCCAACTGTTCTGAACTCGAGTAGGAATGAGCTCATTCTTCTGATTGGCTACCACAGTGACTCCGAGTTTCTTAGGAACCACCTGGACCGGGCTAACCCACTGGCTATCAGAAATGGGATAGATGATGCCAGCCTGCAGAGCTTAGTGACCTCCTTGTTTACCACATCAAGGATAAGAGGATTAAGGTGTTTCTGGGGTTGCCTCACCAGCTTAGATTCCTCTTCCAAATGAATACGATGCATGCACATAGAAGGGCTGATGCTAACTATGTCAGCTAATGTCCACCCAATGGCTTTCTTGATCGCCCTCAATAAGCTTAGCAGCTTCTCTTCTTGATCAGGCAAAAGATTATTTGCCACAATGACTGGCAACTGCCCATTCACCTCCAGAAATGCATACTTTAGGTGATCTGGGAGGGATTTCAACTCTAGTTTGGGCGGTTGCTCAGTGGAGGGAAGAAGCTTGGGTGGTTGTTGCAGCAACTCTGATGCCATCACACTAGAAATCCCTGAAACCACATTCAAAGAAGCAGAAGAAGAACTATGGCTATACAACTCAATGTTAACATCAGAATTCAACTTATCAAAATTAAAATTAGAAGCAAGCTCATCAAAATTAGAATCAGGATGAAGCTCAAATTCAGAATGAATATCAGAATCCACATCAGAATCCACAAGTAATGTAGAATCACTAAATAATGCAGCCTTAACCAAGTTAGTGCAAACAGAGCACCATTCATTATCAGCACATGCACAAATGGGAGAATCACTCACAGATGCAAAATCAGGATAATCAGCACACCAATCAGTAAGGACATCATCCACAGCATCATCAATCACATCAATACAGAAAATAGAATGCTCTTCCCTAGGATGTTTCATGGCATCAAAAATATTGAAATTCACAGATATATCACCAAACTCTATGGAAAGAGTACCAGAATACACATCTATCTTAGTCCTAGCTGTTTTCATGAAAGGCCTCCCTAAAATGATTGGTGATCTACTACTAGAAGACTCAACCTCCATATTTAAGACATAGAAATCAGCAGGGAATATCAATTCATTAACTTTGACCAATACGTCTTCAACCAAACCAGAAGGGTGAGCATTGCTCCTATTAACTAACTGGACAACAACACCAGTAGGACGCAAGGGACCAAGACCAATAGATTTATAGATAGAGGCAGGCATGACATTAATTGAAGCACCTAGATCTAACATGCAATCATCAAATCTATAATTACCAATAATACAAGGGATAGAAAACATTCCTGGATCCTTGCATTTCTGAGGCATAGGTGTTAGAAGTGCCGACACATTCTGGTTCAAGCTTACTCTTTCAATCCCCTTCAATCCTCTCTTGTTATTACACAACTCCTTGAGAAACTTGGCATATTTTGGAATTTTCTTGATGGCATCCAAGAGAGGAATATTGATCTCAACCTTCCATAAAGTCTCTAGAATGTCCTTCTCTTGTGACTTCTTTCGTTGTGCTTTTTCTACCAACTTCTTGGATGGAGAGGCTCTCTGAGGGAAGGGAAGAGGAATGGGAATGTCTTCCTCTTTACCTTGCTGCACTGCCTTTTTATTTTCAGAGTCAATCTTCACATTTTCTGACTCTTTTTCTGATGTGAAAGTCACATCTGCAGCTTGCTTAGGTTCCTCCAATTGCTTGCCAGATCGAAGGGAGATAACACTCACATTCCCCTTAGGATTAGGAATTGATTGTGAAGGAAGAGTGTTGGACCCCTGAGGTTGAAGTTGATTCGTTGATGTTGCCAACTGCCCAATCTGTGTTCGCAAATCCTGAATGGAAGTGTCAGTATGCTGTTGGAACTGCATATTGGCTGAGACAAGTTGCTTCACCATATCGTCAAGTGAGGAACCACTACCACCACTACTAGCCTGTTGTTGTGCCGCCTTTGGAGGTGCACATATGGCTGGTTGAGGGGGTAATGCTGGCAAAGGCAAGGGAGGTGCAGACTGCTGCTGGAAAGTTTGTGGTCTATACTGTCTCTGCTGGTAATTCCTGCACTCGTTGATACCGGTTATTCTGTTCGATTTTGATTCCAGCGAAAGTTGGGGTGATTTCTCCAACCAGGATTATAAGTATTGGAGAAGGCATTATTCTGCTGGTATTGTGGCTTTCCTGGAAAAACGCCCACTGAAGCTACTGACTGGTCTTGGTAAGTAGGATCATGCAAGGTAGGGCAAGAGTCAGTAGAATGATATGGGTCAGAACAAAACCCACAGGAGTACCCACTCTGAGGAGGTGAAGACTACACTGTCTGTGTTACTGCTAACTGCCTCACAAGGGAAGTCAGATCATCAAGTCTAGTCTCTAATCTCTGAGAATCATACTGGATTGGGGGTGCTACTTGAATATGGTAAACGGGGGTACTATTTTCCCTGGTGCCAAACTGCTGAGAGTTATCTGCCATAATGGATATCAAGTCCCGAGCCTCTTCAGGTGTCTTGTTACTCATAGCCCCACCGCTAGAAGCATCCACCAACCCTTTGTCTACCGATGACAGACCATCATAGAAACTGTTAATCAAGTCTTTTTCATTTATCTGATGGTGTGGACAGCTTGCACATAACCTTTTGAACCTCTCCCAATACTCATGCATAGTCTCCCCAGTGACCTGTTTAATGTTGCCAATTTCCTTCTTGATCGCAGTTGCTCTTGAGGAAGGGAAATATTTATCTAGAAATAACCTCTGAATATCAATCCAGCTCCCAATAGATGAGGGCTGAAGGTACAACAGCCAATCCTTAGCTCCACCGTCCAATGAGAAAGGAAAAGCTCTCAGCTTGATATGATTCTCATTAATGGCATGTGGTTTCATTGTGCTGCACACCACATGGAATTCCTTCAAATGCTTAACGGGGCACTCACCGCAAGACCATGAAACTTAGGCAACAAGTGTATTAGACCGATTTAAGCTCAAAGTTAGCGGCAATGTCGGGATATTGGATGCACAAAGGTTGATAATTAACATCAGGTGCACCCAATTCCTTTAAAGTAGCATGATCTGCCTGTCTTTCTGCCATAACGTCTGAGTTAGCAAAATTGCTACAAGAATCAGTGAACACAACAAGACTATCAGAAATACTATCAGAATCAGAATTAGAAAGATCAACAGAATGGACACAATCAGAATGGTCACAATCAGAATGCAATTCAGTGTCCAGTTCAGTATTAATCTTATGACTTAGGCTAACAACTCTTCTAGCAGTAAGAATTGTTCTTTCTATTTCAGGATCAAATGGCAACAAATCTTCTCGGATTAGTATTATTCCCGGTACTCATGCAGCATACACACAAAGCAGAATTGGTAAATACTCAGAATTACAGAAATGCCACCAGACAATCAGAATTACGAAAATGCCACAAGAGGTGGTAAAAAGTAGAAAAACACTAAGAGAACACAAAAGCAAAAACCTATGTTAGAAATTGACGAAAACAAGTTCAAAACATTATCAAATGATTTTTTAAAATTTATAGGACTTGGACAGGGCAACTCCTAGGCAATTCTGGGACCCAAAATAAAATAAAAAAAAAAAAAGATAAGATAAAATAAAATAAAATAAAAGATAAATAAAATAATAAAATAAAATAAAAGATAAAATAATAAAATAAAAATGAAATGAAATAAAATAAAATAAAAAATAAAAAATAAAATAAAATAAAAGATAAAAAAATAAAATAAAATAAAATAAAATAAAAGATAAAATAATTTAAAATAAAAGATAAAATAATTTAAAATAAAATAAAATAAAATAAAATAAAATAAAAGATAAAAAATAAAATAAAAATAAAATAAAATAAAAGATAAAAATTAAAATAAAATAAAAGATAAATAAAAAATAATGGCCCAATCGGAGTAAGTCAAACAATTGAAATATCCGATATATCCAGCCGAGACTAAAAAAAATAGAAGTAAAAATAAAAAAATAAAAAAATAAAACTACTTTACTGTCAGTAATCAGACCGATGCAAATTCCCTGACAGCGGCGCCATTTTTTGTAAGAGATTTGTCGTGTCTCCCAAAATAACCAAGTTCGAAAATGATTTGTAGAAATAGGGAACCTGGGTCATTTCCCCAACGAACTTGCAACGGGTTTGATTAACAACAACAGCGAAACAGAAACAGTAAAATGGGAGATTTTTTTTGACTCAATAGATTAAAACGAAATAAATTGAAATAAACCGAAATATGTAGAAACATATAGAAAAACGTTAATAAACTGAAACAGATGAAAAACGATCAACCCAACATTTCATGAGGCATCCCAACAGCAGCCTGCGGAAGCAGAGATTCTCCTCATTGATGCCACTTATCCTCCATAAACCCTTGGGGAGTATTCTTCTTTCTTCCCCCTCTTTCTCCAATATTTGTTTTCATCTTTGCACTTTGCTTTAAAAAAAAAAAAAAGAGAAAAAAATGAAATAAAATCAGTTTTTTCTTTTCTTTTCTATGATTGCTACATATTATGAACTAGGACATTTTGGTTTTAATAGATCATTCTGTTTAGTCTGAAATTCTTGACTCTTCGATTACATGTCTTGGTGGTTGATCTGATGTAGTTGATTGCCTAAGTTGGTATTGACTTTATGAGGTTTTGGGCCTGCATGAATGGAATTCATATATCCTTTGCCATTCGTTCTTTCATGTGTGCATCTGCTCCTGAATTGTGTTCTCTAGAACTTGCTCCTTTTCTTTTTGAAACTACATTTTTCACTTACGTGCATAAGTATGATGGAAGCTTGTTTTCTTTCTTTTATTTTCCTACTTTGGCCAAATAGCCTCTCCCTTGCATTATGATTCCTTTGCTAGCCCCTTTGTGCCTTTTTGACCCATTCTTTTCCAAGCCACATTCCAAGCCTAAGCGTAAAACCATTTTATTCCGCACCTTGGAAATTTATTGAGCATTGGTTTCACCTTGGTTTTGTGTTTAAGTGTGGGGGTTGCTCAGGAGTGCAACAGTTTAAGTATAGGGAGGAGATATTTGATTTTGTCATTGTGATTAAAAAAACAAAACTAAACAAAAAAGAGAGAAAAAAAATGCATAGAAAGAAAGAAAGGAGATATGTGAAAAAAAAAAAGAAGAAAGAAGAAAGGTTAGCCTCTTTTTATATGAGAAAGAAGTTTCCATTCATAAAGAATAATTGTATTAATTAGTGCTCTTTTTAATTTCTTTGGTGCTTAGCCTCTCATTCCATACTATTACCTACCTTCACCTTAGCCCCATTACAACCTTTAATAACAAGCTCTCTTGATTTGTGCATGCGTGTGTTATGAGTAGTGGAGACGTAAAAATTGAGCAAGCTTATGGTAGAACAATTTTCTTGAGTAGAATTTGAGCGATACACTAATTTACCCTATACACTTGAGAGATTAATCTAGAGCATCCTTTGAGAGACCATCTTTTGTGGTTAGCATCATTGATTGAGATTGCCATGATTTGTAATTTGAGATGAAGGGATTTTGGTCTTGAATGATTGGTCTTTTGAAGCTGTGTCCCTTCTTTGGTTTTTGCATTGTTAGCAATTGTTAAAAAAAAAACGGAGTCTTTCCTTTTAGTCTTTTTCTTTGAATTTTGCTCAGGAGTGCAAAAAGATAAGTGTGGGGAAATTTGATAATTGAATATTTAATACACTTCTTTTTATCTCTTGATTAATAATTTAGGACTCTTTAGTTAATAAATAATGGCTTTTATACTTATTTGGGCTTTGGGCCTTTGATTACCTTTTAGCCATTTTAATTATAAAATTCTAGTTTTGTTTCACTGTTTTTACCATAACTCTTGAACCAGACATCAGATTTGCCTCATTTTTGTCTCATATTTCAGATGATTCAGAGAGCTAATATTGTTATGAAGACATGAAGAGCAAATTCGGACAAGAGGGCAGTCAATTTTGGAGCCGAAGTCAGATGTACAATTTTGGATTTTATTTGGGCTCAAATTTTGTAATTTAAAACTCACTTTTATTTTATTTTAGTGTTGGGCAGAACCATTAGACCCAATTCGTTTTTAGGTTATCCTTAAGTAAGGCAGCCGCCACACAAACATTCATTCATTCACGTTTTTACACAGTTTTGGATTAAATACAAAAGTTTTATTTTCTCTCAAATGTTCTTCGCGTTCTTCGTGTTCTTCGTCTTTTCTTCATTTTTTCCAGCCATGCTCGGCTAAGCTTCTGTGATTAACCTAACGTTGAGTATTCCATGATTCGTCCTAAGAGCTTGTGCTTAATCAGTAACGTTACTCGTTTCAGTTTTCATCTTATCGGATCCGATTTCTAAAAATAGTTCGAATATTAGATTTAATATTCGGTTTGGTTCATCCCAAGGACTGAGTTCGAACTAGGTTTTAAGTGTTGTTGTGCGATCGTACAGTGAGACGCCATTGTTCGGACAAATGCTAGGCGATCGTCTAGTCGAGGGAATTTCTGGACGGATGCAGAGATCTCGGTTCGTCCAGAACCAAACGCGAGTTCGTTCATATTCCGCTTAAGGATGGAAGTTTCTGGAATCTAAACGTCGGGTTGATCGTTTTTGATCTGTTTCAGTTTATTAACGTTTTTCTATCTGTTTCTACATATTTCGGTTTATTGCAATTTATTTCGTTTTAATCGGTTGAGTCAAAAAAAATCCCCCATTTTACTGTTTCTGTTTCGCTGTTGTTGTTAACCAAACCCGCTGCAAGTTCGTTGGGGAAACGACCCAGGTTCCCTATTTCTACAAATCATTTTCGAACTTGGTTATTTTGGGAGACACGACAAATCTCTTACCACCAGTGCTCCTTAGCCAAAATTTCCAGAACAAAAATAATGATTATCCCTATATTAATAACAACGATAATGAATTTCTTTCATAAAGCATCTACGGTGCTACTTATAAGGTAGAGGTAATGTTTGCTTTCATTTGTACCGGCTTTATTCTCATGTGGTAGAGCATAAGATTAAATAGAGATAAAGTTAAAAAATTGTTAAATTTTAGAAGAAAGTTAATTTGATTTAAAGCTGCTTTTTTATTTTGGTAAAAAACGTTGAGATCACTTATAAATTAAATAAATATTAGAGGAGTACTTCACTATAAAAAAACACCGAATTACCGATGAAAATTATCAACGGAATTCCGTCGGTAATTTCAATTATCCACGGAATTACCATCGGAATTCCTTCGGTAATTGGATTTCCGACAGAAAATGTCCGTTGCGAAAAAAAACCGTGGTAAAAGACATTACCCACAGAATTATGTCGGTAATTTCAATAACCCATGGAATTCCCTAGGTAATTTCTGACAGAATTTTTTCTGTCAGTAATTGCATCCCTTATCCGAAGTTTTTTTTATAATGAGTTATACTCCTTCCAGTCTTAAATTAATATGAGACTGAGTTAATTTTTTTGGAGAGATAAATGAAGTTAAGTAATTACTTAATCATATCATATGTTATGTATTATTAGATTATATATCAATTTATATATTAAGAAAAACACTTTGGAGGAAAAACTATAAATATAAATATTTTAAAGTAATTTAACTAATTTTAAAAAAATACTTAAATTTTAAAATTCCTAATAGGTGATTTCCCAATAAAATAACTTGTCAATTTTGGTTTACTATTTTTTGAATCCTATTAATATTTTTTCAAAAAAAATTTTAAAGTTTAAGTTGTATTTTTTTTATCATTTTTTATTAATTTTCATAATAATCCTAAAAAAAAACCAATTTTACCTTATATCTGTCATGTATAAAGCACAAAAGGACGCTTTTTTTTTTTTTTGCCCGAAAACAAAAGGACGCATTGATTCCGTGAATATCACAGGGAAGCACGAGGAGTGGGGTATACTTTGTCCCTTTGCCTTTGGTGAGGGAAGCTGTGACAGTGAGTGGGGAGCATTCACGTCGAGGCCCTCTTATCAATCTTGACACATCATAATTAAGATATGCTTTTTATATTTAAAATTGTTTATAAAAATGCTTATAAAATTGTTGATAGAATTATTACCATGGTTCTCAGACCCGGACTGGACTGGGAACCGGCGAACCGGTGGATAAACCAGTCCGGTCCAGGGGTCAAACCGGTTCGATTTTTTTAAAAAATAAAAATAAAAAATTGATTTTTTTTTTAATTTTCTTTAGAATTTTATACTTATAACCCTAAAATCTTTCATTTTTCACCAGTTTGACACCGGTTTAGCTCCGGTTTAACTCCGGTCTGACCCACTGACTCTTGACCTAGTACCTAAACCGATTTGGTGACCGGTTCAGGTTTCAGAACCTTGATTATTATTCTATCATAATTCCCTATTGATACTCTTTTAATAATAATTAAGGAGAGGAGGGAATGAGTGGATTAAGTAAGATGACTATAGTGTTATAATAAAGAGCAAATCACAACCACCAAGCGCTTAGGTCAACTGGTAAGGAGTTGTCCTAGCTTAACCACGGGTCTTGAGTTCGAGACGTGGGAATGCAGCAGGCGTGGGTGGTAGAGGCTTCCCCCCGAAGGGGCCAACCCGGTCTCGGTCCGGATTAGTCTGAGGCCGTTGATGTGCCTGAAAGATGGCCTGCCCTAGGATATCGGACGCTCTAAGCAAAAAAAAGAAAGAAAAAAAGAGCAAATCACATTCCCTCCAATAAAACATTAAATTCTAGTATTGTCTTTTTTTGGGTTAACAACTGAAATTGTTGCTCCAGAAATTCTAAATTGCAGTGTAAAAAGAATAACAAGCTACTGAATAGAAGAGAGAAATGAGAGAAATTGAAGAGCTATTCATCACAAATAAAATAACAGATAGTAGTGCGCGACCTGGGTCAGATCCGGACTAGTCAGAGCGAAGCTCTGGTGAACAGGGTAGGCAACCGAAAAAAAAAAAAACAGATAGTATAGGCAGGGATTTTTCCCCAATTACAATAAAAAAGGTCTTAAACTTGTAGGTTTTCATCACCTTATTCTTATCACTCGGACTATTAACAGCAAGCCACACATACACAACATAATAATTTTACATATGTTTAATTAGCTTTTAATGATTATAACTCCGCCAGAGGGACTTAAAAAACAAACAAATTTGTTATGTAACCAAACCGCTATAGATGAAACTTTTCTCAGCAGGAAAGCCATAAGTGGAACTTTTTTCAGCAGCAAAGCGATAGGTGAAACTATTTTCAGCAGGAAAGATGAAACTTTTTTCAGCAGCAAAGCGACAGATGGAATTTTAAGAATTGAAATGGTGAAGAAAAGAGCTAAAACAGAGTATACTATATTGGGAAAAAGGCCTCCAAAGTCACGGTTCCTCAAACCTCGCATCTCAACATCACTTTTGTATTTGGATTTGTCAACGGTGGTGCGTAAATCGGTAAATGTATGTTCTCCTTCATGTCATGAAACATCGTCACATGTTGAGTCACATTTAATATTCCAGCTGAAAAATTTGAGACCAAGGAATGCCTGAAAATATGTACAACATCGTACATCATCATAGTTAAGTTTTTATAGACCATAAGGAATATAATGTTTATATTGGGGAGAGAGAAGAACACTACTCAAAGGCAAATCCACCAGCTTTATAGATTGGTCCTGTCATCTTGCAAGAAGAACAATGGGAAAGCAAGAGCATGAGATAAGGAGTTTCATCAAAAATA
Source organism: Acacia pycnantha (assembly GCA_025563575.1). Lineage (NCBI taxonomy): Eukaryota > Viridiplantae > Streptophyta > Magnoliopsida > Fabales > Fabaceae > Acacia > Acacia pycnantha. Next base: position 4,475,072 of record JAMWYP010000030.1, on the reverse strand, counting down.
GCTTCAACCTTTTCTGTTTTGTTTTCATTTCATAATGCCTCATTGTACTTTTCAGGACTTCCTAAAGGCTTTAACTGAGTACCGTTCAATCCTATTTGGTGAATAAGAAACTCTCTCACCCAGGAATTGGTTTGATATCCCACTCGCTTATGGTTCCTTTTAATCTCTTGCAAGTCCTTCGATGAAGAAGGTTTTGTTGTTATCCTCTCTGATAATTTTGCTGTGTAAACTTGCATTGCTATGCTCAACACAAACATGACCACTATCACCACCCATTTAGACTTGTCACTTCTCAAAGACTCAACATCTGCAAATCATCAAAACATCTATCAGTTACTATTCACATAAGTAAACTCTTATCCTCTATTCCAAGCCTTCTCTTCACCATATAATTCGATACCAAGAGCTCTGTCAGGAAAAAATGTTAATTACTTCATAAATTTTACAAAATCATTCATAAATAGGAACATAAAAAACTCTGAAAAGTGACACACACACACATAAAATCAATAGTTTGCAGCAAAAGGGAACTCACCGCTCATGTAAACAAGGAAGGGATTGCGGACTAAGTGTCTGAATTTGCTTTCAGCATCATCCTTTGTTTTTCTTTCCAATATAATTACAATGACAGTTGCACCCACAAATATCACACCAAGAATTAACCAAAGTTTCCAATCAGAAGGTTTGAGGAGGATCCACCCATTTTTGGAGTCGGACCTCACATTTACCACCATTAACACGCTTGTATCTAAATACGGCATTGTGAAATCAACACATTTTGTGAGATTCCCTACAATTGTAATGTCTCCAATGATAACATCAACATCAACATTCTGCAATATTTTTATATACGGATTAAGTGTTGGAAATTAATCTTTACATATATTTAAATGCGTGTGCGCTTTTTTGTGGCCAACATGCTCAGTAATGATATCAGTTATTTAAGTGTAAAATTTTTGCTTCATTTGTAATATACATGGACTATGCATGAAGATCGTATTAATTTTTTGAAAAAAAATCTTACTTCACACCCTAAAATTTTTTAGCTGTACCTTTGGACCCTGCTTAAATGTCAATTTCTAGTTCCGTCCGTGAGCATATCCTAGGATGTTGTTGAGTGTATCAAAGCTTCAGGGGGAATATTTAATCACCAATGAAACTATACTAGAAAAGTTGATAGAAGTAAAACAATTGAAAGCAGCATAAATGAATGAAAACTTGCCTTGTCTGAGATATTGCAGAGAAGACCATAATATCCATTAGTGTTGTCCACGGGCACAAACTCATGAGGTAAAGGAAATGGCAAAACCTCAACCACTTTTTTAAACACTTCAACAGCAAATCCAGTGGCTGATATACTCTGCCCTTCTCCACTAACATTAGCAAATTCAATAAAATTCGCTTTTGTTGGGACCCCAATTTTCAGCTTTGGTGGTCTCTCCTCTGCGTTACCCGGCCATTCAACTTCTACACTGTCATTTTGATCAAGTCCTGTTTCGGGTCTCCAATATCCAGTGATCCTTTCTGTTTGGTTTTTCACATTGTATACTACAAATTCTGATGGTTCTAATTGTCCCAGCTTCAAATTGAAATTCCCTGACAGGCCTGAGAAATTAGTTTCCATAATTGATGTTCGAAGTTTTGGGCCTGTTATAGTGTGCATTCCTCTATTTGCAACGTCATTATCAACCAACCCAGCATTCTTAACCGCATTGGCCAATGCTGTGATAGTGTCATAAGCCCAGAGGCCATATAGAGACAGAGTTTTACCGTACTTAGACATTAATGTTGTCGATAATGAAATGCGCTTATTCATGTTGGAATCATTCAATGATGGCTTCACACCCAAAGCACAATCCATGTAGCCTTTGGCTGTTACATTTAAAGCTTTAGGATCTAGAACAGAAGAAAGGCCTTGTGTAAGTATCCAAGCGTATCCTTTATTCATCATCCCTGCATTTTGTGCAGGTTTCACGAGTCTTGACCAAAGCTCCACAGTCATATGGGCAACAAACACAAGTGTTCGCTTGTCTTTGATCTTGTTATAAGCTCCTCGGTGATTTGATCATCCGTGAAATTTTGACTAATGGCACTTATGTGAGGCACTCGAGTGTCCATGTCTTGCAAGGCATAAGAGAGACATGGAATTAGGTCATAACTGAATTCAGGGTCTTCATAAATGGGGATCACAGACTGCCAATTATAAGCTTTGATAATGGCAGCTATAGCTTCGAACTGAGAGCAATGGCTTCTGGTGGAGTTGGAGTGGAGGAAGAATCGGGTACGAGGTGGCATAAGAGAAGGACCAGATGGAGAAAACCAAATCACTGGTACCTTAGCAACATCACCGTATTCTACAACATACCTTGCATGCTCTGAGTTTTGAGGTCCCAGGATTGCACTCACATTTTGCTTATATATCTGATACCAAGCTGCTTAATTACAAGATTATCGAGTTTAAAAAATAAAAATAAAATGATATGCGTTTCTATTAAATTTTAAAACTTGTAGGAAATTAACATATATATCGGTTTTTGAAATTTTAACCCATATACAATTAATCTTTTGTCCTATAGTTTGATGAAGAATCCCATTAAAATTTTAAGTTTACAAAAGGAACAGCTAGTCATTAGCCGCAGGTGCAAAAATATTCATGTTTTTTTTTTTTTTTTTACTAAAAGTGTGTTTAGCACCATATACTTTTTGAAATTATAAAAATATCCATGAATATTAAAGATGACTGAAAAAACGAAATAACCATAAAATATAATCTCACAATGTTTATGATCCGATTTATAAGTAAGCATCTCTTGTAAAATATGAGCAACACCAAATCCCTCTAGAGCCCAAACCTCCATTTCTCCTACCCGTTGTCCCCCTTGCTTTGCCCTTCCTCTAAGGGGTTGTTGCGTAACAAGTGCATAATGTCCACTGGAACGTCCGTGTATTTTATCATCAACTTGATGAATTAATTTCAAGATATAAGGCTCTCCTATTATAACATGCTGCTCAAAAGGATCCCCTGTTCTTCCATCAAATATTCTGCTTTTTCCCGGATACTCGGGTTCAAATATCCATGGATTCGCTGTTTGCTTAGCTTTTTTTTATCTTATTTTAGATTTTTATAGGTATTTTTCCACTTCAAAAAAGTATATAGTGCCGATGCATTTTATATAAAAACATACAACACTTTAACCTTTAATTATCCTGTAATTTTAACAGAGTATATTATATATGTTATTAACCAAATGACATATTTAATTTTATTAACATAAATAACCTCCTTAATTTTTGAGTTATGGATCCATAATCTCTGTAAGTTTTAAATCATATACAAACAAACTAGTAGTGAGATTATTTTATTTAAAAGAAGAAAAATATGTTGATGACCTTGTGACTTATATGTGAGTCCCATTATATACCCATTTTTACATGCTTCTTACATGCTTCTACTTGTAAGCTTCTCATTATCCAAGATTTCCCTCTTTTTTGGAAACCATGCTTACCCATAAAAGCATGTAAGAAGCATGTAAAAATGAGCATGTAATATGGACTCGATCACTGTACCTCCCACTTACATATAAGGAGTCCATATTACATGCTCATTTTTACATGCTTCTTACATGCTTTTATGGGTAAGCACGGTTTCCAAAAAAGAGGGAAATCTTGGATAATGAGAAGCTTACAAGTAGAAGCATGTAAGAAGCATGTAAAAATGGGTATATAATGTGGACTCATTTGCTTTATAGGTGGTCTGGTATGAGGTATTTTGAGGGGAATGGAAGAAAAACATTTGAGTTAAATACAGGAAATCCAGGAAAAACATTTTATAGGTGGCCCCGCCTGAAGAACCTCCGGCGCCGCCGGGCATATCATTCAGCTATCGTCTACTGCCTGGGAAATCCAGGGGTCTAAAGAACGTGCTAAATACAGGAAACCTAGAGAGCGTGGGAAATCTAAAGAGTCTAAAGAACCTGATACCCAAGGTGACAAAGAGGACCAGAGGAGTTCACTTACTGATTTTATCAATCTCAAATTTCCGTCACCTTCATGGTTAGAATACTTGGCCAACCTCATCGGTTGGGGAGGCAAGAAGAAAGACGGCCAGCAGGAACCGGCAGGGGCCAGAGGAGCAGGGCCCCCAGACCCTCCCGACTGGGGGATTTCTGAAGAGCAGTCTTTCTGTTCGTTTTAGTAGTCTTTCTGTTTTTTTCTTTTTTCTTTTTTTGCTCAAAAGTCTTTCTGTTTTTTTCAGTAGTCAAAATGTATTAGGGGAGAGTTGTCTGTTCTTTTCAGTTTCAATAAGTATTATTTGAGGGTTTTCTGTTTTTTAGGAGTCAAGATGTATTAGGTTATCTGTTCTTTTCAGGCTTGTGTCTATATCAAAGTATAAATAAACCTTTCTTTTTGACATTCCTTCTTCATATAAATACCATAGGGAGAATTTTTTTGGGAAAATCATTTTCAGGGCCCTTTTAAGGCTGACAATCCCAAAAAATGCCCCAAGATTCTGATAATCCCAAAACAGACCCCATAGCCTTTTCTGGGATTTTCAGAATCTTGGGTGAGTTGTCAACGGGGCTGATATAGTTGTTAGCAAAGTGTTGTTAACGGGGCTGATTTAGTTGTTAAAACCTACATGTTAACAACTATATCAGCCCCGTTGACAACTCACCAAAAATTCTGAAAATCCCAGAAAAGGCCTGGGCCTTGGATTGTCAGAATTTTGGGGCCTTTTTTGAGATTGTCAGTCCTAAAAGGGCCCTGAAATGGATTTTCCCAATATATATATATATATATATGCAAGCTGATAATCAAGATTATTGGTGCTACTGTTTATATGAGTAAGGCGTTGGCTTCTCTGGAATTAAGGATAAGGAAAACGAAATTGTAGATGATATTATTGTTTAGATGTTTATCGGGTGGCTGCATGTCTTATTCGGTTCTGTTTTTCTTTTGTGACAACTGAATCGAACCTTTCTGTTTTAATAAGCATGGTTGTGACCTCTTTAAGGAGAAGATAAAGAGGAAATAGAATACGATTATGGTGGTAATTTAAGTGTGTAAGTTTGAGTAGTTGAAGCCAAAATTATGAAAGTGAGATACGTGTGTATTTCTGTCTGAGTAATTGGAGCTTTGTGACAGATTCCTTAAATGGAAAAGGGTAAAGGAAGTTAATCATGTCAAAAAAAAACAAATATATTGAACTACTCCCTTTCGTCCTTATTATAAGGTACCAACTACCAAGTGTATTTGGTCATTTTTATAAAGTACTCCATCTGGTCCTTATTATAAGGCACAAACTAACAAATTTCACAAACCATAAAGTTGCCCTACAATTTAAATAACTTCCAATATTACCCCTATTAATTACACTAAACTCTAATAGTATATTAATTATTACTCTCACCCACTACCCTCATTAATTATGGGCAAACATAGAAACAAATAATTAAGTATCATTGGGAACAAGCAAGTGTCTTATAAAAAGGATTAAATAAACTCGTTAGTTGGTGCCTTATAATAAGGACCAGAGGGAGTGCTTGCTTGTTTCCAAATAGCATTAAATATTTTTTTCATGTATACCCATAATTAAAAAGGGTAGTTTGTGAGAGTAATAATTAATATGATATTGGAGTTTAGTGTAATTAGTAGTGATAATATTAAAAATTACTTAAATTTTAGGACAAGTTTAATGACTTTAACTGTTTTTATTGGCTTGTGAGAATTGTTATTTGGTGCCTTATAATAAGGACCAAATGGAGTATTTACTAAGTAGTATCACATAACATTGAAAATACAAATAAATGATAACCAACAATTATAAATCAAAACAAGATATAAGATGATACTAATATTTTCTATAGGTATCTCAAACAAGAATTTTACTTTCCTCTCAGCCCAATGAGTAATTAATAAAACATTATCTTTATATAGAAGATAAAAAATTAGCTAGGGCCAAATTAGTGGCCAAATAAAATATCATATAATAAATACATTTATATACTAATAAATTTTATAAGATCAGATCGGGCCAGCTGAGGCCAAGGCCCCAACTGGCCATAGAGTGGTTCCGCCACTGTATGTGTTAGTGTGTTGAAGTTAAGAAATTTTAAATAGAAGGGAAACGTTGTTGATTCATGGTAAAAGAGGCATCTGGACAGTGATTATATTTTTGAAATCTGAGAATTTTCTCACCCATAAATCAACTTACTGACTTTAATTTTTGAAAATAGACTTATCAAAGAGTAAGTAGAAATTGGAATCACTCCATTTGGAGTTGTAAAGGTTGAGTTATGAATTTTCCAATTTCTCAGAAAAGTTAAAAGCTGAATTTTTTATAAGTCTTAAAATAGTCACATACTATGTTGCATCGACACGAGACACGAGATACGACACGACACTCCGACACATTAATTCTAAAAAGTCTAAATTTCAACACGGTAAGACACGTTTTTATATTTTATATATATATATATATATATATATATATATATATATATATATATAATATTCCATAAAATCCTGGCTTCCAGCTTTGGCTCATTGTAGATTCAGCTTCATCATAAAAGCAATTCAGTAATATTCAAAACCACACATATTTTAAAAAAATAGGAGTGTCGAGGAGTGTCGGATGGTGTCGGACGGTGTCGGTGCTTCATAGGTCACATAAGTTGTTTATTGTGTGTAACCTTTAGAGTAAATGTTCCTTTGGTTATATTGAAGGGTTAAATGGTTGAGATGACATTTATTCATAGTAAGTAGTATCTAATTAAATAAGTCTCAATTAGTATATATCCCTAGTTATAAGGATACTAAAGGATAAGTATTTTTGGGGTGGGTCTAAGGGACCTAAATCCTAATTATGTTATTAAGATTGGATTGGTTAATGACCAATTCTCCATATCAATGATAATTATAGGAAAAGATACTTGCTCAAGCGTAAAGGATAAACTAAGCGAAAGGAACCTTGTGGAAGGTGCAGTGTCGGTAAGACCAACAGGTAGTAACTACAATCTCACATTCCTTGCATTGTTTTATATGTTTTTGTATACCATATTGTATGTGTCGCCTGTATGGGGCCAGCACCACTCGTGGCTTGTAATACCCGATTTTCGATTTACCGAAAATCCTGTATTTTAGGAATATGTTACCATATTAAATTGGCTAATATATGTAACATAAAATCACATAAAATAATGGCTATTTTAAGTGTAAATGAGCCATGGAAGAATTATAAAACACTTAATTGAAATAAGTGTTAATTAGCAAATAATAGGCAAATTGGCTTGCAATTAATTAAGATGAATTGCATAATCCTTCTAATTAATTAGAGACTAATTAAATCATCAAAAGAGGGCTAATTATATTTGAAAATAATTAGGCCAAAGGGAAAGAAATAATACTTGCCTAAATAATCCTTAATTGCCATGATTAATAAATAAACCAATCCAACAATGGCACATGTAATTAGTGGGCATATAAATACTTGATTAGGGAATTAATTAAGCTTCTTAATCATCCCCAAAATGCTGGCCAAAAACGTGCAGCTTATTGTGAAACAAGAAAAGAGATGATTTATCATATAATCACACAAAGTTTAGAGTTGAAAAGTCAAACAAAGCAACTAGCCAATGAGAGCAATGGACCAAGGGGTATTTTGCAAATGAAAAAGCATATTTAATGGCTATTAGAGGAGATGGATGTTGACCATAAAGGAGAGGAGGAGATGGAGTCTCATAAAGTGATTTTTAGATCCAATGGCACTACAAGAAAAAACGTTTTTAGCAACAGACAAAATCCGTTGAAAATTAAAGAAAATTCGTTGCAAACTGGTTTTGCGACGGAAAAAATTTTGTAGCAAAAAATGGCGTTACAAACATATTTGCAACGGATTTTGTAGCATCTGTTGCAATTTGCAACGGAACAAAAATCTGTTGCAAATTCCATTGCAACTTGTGACTGAAAATTTATTCGTTGCAAATTGTGATGGAAAATAATCTGTTGCAAATTGCAACCAAAAATCAATCAGTTGCTATTTGCAACGGAACAAAAATCCGTTGCAAATTGCAATGGAATAATAATCCCTTGCAAATTGCAACAAATTTTTGTCCCGTTGCAATTTGCAGCGAAGTAAAATTCTGTTGCAATTAGTTGTAACGGAATTATAATTCCGTTGCAAATTCGGAAAATAGAAAAAAATCTGTAAAAAAAATGAAAATTGTAGTTAATTTAAAAAAATGAAATAATTCCGTTATTATTTAAAAACATTATAATTATTAGGGTTCTTCTTCAACAGCCAATGAAATAAATATTACGAATTAAATAATAATGAATATGTATTAAAAAAAATGTAGATCAAGAAACATATAAGGTAACAATCCTAAAAAATTATACATAAAGAAAATGAAATATAAACAATGTTGCCAACAAAATAAACTAAAAATACAAAAAACAAATGTCTACATGGTAGTTTTATGGTCATGCTCATCATCATCAACAGGAACCGACCGCTTATCCTTGTGGATGAGATATTGGACATAGAACGAATCTCATCATCTGTTTTATTATTGATTTGCTTCAAAGTACCAGAATTTCCATTCTAGATTAGCCTTTGAAATTTCCCAATTTCTTCAATCAGAGCCTCATCTGCAAAAAGTTCAAACTCCTAAGTCCTGGATATGAAATAGGAATTGATAAAAATGAAAGGAAGAGAGCAGGACTGATGGAGAGTGGATGAGTTTAGTATGTAAAGATTAAAAGCAGTCATGTAGTTCCCAAGAAAACAGTCACAGTCCAATAATGAGTCAACATTGACATTGAAATTCTGAGGACAGAGATCAAGCTAGTCACATGCAACTTTTGAAAATCAATCACTAACTAGTTTCAAAAAGTTATGAATTTCTCTCTAAAAGCAATAATCAAGTCCATTCAGCTGAACAAGGAAAAAGCGTCTGGTATGAGAAAATTTGTTGAGCTAACTAACAAAGGGCAGAGATGCAGAAAGAAGAAATTATGCACATTAAACTCTGCAGTTCTTTTACGTGGCTAAATCCAATGACAAAACCAAGCAATAAAGAAAAGAGAGAGAGAGCAAAAGATGGAAATGCATGCCTTATTGAAGGCCCTTCACTTCTCAAATCATTTACTTTTTCATGCAACTTGTCAATGGTTTCTTGTTGTGCCCTTTCTCCAGCCTTTGTAGATTTGCTCACTTTTATAGCGGGTATATTGGTATTCTCAACATTCTCAGCACCCTGTTCAGAAATTTAATTTCCTGATGGATCAGAGATTTCATCCACACTAACTGATTAGACACTTGATTCTGCAGGATGCACACATAAGATTGCCTGATATATTTACCAAACAGTTAATAGATCAAGACATTCAAGAACGCTACTTTAGTACTTACATTAGTCAGGATTTCCATGTTACAGACATCATCATGATGCATAATTTTTTCAGGTGATTCCTTTTGTGTCAGCAAGTCAAAAATGGGAGACCGAACAATTTTGGACTAAGGAAAGAAAATCATGATCAAGGAAGTGGAAAGGGAAAAAAGCTTGGAAATACACATAAAGAGTGACCACCTGATTTGGCTACAAACCAATCATTTAGATTTATTAACTGTGATTATCTGAAAGAAATGTTGACCAAAAAAAATTATCTGAAAGAAACATGTAATAACTTAATGATAAACTATAATTATCAGGTTAAGTACCTCTTGCAAATTTTAGGTTATGAAAAATGTTTGATGGATTAGAACAAAATTATCAGGTTAAGTACCTCTTGCAAATTTCATCGCTAAAGTTAAATATCCTCGCAATATCCATGGAGTATGGTGCTGGTCCTAGATATGAGTTGCATACAAAACCTGTACCTGTGAGGCTGTGATAATTATACTATTATTAGTAGAAGGCACATAATAGCTGCTAAAATTTCTTTAAGTTCAGCACTTAGAAACAGAAACAAAATAAAACAACATCAATGCGTAAGCTTCTGTCTCATTGTCATGTTTAAAGTATTTTAACTTCTTTTTTGTAACATTCAGAGTATTTTAATATTCTATCAAAATTTCTGAGAAACAAATGAGCAAAATTTAAAAGCCAACTTATGTAAAATAAATAGTACACCTAAACGTTCCGCCACAGCACTAGTTAGAAGGCCACCAACCATATCAACGACAAGAAAGTCTGAGTGGCAAGTGACATTAGCCATAGAGAGTAGAAGAGATAATGTATCCACCCACAGAAACCTGAATAATTAAAAATATATTGAGTATAAATACATATACTTCATTCAAAGACAGGGCAACAGAATTCAAATGACCAGATAAATGTATATGTCTTAACACCTATCAGATGATATGAGGAACATTTTGCAAACAATACTTAGCAATATAACATGTGCATGTAAACGAAACCTCCATGTCGAAAACATAGAAAAGGTTACCTGCAATTATTTGCATACTGAACTTAATTGAATCAGAGGACCCATAGTAAATATACACACAGCAAGACAAGAACGTTCACCATCTTATGCCAACTCCAATGCATGAAATTTCCAGAAAAGCATTAAATAGTGAGGTCCATATATCATGCAGATCTATCAAAGCAAATCAAGGCACTCGCTCAATCCACTTCTTTCTTTTCTTTCTTTCTTCTTGCTACTATTTAAATCCAAACAATTTCACACAAATATACAATGATACCTTTGCTTCGAGCAACAGGACGCCTTAGTAATACTTTTGGTGCATATTTCTTTTGCTTCCTACGTCTATATTTCTCCTGCACAAATTGAATTGAATATAAGCTTGTTACAAAATACGAAATAAACAGTGCAATTTTTCTATACTTCAACATACCTGTGAAAAAGATGTTTTCTTTTCAAATGTTGCACTATTGGCAAAGAGAGCCTCAATAATTTCATCACCAATGGCCTTAATCCACACACACCCATTCAAAAATACGCACAAAATCGCAGTGACAGAGAGTGATAGAGAAACTAATTGACCTGATCGATTCTGTACCAGAGGTAGGAATCGAAGGTAGCAGCGGAGAGGATGACTTAGGGGAAGCTAGTAGCAGAAGTAATGGAGGCACCGATTTGTGAGAGAAGAAGCGGAGAAGAGAAGTGGGAGAAGAAGGCACCGATTTGTGAATATTTTTGGAGGGAGAAAAACAAATGGAGAGAATAAGTTAAATTGCGGGAACCTCAAAATTTTTGGAGGGAGAAAAACAAATGGAGAAGTTTGGCAAATTTCAAACAAAAATTAGATATTGATAAAAGTTTGAACATCCTTAAAAATATTCAAAAGCTCTTGTGAAGCCAAACTATTGTTTTGGGCTAAAACCTAGGTTTGAGAAAAACTTATTTTTTTTCAGATTTTTTTCTTTCTTCTGTCATTATCAGTATTTTTCAGTACTAGTAAATATTCTTAAATATTTTGAAGTACCCGTCAATACCCTGAATTTTTTTTCAAGATTAGTTAGTACCATGAAATATTTTTTCAAGATCTTAAAATAAATTTTTAAAATCATGAGAAATATTTTTAGTATCAGTCAATATCCTTAAGTATCTTTTTAGTATTAATACCCTGAAATATTTTTTCAAACTTAGTCATTACTTTGAAATATTTTTTCAATATCATAAAATAAATTTTCATGGTCATGAAGTATTATTTCAATACCAGTCGATACTTTTAAATATATTTTTAGTTCCCATCAATAACCTCCTCATCCTATGCCGATCTAGAAGTTGATTGTTTGAATCCTGATTCTACCTGAAATCTTACCGTTGCGGGTAAGATAAATGAAAGCATAATTAATATAAGGCAATAATTTAGTCAAAAAATCTTATGTTGTGCCAAATATATTATTGATGTTTGGCTATTTAGTTGAATTAAAATCTATAGCGGGTCCTACAATTCACAAGCCATGAACAGAGCCAGCAATTTCTTGAACTTCATGCAATGTCTAGGAAAATGTGTATACTTTGATAGTTATAGCCTTACAAGATTGGAGAATTTGTATACTTTGATAGTTATAGCCTTACAAGATTGCTTTGATACATTATTAAGTTTAAGAAATCCAAAAACCTGGATAATGACAAAACCACTTATAATTGCAAACTTAGTTAAGTGCTGGGCAGATGCAGTATCTCTATCATCACAAAAAAAGCATTCAAACTAAGTAAAATGAAATACTAACGTTCAACAAAAGGCATCATTGAAAAATTCACCCCAAACATTCAACTACCAATATATCTGGAAAAACCCAATGCTCTTCTGATTCAAAAGGCTTACTTGACTTGGTAATCTATGAAAATGTTACACACCCACAAATGCACAAACTCAACAAAACGGTCAGGAAGGACAAGGTCACATCATTAGAATCTTGAAATCAATTTATTAAAATTATTAAATAAAATTTAATTTTTTTAATTATGGTTATATAATATATAAAATACATAATACACTGTTAAAATAGATGCAATGAGGAGATGCTATCTGCTTAATTTTTTATTTATTTAAAAGAGGCTTAGTGAATTCAATTAAGTTGAGTCATGACAAAATTTATCTGATGAATTTTAAGCGGAGGTAAATCTGGGAAAGAGGTATGGCCTCTACTTAAGAGGGGATAGATGATGTTATTCTACCCCTGATAGAACGGCCCTAGGCTCTACCACCACCACTTGTACGTCTAGCTGAAGGCTCCATATGTGAACACTTATAAACATTCTGACAATAATATATATATATATATATATATATATATATATATATATATATATATATATATATATAAAAGAAAGTAAAGCAAAATAAAATGTATTTAGCATAACAAATCGCTATAAACAAAAAACTAATACAAATCAATCAAAGGATTCCTCTTCTTTGACCTCTACTTGCACACCTTCCTCTGAAGTCTCATAGTATATATCATAGGTCTTTTAATATTATAGTAGCATTGACTGCACGTGGCTTGGATGATGTGTAGAATCCAAGCAAATATTTATTTATATTATGTATGGTTAATGAACTACATAATTTATTGTACATTTTATACCAATATATATTTTTTTTTTGGAAAATATCAATATATATTAAATACACTGATAGTCTCAAATGGTCCATGAAAGCTTTAACATTTGATTATTAGTTACATTACATAAAAAAATTTGCAACGAAATAAAAATTCCGTTGCAAATTGTGACGGAATTTGTTTTCCATTGCAAAATTCTGCAACAGATTTGTTTCTCCGTTGCAAAATTCTGCAACGGATTTGTTTTTCCATTACAAAATGCGACGGAATTTGTTTTCCAATGCAAACTTCTAAAATGGATTTGTTTTTCCGTTGCAAATTGCTACGGAATTTGTTTTCCATTGCAAACTTCTGCAACGGATTTGTTTTTTGTTGCAAATTGCTACGAAATTTTTTTCCGTTGCAAAATTCTGCAACGGATTTGTTTTTCCGTTACAAATTGCGACGGAATTTGTTTTCCGTTGTAAACTTTTGCAAAGGATTTGTTTTTCCGTTGCAAATTGCGACAAAATTATTTTTTCGTTGCAAATTGCGACGGATTTCATTTTCCGTTGCAATTTGTGACCGATTTTTTTCCGTCACAAATTCCGTAGCTATTTTAGCATTTTCTAGTAGTGTGGCTAAGGGGGAAGATGGGAAAATTCTATTGCCATTTGGGTCCTAGGATTTTTCTATAAATAGGGAGCAATCCTCTCTTCATTCTTCACACCAAAAACCATTTCCAAGAGTAGAGAGAAGTGAGAGGCATGGAGAAGGATGAAGGAGTGTTCTTCAAGGGTAAGCTTTCTAGTTCTTAAGCTTTTAGTTTCTAGTCTTTAGTTTTGAAGTTCTTAGAGTTTTAGTTCTTAGCTATTTTGTTATTTTGATCTTTAATCTTCCAAGTATGATTTTGTTATCATGTTTTTATGGTTAAATATAGTTTTATTTCGAAAATTTGATAGAGGAAGTGATATAGCAAAATTTTGGAAGATTAGAGTCAAAGTAGCGAAGCTCTGGCGAAATTTTATCGGTTAGCGATTCCTGAAGTCAGGGGTAAAAACGCCAGTATTTTATGTTGAAGATGAGGGTATAAAATCCTGAGAAAATTCAGGGTTAAATTAGACATATAGAGCTTTCCAAATATATAAAATATGTATCATTTGGAGCTCTACATAAGGAGATAACAATCCTTGAAGTTAGGCTATTTTTCCAGACGAAATTCTGGGCAGAGGTTGGAAACCTTAAACCTGGGAATGACTCAGGGAATCTGGGAAAAATTAATATTTTTATTTAAAAGTAGACATCCTAAGGATTTCGAGGAATTTTACGGATCCTCGTTTCGATTTTTGTAGAATTAATTATGATATTTCAAAGTTGTTGGAAAATCTGCCCAGAAATTCAGTATTTCGTTTTTGAGAAAATGTAAGGGCAAAATTGTAATAAAACATTTACCAAGGGTAGAAATGTCAAATAAGGTGAAAATATCCTTTTTGATATTATTTTAAGAGATAGAATATTAGTTGTGATATTATGGGAAAAATGAATAATCCGAGGATAACATATAGGATATCCGGGAAAAGCCAGAGTCGGATTCAAAAGGCCAGATGTTTGGTCATTACACGGTGAAAGGTATGTTCGCGTACTGTAACACTAACTCTGTGCTGCTCATATACATATATGTGATAGATACATTCACGGATAGAGGCTCTGTTTAGGGTCACCGTTTCGGATAGAGACTCTGTTAGGGTCACCGAATATACATACAGCTTTACACGGGTTATAGTCATAATAATGCCGTTATGTTTAATTTCCTAGCGCTGAGGACACGACTGTACATCGTGGCACAGATGTTGCAAACCAGTGATAACTTTGCATGATATTGTAGTTGTTATCACATGATCATACGATGTGACTGGATTGATCATTGCTGTTATGTCATGAATATCTGTTATCTATATATTGTTTTATTTGAGCATAAGGTTAACCGTTACCTGAGATCCGATGTTATAAATTGGATCTCAGCTGTAGTTTCAGGGTCCAGTGGATCGAGGGTTGGAAAGCGGGGGAAACAGAATGACTAGACCGAATACCAGGAACAGAGAAGGCACCGGTAGAAGGAGCCATAGAGAGGAATCAAGGGGCAGAGTCATAGTAATGCACCGGTCGAGGCAAGTGCCAGAAGAAGATCATCAGAGCCTATTGTCAGGCATGGGTCTAATGAAGTTAGTTCGAACGGTTTGGTGCCGAAGGCAAGGCTAGTCTACGTGGGTGTGCCAATCAGTCGCCGTGAACTCGGTGAGGCCCCATGGTAGACACTTACCTGGCCATTCTGTCCGGTTAACAGAGTTAGGTCCATTGCCCCAAGTCTAGTCAAGGCTTGGCCTAAGGTGTATAGTTACTTTTTGTGAAATGTAATTGTACAAAGCTCTGTATATTGTATTACATGAATATTCCTTCGGGAAAGTTTTAATATACCAGCATACGCTCGGCATCGTCATATGTCGAGGTATTTTATATCAGGTTACTCATATATTATCCAAATTTTTAGTACATTGCTCTCCGTTTCCGCGGTACTCTGAAGTAGCACCTCAAGTTCTGTTGACTTTTCTAAAACCAAGTGTCATCCGACACAATTTGTAGTAGGGAATTTGGGGTGTTACACTTTGGTATCAGAGCTAGCTTCATAGCTAGTCTCGGAGCATTGTATGGACAACTAGGTTAAGAGTACTGATATAATACTGGTATTGTGATACAAAAAGGACGTATACCCTGAAGGAAAAGGGTTAAGTCGGGTAAGTTAGGACCCAGAGAATGGAGAGATGGCACAGAATATGGTTTCTGTTGCTAAAGTCTAGGACTTCTGATATCAGGAGTCTGAACGAAATACTCACCCAGTGTTTCAAAGGGAAGCGGTACAGAGAAAGTCGGTACTGCTTAGGTTTTCCTGTAGACAGTAATCTACTGTTAGGTTTCTCTGTAAGAACAGTGACCTGTTGACTAGTTCCATGTAGGAACAGAGAGTTATTAAGTTACCCTAAGGGGACAATCCCTGCCTTGTAGAGGCTAAACATCATGCGTGCAACGGGGCGAGGCTCCGGGGACGAAAGGTCTTTGACTGAGTCCTTGACGGTAGTGACTGATAGATAGACAAGGGAAAGTACCCAGCATTTTTGGGAGGCAGTTATGCTGTACTAGTACCTATGAGAGTTGTTGATACCCAGTGGTATAAGTACCAGTATTAGTACCCAGATCCTATAGATGCTTTAAGGTAAAGTGTACTTAAGCAAGAGAAATCTCAGGATTTTAACCCCTGGGATGTAGCATAAGGATTGGAGTTCCTTTAAACTAAAACCTGAATACCAGACGGTATGAAACATAGTAATCCTTTGGAATACTATGAGAACGGAGAGAGTGATAGTCTTAAACCGGATGTTGACAGAGATAGTACTTTGGTCAAAATATGACTGAGCATTGCCTATGTTCCAGTACCTGAGAGTAGGAACCTTGAGCAAGTATGAGTGAGGATACCTTAGGTTACAATACCTGAGAGTTAAGTTCCTTAACGGAACCATGAGATAAATGAAACTCTAGCAGCCGGCCACCGGTTATGGTTTCAAGATGAGATCAATAACCGTAGTGATATTAGTGGCCATAGATCTCCCTAAGAAGTGGGTGGTTACCCGATAGGGGAGGAAGGGATAAATATGTTACCTCGAGTTGGACTGATAGTGAAAGTCCATAAGTTAAAACAACCCAGATGAGATGGCACAAAAAACAACAAATTTCGAAAAGGGTAGGAACCTGGTACGATTCGAGTTTCCGTTATAATGATCCAGAGACGATCGACTGTAGACAGTACTACTGATGGGAAGTTTTGATCGAAGATAGCCTACGGGGAGTTTTGATCAAGGGGGTCTACCTACGGAGGGTTCTGACCGGAGGAGCTGACCAGTCGGAGGGATTGAGTGAAGCGCCGTGTAAAGTACCGTGGGGTAGAGCCACCACGACAACAAACCGTAAAGTGCAGCCGCCGTGACAACAGACCATACAGTAAAGCCACCAGCGTATCGATTCTCAAGGTAAATACATTATAATGAATTCCGCATCTAATAGGTTCCCTAGAAAAGGTTTATGAAATCTAGTACATTGCCATAGGGTGCTCCAGCGTAGCTCTTAGTTTCAAATGCAACCAGACCACGATCGTGTCATTGAGTAGGAGGTATCTTGTGTTGCCATGGTGTGCGAGCGCCATGAAAACATTTACGATATCTTGTGTTGCCATGGTGTGTGGGAGCCATGGAGACATTTTGGTATTTGTGGTGTTGACCGCGGTGTGTGGGCGCCTCGGGAAACACTATATATCAAGGTACGACATGACAAGATTGTAGTTGAAGCTGCATGAGGTTGGTATGTTCTAGTAAGGGAAAGGAGGTAATAAGTATCTCTCAAATGTTGTGATGGGTAGTAGGACCTTTGAGACCGGGGAGTCCATAGGTCATTGGACATGTATATGTTCAATTAAAAGCCTTAAGTCCTGTGAGACTATTATGTCTATAGGCCGGCAGAAGCCCTCAGTCGTTGAATCACGAACGCCGGGTAGTGTCTTTAAAAGACTATGAAACCCAAGAATAGCGGACGACATTCATAATAGCCAAATGTTGAGCAGCCAAGGACAGAGGTCCGAATGCAGTTAATTGGCAAATGACTCTCTCAGATTAGTTGTCTGATTCCTAAAAAACGTTTAAAGATGGAAATTCTAAATTTGCCAATACACCCGTTGTACTTGAAATCTTTGAAAGTGATTTTCGAACTTGTGAATTTTGAAACAGAGTTTTCAAAAGGAATGTTTGTTTCAACAGAAATTGAGACCATAGTGATGGTTAGGTTTTGTAGAGATGTTGTCTTATAAAAGAGGTTTTGTTGTAACCTAGAGTTTGAAACTGAGTTTTCAACTATGTTGTGGTAGTACAAAACTGGAAAGACAGAAGCTGTTGTAGATGTACACGGTTTGTTGGGTCTTGCCAGGTATTTGAAAAGTTTGAAATCGCTGGCCTTTGACAAAGGTTCTTTTTGAACAAAGAGATTTTTGAGGGATTTTGTGGAGAAAATGAAAACCGCACCAGCAGTGAAACGCACCCATTCCATAACATTTCGCCGAGAGCGTATGTTTTATTTAAAAGCAACCTGACTGTGTTTGGACTAAGTTCCGGTAGGTAAGGTTATGTGCCAGCGCGGACGCTGGGTTCCTTCTAGGAGGGGGCGGAAATTCTCCCACATCATTTGACGGTACTGCAGTTGCAAGAGACCAGATATGGGGATTGGGATAAGACGCTCGCTGTACCAAATGGTTGAAGTGGTGGCGTGAACTTTCAATTGTTAAAGCAATTTGTAAAGTAAATTATACCCTCAAAGGTATGTGCCGGTAGTCAAAGTTTTTGAGCCGGTAGTAAATACGTTTTCATGAATTTGTTGGCAGCGATTAAGTTTGAAAGCACTATTACTTTTCAGTAAAGTGCAAATTGCGAGACGTACTAAGACCACGGGAAAATTTTCATTATGTGAAATTTGAAAATAAGACAACATAATGATTTTGAGTAGCGATGACAGGTCCGTCAAAGCTATTGTGTGAAAAGCGGTGTAGTTGAAAATTTTGATATAGGAGCAGGAACTAATAGGAAAGTGAGCTAGTTAAGCCAGATAGTAGCCGTCAGCTATAGTGTTAAG
Organism: Acacia pycnantha; assembly: GCA_025563575.1. Lineage (NCBI taxonomy): Eukaryota > Viridiplantae > Streptophyta > Magnoliopsida > Fabales > Fabaceae > Acacia > Acacia pycnantha. Next base: position 4,456,326 of record JAMWYP010000030.1, on the reverse strand, counting down.
AAAGTAGTCTGAGAGCTTGAATGTGAAAGGCCCAGATGAAATAGACAAGCAGATGCTCGAGGCAATAAGGCCTAATGTGTAGGTATGCATGGGGCGGTGTCCCTAGGCCATATGCAGCTAAAATCTTGAGATCTTGGGCCCTTGTGGGCTGGCCCAAGTCTAAGAGGGAGCCCTGAGTGTGGACTGATGACAAAATGGAATATAGGATAGCTAGTGATGTGATCCGATAATTGGTTGTTTGTTAGTTCCTTCGTTATTTTCTTGGCTACCTTTTCCTTTCTTTCCAAGCATATATGGCATTCTCCTATATTTATCCCTTGCATAAATTGCTGGATCCAATTAAGGGGGCGAAAACAGAAGATTTGCAAATAATGATTTTTAAAACCTCGATTTAGGTGAGAGTAATATTCCAGTCTTTGATATAAGCCATCTTTTGTAAGGTTTTTATAGTTTTAAATAGGAGTCACTTTGCAAACACGCAATAGTATTGAAGTCTCTCTCTTCCACAACTATGATGTTGAGAAAGATTACGTAACGAAGAAATTTAAAGTGACTAATATACAATTTACCATTTTAATTATGTTAACTGCTTTGAACTATTTTTTTTAATTATTCTAAATAATTAATAAAACTAATTTATAATAGGGACCAAATAGCATCACCTAAGCAAAGTTTTGGAAGAAACAATATTGTCAATAAAAAGTTACATTTAAGATTGATAATTAAATACAATGGTTGTTATGAACAAGTGTGGCTCCCATATTCTTTTCTTCCTTTTCTTCATCCAACCGTTGGATTGAAATCTGAACTGTTCAGATTTAATCTTTTATAAAAATATTAAGAAATGGAAGAGAGAATAGACACATGGGCCACCATGCTGCCTTCCCACGTCATTTTGTATTCAAGATTTTGCCACTTTGTCTTATAATTGTGCTTTCCACCTCGACACTTTATTTATTTAGAGAATTCCAGTTAAGTCGTCTGTGAGTAAATTTACTTCAACCAAACACGATAATATTATGATAATGTCTTCTAACTGTGCTTTTCACCTCAGCACTTTTTTGTTTAGAGAATTTCAGTTAAGTCGTCCGTGACTAAATTTACTTCAACCAAACACGATAATATTATGAAATTTTATTGTAGATCAAGGATCAAAATAAAAATAAGTTTTGTAGGAAAAAATAGGGAAAATATCAGTGAGGTCCCAAGGTAGATAAAAAATATCAAAAAAGTCCCAACCCCAAATCCCCTCTCAAAAAAGTTTCTAGGAATTTTTTTGATATTAATTACGAAATTCCTCTCGCGAAAAAATCTCATTTTCAAAATGATTTTTCTTTGTTGTCAAAATGACTTTATTAATTGTTAAAATGTCCCTATGAAAATTTCGTTGTCAAAATAGCTTTTACTGTTGCCAAAAATTTTCTAGGTTTCTAAAATTCAACACGCCGGAGTAAAAACTCGGAGAATGTTTTACAGCAGGAAAAATTATTTTAACGACATGAAAATCCATTTTGACAACGAGATTTTCATAGGGACATTTTAACAACTAGTAAAGTCATTTTGACAACGGAACTTTTTTATGAGAGGAATTCCGTAATTAATATTAAAAAAAATCCCTTTTTGTGAGGGGATTTGGGGTTGGGACTTTTTTTATATTTTTTATCTACCTTAAGATCTCACTGATATTTTCCCAAAAAAAAATAAGTTCCTATCACCTATAATTAAGATATTATTTATAGAAGGATTTTATTTATTCATAAGCAGTTAGCCAGTTATACACTTCAAATGTCCTATTTTCGGTCAAGCTCATTAATGAATCCAACCGTGAGATTCACTGAAATATTGTCATTTGTATATAGCTAATGACCAGTTATTGTCGCCAGAGCTCTAATGGGTACTCCTAACCAGGGCTTTTAAGGATGTTTTAAAAAAAAAAAAAAAAAAAGCTAGGGCTGTTATTATTTTTCCGAATTTTTTAAAATTTTAAATAAGTTCACGTGGAGTGATTTGGCATTTTATAAATTTGACAACCTAATTTGTCATTTTCCATTTTCAGGTTATTTTTTCTGTCATTTTGTTTTTCCCCCCTTTTTGGTCTATCCCTCCTATATATTTTGTAAAACCAGATAGTTTACCAGCCTTAAATTGTGCACTACACTGCTGTCATCTAACTTCTAACAAACTAAATCATTTAAGAAAAATTGTAAAGTTGATATAATCTTTGATCCATTAAGTTTGCTCTCTTCCTCAAGTTTCAAAAAAAAAAAGTCTTCATTCCTTAAGAGGCAAAATTAACCAAGTTTTTTATTAAATTATGGGGACCAATGTCTTAAACGAAATGAAAATTGAGGGATTAAATTCAAAATGAACACAAACTTAAGGATAAAGATTATATTACCACTACTTTAAAAAGAAAAAGTGAAGCCTATAGGTTGTATTTGAAGAAATAAAATTGGAAATGAAAAAAGGGGTCAAGGTGCATTTTAGTAATAAAGATTTTCATGTTGTCAAAATGGTTTTTCATGTTGCTAAAATGTCTATGAAAATCTCTTTATCAAAATGGCTTCGAATGTTATCAAAATGGCTTTTCATGTTGTTAAAAATTCTCCAAGTTTTTCATACTTGTAGAATATTAGAAACCTGGAGAATTTTTTATAACATGAAAAGTGATTTTGACAACATTAAAAGCCATTTTGACAATGATATTTTCTTAGGGATATTTTGAGAACATAAAATGTCATTTTGACAATGAGACTTTTTTGTGAGGGGAGTTTGCTGTGGAAGTTTTTTGTGAATATTTATGTTCTTTGGGACCTCAATGTGATTCTCCCTAGAATTTATATGAACTTTGATTTATTATAAATGTTCATAAAAATCATAATCATATAAAATAGTCCAAAGACATTAAATTACCCATTACACTCATATATCCATGGTTATACTCATGTATACATAATGATCTAGTCATTTTTCAAGTCAGTTATAATATTAATAACAACGATAATCACTTTCTTTTAAAAAAAAAACTTCTATGGTTCTATACTTTTATTTATACCATAGAGAGAAAGCTAACTTTTATTGATAATTTTCTAGGTCTATTTGTCATGTGGTATATATTCATGTCCTTTTCAACACAAATGAATAATCTTCGTGATCAAATTAGAAACCAACTTGTAGGGGATAGGTTTATTTAAGCTTATAATCTTTTTAATGGTAATTTTACCATTTTATTTAGCAAATTTATACTTATTTTTTATTTTTTATCCCAAATTATCACATTTTATACAACACACATATATATGATTCATACCCTTTTCAGTCATTTTCCATCTTATCAGTCTTTTTAAAAGCTATGCCAAACAAGTGCTCATCAAGAAAAAAATCACTTCTGCCACCGCTATCCCAAACACAAATCACATCAGAAAAAGTCCATCAGAAAAAAAGTCCAACAAGAAAAGCACATCAGAAAAAAAGTCACTTCTACCGCCGCTATCCCAAACGGGCCCATAGTGTAGAATAAGTACAGCTAAAGTTAAAAATTTGTTGAATTTTAAAGTAAAGTTAATAAATTTTAAAGATGTTTTTTATTCAAGTAAAATAGGTTGAGAATCACTTATAAATAAATATGAGAGGAGTATTTTATAATTAATATCTCTCATCTATTATGTTTAAAGCACAAAAGGGCGCAAGCGTAGACGTTATCAATTTTCACTGACAAAAAAGCTGAATAGAATGAATCAAATTTTGGGGCATCATCATAATTAATATAGTAGATTTTTTTTTTTTTTATATTTGAAAATTGTTTATAAAAATACTTAATTATAATATTATGACCCTATCTCTTAACAAACATGCGCACCATCTTTCGGAAACAGGAAAAGTTTGCTTTTGGGGTCCATGCATTCCCATCATCTTCTGTTCGTTGCCTTTACTAATAAATTAAAGGAAGTGCGGTATTAAACTTGTTACGGATTTTATATAAGGCCCATTAGCGATGCGGCCCAACAACAGGTAGATCTATCGTGATCGCCAGCAGATCAGATAAGATCACAACCAACCTACAATCAAGGAGAGAATCAAGGGAAATCTCTATCACAAATAGAGGGCCCATGAGCCCAAGACCACCAGGTACACTCTATACATACGAGTTAAACCCTAAAGGTACACATCTTCTATCTCCTAAGCTCTCTCTCAATTGCATATACACACAGAGCACACACCCCACTCCCTTTGGCTAAATGCCTCCATCAATCCTCGAACTACGTGGACTTTGATCCCTCTTCAGGGTACGTAGGCCCTAGGAATCGCTCCTAGGTCAAGTCTCAATCAACATCAACATCCTAGCCCCTTAGGGCTAGACAATCTGTGTTCTACACCAGAACAGTGGCGCCGACCGTGGGGATCTATAAATTTTGATTCCCATGACCAACGATGGTCCTAAAACGACAACACTTTTCACCTCTGGCATAAATTTAGATGCCCTATTCTCATGGGTTTTCTTTTTCTGTTTCTTCATGAATTCACATGATGAGAAGATAGTTGGAAGGATCACCAGGATCTCTCTTTGGGAATTCTTTTAAGAGAGGGTGTGTATTAGATAAGCTGGGCAATATAGCAATGTGGAATGAAGGATCGTCATCCTCTCTCCTGGAAACCCAGACTTTCCAATTCTGGAGTCTCATCCTCTCTTCTTGGGAACCCAGATTTGAGCAGGATTCTCATCCTCTCTTCTTGGGAACCCATATGTGAGTCATCTTTTCTCCTTTGGAACCCAGATTTGAGCAGGATTCTCATCCTCTCTTCTTGGGAACCCAGATGTGAGTCATCTTTTCTCCTTAGTAGGATTCTCATCCTCTCTTCTTGGGAACCCAGATGTGAGTCATCTTTTCTCCTTAGTAGGATTCTCATCATCTCTTCTTGGGAACCCAGATTTGAGCAGGATTCTCATCCTCTCTTCTGGGGAACCCAGATGTAAGTCATCTTTTCTCTTTTGGAACCCAAATTTGATAGGATTCTCATCCTTTCTTCTTGGGAACCTGCATTTGAGCAGATTCTCATCCTCTCTCCCGGAAACCCGACTTTTCAATTCGTATAAATTTAGATGCCCTATCTTTTCTCGTTTCTTCATGAATTCACATGATGAGAAGATAGTAGGCAGGATTCTCATCCTCCCTCCTTGGGAACCCAGATTTGAGAGCAGGATCCTCCCTCCTTTCTCCTTGGGAACATATATGTGTTCATCTTTTAATTCTCCATGCGCCCACATGACGAGAAGATAGTATGAAGGATCCTCATCCTCCCTCCTTGGCAGACCCCGCTCCGTGTAAATTTGAAGGCGGACCCTGGTTAAACCGAATCGGTTAAGACCCCGACTCGTGTAAATTTGAAGGTGGACCCTGGTACACACGAATCCGGTTAAAATCCCGCTCGCCAATGTTTTGAAGACGGACCCTGCATACACCGAATCGGTTAAAACTCGGGCTCCGTGTAACGACGACTACGGCCGCCAAGTCTTTAAACATGTAGGAATCCGAGGTACATAAGCCCGTTTCCGAAAATTATGTCCAAGTTTATTATATACAGTAAATCCGCGCTCCTCAATTGGACCCCGGATAAACTGTGGAGTTTCATCCCTACGAAAGGGATGGAGGTACACCCCGGTTACACCAAATCTGGTTGAAATCCCGGCTCCGTGTGAATTTGAAGACGGAACTCAGTTACACCGAATCTGGTTAAAACTCGAGCTCCGTGTTGCGGTGGCAATCCTGCCAAGTCCATTTACATATGGGGAACCGAGGTAAACAAACCCGTTTTCAGAAATCATAAACCCGAAAATTCGGAGTTAAAGTCAATAACCCGGAATCTCGGCGATAGAGTATATCAACCCGGAATCTAGGTGATAGAGTATATCAACCCGAAATCTCGGAGTTAAAGTTTATAAACCTGAAATATCGGTCTAAAGTATATAAACCCGGAATCTCGGGCCAGCAAGCACGGAATCCCAACAATCGCGAGCACCTCGTCCGGAGTTGGAAAGTAACACATCCTGGCAGCTCAGAAGCCTGAACTACCAGGCTGGGGGCAACAGAGTGGACAGCGATTTGTTGAGTGAAAAAACGTGTTATCAATAACCGGTATGAATGCAAACCAGAAAGTTTAATGCAAGCTCGGACAAGAGCTCGGGCGAATTGCTACGAAAGCAAGTTCGGATTCAAGGGATCTCGGAAAGCAGTGAATGAATCTCGACAGCTCGAGACCCAAACTACCGAGCTTGGGGCAACCATAATGGATAAACAAGTCCGTGGTTACGACACTCATAATGGACAAACAAGTTAAGGGTTACAACACCTACAACTGGAGAAACGAATTCCGAGTCATGACACAATGCCTCGGTTACTCTTAATACGTGCATCAACTTGGATTGTCTCGATATGACAACTATCATCGTCAATGCTAAAGTTTGCATAAATTGCGGGATACAAGATCTTATTCGTGGAGGTCAGGTACCATTTTTCTTTCAAATCTTGTTTCTTTATATGTGATTGTTAATTGCGGGATTTCTTCAAGTCCACACATCACGTGTTTCCAACCCCGGTTACACCAAATATGGTTAAAATCCGGGCTCGGGTAGAGACGGCTACGGCCACCAAATCTAGTTGAATGATCAAATTCAGGGTTACGACACCCATATTTGACAAATGAATCTCGGGTTACGACACCCAGAACGGATCAAACCTGGTTACACCAACTCCAGTCAAATGCGATTGTCAGCTGTGGTGTATATTTTGATGCATCGAAATTGACACCTAAGTAAAAAGGCGAATAGTCATACCGGAACTTGATCAAGTCCACATGGTCAAAAGTGTGTCCTAACGACCACGGCTGAGCATGTGACAATTTGCCCTTACCCTGGTTAAAATCCCGGATAACGACTCCGAACCTCGTAGCGTGGTATACTTAGACACCCCTATTCATGACACCTGGTTTCTGACACCAGAAGAGTACTAAGCGGACTCTAATTATTTAAAGACCTTGGCCCGGTCTAGAACATAACTACGTGCAGTTAAATGCAAGCTCGAACTAGCATCCAAAATGAGCACGTTGAGCGATTTGCACAAACAGAATACAGACCAGACAATTAGCCCGGATAAATGGCTACGAAAGCAAAGTAAGCTGGATGGACGAAATCCAATCCACGAAAGCCAGGTGTCACACGCAATCATGGCAGAATCAGAGGGTACTCCCCAAGAGTCACGCGGTATTCACACCAATCATCCCGGATCGTCAGACACCGGGCTACAACCCCGGTACCTTGGTTCGCCTGAAATTACGCAGGGGCCACAACGGACCATCCCGGATCCATGAGCCGCGGTTTTCACCCCGGCAGATCCATGAACCATGGTCCTCACCCCGGCACTTTCAGTCATACCAATTAACCTGAGGCCCGCGGTTAGTAATCCAGATCCTCAGGCCGTGGGAATACAATCCCGGCAATATCATTCGACCACGGCAGTTGTCTACCACCTCGGACTCTTAGGACGTTGGTTCTCACCACGGCCTTCCTAGGGCCGGAGTTCATTACCTCGGTCTCCCTTCGGCCGTCGGTAATCACCACGGTATTTCTCAAGCCGTTGGTCGTCATCATGACACTTCACGAGACGCAGGACGCCGCCCCGGCTCATCGGACATTGCAACGTTACCATGTACCTGTGGAAATGAGTTCAACAAGTCCTAGCCCGACGCAGACGTCAGGAGATGGGCAACACCTCGGATGACTTATCCAGGACATCATACACCCCGGCAGTCCAAAACCTTGAACTACCGAGCTGGGGGGCATCTGTTACGGATTTTATATAAGGCCCATTAGCGATGCGGCCCAACAACAGGTAGATCTATCGTGATCACTAGCAGATCAGATAAGATCACAACCAACCTACAATCAAGGAGAGAATCAAGGGAAATCTCTATCACAAATAGAGGGCCCATGAGCCCAAGACCACCAGGTACACTCTATACATACGAGTTAAACCCTAAAGGTACACATCTTCTATCTCCTAAGCTCTCTCTCAATTGCATATACTGCACACAGAGCACACACCCCACTCCCTTTGGCTAAATGCCTCCATCAATCCTCGAACTACGTGGACTTTGATCCCTCTTCAGGGTACGTAGGCCCTAGGAATCGCTCCTAGGTCAAGTCCCAATCAACATCAACATCCTAGCCCCTTAGGGCTAGACAATCTGTGTTCTACACCAGAACAAAACTATTATTTAAGAAAACAGATAATGCGAGGTAGTGGGATTTTTATAAAGCTCTTTTCAAAGTATCTTTTAAGTTATATATTTTACCACTAGAGTTTTATACATTCTTTAGAATTTTATTAATACTAAAGAATTTCTTTTCAATGGGGAAGCACCAGGGAAAAGGGAAAAGAAATGACATTGAAGGACTATGAAATTATGAAATGTTAGGCAAGATTGCTTGTTTTATACATTTTTTTTGGGAATGGTCCTGTTTATTTCCATAACCCACTAAAAAATAGAGATATTTGGAGGGTGAGGTTTTTGCCTTTAAATTATTCTCGGAACATAGTGTATCCGGCTAATTTCTGAATTTGCCCCTTATTAAATAACTATTTACCAAAATGCCCCTGTTAGAAACCTATTTCCCAAAATGCCCCTGTCAGAAACCTATTTCCCAATCTGCCCCTGTTTAGTCGACTAAAACATTTGGTTTAGTCGACTAAATCGCGGGCAAGAATTTTTTTTTTAAAACTTCTAAGGCCATAACTTGACTCGGAGTCCGAATCAAGCGATTCTTTTTTGATTCCACATAACTTTTTGAGATCTATGCACTGATATAAAAATTATCTTCAAATTTAATGAAGAGAAAGGAGGAAAAACAAGTGATTCTTTATTGCGCAAGAAATACCAACAATTCATTAAATATAATCAAGTGATTTTTTAATTTTATATATATATATATATATATATATATATATATATATATATATATAGTTTTATTTTATTTGATATTTTATATTCATTAAATATAATCACTAATATCACTAACCAACAGACTGTAAAACAAATTAAAATGACTCCACTACTTCCTAAAAATAGCTAACCACATGTTTACAATAATATAATAAAAATCAGCACACTCAACACAATAAACAATTAAAAAATAAATAACTTAATCCTTCTTATTGTGGAATCAAGAACGTGCGGAAATCAGCGACATGAACCATGGAGAGAAAAAGTTGGGATTATTAACTTCAACAATACTAACAATTCATTAAATATATATCATGGGCTTTTTTCCCAATTTGCTATATTTAATGAATTGTTAGTATTGTTAGCATTTTAATTTGTTTTACCGAGTCTGTTGGATAGTGATATTAGTGATCCTAGATATTAGCTATGATCCTAGATTTTAGCTAGATTGACTACCGTGCTATCACAACATATGATCTTATGCATAACTTCCAAACACGGTTATTCCCCTAAAATCAAGCCCCACAAATTTAGTGTCGATATTTTTCCTATTTCTCTTTTCTTTTAAAATCCATATTATTAATGGAGAGAAAATCTCAATTTTGAATATATTGTATTTTGAAAATCCAGTATTAATTGTTACGTTGAAATTCAAAGTTTACCAAATACATGGTAGAAAAATAAAGATATTAAAATCTAAAATAAGATCAATTAATTATTATTAGATAATAATATTAGAAATAATGATTAATTAATTTTACAATAAATATCTCTCAATTAAATATAATTAATTTCCTCTATCCTGACAAAACCCTAGGATTGGACCATCATTTCCCACTCTATCTCCTTTTCCTTGTGGCACCGCCCCTCTCTCGCGATCAATTGTGTATACACACACATATCTTATCTTTATTATATCGGAGATATTATATGATCTAATAAAAAAGAAAACATCAAATAAAAGAAAACTATATATATATATATATATATAATTAAAAAATCACTTGATTATATTTAATGAATTGTTGGTATTTCCTGCGCAATAAAGAATCACTTGTTTTTCCTCCTTTCTCTTCATTAAATTTGAAGATAATTTTTATATCAGTGCATAGATCTCAAAAAGTTATGTGGAATCAAAAAAGAATCGCTTGATTCGGACTCCCGAGCCCGAAGTTACGCCTTCCAAGTTTTAACTTTTTTTTAATGATTTAGTCGACTAAATGAGTTTTTAGTCGACTAATGGGTTTAGTCGACTAAAAATTTGGTTTAGTCGACTAAATGTCGGGGCCTGGAAAAATTTTGCTCTCCATTTAGTCAACTAAACCAAATGTTTTAGTCGACTAAACAAAGTGATTGGGAAATAGGTTTCTGACATGGGCATTTTGGGAAATAGGTTTCTAACAGGGACATTTTGGTAAATAGTTATTTAATAAGGGGCAAATTCAGAAATTAGCCTAGTGTATCCAGATCTTATTAAGCTCAATTTTTGAAAATCATGCAACAATTTTTAATGTCCCTATTAAAAATGGCAACACCGACCTATAATTTAACTCCTTATCCTTTCACTTCTTTTTAATTATATTTTTATGGTTACTTTTCTTTTTTATTAGGTTATTAAAGTTTTACATGATTTTTAATCAGGTCATTATACTTACTTTATTGATCAAATTAATGTAAAATAAAATAACTAAATAAAAATAAAATATTAATATTAATAATAAGCTTAAATTGATAACTATATAATTATAAAAAATAATTAACATAATAAATTTGTATATAAATAATTAATAAGTATTATATTATATTTATATATAATTTTATTAATATATTTAAAATTTTTATTTATAAATAAATTATAATCATAAATTAAATAATATAAATAATTTTTCATTTAAAAATTTGAGAGAATATTAAAATAATATTATTATAATAACTTACTTTTTATGGAATATAATTATTTACACAAAATTGCAGGGACCTAATTAAAAATTAGATTAAACTATAAGGATATCATAAAAAGAAAAAGAAAACTATGGAGACTTGATTAGAATTTAATGAAAGTATAAGGACCTGCTTAAAAAAAATCTACCAGAACCTAATTAAAAACTGATTAAAACTATAAGGATCTGCAAATTAATTATCCGAAAATGAATCTAGATGTATTTTAGGTAAGAATCACATCATCAACTAGTAATGCTAGTGTTTTTTAATAAATTAATAAAGTATGAACACCTAATTTAAAAATTATGAAGAACTAATTTAAAAAACCATGAAAATAAATTTAAAATAAAAAGTAACTACAAAAAACTTGCATAACATGCAGTTTTCCCTTTTAAAAAAAATTGAAACCCTAATTGTAATACCCTGATAAATTAAATAACTATTTTTTTTAAAAAAGGTGAATATGTGGTCTCAAAGAGTATGTTATATTATCTTATTTTCTAGAGGAAATTCAAGGATAATTATGTAAAGCTCCAAAATTTTTGGTAAATGGCTAAGTAGAGCATTTTCCTAATAAGACGAAATAGGGAAAAATGCAGATAGTCATATTTTAGGATCTGAAGAAAATAAATTCTAACTCAACATCTGGGAAAAAGTTGAGAATTATCTGGACATATTTGGAATCAGTGAATTTTTGTCCAGAGGTTGATGATTCCGGAATTCAATTCTGTAATTGTCACGCTTTCCCGTAAACTTCAGACTGACTTTTGGAGCCCTGGATGGAATCAAAAATTAGTTTAACTTAGACATTTCTAATGAGTAGGAAAATATCTTCAAAGTTGTGATTCCGGATTTTTGAGATTTTTCCGAGATTACGCGATTCGGACACCGATCGGGAACTTTATCGGTACAAGTTCATAAAGCAAAAGCATCACATCACATTAATTGATGTGACAAACCACCAACTAAGGGGGGAGAGGATGGTTGTAACATCCCATGTTTGAAATGCGGAATTTTTTTTTTTTTCAAACAAACAATCAGAGTGGAGCAATAGAGCGAAAAAGTATTTGGATTCTTAGCCAAAACATCAACCATCAGTAACATTGTATAGATTACGTAGTCCTAATGTCTAGAAAAGAAACAACAGATAGAAACAGAAGTTTTAAAGGAATGCGTAAAGCGATAAAGATAGAAACAGTCTTCACCGCATGCCTACTCCTGTATTTGCCTCGATTCACGAACCGTGGTCCACTCGACTCGAAGCTACAAATATGATTCAATTCACCATATTGAATCTCGTAATCTGCTAACCTCATACCCAAACAACACAAGATATAGCCAACGTATATTCTAGAGCTAATACAACAAGATATCATAAGCATACTAGAGATGCATGATCATTATGCCGACAAACATAAGCAATAAGCAATATGAAAGCCCCACAATGTAAAACAACAGCTTGCACTATTCACCAGTGCCACGATAAACACTCGTGTCCTCAGCGCTAGGAAAACAAAACTGCCCAAACATAACCCGTATAACTGTCAGAGCAACGGTCTACGACATATCCAAGACATATATGCATTTAAGAAGCACAAGATTAGTGTTACGAAGACGCGTCCGTACCTTCGTTGGCAACGTTAGGTACTACCGGAAAACGTACTTTCTACGGAGAAACGTGCAAAGTCCTACAACAGCACGCTCAGGCAGCAGAATCTGCAGCAGAATCAGCTTTTCAGATATCCTATGAGAATAATGTCACTTCTATTAGTAATTTGACATTATAACTGGCATTTTAGGTAAAAATTACCATTTTGCCCCTATACCCCTACTTGGCGGAATTTCGCCAGCGCTTCCGCTACATAGGCTATTTTCTTCCCAAAATTTTGCCAGAACTTCGACGCATTTATGATTCTTGAAAATAAAGACTAAAATATCCCTCCCATCTAATATCAAAACATAAAAATAAAGACTACTCTAGCATTACTAACTATTGAACTAAAGACTAAAAACTAAAGACCGAAAGACTTACCCGTTGAAGACTTCGGCAGAACTTCCCCGCAGCTTCTCTCTCTACTTTCTCTCCCTAGAATTTCGAAATAGGCAAGAAAGAATGGTGTGAAGAAAATGTGAAGGAGGGGGGGTATTTATAAGAAAAGGTGTAGGATTTCTACCGTTCGGATCAACTTTCATGAGAATCGATCCGACCGTCCAAAGCAACCTTTTCAAAAATATTTTTCTTCTTCTTCCTTCTTCTTGGCCGACCTGCCCTCTTGCTGAGGTGGCACCAATTGGCCAATGGGAAGTGGCCATGTGGCCCTTCTAGAAGCCTACCCTGGATGAATTTCTCCGATCGGTACCCGATTCGCGTAATTTCAGAAAAATCTCAAAATTCTGGATTTACAACTTTGAAAACATGTTCTCACTTAGTAGAAATGTCCAAGTTAACCTATATTTTGATTCCATATAGGCCTCCAACAGTCAATTGAAGTTTCCTCGAAAACGTGTCCGATCGCGTCCGGTTTCAGAACGCATTTCTGAAAATACCTACTTCTTCAGAAAAATTCACTGATTCCAAATATGTCAAAATAAATTCAAACCCATTCTTAAATGTTGAGTTAGAATTTATTTTCCTCTTTTCCAAAAATATGCCTATATGCATTTTTCCCTATTTTGTCTTATTAGGAAAATGCACAAACGCAAATTTTGCTTTAATTAATTTTAATATTAAAATATGTTGCAAGTTGCCAAGTTGTTCCTATTTCATTTTTCATTTTTTTTTCTTTATTTTGCCTTGAATTTTCGGCTGGCCCTTTTATTATTTTAATAAATATTTATTTTTTAATTTATTTAATTATTTATTTAATTAATTTTTCCAAAAATTTCACAAAATTACCTAATTGGTCCATTCTTGTATTTAGGCCTAAAAATACCTAAACTCAACTATTTTTCATAAAAATTTCCAATTAATTAGTAAATATATATTTACTAATATTCAACCAATTTCCACTAATTTTTTGAGCTTCCCATAATTATTACTGAATTTCCTTTGCTTATGCTTAAGTAATTAGCTCAATATTACCTAATTACTTAATTATCATTACTTGATAATTTTCTTAATTACAATGTCTCATTATCTTCATACTCTTGTATTCACATTAGTATTTTCATACCTCTAACATTATTCTATAATTACAAGGGTATTTTTGGTCTTTTCATTACTTTTTGAACACTCTTATACAATTTTTCCCAAGTTCATATTTTATTAAATTACCATAATTAGGGATAATATACTCTCCTAATTCACTTGGTCATTTTACTGCCTTTTGGTATTTTTCCATAATTTCCTAAGTTGATTACCCTTTCCAGGGCATTTTGGTCATTTTGGCTCTTTGACCCTTAAATTCCCTAATTTCTTGTAGAAATTCTACTTAGAAAATATGCTATAATTATACAAGACTGGAGATTGAAATTTCACTTATCAGAATTTTCCAACTTTTATTTATAATATGCCAGATAAATATCCGGGTATTACAATGGTTTGGACAAGTGGCCTGGTGAGGATCGTGACACCTAGCAGAGGTGCGATCCGACGGTGGAGATTAAAGGAGGAAAAGTGCGATTTTGCCCCTGGAATTTCCCTATAAATAGCCTCCTTTGCTTCTTGAAAATTCACACCATCAAAAGAGCAATCTTAGAGAGAGAGAGGAGCTCTGGAGAGGGAAGGAGTCCGGGGAATTTTGCAGCGAAGCTCTGGGTAATTTTTCCGGTCTTTAGTCTTTAATTCTTTCGATAGTTTTAGTAGTAATGCTAGATAGATCTTTAGTTTTAGTTTAAGTATTAAATTCGAAAATCATGGTGGGGTCGGAGTTCTGGCAAAATTTTGGCACTACTAGAAAAAGTCTAATTTGCGACGGAATTTTGCGACGGAAAATTATCCGTCGCAAATTTGGCTAAATTTGCGACGGAACCAATATCCGTCGCAATTTGCGACGGATATTGTATCCGTCGCAATTTTTTTGTGACGGACGTCTGGGTCCGTCGCAAATTGCGACGGACCGAGACGTCCGTCGCAACAAAATTGCGGCGGACACTCGGTCCGTCGCAACTTGCGACGGACCGAGTGTCCGTCGCAAAAGAAAGCGACCCAGCTGGTCCGCGCTTGCGACGGACCCTCTCTCGTCCGTCGCAATTTGCGACGGACCTGTGGTCCGTCGCAAAAGGCGGACCAGCTGGTCCGCCCTTTTGCGACGGACACGTAGGATCCGTCGCAAAGTGTCGGTGTCACCACCGACACTTTGCGACGGACCCTATGGTTCCGTCGCAAATTTTTGGTCCGTCGCAAAAGGCAAAGTCTCTTTTAAGAGACTTTTCCTCCTCTCTTCGTCCCGACACCCCCCCCAAAAAAATTTGCAGATCCGACCCCTCCCCCTCGTCCTCGCCCCGGCTCGGCCCCCTCCCCCCAACTCCGGCTGAATCTCCCCCAGCTCCGGCCCCTCCCCCCAGCTCGTCCCTTCTCCCCCAGCTCGTCGCTCCCCAAGCTCGTCCGTCCGCCCCCAAAGCTCCGGTCAGCCCTCCCCCAAGCTCCGGTCGGCCGCCTAGCTCCCTCCCCCTGCAGCTCGTCCCCCCTTCTGCCTTCCTCAGCTCCCCCTACTTTCAGCTCGATCGTCGTCATCTTCTCCGTTCCGGTCACCGCCAGGTTCGCTTGATTTTTTTTTTATAATTATATGGAAATATTTATGTTAGATTTGCTTTATTACATAATTTAAATATGTATGTTAGTAGAAGATTATAGATTACACGATTTTAAAGGCAAATAATTGGTAATGATACATAAATCTTTATATAGGATAATTTAGGCTAATTATAAAAGTTTGTATGTGCTATAAAAATTAGTGGAATTTAGTATTTGATTTAGGCTATCATAAATTTTTTGTTTTTATCACGATTTTAAATTTTTTGTTTTAATCTATCTATAACAAGTTATACAATAAATTTGATTAAGTCTTCAATTGTATCTTTGATCTAGCCCATATATGTTAGAAACTCCAAAATACTTAGTGTATGTAAATTAAAATGTATATGCTATTCATAACCTTCAAAATGAGAAAAGTAATTTGTAAAAAGTGAAATTGATAAATTAGAGAATAAATTAATTAACATAATTTGTATGAAATATGTATGTTAGTAGAAAATTATAAGTTACATGATTTTAAAGAAGAAAGATAAGAGAATTAATTAATTAATTAACATAATTTGTATGAAATATGTATGTTAGTAGAAAATTATAAATTACATGATTTTAAAGAAGAAATAAAGAGAATTAATTTATTAATTAATTAACATAATTTGTATGAAATATGTATGTTAGTAAAAATTATAAATTTGATAAGAGAATTAATTCATAACAATGACTGTGGATAATTTTTTTTTTTTTAAAATATTGCATTTAAATTTTTATATATTTGTGGCATGTTGAGATGTTAATTCGGTTGGGAACTGAATTAGATACGAAGTATGGAAGGCAACCACGATAGAAGTTGGATGTACAATCGTCTAACTAATAGAAGAGAACTAACACAAGTATTCTTGGCGGGTTTGGAAAACTTCATCCAATTTGCTTTGGCGAATTCAAATAATTCAAGTAGTGAGATCGGTGTCCGTGTGCTAAATGTAGGTGTTTAAGATTTAGGGGTACGGACAATGTCAAAATTCATTTGTGTCAAAAGGGATTCATGAAAGATTATGAATGTTGGGAATGTCATGGCGAAGTCCGACGACACCGAGTGGTTATTACGGGGACAGTAGTCATCGAGAAACCTTAATCAATATGAGCAGCTTGGTTATGGATGCCGCGGGACCGTCGATCGGCCGATATTTTGATCCCGTTACTCATGCTGAGTCGTCATACATGGGAGAGGAGACCGGTACACATACCCAACCATCATACATGGGAGAAGATCCTAATCCGTAGCGCTAGGTTCTATAAAATGCTTCAAGATGCGCAACGTCCTTTATGGGAAGGTTGCGAACACTTTGATAGTAGTGAATATTCATCGCTATCGGCTACCCTAGCAACACTAAGCTTGAAGACTGATCACCATATGAGTGAGAGGAATTACAACGAAATGATGCAGATCATGAGTAAGGTTGTTCCTAAAGACAATAATTTGCCGAAGGATTTTTATCAAGCAAAAAAAAAGGTTAAGGAGCTTGGCCTTGGATGTGAAAAAATCCATTGCTGCCCCAGAGGATGTATGTTGTATTACAAGGAAGATGCTGAACTGACCAATTGTAAATTCTGTGGAGATGACAGATATAAAGTTGTGGGGAAAGGAAGGAAAATGACCCGTCATGCGTTAAGTAAGATGTGGTACTTTCCTCTCGGTTCCAAGACTTACGAGATTGTATGCATCGTAACAAACAGTTGCTCACATGAGATGGCACCGGAGCATCGCAGGGATGAAAACTTTGTGACGCATCCATCCGATGCGGAAGCTTGGCGTAAATTTGATGAGGCAAATCCTTTCTTTGCTATGGATCCCGTAATGTCCGTCTTGGTCTATGCTCGGATGGGTTCGCTCCTTTCAACAATACGGGCGACTTATTCCCGTTGGCTGTCATTGTGACTCCGTACAACCTCCCACCTTCTATGTGCATGAGAAGAGAGTTTTTCTTTCTTAACGCGTTAATCCCCGGGCCATCCAACCCAAAAAGAAGATAGATGTGTACCTCAGACCTTTGATAGACGAGTTGAAGATGTTGTGGAGTGAAGGGGTTCTTACGTATGATATATCATTAAGTCGAAATTTCACCATGCGGGCTGCCTTAATGTGGACCATAAATGATTTCCCGCATATGGGATGTTGAGTGGGCGGCAAACGTCGGGAAGCTTGCATGCCCGGTATGTCTTGAACAGTAACATGGGTTTTAGCTTGAAACACGCCGCAAGGTCGCTTGGTTTGATAGGCATCGGCGATTCCTACCCCGATCATCCGTGGAGGAGAAATAGAAAAGACTTCACGCGGAATGTTGTCGAACGAGCAGAGCAACCCCGTCGTTTAAGTGGCCAAGAAATATAGGACTGTCATGATTGTCATGTTTTCTTCCGAGATTGTTGCCTTGGGCCTTCAAAGCACTTCCGAAGCATATATTGTCTATTCGACGGAATTTTCCATGTTCTTTAGAGAAATTTGTGCTTCGAGCTTAATGTTGAAAAGTTACGGCACTGGAGGCGAGCATGCCCATAACTCTATGCAAGTTAGAGATGATATTTCCTCCTACCTTGTTTGACTCAATGGAACATTTGCCCGTTCACTTGGCCTACGAAGCAAAGGTAGGAGGCCCGCAACAATATAGATGGATGTATCCATTTGAGAGGTAATATATATATTTCTATCGCGCTGTTATTAATTGACCGACACGGTACTTTAGTTTATAAATATCCTCGATATTCCATTGTAGGTTTTTACGCACACTTAAGAACAAGATCAAAAATCCAAGGTACGTTGAAGGATCTATCGCTGAGGCATACCTTGTCGAAGAGGCCGCAAAATTTGCTTCATACTATTATCCCCCTGAAATGATGTCAAGATGGAGAGGGGTACCTCGCAACGATGATGCCGGTGATACGAGGGATCAAAAATCAATATTTAATTTTCCGGGCGAGTCGTGGGAAAACGTTCTAGGTCAACTCTTGACGGAAGAGATAAGCGAGTAGCGGAGTGGTACATTCTAAACAACCGTGAAGAGGCCGCCCGATTTAAAGTAAGATTTCTTTTCTTTTTGTTGTTACGCTAAGAATTCCAAGATTAAGAGCATTTTTTCTTCTTACGCTTACTTCTCTAATTCGGTCCGATCGGAAATCCTTCAATGGCGGAATCCGAAGTTGACCAATTCACGATGTCCGAGTTCCCAAAATGGCTTCGATCCTACTTCGTGGAAAATCCATCGATCCCAATGAAGTTGCGTGGAGTTTGTCCTATGGAGCTGCAATTAGTGTTACCCGTGCAAGAAATACATAATCAATGGGTATCGGTTTTCAACCTGCCGAGGCGAATGCAGGTACACTATGTTGTAATTATGGTGTATGTTGTCGAGGTGACAAAGTTGATGGGGTGGAGATCGACTACTACGGGAAGTTAGTTGACATAATTCAACCGAGTTACCCGTGGGACAAGGTAGTGACCCTTTTCAAATGTGAGTGGCTTGATAACAATCCGCGTGGGACAAAAATGGACAAACATGGAAATATTGAGATCCACTGGACAAGGAGATATACGGTTGGTTATGACCCATTCATCCTTGCTCAACAAAGGAACAAGTTTACTATACATCATACCCCACATCCCGCCAAGGTTGGAGGGAGTTATTAAAACCAAAGCACGAAATATTATACCAAAGTCGAAAGAGCCGAATCAAATGACGGTATGGCTGAACCGTTCCAAGCCGATGTGGAACATGTACTCCCATAAACATCTTCGATGACGAAGTACCAAGCAATCTATTTGATTCTCTGCGGGGTTAGAATTAATTCCTATACAAATTGACGATGAGGAATCAGACGATGAGGAAGAAGTGATTTACTCTGATAGTGAATCGGAGTTCGACGACTATGAGACCTCCTCAGAGGAAGACGTGCAAGCAAATGTTGATGTTGATGAACAAGAATCGTCCGATTGATTTCTGTTAGTTCTTTGTTTGTGATGATTTGTTATACTACATACTTTGTTAATGCGCTACTTATTGTTATATATTTTTTGACATTATGTCTATGAGTGTTTAGAGATGGAGCATCTAGGAGGACGTTCAGGTAGTGGACGGGGTAGTGGTCGAGCCCAACCCCGTCCTATCGAGGGGGTAGTGGCGACGCCATCCTGCTCCTTATGGAGGTAGAGGGTCCAGCGCTTCCCCAGATATGCCATCCTTTGATATGTCATCTTCACCGTCTACATATTTGTCATCTTCACCGTCGCTGTATATGTCGTCATCACCGTCTACCCCCCCACTGATCCACAGCAAGGGGGATCACAGGTTTACAATATAATTTCTGATTGATTTACATAAGTTTAGTTACATATGATTTACATATGTTTATCTTCAATACTTCACATTCCTTCCTTAGCACAATGCGTCGCCTCATAGCCACGTTGGGGAAGAAGGTAGTTCCTCCGATCCACCAACCTGGGGCTCCAGAGATCCTTCGACACGGAAGCTTTGGATCCGTCCCGACGGCGTCGGGTAAGTCATGCCAAGTTACCGTAATGTTACAATTTTCTCTATGTAAATGGTTTGTATGGTAATATTTGCATGATGTCATCTCTCATCAGATTTGAGCCTCATAATGAGGTAAGGGACTTCATCTCGGCCCAATTATTCCGCAATTACAACCATCCTTGGGCCAAGTGGACAGACATTCCTAGCACTACTCGAGATGCTTGGTTCGATGAGTTCTTGGTAAGTTTTTTGTTTTATGGTTATTTAATTAAGTACTTTAAAAATTTGGAGCACTAATGGTTCGTTATTGATTTTCGGCGCCGGATATGACGTTGCTCGAACATCGTGCGTAACCGAAAGCAAATTATAATCATAATGGAGGCCGATTTTTGCGTCAAAAGCTTTACGACTTGAGAAATAAAAGAGGCAAGAAAGACTGGATTCCCAGACACGTAGACGAATTATTGCGAATTGGGCCACAAATGAATAGTTTCAAAACATGAGCACGAAAAATAAGCAAAACAGAGCCAAAATGGAAGGACCGTCATATGGTGGCGGCTGCATTCCTATTAGTAAGCATCGACGAAAAATTGTAAGTACACTCTATTTTCTATTTAGGTATTTGATATTTTATACTTTGAAGTAATTAATTAAGGTTATCATCCGCGTTTGCGTGTAGAGTCTGGGAAGTTCCCGAAGGATCAATTGAGTGGGCTACCTTTGAGCGGACCCATTCCCTAGATCAAAGGAGTGAGAGACAATGGATTAACCAAAAGGCGCTGCAAGTAGCGGTTAGACATTTATTGCCTTTATTACTTGTTTTATGCACCACCATATTTATTTTATTTTACATGTCTAATAAGCTATGTATTTTTGTGCTTGTAGGAAACCTTTCGTAAGGCGTCGCAGGAGAGAGGGTCGCATTGGGTCGACCCCGCATCCTCTCATCCGACAATGAGAGTCTGTTTTTGAGGCCGCAGCGGATTTAACAAGAAAGGGAGAGTCTTTGGATACGGTGCCTCTGCTGGCCGATCGAAGCAATCAAAGCGCTCCTCATCCAAAGAAGGAAGGTGTTTCTCCGTGTACACGTAATACATTTCATATTGATAATTTCCATTCTCTTGTCTATTCAAATGAAGTACAAATAATAAATGTACTTCATAATGTATTTGCAGATGAGTGAAGAAGATGAAAGCGTTGGTGGAGCAAAGAAGCAACACGATGAGTCAACAACAGACATCATGAGGCAGAGATGCTTCAGAACGGGAGAGGATGGAGAGCAGCAATGAATCGAGAACGGGAGAGGATGGAGCTTGCGATGCAACAGAACGGGAGAGTATGCGACAGAGATGGATCGATGCAAGCGGAGATGATGAGACAGATGCAGAATCAACTCCTGTCTCTAATGACACAAAAGGGTTCGGGGTCGGCTCTGGTGATGATGACCATGCGGGTGATGATGATGATGATCACAATGCCGATGTTTAGACTACTTTTTAGTATTTGTTCCTTACAACATTATTATATATATTTTGTTTTCTCTGTTTAAACTCTTTTTATTATATTCATGATACTTTTGCATTCAATTTTCAAGAAAAAAAATTCTAAAAATAAAAAAATTTAAAAAATTTAAATTTAAAAAGATTCAAAAAATTAAAAAAAAAATTAATAATTTTGCTACGGAAGTCATTTCCGTAGCAAATTGCTACGGATTTCAAATTCCATAGCAATTTGCTACGGAATTATATCCGTAGCAATTTGCTACGGAATTATTTCCGTAGCAATTTGCTACGGATTGATATTCCGTAGCAAATTGCTACGGAATATGAAATCTGTAGCAATTTGCTACGGATTATCAATCCGTAGCAAATTGCTACGGATTTCTTTCCGTAGCAATTTGCTACGGAAAACAATCCGTAGCAAATTGCTACGGAATTTAAAATCCGTAGCAAATTGCTACGGATTTTGAAAATCCGTAGCAATTTGCTACGGATTTGAAAATCCGTAGCAAATTGCTACGGGGTTTTTGCTACGAAAAAATCCGTAGCAAATTCCGTAGCAAATCGATTTTGCTACGGAATTTTAGCATTTTTCCGTAGCAAAATCGATTTGCTACGGATTTTTTCTGTAGC
The DNA here is from genome assembly GCA_025563575.1 of Acacia pycnantha. Taxonomy (NCBI): domain Eukaryota; kingdom Viridiplantae; phylum Streptophyta; class Magnoliopsida; order Fabales; family Fabaceae; genus Acacia; species Acacia pycnantha. The sequence goes on along the minus strand of JAMWYP010000030.1, from coordinate 4,434,040 downwards.
AAAAATGAATTTTTTTTGTAGTGTGGAAAGTCGGAGCCAAAGTAACGAAGTGCTGGCGAAATTCCGCCAATTAGGGGTATAGGGGCAAAATGGTAATTTTTACCTAAAATGCCAGTTATAATGCCATATCACTAATGAAAGTGATATTACTCTTATAGGATATCAGAAACTACGATCCGCTGCCGTTACGCCCGACGTGCCGCATTTCACGTTTTTCCGTAAAGTACGTTTCCGCCGAAGTACCTAACGTCGCCAACGAAGGTACGTCCGCGTCATCGTAACATTAACTCTTATGTTTATGGTATGCATATATGTGCTATGTGTATTGTTATGGTATGTTTATTGAATGCAAATATGTTAGAACAGTTTGGTGCAGAAGGAAAGGCTAGTCTATGTGGGTAAGCCATTAAGTCGCCGTGAACTCGGTGAGGCCCCCATGATAGACACTTACCTGGCCATTCTGTTCGGTTTATGGAGGTATGTACGTTCGCGTACTGTAACACTAACTCTGATGTTACTGTATGCGTATTTGTGGTTGAGGGTCTGATGATATGCTGTGAGTATTGTTATGTGCTTTTGGATACATGCACTACGTGTGACACATCTACATGCACTACGTGTGATACATCTACTTGCACTACGTGTGATACATCTTTATGCACTTCATGATTAAATAAAGGGTTAAGTGGCAAATTTGCCCCAGAAGTATAGGCTCAGAAGCAATATTGCTTTGGAAGTTTTTCTTATCTCAATGTTACTCTGGAAGTTTCAAAACATAACAATGTTACCATATTCCGTTAAAAAACTAACATTGACTATTAAAAAATTGGCATTGACTATTAACATTTTAAAGGAAATAGATAATATTGTTACGTCTTAAAACTTCAAAGGCAACATTAAAACAAGAAAACTTTCAGGGTAATACTGCTTCCCAGTGAAAACTTCTGAAACAAATTTTCTTCTTAACCCATTTAATTAAAAAAGGGGAGAATTACTATTACCTCACAAGAAATGGATTTAATTGCTAAAGTTTAATGATAAGTGCATGCGCGCAACATAAACTTATAGTGATTTTCTGTATTAGAATTTGTCACTTCATACTTTTTAGGTATTTCCGGATTTTTGAATGATTAAATATCTTTTTGTGATCTTACGAAAATTCAAAAAGAAAGGCACAATGACATAAAATGGAGTGACATGTGAGAGAGACGCAACGCATGAATCATGAATCATAGTTGTCTTCAATCCCATGCTTTGAATTAAGTAAGAGAGCAAGTGCCTGTGGAAAAAAAGTATTAATCCGATTCGCTCCTAAATATAGGACCTAGTTTACAATATAAATTACACTATAAAATATATCCTATATTTAGGACATGAGGTAGTATATATTTTGATGTCTATAAAAAAAAAGTATGTAGGGAAAGATAGGTGGATTTGTGGTTAAAAATAATGGAGGCCTCCCAATTTCATATTACGTCATCAGAATTAAAAAATAATAATTAAATTAATTGCCATTCTTTAAAATGAAATATCAATAATCTTTCATGTTTTTTTGATAAGGCAATGATTTTTTTAGGTTTACTCCTATTTAAATACATACACTTAAGAAAAACGAAACCCTATAAAATTATAGTCAAGAGTGGTTTTGAAAAATTTAATTAATATGTTAATGTTAGCCTTAAATATAAATTTCGTGTTCTAAACTTATATCGAAGTTTAGTTTACTCCCTTAAATTGATAAGTCTAATGATATTAAAATTAGGAAATTGAAAATATAATTTATTTACATTAAAATGAAGAAAATATAATTGATAAACTTAAGAGATAAAGTTGAAATTTATTATAAATTTAGAAAACAATATTTGGTTGATAGTAAGGGATATGATGGAGTAACAAAAGCCGCCTGTTTGAGCAAAAAAAAACAAAAGCCGCCTTTATATTACCCCTTTCACTTTTTTGGTATTTCTTTGCTGCTTCCATCCTGATGAGTGTAACAACCCAATTTCCAAAAGCAGTATAATATTTTTTTTTAAACATCCTTTCAAAATGGTCAGAGTAGAGCATCGGAGCATTGAGTAACTGATATGTACATATAAAATGCCGTAAGTCCATTTGGATACAACAGCGGTACAAAAACCCATGTGGTTCAAAGGTAGTATACAACAGAAAGAGATCTTCATCCGAATCTTCTATGTGGCCTGCTTGCTTCTCTTCTCGGCCCTCCGGTCCTCCGAACCCTGAAGCTATAGCTGAGATCCAATTTAGCGCATTGGATCTCAGGTAACGGTTAACCTCATGCTTATAAACAGTATATGTCCAACAAGTATTGCAAATTTTACAACATTGATCAAGCCGGTACATGATCATTAAATAACAACATAAAAACTGTAATAGTGATCTAAGTACGATACCTTAATCACAGTGTGTCTAAGTACGGTTCCATAGACATGGTGCATCTAAGTTCGGTTCCATAGACACGATGCATCTAAGTACGGTTCCATAGACACGGTGCATCTAAGTACGGTTCCATAGACACGGTGCATCTAAGTACGGTTCCATAGACACGGTGCATCTAAGTATGGTTCCATAGACATGGTTCATATAGCACTGAATAGAATGACCAGGTAAGTGTCTATCATGGGGGCCTCACCGACTTTACGGCGACTATTTGGCTTACCCACATAGACTAGCCTTGCCTTCGGTATCAAACTATTTACACAACATATCAACATATATATACATTCAATAACCACCAGCGTTAGTGTTACAGTACGCGAACGTACCTTCGTTGATGTACGCAAATGTTTCTGGCGAAAACTGTACTTTCTACGGAGAAACGTGCAAAAGTCCTACAGCGGCACGTCGGGCAGCGTAACGGCAGCAGAATCAGCTTTTCAGATATCCTATGAGAATAATGTCACTTCTATTAGTAATTTGACATTATAACTGGCATTTTAGGTAAAAATTACCATTTTGCCCCTATACCCCTACTTGGCGGAATTTCGCTAGGCTTCCGCTACATAGGCTATTTTCTTCCCAAAATTTTGCCAGAACTTCGACGCATTTATGATTCTTGAAAATAAAGACTAAAATAGCCCTCCCATATGATACCCAAATCATAAAAATAAAGACTACCCTAGCCTTACTAACTATTGAACTAAAGACTAAAAACTAAAGACCGAAAGACTTACCCGTTGAAGACTTCGGCAGAACTTCCCCCAGAGCTTCTCTCTCTACTTTCTCTCCCTAGGATTTCGGCCAAAGGAAGCAATGGAATTGGTGTGAAGAAATGTGATGGTGGGGGGTATTTATAGGTAAAAACAAGGGACTTGTTTGGCAAAATCTAAGGATTTGTTTGGAATTCAATGTTGTAATAACCCATTAATGCAACTTGTTCAAGAAGCCAATTCTTCCACACACACACACTCTTAGTCGACATAGGGGGCTGTGTGGCAGCAACTCATTGGTCCAAAAGTGGTGACTTAGCTCACTTGATGCCCGGTATAACCGTTTTCCCTGATCGGTACCCGATTCGCGTGATTTCGGAGAATTCACAAGATTCTGGATTTACAACTCTAAAATGCACAAACTACTTCAATTAACTTCGGAAGAGGTCACTTAAAGGTAAAAACTCACTGATCAATATTTTACCTTGACCTTGGGATTCCTATTCCTAGATCTCTAGATAGGATCCGTTTCCTAATTTTAAAATTACTATTCACATATTTTACTTTAATTAATTATATTATTATTTTAATGTTGCAACTTGCCAACTTGTGTTCTATTTCATTTTTATTTCATTTTTCCTTTATTTTTCTCTTGAAATTTCGGCTGGCCCTCTTATTATTTTAATAAATATTTATTTTTTAATTTATTTAATTATTTAATGATTTATTTAATTAATTTTTCCAAAAATTTCACAAAAATCCCTAATTGGTCCATTCTTGTATTTAGGCCTAAAAATACCTAAACTCAATGATTTTTCATAAAAATTTCCATTTAATTAGTAAACATGTTTTTACTAATTTTAGAACAAAAACCACCAGTTTTAGGGTTTCATATAATTATTTGTGAATTTCCTTCACTTATGCTTAAGTAATTAGCCCAATATTACTTAATTACTTCATTATCACTTGTTGATAATTTTCTTAATTACAATGTCCCATTACCTCATAATTATAACACTGACATTTCTGTTTCCCTGTGTTCTGCAGTATTTAAGAATTTGTGAGGGCATTATAGCCATTACAATACTTTTTGAATATCTTTATTCAATTTCTCCAAGTTTGTAATTTATTAAATTACCCTAATTAGAGATAACATACTCTCATTATTCAAATAATTATTTCACTGACTTTTAGGATTTTTCACATTTTTCCTAAATATTTATGTCTCTTAGGGGCATTTTGGTCATTTGGCACTTTGGCCCTTAATTTCTCTAATTTCCAAGAGATTTTTCCTTAGAAAATAAGATAATTATATCTTATTATTTGATATCCCATATTCACCTACTTTTTATAGGTATAATCTTACCAAATTATGATACATATTTTTTTTGGGGTATTACAATGAGGCAAAAAGTGTTGGTTTTTAAAGGAATGTTGCTCACAAAATCATTATTCATTATTCATTGATTGTAGTATCTTGTAATCATTGCTTTTGGGGTCCATGCATTGCCATCTTCTCTTCATTGCCTTTAGTAATAAATTAAAGGCGGTGTGTATTAAAAAATTAGAATATAAAAGGTAGTGGGATATTATCATATTACGACTTTGATTTATTGGTGTGTTAAAAAAATGAATATTACTGTGAAGCAAAAGGGAATGGATTAAAAAGCTCTCATCAAAGTATCTCTTTTATATATATATATATATATATATATATATATATATATAGTTTAAAGCAATGCACACAAGCTAGTAAGCTAGAGTTGTGACTTGAGTGTATTCATGGTTGGAGGCCTTCTGTCCAATTTTAAATGACAAAAAGCTAAATGAGTCAAATTTTGAGGTCTTATCATGATTAAAAGTGGCTTTTTATTTTCTTAAGAAAAAAGATATTTATGAAAATAATAATATTATCTTTTAACGAAGATTTGCACGTCTTTGGAAAACCAAAAAAGTTTGCTTTTGGGCTCCATGCATTGCCAACTTCTGTTCATTGCCTTTAGTCATAAATTAAAGGCAGTGAGTATTAAAAAAGTTAGATAATGCAAGGTAGTGGGACATTATCACATTACAAATTTGATTGTAGTGGTGTATTAAGAAAATTAATACTAGTGTGAAGCAAGGTAATGGATTAAAAAGCTCTCATTCCAATATCTTTTAATTAAAAAATTATATATATATATATATATGTGTGTGTGTGTGTGTGTGTGTGTGTGTTTGTGTACATATATGTATATATGTATAAACAAGACTTCTGTTTACCAAAAAAATGTTATGACAACGTAAACCACACTACAACACTTTCTTACCACCCAAACAAAAAACATTTGACAATGAAAAAGACCATAAATTTAAGAAATATAATGTTAGAGATCATGATCAAATATGAAAATAAATGGATTTGTTAAAGTATTATTATGCGATCAATACATAAAATAGTTCAATTATAAATTCTAGAGGTGTAGTTTCAAATATTAGAACATTACTTATGGATATATTATAAATTGTGAGCTTTTTTTTAAAAGAAATTTTATAAAACACAAAACTTATGTCCATTTGCTAATAATATATATCCATTAGGTCTAATTTACAAATCAAATTTTTAGATTTATTATTTTTATCATTAACGATACTTTAACAACACTTTGAAATTTTTCTCTCTGTGAATTTTTATTGTTAAAATAAATTCATGTGCTGATATTTAATTGAAATCGAACCTGTAATACCCTAAAAATCTGACTTATGATAATGATCATAATTTAGTAATAATACCTATTGAAAATAGATGAATATAAGGTCTCAAATATTGGAGGGGATTTATCATAATTTTCTAGGGCAATTTCTGTTGAGATTAGAGGAATTAAAGTACTAAAAAGCCCTAAATGAATCTATGAGCCATAAAATACTGTGATAAATCCTAAGAGACAATAAAATAATTATTAAAAATTAGGAAGTATGTTGTCTCTAATTTAGATAATTTTTGAGATTAATTTCCTTGGAAAATAATAAAGCGAAATTAAATATAATTTTGGGGAGCATAAGTTGCCCCGTGATATTTAATATTTTATATGGAGTATAAAATATCAATGTCAGTAAAATAATGATTAATCCTAATTAAGAAAATTTTCAATAATTAGTAAGTAATTAAATAAATAATTATTGTTTAATTATTTAAGAGGTATTCAAGTAATTATGTAAGGACCAATGGGGAATTTTGTAAAATAATTATTATAAGATAATTAATATAATATAAAGTAATTAAAAAATAAATATAAATGGAAAAAATAAGGTGTTGGCCGAAAATTTGGGACATGTGAGGGAGAAAGAATTTTAAAAAAATAATATCATGATTTTTATGCAAGTTGTATTATAATAATAATATAAAATGAGATATTTTGTGAAAACGCAAATAGGATAAATGAGAACATATAAATTAAATCCTATCTTGAAAACCATGAACTAGGTTTCTAAGATCTGGACATATTATAAACAAGTGTATTTTTACCTCGGAGTGGGTTATCTCCGAAGTCATTTCCGTAACCGGCGGAATGATTAAGAGATAAGACGAAAAAGATATTTTGTGAATAAGCAGATAAGATGTAACATCCCAATTTTAAAGCAGAATTTTTTTTTTTTTTTTTCCAATCAGAGTAGAGCAATGGAGCGAAAGAGTAACTGATCCATAACAAAACACCAACTATAGTGTAACATTGTAATGATTACAGTAATCCTAGTATTCAGAAATAAAAACAGAAAGTGGTAAAGATAACTCCGGCCTAAAGCCTACTCCTGCTGCTTGCCTCGATCTCCGATCCGTGGTCCTCCTGACCCTGAAGCTATAGCTGAGATTCAATTCACCGCATTGAATCTCAGGTAACGGTTAACCTTATGCTCAAATAAAACAGTATACAGACAACGAGATATTCATGACATAACAGCAGCATCTTATCAGATAATTGTGACACAGACAGAACATAAGCATGGAGCAGTATGTAAGGTCCTACACAACAACAGTGTGACACAGACAGGACATAAGCACAAAGAAGTATGTAAAGTCCTACACAACAATAGTCTGCACATTATCCTGTGCCACGATCACGTGTCCTCAGCGCTAGGAAAACTCAAAACGGTATTACCATGACTATAACCCGTGTAAAGCTGTATGTATAACGAGGACCCTAAACAGAGCCCCGATATATGAACGTATCTATGACATATATGTAAATGAGCCACACAAGATTAGTGTTACAGTACGCGTCCGTACCTTCGTTGACGTACGTAGATGTTTCTGGCGGAAACTGTACTTTCTGACGGAAAACAGCGGTTTGTCCGACAGCGGCACGTTGGACAGCGTAACGGCAGCAGATCGAGGTTTCTGATGTCCTATAAGAGTAATATCACTTCCATTAGTGATTTGACATCATAACTGGCATTTTAGGTAAAAATTACCATTTTGCCCCTATACCCCTAATCGGCGGAATTTCGCCAGCACTTCGTTACTTTAACTCCCAACTTTCAGAGACTCAATCCCTACTATGTTTTTACCTCGTCAGGCATCTTTCAATGAAATGAGGCCTAAAAACAAGAATAGGAATTTCATCTCCTACTTACTGGATCTAACTAACAATTCTACTAAACTACGAAGAACTAAAGACTAAGGACCGAAGAACTTACTCAGAGCTTCGCTGCAGAATTTCCCAGAGCTCCTCTCTCTAAAAACATCTCTCTAGATTCGGCCTAGAGCTTGTGAGAATGGTGTGAAAAATGAAGAAGGGAGCAAGGCTATTTATAGAAATTTCAAGGGACATAAAGGGAATTTTCCAATTTGATGTAAGCCCTTGGATCAAAGTTGGATGAAATGGCTTGATCTTGGCCATCCATGCTCTTGGTCGACATAAGGGGCTGAGTTGGCAGCCAAGGGTTGGTCCAAAATGATGACTCATGGTTGCTTTATGCCCGTACTGATAGAATTTCCCCGATCGGTGTCCGATTCGCGTAATCTCGGAAAAATCTCAAAATTTCGGAATTACAACTTTGAAGACATTTTCACACTTATTAGAAATGTCCAAGTTAACCTAAATTTTGATTCCATATAGGGTTCCAACAGTCCTGCGGAAGTTTCTCGAAAAACGTGCCCGTTCACGAAATCCATTTCTGGAATTGTCAACCTCTGGACAAAAATTCACTGATTCCAAATATGTCCAGGAAATTCTCAATTCACTTCTAGATGTTGAGTTATGATTTATTTTGTTCAAATTCTAATTTTTTGACTATCTGTCTTTTTATCAGATTTTTCCCTATTTCGTCTTATTAGGAAAATGCTCTACCGGCTTCAGAATTAACTTCTGGAAAAGTCTAACGGAAGATAAAAATCCACTGATCAATATTTTATCTTGACTTTGGAAATCCTATTCCTGGTTCTCTAGATAGGATCCGTTTTCTTATTATTTTTTACTATTCACTTTAATTAATTATATATTAAAATAATACAAGATATCACAAAAAATATCATGATATATTTTTTTCCCCCTTCCCCCTTTTGATGTCGGCCAAGATACATACATACATACATACATACATACATACATACATACATACATACATACATACATACATACATACATACATACATACATACATACATACATACATATATATATATATATATATATATATATATATATATATATATATATATATATATATATATATATAAATTAATTAATTATTATATAATTTAATAATTAATTTTCCATAATTTTTACAACCTTTTTTCCTATTGGTCCATATTTGTGTTTAGGCTCAAAAATACCTAACCTCATCAATTTTTCTCAAAAATTTCCAATTAATTAGCAAATATGTTTTTACTAATTTTTAGCCAAAAACCACTAATTTTAGGGTTTTACATAATTATTCATGAATTTCCTTTGCTTATGCTTAAGTAATTACCCAATAATTACTTAATTACTTTCTTATTAATTGTGGATAATTTTCTTAATTAGAATGCCTCATTACCTCATAACTTTTACACTGACATTGGTGTTTTCATGTCTCATTCATTATATTAGAATTTATGAGGGTATTTTGGTCATTTCAATACTTTTTGAACATTCCTTCGCAATTTTTCCAAGTTTATACTTTATTAAATTACCAAAATTAGAGATAATATACTCTCTCAATTTTAATAATTATTTTACTGCCTTTTGGGATTTTTCACAATTTTTCTAAGTCATTTATGTCCCTCAGGGGCATTTTCGTCATTTCGGCACTTTGGCCCTTAAATTCTCTAATTTCCTACAGAATCCAACTTAGAAAAATAGACTATATTTACACAAGTCTTACAACCATAATTTCACTTATCAGAAATAGCCCATTTATTTATCAAAATATAACATTTCAGATAAATAAATATGCGGGTATTACATAAGACAAATGAGAACCAATGGAAAATAAATCATAACTTGAAATCCATGAATTAGGTGGAAAACAACTGGACATATTACGAATCAGTGTAATTTTGTCCCGAAATTGACATTACCCGAAGTAGTTTCCGTAACCGACGGCGGTTATCCGAGAATCTTCAGCAGGCAAGGAAATGCCCTGAATGGGATCAAAAATTTAGTTAACCCAAATATTTCTAAAGAGGAGGATTAGACATTCAAGGCTTCATTGCTGGATTTCTAAGTTTCTTCAAGATTTCGCGATAAGAATACCGATCGGGGAACTTTATCGGTAGAAACTCATAAAGCACATAAGTGACATCATTGGCATGACATCATGGCTTTGAATAATGATGTAAGGAGGTGGATTGGATGGTGGAGATTTGATCTTGAAAAGTGATTTAGATCCAAGGGCCAAAAATTGAAGTAGGAAGTTTGGAAGATTACCGTTTTGCCCTCGCACTTTTTCTATAAATAGGCATCACTTCTTCACTTCTTTTCTCACCAATTCCTCTTGAGATTTTCGAATTAGAGAGAAGTGAGAGCTAGAGAGAGAAGCTCTGGAGAAGGAGTAGCGAAGTTCTTCAAGGGTAAGTTCTTCGGTTCTAGTCTTTAGTTCGGTAGTTCTTGAAGTTCTAGGGTAGATGTTGTTTTGATCTTTAATCTTCCAGTATATTTTAGATATCATGTTTTAGGATTAAATATGATATTTATTTTGGAAAATATGATTGGAGTAAGAAATATGTTGAAATTCTGGAAGATTAGAGTCAAAGTAGCGAAGCTCTGGCGAAATTCCGCCGAGTAGGGGGTCAGGGGTAAAATGGTCATTTATGACTAAAATGTCTGTTATAATAACTGATTTCTAATAAATGCGATATTGTCCTTATATGATATCTCTGATTACGTTATGACCAACAGTCGTACCAAATATCGTCAACGAAGGTACGTTCGCGTACTGTAACACTAACGCTGATATTTATTGTATGCGTATATGTGCTATGTGTATTGTATGCTTATATAGGGTAGCTGATAGCTCTGTGATATGTTAATGTACTGTTGTTATGCTTGCTGGGTATTGGGATACGCTTGTTAGTGGGCTAGGTGCCGCCAGGATACGGTTGTTAGGGGCCTAGGTGCTGTAACATCCCAATTTCCAAAAGCAGTATAATGTTTTTTTTCATCAAACATCATTTCCAAAATCATCAGAGTAGAGTAACAGAGCATTTGAGTAAACTGATACTTTTATTCAAAACGCCGTAAGTCTGGCTATTTACAGAAGCGGTACAATACTTTAAAAATTCCACTGAAACGTAGCTACATAAACAGAATGGATCTTCAGCCGGATCCCGGTGCAGGCTGCTTGCCTCTCTCCTCGATCCTCGGTCCTCCCGACCCGGAAGCTATGTTAAGAGCTGGAGTACAAGCATCGAACCCCAGGTAACGGTTAACGTCATGTTTATATACACCATATATGTATGACAGACATTCACAGAATTTTGGCAACATCTACTATGGTCAGACATAGTGTATACATAATCAGATATGTATGGTAATAACAATACAGTCGGATATAGAGTTAAGGCACAATGGGAAATGTACATGATCAGACATGCACGGCAATAACAATACAGTCGGATGTAAGGTTAAGGCTGAATGGACAATAATACAATCAGAGTATTACAGTCGGAAGACAGACAATAGTACAATCAGAGTACAGACAAGAGTACAATCGAAGTACAGAAAACAGTACAATCAGAGTACAGACAATAGTACATCAGAGTACAGAAAATAGTACAATCAAAGTACAGACATGACAGCGGAAACACATATATGCATACAATAACCATCAGAGTTAGTGTTACAGTACGCCAACGTACCTTCGTTGACGGTAGATGGTACTTCCGTCGGAATACGGTACGACAGCAGGTCAGAACGTAATCAGGGATATCCTATCAATATAACAACGTACTTGTTAAGGATCTATCATTACGATGGACATTTTTAGTCATAATGACCATTTTACCCCTGACCCCCTAATCGGCGGAATTTTGCCAGCACTTCGTTACTTTGACCCTAATCCTCTAAAATTTCAACATCACTCCTACTCCAACATAATTTCGAAATATATATCATATTGATTAGTGATTCACTTCATAACAGGCATTTTAGGTACAAATTACCATTTTTCCCCTATCCTTACTAGTCGGCGGAATTTCGCCAGAGCTTTGCTATTTTAACTCTAATCTTCTAAAATTTTTCCATAACTCCGACCCCATCATGATTTTCGAAATTAATGACTAAAATAACCCTAACATATGATATCTAATCATACTTGGAAGATTAAAGACTAAACTAGCATTTCTACTATAACTACCGAATCGAAATTAGAACTTAAGACTAGGTACCGAAAAACTTACCCAGAGCTTCGCTGGTTTTTCCTCCAGAGCTCCTCTCTCTAAAACCTCTCTCTACTTTCAAAATTCTCAAGAGAGAATGGTGTGAAATTTCCAAAGGATTGCTTGCCTATTTATAGAAAAAATGCAAGGGCACTTTGGTAATCTTCCAATTCCAACTTTAATTCTAAACCACCAACTCTATCTTGTTCTTCAAGTTTTCTCCTCCTTCATTCATTTTGGTCGACATCCCCCTCCCCCAAAGTCCACAAATACAATCATCAAGAGTTGCCACCTTGCTTATTCTAGAAGGTTTTGCACTGATAAAGCCCCGATCGGTGTTCGAATCGCGTAATCTCCAAATTCTGGATTCATAACTTTGAAGATATTCTCTTTCTCATTAGAAGTGTCTAAGTAAACTTAATTTTTGATCCTATACAGGGTTTCAACGGTCCAGCCGAAGTTTCTCGAAAAACGTGCTCGGTTACGGAATTAAATTCCGGAATCATCAACTTCTGGACAAAAATTCATTGATTCCAAATATGTCCAGATAATTATAAACTCATCTCCAGATGTTGAGTTATAATTTATTTTGTTCAAATTCTAATTTTATGACTATCTGCCTTTTTTTTTTTTTTTTTTTTCAGATTTTCCCTATTTCGTCTTATTACTAACTTCTTCTACCGATCTCGGAAATGGCTCCAGGTACAGCTCAATTCGAGATAAAAATACACTCATTAATTTTATATCCTGACTTTAGAAATCTTGTTCATGGTTTTCTAGATAGGATCCGATTTCTATCGGTGTTTATTTACCTTTTCTATTTTTTACACTTAATTACTTATTAATTAAGAGTTCCAAAATTTCTTCCAACCTTTTCTACTCATTCTAATCATTCAAATATGTCGACCAACACATATATATATATATATATATATATATATATATATATATATATATATATATATATATATATATATATATATATATATATATTATTTTCATTTTATTTATCAATTAATTATTTAATTAATATTATATTATTTAATAATTATTTTTACATAATTTTTTACAAAATTCCCTATTGGTCCATACTTTGATTTAGGCTCAAAATTACTTAATCTCATTTATTTTTCTTCATCTTTTCCAATTAATTAGCAAATATATTTATGCTAATTTTCTAGCCATAAATCACTAATTATAGAGTTCTACATGATTTATCACAATTATCTCATTGTTCAAGTTTAAATAATTAACCAATAATTATTTAATCCATCACTTATTATTTTTTGATAATTTTCTTATTTAGAACTAATTACTTCCTCACAACAATTAGAACTAACATAGTTATTTTATCTCCCATGCAAAATACCAATAATTATGGAGTTAGTTATGATCTCCAAATACTTTATAGTTGTTATTTTACAATTCTTCCAAGCTTATAATTTATTAAATTACCAAAATTAGAGACAATATATTCTCTTAATTTTAATAATTATTTACTGCCTCTTAGGATTTTTCATAATCTCCCTAAGTCATTATATGCTCCATAAGGGCATTTTAGTCATTTCTGACACATTATTAATTTTTCCTAATTTCCAAGAAATTTTCCTTTAGAAAATAAGATAAATTCAACATTCTTTTTTTTGACACCACATATTCACCTATTTTTAATAGGTATTATTTCTTAATTTATGATATTTTCCCTAAGTCAAATTTTAGGGTATTACAGGTGCTGCCGGGATAAGCTTCAGGGAGGCCTAGGTGCTGCTAGGGTTACGCTACAGGGGGCCTATGTGCTGCCAGGGTACGCATGTTTGGGAGATGCTTGTATTATGTGCTCTTATCCTGTTAATGTCTTGAGTGTCTATAGTTCATATGCTGTATATGTAAATATGAGGTTAACCGTTACCTGGGGTCCGATTGCAATGGACCTCAGCTCTTCACATAGCTTCAGGGTCTGGAGGACCAAGGACCGAAGATAAAGACAAGCAGGCCGCGTAGAGACCCGACTGAAGACTATCTTCTGTTGCCACGACGTGGGAATCGTCAGGGAGACACTTTTGATGTATTTATGTTTTCGTTGAACCACTAATGTACCGCTGTTAAAACCAGCCAGACATGCTACCGTTATTTTGAATATATATCAGTTACTCAATCGCTCCGATGCTCTACTCTGATGTTTTGATGAAAAAAAAATTTATACTGCTTTTGAAAAATGGGATGTTACAGAACTTGATAATTATAAGCAAATAGATTTAGGTTTTTTCTATAATAATAGGGTTTAGGTGCAAAAATACCGATGAACTTTTACCTAAAGTGCACTCTACACTATATGTTTTTCGAAAGTGCAAAAATATTTATGAACTTTCAAAATGGAGGCAAAAATTCCATCACAATTAAAAGATGCTAATGTCTGTTTAGTACCATTTGAAAGTACTGAAATACCCTCAATCAAAAAAAAACACTCACTCAATCTCAGATTCATCTTCTTCCCTTCCATATTCATCACAACAATCATCAACCAGAATCAAGTATAAAAAATGTGAAAAATGAAGCCTAAGCACACAGAATCTTCAAGTTAATTGTTACCACTTACCATGTAACTCAGAACTCAGATTTAATGTTGCTAAGCACACAAAATTATCTAACTCAAAACTCATATTTAATGGTGTCATATTGAGCCTAAGATCATGGACCAAATTAGGGATGATATCCCAAATTAATTTCTATTTAATATAACAGGATCTCCAGTGTTCTCGTCCGGAATTTGAGTATGATTTATGTATTTTCATTCCATCGAATAAATTAAGCAAACTTACCAAGAAGAGTTGAACCACATAAAATGATAAACAAGATCGCACAAGGTACTTTGATGAGAGGTCATGAGAAGGAAATGGTGTTGGAGAAGGGAAGGAGGAAGAGAGTGACTTATTAGGAAGACGGGCAGTAAGGGAAATTATAAAATCTTAACGTTTTTTTTTTCTTTTACTTTTTTATATATGGTGGGCCCACAACAAAAGTAACAAACTTTAAAGCCTTCTAACAGTAGATATTTTTACCTTGATTTTAAAAGTTTACAAGTATTTTTTGCACCTCTAAAAAATAAATGGTGTTGGATGCACTTTGAATAAAAGTTTATAAGTATTTTTGCACTTTATCTTATAATAATAACCTCATAATCTCATGACACTTCTTTTCATTCTTTCACTGAATATTGTGCAGCTAAAATCTTGAGATCTTGGGCCATTATGGGGTGGCCCAAGTCTAAGAGGGAGCCCTGAGTGAGGACTGATGACAAATGGAATATAGGATAGTTTCAAACATTCAATCAAATCTGGGTTTAATTATATTTAAAAAAGAAAAAGATCTGGGTTTAATTATAAAAAGAACCAACAAATTAAAAGCATGTAGATTACTAGGTTCCTTAAATATGATGTTCTGGATTTGAACTAGACTATGTGTATGGATCGAGAAGTGTTTTGTGGTGTACTGGATGCACCTAAAAACAACTTTAGAATACTAGATCATCTTAAGATCCCAAATTAAATAAAATATGGGTAAGTTTCCGAAGATTTCTTTGAAAAGTAATATTTTTTTAGTAGTATTTTTTTAGTTTAATATCATCCGAGAGTTTCAAACTCTATACCGTTAAAAAATAACTTTAAATGTTAAAAAATTATTATTGATCATTAACTTTTCAATAGTAAGGGACAATATTGTTCATTTTAACATTTTTGGGGTGACATAGAACCTAAAATAGATTTCAGTGTAATATTGCTCCTCAGTCAAAAAGGGGAAGAAAAAACTTTTAGGGAAAATTTGTATTTTAACCTAAATTAAATACCATACTAGCATTTATTTTTTCCTTCTTTCCAATTGAAACCCTCATTATACATAAGTTTTATTATTCTGAAAGTGAACTTGTAATGAGAATCAATTTTTATTTTTTTTTTCCAAACTAAACTTATAGATAGGATGATAGTGAAAAGAAATGTAATTCGCTACATAGTCTCATTATAATTAACCACTACAGATCTATTATTATTTTTTGTAATAAAACTGTGATTTTATGTTGTTTTACTTTTCTTCTTTTCTTCTTTTTTGATTTTTATGTTGTTTAATGATGATACTTTTTTTTAGCACCTATGTTCTTTCCTTGAGACGTCCTAACAAATTTTCCTTTACATTTCTTTTTAGGAATGGTTTGGAGGGTGCAGTTTTTGCCTTTAAATTATTCTCGGGACATAGCGTATCCAGATCTTATTAAGGTCAATTTTTGAAAATCATGCAACGATGTCCCTATTGAAAAAGGCAACACCGACCCATAATTTAACTCCTTATCCTTTCACTTGTTTTTAATTAGATTTTTGTGGTTATTTTTCTTTTTTATTAGGTTAATAAAATTTTACATGATTTTTAATTAGGTCATTATACTTTATTTATTTATCAAATTAATTTAATAAGTATATAAATAATTAATAAGTATTATATTATATTTATATAGAATTTTATTAATATAATTAAAATTTTGAATTTATAAAGAAATTATAATCATAAGGTCAATAACATAAATAATTGTTCAGTTAAAAATTTGAAATAATATTAAAATAATTTTATTATAATAACTTACTTTTTATGGACTATAATTACTTACACAAAAATTTCTTTTTGAAATATCTGTAAATTATTTATCAGTCTCTAACATTCAGGATTAGAGAAAGTATAATGTTTATTGTTGGCCAGGAATTGAAGAAACAAGAGGAAGAAAAATTATTCATCGGAGAACTAGAGGTGGGAAGCAAGGAGCTTTGCAACTAACTAGCAAGTCCTGCTATAATTAAGCCGTATTAGCTTACTTGAAAGGCTGCTTCTTGCTCCACCATTCAATCACTGTTGATTGATTTGGAAACCTTTTAATCACTGATGGAATGGAAAGGCATAAATTAAAAGAGAACTACAACAGATAATAGGACAGGGTTAAGGCATCCAAAGTTAGATATGCTCAAACTTGACGTCTCTGTCACTTTCGTCTTTAAAGTCCAAATATTCAATGGAGGTTGGTAAGGAGCTCCTAGCCATCAACACATGATATGGCTCCGCATCTTTAAGATTGCATTCGAGAAGTCCAGGCCTAGGCTAGATTTCGCCATCATAGGTGGTGTTATCGCTGCTACTTCGGTTCGGCAAGGGAACAAACTCATAATTATTTAACGGAAATGGCAAAACATCTAGAGTTTTTAAGAACACATTATAAGCAAAGCCTTCAACCCGAAGCTTACTGAAATTATATACACTCACAAATTCAGGAAAAGAATTTGTTCTTGGGACTCCAATTCCCAACTTTGGGGGTTTATCCAATGTACCACCCGGCCACAATGGATCTTTAATTTGTATTCACGGCCACCAGATGCCTCATCACCACCACCACCACCTCCTTCACTGTAGTCTTGAACATGTACCCTATTAGGGCTCCAACATCCGATGATCCCTTCTCTTATTGATATCACATTGTATACTTCATACTCCGATTGAACTAGTTGTCCTTTTGTTAAATGAAAATGTCCTTCATATAAATCATTGTATGCACTTGGGAAAAAAAAAAACCTACTTCAGGGTATAGGATGCACCTTAACTCTTTAATTATTTCTCCCTCTTGTCTCTAATATAAGACCTATTTATCTAATTTAATTACATTAGGGTAGTTAAGTCAGTTAAGTAATACAACATTTATTTTCTCAGAAAATACCATAATTATCTTCCTTAATTCCTTCTTTTTTTTTTTCTTCTTGATTATTGTTGATAGAACACTAATAGGGGTAAATTATAAAAGATTGAAAATTATAAAAAATAAGTCTTATATTTAAGATTATGATCAGTTTTTTAAATAGGTCTAGCTTATATCAAGAAAGAAGGGAGTACTTCAAAAAAGAAAAAGCGAAGCCCTGTAGAAGGAAAGAAAATCGGAACTGGAAAAAAAGACTGACGAAGTGAAATTTAGGGATTGCTCCATGATTGATTAAAAAAGAGAATATTCATATAGTGCCCACTATAGCAAAATAATTTCCAATTACCCCCATAAAAATATGAAATATCACTGAACACTTTTGGGAGTAAATGAAATTAACGTGGGGAGGGAATAGATAAAAACAACCGTGTTGACAAAAAGAACGAATAAATAGAGCTTGCAAGTCACATATGTACGTGTGTTTACAAGATCATCCCAACCATATACAAGACAATTAGACAAGGAGCATATTCTCAATGGGTCATGTGAGAATCTATAAGTTAAATATGCTTATTTACAAGACTAAAAAGTGAAATTATAAGACTATCTCGGCTATACATGTAACAAAGACTACTAAGTATAAGATTTTTTTTTTTTTTTTTTTGCTCGGAACCAAGTATAAGATAAAGACATCAATATCTTTTTAGACAAAAAAACAAAAAAAACAAAAATCAATTTAGCTCTAAAAGATGCAATAAAGTTTTAGGAAGTTTTAAAACCCGTTTGATATTAAATATGTGTAACGGGTTGAAGGGAAGTTTCCCCATTTAAGTTTGACATTGGCTCGATGACGTGCGAGAGAGAGAAATACATGAATCATGTGTGGTAAGTGGTAACACTAACAAAGTGATGTAGCTTGGATCAATGGATGTCTGACACGTATCGGCAAAACATGTTGAGATCACTTATAAATAAGGGTAAAGAAGCAAAAATATACATGTATTTTATCCTGGGGAACGCCCAGTACCATATGCTTTTTTTGGGAGCAAAAATACACACGAGTTTTCTAAATGGAGCAAAAGTACCATCCCCGTTAACCATCTTAAACTCTGTTACTTTTTTTACTGGTGAGCCCCACAATTATCACCTCTCTCCTTCTTTCCTTTACATTCGTTCTGTTTCCTTGGCCCCACACACTCTTTCTCTCTCTCACCCCATTCTCTCGGTTTCTTCAAGGTTATTCTCCAAGAACCGAAGCTCATGGCGAAAGGAGCTTGTCATTTTACCCACGTCTGTATAAGCACAACTTTTGAAATCTTTGTCCTTTTCAGTGAGATATGCATTGTCATTTATTTCCAAAAGGATGAGCATTTATTTTTTTCTGGTTGCAATCTCCTATTGCTTCTGAATCTAACGGTTGAACAAAAAAGGTTGCTTTGAGTATATTTGGATTAGCTTTTGAATCAATGGTTTTCGCCCAAACTATAGATTTAAAAGCAGAGTAGCCAAATAGTGGTTTAAAACTCAAAATAGCTTTTATAAACATCAAACTATGGTTTTGGTTAAGCCACCATAAAACTTGTTTTTTTGGACAAGAAAACCAAGCTTTTTTTTTCGTGCTTGTTGGATGTTATTTTCTAAAATATATTTCTTTAAATAACTTTTTCTCCCAAATTTAATCCAAAGACACAAATCATGAGTAAATTCAGGCCTCAAGCAAGCAAGAAAGATGCTGGGTGTTTAATTTAAAATGAAGCAAATAGTTTAGAAGGTTCTGTTTTGAGACAGCCGGAAGCTCATGGTATATAGATCAGATATATGCTGAAAGGATAATTTTCTTAATAAAAATACTTTGTGGGGATTGCATGAACAAAAATGGCCCTCAAACCAAAGTGAGGTCATCAGATATTTATGCATATGTGGGTGAGAGCGTTGGGTGTTTGGGGAAGAAGAAAGTCGGACAAATGAATGAAAGAATGGGGAAGAGAGAGAGAGAGAGAGTGTGTGTGTGTGTGTGTGAGAGAGAGTGAGAGTGAGAGTGAGAGTGAGAGAGTGAGTGAGTGTGTGTGTGTGTGGGGGGGGAAGGAGGAAAGATATGATAATTGTGGGGCCCACCAGTCAAAAAAGTAACAGAGTTAAAGGTAGTTAACGGGATGATACTTTTGCTCCATTTGAGAAAGCTTGTGTGTATTTTTGCTCCCAAAAAAAGCATATGGTGCTGGACGCTCCCCAGGATAAAGCACATGTGTATTTTTGCTCCTTTACCCTATAAATAAATATTAGAGGAGCACTTTATACTCAGGGACGGACCTTGGAAGAAATTTTTAGAGAGACTAAATGTATACTCATTAACTAATTTTTAAGAAAAAATATTTAGGGGCTAAATGTATAAATTTTTAAGCCAAATGTATAAATTTTTGGGCCAAATATATATTAAAAAAAAATCCAATTTGTATTAAAAATTTGGGACAAATTTTTTCGTTTTTTTTGGGGGCCATGGCCCCATTGTATAAAAAAATGTCGATCCCTGTAATTATACTCCCTCCGGTTCTAAATATAAGACAGAGTTAACTATTTTGAAGAAATTAATGAAATTAAATAAATTACTTAATTATATAATATGTTATGTATCATTAGGTTATATATCCGTTTATATATTAGGCAAAATCGTTTGGAAGAAAAACTATACATATAAATATTTTAAAGTACTTTAATTAATTTTGAACAAATCTCAAGAAAATACCACTTGAATTTCAAAATTTTAAATAGGTGACTTCCCAACAAAAAAAGTTATCAATTGCTATATTGTTCGTTTTAAACTTTTAATCCTATTATTATTATTTTTGTTAACAAGATTTTGAAGTTAAAATGGTTTTTTTTTTTTTTTGTCATTTTTTCGTTAATTTTCTTAATAATCCTAAAACAACCAACTTTATCTTATATATTTACAATAGAGTAACATCTCTCATCTATTATTTATAAAGCACAGAAGGACGCATTGATTCCCTGAATCACAAGGGAAGCACGGGGAGTGGGGTATACATTGTCTCTTTGCCTTTGGTGAGGGAAGCTGTGAGTGGGGAGCATTCACGTGGAGGCCTTCTTATCAATTTTGACAAAGCATAATTAAGATTGGTCTTTTATATTTAAAAATTGTTTATAATAATACTTGTAATATTATTACTCTATCTCTTAATGATATGGATGAAATGTAATGCAGTGGTACATTACAAAAGCGTTCAGGGGCCAGTTTCATTTAAAAAATTTCACTGAAGGATAATTTTATTTTGAAAGTTTTTCTAAAGATAATTTTATATTGAAAGTGTTAAAAAAGGAGCATTTTTATCTATCATATTTTTTATCGGGTCAAGGTGCAAAAATAGGCATGTGTTTTTCTCGGAGGAGTGTCCAGTAGCAAATACTTTTTTTAGGCGCAAAAGTAACTATGTGGTTACAAAAGTGGAGCAAAATTAGCATTGACCGTTAGATGACCGTTAGTTTGACCAAAAACATTAACATGGATGTTGACTCAGCAAATTTTTATCCTAGTTGGCAGTGAAAAAAGAAAGAATAAATAAATAAAAAAAATCCACACAACCCTTCCCCTTCCTTCAACCTCCCGACCTAAACCCCCCCACCGGCGATGTCGATCTCCTTCCCAGCCCAGCCACCATCTCGCCGTCGCATCCCTCGCCGCACCTCAACGAGATGGCGTCTCCTTCTTCGTTTCCCGCACTTGAGTCCCTGTGAGCGAATGATTTTCCGTCAAACCCATTGATTTTAGGGTACCCTGGTGGTACCGAATCCTCGATCCCAAATCCGAATTCGTCGACCAATGGAATCGCACCTTCCTCCTCGCCAGCTTCCTCGCGCTCTTCCTCAACCCTCTCTAAATGTGGTTGGTATTACACTACTAGAAAAATCCTAAATTGTGACGGAAATTTTTCCGTCGCAAAATTAAGGGAATTTGCGACGGGAAAAAAATTTCCGTCGCAAAATTTTGCGACGGACTTGATATTCCGTCGCAATTTGCGACGGATAACGATGTCCGTCACAAAAATGTTGCGACGGACGCGTTGTCCGTCGCAAATTGCGACGAAATATCAAGTCCGTCGCAAAATTCCGTCGCAAATTGCGACGGACAACGATGTCCGTCGCAACAATTGTGCGACGGACGCGTTGTCCGTCGCAAATTGCGACGGACAAGGAGTCCATCGCAACAATTGTGCGACGGACGCGTTGTCCGTCGCAAATTGCGACGGACAAGGAGTCCGTCGCAACAATTGTGCGACGGACGCGTTGTCCGTCGCAAATTGCGACGGACAAGGAGTCCGTCGCACATTGCGACGGACCAAGTCGTCCGTCGCAACACATTGCGACGGACCAAGTCGTCCGTCGCAATTTGCGACAGAGCGACTAGGGTCCGTCGCAATTTGCGACGGACGACTAGGTCCGTCGCAAAGCTGTCGGTTTGCGACAATTTGGTTAGTTCGTCGCAAAAACGGTTTTAAACCGCCCCCAATTTTTCTTCCACTTTCGTTTGTCCTCTCTTTCTCTCATACGTTTCTCTCTTCTCCTAAGTGGTGTTCTTTCACAACTCCGGTGGTGCTCCGATCGCCGACTTCCGACGTCATCTCTTCTCCTCCGGCCGATCAGTTTCCGGTGTCATTCCCCTTTATTCCGACCGATCAGTTTTAGGCGTCCTCTCCTTCTCTTCTTCACTTCCTGCACTTCTATTTCAGGTTAGCTACCTCTCTTCTCCCTCTTTTTTTTTCACTATAATAATATGAAAGGATTTGATATTCTTTTTTAATATTATTTTGATTTGTGATAAAATGATAATGTATGATAATGTTTTGTGTTACTTCTTCAATGTTGATTAAATTATTTATTATTGGTTATTCATTTTTTATGGTGAGAATATTAATGTTGCATTATTTGTTTATGAAGTTTTGTATGGTTGGAAATTTGTGTGTTAAAGTTATGTTTTTTTATTAGTGGGTAATGATACATAAGTCTTAAAATAGGATGATGTTGAAATGTATATAGATTAAAATGTAATTATTATAAATATAGATTAGTGTATGTAAATTAAAAAGTGAGATTGAAAGTTAAGAGAATTAATTAATTAACATAATTTGTATGAAATATGTTTATTAGTAGAAAATTATAAATTACATTATTTTAAAGAAGAAAGATAAGAGAATTAATTAATTAACATAATTTTTATGAAATATGTATGTTAGTAGAAAATTATAAATGACATGATTTTAAAGAAGAAAGATAAGAGAATTAATTAATTAATAATTAACATAATTTGTATGAAATATGTATGTTAGTAGAAAATTATAAATGACATGATTTTAAAGAAGAAATATAAGAGAATTAATTAATTAATTAATTAACATAATTTGTATGAAATATGTATGTTAGTAGAAAATTATAAATGACATGATTTTAAAGAAGAAAGATAAGAGAATTAATTAATTAACATAATTTGTATGAAATATGTATGTTAGTAGAAAATTATAAATTTGATAAGAGAATTAATTCATAACAATGACTGTGGATAATTTTTTTTTTTAATATTGCATTTAAATTTTTTTATTTGAATTTTGTTATATATTTGTGGCATGTTGAGATGTTAATTCGGTTAGGAATTGAATTAGATAGGAAGTATGGAAGGCAACCATGATAGAAGTTGGATGTACAATCGTCTAACTGATAAAAGAGAACTAACGCAAGCATTCTTGGCGGGTTTGGAAGAGTTCATCCAATTTGCTTTGGCGAATTCAAATAATTCAAGTAGGGAGATCAGGTGTGCGTGTGCCAATGTAGGTGTTTAAGATTTAGGGATACGGGCAATGTCAAAATTCATTTGTGTCAAAAGGGATTCATGAAAGATTATGAATGTTGGGAATGTCATGGTAAAGTCCGACAGACACCGAGTGGCTATTATGGGGACAGTAGTCATCGAGAAAACCTTAATCAATATGAGCAATTGGTTATGGATACCGCGGGACCGTCGATCGGCCAATATTTTGATCCTGTTACTCATGCTGAGTCGTCATACATGGGAGAGGAGACCGGTACACATACTCAACCATCGTACATGGGAGAGGATCCTAATCCAGAAGCCGCTAGGTTCTATAAAATGCTTCAAGATGCGCAACGTCCTTTATGGGAAGGTTGTGAACACATTGAAAATAGTGAATATTCATCGCTATCGGCTACCCTAGCAACACTAAGCTTGAAGACTGATCATCATATGAGTGAGAGGAATTACAACGAAATGATGCAAATCATGAGTAAGGTTGTTCCCAAAGACAATAATTTGCCGAAGGATTTTATCAAGCAAAAAAAGGTCAAAGAGCTTGGCCTTGGATGTGAAAAAGTCCATTGCTGCCCCAGAGGATGTATGTTGTATTACAAGGATGATGCTGAACTGACCAATTGTAAATTCTGTGGACATGACAGATATAAAGTTGTGGGGAAAGGAAGGAAAATGACCCGTCATGCGTTTAGCAAGATGTGGTACTTTCCTCTGGTGCCAAGACTTACGAGATTGTATGCATCAGAACAAACAATTGCTCACATGAGATGGCACCGGGAGCATCGTAGGGATGAAAACTTTGTGACGCATCCATCCGATGCCGAAGCTTGGCGTAAATTTGATGAGGCGAATCTGAACTTTGCTATGGATCCCCGTAATATCCGTCTTGGTCTATGCTCGGATGGGTTCACTCCTTTCAACAATACGGGCAGGACTTATTCCTGTTGGCCTGTCATTGTGACTCCGTACAACCTCCCACCTTCTATGTGCATGAGAAGAGAGTTTTTCTTTCTTAACGCGTTAATCCCCGGGCCATCCAACCCAAAAAGAAGATAGATGTGTACCTCGGGCCTTTGATAGACGAGTTGAAGATGTTGTGGAGTGAAGGGGTTCTTACGTATGATATATCATTAAGTCGAATTTCACCATGCGGGCTGCCTTAATGTGGACCATAAATGATTCCCTGCATATGGGATGTTGAGTGGCTGGCAAACATCGGGGAAGCTTGCATGCCCGGTATGTCTTGAACAGAACATGGGTTTTAGCTTGAAACACAGTCGCAAGGTCAGTTGGTTTGATAGGCACCGACGATTCCTACCCCCCGATCATCCGTGGAGGAGAAATAGAAAAGACTTCACGCGGAATGTTGTCGAATGAGCAGAGCAACCCCGTCGTTTAAGTGGCCAAGAAATATGGGACAGAGTCAAGTACATTCAAAGTGTTGAAGAAGGGGCTGCTTCCAGGGAACCTGAGGGATACGGCGTTGATCATCATTGGAACAAACGCAGCATCTTCTGGGAACTACCATATTGGAAAGATCAATTGTTAAGACACAACCTCGATGTCATGCATATTGAGAGGAATGTTGTTGCAACATTCTGTACACCGTGATGGACACCAAGGGCAAGACGAAGGACACAGTCAACGCAAGACGGGACATAGAAGCGATATGCAGAAGGCCTGCTTTACATTTGGTGGGGAGTGGCACGGGACAAACTTCCAAACCTAGAGCGTCGTACACATTCAACAAACAATAGAATTTGGAACTGTTGCAATGGGTTAAAGATCTGAAACTGCCAGACGGTTATGCGTCAAACATGAAAAGATGTGTCGACATGCACGAGGCAAAGTTATTCGGCATGAAGAGTCATGATTGTCATGTTTTCTTCCAGAGATTGTTGCCTTGGGCCTTCAAAGCACTTCCAAAGCATATATGGTCTATTCTGACGGAATTTTCCATGTTCTTTAGAGAAATTTGTGCTTCTGAGCTTAATGTTGAAAAGTTACGGCACCTGGAGGCGAGCTTGCCCATAACTCTATGCAAGTTAGAGATGATATTTCCTCCTAGCTTGTTTGACTCAATGGAACATTTGCTCGTTCACTTGGCCTACGAAGCAAAGGTAGGAGGCCCGCAACAATATAGATGGATATATCCGTTTGAGAGGTAATATATATATTTCTATCGCGCTGTTATTAATTGACCGACACGGTACTTTAGTTTATAAATACCCTCTGATATTCCATTGTAGGTTTTTACGCACACTTAAGAACAAGATCAAAAATCCAAGGTACGTTGAAGGATCTATCGCTGAGGCATATCTAGTCGAAGAGGCCGCAAAATTTGCGTCATACTATTATCCCCCTGAAATGATGTCAAGATGGAGAGGGGTACCTCGCAATGATGATGCTGGTGATACGAGGGATCAAACATCAATATTTAATTTTCCAGGGCGAGTCGTGGGAAAACGTTCGAGGTCAACTCTTGACAGAAGAGATAAGCGAGTAGCGGAGTGGTACATTCTAAACAACTGTGAAGAGGCCGCCCGAGATTTAAAGTAAGATTTCTTTTCTTTATCTTTGTTACGCTAAGAATTCCAGTATTAAGAGCATTTTTTTCTTCTTATAGTTACTTCTCTAATTCAGTCCGATCGGGAAATCCTTCAATGGCGGAATCCGAAGTTGACCAATTCACGAACTCTGAGTTCCCAAAATGGCTTCGATCCTACTTTGTGGAAAATCCATCAGATCCTAATGAAGTTGCGTGGAGTTTGTCCTATGGAGCTGCAATTAGTGTTACCCGGTGCAAGAAATACATAATCAATGGGTATCTGTTTTCAACTGTCGAGGCAAATGCAGGTACAATATGTTGTAATTATGGTGTATGTTGTCGAGGTGACAAATTTGATGGGGTGGAGACTGACTACTACGGGAAGTTAGTTGACATAATTCAACTGAGTTACCCGTGGGACAAGGTAGTGACCCTTTTCAAATGAGAGTGATTTGATAACAGTCCGCGTGGGACAAAAATGGACAAACATGGAAATATTGAGATCCACTGGACAAGGAGATATACGGTTGGTTATGACCCAATCATCCTTGCTCAACAGGCGGAACAAGTTTACTATACATCATACCCCACACCCCGCCCAGGTTGGAGGGGGAAATATTATACCAAAGTCGAAAGAGCCGGAATCAAATGACGGTATGGCTGAACCGTTCCAAGCCGATGTGGAACATGTACTCCCCATAAACATCTTCGATGACGAAGTACCAAGCAATCTATTTGATTCTGCTGCGGGGTTAGAATTAATTCCTATACAAATTGACGATGAGGAATCAGACGATGAGGCAGAAGTGATTTACTCTGATAGTGGATCGGAGTTCGACGACTATGAGACCTCCTCAGAGGAAGACGAGCAAGCAAATGTTGATGAACAAGAATCGTCCGATTGATTTCTGTTAGTTCTTTGTTTGTGATGATCTGTTATACTACATACTTTGTTAATGCGCTACTGTCATATTAACTAAATATCTTATTGTTATATATTTTTTGACATTATGTCTATACGTGTTTAGAGATGGAGCATCTAGGAGGACGTTCAGGTAGTGGACGGGGTAGTGGTCGAGCCCAACCCCGTCCTATCAGAGGGGGTAGGGCGACATCATCTGCTCCTTATGGAGGTAGAGGGTCCAGCGCTTCCCCAGATATGCCGTCCTTTGATATGTCATCTTCACCGTCTACATATTTGTCATCTTCACCGTCGCTGTATATGTCGTCATCACCGTCTACCCCCCCTGATCCACAGCAAGGGGGATCACAGGTTTACAATATAATTTCTGATTGATTTACATATGTTTAGTTACATATGATTTACATATGTTTATCTTCAACACTTCACATTCTTTCCTTAGCACAATGCGTCGCCTCATAGCCACGTCGGGGAAGAAGGTAGTTCCTCCGATCCACCAATCTGGGGCTCCAGAGATCCTTTGACAGGGAAGCTTTGGATCCGTCCTGACGACGTCGGGTAAGTCATGCCAAGTTACGAAACTAAATGTTACAATTTACTTTTCCAGTTGGTTTGTATGGTAATATTTGCATGATGTCCTCTCTCATCAGATTTGAGACTCATAATGAGGCAAGGGAGTTCATCTCGGCCCAATTATTCCGTAATTACAACCTTCCTTGGGCCAAGTGGACAGACATTCCTAGCACTATTCGAGATGTTTGGTTTGATGAGTTCTTGGTAAGTTTTTTGTTTTATGGTTATTTAATTAAATACTTTTAAAATTTGGAGCACTAATTGTTCGTTATTGATTTTCAGCTCCAGCATATGACGTTGCCTGAACATCGTGCAGAACTAAAAGCAAATTATAATCATAAGGGAGGCCGATATTTGACTCAAAAGCTTTATGGCTTGAGAAATAAAAGAGGCAAGAAAGACTGGGTTTCCCAGGACACTGTAGACGAATTAATGCAGAATTGGGCCACAAATGAAAAGTTTCAAACCATGAGCGCGAAAAATAAGGAAAACAGGGCCAAAATGGAAGGACCGTCATATGCTGGCGGCTGCATTCCAATTAGTGAGCATCGACGGAAAATTATAAGTACACGTTATTTTCTATTTAGGTATTTGATATTTTGTACTTTGAAGTAATTAATTAAGGTCATCATCTACGTTTGCAGGTAGAGTCTGGGGAAGTTCCTGAAGGATCGATTGAGTGGGCTACCTTTGAGCGGACCCATTCCCGGCAGTCTGAAGGGAGTGAGAGACAATGGATTAGCCAAAAGGCGCAGCAAGTAGTGGTTAGACATTTATTGCCTTTATTACTTGTTTTATGCACCACCATATTTATTTCATTTTACATGTCTTATAAGCTATGTATTTTTGTGCTTGTAGGAAAACTTTCAGAAGCTGTCGCAGGAGAGAGAGTTGCAGATTGGGACTGACCCCGCATCCTCTCAGTCTGGTAATGAGAGTCTGTTATTTGAGGCCGCAGGCGGATTTAACAAGAAAGGGAGAGTCTTTGGATACGGTGCCTCTGCTGGCCGACTGAAGCAACCAAAGCGCTCCTCATCCAACACTGAAGGTGTTTCTGCAGGTACACGTAATACATTTGATATTGATAATTTTCATTCTCTTGTCCATTCAAATGAAGTACAAATAATAAATGTACTTCATAATGTTTTTGCAGATGAGCTGAAGAAGATGAAGGCGTTGGTGGTGGAGCAAGCAACTTCGATGAGTCAGCAACAGGAGATGATGAGGCATGAGATGCTTCAGGAACGGGAGAGGATGGAGTAGGCGATGAATCAGGAACGGGAGAGGATGGAGCAGGCGATGAATCACGAACGGGAGAGGATGCGGCAGGAGATGAATCATGTAATACCCTAAAAATCACACTTAGGGTAAATATCAAAAATTGGGAAATATACCTATTGAAAATAGGTGAATATGAGGTCTCAAACACCTTGTATTGAGTTTACCTTGTTGCTAGGGTAATTTCCCTTGAAATTGGATAATTTGCAATTAGGTCCCTAAAACGTTTAAAGACTTGCAAATAGGTCCCTGAACACATTATGGGTTATAAATACCCTGTGAAAGCTATAAAAGAAGCAAGTAAAAATCTATTTGAAATAGGGAAGGATATTGTCCCCAATTTAGGTAATTTATTAAGTTACAAACTTGGAGAAATTGTAGAAAAATACTCAAAAAGTAAGGAAATGACCGTAATACCCCCGTAAATGCTAAGATAATGCAGGAGACATGAAAGCAAAAATTTCAATACAAAGGTTATGAGGTAATGGGGCATGCTAATTAAGAAAATTATCAACTGTTGATAAGAAAGTAATTAGGTAATTATTGGCTAATTACTTAAGCATAAGCAAAGGAAATTATGAAATAATTATGTAAAGCTAAAAAATTAGTGGAGAAAGGTTTAAAATTAGTGAAAATATATTTGCTAATTAGTTGGAAATTTTTGAGAAAAATAAGTGAGATTAAGTATTTTTGAGCTTAAAAACAAGTTCGGACCAATAGGAAAATTATGTAAGAAATTATATAAAGTAATTATTAAATAATAAAACATAAAACGAAAATAAATAAATAAAAAAGGAGATCAGATGTTGACCGAAAATTGGATCCAGAAGAGGATAGGAATTTCAATTTTAATATCATGATATTTGTATACAACTTGCAATAGTTTATTATATAATTAAATTATAGTGAATAGTAACACAATATATAGGAAACGGATCCTATCTATAGATTTAGGAATGGGATTTCCAAAGTCAATGTAGAATATTGATCAGTGGAATTTTATCTTCCGTTAGACTCTTCCGGAAGTTAATTCTGATGCCGTTTGTGCATTTTCCTAATAAAACAAAATAGAGGAAAATGTAGATAGGCATATTTTTGGATATGAAGAAAATAAATTCTAACTCAACATATAGGAATGAGTTTGAATTTATCTGGACATATTTAGAATCAGTGAATTTTTCTGAAGAAGTTGATGATTTCAGAAATGCGTTCTGAAACCGGACACGTTCGGACACGTTTTTCGAGAAAACTTCAGACTGACAGTTGGAGCCCTATATGGAATCAAAATTTAGGATAACTTGGACATTTCTTCTAAGTGAGAATATGTCTTCAAAGTTGTAAATCCAGAATTTTGAGGTTTTTCCGAAATTACGCGAAACGGGGACCGATCGGGGAAAATCTGTAGAATCGGGTTTAAAGCAAGTTGATTCATCATTATTGGACCAATTGATTGCTGCCAAGTCAGCCATGTATGTCGACCAACATGCTTCCATGGACAAGGATTTAACACCATTTAACATTGATTTTCCATGGTTATGATCAATTTGGAAAATGACATTTAGGTCCCTAGAATTTTCTATAAATAGGAGGCAACCCCTCTTGAATTCTTCACACCATCCTCTTGAGCTCCTTGGCCGAACCTAGAGGGAGAAAGTAGAGAGAGAAGCTCTGGAAAAAAATTTGCAAAAGTCTTCAACGGGTAAGTCCTTCGATCCTTAGTTTTTAAGTACTAGTCTTTAGTTCCGTAGTTAGATTTAGTAAGTAGGGAGTGAGAATCCCACTATTGTTTTTAGGCCTCATTGCATTGAAAAATGCCTGGCGAGGTAAAAACTTGGTAGGGATCGAGTTCCTGAAAAGTTGGAGATTTAAGTAACGAAGTGCTGGCGAAATTCCGCCAATTAGGGGGTCCGGGGTAAAATAGTCATTTTGACTAAAAATGTCCGTCGTAATGATAGAACATTAACAAGTACATTGTTATATTGATAGGATATCCCTGATTACGTTTTGACCAACTGTCGTGCCGAAATACCGTATATCGTCAACGAAGGTACGTCCGCGTACTGTAACACTAACTCTGATGAATATAGTACGCTGTATATGGTATGTATGTGATGTGTGTATGGTGTGTATATGTGGGGTGTTGTTGGGATGCATATTATGTTAGAAGATAACTGTATGCATCTTTGGGAGCGATATATCTGTAAGGTGGGAGCGATACATTTATAATCTTGGGAGCGATACATTTATAATCTTTGGGAGCGATACATCTTTAATCTTTGGGAGCGATACATGTGCATTGGTTGGGTGTGGTTTATTTGTTGTTGTTTGGTGACCCATATGTGTGTATGTATACATGAGGTTAACCGTTACACGAGATCCGGTGCGGATCTCAGCTCTTAATATAGCGTCAGGGTCGGGAGGACCAAGGACCGAAGAGAGAGGCAAGCAGCCGAGTAGAAGACCCGGCTGAAGACTTCCTTTCATTGTTCTGGCGGAAGCTTTCCTTTTGTTGTTCCGGCGGAAGCTTTCCTTTTGCTATTATATATTACTTCTGAACCACGCGGTTTCTGTACCGCTGTTGTAACCAGCCAGACTTACGGCGTTTTGTATATACATATCAGTTACTCAATTGCTTCGTTGCTCTACTCTGATGATTCTAAATGAAAAAAAAAAATTATACTGCTTTTGAAAAGTTGGGATGTTACAAATCAGCAAGCGGAGATGATGAAGCAGATGCAGCTTCAACTCCTGTCCCTAATGTCACATAAGGGTTCGGGGTCGGCTCCTGGTGATGATGACCATGCGGGTGATGATGATGATGATGACAATGCTGCTGTTTAAACTACTTTTTAGTATTTGCTCCTTACAACATTATTATATATATTATGTTTTCTATATGTAAACTCTTTTTATTATATATTCATGATACTTTTGCAATCAATTTTCAAGAAAAAAATTTTTAAAAAATAAAACAATTAAAAAAATTTAAAAAAAAAATTAAAAAAAATTATAATTTTTTTACTTTTGCTACGGAAATGATTTCCGTAGCAATTTGCTACGGAATAGCATTCCGTAGCAATTTGCTACGGAATGAGATTCCGTAGCAATTTGCTACGGATTCCAAATTCCGTAGCAAATTTTGCTACGGATTTCGAAATCCGTAGCAATTTGCTACGGATTTGGAAAATCCGTAGCAATTTGAATTTGCTACGGATTTGGAAAATCCGTAGCAAATTGCTACGGGGTTTTTTGCTACGGAAAAAATCCGTAGCAAATTCTAACAAATCTATTTTGCTACGGAATTTTGGCATTTTTCCGTAGCAAAATCGATTTGCTACGGAATTTTTCCGTAGCAAAAATCAATTTTTTTTGTAGTGTTATTTATTTGGCGTTGTTCTATCCTCTCCTCTTCCATCCGCTATTAACCTTGCTCTTTTTTCAT
Source organism: Acacia pycnantha (assembly GCA_025563575.1). Lineage (NCBI taxonomy): Eukaryota > Viridiplantae > Streptophyta > Magnoliopsida > Fabales > Fabaceae > Acacia > Acacia pycnantha. The sequence continues at coordinate 4,401,716 of JAMWYP010000030.1, read as the reverse complement.
CTGAGCATTCGAGTTATTTCTGCCTTCGAGTTCCACCAAGTGATGAAATCCGTTAACGACTCCGTCGGCCGTGAGGACTCAAGCCTGCTGTGGGTTCGCCAGAATCTCCTCTCCTCCGCCTGTTATAGTTGGAAACCAAGTTCTCCTCCTTCTTCGATCCTGATCGGCTCCATTTGAAAATCGACTTGGTCCTTATCTCCACCTCCAAGCTTCCCCATCATCGGACAAGAGAATTGCATGAAAATCGACTTGGTCCTCATCGCCATTCGCTATCTCAAGACCGATTTCAGCTTTGATTTTCTAGCATGCCTTCCTCTCCCTCAGGTAATAATCCGCTCATCAATTCTATTTTACAATTTCCTTTAAAATTTAAATGAAAGATTAGAAGGATTAGTGGTTTGCTATGTAACGCAGATCGTGATTTGGTTCATAATTCCCGCATTCAAAGGTACATCTGCAGCTCATGCCAATCACGCCCTTTCTCTCATGGTTCTTCTCCAGTTTATTCCTCGGTTCTTCCAGATTTTCCCTCTTCAGCGCGGGTTTATCAAAACCAGGCAAGAATAGTTTTTGGTTTGCTGATTTGTTTCTGATTTTGGATCGATTTCTGAACAACAACGACCCAGTAGTTTTTGGTGTTCTTATTTGTTTCTGATTTGCGATTTTTGCTTTGGTGAAAGATTTGTTGGTTGCTTTGTTCTGAGTTTGATTTGAGCCTTCATCTTCTTCTTCTTCTTTTTTAATGTTTTGATTTCTTTGTCGTGCTCTGGTTTCTTTGCCGTGCTCTGTTTTTCCATGCACCTTCGTCACCGGAATTTGGGTATACCGAGGAAGAAGAAGGTCCGTGGTCAAAATGCAAGTTTTGACCAGGGACTTATATGAAAATTTTAAAAGTTTATAGAGGGACTAAATTGAAACTTTTGAAATGTATCTGGGGCTAAACTGTAATTTATAAAGTATTAACATCCACGTCATCGTCCACGTCATCATTTTCAGTTCAGAAAAAGTCAACTAACGGTCAATGCTAATTTTGCTCCACTTTTGTAACCACATAGTTACTTTTGCACCTAAAAAAAGTATTTGCTACTGGACGCTCCTTCGAGAAAAGCACATGCCTATTTTTGCACCTTGACCCTTTTTTTATCTGTCCCTCCTATATTTTTTTGTAAAGCCAGAGACTTTACCAGCCTCAGATTGTGTGCTACACTGCTGTCATCTAACTTCTAACAAACTATATCATTTAAGCAAAATTTTAAAGTTGATATCACCTCCAGTCCTAATTATAGGACCAAGTTTGCACTACAAATTTGGTCCTATAATTATGACAAGAGGAAGTATAATCTTTGATTCATTAAGTTTGCCATCAATTTGGTTTTGATTTGTTAAGTTTAAAAAAAAAATTGATTTCTTAAGAGGCAAAGTTAATCAAGTTTTTATTAAATTATGAGGACCAATGTCTTAAACGAAATGAAATTTGAGGGATTAAATCCAAAATGAATGCAAAATTAAGGATAAAGATTATATTAACACTAATTTAAAAAGAAAACGTGATTGTTATAATAAAAAAAAAAAAAAAAAAGCCTGGAGGCTGTATTTGAAGAAATAAAATTAGAAAAGAAAAGGGGGTTAAGGTGCATTTTAGCAATGAAGATTTTCGCTAAGAGTGTGTTTGGCTCAATTAAGTTTTGAAGAGTGTAAAAATACATACAATCTTTTAAAAAAGATACAATTTCAGCATATCATTAAATAAAGTCAATGTTTGTTATAAAGTTAGATGAAGAACAAGTGGATCTAACATAAAAAACAAGACGAACATTTGGATTAATCTAACAGAATTACTAAAATTACTTCATTTTTAAAAGGTTGTATTTATTCTTATACCCTTCAAAACTTAATTTTGTTATACGCTCATGACAAAAAAAAAAAAATTATTGCTTAAGTTACTCCATAACCAAAAAAAAAAGTGCACTTAAGTGGAATTTTGGGAGGACTCCATGATTGATTAAGAAATTCAATGGAAAATATCACTTAAATCTCAAGGAAGAGAAAAAAAAAAATCAAAAAGGTCTCAACCCCAAATCTCCTATAAAAAAAGAGTCCCTGTGGACTTTTTTGATATTAATTACGGAGAAAAAATATCAAAGAAGTCTCATTGTCAAAATACTTTTTTTCTGTTATTAAAATTTTCCTATTAAAAAATTGTTATCAAAATGGTTTTTCATGTTGTCAAAATAACTTTTTTTGTTGTTAAATTTTTTTCGAGTTTTTCCTCACCTGGAAAATTTTTCACAATAAGAAAAACTATTTTAGCAACATAAAAAGTCATTTTAACAACGATTGTGTCATAGGAAAATTTTTATAATAGGAAAAACTATTTTGACAACGAGATTTTTTTTATATTGGAATTCTGTAATTAATATAAAATAAGTCTCTAAAAAGGGATTTGGGATTGATATTTTTTTTATATTTTTTCTCTAACTCAAGACCTGAGTGATATTTTACCAAACTTGAACACCATAACATGGCTGAAGTGACGTGTGAGAGAGACGCAACACATGAATCATGTGGTCCCGTTAACAAAGTGGTATAGCTTTGATCAATGTATGCATGACACGTGTCTTTTATCACTTATAAATAAATATGAGAGGAGTACTTTATAATTATTACAACCTCCTGTTCTAATTATAAGAACACTTTTGTAGTGTAATTTGCACTATAAAAATATTTCTATAATTAGAATCAAAGGGACTATATCTCATCTATTATGTTTAAAGCACAAAAGGGTGCTAGCGGACACGTTGTCAATTTTGACTGACAAAAAAGCTGAATGAATCAAATTTTGGGGTATCATCATAATTAATATAGATTTTTTATATTTGAAAATTGTTTAAGAAAATAATCAATTATAATAGGGGTTTAAACTTCTCATATTGCATGAGAAGAAGATGATTCATACACACATGAAATGGTGGGACTCATATCTTTTTTTTTTAAAAAAAAAAAAAGAAAAAGAAAAGGTTTGGATCCCACCATTTTATGTGTGTGTGACATGAGAATATACTTGTCCTAAGAAGTATATTTCCCTAAATAATTAATTATAATATTATGACATGATCTCTTAACAAACATGCGCACCATCTTTGGAAAACGGGAAAAGTTTGCTTTTGGGGTCCATGCATTCCATTCCCATCTTCTGTTCGTTGCCTTTACTAATAAAATTAGGATGCGGGTAGTGGGATATAATAAAGCTGATTTATACCGGGAGGTGGGTCTAGGAGAGAGTACTGTTCCAGTCTTTGATATAAGCCACTTTTTATAAGGTTTTTATATTTTTAAATAGGAGTCATTTTGCTGATTAAATACGATGGTTGTTATGAAAAAGTGTGGCCTTTGCGAGAGACACGTGTCAGTGTGGATGAAGAAGAGGAAGAGAGAAGAAAATGGGAGAATAAGTAAAAAAAAAAAAAGCAAAAGCAGAATAATACAAAAGTGTGACTTTTGCTATTTCTTGCAACGTGAGGGCGAAGCAGTGGGAGAGAGAATAAAATGGGAGAATAAGTAAAAAAGCAAAAGCAAAATAATATAGGGAGAATCCTTGCCAAGGCCCAATTAAGGTCCAAAATTGTAAAAAGGGTCCCAACAACTTTCACATACCAAAAAAGACCCTAGGGCCTTTTCTGGTATAAACGTTAACAACTAAAACAGCCAAATTGACAACAAAATAAATACCCATTAACAACTAAATCAGTCGTATTAACAACAATATTTTAACAACTAAATCAGTCACTTTAACAACAATATCAGCCCCGGTTAACAACTAAATCAGTCAAATTAACAACTAAATTTTAATGAAAAATCTCAGAAAAGGCCCTAGGACCCTTTTTGGTATGTGAAAGTTGTTGGGGCCCTTTTTACAATTTTAGACCTTAATTGGGCCTTGACAAGGATTCTCCCAATAATATAAGAATAATATAATTGGTACCACTTTAAAATTTAAATAATTATCAACCTAACGTTGCAGTATAGTATATCATGAATTGTTAAATGGTGTAATGTAGCTATTGAATTTTTCAGAATGTTGCAATATTATAGAGAATTTACTTGTAGTCTTAAATACAAAAGTCCAATATATTTTTCATTCCAAATTTTAAACTTTTTAAAACTATCTTTGTTGATTATATATATTAAAGGAAATTTCTATTACTAGCATAGGAAACACCAAAACACTACTATTTGTTATCAATAATTAACTTAACTATTTTTTTTAAATATCTGTAAATTATTTATCAACCTCTTACCTTCGGGATTAGAGAAAGTATAATGTTTCTTGTTGGCTAGGAAGACAAATTAGGGAAAATTATGCACAGGTCCCAAGGAACAAAAATAATTACAAAATAGTCACTTGGGACTTCTGTATAATTTAATAATTTTAAGAAACTTTTTTGTAATTATTTTTTTTGGGACCTACACGTAATTTTCCTGAAAAATTATATATTCATCAGAGAATGAAGTAGAGTTACGAAGCAAGAAGCTTTGCACACACAAACATCACATCATGTTTCAACTAACTAGCAAGTCCTGCTATAATTAAGCCTTATTAGCTAACTTTAAGCCTGTGTTTGGTTTGGGGCAGGGGAGGGGAGGGAAAATGGAGGGAAAAAATTTAAAAGGGAGAAAAACTCTTGTGGGTTCCACTACAAATAACTTTTTTTTCTCTTTTTCCTCCATTTTCCCTCCTCTCCCCTCCCCTACTCTACCACCAAACCAAACCAAGCCTAAAGGCTGCTTCTTACGCCATCCCCATTCAATCACTGTTGATTGATTATATTAGGCAACCTGAAATCAACACAATTTGTGCGACTTGCCAGAATTGTGATGTCTCCCATTATAGCATCAAGATCCTACAATATTTTCATACACACAAGCAAGGTTCAAGTGAAGTTTCCCGGCTTTTTGACCTATATAATTTTTTGAAAATTTTTTTTACCAAACTAAGCCTCTTTTAAAAATATTTCCCATACTAAGTCTTACGCCACAAGTGGCGTGGGAATTTTTTACGCCAGCCAGGTGGCGTAAAAAAGTCCCACGCCACCTGTGGCGTGGGAACTCCACGCCACCAAGGTGGCGTGAAAGAGTTTCACGCCACCTTGGTGGCGTGAAGAAAGATGGGATCAGACCCATTTAATGGGTCTGATCCCATTATTAAAAAAAAAAAACTATATAATAATAATAATATATAATAATAATAAAACTATATAATAATAATAATAATAATATATAATAAAAATAATAAATGATAAAAAAGTAGAATAATTTAAAGCTATACTTCATTTAATTTGAAGTCAAAAGAAAGAAGCGAGGAGAAATAACTCATTAAAACGCCTTTTAAAAGATTATGCGGTACAATTTGGTTATAACAATGATCCCAATACAGGGATCTATATATTTGTTATACACCAATTAGATAATGAGTTATTTGGTGTATAAAATAAATATTTGGTGTATAACAAATATATAGATCCCTCGTATTGGGATCTCGTTGTTATAACCAAATTGTACCGCATAATCTTTTAAAAGGCGTTCTTAATGAGTTATTTCAGCTCCCTGCTTTCTTTCTTTTGACTTCAAATTAAATGAAGTATAGCTTTAAATTATTCTACTTTTTATCATTTATTATTATTATTATATATTATTATTATTATATAGTTTTATTATTATTATATATTATTATTATTATATAGTTTTTTTTTTTTTTTAATAATGGGATCAGACCCATTTGATGGGTCTGATCCCATCTTTCTTCACGCCACCAAGGTGGCGTGAAACTCTTTCACGCCACCTTGGTGGCGTGGAAGTTTCCCACGCCACCTGTGGCGTAAGACTTAGTATGGGAAATATTTTTAGAAGAGGCTTAGTTTGGTAAATTTTTTTTTTTCAAAAAATTATATAGGTCAAAAAGCCGAAGTTTCCCCATTTAAAAAACGAATACAATGACATTGGCTTGATGACGTACGTGTGAGAGAGACACGACACATGAATTATGTGTGGGTTAACAAAGTGAAGTAGCTTGGATCAATGGATGTCTACCACTTATCTTTAATCCCATGCCTTTACTTTTCGGTCCAAATCCCCTATTTTTAATAAAAAGGGTTAGAGTACAAAAATACATCCGTGATTTTTGTAAAAGTGTGTTTAACATCAAATGTATTTTTTAAGTGTAAAAGTGACTACGTGGTTACAAAAATAGGGCAAAAGTTACATATTCTGTTAAATATAAATAACGTCCGTTAGATTGAAGTTAGCTTCGTCACCTGCAATTAACAGAATTTGTGACTTTTACCCTACTTTTATAACCATATAGTCACTTTTTCATTTAAAAAAACACTTTATGTTAAACGCACTTTTAAAAAAAAAAAATCACAAGTGTATTTTTGCCCCATTACCCTTTAATAAATTAAGAGTAAGTTTTTTGTTTTGTTTTTTGGGGTGTCTATATTGAACGGCAGGTAGACTGGTCATTGGCAAAAAAACAAACAAAAAATTTGAGGATGTATTATACATATTTAAAAAAATAAACAAAATAAATCAAGTTTTTTATTGGGCAAAACACGAGGACCCAATTAATTTTCTTGGTTAACATACCTGTGATCAATTCCTTAGATCTTTTACCTTTCTAGGCCTCGTTTGGATGGAGGAAAAGTTTGGAAAGAAAAGGATAGAATTGAACGGAAAATATTTTACCTCAATGTGTGTAGTTCGCACTAGAAAAAAAAAAGAGTTGATAAGAACATTTTTGTTTAGTTGAAATAAAATAAGGTAGGAAAATTAGGTAAATTACCATTTTACCTCTAAAAAATAAAATATTATTTAAAATATGCTCCCTCCCTCCCTCCCTCCCTCCCTCTCTCTCTCTCTCTCTCATGTGGACTGGAGTGCACACTCAAATTTAAGTATGTCCTACTCCTTGCACACTCATTTCTCTTCCTCGGTCGCCTTCGCCGTCATGGATATCACCTAAATCAAACTTAATAAAAACGCACCTTCTCCTTTTATTCTCTCATTAAGATTGGAAAAATCTCATCCTCTCCAATCGGAAAAATTTCTAGCAGGCATCTCTTCTCCTTGCATCCCCACTGATAGATCTGTTTGCGTCTTAGACTTTTTCCTTCTTCACCGTGATCTTCTCTCTTCGCTATCATCACCATCACCTTCTTCGAAACTTTCCATGGACAAGCAAGACACGTAATGGCCATGGCATTATTGATCTCGTCGTCGTCAATGCCACATAAGGTGCTGCTCGTACAAACGGAAAGCTTGTTGCTAAAAAGGATAGGTTGGTCTTCTCCATCTGCCAGAAAATGGGTTCCCATCAAAATAGATGGGAACCGATTTTCCCATGTTTGAGGGAAAATGGCCTGTCCCCGGAAAACGTTTTCCTATGAAAATGAGAACCAAATAGCCGCGTCTGACAGAAAATCGGCATTTTCCGTTTCCTTCCCCCAATTTTCCTTAAACCAAACGGGGTCTAAATGAAAAATATAATAATGAATTTATATGAACTAATATATTTATTTTAAATGGTCTTAAAAATCATAATTATACAAAAGACTCTAAATTATCCATTATACTCATATATACATGGTTATACTAATTTATAATGATCAAGTGCATTTTCAAGTGATGTATAGTATTAATAAGGGATAAGTATCATTTTTATCCTGGAAGTTTTGACTAAGGAGTACTAGGCACCTAAAATTTTTTTTGGGAGCAAAATTGCCTCGGAAGTTAACAAAACGGAATAATTTTGCTCTGAAAGTCTTTTTAGAAGCAATTTTGCCCTGAAAGTTTACAGATTAGAGCAACAATTTAACGGTCAAAATTAACGGAAAGGCGAGATTGTTATTTTTTCAACTTCTGGGGTAATTTTGATCCCAAAAAAACTTTCGGGTGCCCAATGCTCCTCAACCAAAACTTCCAGGGAAAAAATAATACTTATCTCTATATTAATAACAACGATAATAAATTTCTTTCATAAAGTATCTGTAGTGCTACTTATAAGGTAGAGGTAATGTTTGCTTTAATTTGTACCGGATTTATTCTCATGTGGTACAGCATAAGATTAAATAGAGATAAAGTTAAAAAAACTGTTAAATTTTAGAGTAAAGTTAGTTGTGTTTCAAGCTGCTTTTTTATTTCGGTAAAAAATGTTGAGATCACTTATAAATAAATATTAGAGGAGTACTTCATTACAAAAAAATGTCAGATTACCGACGAAATTTACTGACGAAATTCTATTAGTAATGTCAATTACCCACGGAATTACCATCGGAATTCCGTCGGTAATTGAATTTCCAACAAAAAAGTCCTTCGCAAAAAACATTGTGGTAAAAGACATCATCCACGAAATTCTGTCGGTAATTTCAATTACCCACAGAATTCTGTTGGTAATTTTCATCGATAATTATTGCCCACAGAATTCTGTGGATAATTTCCAACAGAATTTTTTCCATTGGTAATTCCGTCCCTGATTTAAAGTTTTTTTTTGTAATGATTTATACTCCTTTCGGTCTTAAATATGAGACAGTTACTTTTTTTTGGACAAATAAATAAATTTAAATAAATTACTTAATTATATCATATGTTATGTATTATTAGATTATATATAAATTTATATATTAAGTAAAACAGTTTGAAGGAAAAACTATAAATATAAAAATTTTAAAGTAATTTTTAAAAAATCTCAAAAAAATGTCACTTGAATATCAAAATTCTAAATAGGTGATTTCTCAACAAAACAAGTTGTCAATTGTTTTATTATTCTTTTTAATCATATTATTATTTTTATCAACAAAATTTTAAAGTTGAAGTGGTATTTTTCTATATTTTATTAATAATCCTAAAAAAGACACCAACTTTATCTTATACCACTCTGGTCCTATTTATAAGTCCAGTTTGCCCAAAAAATTTGGTCCTATTTATAAGTCCAGTTTCATGTAATAAATGAGATTGTGACAATTTCACCCATATTAATTACACTCATAAAGATAGAGAGAGAAGAAACATTTAAAAAGTACCCAATCATAAATGAGGGCAAAGTTGAAAATTTACCTCATAATCATTTGTCTTAATTAATTTTCTTCGGTATGTGAGATTTGGTCAAACTGGACTTATAAATAGGATTAGAGTGGTATATATTTACAATTGAGTAACATCTCTCATCTATTATTTATAAAGCACAAAAGGACGCGTTGATTCCCTGAATCACACAAGGGAAGCACGATGAGTGGGGTATACTTTGTCCCTTTGCCTTTGGTGAGGGAAGCTGTGACCGTGAGTGGGGAGCATTCACGTGGAGGCTTTCTTATCAATTTTGACTCATCATAATTAAGACAGGCTTTTTATATTTAAAAATTGTTTATAAAAATACTTATAATATTATTACTCTATCTCAATGATGTGGATGAAATGTCATGCAGTGGTATATTACAAAAGCGTTTAGGGGGCATTTTTCCCCCATTGAAGGATAATTTTATTTGGAAAGTTTTTCTAAAGACAATTTTATTTTGAAAGTGCTAAAAAGGAGTATTTTTATCACAACTATTATCTCAGTTAATTTTTAAGGGTTAGTTGATTAAATATATTAAAATGGAAATTCATATGTCATCCACATCTGTTTTGTTAATAAGCAAATTTATTTTAGAAGTTCATGTGTCATCTACTTCATTTTTTTAAAGTTAGATTTAAGACTTCCAGAGCAAATTTACATTTTAACAAAAATAACATGGATGACACATGGACTGTCAGCTCAGCATATTTGATTAATTAATGATCAAAATTAATTAAGATAATGGCTAAGGCAAAATTACTCAATTTTTAACACTTTTGAGCAAAATTGCCCCTAAAAAAACTTCCAAGACAAAATAGATCCTTACCCTTATTGCAGGCAATTTCAAAGAGATGTACTAACCATATATATTTATGATTTGTATGGAACATAATAAGCTAACTGAAGAGAAGAGATAAATAAGAGGGCTTGAAGAATATTCATTACAAAATAACAAACAGGATGGGCGGGGATTTCTTTTTGTTCTTCCTCTGTTACAATCAAAAGGTCTAAAACTTTTAGTCTTTCAACCCTTATTCTCATCTCTTGGAGTCTTGAACTACTCACACTAATTATAAATAAGTAACATACTGATTTTACAAATGTTTTAGTACCTACTCTTCATTAATCCTCTGCCGTAGACCCTCCAAAATGAAACCACTTTACCTTGCAACCATTTAGCTTTAATTCTGCCTTAGACCCTCCAAAATGAAACCAATTTCCCTTGCAACTATTTAACTTTAAGCATTGAGATGACAAAGAAGAGAGCTAAAACAGAGTATACTATTGGGAAAAGGCCTCCAAAGTCGTCATTCTTCAAACTTCGCATCTCAACAGTACTATTATATTCAGATTTGTCATCCATGGTGACGGGTAAGTGTATTTTCTTCTTCATGTCACGAAACATCATCACATTTTGAGTGACATTTAATATTGCAGCGGAAAAACTCGAGACCCAGGCAGAATTTTTTGGGAATGCCTGAAAATATACAACATCCTATCAAAATCATAAAAGTTTTATGGGCCAATATATAAATTGGGGAGAGAGGAATAGTACTTACAAAGGCAAATCCACCAGCTTTGTACATTGGTCCTGTCATCTTGCAGGAAGAGCATTCAGAAAGCAAGAGGAAGAGATAAGGAGTTTCATCAAAAATAGCATCTACACCTCCTTTTTTGGCTCCTTTTGATAATTCTTCTTTGTACTCTTTAAGACTATTTAAAGCCTTCAACTGATCTTCCCCCAATCCTATTTGGTTAATTAGAAGGTCTCTAACCCAGGAATCTCTTTGATATCCTACTTTCACATTGTTCCTTTTAATCTCTTGCACGTCCTTCCATGTAGAAGCCTTTCCCATTGTCCTTTCTGATAAAATTGGTGTTAAATTTGATGTGTAAACTTGCAGTGCTATGCTCAACACAAACATGACAACTATCGCCACCCATTTAGACGTGCCCCTCTTCAAAGAAAAAACATCTGCAATCATCACACACAAAATATTGAGTGTCTGACAAATATGAATGACCGTGATGGAACTAGTTTCAGTGCTAATTGCAATGATGAACACCAAAAGCTAGTTGTTGTAATGAGATCTATACCATTCAAATGTAATTTTAACGGTTTAGATTTAATATTTTAAAATATTTTTTCAAAATAAAACAAGTCTTTTTTTGTAATAAGATCCACACGATTCAAATTAAATATAATTTTAACTAGCTCTTGATGCTCATCATTACAATAAGCACACTGGTTCCATGATTGATGTGTGTATATGCACATGCAAACAATAGGGTAAGACAAAAGGGAACTCACCGCTCATGTAAATAAGGAAGGGATTGCGGACAAAGTGTTTGAAATTGGTTTCAGTATCATCTTTTATTTTTCTTTCCAATATAATTACAATAACAGTTGCACCCACAAATATCACACCAAGAATTAACCAAAGTTTCCAATCAAAAGGTTTGAGGAGGATCCACCCATTTTTGGAATCGGACGTCACCTTTACCACCATTGACACGCTTGAATCTAAATACGGCATCGTGAAATCAACACATTTTGTGCGATTCTCTACAATCGTAATGTCTCCGATTATAACATCAACCTGCAACATTTTCAATGAAAACCATTATTCCAGTATCATGCTTGACTTTCCTTTGGAAACTGAGAGGCAGAAAAGCTGATAAAAGCGACAACAATTGAAAGCAGAATGAAAACTTGCCTTGTCTTTGTTATCACAGAGAAGTCGTTCATAGTTCGAGAGATCAGTCGGATGGTAAAAGTTGTTCATGGGCACAAAGCCATAGCTTAAATTAAATGGCAAAACACGAATCACTTTATAGAACACATCAACAGCAAAGCCAGTAGGTGATATACTCTTCCCTTCTCCACTAACATTAACAAATTCAGTAAAATGTGTTTTTCTTGGGACCCCAATTCTCAACCTTGGCAGTCTCTCCTCTGCATTACCCAGCCATTCAACTACTGCACTGTCATTTGTCAAAATTCTAATGATCATGATGTCTCTTTTCTCTTTCACATTGTATACTACAAATCGTGATGATTCTAGTTGTCCTTGCCTCAAACTGAAATCCCCCGACAAGCCTAGGAAATAAGTATCCTTAATTGCTTCGCGAAGATCAACTCGGTTTTCATCAGAATTGACTAAGCTGGCATTCTCTACAGCTTTTGCCAATGCTGTGATAGTGTCATAAGCCCACAGGCCATACAGAGACAGGCTAGTTTTATTACCGTACTCCAACCGTAATTTTTCTGCTAAGGAAAGGCGCTTACTCTGAGTTATGTTGTCAACAGACCGTGATGTCACACCTAAAACACCATCCATATAGCCATTCTCCTTTATATGTGTAGCTCCGGGATCTATCACAGAAGATAGGCCTTGTGTAAGTATCCAAGCGTATCTTTTATCCATCATCCTTTTTTTTTGTGCAAGTATCACAAGTCTTGACCAAAGCTCCACGGTCATATGGGCAAGAAACACACATGTTTGGTTGTCTTTTATCTTGTCAAGCTCCTTGTTGATATCATCATCCGAGAAATCTTGACGAATGGGACTTGTGTTAGGCACTCGAGTGTCCATTTCTTGTAAGGCATAAGTGACACATGGCATGAGGTCATTGCCGAATTCAGGCTCTTCATAAATGGGGATTACACACTGCCACTTATAAGCTTGAATAATGGCTGCTATAGCTTCGAACTGAAGGCAAAGGCTTGTGGTGTTGGAGGGGATGAAGAATCGGGAACGAGGTGGCAACAGAGATGGACCAGATGGAGAAAACCAAATCACAGGCACATCATACTTGGCACCAAGTTCTACAACAAACCTTGCTTGCTCTGAGTTTTGAGGTCCCAGGATTGCACGCACCTCTGTATTATTTATTAGATCCTGAGCTGCTTCATGCCAGGAAAATTACTTTTAATTAAGATATTGAGTGCTACTGGAAAAATAGTTTAGGGGTGGTTTTCTATTTCCATCTCATCAACAAATAGAAACAAACATGGTAGAAGAACAAAGCTCGAACTTGTAACAATTCGACAAACATTTTTAAAAAAAACTAAACTAATCATCACTGTACCATTTCTGGGGCATAAACATCATTTATTACTTCACAGTTTATTTTATTTTTCCCATAGAAGGATAGTAGTTGTAGTTAATTACCTACATCAGCTGCAGTGAGGATATCGTTTCCAGAACTTCTGAAATGGAGTGTAAGGTTGGTTGTGTCGGAATCATGTGTGGAATAGAAATCTTGGAGTGAGATGTTGATGCAGTAGCGAGAAATGTCATCAAGTGATGAATTCGAATCCAGAATCACTCCAACTGGTATGGATACATTTGCAGAGTGATGAGTTAGGGTAATTAGGCATAAGCCCACAAGTAATATGACACAATCCCTTTGCCTTCTCTCCATTTCTGCAATTCTCTGCTATTACCTTTACTCCTCTCTTCTCACCCTCTCCTCAACTCTTACCTTCACTTAGCTTTATACATGCTTTCCTTCCCTCGTCACAACCATCATATCCATAGTATCTGCTTGTTTATGATAATTTCATTGGGGAATTATAATAAGGCGCCAATGAAGAGATTTAGGACGTGTTTGATACTGTATTTTTGTTTTGATTTTTTAAAACAGATTTATAAAATTGTTTTTAATTACAAGTTTTGAAGAAAAAAATGGTCTTTTTGAATAGTTATTTTGAAAATTTTGTTTTTGAAGTGACATGACAAGCAGTAGTAATATGGCGGTAGTCATCACTTTGTCACTGATTGTGTGGTATCAATAGTGAATAGGTGGCGGCTTCAGTTTTAAAAACTCTTATTTTTTATTTCTCAAAAAAGTTTTTTAGTAAAAAAAAAAAAAAAAAAATCCCTTAATCAGCTGCGAGTCCGATAATATTGACAAGTTCCAGTGGCAATTGTAACGCAGAAACGAGATAGGAACATAATAAGCTGGTTTCTTCATTAACTCCAGTGGCCCTACATTTCTTTCTTCCACACCCCCAGGCATGATAATGATCATTTGGTGGTATCCAACAAAGGGGGGAAAACAAAAGATTAAGAAAAAGTAAAAGAAGATAACGACTTCAGAATTAAGACCGAGTGAAATGGACCGGGAGAGAGAAAATGATTTAAAGCAATAATTACTAGTTAATTTAGTATTTACAAAGTATAAAATTGAGAAAAAATCTGGTTGAAATGATTAAAACTAAAATTGGACCTACATTTTTAATAAATTTTTAATTAGGCTAAGAGGCCTAATTAGAAATTTTTGAATGTTGTTCAAAGATCAAAATACCCCTCTATTATTAAAAAAAGGGTTAAGGAGCAATTTTACACATGAAGTTTACTCGGGAGCGTCCGACAGAAGTTTTCGGGCAGCAAACACACGACGTTACATTTTGGGAGCAAAAATACCACGGGTCGTTAGTTGACTAACATCCAAGTTAACGGTCAACTAACGGCCCGTGGTATTTTTGCTCCCAAAACGTAACGTCGTGTGTACTTTTGCTCCTGAAAAAACTTCGTGGTGCTGGGCGCTCTCGGGGTAAACTTCATATGTAAAATTGCACCTTAACCCTTAAAAAAATAAAATTGAAGGTAGTTAAAACGAGAAAAAGGGATTTTTAAAGTAGGCCTTATCTAAATTAAATTAATTAATAATCATTCAATATAATCAATGTTATATGTGGATATATAGACACACACATAATCATACTTTTTTTTTTTAAATGAATCTTTCAAACCTCCGAAGTTAAAATAACAAATGGATGCTGATTATGGCGTTTAATTTTAATAGTATCCTAATTCAGATTTTTTTTTTCCCTTTTTAATTACCTTCAATTTTTCCTGTTGAACAATAGACGGCCATTATGGTGTTTTAATAGCATTAATAAATTCCTAATTAGGCCTCTTGGCCTCATTAAGAATTTGTTATTGTGGCCCCAATTTTAGTTTTCATCATTTTAGTTGGATTTAATTTGAATTTTCCAAAAAAATTATTCTTTGGTTTTATTAAAAGACACTCCTAAGTCCTAACTATTATTATAAATCTCGCGAGTTCACTCTCCGAGTTTACCATTTTTACATTTCCATTGTACTAAATCGAGTTGAGTTACTGGTAAACTCATATCAGCTATAAACTTGGTTAAACTCATGAGTTTACATGCCGAATTTCCCGTTTTTACTTTTCTTCCTTACAAAACCATGTTAAGTCATTTTTAAACCCGTGTTAACTTTTTTGATTTTTTTCATCCTCAACGGCTTTAATTTATATATGAATTTTATACAAATTTATTTTTAAAATATAATAAATTATGAATGTTGATATATTTAATTTCAATTATTTGGATTTAAAATATATTTAAATTAAATTTTTGTCATTTTTTCACTACTACAAAAAACCCAGAAAAATGTCCTAAATAAGACCCAATTAACATCCTTTTCAGAGGGACGTTTCAACGGGGGAAGTTAAAAATTTGACTTTTGACGTCCTATATAAAATTCAGGATGCCTTATGTAAGGTGTCTAGAGAAAAGTTCAGGACGCCTTAAATAAGGCGTCTTGAGAAAAGTTCAGAATGCCTTATTTAAGGCGTCCTAAAACATAATAAGAACGCCAAAAATCAAGTATCAAGGGTGAAATTGGCGTGATTTTTTGCGTCCTAAAGATAAATCAAGACGCCACAAATCTGATTTTTGGCGTCCTGATTTTCTTTCACAACGCCAAAAAGTATATAAGGCGTTCTAAAAATTAGTTTAGGACACCTTATACGATTTGTTTTTTTTTTCTTCTATACCTGCTACATATTTTTTTACTGGGCATTTAAATTAAATTACAACAACAAACACATGTAGACCTGCAAACTCAAATTACATTTTTTCACTGCTCCCTAAACCCTAAATTACAACAGCAAACACCACTAATCAGATATATAGCACCCCAAAACACCACTAATAAGATATATATTACTGACTTGAAGGTTACAACAATATGCTAGGGACACAAATCGCCCCTGCACAACCAAGCAAATTAAGATATACATATTTGACTACTTTCTCAATATATCTTGATAGCCATTAGTGAAAGATCAAGCACTAGTTTCCATAAAAGTACTCACTAGGGAAATACAGATTTGACTTTCTTAATATCTAAAGATTGTTATGGAGAGAATGGGGGAAGCCTAACTTGATCTGTAGTTTCATCTTATCGAAGGAGACACCAGGAATAGAACCTAAATCATACTCCACCAATTAGAATTGAAGAATATATTGAAAAATCAAAATCCCAGATAAGCTTCCAGATTTTTTTAACAACATTGGTCAATCATCAAAAATTGTGTAACAATATTAGAATATTTATGCAATAGCCAAAACAAATAATCCATTGTTCAAGCATTTTAGGTTGTCCCTTATGGAACTACAATGGAAGATGTCCGCACATCATAGTTCAGACAACACTTATCCCGACAACAATTGAAAGTGAAAAAACGAGTGTGACATATTGAGAGTCAGTAGGGCCTAACTCAATCAATGAAGGAATAAATCAAGTTTCCAGAGCAGAAGTAGTCACAAGCTATGTTTTCCCAACTAAAATTCTCTCATTATAATATTATTACCTTCTATATCTGTTGAAGAAGATGTCCAGCCAAAACGTCTTGAACCATATCGATGTCTTCCTCTGAGTACGGATCCACCCTATCAAAAAGCTTTGAATTGGAAAAACAAGGTATAAGATAAACCAATGTAGTGAATGAAATAAATAACAACTCAAGTACAACAACAAAAATATTATCATTTGAGAATCACGGAGTGATTACGTATGCATTAAAAACCTATAATACGTCCGCTGGAAACGATGGAATGCATATAAAGGATAACATAGTATCCGCACTCAAAGTTCCTTGGTTGTTGAGGGCACTATAAATCAAAATCAAATTGTTAAAACGAATAAAGGCATATCGAAAGCTACTGTGTCAATGAAATAACTTGAATTGAAACTATTTACCCTCGGATAAGCCCACTTCGGTTGACCTTGCTCTCGTGCTCCAGAAAGCATTCAAAACGTCTTGAGATCACTATCATTAAAATGGAAATTAACAGACATGAAAACAATTCATTTAAATGAAGAATCAATTATTATGACAAAAATTTACTTACTCGGTAAACATGGATTTGATTTCTTTGTTTGGCTTGCCACCTAAGGAATCCAACCAATAACATATGTTGTTGGAGGGACAAACAACACACAGGGTCCAATGACCACTACAACATATACATATTAATATTAAATTAAGATAAGAAAGCAATTTATTCTTAAAAATTGTATATAGACAAAACTAAAATACATACTTTTCAAATGTTAGTGCTAGATAACAAGGCAATTCTTCGTCGCCCATTGTACAACCAACATAAAGCGCCCTTCTGGCTAACTTATTGCGATTCGAAGTCGTGTTTGCAGGACATAAGAATCCATATGAACCTGTTCGGCCTATCTGGACGCATATGTTGTGGCAGACACTATGATCGAAATTTAAATGATAAATGTTGTTGAATATATAAAACAAAAAAAATTAATGCAATAATTAAAGGGGAAAAAAACTTACATGATTGCAAGTTGAAGAAATTCTATATCTAAACACTCCATACCCATAAATGTTGCAGATCTTCCTTGTCAAATGTTAAGGGATATGATTTTTCTGCGCCGGCAATGCCCGCACGCGTCTGCAAGGAGATATAGCTGATGTCCCTGTATAGCTCTCTCAGTTGTGCTAAGAAGGGAAATCTACTCACAGCTTGTTCATTCTATGAAAACATAAAAAAACAGATTATGAGTGGGTTACCAATGAAAATCAAGTTCTAGTAATGTATTTCCTACCATTGGAGGTGTCGTCACCATCTGAATAAGATGATTCGGCCAAAGGATGAACAATGTTATGGCCTCGCCTAGCGTGGGAACCTCCTCATCATGAATCAGGATGCCTGTATTTTCTTCCCCCTCTCTAACACATTTCATAGCCACCCGACGTTGATCTTTTTGAATTTCCTTATTATGGTGGATGATTTGTTCTATGTAAACAAGAGCATCGCAACAATACGCCGGTGTGGGACATCCAAATATAGAGTGTAAGATACTCCTCCCTGTGGAGTGTGAGAAGGTTCGCCAAGATTAACAACTGGAGGGTTAACACTTTCTTTGCTGCTGGGGAAGGACGAGGTTTCGTGGGTTGTACGTGCCGTATTTTCCTTATCTTCTATCATAGATCTCATTTCACCCCGTACTTGTTTCATGATGTCATCTATAACACCCCGGTTTTCATAACGGCTTTCATAGCGTTTTGATCAGAGTTTTGAGCGACGAAATTTTTTTCATAATAAAGAGTAACTGAATAACATTGATAGCAGTGCATCTGGCTGTTCATAAGGCCGTACATTCCTCCGAGTGTTTACATCTAATGTAAATACAACAAAACTAAAGCGTCTCCGTCTGGTCTTCATGCTAGCTCCTCACCCTTGTCCTCGATCCTGAATCCCTTGGATCCTGTGGCTATGGTAAGAGCTGATGTCCAATGCAACCGGACCCCGATCAAACCAATACGTCGTATGATCATTTAATAACAACTACAATAACATGTAACGTTAAGTCCGTCTGCACCATTCACCCGTGCCACGATGTACGGTCGTGTCCTCAGCGCTAGGAAAACAATACGGCATTATTATGACTATAACCCGTAAAAACTGTAATAGTGATCTAAGTACAATTCCTTAATCACAGTGCATCTAAATACGGTTCCTCAGACACAGTGCATCTATGTACGATTCCATAGACACGGTGCATCTATATACGATTCCATAGACACGGTGCATATAGCACCGAATAGAATGGCCAGGTAAGTGTCTACCATGGGGGCCTCACCGACTTATACGGCGACTCAATGGCACACCCACGTAGACTAGCCTTGCCTTCGGCACCAAACTATTCACACAACATATCATCACATATATGCATTCAATAATCATCAGAGCTAGTGTTACAGTACGCGAACGTACCTTCGTTGATGAGCGTAGGTACTTCCGGCGGAAAATCGTACTTTTGACGGAAAACAGTGAAACGTCCTGACAGCGGTACGTCGGACAGCGTAACGACAGCAGATCAAGGTTTCTGATGTCCTATAAGAGTATTATCACATTTATTAGTGATTTGACATCATAACGGGCATTTTAGGTAAAAATTACAATTTTTCCCCTATTCCCCTAATTGGTGGAATTTTGCCAGCGCTTCGCTACTTTGACTTTAATTTCTTCCAGTCCTCTGGATCATCATTCCTCATTTCCCCTCGAATATACTTTCTAGTGAGCTTGTTCTTAAAATCTTTCCAACGTAGACGAACTTCCCCCATCCAATGCTTGTTCATCGCCGTATTGTTAGGGACATCGTACCTTTGCTGCAAGGTAAAAGAGAAGATAATTACATTTCAAGTACTAAGAATAAAGATAGAAATGAAGATATATTGAAAGTGAGATACCAAAATTTGTGCCCAAATAAGATCCTTTGTTTTCTGAGGAACCAACTTCCAAGCAGAGTATACAATGCTAACTTTGCTTCGAGCCAGATAGCCTAAATAGCTAATGAAATTGTCTTCCTCTCGACCAATTACATTCATATTTGCATCGAACTCCACATGCAACCTCTTTTTTTACCTTCACGGCGTGCCACTAGCACACCCATCTTTGTGCTACCTCTACCCTTTCTCACAACGGGTTCATCAACTCTATCACGCGCTGACTCGTCCGAGCTGAACATATTCCTGTTCATCAAAGACAAATCAATGTTAGATAGGTTATTAAATAGTAAACAAATTAATAAAATGAACTAACATGTTAAACCACCACAAAAATAACATAGTACTATTTCATAACTTAAGATCTTACAAACGTGCCAAGTACACATCGATATTGTTCCCGGACTGTTTTGATCCAGAAATCATCATAGAAAGCATCACATACTTGTGTTTCATACATAGCTAGGGAGGTAAGTTGTATATTACAAGGAGAACCGGCCATACACTATGGGTGCTACTAAAAGTTCAATACGGATTGAAGCCATCTATACAAAGTCTTAGCCGAAGGTTTCTTGGCTCACTGCCAAATTGAGGGAGCATTTCGTCTATTTTTTTCCATTGCGGAGAGTCAGCAGGGTCCGAAGATATTTTCCATCGGATATTCTCTCATCAGAATGCCATCTCAACTTCTTCGTCATTGCTTCACTAGTAAACAGACGCTTAAACTGCGGTATTATTGGAAGATACCACAATGCCTTCAAATGTTACCTTTTTGTTGTTTGATCTCCAGAACCACCACCTTTCTTCACTTTGTATCGTGAAGTTTTACACTTCGGACAATCACTAAGGTCTTGATACTCATTTTTGTACAATATGCAGTCATTAGGGCAACTGTGTATCTTTTTATACTCCATACCCATCGTAGACAAGATTTTCTTGGCCTCATACATACGATTTGGAAGTACATTATTATCGGCAACATATCACACAACAATTCAAGTAGCAACATGAAACTGCTATCGGTCCACCCACAAGTTGCCTTTAAGTTGACCAAATGTAAGGTCCCAGTCAACCGTGTATACTTAATATACCCAAGGAACAAATGTGTCTCTACATCACTCCGCACACTATCATATTCATGCAGTTGTGCAAACGATTCTACCTCAACATCATGAATCATTCTCTCCATTCCATCATCATCTACCTCAACTTCATTTTCATGGGACACACTGGTACTTATTTCCTCACCATGCCATATCCACGTTGTGTATCAAAGGTTTATTCCATCACAAATTAGGTGATCCCTTATATCAGCAATATCCCTTCGACTCCCATTTAAACAATTAACACATGGACAATAATACATCCCATTTTTTGTAGCCACATTCCTTCTAGCAAATTGAATAAACTCTTCCACCTCATTCTCATATTCTTCACTAGTTCTCAAAGCATTCAATCAACTATGACCCATTTTATTACCACCTGGCCTAAGACGTTTCCAACAACAGTCAAGTTCATAACAATTTCAAGAATGACATGCTTTTTTCTCAATCTTGTAAAAAACTTTAGGCAGCATTTCCCCTTTAAAGTAAGATCTCCCAAAATTTCAATAACAAACAATTTTAGCTTAATTCAACATAACTTACTAACTAAGGCAATTCAAAACAATATCAACTATTAAGTCCATACAAAATATAAAAATATAGCTAAGTTGTCTAAGTCATAAACTATAAATAATGGACTTCTAAGCATCATGATTCATAATACAAAGTTTACCCTAGTTCAATGCACATCAACAAAAAACCAACAATATTTAACTATAATTACCTCAACTTTAAA
Source organism: Acacia pycnantha (assembly GCA_025563575.1). Taxonomy (NCBI): domain Eukaryota; kingdom Viridiplantae; phylum Streptophyta; class Magnoliopsida; order Fabales; family Fabaceae; genus Acacia; species Acacia pycnantha. Next base: position 4,380,196 of record JAMWYP010000030.1, on the reverse strand, counting down.
TTTCGATGCTTGAAATTTATTTGCTCTATTCAACCTAAAGATAACATTAGAATTATTTAAACCAACATATGGGAGAGGGAATAATTGTATGATAAAAGGAACATGATTACAAATACCTCTCAGACCAACAACATGTTTGGATTGATAAAATAAGAAGAAGAAGAAGAAAATCAATTGTAGGAAAAATTAATCTTCTTTTCTATAATTTTCTCAGTCTAAACACTATCTCAGGCATGCAAGGGAAAATGTTCATATATGATATGAGAAATTTATTGAGTGCATGGTTCAGTGTTTAAATGATTAATCTTCATTTGTGTCAAGTATTACTATTTCATCGGTGCTTAGGTTTTCTATTGGCGAACTAGCAAGAGTTGAAAAGAGTTTTCATTCGATTTTGTTGTTGTTGTTTTTTTTCAATGACAGTTAAATCTAGGCTTGTAGAAGTTCAACAATGATTTTTCATATACCCTTGTTTTGATTGAACAAGTCAAGCTTGAATCTTTTATAAACAAATCAACATGATGAATGAATGTACTATTACCCAATTTATGCTTTTTCAACCTCTATTTATCACCTTAAAATACAAATTTTGAATAAAGTTTCTAATTTTCAATAAACATTTCAGTATAATAAATCAAAATTAATCAACAAGTTCATCACATATCCTCTTTGCTTTTTGAGTGGCCTCTGTTTCTGACTTCTCCACTTCATTCAAAGTTTGAAGCTCTTAAAAATTGTTTTTAGTGTAACATGTTTCTCTAATTGATTCCAAAATTCCTAGTCTAATCCCAAAAGTGAAGCTCTTTAGTTCCTACTAAGCACTTGGAATCTTAGGCATCTTTTCAATGAAAAGAAGGTATAACCAACATTATGCTCAACAGAATTTCTATTACGAAAGAGGACATATCAATTAAGGAAACTAAGGAAAAACATCAGGTTGATGAGTCATACTCAATCAAAATCCTTTACACTATGATTCTTCAAATTTGCACTCGTCCACTTATTAACATCCAGACTATACAAGGAAACCCAAGAAATACTCAGCCTAATATAAATGGCAGAAGATCGAAGAACCATGAAAGTAAAGGCTCGTACCTAGCTATGTGCTTCGTTAGAGATCGACGGAGAAGGTGGGGGACGCGCCGGAAACAAAGAACGAGAGCCGACAGACGCTGCAAAGTCGACGGAGGAGACGGACCACTGTCGCGCACAACGAGAGCCGCGAAGAGGGTGAGCGATTAGGGCTTGGGTAGGGTTGTTTGGCGTGAATGAGAGAGCAAGGGAGGGACTGAGTGTGAATGAGAGATTGATGGGTTCAATCAAGGAGACTGATGAGGGAAGGATTCACTGGAAAACCAGATTAGCCAGAACAGTGGAGAAGAAAGGACTCAGAGTTTATAGTGACTCATTCATTGGGAGCGGAGGGAATAGCTTCAATCGAGAAGAAATTAAGAGGGGGTCGAAAAGCGAAAGGACGCGGTGGACTAAATGCCATATTTGGCAATTAAGGCGTCCTGAAATCAGATTTAGGACGCCACAAAATTAATTAAGGCATCTTGAAATAAGATTCAGGCCGCCACAAAATTAATTAAGGCGTCCTGATATCAATTCAAGACGCCAAAAAATTAATTAAGGCACCCTGATATTAATTTAGCATGCCAATAAATTAAATTAAGGCGTCCTAATATCTATTCAAGACACCACAAATTATTAAAGCGTCCTGATAGATATTTAGGACACCCAAAAAAAAAGATTAAGGCGTCCTTAGCCGTATTCAGGACGCCAAAAAAAAAAATTTATTCCCAAAACATTAGCTGACGCCAAAAAAGTTCCCGAAATGGTGCCATGGCGCTAAACAATTAATTGTTGGCGCTAAAAAATTAATTTTAGACGTCCTGATATTAGTTTAGGATGCCTTAATTTATTTTAGGCGTTCTAAAATATATTTTAGGACACCAAATTCTTAGAATTCACGTATATAATTACAAGAATGCTACTGCGTTCACTTTTAACTTCCTTTTAGAAAATATGGACGTCTTTTAGGGAAGTAGTAACCCTTTTTTTGTAGTAGTGTTTATATTTTAATTATTTAATCATACACTACTGATACCTATTTAATTATAAAAGTAAATTCTTACGAGCTTACATTCGAGTTCACGTCATTGTCACGAGTTTGCCTAAACTCGTGAGTTTGACAACCTTAGTCCTAACCACCTCATCAGAATTAACTAATAAGATGTTAAGCCATTAACTTTATTTAAAATGGAATAATTTTTTTTATTTTATCCATGTTTAAATGAAAAAAAAAGAAATCAGATTTGTGTTATATTCTCGCTAATAATTAATGACTTTAAATATGAGTGATGCTGAAAAAACCGTAATCGATATCTTATCAAGTGACTTAATTATAATTAATTGTTATAATTCATCTTGTTTAGAAGATGCTTTATAACAATTATCAATTTTCACTCTAATGAATATGAATAATCCAACTGAAACTCGTGAACTTCTTTGTCTCGTCATCAATACTAATTTTCTTTGAAAACTTCATTATTTATAATTTATATCCTTTTTTTCCGACAATTTATAATTTATTTCCTAAATTTTACATATTGTACAAAATCTACTTTTATTTATAGAAAAGTATGGGATGGAGTGGAAATCTGAAGAGATGAAATAATTCACCCATCTCTTATTATAGTTCAAAACATACATACCAAGGAAATATTAAAATATAAATAATGCACAAAAGCTTGTTTTTCATTTCGTTTGTACCCTCAATTCAAGTCATATAAAAAAGCATGTATCTTTAAATATCTAAGAGTACGATATATCTTTTATAGAGCATATGCTTTGACTACAGGGAGCACATGAGGTCTTCTCCCTTATTATGTGTCCCTCACATGCCAATCCCTCTAATTAGAGGGATGAGGTATTTTTTTTTATATATTTTATATATTTATATTTATATTTATATTATATGCTGCTTTCTGGAATTTTTTTTGCACCTAGTATATCAAATTAATTAGTTTCTCAGATACTGGTGTTACAAAACAAACATTTCTGAAAGCAGGAAATGCGGATTGAAAACTAATTAATTTGAGATATTGAGTGCAGAAAAAATTCTAGAAAACAACATACTCCCTCCGGTCCTAATTATAGGAGCACATTTTGGAGTTGGTTTTGGTTCTAATTATAAGAGCAAGTTTTAACTTTTGTCAATTTTTTTTCCTATAATACCCCTATTTATACTTATTATTAGGAGCACTTATATATATGTGTATGTGTATATGTATGTATATATGTGTGTGTACATATATAGATATATTTGTGTTTATATGTGCCAATATATATGTGTGTAGATATATGTGCACACACACACACACACAAACATGTGTGTGTGTGTGTGTGTGGCGGTGTCAGGACTTTTTATTTGTGTCCGCACAATTAGTCGAGGGGTTTTGAGGGTTCGGAGACCGCACCTCCGATTTTATTTTTTTTAAGAAATTTTTTAAATGCATTAAAAAACAAAAGAATATAAACAAGAAAAGAAAAGAAAACTTCAACTTAACATAGAAAAATAATAATTAAAAGCCAACTAAAATATATTTATTTAAAAAAGTTTAACTAATCAAACTCGAATTGATACATAATTTATTAAAATATATGTTAAATGTGTTATGCTTTAGAATGTAAAATAAGTTATTTATGTGTTAAAAAAAAAGATATTTCTGTAATATACAATAATTTTTTAATAGAAATTCATAATATTATTAAGGTTCTAGGTAGTAATTGATACTACAGAATCAGTTCCAAGCTTTTAGTATAACATTGTACCACAGAATAATAATTAATTAAATATCAATCTTTAGTCTTCGCTTGAAATAAAAGCTTAAGGTACACATAAGAAGAATTATTGAATTATTAAATAAGTTATAACAAATAATTTTTATTTAAATTGCATATAAATAAGCAAATGAAGGAAATATAAGAAGAAAAAACTTTTCGGATCGGTAGTACTAGTAGGGGCCAGCTCATTTATTAAGATACCTTTAAGACCACAAGACGTGTATGGCCACAGGACGCTCTTCCTAAAATATTTTTGACGCTTTGGAGAAATTTCTCCGTCCGTGGAGGGTCAAGCCCGTTCTCTGCTTTTAGCTGATCCACCACCTTCCAGTAACTTTCTCCGGCTGGTCATAGTATTATTACCATACCAGCGCATACCTATCAAATGTAGAGATTACTTCAGCCATGGCAACTCAAATCGCAGCACCGTCTTCGTTTGGCTTTCCCCCGTGAAATCAAGTATAGATATGATGTTTTAATTTCTTGAGTTTCAGTGATGAATATACTTGCCACTCCTTCACTGTTCTTCTCTGTGATGCCTTGCGACGTAAGGGAATCAAGGCCTTCATTGATGACAAGAAGCTTGGCAAAGGTGAACAGATTGCAGGCACAACGATGTCCCACTTTCGATTTGGGAGAGTTTGGGAAAATAAGGTTGTTTTTTTTTTTTCATTTATTAAAAAAAAAACCTCAAAATTTCTGTCTGCACTTGCTGTCACGGGCTACACTGTGGCTGCGTCAGTGTGTGTAGATAGATCTATATGTATACACACATATATGTTTATATAACAATGCCATTATTTCAACTAGAAAGTGTCTGGAAAGGAAAATTGTTCGGAGAGATATGTGGCGGGGTTGTAATTCACTTTTACATATGTCATTTTAAATTTATATAAGGGCATTTTAGGAAAATGAGTAAAATTAACTAATTATACTCCTTTCCTTAATCCCCTCAAAATCGGTTAAATAGCTCCTATAATTAAGACCGAAGGGAGTATAATATAAATCTAAATATATATATATATAAAATGCCTCATCCCTCTAATTAGAGGGATGGGCATGTAAGGGGCACATAAGATGAGAAGCACCTTATGTGCACCCTTGACTACATCGATAAGCCTGGACTAAAATTTATATCTAGAAAGAAAATAAATATGAAAATTAATACTCATAATAAGCACGTATGGAGGAAGTATCATTTAAGCAGAGTTTTGGGCTACACGTTGTAAAAAAAAGTGATAATAAATAAACTTCCTTCTATGTAATATCATGGTTGTTATGTAAAGGTGGTTCGCGAGACGCGTGTCGATGAGGGAGAGGAAGAAAATGGGAGAATAATTAAGTAAAAGAGCAAAATAAGAACCAACATAACAAGATAAAAGAGAAAATCTGTCAGGGTCCATAGTGGTAAAAAAAAGTCAAAAAAAGTCCCAAAAAAATCACATGTCAAAAAAGGTTTTAGGACCTTTTCTGGTATTATTTCATAAAACTTTAACAACTAAATCAGTCTCATTAACAACTAAATCAGTACCCGTTAACAACTATATTAGTCCCATTAACAACTAACGTTTTAAGAAATAATACAGCAAAGGACCTAAACCTTTTTTGACATGTGACTTTTTCTTGAGTTTTTTTTAACATTTTTTTGCCAATATGGGCCATGGGATGGATTTTCCCAAAATAAAAAATGGAAAAGGAGGTTGATGGGTTGGTGTTAAATAACGGTAACAGCTGCTGTGGAAGAGTTATATCAGGAATAATGAAGACTGAGGTGTCACATGATTTTATCCTCTATGGTCTTAATTTGTGGATAGAAGAAGGCTATAAGAAAATTACGTACTCTTAATCTGACTGTATATAGGGAGTTAGTTAGTGTAATCGCTTGGGGTTGTGATAATTTCCATTCTTTATCAGATTATGATTCGTCACACTAGTAGGGATTCGGGCTTGTTTTTGCTAATCACATTCCATGGAGACAAACTTATGTGCAAGGGATGATGGCTCACGAGAAAAGATGGAACCAATTTCAGTGATCGTCCATCGTAAGAGATGCAACAAGAGCTCGTCTCATTTAATAAGGCCAATGTTGTCCTTGTTCCTAAGGTCGACAATCCCTCCACACTAAAAGACTTTCGACCTATTTCTTTATGCAACGTGAGCTTTAAAATTATCACGAAAATTTTGGCGAATATGTTTAGAAAAGTTATGCCCTATCTTATAAGTCCTGAGCAATGCAACTTTATTGCTAATAGATCCAGCTGTGACAACATTTTAATTGCTCAGGAAATTATTCACTCTATGAGATTGAAGGGTAGAAAGAAAGGATTTGTCGCCATTAAGATTGATATGGAAAAGGCGTTTGATAGACTTGATTGGGGTTTCATTAGGAACACTCTTCTTCGTCTAAAGTTGCAAGAGAGTTTAATTGAGCTCATCATGGATTGTATCTCTACTAATACTATGTCCATCCTCTGGAATGGAGATGAAAGCCCTAGTTTCACACCCTCAAGAGGAGTCAGGCAAGGGGACCCTTTGAGCCCATACATCTTTGTCCTCTGTATGGATCGGTTGGGGCATCTAATCAAAGAGGAATGTGAATCGCGTCGATGGAAACCGTTCTACTTTAAAAGGAGGGGTCCCCATATTTCCCATCTTTTCTTTGCTGATGACCTTATCCTTTTTACTGAAGCATCCTCCAATCAAATGTCTGAAGTTAGAAGAGTGATGCAAAGTTTTTGTGAAGTTTCTGGCCATAAAATTAACCTCGCTAAATCTCGAATGTTTTGCTCCAGAAATATTAACTTCAATAGAGCTCTTGAGCTTAGCCATCTGCTTGGAATAGGAATCACGTCTGATCTCGGGAAATACTTGGGGATGCCGATCATCCATAAAAGAGTTACGAAAAACACTTATCAACCTATTGTTCAAAAAGCTCGCAAGAAGCTTTCGATGTGGAAAAGCAAGTTTCTCACCATGGCTGGCCGCTCTGTTTTGATCAAATCTGTGTTATCCTCCCTTCTCAGCTATTGTATGCAGTCTACGCTTCTACCGATTTGTACCATCAGTGAGCTAGACAAGATTTCAAGGAAATTTCTATGGTCCTAGGATGAGGATGTGAGGAAAATTCATCTCATCGCTTGGGATAAAATCACCCAAGCCAAAAAACAAGGAGGCCTTGGTTTTAAAAATCTCCGAAATCAAAATAAGGCCTTTATTATGAAGCTTTGTTGGAATCTCCTCACGAATAAACAAGCTCTATGGGTTAAATGTCTTTGGGCCAAATACAATTGTGGAAATCTAATTGTGCCCGCCGTCTCTAAAAGGAGACACTCATCCTCAGCTTGGAGGGCGATCGCTGAAGTTTGGGACAAGTTTTTTGCAGGGACCGGGAAAAAGGTTAATAATGGTGCAGATACCAAGTTCTGGCATGACCTTTGGCTCCCTTTTGATCGGCCTCTTATTGCTTTTGTTCCAGATCCGTCCGCTGTTAATCAGGAGGAAATGGTGAAGGATCATCTTTTGGTTAATGGTAGATGGAATATTAATAGATGGCGGGATATTTTACATCCCTCGATCATTAATGCTATCTCTAGAATTCAACTTCCTTCTAATGGTCTCCCTGATTGTTTCACTTGGAGAGCTGCAAAAGATGGGTGTTTTTCCGTCAAATCTGCTTATCGGTACCTATCTGATCAACGAAGGACGAATAGCAGTAACTTCTGGTCTCTAATGTGGAAATGGCAGCTTCCGGAAAAAGTCAAGTTTTTTATGTGGCAAGTTGGTCACGGAAGACTTGCCACAAATTCTCTAAGAGCTAGAAGAGGGCTTACTAATGAAAATCTTTGTCCTTTTGCTTGCAATGAAGAGGAAAGTGTTATGCATATTATCAGGGACTGTGACAGAGCGAGGAACTTGTGGGAACAAATATTACATTCTAATTATCTTTCTCAGTTTTTTGCAGGTGATTTGCAGGGCTGGCTCAGTTGGAACACCAATCATAAACCTGGAAAAGGAAGATTTCGAGACTTTTCATGGCCAAGAGTCTTCAGCTTGGGATGTTGGATCCTCTGGGTTACTAGGTGCAAGTTCCTGTTCCAAGGCGAACGCATGGATACCAGGGAGATGTTACATCTATGTAATTACCTTTTGATGGAAAGTACCACTAATCAATCCCTGACCTACCAAAATTTTCAATTGGATAGGTATGAAGAAATGACTTGGACTCCTCCTCCCCCAAATGCGGTTCGAATTGATGTAGACGGATCAGTGCGCCACCAATATCAAGCTGCGTGCGGAGGAGTGATCCGAAACTCTCAAGGGCAATGGTTGATGGGTTTCTACAAATTCATTGGAACCAGTTCTATTATTGAAGCTGAATTGTATGCTATTCGGTCTGGGCTATCTACAGGACGTCAGATGGGGCTTCAGAGGATTATCATGTATTCTGACTCCCTTGACGCCATTAATACTATCATGAGGGATTGCCATGCTGACCATCCGCTTAGGGAGCTCACTGGGGATATTCGGGACTTTCTGTTCCAAGATTGGCATGTAGAGATTCGTCATACGTCAAGAGATAACATTTCATGTGCTGATTATATGGCTAAGCAAGGGCATGATGCTGCTGATATTGCGGATGTTGTTCTTATCCCTGAAGTTCCAGCTGGATGTTTTCATATGGTCTTAAAAGACCAATTGGCTTGTAATTGCTAGCTTTGTTGGCTTGTTTTTTAGGTTTAGACTCTCATAGTCTAGTTACTATCCTCTTGTATCAAGTTTCGGCTTGCCTTTCTTAATAAAAAAAAAAAAAAATCATCAGCTAAGAAAGTAAATCTGGACTGTTTTAACCTTATCTAAACAATTTATATGGGACGAGCTTTTTAGTGCCTATCCAAACTGGTTTCAGAGAATAATTTATCGTAGATGTTGCTTGTGAGCTTTTTTAAGTTCTAACGTACTTATGAAATACTGTATTTTTTAAGTAAAAACAAAAAATAAAAGAAAATGAGAGAACAGACACAGGGAGGGAGCTTAATTATGTCCTCCAGCACATCATCATTTTGTTCTCGAGATTTGTGCCTTCTATACCCGTGATATCTTTCTTTGGTTTTTTAATGAAGGAAAAATATCACAGGTTCAAGGAACATAAAAAATATTAAAAAAATCTCAATCCAAAATTATATATAGGGATTTTTTTTTTTATATTAGTTGCATTGACAACAGGAAGTGCTATATTCATAACAGAAAGTGTTATATTTACAACAAAATTTTAAAATCTGGTCATTCACAACAGAAAAGCTATATTCATAACAGGAAGTGCTATATTCATAACAAAATTTAAACACCTAGATTTTATTTCAAACATAGTCCCTAAGTGTACAAAGGATATTCACAACAGAAAATGTTAGATTCACAACAGGAAGTGCTATATTTACGACAAAATTTAAAAACCTAGTCATTCACAACAGAAAAAATTATATTCACAACAGGAAGTGTTATATTCACAATAAAATTTAAACACCTGGATTTTGTTTCAATACAACTAAGGACTTTTTTTATATGTGATTTTAGATTAAGACTTTTTTGATATTTTTTATGTTCCTTAAGAGTACTCCCACTTTAGCTCTTATTATAAGGCACCAACTAATAAGTATATATGGTTCTTTTAATAAGGCACTTGTTTGTTTCCAATAAACAATAAAATTTTTTTTTTCATGTATTCCCATAATTAATAAGGGTAGTTGGTGAGAGTAATAATTAATATGATATTAGAGTTTAGTACAATTAGTAGGAGTAGCATTGAAAATTACTTATATTTTAGGGTAACTTTAATGACTTTAACTGTTTTTATTAGTTTGTAAGAATTTTTAGTTGATACACTATAATAAAAATCAGATAGAGTATTTAATTAGGGGACCAGTAATACTTATGGCATCTCCGTAATTATTGTTGATCACAATTTACCAATCCCTATAAAGTAATAGTCTAATACCATCTATAATGTCTTTAAGGGATGATCTCTCTTTCAGTACCCCTGCTTTCCATCTCTCAACTTTACTCTGTTTTTGAGATAATATTTTTCTTTTGAATTTAGAGGGGGCAGTTTTGCTTTTAATTTTTTTCTTACAAAAAATACTTTATGTTCTAAATTATTAAGTAGTGTACTTTTCTTAACCTTACAAAATGTCGTAATATTTCCCTTCCCATTAAAAAAGAAAAAGAAAAAAAAAAAGCCAACACCTGCTAATTAAGTGGAGTAGGGCTCACCATTTTCAATTATATATCTTCTTCACGATATCTTACTCTGCTTGTTTGTGATCTTCGGCAAGGAAAGTGTGGTTTTGCCTTTAATATGGACGAAATTCGATATCTTCTTGGCTCTCTTCCAATTCCTCCCGGTCTTAACTTATGATACTCCTATGGTCCTATTTATAAGGTAGGGAGAGAATAATATTTTTTATTTTATGTTTATTAGGCGGTATTTTGACCATTTTACCCCTTATTAATTAATAATCATTTTGCCCTTGTTCGGAACCTATACACCAATTTATCTCTGTTTAGTCGATTACACTGTTTCTTTAGTCGATTACATGATGTAATAATCGATTACATCATTAAAAAAAAAAAAAAAGTTAAAACTTCAGAAGGCCATAACTTTTGGCTCGAGAGTCTGAGTTAGGTGATTCTTTTTTTGATTCCACATAACTTTTTGAGATCTATGCACTGACATAAAAATTTGTGTCCAAATCAAATCAAGTGAACGTAATATAGTAAAAAATTTACAATATTTAGTCATAAAACTTTGAAAGGCCGTAACTTTGGCTTCGGGTGTCAGAATTAGGTGTTGAAAAGAAAATTTAGCCACACATGGCTATAACAAAATCTATAACAAATAAATTAACTTCCAGATTTAATGAAGAGAAAGGAGGAAGAACACAGATTAGTTTTTCAGCCAGCTGTTGTAACGTGAGAGACTAAAGGTTGCGCCTCGAGATAAAACAACCTTGGTTGCCGTCAGAATCCGTTTTAGCGCTGCTCTCCGTTCTGCGTCTCGTCTTCCTCTGCTTCTTGAATTGCTTCACTGCTGCGTTTTGTTTTTTTCTTTGCTGCCGTCCGGTTCGCATCCTCTTGCGTCTCTGATCTTTTTAATATATACTACCTCCGTCCCTAATTATAGGAGCAATTTAACCGATTTTGGGAGAATTAAGGAGAGGAGTTAAATTAGTTAATTTTACTCATTTTCCTAAAATGTCCTTATATAAATTTAAAATGACACAAGTTGCCCTAATTATAAGTGTTTCTAATTTGCCTTACGTTAGATATCCATGACATATTAGTTTATATATGTATATTAGTTGTTTTTTATATAGCCATGTGTATACATATATGTATGTATATATATGTGTATACATATAGATCTATCTACATACATAGAGACACACACCCATATATCTACATACACAGACACAGACACACACAGACACACAGACACACAGACACACACACACACACACACACACACACACACACACACACACACACACACACACACACACACACACACACACACACACACACACACACACACATATATATATGTTTATGTGTGTGTGTTCACACACATATATATCTACACATATATATATTGACACACATAAACACAAATATACATATATATGTAAACACATATATATAATGCTCCTAATAATAAGTATAAATATGGGTATTATAGGAAAAAAATGACAAAAGTTAAAACTTGCTCTTATAATTAGGACCAAAACTAACTCCAAAATTTGCTCCTATAATTAGGGACGGAGGGAGTATAACTTAGGTTTGGGCCGTGCAAGCTCTGATTCTTGCTTTTCTCTCCATGATCAATGCTTGGCTTGTGTCCCACGTCTTAGATTTTATTTGATATTTTTTTTTATTAGATCTCATAATATCTCCTACACAATAAAGATAGGATATGAATATATTTTATGTCGAATTATACTTTAATCCTATATTTAATTTAATGATAGAACAATATATAAAATATAACTAAATAGATATATAATACTAACAAATCCAACTAATTATATCATAAAATATACACCTATTTACTTATAAAATATATACTTATCAGTTTTGCATATTTTGTTTCTGTGGATGATGTTATTTAATTTTTATTGTTATTTTTGCTTTTCAAAAATAAAAAATAATCATTTCAATGCGTAGACTTTGAAAAGTTATGTGGAATAAAGAAAAAAGTCACTTGATTCGGACTCCCGAGCCAGAAGTTATGACCTTTCGAAATTTAAACCTAATTTTTTTAATGATGTAATCGATTACTTGGTTTTTTTTAGTCGATTACATCATGTAATGGACTAAAAAAACCATGTAATTGACTAAACATGTAATACCCGGATAAATAAAATGGCTATTTTTGAAAGATGAATATGTGGTTTCAATAAGTATGTAGTATTTAACTAAAGGAAAATTGCTTGGAAATTAGGAAAATATAGTAATGTGCCAAAATGACCAAAATGCCCTTATGAAGCATAAAATGACTTAGGGAAACTGTGAAAAATCCTAAGAGGCAGTAAAATAATTATTAAAATTTAGAGAGTATATTGTCTCTAATTTTAGTAATTTAATAAATTATAAACTCGTAAAAATTAAAAGAGTAAAATTAAAAAGTATTGTGGAGGTTATAATTGACCCCATGATTTTTAATATTTTATGTAAAGCATAAAATACCAATGTAAGTTCAATTGTTGTGAGGAAATGAGTTATTCTAATTAAGAAAATTATCAAAAATTAGTGGGTAATTAATTAAGTAATTACTGGTTAATTATTTAGGCTTAAACAAAGGAAAATCCAAAGATAATTATGTGAAACCCTATAATTAGTGGTTTATAGATAAAATTAGCATAAAATATATTTTCTAATTAATTGAAAAATATGAAGAAAAATTGGTGTGATTAAGTAATTTTAAGCCTAAATCGAAATATGGACCAATAAGAGAATTTCGTGAAATTTTTAAGAAAATTGAAATATATAATTAATTAAATAATTAATTAAATAAATAATAAATATTAAATAATAATAAAAAAAGGGCCAGCCGAATTATTGGAGGAAAATAGGATAAGATTGAATGAGAAAATATCTAGATATTATTTTGCAACTTGTAATTAAATAATAATATAATTTATGTAAAAAGCAAATAGGATAAATGACCACGGATAGAAATTAAATCCTATCTAGAAAATCATGGACAAGATCTCTAAATTCAGAAAATATTATTAAAGAGTTAATTTTTATCTCGGACTGGACTGTTTCAGAAGTCATTTCCGTGATCGGTAGAATACTTAAGTAATAAGACGAAATAGGGTAATCTGTGAAAGAGACAGATAGTCACAAAGTTGGAATTCGAAGAAAATAAATTGTAACTCAACATTTGGGGATGAGATGAAAATTATCTGGACATATTTGGAATCAGTGAATTTTTGTCCAGAGGTTGATGATTCCGGAAGTTATTTCCGTAACCGAACGCGTTTTTCGAGAAATTTCAGCGAAACCGTTGAAACCCTGAATAGAATCAAAAATTAAGTTAACCTAGACATTTATAATGAGTAATAAAAGGTCTTCAAAGTTGTGATTCCGAATTTCTGAGATTTTGCGCGATTACGCGATTCGGACACCGATCGGGGAATTTGATCTGGCCGGAGGCAAAAAGCAAAAGTGGAATTGGTGACTCATGGGGGGGAGCTGGCCGGTTGTGATGTGTTTTGTGGCCAAGAATCATTCTTCAAAAACCCTAAAATGCTTGGTTAATATGGAATGGAAAATTACTAAGTTGAAGGGGAAAAATTACCAAGTTGTGCCCGAATTTTTCCTATAAATAGCCTTGCCTTCATTGCATTCTTCACACCAAAAATCACTTGAGATTTTCGAATTAGAGCAGCAAGGAAGGAAGGAAGGAAGGAGTCCGGGGAATTCTGTAGCGAAGCTCTGAGTAAGTTCTTCGGTCCTTAGTCTTAAGTTTCCATAGTTCTTTCGGTAGTTTTAGTAGAAGTTCTAGTTAGTCTTTAATTTTCCAAGTATGATTAGATATCATATGCCGGAGGTATTTTAAGAGTGAATTTCGAAAATCATGATTGGGTCGGAGTTCTGGCAAAATTTTGGAAAGTTAAAGTCAAAGTAGCGAAGCGCTGGCGAAATTCCGCCGATTAGGCAACTAGGGGCAAAATGGTAATTTATACTTAAAATGCCTGTTATGATGCCAAATCTTGATAAACGTGATATTCTCCCTATAGGATATTTTTGAACAAGTACTGTCGTTGTGCCGCCGACATTCCGCTGTCAACTCGCTGTTTCCGTCAAAAGTACAATTTTCCGTAAAACGTGTTGTTTTCTGCCAGAAGTACCTACGCCTGTCAACGAAGGTACGGACGCGTACTGTAACAATGACACTAATGTTTATAGTATGCTTATATATGATATGGATAGTTTCATAAGCCATGAACGGGACTCTGTCCTGGACATGCACAGTGACTAAGGTAATAAACTTAGATAATCACTATTACAACTTTACGGGTTATAGTCATAATAATGCCGTTATGTTTTCCTAGTGCTGAGGACACGACCGTACATCGTGGCACATGGATAAAGTGTAGACTAAAATAACTTTGCTTGTAGGGTAGTTGTTATTAAATGATCATACAATGAACTGTCTGGATCATTGCTGTAATTCTAGAAATATGTGTTGAACATATATTGTTATATAAGCATGAGGTTAACCGTTACCTGAAGTCCGATGGGCATTGGACCTCAGCTCTTAGCTTCAGGGTACAGAGACCCGAGAATGGAAGATGAGGGTAATCAGAGTAAGCAGCACGTGTGAAGATCGCACAAAGACCCGATCGAGGACATCTAAGATTTGAACAGATAATGTAATGATCTTTATGAACAGGCGGTTACGCCACTATTATTGTTGTACCAGTTACTCAACATTTGATTTTCTCCGATGCTCTACTCTGATATATGAAAAAAAAAAATTTATACTGTTTTTTTTTTCAAAATGGGATGTTACAAAACAGGGGTAGATTGGTGTATAGGTTTCAAACAAGGGCAAAATGGTTATTAATTAATTAATAGGGGTAAAATGGTCAAATAACCTTTATTAGGCACCTCATTAAATTTTCCATATGGATGTACATTTTTCCTTTCTTTATTATTGTGTTGACTTTGGTCTCATGGGGTATATAATATACTCCCTCATATCTTTTTTATAAGGAATAGCTATTAAAATCACGTGGTTCAAAATGTTACTTGAAAGCAAATGTGTAAAATATATACTAATTTTTCCAACTATGCCCTTATTTAGAAAGAGGACACTTGATAGATAATGAGTGAAAATCTATTGCAAAAAGATAATGGGTGGCTATAGTTAATGGGGGTAAAAATAGAAAGAATAATTTAAAATTTCAGATAAAAAGGATTTGTTCCTTATATTAAGGACCACCCTCATGAGAGAAAATACTCCTTATAAAAAGGAATGGAGGGAGTTTATTAGATAGGGATAAACTTATACAGTTATTGAATTTTATGACATAATTAATAAAGTTTAAAATTTTTATTAGTCTATGTAAAATATGATGGACCAAATAAATATTGCTGATTCTGTCCACTGAAAAAAAATGTATTGTTGATTCTGATCCTCCACTTTGTGTAGTTCAAGGGATCAGGATATTATGTGCCCCTTCCCTAGAAATATTATGTTTGCTTTCTCACTGATAGCCTGAATACATACAGGTTTCTGGCTAGCCATGAAAAATCAAAAGGACAAATTATTTATTTAATTTCACATAGTAGATAGGATAGTCTATGAAGCACGGACACTCATTTTTTAAAAATATGCATGTCGGATACTCCGACATCGTCCAACACTTCGACACCATCCAATTCGCCTCGACACTCATATTTTCTAAAAATATGCGTGACTTTGAATATTACTGAATTGATGATGAATTTTCATTTTGTATTTTTTTTTAAATGAGGTACGACTTTTATGATGAGGCCGAATCTACGATGAGCCAAAGCTGGAGGCCAGGATTTTACGGAATATTGAACTTGAATGTAAATTATAATATATATATATATATATATATATTTATTTAATATTAAGACGTGTCCTAACGTGTCGAAATTTTGATTTTTTTAGAATTAACGTGTCGGAGTGTCGAGACATGTCGTATCTCGTGTCGGTGCAACATGGAGGATAGCAACTAGCAAGAAGTTTCATATATACATGCATAAGTACCACACGTTTAATATATATAGCAAGTCCCATATTTTAGCTAGCTAACTTGAAAGGCAGCTTTCTTACTACGCGCCGTACCCATCCAATTAGTGATGATGGATTAGGAAACTTTTTAATCACTAATGGAAAGATAAGGCATAAAAAGAGAGCCACAACGGATATTACGACTCGGCGAACGCCTCCAAAGTTATTTATGCTCAAACTTGACGTCTCTATCTCATTTTCGTCTTCAAATTTCAAATCTTCAATGGAGATTGGTAAGGAGCTCTTGGCCATCAGCACACGATATGCCTCCGCATCTCGAGTCACCTTTAAGATTGCTGTCGAGAAATGTGAGGCGAGGCCATATTTCTTTGGGAATGCCTGAAAATACAATAATAAATTCGATAGGAAGTCAATTGTGTTTGTCTTATACTAATTTCAGTCCTTAATATAATTAAAAAGTCGATATTTGTCTTAAATATAAGACATATTTATTATATTTATCAATTTTTTTTTCTAATTTACTTATATTAATACTCCTTCAACAATAATCGAGAAGGACAAAGAATGAGAAAATCGAGTAAGATAACTAGAGTGTTTTAGAAAACACATGTCATATTAACTAACTTAGCTAACTTCCTTAATGCAATAATATTAGGAAAATATATATTATATTAAGGATCACATGGAGTAATTAGAACTCAGAGTAAGTAGAAGAGTGAAAAAAGAGTAGACTAACAAAGGCAAATCCCCCAGTTTTGTAGATTGGTCCCGTCATCATAAAGTGAGACTTGTATTTGGAGAGGAAGCGTGTGAGGTAAGGAGTTTCATCAAAAATAGCAACCACTGTTCCATTTGACAATGCTTTACTGTACTCCTCACGACTCCCTAAAGCCTTTAATTGAGACGAGCTGAATCCTATTTGGTCAATTAGAAGTCCCCTCACCCATGACCCAGTCCGATATCCCACGCACCGATTGTTACTTTTAATCTCATTTTCATCCTTAAATGAAGGCTCTTTGGTTTTTCCTTGCATTAAAATTGAAGTTAAATTCGCTGTGTAAACTTGCAATATTAGGATGAATAGGAATGACGTTAGTATAACCAACCATCCTGCAGCTCTGCTTTCAAGCTTGTCCAGAACATCTGTCATATTATCAAGCGTGTTATAGAGTACATACGAGGCACAGATTGATAACATGATAACACACACAAACATGATCAAGCATACATGATGCGTAAGAGAACTCACCGATCTTGTAAACAAGGAAGGGGTTGAGGCGAACTTGGCGAACTTCTTTAGTGGTGAGGCGATCTTTTTCAGTGAGGCGAGCTTCTTCAGTGATTTCGCTGGTTTTGAATCTTTCTAAAATAATTATAATAATGGTTGCGGCCACAAAAATCCCACTAAGATTTAACCATAGTAACCAATGAAAAGGTTTGAAGAGAATCATTTTACTTGTGGAGGCAGTTTTCACCGTTACCAACATTGCAACACTTGACTCTAAATACGGCAACGTGAAATCAACACAATTCGTGCGATTTTCCACAATTGTGATGTCTCCAATTATAGCATCAAGATTCTGCAGTATTTTCATACACAACAATTGTTATTGGAAATGGATCATACATACATGCATGCATGCCTTCATATGTGTAATCCATTCTTATTATGCACTCATCTAATTCTATCTATAAGTCAAATAGATATGTTTTTCTTAATCTTATTTATAAACGTCGTTACATTTTCTTATATGAATATATAATTTAATCCTTCGTTTATTCTTATACTGACTTTGTACTTTTAGAGTAAGACATATATTAAATAGAGGTAATTTTGAAAAGCTATTAAATTTATGAGATTTAAGGTTTCCTTGATTTGGGTAAACAGAAGAGTATAATTAAGTTTTGTGAAGTGTGAAAGTAAAATACACACACACACACATACATGGCTTTCCATTAGAAACTAATAGATGAATTGATAGAAGTAAAACAACTTCAAAAGAAAAGAATGAAAACTTACCTCGTCTTTCATTTGCTTGCAGAGAAGGTCATCATACGTCATGGGATCACTTCTACTTTGGTTTGGCAAGGGAACAAAGTCATAATTCTTTAACGGAAATGGCAACACATCGACAGCTTTTAAGAACACAGTAATAGCAAAGCCATATATGAGGGGCTTACTAGAATTATATATATCTACATTCACAAATTCTGGAGAAAAATTTGTTCTTGGCACTCCAATTCTCAACTTTGGTGGTTTGTCCAATGTGTCACCCGGCCACAGTGGATCCTTTAGTTGGGAGTCACCAGATGTCTTAACAAGTCCAGTTCCAGGGCTCCAAGATCCAATGATCCTTTCTCGTGTTCCTATCACATTGTATACTTCAAACACCGATTGATCTAGTTGTCCTTTACTTAAACTAAAATTTAGCCCTGAGTGCCCTGACGACCTGCCTGTGAAATTAGTAGCCCAGATTTCCTTGCCAAGTTTTTTACCATTATTTTCTGTGCCAAGCTTCTCTAAAGCCGTAGCCAATGCTTCGACTGTGTGATAAGCCCACCATCCATAGATAGTTAGGCTACTATTGAATCCAAGCTTGAAACAACTCTCTGAATTCCTACGAAACCAAGTTTTGTTCGATTCCATTGGCCTAATTCCCAATGCACCTTGCATGAATCCTTTCAAAGGTTTTCCAGGCGAAGCTTGAGGATCTGTCAAAGAAGATAGCTCTTGGGTAAGTATCCAGGCATATCCTTCATCCATCATGTGTCGATCTTCCGCCCACTTAATAAATCTTGTTCCGAAATCCATGCTCATATGGACAAGATATAGATGTACTCGCATCTTGTTTAACTCGTCAAGAGTGGAGTTAATCTTAGTATCTGAATCAATGGCAGTTACGTTAACCATTTGTATGCCCTTTTCTTTCAAGACATTGGAGAGGCATGGAACAAGGTGACTGCCATCTTCAGTATCTTCATAAATGGGGACGATTGATTGCCACCCAAGAGCTTCAATAGTGTCAGCTATAGCTCGGAACTGAAAGCAATATTTAAGGCCTTGATCGGAGGAGATGGAGGATGGCGATGGAGGTGGCAAAAGAGATGGACCAGTTATGGGAAACCAAATCACTGGTACTTGGTATTTTTCACCAAGTTTCACTATAAACCTTGCTTGCTCTGAATTTTGGGGCCCCAAAATGGCTCGCACTTTGTCTTCCAATATCAGATCAGAAGCTGCTTGCATATTATTAGAGGGTGTCTCCAAAGTTCTATCACCTTGATCTCTCCATGTTAACATAAAGCAAAGCCTATTTTGTACTAACAAAATAGGCCTACTCTACGTTGACTTGGAGAGACAGGGAGACAGGTATGGAGACCAACAAAAAAAAAAAAAAACATATTAGTAAATAAAATAATATCATTATGAATATATAATGCTTTAACGAGGAAAATGCATTTTAGGACCATACATTAATTTAATTTTCACGTTGGGGGGAACCAAATTTAAACTTTAGTAAAATACTTTTGTTTTTACGATGATCATAATATTGCATAACTACCATTTTCGGTCAAACAATATAAAGATGATAAAAAAACTAAAAAACAATTACATGGAGTTGATTGAAAAAGTGAAACCCATAGATAATTATGAGGATCTGATGAAAAAAAAAAAAAAAACATAATGTGATTAAAAATCAGGTGAAACCTAAAGAAAACTTTACATGTATGGATTTTTTTTAAAACATATTTCAATATTTATAATTGAATGAAATTCCATAGTTTTTATTTTAACTTTAGAGCTTTATTAACTGTATGGAAGTACGGTAACAGCATGAATATGTGACGACTATCAATATTTTACATTCATTATAATACAAACATTTTAACAAATCATATTATTAATTGATAAGTCACACTGTGCAAACTCATAACACTCGTATTAATGTTATGTTTTTAGTTAATGAATTTTCTTTTTTGCCAAAACATATGATTTCATTCATTATTAATAAGGGTTAAATATCATTTTTGTCACGGAAGTTTTGGCTTGGGGGCATCCAGTACACGGAAGTTTTCTTGGTATCATTTTTGCCCTGGAAGTTTACAAAAAGGAGCAAATATACCCTGGAAGTTTTTTTTAGGAGCAAATTTGCGTAAACTTCCGGGGCAAAAATGATATCACAAATGATCAATCTAACGGTTAAGATCAACTGATGGGCAAGATTGCTACATTTGTAAACTTCCATGGCAAAAATGATATCAAAAAACTTTCGGGTGCTGGGTGCTCCAAAACCAAAACTTCCGTGGCAAAATTAGTCTTTTTCCCTATTAATAAAACTCAGTACAGAAAGTTCTACATCAAAAATTGAAACAACAGCATACGGGAAACCAGAAACAGAAACAGTATAACAAGCAAGGAAATAACGAGAACACAAAAAGCACTTCCTAACACTTAACATATCCTCAGCTAGTTGACGATGGTAACGAAAAATCCATAAAATAATAACATTAATTGTTTAGGATTTTGGAGATAAATTGAATTTGAAAAAAAATGTGGAGATTGTAGAGTGGTGGTGTTACCTGCTTTTGCTGCGGCCAGCACGTCGTTCCGAGAAATATCCCGGACTATAAGGTTGATCTTGATGGCTGTAACCTGATGATAGGGACAGCTATTTTCGACGGCGAGGGTGAGGCTGTTGTTAGCCAAGCGACCAAGTGTTGAATTCAGATCAAGAATGATTCCTACTGGTATTTGTGTGGCCGCCATGGAAGGTTTTGTTGTGATGCTAAGCCATAACATTAAGGCCACAAGACTCACACTTAACAGAGAACAAGCTTTGAAGCATTTCTGCAACTCCGCCATTATTGATCTCAACTCTCTCTTTTCTCTCTCTCTCTTCACCCTTCTTCTTTGTATATATGTCCCAACCTCCATTGATATTAGTATTATATTAATATACTCCTTTCACTATTCTTTTGTCCTTATACATTTTCTTTTGGTATTAATTTTTAATTAACCTCTATTTTCGCACTCATATATTTGCATATATTCCTATAGAGGTTATTAATTATGAAAGAATATTCTCATTTTTATCAGCATTACATGCTTATCCACTTTTTTCTCCCTGTTTCTTTATCAGCATACTTTTAATAGTTTTCTGTTTAACTAGACACATATCTTTATTCGCTTTATATATGTGTGTGGGCTTTTTGATCAATTTGCCCCTTATTAAATAACTATTTATCAAAATGCTTATGTCTGGAAACTATTCACCTATATACCCCTGTTTAGTCGACTACACCTCTCATGTAGTCGACTAAAACGCAGGGCAAATTTTTTTTTTAAAACCCCCGTGATTTAGTCGACTAAGCTACCAGCCTTAGTCGACTAAACCAGTCCAGAGGGGTTTTTTTAAAAACCCCAATCAAGACATTTGGAACCCTAATCGACTAAGCACCCCTTTCCCCTTTCAATACTCTCTCTTTTCTCAGTTTTAGTGCGGCTCATCAAGGTTTAATACCATCCCACCTTGTTGAAGGTATAATTATTGTGTAATCTTTGTAGTTTCACTTTGTTAAGCTTTTGTTTGTAATCTGAAACTCTCCCTTTTGCAGCTCCCAAATTCTAGTGTGAAGGATGAGTTCAAGTTCAAACACGCACGTTACTGTAATCTACTATAGTGGGAGGCATTTTGAAGGTCCCGATGGTATTCAATTTGAAGGAAAAATGAAAATGATGAAAATCAAACGGGGCACGACGTACAACGAGCTCAAAGAAAGAATTTCCCAAAAATTGGGGCTACATGGAAGCCAATGCATTCATCGGATAATTGCCAAAGTGGACACTATAGTGGGTAAGGATAGTGTATATTATATTAGTAACGATGTATGTGATGATGAAGACGTAGAGTGTGTCATAGATGCATTTGCTAGTCGGAAATCACAAAATTTTATTGAGATATATGTTGAGCTTGAATTTGGTGAATCATCATTTGTACTCATGCATACAAGATCTCCACAGTATTTTGGTCAAGAAGAAAGACCCGTAGGTTTATCTGCACCTTCACAAGGCTTAAGTGAGATAATATTGACGAAAGAAGAGGAGGATGGGGAAGATGAGAATATGGACAGCGATGAGGAGGATGAATATGAGAGGTTTATTTCACTAGGTGACAGCTCAAATACTGATGTGGAGGGTGATTTTGATACTCGCACGAACCCTGTAAACCCGAGTACCGCAACAATGCCACCGCTGAATGTTCACCCAGTTAGCAGTGGTAAGTTAGTAAACTTGTATTTGTATTTGTAATTTCGATTTAATGGTTATGAGAAAAAGAACATTTTGACAAATGTAGGGCCTGAGATTGAGCCATTTTGAAACGAAAGCCCGCACTATTCGTTCATTAATTGGGCGCACTGTGATGATGACATGGAGATGTTGTGTGGTGATGATGACGGGCAAGGTGGTTGGCATTTAGGTGATCCATTAT
This sequence comes from Acacia pycnantha, assembly GCA_025563575.1. Taxonomy (NCBI): domain Eukaryota; kingdom Viridiplantae; phylum Streptophyta; class Magnoliopsida; order Fabales; family Fabaceae; genus Acacia; species Acacia pycnantha. The sequence continues at coordinate 4,357,567 of JAMWYP010000030.1, read as the reverse complement.
ATTTGTATAAGCAGTTTCCTTCTAAGTCTAAAATGCAACACGCCGTGAAATTATATTGCATGAAGTCTCATCATACAACAGAGTTCAAAAAAGCGATGAGCATAGGTTTGTGATGAGGCGTCAAAACCATGCTGACGGTTGTCCCTGGTATATGAAGGCAATTTTCCCCAAAGATGGACATAGTTGGGTGGAGCGTAAGTAGGGTAAAGATCACACCTGCCTGAACCAGAGTCTCACCCAGGATCATAGACAGTTAGATTCAGATGTTATATGTGCAGCCATTATCAGTAGATTTTCATGTTTTTTTTGTTCCAGTTACATTCGTTTTGTTTATTGACAGTACATTTAGAATTTGCTTTGTTTTCACTAGCTAGGTATGTTAAGAGAAGATCCAGCTTTAAAACTAGTGCTGATACAAGAGAGGATATAATGTCTGTATGGATATAATGTAACATACAAGAAGGCTTGGAAGGCGAAAATAAAGGTCATTTTGAAGTTGTTTGGTGATTGGGAGAATCATATGCATTCTTACCCAATTGGTTGACATACATGACGCAATGTAACGCAGGTTCTTTTTTCAGGCTTGAAACTAATGAATGTTATATCCAATGTCGTGTGGTGCTAGACAAACGCGTCTTTCGTAGGGTTTTTTGGACATTTTGAAGGTGGAATATCACCTAGAGGGGGGTGAGTAGGTGATTATAAAATTCTTTTGCTAATTACTCAAGAACACTTAAACAGAGAAGGAGAGAAGAATAATTAACACAAGAGAATTATACTGGTTCGGTCCAACTCTTGACCTACGTCCAATCCCTAGAAACTCTCCAGGATTTCACTATCTCAAAACTTGACTACACACTCTGTAATTCTCGAGTAATCCTCTCACTAACTCCTCTTTACAAGTTGTAATCAAAGACACAAACACAATTACACACTCTGTACTCGAGATGATCCTTTCACTAGGACTCACTCCCCCTTACAAGTTGTAATTGTATACCCACACTTAAGGTTCCACAACCTTAAGATTTACAGATAAACAAATAAGTGTTTTGAAACTCCTCACGAGTAGATAAAGATAAACACTGAGGTACAAGATATCCAAAGATATCAATGGAACAGATACAACAATAGAATACAATAAGAATAGAATGCACAGCGTTGTTCCGGTGGTTGTGGTGAATTCAACACTTCAGGTATATATAGTTGATCTCATGACCGTTGAGAAGTTTGAAGAAATATCCGTTGAGGCTCTTTAAAATGACCATTAGAGATAAAAATAATCGCTGTCATTTATTCCTGTGATTGTGATTATGACCGTTGAGACCCATCAAATGAAATGAAATATTCTTCCCCAGAGCGTTGCAGAGGTATGTTTGTTGGTTGAGTTTCTCGAATAGGTAAGTTTAATAAATGCCGGATTGCTTTAGTCAACATCCTGTGTTGATCTTCATTCTAATCATCTGTAACTCATTAATAAATTGATTAAATCCAATTAAAGATAGTAATGAGTAATGATTTGAAGAAACAAAATCATAATCAGTTGATTTTGATTTCCCTGAGATGGTGATTTGATAATTAAAAAAGATATGAAGTAATGAAATCACAGTCAAGCATAACACCGAGGTACAATCTTGTCTGAGATAGCTGAAGCCGGCAAGTTGAGCAACCGAGTTGATCAGGCCGGGTTGAATAGTTAATTCTAGCCGAGTTGCAATACCGGTATGACGAGATGAATCTCGGCATCTCCGTTGCAGCATGCATGAAAAATGCCATAGATAATGATTAGGTCGGGTTGAATCGTTAATCCCAGCCGAGTTGCAATACCGGTATGACGAGAGATGAATCTCGGCATCTCCGTTGCAGCATGCATGAAAAATGCCATAGATAACATTTTAAAGATCCCCTGGTTCAAACAATTATGGGGGCATGTATTGGAGTCATCCCGGCATCGCATGTATTGGAGTCATCCCGGAATCGCATGTATTGGAGTCATCCTGGTTTCACATGTATTAGAGTCATCCCGGCAGTAATACCCTAAAAATCTCACTTATGAAAGGTATCATATTTTAGTAAATAATACCTATTGGAAATAGGTGAATATGTAGTCTCAAATTTTGTAGTGTATTTAATTAAATCATAAGAGACAATTTTTCCTAGAATTAGAGGAACCAAAGGCTAAATTTTCTAAAGCCTATTAGGGATCATAAAATACCCAGAGAATATTATGATATGTCTTAAGAGGCAATGAAATATTTATTAAAAATAGGAAAGAATGTTGTCTCTAATTTTAGTAATTTAATGTATTATTTTCCTTGTAAATTAAGGAGGCAAAATACAATATTATTTTGGGGAACATAAGTTGCCCTATGATTTTTAAAATAATGCATGGTGCATAAATGACCAATGTCAACACAATAGTTGTGAGAAAATAATTAATCTAATTTAAGAAAATTGTCAACAATTAGTAGGTGATTAAATAAATAATTAATTGCTAATTATTTGTGCATGAATAAAAGGAATATCCAAAGATAATCATATACAACCCTAATTGGAGATTAATGACCAATAAAGGATTAAGATTAGCATAAGAATAATTACTAATTAATTAAGTATGATTAAGAAAAATATAAGATGAATTATATATAAATACCTAAAGCCTAATTAACCAATGGAATAAATAACTACAAGATATAATTAAAGCATAAGTTAAATAAATTAAAAAGAGTTGAAAAAGTCAAAAAGGGGGGGGGGGAAACGTGTGTGTGTATGTGTGTGATGTATGAGTGTGTGCAAGTAGATGTGCAAGTGGATTGAAAAAAAGATATTTAGGAGATATGTGTTGAAAAAGTATATAGGATAAATGAGAACCGATAGGAATTAAATCATATCTTGAAATATGTGAACTAAGTATTTAACATTAGGACATATTATAAACAAGTGAATTTTTAGGCCGGAGTAGGTTATCTCCGAAGTCATTTCCGTAACCGACGGAGTTTATCCTAAAATGACTAAAAGGCCAGTAAAGACCCCTAATTGGACTATAATCCTTGATCTTCCAAATACTTCTAAAGAGGATACATAAACCTCAAAGATTACCTCAAAAAGTATTTGAGATTTATAAGCATATTCGATTAGAAACACTGAGCAGGGGAATTTATCGGTAGGAGAAAATCTCCACAAGATAAGATGACATAGGATGACATCATATAGAGGAAAGAGAAGAGGGGGAGAGGTCAGCCAAGGGGCATGGAGGGTGAGGATGAAGCCTTGGATTAAAACCTAGATCTAATGGTGTATATTGAAGGGAAAAGTTTGAAGGAATCACAAGTTTGCCACAACATTTTGTTATAAATAGGCCTTCACTTCTCTTGAAAATTTCACACCAAGTCTCAAGAGTGATTTCGAAACTTGAGAGTGAAAGAGAGGAAGAGAAGCTTTGGAGAAGGAGTGGCAGGGTTCTGGGTAAGTTCTTCGGTCCTTAGCTTTTAGGTTCTAGTCTTTTATTTAGTAGTTTTAGTAGGAATGTTAGTTAGATCTAGTAAGTAGGGAACTTAATTCCTATTCTTGTTTTTAGGCCTCATTGCATTGAAAGATGCCTGACGAGGTAAAAACATGGTAGGGAGTAAGTTTTTGAAAGTTGGGAGTCGGAGTAGCGAAGCTCTGGCGAAATTTTATCGGGTAGCAATTTTCTAAGGGCAAGGGTAAAATAGTCATTTATGACTAAAATATCTGTTAGGATATTGTTTATTAATAAATACGATATTATCCTTATAGGATATCTGTGACTGCGATCCGACCGACAGACGTACCGTATTCATCAACGAAGGTACGGACGCGTACTGTAACACTGACTCTGATGCTTATAGTATGCTTATATATGTTGTGGATACTTTCATAGAGCCATGACGGGACTCTGTCCTGGACATGCACAGTGACTAAGGTATGGGACTTAGATCACTGCATACAACTGGTTTTATGGGTTATAGTCAATGATAATGCTGTTAGAGTTTTCCTAGCGCTGAGGACACGACCGTACATCGTGGCACTAGATAGTGCAGACAGGGAATAACATGCATATGCGTTGACAATGTGTGGTTATTGGTTTACGTATGTGGTTTTACATACGTGGTTATGTATTGCTGTAATATAGAAATATCTGTTGTACATATATTGTTTATATAAGCATGAGGTTAACCGTTACCTGGGGTCCGATGGGTATTGGACCTCAGCTCTTACTATAGCATCAGGATCCGGAGTGCCAAGGACAGAGGATAAGAGAAAGCAGAGTAAGCAGTACACGTAAAGACTTGATCGAAGATATTCAAGATATGTACAAATTAATGTATCATTCTTTATGAATAGGCAGCTACGCCACAATTAATGTTGTATCAGTTACTCCATACTTTATTTGCTCAAATGCTCTACTCTGATATAAAAAAAAAAAAAAATTGCTTCAAAAATTGGGATGTTACACCAGCATCGCATGATTATTTAGATGACTAGAAACAAAACATTGTTTTAATCATATTTACGAGTTTGCCATTAGGATATCAGGATATTAGGATATTGAAAAAGATTGACTCGAGGCAACATACAAAATGACTAGAGGCAAATCAACTTTTTAATCATTATTACGGGTTTGCCATTAACATATATTGAAAAGGATTGACTCGAGGCAACATACAAAATGACTGGAGGCAAATCAACTTTTTAATCATTATTACCAGTTTTCCATTAACATATTGAAAAGGATTGACTCGAGACAACATACAAAATGACTAGAGGCAAAGAAGGGATTTTAGCATAATTACAGGTTTGCCACTGATGCATTGATGCCTGCAGGTATTTATTAACTAACTTGAGCCAAACTGAAAACTTCAAATCTTATTTAAAAATAGGGATTAAATACATTATAATTGTTATCATCAAAACATAAAAAAACATGAGAACTAATACATTTCACCAGACCATTGAAGCCTTCAAATACTGTAAGCCCATACTGCAAATTGATGGCACTCACTTGTACAGAAAATACAAAGGTACCCTTTTGATTGCGACTTCACAAGATGGGGATGAGAAGGTCCTGCCCATTGCCTTTGCTGTTGTTCTTCCTGGTGAAACATCATTGGTCACTAAACCATAATGGTCTAGTCGACTAAACCAGTCTAGAGGCACCCCTCACCTGTCTAATTCGATTTCCAGCATGCACAACAACATTTCCAACACAATTTTCCAAAGCTAGCATTCCACGTTCTCTGATTCACCATTTGCTCAGTGTCCATAGGAACACCAAAATACTCAAATATCCCCTAACTAGATAGGCATATGGGAGTGCAGCATTATCCTTCTGTTTGGCCTTATACATCATCCAGCAAATGTAGTGCCTCCAATTCACATTAATGCCATGACGAATATCCCACATAACAGGAATGTCACCCTCCAACACCCTTGAATGATTGTAAGCCTGAGGGAACAATATGTGGGTCATGACGTAGAAGAGGATACGAGCATTAACAGTCAGCTGGCCCACAGAAATTATAGCTCCATGAGCTCCTGGCCTCATACACAGCCTCATCCCGATGAAATCCCTCGAAGGGTACAGTGCTATCATCCCCATCATACGGAATTGTCTCCACTACATCAAAATCATATCCCAGTAACACCGTCCAGATGGGAGCCGTCACCAATATGTCAACCCCGCAGACGCGAGACTGCAGATCACCATTTATGTAGCTCATGTTGTGGTAGAAAGCTCTCACCATAACCTCTGAATAGGGACAAGTCTTCTCCGCCAAGCCTCTCAGATAGGAAAGATCCAACGTCGGCACTATCTCAAATCCCTCATTCACAAAGAATGAGATATCTAATGGCTTGGGCTTGCAGATGGGTCTGGTGGCAAAATTTGCCATGAATCGTTCATGCTCTTCTACATTATTATTAAACAGATAACCGAAAGGGAGATCCACAACGGGCTCAGGCTGTTGTGGCATAGAAGAAGATGCCCCGTGGTTCGCCCGTTGCTTAATCCGCCTCCCATGCTCATTGCCGGTGTTAGAAGGAGCTTGTCTACGACGCATGATGACAACAACAACCTACAAAGGGACATTATAAACCATCAACAAAAAAGAAACGTTCATCATTTTCACTTTCCCATATACATTCATCATTTTCACAAACAAACACAATCAACATAAACAACAAACATTCAAGGATTTGGTGAAAACCGAAGTGAAATACTCAAATCAATAACTTAAAATCAACAACAAATACAATCAAATATACGTTTACATTCATTTTCAACCGATATAAATCTTTCCATAATTAACAATACTCAAATCAACAACAAACAAATCAAAATAAAATACTCAAATCAACAACAAACTTTCATTTTCATCCATAACTACGAATGAAATACTCAAATCAATCAAATATATACAAAACACAATCAACAACAAAAAAATTGATGAAAATCGAAGTGAAATTCGTCCAAAAATAAAAAAAAAAAAAATTCTCAACCGATATAAATCTTTCCACTTTCACATGTACATTCATCATTTTCATCCATAAATATGAATGAAATACTCAAATCAATCAAAGATACACAACAAAATCACCCAATGAAAGCACAAAACACAAAAACGCAGATGGGGGTTCGCATAAACGCAAGAACAACGGCGGAAATTCGAAATGGAGATGAGAACATACCAAAATCGACGCAAATGACACTAGAATGAAGTTTCCTTCACTACCCACCAACGGATTCAGCAAGGATTTGGTGAAAAAAACAGAGGGGGAGAGTTTGGGGAGGTTTTTTAGTCAATTAGGGTTCCAAATGCTACGATTGAGGTTTTTAAAAAAACCCCTCTGGACTGGTTTAGTCGACTAAGCCTTGTAGCTTAGTTGACTAAATTACGGGGGTTTTCAAAAAAAATTTGCCCCGCGTTTTAGTCGACTACATGAGGGGTGTAGTCAACTAAACAGGGGCATATGGGTGAATAGTTTCTAGACAGGAACATTTTGGTAAATAGTTATTTAATATGGGGCAAATTGGTCAAAAAGCCTATGTGTTTGTGTCAATTATAATTCATATATAATTTGTTCAACACATCTATCTGTTCATCAATATAAAATATAACTATTCGAAAGTCATTGATTTCTCGTACTCTATGCAGTATATATAATTGTGTCTAGACATTTTTAGGTAATTGTGATTAATGTTTAATTTGCCAATAAAAAATGGGAAAATTGCTTATAAATCCCTATTTAAAAATTAATTTGTGAAATGGAACCTGAAACTTGTAAATGTATGAGGTCCTTGACTATGAGTAAAATTGCCCTTAACAAAAACATTCCCTTTTTGCAATCCCTCCTAAAGAACTAAACATTCATCATAAAACAATTATCCTCCACTAGTGTTGATTTGATCGGAGAACCCTTAACAATGTTTAGCTTGAAGAACCATGAAAGCAAATCATCATCTTCAAACACAGTAAAATTCAATCCAGAAATAATCAATTTTAATAATATCAATCCCATTAACTAATACAGTTAAAACAAAAAATCATGTCTTGGATCTATTAAAGACCCTCGAGTTTGACGCAGAAAGGAAGAAGGAAGGGTAGAGGTTGCTCAGTGAAGCATATGGAGGTGGTTGTTGATGGTGGTGGCTACGACATCGATGATTGTGGAGGTTGATAGTGGCAATGACGTCATTGAGTAGGGGTGGTTACGTTGGTGGTCAATGTACGTTTATCATAGGTCATGGAAGTAGAAAAACCACAAGTTTGAAGGGAAGGGGCAAAAATGAATTGTGAGTCAAGGAATTAAAAATTTTGGATTTTTTGTAGGAAGATGAATTGCGCAAAGGAAATATAAATTGTGCATAAGAAATATAGATTGCACAAAGGAAAGATGGTTTGTACATGCAGGGGCGGAGCCAGGAATTTTAGTGACGAGGGGCGAAAATATAAAATGTTATATAATAAATAAAAGTACTTAAAATACAATACAGGCCTAATATATAAAATTAAAAGAAATTTATCACATAGTAGCTCCACTTGCCTTGGGTTTGGGTGCCCTAATCTACCAAGAATGGACTATGATTCCAACAAATTACTCCCTCCGATCCATAATATAAGACATATTTAGGAAGTTGATTTTTGTCCTAAATATAATACATAGTTTTCATATTCGTTAAAAATAATCAAGGAAGATAGTGAATGAAAAAATTAGGGAAGATGATGACTAGGGTATTTTAGAAAATACATGTCAAATTAACTTATTTAACCAACTTCCTTAATCATCTAAATTAAATAAATATATCTTATATTTAGAACCGAAGAAGTATTAACTAGATTTTTAAAATACAAATGATGAAAGACAGTAGAATCAAAGAGGCTTAGCTTATTAAGCTTGTATATACATGTAGATATCTCCTTATATTTTATTAAAGTATGACAATTTCAAACTCAAAAGTTAAGGACCGAACGCAAGCAAGATTATGGGAAACTACTATATATTGAGATCAAAAAATAAGCAAGTTATACATAATAAATTTCTCTTACATGTAGTCGAAATATTAAAACAAACTACAAACAAAGAAAGATATCTCCTTATATACATACGTACATAAATATTTTTTTTAAAAACATATATATTAGGAGGGGCGGGGGCTACCCCTAGCCTGTAATACCCGAATAAATAAAATGACTATTTCTGATAGGTGAATATGTGGTATCAAGTTCTGTAATATATTTATCATAATTCTGAAGGGAAAATCTCTTGGAAATTAGGAAAAATAATATAATGTGCCAAAATTACTAAAATGCCCTTGTGAAGCATAAATGGCTTAAGAAAATTATGATAAATCCTAAAAGGCAGTAAAATAATTATTAAAATTAAGAGAGTATGTTGTCTCTAATTTTGGTAATTTAATAAACTATAACCTTGGAAAAATTAGAAGGGAAGAATCAAAAAGTATTGGAAGGACCAAAATGACCTTATGATTTTTAATATATTACATGGGACATAAAATACTAATGTCAATGTAATAATTATGAGATAAAGAGTTATCCTAAATAAGAAAATTATCAACAATTAGTAAGTAAGTAATTTGGTAATTATTGGCTAATTATGTAAGCATAAATAAGGAAATAATCATGGTAAATTATGTAAAACCCTATAATTAGTGGTTTATGGATAAAATTAGCATAAAATATATTTGCTAATTAATTGGAAAAGATTAAGAAAAATTAATGAGATTAAGTAATTTTAAGCCTAAATCCAAGAATGGATTAATAGGAAATTTTGTGAAAAAGTTATGAAAAATAATTATTAAATAATTAAAAAATATAATATTAATTAATTAATTAATTAATAAAATAAATATATATAAATATATATGTGGCTGCCGAAAATAGGGACCCAAAGTGGATAAGAATTTGAAGAAAAATATCTAGATATTATTGCAAGTTGCATTATTATATAATATATGTAAAAAGCAAATAAGATAAATGACCACCGATAGAAATTAAATCCTATATAGAAAACCATGAATAAGGTTTCTAAAGCCAGAGTATATTATTCCCAAGTGAATTTTTATCTCGGAGTGAGCTGTCTCCGAAGTTAATTCCGTAACCGAAAAAGGGTTAAACTAGACCGACTAAGAAACTATCTGATATTCAAAAAGTAAATCAGATAAATGAAAATCTATAGAAACGAAGCCATAACTCAATATCTGGGGATGAGTTGACACACAACTGGACGTTTTAAGAATCAGTGAATTTTTGTCCCGAAGTTGATGATTCCGGAAGTTATTTCCGTAACCGACGGCGTTTTTCCGAAAATCTTCGGCAGGCCCGAAGAAGACCTGAAAAGGATAAAAATTTAGTTAACCCAGACGTTTCTAATGAGTGAGAAAAGATCTTCAAAGTTATCATTCCGGATTTTTGAGATTTTCCAAGATTACGCGATTCGGACACCGATCGGGGAATTTTATCGGGTCGGAGGTGAAAAGCAAAAGTAAGAGCACATGGGTGACATCATAAGGATGACCTCATTGTCTTGAAGAATGATGTAAGGAGGTGTTTTGGAGGGCCAGGATTTTGCCAACACACAAAAATGCGATCCGACGGTTGAGATCCGGTCTGACAAAGCATGAATAGTGCACTGATTTTTCCTATAAATAGGCCTTTGCTTCATTTGAAATTTTCACACCAAAACATCACCAAGAAATTCGAAATTGGGAGCAGCAAGGAAGAGGAGGAGTCCGGGGAATTTTGCAGCGAAGCTCTGAGTAAGTTCTTCGGTCCTTAGTCTTAAGTTCTTTCGGTAGTTAGAGTAGAAATGCTAGTTTGATCTTTAATCTTCCAAGTTTGATTAGATATCATGTTTAGGGGTAATTAAGGCACTAATTTCGAAAATCATGTTGGAGTCGGAGATATGGCAAAATTTTGGAAGATTAGAGTCAAAGTAGCGAAGCGCTGGCGAAATTCCGCCGATTAGGCAACTAGGGGCAAAATGGTAATTTGTACCTAAAATGCCTGTTATGATGTCAAATATTGATAAACGTGATATTATCATTATAGGATATCAGTAATCTTGTTCCGCTGTCATTCCGTTGTCGTTCCGCTGTCTGACGTGCCGCTGTCGGACGTTCCGTTGTTTTTCGTCAAAAATACCGACGCTCGTCAACGAAGTTATGTTCGCGTACTGTAACACTAGCTCTGATGATTATTGAATGCATATATGTGATGATATGTTGTGTGAATAGTTTGGTGCCAAAGGAATCTGGACATTATTGTTCGTGTTGGGCTATTCTTGTGTGCGACCCTGCAGGCCCACATGAGATTGGCAGCGGGCTAATACTGTACTAGCCCACAAGTCGCAAGCGGCCTCTAGCAAGACAATGCGACTACCAAATTCACATAGGGATCATTGATACGACACAACCTATCTTACAACCATGTCACGTCCCTTTTGTCATGTGATAATTTGGTCAAGGATGAGGCATGGATAATGTCAACCTCCTGTTCTTGACCATTACTTTCTCGATTCTTGAGTAGTCTAATAACTGAAATGAAACTCCTTTCCATCGTAGTATGACCATACATTTCTCAGACTCACTCATCGAGTTCATCGAGGGGCCAATATTATCTCTCTACAAATGTGAGGGACAAATTCCATCTTGACCGTTCACATTCTTCTGCATAAAAACCATTGATCCTGATCAAATCCTTTATCATCACCCAGTCAAAGGTGACTTTTGATTAGGTCAAAGATCAGCGACTCTCATGTAGGAATCCATGATGATCTCAGGTCATAGGGCGTTATGACGCGGTTATACATGAGATAAGCTTATGACATAATCCACGCAGCTTTCTCATAGTGGGTCGGTCCAGCACCTTGTAATCTTACAAGTTCCTATGACTTTGATTCGTATCTCCATACTTCATCAAAGTCACACTAGTCTTATTTCATCTTCGCTCCCGCGTAGATGATCGACCAGGGACATTTAGGGTAATTTATAAGATACATCCAAGGATACAATTATCACTATAAACATGCAAATGATATGATAACTAAATGGAGAAATACTTTAAATAACATAAACACTTAAAGTACAATGACTTGCCCCTAGGGCATAATTTCCAACACTTTCAACGTTGTGGACCAAGGAGGAGAGGTAGTAAGTACAGTGGGTGTAAAGGAGAAACCTATTAATATTCGTTCAGGTATTAGTAATTGTTTGACAGAGGATAACATGAGTCCTTTGAAGAATGGTGGTCATAAGAAGAGAGGTAGACTGGTGGGAAGTGGAAAGACCAAAGTAAAGGCGAGAATTGGTGGTAAAGTGTCTCAGATGTGCATTTTACCTGGCCCTTATCCATAGTTTCCATGATGTCATTCCTAGTATGGAATTGTAGGGGGCGGCCAATAATGATCTTGGGCGCCAGCTGAGATTTTTGATCTCAAAGTATAATATAAAATTACTGGTGTTAGTTGAGAGGAAGACTAGTGGAGAAAAGTGTTTGAAATTGCGGAGGAATATTGGGTTTGATAGCTCCTTTGTGGAGGAAGCGAGGGGTTTTTTTTGGAAGGATTTGGGTCCTTTGGAAATCTTAGGATGCTCACGTTGATATTTTAAATAATTCTTTTCAACATGTTCATATGAAAGTAGATGTTGTGGGCCATGTTTTTCATTTTACAGCGGTTTATGGAAGCCTTAGGGAGGAGGAGCGTAAACGTTTATGGGAGTGCCTGGATACTATTACAGGTACTACTGTGAATCAATGGGTGGTTGCTGGTGATTTTAATGAGATTGCGTATGTGAAGGAAAAAAAAAGGGGTAACGCTGCTGCCATTGGTTCGTGCCTAGTGTTCCGAAATCGTTTGATGGGGTGGCAACTTGATGATATTAAGGTGTCAAGTAGTTACTATACCTAGATGGGTACAAAGTAGGGACATCTGGATCGTGTTTACAAGAAACTTGATCGTGTTATTGCTAACGCATCTTGGAGAATGTCTTTCTTCAAGGAAGATGTGGTTAATCTTCCCCGGCACAGTTCGGATCATACTCTTATGTTACTGAGGTTGTTTGATCCTCCAGAGGGTAAACAAGTTAGACCTTTTCACTTCCTAGCTGACTGGATGAATCACTCTGAATTTCCTGAATTTATGAATTCTGAATGGAAGACCTGTTTAGACCTTCCAATTATGTTAGCTCGTTTGGTTACACCCTTGGGGCGATGGAATGGGGAGGTTTATGGTAATATTTTCCAGATGAAGAATTTCCTGAGCTCTGGATTGGAATTGCTATAGCAACAACGCGTAAGTAATGATTTTGCTATATTGGGTAAGAAGGAGCTGGAGTGTAAAAATAGCTTGAATGAGGTTTTATTGCGGGAAGAGATGTTTTGGTTTCAAAAATCTCGGCATCAATGGCTTATTGAAGAGGACCGTAATACTAAATTCTACCATCTTAAAATTGTAACTAGGAGGAGTTTTAATAAAGTAGCCAGACTGAAGAATGAGCACAATATTTGGGTGGAAAATGATGATCTCCTTAAGGACATGGCCTTTACTTATTTCCATAACCTGTTTTTGGATAAGGAACCTACCCATAGGTGGCTTACTTCTTCCTGGCCAAGTGTACCTCATAATCTGTTAGATGGATTGCATCAGATTCCTTCTTGTGAGGAGGTCCGAAGGTGTCTATTTAGTATGAGAGGTTATAAAGCCCCTGGCTTTGACAGATTCCCAGCGGTGTTCTTTCAGAGACAGTGGGGTGAGCTTCATCATTAGATTATGAGATTGATTATAGATGTTTGGCATAATCCTTCTCATATTCATTTTTTAAATGCTACTCTGATAGCATTGATCCCTAAAGTCCAGGTACCTACATCTATGTCTCAGTTTCGGCCCATAACACTGTGCTTAGTTTACAAGTTGATTACCAAGTTGATTGTGAGGCATTTACAACCGATAATGGAGGTTGTCGTGTCACCTTTCCAGTCCAGTTTTGTTCCCCATAGGCAGATACATAACAACATTGTCATTGCTCAAGAATTGATTCATTCAATGCATAAAATGCGACAGAGACAATTTATGACAATAAAGGTTGATCTAGAAAAGGCGTATGATTGTGTGAATTGGAATTTTACATAACATCCTTGGGGAAGCTGGGTTTCCGTACGCCATAGTAGAATTGATTATGCAAGTTGTTACTACTCCTTCTTTTAATATCTTGTGGAATGGGGGTAAAACTTCATCGTTCAAGCGTTCTAGGGGAATCTGGTAGGGTGATCCCTTATCACCGTATCTCTTTACATTAGCTATGGAAAAATTGTCTCATATCATTTCCACAGCTGTTAACGGAGGTCTTTGGACCCCTATCAAAGTGGGACAGGGAGGCCCCTTGTTTCCCACCTAATGTTTGTTGATGATCTTATGTTATTTGCAGAATTAAGGACTGACCAGCTGGAGATTATTATGAAGTGTCTATCTTTATTTGAACAAATCTCAGGTCTAAAGGTAAGCATCCAGAAAAATGTCATTTATTTCTCCAAACATATATAAGAAGATCTGGTTGTTTCCATGGCGGCTAAAAGTAGATTCAAGAGAGTTAAAAGTGTTGGTAGATATTTGGGGGCTTTGATGGTGCATGGGCAAGCAACAAAATAAAGTTACCAACATATTGTGGACAAGTTACGGAAGAAACTAGGTGGATGGCAGCAACAGTGCCTGTCTCAAGCAGGTAGAATAACTCTTGTCAAATCAGTGTTATTTGTTATTCCTTATTTTCATATGAAATATGCTAGGCTCCCCTTAAATATATGTAATGAGATTGAAAGAATTCAAAGGAATTTCATCTGGGGTGATTCCCATTAACGGAAAGCTTTTCATATTTTAAGTTGGAACATGTTAACTAGTCCTAAGCTCATGGGAGGGCTTGGGTTAAAATTGTCAGCATTCATGAATGATGCTTTTCTCATGAAGTGTGGTTGGAGGTTCCAAAATGAGCACGATGCTCTATGGGTTTGGTTTTTACGAGGTAAATACAAGGTACAAAATGGTTGTCTACCTATTCTTAAAGCTGGTAGTTCAACATTTTGGAGCTCTTTATATAACATTTTTACTAATATGAAGAATGAGGTAGTATGGGAGATTGGAGATGGGGCTACTATCTCTTTATGAAAGGATAAATGGGTGTCCTCTTCTATTTGTTTGCAAGATTACGTAGTGAGCAACATTCCTGATGATATGCGAGATTGCATGGTAAATAGGTTCATTGATCAACAAGGGTGGTGGGACCTACCGTTACTATACAGCCTACTTCCACAAAATGTGGTTGATTTAATTAAAGGTATGCTCCCTCCTTCTTCGGATGATGGAACAGATTGATCCTTCTGGTTGTCTAGAGACTTAAATGGTGTTAGTGTTAAAAGTTGCTATCTATACTTAGTGGAAGCTAGTTTCCAACAATCTGATATAAATTGTGACATATGGATTAAGCTATGGAAATGGGTGGGTCCGCATAGAATACAAATTTTTGGTTGGAAATTGTTCCATTAGAGGCTCCCCTTGAGGTCATGGATCCATGTTTGGTCTAACAACGATGGCTTGTGTCCATTGTGCCAACAAGAAGAAGAGACCAGTTTACATGCTTTTAGAGATTGTCTTTTGGTGCGTGCTTTCTGGTATGGGTGTTTCCCGGTCCTCAATTTCAATCCTCTTGTAGCTATGACTAGACTGATTGGGTAAGGGAGAATTGGATGTGTGATGAACTGGGACTGGGCGAATTTTGTTGGCATGATTTATTCATCGTCTCTTGCTAGTTTATTTGGAAATGGAGAAATGCTCTTATCCATAACACGCAAGATGAGAGTGCTAGATATAGCCTGAGGCCCATCCTACAGTTATTGAGAGAAGTACATTTTCCAACTACCGAAAGGAGGTGTAAAAGTTTAGTACAGAGTCTTTCTAATGTTCGCTGGTCCTTTCTACAAGTTCCTTTCGTGAAACAATTAATTCGGACGAGGCATCAAAAGGTCCTGAATAGGTGGCGGCTTGCGGGGGTATGTTGCGAGACTCTTCTGGTAAGTGGCTTGGAGGCTTTGCTATATGGCTTGGAAGGTGCTCAATGCTGACAACTGAGTTGTGGGGAGTCTTAAGAGGATTAGAGATGGCATGGGAGACAGGTTGGAGGCATGTAATTGTTGAAAATGACTGTTATTCAGTTATTGCATTACTTTTCAAACAAGGTAGTGCAGCTCGTGAGTCCCATCTGGTGTCTCGGATATGAGTAGTTACTCATAGACAATGGGTTTTATGTATCTATCATGTTCTATGAAAGGGAATCAGTGTGCAGATTGGTTGGCTAATGTGGCCTTGTCACATGTGGAATCCTCGGATGGAATTCACTTCTCTGATCCCCCTACTCATCTCTATCAGTTCTTAGTTGTTGATCTAATGGGCGTAGAGCACGTCAAGAGGGCCTGGGAACTTAATTTGTTTTTATTCTTTGCTATGTTATCTTTGATTGTATATAAAAAAAAAGGTCCAATTTTTCAAAATTATGCAATAATGTCCCTATTGAAAAAGGCAGCACCGACCTATGATTTAACTCCTTATCCTTTCACTTATTTTTAATTAGATTTTTGTGGTTATTTTTCTTTTTTAGTAGGTTATTAAAATTTTACATGATTTTTAATCAGGTCATTATACTTTATTTATTTTTCAAATTAATTTAAAATAAAATAAATAAATAACATTAAAATATACATATTAATAATAATCTTAAATTAATAAGTATATAATTTGAAAAAAATAATTAATATAATAAATTTGTATATAAATAATTAATAAGAATTATATTATATTTATAGATAATTTTATTAATAAATTAAAATTATATTTATAAATTAATTATAATCATAAAGTAAAGAATATAAATAATTGTTCAGTTAAAAATTTGAAATAATATTAAACTAATATTATTGTAATAACTTAGTACTTTTTATGGAATATAATTATTTACACAAAATTACAAGAACTTAATTAAAAATTAGATAAAACTATAATAAGAGAAATACTGCTACTCCCTCTAGTCCTTATTATAATGCACCAACTAACAAATCTCACAAATAATTAATGTTCGTTGGGAACAAGCAAGTGCCTTATAAAAAAAACTAAATAAACTTGTTAGTTAGTACCTTATAATAAAGAATAGAGGGAGTACCTCACAAGAAATGGATTTAATTACTAAAGTTTAATGATAACATAAACTTATACCACTCTGGTCCTATTTATAAGTCATTTTTTGACTAAAACACACATACCAAGGAGAGTTAGTTAACTCAATGATTGTAGGGTAAATTTTTAACTTTGCCCTCATTTATAAATGGGTATCTTTCAACTTTTTCTTCTCTCTCTATTTTCATTGGATATGTTTCAACTTTTTCTTCTCTCTCTATTTTTATTGGTATAATTAATATGGGCAAAATTGTCACAATCTCATTTATTACCTTAAAGAGGACTTATAAATAGGACCAAATTTTTTGACCAAATGAGACTTATAAATAGGACCAGAGTGGTAGTGATTTCCAGTATTAGAGTTTGTGACTACATACTTTTCAGGTATTACCGGATTTTTAAATGAATAAATATCTTTCCCGTGATCTTATAATAATTGAAAAAGACGGGCACAATGACATCAGATGGAGTGACGTCTGAGGGAGACCCAACGCATGAATCATGTGGTAACATTATTAAAGTAGCGCGGGGCCCTGTGTCGGAACTTGATGGCTGAAGAGATAAGTATAATTAGCTTTTTTTTTTCTTTTTTTTTTACTCAAAAGTATAATTAGCTTGGACCAACAAAAACTATAAAATTATAGTTGAGACTTGAGAGTGGTTTTAAAAAATGTTAATTAATATTTTAATGTTAGGCTCAAATATACATTTCGTCTTCCAAATTTATATCCAATTTGAGTTTACTCCCTTAAATTAATGAGACTAATAATATTAAAATTAGGAAATCGAAATATAATTTATTCACATAAAAAAAAGAAAATATAATTGATAAACTTAAGAAAATATAATTTATTGTAAATTTAGAGAACAATATTTGGTTCATAGTAAGGGATATGATGGAGTAACAAAAGCCACCTTCATTAATATCCCTTTTACTTCTTTGGTCTTTCTTCACTCTTCCTTCCTGATGAGCCAAATAGTGTTGGTTTTTAAAGGCATGTTGCTTACAAAATCATTATTCATTAATTATGTAACGAGTAAGAGTTATTTGGGGCCTTCTTAACTCCTGAGTATATAGCAGAAGAATGTTGAAAAAAATTTCTATGTGAAGAGAGAAGCTAGCTTTTTAAAGCATAATGCACAAATAAACATTATAATTAAAACACTCCAAAACCCATTGGGAGAATACAGTTAAGTCTAAAAGGATTTTTTGTTAAAATTCAAATGATTTTAAATAAATGTCTAATTTACAATGGAGATTTTAATACTGGATCCACGTTCACAACTCATCTTTTAATAAAAATTTCTTAAACATAACTAATACACATACCTAATATAAGAATTTCTTAATTAATTTGTGTAGGTCGAAAAAGTTAAATAAATTACTTAATTATAATAAATATGACTTAATCTCCCTAAAATACCTATATATAAAATGAGATTACATATCACTTCATAGTTAAGTACATTATTTCATGGAAAGATGATAAATATAAAAAAAATAAAATAGATAGAGGTTTTATGTTTAAAATTAAGACCAGTCTTATAACTAGCTTAAATTTGAGACTTAAATCTCATCTTCTTCCCATACCCATTTCTCCTTTTCAATTTTACCTCAATTTTCTTCAAAACTCCTTGCAAAATCCATCCAACAAAAGAAACCTGAGCAACATTCCATGAGGCCGCTAAAATAGAGATTTGTTTTTTTGGGCATAAATCCTATATATTTTCATTACTTTAGCAAACCAAGACCATATACATTTAGTTCACCAACAAAGAAGCACAACACAAAGCAATCCATAACCAGAAAAAACAACCAAAATTAGCACAAAAGCCAGCAACAAAAGGAAAGAACGATATCATTAAACAAGAAAACAAAACCCCAATCATGCAATTTCCAGCCCTCTGGTGCGGGAAGTTTGTGGCTTGGGAACATTCATGTGGAGGCCTTCTCTTCAATTTTGCCAGTAAAAGCTGAATGAGACATTTGAGGGGAAAAAAAGCTGATGAGACAGATTTTGGGGTCTTATCGTAATTAAGATAGGCTTTTATTTTTCAAAACATTATCTTCTAACAAACTTCTGCACCATCTTTAGAAAAACGTAAAAGTTTGCTTTTGGGGTCCATGCATTGCCATCTTCTGTTCATTGCTTTTAGTGGCAACGGGGTATTAAAAAAGAAAAAAGAAAATGAAAGGTCATGGGATATTAAAAATCTGATATAAATCAAGATAATGGATTATATATATGATTATATCCTCCTATCAAACTATCTTCAAGTTATATATTAAAGAAACCTCTGTTCGTCTTAAGAATGCTATAAAAGCTAGTAAATACTTGAAAAATTGATTAAAATTTCCTATTGTTCTTACAAAAAACTTCCTACTGTTAAATTCTTTTTCATTTCCATATCCATTTTCATATCCATCAAAATGTATTATACGTACCAAACGTGGCATAAAACTAGGCTATGTTCGAGTCCTTAAGCAAATTTCGTGTGCTTGTTATGACAAATTCATTTTGAAATGAGAGTTTAATTTCTTAAACAAGTAGGAATATTTAGTATTTTTCAAAATGTGTTCTTAACCACATCTAAAAGTCTGTGTTAGACCAACATAGGGTTGGTTTAGCGGTGCAAGGTCCCGCTAGAATCCTCTAAATCTTTAATTTGAGTTCTAGAAAAAACATTTGTGCTAGAAGAGGTAGTCATGCACCATAAACCGGATAATACATATAATATAAAAAATAAAATCCGCGCTAAAATTTATATTTAAAAATAAAATAAATCTAAAAATTAAGACCCATAACAAGCCACAACGGAGGGATTATCATTTAAGCAAAGTTTTGGTCGAAGCATTGTAATTAAAAAGTGATAATAAGTAAGTTTACTCCTGTTTTCTATACTTAAAACTTCATACTAGTAACACACATTTGAATGATTAGAACTACTCCATTTGGTTCTTATTATAAGGTACTAACTAGTAAGTGTATTTGGTCCTTTTTATAAGGCACTTGTTCCCAAGGAGCATTAATTTTTTTTTTTTCCATATATAGATTTGCCCTTAATTAATAAGGGTAGTGGGTGAGAGTAATAATTAATACTCCCTCTGGTCCTTATTATAAGGCACCAACTAACAATTCTCACAAACCAATAAAAACAGTTAAAGTCAATAAAGTTAGCCAACAATTTAAGTAACTTCCAACATTACCCCTACTAATTGCACTAAACTTTAATATCATATTAATTATTACTCTCACCTACTATCCTTATTTATTAGGGGCATGCATGGAAAAGAATAATTAATTCTCATTGGGAACAAACAAGTGCCTTATAAAAAGGACCAAATAAACTTGGTAGTTGGTGCCTTATAATAAGGATTAGAGGGAGAATGATATTAGAGTTTAGTGTAATTAGTATGGGTAATATTGGAAATTACTTAAATTTTAGGACAACTTTATTGATTTTAGCTATATTTATTGATTTGTGAGAATTGTTAGTTGGTTCCTTATTATAATAAGGATCATAGGGAGTAATTATTGTCATTATTGTCATGGCTGTTATGAAAATGGGAGGTCTTTGAGAGAGACACGTGTCTATAAAGGAGAGGGAGGGAGAGGAAAATGGGAGGGCATGGAAAAAGGCAAAAGCAGAACAAAGATAATGAATGGAAAAGGAGAAACTAGATAATGGACCCCCATCCCACCCTGCTTCCTTCCTTGGGATTGTCATTTTTGTATAGAGATTTGTGCCACTTTGTCTCATAGCCCTTGCTTTCCCCCTCACCACTTTAGGCCTCATTTGGTACGAGAAAGATATAAGGAGGAAAATGAACTTAGAGGAGGGAAATGAATGGAAATGAAGATTAAGAGGGAACTTAAAATGTTGATTTGTTTGGCAGACATGGGAATGGAACTTAAGTTGAGGGAAAATAAAATGTTTAGTAAGAAGAATTGGATGTTGATTAAGTCGGAAGGTGAGGTAAAATTCCCATAATACCCCTATAATTAAAAAATGGAGAAAATAACCTGAGTGAAATTTATTTTGTGTATCGGACATAAACGGACCCTAAAACCAGATAGCGTGTTGGTTGAGAAGGAAAATAGAAGGAGATGTCGATGGGATAGCGAAGGGCGACGAGCAGAACGATAGTTGGATGTGAGAAGGATGATGGACATAGAAGGAATTAGAGGGAGACGACACAAAATTTTCTTAATAAAACTGTCAAATTTGCGACAGGATGACCCAACGCTAATAAAAGTAGGGATGGTGTGAAGCTTGGGTAAAGGAGGAGGAAAACCTGAAGACAGAGAGCATAAAGAAACCACTACATACATATTCAGAACAATAGAGTGACGAAAAGATTTGCTAGGCAAGGTATGTGATCCCCCAAAATGGGTATCTTTGATCCCCCAAATTATAACAAATGTGAACTTAAGAAGCAGAAAAGAGTATTAGTACTGCCCAAAAAACAGAAATGGAAGGTCTAGGAAAGATTGTTAATCAACCAATTATGAAGATCAAGAAATCCTTTTCTTTGGGCAAGGGCAGCCAAGGTTATACCAAAAAAGACAAGGATGACGTCCAATATTTGTAGAATGTCAAAAACCAAGTATAAGTAGCAAAAAAATATAAAAGATGCATATTAGCAAGCAAAATTAAACATTACTCAATGGAAAAGAAAGTTGGGATTAGATGAGATCATGAAAGTGAAGTTCTAGACAAGGCAAACATCAAGATTTGCTTCCACCCATCATACCAATCAATATGAAAATCCATACTACACATTAATATGTGGCAACCCAAGAAGCAAGATTTGAGTACAGTGTTTGAGTAAATTATATAAACCATGCATGATTTGATTACTAACATGGGTGAAAACAATTAAAATTATGGGGTTTGGCCTTCTCAAATGCTGCATAACAATGAAGACAGAGTTGGATGAAAGCAGCATCAAGCACCCCATAAATGCTGCATAACATCCATAGGTGCTGCTGATAAAGAATTTGGGACAATAACTTGGAATGTAGTAACAATACAGTTAGTGGGCAGTAATTTCTAACACTGAAAATGAAGACCTTATACATGCCAACAAGACAAGTATAAAATGTTCATTGAAAAGTTTAGCAACAGCATATATTGTTCATAAATTTTGTGGCAAGTCAAATTTGCTGCACTTGACCAAAAATATGCAGACACAATAAAATAGTATAAAGATCATTGAACACATGCCAATAAAAGACATGCACCATAATTCAATATGAGGCGGAAAATACAAAGTATACGTCCGAACCAAATAGACTATGTTAATCTATACGTTCGAACCAACATTACACGTTCGAACGTAAATAGGAAAACAAAGTTCGAACGAAAAATTTGACAGTACCCAAAACATATGCATTGGTTCACATAAGAACATATGGTGAATAGCCTCCTTTGAAAAACATTATGTGATTACCATAATATGAAAATACATGCCGGTTTAAGTTAATAACACAATTATTTTTTTAAGTTAACCTAGTAACAATAAAGTTCAAAATAGGTAGATATTGTTGGACAAACAACCACTTCCCAAATGTAATGAAACTGTTCAGCAACAATACAAAAACAAATGCATGACAGTAAAAACTTCTATACAATGGTGACATAGCGAAATCCACATTCCCTGGACATTGTTGGATGAGGATATATTTGTGGGCAAAGCTTAACATACAAATTCCATTCCATATTCAGTTGTTCTAAAATAACAATGACACACACTTGACCCCTTACACCAGCCTATATACATTTGGCACTGAAGTACAAAAGGTCATATCAGTTAAGTTCATCAAAAATTACAATGATGCACATTTGACCCTTTGCACTACCCTATATACATATGGCCCCAACAAACTAACTATACCAAAATATACATGTATACGGTGGAGGACACAAACTTTAGCCCATGTTCAATTTAACATTCCCCTTACCTGAACACATTGGCGGACCCAAAAAATAGTGAAGGGGGGCAGCTACCCCTGAATTTGTTTTTAAAGGAAATTTTTAAACGCATTAAAAAATAAAAGAATATAAACAAGAAAAAATATCAAAAAAATATTCATTAAATCAAGTGAATATTGATGATGTAATAAGAGAGGCAACTATAAAAAAAACCTATCATTTAGAAAAGTAAGGCTAAGTGCTGTTAGAAATGCAACTATATAAATTACAATGAAGGGTGGGCATTCAATAAGTTCAAGTACATATATTTTAATAACAACAGTATATTACAATAAAAATAATTATAATGTCATCCTTCTAGGCTTTATTTTTTGGAATTCCATCATACTTGGCTTATTATCAATGCTATCAAATACATCTTGTTCAATATAAGGCACTAAACAATCATTCAACCATTCATCTCACATCCAATTACAAAGTGCAATCTCGATGTATTAAAGGTAGACACTAAACAATCATGCAATCATTCAAACATATATTATTATTTTTTTTGAAGTTTCCCAAATTTAGGGGGCACTTGCCCCCCTTGTCTAGTACCTCGGTCCGCCAACGCCTGAACATGGTCCAAAGTTTGCCATCCAATACAAACAAAAGACAGACTTGTGTCCAAAAAATGTTGACATGTCTAAATATTCGTTGGGCAACAACCAAAACACAATGTGCCAAGCTTTAACTTAATTCAACTATCCACTGCTTTAGAAGGCTTTGGATTTATGAGGGTTTAAACAATGGAGGAATCTTGGCAAAGGCATTTAGTAGTTTGTCACATCCTAGCATCTTGAGATGAGCATTAATTGTTTCTCTCTTTGTTCTGTAGGGATTTGTACATGTATGTGCATCCCATCTAATGCACCAAGGAAGACTTGAAAACAAAAAATAAAATAAAAATGATCCCTCGTTAGGTTAAACCATAATTTGTTTCATAGATTTATGCAACACTTGAACATTTTATTTGCATGTTTTCTATACCCAATGAAAACCCAATTATCATCTTCATTAAACATACCAGCAGATACATTCACTTTCATATATAACTGTAATACCCAGATAATTATTTATCTTGAATATTATATTGTGATAAATAATACCTATTGTTAATAGGTGAATATGTAGTCTCAAAACCTTGTGTTGTATTTATCTTATTTTTAGGGTAATTTCTCTTGAAATTAGAAGGAATAAAGTGCCAAAAATCCCTAAATACATTTATGGGTCATAAAATACCCTGAGAATATTATGATATGTCTTAAGAGACAATTAAATATTTATTAAAAATAGGAAAGTATGTTGTCTCTAATCTTAGTAATTTATGGGATTATTTTCCTTGGAAATTAAAGAGACAAAATCCAATATTATGTTGGGGAACATAAGTTGCCCTATGATTTTTAAAATAATGCATGGTGCATAAATAACCAATGTAAACAAAATAGTTGTGAGAAAATAATTAATCCAATTTAAGAAAATTGTCAATAATTAGTAGATAATTAAATCTCCATTTATTAGAGATTAATCAACATGTTTCAAAGGCATAATTAGGGATGTGTGACCCTAATTAAAGACTAATGGCCAAGATTAGCATGAGGATAGTTGCTAATTAATTGGGATTGATTAAGAAAATGTATAAAATTAAATACATGAAATTCCTAAAGCATAATTGATCAACAAAGGATTACTAATCATGGAATTAAGACACTAAGCAATCTTATTAAACAACTTTGACAAGTCAAAACATTAATCAAATGGCTAGGATTAAATCTCATAAAGCAAGATCAAAGGTTTATAATAATTCTAACATTTAAAAAGCCTAAATCCATGTTATTAGTAAAGAGCCAATGAGAGAATTTTTGCTAATTAAAATAAGATAATTAAACATAATATAAATTAAATAAATCAAAAGTTGAAAAGTCGACAAAGGGGGGGTAGCCGAAATTCAAGAAGTGTGTGAGTGTATGTGTGTGTGTGTAATGCAAGTGGTAATAAAGTTGAGATATTTAGGAGATATTTGTTGAAAAAGCAAATAGGATAAATGAGAACCGATAGAAATTAAATCGTATCTTGAAATATGTGAACTAAGTATCTAACATCAGGACTTATTATAAACAAGTGAATTTTTGTCCCGAAGTGGGTTACCTCCGAAGTCATTTCCGTAACCGACGAAGTTTATCCTAAAATGACTAAAAGGCTAGTAAAGACCCCTAATTGGACTATAATTCTTGTTAATCCAACTACTTCTCAAGAGGATACATAAACTTCAAAGTTTACCTAAAAAGGTATTTGAGATTTATAAGCATATTCAATTAGGAACACTGAGCAGGGAAATTTATCGGTTGGAGGAAAATCCCTAAAGGATAAGATGACATAAGATGATGTCATTTTTGGAAGAGAGAGAGAGAGGGGGAGGTCGGCCAAATGGAATGGAGGGTGGAGATGGAGTTTCAAATGAAAACCTAGATCTAATGGCTTATATTGAAGGAGAGAAAGTTTGAAAAATTTACAAGGTTGCCACAACATTTTTCTATAAATAGGCCTTCAATCCTTTGTAAATTTCACACCAAATCCTCTTGGGCATTTCGAAACTTAAGAGTGAAAGAGAGAAGGAGGAACTTTGGAGAAGGAATAGCAGAGTTCTGGGTAAGTTCTTCGGTCCTTAACTTTTAGATTCTAGTCTTTAGTTTAGTAGTTTTAGTAGAAATGTTAGTTAGATCTAGTAAGTAGGAAATGAAATTCCTATTATTGTTTTTAAGCCTCATTGCATTGAAAGATGCCTGACGAGGAAAAAACATGGTAGAGATTGAGTTTCTGAAAGTTGGGAGTCAGAGTAGCGAAGCTCTGACGAAATTTTATTAGGTAGCGATATCTAAAGTCAGGGGTAAATAGTCATTTGTGACTAAAATATCTGTTAGGATATCGTTTGACTAATAAATACGATATTATCCTTATAGGATATTTTTGATCACATACCGACCGTCAGACGTACCGTATATCGTCAACGAAGGTACGGACGCGTAT
This sequence comes from Acacia pycnantha, assembly GCA_025563575.1. Taxonomy (NCBI): domain Eukaryota; kingdom Viridiplantae; phylum Streptophyta; class Magnoliopsida; order Fabales; family Fabaceae; genus Acacia; species Acacia pycnantha. The sequence goes on along the minus strand of JAMWYP010000030.1, from coordinate 4,331,812 downwards.
TGTAACCTTAACTCTTATGCTTGTTGTATGTTTATATATGATAGTTGTATTCATAGACTAAGACTGTGATGTCTTAGATGTTTTATTATACATCCAGCTATATACGGGTTATGGTCATTGTGATACCGTTGAGCTTTCCTAGCGCTGAGGACACGAGTGTACATCGTGGCACTGGAGAGAGTGCAGACAGTGAATAACATGCATTAGCTGTGTATGGTTATTGTTTTACATATGTGATTATGTAAATGTTGTGATGTCTTGAATAATTGTCATTCATATACTGTAAAATAAGCATGAGGTTAACCGTTACCTGAGGTCCGATGGGTATTGGACCTCAGCTCTTACTCTAGCTTCAGAATCTAGGGGTCACAGGACTGAGATCAGGGGTAAGGAGCCAGTATGAGGACCGGACGGAGACACTTTTATTTTATTGTATTTACTTTTGAATTAGATACTCGGATGATTGTACGGCCGTATGAACTGCCAGATACTCTGTATTCTATGTTATTCAGCCACTCTTTATTATGAAAAAAATTTCCGACGCTCAATCTCTGATCAAAACGCTATGAAAACATTTACGAAAACGGGGTGTTACAATAACTCATATATCCAACATTATGCTCACATTCATTCTTTCAAAAAGTAGAGCACACTGTAGAGTAAAATGCAACATATTTCATCGGCTATTTGAGCTTTCAGTAGCATTTACAATTGGTAATTATATATTACTCAACCCACAAACATACACATTAAAATGCAATCAATTTAACAGTCACCCCAAGCTGGTTCCCAAGCTAGAAGCAACACGCTATCAGGAAAATTTCACACAAAATAAACACCCACTTCGACTTACCTCAATTAGAGTTTTGTTTACCCTACCTTAAACTTGTCCTTGCCTTCAACTTTGACTGTCATTACTCCAGCATTTAGCTCGTCCTTCTTGCAGCTTGTTCGTTGTATGTATTTAAAAGTTGGACTGTTTACAGGGTTTTTTCGTCCCATAAATTGCCTCTCCCGAGAACATTTCAAGATCCCGCCACTTTCAAAGGGATTTAACTTTCCCAAGTTTAAGGGAACTTAACCACTCACGGGAACTTAGTTTAACGAAACCTTCACGCGCCAAATGTGCTTTTTAGGTGGGAACTCTGTCATGTTCCCTTTCCTTCAGGTGATTTCCGTGTAACAAACAGGGCCTTACTTTTAGGATGATCATCCTAAGATCCCAGATTAAACAAAATATGGGTAAAATGTAAATTTGCTTTTGAAGAGTAATATTGTGTCAGAAATTTTTTTTAGTTCGATATCATGGGTGTTTCAAACTCCATATGGTTAAAAAAATAATTTTACATGTTAAAAAATTAGTGTTGACCATTAATTTTTTAATGGTAATCGACAACACTGTTTATTTTAACATCCTCCGAGCAACATAGAATCTAAAAAAACTTTCAGAGTAACATTACTCCTCAGTAAAAATATTTTTAGGATAAATTTATACCTTAACTCAAATTAAATACCACACGTGTATTTTTTCCCCCCAATGGAAACCCTCATCATCTATAAGTTTTATTACTCTGAAAGTAAATTGTAATAAGAATAAAAAAAATTCGGAAACTAAACTTATAAATAGGATGATAGTGATAAAGAAATGTAAATATTTTAGGATGTTGGTTAGTACAAAACACTCTAAAGTATTGTATGCACTTGAAAAAAATTCTACTTTAGGGTATTGGATACACCTAAACTTTTTAAATATGTCTCCCTTTTGCATTTAATATAAGATCTATTTTCTTTATTTAATTATATTAAGAAATTTATTTAAGTATTTAAGTTAATTAATATGACATTTATTTTCTCAAACACTCAAATTATCTTCCTTAATTCTTTTATTTTCTTTCCTCCTTAATTATTGTTGATGGGATACTAATAGAGGTAAATTATAAGAAGTTGAAAAATATAAAAAATAAATCTTATATTTAGGATTATGGTCAGTTTTCTAACTATGTCTTATATCAAGAATGAAATGAGTACTTTAAAAAAGAAAAAGTGAAGCCTCATAGAAAGAAAGAAAACCGGAACCAGAAAAAAAGGGTTCGGATTTAATCATGCAGTATTTTTTCAGTACCAATCAGTATTCTGAAGTATTTTTTTTTTAGTACTAGTCAGTATCCTGAAGTATTTTTTAATACCAGTCAGTATTCTAAAATATTTTTTCAAGATCATGAAATATTTTTTCAGTACCAGTCAGTATCCTAAAATATTTTTTCAAGATCCTAAAAGAATTTCTCAAGATCATGAAGTATTTTTTTTTTAGTTCAACTCAGTATCTTGAAGTATTTTTTAGTACCAGTCAGCACAATGAAATATTTTTTCAAAATCCTAAATCTTAGGATCTTGAAAAAAGATTTCAAAATACTGACTGATATTAAAAAGTACTTCAGGATGGGATAGTCAATATTAATTCAAATCAATGGTCTAGATTGGTTGAGGAGAGATATCAAATGTTCAGATTGGATGAGGAGGGATGATGAAAATGTAAGATAATGTGAGGATTCAATTCCCAAAAAAAGCCTGACGAAGTGAAATTTAGGGAGTGCTCCATGATTGATTAAAAAAAAGAAAATTTCATATAGTCCCCCTGTAACAAAATAATTTCCAATTACCCCATAAAAATATAAAATATCACTGCACACTTTTGGGAGTAAATGAAATTAATTTGGGGAGGGAATATACAAAAATAACCCTGCTGACAAAAATAACAAATAAAAAGAGCTTGCAGGTCACATATGTGTGTTTATAAGACCATCTCGGTCATGTATAAGATAACTAGACAAGGGGCATATTTCTTGTAATACCCTAAAATTTGAATTAGGGAAAATATCATAACTATCTTATTTTCTAAAGGAAAATTTCTTGGAAATTAGGAAAAATTAGCAATGTGTCAGAAATGACCAAAATGCCCCTATGGAGCATATAATGACTTAGGAAAATTGTGAAAAATCCTGAAAGGTAGTAAAATAATTATTAAAATTGAGAGAATATATTGTCTCTAATTTTGGTAATTTAATAAATTATAAGCTTAGAAGAATTGTAAAATAACAACTATAAAGTATTTGGAAATCATAACTAACTCCATAATTATTGATATTTTACATGGGAGATAAAATAGCTATGTTAGTTCTGATTTTGTGAGGAAGTAATTAGTTCTAGATAAGAAAATTATCAACAAATAATAAGTGATTGATTAAATAATTATTGGTTAATTATTTAAGCTTGAACAAAGAAATAATTGTGATAAATTATGTAGAACTCTATAATTAATGGTTTATGGCTAGAAAATTAGCATAAATATATTTGCTAATTAATTGGAAAATATTGAGAGAAATATTTGAGATTAAGTAATTGTAAGCCTAAATGCATGAATGGACCAATAGGAAATTTTGTGAAAAATTATGTAAAAATAATTAAAATAATAATTAAATAATTAATTAAAAAATAAAATAAAAATATATATAAAAAGTGTGTGTGTGTGTGTGCCGACATGAAGAGTGAAAGGGGAAAAAGAAAATAGAAATGAAATGAAGGTGGAGTGTTTTAATAAAACTCTTTGATTAAAAATTAATTAAAGTAAAAAGTGAAAAAGTAAATAAACTCCGATAGAGATCGGATCCTATCTAGAAAACCATGAACAAGATTTCTAAAGTCAGGATATAAAATTAATGAGTGAATTTTTATCTTGAATTGAGCTGTACCTCGAGTAATTTCCGAGATCAGTAGAAGAAGTTAGCAATAAGACGAAATAGGGAAAAATCTGAGAAATAGACAGATAGTCATAAAATTAGGATTTGAAAAAAATAAATTATAACTCAACATCTGGAGATGAGTTTATAATTATCTGGACATATTTGGAATCAGTGAATTTTTGTCCAGAAGTTGATGATTCCGGAATTTAATTCCGTAACCGAGCACGTTTTTCGAGAATTTTCGGCTGGACTTTTGAAACCCTATATAGGACCAAAAATTAAGTTAACCTAGATACTTTTGATGAGAAAGGAAGGATCTTCAAAGTTGTGAATCTGGAATTTTGAGATTACGCGATTCGGACAGTGATCGGGGAATTTTATCGGGCCGGAGGCAAGAGGCAACTTGTGACATCATCAAAGATGATGTCACTTTGTGCCAACTAAGGGGGGAGGTCGGCCAACTCTTTGCTTTGTGGAGAAATGAGTTCAAATTTGCTTGGTTGATAAGGAAGGGAAAATTACAAGTTTGGAAAGGGAAAATTACCAAGTTGGACCCAAATTTCTTCTATAAATAGGCATGGTTTTCTCTTCAATTCTCACACCATTTTCAAGAGCCAAGACTGAAATTAGAGAGAGGTTTTAGAGAGAGGAGCTCTGCGGAATTTTGCAGCGAAGCTCTGGGTAAGTTTTTCGGTACTTAAGCTTTCGTAGTTCTTTCGGTAGTTAGAGTAGAAATGCTAGTTTAGTCTTTAATCTTCCAAGTATGATTAGATATCATATGTTAGGGGTATTTTAGTCATTATTTCGAAAGTCCTTGTGGGGTCGAAGTTCTGGCAAAATTTTGGAAGATTAGAGTTAAAATAGCGAAGCTCTGACAAAATTTCGGCGATTAGGAGAATAGGGGCAAAATGGTAATTTGTACCTAAAATACCTGTTATGAAGTGAATCACTAATCAATATGATATATATTTCGAAATTATGTTGGAGTAGGAGTTATGTTGAAATTTTGGAAGATTAGGGTCAAAGTAACGAAGTGCTGGCGAAATTCCGCCAATTAGGGGGTCAGGGGTAAAATGGTCATTTTGACTAAAAATGTCCGTCGTAATGATAAATCCTTAACAAATACGTTGTTATATTGATAGGATATCCCTGATTACGTTCTGACCTACTGTCGTGCCGTATACCGACAGAAATACCAAGTTCCGTCAACGAAGGTACGTTCGCGTACTATAACACTAACTCTGATGTTTATGGTATGCATATATGTGGTATGTGTGTAGAGGTGTTATACTATTTGAGTGCATATAGTGGTTAGAGGATATGTCTGTATGCTGGGTGCAATCTGTCGCATCTTTGGTGCAATCTGTCACGTATCTTTGGGGCAATATGTCTGCATGCTGGGGCAATATGTCTGCATGCTGGGGGCAATACATATGCATGGGTTGTGATAGAGTGATTGTATGTGCTGTTAATATTGTGGATTTCTTTTGTTTGTATGTGTATACATAAACATGAGGTTAACCGTTACCTGAGATCCGGTCTTGTTGGATCTCGGCCCTTAACTATAGCGTCGAGTCCGGAGGACCCAAGACCGAGGAGAGAGACAAGCAGCCCGTGTAGAAGTTCCGACTGAAGACTTCTTTTGTTGTTCCGGCGGAAGCCTTTTGTTGTTGTACTTCACTTTTGAAACACTCGGTTACTGTACCGCTGTTGTATCCAGCCAGACTTACGGCACTTTATATATACATATCAATTACTCTTCCGCTCAAATGCTCTACTCTGATGATTTAAAATGAAAAAAAAAAATTATACTGCTTTTGAAAAGTTGGGATGTTACATTTCTAATAGGTCATGTGACAATTTACACGTTAAATATATTTATTTACAAGATTAATATGTGAAATTACAAGACTATCTTAACCATACATGTACAAGACAAGGGAATAATCATAAGAGCACATGTTATTTATAGGGCAAATATGCCCATTTATATGATATATATATAAGAATTTATAAAATCATCTCGATCAAGTATGAGATAAAGGCATCAATATCTTTTTGGATAAAAAACTTCATTTTAATTTAACTCTAAAAGTTAAAATAAAGTTTCAAAAAGTTTTGATAGCATATTGATGTTAATATTAAATGTGTGTAACAAGTTCAATTGAGGTTTTCCCCATTCAAAAAGGTTGCATAGAGGTTTGGAGAAGTCTGCTGCTTGCCCTTTTGGATGTGAGATGGATGAAGACTTGATGCATATGCTATGGGATTGCTCTATTATCAGGGAGTGTTGGAAATTAGTAGTCAAACAGGAAAAATGGAACATCTTCTTTTCTTTACAGAAGGCATATTGGATCAAATGGAATTTGACTCATGAGATTAGCAAAGAATATACAAAGAAGGTTCCATTGCTAACTTTGTTTGGGTATCTATGCTGGGATGCATGGCTATCACATTGTAAAAAGTTGTTTGATTGTGAGGCAACTGATGTGGGAATGAATGCACAACATAGTTTCTTTAGAGCATGTTCGAATAAGGATTTTTTTCAAAAAAGATTATATGGAGAAGAGGTTTAATATTTCTCATGGAAATCAAAATCAACATGAAGAGGACTGCATCATAGTAACATTCAATGGCTCAATCTTGGAGGATGGAAGGAGTGGATGTGAAGATTACATTCGGGATCAAAATGATAGATGGCTTGCAGGTTTCAGCTCCAAACTTGTTAATGTTCCTTCAATTTTTGCAGAAATTATTGCTTGCATTTAGGCCTTACAATTGTGTTGGTCCAAAGGGTATAAGAAGATTTAGTTAGTTACAGATTGTATAGAAGCCCTAAATTATATGATGAGAGGATGTAATCATCATCATCCTTTCAAAGACATTGTGGATGATATTAGGATGCTTCTTTGTAAAGATTGGCAAGTTGAAGTCACTCATAGATACAGAGAGACCATAACTATAACTGATCATTTAGCAAGATAATCTCACAGCATAGATGAGAAGTTTTGTTTGTTTCATCAACCTCATCTCTTTATTCAAGAGGTGGATGTTGATGAAGTTTAGGAGTCTTTGCTAAAGTTGTTGTAATGTCTCACATTTTGACTCCACTATAATAATAATAATAAAAAGGAATACAATGACATTGGCTGGATGACGTGTGAGAGCGACGCAACACGTAAATCATGTGGTAACATTAACAAAGTGATGTACTTCCTCTTGTTCTTTTTATAAGACATTAATTAACTATTCTCACAAACCATTAAGAACAATTAAAGTAAATAAAGTTATCCTAAAATTTAAGTAATTTCCAATACTACCCCTACTAATTGTACTAACACTACAAAAAAAACGACAATTAGTAGCGGTTAAAATGACCTATTTATAACGGTTTTTGGCGTGACAAACGACATTTGTAGCGGTTATAGACACCGTTACAAAAACCACTGTGGCAAGCTGATTTGTAGCGGTTAAAAAAAACCGATACTACATACATAAAAACCGCTACTACCTCTGTTGCGGTTCATAATAACCGTCACTAAATGAGTGGGGCTGACGTGTGTTTCGAGACATTAGTCACGGTTTGTAACCGCTGCAATTACACTTGTAGCGGTTCTTGTAGCGGTTAATCAACCGCTACAAAATAATGTTTTGATAATTTTGCCGCCATCAAATTTTTTTATTTTGAATATTTGTCGCGGTTACTAACCGCTACAAATGTTTTCGCCATTTTTTACCAAAAAAATAATTTGCCGCCATCTGAATATTTGTAGCGGTTTGTAACCGCTACAAGTTTTCCCGCCATCATGTCCTTTTGAATATTTGTAGCGGTTATGAAACCGCTACTATAACCGCTACAAATAAATCCCGCCATTTTATTTGAAACTTAGTAGCGGTTATTGTAACCGCTACAAATTCATTACGGTTTTAAAAAAATAAAATTATTATTTATCGGCGTAATTAAGTAATTATTAATAATATATCTTTTTAATAAAAATAAGAGGTAGTAAATTATGAAATTTAAATATATATATAAGGTGCTTGTATAGATACAAAATAATAAGATTATGTAAGTAGAATAAGTGGTAATAAATGAGGTGATTAAAACAATACTCAATGTTTAAAAATTATGTGTACAAATCAATTGAATAATGTATGTGAAAGAATAGGGAAAGTTGAAAGATATATCCCGTTCAACTTCAAAATAACAAACTTTAATTAGTATAAGAACATTAAATTAGTATGAGAAACATTAGAATTGATCCGGTTACACGGCACATACCCCCTTCAAACAGTTTATCACTATGTTCTGAAATGTAAAAATATTTGAGATGACGGAGAGAAAAAGTGGGTAGAAAAGAAACTGATGCATATTAAATGAGGTTGGGTGGGGGTATTTATGGTGTTATCTGCGCATCATTTTGTAGCAGTTGGTGTCTCACTTTTTGTAGCGGTTATTATTTTTAGTAGCGGTTTGTGGGCGTGTTTGTAGCGGTTACTGTAGCGGTTTCTTTTGTCACGGTTTTTCAGTGTTTGTAGTGGTTATATAACCGCTACAAAGTACTTTTTGGATTTTTTTTTTTAAAAAGCTTAATATTAAAAAGATTCCATATTACATCATAGGCATTAAGTGTTTCTCTCAATCTTCTTCGCCTTCCCTACATGGAATGTTTGCATAAAATGTTACGCGTGAGGTGAATACGTTTGAACATAATTAAAACTTTAGTTAAATGTTACTATTTCATATATAAAGCGTAAATTGAAAAACGTACCGAACTACAGGTAAATTGTCATCGCCGTCTGGGAAGAAGTCTTCGAAGCTGGCGGGCTGGAATGGCTCACAATCATAGGTGACGTTATCACCATCACCCATGTCGTAAAGGTCCCGAGGCTTTAAGTGAACCACCATATTCCAATCCTTGTGCCTCTCATCGGCGACATAATAAACCTGATGGGCCTCTGAGGCAAGAATATACGGCTCGTCATCTTCAGACTGACCACTGTGAATAGGCCGGGAGAAATTCACTGATGTGATGCCTAAGTCGTCAGTCGTGAGTCCCCTGGACGTTGTGGTATTCGCCCACAAACACTTGAACAACGTCACGGTGAAAAGGCCTGTGTAACTTATCCTAACCACATCAAGCATCTTTCCATAATACGGGACGTCACTGAACCGCATGTTCCCGTCACTGCTGCTCGCATAACTCCTCGTCCCAAACGTGCCATATACACCAGAGTTTTGGGTCAGCAATCCCTGATCTCGTGCGATGGTGAAAAACTTAAAACCATTGACATTGTATGCCGTATATCTTAGGGCGTGGTCAAGAGGGCCTAGCGCGAAAGCTCTGAATTCTGCTGAGTGTGGGTTGTGGTTGTTCATTATTCTCCTCCTAAACCAACCCTGGAATTCTCTGTGGACCTTTCTATCAATTTCGGAGGATGTCTGTGTACGGATCCTAAGTTCACGCTTCACATGACTCTTGAATTCCCTGCAATTAAACATGCAATGACATGTGAGTACGTATAAAATGTAAGTAAATGTATATTTTATATATATATATATATATATATATATATATATATATATATCTGTATGAAATCCTTACTGAAGGTACGGTTCAACTTTGGTGCAGTTAATCAAGACATGTCGGTGTGCTTGAAACTTCTCAAGTGCCGTGAGTTTGAATTTCTCACTCCCGCCACTTCTGCTGTGAAGTTGTCGTCCTGAACACCAAAAGCATCACGAACAGTTTCATTAACCGGATCATCCTGATGTACTTGATTTCCTACTTGTGAGGTTCGAGGAAGATGAAGCCCATATCCCATACCACGTTGCTCACCATGAACCTCCCAGAACGTATATGCTTCTGGGAAAGGCTTGACAAGAAGATGTTCCAAAGCACAATCTCGTGTTTGCCACTTCTTAAACTTGCATCGCAAACAAGGACACACGATCTTGCCATTAATGCTAGCGTGAGAGAAGGCGAAATCTAAGAAAGTGTTCAATCCCGCTAAATACACAGGAGAACTACGCGGCAGCTTGATCCATGACTTATCCATATGTAACCAACAAATCTAGGATAGAACATAAATGTGGACGACTCAGTTTAATTACATTCGAAGCAGAAATTGGGATCTTTAAATGCATCGAATGGTTTGTAGCGGTTACAAAACCACTACAACAACCGTTGCACATATCCTAGACACATTTGTCGCGGTTGAGAAACCGCGACAAATTTGAATCCAAAATCCCGCCAGCGTTCTGTCGTGGTTTTATAACCGCGACAAAAACTGCTACAAACACAAATTTGTAGCGGTTTTGGGTAGAAACCGCGACAAATCTTGGCGCCAAAATTCATTTTTGTTGCAGTTAGATTCCACTAAACCGCGACAAAATGATGACCGTTGACATGTGTAACGGTCTTATAACCGCGACAAAATATGGCGCCCTTTCATCTATTTTAAAATTCAAAATTTGTTGCGGTTTTTTGATATAAACTGCTACAAATTTTAGTTAAATCAATTAACTTTATAAAATATTTTCAATACATTATTTATAAAATATTGTTGCGGCCATCTCTGTAAAATCCAATGCAGTCTCAGAAAGTAATATAAGTTTCGAAATATAAATGAGTTATAAGTTTCGAAATAACGTTCCAAAATTAGCGATAACAAATATTTAACTAAATCAAAGGTTAAACGAACCAAATATTTAAAATAAAGTAAATAAATATACAGCGGTACAAAATTGAGTGTTCAAGATAAAAACTAAATATCAGGAGCATGATCATCAAGTCCTGTATGACGGGGGTCTGTCTCAGGGGGGTGGTGCACGACCAGAGTCGACAGCGTCGTCGTCATCAGCAGCACGTGGGGGGGATTCATCAAAGAAGAACGGAGGGGGAGGCTCGGGAGATGGAAGCCGTTCGTCAGGTAACAGCTTATTCAGGACCCCACAAACAGAATTCAAATTCGAGCTATGACGCTCCCACCAACGGTCGACGCTCTCCTGCCTGCGCCTATTCCTGGCCTCCTCTTCGGCCCTCCGTGCAGCCTCGTCGGCCCTCCGTACAGCCTCAATTGCGGCAACCTGCGCAGCAACCTTCTCAACAATGATCACGTCGAAATCTCCCGCTGGTGGCCTTCTCGAGCTGGAGGGTCCGCTCGCAGAGGAGGATCCCTGCCTCGGGTACACCATACTAGGCCTGGCGCCAAGGCCCATGCCTCTAACGCGGCCAGGATGCTCGACTGGGCCCACAGCAGCTTTCAATGGGGCCGTAGGATTCACAGACCCCTGTGACTCCGGGGTCTGCGACGCTCGTAGCTCTGCCTCGGTCTTCTCAATCCGGGCCTGACCCACAGAGTTCATGAACCATTAATAAAATAATGGACGTCTCAATTTAAATATACAACATTCATTATATAAATAATTTTTTTTAACTTACTATTATCTCCTCTGCTGCCTCAGAGGTCGGCGTCCCATCTGCGTGTCTATGGGTGCGTGTCCACAACTTCCCATAGTATGTCTGTGTGTTCTCCTCCCGAGCCTTCTGTTCCTGAAAGAATTAAAACAATATAAACTTTGTTATTTCAAAAACAAAAGAATCATCATGTTAAATTTGAATTTCAAAAACATATCATCTCACTGTAGGTCACTGCAAACGTCTTGGTCCCTGCAGTATGATGGACTCTCTGCTGTGCGCGGCTTCTTGTGTTCCTCTGCGACAAAGCCTGCAAGGAGGAGGAAACAAAATTTAAATTTAAACCCTAAACTCAATTTAAATTATCAATTAAGTGAAACTATTAATTAATTTAATAAATATGTAAACTATAAATTAATTTAAATTAACTAATGTTTACACAAAATTAAATTATAAATTAATTAAAAAATGTACCTTCCCGTCAGCACCCCTCCTATATTGGACGAAAGCCGCCCAGTGATCTGGTTCCACGCCGTCTGGGACTCTCTCGATCAGCTGCTGCAGAGGAATCGTGCCGTCTCCATTCATACGATTGTAGAGACGATTCCTCCGGCTCTTCCACCCTTCCCCCACCTTCATCAAAAGTACCTCTTGTGTGTGTTCACGAAGTTTAAACTTTTTTTGTACCATAATTTCATTATTAATTATTAATGAATTAAGAAACAAATAATGAAAGAAATAAACTAAAACTTATAACTATTAACATGTACAATTTAATTAAACAATATTGATTACATGCAGAACATCTTTAAACGCCTTCTCCTTTGTATCCTTCGTCACACTTTTCCAATCCTTGAAAAAATAGGGAACCATGCCCAATTGCCGCCAAATTCAGATAGGAATCGGTTCATCAGGTGACAACCGGTGCCGATCGCCTGGTCTGTGTGCTCGTTCCACGGGACTACGACCCGATACCCGGCCATCTCCCAGTCGTACTGAGTGAGAGTGGAAACATCCAGCGTCCTACTGCTGATGTTCCCATGTCTATCTGCAATATTACAAAACATTGAATTAAACGTACCGAATTTAAATTAATTTCTCCCAAAAAAACTAATTAGATATACCTTCGACATCCACTGTAAATCCGGTGGAACGCGAAGACGCCGGTCGGGGGTTCCTGTGGTCCCGCTGGTTTTCCTGGTCAATGAACTGCTCCACCTCCGCTATGGGAATGTCGATATGGATCTCCTCATTCTCGTCGTCTAAGTCGTTCAACGACAAACTTGCTTCTCTATCTCCCCCTACGGTCCCCACGTTTGGAATTTCTTCATCGGCAAAGAGATCGGCAAACTCGTTCAGCCCCGGAGATGGAGGAGGTATATGTCGGGCCCCACGCCCTCTCGTCTGGCCCCCTCTACTACTACCCCCCCCCTTTAAACACATTTTCTCTGGGACACTTGCTTTTCCCTTTCCCTTATCTTGTCCAGAAACCATGATGTTGAAAGGTAGAAGTTGAAAAGTAAAAGTTTGAAGTTGGGTTGAAAGGTAAAAACTGTGAAAACTCAAACCGTTGGAAGTGTGACTTTGAAAATGAGAAGTTACTTTTAAAAAACCGTACATTTTGTAGCAGTTACGCATAAAAACCGCTACAAAATTTTAAACTTTGTAACGGTTATAACAAACCGCCACAAAAACCGCTACAGAATAGCTAACCGTTGATATTCTGTAGCGGTTATATAGTAACCGCTACAACAACCGCTACAAAATAGCTGACCCTTGAAATTCTGTAGCGGTTACTTGTTAACCGCTACAATATGTCAACATTCTGTAGCGGTTATTCTCCATAACCGCTACAAAATGATTTTTTTTTTCAAAAAAAAATCCAAACTAATTAGTTTGATTCATTAGTTTATGAATCAAAACTAATTAGTTTGGTACATATATTTAAAATAACAAATCATAAATTCATTTAATTTTTTCTTTTAATTTTTCCAAAAGTGTCCACAGTAAAAAATTAAACATAATGAAGTGACCGAAAATATTCCAACATGTCCGTGGGATTCGGACTCAGTATAGCCGCCGATCTCCCACGAAAAACTCGCTTAGTCATTTTCATCAGAGATATTTTCGTGAGACAAAGGTGGCTATAATGAAACCCAATCTCCGGTAGCATGTTGGACTATTCTCAGAAGTGTAGAAGTCTAGTAGAAGACAAAGAAATGAGCAAACCTTGACTTGTAACTGAACGAATTGCCTCGCAAGGATGAGAGAGGCAAATATCTGCTGCCCTTATCACCTAAGATAGGAGATTAGGGCAGCAGATATTTGCATTTCTTCAACGACCAAGCGAGATAGTTCACTCAGTTACGAGTCGAAGATTTAGTAATTCCTTTAATGGTTATAGTCGATGTACGGACGACAAACTTTATTTATAGTGTGAATATTTGTAGCGGTTTTCCATGAAACCGCTACAAAAATGGACCTTTTGTCGCGGTTAATGTCACTTTTCCTAGTAACCGCGACAAAAATGTGACGTTTCGTTTATTTGTAGCGGTTTTTGTGATGTAACCACTATAAAATCACCGCAACAAAATTGGCGCCAACGTTGGCGCCAATTTTGTAGCGGTTATACTCAATTAACCGTTACAAAACCCCCACCACAAAGTTTCCCGCCTTTGCACGTCAAGGTGGCGCCAAATTTGTTGCGGTTTTTTTGGGTAAACCGCTACAAATATAATGTCCGTTACTGTTTAGTCGCGGTTGTTGGATATAACCGCTACAAATTGGTATTTTGTAATGGTTATTTTGAACCGCTACAAATAAACCGCGACAAAAGATGGTTTTTTTTGTAGTGTAAACCCTATTATCATATTAATTATTACTCGCACCCACTATTCTTATTAATTATGGGCATACATGGAAAAATATAATTAATGCTCCTTGGGAACAAGCAAGTGCCTTATAAAAAGAACAAAATAAACTTGTTAGTTGGTACCTTATAATAAAGACTAGAGGAAGTAGCTTGGATCAATGGACGGCAGACACTTATCTTTAATTTTACTTTTTGGTATAAATCCCCTTCTTCCCTCTTATAAATTGGATTTGGCTTAAGTCATTCGCTTCCTCTGCTGCATCCCAAACGGTGCCATTTCGACGCCAAGCACACACTGGTCCTTATTTAAAAAATAAAAAAAAATAAAATAAATAAAATAAAATAAAATAAAATAAAATTAAACACTATTAGGTAGTAAAAAAAAAAAATTAGGATACTAATCGAATAATACTAAAAAAATTATTCATGATCTTAAAAAATTATTTTAAGATTTTAAAAAAATATTTTAGAATATAGATTGATACTAAAAAAAAGGGTAAAGGTGCAATTTTACACATGTGCTTTACCCCCAGAAGCGCCCAGCACCATGAGCTTTTTTCTGAAGCAAAAGTACACACGTGGTTACGTTTTGGGAGCGCCCAGCACCACGGCGGTTAGTTGACCATTAACTTGGATGGAAGTGAACATTAATGCGAGTGAAATTACACCTTTTGCCCTTAGTTTTAGGTGAAATTACCCTTTTGCCCTAAGTTTTTTTTTTTTTAAAAAAAAAAAAACTAAAACTAAAAGTACCCTTTCTTTCATGTTTCTTTTTCTGACCCCCATCCTGTTATTCTCTAGCCGTTCCGGTCGGCGGCTTAATGGCGGGTTGCGGCTCAACATGGCTCATTTCCCAGAACGGCTTAATGTCTAAAACAAACCGGGAGTCCCAGTCTTAAAACACTAATTAGAAGTGTAATGTTTGTTTGGAATAGGATTGAAACTTTTAAAAGTAGTCTTTTAATCTTGAGTTAAAATAGATATACGAGAAAAATTTTATTTTAATTTGTGTGAATAAATACTTTAGGTTGTCCAAAAGTGAACACAAACAAACGGGTGTGATCCTGGTTTGGTTTGGTGATGCCCTTCATTACCTAAATGCGCCAATCAAACTATTGGAAGAGTGCATTGCATCATATGATTATAGGGAATAGGGCATTGCATCAAATGCGTTTAACGTTGGATCAACTTTTATTGGTTTAGATTTAGTCAATGAAGAAACTTCATATAGTACCATTATAATAGATATTTAGTTGCAAATATCAGAACATTAATTGCAAATATATTATAAATTACGAAAGGTTTGCAAATTTTGTAAACTCAGTTTTTACTATAAATATGTGATAGGATATCGTCACTACCAATTTTATGTCACTACTAAGTCACTGCCACTTTTTCACCGTTAGATCAGAATCTTATTTACCTTTATTATTACTCTCTCCTATTAAGATTCTAATCTAACGATGAAAAAGTGGTAGTGACTTGGTAGTGACAATATCTTATCCCTATAAATATAACTGTAAAAATCTTCTACAATTGGTATATTTGTATGGGTCTTAATTTATTCTTTTTGAAGAAGTTCGTATATATGTAGTGGAACAATAGGAGCAGAGCAGAGCTAAGTATTGTGAATAATGACAATGAACAATCCCTTCCTTTCCTTTCTGGACTACCATCAATAACTACAGTGATGATTTCATACTTGTAACTAGAGGCGGGAAATCGAGCCGAGCCCATCAAGCCGGCCCGTTTAAGCCCTGACCCGTCAAGAGCCAGGTTTGAAAAATGGACAAGATATTTGAAATTTGCCCTATAGGGTTGGCCCTGAAGGGCCTCGGGCTTAAACAAGCCAGCCCTGGAGGGCCTCGGGCCGGCCCTGCAGGCCCTTTTCACTGTAGCTTTTTTCCCCGTTTTTTAATTTATTAATTTATATATATATTTTTTGTATTTGTTATAGAGTTATTTATCTATTTAACTACAAATATATAATAACTATACTCTAATTTTATGATTTGGTTTATTATTTGTTGCAAATAAAGATTATGGACATGTTCATGATGTGGGAGAAGAAAGTCATGATATTCTCACTCATGAGCCAGAGGCTACTAGTCAAAGTGAAAAATAATCAAATGTCGAAATTGTACTAATGTCACTTAGTGTTATGCTTCTTATGTTTTATGTGAGTTATTTCTAAACATAGTTTGCTTTTGATTATGAATTAGTGATTGTGCTTATTTGTTGGATGATTCGTGTTGTAATTTACTAATTATATTTTTTTTAAAATGGAGGAAAAATAGTTAAAATTTGGAATAGTAATTTTCGGGCCCTGGAGGACTGGCCCTGACCACTCTCGGGCCGAGCTTTGAAAAACTGATATTTTTCTTACTTCAAGCCCTGGAGGGCCAACCCTGACCCTTCACGGGTCGGCCCTGGAGGGCCGGGCCAGCCCTGATTCCTAACTCTACTTGTAACACACATTTGAATGGTTGGAAATAATTATTGTCGTGGTTGTTGTGAAAATGGGAGGTCTTTGAGAGAGACACATGTCAAAGAAGGAGAGGAAGGGAGAAGAAAATGGGAGGGCAGCTGGGCAGGTAAAAAGGTAAAAGCAGAACAAAGATATTGGGTGTGTTTGGAGAGAGCATTGGTGAAGCTTTTTGGGTAAAAAAAACCCAATGGTTTTAGTTATGACTCATAGTGAGGAAAAAGCCTGGTATGATATGTTTGGATTGACTTTTTCTTCACTAGACTTTTACCAAAAAAGCCCATTAATCTAAAAACTCCCTCCTGGAGCTTCTCAAGCGTTGCGTTAGAATTTTTTTTGTGGAGCTCAATGCTAGGGCCCACTATTTTTTGAGTGACTAGAGAATTCTAAATGTGAAGCCCATTATTTTTTTGGGATGGAGCTTCCACTCGAAACTTCTAGCTTTTCTTTACCCAAAAAAATAAAATAAAATTCCATGTTTTTATTTATAGCTTTTTGTTAATAATTTTTTTTCATATATATATACATATACATATATATGTATATAATAGATATACATATACATATGTGTGTATCAAATTCATGACCTTTTCAATAATTTTCCATCTAAACTGACTTTTAAAATAATAATCCAAACACTTATCAGTTTAGAAAAAAAAAAAAACCATTTTTGCAAAAGTCAAATAAGCAATCCAAACACAAATCATATTTACAACCTGACTTTTTTCCTGCCAAGTTTTTACAAAAGTCAAATAGAAAATAAGTCATCGTTCCTACCACGGAAAAAGAGAGACTAAACAATGGACCCTGTCCCCCCTTCCTTCCTTGAGATTGTCATTTTTTGTATAGAGATTTGTGCCACTTTGTCTTATAACCCTTGCTTTCTACCTCACCACTTTACTTTTGGTATGATCATCCTAAGATCTCAAATTAAATAAAATATGGGTAAGCTGCAAATTGCAAATTTGTTTCCGAAGATTTTTCTTAAGAGTAATATTGTCTTAATTTTTTTTTTTTTTTTTGTAATTCAATATCATCCGGGGGTTTTAAATTCTAGACCGTTAAAATAAAAATTTAAATGTTAAAAAATTATTGTTGACCATTAACATTAAAATATACATATCAAGAAAAAGCTTAAATTAATAAGTATATAATTATAAAAAATAATTAATATAATAAATTTGTATATAAATAACTAATAAGTATCATATTATATTTATAGAGAATTTTTTAATATAATTAAAATTTATATTTATAAATAAATTATAAGAATAAATATTTGTTCAGTTAAAAATTTGAAATAATAATATTATAATAACTTACTTTTTATGGAATATAATTATTTACACAAAATTACAGGAACTTAATTAAAAATTAGATGAAACTATAATAGGAGAATTACTGCTACCTCACCAGAAATGGATTTAATTACTGAAGTTTAATGATAACATAAAATTATAGTGATTTCCTATTAGAGTTTGTCACTACATACTTTTCAGGGATTACCGGATAATTAGAGTTTCTCGTGATCTTATAATAATTGAAAAAGACCGGCACAATGACATCAGATGGAGTGACGTCTGAGCGAGACCCAACGCATGAATCATGTGGTAACATTATTAAAGTAGCGCGGGCCGTGTGTTGGAAGTTGGAACTTGATGACGGAAGAGATAAGTATAATTAGCTTCTTCTTTTTTTTCTTTGGCTCAAAAGTATAATTAGCTTGGACCAACAAAAACTATAAAATTATAGTTGAGAGTGGTTTTAAAAAATGTTAATTAATATTTTCATGTTAGGTCAAATATACATTTCGTCTTCCAAATTTATATCGAATTTGAGTTTACTCCCTTAAATTAATGAGACTAATAATATTAAAATTAGGAAATCGAAATATGACTTATTCACATTAAAAAGAAAAAAAGAAAATATAATTGATAAACTTAGGAGATAAACTTAATAAAATATAATTTACTCACATGGAAAAGTATAATTAATGTTCATTGGGAACAAGCAAGTGACTTATCTTTAAAAAGAACAAAATAAACTTGCTAGTTAATACCTTATAATAAAGACTAGAGGGAGTAGCTTGGATCAATGGACGATAGACACTTATCTTTAATTTTACTTTTTGGTACAAATCCTCTTCTTTCCTCTTAGAAATTGGATTTGGCTTAAGTCATTCGCTTCGTCGGCTGCATCCCAAACGGTGATGTTTCGATGCCAAGCGCACATTAGTCCTTATTTATTTAAAAAAATAATTCAAGATATTGAATAATACTGAAAAAATTCTTCATAATCTTAAAAAATTATTTTAAGATTTTAAAAAATTATTTTAGAATATAGATTAATACTAAAAAAAATACATTGAAAGTTAAAACACAAAAGGACGCATTGATTTCCTGAATCAAACAGGGAAGCACGAGGAGTGGGGTATACTTTGTCCCTTTGCCTTTGGTGAGGGAAGCTGTGAATGGGGAGCATTCACGTGGAGGCCTTATTATCAATTTTGACTGACAAAAAAGCTCAATCAGTCAAATCTGGGGCTCTCATCATAATTAAGATAGGCTTTTTTTATTTAAAAATTGTCTATAAAAATTCTTATAATATCATTACTATCTCTTAATGATATGGATGAAACGTATCACTCTGGTTCTATTTATAAGTTCAGTTTGACTAAATCACATGGCTTTTTGACCAAAATGAATTTTTGAAAAAAAAAAATTTACCTAATTAAATCAGATTGGAATCATTTTATCAAAGTAATGCAATTGGAGCCGTAAGAAAAACTCACGCCACTTGTCCCGCAAAAAACATTCACGCCATTGACACAAAATTCGTCAGAATCTGTCAGTGGAGTAAATTCACGCCACAAGTGGCGTGAATCAATCAATGCTAATTGATTCATGCCACTAAGTGGCGTGAATGTTTTTTACGGGACAAGTGGCGTGAGTTTTTCTTGTGCCACCAACTACATTATTTTGGTAAAATATTTTCAATCTGATTTAATTAGGTAAATTTTTTATTTAAAAAATTCATTTTGGTCAAAAAGTCAAATCACACATACCAAGGAAAGTTAGGTATCTCAATGATTATAGAACAAAATTTCTAATTTTACCCTCATTTATGAATGGATACCTTTTAAAATTTATTGTTAAATCTCTCTCATCTTTTTCTCTATCCAACGTGGCTAGTCAATCTCTCTCTTCCTCATTAATATGGGCAAAATTGTCATAATCTCATTTCTTTAGTCAAAATGTACTTATAAGTAGGACCAAATATTTTGGTCAAAGTGGACTTATAAATAGGACCAGAGTGGTAATGCAGTGATATATTGCAAAACGGTCCTAGCTAATGATATTTCAGAAGTTCTAAGTTTTTCTTCTTTTAAATGGACAATTTTATTTTTATTTTTATTTTTAATGGTGTGTTTGGTTTAGGGGGAGGGAGGAACTAATCTTTTTATATTTCAAAACATTAGTGTTTGCCATTGTAAATTGTAATGAAAAAAACAAAAGAGTATGGGAAGAAGAGAGCTAAAAGAGTATTCAGATTTGTCATTGCTAGGAAATAATATATTATATATCAATATCAATATATTATAATTAATTAGTATCACATGTAATCAGGGATTATAGGAATTATAAGTGATTAAGGAATCAATTATCATAATGAGTCATTACTCTCTTGTCTTCTCTCTTATGTATAAATACCTTATTAAGCATATAAATAAACACATTCATTTTAAAGTATATTTTATCTATCTTTCTCTCCCTCTCATTTCTAGAGTCATCATCAATGGTGAGTGGTGACGGGTAAGGATATATTCTTCATGTCATGAAACATCGTCACATTTTGAGTTACACTTAATATTGCAGCGGAAAAACTCGAGATCAAGACTGAATTCTTTGGGAATGCCTGAAAATGTACAACATCCTATCCAAATCATAAAAGTTTTATGGGCCAATATATAAATTGGGGAGAGAGGAATAGTACTCACAAAGGCAAATCCACCAACTTTGTGCATTGGGCCTGTCATCTTGCAAGAAGAGCATTCAGAAAGCAAGAGCAAGAGATAAGGAGTTTCATAATATATATATATATATATATATATATATATATATATATATATATCAAAAAAAAAAAAGAGTTTCATCAAAAATAGCATCTACACCTTTTTTGACTCTTTTTGTACTCTTCACGACTTTTTAAAGCCTTCATCTGATCTTTCCTCAATTCTATATGGTTAAATAAATTTTGGGATGAAACAATATCGTAAATAAAAAGCTATGATGATAAATAAATTTGCTCCTATTTAGTACTCCCTCCGTCCCTAATTATAGGAGCAAATTTTGGAGTTGGCTTTGGTCCTAATTATAAGAGCAAGTTTTAACTTTTGTCAATTTTTTCCTATAATACCCCTATTTATACTTATTATTAGGAGCATTATATATATGTCTGTTTACATATATGTATATTTGTGTTTGTGTGTGTATGTGTGTGTAGATATATGGGTGTGTGTCTTTATGTATGTAGATAGATCTATATGTATACACATATATGTTTATATAGCAAGACCATTATTTCAATTAGAAAGCATGTGGAAAGAAAATTAAATCTATATGTATACACATGGCTATATAAAAAGCAACTAATATACATATATAAACTAATATGTCATGGATATCTAACGTAAGACAAATTAGAAACACTTATAATTAAGGCAACTTGTGTCATTTTAAATTTATATAAGGACATTTTAGGAAAATGAGTAAAATTAACTAATTTAACTCCTCTCCTTAATTCTGCCAAAATCGGTTAAATTGCTTCTATAATTAGTGACGGAGGTAGTATTTACTAGGATTAACTCACATTTTTTTTCGACCAGCATGAGTTACTCACACATTTCAATGATGGGGACTAGTGAAAAGCGAAAAGTTTACTCCACTAAGCCATTTAATATCAAACAATCTAAAAAAAAATTAAAATTTTATTGCACCCTAGAACTAAATTGAAAATAAAATTTATAAGTAAAAAGACAATTGTGTCAAATATGATTATTTACATGACCGTGAAAATTCACAAGTCAAATATGCTTTATTTACAAGATAAATAAGTGAAATTATAAGATCATTTAGGCCATGTTCAGGACAATAAGCAAATTTACAAGAATATATGTTATTTATAAAACACATATGGGAATTGACAAGTCAAATATGAATATTTGTAAGACACATGTGAGAATTTACAACACCATCTCTCGGTCATGTACAATACAAGGACATAAATGTATTTTCAGCTCAAAATTTAATTCCAGTTTGGTTCTAAGGATGCAGTGATGTTTTAGAAAATTTTGGAAGTGCTTGATATTAAATTGCTATATAGAGGTGCTGTGAAATTTTTCTAATTAAATATGATAGTTTTTTGTGAAAAAGGGTGACGTTTGCAGTGTGAGGGCGAAGGAGGGGAAGATAGAATAAAATGGGAGAATAAGTAAAAAAGGCAAAAGCATATAAAAAGAAGATAAGAAATGGAAAAGCAGGAAACAGACACCCGGGCTACCTCGTCATTTTGCATTCGAGATTTGTGCCACTTTGTCTCTGAACCTTGCTTTCCACCTCACCACGTTACTTTTTTTTTTTTTTTAATTAAAAGGATTTTTTAATTTTTTTTATACTAAAAAGTTTAGGTGGGGTAGACATCGATACCCCACCAAGACCAGGTCATATCTCCAGGCTCGAAGAACGCTTACAGAGGTACTTACAAATCCCCCACCAATGAGGCTCTCACATCAGCCAGCAGGTATCGAACCTTCTCCCTTTTAAGGTGAATGCCGACACCTTAACTAACTATCAATTCTCATAGGCTAATTAAAAGGATATGGTTCAAGATTTTGGGCGAAGTTCAACTCATGATCTCCCATTTTGGAAGAAGCTTTTGGTGCCACCAAATTACAAGTTAATTGGTACCACTTTAAAATTTTAAATTATTATCTAACAAACGTTGTAGAATATAGTATATCATGAATTGTTAAATGGTATAATGTTGCTATTGAATTTTTCAGAACGTTGCAATATAATAGAGAATTTACTTGTAGTCTTAAATATAAAAGTTCAATATATTTTTCCTTCCAAATTTTTAATTTTTTAAAATTATCTTTGTTGATTATATATATTAAAGGAAATTTCTATTAGTGGCATGGGAAACACCAAATCATTACTATTTGTTATCAATAATTAACTTAACTAACTTTTTGAAATATCTGTAAATTATTTGTCAACCTCTTACCTTCAGGATTAGAGAAAGTATAATGTTTCTTGTTGGCCAGGAAGAAAAATTATGTTCATC
This sequence comes from Acacia pycnantha, assembly GCA_025563575.1. Classification (NCBI taxonomy): domain Eukaryota; kingdom Viridiplantae; phylum Streptophyta; class Magnoliopsida; order Fabales; family Fabaceae; genus Acacia; species Acacia pycnantha. The sequence continues at coordinate 4,308,949 of JAMWYP010000030.1, read as the reverse complement.
AGAGAACTAGAGATAGGAAGCAATGAGCAGCAACTAACTACCGCAAGTCGTGCTATAATTAAGCCTTATTAGCTAACTTGAAAGGCTGCTTCTTACGCCATCCCCATTCAATCACTGTTGATTGATTATATTAGGCAACCTGAAATCAACACAATTTGTGCGACTTTCCAGAATGGTGATGTCTCCCATTATAGCATCAAGATCCTTCAATATTTTCATACACAAGCAAGGTACAAGTGAAGTTTGCCCATTTAAAAAACGAATACAATGACATTGGCTGGTTTACATACCGTATGTAGCACCGATTCTCTTAAAAAAAAATTGCTAACGTATTGGACATACGTATCAGGAACGTATCGAAAACACCGTATCGGAATTAAACATAAGAATCAAGCCAATATTATTTGAAGTAATGTATCGATGTCCCGTATCGGGAACGTATCGAAAACGCCGTATCACGTACATGTGAGAGAGACACGACACATGAATTATGTGTGGTAGCACTAACAAAGTGATGGAGCTTGGATCAATGGATGTCTACCACTTATCTTTTAATCTCATGCTTTTACTTTTCAGTTCAAATCACTGTTTTTAATAAAAGGGTTAAAGTATAAAAATACATCCGTGATTTTTTTAAAATTGCATTTAACATCAAATGTTTTTTTAGGTGTAAAAGTGACAACGTGGTTACAAAAGTGAGGCAAAAGTCATATATTCCGTTAAATATAAATAACGTCCGTCAGATTGAAGTTAGCTTCGTCATATGCAATTAACAGAATCTATGACCAGGGGCGGATCCAGGGAAATAGTGAAGGGGGGCACCATTGGTAGGGGATGCGGGCCGAATTTTTTTTTAAGGAAATTTTTAAACGCATTAAAAAAATAAAAGAATATAAACAAAAAAAATATATCAAAAAAATATTCATGAAATCAAGTGAATATTGATGATGTAATAAGAGGGGCAATTATTTTAAAACCTGTCATTTAAAAAAGTAAGGCTAAGTGCTATTAGAAATGCAGCTATATAAATTACAATGAAAGATGGGCACTCAATAAGTTCAAATACTTATATTTAATAACAAAAGTATATTACAATAAAAATAATTACAATGTCATCCTTCTAAGTTTTATTTTTTGGAATTTCATCATAATTGCCTTATTATCAATGCTATGAAATATATCTTTTTCAATATAAGGCACTAAACAATCATTCAACCATTCATCTCACATCCGATTATGAAGTGCAATCTTGATGTATTAAGGGTAGACACTAAACAATCATGCAATCATTTAAATATGTATTATTATTTTTTTTTAGGTTTCCCAAAGTTAGGGGGCACTTGCCCCCCTTCTCCTATACCTCGGTCCGCCATTGTCTATGACTTTTGCCTTACTTTTGTAACTACGTAGTCACTTTTACATTTAAAAAAACACTTGATGTTAAACGCACTTTAAAAAAATCACAAGTATATTTTTGCCCTATTACCCTTTAATAAATTAAGAGTAAGTTTTTTTTTGGGGGGGGGGGGGAGGGGCTATATTGAACGGTAGGTAGACTGGTGATGACTTCCTATTTTTAATAGATTTGAGATATATTTGGATATATTTAGGAAGTCATCAATATTAAATTGAAGAGATTTTATTGAGATTTTAAGAGATATCAATTTGGATGCATTATTTGTGGGGTTTCAATTTCAAATAAAAGTTTTTTAGTTTAGGAAATAAATAAATAATAATAATGAGAAGTTTTAAATAAATTTAGTTTTATTATTATTTTTATTTTTATTATTATTATTATATAATTTCCTTTTCTTTCTATTTTTCATAATGAGGCAGAAGCATCGGGCACGATTTTTGAAATTCATTGCTTTTGCAAGTTGCAACATTGGGGATTAAACGAATGGGGCCACAAATTGAATGAGCTGTGACCTAAATGCAAATGAGAGGGTGGCTGGAAGTAGGGGTAAGCAAGTAACCCGTAACCCGCCTAATCGCCCGTGCCCCGTGAATTTTTACTCGGATAAAACCCGTCCAGATTGGTCCGCCACGGGTACGGGGCGCCCCGTACCCGTGTAAAATAAACGGGCGGGTCACAGGTTACCCCCGAGCAATGGCGGATTTAGGGAGGGGCTACGGGTGGCCCCCGCCCCCCCCCCTAATATTTTTTTAAAAAAATTATTTATGTATGTATGTATGTATGTATGTATGTATGTATGTATGTATGTATGTATGTATGTATGTATGTATGTATGTATGTATGTATGTATGTATGTATGTATGTATGTATGTGTTATGTAAATAAGGAGATGTCTTTCTTTGTCTGCAGTTTGTTTTAATATTTCGACTACATGCAAGAGAAACATATTATGTATAACTTGCTTATTTTTTGATCTTAATATATAGTAGTTTCACATAATCTTGCTTGCATTTGGTCCTTAACTTTTGAGTTTGAAATTGTCATACCTTAATAAAATATAAGGAGATATCAACATGTATATACAAGCTTAATAAGCTAAGTCTGTTTGATTCTATTGTCTTTTATCATTTGTATTTTAAAAATCTAGTTAATACTCTTTCGGTTTTAAATATAAGATATATTTACCTAATTTAGATAGATTAAGGAAGTTGGTTAAGTAAGTTAATTTGACATATATTTTCTAAAATACCCTAGTCATCATCTTCCCTAATTTTTTCATTCACCATCTTCCTTGATTATTGTTAATGAATATGAAAACTATGTCTTATATCTATAAATATTTCTTATATTATGGATCAGAGGAAGTAATTTGTTGGAACCATAGTCCATTCTTGGTAGATTAGGGTGCCCAAACCCAATGCAAGTGGAGCTATTATGTGAGAAATTTCTTTTAATTTTTATATATTAGGCCTGTATTGTATTTCAAGTACTTTTATTTATGATATAACATTTTTCATTTTCGCCCCCCGTTGCTCACCCCTAGTTGGAAGGAATGGAATTATGGAGTGTCGGCTGGACTAAAAAAACTGGAAACGCGAGAGGATTCTGAAAGAGGAGACCAAGACTTAAGCGAAGAAAGCAGAGAAGTAGCGCCACGGTCCAGACCTTCATCCTTCTTCTTCCTCTCTCGCCGGCGGCGTTATTCTCCACCACGGTCGCCGGCGAGCATCTTCACCATCGGCAGCTTCACCCAACCACCAACGTCGGAACTCCGTCGATCTCACCATCTCAGACACACAGCCGCGATTTGGAAGCTTCAGTGGCAGATTCGGACGAAACAAAAGAAGAGGAAGGAGAGTCAAAGAAACAAAGAAGCTGAACGACCTTCATTGTAGTGGAGTGGGCTTGACAGATTTGATTCCTCATGCTTTTCTTATTGTTTGTTGTTTGAATCTGGATTTAAATTATGTCGTGTGATGGTTTTTGTTAAAGTCATGTTTGGCTAGTTTGTTTTGCAACCTAGAGTACCTATGAACTTATGAGTAGATTAGACTTTGTTTTCATTGTTTAGTTATAATTAATATTAATTTTGGTTACTTGATCTTGTTTAGATTTATCTATTAGTGACTGGCCATCATTAAATATGAATTTGAGAATTAGGATTTACCTTGACGAAGGGAATTTTAATTAAGCTCTGAGATTAAGTAAAATGGGATTAGATTACGATTTAATTTGCGATTAGGATAGATATATACCTAATGGCCCCATATAATTGTTGAAGAGTGTGTTCGACTTTTATTGCCTCTTGAGTAACTATGTTAGACATAACAAGTTATACTCAAGAGAGGGTTGTAAGTGGACCGACAGACACTTATGGCTAATTATACTCGAGATCAACAAAATTGATATTAAGGCTAATTAAATTAGTGAAATCAAGGGTTATGAAGCTAATAAGGGATTAGTGACTCTGGGTTGCTCATTTGATTATTGTGTTCGTTTGCTTATTTTTATTCTAGTTTTAATTTCTTTTCTCTTAATTAAATTTAATTTGGTTTGCTCAACTTAAACGAAATTGTAAAATTAATGCTTAACCGAAGTTTGTGATACCAAGTCCTCGTGGGAACGATACTTTTCTTATCACTTTATTACTTGATACGGCCCGTATACTTGCGGAGTTTATAGACTATAAATTTTGCCCTATCAAGTTTTTTTTTGGGGGAGCCTATATTGAACGGTAGGTAGACTGGTCATTGGCAAAACAATTTAAACACGAGGACTCAATTAATTTTCTTGGTAAACATACCTGTGATCAATTCCTTAGTTTTTTACCATTCTAAGGCCTCGTTTGGATTGAGGAAAAGTTGGGAATGAAAAGGATAGAATTGAACGAAAAATATTTTACCTTGATGCATTTGGTTCGCACTAGAAAAAAAAAGGGTTTATAGGAAAATTTTTATTTGGTTGAAAGAAAATAAGGTAAGACAATAAGGTAAAATATTATTTAAAACATGCTCTCTCTCTCTCTCTCTCTCTCTCTCTCTCTCTCTCTCTCTCTCTCTCTCTCTCTCTCTCTCTCTCTCTCTCTCTCTCTCTCTCTCTCTCTCTCTCTCTCTCTCTCTCTCTGAGTGCACACTCAAATTTGTTAGTGCTCATTTCACTCATTTCTCTTCCTCGGTCATCTTCGCCATCATGGAAATCACCTAAATCAAACCTAATAAAAATGCACCTTCTCCTTTCATTCCCTCAACACGATTGGAAAAATCTCATCCTCTTCGATTGGAAAAATTTATGGCAGGAATCTCTCCTCCTCACATCCCCATTGATAGATCTGTTTGCGTTTCGGTCTTTTTCCTTCTTCACTGTCATTTTCTCTCTCCTCCATCATCACCATCGCCTTCTTTGAAACTTTCCATGGACAAGCGGGACACATACATGGCCATGGCATTATCGACCTCATCGTTGTCCTCAATGCCGCACAAGGTGCTGCTCGTACAAACGGAACCAAACAGCTGTGTTTGACAGAAAATCAGCATATTTTGTTTCCTTCCCCCATTTTTCCTCAAACCGAATGGGGCACAAATGAAAAATATAATAAAGAATTTATATAAGCTAATATTTTATTATAAATGGCCATAAAAATCATAATTATACAAAAGACACTAAATTATCCATTATACTCATATATACATGGTTATACTCATTTATAATGATCAAGTGCATTTTCAAATGATATATAGTATTAAAAAGGGATAAGTATCATTTTTATCTCGGAAGTTTTGGCTAAAGAGAATTAGGCACCCGAAAGTTTTTTTGGGAGCAAAATTGCCCCGGAAGTTAACAAAATGGTGCAATTTTTCCCTAGAAGTTTTTTTTAGAAGCAATTTTGCTTTGAAAGTTTACAAATTAGAGCAATAATTTAATGATCAAGATTAACGGAAGGGCAAGATTGCTATGTTTTTTAACTTCCAGGGCAATTTTGATCCAAAAAAAACTTTCGGGTGCCCAGTGCTCCTCAGCCAAAACTTTCGGAGCAAAAATAATACTAAACCCTATATTAATAACAACGATAATGAATTTCTTTCATAAAGTATCTGTGGTGCTACTTATAAGGTAGAGGTAATGTTTGCTTTCATTTGTACCATCTTTATTCTCATGTGGTATAGCATAAGATTAAATAGAGATAAAGTTAAAAAAAACTGTTAAATTTTAGACTAAAGTTGATTAGATTTGAAGCTGCTTTTTTATTTCGGTAAAAAATGTTGAGATCACTTATAAATAAATATTAGAGGAGTACTTCACTATAAAAAAAACACTGGATGTAATACCCGGATTTTATTATCTGGAATATTATGAATAAATTGGATATTTCTGATAAGTGAAATTAATGTCTCCAGACTTGTGTGAATTCAGCCTGTTATTCTGAGTTAAATTCTGTAGGAAATCAGGGAATTTAAGGGCCAAAGTGCCAAAATGACGAAAATGCCCCTAAGGGACATAAATAACTTAGAAAAATTATGAAAAATCCTAAAAGGCAGTAAAATGATCAAGTGAATTAAGAGAGTATGCTATCTCTAATTATTATAATTTAATAAATTATGAACTTGGAGAAATTGTTGGAAAATACTCAAAAAGAAGTGAAATGACCATAATACCCTTGTAATTTCTAAAAATGCAAAAGGCATGAAAATACTAATGTTAATACAAGAGTATGAAGGTAATGAGGCATTGTAATTAAGAAAATTATCAACAAGTGATAATAAAGTAATTAAGTAATATTGGGCTAATTACTTGAGCATAAGCAAAGGAAATTCACAAGTAATTACATAAAACCCTAAAATTAGTGGTTTTTGTTTTAAAATTAGTAAAAACATGTTTACTAATTAATTGGAAATTTTGGAGAAAAATAGTTGAGTTTAGGTATTTTTAAGCCTAAATACAAGAATGGACCAATTAGGTATTTTTGTGGAAATTTTGGGGAAAAGTAAATAAATAAATAATTAATTAATTAATTAATTAATTAAAAAATAAATATTTATTAAAAATAAAAGAGGGCCATCCGAAATTGGGCCAAGAAGAAAAAAAAAATGAAATGAAAAATAAATTTTGCAAGTTGCAAATATTTTAATAATATAATTAATTAAAGTAAAAATGATGAATAGTAATTTAGAAATTAGGAAACGGATCCTATCTAGAGATCTAGGAATGAGATTTCCAAAGTCAAGGTAAAATATTGATCAGTGAGTTTTTACCTTCAAGTGACCTTTTAAAATCAATTCTGAGTCCGTTTGTGCATTTTCCTAATAAAACAAAATAGGGAAAAAGGTAGATAGACATATTTTTGGATATGAAAAAAATAAATTCTAACTCAACATCTAGGGATGAGTTTGAATTTATCTGAACATATTTGGAATCAGTGAATTTTTCTGAAGAAGTTGATGATTTCAGACGCGTTCGAACACGTTTTTCGAGAAAACTTCAACTGGACTGTTGGAGCCCTATATGGAATCAAAATTTAGGTTAACTTGGACATTTCTAGTAAGTGAGAACATGTCTTCAAAGTTGTAAATCCAGAATTTTGAAATTTCTCCGAAACCACGCGAATCGGGTACCGATCGGAAATTCTATTAGGCCAGGGCATAAAGCAAGCCAAGTCACCATTTTGGACCAATCTTTGGCTGCCACATCACCCAAGTATGTCGACCAAGAGGCATTGGTGGTCAAGGATTAAACACCATTTTTGTGTTGATTTTCCAAGGTTAAGAACAAATTGGAAAATGCCTTATATGTCCTTAGGTTTTTCTATAAATAGGCCACAAGAGCTCTTGAAATTTTCACTCCATTCTTCAAGAAAGAATCCGAAATCCTAGAGGGAGAAAGAAGAGAGAGAAGCTCTGGAAAAATTTTGCAGAAGTCTTCAACGGGTAAGTCCTTCGGTTTTTAGCTCTTTAGTTCGGTAGTTAGTAGAATTGTTAGATAGATTTAGTAAGTAGGGAGTGAGATTGCTACTATTGTTTTTAGGCCTCATTGCATTGAAAAAAATGCCTGACGAGGTAAAAACTTGGTAAGGATCGAGTTCCTGAAAAGTTGAAGATTTAAGTAGCGAAGTGTTGGCGAAATTCCGCCAATTAGGGTTATAGGGGCAAAATGGTAATTTTTACTTAAAATGCCAGTTATTATGTCAAATCACTAATGGAAGTGATATTACTCTGATAGGACGTCAGAAATCCTAGTTTGCTGCCGTTACGCTGTCCAACGTGCCGGGCTTTCATATTGCTATTTTCTTATGTTTGTCGGCATAATGATCATGCATCTGTTGTATGCTTATGTAGTGATATACTGTTGTATTAGCTCTAGAATATCGGTTGGCTATATACTGTGTTATTTGGGCTTAAGGTTAACCGTTACCTGAGATTCAATGCGGTGAATTGAATCTCAGCTATAGCTTCAGGATCCGGGGGAATACGGATCGAAGATCGAGGCAAGCAGCAGTAGACATGCAGCCAGAGACCTATCTATCTTTCCGCTTTCTGTTATTTACTTTCCAAACCCTAGGATTACTGTAATCAATACAATGTTACACAATGGTTGATGTTTTGTTATGATCAGTTACTCTATCGCTCCATTGCTCGACTCTGATAAAAATAAAAAATAAAAATTCCGCGTTTCAAATTGGGATGTTACACTGGATTACCGACGAAAATTACCAACGGAATTCCGTCGTTAATTTCAATTACCCATGGAATTACCATCGGTAATTGGATTTTCGGAAAAAAAAAAAACGTCTGTCGCAAAAGAAACCGTGGTAAAAGATATTACCCACGGAATTCCGTGGGTAATTTCCAACAGAATTTTTTTCATCAGTAATTCCGTCCCTAATCTGAAGTTTTTTTGTAATGATCTATACTCCTTCTGGTCTTAAATATGAGACATAGTTAATGTTTTTGGAGAGATGAATGAAGTTAAATAAATTAATTGATCATATCATATGTTATGTATTATTAGATTATATATCAATTTATATATTAAGAAAAATAGTTTGGAGGAGAAACTATAAACATAGATTATTTTGAAGTAATTTTGAAAAAATTTCAAGAAAATATCATTTGAATTTCAAAATTACAAAATAGGTGATTTCTCAATAAAACAAGTTGTCAATTGTTTTACTATTTTTTAATCCTATTATTATTTTAGTCAACAAAATTTTAAAGTTTAAGTGGTATTTTTCTATCATTTTATTATTAATTTTCTTAATAATCCTAAAAAAAAAAAAAAAAACCAACTTTATCTTATGTATATGGTTTAAGGAGAAAATTGACAACAAACTTTTACCTCAGGAGTGTCTAGTACAAATAACTTTTAAGTGGACCCAAAATAAAATAAAATAAACTCTTAAAAATGTGCAGTCAGCACAAAAAACTTTTAAAAATGTGCAGTCAGCACAACACCGTTAGAAAAAGATAACGTCCGTTATCTAAGGTGCAGATTGGCCAACGAACTTTTACTCGAGGAGCGCCTAGCACAAAATTCTAAATTTCACTAAATTAAATAAATTTTCTCTCAATTGTTGTTATTCAAAACTACTTGTATAGATATCTGTGAACAAAAATTACTCATTTGCTAAAATAAACAAAAGTTTTAATTAAAAATATAATTATATGATTTAAATAAAACTTAAAGTGTTTTATAATTTATTATATATGTTAAACAAACAAAAAATATGATTTATATAATTAAAAATTTTGTTTATTTTAGCAAATGAGTAATTTTTGTCCATAGATATCTATATAAGTAGTTTTGACCAAAGACAATTGAGAAAAAAAAAATTATTTAATTAAGTGAAATTTAGAATTTTGTGCTTATCGTTGCTGGAGTAAAAGTTTATTGGCCAATCTGCACCTTAAATAATGGACGTTATCTTTTTCTAACGGCGTTGTACTGACTGCACATTTTTAAAAGTTTTTTGTGCTGACTGTAAATTTTTAAATTTTTTTTTATATCCTTGATCCATTTAAAAGTTATTTGTGTTGGACGCTCTTAAGGTAAAAGTTTGTTTGTCGCTTTATTCCTTAATCCTATATATATTTACAATAGAGTAACATCTCTCATCTATTTTGTATAAAGCACAAAAGGACGCATTGATTCCTTGAATCCCACAGGGAAGCACGAGGAGTGTCCCTTTGCCTTTGGTGAGGGAAATTGTGACTGAGTGGGGAGCATTCACGTGGAGGCCTTCTTATCAATTTTGGCTCATCATAATTAAGATATGTTTTTTATATTTAAAAATGCTTACAATATTATTACTCTATCTTTTAATGATATGGATGAAATGTAATGTACTGATATATTACAAAAACGATCAGGGCCATTTTTCTTCCAAAAATTTTCACCTAGGATAATTTTGTTTCCGCATGGGGTTGGATATTTTGTCTCAGAAGTGTCAAAAAAGGATAACTTTTATCCTAATCGTTATCTCAATTAATTTTGATACAAAGGAAACTACTTATTCTCGAATTTGGAAAAGAGAGGATGATGTTGTGGTGGTAGTAAGTCATTGGATAGAAGGAGGTTATTGAGATTGGCTACCGTTCGGATAATGGAATGGAGGAGGAGGCTATAAAATCTAGGATTTGTAGAAATTTAAATCTGAAATTATAAATGGGTCTCCTAGAAAAATCCCATCGGATATACATCATAATGTATTTAAAAGATTACTCTATTTTTTTTTTTTTATAATTTAACTTTATTTTTTTCTCTGTTTGGGTCATCGCATTCTCTCCTCCTTAATCCGAATTTCAAATAATGATGATAGGACAAGTTTCTAGAAGTGTATAGTGTTAATTTATTCTTGTCGATATCTTCCTTGAAGATGTGCTATATATTTTAGATAAACTATTTTGAACAAAAGCTAATTGGGTGAACAAAGCTAATTAGATAAACTCTAATTTCGATTATGGTCTCAAACTTCTTTTACCTTGAACAAGATTAAGCGTGCTCTACAACTTTCATCAGAATCATAAAGTTTCAAATGGGATACCATTAAATTATATGATTGTTGTTGTTGGGAAATTCTATGGAGGGTAAGCGTGTATTTTAACTCGCACCAAAAAGTCATACAAATATAAGAACATTATATTATATATAAATATTACTAAGCATCCCATGAAGGGCAATTAACTACTGTGTGTGAACCCTTGTCAACATGGTCAAATTCATCCTGTAAGCAACAAAATGAATGAGCACTTGCCTTCTTTTTTTTTTGGTTGCCTACCCGGTTCACCAGAGCGCTCTGACTAGTCCGGATCCGACCCGGATCGCGCATCTAACTGTAGTAAGTAAGTCTCTCAGCAGAGATTTTCTGCATTCACAAGGCTCGAACTCGAGACATTACTTAAGCAACATAAGCTGCTTACCACTTGTGCCAAACTCCGTTGGTATACTTGCCTTCTTTTTGATATCGAGGAGTAGATCATCATAGCTTGAGGGATTAATGTTGTTCATAGCCCAAACATATTTGTTAACTTTTTTCTTAATTTATTCTTATTGATGCTCACTCAACAATAATTAAGAAAAAAAATAAAATGAGTGGATTAAGAAAGATGACTTTAGTGTACTAATAAAGAGTAAATCACATTTCCCCAATAAAACATTAAATTCTAGTCTTGTCTTTTTGTGGGCTAACAGCTGAAATTGTTGCTCCAGAAATTCTAAATTGCACTGTACAAAAAGATAACAAGCTACTGAATAGAAGAGAGAAATGAGAGAAGTTGAAGAGCTATTCATCACAAAATAACAGATAGGATAGGCAGGGATTCTTCCCCAATTACAATCAAAAGGTCTAAAACTTGTAGGTTTTCATCACCATATTCTTATCACTCGGAATATTAACAGCAAGCCACACATACACAACATACTAATTTTACATATGTTTAATTAGCTTTTAATGATATAACTCCGCCGGAGGGACTTAAAAAAGAAACAAATTTGTTATGTAACCAAACCGCTATAGATGAAACTTTTTTCAGCAGGAAAGCGATAGGTGGAACTTTTTTCAGCATCAAAACGACAGATGGAATTTTAAGAATTGAAATGGTGAAGAAGAGAGCTAAAACAGAGTATACTATTGGGAAAAGGCCTCCAAAGTCACGGTTCCTCAAACCTCGCATCTCAACATCACTTTTGTATTCGGATTTGTCAACGGTGGTGGGTAAAGATATGTTCTCCCTCATGTTGCAAAACATCGTCACATTTTGAGTCACATTTAATATTGCAGCGGAAAACTTCGAGACCAAGGCAGAATTCTTTGGGAATGCCTGAAAATATGTACAACATCGTACATCCTCATAGTTAAGTTTTTATAGACCATAAGGAATATAATGCTTATATTGGGGAGAGAGAAGAACAATACTCACAAAGGCAAATCCACCAGCTTTATAGATTGGTCCTGTCATCTTGCAAGAAGAACAATTGGAAAGCAAGAGCATGAGATAAGGAGTTTCATCAAAAATAGCATCAACAGTAGTCACATTCTCTTTGTTTTCTTTTGATAATGCTGTTTCGTACTCTGTATGATTTTCTAAAGGCTTTAACTGATCTTCCTTCAATCCTATTTGCTGAATAAGAAACTCTCTCACCCAGGAATTTTTTTGATATCCCACTGGCTTACTGTTCCTTCTAATCTCTTGCAAGTCCTTCGATGAAGGTGGTTTTGTTGTTATCCTCTCTGATAAATTTGCTGTTAAATTTGCTGTGTAAACTTGCATTGCTATGGTCAACACAAACATGACCACTATCACCACCCATTTAGACTTGTCACTTCTCAAAGACTCAACATCTGCAAATCATCAAAACATCTACCAGTTACTATTCACATAAACTAAGTAAACTCTTATCCTCTCTCCCAAGTCCTCTCTTCACCATATAATTCGATACCAAGAGCTCTGTCCGCAAAAAATGTTAATTACTTCATAAATTTTACAAAATCATTCATAAATAGGAACATAAAAAGCTCTGAAAAGGGACACACACACACACATAAAATCAATAGTGTGCAACAAAAGGGAACTCACCGCTCATGCAAACAAGGAAGGGATTGCGGACAAAGTGTCTGAATTTGCTTTCAGTATCATCCTTTGTTTTTCTTTCCAATATAATTACAATGACAGTTGCACCCACGAATATCAAACCAAGAATTAACCAAAGTTTCCAATCAAAAGGTTTGAGGAGGATCCACCCATTTTTGGAGTCGGACCTCACCTTTATCACCATTGACACGCTCGAATCTAAATACGGCATTGTGAAATCAACACATTTTGTGCGATTCTCCACAATTGTAATGTCTCCAATGATAACATCAACATTCTGCAATATTTTCATACACAGATTAAGTGTTGGACATTAATCCCTTCATATATTTAAACACGTGTGTGCTTTTTTGTGGCCAGCATGCTCACTAATGATATCAGTTCTTTTCGTGTAAAATTTTTGCTTCATTTGTAATATACATGGACTACATATGAAGATCATATTAATTTTTTGAAAAAATTTCTAACTTCACTCCCCTTAAATTTTTTAGCGACCTTTGGACCCCCCCCCCCCAAATGTTAATTTTTAGTTCCGTCCGTGACCATATCCTAGGATGTTGTTGAGTGTATCAAAACTTCAGGGGGAATATTTAATCACCAATGAAACTCTACCAGAAAAGCTGATAGAAGTAAAACAATTGAAAGCAACATAAATGAATTAAAACTTGCCTTGTCTGTGATATTGCAGAGAAGACCATAATATCCATTAGTGTTGTCCACGGGCACAAACTCAAAATCAAATTGCAAAACCTCTACCACATTTGTAAACACTTCAACAGCAAATCCAGTAGCTGATGTACTCTGCCCTTCTACAGTAACATTAGCAAATTCAATAAAATTCGCTTTTGTTGGGACCCCAATTTTCAGCTTCTTTAATGGTCTCTCCATGGTGTCATTCGGCCATTCAACTACTACATTGTCATTTTGATGAAGTCCTGTTTTGGGTCTCCAATATCCAATGATCCTTTCTGTTTGGTTTTTCACATTGTATACTACAAATTCTGATGGTTCTAATTGTCCCTGCGTCAAATCGAAATTCCCTGACAGGCCTGAGAGAGTCATATTGGGTATTCCTCTATTTGCAACGTCATAATTGACCAAGCCAGCATTCTCAACCGCATCGGCCAATGCTGTGATAGTGTCATAAGCCCAGAGGCCATATAGAGACAACGTTTTACCGCACTTAGACATTAATTCTGTCGATAATAAAATGCGCTCTTTCATGTTGGAATCATTCAATAATGGCTTCACACCCAAAGCAAAATCCATGTAGCCTTCGGCTGTTACATTTAACGCTTTAGGATTTAGAACAGAAGAAAGGCCTTGTGTAAGTATCCAAGCGTTTCCTTTATCCATCATCCCTGCATTTTGTGCAGGTTTCACGAGTCTTGACCAAAGCTCCACAGTCATATGTGCAACAAACACATGTGTTCTGTTGTCTTTGATCTTTTTAAGCTCCTCGGTGATTTGATCATCCGTGAAATTTTGACTAATGGCACTTGTGTTAGGCACTCGAGTGTCCATGTCTTGCAAGGCATAAGAGAGACATGGAATCAGGTCATAGCCGAATTCAGGTTCTTCATAAATGGGGATCACAGACTGCCAATTATAAGCTTTGATAATGGCAGCTATAGCTCCGAACTGAGAGCAATGGCTTATGGTGGAGTAATTGGAGTTTGAGTGGAGGAAGAATCGGGTACGAGGTGGCATAAGAGAAGGACCAGATGGAGAAAACCAAATCACTGGTACCTTAGCAACATCACCGTATTCTACAACATACCTTGCATGCTCTGAGTTTTGAGGTCCCAGGATTGCACTCACATTTTGCTTATTTATCTGATACCAAGCTGCTTAATTACAAGATTATCGAGTTTAAAAAATAAAATTAAAATGATATGCGTTTCTATTAAATTTTAAAACTTGTAAACAATTAACATATATATCGGGGTTTTGAGATTTTAACCCATACACAAATAATCCTTTGTCCTATAGTTTGATAAAGAATCCCTCTTAATTTTTAAGTTTACAAAAGGAACAGCTAGCCATTAGGTTAAGGTGTAAAAATATTTATGAGTTTTTACCAAAAGCACCATATATTTTTTGGAAGTGCAAAAATATCTATAAACGTTAAAGGTGAGAGAAAAAATGAAATGATTATTGAATATAATTTAGCATCATTATATATGCATATGCGAAAATAGCATGGATCTCATCACAAAAAGTAACGGTATTATGTTATACATAACGGTCCTAACATTTTTTTATCTCATTTTAATTTTTTATAAGTATTTTTGCACTTCCAAAAAACATATGATGCTGGGCGTATTTTAAATAAAAACATGAGTTTTACACCTTAACCTTTAATTACCCTGTAATTTTAACAGAGTATATTATATATGTTATTAACCAAATAACAGATTTAATTTTTTAACATAAATGACCTCCTTAAATTTTGAGTTATGGATCCATAATCTCTCTAAGTTTTAAATTATATACAAACAAACTTATAGAGAGATTATATTATTTAAAAGAAGCAAAATATGTTGTTGACCTTGTCACTTATATGTAAGTGGGAGGTCCAGTGATTGATCCCACTTATAGTTTGCTCCTTTAAATAAAAATAAAATAAAAAGAGAGAGAGAGAGAAACAAACGACAAACTGATAGTATAAGCTTATTTGCTTTAGAGGGGAATAGAAGAAAAAATATTTGAATTAATTTCAAAAAATTAAAGAAGTGAAGTTAAATTTTTTTAACTAATTTTAATTACTTTTTTTTGTCTTACATCTTTATTTTATTAAAATTTCATAACCTTATTTATTCATTTCCTTTAAATTTAAACTCATAAAAAATCTCTCCATTTTCCTCATGCCAAACATACTTTGTTTGGTTGGTTTTTTTTTTTTTTTTTTCCTTTCCCCAAAGGAGAGGAAGGGTAGAAGAGAATACTTAAGTGTGTGTTTGGTTGGAAGAAGGAAAGGGGAGGGTGGCAAAAGTTGCCTCTCCATCTTATTTGAATTTGGAATTAGATTCTACAAAGCCTTCAGCTTTGACTCCTTCGCTGATCCAAACGGGTGAGAGAGAGAGAGAGAGAGAGAGAGAGAGATTTGCACAATTTATGGCCAAAAAAAGAACAAATCCAAGTAAAAAATGGGTATATAAAAGGCTTTGATTTTTACGTTCAGAAGATTTTTTATGCACAGATGGGTGTGAAAAAAGGAGGGAAGACGGTGTTTTTTTTAATTATTTATTTTATAAATTTATAATTTATAAATATCTAATATTTAAAAAATATTATGTTATATTAATATATTTATCTTATGATTATAACAAGATATTATTAGTACACATTTCTTATTTGTTTATATGCACATTTCTTATTTTCTAACGCCAGAACCTACTCTTCAAGCTGCCGTCGAAGCATCTCAGGGTCAATCTGAACTCAGATCTGTAATTATAATGGTAACGACAGAAGGAGGAGGGCAGGAGTTTGCGACTGGGAAGCAATTAAGTAGATGGCGAGGAGATTTGGTTGGGCTAATAAGAATAACAAAGCTCAAACTTCTAACAATTCAACAAACTTTTTATTAAAAAAAACACTAAACATCATCATGAATATTACTTATAGGAGTAGTAGTTGAAGTCATACCTGCATAAGCAGCTTGGAGATCGTTTTCAGATTTACTGAAAATAAGTTGGAGCCTGGTTGTATATGAATCATGTGTGTCATAGAAATCTTGAAGTGCGATGTTGAGAGTGGTGTTGACAAGTGATGAATTCGAATCCAGAATCACTCCTACCGGTATGGATACAGGTGCAGACTGAGTTAGGGTAATTAGGCATAATAATAAGCTCACAAATATGAGAGATTCTCTTCGCCTTTTCTGCATTCCTGCAATTTTCTGCTATCACCTTTGCTTTTCTCTCTCCTAAACTCTTGCTATCACTGCATACACCCTGTTCCTTCCCACTTTAACAACCATTTAATAGTATACATGTGCTTACTGTTCATGATAATATTATTAACAATTAGAGCACATTTTTTTAAGCTTCAAATCTCCGTCTGCAACCAAAAAAAAAAATGATTACAATTTAGATTAATCAACACAAACACAAGCATAAAAAGATAAAACATTTTTTTAAAAGTACTTACTTACCTTGTAAATTGTAAAAGCATTTTTAAAAGGATAAAACAAACAAACACAAGCATAAAAAAATATAAGTATTTAATAGGGTTAAGGTGTAAAAATACACATATTTTTTTTTAAAAGTACACTCAACACCAAATTTTTTTTAGGGATAAAAGAAATTATGAACTTCTAAAATATGTGAAAAAATAACAATTAATGTGTTTGAATTTTTAAGGGTTAAAGTGCATAAATACATATGAGATTTTCACAATAGTGCGCTCGATATAAATGTTATTTTGACTGACAAAAGTATCTATGAACTTCCAAAATATGGGCAAGAATACATATTGACTGTTATTTGACATTTTGTTTGAATTTTTGGACTAAAAATAATGGCATGGAGAGGATGATATGGATGATTAAGAAATAACCTGAAACAATAATTTGCTGACAATGCAAGGGAAATTAATTTCCACCTGACCCTTTATCTCCACTTAATCCTTCCTCTCCTCTCCCTCCCCCTTCCGAAAGAAGTGATGAGGTGGAGATAAAAGGTTAGATGAAAATTAATTTCTCTTGCTCACAGAATTAGGAAATTATTATTCAAAGTTGGAGAAGTAATTACATACTTCAAGAGTGTCACGTCATCTGAATTCTTTCTAATGAAAATAGAACAACTCAAATCATTTTGATCCTAGTTGGCTAATGACTCATCTCAAAAAATTCAAATTTTATCTTGTTTTTAAGAAAAAAAAAATCTTAATTTAAAAAAAAAAAACTAAAACAAAATGATCGCCAATATTTTTCTTTAAAACAAGATAAAATTTAAATTTTTTGAGATGAGTCATTAGCCAACTAGGATCAAAATGATTTGAGTTTTTATATTTTCATTGGGCAGAGTTCAAATAACGTGGTTCTACTAGATTATGTAAGTATTTCTCTCCAAGTTGTTTCTTAAAAAACTAATGTTAACCTTTAACATTTTTAACAATCAGAGGCAACATTACTCATTTTTTAACACTTTCGAGATGAGATTGATATAGAAAAAACTTCCAGATACATATACCTCCTTATGAAAACTTTCAGAACAAAATTGATAGTTAACCCAAATACCTTTAACTACTTTTCTTAAGTCTTATAATGAAGTTATCACTACAAAAAAAACGAGCTTTTGTCGCAGTTAATTTGTCGCTGTTAAAAATAACCGTTACAAAAATAGGATTTTGTCGCGGTTCTAACCCTAAACCGCCACTAAATTGTAGCGGAAGCCATATTTGTAGCGGTTATTCAAAAAACACCGCAACAAAATTGGCGGCACGTTGGCGCGCTAGCGCGGGAAACTTTGTGACAGTGTCTTTGTAGCGGTTCATTTATTATAACCGCTACAAAATTGGCGCCACGGTTTCGTGTGAATACATCTACTATTATTCTTCTACTTTTGGAAAACTTAAAAAAAATGAAATGAATTGGAATTTGTTTTTTTAACATATTTTTGAACCAAACTAATTAGTTTTGATTCATAATTCATATGAATCAAAACTAATTAGTTTGAATTTTTTTAAAAAAAAAAACATTTTGTAGCGGTTATTCAGAAAAACCGCTACAAAATGCCCACATTTTGTAGCGGTTAGTAGGTAACCGCTACAGAATTTGAAGGGTCAGCTATTTTGTAGCGGTTTTGGTAACCGCTAAAAAGTAGCACGAAGAGCGAGGCATTTTGTAGCGGTTGTTGTGGCGGTTATTTTACAACCGTTACAAAGATGTAAACTTTGTAGCGGTTTCTTTGGATAACCGCTACAAAATCGTATTTACTTTATAAACCGTGACACACCATTTTCAAAGTCACTTCTAACGGTTTGAGTTTTCACCGTTTCTACCTTTTAATCCAACGGTTTGAGTTTTCACCGTTTTTACTGTTAAACTTACACCTTTCAACATTATGGATTCTGGACGAGGTAAGGGAAAGGGAAAAGTAACCGCCCACCGAGAAGGGGTTTAAGGGCGGTAGTAGTAGAGGGGACCAGACGAGAGGGCGTGTGACCCGACATATACCTCCGCCTCTCTCGGGGCGGCGAGTTTGCCTCGCTCTTCGCCGATGAAGAAATTCCAAACACGGGGACCGTAGGGGGAGATCGAGAAGCAAGTTTGTCGTTCGACGATTTAGACGACGAGAATGAGGACATCCATCTTAATATTCCCATAGTAGATGTAGAGCAGTTCATCGACGGGGAAACCACGGGAGCACGGAACCCCGACCGGCGTCTTCGCGTTCCACCAGATTTGTAGTGGATGTCGAAGGTATATGTAATTAGTTTTTTTGTGAGAAATTAATTTAATATCAGTACGTTTAATTCAATTTTTGTAAACTTGCAGATAGACACGGAACATCAGCAGGAGGACGCTGGATGTTTCCGCTCTCACTCAGACGGACTGGGAGATGGCCGGGTGTCGAGTCGTAGTCCCGTGGAACGACCAGACAGACCAGGCGATCGGCAACGGCGGTCACCGATGAACCGATTCTGTCTCGAGTTTGGTGGCCATTGGGGTGGTTCCCAATTTATTTCAAGGATTGAAAGAAAGTGACGAAGGAGACAAAGAACAAGGCGTTTGAGATGTTCTGCGAGTAGTCAATATTGTTTAATTAAATTGTACATGTTAATAGTTATAAGTTTTAGTTTATTTCTTTCCTTATTTGTTTCTTAATTCATTAATAATTAATAATGAAATTATGATATAGAAAAGTTTAAACTGCGCGAACAACACAAGAGGTACGTTATGATGAAAGTGGGGAAGGGTGGAAGAGCGGAGGAACCGTCTGTACAATCTTATGAATGGAGACGGCACTATTCCTCTGCAGCAGCTGATCGAGAGAGTCCTGCACGGCGTGGAACCAGATCAGTGGGCGGCTTTCGTCCAATATAGGAGGGGTGCTGACGGGCAGGTACATTTTATTAAATTAATTAATTGTTTCACTTAAATGATAATTTAAATTGAGTTTAGGGTTTAAATTTAAATTTTGTTTCCTCCTCCTTGCAGGCTTTGTCGCAAAGGAACACAAGAAGCCGCGCACATCAGAGAGTCCATCACACTGCAGGGACCAAGACGTTTGCAGTGACATACGAGGAGATGGTATGTTATTATTTAACATGATCATTGTTTTGTTTTTGAAATAACAAAGTTTATATTGTTTTAATTCTTTCAGTTATTTTATTAATGGTTCATGAACTCGTTGGTCGTGCCCGGATTGAGAATACCGAGGCGAGCTACGAGCGTCGCAGACCAGAGTCACAGGGTCTGTGAATCCTACGGCCCCATTGAAAGCTGCTCTGGGCCCAGTCGAGCATCCTGGCCGCGTTAGGGGTTTTGGCCTTGGCGCCAGGCCTAGCATGGTGTACCCGAGACAGGGCTCCTCCTCCGCTCCCGGACCCTTTGGCTCGAGAAGGCCACCAGCGGGAGATTTCGAGTCGATCATTGCTGAGAAGGTTGCTGAGCAGGTTGCCGCAATTGAGGCTGCACGGAGGGCCGACGAGGAGGCCAGGAATAGGCGCAGGCAGGAGAGCATCGAGCGTTGGTGGGACCGTCATAGCTTGAACTGGAATTCTGTTTGTGGCGTGCTGAACAAGCTGTGTCCTGACGCACGCCTTCCACATCCCGAGCCTCCCCCTCCGTTCCTCTTTGATGATTCCAACCCACGTGCTGCTGATGACGACGAGGCTGTCAACTCTGGTCGTGGACCACCCCCTCCTGAGACAGACCCCCCTAAGACAAACCCCCCAGAGAGGACTTGATGATCACGCTCCTGAAATGTAGACCTTCTTTTTTTTTTCCTCTCTTTTCATGTTCAAACAGAGTTGATTGAGATAACTATATTTGATTATATTGTTTTCTTGTTGATCACGTTTCTTTTCTTGTTGATGAGCTTTTTTTTCCATTGCTTTTTAAAAAAGTGCTTTAATTATAAGTTAAGCACTTCTAATGATTGGATATACCATTTAACTCATGATTGACTAATCAGTAATATATTAACTCAATTAATCAAATGATTAGTTGAGACACATATGATTAATTAAGCAAAAGCAAATTTTGGCGTCAAAGCTTTGTGCTTTTTTACTAATTTTGTGCGCAAAAGCAAATTATTCCATGACTAATCAGTATTATATTAACTTCTAATTTTGTGTTTTTTTACTAATTTTGTTTTTTTTTCCAAAGCTTTGTCGCGGTTCCATGGAATATAACCGCAACAAAGATTAATTTTGGCGCCACAATTTGTCACGGTTTCTTCCTTCGACCGCTACAAATTTTGTGTTTAATTTTGGCGCCACAATTTGTCACGGTTTCTTCCTTCGACCGCTACAAATTTTGTGTTTAATTTTGGCGCCACAATTTGTCACGGTTTCTTCCTTCGACTGCTACAAATTTTGTGTTTGTAGCGGTTATTGTCGCGGTTAAAAAGCCGCTACAGAATTCTGGCGGGATTTTTGGATTCATTTTGTCACGGTTTTTCAACCGTGACAAAGGTGTCTAGGATATGTGCAACGGTTTTTGTAGCGGTTTTGTAACCGCTACAAACCAATCGATGCATTTAAAGACCCCAATTTTTGCTTCGAATGTAATTAAAGTGAGTCGTCCACATTTATGTTCTATCCTAAATTTGTTTGTTACATATTTATAAGTCATGGATCAAGATGCTGCGTAGTTCTCCTGTGTATTTAGCGGGATTGAACACTTTCTTAGATTTCGCCTTCTCTCACGCTAGCATTAATGGCAAGATCGTGTGTCCTTGTTTACGATGCAAGTTTAAGAAGTGGCAAACACGAGATTGTGCTTTGGAACATCTTCTTCTAAAGCCTTTCCTAGAAGCATATACATTCTGGGAGGTTCATGGTAAGCAACGTGGTATGGGATATGGGCTTCATCTTCCTCGAACCTCACAAGTAGGAAATCAAGTACATCAAGATGATCCGGTTAATGAAGCTGTTCGTGATGCTTTTGGTGTTCAGGACGACAACTTCACAGCAGAAGTGCAGGGTCCAGAACCTGTTTTCTTCAGGAATGATGCAGCTCGGGAATTTTTCAGCCTCATGGATGAGAGCGATCGTCCTTTGTATCAAGGTTGTCATAAATACTCAAAGTTATCTTTTCTGATCAAATTGTACCATATCAAGTGCATGTGTGGGATCACTGATAAGGCAATGTCGATGTTCCTGGAATTACTTCGAGATGCATTCCCTGACGCGGACATTCCCCCATCCTTCTACGAGGCGAAGAAGATAATCAACAGATTAGGCTTGAACTACCAAAAAATAGATGCCTGCTGTAATACCCCAAAAATCACACTTAAGGTAAATATCAAAAAAATTTGGAAATGTACCTATTGAAAATAGGTGAATATGGGGTCTCAAACACCTTGTATTGGGTTTACCTTGTAGGGTAATTTCCCTTGAAATTAGATAATTTGCAATTAAGTCCCTAAAACGTTTGGAAATTTGCAAATAGGTTCCTAAGCACATTGTGGGTTATAAATACCCTGTGAAAGCTATAAAGGAGGCAAGTAAAAATATATTTGAAATAGGGAAGGATATTTTCCTTAATTTAGGTAATTTATTAAGTTACAAACTTGGAGAAATTGTAGAAGAATACTCAAAAAGTAAGGAAATGACCGAAATACCCCCGTAAATGCTAAGATAATGCAGGAGGCATGAAAACAAAGATGTCAATACAAAAGTTATGAGGTAATGAGGCATGCTAATTGAGAAAATTATCAACTATTGATAAGAAAGTAATTAGGTAATTATTGGCTAATTACTTAAGCATAAGCAGAGGAAATTCATAGATAATTATGTAAAACCCTAAAATTAGTGGTTTTTGGCCAAGAATTAGTAAAAATATATTTTCTAATTAATTGGAAATTTTGAAGGAAAATAGTTGAGTTTAGGTATTTTTAAGCCTAAATACAAGAATTGACCAATAGGGAAATTTTGTAAAAAAGTTATATAAAATAATTATTAAATAATTATTTTATATATTCTTAATTAATTAAATAATTAATAAAAACGAAAATTAAGGAAAAAAGACCAGAAATATTGACCAAAAATATGAGTCATTGTGGATAGAATTTTGAAGAAAATATCATATATATATATATATATATATATATATATATATATATATATATTACAAGTTGTAATATTTAAATAATATAATTAAATAAGGTGAATAGTAATGGAATAAATAGGAAACGGATCCTATCTGGAGATCCAGGAATGGGATTTCCAAAGTTAAGGTAAAATATTGATCAGTGGGTTTTTATCTTCCGTTAGACTTTTCCGGAAGTTAATTCTGAAGCCGATTGTGCATTTTCCTAATAAGACAAAATAGGGAAAATGCAGATAGGCACATTTTGGATCTGAAGAAAATAAATTCTAACTCAACATCTAGAAATGAGTTTGAAATTATCTGGACATATTTGGAATCAGTGAATTATTATCCAGAGGTTGATGATTCCGAAAACGAGTTCCGGCACCGGACGCGTTCGGACACGTTTTTCGAGAAAACTTCAACTGGACTGTTGGAACCCTGTAAGAGACCGAAATCTAAGTTAAATTAGATATTATTGATGAGAAAGAGAAGATCTTCAAAGTTATGAATTCAGAATTTTGAGATTACGCGATTCGGGTACCGATCGGGGAACTTTTCGGGCCGGAGGCAAAAAGCAAAAATGGTTTGATGACTCATCTTTGCTTGGAGGAGGGGCTGCACGTTTTTGAAACTTTCCATGGCTGCAAATCATCCACCATTAAACCCTAATTTGCATGGCTAATATTAAAGAAGGAGAAGTTGGAAAAAGACCGAAATGACCCTGCAAAATCTCTATAAATAGGCATGCACCCTTCATTCAAAATTCACACCATTCCCTTGTGGATTTTGAAAGTTAGTGAGAGGTTTTAGAGAGAGGTGCTCTGGAGAAAAGCTGTAGCGAAGCTCTGGGTAAGTTTTTCGGTACTTAAGCTTTCGTAGTTCTTTCGGTAGTTAGAGTAGAAATGCTAGTTTAGTCTTTAATCTTCCAAGTATGATTAGATATCATATGATAGGGGTATTTTAGTCATTATTTCGAAAATCTTGGTGGGGTCAAGTTCGCAAAATTTTGGAAGATTAGAGTTAAAATAGCGAAGCTCTGCGAAATTCCGCCAATAGGGGCAAAATGGTAATTATTACCTAAAATGCCTGTTATGATGTAAATCATTAATCAATATGATTTATATTTCGAAAATATGTTGGAGTAGGAGCTATGTCAAAATTTTGGAAAAGTAGGGCCAAAGTAACGAAGTGCTGGCGAAATTCCGCCAATTAGGGGGTCAGGGGCAAAATAGTCATTTTGACTAAAAATGTCCGTCGTAATGATAGATCCTTAACAAATACATTGTTATGTTGATAGGATATCCCTGATTACGTTCTGACCTACTGTCGTGCCGTATACCGACAGAAATACCGACGACCGTCAACGAAGGTACGTTCGCGTACTGTAACACTAACGCTGATGTTTATGATATGCATATATGTGATATGTATTGTATGTGATAGCTGATAGCTATGTTGTATGTCTATGTACTGTTAGGGTAAGTACGTTCGCGTACTGTAACACTAACGCAGATGTTTATGATATGCATATATGTGATATGTATTGTATGTGATAGCTGATAGCTATGTTGTATGTCTATGTACTGTTAGGGTATGTACGTTCGCGTACTGTAACACTAACTCTGATGTTTATGGTATGCATGTATGTGGTATGGGTGTAGAGGTGTTATACTGTTTGAGTGCATATAGTGGTTAAAGAATGTGTCTGTATGCTGGGTGCAATCTGTCTGGGTGCAATCCGTCTGTATGCTGGGTGCAATCTGTCTGTATGCTGGGTGCAATATGTCTGCATGCTGGGGGCAATACATATACATGGGTTGTGATCGTGATAGAGCGATGTTAGTATTGTTGATGTCTATTGTCTGTATACATAAACATGATGTTAACCGTTACCTGAGATCCGGTGCGGATCTCAGCCCTTAATATAGCGTCAGGTTCCCGAGGACCGAGGACCGAGGAGAGAGACAAGCAGCCTGCGTAGAAGTTTTGGCTGAAGACTTCATTTCGATGTTCCGGCGGAAGCCTTCCCTTTTGTTGTACATTTCTTTTGAACCACACGGTCACTGTACCGCTGTTGTATCCAGCCAGACTTACGGCACTTTATAAATATATATCACTTACTTTTCCGCTCAAATGCTCTACTCTGATGAAAAAAAAAATTTATACTGCTTTTGAAAAGTTGGGGTGTTACACCTGCCCAAACGACTGTATGCTTTATTGGGGAGAGGACGATCGGAGGGAGACTTGTAAGAAGTGTCACACTTCGAGGTTCAGGACAGTTCGGAAAGGGAAGAAGCCTAAGAAGAAACCCGCAATGATTCTAAGGTACTTTCCTTTAAAACCTCGTTTGCAAAGATTGTTTATGTCGTCTAAGACAGCTGAGCATATGAGGTGGCATCAAGATGATAAGAATCAAGATGGTAAACTCAGACATCCACGTGATGCTGAAGAGTGGAAAGCGTTCGACACAGGCGCCGGAGATCAGCAAGTTGTTGTCTTATTCTCTCCACCCGCAATATGAATGGATCAGAGGTAGGCGCGCTGGGGCCAACAGGTTGGAGAGGGGGATTAAGAACATCTGCATGGCCAGCTTCAAGATGACGGATGGACTCAGCAAGGACAAGATCGGCAGAAGGATCGAGGGGGGTGCGACATGAGCAATCTCTTCATCATCCGAAGAAATAACAATGGGTCCATTGACCCGAGAGTCTTCGGAAACAATACGACGCACTGTCGCTGGAGGAGGCGCACCATATAATGATCTAGCCATGGCAGGAGCTTGAGGCGTGTATGCACCCCTACGAGCAGTTTGCTTGTATCTAACCATGGTTTGAGGATTAGAGAAGTTGGGGCAGAGAGCTATGAAGTGAAGAGTTAACAGAACAAAGAGGTAGTGTGTGGAGTATATAAGGACAGATAGCAGGAGAGATAAACATCGATGATGAATTCGTCAATATAATAATTTAATGTTTCTACTTTAAGAGCGTATTTGTTCAAAATATCCGGTCCTAATAGTCATTTACTTTTAACAAACTTTTAAGACCGAACTTTTATCTTGTATCCGGTCCTAAAACTAATTTTTAATTCAATTACTTTTAAGACCGTCCTTTTATCATATATCCGGTCCTAAAAATCATAACACCGATATTTTTCCTTGTATCCGGTCCTAAAACTCATTTATTATTATATATTTCAATTTATTTTTTTCAAGTAAGAATTTTTGGTTAAAAAATATTACTTTTAAGAACGGATCTTACACAGTATCCGGTATTAAAAGTTCATTCTTTTCAAAGAGGTCCTTCCCCATGTTGAAATGAATGATTCAGAGTCTCTTCGGCTTCCACATAAACTTCCCAACTAGGCGTCTCCTCGTATTCTGAGCAAATATGCGTCTCCTCGTTATTGTTTCCGGCGTTTCACATTCTTCAGGATGGGTTCTCTATTTAAACCCGTTGTTACTTTCTTCACATTCATCTTCATCTCCTCCTAGAACCTCCACCGTAATGGCTTCTCCACCACGACGAGGTCCTCCTGCTGGGCGAAATCCTGAGGCACCTCCATATCCTCCTCCGTTGCCTCCAGCCCGCGTCGATCATATAGATCGACGCTTGGGCCAATTGTTTCAGGTCTATCACGCCGTCAACAACAAGCTGAAAGCGGTACTCGACGCCAATGACGTTGAGTACCATACCTCTGATGACGACGTCTCCGACCCTTCCCTCCCCTCCGACAACGATGGGGAGGATTAGAAATTTTTAAGTTTTTTTTTGTACTGCTGCCTCACAAGGCAGCAGAAAAAAAATATTATTAAATAAAATTTTTATTTCCCAATCGCCTTCCTTGTTTGTCTTTAACTTTATGTTCTTTTTTCTCCGACAACAAGAACAAACAAAACATTGTCCTCTTCGTGGTGAACAATCTTAAAAATTTGCAGAATAAAGTTAACAGTTGCGACCATACAAAACAAAACAAAAAAACATTATTTACCTTTTTCGAATAAAAACAAACAGAGTGACCACTCTTCTCAAGTTTGGACCATCGTTGTCGTCCCCGTACTTTTCCCGATGTGAACATTTTCGGTGTCCTTTTCGTTATCTTCTTTCTTTTTGGACAAAAGAAAAGGGACACCGATGATGATCTTCACATCCGAAAAATAGAAACGAGGACAACGAAGCACAAAACTTGAGAAGAACGCCGTAAACATGGTTGCCTTGAACCCTAACGATATGTCCGAAACCGAGTCACCAACTCTATTTAAATGAAGAATATTAGGACCGGACGTATAATAAATCCCGGTCCTAAATATTAAGCCTTATTTTAAAATTTAAAGTTAGGAGCGGACAACTAACAAATATACGGTCCTAATATTTTAGCTATATATTTTCTAGACTTTTAGGACCGGATACTTGACATATATACGGTCCTAAAAGTCTAAACCCATATTTTTTAGAATTAGACGAAGACTTTTAGGACCGGATATTTGTTAAATATACGGTCTTAAAATTGACGAACACTTTTAGGACCGTACTTTTAACAAATATACGGTCCTAAAAGTCTCTACCCATATTTTTAGAATTAGACGAAGACTTTTAGGACCGGATATTTGTTAAATATACGGTCTTAAAATGGACGAAGACCTTTAGGACCGTATTTTTAACAAATATACGGTCCTAAAAGTCGCGAATACTTTTCAGAGCCTCTTATGGCTCATTTTCAACATCCGCCTGTACCTCAAATTTCAAGCACTAAATAGCTTTATCCATCAATCCATTCATTCAGAAACCCAAAATGGACACACACAAATTGTTCCAAAAAATAAACAAATTTATTATTGAATTGCATTGCGTTATATTTACAAAAGAATGGATTAGCTAGTCGAAAAAATAAACAAATGTATGTACTGAAGGCTATTGTTGCTACAACATATATTATTTACAAATGAATTAATTTAGGACATTAATTATTGTCCTGACTTTGATTTTCTAAGACCAGTTTATACAGATATTCACAAAACACTTCGCGTATATGCTCCACTTCATCATCATCAAATGGCTTTTCACAGGCAAACCTCTGTAACATCAAAGACAGAAATAGAAATAACATATTATTACGTGCATATTTCATATGTAACATTAAGCCATCAGTGACTGAATTCAGCCATAACATTTTACCCTTAAAGTGAATGTAGTCTTTCCCTCCGTCACAATATCATATATGTGTTTCATCACGTACGGGCCACATAAGTTCGATTCATTCGGTTGCCGACGGGTCTAAAAATAACAATAAATATATATATAAGAGCATATATAGCTTACTGACCAACTTCAGAAGGCAATTATGCCATGTCCAAATATGTACTAACGTTAATTTTGTGCCATTTAGGATCTGTGATCTTAACCCCACACTTTTTTTTTACATCAACTTGGTAGGCTTTCATGCCACTATCATCAAAATCACAAATTTATCGATCGTTCACCGAAAATTCACAATGAGATTTCAGACAAGATCTTTCAAAATGATATTCTTACTTGTTGATGATCTGCTTCAACACATACGATGGATCCATGTGAATGGAGCATAAGAAGAGAACATAATGCGACTCCATGTTCATGACGACCAACTGATAGTGGTTGCTGAAAATTCACAGCGGTAAAATACTCAGTGATATATATATATGTAGCATAATTAAGTGAATTGCAGACAAGAATTGTGAGATATATGTACCCGAGCCAGAATGGAAACAAGTACACCTTTCTTGGCACTTGACACAACCTCTTTTATATGTACTCCTGTCTCAATTCCAGAGGTTGTGTTGTACTTGCATACACTGGGCACAAGAATCCAAAATCCGAAATTCTCGCCCTCTTGAACCGGGCTCGTGCATGCACCTACAAGAATGACATCGATCAGGGAATTAGTATATATGTATGTGTGTCTAAACGGTGCATTTAAATTATGTAATCAAGGAAGAAGATACTTACTTTATAAATAGTTGAACACATGCACTAGTAACCTGCTGTCCAGGAAGCAGCATGGGCTCTACATCTTCATTATCAACTAAAAGCGGTTGAGGATGAGGGAGGCCTACTACTTCATGGACAGGCCACGATTTATCTTTAAACCATTTTTTGGCTACCAAATCTTTTATTTTTTCCTTGGCCGTCAAGTTAGCAGTAGGGGATGGAACTTGAGGAGGGGTGGAGCTTGAGGAGGGGATGGAGATTGAGGAGGGTGAAGCTTGATGAGGGGGTGGAGCTTGAGGAGGAGTAGAGACATCTACAAGCTTCACCGGCCAAGAGATGAAGGTTCCCTTGACATCACTCACAAGCTTCACCGATCGGTTGGGAGAGGGACAGTGCATCAAAGATCACCTCTTCAACCGACACTCGACTTCATCATCACCATTTGTTCGTGGTGTACAGCTTGATCCCAAGTTGTGGACAGTCCCTTTAGCAACCAATTGTCTATGACCATCACGATCCTCCACATACAGATGACAAGGTTGCTCGACCGTCCAACAATGCAGCTCCTCTAGTGCTCTGTTGCTGCATAGGTGCAGCTGAAGGTGTCAAGGGATCCACACTGGTCTCTGGCCGAGAGCTCAGGAGGGACTTCATTTTCTCCATCTCCTCCTTCATCTTGCTCATCTCAGATTGAAACATCATCAATGCATCATCTTTCACCACTGATTCCTCACTTAATTTGGCAAGCGTCTGATCCATCTCCTCCCGGGTAACCATACTTTGTCTATGGCGTTTGGATTTACCAAAGTATTGCTTTAGGCCTACCCGTCCTCCAATCGCCCTTACACGCCCCGAGTAACTGGTTTTTCGGCCGCAATGGCCGAACATCATTCCTCCCGTCCGACGCAAAAGATCCCTCTCGCCTCTTTCTTTTTAAGATCTTCCGTAAGATACGGATAACGAAGCTTAGTGATGAAACATGTTTAGTAAGTAAAAATAACAATATCGATACTTACAATTGTTCGAAGAACTACACGAGTTTTTCACTCGTGTAGGCGCCGCTTGGCTTTTGCCGAATATACAACCACAGCTCCTCGCGACGTATTGAGATGGTGGCTGGTCAACTACCGTAGAAGGATTGGATTCACTTCATCTTCCAATCTCTTCCGTTTGGTCGCCATCAAATCTTTTTCGGCCTTTTCATATCCGCCGCGAGAAGCCCTGTGTGGGCAATCATTCTTTCTCCCAATCTCCTGATATTTTTCCCTTATTTCCGTGAATCGAGATTGAAAACAACTATATATCAATTATGAATTCCAGCCATGTCACTAACAGAAATTAGAGAACTTCTGCTTGATATGAACGTCAAACATTAGTCAAATTCACTTCATCAAGTTTCAACATTTTACTTATGGAAGATGTAGCATTGTAGAAGAAATTGGGAAAACCAAAGGAAAGGGAGTTGCGTAAATGCCGCCAACTCGGTCAATTCATTCATTCATCATAAATGGTTCCTACACATATTAGAATAACTAACTAACTACTTGCACCGAAACCATTACACGTTCACATACTTACTAACTAACAAAGAACGTCTAACCATGGCCATTACACGCTTTACATATCGACTTGCATGGAACTAGGAAATGCTCCTCTCATGCAGGACAAAGGCAGCAAATGTATACTTCTATTCACACACCAAATCATATAACTAACAGGATTAAATGTACACAATAACAATTCACATATCCGCACAGGTTAATAAGCAAACAAAAGTGCAAACAAAACTAAATATAAACTCACCAGAGCTTCAGAGTGGTCCGCTTCGAACAAATTGTTGCCAAGGTTGTTCATCAAGAAATTTGTACTTGTCCTGTGGTTGATGGTCGCTTCTCTCGGCAAAAATATAAGTGTTAGCCGAGAAGGTCTTAAACTTCCCGAACCGCTCAAAGACAATAAGACAATGTTGAGGCCTTCAACTTCTCAGACTCAGGGACGGTGAATGTAAGCCGGATAGTGTCCCACATAGGATCCTTTATTGTTTTTTGGTCCACATTTTTCCACTCATCACCAAAATGCTAACCTTGCTGCGTACTAGAGCGCCGACAAAACTAGTATATGTGCTTTTATTCGGACCGAAAGGTTGCAAATTTTCATCAAAAAGAATCTCGAGCTTCGTCCTGAATTCCGACTAAGGGATACATCCATCATTCGTGTGCCGCTTCTACCACGGCGTGCACTGCGCCGAGGAGGCTCAATGTGAGATGAAGAGGGTTCATTCGTCCGACCTCACCACCAAACCAAGATCTGGAGTTTCAAGAACACGAGTGGAATCGTTTTCACCGTTCATTTTCAAGACAAGAAGAGAGGAATGCCCGAGAAAATGAGGGAGTAACAGAGGCTAACGGTACGCGGGGCGAGGAAGAGAGGTAATGGAACAGGAAGGGTTTCGCAACGTGAACAGAGGTTCTTCAGTGAGAGTGACAAAAGCTTCCGCGCGAAGTTAACGTTTGGTTTCGAGCAAAAAAAAAAGAAGTTAACGTTTGGCGCTTCATTTTTAAGACCGGACAAATACACATATACGGTCTTAAAAGATAACCTTTAAGACCGATCTCTCTATATGTCCGGTCTTAAAATTAATTAATTTTTATTCAAACTTTAGTACCGGCCAAATTTTATGTCCGGTCTTAAAAGTCTAACTTTTAAGACCGGTCATTCTGTAACTATGGTCTTAACATTTATTAATTTTTTATTTAAACTTTAGTACCGGACAAATTTTTAGTCCGCTCTTAAAGGTCTAACTTTTAAGACCGTCTTTTTTAAATGTTCGGTCTTAAAACTTTAATACATTTATATTTTCATTTTTCCGTATTAATTTTGGAGTGTAGAAAATATAAGTCTGGCTGTATGAGATTTCTCCAAAAGTAATTGATATTTCAATTTTCTTAATAACATTTTTTAAGACCGGTTGTTATTTTAACAGGTCTGGATAAGACCTATGAAAAAATGATCCAGTGTAAGAAGATCTTTATATTTACAAATCTGCCACCGGTCATATTTTTAGGAGCGGTCGTTCTTTTGTCCGGTCTTAATGAGGCAGTCTTAAAACACTTTAGCGTATAAGAAGTTCTTTTTATTTACAAAACTGCCACCGGTCACACCTTTAAGAGCGGGACGTCGATGATCCGCTCTAAATGAGGCGGTCTTAAATCCGTTTTTTGCACTAGTGACCTTTGAACATTTAGCCCTCAAGAACACCCTTAATCCGGGCCATCATGCTGCCCTCCATGACATTGTAATTTTGCATTCGAGATTTGTGCCCCACTTTGCCTCTGAACCATCCTTTCTACCTCATTACTAGGGGCGGACCTAGAAAATTATTGAAGGGGCACCATTGGTGAGGGGATTCGGAGAATTTTCTTTTGTTTTTTTTAAAGAAAGTTTTAAATGCATTAAGAAACAAAAGAATATAAACAAGAAAAAAATATCAAAAAAATATTCATGAAATAAAGTGAACACTGATGATGTAATAAGAGAAATAATTATTATACAAACTTGTCATTTAGAAAAGCAAGGTTAAGTGCTGTTTGAAATGCAGTAACATAAATTTCATCCTTATTGCCTTATTATCAATGCTATCAAATACATCTTTTTCAATATAGGGCATTAAACAATCATCCAATCATTAATTCCCTATCTGATTACGAAGTACAGTCTTGATGTATTAAAAGTGTACAATCATTCAAATATATATATATATATTAGAACTAATATGTAATTAGCATTGCTTAAGCATTTTTATTTTTGAGCGAGTATTGCCTCAAGCCTTGCATTCATTATATACTGATAAATCCATAATAGAAAGTGTACCAGAATGATTACAACCCAATAGAGGGGTCCGGTTTCTCTCACCTCCCTTTTTTTGCCCATCCCTCATTGTCCTCCATCCTGACCGTCCAAATCTTGATCCAAGGGTCCAATTTTTTTTTTTTGAAAACCGCGCGCGGTTTTTCAAAAATCCCAAAACCGCGCGCGGTTTTTTGTAAATCCCTCTGGATCGTTGGATCAAAAAATAGACGGTTCAAATTGCGAAAATGAGGGATAATGAGAGGGAGGATTATGAGAGAATCCTCTTCCCCCAATAGAGATACAACACGAAGAGAGAGAAGAATATTTACAGTTATACAAAATCTTCCAGAGGCTTCTGCATACAGCAATACAGATAAATGCTAATCATTCAACTTAAGCAATGCTAATTACATATTAGTTCTAACAAAATATATATATTTTTTAAAAGAAAATCTCCCCGGGGGTTGCCCTACTCACCACGTTACTCTTTTTTATTTATTTTTAAATAAAAAGATATGGTTCATGGTTTTAAGCGAAATTCAACTCAAGACCTCAAAAAGTTTGTATGCCAATAAGTTATAAATTAATTAGTACTACTTTAAAATTTAAATTATTATCTAATTAACAAACGTTGTAACTATTGAATTAGTATATCATGAATTGTTAAATGGTGTAATGTAGCTATTGAATTTTTCAGAACGTTGCAATATTATAAAGAGTTTATTTGTAGTCTTAAATATAAAAGTTCAATATTTTTTTCCTTCCAATTTTTTAATTTTTTAAAATTATCTTTGTTGATTGTATATATTAAAGGAAATTTTCATTAGTGGCATAGGAAACACCAAGAAATTACTATTTGTTATAAATAATTAACTTAACTAATTTTTTGAAATATCTATATAAATTATTTATCAATCTCTTACACTCAGGATTAGAGAAATTGTAATGTTTCTTGTGGGCTAGGAAGAAACAAGAGGAAGAAAAATTAATCATAAGAGAACTAGAGATAGGAAGCAAGAAGCTTTGCACACATACACACATCACATGTTTAATAAGCAGCAACTAACTAGCAAGTCCGGCTATAATTAAGCCTTATTAGCTAACTTTAAAGGCTGCTTCTTACGCCACCATTCAATCACTGTCGATTGATCAGGCAACCTTTTAATCAGTGATGGAATGGAAAGGCATAAAAAGAGAGCCACAACGGATAATAGGATAGGGTAAAGGCCTCCAAAGCTAGATATGCTCAAACTTGACGTCTCTATGTGGGCTTCAAATTCCAAATCCTCAATGGAGGTGGGTAAGGAGCTCTTGGTCATCAGCAAACGAAATGGTTCCCCATCTTGAGTCACATTTAAGATTGCATTCGAGAAATGTGAGACCAACCCAGATTTCTTTGGGAATGCCTAAAAACACAGTGAACATAAAGCATAGTTTTGAATTAAAGCCCTACTTGATCTTAAATATAGGAAAAAGATGTTGTAGTTCTTTTTCCCCCTCAAATTTACCCTTCCTTAATTATAACGAGGTGTTGGCCTGCTTTGATTTTTATTTTTTTTAGGTAAAGTATAATATTGTGATCACTAGTTTACACATTTATATTGGAACTAGCTTCAGTGCTCATCACAATTATAAGCACCAAGTCTGCAGATCGTATAAATCTAATTTAATTTTTTTTACTTTTACTTTTTTTTTTTTTTACAAAAAAATTGTTTTAACATGTGCAGAGTCTAATATAAAATATTTTCTTAACTATCAGTTTTTCAAAAGATGATTTTTTTATTTAAAAATATTAAAGTTAGACTGTTGAAATTCTATTTAAACTGCATGGATCTCAGTATAAAAATGAACTAGTGATGAGCACTGAAACTAGTTATATGTTTATATAAGTTTAAAAGATGACAACAGCTATACTTCTAAAAAACATGAAATGAGTCTTAACTTTGCCTTATTATTGTAATTTATGAGGAGGAAAAAGTAAGAAGGAATAGACTTACAAAGGCAAATCCACCAGTTTTGTAGAGTGATCCTGTCATCATAAAGCGAGACTTGTATTTGGAGAGGAAGAGCGTGAGATAAGGAGTTTCATCAAAAATAGCATCCACTCCTCCTTTTTCAGTTCCATTTGACAATGATGAGTTGTACTCTTCACGACTTGTTAAAGCTACTAACCGAGTCGCGTTGAATCCTAGTTGTTCAGTTAGAAGCTCTCTCACCCACGACCCTTTTCGATATCCCACGTTCAAATTGCTACTTTTGTTGATCTCGTTTGCATCCATAAATGTAGGCTCTTTCTCTTTTCCTTCTTCAGTCAAAATTGATGTTAAATTGGCTGTGTAAACTTGCAGCACTAAGATGAATAGGAATGACGTCAGTATCACCATCCATCCTGCAACACTGCTTCCAAATTTCTCCATAGCATCTATGATATTATCAAGTGTGTGATTAGGTAAGAGGCACAAATTGAAACATAATACTCCTTCGGGTCCTTAATAATATAGGACATATTTATGAAGTTTATCTTAGTTTTAAATATAAAATAAAATTTTCATAATTGTCACCATTTTCCTAATTTACCCATAGATGCTCTCTCAACAATAATTAAAAGAGGAGAGCGAATGAGGGAATTAAAGAAGATGACTAAGGTATTTTAGAAAAATACATGTCATATTAACTAGCTATCTTAACCAATTTTCTTAATCTAATCAAATTAAGTAAATATGTCTTATATTAACGACTAGATGAGTAACATATAGAGTGATCAAGTACAAAGGCTACATATAAGAACTCACCGATCTTGTAAACTAGGAAGGGGTTGAAGAGAAATTCGTCAATTTTGTTACTTCCGTTGATTTTGGTATTGTATTTTTCTAATATAATTATGATAATGGTTGCAGCCACAAAAATCCCACCTAGATTTAACCATAGTGTCCATTCGAAAGGTTTGAAGAGGATCATCGAACTTGTGGAGGCGTTCTTCACCCTTACCAACATTGCTACACTCGAATCTAAATACGGCAACGTGAAATCAACACAATTTGTGCGACTTGCCAGAATGGTGATGTCTCCAATTATAGCATCAAGATCCTACAAGATTTTCATACACACAAGCAAGGTTATATATATATATATATATATATATATATATATATATATATATATATTACATTCATAAGTGTACTAATACCATACCTAGCTTTAAATGAGAAACTAAAAGAAAAATGGGTTAAGATGCAAATTTGCTCCTCAAGTTTTTTTAAGAGTAATGCTACATTGAAATTGTTAAAATGAAGTAATGCTGCACCTTACTATTAAAAATTTGACGTTAAAAAAGTTAACGTTCAACGTCAATTTTTTAATGCCCCTTACTGTTAAAATTTGACATTTAAAAAGTTAACATTCAGCGTTAATTTTTTAGTAGTTAACATTACTTCTGAGCAAAACTTTCAAGACAAATTTACTCAGGGAAAAATTACTACATTTTGAACTTTCTGAGGTGACATTAAACAAAAAAAAAAAAAATTCAGAATAACATTACTTCTCAACGAAACTTTCAAGGGAAATTTACACTTTAACCTAAGAAAAATTGATACAAAGTAAAACAAGTTAGACAGAAAAGAATGAAAACTTGCCTCCTCTTTCATTTGTGTGCAGAGCATATCATCATAGGTGGAGTTATCGCTTCTAATTTGATTCGGCAAGGGAACCAACTCATATTTATTTAACGGAAATGGCAAAACATCGAGAGCTTTCAAGAACACGTTATAAGCAAAGCCAACAACCCGAAGCTTACTGGAATTGTACACACTCACAAATTCGGGAGAAGAATTTGTTCTTGGGACTCCAATCCTCCACTTTGGTGGTTTATCTAATGTGTCACCCGGCCACAGTGCGTACTTTAGTTGGTATTCACGGACACCAGATCCCTCACCACCACCACCTCCTTCACTATAATTTTGAACAAGTCCAGTTCTAGGGCTCCAATATCCAATGATCCTTTCTCTATCTCCTATCACATTGTATACGTCATACTCCGATTGGTTTAGTTGTTCTTTTCTTAAATCAAAATGTACCGATGAATTGGCTGTGAAATCAGTTTGCAGAATGTGATGCCGAAGGGTTAGGCCATTGCCCGTGCTGTCTGGCTTCTCTAAAGCCATAGCCAATGCTTCGATTGTGTGATAAGCCCACCATCCATAGATAGTTAGGCTACTATTGAATTTCTCCTTGAAACGCGTCTCTAAACTCGTACGAAAATTACGAACAGTTTTGTTTTTCGAATCCATGGGCCTCACTCCCAATGCACCTTGCATCAATCTTTTCAGGGGAAATAATCTCGAAGATATGTCTGTGTCATTTTGCGAAACTCGAGGATCTGTCAGAGAAGATAGCTCTTGGGTAAGTATCCAAGCATATCCTTCATCCATCATATCTTTTTTCTGTGCAGACCGAATAAATCTTGTTCCCAAATCCATGCTCATATGGACAAGAAATACATGTGTTCTCGTGTTGTTTAACGTGTCAAGAGTGGTGTTCATTCCAAGATCTGTTGAACTTGAATCAATGGCTGTTACGTTTGCCATTTGTATGCCCATCTCTTTAAACACATTGGTGAGGCATGGAACAAGGTGACTGCCATATTCTGTCTCTTCATAAATGGGGACAATAGATTGCCACCCAAGAGCTTTGATAGTGGCAGCTATAGCTTGGAACTGATAGCAATTAAGGCCTTGACCGGAGTACATGGAAGATGGCGATGGAGGAGCCAAAAGAGATGGACCAGTCATGGGAAACCAAATAACAGGTTTTTGGAATTCTTCATCACCAAGTCTCACAATATACCTTGCTTGCTCTGAGTTCTGGGGCCCCAAGATGGCATGCACACTTTTATTCTTCATTAGATCACGAGCTGATTAAAGGTTTTGGTCTCCAAGTTCTATCACCTTGATCTCTCCATGTTAACATAAAATAAAACCAAATTTGTAACAAAATAGGTCTACTCTACGTTAACTTGGAGTGGCAGGGAGACAGGATTGGAGACCAGGAAAAAAAACATCTTGGTAAATACTAATATAGGAATTATTATTATTATTATTTACCTAATTTAGGTAGATTAAGTTCGATAAAAAAAATTGGGTTTACTATGAAAATAAAATAAATCGGTTAATTTGAACAAATGTGAGATGATTTCCTATTAAAATACCATTTTGTAACATTAGATTATATATTAGATTATAAGTTGAGTAAATTAATTTGACAAAAAATAATAAATATAAAAGGTAAAATTAATAAAATTTATATTTAAAATTAAATATAACCCCTCAACTAGATTTGATATCAAGTACAAGAGGGAGTAAAATGATACTCCTGTTTAGACTGGCTAAATCTTTAACGAGGGAACGACATCTTTGGGCCATTATATTAATTTAATTTTAATTTTAGCCAAAAAAAATTAAAAATTTTAGCAAAGAGATTTTGTTTTTTTTAATCATCATAAAATTACATAACTACCCTTTTTTCTTTAACACGCGTTGAAAAATCTATATCACATTAAATTATTATATATAAACAGTTGAAAATTATTAACGATGAGTGTCAAACTTCCAACTGATTTTTTCAATTCTTGACATGAAGGACTAGAGATTCTTATTGTTTGTGATTTTAGAGAGAGAAATGAAATTTGAGAGTAGGGAGATCGGAATAGTGGTGTTACCTTTTGCTGCCGCGGTGGCGAAGTCCTTCTGAGAAACATCCTGGACTATAAGGACAATCTTGGTGGCTGTATTCTCATGAACGGAATAGTAATCTTCGACGGCAAGGTGGAGGCTGTTGTTAAGCATGTTACCAAGTGTTGAATTCAGATCAAGAATGACTCCTACTGCTATTTCTCTTTTATTCTGCTCATTGGCCGCCACGGATGGTCTTGCTGTGAGGTTAAGCCATAATAATAGTAAGAGAAGAAGACTCAGACTTGAGAGAGAAGAAGCTTTGTAGCTTTTCTGCAACTCTGCCATTGTTCTCATACTCTCTCTCTCTCTCTCTCTCTCTCTCTCTTCACTCTTCCTCTTTCTATATTATGCCCCAATCTCTCTCCAGTATTATTATATACCCATTTTCACCATTCTTTTGTCCTTATATCATTTGCTTTTCGGATCAATTTTTTACTTCCATTTTCGCATTCCTACGTTTGTGTTTATTCAAAGGCGTTGAGTAATAAATCTGTCTCGAGAAGTATACTATACACCCAACAACAATGTATACTATACACCCAGCAACGATGTTGTACCTTGAGCAAAAAAAAAAACAATGTTGTACTGAATTTTTTTTAATCTTAATATTGCTCCAAAAGTCTAAAAACCTAGCAGTCTCTCAATTAACAGCTCTAATAATCAAATTAATCCTATTATGCTTATGTGACATGTCTATGTGGCGGCATCTGCGTTCACTTCTTTTTTTTTTCCCCTCTAAAATTTGATTTATAAGTCAGATTTATAAATTTTTTTAAAAAAATTATAGTACTCATCTTCCTCCTAAAATCATCAGATCAGAAACCTAAAAACGCAAAAGATCAAAACTCAGAAAATTATTTCCATTTGGAAAAATTTCTCTAACTGATTCAGTTTCTTTTTTCTTCCTCACTCCATATCTTCTTCAATCAAAAACTCAGAAATCAAAACCCATAAAGCAAAAACTCAGAAAACTTCATCATCTTCATTTTGTGAGAAACCCAGATTTCGCATTTGCACTGTGATTTCGGGAAACTTCAGAGAACTCTAATTCAGATTATCTGTTTTCCTTTCCTCTGAACGTCTCCTCTCCTGCTTCTCCAGACATCTCAAGAACACAACAGCCAGCTGGAACGACATCGTTTCCCTTTATCTCCGATGAGATTTCAAGACTCACGGTGCCGTAATTGGAATCTCCCGCAGAGCATTGCTCATCGCAAGTAGTCTCCGATTTCGTAAAAGCTACAAAACCTTCATTTGTTTCGGTTTCTTTCACATTTTTTCTTTCTTTTCCGCTCCTAAATTTCAACACCAGACTCCTCTGTTCACCAACTCTAGAATTCGATTCCACACACTAAGACTCAGACACCTCCATCTCACCATCCTTTTGCTGCTCAGATCTCCAAATCCTCCAGAACTCTTTGCATCCATCCTTCGATTTTGATTTATTGGGATAATTTTCCCAAATGGAGACGATTTTCCTAAACGGAGATAATTTTCCGAGTTTTAATTTTTGGAGGAAAAATGGAACTGAATCAGTTATCGAACTTTTCTCAAATGGAGATAATTTTCTGAGTTTTTTTTTTCTATTTTATAAATCTGACTTATAAATCAGATTTTAGAAAAAAAAAAAAAGTGATGCAGATACCACATAGACATGTCATATCAGTATAATGAGGTTAACTAATATTTGACTATTAAGCCTATTAACTGAGGGACAATATTATCAGATTTTTTGATTTTCAAATCGACATTGAGACAAAAAAAAAAAAAAACTATAAGAATAAAGATTATATTAACACTACTTTAAAAAGAAAAAGTGAAGCTCGTAGGCTGTATTTGAATAAATAAAATTGGAATGAACAGAGGTTAAGATACAATTTTAGTAACAGAGATTTTCACTAGGAACGTCTAACACAATTAAGTTTTAAAGAGTGAAAAAATATATATAGTTTTTTTTAAAAAATATACAATTGTTACAATGCTGTTAAATTGATCCAAACATGTATGAGAATGCTAGAAAGAGAATAAGTGGGGACATAGAATTGTTAAAATCACTCCCTTTTTAAAAAGGTTATATCTATTTTTGTGCATTTCAAAACTTAATTTTGTGACGCTTTTGACAAAAAAAATTAATTATTGCTTAAATTACACTTAGCCAAAAAAAAAAAAAAAACACAATGACATGGCTGGAGTGACGTGCGACACAGACGCAACACATGAATCATATGGGCACGTTAAAAAAGTGGTATAGCATGACACTTTTAATTAATTAAGAGTAAGTGGAAAAAAGTGTATATCGAAAGGTAGGTAGACTTGCCATTTGCGAAAAGAAAATGGCGGGTGTATTATTTATGTTTTAAAAAATAATTTAAATGAAATAAATCAATATTTTTAAGTGTTTTTTTTTTTGGTAAAACACAAGGGCCCAAGCCCAATTATTTTTAATTTTTTTTAGTAAACATACATGTGATCTCTTCATTAGTTTTTTACCTTTAGAGTTTATATGAACTTAGATTTATTATAAATGTTCATAAAAATATAATCATATAAAAGAGTCAAAAGACATCAAATTACCCATTACACTCATATATACATAGTTAGACTCATGTATAAATAATGATCCAGTCATTTTTCAAGTGACTTATAATATTAATAACAACGATAATCAATTTCTTTCAAAAAGTACTTCTATGGTCCTATACTTTAATTTTATTTATAAGATTGAGAGAAAGTTAACTTTTAATTTATTGATAATTTATTGAATTTTAGGGTAGAGTTAATGAATTTTAAAGATGTTTTTTATTCAAGTAAAATGGGTTGAGAATCACTTATAAATAAATATGACAGGAGTATTTTATAATTAATATCTCTCATCTATTATGTTTAAAGCACAAAAGGGCGCAAGCGTATACGTTGTCAGATAATGAGGAGGAGGAGCCCATTGGAATCAAACGGCAACGCAAGCTTGTATTTGAAGACCCTGTTCGAGAATCCCCTCTTCGGGTTCAGCGTCCTGGGGCTCAGAGGGGAAGAAGACGGAATTTTCGAGCCCTCAAATCCTTGATTAGGGGTAATCTGACCATCGCCTCCGGCGGTAACTCACCTCTTGTGTCGTCGGTGGGTGAGATCGACTTCCCTGCGGAGTGGATTAATCCAATCGTAGCCCAGCATGTTCCTCAGGAGAGCTCTGTTTCTCTCAACGCCGGTGGTAGGGATGACCCCCCCACCGGTGCGCCATGAATATACTTGCTTGGAACTGTCAAGGCCTTGGGGCTGCCTCGACAGTTCGGAATCTTAAGGAAATTTGTTTCCGCAAAAAGCCCCAACTGGTGTTCTTGATGGAATCGAAGCAGAAAGCTAGAGTGGTTAGGAAGCTGAGAAGACGCTGTGGTTTCTCTCAAGAATGGATTGTAGACCCGTTTGGGTATAGTGGTGGTCTGGCCCTCTGGTGGTTAGACTCGATCTCGGTAAACATTCTGTTTTCTTCTCCAAATATCATCCACACTTCTGTTGTTTCGGGAGATCTTGATACTCCCAATTACATTTCATTTATTTATAGGCCAACGGGGGAATCAGAGAGGAAGTTATGTTGGCAGGAGGTCAGACGTATTGGTAGGTCGATATCGGAGCCCTGGTTATGTTTAGGTGATTTTAATGAGATATTATCTCAGTATGAAAAGAGGGGTGGCCGTCCGAGGGCATGGCGAAGGATCTTGAACTTTAAATGTTTCTTGGCAGATTGTGACCTGGACGATCTGGGTTTCCATGGCAGTCAATTTACTTGGTGCAACAATAGAGAGGAGCCCGATACAATATGGGAGCGAATTGATCGTGCGTTGGGGAATCCCCCGCTAAGGGAGTTATTCCCAAACCTCCAGGTTTATAACATTGAACCTACTAGCTCTGATCACCATTTTCTTTTCATTCAATGCACTCCTGATTATTCTGGAAGAATGAGATCTTTCAAATTTGAAGCCCCTTGGGCTTCGCATGATCGTTTTAACCAAGTGATCAAGGAAAGCTGGCGAAGGTCGGTGGTAGAAGATCAGGATATGGTGTCTAACTTCGAATGCAAGTTGAATAGATGCAGGTCAGATTTGATAAAGTGGAGCAAGAAAGAGTTCCCTAACGCTGCTAATCTCATCAACCAGCTACAACCAAAACTAGCGACCTTAACTCAAGGGGTGCGTACTAGGGAAACGATAAATGCTATTTCGGATGTCAAGATCGCGCTGGACAAGTTGTTGGAACGTGAAGAACAATTCTGGTGGCAAAGATCAAGAGTGAATTGGTTGGAGGCAGGAGACAGGAATTCTAAGTTCTTCCATGCATCTACTTTGAAACGTCGGAGTCGCAATAGTATTTTGAGCATTAAAGATGACTCTGGGGCTTGGTTACTGGAGAAAGAAGCTGTTGAGCTCAACATCACTAATTTCTTTCACAATCTCTTTGTTGCGAGTGCTGCTTCGGAAGATATGGATCCTGTTTTGGCATACGTAGATGTTAAGATATCTACGGAAGTAAATGACAGACTTATGAGGCCGGTCTCGAGGGAGGAGGTCAAGCATGCTGCTCTTAGTTTGGGGAAGTCTAAGGCTCCAGGCCCAGATGGCTTCTCTGGCGTCTTTTATCATGCGTCATGGGGGGAGGTGGAAGAATCCGTCTTCTTGCTGATTCAGGACTTCTTTGCTGGTAAGACCCAATTAGATGCTATTAATGACACGAACCTTACTCTGATTCCTAAGGTAGAGCGTCCGGAACATGTCTCGCAGTTAAGGCCTATTGGTTTATGCAACTTTGTGTATAAGATCATTTCCAAACTGCTGGCAATTAGATTGAAACCGTGTCTGGACAGTTGTATTTCTCATAGTCAAGGGGCATTTGTGCCTGGGCGTTGTATTCAAGACAACATAATGATTGCCCATGAAGTCTATCACTACCTAAGGAGGCAACAATCGAAATCTAAGTTTGAATTCGCCCTCAAAATGGATATGAGTAAAGCATACGATAGGGTAGACTGGTTTTTTCTGGAAAACGTTCTGCTCCGGTTCGGTTTTTGTTCCTCTTGGGTATCATTGATAATGAAGTGTGTCCGCTCAGTTACCATGAATTTGTGCTTGTCCGGTGCTAAGGTTGATTCCTTTAATCCTACTAGAGGCTTGAGACAAGGGGATCCTCTTTCCCCTTACTTGTTTATTCTGATCTCGGAGGTGCTTTCACTAATGATCAACAAATCAGTTGCTGCCAAGCTGATCCGAGGGGTTAAATTGAGTCGGTCTTGTCCAGTTCTGTCACATTGTTTTTTTGCGGATGACGCGCTCCTCTTCATGAACGCGAGCGACAGGGATGTCCATGTTTTAGGTACTATTCTGAGGAATTATTGTGGTGCATCTGGGCAAATGATCAATTTAGAGAAATCCAGCCTTTTTTTCTCCAGCAATACCCCCGACGATGTTAGGTCCTTTGTGGGCTCCAGTTTGGGAATTCAGTCTTTGGAGGACCCGGGGAGGTATCTGGGCATCCCAAGCATTTGGGGTAAAACCAAGACCCAAGCTTTAGCTTATATCAGAGAGAGGGTAATCAGGAAAATTCAGGGATGGGGCAACTCCTTCCTCTCCTTCGCTGGGAGGGAGGTGATTATTAAAGCCATTATCCAAGCGATCCCTATTTACCCTATGCATTGTTTTAAGTTCCCCATTGGTACTTGCAAGGATTTAAACCGGATCATTGCAAATTTCTGGTGGGACGGTTCTGTTTGGGGCAAGAAGATTCATTGGAAGTCTTGGGATGCGCTCACTGTTACCAAGTGTCAGGGTGGGATGGGTTTTCGTGATCTTCTAACTATGAACGATGCCTTATTGGCCAAAACAGCGTGGAGGTTGATGTCCAGACCATCTGATTTATGGGCACAAGTGTTTAAGTGTGTCTATTTTCCTGATTGTGAGTTTATAGAAGCTAAAAAGGGGCATAAAGCGTCGTGGTGTTGGTCCAGTATCATCGAGGGTAGAGAGTTTCTTAAAGCGGATCTGAGATGGGAT
Source organism: Acacia pycnantha (assembly GCA_025563575.1). Lineage (NCBI taxonomy): Eukaryota > Viridiplantae > Streptophyta > Magnoliopsida > Fabales > Fabaceae > Acacia > Acacia pycnantha. The sequence goes on along the minus strand of JAMWYP010000030.1, from coordinate 4,264,605 downwards.
TTTGGTTCTGGAGACAAGATTAGTATCTGGGGGATCAATTGGATTCCGGATGTAGAGTTACCTCCTAAGCCAACAGTCAGAGATGTGCCCATTGTTTCCCATGGTAAGGTGAGTGACTTAATTGTGGATGGTGTCTGGGATTTATCACAGGTGGCTCAATTTCTTCCTCCTTCCATACAACATGCAATTTATCAGATCCTAATTTCCTCCAATGGACTAGGTGATAAGCTCATCTGGACCGGAGCTAGGAATGGGACTTATCAGGTTCGGTTGGGTTATCAGACAGCCAAAACCAGACTCAGTCTCCCAAGCCGTAAGGCTGGTTCTTCAATTATTATTCCATCTGATTCTTGGAAAGAGATTTGGCGCCTCAAAACAATTCCTCGCGTCCAGCAATTCATATGGCGAGCCCTTAACAATATGCTGGCTACTAATGCTTTATTGTTTAAACGAAGGAGGTCCAAGACGCGGCTGTGCCCCATTTGTGAGCTGGTGGATGAAAGCTTGGAGCATTTATTCTTTCATTGTTCATGGACGCGTTGCATCTGGTTTGGTAGTTCACTGGGCGTTAAAGTTGATGCCCTGAATGTGAACAATTTTAATTCCTGGTGGTTAATGATTACAGGTATGTCGACTCTATCTGCTCAGGATGCTTCTCTTATATGCTGGATCCTTTGGTTTATTTGGAAGCATAGGAATGATAAACTGTTTAACTACATAGATCCTGATCCAATGTCTGTGATTTCACTGGCTAAAAGCAATAACTGGGAATTTTGGGTAGCTTGGAACAGATTGAATAGGAATCATTCCCCAATCAGTATTCCTCATGTTTCGGAAGTTCATTGGCTACCTCCGGCCCCTAATTTTCTGAAAGTAAACTGTGATGGTGCCTTTTCCCCGGATAAAAGGTCTGCTGCTGTTGGTGTTGTTTGTAGGAATGAATGGGGCCTTTTCCATTGGGGTTTTATGACTAAGATTAAATCTATTTCAGCGTTTATGACTGAAGCTCTTGCGTTGAAACAGGCCCTTATGTTAGTTATGGATCTTGGGCTTGATAAAGTTGTATTTGAGACGGATAGCCTTCAATTGCAGTCTTGTGTTGTCTCTGGGTCTCCTGACTTATATGAATGGGAATGTAGGGGTATTGTGCATGAAATCATTTGTCTTCTTAATTCCAAGGTTGGGTTTTCTGTGTCTTTTACTCCTCGTAGGGGGAATCGTGCCGCTGACTGTCTTGCTGCGGCTGCTTATAAAGAGGTGTACCCGTTAGGGTGGGTCTTCCAACCAACACCTGCTTTGCTGTCACTTCTAACCTCGGATATCCAGGAAGCTCATTTGTCTTGTAATGATACCTCGACTCCTAATCATGTATTGTATGAGGCCGCTTTTGGTTTAGTGTAGATTTACTGTTGTGTTCAGTTTTTGGTACTGGATTGTGTCCAGTTTTCATTTGGTTGTATTTCCTTATCCTTGTATGGTTTGGACCTTTTGATGTTATTTCAGCAGTAATATATGGTCTCTTTGAGCAAAAAAAAAAAAAAGCACAAAAGGGCGCAAGCGTATACGTTGTCAATTTTGACTGACAAAAAAGCTGAATATAATGAATCAAATTTTGGGGCATCATCATAATTAATATAGATTTTTTTTTTTATATTTGAAAATTGTTTACAAAAATACTTAATTATAATAACATTACTTTATCTCTTAACAAACATGCGCACCATCTTTGGAAAACGGGAAAAGTTTGCTTTTGGGGTCCATGCATTCCCATCATCTTCTGTTCGTTGCCTTTAGTATTAAACTATTAATTAAGCAAATAGATAATGCGAAGCCGTGGGATATTATAAAGCTCGTTTCAAAGTATCTTTAAAGTTACACACACTGACACACACACAATAATGGCTTGTTTGTTTCATTGAATCATTTGGAATGGAATAGAATGATGTTTGCATAATTCTGTTAGGTATCATTACCGAATAGCGATTGATTATGAAATAAAATAAATCAGAAAAATAGCCTTGAAAGTAAATGACACAATCTGATTTTAGCCGTATAAAAATAAACTTATTTAGAATAACGAGTTTTTAAAAGAAAATTTTTCATTATTATTTACATTATGTCACTCTGATCTTATTTATAAGTTATTTTTAACTAAATCACACATACCAAGGAGAGGTAGTTAACTCAATAATTATGAGATAAACTTTCAACTTTGCCCTCATTTATAAATATGTATCTTTCAAATCTTTCTTCTTTATCTATTTTCATTGGTACAATTAATATAGGTAAAATTGTCATAATCTCATTAATTACCTGAAAGAGGATTTACAAATAGAACAATTTTTTTTTTTTTTTTTTTTTTTATCATAATAGACTTCTAAATAAAACCAGTGATACGTTAAATATAACTTTCGAGGCATAATTATGATTTATTTTCTTTCATCAGCTTTTATACATGAAAATTTAATATAAATCAGATTGCATAATCAGATTGTTTTTTGCTTCGACTTCCAAGGCCTAGAAAGTTGAAATAATAAACAAAGGGTTAAGGTGCAGATTTGCCAACCAACTATTACCCGAGGAACGTCTGGTACAAATAACAATTGAAGGGACAAAAATTGTCAATCAACAATTAAAAAGTGAAAAACAACACAATTTGGTGCAGATTCGCCAACAAACTATTACCCCGTCACTATCTTGGTGTCTTCGTCTTCCATTGACTGTCACAGTGCTGGCGACGTCGGCGTCTCCAAAGCTTCCATTGTTGCTGGGTGTTCCACTCACCCTCTTGAACTCTTCTAGCAGTCCATAGCTTTCGACTGGCACACACCAGCTTGCACCCTGGTTCCATCCCTTCGATGCCACAAGCAGCAACCGCTGTTGCCATAATGCCTGCTCCCATAGGTCCCATTTCTGTTGGTGTTTGCCTTATCCAACAAGAAGGCTTAACCGCTCTTTTCTCCAGTGTTTCCGCCACCGTCCTACGTCAATACCTCATATTTTAACTTAATTGTGGTAGTTTTTTTTTTAAAATAGTTATCTGGTGTTTTTTTTCACTTTTTAATTGTTAATTGGCAATTTTGGTCCCCTCAATTGTTATTTGTACTAGATGCTCTTCGGATAATAATTGGTTGGCAAATCTGCACCTTAACCCATAAACAAAAACAAAATGGGAGGGAGGAGTTCATACACAACACCAGCTGTCACACACATCAAGAGCGATAACTTCATGCCTCATTTTTTTTTTCGTTTTCTTGGGCTAAGGTGTAAAAATGTACATGTATTTTATTTGCAGGAATGCCCAACACCAAATACATTTTTTAGATGCAAAAATGATTACGTGGTTATAAATTATGTGCAAAAATATTGTTTGACCGTTAAGTTTAACTTTTTTGCTGACTAGACGATGATGTGGCTTTCAAAGGTGAAAAATATATACACGGTTTGGGAAAAAGAGCGCCCATCAACACCAAATACTTTTTTTATGAAGTCCTTTTTGTGTTTTCTGTTGAACTATTTCGTTTCCTCTCTTTTTATAATTGGTGTCTATCTTTCTACACTGAGTGTGTGTGTATTTAGTAATGAAGAAAGAAAGAAAGAAAGAATGATGCAGATAATGACGGCACATGACAGATGGCAAGCATTTAGGGGTGATAGCATTGAAGAAAAGGATCTGATCTTCCAACTGATGAAAGTCAATTGGAAGAAAGTCAAACTTAATGGTCAAATGATATTTTTGTACCTAATTTATAACCACGTAATCACTTTTGCACATAAAAAAAACACCTTAACCTCCTTTTCTTTCATCTTTTCAAATCTCTGTTCTCTATATCTCCGACGATCTTATGTGATGGAAGAAATGGCTTCCTCTGCTAGCCTTTTCTTTAACTGGTTGGAGGAACACAAAAGTGATGAATAATTTGTTGAACTGACTCGAGACTTTTTGCCCACTCCCCTTCTTTCCTTCATCGGCGGAACTAGAAAATATTTTTAGCCCGGGCCAAAAAATAAATATATTGAATTATTTACTAATGCGTTAAGTAACAAATATGTCTCTGAAGTATAGGCTCAAGAGTAATGTTTCTTTGAAAGTTTTTCTTGTCTCAATGTTGTCTCGGAGGTTTCAAAATGTAACAATGTTGCCATACTCCATTAAAACCTTAACGTTGACCATGAAAAAAATTGCCGTCGACCGTTAACTTTTTAAAGGAAATGGGCAACGTAACATTACTATGTTTTGAAACTTTCCAGACTACATTTAGATAATAAAAAAACTAATAAAGTAACATTGCTCCTCAGTAAAAACTTCAGAGCAAATTTGCTACTTAAGCCTTTTTAACTAATCCTTACTCATCTTTTTAACATTAATTCTTATAGTACTACTTAATCCACAAAACTAACACTTAAATGCACATTCCACCTACCTCAAAAAAAAAAAAAAATTTGGAGAATATAAATAAATATAATATGAACACTAAAAAACAAAAAATAGATCTGATTCAATTTCAGCTAAGCAAATAATCATTCAAACATCAATATATAAGTTCTAAAAATACTTTAAACTGATTGATCATCAATTCTACCTCTAATAAACATAAATCAATCATTAAATTCAAATTTAATCGGTAAAACTATTATATTCAATCATAACATTATCCTAATATTCAAACTATAACTTTAAATCTCTCAAATAATGCAATATAAAAATTCTTAACCAATTAAAACTTTAAGATCACCATCAATAATCCAAATAAATGATTGAGTGAAGGTGCAATTTTACCAAAAAACTATTACAGAAAGAGCATCTGACACAATTATTTATTTAGGGTACCTTAAATACAAAAGAACAATTAAAACAAGTTAAAAAGCACAATCCCGTTAGTAACGGACGTTTAGCTCAATGGAGATGTTGATGTGGCGGCTAGCTTCTTAATTCTCAACATTCAACAACAGGTATGGCCCTGACCGTCCCAAGTACTTGGACCCCTTCTCCAAACAAATCCCGTCATACTTGACTGGTTAATTCCCCGGCGACTACGGATGAGACACTGCCGGGTTGTCCGCAGACCCCGAGACCTTCGCCAGAAACGCGAGCTAGAGGTGATTCACTGCAGATGGGCGATGCTTGGCGCATTGGGATGCGTGTTCCTTGAAATCCAAGAGTAGAATGGCGTCAAGTTCGGTGAGGTGGTGTGGTTCAAGGCTGGTGCCCAGATCTTCTCTGAGGGCGGCCTTGACTAACTCGGCAACCCTAACCTCATCCACGCTCAGAGCATCCTCGCAATCTAGGCTTGTCAGGTCAGACTCAGACTTATTCCCTGATTTCTTGCCGGAATATTTTATTTTATGAAGCGTGTTTCACTTTCAGGTTGTGCTGATGGGGTTGGTGGAAGGGTATAGGGTTAGTGGAGGACCTCTTGGAGAGGGGCTTGACCCAATCTAACCGGGTGGGGCTTTTGATCCGCTTGGACTAGCTGACGACCCGGATGCATTTGCAGAGTTGAAGGTGAAGGAGATAAAGAATGGGCGATTGGCCATGTTCTCCACGTTCGGCTTCTTCGTGCGGGTCATTGTGACCGGCAAGGGCCCTATTCAGAACCTTTTTGACCATGTCGCCGACTGTAATACCCGGATAATTATTTATCTTAAATATTATATTTTGATAAATAATACCTATTTAAATAGGAAAGTATGTTGTCTCTAATTTTAGTAATTTATTTGTTTATTTTCTGGGGAATTTAAAGAGGCAAAAATCTAATTTTATTTTGGGGAACATAAGTTGCCCTATTATTTTTAAAATAATGCATGGTGCATAAATGACCAAAGTAAACTCAAAAGTTGTGAGAAAATAATTAATCAAATTAAAGAAAATTGTCAACAATTAGTAGATAATTAATTAAATCTTCATAATTAATTAAATAGCACATTTTAAAGGCACAAATAGAGATGTATGACCCTAATTAGAGACCAATGGTCAATGAAGGGCCAAGATTAGCATAAAGATAATTGCTAATTAATTAGGCATGATTAGGAAATGTATAAGATTAACTACATAAAATCCCTAAAGCCTAATTGGTCAACAAAGGATGTATTAAGCATAAGGTTAAGACACTAATCAAGCTTAGTAATTAACTTTGACAAGTCAACATAAATCAAAGGTTTGGATTAGAATTAATAAAGTTAGATCCTAAGGCCATAAAGTGAAATCCTTGTGAAGAAGGATCATCCAATAGGAGTTTTTCCAAATAATATAAGATTAAATTAAAATGAAAAATTGGAAAAGGAAAAGGGGGAGGGGGACAAAATAGAGAGAGAGAGAGAGAGAGAGAGAGAGTGTGTGTGTGTGTGTGTAAGAGAGAGTTGTGAGTGTAGTAGAGAAAAAGGTGAATTGTGTGGTGTGTGTGTTATGTGAGATGTGGGTGAAGGTGAGCCATGGAAAGAGAGAAGATATTTTAAGAATTCAAAAGCTATTAGGATTAATTCAAGACTCAAGTAAATGAGAACCGATAGAAAATAAATTGTACACTGAGATGTGTTAATCATAGATCAAATATAAAGACTTTTTATGAACAAGTATATTTTTAGCCCGAAGTGGGTTATTTCCAAAGTCATTTCCGTAACCTTTGGGATTTATCCTAAAATGACTAAAAGACTAGTAAAAACCCCTAATTGGACCATAATCCTTGTTAATTCAAGTACTTCTCAAGAGACTACATAAACTTCAAACCCTACCTCTAGAAGTATTTGTGATTTTATAAGCACATGCAATTAGAACATTGAGTAGGGGAAAAGATGTAGTAAAAAAGGTGGACACATAGGCCTCTTTTTGAGCCACAAAATCTACTTTACTAAAGAGTGATGGAGAGGAGGCCACCAAAGCAACATGCATGGCCATTTAATAGTCAAGTATTTCGCATGGCCAAGGAGGGAGTTGGGAAAATTGTAATGCCAATTAGGTCCTAGAGTTTTGCTATAAATAGGAGCTTAGGTTCTTCACAAATCCTCACACCAACTCTCAAATGAGTTTTAGAAAGTAAGAGTAGAGAGAAGCTAGAGAGAAGTGAGAGGCATGGAGAAGTGGAAGGAAGTTCTTCAAGAGGTAAGCAAGCTTTGAATTTTTAGTTTTGTAGTTCTTGAAGTTCTAGGTTAAGTTCATAGCTATTTTGTTGTTTTGATCTTTAATCTTCCAATATATTGTTGTCATCATGCTTTTATGGTTAAATATGGTTTTATTTCGAAAAATGGATGAAGAAAGAGATATAACAAAATTTTGGAAGATTAGAGTCAAAGTAGCGAAGCTCTGGCGAAATTTCGTCGGTTAGCGAAGTCAGGGGTAAAATAGTCATTTATGACTAAGATATCTGTTAGGATATTGTTCGTGAGTTAATAGATACGGTATTACCCTTTAGGATATCCGGGAAGTCTGGAGTCGAGTTCAAAAGGCCGGACGTTTGGCCATTACACGGTGAAAGGTACGTTCGCGTACTGTAACACTAACTCTGACACTGATTGTATGCTTATATGTGATAGATGAAAACTTCATGTTTGTTGTGTGTGATACCTCTGTTGTGTGTTTATGTACTTTTGGGATACGCTTGCTGGGTGCGACACATCTGCTTTATGCTTATGTGCTAGGAATACGCTTGCTGTGTGTGACACATCTGCTTTATACTTATGTGCTATTAGGATACGTTTGCTGTGTGTGACACATATGCTTTAGGCTTATGTGCTAGGGATACACTTGCTGTGTGTGACACATCTGCTTTAGGCTTATATGCTAGGGATACGCTTGCTGTGTGTGACACATCTGCTTTAGGCTTATGTCCCACTACTGGAAAAAGCCAGATTTGCGGCGGAATTTGCGAGGGACAGAATTTCCCTCGCAAATTTGGGTCATTTTGCGAGGGAAAAATTTTTCCCTCACAAATTAAGGTAATTTGCGAGGGAACAATTTTTCCCTCGCAAAATGGGTATTTGTGCGAGGGAACAAGGATTCCCTCGCAAAATATATGATTTTTGCGAGGGAACTCTTATTTCCCTCGCAAAAATGAGTAATTTTGCGAGGGAACTTGAGTTCCCTCGCAAAAATCATATATTTTGCGAGGGAACTGATAATCCCTCGCAAAATTACTCATTTCCCTCGCAAAAATTAGTGACTTTTGCGAGGGAACCGTTGTTCCCTCGCAAAAATGAGTAATTTTGCGAGAGAACATTAGTTCCCTCGCAAAAATTCGAAATGAGTAATTTTGCGAGGGAACATCCATTCCCTCGCAAAAACCTAAAATAAACAAGAAATAATAAATATTTCCCTCCATCTAAACCCTAACCTCATCCACCCCCTTCATTCTCTTTCTATCTCCAGCCCTTCTTTCTCATTCTTTGCGCGTATGTCCTCTTCATCCAAGCACCAAATCGGCCTCCCCCTCTCGATCCTTCTCCTTCCCTCCGGTCACCGCGCTCCCCTCTTCCTCTCAACGTGCCTTCCCTCCATCGCTCTTTACCTCGGATTTCATCTCCACCGAGCCTCCTCCCCACTCGCCCTTTCTTTTCCCCTGTTCACCTCCGTTGCCGGCCCCTCTTCTCCGATTCCCAAAGCCCCGATCCACCACCATCGTCGGCCTCCCTCTGCAGTTCACCGTCGCCCTTTTCCTCTGATCGCCTTACTTCCACCATCGGCTTCTCTGCTTCTCCGTTCCAGGCCTCAAGGTTCTTCGGTGCTTTGCTCTTTTTCCCCTCTCTTCCGTGATGTTCTCTCCGTCTCCCTGTTCGAATTGGCCAAAACACTTGAAGATTCACGAATAGCACAAGTACCAATTTTTATTTATCGCGCTCTGCCCTTTCTCTTCGGAGATTCATTCTTTTGTCATTCTTTGAATTGCATGATATACTTTTATTGCTGAAAATGATATCGTTGATAATAATTTATTTGAGTTTCAATGTTTTTTTGGGTTTGAATGAGAATTAAATAGAAAGCTACCCATTTCTGTGATACCAAATTGAGAGGGAAATTTTATGAGGAACCAAATAGAGAAAGCAATTCTATGATGGGTTGAATTGAGATAATTTCCATCCGTCAGATTCTTAAATGGGGTTTCAGTCATTTCCCCCATGTTCAAGTATATCTGATAATTGTTTTTAATATTGTTATTTGTTATGTTGTATTTGCCTATCTTTTGTTGTGTCTATATGCAATGTTGGTTTTTTTCTGCCAAATTGTCAACTGAGTTGTTTTTTGTGACCTTTATGCAGAGTATCAAGGATGGGATCTCATTCTCAAGAAGCTAGCTTTATAGTTGCGTTCCGTAATTTTGAAGAGGAAATGAGACGTCCAGGGTTTGGGAGGCGAGCAAGGTGCTGTCTCTACAGCAGAGAGTTCTCGAGACAATCTTGCTTCTCTGTATCGCCCTCCTTTTCATTTGATGTTCACTGGTACCTTTGATAAGGTAAACGGGTTTCCTTATCTTTAGTGTTAGGATACTGCAATATTAAATTTATTTTTTCTTTAAATAAGAATTCTTATGATATTAGGATGATGCTTAGAATCATTGTTGGTTATGGTTGTATGTACTGTTACAAAAACTTATGATGTAGCCTGGTCTGTGGTAGAATGGGATGTAGTTGCAATGTTCAAGTAGAGAACCTATTGAGAAATGACTTGCTTGCTAGTTTTAAGGTGAGGATCCCCAAAACCAATATCCTCTCTACAAATTGGGGTGAGGATGGAAATTAACCATGGATACTCGGTCTTGAGAATGACTCGATGAAAATGAACAGAGATGGTTATTGGGCCATGACTCTTGGGCGTTTAGTGGGAAGCTTGTTTGTAAGAATGACATGTGTGTTTGTTGGTTAATAGACTGGAATCAAATGCTTATTTTCCTCCTTAAATAGTTTTCCACTATTCGAGTCTATTATTATTATTTAAGCTAATGTTTGTTTTTTATTGAGATGATTGATTGATCGTTCTGTGGCCCACATTCTCCTAAAAGTTACAATGATTGTGTTCAAAACGAAAAGGAATTTTAGAGTGATATATCTTTTGGATGCTCTATTGTATACTTGTTTCTTTAAATGTTAACTTAATAGTCAAAGGCTCAGAGCTATTCTAATTACCGTGGCTTCTAATTGCAGGCAAAAACTACTGCTTCCTCAGAGGACAAATGGCTTTTAGTGAATATACAATCTACCAAAGAATTCAACTCACATATGGTATTAGATTATATTATTGGTATGCTTTCTCTAATGTATATATATTTATAATGTATATAACAACAAACACAATGCATATTATCATTTGCTGTCTCTCAGACCATTAACACAAATTTTATATTCTGGCAGGTCAGTTTGTTGCTTTGTTTTGATCAGTTCTTTGATGTGTGATCTCCCTTTTTTTTGTGGGAATTTGTTTTTAAAAGGTATATCCTTATCCTTTATCTTTTAGATATTTATTTTCTATGAGCTTATGACTGAATTGGTGGATTTTAATACTAGGTCAGGGGCAGATTCAGCGAATCCAAAACCTCTAGATGATGACGATAATGTGGAGCTAGAAAAGAGTAATGTCCTCTGATGGGTCCAAGCTGGTTCGGGTATGACTTGCATAAGAATTTATCACTACTTTTATCTTAGTATGTATGAGATGAGAACATGATGCATCCTCATGTGAGATTACAACACATTGGCTATGCTAATTTTACATAATCTACATTAAATAGGGAAGACGTTGCTTGCAAAAACTCTAGCTCAATTTGTGAACGTTCCATTTGTCATTGCTATTGCTGATGAAACAACCTTAACACAGGCAAGTATTCTCTCATTGATGATGTGATATTAGAACTTGATGGAATTAAACCCAACCAAGATAGTTAATACTGATCAAACCATCTTGTGTTAAACGTATGATATTTTCAACTCAAGTGATATATTTGTTTGGTATGATTTACTACTTATCAAAATCCACTTCCAAATGAAAATCAATGTATTTCTGGAACTTTTGGTTTTCTGGACTCTTTATAAACTAAAAAATGAAAATGTTCTTGATGTAGGCTGGTTATGTTGGAGAAGATGTCGAATCAATATTGTATAAACTACTTGTGGTATGTCAATTGTTCTCCTGAATGAGCTTGTGCCTTGTTGGCTATTCAATCTCTCTGCTCAGCATTACTGTTATTTTTTATGATATACAAGTCTATTTATTTTCTAATTTTATATATTTTTTTCTGCTTATTTATTTATTTTTTTTAAATAAATTGGATTTTTGCGAGGGACAATCTTTCCCTCGCAAAATTCCTGATTTTTGCGAGGGAACATTTGTCCCTCGCAAACTTGAGATTTTGCGAGAAACGTTGTCCCTCGCAAAATCAAAAGTTTGCGAGGGACAAATAATCCCTCGCAAAAATCAGGAACTTTGCGAGGGAAAAATTTTCCCTCGCAAAATTTTGGATTTTGGAGGGAACATTCTTTCCCTCGCAAAATCCTGCATTTTGCGAGGGATATGTTTTGCCGTCGCAAAATTCATTTTTGCGACAAAAAAATTATTTTTTCCGTCGCAAAAATGGTTTACGAGGAGAATTTTTGCGACGGACTGTTTTCCGTCGCAAATTCCGCCGCAAACCAATTTTGCGACGGAAAATGCATGTTTTGCAACGGAAAAGTTCCGCCGCAAATCTGCCTTTTTCCAGTAGTGTCCTAGGGATACGCTTGCTGTGTGTGACACATCTGCTTTATGCTTATGCGCTATTGGGATACGCTTGTTGTGTGCGATATATCTGTTGTGTGAGCATGTTCTGTTAATGTTGTGAATATCTGTAATCCATATACTGTCATATTTAAGTATGAGGTTAACCGTTACCTGAGGTCCGGGTGCATTGGACCTCAGCTCTTAACATAGCTTCAGCGTCAGGAGGAACGAGGGCCGAGGAAAAGGGCAAGCAGCACGTGTAGCGTTCCGTCCGAAGATTTTCTTTTTGATATGTACTACTTTTGATAACACTCGGTTTAATGTACCGCTATTGTGATTAGCCAGACATACTACTATTGACATTTTAAATATATGTATCAGTTACTCACTTGCTCTGATGCTCTACTCTGATGATTTAAAAATTATTTCGCTTTCGAAAATTGGATGTTACACCGACCCTGTTGCCAACAATGCCTGGGCATATGCCACTAACTTCGTCCCTGGACAATGAACATTTTGCAACATTCCCTCTTTCTTCTTCTGCTGCTGTTTAACTACTCATGTAATTACACTTGCAGAAGAATCTGTACCACATGTGACAATTATGAATGCATATTATTCATCAAATTATCAATGCGTTTTTGCCCTTCTTTCTTCTTCTCTGCTTTCTCGGCTTTTCTCAAGATCGCGTCTTCGTTTTCTCCAAAATGAAGATTTGGCCTTAGAATCCTCTCTTCCTCGAAGCAATAATAGCTTCCAGCCAATCTTTCTTGCAAACCTCCAACACATCCTCAAAGGTACGGATCCATGGGTACTCAGCCAAGGTCTGAATTCTTGATCATTGTCTTCTTCATTCGGTCGATCAGATTCTCGACATCCTCATCCCTCATGCCCTAGATGTTCGCATTTATAACAGAAATTTTGAAGTCATTAATATCAGACCTTAACCCAGACTGGCTCCTTAGCGTTACGAGGAACCCAAAAGGTGGATGTCAAAGGTTCATCCAGGTGAAGCAGTGATCTAACTCATATAAAGCTTCTTACAAGCTTCCCATCAATCTTTGGTTTCTCGAACATAACTATCTTCTCCACAACATCACCCAACGTCTTAGCATTAGAACTCTCAAGGCTACTAGCGGTAGGCGATGGACTTGTATATAGAATGGAGTAGTCGCAAAGTCCACATCTTGGAGAACCATAGAGTCGTCCCAAGGTTGAAGATTTAACAAATGGCCTAGGATAGACCAAGGTCTTCCTTTGAGGATACGGGCATAATCACTGGTATTACTAAAGCGAAATAGAAAAAATGAGATTACTACGATCAAGGTCGTGTATTTTGTAACATCCTGACTTTTATCTAAAACTATAATAAGATAGATTAATTTATGATAATTGATTCATCAGGTATTCAGTATGAGTAAATTTTCTAAAGTTAGAATTTGGAGAGTGTGAGAGAAAGAGAAGAGAGAGAAAGGGAGAGTAAGGTGATAATTATGTGGGAAAACTGGTAGTTGTTTTTTGGAGATTATTTGGGAATTAGCAAGCAACATGTAACTCTAAATATTCTTTCATATACTGGTGAATTGTGTATGATTATAAATTATATCTTTTTATAAACTGATTTATATGTATATGTAATATAATATTATTATTGTGATACATGAATATTACAATTTTGTACCCACAAAAATTACAGTTTTGTGTCCAGCAAAAATTATGGTTTTGCCCCTGAATTTCAAAAATGATAGCTTAGTCCTTTTAATTTTAAGAATGACAGATTGGTCTGATGAGGTTTTATGAGATGTTTGGTTTACCTTTTTATGATATTTGATATAAATGGAAGCATGTTTTAATATACTTTATTGATATAATTTTCATGGCGGCTGTATATGTGATGGGTTGGAGAAAGGAGGAATTTAAATGATAAGATTTATTTATGCCACCACACGGTGCACAGTGGATGGTACTTATCAGGGCCCTTTCTTCCATGTTTTCCTTTGGCCAGGATTGCATTGGAGATGTGGGATATGTGACACCTCCTTAGTTGTTATTTTAAGGAGGGGAGCCATAGTCCATATGTGACACATTTGGCCAGGTGTATCTTAAATTTTGGTGAGCTTGGAACCATCCAGTCAAATGAATGAGTTTCTGTCGGACTATATGTTAGCCTATGGCTCCAGTCAGGCGTACAAGGATGAACGGTGATATAAGGGAGGCTACATATTGCGTATTATATAGTTCACAATATTGATATAATGATGAATACTTTTGCGAAAGAATTTTGTATGAGAAAATATGGTATATACACATATATTTGTAATTAGACCCTGCTTATTTTGTCACATGTAATTTACTTGTGTACGGTAGAAACCTTCAGTAGTTACTAAGATAGGGAATCACATCCCATATTAACATTTTTCAGGTGAACATTCTAGTAGGGATCAAATGAAGGCGCCTATGGAGTGAGCTTTGAATGCTCTTTTGTACTCCTGTAGCTTATGTTATGTTATTTTTATTTGCCTTGACCCTAAGATTTCCACATTGTATTTAACTTTGAAATATTTTGGAAACTTATTTTGACTTTGTTGAAATGGTTATGTAATTTAATGATTTGGATATTGATCATCCCTATTGGAGGTATTTAAAATATTTTGGCCAAGTTTTCAAGTGTTGAATTTGGGAGTGTTACATATTTCTACTTCGTCCACCATTTTCCATCCTTTCCTAATCATGCAGGTAACTTTCGGTATATTCATATTTTTTCTGGTGAGTAGCTTCCCAACTAAAGCCCCACCTTGATTATCGAGTTGCTGATCAAGATTCAATATTACGTGTTTCGGTTTCTTCGCTCCGCTACTCTGCCCCTTCTCCATTTATCTCAAGAGAACAAGGAAAGAGTTTCAAAGATATTGATCAACGTTCGGACACAGAACTAGACGACGACTGGAGAGACTTACCGGGAAGTCTTACTGACACTCACAGGAGGTGAGAAAAGGGGCTCTCATGCAAAGAGAATTCAATACAATCCACCAACTCTTTGGGATGATCATCCTAAGATCCCAAGTTGAATAAAATATATGGAAGAGGCAAAATTGTTTTGAAAGATTTGGTTAAAGAGTAATATTGCTTTTGGAGTTGTTTTAGTTTAATTTCACCTGAAAGTTTCAAACTTCATATTGTTTAAAAAATAACTTTAACCGTTAAAAAAATATAGTTGACTATTAATTTTTTAATGACAAGAGGCAACATCATTCATTTTAACATTCTAAGGCCAACATAAAATCTAAAAACACTTTCAAATAACATTGCTCCTCAGTAAAAAAAAAAAAAAAAAACTTTTATGATAAATTTATACCATAATCCAAATTAAATATCACACTAGGATTTTTTTTTCCCCAATGGAAATCCTTGTCATACATAGAAATTACAATGACAACCAAAATTTGTTCCCTCAAACTAAACTTATAAATAGGATGATAGTGATAAGAAATGCAATCACTACATAGTCTCATAATAATTAAGAACTATAGATCTATTATTAATTCCTGTAATAAAACTATCATTTTATGTTGTTTTACTTGTATTTTCTTTTATTTGTACGTTGGTTTAATTATGAGACATTTTTTTAGTACTTATGTTCTTTCCTTGAGACGTCCTAACAAATTTTCCTCTACGTTTTTTTAGGAATGACCCTGTTTATTTCCATAATCCACTAAAAAAATGAGATATTTGGAGGGCGCAGTTTTTGCCTTTCAATTATATGTCGGAACATAATGTATCCAAATCTTATTAAGTCCAATTTTTCAAAATCATGCAATAATGTCCCTATTGAAAAAGGCAACACTGCCCTATAATTTAACTCCTTATACTTCAAAGAAATTTCATCTAGGGGGACTCCCAGCAAGGGAAAGCCCACCATGTTCTAGGATAGAATGTACTGACTACTCCCAAACATATGGGCGGGCTTGGGTTGAAATCAGCAGCTCTTATGAATGATGCATTTCTCATGAAGTATGGATGGAGATTTCAGAATGAGACAGATGCCCTTTGGGTTCGGTTCCTACGGGGGAAATATAAGGTTCACAATGGTCAATTGCCGTTGTTTAAGGCCGGGTGTTCACCCCTCTGGAGCGCTCTATGTAATATATTTCATAACATGAAGGATGGGGTACTTTGGGAGATAGGGGATGGGGCTTCTATCTCATTTTGGAAGGATAAATGGGTGTCTTCTACTATTTTCCTGCGAGATTATGCTTTGAGCCCCATTCCGGATGATATGCGGGAATGCATGGTGGCTAGATTTGTTGGTCATGATGGTCGTTGGGACCTGTCATTACTACACAGTCTTCTCCCTCCAGATGTGGTTGGCTTAATTAGAGGGATGCTCCCTCCCTCCGCTGATGATGGGCCGGATCGGTCTTTCTGGTTGGTTGGGGATCCAACTGGTATTAGTGTCAAAAGCTGATACATGTACTTAGCCGAATCTGGCTTTCACTCCTTCGATATAGGTTGTGACATTTGGAGCAAGTTATGGAAGTGGGCGGGACCTCATAGAGTACAAATTTTTGGTTGGAAATTATTTCACCAAAGACTCCCACTACAGTCCTGGATCCGTTCGTGGACTGGCTATGATGGCCTCTGCCCATTGTGTCAGCAAACAGAAGAGACTAGCTTGCATGCGTTTCGGGATTGCCCTGTGGTTTGTGCTTTCTGGTATGAAGTGTTGCCCACTGATTGTTTCCACTCGTTCTGTCAGTATGACTGGACTGACTGGGTTAGGGAGAACTGGACATGTGATGATGATGGAGTTGGCAGATATAGTTGTCATGCTGTATTTATTGTTTCCTGCTAGTTCATTTGGAAATGGAGGAATGGTTTTATCCACAATGCGCAAGACGAGAATGTCAGGTATCGCCCCAGGACTGTCTTTCAGTTTTTGGAAGATATTCGAATGGCAACTATTAAAGAAGGGGTTAGTAGTGTACGGCACTATCCTACCACTGTTCGTTGGGCTTTTCTGAAAGTGGAGCTTGAATCACCAAGAGGGGGTGAATTGGGGATTCTCAAAATTCTTTTCGGTATACTTTTTTTTGGATAATAAATGAAAGTGAAAACAGAGTATAGGGAAGAGAAGCAAGACACAAGGATTTATACTGGTTCGGTCCAACCATTTGACCTACGTCCAGTCCCCAGACTCTCTGGGATTTCTCACTATCAAGATTGATTACACACTCTGCACTCAAGAGTAATTCTCTCTTTAGAACTTACTCCCCCTTACAAGTTGTAATCAATAATCCAATCTCTAAGTCCCCTTGACTTGAGATAACTTACAATAAATGATTAACAATCAAGAAACTCTCTCTAAGAGTAGATATGATAAGCACTAAAGAATGAATGTATCAAAAGATACTTTACAACAGAAAACTCAAAGAGTAGTTGAAACTTTAATGATTTTCGTTTTCTCACAGATTAGTTGTTGAGAAGAATTGAATGCATCTCTATTTATAGGTAGAGATCATTAAATGATCGTTATAATCCCAAATATAACCGTTGGTGATGTTGAGAGATGATTAGTGAAGGTTTTGGTCTTCTTCTCTCTCTACTCTTTGGTTAATCCAGCTTTGCAGAAATTCAGAGTTGACTCTCTGACTATTAATCCGTTGGAAGGGCAGTTTGCTGGATGTAGAAGGAAAGCATTAACTCCTACAAAACGTGTGGAGAATGTTTGTCCAAAAGCATGCAAGGTTTCTGCACTTTTGCATTTAATGTGCTGACATGCTTTATGCTTTTTGCTCAATTTTCATTTAATCCTGTCTAAATCATCTGAAACTCACTAACAAACTGATTAAACATAGTTAAGAATAGTAATGAGTGATGATATAGAGTATTGAGATCAAACACAAAAGGTTCGCAAATTCATTCTGTTCGAAATTCAAATTTCGCGATGGAAACTTGAGTTAGTTCATCCAAACTCGAGTTTTCATGCTTCACTGTTCTTTCAGCAAAAGACCGAAACTCGAGTTTTAATCCGAAACTCGAGTTTTCTCATTTTAGTGATACACATTGCGATTTGGCATTTTGGACAAGTTTGATGAACAGTGCAAAACTCGAGTTGTTAAGTGACTAACTCGAGTTTTGGACTCTTAATGAAAAATCATGTTTTAGTCCAAAATCTCAAAACTGGAGTTTCCAAAACAAAACTGGAGTTTTCAAAACGTTCAAATTCGACAGAGCTCTCTGCCTGATCAAAACTCGAGTTTCCAAATCTTAACTCGAGTTTTCTCATTCTTTGAAAACTTTGGAAACTTCTTTGTAAGGTCAAAACTCGAGTTTTGAAAATAAAACTCGAGTTTTCTCTTTTATGAGAAAACACTAAGACACTTAGTTGATTTGAACACGGGAGTTTTTACAAGGTCAGAGATGAGCATTGTTCTCAGGTGATGGAAACTCGAGTTTTCTATGGCTGACTCGAGTTTTCATGAACTTGGAAAAATTTGGAGAACCTTCTGTAAAGCCTAAACTCGAGTTTCCCATGGAAATTGGAGTTTGGATTTCTTTGAAAAACTTGGTTGCTCTCTGTCTTGTCAAAACTCGAGTTTGCTTTGTATCACGAAAAACTCAGAAGCTTTCTGTATGGCCAAAACTCGAGTTTTCTAACCTTAACTCGAGTTTTCATAATCTTTGAAAACTTTAGCTTCTTTCTGTCAAGTTCAAACTCGAGTTTCCAAACTGAAACTCGAGTTTGCCTTTGACAGTAAGTTTTTCAACTTACAAAGACAAACTTCATATGTGTTTACAATTGTTCGTTATCATCAAAACCAATTGAGAACTAACAGTTTCCTGAACCTCCGTTTGTAAAACTTAATTGTGATGGTGTAACATCCCATTTTCAAAAGCAGTATAATTTTTTTTCATCAGAGTAGAGTATCGGAACAAGAGAGTAACTGATACATATATTCAAAGTTCCAACTGTGTAGGTCTGGCTAATCGCCGTAACAGTACATTAATCCTTATGTCTATCAAAAACGTAAGTACATAACAAAAGAAAGTCTTCAGCCGGGACTCTAAGCGTGCAGCTTGCCTTTCTCCTCGGTCCTCGGTCCTCCCGACCCTGAAGCTATGTTAAGAGATGAGGTCCAACGCGTATCGGACCTCAGGTAACGGTTAACCTCATGTTTATATATACAATATATGAGTTACAGCTATTCACAACATAAGCAGTATATGAGCATACAATACGAGTATCACATAAACAAACGTATCCTGACAGCACATAGGCCCCCTACCAAACATATCCCGACAGCACATAGGCCCCCTACAAGCATATCCCGACAGCACATAGGCCCCTAGAAAACATATCTCGACAACACATAGGCCCCTAGCAAACATATCTTGACAGCACATAGGCCCCTAGCAAACGTATCTCGATAGCACATAGGCCCCTAGCAAACGTATCCCAGTATCACATAAGCCCCCCTGGCAGATGTGTGGCCCTTAGCAAATGTAAACATATCAATAGTACATAAACATACCACAGAGCTATCAGCTACCACAACAAGCATATAATCCGCATACCACATATACGCATACAATAAACATCAGAGTTAGTGTTACAGTACGTGAACGTACCTTCGTTGACGAAATACGGTACGTCTGACGATCAGAACGTGATCACAGTTATCCTATAAGGATAATATCATAATTATTAATCAAACAATATCCTAACAGATATTTTAGTCATAAATGACTATTTTACCCCTGGCTTTGCTAACTAGCGAAATTTCGCCAGAGCTTCGCTACTTTGACTCTAATCTTCCAATTTGAACATTTAAGACCGTCTTTTTTATTTGCGCTCTAAATTTTCCCGAATTTTTTTCCTGTTATGTTCTTCCTGATCATATATAATACACAAAAATCCACCATCCAAAACAGCACATAAAAGTCGATATACTTTAAGCTACAAGCTATGAACATGAATAAATTGAATTGGGAAAAAGAATACAATTAATTATCCACCATGAGTTATGTGGCCTTAAGTCTACAACAGCTAAAGTAATTTATACAATAAGCTAAGATATATAACTAATTACAATCACAATGAGTTACAATACAACACGTAAATCAACATACATGTAGTCCAATATATTATTCACCATGCCTTCATCTGATTCCCACCCAACAACATAACATGCATCCTCTTTTATAACAAGCCCCTTTGAATCGGATCCTAAAGGAGTACTCTCGGGAAGACCATAATTTGAATGACTTTCCTCATCAATATCAATGACCCTCTTTCCTTGGAGAGCTACGGACCACATTTTATTTTCTTGATCGGTGATATAGAACACTTGTTTCGCATGGTCTCGCCATAATAAAAGGTTCATCTCCAAAACTTCTACTATTGACATCGACTAAAGTAAATCCTAGCCGATCGATCCGAACACCATTATTGACATTAACCCACTTGCATTTGAAGATGGGAAATCTAATTTTGACATAGTCCACCTCCCAAATCTCTTCAATAACCCCATAATATGGCATGACTGCCAATTTAGGCTCTTGTCTTTCGAACTGGAGAAGTGCATAGATTCAGCCTCTAACATAACACCACTGTTTACTGGTGTGCTCCTATCATCTAAGGACTTCGTGTAAAATGTATAACCATTGATCACATACGAATTCCAACTTATGACTTCAACCTCGGGAC
Source organism: Acacia pycnantha (assembly GCA_025563575.1). NCBI lineage: Eukaryota > Viridiplantae > Streptophyta > Magnoliopsida > Fabales > Fabaceae > Acacia > Acacia pycnantha. Next base: position 4,244,218 of record JAMWYP010000030.1, on the reverse strand, counting down.
CACGTGCTAACCATTTCATTGTGTCGAAACACATTCGGATCCCTCGACCTTTTGTTTGAACCATTTTGCAAAAGTTACATTATGCTCCCTAATCAACCTTTGTTCGGTCATTCGATGGTTTTCTTTCCTTACAGCCTCTTTATGTGCAGATATGCTGGCTTGAACTTCATCAACATTATTCAAGATGTATAAGTGGACTTGTGAAAATTCATCACGATCCACACTCTTTACCGAAGCCCCACGTCTACCCCCTTCAACATGCTGACGTTTTGGAAGCCCAATATGTCTTACTTAGGCCAAATAATTTTGACAAAATTCCATGGCCTCTTCAGAAACATATTTCTGAACAATTGATGCTTCTGGCGTGACGCGTTCTTCACATACCCTTTTAGGAATTTCATAGATCTTTCAATAGGGTACATCCACCGTAAATGGATAGGGCCGCACAACTTTATCTCCTCACTAGATGAACAATGAGATGAACCATGATGTCAAAAATGAAGGAACAAAAAGCTTTTCAAGGTGGCACAAGATAAGATATCCTTCATTCTCCAATTCATCCAACTTTTCAATCTTGAAAACTTTACTACAAACCGCATTGAAGAAGAAACAAAGTCTAGTCAAAACGACCCGAAGATCATATTCGGCGATCCCTCGAATAGGTACTGGGAGTAGCTGTTGCATCAAGACATGACAGTCATGAGACTTTTGGCCTACTAATTTCAAGTCCTTCATCGAGACAAGCCTCTTAAAATTTGAAGAATACCCCGAGGGAACTTTTGTGCCATGTAAACACTCACAAAAGCTTCGTTTCTCATCCTTAGACAAAGTATGAGAAGTCGGGGGACAATAAGTTCTCTTCCCATATGGCCTTGGATGCAAGTCTTCGCGTATTCCCATTGCTTGCAAATCCAATCTTGCCTTCACACCATCCTTCGAACTACCTTGTATGTTGAGAAGCGTGCCCACAATACTATCACATACGTTCTTCTCCACATGCATGACATCAATACAGTGTCTCACATCAAGATTGCGCCAATAGGGAAGATCAAAGAATACAGATCTCTTCTTCCATATATTTGTTTCTTTTCTACTCTTTCCCGTCTAAGAAATCTCCTATGTCCAAGATACACCGTCTTTCTTCCATGTTGAAGTTGATGGTAGCATGTGCCTTCTTCACAAACCGGACATGCTTTATGGCCTTTTACACTATACCCTGACAAGTTCCCATATCTTTGGGAAGTCGTTTATAGTACAAAATATCATGGCTCTCATTTTAAAGACCTCCTTCTTGAAAGAGTCAAAAACATCGACACCTTCTTCCCACAACTCCTTCAAGTCTTCGATCAAGGGCTCCGGGTAAACATCTATGTCATTTCCGGGTTGTTTTGGTCCCGAAATCAACATAGACAGAGATGATATACTTTCGTTTCATGCATAACATAGGAGATAAGTTGTAAACAATCAGGAGTACGAGCCATGAGCTATGTATGCTGCTAAGGCTTCCATAGGGATTCATGCCATCCGTGCTAAGGGCAAGTCTGAGGTTCCTAGGTTCTTCGCCGAAGTTGGAAATAATTGATCGATCTTCTTCCATTGAGAAGAATCGGCCGGATGTCGAAGCTGTCCATCCGAAATCCTCTCATCGCATGCCACCTCAGATTTTTGCATCATTTTCATTCGCAAACAACCGCTTGAACCTTGGTATGATTGGAAGATACCACAACACTTTTGCGGGCCCCTTATCGACTTGTACCGTGGGGTTTCACATATCGGACAACTCGCTTCTCTTCAAACTCTTTTCTATACAATACGCAATCATTCGGGCATGCATGGATCTTTTTGTACTCCATCCCCAATGGACAAAGTATCTTCTTAGCATCATAGTAGCGATGCGGCAACACGTTATCATTCGGAAGCATGTCCTTCAAAGCCTCAAGCAATTCCGAAAAACTCTTGTCGCTCCATCCATGACGTGCCTTCAAGCTTACCAATTTCAATACGGCGTTCAACAATTGGTATTTTTACACCCACGGTATAGCGGTGTCTCTGCATCACTGCACATATTACCATATGCATGTGATCGCTCAAAAGCCTCTTCTCCTACATCACGGATAATGTCCTCTATGCGATCATCCATATCCGTGTCATTATCATCAAAGGCCACTTCCCCATGTTTTCTCCCACTTGTTGGCACTTGTTCACCATGCCATACCCATACTGTATAAGTCTTACAAAATCCGTGACAAATTAAATGTGTGCGTATAACTTCAGGACGTAGTCGACACTCATTCAAACATTTTACACAAGGGCAATAATACTTCCCCCCATCATCATGGGCATTTTGTGTAGCAAATTCTATAAACTCCCTAACCCCATTCTGATATTCAACACTCGTTCGTAAAGCATCTATCCAACCGTGATCCATAGTAGAATTCCTATATATTATAGACGAAAATCATTGATCATACATAATCCGAAAAAATTGAAACTTGCATATAAAATAAGCCAACTCCAAATGCAAATATTGTCTCAAAGAATCACTTTTACGGGGGAACTTGCCCATTAAATGCATAACAAATTAAGAATCACTTTTGGTCATAAATGCATCACAAGAGGAACTTGCCCATTAAATGCATAACAAATTAAGAATCACTTTTGGTCATAAATGCATCACGGTGAATCCAAGAACCAAAGTAAATGCAAGACGAGGAAATTAAATGCGGGGATGAGGGTCTTGTGGACTAACTGTAGCATATAAATTCAAATGCGTTAGTGAGTCGTCTTACTTCTCCGCTCACGAACGTTGAAGTTGCGAGACAAGACAAAGAAGAGTAACCTAAAAACACTTGTTGGACAGTTGGGTAGGTCTAAAGTGCAAATATAATCTTCAAAAAACAATATTCATTAACAACGAGAGAATACCCATAACAACATTACACCGATTTCATTAAACCCATAAAAACAAAGAACGATAAGCTGGAAAAGAGAGGGAAATTTAATTTTTCCCCGCGACAAAGATACCTTATTTAGCTTTTTAGATTTTATTAATACCGGTTATTAATTAAATGTCCGGTCCTAAAGATACAACTAACATTTTAAGACCAGAGTTTTAAAAGTATCCGGTCCTAAAATTTTATTAGTCTTTTAAGTTTTAAGACCGGAGGTTTATAAAACATCCGGTCCTAAAATTCAAATACTATTTAGATCCGTTACTTATAAAATGTCCGGTCTTAATGGCCTTGGTGATTGCAATATTAAATAAATAAAATAAAGGATATTTTTTAGGACAAAAAATTAAGGAAAATTGGAGAATATCTTAATGAATTACTGGAGAACGACCAAAAATTCATAGTGTTCTTAATGTTTCTTACATTACTTGAGAATATATACACAACAACAACAAAAACAAAAGAAAAACAAGTGAATAATATCATCCACAAGAATCATTGAACAACCTCGGCGATTTCGGCGTGAAGAGCATTAATTTCCCATGGGAGATCGGCAAGTTGTTGTCTTATTCTGGAGGAGGCGCACCATATAATGATCTAGTCATGGCACGAGCTTGAGGCGTGTATGCACCCCTACGAGCAGTTTGCTTGTATCTAACCATGGTTTGAGGATTTGAGAAGTTGGGGCAAAGAGCTATGAAGTGAGGAGTTAACAGAACAAAGAGGTAGTGTGTGGAGTATATAATGACAGATAGCAGGAGAGATAGACATCGATGATGAATTCGTCAATATAATGAATTTAATGTTTCTACTTTAAGAGCGTATTTGTTCAAAATATCCGGTCCTAATAGTCATTTACTTTTAACAAACTTTTAAGACCGAACTTTTATCTTGTATCCGGTCCTAAAACTAATTTTTAATTCAATTACTTTTAAGACCGTCCTTTTATCATATATCCGGTCCTAAAAATCATAAGACCGATATTTTACTTTGTATCCGGTCCTAAAACTCATTTATTATTATATATTTCAATTTATTTTTTCAAGTAAGAATTTTTGTTAAAAATATTACTTTTAAACGGATCTTACACGTATCCGGTATTAAAAGTTCATTCTTTTCAAAGAGTCTTTTCCCCATGTTGAAATGAATGATTGAGTCTCTTCGGCTTCCACATAAACTTCCCAACTAGGCGTCTCCTCGTATTCTGAGCAAATATGCGTCTCCTCGTTAATGTTTCAGGCGTTTCACATTCTTCAGGATGGGTTCTCTATTTAAACCCGTTGTTACTTTCTTCACATTCATCTCCATCTCCTCCTAGAACCTCCACCGTAATGGCTTCTCCACCACGACGAGGTCCTCCTTCTGGGCGAAATCCTGAGGCACCTCCATATCCTCCTCCGTTGCCTCCGAAACCGAACTTCGGCGAGATCTTTGGAGCACTGATAGCCGCGTCGATCATATAGACCGAAGCTTGGGCAAAGCTGTTTGAGTCTATCACGCCGTCAACAACAAGCTGAAAGCGGTACTCGACGCCAATGACGTTGAGTACCATACCTCGATGACGACGTCTCAGACCCTTCCTCCCCTCCGACAACGATGGGGAGGATTAGAATTTTTAAGTTTTTTTGTACTTTGCCTCACAAGGCAAGGCGCGAAAAAATATTATTAAATAAAATTTTTATTTCCCAATCGCCTTCCTTGTTTGTCTTTAACTTTATGTTCTTTTTTCTCCGACAACAAGAACAAACAAAACATTGTCCTCTTCGTGGTGAACAATCTTAAAAATTTGCAGAATAAAGTTAACAGTTGCGACCATACAAAACAAAACAAAAAAACATTATTTACCTTTTCGAATAAAAACAAACAGAGTGACGACTCTTCTCAAGTTTGGACCATCGTTGTCGTCCCCGTACTTTTCTGATGTGAACATTTTCGGTGTCCTTTTCGTTATCTTCTTTCTTTTTCGACAAAAGAAAAGGGACACCGATGATGATCTTCACATCCAGAAAAGTAGAAACGAGGACAACGAAGCACAAAACTTGAGAAGAACGCCAGAAACATGGTTGCCTTGAACCCTAACGATATGTCTGAAAACGGAGTCACCAACTCTATTTAAATGAAGAATATTAGGACCGGACGTATAATAAACCCCGGTCCTAAAAATTAAGCCTTATTTTAAAATTTAAAGTTAGGAGCGGACAACTAACAAATATACGGTCCTAAAGGTTTCGGCAATCTATTAAATAAAACAAAGACTTTTAGGAGTGGACAACTAACAAATATACGGTCCTAATATTTTAGCCATATATTTTCTAGACTTTTAGGACCGGATACTTAACATATATACGGTCCTAAAAGTCTCAACCCATATTTTTTAGAATTAGACTAAGACTTTTAGGACCAGATATTTGTTAAATATACGGTCATAAAATGGACGAAGACTTTTAGGACCGTACTTTTAACAAATATACGGTCCTAAAAGTCTCTACCCATATTTTTTAGAATTAGACGAAGACTTTTAGGACCGGATATTTGTTAAATATACGGTCTTGAAATGGACGAAGACCTTTAGGTCCGTACTTTTAACAAATATACGGTCCTAAAAGTCTCTACCCATATTTTTTAGAATTAGACGAAGACTTTTAGGACCGGATATTTGTTAAATATACGGTCTTAAAATGGACGAAGACCTTTAGGACCGTATTTTTAACAAATATACGGTCCTAAAAGTCGCAAATACTTTTCAGAGCCTTTTATTGCTCATTTTCAACATCCGCCTGTACCTCAAATTTCAAGCACTAAATATCTTTATCCACCAATCCATTCATTCAGAAACCCAAAATGGACACACACAAATTGTTCGAAAAAATACACAAATTTATTATTGAATTGCATTGCGTTATATTTACAAAAGAATGAATTAGCTAGTCGAAAAAATAAACAAATGTATGTAGACGGAAACAGAAATAACATATTATTACGTGCATATTTCATATGTAACATTAAGCCATCAGTGACTGAATTCAGCCATAACATTTTACCCTTAAAGTGAATGTAGTCTTCCCTCCATCACAATATCATATATGTGTTTCATCACGTACGGGCCACATAAGTTCGATTCATTCGGTTGCCGACGGGTCTAAAAATAACAATAAATATATATAAGAGCATATATAGCTTATTGACCAACTTCAGAAGGCAATTATGCCATGTCCAAATATGTACTAACCTTAATTTTGTGCCATTTAGGATCTGTGATCTTAACCCCACGCTTTTTTTTTACTTCAACTTGGTAGGCCTTCATGCCACTATCATCAAAATCACAAATTTATCAGTACTGTAATCTGAAAATTCACAACAGATATTTCAGACAAGATCTTTCAAAATGATATTCTTACTCGTTGATGATCTGCTTCAACACATGCGATGGATCCTTGTGAATGGAGCATAAGAAGAGAACATAATGCGACTCCATGTTCATGACGACCAACTGATAGTGGTTGCTGAAATTTCACAGCGGTAAAATACTCAGTGATATATATATGTAGCATAATTAAGTGAATTGCAGACAAGAATTGTGATATATATGTACCCGAGCCAGTATGGAAACAAGTACACCTTTCTTGGCACTTGACACAACCTCTTTGATATGTACTCATGTCTCAATTCCAGAGGTTGTGTTGTACTTGCATACACCGGGCACAAGAATCCAAAATCCGAAATTCGCCTCTTGAACCAGTTTCTCGTGCATGCACCTACAAGAATGACATCGATCAGGGAATTAGTATATATGTATGTGTGTCTAAACGGTGCATTTAAATTATGTAATCAAGGAAGAAGAAACTTACTTCATAAATATTTGAACACATGGACTAGTAACCTGCTTTCCAGGAAGCAGCATGGTCTCTACATCTTCATTATCAAAGTAAACCGGTTGAGGATTTGGGATGCCTACTACTTCATCGACAGGCCACGATTCATCTTTAAACCATTTTTTGGCTACCAAATCTTTTATTTTTTCCTTGGCCGTCAAGTTAGCAGTAGGGGATGGACCTTGAGGAGGGGGTGGAGCTTGAGGAGGGGATGGAGATTGAGGAGGGGGTGGAGCTTGGGGAGGAGTAGAGACATCTACAAGCTTCACTGGCCAAGAGATGAAGGTTCCCTTGACATCACTCACAAGCTTCACTGATCGGTTGGGAGAGGGACAGTGCATCAAAGATCACCTATTCAACTGACACTCTGACTTCATCATCATCCATTTGTTCGTGGTGTACAGTTGATCCCAAGTTGTGGACAGTCCCTTTAGCAACCAATTGTCTATGACCATCACGATCCTCCACATACGAGATGACAAGGTTGCTCGATCGTCCAACAATGCAGCTCCCTCTAGTGCTCTGTTGCTGCATAGGTGCAGCTGAAGGTGTCAAGGGATCCACATTGGTCTCTGGCCGAGAGCTCAGGAGGGACTTCATTTTCTCCATTTCTTCCTTCATCTTGCTCATCTCAGATTGAAACATCCTCAATTGAGCATCTTTCGCCACTGATTCCTCACTTAATTTGGCAAGCGTCTGATCCATCTCCTCCCGGGTAACCATACTTTGTCTGTGGCGTTTGGATTTACCAAAGTATTGCTTTAGGCCTACCCGTCCTCCAATCCCCCTTACACGCCCCGAGTGATCTGGTTTTCCGGTCGCAGCGGTCAGAACATCATTCCTCCCGTCGACGCAAAAGATCCCTCTGCCTCTTTCTTTTTAAGATCTTCCTGTAAGATACATAAGTAAAAATAACAATATCGATACTTACAATTCGTTCAAAGAACTACACGAGTTTTTTTCTCGTGTAGGCGCCGCTTGGCTTTTGCCGAATATACAACCACACTCCTCGCGACGTATTGGAGATGGTGGCTGGTCAACTACCGTAGAAGGATTGGATTCAGCTTCATCTTCCAATCTCTTCCGTTTGGTTGCCATCAAATCTTTTCGGCCTTTTCATATCCGTCGCGAGAAGCCCTGTGTGGGCAATCATTCTTTCTCCCAATCTCCCGATATTTTTCCCTTTTTTCCGTGAATCAGGATTGAAAACAACTATATATCAATTATGAATTCCAGCCATGTCACTAACAGAAATTAGAGAACTTCCGCTTGATATGAACGTCAAACATTAGTCAAATTCACTTCATCAAGTTTCAACATTTTACTTAAGGAAGATGTAGCATTGTAGAAGAAATTGGGAAAACCAAAGGAAAGGGAGTTGTAGAAATGCTTTGCATGGAACTAGGACATGCTCCTCTGATGCAGGACAAAGGCAAGAAATGTATACTTCTATTCACACACCAAACCATTTAACTAACAGGATTAGATGTACACAATAACAATTCACATATCCGCACAGTTAATAAGCAAACAAAAGTGCAAACAAAACTAAATATAAACTCACCAGAGCTTCAGAGTGGTCCGCTTCGAACAAATTGTTGCCAAGTTTATTCATCAAGAAATTTGTACTTGTCCTGTGGTTGATGGTCGCTTCTCCTCGGCAAAAATATAAGTGTTAGCCGAAAGGTCTTAAACTTCCCGAACCGCTCAAGACAATAAGACAATGTTGAGGCTTTCAACTTCTCGGACTCGGGGACGGTGAATGTAAGCGGATAGTGTCCCACATAGGATCCTTTATTGTTTTTGGTCCACATTTTTCCACTCATCACCAAAATGCTAACCTTACTGCGTACTAGAGCGCCGACAAAACTAGTATATGTGCTTTTATTAGGACCGAAAGGTTGCAATTTTTCATCAAAAAGAATCTCGAGCTTCGTCCCAGAATTCCGACTAAGGGATACTTCCATCATTCATGTGCCGCTTCTACCACGGTGTGCACGGCGCTGAGGAGGCTCAATGTGAGATGAAGAGGGTTCATTCGTCCGACCCTCACCACCAAACCAAGATCCGGAGTTTCAAGAACACGAGTGGAATCGTTTTCACCGTTCATTTTCAAGACAAAAGAGAGGAATGCCCGAGAAAATGAGGGAGTAACAGAGGCTAACGGTGCGCGGGCGAGGAAGAGAGGTAATGGAACAGGAAGGGTTTCGCAACGTGAACAGGGGTTCTTCAGTGAGAGTGACAAAAGCTTCCGCGCGAAGTTATCGTTTGGCGCTTCATTTTTAAGACCGGACAAATACACATATACGGTCTTAATAGATAACCTTTAAGACCGATCTCTCTATATGTCCAGTCTTAAAATTAATTAATTTTTTATTCAAACTTTAGTACCAGCCAAATTTTATGTCCGGTCTTAAAAGTCTAACTTTTAAGACCGATCATTCTCAGAACTATGGTCTTAACATTTATTAATTTTTTATTTAAAATTTAGTACCGGACAACTTTTAAGTCCGGTCTTAAAGGTCTAACTTTTAAGACCGTCTTTTATAAATGTTTGGTCTTAAAACTTTAATACATTTATATTTTAATTTTTCCGTATTAATTTTGGAGTGTAGAAAATATAAGTCTGGTTGTATGAGATTTCTCCAAAAGTAATTGATATTTCAATTTTTTAATAACATTTTTAAGACCTATTGTTATTTTAACAGTGCTGGATAAGACCTATGAAAAAATGATCCAAAGTAAGAAGATTTTTATATTTACAAATCTGCCATCGGTCATATTTTTAGGAGCGGTCCTTATTTAGTCCGGTCTTAATGTGGCAGTCTTAAAGCACTTTAGCGTATAAGAAGTTCTTTTTATTTACAAAACTGCCACCGGTCACACCTTTAAGAGCGGGGCGTCGATGATCCGCTCTAAATGAGGCGGTCTTAAATCCCTTTTTTGCACTAGTGTATGTACCAAATTCCTTCATAATTTTCTAAAAAAAATTCCAAGGTATTGGCTCTACCTTTCCTATATGGTGGGATCCAATAAAGGGGAAACAACAAAAGATTGAGAAAAAGCAAAAGAAGATAGCGACTTGCCGACTTTAGATGTGAAGTGGGAACGTGGAGAGAAAAGGTTAAAACCATAATTACTAATTGATTTAATTAGTATTTATAAAGTGTAAAATTTTTAACAAAAAGTTTCATTTTTCATCACTTTTAGAGCATAATCCAACTGAATATCATGAACCTCTTGTCTAATTAACATTGTTAATGTACTATTAATTTTTTTTTTCAAAGATTTCAATATTAATAATATACTTTTTAAATTTTATATAATGCACAAAATCAACATTTATTATAAAAGTATGGGGGTAGTGAAAATGTGAAGAGATGAAATAATTCCTCCATCTCTTATTATTGGTTACATTTTCTAAAGACACACATACTAAGAAAATATAATTTAGTTTTGAAAAAATTGTTGAAAACTCCTTATTGTAAAAATTATTGTCCAAAGGGACTAAAGACTCACGTCCTTGAGCAGTTGTGACTCATATTCAGCAAGTGCAACTCCTTTTCATTTTTGTAAATTATATTTTTAACTATGTGCAAATGTGTTAAGAATGGAAAGGCATAAAAAGAGAGCCACAACGGATAATAGGAAAGGGTAAAAGCCTCCTCCAAAGTTGGCTATAGTCAAACTTGAAGTCACGTTGACGAAAAAAAAAAAAAAACTTGAAGTCGCTATTTCTTTTTGATCTTCAAATCCCAAATCCTCAATGGAGGTGGGTAAGGAGCTATTGGCCATCAGCAAACGAAATGGCTCCCCATCTTGAGTCACATTTAAGATTGCATTCGAGAAATGCGAGGCCAAGCCAGATTTCTTTGGGAATGCCAAAAAATACAGTGAACATAAAGCAAAGTTTTAAATGAAAGCCCTACTTGATGTTGTAGTTCTTTTTTCCCCTCAATTGTAACGAGGTGTTGGCTTGCTTTGATTTTTTATATTTTAATGTATAGTATAATATTATGATGACTAGTTTTAATGAGCGGCATAGTTAGAAAGTCACACATGTTTATATTAGAACCAGCTTCAGTGCTCATCACAACGATGCGCACCAAGACTGCAGATCATTCAAAGCTAATTATACTTATTATTAATTTAACAACTTAATTTGAAATTAAATAAATAAATAACACTTCAATATAAATATTAATAATAAGCTTAAATTAATAAGTATATAATTAGAACAAAATAATTAATATAAAAATTGTCATATCAATGATTAATAAGTATCATATTATATTTATAGAAATTTTTATTAATATATTAAAATTTTATATTTGTAAATAAATTATAATGATAAAGTAAATAATATAAATAATTGTCACTATGTTATAAATATATGTATTATGTGGATGTCCATTGCATAGTAATCCTTGAAGGTCTATAAATAGAGGTCTTCTGTAAACATTCAGTTACACTTGAAATGAGAATTTCTCTCCTCTCTCTAGAATTCTCTTTGACTTCTCTCTACCTTCTCTCTACATTTCTTCAGTTTTATAACACGTTATCAGCATGAGGTTCTAACCAACTGAGCCTCTTATTCATCATCACCACCGTTATTCACCGTTGGAAAGGAAGAAGCAAAGGTTTTTCCTAATCGCTCAAAAGAAGGTTTGAAAATCTTATGTAATTAAGAGGGGGAGCCGATACACGTTGTACTCTTTTCCCCTTATCTAGGTTTTGTCCCACTGGGTTTTTCTAGAAAGGTTTTTAATGAGGCAACATTAGAATGTGTATCGATGGATGATGTACTCTTTTCTTTAGCTAGGTTTTATCCCAATGGGTTTTCCTAGTTAAAGTTTTTAATGAGGAACATTCATAATGGACATCCAAGGGGGAGTGTTATAAATATATGTATTATGTGAATGTCCATTGCATAGTAACCCTTGAAGGTCTATAAATAGAGGTCTTCTGTAAACATTCAGTTACACTTGAAATGAGAATTTCTCTCCTCTCTCTAGAATTCTCTCTGACTTCTCTCTACCTTCTCTCTACATTTCTTCAGTTTTATAACACACTATATATTTTTCAAGTATTATTGGACTTTTGAACGATTAAATCTTTTTCTTGTTATCTTATCAAAATTAAAAAAGAAAGGCACAATGACATCAGATGGAGTGACGTGTGTGAGAGACGCAACACATGATTCATGTGGTAACATTATTAAAGTGGTGTGGGGCTGTGTTCTCCAATGGTCGGAACATGATGACTGAAAAGATAAGTATCATTAGCTTGGACCAATAATGGATATGTGATACTTGTCTTCAATCGCATGCTTTGAATTAATTAAGAGAGCAAGGGCCTGTGGAAAAAAAAAAAAAGTATATATATTTGATGTGTATAAAGACAAAACTATGTCGGAAAAGGTATGTGCATTTGTCATTAAAAAGAATGGAGGCCTCCCAATATATTTGAATGATTGGAGCCAATGATTATTATGGTTGTAATGAAAATGGGTGGTCTATAACAAGCCACAACAGAGGGATTATCATTATAAAATAAAATCTAAAAATAAAATAAAATCTAAAAATTAAGATCTATAACAAGCCACAACAGAGGGATTATCATTAAAGCAAAGTTTTGGAGGAAGCATTGTAATTAAAAAGTGAGAATAAATAAGTTTACTCCTCTTTTTTATACTTAAAATTTCATGCTAGTAACACACATTTGAATGATTGGAACTAATTATTGTCATGGTATTGTTATGAAAATGGGTGATCCTTGAGAGAGACACGTATCTATGAAGGAGAGGAAGCAAGAAGAAAATGGGAGGACAAGTAAAAAGGTAAAAGCAGAACAAAGATAATGAATGGAAAAGGATGATGTTTGAGCAAACAAAAAAAGAAAATGATGATGTTGCTTCGATTAATGGGGAGCAGCTAGCATCCACTTCTGCTAATATCCACTGCCGTACTGCTCCGAAATTGTGCCGTTTTGGCACAAATTGTGAAGGCTGACCGGTACTGAAAAAATACTTCGTGATATTAAAAAATTATTTTATGATATTGAAAAATATTTCAGGGTATTGACCAGTACTAAAAAGATACTTTGATGATACTGGCTAGTACATAAAAAATACATCATGATCTTGAAAAATTATTTTATGATCTGAAAAGAATATCCTGAAATATATTTTTAGTACCAATTAGTACTCTGAAATATTTTTTTCATGATCTTAATATAATTTTTTAAGATTATGAAGTATTTTTTTCAGTACCATTCAGTATCCTTTTAGTACCAGTCAATAGCCTGAAATATTTTTTCAAAATCTTAAAATAATTTTTCAAGATCATGAAGTATTTTTTATGTACCAGCCAGTATCTTCGAAATATTTTTTAGTGCTAGTCAGTACCTTGAAATATTTTTTTTCAGTACCAGTCAGTATTCTTTTAGTGCCAGTCAATAGCCTGAAATATTTTGAAGTATTTTTTTCTGTACCACTCAATATCTTCAAAATACTTTCTAGTACTAGTCCGTACCTTAAAATATTTTTTTCGGTACCAGTCAGTATCAATTTAGTGCCATTTAATACCCTGAAATATTTTTTCGATATTATGAAGTAATTTTTCAAGATTATGAAATATTTTTTCTGTATCAGTCAGTATCTTCAAATTATCTTTTTAGAACCACTCAATACCCTAAAATAATTTTTCAAAATCATGAAGCATTTTTTCAGTACCAGTTAGTATCTTAAATTATATTTTTAGTACCTGTCAGTACCCTAAAAACGTAAAATCACAGTGATAAATCGAGTTTTTAACTACCATGGGGCTGAGTCGTATCGTGTATGAGAGAAAAACGATGTGAAGGCTGAAAACTGAAGAGATAAGGAAGATGTTGCTTCGATCAATGGGTGTGCGAAACGTGTCTTGGATCCCCATCCTTTTAATCCCATCCCCACCCCCTGGACGCTTTCACATCACTTCATGTCCTAACTATTGGATTATAATTTAATTTGTGAGATTTAATATAATGTAATAATATTATAATTATATATTTATATTATATTTAATATTATAGTATGATCCAATACATTGCATTAAATTTCGCTAATCAAAACATGATTTAATGGTTGAGACATTGAAAAGAAATGAGGGCTAGTAGAGATACCCCTCTCCTCTCAAATGAACTATTGATCTGTGCTTTGGTAAGTTATTACAATCAAAGTTTTTAAACTCGTAATAGTGACTTAAACTTGTATCATGAACTCAAATTGTAAACTGGAAAATAAAGTAAATAATATAAATAATTGTCACTATATATTTTTCAAGTATTATTGAACTTTTGAATGATTAAATCTTTTTATCAAAATCAAAAAAGGAAGGCACAATGACATAAGATGGAGTGACGTGTGAGAGAGACGCAACGCCTCATGAATCATGTGGGTAACATTATTAGTGGGGCGTGGGGCTGTGTGTCGGAACACGATGACTGAAGAGATAAGTATAATTAGCTTGGACCAATAATGGATATGTGATAACTGTCAAAAAAAAAAAGAAAAAAAGAAAAGGAAATGTGTCCTTGTCTTTCTTTCTTTCTTTTTCGGTCAAAAGATTCTTGTCTTTAATGCTTTGAATTAATTAAGAGAGCAAGGGCCTATGGGAAAAAAAAGTATATATATTTGATGTGTATCAAAAAAAGTATGTAGGGAAAGGTATGTGGATTTGTCATTAAAAAGAATGGAGGCCTCCCAATATAAATATAGGATATCTTAAAATTTCAAACATTTGAATGATTGGAACACGAGTAAATACTCTTTTTGGTCCCTGATAAAACACACGGGACCCTTTTTGGTTCATGAGTAAAAAAATGTCATTTTTTTGTCATTTTTAGAGACTAAAAAGGACCTTTTGGGAATTTGTGAGGGATTAAAATGTCAATAAAAAAATGACCAAAAATGACTAAAAGGGACCTTATTTTTTCATTTTAGGGACTAAAAATGACTTTTTTTTTTCAGGGACAAAAAATGGCGTCCGTATTTTTTCCAAGAATTAAAAAGGATATTTACTCTTGGAACACATTTGAATGATTGGAACTAATTATTGTTATGGTTGTAATGAAAATGGGTGGTCTTTGAAAGAGACACGTGTCTATGAAGGAGAGGAAGGAAAGAAGAAAATGGGAGGACAAGTAAAAAGGCAAAAGCAGAATACAGATAATGAATGGAAAAGGAGTGACTAGACAGTAGACCTATCTAAAGATAATAATCTATCTAAAAATTTCTTTTTTAATAAAATACAGTAGCATCGTGCAATCTATATAGGCAAATCTACCTAATAAAATAAAGTTTTGGTGTTGCTGTTGTTTAATTTTTTTTGTCCTTAATTTAATCAGTTATTTTATTATTTCATTAGCGAACGTATTGACCCCAAATATAATTCAAAAAGTCTAACAACTATTATTTAAGAGCCATAATTTATAACTAACGCTCAGTTATGGAGTCTCATCATTTGTGTATACACACACACATATAAGTCCTTCTTGAGAATCAGCTACTCATTTCAATTGATTAATGAGTGAACCTCTATAATTTACAAATATAATCAGAGTCGCGAAAAGATGATCCCAAGTAGTTGGCACAATTTAAAAGGGAGTTGAGTGGGAGTGTGACCATAAGGTCCTACATATATATATCATTTACAAGTCTTTTTTTTTTTTTCATTAATATATAGAATATGTGGGATTTTCGAACATGAGTGACATTGATGGTAGTGGCTAAGAGAGTGAAGAAAAGAGAGAGAGGAAGATGATAAGAACCAAATTCATTCATAATTTTCTAAACAAAAATCCAAGATACTGGCTCTACCTTTCCTATCTGGTGGGATCCAATAAAGGGGAGACAACAAAAGATTGAGAAAAAGTAAAAGAAGATAGCGACTTGCCGACTTTAGATGTGAAGTGGGAACGTGGAGAGAAAAGGTTAAAACAATAATTACTAATTGATTTAATTAGTAATTATAAAGTCTAAAATTGTAACAAAAATTTTCATTTTTCATCACTTGCAGGGCATGATCCAACTGAATATCATGAACCTCTTGTCTAATTAACATTGTTAACGTACTATTAATTTGTTTTCAAAGATTTCAATATTAATAATATACTTTTTAAATTTTATATAATGCAGAAAATCTACATTTATTATAAAAGTATGGAGGTAGTGAAAATGTGAAGAGATGAAATAATTCCTCCATCTCTTATTATTGGTCACAATTTCTCAAGACACACATAATAAGAAAATATAATTTAGTTTTGAAAAAATTGTTGAAAACCCCTTATTGTAAAATTTATTGTCCAAACTCCAAAGGCACTAAAGACTCGAGTCCTTGAGCAGCTGTGACTCATATTCAGTAGGTGCAACTCCTTTTCATTTGTGTAAATCATATCTTTAATTATGTGAAAATTTCTTCCGTTTCAACATATGTTTCAATATTTGCAGAAGAATTGCATTTACTAAGGGCTCATTTGGTGTACTGGAATTGGGGCATGAATATGATAATGGAATTGATTTCCATCGTGAAGTTTGTTTGGTACATTTTAGGGATCATAGAATTGGCTTCCATGTGGAAGCCAATTCCATCAAAATTGATGGAAATGATTTCCATCATACAACCCATGGAATTCTATTTTTACCCCTCTCCTCTGCTTCTAACTCTCCGGCCGCCACCCACGCCGTCCCTCACTTCATTAATCACCACCATTCTAACTCTTCGCCATCCTTTCCGGCCGTGTCTCGACTTATTCCCCATCCTTTTTGGTTTAATGGCCCAGAGTTCACTTTCTTCGGCCCAGTACAAGGACTCTTAAGTTGGTGCTCATTCGCACGGGCCACAATTTTAACACCTGTAGTTCCATTTCTTTTTTTCGTCGCCCCAGATCCTGCATCAACACGATTTGATATATCTCAAGTGGTGCTATATGTACCCCTCGTCCTTGTTTAACTGGCAAAAGGGTCGGATACTCTCATCAAAGAGAGAAGATTCGATTTTTGAGTTGGTCAAGGCACTGGGGAAGGCATCCTAGGCGATGTGAACTTGTGCAAACGCAGGCTGAGGTGAAGACATATATACTCTCAGTCCTATATGCCCTAGGGATCAAAGTCATGGCGCCCTGTCCTTGGACCATGGGTGAGTCTAATCCCTCTCCTAAAATTTTTATATATAACCAAAAAAAGTGGCACTATATGTGTCATTTTCTTCCTTTATTTTTGTTTTTTAATTGGGTTAAAGTGCAGATTTGCCAACCAACTATTACCTGAGGAGCATCTGGCAAAAAAAATATTTGAGGGGACAAAAATTACCAATTAACAATTAAAAAGTGAAAAAAATACCAAATAACTATTAAAAAATCAACTATCACAATTAAGTTAAAATATTCTACTAGCGTAGAACGGTGGTGGAGACACTGGAGAAAAAAGTGGTTAGGCCTTCTTGTTGGATAAGGCAAATACTAACAGAGATGGGACCCATGGGAGCAGGCGTTGTGGCAGCGACGGGTGCTGCTTGTGGCATCGGAGGGATGGAACCAAGGTGTAAGGCGCGTGCCGGTCGAAAGCTGTGGACTGCTGGATGAGTTCAAAAGGGTAAGTGGAACACCCAGCAACAATGGAAGCTTTGGAGACATCGACATCGCCGACACTGTGACAGTCAATGGAAGACAGAGACACCAAGACAATGATGGAATAATAGTTCATTGGCGAACCTGCACCAAATTGTGTGTGTGTGTTTTTTTTTCACTTTTTAATTGTTGATTGATAATTTTGGTCCCCTCAATTGTTTTTTGTGCTAGATACTTCTCGGGTAATAGTTGGTTGGCAAATCTGCACCTTAACCCTTTTAAATTTTAGCCAACTAGAAAATGCATGTATTTACAACAACATTTAAAAACCTGGATTTTAATTCCGTATAAATAATATCAAAAAAAGTCCATTGGGACTTCTATGTAATTTTCTGATTTTAAGGGATTTTTTTGTAATTTTTTTCAGTCCTTGGGACCTACGCGTGATTTTCCCTGACATTATTAAAGTGGTGTGGGGATATGTTCTCAAATGGTCGGAACATATGATGACTGAAGAGATAAGTATCATTAGCTTGGACCAATAATGGTAGAGATAATAAGTATGTCGGGAAAGGCATGTGCATTTGTCATTAAAAAGAATGGAGGCCTACCAATATATTTGTATGATTGGAGCTAATGATTATTATGGTTGTAATGAAAATGGGTGGTCTTTGAGAGAGACACGTGTCTATGAAGGAGAGAGAGGGAGAAGAAAAATAGAAAATGGGAGGACAAGTAAAATGGAAAAAACTGACAAAGATAATGAATGGAAAATGAGAGACTAGACAGTGGACCTATCCAAAGATAATACTTTATTTCTTTAGTTGACGTATTGACCCCAGACATAATTCAAAAACTATACCACTCTGGTCCTATTTATAAGTATAGTTTGACTAAATCTCACATATCAAGGAAAGTTAGTTGACACAATGATTATCGGGTAAATTTTTAACTTTGCCCTCATTTATGATTGGGTATTTTTCAACTGTTTATTCTCTCTCCATCCTCATGGGTGCAATTAATATGGGTAAAATTGTCACAATCTCATTTATTACTTGACACTGGACTTATAAATAGGACCAAATTTTTTGGTCAAACTGGACTTATAAATAGGACTAGAGTGGTAACAATTACTCCCTACGGTCCTAATTATAACAACTATTTAACCGATTTTGAAGGGATTAAGGAGATGAGTTAAATTAGTTAATTTTACTCATTTTCCTTAAATGCCCTTATATAAATTTAAAATGATATAAGTATAAGTGAATTACAACCTCGTCTTCTATATCTCCAACCAATTTTCCTTTTCACACACTTTCTAATTGAAATAATGGTCTTGCTATATAAACATATATATGTGTGTGTGTGTGCACATATAGATCTATATATCTACACACACATATAGACACACACACACCCATATATCTACACACACATACATATATATATATCTACACACACAGAGATAAACATCATATATGTGTGTGTGTGTTTGTGTATGTACACACACATATATATATCTACTCACATATATATCGACACACATAAACACAGATATACATATATATGTACACACATATATACATACATATACACGCATATATATAGATGTTCCTAATAATAAGTATAAATAAGGGGTATTATAGGAAAAAATTGACAAAAGTTAAATATTGCTATTATAATTAGGACCAAAACCAATTCCAAAATGTGCTCCTATAATTAGGACCGGAGGAAGTATTATTTAAGAGCCATAATTTTTAACTAATGCTCAGTATTTTACGATTAAAATATGTGAGTTTATAGACATGGAGTCTTATCATTTGTGTATACACATACACATACACACACATAAGTCCTTCTTGAGAATCAGCAACTCATTTCAATTGATTAATGATTGAACCTCTATAATTTACAAATATAATCAGAGTTGCGAAAAGATGATCCCAAGTTGTTGGCACATGCAATTTAAAAGTGAGTTGAGTGGGAGAACTGTGACCATAAGGTCCTACATATATCATTTAGAAGTCTTTTTTTTAAAAAAAAAAATTCATTAATATATAGAATATGTGGGATTTTCGAACATGAGTGACATCATTTATAAGTCCTCTTTCATAAATTTCGACTCCATTTCGTATGATTTGCAAGTTATGCATTGATGATTGATGGCAGTGACGACTAAGAGAGTGAAGAAAAGAGGGATAGGAAGATGATAAGAACCAAATTCCTCCATAATTTTCTGAAAAAGTTCCAAGGTATTGGCTCTACCTTTCCTATCTGGTGGGATCCAATAAATGGGAAACAACAAAAGATTGAGAAAAAGTAAAAGAAGATAGCGACTTGCCGACTTTAGATGTGAAGTGGGAACGTGGAGAGAAAAGGTTAAAACCATAATTACTAAT
Source organism: Acacia pycnantha (assembly GCA_025563575.1). Taxonomy (NCBI): domain Eukaryota; kingdom Viridiplantae; phylum Streptophyta; class Magnoliopsida; order Fabales; family Fabaceae; genus Acacia; species Acacia pycnantha. The sequence goes on along the minus strand of JAMWYP010000030.1, from coordinate 4,224,388 downwards.
TGATTTAATTAGTATTTATAAAGTCTAAAATTTGTAACAAAAAGTTTCATTTTTCATCACTTGTAGGGCATAATCAAACTGAATATCAAGAACCTCTTGTCTAATTAACATTGTTAGTGTACTATTAATTTTTTTTCAAAGATTTCACTGTCAATAATATACTTTTTAAATTTTATATATAATGCAGAAAATCAACATTTATTATAAAAGTATGGGGGTAGTGAAAATGTGAAGAGATGAAATAATTCCTCCATCTCTTATTATTGGTCAAGATTACTCAAGACACACATACTAAGAAAATATAATTTAGTTTTGAAAAAATTGTTGAAAACCCCTTATTGTCAAATTTATTGTCCAAAGGCACTAAAGACTCAAGTCCTTGAGCAGCTGTGACTCATATTCAGTAGGTGCAACTCCTTTTCATTTGTGTAAATCTTATCTTTAATTATGTGAAAATTTCTTCCCTTTCAACAAATGTAGAAGAATTGCATTTACTAAGGGCTCATTTGGTGTACTCGAATTGGGACATGAATATGAAAATGGAATTGATTTCCATCGTGAAGTTTGTTTGGTACATTTTAGGGAGCATAGAATTGGCTTCCATGTGGAAGCCAATTCCATCAAAATTGATGGAAATGATTTCCGTCATACAACCCATGGAATTCTATTTTTACCCCTCTCCTCTGCTTCTAACTCTCCGGCCGCCACCCACGCCGTCCCTCACTTCATTGATCACCACCATTCTAACTCTTCGCCATCCATTCCGGCCGTGTCTCGACTTATTCCCCATCCTTTTTGGTTTAATGGCCCAGAGTTCACTTTCTTCGGCCCAGTACAAGGACTCTTAAGTTGGTGCTCATTCGCACAGCCCACAATTTTAACCTCTGTAGTTCCATTTCTTTTTTTCGTCGCCCCAGATCCTGCATCAACGCGATTTGATATATCCTAAGAGGTCCTGTATGTTTCATTTTCTTCCTTTATTTTTGTTTTTAAATTTTAGCCAACTAGAATAATTTAAACTTCTTTCAAGTTGTCGGATTTCATCAGAAAAATATTTTTCAATTAATTTTATAATTAGTTTGGCAATATCTTGAGGTCATTAATAATAAATGTCGACTTTTGATGATAAAGTAATATATTTATATTTTCATGTATAAGTAATTGTTTGAAATGATAAATTATTTAAGAATTAATAAATTTTAATTTATTAAAATTTATTTATGTAAGAGAATCATTTTTATTGATTTAAAAGGAAGAGTGAACTTATGAATAATATTAATTACTTGACTTTGGTATTATTTATCAATATCAAAATCATTTATTACATTTAGAGCAAATGATATACTCATTGTATATAAAAATGACTCATTCCTTAATTCCCCTCATTAAGATATAACAATAATAATAACAATCAATATAATAAAATCATTTAATAATTAAATACTATTTATAATAATTGTTTTATGATTTCATGACTTTTCTTTCATTTTATTTGATCAAGGATATAATTTTTTTTGAGACTTGGAGCATAAAATGTTTTTCCCTCTTTTAACTTTATGTCTTAAGTTCTCTTCCTTATATGAGCGAGGCTGCTTATCATTTCAATCATCAGCTTGTCAGTGATTTCATGATTTTGTTTTTCAATACCTTCTTTTACTCAAGATTATTTTTATTTATTTTTTTGATTGCCTATCCGGTATTCAAAGCTTCGCTTTGATTAATTCGGATCTCACCCGCGTTGCGTACCTGGTTATGGTGGGAGAGTCTCCTAGCGGGGCTTTTCTGTATTCATAAGGCTCGAACTTGAGACCTTACTTAAACGACACAAGCCACTTACCACTTGTGTAAACTCTCGTTGGTATTTACTCAAGATTACGAAGCAACAATCTTGAGCTCTTGGGCCATTGTGGGCTAGCCCAAGTCTAAGAGTGAGCCCAGAGTGAGGACTGATGATGAAAGGAATGGGCCCAGATGGTACCTACAAGTTTCAATCAAATTGGAAAGGCCATCTTCGAAACAAAGGGAGTATTATTATTTTTTTTAAAAAAAAATCTTTTAAATATTCTTAATATTATCAATTTTTTAGAAACGATTCAAGTGATTTGGTGTTTGTTCTACTTAAGCAAAGTCCTGGTTCAATTATATCCATCCGACTTGACTTGATTGATTCAAATTAGTTACAACTTAATGTGATTTCTGAAATTCTTTTGGTATTAACCCCCAGGAAAAAAAAAAAAAACACGTTTTCGATGTAATTCATAGCTAGTACCGTTCCCACACGCACACACTATATATCGTTTAGCTTGAATCATTGACATCAATATTTAATTAAAGATCCGTAGAATATGTTGCAACATAAATAAAAAGATCCGTAGAATATGTGGATAGACAAAACAAAGTCAATTTCAAATTATCAAAGAACTGAGTGTTGCGAGCTAGAATATAATCTTAATACTATTGTTTTGTTACTATCGAAATTCTTTGGTCAAAATTTCATAATTCACTGTATTATATAGCAATAAGCTACAATAATATCTCCCATGTGATTTCATTCCAATATGATAATGCTATAACAAGAACTCTCTCTTCGAAACTTCCTCCTTCGGCACTACTTTAGGATTAAGCAACTATATACTTCCGCAAAATCCCAAGCATGTAAGAGCAAATAACACGTAAATTGATAGATCTTGCCATTAAGTTCAAATAACATACTCTCTCTCCGGTCCTAATTATAAGACCTAGTTGACTTTTTTGGAGTGACTAAGAAAGCTAATTAAATTACTTTATTCACTAATATATGCTCACCAGTCCTTAATATAAGACATATTTGCTTAATTTGATTAAATTATGAAAGTTAGTTTAGTTAGTTAACATGACATGTATTTTCTAAAATACATTAATCATCTTCCTTAATTCTCTCATTACCCTCCTCCTTGATTATTGTTGAGGGAGCATCAATCGAAGTAAATTATGAAATGGTTGAAAAATATGATAATTATATCTTATGTTTAAGAGCAAGATCAACTTCCTATATATGTTTTATATGAAAAGCCAGAGGAGTAATATAATAGTGTTAATCGGCTTCAAATGCGCTCAAATTAAGAGCTAGATTATTAGACTGACTAAATATGCTTTTCGGCTTGAATTTTCTACTATGAAGTTAAACCATACAATAAATTTTTCACAATACAGCAACGAAAATATAATCGATAAACTTTTAAAATTATAAACTACAATATTATCGAAACATAAATGAGACAACAATTTCTGAGTGCTGATTATTGGTGCTTGGGACGTGGTGTATGTGTAGGAAAAATTCTATATTTGATTTTTCAAATTATAATGAAACAGAATATCGTATGACTAGCTATACATTATTCTTTCCTCATGCAAATTATTTATACCCAGGCAAGATTAAGAATCTTTGTATAGCTTCCATACAATAAAGTTTAATTAATATGGGCATCATATTAACATTACATCATTACATGCGTCTTCCTGAATTTAAATATACTTTAATTAGTATTTTTTTTTTTTTTCAGTTATTAATGTTTTGATAGTGCGTAGAAAGCTGCTTTAACGTTCGGTCTCTTCACACACACACACACATATATATATTACTCCCTCCTATCCTTAATAATACATGTTTTTTTTTTTTTAATTTGTGATTTTTTTAATTTACCTATGTTAAAGCTCTCTTTATAATAATCAATGAGAACAATTAGGAAATAAAGGAAATGGCTAGGGTATTTTAAAAAATATATACTATATTAACTAACATGTTTAACTTAATTAAATTGGATGAATATGTTTTATATTAAGAATTGAAGGAAGTATTAATATTAGAAATTTGAAACATAAAATTGTCACCTATATATCAAGTTGACTTCTCAGTGGCTTTTGCTATATATAAAACGTTTGCCAAGATGAATATGACTTCTTCAACATACCCATCTCAAAAGTGTCACTTTTTTTATTTTTGAATTAGGTGGATAAACACTAAAAGCTTGAGATTACCTTGATAATTTACTTCATCCAATGAAATTTGGTGGGATTTTGGATAAGGGAATGGAAAACAATATAATAGCTAAAGTATATATGAAAATCATTGATTTAATTTATATTAATATGCAATAGAACACAACTTTTCAAGCACACGTAACCATTTCGGTGAAGCTTCTACAACAACTTTCTACGGAGGTGACACGATGATTGTGATGGAAAATGACATTAATTCTTAAAATAATTTATAATGGCTACATAAAATTAATATGCTCAAATTGTTAAATAATTTTTTAAATTTTTATAATCGCCAAATATATATATAAAATAAAAAGAACACTTTATTAACCTTTTTTTAATTTAACTATTTTAAATTATTTTGTCATATAAATAACACTTAGGTCAAATTCCACGTATCCAGAGGAGTGTTAGTGTTAACATATGTGATTTGAGAAGATAATTGAGATACAATATAGAGAAGATGAAGATCTTGTATTATTAACAAAAGAGGAACATCCCCTTACAATGAGTAACCCATAAGGATTAACTCTAAAACCTAGAAGGAGACCATGTTAACTCCCTCTCTAGTGAGACTCCACATCTCACATACATGGTGAAGGCTCCACACCTAACACCCTTGGTGAGGGCTCCACACCCAACACCCTTCATTTCATTAGCTAAGACCCCTTTATATAGGCTAGGGCCCTAACTAATTCACTAACCACCCAACTAATCACCTAATACTTCTAACACGCCCCCTCAAGTTGAACACCATTTATCTTAAATGTGTTTAACTTGAACAACACAAATAAGGGCTAAGGTGAATTAAATTGAACAGTTTTACAATCACAAAACAATACAAAGATTTCTTCATTTTATAGCTTTCTTCTCCATATTCAATTCAAATGCTTCACTTTTGGAATGCTTCGGTCTCTGTAAGCTTCTCTAGTCACTTTACCTGCACTAACTTTCAAACCGAAACAATCAATTCCATAAGCCACCGGTCCCTTTGCCACATCACAAAACCACATTCTTATTTCAATGGAATTTTCCTTTATCTCGTATCATCTTCACGAAATTGCAAATTTGGCACTAATATTCTTCCATGTAGACACCACAATTATTCAATCTTCCATTCAATTCAACAATTTTGCCACTCGTTATCATCAACATACTCAAACTTGCCAATGTACCCAAACATAACAGATAGACCATTAGAAGACACATTAGGTCCAAATATAGAAATTCTTTGCTTCCAATAGGGACAATAAATTGACCAAATTTCAGTGAAACAGAAATTGAAGCAAAACCATGATGACTTAGTAAAGTCCTTTGCCACCGCAGGGCAATGTGAACGGATCACCACCGCATTGATTCAAGCTCTAATCACCTTGATAGCCAATTATGAATTATTTTCAGGAAACAAGAAGAACTCAAAAACAACTTGAACATTGCACCTCCCCTGGGTCAGAACACTGTCCTTCTGTCTTCTTCCAGAATTTAGAAAACAGAAATTCAGAACCATGACAACACATATCTTCTGCAGCGTCAGTATCGCTAAGCAATCGTCTTTGCAAAATGCTGAGTATTCAAACAGTCTCTTTCAAAATCTTCCATGCATTCATTGATTGGATTTGATTGGTATGACCATGATCAGAGAGTTCCATAGCTGAAAATGGACAAGGGGCTTCTCCGGATCCCTCTTTCCTTAAATGATCAGACCTATTTCTAGGAGAACAACCTTCACTGGAAATCTCCATTTTTGTCGCAAAACGAGATTATTTCATTGATATTCAAGATTGAAATCGAAATACCGGACGAGTAGGCAAAATGCAAATTCGATATTACTTGGTCCTCACACAAAGTGGGCGAATCCGAAAATATAGATCATCCGCAAAATATTAAGAACATGAAAGAAGCCAATCATATTGACGGTGTGTTGGAATCAAGAACAAGGGTATTGTGTGGTTATTTATTTGTCTAGCTGCTCTGACCATTTCCAAACTATGGGAACATGCACCAATGCAATCATCCAAGTGAGCCTCAATCCCGTGCTTCGGCTTCTTCGCAGTGCCTTTAAGGTACCACCCCAAAGCACCAAGAATTGTAATGGTGCCGGCGACAACTGCATAGTTCCGATACTTATCAGTAGAAACTTTCTCGGCAGATGATGTTCCTGTTGAACCCAAGCCGGGTTTGGCATCAGTTACTGAACCCCCTGAGCCTGCTGCTGCATTACTCTCTGGTTGAGGACCCTTGCGAGCAAGCTTCTCTAATTTCTCTTGCTCAACTTTCTTAATGTAAACATTTTCTGCAGCTTTTTTCCTCCTCACTGAGTATTTTGCCACTACCACTGCTATACAGTCTTCGGGACACAAATCTCGCAGCCATCCGCGTCGCCATCACACTTAAATGTGCGCTCAGATTCAGTCCACGGGGCAAGAGGCTCAGAGAAAGAAATGCGAGAGAGTTCTTGTTCTTGGTTATTGGCTCAAATCATAGGAGCCGGAAGTTAAGCCACAATCAGAAATCAGGTATGGCGTCCGTCCGACGATTCACGGCGGATCTTGATAACCTTGGGCAGATCAGAAATCAGAAAATACAAAGGAGCACCGAAAATAATCAAACCGAGAATGGATCAGCGGTGGTGGTCGACGGAAATCGCAGGGGCATTGGGCCTTTCGTGCGTCCGATGACCGGCAACGACAGTTCGTGGTGGATCTTGACGCCGTCATCCTCAGGGCCCTCTAAACGGAGCTTTGCGTATGGAAGGAAGAAGCCTACAAGAACAGCCGCAGAGGGCACCACCGACACCGTCGTTGTACGGCGTCTGGATTTAGCGTATGGGGTTGAAACAGATCTACCGCCGAGATCAAAGCTTCCTTTCTCTTCCATTTTCTTCGCAGCGGAAATCGAACCAGAATCCAATCGTGGATTCAAGAATGCAATCGAACCAGTGCCGGGGCTCCGATGATATTTCTTTCGGGTTGTGTGGGCGGGTCTTGGATCTCAGCCCAATTGTTTGGGCGAATCTTGGATTTCAGCCTGGTTTCTTGACTAATGAACCAATTCTTGGGCCATTTCATGAAACTGGGCCATGGCTTGATTAAGAGACTTCACTTTCGGCTTCAAGAAATGCATAAAGAACAAGATGCAAGATATATAATAGGCCCACAAATGAACCTGGCTTTGATACCATGTTAACATATGTGATTTGAGAAGATAATTGAGATACAATATAGAGAAGATGAAGATCTTGTATTATTAACAAAAGAGGAACATCCCCTTACAATGAGTAACCCATAAGGATTAACTCTAAAACCTAGAAGGAGACCATGTTAACTCCCTCTCTAGTGAGACTCCACATCCCACATACATGGTGAAGGCTCGACACCTAACACCCTTGGTGAGGGCTCCACACCCAACACCCTTCATTTCATTAGCTAAGACCCCTTTATATAGGCTAGGGCCCTAACTAATTCACTAACCACCCAACTAATCACCTAATACTTCTAACAGTTAGATTGGGAATGAAGGGGAAGTAGCGCCACCTATGCGTGTAAGGGTAGGGTTTGTCGAAGTGGGGTCTTCGGTTGCGGTTTCTCCATGGTAAGAGTGTTGGTAATGGCGACTAGGGGCTTTGGCCGAATATTGCTGGAAGTGTCGCCAAGCAAGGGGAGGAAGGTGACAGGCGAGGGTGAGATCGGCGGTTGGGGGTGACTTCTCTACGTGCTGGAACAAGAGTTTGTGAAATGAGAAGAATAATTTATGGGTTTGGAGGCTGCGATGCAGAGGTTCAATGAGGTTCTTGAAGCTAATAGACTTGGTGACACGAAGATGGCAGGGACCAAGATTTTGAAGGGGGCTGATGAGTTAAAGTGGATGGCTTAAGCTTTGAAGATGGTTGGGATTAAGACTCTGATGAACCGATTGTTTGGTTCGTTGAAGCTATAAAAATGTAAAGAGTTTGGGGTCGAAGGAAGCTTATCCGGTGTTGGCTTCCCCTCTGGTGCTCGGTGACTGGCACTCAGTCACCCACACACCATGTGGTCTATCTCTTGGTGCTACCAGGTGGGAGGATTCTCTGACAATGCATTTGGAGTCTTGGTCACCCCTATTAGTTGTTAGGATTGTGCTTTGTGATTTGCTTTTGGTTTTCTTTTGTGGGTGTCTTGTTGATATGTTCCTGTGGGTTAATTTTGTTTGTGTTGGATGTTTGCTTACTTCTTCTACCATGGTTACTAGTTTCTTGGTGTTTGGTCTCAAACTCTGTATGGTCCTTTCACCCTTCTTTTATAGGGAGTGTACGTGTTTGAAGTTGCTCTTGATTTTGCAGCATTATTGACATCAAAGGGGATGGGCTCGGGAGAGCACGTCTTTGAACAACCACCTTCTATTGCTCTCTCCCAATTCAACCTGCAAGATTTAGGCCTTAGATTGTCCTTTAGGTGTTGCAGGGTCCTTGTGTCTCATTTAGTTTCATGGTCTTTGTTGGCTTTGGTTCCATTTTTTGTGCTTTTAGTTCCGGTTAATTTAGTATTTAATTTGTATATGACTTTCATTTAATGAAATTCTCTTCTGGTTAAGAAAAAAGTTTATTATATCCCTTGTATCAAAATCTAATCACATATGATTATATGATATATTTTTGAAATATATTATCATTTGACTATAAATCCAAATCAAACAAATTGGATACATGACTTTGTGTGATTAGAGAATTTAATAGAGTATCATGGATATAAAGATCTTGACCTACCTATTTTCCATATTTCATATCTCTATGATAATTGTCAAATAACACCTTCCTATATTTTTGCTTTAGTTTATTTGATTCTTTCAACGGCTTGTTTGGTATGATGAGTGGAGAAGGAAAGTAAGTGGAGAGAAAAAAAATTCTAAACAGCTTTTTTTTAGAGAGAGAGAGAAGCGGGGTTAAAAGTTTTGATTAATTTTTCTTAGTAGGATGAGAGAGAGGGAGAAGAGGGGTGAAATTTTTTTATTAATTTTTCTTACTTTTTTTTTCTTCTTACATATTCTGTTTATTAAAATTTTGTAATCCTACTTCTCCAATTTTTTAAATTCAAATAAAAATTTTCCCTCCCATACATACCCTCCCTCCAAATCCCTTATAACAAATTAAACAGACCCAACGACAAGTATAAAAATGTCACTCACACACACACACACAAGTCAAAATGCTTCTTTGTATAAAATGTATATATATGTGGACATTAGGAAATTTTTCAACTAAAATTTAGTTTGTTGGATTTGAATTCTTAACCTAATAATCAGTTTAGAGAATTTAGGCCTGCTAGGATGCCCAGAACTTGCTCTCATAATAAAAGAAACAAGTAGAAACAGACAATCATATCATATCATTCATTAATCTTAACCAATTAATCTTAACAAGTAGAAACAGACAAATGAAAGAACGCGTAGAATATATTATCTATCAGCCGACTCATTACTAAATAAGTCGTCAGTAAATTCTTTTTTATTTTTTCATGAAACTTCCATCATGGAAGACTCACACAATCAGACAGAGATGATAATTAATAATATGAAACAATTCCTGCATATTTAAAACTAAACTTAAGATACATGGTTAAGAGTTAAGGCCATAAGATAAGATATTTGCATCCATGAGGACAAAAAGGGCCAAGACTTCACGCGTCATTCTTTTGAATGCCAAGGATTCTTGCCCTTTTGTTCCTTCTTAAGTTTCCTTTAAATTAAATAAAAGGATTAATATTATATTCTCAGCATGAAGGTATAAAAATATCCTCAAAGTATTAATTAAATCCAGACATTATTTTATTAGAAAAATACTATAAGTTCTCCAACAATATATGTTTATGTGCCCTATTTTTGAACTAATATCATTTAATTATAAACCCATATGAAAAAAATAAGACATTTGGTTATTTGTGATTGGAGAACTTGATGCAATGGATATAAGGAATTTGATGTAAGTATGGTCCATTTTATTACTACCTCTAGTTCTATATATAAGAGCTTGATAAATGGTTTATTTTGGTCCTAAATACAAGACTCTAATTCACTTTGTTTTTAAATTTATAATCCCAAAATATCCCATTGATTACATATAATTAAGGGTTTCTATCAAATAATAGTTACAATGCATAAAATTACAAATGATATTTTAGGAAAACCAACACATATTTATTACAAATAACTAATTTAACTAATATTTTTAATATCTACCAATTAGTTATGAGTATTGTTGTCAAACTCGCGAGTTGACTCTCCGAGTTTACCGTTTTCACGTTTCTAGTTTACAAAATCGAGTCGAGTCACTAGTAAACTCGTGACTGTTGTAAACTCGGTTAAACTCTTGCGAGTTTATACACTGAGTTTACCGTTTTTACGTTTCAAACATACAAAATCGTGTCAACTCACCCTTAAACTCGTGCTAATTTATTTGATAATGCTTAGCAGCTTTATATAAATTTATTTGTTAAATATGGTAAATTTTGAATATTGATGGATTTAATTTCAATTATTTGGATTTAAAATATATTTAAATCAAATTATTGTCATTTTTTTTATATTTTAATTATTTATTATACACTATTAATACCTTTTAAATAGGTATTACAAGTTTACAATTCGAGTTCACGATACGAGTTTACGTTATTGTCATGAGTTTACTTAAACTCGCGAGTTTGATAACCTTAGTTATGACTCTTATATTAAGGACAGGAAGAGAGTACTAGCCAGGGGCGGAGTCAGGGGGTGCTAGGGGTGGCCCCCGCCCCCCCTAAAATTACAGAAGTCGACCCAAAGTTTTAGGAAATTGTATTTTAGTCTTATAAAAATTTTAACATTTTCACTTTAGTCTCTAGTAGAAGTTTAATGAAGGGATTAAAATGAAAATATTGAAATATATATGAGTCTAAAATATAATTTCCTAAAATTTTGGGTCTAATTCTATAATTTTCTCCCCTAATTTCAAATGCTGGCTCCACTATGTTCTTTTCTTTAATTTTCGCCCCCTAATTTTAAATCCTGGCTTCGCTGTAATACCGTAAAAATCACACTTAGGGTAAATATCAAAAATTGGGAAATATACCTATTGAAAATAGGTGAATATGAGGTCTCAAACACCTTGTATTGAGTTTACCTTGTTGTTAGGGTAATTTCCCTTGAAATTAGATAATTTGCAATTAGGTCCCTAAAACGTTTGAAAATTTGCAAATAGGTCCCTAAATACATTATGGGTTATAAATACCCTGTGAAAGCTATAAAAGAGGCAAGTAAAAATCTATTTGAAATAGGGAAGGATATTGTCCCTAATTTAGGTAATTTATTAAATTACAAACTTGGAGAAATTGTAGAAGAATACCCAAAAAGTAAGGAAAAGACCATAATGCCCCCGTAAATGCTAAGATAATGCAAAGACATGAAAACAAAAATGTCAATACAAAAGTTATGAGGTAATGAGGCATGCTAATTAAGAAAATTATCAACTATTGATAAGAAAGTAATTAGGTATTATCATTGGTAATTATCAACTATTTATACTGCTTTTGGAAAACGGGGATGTTACATTTTGGTATCAGAGCTAGTATAAGCTGATGGCAAATTCGACTCATGATCGGGGGTTCTCACAGGGTGATCTGTGACGAAGCATTGGCTCTTACCCTGACATGGCTCGCCTGGGCCAGCCACCGGATAGGTTGCATCCGTCGTGAGGCGGTGCGTAAAACTAGCGGCTGAGGTATCTTATGTTGTCACGGCGTATTGGCGCCACGGAGACATTTTGGTATCAGAACAGTAGTCCTGGCATGAATTTAACTATGTTATTACTGACAGTTTGGTGCCGAAGGCAAGGCTTGTAACATCCCATTTTCTAAAGCGGAAATTTTTTTTTTTTTTGCAATCAAATAGAGATGAGCAATGGAGCGTAAGAGTAACTGATCATAATATAACATGAACCATAGTGTAATAAAGTATTGATTACAGTGATCCTAAGGTTCGGAAAGTAATCGACAGAAAGGAAAAGAAAGCGATAAGATAAAGATGACTTCTTCCGCAAGTCACTCCCGCCGCTTTCCCCGACATCAATTCGCGGTCCTCCGCACTGAAGCTACAAATGAGATTCAATTTACCGCATTGAATCTCGTGTAACGGTTAACCTTATGCTCAAATAAAACAAGATATAGACAATAGATATTCATGACATAACAAAGAACATCTCATCGAAGTGTGACACGATGTAACATAAGCATGAAGCAATTATGTAAGGTCCTACACAACAACATTGTGACACGACAGGACATAAGCATAAAGCGTATGTAAAGTCCTACACATATATAGCTCGCACATTACTCGTGCCACGAACACGTGTCCTCGCCGCTAGGAAAACTCAAAGCGGTATTATCATGTCTTATAACCCGTACAAGGTCAGTATGTAAAGCGGCGACCCTAAGCAGAGCCCGGTATATGAACGTATCTATGACATATATGTATATGAGAGCTATAGGATTAGTGTTACAAGACGCGTCCGTACCTTCGTTGATGTACGTAGATGTTTCGCGAAATCGTACTTTCTCGACGGAAAACGCGGTTTGTCCGACAAATGCACGTTGGACAGCGTAACGGCAACAAATTAGATTCTCGACGTCCTATAAAAGTAATATCACTTTTATTAGTGATTTGATACTACAACCGGCATTTTAGGTAAAAATTACCATTTTGCCCTATACCCCTACTTGGCGGAATTTCGCCAGCGCTTCCGCTACATAGGCTATTTTCTTCCCAAAATTTCGCCAGAACTTCGACGCATTTATGATTCTTGAAAATAAAAACTAAAATAGCCCTCCCATATGATACCCAATCATACTTGAAATTTAAAGGCTATTACTACCCCTAATTTTGAAAGAGTTATAAAAACTACAACTTTTCAAATGACTCGATCCCTACTATGTTTACACCTCTGCATATTTTTTCAACGCAAACAAGGCTCTAAAACATTTGTAGGAATCTTGTCACCTACTTTCTAAATCTATCTACTAATTCTACTAACTACTAAACTAAAAACGAAAGACTAAAACCCGAAAGACTTACCCGTTGAAGACTTCGGCAGAGCTTCCGCCCAGAACTTCTCTCTCTTCTTTCTCTCCCTAGCAATTTCGGCCAAGGAGCTCAAAGAAGTGAAGAGTGATGTGCAGAATTTTGAAGAGAGGAATGGCCTATTTATAGAAAAATGAAGGGCATAATGGTCTTTTTGCATTTAATCTTAGCCCTTGAATTAAACTTGTTTGATAAGGCAACATCTTGACCCTTGAACACACTTGGTCGACATACATGAAGAGGTGGCAGCAAAATTGCATCATCCTTGATGATGTAATCAACTTGTTAAGGAAGGTTTTGTACCGATAAACCTCGATCGGCACCGATTCGCGTAATTTCGGAAAAATCTCAAAATTATGGATTTACAACTTTGAAGACCTTCTCTTCCTCATCAATAATATCTATTTAAACTTGAATTTTGACTTTAGACAGGGTTCCAACCGTCCTACTGAAGTTTCTCGAAAACGTGTCCGATCGCGTCGGTTTCGTAACGCATTTCGAAATTATCAACTTCTTCAGAAAAATTCACTGATTCCAAATATGTCAAAATAAATTCAAACTCATGCCTAGATGTTGAGTTAGAATTTATTTTCCTTATATCCAAAAATATACCTATATGCATTTTTCCCTATTTTGTTTTATTAGGAAATGCACCAACGACTTCAATTTTCTCCTAAGAGTATAACGGAAGACAAAATTCCACCGATCATTATTTTTCCCGACTTTGGAAATCTCATTCCTAGATCTCTAGATAGGATCCGTTTCCTATTTATTCCATTACTATTCACTACAATTAATTATATTATATAATAATATAACTCTAATTAATTATATAATATAATAATAATACAAACTTACCAACTAAGTTATCCATTTTTTTTCTTTTTTTTTTTCTGCCCATTTTTATTTTCGTTTTTTTATTATATTTTTTATTAATTATTTAATTAATTATTTAATTAATTAAATAATTATTTTCACATAATTTCTACAAAATTTTCCTATTGGTCCATTCTTGCATTTAGGCTTAAAAATACCTAAACTCATCCTTTTTCCTTCAAATTTTCCAATTAATTAACCAATATATTTATGCTAATTTTTAGCCATTTATCACTAATTTTGGAGCTTTACATAATTATCTCCGAATTTTCTATACTTGTGCTTAAGTAATTTGCTAATAAATACTTAATCACTCAGTTATCACTGCTTAGTAATTTTCTTAATTAGAATACCACATTACCTCTTAACCTTTGCTTTAACATGAGATTTTTCATGCATTCTCGTATTATTCGCATTTTTCCATAATCGTAAGGGTATTATGGTCATTTCCTTACTTTTTGAGTATTCTTCTACAATTTCTCTAAGTTCATAATTTATTAAATTACAATAATTAGAGATAATATACTCTCCTAATTTACTTGGTCACTTTTCTAACTTTTGGTATTTTTCCATAATTTCCTAAGTTATTTATGTCCCTTAGGGGCATTTTGGTCATTTTGGCACTTTGGCCATTAATTTCCCTGATTTCCTACAGAAATTCTACTTAGAAAATAGACTATAATTATACAAGATTGGAGATTGAATTTTCACTTATCAGAATTATCCAACTTTTATTTATAATATGCCAGATAAATATCCGGGTATTACATTTCTCCCCTTACACAAAATTTCGCCTCGAAATTTAATCTATACTAACTAAACTTGAACATGAACTCTGGGTACTTCTCCTTCATGTCACTCTCGGTTTCCCATGTTGCCTCTTCGGGTGTTAAACCCTTCCAGACCACCTTCACTATCAGAATAGTCTTATTTCTGAGCCGTTTCTCCTTATGATCAATGATCTGTTCTGGCTCAACGATGAAGGTATTATCATGCCGTACTTCAACATCCTCGTACTCGATGACATGATCATGGTCAGGTTGGTATTTCTTCAATTGTGACACGTGAAAACGTCGTGGAGGTTACTCAGATTCGGGGGTAAGGCTAACTGATAAGCTACTTCTCCGCGCTTAGTCAAAATTTCGAATGGTCCAACATACCGTGGACTGAGTTTCTTCCTCTTGAGCGTCCCGCCGACACCGAAGCACGGAGATAACTTTAGAAATACATGGTCGCCGACATAAAACGCCGAGGTCTCCTCCTTTTGTCCGCATAGCTCTTCCGTCTACTATGTGCGGCTAGGAGTCTCTTCTTGATCAATGCGATCCGCTCGAGGTTTGTTCAAGCATATCCGCCCAAGTAATTGCTTTTCGATGAATCTGTCCAGCATAATGGTGATTGACATTTCCGCCCATACAATGCCTCGAACGGGGCCATTTGTATACTAGCATGATAACCGTTGTTATATGCAAACTCGCCTAGCGAAAGATGTTGATCCCAACTTCCTTTGAAATCCAGGGCACATGCTCGCAAAGATATCCTCCAAATACCGTATGGTTCTCTCGTATTGACCGTCAGTTTGAGGGTGATAAGCCGAACTGAACCTCAGCTTAGTCCCCATACCTTCATGTAATGCTTGCCAGAAACGGGATTTGAATCGTGTATCACGATCAGAGACAATGCTCTTAGGAATACCATGTAATCTCACTATCTCTTTGATATAAATCTCCGCCAATCGTTCCGAGAATAGTGGATACCGATGGGAATAAAGTGTGCCGACTTGGTTAATCTGTCAACAACTACCCAAATCGTATCATGATTCCCGATTTTGGGCAGACCTACCACAAAATCCATGGTTATGTTCTCCCATTTCCATTCCTAAGCAGCTCTAGTCTTTGCAAAAGACCGGGGGTCGACGGTGTTCAATCTTCACCTTCGACAGTCAAGCACTTGGCCACGTACTCGTAACGTCTTTCTTCATTCCGGCCACCAAAGTTCGGATTTCATACTGTACATCTTGACCATGCCTCGGATGTAGAGTATATTTACTCTTGTGAGCCTCATCCATTATCTTCCGCCTTAATTCATCAACTGGCGGTACATAGATTCGCTTCTTGTACCTGACCAAAC
This sequence comes from Acacia pycnantha, assembly GCA_025563575.1. NCBI lineage: Eukaryota > Viridiplantae > Streptophyta > Magnoliopsida > Fabales > Fabaceae > Acacia > Acacia pycnantha. The sequence continues at coordinate 4,208,281 of JAMWYP010000030.1, read as the reverse complement.
CACTAAGTGATAGGTCATGGTCTTGGGTCTCACCTCGAGAGATTTTCTCACGTATCTCTTTTGCCCAATCATCTTGCCGCCGAGCTTTCTCAACTTCATCTCTCGATCATACTCCCTTGACTAACAAGAAGAGTTGCAAGATAGGCATCACCGGTGCATGAAGACCCATGCAGACTTGATTGGATAGATTCGCATCTCCGAAATCTTCCAACAATTTCTGCTCTTGTATCATCATATATGCCACTCGCACCGTCTTCCCGCTAAGAGCATCGGCAACGACGTTTGCTTTACCCGGATGATACTTGATCTCCAGGTGTAGTCTTTAATCGGCTCTATCCAACGACGTTGTCTCATGTTGAGTTCTCGTTGATCGAACAAGTATTTCAAACTTTTGTGATCACAATACACTTCTACGGTTACACCGTACAAGTAATGCCTCCATATCTTCAAAGCGAACACGATAGCCGCCAGCTCTAGATCGTGTGTAGGATAGTTTAACTCGTGAGGCTTCAACTGACGAGAGGCATAAGCCACCACTCGCCCCGTTGCATCGTGACACATCCCAACCCTTGCCCACCGGCATCACCGTAAACAACATACTTCTCATCCGGATCTCGGGATGATTAACACCGTGCCGTAGTCAATCTCTCTCTCGAAAGCTCTCCTCACGTCATCTCCCCATAAAAAGGGTTGATTCTTCCTCGTAAGCTTTGTCAATGGAAGGGCTAGACGCGAGAAATCCCGTATGAATCTGCGGTAATATCCCGCCGACCAAGAAAACTACGGATCTCCGTCGCGCCTCTCGGCCGTTTCCACCCGTAACCGCATCTACCTTGCTTGGATCAACCGCAACTCCGTCGCTAGATATAACATGGCCCGTAAATTTCACTTCCGCAGCCAAAATTCGCATTTGCTCGCTTTAGCATAGAGTTGCTTCTCCCTGAGTATGCTCAACACCTTTCGCAGATGTTCTTCGTGCTCTTCTTTGCTCTTGGAATAGATGAGAATGTCATCAATAAACACCACCACAAACTGGTCTAGGTGTTGTCGGAAGATACGGTTCATGTAATCCATGAATACCGCAGGTGCATTTGTTAATCCGAAGGGCATCACAAGAAATTCATAATGCCCGTACACGGTCCCGAAAGCCGTCTTGGAAATATCACCATCTTTAACTCGCAACCGATGATATCCCGAACGCAGATCAATTTTGGAGAAGACAAATGGAACCGGATAACCGATCCAAAAGATCATCAATCCGGGAAGTGGGTACTTGTTTTTGACCGTTACTTTGTTCAATTCACGGTAGTCAATGCGAGTCGGAAGCTTCCATCCTTCTTCTTTACAAACAACACCGGGGCTCCCCACGGTGATACACTCGGGTCGAATGAACCCTTTCTTCAAAAGCTCTTCCATTTGCTTCTTCAACTCCCGCATCTCGTTAGGAGCCATTCGATACGGCGCCTTTGATATTGATCCTGTGCCGTGCATCAAGTCAATATTGAACTCCACTTCTGGATAGGAGGTAACTCGGTGAGATCCTCCGAAATACATCGAAAATTCATTCACCACAGGGATATCCTGGAGTGAAAGATCGCCTCTCGCTTTGATCGAAAAGAATACCATGTAGGCATGGCATCCCCGCTTCACACATCGATCGGCTTCGTAGCGGAGAGAAAGTTCAGCTCACTTCAACTTTTTCTCCGGAAATGATATCTTCTTCTTGCCACGCGATCATCGCACCGTTGGCCGTCGCCCAATTTAGACCGAGTATGACGTCGATGCCGTGAAGAGGTAGACGGATAAGGTCCACTTTAGAAACTCGTCCATCCACGTTAGCGGTACAATTCATACATGCATCAGAAGCTAAGGATTTTACACCAAGCGGTGTAGATACTACAAGGTCAAAAGGTAAACTACAGGCATGCATTCCTAGGCGACTTGCACAATCATAAGAAATGAAAGAATGATCGGCTCCCGAATCATACAATGCCTCAAGTAGATTTCCGTTAAGGTAAATAGTACCTTGGACCATCTCCGGGACCGTCTCGGCCTCTGTGTTCGTTAGTGCAAAGATGCGGCTCGTGCTCGAGGTCTCGCCTCTCCAATCTTCTCGCACATTCTCTCGCTATAGTGTCCTGGCTTATGACATTCGAAGCATATCTCGCTTCCTTCACGCTTCACGCCCGGGTGATGCTTCTTGCATTTGGGGCATGTTTGTGATCCCGCTGCTCGGGATAGTTCTCATTGCCCAGCCTTGGTACGGCCTTTTGTTTCCACCACGGGGTTACTCCAGGCGCCTTCCTCTTTTGTGAAGAGTTCTCGCGGCTGAAACCACCTCGACCAAGCATTGTTGTTGTTGAAGTTCCTTGATCTCCGGAAGCCTCGAGATTGCGCTCGCCATCCGACAAGTTTCTACTGCGCTTGTCAAGTTCGGAATCGCTGGGACATGAGCCTTTCACCAAGTCAATCACCCTGAATACTTTCTCTAGTCTCTTCAGCCAATCCTCCGCCAAATCCAGCTTTCCTCGAAAATTTGGCGGCTTCAGCTTACAAAACTGATTAACCCAATACTGGGTATTCATTTCCCTTCTTCCTCGTCGTGGAGGTGATTGTGATCTATCAGATTCCTCAAGATTTTCCTCATGGTCTTCCTCACTTTGATTGTCATTGTCCTCCTCTTCTTCTTCTTCTTCATTCTCCTCGTTTTCCTCATTGTTATGCTCTTCCTCTTCGTGTTGACGTGCGTCCAATTGTCTTTGGGCTTCTTCATCCCGTTGATGTTGTCTTGCTAACAGAGCATCAATGAGAGCCCTCTCGCTCTAGGAGAGTTCTCCTTAGTTCTTGTACTTCGTTACTGTTCCGGTTGGTTTGGTATAGCATTTTGCTCGGGTATTACGTCCATTTGAGGCCGCCTCGCCTCGACTCGGCCTCTGCCTCGACCCCTACCTCTTGGTGCACCGGCACCTCTTATGATGGCCATGTTTTAACTTTTCCTTTATATCAAATAACGGATAAGTGTTAGAACAATAACACAACACATGGCATCAAGTCATATATATTTTCATATTAGATGTAATGTACATGCTAACGTATACTACATCATCCAACCGGTTTATAACCAAGGTTACTTTGTATGTCCCCACGTTGTCGTCATCGATGAATGATCCGAGCCAACAGTTTCTCTGGTTCTATGGGCATACGGCCATTGACTCTACCCTAAGTCCGGATCATATTTCGGTTTGGGGTCATTAGAAATATCGTGGTTTCGTCTTCGTCCCGCCGTCTCTCGGAATTACGGATCTACGCGCGTTACGTCCTATTATTACGGAATAGAAGATCTACGACTTTTTGTTTCGTCCATCACTACCTATTACACCAGTGGTCATAACAGTACTCTTTTCAAAACGTGCTCAAAGTTTAAAAGGCTTAAGAACCTAACTCCGTTATCCGAACAGAATGGCCGGGTAAGTGTCTACCATGGGGCCTCACCGGTTAGCAAGGATGATTGGCACACCCACGTAGACTAGCCTTGCCTTGGCACCAAACCGTTCGTGGTAACATAGTTAAACACTTGCCGAAAGATTGCTCGATACCAAAATGTCTCCACGAATCCACGCCGTGACAACAAGCCTCGCCCGCTAGTTTTACGCCCCGCCTTCGGCCAAAGGCAACCACGCCGCCATGTCGTAACAATGCTTGTTATCACACTGTGAGAACCCCCGATCATGGTTAACTTAACTAGCTCTGATACCATAAAGTGTAACATCCCATTTTCTAAAGCGAAATTTTTTTTTTTCAATCAGAGTTGAGCATTGGAGCGTAAGAGTAATCGATCATAATATAACATGAACCATAGTGTAATAAAGTATTGATTACAAGTGATCCTAAGGTTCGGAAAGTAATCGACGAAAAGGAAAAGAAAGCGATAAGATAAAGATGACTTCTTCCGCAAGTCACTCCGCCGCTTTCCCGACATCAATTCGCGGTCCTCCGCACTGAAGCTACAAACAGATTCAATTTACCGCATTGAATCTCGGGTAACGGTTAACCTTATGCTCAAATAAAACAAGATATAGACAATAGATATTCATGACATAACAAAGAACATCTCATCGAAGTGTGACACGCATGTAACATAAGCATGAAGCAATTATGTAAGGTCCTACACAACAACATTGTGACACGAGACAGACATAAGCATAAAGCAGTATGTAAAGTCCTACACATATATAGCTCGCACATTACTCGTGCCACGAACACGTGTCCTCGGCGCTAGGAAAACTCAAAGCGGCCGCTACATAGGCTATTTTCTTCCCAAAATTTCGCCAGAACTTCGACGCATTTATGATTCTTGAAAATAAAAACTAAAATAGCCCTCCCATATGATACCCAATCATACTTGAAATTTAAAGGCTATTACTACCCCTAATTTTGAAAGAGTTATAAAAACTACAACTTTTCAGGTCTTTTTGCATTTAATCTTAGCCCTTGAATTAAACTTGTTTGATAAGGCAACATCTTGACCCTTGAACACACTTGGTCGACATACATGAAGAGGTGGCAGCAAAATTGCATCATCCTTGATGATGTAATCAACTTGTTAAGGAAGGTTTTGTACCGATAAACCTCGATCGGCACCCGATTCGCGTAATTTCGGAAAAATCTCAAAATTATGGATTTACAACTTTGAAGACCTTCTCTTCCTCATCAATAATATCTATTTAAACTTGAATTTTGACTTTAGACAGGGTTCCAACCGTCCTATCAAGTTTCTCGAAAACGTGTCCGATCGCGTCTCGGTTTCGAACGCATTTCAAATTATCAACTTCTTCGAAAAATTCACCGATTCCAAATATGTCAAAATAAATTCAAACTCATGCCTAGATGTTGAGTTAGAATTTATTTTCCTTATATCCAAAAATATACCTATATGCATTTTTCCCTATTTTGTTTTATTAGGAAATGCACCAACGACTTTAAATTTTCTCCCAAAGAGTATAACGGAAGACAAAATTCCACCGATCATTATTTTTCCCGACTTTGGAAATCTCATTCCTAGATCTCTAGATAGGATCCGTTTCCTATTTATTCCATTACTATTCACTACAATTAATTATATTATATAATAATATAACTCTAATTAATTATATAATATAATAATAATACAAACTTACCAACTAAGTTATCCATTTTTTTCTTTTTTTTTTCTGCCCATTTTTATTTTCGTTTTTTTTTATTATATTTTTTATTAATTATTTAATTAATTATTTAATTAATTAAATAATTATTTTCACATAATTTCTACAAAATTTTCCTATTGGTCCATTCTTGCATTTAGGCTTAAAAATACCTAAACTCATCCTTTTTCCTTCAAATTTTCCAATTAATTAACCAATATATTTATGCTAATTTTTAGCCATTTATCACTAATTTTGGAGCTTTACATAATTATCTCCGAATTTTCTATACTTGTGCTTAAGTAATTTGCTAATAAATACTTAATCACTCAGTTATCACTGCTTAGTAATTTTCTTAATTAGAATACCACATTACCTCTTAACCTTTGCTTTAACATGAGATTTTTCATGCATTCTGTATTATTCGCATTTTTCCATAATCGTAAGGGTATTATGGTCATTTCCTTACTTTTTGAGTATTCTTCTACAATTTCTCTAAGTTCATAATTTATTAAATTACAATAATTAGAGATAATATACTCTCCTAATTTACTTGGTCACTTTTCTAACTTTTGGTATTTTTCCATAATTTCCTAAGTTATTTATGTCCCTTAGGGCATTTTGGTCATTTTGGCACTTTGGCCATTAATTTCCTGATTTCCTACAGAAATTCTACTTAGAAAATAGACTATAATTATACAAGACTGGAGATTGAATTTTCACTTATCAGAATTATCCAACTTTTATTTATAATATGCCAGATAAATATCCGGGTATTACAAGGCTAGTCTACGTGGGTGTGCCAATCAGTCGCCGTGAACTCGGTGAGGCCCCCATGGTAGACACTTACCTGGCCATTCTGTTCAATTCACGGAGTTAGGTTCTAGCCTTTTTAAAAATTTGGAGCATATTTTGAAAATGAGTACTGATATAGCCCAAGGTCGGTGTACCACCTCATTTCTGTACTGGGTTTGAACCTAAGCATACCATTCTCGATCAGTGTACCACTTTCCGCCTTCGTACATCACCTCGATAATCCTGATATCAGTTTCTGATAACCCTGATATCAGTCTCTGATAATTCTGATAATCCTGATATCAGTTTCTGATAACCCTGATATCAGACTTCGATAACCCTGATATCAGTTTCTCATAACTCTGATATCAGCCTCCGATAACTCCGATAACTCTGAACTCTGATATTTCTGATAACTCTGATATCAGTCTCTGATCACTCTGATAATAGGCCACGCCGGATGAAACTCCGAGACCAATAAAGATAAGTACATGCAGTATTTGACTCATGTATAGGAGCTTCCGATACGTATTTCCGTACCCGTTTTGAGTAGAAAGAACCAACGAGAATCTAACGAAGGAAAGGATCGAAACCTCGGCTCCGTGGTTTGGAGACGATAATCATATGTTTTTACGAATATCCTTGGTGGCCGGTGTCGGAGAGTACTTCAAAGGAGAACTCGTAGTCTTCATAACGTAAGACCATTCAAACTTTGAGATAGCTTTACCCCGAAACTTGAGTAGATCTCTCGTGACGTGTTCCTGTTTCTTCGTTATTACAATTCGACCGTGATCGTGTCATTGAGCAGAGGTATTTTGTGTTATCATGGCACAAGGGGAACCATGGAAACATTTAAAGTACCTTGTGTTGCCATGGTGTAGCCCAAGAGACATTTTGGTATTTGTGGTGTTGGAATTGCGGTGTATGAGCCACGAGAGACACTATATATCAAGGTACGACATGACAAGATCTTTATGGTCAAACCAAAGCGAATTCTCGATCACCAGGAGGAGTAGCAGCCAGACGAAGTAAAGACCCGACGCGTATAGTCCAAAGTCCGAGTAGAACGGATTTTAGTTCGTAAGAAGTTTAGTGGGTAGAGTGCAAATTTCAGAGACCTAAATTTTGTTTAACTGGGAGAAATGTAATACCCTAAAAATCACACTTAGGGTAAATATCAAAAATTGGGAAATATACCTATTGAAAATAGGTGAATATGAGGTCTCAAACACCTTGTATTGAGTTTACCTTGTTGTTAGGAAAATTTCCCTTGAAATTAGATAATTTGCAATTAGGTCCCTAAAACGTTTGAAAATTTGCAAATAGGTCCCTAAATACATTATGGGTTATAAATACCCTGTGGAAGCTATAAAAGAGGCAAGTAAAATCTATTTGAAATAGGGAAGGATATTGTCCCTAATTTAGGTAATTTATTAAGTTACAAACTTGGAGAAATTGTAGAAGAATACCCAAAAAGTAAGGAAAAGACCATAATGCCCCCGTAAATGCTAAGATAATGCAAAGACATGAAAACAAAAATGTCAATACAAAAGTTATGAGGTAATGAGGCATGCTAATTAAGAAAATTATCAACTATTGATAAGAAAGTAATTAGGTAATTATTGGCTAATTACTTAAGCATAAGCAAAGGAAATTCATGAATAATGGTGTAAAACCCTAAAATTAGTGATTAATGGCTAAAATTAGTAAAAATATATTTGCTAATTAATTGGAGAATATTGAGAAAAATAAATGAGATTACGTATTTTTAAGCCTAAATGCAAGTATGGACCAATAGGAAACTTTGTGGAAAAATTATGAAAAATAATTATTAAATAATTAAAAATTATATATTATTAAATAAATAAATTATATAAAAAAGAAAATTAAAGGAAAAATATCAGCTGCATTGACCGAATTTTTGAAACAAAAATAGGATAAAAATTGTTGAGATATTATGATAACTTAGTGTAGAAGTTTTGATTATTATATTATATAATTTATTAAAGTGAAAAATGATGAATAGTAATTTAATAATTAGGAAACGGATCCTATCTAGAGATCTAGGAATGAGATTTCCAAAGTCAAGGTAAAATATTGATCAGTGAGTTTTTACCTTCAAGTGACCTCTTCCGGAAGTTAATTCCGAGGCCGTTAGTGCATTTTCCTAATAAAACGAAATAGGGAAATGCAGATAGGCATATTTTTGGATATGAAGAAAATAAATTCTAACTCAACATCTAGGAATTAGTTTGAATTTATCTGGACATATTTGGAATCAGTGAATTTTTCTGAAGAATATGATGTTTCCAGAAATGCGTTTCATAACCGGACCCGTACGGACACGTTTTTCGAGGAGCTTCAGACTGACAGTTGGAGCCCTATATGGAACCAAAATTTAGGTTAACTTGGACATTTCTAATAAGTGAGAAAATGTCTTCAAAGTTGTAAATCCAGAATTTTGAGATTTTTCCGAAATTACGCGAATCGGGTACCGATCGGAGAAATTGGTCTGGAAAGGAGCTAGAATGGACACATGTCATCATGCAATTGGCTCATATTTGGCTTGGAGAGGGGGCAGCACGTTTTGGAGCTTTGTGTGGCCAAGAATCACTCTTCAAAATATTAAAGAGAAAATTACAACTTTGGACCCAAAATTTGAGAAGGGAAAATTACACTTTAGGACCCAAAAAATTCTCTATAAATAAGAGGCCTTGCCTCTTGAATTCTCACACCATTCTTCTTGCTCTTGGCCGAATCTAGAGAGAGGATTTTAGAGAGAGAAGCTCTGGGGAAAGTTCTGCTGAAGTCTTCAACGGGTAAGTCTTTCGGTCTTTAGTCTTTAGTTCGGTAGTTAGTAGAATTGTTAGTTAGATTTAGGAAGTAGGTGATGAGATTCATATTCTTGTTTTAAGCCTTGTTTGCATTGAAAAAATATGCAGAGGTATAAACATAGTAGGGATCGAGTCGCCGAAAAGTTGAAGCTTTCAGCTTTTTCAAAAGTAAGGGTAGAATTTGTTAGAACAACCTTTAAATTTCAAGTATGATTGGATATCATATGGGAGGGCTATTTTAGTCTTTATTTTCGAAAACCCAAATGGCGTCGAAGTTCGGCGAAATTTCGGAAGAAAATTTGTAAGAGTAACGAAGTCTTTGGCAAAATTCCGCCAATTAGGGGTATAGGGGCAAAATGATAATTTTTACCTAAAATGCCAGATATAGTATCAAATCACTAATAAAAGTGATATTACTCTTATAGGACGTCAGAAATCCTAATTTGCTGTCGTTACGCTGTCCGACGTGCCGCTGTAGGACGTTTCGCTATTTTTTCGTAAAACGTGCCATTTCCGTCAAAAGTATCGAAGTACCATCAAATGAAGGTACGTCCGCGTACTGTAACACTAATATGATGTTTATGGTATGCATGTATGTGCTAGGTGTATTGTATGTGGTAGTTGATAGCTCTGTGATATGTTAGTATACTGTTGATATGTTTACGTTTGCCATGGGCGATATATCTGCATGCTATTGGGCGATATATGTATACATGCTATTGGGCGATATATGTATGCATGCTCTTGGGCGATGAGTGCACATATACTATTGTTGTTATGTTTGTCTGTAGCCTATATATCAGTATATGTGAATATGAGGTTAACCGTTACCTGAGGTCCGATTGCAATGGACCTCAGCTCTTAACATTGCATCCGGATCGGGAGGACCAAGGATCGAGGAGAGAGGCAAGCAACCCGAGTAGAAGACCCGGCTGAAAACTTCCTTTTTGATGTTCCGGCAGAAGTTTTTCCTTTGTTTATTATCTACTTTTGAAATACTCTGTTACAGTACCGAAGTTGTAAACAGCCAGACTTACGGCGGTTTATAAATATATATCAGTTACACTTCCGCTCAAATGCTCTACTCTGATGATTTTATATGGAAAAAATTTTATACTGCTTTTAGAAAACGGGGATGTTACATTCGCCCCTGGTACTAGCCCAATGGTTATCTTTCTAAAACAGATGTAATACCCGGATATTTATCTGGCATATTATAAATAAAAGTTGGATAATTCTGATAAGTGAAATTTCAATCTCCAGTCTTGTATAATTATAGCATATTTTCTAAGTAGAATTTCTACAAGAAATTAGGGAATTTAAGGGTCAAAGAGCCAAAATGACCAAAATGCCACCTGAAAGGGTAATCAACTTAGGAAATTATGGAAAAATACCAAAAGGCAGTAAAATGACCAAGTGAATTAGGATAGTATATTATCCTAATTATGATAATTTTATAAATTTTGAACTTGGAGAAAATAAGCAAGAATGCTCAAAAAGTAATAAAAGACCAAAATACCCTTGTAATTATGGAATAATGTTAGAAGGATGAAAATATTAATGTTAATACAAGAGTATGAAGATAATGAGGCATTGTAATTAAGAAAATTATCAACAAGTGAAAATGAAGTAATTAAGTAATATTGGGCTAATTACTTAAGCATAAGCAAAGGAAATTCAGTAATAATTATGTGAAGCTCAAAAATTAGTGGAAATTAGTGGAAAATTAGTAAAAATGTATTTACTAATTAATTTGGAATTTTTATGAAAAATAGTTGAGTTTAGGTATTTTTAGACCTAAATACAAGAATGGACCAATTAGGTAATTTTGTGGAATTTTTGGGAAAAAGTAAATAAATAAATCATTAAATAATTAAATAAATAATAAATAAATATTTATTAAATAAATTAAGGGGCCAGCCGACATTTTGGACTCAAAAAAAAAAAAGAAAATGAATGAAAAATAAGAACAAAAATAATATGTGCAACTTGACATTATTTAATTAATATAATTAATTAAAGTAAAATATGTGAATAGTAATATTTAAATTAGGAAACGGACCCTATCTAGAGATCTAGGAATAGGAATTTCAAAGTCAAGAGAGATTAATGATCAGTGGAATTTTGTCTTCCGTTAAACTCTTACGGAAGCAAATTCTGAAGTCATTTGTGCATTTCCTAATAAAACAAAATAGGGAAAAATGCATATAGGCATATTTTTTGGAAAAGAGGAAAATAAATTCTAACTCAACGTTTAGGAATGGGTTTGAATTTATTTTGACATATTTGGAATCAGTGAATTATTTCGAAGAGATTGATATCTCAGAAAACGAATTCCGACACCGGACGCGTTCGGACACGTTTCGAGGAACTTCAACTGGATTTGGAGACCTATATGGAATCAAAATTTAGGTTAACTTGGACATTTCTACTAAGTGAGAACATGTCTTCGAGTTGTAAATCCAGAATTTTGTGAATTCTCCGAAATCACGCGAATCGGGTACCGATCGGGGAAAATGGGTTTTTTTTATAACCCAAAATGCCAAACAATGCCTTATCTAAACCCTATAAATACCCCCCCTCCTTCAAAATTCTGCACACCATCTTCTTTGAGCTCCTTGGCCGAAATTCCTAGGGAGAGAAAGAAGAGAGAAGTTCAGGCGGAAGCTCGCCAAAGTCTTCAACGGGTAAGTCTTTCTGGCTTTAGTCTTTAGTTTTTAGTTTAGTAGTTAGTAGAATTGTTAGTTAGATTTAGAAAGTAGGTGACAAGATTCCTACAAATGTTTTAGAGCCTTGTTTGCGTTGAAAAATATGCGAGAGGTGTAAACATAGTAGGGATCGAGTCGCTGAAAAGTTGTAGTTTTTATAGCTCTTTCAAAATTAGGGGTAGTAATAGCCTTTAAATTTCAAGTATGATTGGGTATCATATGGGAGGGCTATTTTAGTCTTTATTTTCAAGAATCATAAATGCGTCGAAGTTCTGACGAAATTTTGGGAAAAAAATAGCCTATGTAGCGGAAGCGCTGGCGAAATTCCGCCAAGTAGGGGTATAAGGGCAAAATGGTAATTTTTACCTAAAATGCCAGTTATAATGTCAAATTACTAATGGAAGTGACATTATTCTCATAGGATATCTAAAACGTTAATCTGTTTGCCGTTCTGTACCGTCCAACGTGCCGTCTCGGACGACCGCCGGTTTCGTCGAAAGTACGAGCTTTCGCCGAAACATCCACGTACATCAACGAAGGTACGGACGCGTCTTGTAACACTAATCCTATAGTTCTCATATACAGATATGTCATAGATACGTTCATATACCGGGGCTCGCTTAGGGTCGCCGCTTTACATACTGACCTTGTACGGGTTATAAGACATGATAATACCGCTTTGAGTTTTCCTAGCGCCGAGGACACGTGTTCGTGGCACGTGAGTAATGTGCGAGCTATATATGTGTAGGACTTTACATACCGCTTATGCTTATGTCCCGTCTCGTGTCACAATGTTGTTGTGTAGGACCTTACATATTTGCTTCGTGCTTATGTTACATCCGTGTCACACTTCGATGAGATGTTCTTTGTTATGTCATGAATATCATTGTATATATCTTGTTTTTATTTGAGCATAAGGTTAACCGTTACCCGAGATTCAATGCGGTGAATTGAATCTCACTGTAGCTTCAGTGCCTGGAGGACCGCGAATTGATGTCCGGGAAAGCGGCGGGAGTGACTTGCGGAAGAAGTCATCTTTATCTTATCGCTTTCTTTTCCTTTACGTCGATTATTTTCCGAACCTTAGGATCACTGTAATGTCAATACAATATTACACTATGTTTCATGTTTTGTTATGATCAGTTACTCTTACGCTCCATTGCTCGACTCTGATTGATTGCAAAAAAAAAAAAAAATTTCCGCTTTAGAAAATGGGATGTTACACTTTATGGTATCAGAGCAATCTTTCTGGCAAGTGTTTAACTATGTTACCACGAACGGTTTGGTGCCGAAGGCAAGGCTAGTCTACGTGGGTGTGCCAATCGATCACCGCTAACCCGGTGAGGCCCCATGGTAGACACTTACCCGGCCATTCTGTTCGGATAACGGAGTTAGATTCTTAAGTCTTTTAAACTTTGAGCATTTTTTGAAAATGAGTACGATATGACACCGGTGTAATAGGTACAGAGACGGCGGGACGAAGACGAAACCCTGATATTTCTAATGACCCCAAACCAAAATATGATCCTGACTTAGGGTAGAGTCAATGGCTAGTATGCTCGTAGAACCAGAGAAGCCTGTTGGCTCAGATCATTCATCTGATGACGACAACGTGTGGACATACGATATAACCACTGGTCATAAACCAGCTGGATGATGTAGTATACGTTAGCATGTACATTACATCTAATATGAAAATATATTTGACTTGATGCCATGTGTTGTGTTATTGTTCTGACACTTATCCGTTATTTGATATAAAGGAAAAGTTAAAACATGGCCATCATAAGAGGTGCCGGTGCACCAAGAGGTAGGGGCCGAGGCGAGAGGCCGAGGTCGAGGCGAGGCGAGCAACCTCAAAGGGATGTGATACCCGAGCAAAATGCTATACCAAACCAGCGGAACGAGACGAAGTACAAGAGCGAGGAGAACTCTCCAAGAGCAGAGGGCTCTCATTGATGCTTTGTTAGCAAGACAACATCAACAGGATCAGGAAGCCCAAAGACAATTGGACGCACGTCAACACGAAGAGGAAGAGCATAACAATGAAGAAGAAGAAGAGGAGGAGGACAATGACAATCAAAGTGAGGATGACCAGGAGGAAAATGCTGAGGAGTCCGATAGATCACAATCACCTTCGCGACGAGGAAGAAAGGAGAAGAATACCCAGTATTGGGTGAACCAATTCGTAAGTTGAAGCCACCAAATTTTCGAGGAAAGTTTGGACTTGGCGGAGGATTGGTGAAAAGACTAGAGAAGGTATTCGGGGTGATTGACTCCCCGAGAATCGTAAAGCCCAACTAGCAATTTACCAACTCGAAGGAGATGCCGACCGTTGGTGGGAAGTCACGGCGAAACCCTACGGACCAATGACTGCGTCCGTGACATGGGGAAATTTCTGGAGAAATTTCATGAGCAATATTTCCCTCCTTCAGTGAGAATGAACAAGGAGTCGGAATTTCTCCATATCCGACAAGGACAGGAGGAATCTTTCGACGATTACTACGCCCGGTTCACCAACCTGTCCCGATACTCAGCACATCTTCGAAGGGGCAACGATGAAAGCAGTATGGTGAATATTCTAATTCATGGGCTTAAATATGAAATTGGTGAAAGGCTCATGTCCCAGCGATTCCGAACTTGACAAGCGCAGTGGAAACTTGTCGGATGATCGAGCGCAATCTCGAAGGATTCCGAGATCAAGGAATTTCAACAACCAAAATGCTTGGTCGAGGTGGATTCAACCGCGAAACTCTTCACAAAGAGGAAGGCGCCACGGAGTAATCCCCGAGGTGGGAATAAGAGGCCATTCCAAGTGGACAACAAAATTATCCGAGGCTGGCGGGATCTCGAGATGTGCCCAAAATGCAAAAGGAACCACCCGGAGTGAACTGCGAAGGGAAGCGGATATGCTTCGAGATGTCATAAGCCGGACACTTAGCGGGAGTGTGCGAGAAGATTGGAGAGGCGAGACCTCGAGCACGGGCCGCATCTTTGCACTTACCGACACGAAGCCGACAATCCCGAAAATGGTCCAAGGTACAATTTCTCTCAACGGAAATCTACTTGAGGCATTGTATGATTCGGGAGCAGTCATTCTTTCATTTCCTATGATTGTGCAAGTCGCCTAGGAATGAATGCCCGTAGTTTACCTTATGATTTGGTAGTATCTACACCACTGGGTGTAAAATCTTTAGCTTCTGACGCATGTATAAATTGTATTGCTAACGTGGATGGACGAGTTTCTAAAGTGGACCTTATCCGTCTACCTCTTCACGGCATCGACGTCATACTCGGTCTGAATTGGCTGACAACCAACGGTGCGATGATCGACTGTGGCAAAAAGAAGATATCATTTCCTGGAGAAAAAGTTGAAGTGAGCCTGAACTTTCTCTCCGCTACAGAAGTTGATCGATGTGTGAAGCAGGGATGCCATGCCTACATGGTATTCTTTTCATCAAAGCAGAGCCGATCTTTCACTCCAGGATATCCCCGTGGTGAATGATTTTCCGATGTATTCCGGAGGATCTTACGAGTTACCTCCTATCCGAGAAGTGGAGTTCAATATTGATTTGATGCCCGTACAGGTCAATATCAAAGGCGCCGTATCGTATGGCTCCTAACGAGATGCAGGAGTTGAAGAAGCGGCTAGAAGAGCTTTTGAAGAAGGGGTTCATTCGACCCGGTGTATCACCGTGGGAGCCCCGGTGCTATTTGTAAAGAAGAAAGATGGAAGCTTCCGACTCGCATTGACTACCGTGAATTGAACAAAGTAACGGTCAAAAACAAGTACCCACTTCCCGGATTGATGATCTTTTGGATCGGTTATCCGGTTCCACTGTCTTCTCCAAAATTGATCTGCGTTCGGGATATCATTAGTTGCGAGTTAAAGATGGTGATATTTCCAAGACAGCTTTCAGGACCAGGTACGGCATTATGAATTTCTTGTGATGCCCTTCGGATTAACAAATGCACTGCGGTATTCATGGATTACATGAACCGTATCTTCCGACAACACCTAGACCGGTTTGTGGTGGTGTTTATTGATGACATTCTCATCTATTCCAAGAGCAAAGAAGAGCACGAAGAACATCTGCGAAAGGTGTTGAGCATACTCAGGAGAAGCAACTCTATGCTAAAGCCGAGCAAATGCGAATTTTGGCCGCCAAGTGAAATTTCTGGGCCATGTTATATCTAGCGACGGAGTTGCGGTTGATCCAAGCAAGGTAGATGCGCTTCGGGTGGAAACGGCCGAGAGCGTGACGGAGATCCGTAGTTTTCTTGGTCTCGCGGGATACTACCGCAGATTCATACGGGATTTCTCGTCTAGCCCTTCCATTGACAAAGCTTACGAGGAAGAATCAACCCTTTGTATGGGGAGATAACTGTGAGGAGCTGGCGGCTATCGTGTTCGCTTTGAAGATATGGAGGCATTACTTGTACGGTGTAACCGTAGAAGTGTATTGTGATCACAAAAGTTTGAAATACTTGTTCGATCAACGAGAACTCAACATGAGACAACGTCGTTGGATGGAGTTGATCAAAGATTATAGCCTGGAGATCAAGTATCATCCAGAAAAGCAAACGTTGTTGCCGATGCTCTTAGCAGAAGACGGTGCGAGTGGCATATATGATGATACAAGAGCAGAAATTACTTGGAAGATTTCGAGATCCGAATCTATCCAATCAAGTCTGCATGGGTCTTCATGCACCAAATGATGCCTATCTTGCAACTCTTCTTGTTAGTCAAGGGAGTATGATCTCGAGAGATGAAGTTGAGAAAGCTCAAGAAGAAGATGATTGGGCAAAAGAGATACGTGAGAAAATCTCTCGAGGTGAGACCCAAGACCATGACCTATCACTTAGTGGTTTGGTCGTGCACAAGAAGCGAATCTATGTACCGCGGTTGATGAATTAAGGCGGAAGATAATGGATGAGGCTCACAAGAGTAAATATACTCTACATCCGTGGCATGGTCAAGATGTACCAGTAGTATGAAATCCGAACTTTGGTGGCCGGAATGAAGAAAGACGTTACGAGTACGTGGCCAAGTGCTTGACCTCGTCGAAGGTGAAGATTGAACACCGTCGACCCCCGGTCTTTTGCAAGGACTAGAGCTGCCGAATGGAAATGGGAGAACATAACCATGGATTTTGTGGTAGGTCTGCCCAAAATCGGGAATCATGATACAATTTGGGTAGTTGTTGACAGATTAACCAAGTCAAGACACTTCATTCCCATCGCATCCACTATTCTCCGGAACGATTGGCAGGGATTTATATCAAAGAGATAGTGAGATTGCATGGTATTCCTAAGAGCATTGTCTCTGATCGGGACACGCGATTCAAATCCCGTTTCTGGCAAGCGTTACATGAAGGTATGGGGACTAAGCTGAGGTTCAGTTCGGCTTATCACCCTCAAACTGACGGCCAATCTGAGAGAACGATTCAGACGCTGGAGGATATGCTGCGAGCATGTGCCCTGGATTTCAAAGGAAGTTGGGATCAACATCTTTCGCTAGCTGAGTTTGCATATAACAACAGTTATCATGCTAGTATACAAATGGCCCCGTTCGAGGCATTGTATGGGCGGAAGTGTCAATCACCATTATGCTGGACAGATTCGTCTGAAAAGCAGTTACTTGGGCCGGATATGCTTGAGCAAACCTCCGAGCAGATCGCGTTGATCAAGAAGAGACTCCTAGCCGCACATAGTAGACAGAAGAGCTATGCGGACAAAAGGAGGAGACCTCTGACGTTTTATGTCGGCGACCATGTATTTCTAAAGTTATCTCCGGCGTTTTTCACGTGTCACAATTGAAGAAATACCAACCTGACCATGATCATGTCATCGAGTACGAGGATGTTGAAGTACGGCATGATAATACCTTCATAGTCGAGCCTGAGCGCATCATCGATCATAAGGAGAAACGGCTCGAAACAAGACTATTTTGATAGTGAAGGTGGTTTGGAAGGGTTTAACACCCGAAGAGGCAACATGGGAAACCGAGAGTGACATGAAGGAGAAGTACCCAGAGTTCATGGCCCGAAGTTTAGTTAGTATAGATTAAATTTCGAGGGCGAAATTTTGTGTAAGGGGGGAGAAATGTAATACCCGGATATTTATCTGGCATATTATAAATAAAAGTTGGATAATTCTGATAAGTGAAATTTCAATCTCCAGTCTTGTATAATTATAGCATATTTTCTAAGTAGAATTTCTACAAGAAATTAGGGAATTTAAGGGTCAAAGAGCCAAAATGACCAAAATGCCCTGAAAGGGTAATCAACTTAGGAAATTATGGAAAAATACCAAAAGGCAGTAAAATGACCAAGTGAATTAGGATAGTATATTATCCCTAATTATGATAATTTTATAAATTTTGAACTTGGAGAAAATAAGCAAGAATGCTCAAAAAGTAATGAAAAGACCAAAATACCCTTGTAATTATGGAATAATGTTAGAAGGATGAAAATATTAATGTTAATACAAGAGTATGAAGATAATGAGGCTTTGTAATTAAGAAAATTGTCAACAAGTGAAAATGAAGTAATTAAGTAATATTGGGCTAATTACTTAAGCATAAGCAAAGGAAATTCAAGAATAATTATGTGAAGCTCAAAAATTAGTGGAAATTAGTGGAAAATTAGTAAAAATGTATTTACTAATTAATTTGGAATTTTTATGAAAAATAGTTGAGTTTAGGTATTTTTAGACCTAAATACAAGAATGGACCAATTAGGTAATTTTGTGGAATTTTTGGGAAAAAGTAAATAAATAAATCATTAAATAATTAAATAAATAATAAATAAATATTTATTAAATAAATTAAGGGGCCAGCCGACATTTTGGACTCAAAAAAAAAAAAGAAAATGAATGAAAAATAAGAACAAAAATAATATGTGCAACTTGACATTATTTAATTAATATAATTAATTAAAGTAAAATATGTGAATAGTAATATTTAAATTAGGAAACGGACCCTATCTAGAGATCTAGGAATAGGAATTTCAAAGTCAAGAGAGATTAATGATCGGTGGAATTTTGTCTTCCGTTAAACTCTTACTAAGCAAATTCTCAAGTCATTTGTGCATTTCCTAATAAAACAAAATAGGGAAAAATGCATATAGGCATATTTTTGGAAAAGAGGAAAATAAATTCTAACTCAACGTTTAGGAATGGGTTTGAATTTATTTTGACATATTTGGAATCGGTGAATTATTTCGAAGAGATTGATATCTCCGAAAACGAATTCCACACCGACGCGTTCGGACACGTTTTCGAGGAACTTCAACCTGACTGTTGGAGACCTATATGGAATCAAAATTTAGGTTAACTTGGACATTTCTACTAAGTGAGAACATGTCTTCAGATTTGTAAATCCAGAATTTTGTGAATTCTCCGAAATCACGCGAATCGGGTACCGATCGGGGAAAATGGGTTTTTTTATAACCCAAAATGCCAAACAATGCCTTATCTAAACCCTATAAATACCCCCCCCTCCTTCAAAATTCTGCACACCATCTTCTTTGAGCTCCTTGGCCGAAATTCCTAGGGAGAGAAAGAAGAGAGAGAAGTTCTGGGGGGTAGTAATAACCTTTAAATTTCAAGTATGATTGGGTATCATATGGGAGGGCTATTTTAGTCTTTATTTTCAAGAATCATAAATGCGTCGAAGTTCTGGCGAAATTTTGGGAAAAAATAGCCTATGTAGCGGAGCGCTGGCGAAATTCCGCCAAGTAGGGGTATAAGGGCAAAATGGTAATTTTTACCTAAAATGCCAGTTATAATGTCAAATTACTAATGGAAGTGACATTATTCTCATAGGATATCTAAAACGTTAATCTGCTGCCGTTACGCTGTCCAACGTGCCGCATTGTCCGGACGAACCGCCGTTTCGTCGAAGTACAGCTTCGCCGAAACATCCACGTACATCAACGAAGGTACGGACGCGCATCGTAAAACTAATCCTATAGTTCTCATATACAGATATGTCATAGATACGTTCATATACCGGGCTCGCTTAGGGTCGCCGCTTTACATACAAACCTTGTACGGGTTATAAGACATGATAATACCGCTTTGAGTTTTCCTAGCGCCGAGGACACGTGTTCGTGGCACGTAGTAATGTGCGAGCTATATATGTGTAGGACTTTACATACCGCTTATTGCTTATGTCCCGTCTCGTGTCACAATGTTGTTGTGTAGGACCTTACATATTTGCTTCGTGCTTATGTTCATGTCGTGTCACACTTCGATGAGATGTTGCTTTGTTATGTCATGAATATCTCATTGTATATATACTGTTTTTATTTGAGCATAAGGTTAACTGCTACCCGAGATTCAATGCGGTGAATTGAATCTCACCAGTAGCTTCGTGGTCCGGAGGACCGCGAATTGATGTCCGGGAAAGCGGCAGGAGTGACTTGCGGAAGAAGTCATCTTTATCTTATCGCTTTCTTTTCCTTTCTGTCGATTATTTTCCGAACCATAGGATCACTGTAATGTCAATACAATATTACACTATGTTTCATGTTTTGTTATGATCAGTTACTCTTACGCTCCATTGCTCGACTCTGATTGATTGCAAAAAAAAAAAAAATTTCCGCTTTAGAAAATGGGATGTTACAACAGAAGTTCAAATATACGAGAAATGAGAAATAAGCGTCCTTCGCAGGGCTAAGGTATTCTCTGCTTAATATGTGCGTGCGTGTGTGTGAATATTGCAGTGGCATTACAATTGGAACTGTTCGTATGATGCCGTGTGCCATCCTTTAGCACCAATCAATATTTAATGATAGGTCAACAGAGAAAACAAAAGTCAATGTCAAATTATTAAAAGATTGTTTGCTGCCGTATCTGGAATCTTATTCTAGTGTTTGTTTCTATCGAAATTCAACGGTCAAAATTTTAGGGCCAATATTACATAATTTGTATATATCTATAAGCTACCACGCACGTACCTGAAAATTTGTGAATTTCACGTCAGATTTATTCCAATATGATAATGATAATGTTGCGTTGGATATATATATATATATATATATATATATATATATATATATATATATATATATATATATATACTAGTAGACAGATAGTACATATACAAAATCCTCATATGCATATAAGCTAATTAAGTATGCTTTTACAAAGCAAGTTATATATATTTAGCAGTGCTTTTGGTTGGCTTTATGCTAGACAAGATCAAGAATATCTTTTGACCCCGAACAATCACAGGGTCTAAATATGCACTGCACATTAATATATCATCTTCCAAAATACAAGCATATTTTGATTAATATTTATTTGTTTCGTCCATATTTTGAAGGAGAACCATCAACACACACACACACACATATATATGTGTGTGTGTAAACATGAAATCCACTATTTTAATTTACACGTACGTATAGCATGGTTAGTCATGAAAGCTTGGCAAAAAGAAGCAGAGTCGTAGTTTGTTTTATTGGCTGACCCATTCTAAATATATGCCCTCTTCAATGGATTATATATAAATAGGTGATACAGAAAGCGAATATTTTTTTTATTTATATATATTTTTTGATAAAGAAAGCGTATATGATGCTACTTATTGTGACATACACTACGAATACTGCAACATTTATATTTTATATTTACAAAAGAAATTTGAATATTTATCCTCTGATTCTATTTATAAGCCACCTCTAGCATGTTTCACATAGATTAAGAAAAACCTTAAACTTCATGAACTTTACGTTAAAATTTAAAAAAATTCTAACTTTATTCCTATTTAATATATATTATACCCCATGAGAAAAAAATCAATATAATAATAAATTAAGAGTAAAATTGTACATATTCATATAAAACATTCAATAATAAATATTTTCTCTTTGTGCTATAAATATAGGGCTAGAGGAGAATTAAAATTGTTTCATATATATATATATATATATATATATATATATATATATATATATATATATATATATATTACTTATTATATATTTGACTCTTGTTTTCTGTAAATCCGAACTTATTTACAAATACCTTTTCGACCAAAAAACAAGCAACCAAAAAATATTTCTCCCTTTAGTTCTTAATATAAGACATATTTACTTAAGTTGATTAGACTGAAGAAATTAGTTAAGTTAGTTAATATGATATTTATTTTCTAAAATATTCTAGCAATCTTCCTTAATTTCATCTTTCCCTCTCCTCATTAATTATTGTTGAGGGAGCAACAATAGGGGTAAATTATAAAAAAAATTGACAAATATGAAAAATAAATATGATATTTAAGACCAATATCAATTCCCTGGAGTAACAATATACTTAATTTCAACTAATCTATCTGATTTACTATACCTATTACTATAGATATTCTTACCATTTCCATCTAAACTAC
This sequence comes from Acacia pycnantha, assembly GCA_025563575.1. Lineage (NCBI taxonomy): Eukaryota > Viridiplantae > Streptophyta > Magnoliopsida > Fabales > Fabaceae > Acacia > Acacia pycnantha. Next base: position 4,186,371 of record JAMWYP010000030.1, on the reverse strand, counting down.
AAGTTCACACACACACACGCAAGTTGAACGCATGCATGTATGCATTTCCATTATTAATTAATTATCCCTCTAATTTTAATTCCCCCAACTAATAAGTCTCCAGCCCCTTCACAATGATTGGAAAGCCCCCAAGCAAACAATCATGCTGAGAATATATTATTAATCCTTTTATTTAAAGGAGACCCTAGGAGAGGTATGATGGGGGGAGACGAAAGAAGAAAAATCTCCATTCCTGAAAATACAAGGCAAATGATTCTCCCATCATTTAGAACGATGTCATTTTTTTCAGAACTTGTTTTCCGTAGGAATATAATGCAAAACGAATTTGTAACTTTTAAGCGGCCAAAATCCCTTCTACTAATTAAGATTAATGCTTGTTAGTAATCCAAATCCAAGTTTTAATTAGAGGCATGCTACCACGTTGGTTGAAAAATATTACTATCTCATATTTTTAATATAGGACCCGGTTGACTTATTATTTGAAGAGATTAAAGAAGATAAATAAATTAAATTAGTTTAAAGTATTTATGTTAGTCATTTCTCTCCAAACTAAGTTGCCTAATATATAAATTGATATATAATCGAATAATACACATAAATATTATTTATGAGAGACAATATATATAATATATTTTATAATCAAGTAATTTATTTAATTTTCTTAATTATCTCAAATTAGTCGGTTGAAGTAGCAGAGGTAGTATTAAATAATTGGAAAAAAAATTATAAAATAGGCCTTTAGTTTGAGAAAATCATTGAGTAGATATGTGGCTTTATGAAGAAATATCCTTTTACTGCCATGACACCCACATGCACACGCACTATATTATATTCCATTCACTCCCTTATCCATTTTCCAAGGCAAATTCATTATTAAGGCCTGTTTGGTTTAAGGAAAATTGGGGGATGGAAGCGGAAAATGGATATTTTCTGTCCAGCGTGGCTGTTTGTTTCACATTTTTTATAGGAAAACGTTTTTTTGGTGGTAGGCCATTTTCCCTTAAACATAGGAAAATTGGTTCCCACCTATTTTAGTGGGAACTCATTTTCCGGTGGATCAAGAAAATGGGGGAAGACCAATTTACCCCTCTTCAGCTCCAGGGGAGAGGAGAAGATAGTGATGTCGGAAAACATCATGGAATGAGTTGGAAGAAGCTGCCGACAATATAGCCTCTTTAATTTACTGCCGACGGTGCAAATCTGTCAATAACCACAATGGAGGAGGAAGTAACCACCGACAGTGGCTTCTTTGCCGCCACCGCTACAAAACCGTCAGTGACAGAGATAGAAGAAAGTCGACGACCCTTTGGAGGCAACGATGTAGTGGATGAGAACTTTGGTGAAGGAGCGAGGAAGAGAAGCGAGGGATGAGGAGGAGGAGTCAGAGGAGTGGGAGAGGATGAAGGTAGTAGTACAAAGGGTGATAATGAAGAAAAGGGAGATGAAGGCATAAGGTAAAATTGTTATTAGGTTCATTTTCCAATCACAATTTCTTCTAACTAAATAAATTTTTTCCTATCAACCTATTTTTTTTTTTAGTACAAATCAAACATTTCTATAACAAAATATTTTCCATTCCTTTATATTCTTTTCCTTTCCCACCCTTTCTTTGAAGCAAACGGGAGGTGCCATAAAAATAAAGGGTTCATATTGTCATAGACTAACCCGCATCATTATACTAGAATTCTTCATCATAACATTGATCAGTCTCATCGCGTAACGTGGTCTTGTTCAAGCACGCGTAGCCATGTCTGTGAAGCTTCCACAACATGTTCCCACTGATGTGATGGAAAATGACATTAATTATTGAACTAATCTCTCTCTCTTGCTTACATTATTTATATATGTAATTTTGTTAACATCATAGCATCATACAACGAGACAATTCTATAGATGCTTCCAACACAAGAAGAAGGCTTGCGATGGCTACTCTCAAGGAACAAAACTATGTAATTCAAATACAATTTGCGGCCAATGTTTATCTATTATCACCGGATAACGAGTGACAATGTTCTTCATTTTTGTATCATATTATCCATCTAGAACTAACGCAATATTTTCCTTATAAATTTAATTTATTAAACATTAAATTAATATATGCATAAAAATTTATATAGGAGATAGACCTCTACAAGGAAAAAAAAGTGATGAAAACCCATTCACAGGTATTTATACTTTTATTCAATTTTCAATTTGGTACATATTTTTATTTTCTAATTAAATTTTTTAATTTTTATTTTTGGTAAAGTACGCTAATAAACAAAAGCTAACTGTGTTAATAAAGTAAAAGTAATAATTTACTTAAGAGAAAAATCATACACAGGTATCGAATTAAAAATTGAAGGAAAACATTAGTAAGTACAAATGGGTTTTCCTGAAAAAAAAAAAAAAAGAGTCTATATAAATAATATAACATTTTTTTTTTAAAAAAAACAAACTTTATAAAATGAATGAGGCTTTAAATCTACTTAAATTCTAATTAAACAATTCGTGCTTTAATTTTAATCTACTTACAAAACCAATTTTTAAATATAGTATACTATTGCCCTTCCTCCTTCCTTCTCTAGCTAGCTGCTGTGTTGGATTGCTGATTTGTTTCCACATGGTCGTCATTCATGAATTTCGCCTATAAATATTGAGAGAGGCCAGCGCTCACCATATCAACTCACAAACAAGCTAGAGTTCTCTCTTTCTTTCTCTTTACTGTTTAGAAACTTCAATAGAAAGAAGATAATAATGGCACCTTTGATACTTGACGATCCCTCTTCCTCATTCTATGAAGGCATAAACTTAACTTTTGATCAATTTCAGTCTTTTGACTTCAACTTGGACACTCCTTTTTTCACTGCTTCAGAGGATACTTCTTCAGATATTGTCCAATTCCCTTCCAACATCTTCTCCGATGATCATGTCTATTGTCCAATTGATGCGGACAACTTTGAATTCTCATCTTTAATGGAATACTTCTCCATGGACCTCGACTTCGACCAGGTTCTGAGTTCTCAAAGTCTGGTGGGTATCCATGGATACCCACAAGAAAGTGGGGAAATAATAAGCTTTTCTTCACAGAACTTATGTTCTGATAGAGAACATGGTTGGAGTCCAACACAATCTATTCAATCAGACATGTCTACAGTATTACAAGCACAACCACCATCACTGATCATTCCAGAACAGAACATGGAGATGGAGAACCAGTTCAGTCTTCCTCATCTTCTAGAAACCATTGGAGAAGCCTTAGAGCAAGGACAAAACACACTTTCACAATGATTCTGAAACACATCAGCCACAAAGTAAGTCCTCTTGGTGATCCTCTTGAACGTTTGGCCTTCAATTTATCCCAAAATCATGATCCTACAGAACATGGGACTTTCATCAAACAGGAGGCGTGCAAGAGCTTCAACAAAGCTTTCAAAGCTATCTACCAAGGCGTCCCACATGGAAGAATCGCTCATTTTGCAGCCAATTCAGCAATTCTAGGATCTATTCCAGAGGATTCAGAGGTCATTCATATTATAGACTTTGATATGGGAGTAGGTGTTCAATGGCCTCCTTTAATGGAGGTTATCGCTCAACACCACAAAACATTGAAACTCACTGCAATTAGATTGGAAGAAGATGAAAGTTCAGATCTTGATTGTGTTTCTAAATGGAAATTTGAAGAAATCAGGAGGACCCTCCATGAGCATGCCAAATCATGTGGCTTGAAGTTGAAGGTGGAGGAACAGAGTATAGAGGAAATCGTGGCAGAGCTCAAGAAATTGAACAAAAGAGGTGGAAATGGAAATGGAAAGAGAAATTTCGTGGCTTTCAATTGCATGGTGGGTCTCCCACATATGGGTAGGGTTAGAAGCAGAAGCCATGTCTTGGAATTTCTGAGGGTAGCAAGGGATTTCATCAAAAGCTCACCTTCAAACAAGGGAATTATCGCTTTTGGTGATGGAGAAGCCTGTGAGAAACTGAGAAACAGCACAAACTTCATCTCATTCTTTAATGGCCATTTGGTGCATTACCATGCTTTATTAGAATCCATGGAATCTAATTTCCCATTCCAATTCTCAGAGGCAAGAACAGCAATTGAGAATCTATTTGTGGCGCCATATATATCAAGTGATGATTGGTTTCAGAACTGGGAGGATATGAGACAATACCAGAAAGTTCAATCAGAAACAGAATTGCAGGGTCGAAGCTTGAGGGAAGAGACATTAATGGAAGTTGGAGAAATGCTTAGAAGAATTGAAGGGTCGTATGAAGTTAAGATTGAAGGGAACAATGGAAACGAAATGGTTCTGCAATGGAAAGGAACGCAACTTCTGAGAATTTCAACTTGGGCAACTTGATTACAGCTGAGCGCCAAAGCAGAGAAACTATTTTCTTCTTCTGCTTCTTATTACTATGTTTATAAGTCTGATTTAGTTTGTAAAGATTAATTATTCAAATTGGTATGCATGTAATAAACAAAAAGTATAATTCATATTCTTCATTCTTCTTGTGTATAGCAAAATTGATTATATATATTGGAAAATTAATAAAACGCCAATGTTGCCAATGTTCTGTTTGTAGAAATGTGTCTTGGAACAAATTGTGCTTATTTCTTAGATAGTTTGAGTTATTATGCCATTCATAAATTACGTATAGTTTGACTTCTTGTTAATCTTCAATCTTCATTATATTTTCCTTTCTGTTCTAAGGATTCTAGGTATGTTTGATAGTATAATATGCTTTGTATAAAGTATTATTTTTTTTCACCTAACACATCTATGATATTATTTAGTGTAATTTCGAGATTTATAAAAGAAGAATAGGACCGAGTACGAGGAAGAATGTATTTTGCATAGGGTAGGTTAGATTAGTTAAGTGTGTGTCTCTTTTTTGAACAATAAGTGTGTGTCTCTATATATATATTTAAAAGAAAGAATTTCACTTAACCTTTATATACATGTCACTTTATTTCAAATAAGAAGATTCTGAAATTACACTGCATATCTAAGAACTAGAGTGAAATTATGTTTTGATGGTAAATGACTAAAACACCCTTCATTTATATAGACGCTTGTTACTTTATTATTCTTTGTTATGAAAATACTTATGTGCACTTATTAATTTACTCATAAATATTTTTAAATTTTTGCATCAGTTGTTATAATGTAAATTGGGAGTTATAAATTTTTATATATACACTTTTAATTTTTTTTATTTTTAATTGTTAAAATGTGTAACTTGGAAAAAGTAAATGAATGATGTTTTTCCATTTTGATCCTTTACCATCAAAACTAAATTCCACTTCAATCCTTATAACTACTGTGTTATTTCAAAATTAAATCTTCAATCTTAATTGAAATAAAGTCATATATATGTTGGTTAAATGAAATTCTCCCTATAAAATTGGAAACTTATCTAGGAGAGTCTTGGAAACTAATTATCTTCCTTAATTCCTTCATTTCCCTTTCTTTATTGATTATTGTTGAAGGATCATCATTATGGGTAAATTAATAAATAATTCAAAAATATAAAAATCATGTCTTATATTTAAGACCAAGATCAATGTAATACCCTGATAAATTAAATAGCTATTTTTTAAAAGGTGAATATGTGGTCTCAAAGAGTATGTTATATTATCTTATTTTCTAAAGGAAATTCAAGGATAATTATGTAAAGCTCCAAAATTTTTGGTAAATGGCTAAGAATTAGCATAAATTTATTTGTTAGTTAATTGGAAATTTTCAAGAAAAATTGATGAGATTAAGTAATTTTAAGCCTAAATACAAGAATGGACCAATAGGAAAATTTTGTAAAAAAATTATATAAAAAGATTATTAAATAATTATTTTATATATTATTAAATAATTAATTAATTAATTAAAACGAAAATTAATAATAAAATGACCAAAAATCTCAAAGGATAAGGGATAAGGTTCTTTTTGAGATTTTTGATTAAGACATATGAATATTTTATTATATAGTGAATAGTAACATAATAAATAGGAAACGGATCCTATCTAGAGTACTGAAATAGGTTTTCCAAAGTCAAGATAAAATATTGATCGGTGGATTTTTATCTTCGATTAGACTTTTCCTAAGTTGATTCCGGTTTGTAGAGCATTTTCCTAATAAGACGAAATAGGGAAAAATGAAGATAGTCATATTTTAGGATCTGAAGAAAATAAATTCTAACTCAACATCTGGGAAAAGGTTGAGAATTATCTGGACATATTTGGAATCAGTGAATTTTTGTCCAGAGGTTGATGATTCCAGAATTCAATTCTGTAACTATCACGCTTTCCCGTAAACTTCAGACTGACTTTTGGAGCCCTGGATGGAATCAAAAATTAGTGTAAATTAGACATATCTAATGAGTAGGAAAATGTCTTCAAAGTTGTGATTCCGGATTTTTGAGATTTTTCCGAGATTACGCGATTCGGACACCGATCAGGAACTTTATCGGTACAAGTTCATAAAGCAAAAGCATCACATCACATTAATTGATGTGACAAACCACCAACTAAGGGGGGAGAGGATGGTTTGGACAAGTGGCCTGGTGAGGATCGTGACACCTAGCAGAGGTGCGATCTGACGGTAGAGATTAAAGGAGGAAAAGTGCGAATTTGCCCCTGGAATTTCCCTATAAATAGCCTCCTTTGCTTCTTGAAAATTCACACCATTGCAAAGAGCAATCTTAGAGAGAAGTTAGAGAGAGGAGCTCTGGAGAGGGAAGGAGTCCGGGGAATTTTGCGTGAGCTCGGGTAATTTTTCCGGTCTTTAGTCTTTAATTCTTTCGTAGTTTTAGTAGTAATGCTAGATAGATCTTTAGTTTTATTTTAAGTATTAAATTCGAAAATCATGGTGGGGTCGGAGTTCTGGCAAAATTTTGGAAAGTCGGAGCCAAAGTAACGAAGTGCTGGCGAAATTCCGCCGATTAGGGGTATAGGGGCAAAATGGTAATTTTTACCTAAAATGCCAGTTAAAATGCCATATCACTAATGAAAGTGATATTACTCTTATAGGATATCAGAAACTCTGATCTGCTGCCGTTACGTTGCCCGACGTGCCGCTGTTTCACGTTTTTCCGTAAAAAGTACGTTTTTCGCCAGAAGTACCTAACGTCGTCAACGAATGTACATCCGCGTACTGTAACATTAACTCTTATGTTTATGGTATGCATATATGTGCTATGTGTATTGTTATGGTATGTTTATTGAATGCAAATATGTTAGAACAGTTTGGTGCCGAAGGAAAGGCTAGTCTATGTGGGTAAGCCATTAAGTCGCCGTGAACTCGGTGAGGCCTCCATGGTAGACACTTACCTGGCCATTCTGTTCGGTTTACGGAGGTATGTACGTTCGCGTACTGTAACACTAACTCTAATGTTACTGTATGCGTATTTGTGGTTGAGGGTCTGATGATATGCTGTGAGTATTGTTATGTGCTTTTGGATACATGCACTACGTGTGACACATCTACATGCACTACGTGTGATACATCTACTTGCACTACGTGTGATACATCTACTTGCACTACGTGTGATACATCTTTATGCACTCCGTGTGATACATCTGTATGCACTCCGTGTGACACATCTGTTATACTGTTAATATGAATGATTGTGGACTATATAATGTATATGTGAATATGAGGTTAATCAGTTACTCGAGATCCAATATGGTAAATTGGATCTCGGCTTTAGCGTCGAGCTCCGGAGGACCGAGGACCGAGGAGAGAGGGAAGCAAAGAAGCTCGGGGAACAGTGAAGACTTTCTTTGTTGTCCGTTACTTTTGAAAACTCTCGGTTGTTGAACCGCTTCTGTAAATAGCCAGTGGGCATTTTGAATATATATATCAGTTACTCTTCCGCTCCGATGCTCTACTCTGATGAAAAAAATTTTATACTGCTTTTGAAAAACGAGATGTTACAATCAACTCCTTATATTAAGAACTAGAAGGAGTATTTTTTTTTTTTTGACTCTTAATTTCATTTTTGTCATTATTCATGCATGATTTGTATATTCCTATAGAGGTTCATAACGAATATTCTCATTTTTTTATATTCCTATAGAGGCTTGGAAACTATGAGTTATAATATATATAAAGACAGGCGTATTTTATAAAAGCTAAGTAAATATAGGATACTTGATTCATACTACATCATCAGAGTTAAAAATAATAATTAAATTAATTACCATGCTTTAAAATGGAATATCAATAATCTTTCATGTTTTCTGACAAGGCATAATTTTTTAAGTTTACTCCAATTTAAATACTTACATTTAATAAAAACTAAACCTATAAAATTATAGTCAAGAGTGGTTTTGAAAAATGTTAGTTAATATTTTAATGTTAGGCTCAAGTATACATTTTATCTTCTAAATTTATATCGAATTTCAGTTTACTCCCTTAAATTAATGAGACTAATGATATTAAAATTAGGAGATTGAAAATATAATTTATTTACATAAAAATAAAGAAAATATAATTGATAAACTTAAGAGATAAAGCTGAAATTTATTGTAAATTTAGAGAACAATATTCGGTTGATAGTAAGGGATATGATGGAGTAATTCACAAAAGCCACCTTTATATTACCCCTTTTACTTTTTTGGTCTTTCTTTGCTGCTTCCATCCTGATGAGGCAAATAGTGTTGGTTTTTAAAGGCATTTTGCTCACAAAATCATTATTCATTAATTAGGTAACGAGTAAATGTTATTTGGGGCCTTCTTAACTGATGAGTAGCAGAAGAATGTTGAAAACTTTTTCTATGTGAAGAGAGAAGTTAGCTTTTTTATGCGTGATGCACAAATAAACATTATAAAACACTCCAAAACCCATTGGGTGAATACAGTTACTCATAAAAAAAAAAAAAAAAATTTGATGACCCACTTAAGACAAAGGATTTTTGTTAAAATTCAAACGATGGTAAATAAATGACTAATTGACAATGGAGATTTTAATACTAGAAAATATCTAAATCCACCTTTACAGCTCATCTTTTAATAAAATTTTCTTAAACATAACTAATACACATAATTAATAAAAGAATTTCTTAATTAATTTGTGTGGGTTAAGGAAGTTAAATAAATTACTTAATTTTAAAAATAACTAATACACATATATGTTTTGGATTTTTCTATATTCACCAATATATTCCATCTAGTCCTTAATATAAGACATATTTACTTAATTTGATTAGATTAAGGAAGTTAGTTTAGTTAGTTAACATAATATGTTAGTTTAGTTAGTTAGTATAACATGTATTTTCTAAAATAACTAAGTAATCTTCCTTAATTCACTCATTCCATTCATCTTTGATTATTGTTGAGGGAGCATGAATAGAGATGATAAATTAGGAAATGGTTGACAAATATGATAATCATAGGGAAAATTACACTCAGGTCCCAAGGAAGGAAAAAAATTACAAAAAAGTCCCTTGAAATCACAAAATTACAGAAAAGTCCGAAGAGAATTTTTGTTGTAAATACATACATTTCCTGTTGTAAATACATATATTTCCTGTTGTAAATGGTTTGGGACTTTTTTTAATATTATTTGTACGGAATTTTTTAAATGTTGTTGTAAATACGTACATTTTCTGTTGTAAATACATACATTTCCTGTTGTAAATGATCAGGTGTTTAAATGTTGTTGTAAATACATACATTTCCTGTTGTAAATGGTTTGAGACTTTTTTAATTCCATACAAATAATATAAAAAAAGTCTCAAACCATTTACAACAGGAAATGTATATATTTACAACAACATTTAAACACCTGACTATTTACAACAGGAAATGTATGTATTTACAACAGAAAATGTATGTAGTTATAACAACATTTAAAAAGTTCCGTACAAATAATATCAAAAAAGTCTCAAACCATTTACAACAGGAAATGTATGTATTTACAACAAAAATTCCCTTGGGACTTCTGGGTAATTTTGTGATTTCAAGGGACTTTGTTGTAGTTTTTTTCCTTCCTTGGGACCTGAACGTAATTTTCCCTAAGTTTTGATTAATTTCTCTTAGTAGGATATTTTTTTTTTAAAAAAAAAAAAGAGAAGTGAGGTTAAATGTTTTGATTAATTTTTTGTACTTTTTTATCTTATATATTCTCTATATTAGAATTTTGTAATCCTGGCTTCTCCAATTTTTAAAATTCAACTTATAAAAATTTTCCCTCCCATACATCCCCTCCTTCCAAATCCCTCATATCAAATAGACCCAACGAAAAGTATAAAAATGTTACTCACACACATATAAGTCAAGCTGCTTCTTGGTATAATATGTTTATATATGGGGACATTAGGATATTTTTCGATTAAAATTTAGTTTGTTGGATTTGAATTCTTAATCTAATTATCAGTTTAGAGAATTTAAGCCTGCTGGGATGCCCAGAACTTGGTCTTATAATAAAAGAAACAAGTAGAAACAGACAATCATATCATATCATTAATTAATCTTAATAAATTAAATATATTATCTATCAGCCAACTCATTTCTAAATAAGTCATCAGTAAATTCTTTTTTATTTTTTCATGAAACTTCCATCATGGAAGGCTCACACAACCACACAGAGATGATAATTAATAATATGAAACAATTCCTGCATATTTGAAACTAAACTTAAGATATATGCATGGTTCAGAGTTAACCCCTTAAGATAAGATATTTGCATCCATGAGGCCAAAAAGGGCACGACTTCAATTCACGCGTTACTCTTAAAAACAATGCCTCAAATTCTTACAATTCTTTGGATGCCACATGATATATATATATAGAGAGAGAGAGAACATAATATATATATATATATATATATATAGAGAGAGAGAGAGAGAGAGAGAGAACATAATTAGAAACTGTTTTGAATGCCAAGGATTCGACTACTTTGCTTGGTGGTTTTGTGATAAAATATGTTAAATGATAATATTATTCAAGTATAAAACTAAAGTTAGTTACATGTTTTGTTCATTTCATTTTCATTAGAGATTCTTGCCCTTTTCTTCCTTCTTAAAATCCTTTAAATAAAAGGATTAATAATATATTATCAGCATGAAGGTATAAAAATATCCTCAAAGCATTAATTAAATCCAGACATTATTTTATTATAAAACTACTGAGGTCAAGTTCTTTATATCTATTTCATCAAGTTCTCCAATCATATGTGTCCATGTGCCCTATTTTTGAACTAATATCATTTAATTATAAACCCATATGAAAAAAATAAGACATGTGGTCATGTGTGATTGAAGAACTTGATGTAATGGATATAAGAAACTTTATGTAACATCCCAACTTTTCAAAAGCAGTAAATTTTTTTTTTCATCAAACATCATTTCAAATCATCAGAGTAGAGCAACAGAGCGATTGAGTAACTGATATGTATATATAAAACGCCGTAAGTCTGGCTGGTTACAACAGCGGTACAGAAACCGTGTGGTTCAAAAGTATATAACAAAAGAAAGGCTTCCGCTGGAACAACAAAAAGGAAGTCTTCAGCCGGGTCTTCTACTCGGGCTGCTTGCCTCTCTCCTCTCGATCCTCGGTCCTCCGGAACCTGACGCTATGTTAAGGGCTAAGATCTGCACCGGATCTCAGGTAACGGTTAACCTCATACTTACATACACAACGTATGAACTACAGACAATCATTTCAACAACAGTATATGTGCACTCATCGCCCAAGAGCATGCATACATATATCGCCCAATAGCATGCAGATATATCGCCCATAGCAAACGTAAACATAACAATAGTATATAAACATATCACAGAGCTATCAACTACCACATACAATACACCTAACACATACATGCATACCATAAACATCAGATTAGTGTTACAGTACGTGGACGTACCTTCGTTGATGTTATACTAGCACGTTTACTAAAACCGTACTTCTGACGGAAAACGGAAACCAGCACGTCAGACAGCGGTTCGACAGTAGGTCAAAACGTATTCAGGGATATCCTATCAATATAACAACGTACTTGTTAAGGATCTATCATTACGACAGACATTTTTAGTCAAAATGACCATTTTACCCCTGACCCCCTAATCGGCGGAATTTCGCCAGCACTTCGTTACTTTGACCCTAATCTTCCAAAATTTCAACATAACTCCTACTCCAACATATTTTTTGAAACATAAATCATATTGATTAATGTAACATCCCAAGTTTGAAATGCGGAATTTTTTTTTTTTTTTTCAAACAAACAATCAGAGTAGAGCAAAAGAGCGAAAGAGTAATTGGATTCTTAGCCAAAACATCAACCATTGTGTAACATTGTATTGATTACAGTAATCCTAGAGTTTGGAAAGTAAATAACAGCACGAGCAATATGTAAAGCCCCATAGGGTAAATAACAACAACAGCTTGCACTATTCACCAAAGGCCACGATAATTAGTCGTGTCCTCCGCGCTAGGAAAACAAAACGGCGTTATCAAAACTATAACCCGTATAACTGTCTGTATAACGGTCTACGAACATATCATTGACATATAAGTATTTAAGATGTGCAAGATTAGTGTTACAGTACGCGTCCGTACCTTCGTTTGTGACGTTAGGTACTACCGGCGGAAAACGTACTTTCTACGGAGAAACGTGCAAAAGTCCTACGGCGGCACGTCGGGCAGCGTAACGGCAGCAGAATCAGCGTTTCAGATATCCTATGAGAATAATGTCACTTATATTAGTAATTTGGCATTATAACTGGCATTTTAGGTAAAAATTACCATTTTGCCCCTATACCCCTACTTGGCGGAATTTTGCCAGCGCTTCCGCTACATAGGCTATTTTCTTCCCAAAATTTTGCCAGAACTTCGACGCCATCATGATTTTCGAAAATAAAGACTAAAATAGCCCTCCCATATGATATCCAATCATAAAAATAAAGACTACTCTAGCATTACTAACTATTGAAAGAACTATGAAAGCTTAAAGCTCTGCATCAAAGACTTACCCAGAGCTTCGCTACAGATTTTCCCCGGCCTTCTCCTTCTCTCTCCTCTCTCTAGATTTTCGGTTTGGAGCTCTTGGAATTGTGAGAAATGAAGAGGAAGGGGGGGTATTTATAGAAACGGGGGAAGGATTTCGGCCGTCGGATCAACTTTATGAGAAACGATCTGGACCGTCCAAAGCAACTTTTCAAAAAACCCTTTCCTTCCCTTTTGCATTCACACTTGGCCGAAAATCCAAGTGTCTTGGCCAATGGGAGGTGGCCACGTGTCACCTTCCGAAGCTTTGACCGATTTCTCCGATCGGCACCCGATTCGCGTGATTTCGGAGAAATCTCAAAATTCTGGATTTACAACTCAAGACATGTTCTCACTTAGTAGAAATGTCCAAGTTAACCTTAATTTTGATTCCATATAGGCCTCCAAGATTCTGTTGAAGTTTTCTCGAAAACGTGTCCGAACACGTCCGTGTCTAATTCGTTTCGGGACTACCAAACTCTTGGAAATAATTCACTGATTCCAAATATGTCTAAATAAATTCAAACCCATTCCTAAATGTTGAGTTAGAATTTATTTTCCCTATTTCCAAAAATATGCCTATATGCATTTTTCCCTATTTTGTTTTATTAGGAAAAAGCACAAACGGCCTCGGTAATTGGTCCATTCTTGTATTTAGGCTTAAAAATACCTAAACTCAATGATTTTTCATAGAAATTTCCAATTAATTAGTAAATACATTTTTAGTAATATTCCACTAATTTCCACTAATTTTTGAGCTTCACATAATTATTACTGAATTTCCTTTGCTTATGCTTAAGTAATTAGCCCAATATTACTTAATTACTTCATTATCACTTGTTGATAATTTTCTTAATTACTATGCCTCATTACCTTCATATACTTGTATTAACATTAGTATTTTCATGCCTCTTGCATTATTCCATAATTACAAGGGTATTTTGGTCTTTACTTCTTTTTGAGTATTTTTCCAACAATTTCTCCAATTTCATAATTTATAAAATTACAATAATTAGAGATTATATACTCTCCTATCTCACTTGGTCATTTTACTGTCTTTTAGGATTTTTCATAAATTTTCTAAGTTATTTATGTCCCTTAGGGGCATTTTGGCCATCTTGGCACTTTGGCCCTTAATTTCCCTGATTTCCTACAGAAATTCTATTTAGAAAATAGACTATAATTATACAAAACCGGAGATTGAAATTTCACTTATCAGAAATATCCAACTTTTATTTATAATATTCCAGATAAATATCCGGGTATTACATTTCTCCCCTTACACAAAATTTCGCCCTCGAAATTTAATCTATACTAACTAAACTTCGGGACATGAACTCTGGGTACTTCTCCTTCATGTCACTCTCGGTTTCCCAAGTCGCTTCTTCGGGTGACAAACCGTTCCAGACTACCTTCACTGACAGTATTGTCTTGTTTCTGAGCCGTTTCTCCTTGTGATCAATGATCTGCTCCGGCTCGACTATGAAGGTATTATCATGCCGTACTTCAACATCCTCGTACTCGATGACATGATCACTGTCTGGTTGGTACTTCTTCAATTGCGACACGTGGAAAACGTCGTGGAGATTACTCAGATTCGGGGGTAAGGCTATCTGATAAGCTACTTCTCCGCGCTTAGCCAGAATTTCAAAAGGTCCTACGTATCGTGGACTCAGTTTCTTCCTCTTAAGCGTTCTGCCGACACCAGTTACTGGGGATAACTTTAGAAATACATGGTCGCCGACATAAAACGTTAGAGGTCTCCTCCTTTTGTCAGCATAGCTCTTCTGTCTACTATGTGCTGCTAGGAGTCTCTTCTTGATTAACGCGATCTGTTCAGAGGTCTGCTCAAGCATATCCGGCCCAAGTAACTGCTTTTCAGACGAATCTGTCCAGCATAATGGTGACTGACACTTCCGCCCATACAATGCCTCGAACGGGGCCATTTGTATACTAGCATGATAACTGTTGTTATATGCAAACTCCGCTAGCGAAAGATGTTGATCCCAACTTCCTTTGAAATCCAGGGCACATGCTCGCAGCATATCCTCCAGCGTCTGTATGGTTCTCTCAGATTGACCGTCAGTTTGAGGGTGATAAGCCGAACTGAACCTTAGCTTAGTCCCCATACCTTCATGTAACGCTTGCCAGAAACGGGATTTGAATCGTGTATCACGATCGGAGACAATGCTCTTAGGAACACCATGTAATCTCACTATCTCTTTGATATAAATCTCCGCCAATCGTTCCGGAGAATAGTGAATACTGATGGGAATAAAGTGTGATGACTTGGTTAATCTGTCAACAACTACCCAAATTGTATCATGATTTCTGATTTTGGGCAGACCTACCACAAAATCCATGGTTATGTTCTCCCATTTCCATTCCGACAGCTCTAGTCCTTGCAAAAGACCAGGGGGTCGACGGTGTTCAATCTTTACTTTCTGACAGGTCAAGCATTTGGCCACGTATTCTGCAACGTCTTTCTTCATCCCAGGCCACCAAAGTTCGGATTTCATACTGTACATCTTGACCATGCCTCGGATGTAGAGTGTACTTACTCTTATGAGCCTCATCCATTATCGTCCGCCTTAATTCATCAACTGGCGGTATGTAAACTCGCTGTTTATACCTGACCAAACCACTACGTGATAGGTCATAGTCTTGGGTCTCTCCTCGAGTGATCTTCTCACGTGTCTCTTTTGCCCAATCATCTTGCTTCTGAGCTTTCTCCACTTCATCTCTCGATCATACTCCCTTGACTCGCAAGAAGTGTAGCAAGATAGGCATCGGCAGTGCGTGCGGACCCATGCATTTTGGTTGGATAGATTCAGATCCTCGAAATCTTCCAAAGTTTAGCCGCTCTTGTATTATCATGTATGATACCCGCACCGTCTTCCTACTAAGAGCATCAAGAACGACGTTTGCTTTACCCGGATGATACTTGATCTCCGTGGTGTAATCTTTAATCGCTCCATCCAACGGCGTTGTCTCATGTTGAGTTCTCGTTGATCGAACAAGTATTTCAGACTCTTGTGGTCACAATACACTTCTACGGTTACACCGTACAGGTAATGCCTCCATATCTTCAAAGCGAACACGATAGCCGCCACCTCTAAATCGTGTGTAGGATAGCCCTGCTGCATTAGGACACATCCCAATCCTTGCCCACTGGCATCACTGTAGACAACATAGGTCTCATCCGGATCGGGGATAATCAATACCGGTGCTGTAGTCAACCTCTCCCTCAGACTCTGAAAGCTCTCCTCACAATCATCTCCCCATATAAAGGGTTGATTCTTCCTCGTAAGCTTTGTCAATGGTAGGGCAAGACGCGAGAAATCCCGTATAAATCTGCGGTAGTATCCCGCCAGACCAAGAAAACTACGGATCTCCGTCGCAGTCTCTGGCCGTTTCCAGTCCAGAACTACTTCAACTTTGCCTGGATCAACTGCAACTCCGCTGCTTGATATAACATGGCCCAGAAATTTCACTTCCGGCAGCCAAAATTTGCATTTGCTCAGCTTAGCATATAGTTGCTTTTCCCTGAGTATGCTCAACACCTTTCGCAGATGTTCTTCGTGCTCTTCTTTACTTTTAGAGTAGATCAAAATGTCATCAATGAACACCACCACAAACTGGTCTAGGTGTTGTCGGAAAATTCGGTTCATGTAATCCATGAATACCGCAGGTGCATTTGTCAATCCGAAGGGCATCACAAGGAATTCATAATGCCCATATCTGGTTCTGAAAGCTGTCTTGGGAACATCGCCATCCTTAACTCGCAACTGATGGTATCCCGAACGCAAGTCAATTTTCGAAAAGACTGTGGAACCAGACAATTGATCCAAAAGATCATCAATCCGGGGAAGTGGGTACTTATTTTTTACGGTTACTTTGTTGAGCTCGCGGTAATCGATGCAGAGTCGGAAGCTTCCATCTTTCTTCTTTACAAAAGCACTGGGGCTCCCCATGGTGATACACTGGGTCGAATGAACCCCTTCTTCAAAAGCTCTTCCAACTGCTTCTTCAACTCCTGCATCTCGTTAGGAGCCATTCGATACGGCGCCTTAGATATTGATCCTGTGCCAGGCATCAAGTCAATGTTGAACTCCACTTCTGGATAGGAGGTAACTCGGTGAGATCCTCCGAAATACATCGAAAATTCATTCACCACAGGATATCCTCGGAGTGAAAGGTCGCCTTCTACTTTGACGAAAAGAATACCATGAAAGCATGACATCCTTGCTTCACGCACCGATCGGCTTCGTAGCGGAGAGAAAGTTCAGGCTCACTTCAACCTTGTCTCCGGCAAATGATATCTTCTTCTTGCCACAGTCGATCATCGCACCGTTGGCCGTCAGCCAATTTAGACCGAATATGACGTCAATGCCGTGAAGAGGTAGACGGATAAGATCCACTTTAGAAACTCGTCCATCCACGTCAGCAGTACAATTCATACATGCATCAGAAGCTAAAGACTTTACACCCAACGGTGTAGATACTACAAGATCAAATGGTAATCTACAGGGCATGCAATCCTAAACGACTTGCACAATCATAGGAAATAAACGAGTGACTAGCACCCGAGTCATACAATGCTTCAAGTAGATTTCCATTGAGATAGATGGTACCTTGAACCATCTCTGGGGACTTCTTGGCCTCTCGTGTTTGTCAACGCAAAGATCCGGCAGTGCTTTGAGGTCTCGCCTCTGCAGCCTTCTCGGGGCAATCCCGGCTAATGTGTCCAGGCTTCTGACACCTGAAGCAGACTTGTTTCCCATCACAGTTGGCTCCTGGATGGTACTTCTTACATTTCTGACACGTCTGGGATCCCTGCTGTTTGAGACTATACTGTTGGTAGGGTCTCTTGTTTCCACCTCGGTTTTCGCTCCAAGGCGCTTTCCTCTTCTGTGAGGATCCTCCGCGGTTAGATCCACCGCGATTTGCATTGTTGCCTTCCTGTCCTCGGGACTTGCGCAATTCCTTCAGGTTGCGCTCCGTCAGTCTGCAAGATCCTACGGCTTGGGCCATCCTAGAGAATTGATGAGATACCAGCCTCGATCTTATGTCGTACCTCAGCCCGTTCACCAATCGGTTCGCTTTCCAGCTTTCGTTCACATTGCTCTTCAAATACGAAGAGTATCGAGACAGGTTGGTGAAACGTGCGAAGTAGTCGTCAAATGACTCTTCATTCCCTTGTTGTATCTGCAGAAATTCCTCCTCCTTAATCACTTGAATCGAGGGAGGGAAGTATTGTTCGTTGAATTGCTCCAAGAACATCTCCCACGTAACATCTACCTCGACCTCGGCCTCATCCACGGCCTCGGCCTCTTGGTGAACCAGCACCTCTTAGTATCGCCATTTGTTTTTAATTCCTTTCCTTTATCAAACAACGGATATATGTGTCAGAAAAATAACACAACACGTGGCATCAAAACCTATATATTTTCATATTAGATGTAATGTACATGTTAACGTATATTACATCATCCAGCTGGTTTATGACCAGTGGTTAAAATCCTTCGCGTTTGAAATTCATAACTTCATATCGGAAGTACGCTCTTCTAATAGTCTTGCTGCGTTGTTCCGCCATCCAATGCTTTGATCGTATAGTGCTTATCAGCGTTCTAATCGTAGCTAGAACTTGTCTAGGATGTTAAGTTCAAAGAAAGATTCACTCTCGAATCGTCTTGACAGCTTAACAAATTGGAAATACTTACGCTTGTCATCATCGATGAATGATCCGATCGGACAGTTTTCTCCGCTCTAAAGGCGTACTAGCCATTATCTCTGTTCATCTTTACACATTTACACCAATGGTCGTATCGTACTCATTTTCAAAAATATGCTCAAAGTTAAAAGGCTTAAGAACCTAACTCCGTTATCCGAACAGAATGGCCAGGTAAGTGTCTACCATGGGGGCCTCACCGGGTTAGCAGTGACTTATGGCACACCCACGTAGACTAGCCTTGCCTTTGGCACCAAACTGTCCGTGGTAACATAGTTAAATACTTGCCAGAATTTCTTGCTCTGATACCATAAATGTAACATCCCAAGTTTGAAATGCGGAAATTTTTTTTTCAAACAAACAATCAGAGTAGAGCAAAAGAGCGAAAGAGTAATTGGATTCTTAGCCAAAACATCAACCATTGTGTAACATTGTATTGATTACAGTAATCCTAGAGTTTGGAAAGTAAATAACAGAAAGAAACAGAAAGCGATAAGATAGATAAATCTTCAGCTGCACGCCTACTCTGGGTACTTGCCTCGATCCACGAACCGTGGTCCTCCTGACCCTGAAGCTACAGCTGAGATTCAATTCAACGCATTGAATCTCAGGTAACGGTTAACCTCATACCCAAACAATACAGTATATGGCCAACAGATATTCAAGAGCTAATACAACAGTATATCATAAGCATACTAGAGATGCATGATCATTATGCCGACAAAACATAAGCACAGAGCAATATGTAAAGCCCCATAGGGTAAATAACAACAACAGCTTGCACTATTCACCAGTGCCACGATAATTAGTCGTGTCCTCCGCGCTAGGAAAACAAAACGGCGTTATCAAAACTATAACCCGTATAACTGTCATCGTCGGTCTACGAACATATCATTGACATATAAGTATTTAAGATGTGCAAGATTAGTGTTACAGTACGCGTCCGTACCTTCGTTTGCAACGTTAGGTACTACCGGCGGAAAACGTACTTTCTACGGGGAAACGTGCAAAAGTCCTACTGCGGCACGTCGGGCAGCGTAACGGCAGCGAATCAGCGTTTCAGATATCCTATGAGAATAATGTCACTTCTATTAGTAATTTGACATTATAACTGGCATTTTAGGTAAAAATTACCATTTTGCCCCTATACCCCTACTTGGCGGAATTTTGCCAGCGCTTCCGCTACATAGGCTATTTTCTTCTCAAAATTTTGCCAGAACTTCGACGCCATCATGATTTTCGAAAATAAAGACTAAAATAGCCCTCCCATATGATATCCAATCATAAAAATAAAGACTACTCTAGCATTACTAACTATTGAAAGAACTATGAAAGCTTAAAGCTCGGTACCGAAAGACTTACCCAGAGCTTCGCTACAGATTTTCCCCGGCCTTCTCCTTCTCTCTCCTCTCTCTAGATTTTCGGTTTGGAGCTCTTGGAATTGTGAGAAATGAAGAGGAAGGGGGGGTATTTATAGAAACGGGGGAAGGATTTCGGCCGTCGGATCAACTTTATGAGAAACGATCTGGACCGTCCAAAGCAACTTTTCAAAAAACCCTTTCCTTCCCCTTTTGCATTCACACTTGGCCGAAAATCCAAGTGTCTTGGCCAATGGGAGGTGGCCACGTGTCACCTTCCAGAAGCTTTCAGACCGATTTCTCCGATCGGTACCCGATTCGCGTGATTTCGGAGAAATCTCAAAATTCTGGATTTACAACTCTGAAGACATGTTCTCACTTAGTATAAATGTCCAAGTTAACCTTAATTTTGATTCCATATAGGCCTCCAGTGTTCCTGTTGAAGTTTTCTCGAAAAACGTGTCCGAACACGTCCGGTGTCGGAATTCGTTTTCGGGACTACCAAACTCTTGGAAATAATTCACTGATTCCAAATATGTCTAAATAAATTCAAACCCATTCCTAAATGTTGAGTTAGAATTTATTTTCCTATTTCAAAAATATGCCTATATGCATTTTTCCCTATTTTGTTTTATTAGGAAAAAGCACAAACTACTTCTAATTAACTTCCTAAGAGGTCACTTGAAGGTAAAAACTCACTGATCAATATTTTACCTTGACCTTGGAATTCCTATTCCTAGATCTCTAGATAGGATCCGTTTCCTAATTTATAAATTACTATTCACAATTTTATACTTTAATTAATTATATTATTATTTTAATATCCACTTGACCACTTGCTTCTTATATCATTTTTATATTTTTTTTTCTTTTTATTTGGCCTTAAATTTCGGCTGGCCTTCTTTTTATTTTAATAAATATTTATTTTTTTATTTAATTAATTATTTAATGATTTATTTATTTAATTTTTCCAAAAATTTCCACAAAATTATCTAATTGGTCCATTCTTGTATTTAGGCTTAAAAATACCTAAACTCAATGATTTTTCATAGAAATTTCCAATTAATTAGTAAATACATTTTTAGTAATATTCCACTAATTTCCACTAATTTTTGAGCTTCACATAATTATTACTGAATTTCCTTTGCTTATGCTTAAGTAATTAGCCCAATATTACTTAATTACTTCATTATCACTTGTTGATAATTTTCTTAATTACTATGCCTCATTACCTTCATATACTTGTATTAACATTAGTATTTTCATGCCTCTTGCATTATTCCATAATTACAAGTGTATTTTGGTCTTTTACTTCTTTTTGAGTATTTTTCCAACAATTTCTCCAATTTCATAATTTATAAAATTACAATAATTAGAGATTATATACTCTCCTATCTCACTTGGTCATTTTACTGTCTTTTAGGATTTTTGGCGGAATTTCGCTAGAGCTTCGCTACTTTAACTCTAATATTCCAAAATTTTGCCAGAACTCTGACCCCATCACGATTTTCAAATAATGACTAAAATACCCCTATCATATGATATCTAATCATACGTGGAAGATTAAAGACTAATATAGCATTTCTACTCTAACTACTGAAAGAACTACGAACGCTAAGTACCGAAAACTTACCTGCAGCTTCACTGCTTTTTCCCCCAGAGCTCCTCTCTCTAAAACCTCTCTCTAGAACCGAAATTCACTTCTTGAAATGGTGTGAGAATTGAAGAGACCAAAGGGGTCTATTTATAGAAAAACTTGAGGACATAATGGTCATTTCCAATTTAACCTAAACCATTGGATTCAAGCACTTTTTGAAGCTCCAATCCTAGCCCTCCAAGAGCCTTGGTCGACATAAGGGGCTTATGTGGCAGCCATGTGATGTCATCTGGATGATGTCACAGGTTGCTTTATGCCCTGGTCCGACAGAAGTTCTCCGATCGGTGTCCGATTCGCGTAATCGCGTAAAATCTTAGAAATCTGGAATCACAACTTTGAAGACCTTCTCTTTCTCTTCAAAAGTATCTAGGTTAACTTAATTTTTGATTCCATTCAGGGTTCCAACGGTTCAGCTGAAGTTTCTCGAAAAACGTGCTTGCCATTTAATCAATTTCCTGAACGTCAACCTCTGGACAAAAATCCATTGATTCCAAATATGTCCAGGAAATTCTCAACTCATTCCCAGTTGTTGAGTTATGATTTATTTTCTTCGAATTCTAAATCTGTGACTATCTGCCTATTTCTCATATTTCCCCTATTTCGTTTTATTACTAACTTCTTCTACCGATCTCGGAATTAACTTCCGGAGAAGACCACTTCAAGATAAAAATCCACTGATCAATACTATATCCTGACTTTAGAAATCCTGTTCCTAGTTCTCTAGATAGGATCCGATTCCTAAAGGTATTTATTTACTTTTTACTATTTAATTTTAATTAATTTTAAATGAAGAGTTTTAAGATTACACTCTTCCTATTTTTCATTTCTATTTTCTTCTCCTTTTTCCTTTATTCATGTCGGCCCTCACACCAAAAATATATATATTTTTATTTTATTTTTTAATTAATTAATTAATTATTATTTTAATTATTTTTACATAATTTTTCACAAAATTTTTCCATTGGTCTATATTAGTTTTTAAGCTCAAAAACACTTAATCTCAAATATTTCACTCAATATTTTCTAATTAATTAGCAAATATATTCATGCTAATTTTCTAGCCATAAATCATTAATTATGGAGTTCTATATAATTATCTTTGGATTTTCCTTTGTTTATGCTTAAGTAATTTACCAATAATTACTTAATTAATTCCTTAATAATCTTTGATAATTTTATGAATTAGAATTACTCCTTACCTCATAAGTTTTGCATTAACATTAGTATTCTATGTCCCATGTATTTTAATAACATTTACGGGGGCATTTTGGTCATTATAATACTTTTTGATCCCCTTCTTATAATTTTTCCAAGTTTATAATTTATTAAATTACCAAAATTAGAGACAATATACTCTCCTATTTCAAATAAATATTTTCCTGCCTCTACTTAATTTTCACAGGGTATTTTATAACCCGTAAATATTTTAGGGACCTAATTGCAAATTATTCTTTTTCAAGAGAAATTACCCCAAAAATAAGATAAATTCTTCACAAGATCTTTGAGATGCCATATTCACCTATTTCCGATAGGTATTATTTACTCAATATGATACTTATCATAAGTGAGATTTTCAGGGTATTACACTTTATGATCCATTTCATTACTACCCCTGATTCTATATATAAGAGCTAGACAAATGATTCATTTTCACCCTAAATACAAGACCCTAATTCACTTTGTTTTAAAATTTATAATCCCCAAAATATATCTATTGATTACACATAATTAGGGGTTTCCATCAAATAATCGTTCCTGTAATACCCTGAAAGTCTCACTTATGATAAGTATCATATTGAGTAAATAATACCTATTGGAAATAGGTGAATATATGATATCAAATTTGTAAGGGAAAAATCTCTTGAAAATTAGAGTGCCAAAATGACGAAAAATTAGAGAGTATGTTGTCTCTAATTTAGACAATTTTTGGGATTTATTTCCTTGGGAAATAGTGAGAGAAAAATTAAAAAGTATTCCGGGATCATTATTGACCCCGTGATTTTTAATATTTTATGTAAATCATAAAATATCAATGTAAGTCCAATTGTTGTGAGGAAATAATTATTTATAAATAAGAAAATTATCAACAATTGGTGGGGATTAATTAAGTAATTATTGGCTAATTACTTAAGCATGAACAAAGGAAAATCCATAAATAATTATGTAAAACCCTATAATTAGTGGGTAATGGCTAAAAATTAGCATAAATATATTTGCTAATTGATTGGGAAATATGAAGGAAAATTGGTGAGATTAGGTAATTTTAAGCCTAAATCAAAGTATGGACCAATGTGAAAATTTTGTAAGAAATTATGAAAAATAATTATTAAATAATTAAAAAATAATATAATATTAAATAAATATTTAAATAAAAACAGAAAATATATATATATAATTATATGTGTGTGTGCCGACATGGGTAGAAGAAAAAAAAAAGAAATGATGAAAGAGTGTAGAATATAAACATTTGATTAAAAATTAATTAAAGTAAAAATAGAAAAGGTAAATAAACACCGATAGGAATTGGATCCTATCTAGAGAACCAGGAACAGGATTTCTAAAGTCAGGGTATAATATTGATAAGTGGATTTTTATCTCGAATTGAGCTGTACCTGGAGTCGTTTCTGAGATCGGTAGAAGAAGTTAGTAATAAGACGAAATAGGGAAAATCTGAGAAATAGGCAGATAATCACAGATTTAGAATTTGAAGAAAATAAATCATAACTCAACATCTGGGTATGAGTTGAGAATTTCCTCGACATATTTGGAATCAGTGGATTTTTGTCCAGAGATTGATAATTCCGTCACCTGGTTGGAAAGATGATGGAAGAAAAGGAGGTGTATGGCCAAGATGAACCCATGTGTTTGAAGCAAGATCCAATGGTTTAGATTAATTTGGAGAAAGTGCAAATTTGCCCTTGGCCAACTCTATAAATAGCCCTTCAAAGCTCTTCACAATTCACACCATCTCCTCTTGAGTATTTCGAATTAGAGAGAGGTTAGAGAGAAGGAGGAGCCCGGGGAATTCTGCAGCGAAGCTCTGAGTAAGTTCTTCGGTACTTAGTCTTAAGCTTCCGTAGTTCTTTCGGTAAATCATTAATTAATATGATTTATATTTCAAAATTATGTTGGAGTAGGAGTTATGTTGAAATTTTGAAAGATTAGGGTCAAAGTAACGAAGTGCTGGCGAAATTCCGCCAATTAGGGGGTCAGGGGTAAAATGGTCATTTTGACTAAAAATGTCTGTCGTAATGATAGATCCTTAACAAGTACGTTGTTATGTTGATAGGATATCCCTGATTACGTTTTGACCAACCGTGGTGCCGAAATACCGTAAAACGTCAACGAAGGTACGTTCGCGTACTGTAACACTAACTCTGATGTTTATTGTATGCATATGTGTATATTGTCTGTACTCTGACCGTACTATTGTCTGTACTCCGATTGTACTATTGCCTGTCATGCCTATTGTTTGTCATGCCTGTACTCTGATTGTACTATTGTCTGTACTCTGATTGTACTATTGTCTGTACTCCGATTGTACTATCGTCTGTCATGCCTGTACTCTGATTGTACTATTTTCTGTACTCTGACTATACTATTATCTGTACTCCGACTGTACTACTGTCTGTCATCCGACTGTATTGTTTATGCCATACATATTTGATATGTATACCCTATGTCTGACCGTAGTAAATGTTTCCAAAATTCTATGAATGTTTGTCGTACATATATGATGTATATAAACATGAGGTTAACCGTTACCTGGGGTTCGATGCATGGACCTCAGCTCTTAACTTAGCTTCAGGGTCGGAAGGACCAAGGACCGAGGATAGAGGCAAGCAGGCCGCATAGAAGACCGGGCTGAAGACTTCTTTCCGTTGTTATGTACTTTTGAAACACTTCTTGTACCGCTGTTTAAACAGCAAGACATGCTACCGTGGGTGTTTTTATATATATCAGTTACTCAATCGCTTTGGTGCTCTACTCTGATGATTTGAAATGATGTTTGATGGAAAATAAAAATTATACTGCTTGTGAAAACGGGGATGTTACAGTTCCAAATCTTATAATCATTAGAATGCATAACATTACAAATTATATTTTATAAAACCAACACACATTCGTTACAAAATAACTAATTTAATTAATTTTCTTAATGTTTACCAATTAATTATCACTCTTATATTAAAGACCGGAGAGAGTACTAACCTAGTTATCACTCTTATATTTGTCCACAAGTCAAATGATCGACCATCTTACCCTTACAAAATATCCCCTTTTCTTGACTTAATAACCAAGTTTTCTCATCTTCCATCTCATCCTCTCATTTTGGACGAAATTGATGGCTCATTTAGGACCCTTGGATTGCTTTGGCAAGTGTCCTCTTCCTATGGTCTCATTTCCTCCATTGGCCAAGAAGCTTCTAGAAGTTTCTAGAAGGTTTTTGGCCAAAGAGCCATGTGAGTTTATCTTCAATCTTGACTTCTTGAACAAGCTCTTGACTTTAATCAGCTCTCCATGTGCTCAGTCGAAATTGTGAACTTCTTGGGCAAGTTAATGTGATCATCCAATGTCATAACAAAGGCTTATGTGTCCCTTGTTGATAAAATATCCTAAGTTGATCTTATCATCGACTTTGGCTTCTTCTTTAATCCACATAGCTGGCCTAAATTCTTGCCTTAATAGACAAGTTTATGATGTCATTTGATGACAAAAATTAGGGATTAGTGTCCCCTAATGCCAAGTGTCAATACATGGTTGGTTGGTTGACTTGTCAAAAGACACATATGCACTATTCTTCAAGCTTCTCTTCCCTTCTTTGGCCCTTGTTTAGGCGTCATTTTTGGCCCCTCAAGAAGGCCTTTATTGCCTTGCCTAGCTTGAAGACACATGCACAATTTGGTTACCAAGGAATTACTCCCTCCGGTCCTAATTATAGGACATATTTAACCGATTTTGGGAAGATTAAAGAAAGAAATTAAATTAGTTAATTTTACTCATTTTCCTAAAATGTCCTTATATAAATTTAAAATGACCTAAGTGAAAGTAAATCAATGGATCCTACCTCTCTAACCTAATTTTTTTCCACATGCTATCTAATTGAAATAATGGTCTAACAATATATACATATATATGTGTATACATATAGATACACACACTCACATATATATGTGTGTGTACATATATCGACAAACACATATAGGCACACACACTCCCCACACATATAAACACACACACACACAAAGATATACATGTATATGTGTGTGTGTGTTTATATTTGTACACACACATATATTGACAGACACACACAAATATACATATATGTACACACACAGTACACACACCCACATATATGTGTGTGGGGCGCACGCACACACACATATATATTTGTGTATAGACACACACACATATATATTTGTGTATAGACACACACAAAATATATGTGTGTAGACACACACATATATATATACATACATATATGTAGACACACACATATATGTGCACACACACACAAAATATATGTTTGTAGACACACACATATATACATACATACATATATGTAGACACACACATATATGTGTGTGTGTCTATAGTGTCTATAGATATTTGTGTGTAGATACACACATATATACATACATAGACGCACACAAACATATATATCTAAAAGTTTCGTTGACTGGGAGAGTATACACGTCCACATACATATACTCACAAAAAATAAAAAACACTTGAGAGAATAAAATAGTGGTGTTTTAGAAAAAAAAAATGACAATTATTAGAATGTTTTCCTATAATTAGGACCAAAACCAACTCTCAAATGTTGTCTTATAATTAGGACCGGAGGGAGTAGATATTAATCCCTTGCTTGACATGTGTTATCTTGGCAGAAAATGCACTAAATCCTAAGTGCTTTATTCCCATTGATAAACACTTATTCTCATTGTCCTTTAACCTTTAACTCTTGTCTTAGGCCAAGAATATAGCCTCATTAGGGATTTAAAAGTGTTAGCCTTTAATCTCTAATAGGACAAGGGCATGTGCCAAGAACTTGTTAACAATATGTACCAATTTGGCTAAGGGTTTTCCATTCACTTCCTTGACTCCTTTATATTGGAAACAACTATTATTTTATGTCACATATTTTAGCCAATTTAATATGGTCATATATTTCACAATTGCCAATTAAATATGGTCACATATTCATAGAATACAAGATTTTCGGTAAAGCGAAAATCAGGTATTACAATTAAAGTCTTAATCCCAACCAACTTAAAAGCTTCAGCCATCTACTTTAACTCATTAGCTATCCCCCTTCAAAATCTTGGTCCTTGCCATCTTCGTGTCACCAAGTCGATTAGCTTCAAGAACCTCATTGAACCTCTGCATCACCGCCTCCAAACCTAGAAATTCTTCTTCTAATTTCTCAAACTCCTGTTCCAGTACGTAGAGAATTCCCCGGCCAACCTCTGATCTTACCCTCACCTGTCACCTTCCTCCCCTTGCTTGGCGACACTTCCTGCAAACGTCGGCCAGAGACCCTAGCCGCCATCACCAACACTCCCATGGAGAAACCGCAACCGAAGACCCCACTTCGAAAAACCCTGCCCTTACACGCATAGGTGGCGCTAGTTCCCCATTCATTTCCAATCTAACTACTCTGACTATGTGGAACTTGACTTGAGTACTATCTACCTATATGACAAGATATTTTAAAGTAGTTAAATTAAAAATGGTTAATAAAGTGTTCTTTTCATGTTTTATTTTTAAAATATATTTGGCGAAGTTTGGTGTTTTATTAATTTTTCAATATATATAATCAATTTTGATATTTATGAAGAATATAATGAGCATGCATTGATATTTTTGGTTTACATACATAAAAATTTGAATAATAAATCTTTACAAATTAAATCACACTTATGAACATGAGAAGTAAAAAAAGGCAAAATAATAATAATAATAATAAATCGTTTCTGCTCCGGCATTGAGCATTTCAATTTCCCCACGTTGAAATTCTCAGAAGCTGTGTTCCTCTCCAAACCAGAACCATTTCATTGCCATTATTGCCTTCAATCTTAACCTCATATGACCCTTTCATTCCTCTAAGCATTTCTGCAACTTCCATTAATGTCCCTTCCCTCATGCTTCTACCCTCTAACTCTGTTTCTGATTGAACTTTCTGGTATTGTCTCATCTCATCCCACTTCTGAATCCAATCCTCACTTGATATATATGGCGCCACGAATAGATTCTCCATTGCAGTTCTTGCCT
Organism: Acacia pycnantha; assembly: GCA_025563575.1. Lineage (NCBI taxonomy): Eukaryota > Viridiplantae > Streptophyta > Magnoliopsida > Fabales > Fabaceae > Acacia > Acacia pycnantha. Next base: position 4,157,387 of record JAMWYP010000030.1, on the reverse strand, counting down.
CAGAGAATTGGAACTGGAAATTTGATTCCATGGATTCTAACAAAGCATGGTAATGAACCAAATGGCCATTAAAGAATGACTTGAAGTTGGTGCTGCTTTTCAGTTTCTCACAGGCTTCTCCATCACCAAAATCTATAATTCCCCTTTTTGAAGGTGAGCTTTTGATGAAATCCCTTGCTACCCTCAGAAATTCCAAGACAAGGCTTCTGCTTCTAACCCTTCCCATTTGTGGAAGACCCACCATACAATTAAAGGCCACAAAATTTCTGTTTCCATTTCCATTTCCACCTCTCTTGTTCAATTTCTTGAGCCCTATCAACATTTCCTCTATACTCTGTTCCTCTACCTTCAACTTCAAACCACATGATTTGGCATGCTCATTGAGGTTCCTTCTGATTTCTTCAAATTCCATTTGGTATGAAACAAAATTAGTATCAAGTTTGTCCTTTTCTTCCAATCTGATTGCAATCATTTCAAAGTTTTGTGCTTTTGAGCAATAGCCTCCATGAGTGGAGGCCATTGAACACCTTCTCCCACATATTATATGTATCACTTTTGAATCATCTGGTATAGATTCTAGAATTGCTGAATTTGCTGCAAAATGAGCGATTCTTCCATGGGGAAGCCCTTGGTAGATAGCCTTTAAAAATTGATGCAAGTTCTTGCAGGCCTCCTTTTTGATGAAATTCCCCTGCTCTGTAGGATCATGATTTTGGGAAAAATTGAACGCCAAACGTTCAAGAGGATCACCAAGAGGGCTTAATTTGTGGCTGATGCATCTCAGAATCACGTGTGAAAGTGTTTTATGTCCTTGCTCTAAGGCTTCTCCAATGGCTTCCAGAAGATGAGGAAGACTCAACTGGTTCTCTATCTCCATGTCTTGGTCTGGTATGATCAGTGATTGTTGTACTTGTACTGCTGTAGACATGTCTGACTGCATCGATGAGGTTGGACTCCGAGCATGCTCTATCTCAGAACGCAAGTTCTGTGAAGAAAAGCTTGTTCTTCCCTCACTTTCTTGTGGGTATCCATGGATAATACTCAGACTTGGAGAGCTCAAAATGGTATCATCGAAAGCATCAAAATCCATGGAGAAATCATGAATCAATGAAGGGAGTTGATGGTTGTGTTCATCAATTGGGAAATAGACATGATCTGTGAAGAAGATTCTAGAAGCAGCATCCTCTGAAGTGGGGAACAAAAGAGAGTCCACGTTGAAGTCAAAGGACTCAAGTTGATCAAAAGTTGAGTTTATGCCTTCACAGATTGACCAAGAAGGATCAATTATCTCAGGCTCCATCTTCTTTCTCTATGAATATTTATGAGTTGATATGGTGAGTACTGGCCTCTCTGAATATTTATAGGCGAAATGAAGGACCATGTGAAAACAAATCAGTATTCCAACATAGTGGCTAGCTAGCCTGAGAAGAAAAAAAGTGCTGTATTAGACAAAAATTTGTTTGATAATTATATTAAATTAATTTTAAGTTATTGAATGTGTTTTACATCTTTTCTTTTCTTTTTTTGCTCAAGAATGTGTTTTACATCTGAAAGAATAGATTTTATATATTATGCCGTTAAACTAGATCTCAGCCCTGTGTGTTATATGAAGCCTGAAAAGGGAAGGTACATTATTCATGATTTGTGGACAATAAGGATTGTTTTCTATAATTTACTCCTCTTGTTTAAATTCTGTAGGTCACGGGTTCAAATCCTGTAAACAGCCTTTTTGCATGTCAGTGGTAAGACTGTGTACATCTATCCCTCCACAAACCCCACATAGTTGAAGCCTTGTGCACCGGGCTGCTTTTTTACAACTAAAAACTAAGTCATACATATACATATATATTAGATTACTTTTTAATACTCCGTCTGGTCCTTTTATAAGAGCTTACTAACTAATTTAAGCAGATTAAAAAATAATTAACATGATTTAAAAGTAATAAATATGCATGAAATTTCCTTTATTTTTCAAATATGCCCTTATTATTAAAGAGGATGTAATATGGCAAAAAAATGTGGAGAGATAATAGCAACAATTAAAGGTAAAAATGGTAAAAAAAAAAAAACACACATTAAATGTTAAGACAACCCTAAATTGATTTTATAAAAAGAATTAAGACAATTTAAATTTTAGGCTCTTATACATAAAAAGCACCGGAGGGGGTATTTGATAAATATACTCAAAATAATTTTGTATTAGAATAGATAGTATAAAAATGAAGAATATTGGCAATCCCTAACATTTAATAATAGATAAACGTACACCAATAAGCTAGAAAAATAAAATTGGTAAACTCGGAGAGGCAACTTGCGAGTTTAACAACAATACACATCGTGAGGGGTGAGTTGTAATAAATACTAAGCATGATTATTATTTATTACTAATCCGATAAGTGCACAATTCTTGAATAAAATTTATTAACTATCTAACATGTATAATTATCTAAAATTAGATGTCATAACTCTAACAAAACAGAAAAATGACTAATATTACACATACATACATATTCATATACGTACATACATACATATTTATGGTCAAATTCTTAATTTGAGAGCATCATTTTGAAGCTACACACATACACACACAAACATGTATATATGTGTGTATGTATACATACATAGATACATATATGTACATATATACAGATACATACATATACATACATATATATATATATAGCGCGATATCCAACGCAACATTATCATATTGGAATAAATCTGACGTGAAATTCACAAACTTTCAGGTACGTGCGTGGTAGCTTATAGATATATACAGATTATGTAATATTGGACCTAAAATTTTGACCATTGAATTTCGATAGAAACAAGCAATAGTATAAGTCTATAAGATTCCTGATACGGCAACAAACAATCTTTAAATAATTTGACATTGACTTTTGTTTTCTCTGTTGACATATCATTAAATATTGATTGGAGCTAAAGGATGGCATACTGCATCCATACGAACAGTTCCAATTGTAATGCCTGTAACATCTCACTTTTCAAGCTGTAATTTTTTTTTTTTTATTTCAAAACATCTTTTCAAATCATCAGAGTAGAGCACCGGAGCGATTGAGTAACTGATACTTGTATTTCAAATGCCGTAAGTCTGGCTGGTTACAACAGCGGTACAGAAACCGCGTGGTTCAGAAGTATATAACAAAAGAAAGGCTTCCAGACAATCATTTCAACAACAATATATGTGCACTTATCGCCCAAGAGCATGCATACATATATCGCCCAATAGCATGTATACATATATCGCCCAATAGCATGCAGATATATCGCCCATAGCAAACGTAAACATATCAACAGTACATAAACATATTACAGAGCTCTCAACTACCACATACAATACACATAGCACATACATGCATACCATAAATATCAGAGTTAGTGTTACAGTACGCGAACGTACTTACCCCAACAGTAATTAAACACACAACAGACATAAAGTCATCATCTATCACGTACAATACACATATCACATATATGTATACAATAAACATAAGAGTTAGTGTTACAGTACGCGAACGTACATTCGTTGACGTTTTACGGTATTTCGGCACGACGGTTGGTCAAAATGTAATCAGGGATGTCCTATCAACATAACAACGTACTTGTTAAGGATCTATCATTACGACGAACATTTTTAGTCAAAATGACCATTTTACCCCTGACCCCCTAATCGACGGAATTTCGCCAGCACTTCGTTACTTTGACTTTAACTTTCCAAAATTTCAACATAACTCCTACTCCAACATCATTTTCGAAATATAAATCATATTAATTAATGATTCATAGCATAACAGGCATTTTAGGTAAAAATTACCATTTTGCCCCTGATGCCCCTAATCGGCGGAATTTCGCCAGAGCTTCGCTACTTTAACTCTAATCTTCCAAAATTTTGCGAACTCGACCCCATCATGATTTTCGAAATAATGACTAAAATACCCCTATCATATGATATCTAATCATACTTGGAAGATTAAAGACTAATATAGCATTTCTACTCTAACTACCGAAAGAACTACGAACGCTTAAGTACTACCGAAAAACTTACTCAGAGCTTCGCTTGGGTCCAACTTGGTAATTTTCCCTTTCCAAACTTGTAATTTTTCCCTTTATTTGAAAACTTCTCAAACAATTTTTGTCTCTCTTCTTTCTCTCTTGGTCGACATGCAGCCCCTAGGTGGCACAAAATTGCATCATCAATGATGATGTCATCAACTTGTTCAATAAGGTTTTATACCGATAAACCCCCGATCGGTACCCGAATCGCGGAATCTCAAAATTCTGGATTCACAACTTTGAAGACATTCTCTTTCTCTTCAAAAGTATCTAGGTTAACTTAATTTTTGATTCCATTCAGGGTTCCAACGGTTCAGCCGAAGTTTCTTGAAAAACGTGCCGGTTACGAAATCAATTTCCAGAAACGTCAACCTCTGGACAAAAATCCACTGATTCCAAATATGTCCAGGAAATTCTCAACTCATTCCCGAAGGTTGAGTTATGATTTATTTTCTTCGAATTCTAAATCGTGACTATCCGCCTATTTCTCGATTTCCCTATTTCGTCTTATTACTAACTTCTTCTACCGATCTCAGAATTAACTTCTGGAAAAGACCACTTCAAGATAAAAATCCACTGATCAATATTATACCCTGACTTTAGAAATCCTGTTCCTGGTTCTCTAGATAGGATCCGATTCCTATAGGTATTTATTTACTTTTCACCTTTTTACTTTAATTATTATTTAATTCAAGAGTTCCAAAATTATACTCCACCATTATTTATTTTTGTTTTCTTCTTCTTTTTCCCCCAAGGGATGTCGGCACACACATATACATTATATATATATTTTTATTTTATTTTTTAATTAATTATTTAATTATTATTTTAATTATTTTTACATAATTTTTCACAAAATTTCCTATTGGTCCATTCATGCATTTAGGCTTAAAATTACCTAATCTCATTTATTTTTCTTCATCTTTTCCAATTAATTAGAAAACATATTTATGCTAATTTTCTAGCCATAAATCACTAATTATAGAGTTCTACATAATTTATCACAATTATTCCATTGTTCAAGCTTAAATAATTAACCAACAATTATTTAATCAATCACTTATTATTTTTTGATAATTTTCTTATCTAGAACTAATTAGTTCCTCTCAGAATCTGAACTAACATTGCTATTTTATCTCCCATGTAAAATATCAAAAATTATGGAGTTAGTTATAATCTCCAAATACTTTATAATTGTTATTTTACAATTCTTCCAAGCTTATAATTTATTAAATTACCAAAATTAGAGACAATATATTCTCTCAATTTTAATAATTATTTTACTACCTCTCAGGATTTTTCATAATTTTCCTAAGTTATTTATGTCCTACAAGGGCATTTTTGTCATTTTGGCACTCTAATTTTCAAGAGATTTTTCCCCTTTAAATTTGATATCACATATTCACCTATTTAATAGATATTATTTCTTAATTTATGATATTTTCCCTAAGTCAAACTTTAGGGTATTACAATGCCACTTTCTTCAATATTCACACACACGAACATATTAAGAAGATAATTCCTTGGCCAGATATATGTTAAGCCCAAAAATTTGAATCTATTGTGCATGTGTGAAGTACGCTTATTTATCATTCTTTGTATATTTGAACTTCGTTTTAGAAAGGTAACCATCACTGGTTAAGTTCTCTCTCCAGTCCTTAATATAAGAGTGATAATTAATTGGTAGATATTAAGAAAATTAGTTAAATTGGTTATTTGTAACAAATGTGTATTTGTTTTCCTAAAATACTATTTGTAATCATAAGCATTGTAATGATTATTTGATAGAAACCCTGATTATGTGTAATCAATAGAGATATTTTGGGGATTATAAATTTGAAAACTAAGTGAATTAGGGTCTTGTATTTAGGACTAAAATGAATCATTTGTATAGTCTCTTAGCTTATATATAGAACCAGAGGTAGTAATAAAACAAACTATACTTACATCAAATTCTCCAATCATACATGACTGTCTTATTTTTTCATATGGGTTTATAATTAAATGATATTAGTTCAAAAATAAGGCACATAGACACATATGATTGGAAAACTTGATGAAATGGATATAAGGAACTTGACCTAAGTATTTTTCTAATAAAATAATGTCTGGATTTAATTAATACTTTGAGGCTATTTTTATACCTTCATGCTGAGAATATAATATTAATCCTTTTATTTAAAGGAAACTTAAGAAGGAACAAAAGGGCAAGAATCTCTAATGAAAGTGAAATGAAGAAAACATGTAACTAACTTTATTTTTGTACATGAATAATATTATCATTTAACATATTCTCACAAAACCACCAAGCAAAGTTGTCGAATCCTTGGCATTCAAAATTGTTTCTAATTGTGTACTATATATATATATGTGTGTGTGTGTGTGGATGGTTCTCATGTGGGATCCAAAAAGTTGTAAGCATTTAAGGTATTGCTTTTAAGAATGGCGCGTGAAGTCTTGGCCTTTTTGTCCTCATGGATGCAAATATCTTATCTTAAGGCCTTAATCTTAACCATGTATCTTAAGTTTAGTTTTAAATATGCAGGAATTGTTTCATATTATTAATTATCATCTCTGTATGTTAGTGTGAGTCTTCCATGATGGAAGCTTCATGAAAAAATAAAAAAGAATTCACTGATGACTTATTTAGTAATGAGTCGGCTGATAGATAATATATTTAATTTATTAAGATTAATTAATGATATGATATGATTGTCTTTTTCTACTTGTTTCTTTTATTATGAGAGCAAGTTCTGGGCATCCAGCAGGCCTAAATTCTCTAAACTGATTATTAGGTTCAGAATTCAAATCCAACAAACAAAATTTTAATCGAAAAATGTGGAGTCATTTTATATATGAATGTCCCGATATATATATACATTTTATACCAAGAAGCATTTTGACTTATATGTGTGTGTGTGTGACATTTTTTATACTTGTCGTTAACAGGTTTGTTTGGTATGAGGGATGTGGAGGAAGGGGATGCATGAGAGGGAAAATTTTTATAAGTTGAATTTAAAAAAATTGAAGTAGTGAGATTATAAAATTTAAATAAAGAGAATATGTAATATAAAAACGTAAGAAAAACTGATCAAAACTTTTAACCCCACTTTTCTTCCCCCACCCCCTTTTTTAAAAAATCCTACTAAGAAAAATTAATCAAAACTCTTAACCCCACTTCTCACCCCCAAAAAAAACCTACTTACAATTTTTTTTTTCTCTGCTCACTTTCCCTCCCTTCTCCATCATACAAAACAAGCCTTTAAAAGAATCAAATAAGCTAAAGCAAAAATATAGGAAGGTATTATTTGACAGTTATTATAGAGATATGAAATATGGACAATAGGCGGGTCAAGTTCTTTATATCCGTTATATTAAATTCTCTAATCACGTCATATATCCAATTTGTTTGATGTGGATTTATAATCAAATGATAATATTTAAAAAATATGTCTTATTATAAACCTTTTTTTTTTTAACTGAGAGAATTTCGTTAAATGAAAGTCAGATACAAATACTAAATTAACCAGAACTAAAAACACAAAAAGTGGAACCAAAGCCAACAAAGACGATGAAACTAAACGAGACAGAAGGATCCTGCAACACCTAAAGGACAATCTAAGGCCTAAATCTTGCAGGTTGAACAGGGAAAGAGCAATAGAAGATGGTTAATTGATCAAAGACGTGCTCTTAAAGAAGGGTAAAAAGACCATATGGAGTTTGAGACCAAACACCAGGAAATCAGTAAACATGGTAGAACTAAGCAAACATCCAACACAAACAAAATTAACCCACAAGAACATATTAAAACAAAACCAACAAGACACCCACAAAAGAAAACTAAACAAATCGCAAAGCACAATCCTAACAACTAACAAGGGTGACCAAGACTCCAGATGCATTGTCAGAGAATCCTCCCACTTCTGGTAGCACTAAGAGATAGACCTCATGGTGTGTGGGAGACTGAGGGCCGTCACCGAGCACCAGAGGGGAAGTCAACACCAGATATATAAGCTTCCTTTGATCCCAAACTCTGTACATTTTTATAGCTTCATCATACCAAACATCCAGTTCATTAGTGTAACACCCCAAATTCTTTACTACTTATTATGTCCGTTGATATGTTGTATTAGGAACATCAACAGAGTTGACAGTGCAACAGATCAGCGTAATTTGCAACATAGAGTATGCATTCGCATTTGGATGATGAGTAACTAATATTATATGCCCAGACATACACTGGTTAATTTAAATTCCCGGAGGAATATCCATGTTATACAATTATATAAACTCAAAGCATGCTCTAACTAGACCTAAAGCCATGAATCTAAGGGTTAGGTAGCAAATTTGCCTCGGAAGTACACGCCCAAGAGCAAATTTTCCCTGGAATTTTTTTTTGGTTCAATGTTGCCCCGAAAGTTTAAAAATGTAGCAATCTTGCCCTTTTCCATTAAAAAGTTAACGTTCAATGTCATTTTTTTAATGGTCAACATTAGTTTTTTAATGGAAAAGGTTAAGATTGCTACGTTTTTAACTTCCGGGGCAACATTGAACTAAAAAAAACTTCCAGGGCAAAATTGCTCTTGGGCATGTACTTTCGGGACAAATTTGCTACTTAACCCTGAATCTAACTCAGTTATTCATATCAGTTGACCATATCAGTATGAATATAGTAGGAGTCTCTCTATGCTTTTGTAACGGTGACTAATTAAGTAACCACTTCGACCCATCTTTCCTTAGACACCAATGGTATGAACTAACTTCATTAGCTTCATTGCCAAAAACTACGCTCTATTAAACTTCTTCAAATACTCTTGTTGACTAGTGCTTTTCACTTGTTTCGTCCACATTGCTTTCCCAGGTCCAGAACCCTTTCTTGAACCTTTAGTCAAGTCTGAATTGAATCTTAGGAAATAGTTAACCTTATAGGTAAAGTATAAACAATATATGATAGAAATTTGTAACATCCCAATTTTTTAAAGCAGTATAATTTTTTTTTTCTAAAATCATCTAACATCATTTCAAATCATCAGAGTAGCGGATCTTCTATGCGGACTGCTTGCCTCTATTCTCGGTCCTTGGTTCTCCCGACCCTGACGCTATATCAAGAGCTGAGATCCGCACCGGATCTCAGGTAACGGTTAACCTCATGTTTACATACACAACATATGCATTACATACATTCATATCACAAGTATCACATACAGCAACCGCCTCCCAACAGCACATAAGCCCCCAGGCAGATGTGTGGCCCCTAGCAACGTATTCTAACAGCACATAAAATGTGTGGCCCTTGGCAAACGTATGGCCCTTAGCAGACGTACCCCAATAGCATATAAGATGTGTGGCCCTTAGCAAACGTAAACATATCAACAGTACATAACATACAGCAGAGTCATCATCCATTACACATAGTCATACATAACATATCACATATACGTATACAATAAACACCAGAGTTAGTGTTACAGTACGCGAACGTACCTTCGTTGATGTTATTCTAACACATTTTGCGGAAAACCGTACTTCTGACGGAAAACGGGAACCAGCACGTCAGACAGCGGTTCGACAGTAGGTCAAAACGTATTCAGGGATATCCTATCAATATAACAACGTACTTGTTAAGGATCTATCATTACGACGGACATTTTTAGTCAAAATGACCATTTTACCCCTGACCCCCTAATCAGCGGAATTTCGCCAGCACTTCGTTACTTTGACCCTAATCTTCCAAAATTTCAACATAACTCCTACTCCAACATATTTTTTGAAACATAAATCATATTGATTAATGATTCACATCATAACAGGCATTTTAGGTAAAAATTACCATTTTGCCCCTGATGCCCCTAATCGGCGGAATTTCACCAGAGCTTCGCTATTTTAACTCTAATCTTCCAAAATTTTGCCATAACTCCGACCCCATCATGATTTTCGAAATAATGACTAAAATACCCCTAACATATGATATCTAATCATACTTGGAAAATTAAAGACTAAACTAGCATTTCTACTCTAACTACCGAAAGAACTACGGAAGCTTAAGACTAAGTACCAAAAAACTTACCCAGAGCTTCGCTGCTTTTTTCCCCAGAGCTTCTCTCCCTAAAACCTCTCTCTATGTTTCAAATTTGCTAAGGCAAATGGTGTGAAAAACTCAAAGAGAAGGCAAGCTATTTATAGGAAAAGTTGTGAGGGCAATTCGGTCATTTTCCAACCTCCTTCTTTCAATTTGAACCATGGAATTTTGAACTCATTTCTTGGCCACAAAACATGCATGCCGACCTTCCCCCTCCCCCCAAAGTCAATTATGTGATTATTAGATGCCACCTTGCCCCTTTTCTAGAAGCCTTCTTCCGACAAAGTTCCCCGATCGGTGCCCGAATCGCGTATTCTTGTAAAATCTTAGAAATATGGAATCACAACTTTGAATATCTTCTCTTTCTCATTAGAAATGTCTAAGTTAACTTAATTTTTGATCCCTTCCAGGTCTTCTCCGGCCTGACCGAAGTTTTACAGAAAAAACGTGTCGGTTACGGAACGAACTTCTGAAATCATCAACCTCTGGACAAAAATCCACGGATTCCAAATATGTCCAGGAAATTCTCAACTCATCCCCAGATGTTGAGTTATGATTTATTTTCTTCAAATTCTAAATCTGTGACTATCTGCCTTTTCACAGATTACCCTATTTCGTCTTATTATCAAAATGCTCTACCGATCTCGGAATTAACCTCTGGAACAGTCTATTTCAAGATAAAAATCCACTCTTTCATATTCTTTACTGACTTTAGAAATCCTGTTCCTGGTTCCCTAGATAGGATCCAATTCCTATCGGTGTTTATTTACTTTTACACTTAATTATTTTTAATTAAGAGTTTATATCTAACACTCCACCATTTTCTTTTCTATTTTTTTTTCTTTTTCCCTTAAGGATGTCGGCACACACACTATATATATATATATTTTTTTATTTTATTTTATAATTAATTATTATATAATTTAAAAAATTTTTTTACATAATTTTTTTACAAAATTTTCCTATTGGCCCATACTTGTATTTAGGCTTAAAATTATCTAATCTCACCAATTTTCCTTCATATTTTCTAATCAATTAGCAAATATATTTATGCTAATTTTTAGCCATTAACCACTAATTATAGGATTTTACATAATTATTTATGGATTTTCCTTTGTTCATGCTTAAGTAATTAGCCAATAATTACTTAATCAACTCCTTACTACTTGTTGCTAATTTTCTTATTTATCATAACTCATTACCTCACAACCTTTACACTGACATTAGTGTTTTATGCCTCATGCCCTATATTGAAATTTACGAGGCATTTTGGTCATTATAATACTTTTTAACTTTTCCCCCTTTATTTCTTTAAGGTAATAATTTAATAAATTACCTAAATTAGGGACAGTATTATTCCCTATTTCAAATAAATATTTACTTTCCTTTTTTATAACTTTCACAGGGTATTTTATAACCTGTAAATGCGCTTAGGGACCTATTTGCAAACTTCAAACGTTTTAGGGACCTAATTGCAAATTATTCTTTTTCAAGAGAAACTACCCCAAAAATAAGATAAATTATTCACAAGATCTTTGAGACCTCCTATTCACCTATTTCAATAGGTATTATTGACTCAATATGATACTTATCATAAATGAGATTTTCAGGGTATTACAAAATTCACAACAACATTCAGCAACCACAATACATAGTACACAACAAATGTAATGTTAACGGCGAATGCACTCACCAATTCTACGTGTCCCATACACATATCCTCAACGCTAGGAAAAGAAGCATGCAACATTATATACAACAATAATCCTTAGCTTATAACTGAATGTAAACAAACACATGACCTAAGACCTATCTAGTCTTAATCATGGTGCATAGCCCAAGACCCGATCTTGTCCATTACCCCAACAATCATGAATCAAACAAGCATATATAGTCATACAAGACACAAAAGATTAAAGTTATTGTACGCAAACGTACATTTCACCGCGTATTTAGTAATATGCTCGTCCTTTAAATCTGACCCTGGACTTCTCGGATATCCTAAGATATTATCATTGCATTATTATTTTTCCATATCTTATATGATATTATAATTAATACCATATCACTTAGAATAATATCCAAAAGGTTATTTTCGCCACTTTTGACCCTTAGTGGATAAGTTATCCAATTTTTAACTTCTTTTTTCCTTAAATTCGAATTGCTGATTTTTCTGGTAGGATTTTCTTAGCAACTTTGAAAAATCATAATTAATTTTACATAAATCCAATTGATGTGTTTCAAAAATCTACATGACCCTTGACATGCATATTTTCATGGAAAAATATTCATTGACACTCGAAATATCTAAGTCGTTCCCATTTTTAATATCTTTCACCACTGTTCAGATCACATGTTCATAAACATGGATCAACTTAAAAAATTCACATCTTTTTGTACAAAACTCTAAAAATTACTTGTTATACATCAAAAGAAATCCATTTCTGTCTACTACATATTTGGAAAAGTTCATGATTTTTAAGCATCATTTGATCAACCAAAATTCTCGCTCAACCACTACTGTATCGATTGAACTTCCAAATACATGATCCAACTTCAAAAATTAATTTCTCTTTGCACAGAGTTCTAAAATTATGTGTTATATATCAAAAGAAATCTCTATTTGTCTACTTTCTTTCTGGAAAATTTCATAATTTTTAAATGTCACTTACTTGGTAAAATACTGTCCACAAGCTGAATGCCTCTAGTGGACTCAAATCTAGCAACTTTTACCACTTTGATATTTTGATATTAAAAATCATTTTCCACCATGTTTTTACTCCATTTTTTCATTTTGAATCCTTTGGTGACCTTAAAATCATTCAAATAATTTGCTTTACATTTTTCTTGCTTAGGCCAAAAATTAAGCCAAGATCAAGAAAAACTCTTCTCACATAAAATCATGATTCTAACCATGAGTTTGTTTAATTTAAAACCTAATCTTTTGGACTTTGATCATGTTAAATCTTATTCTTAGAAATTTGGGCAGCATAAGCCCTTATTGTTTTATGCGTCCAAATCCTAAAGAAAATCATGAACAAACCACTTTAGGCCACAAACATAGAATATCACTAAGTTGAGCTTAAGATCTTACCAACTTGGCTTGATCTTTGTGTATTGTGATCAACTTGCTTCTCCTTTCTCCCTTCAATATTTTCGGTCTTCTCACCATGAACACCATGAGAAGACACTTTTACTAAAGCTAATTGTTAAAGAAAAAGGCATGAACAAAGGAACCAATAAACACAAGAGACTTACCTTTTTGCTTTGGAACCTTTGCTTAGCTTTCCTCCTCTCCTCTCCCTATTTTCACGTCTTCCTCTCACTCTTAGGATCAAATGTCTTTCAATTTGTGAGCAATATGCAAGGGGGACCATGTGCTTTTATAATGGAGGACAAGCCCCTTGTGCGCGTGTGTATGTGAATATTGAAGTGGCAGTACAATTGGAACTGTTCGTATGGATGCAGTGTGCCTTCCTTTAGCACCAATCAATATTTAAAGATAGGTCAACAGAGAAAACAAAAGTCAATGTCAAGTTATTAAAAGATTGTTTGTTGCCATATCTGGAATCTTATTCTATTGTTTGTTTCTATCTAAATTCAATGGTCAAAATTTTAGGGCCAATATTACATAATCTGTATATATCTATAAGCTACCACGCACGTACCTGAAAATTTGTGAATTTCACGTCAGATTTGATCCAATATGATAATGTTGCGTTGGATTTAAATAACTACACACACACACACACACACACACACACATATATATGGACTATATACTAGAAGCTTCCTTGAAAATTCTAAGCATGTAAATATTTAGAAATTTATTCATTAAGGCTTGGTTTCAATTGATAGATCCTGCGTTTAGGTTGAAATAATATTAGCTTCAAAATGCATGCTCTCAAATTAAGAATTTGACCATTTGTGTGTGTGTGTGTGTGATATTAGGCATTTTCTGTTTTTGTAAAATTTAAGAAATCTAATTTTAGACAATTATACATGTTAGATAGTTAATAAATTTTATTCAAGAATTGTGCACTTATCAAATTAGTAATAAATAATAATCGATCATGCTTATTATTTATTACAACTCACACCTCACGATGATGTGCATTGTTCATTGTTGTTAAACTTGTAAGTTGACTCTTTGAGTTTGCCAATTTTACTTTTCAAACTTACGAAATCAAGTCAAGTCTAAACTTGTGAGTTTATATACCGAGTTTACCATTACATTTCTATCTTATAAAACCACGTTAACTCATTATTAAACCCGCGTTAACTTTTTCAATTTTATCATGGTAAATGATTTTATATATGAATTTTATAAAAGTAGCTTTGTCAAATATGAAAAATTATGAATGTTGATGGATTTAATTTCAATTATTTGGATTTGAAATATATTTAAATCAAATTTGTTAAATTTGTTGTAAATTTTATTTATTTTAAGTATCTAATTATACACTATTAATACATACTTAATGTAAATTTTATTTATTTTGCATTCGTTTTGATGAGAGCATCTGGTGATGAGTAAGTAATTGGAAATACATTTTTAAATACTCATTAATTTGAACTTATAATGAAAATAATATCTCAAAGCTATTAATGATTCTAATTAGAAATATTGCTAACTCCTGCTTTGTACTGGATAATATTATTATGATGCAAAGAATCATAGTATACAATATTTGTGATATAATCAACTTTACTCTCCCATTTCAATACTAACTTCAAATAATTCAATTACTCATATAATTAAATTACATCCATCAACATTCTAAATATAAGTATGCTTGTACAAAGCAAGTTATATATATTAAGCAATGCTTTTGGCTAGCTTTATGCTAGACAAGATCAAGAATATCTTTTGATCCCGAACAATCACAAGGTCTAAATATGCACTACATATTAATATATCATCTTCCAAAATACAAGCATATTTTAATTAATATTTATTCGTTTTGTCCATGTTTTGAAGGAGACCGATCAACGTAAACGTGTGTGTGTGTGTGTAGAGAGAGAGAGAGAGAGAGAGAGAGAGAGAGAGAAATCCACTATTTTAATTTACACGTAATAGCATGGTTAGTCATGAAAGCTTGGCAAAAAGAAGCAAAGTCGTAGTTTGTTTTATTGGCTGACCCATTCTAAATATATGCTCTCTTCAGTGGATTATATATAAACAGTTGATAAAGAAAGCGTATATATATATTTTTTGATAAAGAAAGTTTATATGATGCTACTTATTGTAGCATACACTACGAATACTGCAACATTTACATTTTATATTTACAAAATAAATTTGAATATTTCTCCTATGATCCTATTTATAAATCACTTCTAGTATATTGTACACAGACTAAGAAAAACCATAAACTTTATGAACTTTGCCTTAAAATTTAACAACTTTCTATCTTTATTCCTATTTAATATATATTATACCCCATGAAAACAAAATGAATATACTGATAAATTAAGAGTAAAATTGTATATTCATAGAAAAAATTTAATAATAAATATGACTTATAAATATGGGAGAATTACACTCAGGTCCCAAGGAAGGAAAAAAATTACAAAAAAGTCCCTTGAAATCATAAAATTACAAAAAAGTCCCAAGAGAATTTTTGTTGTAAATACATACATTTCGTGTTGTAAATACATACAAATATTTACAACGGGAAAAGTATATATTTACAACGGAAAAGTATATATTTACTGACAACACGAAATTACTTTTCATTCCGTACAAATAATATCAAAAAGTCTCAAACCATTTACAACGGGAAAAGTATATATTTACAACAACATTTAAACACCTGACCATTTACAACAGAAAATGTATGTATTTACAACAGAAAAAGTATGTATTTACAGCAACATTTAAAAAAATTTGTACAAATAATATCAAAAAAGTCTCAAACCATTTACAACAGAAAATGTATGTATTTACAACAGGAAATATATGTATTCACAACAAAAAATTTCTTGGGACTTCTGGGTAATTTTGTGATTTCAATGGACTTTTTTGTAATTTTTTTCCTTCCTTGGGACCTGAATGTAATTCTCCCTAAATATGCTAAAAAAAATGTCTCTCTTTGCACTATAAATATAGGACTATAGGGGTGTTAAAATCGTATGCTATATTTACGTGTGTGTACATACATATATATGTGTGTATAGACACGTATGTATATATACATATACATACACATATGCATATACATACATATACATATACATATACATATATATACACACACATATATCCATGTTTTCTTATGATATGTATATTTGACTCTTGTTTTGTGTAAATCTGACCTTATTTACAGATGCCTTTTAGACCAAAAAACAAACAACCAAAAGATATTACTCCTTCTGATCATTAATATAAGATATTTTTACTTAATTTGATTAGACTGAATAAATCTGTTAAGTTAATTAATATGACATGTATTTTTAAAAACACTATAGTCATCTTCTTTAATTTCATCTTTCCCTCTCCTCATTAATTATTGTTATAGGAGCAATAGTAGGGGTAAATTAGAAAAAAAATTGACAAATATGAAAGATAAATCTTATATTTAAGACCAAGATCAATTCCTCGGAGTAACAATATAATTAATTTAAACTAATCTCTCTGATTTACTAGACCTATTACTATAGATATTCTTACAATCTCCATCTACATGCATATTACACGTACACATGCACAAACGTGAGTTGAACGCATGCATGTATGCATTTCCATTATTAATTAATTATCCCTGATTTTAATTCCCCCAACTAAGAAACATATTATATTAAAAGCATCCCATGACACTGTCTTTAACAACAATGGATGCGGAGGCACCCAACGAAGGTGTCTCCAGCCCCTTCACAATGATTGGAAAGCCCTCAAGCAAACAATCATGCTGAGAATATATTAACCCTTTTATTTAAAGGAAACCCTAGGAGAGGTATGATGGAGGGAGACGAAACAAGAAAAATCTCCATTCCTGTAAATACAAAGCAAATGATTCTTACATCATTTAGAACGATGTCATTTCTCTCAAAATGAATTTGTAATTTTTAAGCGGCCAAACCCCTTCTACTAATTAATATTAATGCTTGTTAGTAATCCAAATCCAAGTTTTAATTGAAAAATATTATTATCTCATATCTTTAATGTATGACCCAATTGACTTATTTGGAGAGATTAAATAAAGTAAATAAATTAAATTACTTTAAAATATTTATGATTGTTATTTCTCTCCAAACTAAGTTGCCTAATATATAAAGTGTAATATAATCAAATAATATGCATAAGTATTATTTATGAGAGAAAATATATGGAGCATATCTTATAATTAAATAATTTATTTAGCTTTCTTAATTTCTTTAAATTTTAGCTGGGTCATATAATTTATGGAGGTATATTCTTTTACTTCCATGACACGCACACGGCACACGTACACACTATATTTCATTCACTCCCTTATCCATTTGCCAAGGCGAATTCATTAAGTAGCCGCAAAAAGTACGATTAAAATAAAGGGTTCATATTATTAGAGACTAACACGCATCATTACTAGAACTCCCCATCATAACATTGATCAGTGTCATCACGTAACGTGGCCTTGTTCAAGCACACGTAGCCATTTCTGTGAAGCTTCTACATGTTCCCCCTGATGTGAAACGTATAATTGTGATGGAAAATGACATTAATTATTGAACCAATCTCTCTCTCTTGGTTACATTATTTATGTAATTTAGTTAACATCATTGCATCATACAAGGAGACAATTCTATAGATGCTGCCAACACAAGAAGAAGGCTTGCGTTGGCTACTTTCATGGAACAAAACGATGTAATTCAAATGCAATTTGCGACCAATGTTTATGTATTATCACCAGATAACGATTGACAACATTCTTCATTTTTATATCATATTATCTATATTCCAGAACTAACACAATTTTTTCCTTATAAATTTAATTTATTAAACATTAAATTTATCTGTATAAAAAAATTTATATAGGAGATAGACGACCTCTACCAAAAAAAAGTGATGAAAACCTATTTGCAGGTATTTATACTTTTATTCAAATTTTCAATTTGGTACGTGTCTTTATCTTCTAATTAAATGTTTTAATTTTACTTTGTTGGTAGGGTATGCTACTGGACAAAAGCTAACCGTGTTAATGAAACAAAACTAATAATTTAATTAAGAGAAAAAAACATACACAGATATCGAATTAAAAATTGAGGGAAAACATTAATAAGTAAAAATGAGTTTTCCTTAAAATAAATAAATAAATGAGACTGTAGAAATAATATAAGCTTTTTTAAAAATAAAACATATAATGAAGGAAGCTTTAAATCTACTTAAATTCTAGATAAACAATTCGTGGTTTAATTTTAATCTACTTAGAAAACCAATTTTTAAATATAGTATGCTATTGCCCTTCCTCCTTCCTTCTCTAGCTAGCTGCTATGTTGGATTGCTTATTTGTTTCCACATGGTCGTCCTTCATTAATTTTGCCTATAAATATTGAGAGAGGCCAGCACTCGCCATAAACCTCATAAACAAGCTACAGAGCTCTCTTTCTTTCTCTTTACTGTTTAGAAACTTGAATAGAAAGAAGATACTAATGGAGCCTTTGATACTTGATGATCCCTCCTCATTTTATGAATTCATAAACTCAAGTTTTGATCAACTTGAGTCTTTTGACTTCAACTTGGACACTCCTTTTTTCACTGCTTCAGAGGATACTTCTTCAGATATTGTCCAATTCCCTTCCACCATCTTCTCCGATGATCATGTCTATTGTCCAATTGATGAGGACAACTTTGAATTCCCATCTTTAATGCAAGATTTCTCCATGGATCTCGACTTCGACCAGGTTCTGAGTTCTCAAAGTCTGGTGAGTATCCATGGATACCCACAAGGAAGTGAGGGAATAATAAGCTTTTCTTCACAGAACTTGTGTTCTGATACAGAACATGGTTGGAGTCCAACACAATCTATTCAATCAGACATGTCTACAGTATTACAAGCACAACCACCATCACTGATCATACCAGAACAGAACATGGACATGGAGAACCAGTTCAGTCTTCCTCATCTTCTAGAAGCCATTGGAGAATCCTTTGAGAAAGGACATAACACACTTTCACAAGTGATTCTGAAACACATCAGCCACAAAGTAAGTCCTCTTGGTGATCCTCTTGAACGTTTGGCCTTCAATTTATCCCAAAATCATGATCCTACAGAACATGGGACTTTCATCAAACAGGAGGCGCGCAAGAGCTTCAACAAAGCTTTCAAAGCTATCTACCAAGGCCTCCCACATGGAAGAATCGCTCATTTTGCAGCCAATTCAGCAATTCTAGCATCTATTCCAGAGGATTCAGGGGTCATTCATATAATAGACTTTGATATGGGAGTAGGTGTTCAATGGCCTCCTTTAATGGAGGTTATTGCTCAACACCACAAAACATTGAAACTCACTGCAATTAGATTGGAAGAAGATGAAAGTTCAGATCTTGATTGTGTTTCTAAATGGAAATTTGAAGAAATCAGGAGGAGCCTCCATGAGCATGCCAAATCATGTGGCTTGAAGTTGAAGGTGGAGGAACAGAGTATAGAGGAAATGGTGACAGAGCTCAAGAAATTGAACAAAAGAGGTGGAAATGGAAACAGCGATTTCGTGGCTTTTAATTGCATGGTGGGTCTCCCACATATGGGTCGGGTTAGAAGCAGAAGCCATGTCTTGGAATTTCTGAGGGTAGCAAGGGATTTCATCAAAAGCTCAGCTTCAAACAAGGGAATTATAGCTTTTGGTGATGGAGAAGCCTGTGAGAAACTGAGAAACAGCACAAACTTCATCTCATTCTTCAATGGCCATTTGGTGCATTACCATGCTTTATTACAATCCATGGAATCGAATTTCCCATTCCAATTCTCAGATGCAAGAATAGCAATTGAGAATCTATTTGTGGCGCCATATATATCAACTGATGATTGGTTTCAGAAGTGGGAGGAGATGAGACAATACCAGAAAGTTCAATCAGAAACAGAATTGCAGGGTCGAAGCTTGAGGGAGGAGACATTAATGGAAGTTGGAGAAATGCTTAGAGGAATCGAAGGATCGTATGAAGTGAAGGTTGAAGGGAACAATGGAAACGAAATGGTTCTGCAATGGAAAGGAACGCAACTTCTGAGAATCTCAACTTGGGCAACTTAATTAGAGCTCAACCCCAAAGCAGAGAAACTATTTTCTTATTATTATGATTATTATGTTTATAAGTCTGATTTAGTTTGTAAAGATTAATTATTCAAATTGGTATGCATGTAATAAACAAAAAGTATAATTCATATTCTTCTTGCGTATAGCAAAATTGATTATATATATTGTAAAATTAATAAAATGTCAATGTAATGTTTATAGAAATGTCTTAGAATAGATTGGAGTTTATTTCTTGGATAGTATGACTTATTATGCTATTAACAAATCACAAATAGTTTGACTTGTTATTACTCTTCAATCTTCTCTAAA
Source organism: Acacia pycnantha (assembly GCA_025563575.1). Taxonomy (NCBI): domain Eukaryota; kingdom Viridiplantae; phylum Streptophyta; class Magnoliopsida; order Fabales; family Fabaceae; genus Acacia; species Acacia pycnantha. The sequence goes on along the minus strand of JAMWYP010000030.1, from coordinate 4,136,692 downwards.
TTTTCCCTTCTGTTCTAAAGATTCTAGGCATGTTTGATCGTATAATATGCTTTGTATAAAGTATTAATTTTCTTCACCTAACATATCTATGATATTTACTAAAAATAAGAATAGGACCGAGTACGAGGGAAGAATGTATTTAGCATAGGGTAGGTTAGATTAGTTAAGTATGTGTATTATATACATCTATATATATATGTGTATACATACACACACATATATACAGGGGCGGATCTAGAAAATTTATGAAGGGTAGGCACTAGTGGAAGGGGGATTAGGGGTTCGCTACCCCCGAATTTTTTTTAAGAAACTTTTAAATGCATTAAAAAAACAAAAGAATATAAACAATAAAAGAAAAAAATATCAAAAAAATATTTATGAAATCAAGTGAATACTGATGATGTTATAAGAGAGACAGTTATTTTACAAATCTATCATTTAGAAAAGCAAGGCTAACTAAGTGCTGTTAGAAATACAGCTATATAAATTATAATGAAAGGTGGACACTCAATAAGTTCAAGTACATATATTTGAATAACAAAAGTATATTACAATAAAAATAATTACAATGTTATCCTTCTAGACCTTATTTTTTAGAATTCCATCATAATTGACTTATTTTCAATACTATCAAATACATCTTTTACAATATAAGGCACTAAACAATCATTCAACCATTCATCCCCCATCCAGGGACGGATCTAGGGCTAGGAGTGGTCCCCCTAAAATTACAGAATCAGGCCCAGAATTTTAGAAAATTTTATTTTAGCCTCATAAAAATGTTAATATTTTCACTTTAGTCCTCACTAATAGTTTCATAGAGGGACTAAAACGAAAATATTTAAATATTTATGATGCTCAAATGTACTTTCATAAAAATATGGGTTCTATTCTATAATTTTCGCCCCCTTAATTACTTTTTTGGGTCTGTCTCTGCCCCTATCCGATTACGAAGTACAGTCTTGATGTATTAAGAGTGAACCCTTAATTAAGGGTGGACAATCATACAAACATTTATTATTTATTTTTTTTTAAAACAATTTCCCAATTTAAGGGTGGGCACTTGCCCCGCTAATCTTATACCTAGATCCGCCTATGCATATATATACACACACATATATATAAAAGAAATAATTTCACATAACCTTTATATGCATGCTAGTTTATTTCAAATAACAACTAAAAGATTCTGAAATTATACTGCATATCTAAGAACTAGAGCGAAATTATGTTTTGATGGTGAATGACTAAAATACTCTTCATTTATATAGACGCTTGTTACTTTGTTTTTGTTATTGTTTGTTTTGAAAATACTTATGTGCACTTATTAATTTACTCATAAATATTTATAATTTTTTGTATAAGTTGTTATAGTGTAAATTGGGAGTGGTAAATTTTTATATATACACTTATAAATTTCGCTATTGTCAATTATTAAAAAGTTTAACATGGAAAAAAAGTGCATGGATGATATTTTGCCATTTTGATCCTTTACCATCAAAACTAAATTTCACTTTAATCCTTTATACTACAGTGTTATTTCAAAATCTTCAATCTTAATTAAAATAAAGTCATATATATGTGGGTTAAATAAAATCCTCCCTATAAAATGGGAAATATCTTGGAGTCTTGGACATAACGTTAATTCGTGGTCCAGAGGCAGGCATGCGCGGCAACTCAAATTTGTATTAGGTAGACACATTTTTCATAAATTCCACATGAAATCTAATGAATAAAGTTACGTTAATCCACTGACTATTGGGAACTTGCTCTTAATAATCTTATATTCTTATGCATTATTTTTAACGCTTTTAGAATTTAATTATATATTTGCTAACAAAGTATTTTATGCGTATGAAAATCGTATATGTGAATAGGATTTACCAATTAAAAATTTTGTTAGACACGAAGCACCTAATCAGTTTCGGTAGAATTTAGGCCTGATAGGATTCCTGGAACTTGCTCTAATGTGAAATGAAACAAGTAGAAACAGACAAAGCATCATATCATTAATCTTAACAAATATCCTTCCAGAAATTAAGAACACGTAGAATCAGCCCAAGTATCACTAAACAAAGTCTTAATGTAAATAATATGTTAAGGCTTAATTAATTTAGATATTATCAGGAAAGCTGCCCTTTTTCCTTCTTTTCCCCATTGGCTCATTTGATCCAATAGCTAAGAGAGGAATTTTGAACAGCAATCAATCATTTAGTCAAATTAAATTCCTTTTAATTTCCAATACTTGAATCAAGACTAATTTCTTCTTACTGAATCGATCCAATATGAGAAGCATGCATATATACTACTTCCTATGATCTTTAATGTAATAGCTATATAATTAATTTATAGGAAAATTTGACAAAAAGTCCCTGATTGGAAAATCACTTGGCCATTGGGACCTGAAATCTGTGGTCCTTTAGGAGAAATAGATATGTAGAGAAAATGATGAAATTGCACACCAAGGAAGCTCAGTTGCAATTTGTGAAAGGTCATTTACATTTGTACTCTAACTTAATTTTCACTCCACAGAAGGTAATTTGCAATTCATTGAAGGTCATTTACAATTCGTGAAAAGTCACTTGAATTTTAATTTAATTTGAACACTACAGAAGCTTAGTTGCAATTCCTATAAACTCAGTCACAATTCGTAGAAGGACATTTGCATTTGTACTCTAACTTAATTTTCTCAACAAGGAAGATCATTTGCAATTTGTGGAAGATAACTTGCATTTGCATTCAAGGGAAGGTCACTTGCATTTTAACTTAATTTGCATACCACGGAAGCTCATTAGCAATTTCTAGAAGCTCAATTACAATTTGTAGAAGGTCATTCTCAATTCGTGGTTCACCTTCTATTCTACCGATCTGCCATAATTCTACCTTCATCTCCTCCTTCGTCTCCCTCCATCACAAAATTTGTCATGGCTTGCCACTACAAAAGATCTATTATTTTTCTTGTTGAAATTTGGTTTTTGTTTTAAACCAAGATAAGAAGGCTGAGGAGGAAGGGAGCGGCAACAAAGATCAAAGAAATGAGGGAGTGAAGAAGGTAAGTGCGGTAGACGGTACAAGGTCGTTAGATCTGATGTGGTGTTGCACGATGGAGTTCGCCATCATTGGTTGCCAAAGTAGCCATTGTTCGAGCAGTATGCTTGAGCTAGGGGATCGGATATGGAGTTTGTGAAGGGTGAAGTTGGAAAGATGAAGACGATGAGGGAGTGGATGGTAATGAGGGAACTAAAGGTTGGAAAAATGTAATGATAGATCCTTATTTCATCAAAATGGTAGTGTAATACCCCAAAAATATGTATCATAATTTGGTAAGATTATACCTATGAAAAGTAGGTGAATATGAGATATCAAATAATAAGATATAATTATCTTATTTTATAAGGAAAAATCTCTTGGAAATTAGAGAAATTAAGGGCCAAAGTGCCAAATGACCAAAATGCCCCTAAGGGACATAAATATTTAGGAAAATTGTGAAAAATCCTAAAAGTCAGTGAAATAATTATTTGAATAATGAGAGTATGTTATCTCTAATTAGGGTAATTTAATAAATTACAAACTTGGAGGAATGGAATAAAGATATTCAAAAAGTATTGTAATAACTTTAATGCCCTCACAAATTCTAAAATACTTTGAGAACACGGGAAACAGAAATGTCGGTGTTATAATTATGAGGTAATGGGACATTCTAATTAAGAAAATTATCAACTAATGATAATAAAGTGATTAAGTAATTTCTAGCTAATTACTTAAGTCTGAGCAAAAGAAATTATGAAATAATTGGGTAAAGCTCAAAAATTAGTGGAAATTAGTGGAATATTAGTAAAAATGTATTTACTAATTAATTGGAAATTTCTATGAAAAATCATGGAGTTTAGGTATTTTTAAGCCTAAAAACAAGTATGGACCAATAGGAAATTTTGTAAAAATTATATAAAAATAATTATTAAATAATTATTTTATATAATATTAATTAATTATTAATTAAATTAAAACGAAAATAATTAAAATTTGGGCCAGCTATTAACCGAAATATTGGACAAGAAATAGGATAAGAATTTTCAAAATATCCAAGCTAACTTAGTTTGCAAGTTTTGGATTTTATTATTTTAATATATAATTTATTGATGTGAATAGTAATTTAATATTTAGGAAACGGATCCTATCTAGAAATCTAGGAATAGGAATTCCAAAGTCAATGAAAAATATTGATCAGTGACTTATTATCTTCCGTTAAACTCTACCTAAGTAAATTAGAAGTCGTTCGTGCATTTCCTTATAAAACGAAATAGGGAAAAATGCATATAGGTATATTTTTGGATATTAAGAAAATAAATTCTAACTCAATATCTAGGAATGAGTTTGAATTTATTTTGACATATTTGGAATCAGTGAATTTTTCTGAAGAAGTTGGTGTTTTCAGAAATGCATTCTGAAACCGAACGCGTTTGGACACGTTTTTCGAGAAAACTTCAACTGGACAGTTGGAGCCCTATATGGGATCAAAATTTAGGTTAACTTGGACGTTTCTAGTAAGAGAGAACATGTCTTGAAAGTTGTAAATCCAGAATTTTGAAAGTTCTCCGAAATCACGCAAATCGGAGTGCCGATCGGGGAAAACGGCTAGGCAAGGGCCATAAAGCAAGATGAGTCATCATTCTTTGACCAATCTTGGGCTGCCAGCTCAGCAAAACATGTCGACCAAGGGAGAGAGAAAGACTTGTTGAAGAAGTCTTCAAAATGCTAAAGAGGAAATTACAACTTTAGGCACAAAGTTGATTTTTGAAAATTGCACAAATGGCCCAATCTTTTCCTATATAAAGGCATGAGGGGTCTTGAAATTTCACACCATTTTCTTGCCCTTTGGCCGAAAATTAGAGAGAGGAAGAAGTAGAGAGAGAAGCTCTGGGGAAGTTCTGCGAAGTCTTCAACGGGTAAGTCTTTCGGTCTTTGGTTTTTAGTCTTTAGTTCAATAGTTAGTAATGCTAGAGTAGTATTTATTTTTATGTTTTGATATTAGAAGGGAGGGCTATTTTAGTCATTATTTTCGAGAATCATAATTGCGTCGAAGTTCTGGCGAAATTCCGCCAATTAGGGGTATAGGGGCAAAATGATAATTTTTACCTAAAATGCCAGTTATTGTGCCAAATCACTAATGGAAGTGATATTACTCTCATAGGACGTCAGAAATCCTAGTTTGCTGCCGTTACGCTGTCCGACGAGCCGCTGTTGGACGTTTCGCCGTTTTCCGTAAAACGTGACATTTCCGTCAAAAATACCGAAGTACCATCAAACGAAGGTACGTTCGCGACGTACTGTAATACTAACTCTGATGCTTATAGTTTGCTTATATATGGTACGGATAATTTCATAAGCCATGGGTGGAACTCGTTCGGGCCATGCACGGTGACTAAGGTAATAAACTTAGATAATCACTTACGACTTTACGGGTTATAGTAAATATAATACCGTCATAGTTTTCCTAGCGCTACGGACACGACCGTACATCGTGGCACACAATTAAAGTGCGGACAAATAACTTTGCTTGTAGGGCGGTTGTTATTAAATGATCATGTATCATTGCTTGTAATCATAGAAATATCTCGTTGAACATAAAGTGTTATATAAGCATGAGGTTAACCGTTACACGAGATCCGATGAACGTTGGATCTCGGCTCTTACTATAGCATCACATCAAGGTCCGGAGAGAGACCATGGACGGAGGATAAGAGTAAGCGGAGCGAGACATCACACATGAAGATGAAGACCACGAGAAGACCGAGTAATGATCGGCCGATGAGATGTAAAGTCATAATCAGATAATGTATTAATCTTTATGAACAGGCGATTACGCCACTGTTATTGTTATAATCAGTTACTCAACGTTTTGTTCCGATGCTCTACTCTGATTGATGTTTTTAAAAAAAAATTTGGCTCTGAAATTGGGATGTTACACTTATGGTATCAGAGCAGTTTTCCTGGCATGGATCTGACTATGTTATTACGGATAGTTTGGTGCCGAAGGCAAGGCTAGTCTACGTGGGTGTGCCATAAGTCGCCGCTAACCCGGTGAGGCCCCCATGGTAGACACTTACCCGGCCATTCATTCGGTTAACGGAGTTAGGTTCAAAGCCTTTGAGCATATTTTGAAAATGAGTACTGATATAACTCTAGTGTTATGTTCTAGAGATGGACAGAAATTAGGTCCTTTGCATAAAATATTTAGGGCGAGGAAAGCGTACCGTGCATATATCTGTAAGATAGGGTTCAGATTAAACCTAGAATCGGTATATCTGATACCACCGAAAACCCAGATATCTCTGATACCACTGATACCACCGAAAACCCGGATATCTCTGATACCACTGATACCACCGAAAACCCGGATATCTCTGATACCACTGATACCACTAAAACCCCTGATATCTCGGATACCCACGATACCGTAGATAACCACGATGACCCCGATATCGATGTCGATAACTCGATATCAGTCTCCGATACCTCTGATAATCCCTATATCAACATCTGATAGTCCCGATAACCCTGTTATCAATCTCGGATAGTTCCGAAGCCACGATATCGGACTCCGATAACTCGATATCGATCTCGATAGCTCTAATAGCTCGATATCGGTTTACGGTAGCTCGATAACCACGATATCGCCCTCGATAACCCCGATAACCCCGGTAATGTCACCTACCGACGACAATTTTGACTACCCAGAGATCATAGATCTTGAAAATCGGTTCTAACACAAATTCGATAACTTTGCTCGATAACTCGATAGTCGTCGGTTTGTCTTTGAACGATAGTTCTATCCTAGCACAAAGCTTGTAGGTGGAGCTAGGCCACGCCGGACGAAACTCTAAGACCGACGAATAGAAATACATGCGGTATTCGACCAATGTTAAAAACTTCTATCAGAAGAACCTTTACAAAATTTCGTATCTTTCTGGAGTTTGGACTAGATCCACACCTCATCATTTTTCTTTGAAACCGCTTTTGAGTGGAAAGCACAAAAGAGCTCTTAGCAGAAGGACTAGCCCAAGTTTTCATTTGTTCATTCGTCATTTCAAGTGGCGGATAACCACAAGATATAAATAAACCGAAACGCAGATGACCTACAGAAGATAGATAAGGAAATGCGGGAATTACCATCCCGGTGTTGCCTGTAATGTGAGGCCGATTTGCTCTAAATGCCGAGAGCCAGGGCATATTGGCAAGGACTGTTCCCAGATGGCTATGGAGAACGAACCACAAAACATAGACCAGATAGCATTGCTCGGAGCAGAAGCCGGAGAATCCTCAGAGATGGTTCCGGATGCTATCGTTTAGTTAAAACTAGTTCAGTAGATATTTATGTCAGATATGAATCGATCCAAGTTCTAAACCGATCAATTCCTTTTGATGCTTGTACGGATCCTTTTGGGATGCATACGTATATTTCCTTACGCTGTAATAGTAGCTACACCATTGGGTGTGAGCTTTTAGCTTGTAGAGCGTATTTTGAACCCGAGTTTCGGATATAATATAAATCCTCCTACGAATTCATAACATCGACGACATTCTAAACAAGCGTTAAACAAACGGTGATGAAGAACGGTGACAAAAGAATATATGATTCTCACAAGCCGAGATAGAACTGATGCGGAAACCGAATCTTTATGCAAGTAAATTTCGCGTAACGTGCCAATAAACAAGGCTCAGGAGTAAGAAATTAAATCATTTATGTTGAACAAAGACTGTGAGACAAGTTTTCATAAATTGAGTGAGAAGTTGATTACCGCACCAAGAAATTGGTTATCCCAAATCCAAATATTTTTTAATGGTACCTTGCTTGCGGTGTATGGGAACCACGGGAATACTGTATATCAAAGTGCGATATGATGAATGTGTAGTACGCGGTATTATGGGTGCCACGGAAACACTTATGTACGCGGTGTTATGGGCGCCACGGAAACGCTAAAACACTAAAGTACGCGGTGTTATGGGTGCCACGGAAACAATATATATAAAGTACGCGGTGTTTTGACGCCACGGAAACACTGTATATATCAATTTAAAACATGATAAAAACATTATAAATCAAACCAAAGCAAATTTTCGATCACCAGGAGGAAAGACTCAAATTTTCGACATTAGTATCACCTACCATAAGTTAAAAGGGGTACAGATCCAAAAACAAATGTTCACTTCCAAAGATCGACGATCTACTCTATTGTCTAAAATTCCTACATCTTGTCAAAGTTGACTTACGTCCGAAATACCATCAGTGGTGAACCAAAACTAGCAGCAATATAGAAAATAAGTAGTAATCGGATAGAGAAAACTACCAAGAAGATACTCTCTACAGAAGAATGTACCGGTATTTCACATGACGATTCGAGGAAACAAAAGCTGCATGGATATGAAAACTTGATCTTGATAAAGGAAATTCCCCAAAAGATCGTGAGAATCTTTTGGTGAATGAGATGATCGTACATCCCTAGATGCCGGTGTCAAAAGAACACCTCAAAGACGAACAAGTAGTTCGCATCACATGAGATCATTCGAAGTATTTGTTGGCAACAAACAAGTCGCTATTAGATAACCTTATCCCCAAACCTGTTTAGACTTCCATACGATGTGACAAAATTGTTGCAGTCGGATTTGAGATAGAGTAGAGATCCGAGGTTAACAGTCCAAGGTTTAAGATAGTACAGAGTATAGAGGATAGAGTACAAATTTCGAGGACGAAATTTTGTTTAAGGGGGGAAGAAATGTAATACCCCAAAAATATGTATCATAATTTGGTAAGATTATACCTATGAAAAGTAGGTGAATATGGGATATCAAATAATAAGATATAATTATCTTATTTTATAAGGAAAAATCTCTTGGAAATTAGAGAAATTAAGGGCCAAAGTACGAAAATGACCAAAATGCCCCTAAGGGACATAAATATTTAGGAAAATTGTGAAAAATCCTAAAAGTCAGTGAAATAATTATTTGAATAATGAGAGTATGTTATCTCTAATTAGGGTAATTTAATAAATTACAAACTTGGAGGAATGGAATAAAGATATTCAAAAAGTATTGTAATAACTTTAATGCCCTAACAAATTCTAAAATACTGCAGAACACAGGGAAACAGAAATGTCAGTGTTATAATTATGAGGTAATGGGACATTCTAATTAAGAAAATTATCAACTAATGATAATAAAGTGATTAAGTAATTTCTAGCTAATTACTTAAGTCTCGAGCAAAAGAAATTATGAAATAATTGGGTAAAGCTCAAAAATTAGTGGAAATTAGTGGAATATTAGTAAAAATGTATTTACTAATTAATTGGAAATTTCTATGAAAAATCATGGAGTTTAGGTATTTTTAAGCCTAAAAACAAGTATGGACCAATAGGAAATTTTGTAAAAATTATATAAAAATAATTATTAAATAATTATTTTATATAATATTAATTAATTATTAATTAAATTAAAACGAAAATAATTAAAATTTGGGCCAGCTATTAACCGAAATATTGGACAAGAAATAGGATAAGAATTTTCAAAATATCCAAGCTAACTTAGTTTGCAAGTTTTGGATTTTATTATTTTAATATATAATTTATTGATGTGAATAGTAATTTAATATTTAGGAAACGGATCCTATCTAGAAATCTAGGAATAGGAATTCCAAAGTCAATGAAAAATATTGATCACTTCAATCGGACAGTTGGAGCCCTATATGGGATCAAAATTTAGGTTAACTTGGACATTTCTAGTAAGAGAGAACATGTCTTCAAAGTTGTAAATCCAGAATTTTGAAAGTTCTCCGAAATCACGCAAATCGGGTACCGATCGGGGAAAACGGCTAGACCGGGCCATAAAGCAAGATGAGTCATCATTCTTTGACCAATCTTGGGCTGCCAGCTCAGCCAAACATGTCGACCAAGGGAGAGAGAAAGACTTGTTGAAGAAGTCTTCAAAATGCTAAAGAGGAAATTACAACTTTAGGCACAAAGTTGATTTTTGAAAATTGCACAAATGGCCCAATCTTTTCCTATATAAAGGCATGAGGGGTCTTGAAATTTCACACCATTTTCTTGCCCTTTGGCCGAAAATTAGAGAGAGGAAGAAGTAGAGAGAGAAGCTTTGGGGAAGTTCTCACGAAGTCTTCAACGGGTAAGTCTTTCGGTCTTTGGTTTTTAGTCTTTAGTTCAATAGTTAGTAATGCTAGAGTAGTATTTATTTTTATGTTTTGATATTAGAAGGGAGGGCTATTTTAGTCATTATTTTTTAGAATCATAATTGCGTCGAAGTTCTGGCAAAATTTCGGGAAGAAAATTTGCTAGAGTAACGAAGTGCTGGCGAAATTCCGCCAATTAGGGGTATAGGGGCAAAATGGTAATTTTTACCTAAAATGCCAGTTATTGTGCCAAATCACTAATGGAAGTGATATTACTCTCATAGGACGTCAGAAATCCTAGTTTGCTGCCGTTACGTTGTCCGACGAGCCGTTGGACGTTTCGCCGTTTCCGTAAACGTGCCATTTCCGTCAAAAATACCAAAGTACCATCAAACGAAGGTACGTTCGCGGCGTACTGTAATACTAACTCTGATGCTTATAGTTTGCTTATATATGGTACGGATAATTTCATAAGCCATGGGTGGAACTCTGTTCTGGGCCATGCACAGTGACTAAGGTAATAAACTTAGATAATCACTTACAGCTTTACGGGTTATAGTAAATATAATACCGTCATAGTTTTCCTAGCGCTACGGACACGACTGTACATCGTGGCACACAATTAAAGTGCAGACAAATAACTTTGCTTGTAGGGCAGTTGTTATTAAATGATCATGTATCATTGCCGTAATCATAGAAATATCTCGTTGAACATAAAGTGTTATATAAGCATGAGGTTAACCGTTACCTGAGATCCGATGAACGTTGGATCTCAGCTCTTACTATAGCATCACATCAAGGTCCGGAGAGAGAGACCATGGACGGAGGATAAGAGTAAGCAGAGCAGACATCACACATGAAGATGAAGACCACGAGAAGACCGAGTAATGATCGGCCGATGAGATGTAAAGTCATAATCAGATAATGTATTAATCTTTATGAACAGGCGATTACGCCACTGTTATTGTTATAATCAGTTACTCAACGTTTTGTTCCGATGCTCTACTCTGATTGATGTTTTTAAAAAAAAAATTTGGTTCTGAAATTGGGATGTTACAGGTAGAGTGATCATTTCATATATTTACTTATTTCTCCCAATGGGCTTTTAAACTTTATTTTTTCTAGGTCCTATTTCCTAATTAATTTCGCAAATGGGGATTTATCCCCAATTTTCCGTAATTTATATAGATTAAAAAAGCTAATAAAGTTAGTTATTTGCAAGAAATGTGTGTCAATTATCTTAAAATATCCTTCTTAATAATCATCATTTATATTGGAACATTCCATTGATAAAAAATCTTATTTTTTGACGAAAAAGTTACAAATTTGTGAAACAGTGGATAATAAAGTAAGCTCATATCTCCTATATTTAGGATTGAAGGGAATGTATAATTAAAATAGGTTATAAATGTCAGAGAATATGAATTACTTATGGAGTTTTGGTCTTAATTTGAGAGATATACACGCCTATGCACTGTATGTTCTCGTATTTGTCCCCTTTCATCATAAATATAAAAACAAATCAAAGAGTCAATGGGATGATTTTACACTCAATTGGAACTCATATAATGATAAACAAATCAAAAGTTATCCAGTATGTTTTACTTACATAGGGTTCAAGTTTCTTGGGAAAAAAATTGAAAGAATATCATTTTGCATTCACGTGACAAGATCTAACCCAATTCAATCTGAATTAGTTGAGAGTTAATATAATTGTAGATATTGATTAATATATTTAACTGGTCGGTATTTGGTATATCTAACCAAAATAATGGATATAAATGTGTGTGTAGAATAGCCAAATTATATTTGCCCACAAAAGAGGAATCGTACGTGTATGCTATCATTTTTTACCAACCTACATTTAATTAAAATTATATATTGTGCTTGCATTGTGGGTCAGCTTAAGAAAACAAAGTCTATTTACAAATATTAATTAAGAGATCTATATCAGCAAGCTAGAACATTTAATCCTATTGTTTCTTTCATTGTGAGTTCTTTAATAAATAACCCACAACCAACATTCCACTACATTCAAAACTCTGAATTTCATATTAGATTAATTCCAATTGCAATCAAATTCCGTTTCACCTGTCTTTTTGAAACTTCTTCTTTCGTCCATTTTTGTCAAAACAAGTTACTATATTATTAATTTAATATTATATACGGATTTAGGGAGATCGCATGCATGAGTGCTAGCTCATACGTAGATATAAAATACTAAATGGGGAATATTATGAGAACTTTGTCTATTATATAAAGATCTTGCAGTGCCTTATCTAAGAGATAACCACGAATTAAAGTCGTCTCAGACCAAACAGCCGAAGCAGCATTAATCAATAATAAAATGTGTACGTTAAGATAAGTTTTAGTCTTGAGATATTGTAATACCCTAAAATCTGACTTAAGGTAATTTCTCTTGAAAATAGGTGAATATGATGTCTCAAACACCTTGTATTGAGTTTACCATGTTGTTAGGGTAATTTCCCTTGAAAAAGGATAATTTGCAATTAGGTCCCTAAGACGTTTGAAGATTTGCAAATAGGTCCCTAAACACATTATGGGTTATAAATACCCTGTGAAAGCTATAAAAGAAGCAAGCTAAGTAAAAATCTATTTGAAATAGGGAAGAATATTGTCCCTAATTTAGGTAATTTATTAAATTACAAACTTGGAGAAATTGTAGAAGAATACTCAAAAAGTAAGGAAATGACCGAAATACCCCCGTAAATGCTAAGATAATGCAGAGACATAAAAACAATGATGTCAATACAAAAGTTATGAGGTAATGGGGCATGCTAATTAAGAAAATTATCAACTGTTGATAAGAAAGTAATTAGGTAATTATTGGCTAATTACTTAAGCATAGGCAAAGGAAAATTCAGAGATGATTATGTTGAACCCTAAAATTAGTGGTTTTTGTTTTAAAATTAGTAAAAACATGTTTACTAATTAATTGGGAATTTTGGAGAAAAATAGTTGAGTTTAGGTATTTTTAAGCCTAAATACAAGAATGGACCAATTAGGAAATTTTGTGGAATTTTTAATAAAAATTAAATTAGATAATTAATTAAATAATTAATTAAATTCTTGGAAAAGCATTTACAAATCCAATAAAATGGGCTGCCGAAAATTTGGCCAAAAATTTGAAGATAAGAGGCAATTTATTAATATTTTGATATTTAATAAAGTTTTGATTATTATATAATATAATTTATGGTGATGAATAGTAATTAAGAATATAGGAAACGGACCCTATCTAGAGATCTAGGAAAGGGATTTCCAAAGTCAAGGTAGAATATTGATCAGTGGGTTTTTACCTTCAAGTGACCTCTTCCGGAAGTTAATTCGAAGTAGTTTGTGCATTTTCCTAATAAAACAAAATAGGGAAAAATGCATATAGGCATATTTTTGGAAATGAAGAAAATAAATTCTAACTCAATATCTAGGAATGAGTTTGAATTTATATGGACATATTTGGAATCAGTGAATTATTTCAAGAGATTGGTGATTTCGAAATGCGTTCAAACCGGACGCGTTAGGACACGTTTTCGAGAAACTTCAATTAGACGGTTGGAACCCCGTCTAAAGTCAAAATTCAAGTTTAAATAGATATTATTGATGAGGAAGAGAAGGTCTTCAAAGTTGTAAATCCATAATTTTGAGATTTTTCCGAAATTACGCGAATCGAGTACCGATCGAGGTTTATCGGTACGAAACCTTCCTTAACAAGTTAATTACATCATCAATATGATGCAATTTTGGTGCCACCTAGGGCTGCTATGTCGACCATGAGCATGGAGGGATGAGATTTTACCATTTAATCCAAGAGAAATCCAATGGTTTAAATCAAATGGAAGAAAGACCTTTATGTCCCTAAATTCTTCTATAAATAGCCTTGAATTCTCTTCAATTCTCACACCATTTCAAGAAGAGGATTTCGGTTCTAGAGAGAGGTTTTAGAGAGAGGAGCTCTGGGGAAAATTCTGCAGAAGTCTTCAACGGGTAAGTCTTTCGGTCTTTAGTCTTTAGTTCGGTAGTTAGTAGAATTGTTAGTTAGATTTAGGAAGTAGGTGATGAGATTCCTATTCTTGTTTTAGGCCTTGTTTGCATTGAAAAAATATGCAGAGGTATAAACACAGTAGGGATCGAGTCGCCGAAAAGTTGAAGCTTTCGCAATTTTTCAAAAGTAAGGTAGAATTTGTTAGAATAGCCTTTAAATTTCAAGTATGATTGGGTATCATATGGGAGGGCTATTTTAGTCATTATTTTCGAAAATCATAGTTGCGTCGAAGTTCTGGCAAAATTTCGGGAAGAAAATTTGCTAGAGTAACGGTCTTTGTGAAATTCCGCCGATTAGGGTAGAAGGGCAAAATGGTAATTTTTACCTAAAATGCCGATATAGTATCAAATCACTAATAAAAGTGATATTACTCTTATAGGACGTCGAAATCTGATTTGCTGCATTACTGTTGTCCGACGTGCCACTGTTGGACGTTTCGTTGTTTTTCGTAAACGTGCTAGAATAACATCAACAAAGGTACGTTCACGTACTGGTAACCTTAACTCTGATGTTTATTGTATGCATATGTGTATATTGCCTGTACTCTGACTGTACTGTTGTTCTGTCATGCCTATTGTCTGTCATGCCTGTACTCCGATTGTACTATTGTCTGTACTCTGATTGTACTATTGTCTGTACATCCGATTGTACTATTGTTCTGTACTTCGACTGTACTATTGTCTGTACATCCGACTGTACTGTTGTCTATCATCCGACTGTATTGTTATTGCTATACATATTTGATATGTATACCTTATGTCTGACCATAGTAAATGTTGCCAAAAGTCTAAGAATGTTTGTTGTACATATATGATGTATGTAATCATGAGGTTAACCGTTACCTGGGGTTCGATGCATGGACCTCAGCTCTTAACTTAGCTTCAGGGTCAGGTGGACCGAGAATCGAGAAGAAGGACAAGCAGCACGCCTAGGAGTCGCGACTGAAGACTTCTTTCTGTTATACTTTTGAATAACTCTTGTATCGCTGTTTAAACAGCAAGACATGCTACCATGGGTATTTTAATATATATATTTCAGTTACTCAATAGCTCCGGTGCACTACTCTGATCATTTTGAAATGATGTTTGAAAAAAAAAAAATTATACTGCTTGTGAAAACGGGATGTTACAGATATTCAAGTTGCATGCATGTCAATATATGAGGACTGTATTTTAATCCAACTCATTACAGATTGTGCCAGCAAGAAGGGCTAATTTAATACTCCCTCCGTCGGAGCAATTTAACCGATTTTGGGAGAATTAAGGAGATGAATTAAATTAGATAATTTTACTCATTTTCCTAAAATGTCATTATATAAATTTAAAATGACACAAGTTGCCCTAATTATAAGTGTTTCTAATTTGTTAGATATCCATGACATATTAGTTTATATATGTATATTAGTTGCTTTTTATATAGCCATGTGTATACATATATGTGTGTATATATATGTGTATACATATAGATCTATCTACATACATAGAGACACACACTCATATATCTACACACACACATACATACAGACACACACACACACACACACACATATATATATATATGTTTATATATGTGTGTGTGTGTGTGTTCACACATATCTATCTACACATATATATATTGACACACATAAACACAAATCTACATATATATGTAAACACACACACACACACACACACACATATATATATATATATATATATATATATATATATATATATAATGCTCCTAATAATAAGTATAAATAGGGGTATTATAGGAAAAAATTGACAAAATTTAAAACTTGCTCTTATAATTAGGACCAAAACCAACTCCAAAATTTGCTCCTATAATTAGGGACGGAGGGAGTAGTAGTTAGTCGTTTATTTGGAGACATTATCTACCAATTGTAATACATCCCATTTTCAAGGTAGAACATCATTTTCATTTCCTAACTTTAAGGTATAATATAATATGGTTAATTAGAGTTATATGTGATTAAGATACAGAGAGCAGCAAGTAAATACACACATATGGTTGTGTCTCTTATAATAGCTTTATACAGGTGAACAACAAGTCTTATTTCACTACAACGTCATTGTCTTTTATCAAAAATCAAATGTTTGCATAGATTACTAACTAAAAGGTCTCACTCAATAACTTCATTAAGCGTTTCCTAAATCTTCCTCTACGTTTTTTTAGAGGACATTATATGGCTTGATCTATTCTCCTCATTGACGCATCTAATGACATTATTTGAACGTGTATGAATCACCTCAAATGATTTTTAACCATTTATTCTTCAATAGATGTTACTCCAAGTCTTTTATATTTATGTTCATCAAATTTTTTTTTTTTTTATATGACTATACATTTATCTCAACATTTTCATCTGACTACTCTCACTTTATAATCATGTTGTCCCTTTAAAACCCAACTTTCACTACTTTATACTTCTCTAGCCCTTAACATAAAATCTAATTAAGGAGCTGATCATAATCCTAAATCTAAGACCATATTCCTCATATTTATCATTTTCTCTCTTAATTATCATTATTGATACTCTCTCAACAGTATAACAATCACTTTTGAGAAATTAAGTTTAAAACAATGGTAGTTTGTGAAAAACATATCATATTTAATTATAATTTACTAACTTAACTAACTTCTTTAATATAATCGAATTAGTTAGAAGGTTCTCATATTAAAAACCGGAGGAGTAACATTGTTAATTTTATACCAGTACAATAAAACTTTCCTTTCACCTTATTAGATACACTTTGATCACAAGTAACTCTAATAGCCTTTCTCCATTTCAATTAATCAATTTGAATTCTATTATTAACATCTCCAACAAATTCCCCATGTTTTTGTAATACAAGATCATATAATACTACTAGCCCCGCAGAATTTATGTAAAAATAACCAAAATGGTTGTTTACAGAACCAAAAATGAATTGAACGAAGTCTCCAAAGATCACAAATATTCATGAGTGAACATGTCCAAGACCAAGAGAGGGAAAATTGTTCGCTTTTACAGTGAAAAGTACAAGAAATGGTTACAGCACATATGTGAATTTCTCAGCCAGAAATAGAATGGCAAGATGTATAAATCCGAAATTCATGAAAAAAATGCTGGATCTTTATATACATCACATAACTGAACAGTGGATTACCATTCTTCCAGGCTTTGCTTAGTGGAGCAGAGAAGTAGCAATATGTACAACTTGAACCATTAGCCGACAAAACCATATATTTACAAGCTATCCTGCTCCTCTTCTATCTGAATCCAAATCACCTTTCAACACTTCCATTCTCTTCTGCAATTTCAGCTTTCAAATGGCTGGCCAAAAAGATATAGATCATAATGTTTCCAGAGACAAAACCTTTAGGCTATGTTTGCAAGGAGGGAAAAGTACTAGGAAAATAGAAAGAAGGGAGTACTGTCAAAAGGAAAACTTCCAAAAATAGGAAAACAAATTTACTATTTTTGAAAGTTTTTCCTTCTAGTATTCTTTCTTTCCTGACTTTTTTCCATCTAAACATAGGGTTAAATAATTAAGGACAAAACATTGGTACAATCAAGTGTTTGCTATTGGAATCTCTAATAAAAATGACTAGAAATTTTCTAAAACGCAGCATTAAATGATTGGCCTTTTCAAAGAAGTTCATTCATGTGTTATGTTATATAGCAAACACCTAAAATTTTATTACCTAAGTTTTTTCTTGCAGATAAATATCACCAATCATCACAAGATCTTCCTGGAAGTTTTAGAAGGCAAGAATAGGCTGCATATATGTCTCCCACAGGTTAGCACAAGGAGAAAAATATAATCACCAACACCTAATCGCCTAACTTTTTTTCATTAATTTGTCCCTTTGCTCTATCACGAAAGTCGATCAACTCGACGTAGCTGGGATCAAGACAAAGGGCAGCTTCACAGTCTCTGATGGTGGAAATGAAATCATTCATTGATTCATAAAATGCGGCTCGAAGATGTAACAGTTGAACATCTGGTTTGAATCTAATGGCCCTTGTAAGCTCAGCAATTGCTTCAGCTTCTTTGTGATCATCCATCAAAGCTGGAACACAAAAATTTCCATGTCAAAAATTGAGTAGTTGTGAGTTTTTGAAGGGTTATATTCTAATGCGTCATGATGCTTGTCTCACATAAAATTTATCATGAACTGATACCAAAACTAACCGTGTAAAGACCAAAGTTATACAATACAGGACTTATAATACGTAAGTTATTACACATGTATATGCTGAAACTAAAAAGTTCTTTTCTCTCTAAGCTTAAAAAGGTAATCTCTATTAGCAAGATACTCCCTCCGTTCATTTTTATAAGGAATAGTCAACCGAATAACGTAGATCAAAGTGGCAATTAAGGACAATAAATATGTTAGAACTATAACCTTTTTGAAAAAAATACCCTTATCTATGAGGAGATAGGGAATAAGAGAGAGAATAAAGAAATTATTATAATAAAGAGGATTGTAGGAGAGAGAGATATTGCAGGAGTAATAAAGATGATTGTATAAGAGAGAAGGCGTGGTGGAGAGTGAGAAATATGGGTAATCAAATAGGGGCAAAATGGGAAAATAACAAAAAGAATTAAAACATTCTCTAAATGTTTCTTATAAATAGGAACGGGGTATGTGTAACGGTTGTTCATATAACGAGGAACGGAGGGAGTAATTAACCTAGATTAAATTTACCCTGACAAAATTGTTTGAAACTTCAGCTTCCTTGTGATTATCCTTCAAAAAACTAGTACAGGTAGACATAGTTTCCAAGTCAGGACTTGAAAAGAACAGAACCAGTTTTTGGGAATTTACCTGCTGCCCTGTATCTGTAAGGATATGTCCTTAGAGGATCCAACTCTGTTGCCATACAAAGATCACCCTCAGCCATGTCACGGTCACAATATTCTGCACGTTTCTCGTATGCCGATGCATTATTCAGAGCCTTTTCTATAAGCTTTGTCATCTCATCATATGCATCTTTGCGTTGATTCTTTAGATGATATACACGTGCTAGCCCCTGATGTGCTCTTGTATGCTTGATGTTGAGTGCATTCATATAGCAGTCAGCAGCATTGTCCAGCTTATCACAATCTACGTAGATACTTCCCAGATTATTTAATGCCTATAAGGTAAAGAGGTGCCAGAAAACACATACAATGGTTTAGCATTGAGAACAAGCAAATTTTTATAACTTTGAAGGGTTAAGGTGTAATTTTAGCAAAGAAGTTTTTTGCCATGAGCATCTAGTACGATTAAGTATTGAAGGATGCAAAAGTAGACACAATCTTGTAAAGTGATGCAATTTTAGCAATTCTGTTAAATTAGCCCAAACATCTGTTATAAAGCTGAAATGAGAAAAGTAAGTCTCACATAAAAAAAAGTAACAGATGTTTGGGACAATTTAACAGAATTGCTAAACTTAAACTACTTTTAAATGGTTGTCTACTTTTTTACCTTTCAAAAGTTAATTGTGCTAAAGGCTCATGACGAAAAACTTCATTGTTAAAATTACATCTTAACCCTAACTTTAATACCATATGAACACTCACTTGTCCTTTCCGAAGACCATCTGAAGGGCAACTAAGTGCTTCCTCTAAAAGATAAATAACGTAATTTGCAGTCTCAGCATCAAGACTTGATGAGTCTGCTAAGATATATGCTTTCAGAAAGAAAGCTTCAAATGATCTTTGGATAGAAATAGACTCTTCAGCCTTTGCCAAAGCTTCTTCCCGCAGACCAGTATCATACAATATCCACCCTTCATAGACGAGCCTTTCATACTCAGAATTAGAATAATTTCTAGCTAGCCGCAAACTACGCATAGCCGCCTTTTGACAGTTTAACCTGCAAGGTTTAGAAACATCAAGATCCACATCTAACAGGATCATTCTTTACAAACATCATATTACCAAAAAAAGTACCAGATCCCATCTGGGAAGGAAGCACTTTAATTGAAAACCAAAACCAAATCAAATTGCTGGTAGCCAAAATTCCTATCCAACACTTTTCCATACTTGAAACACAGGCTTCAGGGATTAAGTGTTTCTTGACGGTCCCCATTCAGTGTTCATCATAGTGATAAAGCATCTAATTTCTTATCACTATGATGAAATCTAAACCATTTAAATTTAATATGAACGGCTTAAATTTAAAATTTTTATTTGTGATTTTTTAAATGATAAATTCATTTTTATGAGAAGTGATAGTTGTAAGATTATATTTATTTTTTATTTTACATATATTAAAATAATGAGAAAAGGTGCAAAAATACCCATCTACATATCCCGCATGTGCGTATGGCACTATATACAACCATTGGGTGCAAAAATACCTATGATCATTAAAAATGGGAGAAAAATGCCAACTCCATTAATGAAGGAAAATGTTCTTTAATTTCTGGCTTTGTTAATGAAGGGAAAAAGTTCCGATGATGGACTATGGAAGGGCATTTGTAGGGAGCGGGTAGCACAAAGGCGATGACCATGTGGGTGGCTAGAGAGAGTCTAGGTGTGGCTCTAGTCTGAGGGAGGGGTGCGAGAAGAGAGAGAGGGTGAGATTTTTAAAATAATTATTTAAAAATTATTAAAGTAGGGCTCACAAAACCAGAAATTAAAAGACATTTGCCTTCATTAACGGAGTGGCATTTTGTCCTCGCTTTAATGATAATAGGTAATTTTGTACCCCAAGGATTGTATATGGTGCCAGACGCACATGCGAGATATATAGATGGGTAATTTTGCACCTTTGCCTAGAAAATAATTATTTAAAAATTATTAAAGTGGGGCCTATAAAACTAGAAATTAACAGACGTTTGCATTTATTAATGAAGCTGGCATTTTTGTCCTTTTTTTAAAGATCATAGGTATTTTTGCACCCAATGATTGTATATGATGCTAGACGCACATGCAGTACATATAGATGGGTATTTTTGCACATTTGCCCTAAAAGAAAAATTTATTTAAAATATAAAAATTAATTTAAATCTAGATCATCCAAAATCAATCTAATAGTGTAGATTGGTGATGAGTACATTTTTGCTCATCAAAGCGAAGAGCAGAAAATGTGCTACCTTTCTTGACAGGTGTGATAGACGGACATTTCCACTGAAAGCACAAAGTGACAGTAAGCTGATTCTATTTAGCAGCAAATAAATCCATGAATACAATACAAATATGTTCAGTTAAAAGTGAATACTGTCTTAACATTCAAACATGTCAAGCCAAATTTAGATACAACTCTGTCCAACTGATGAAGAGAAAGCTAAAAGCAAGCAACAGAGGATATTTGCATGGAAGGAATTTAACAAGTCACTTAAAAGAGCCCAAGACAGAACATTTAACAGTTAGGCTATAATATAATTGAATTAGGCTTTTTCACTTACCTTAACAGAAGGAGAGATTGCCGAAACCTCAAAAGACTTTTTCCTGGATCATTTTCTAACATGTGGTGTACAACAGCCAGAGAACCAATATCATCAACAGAGGACCATCTGTCATATAATTGCATCCAGCATTCAGCCTGATTCCACTGCTGAACTACAGGGTGAAGGAGCGGTATCAAGTCGTCGGCCGGCATCCTTCCAAAGAACATCATGTAATTAGGAACCAGTGTCACAAGTGCCTGTACATCTCTTAAGGCTCCTTCATAATCCTTCAAAGCAATCAAAAACCAAGCTCGCAACTCAAGGCAATCCGGAGAAACCTTAAAACTGATTATCTTGTTAATTTCTGAAACTGCAGCTTCAATCTTGTTCTCCTCCAACAAAGAAACAGCTCGATATTTGTATGGAAAAGAAAGAGTTGGATCTAATTCAGTTGCAGAGATCAAGTCAATCAATTTTTCCCTCCCGATACAATACAAAGACCTTTCCTGATACATCCAACCAACAGGTTTACAATCAGAGATCAGGGAATTCATCATTTTAAAGGCCGTATATTTGTGACCACGCTTGTACTTCCCCCTCGCAGCACCAACTAAAGAATAAATATGTCCTGCCCCGGCCGCTGCCTCAAACCAACATTGTGCATCTTTATACTCTTCTCTCTCAAGCATAACTACACCTAATTGGTGAAATGCAAGTTGTTTTTGCCATCCTTCTGCTGCACACTCTCCTAATCTCTCCAAGAGCATCACAGTCGTATTAGATTTCATCTCTTCCTCTATAGCAACCTGACTCAAAAAATAATACAACAAAAACGACGCGTGACCTGTCATAGCTAGTCGATCCCTACCCTCTGGGGTACAAAATAGTCTCATAACACTTGGACTGTGCATTGAACTTGGCAGCTCTCTCAACAACACCTGCAAGCAAGCCGCGACCAGAACATGTGCCATCTCCTCCAATCCGTAATCAATCAACAACATTGCTTCCTCCATGTCACAAACCAGAGATGCTAAGTGAACGTCACAAGCAGCTTTCATCTCCTCGCAACAATATTTGTTTGCAAATGATAGAAGATCAAGAACAATATGTGGAGGAAATTGGCTCAATCTTTTTGTTCTGCTATATATCTCAGCAGCTGTCATTGCCTCAACAGAAATCTCATTCTGTGAGAAATTTATCTTCTCTCTTCTTGACTCCATGAAACCTCCATACAACATTGTTTTGAAGGGACTCGAGAGGGAAGAGATATTGAATCTTCTACACCTAATTTCACTGTCCCCAATGATAAATGACATATCACCATCTTCATCATCTTCTTCAGAAGTTGAGCATTCCTCATCATCCATCACGGTTACATCATCATCCTTCTCTTGAGGAGTACGATAACACATACAAGGTTCGTATACCAATTCTGGGTCATAACCAGCTATTAAATTCGCCACAGGACATTCAATATGTTGTCCACAACAATGCATCGACGATGATCCAATAAGCTCGTCCTCTCTCCTCTCATATCTTAACCATGAAGCAAGCACAACCTTCGAATGCACATCAATGGCATGTTGCCTAGCCGATCGGAGGCCCTGCCTAATCAACTTGGGATCCGAAAAGCCACGAAATAGTGCAGATTGCTCCAGATACAAATTGGATTTCTCCAAATCGGGGCAATTCTCGATTCTACGATAAATATCCGCAAGCGTGTCGACAAAATCAACGGGTTTGAGAGAGGGTTCAATCTGGGGTTCTACCTGATCAGCCTTGGGCAGGCCATGTGGGAGAAGACTATCAGCAACAAAGTCGATTGCGTTCGCTTCTGGAATTTGCGATTTGCGTATGGATTTGGTTTTGATTTGATCTTGGGATGGGTTGAAAGGATAGATTTGAGGACTCCTACACCCATCCATGATCTTCAAACTACGCATTGTGGCAAATATATTATGCTGCATCTTTCGTATTGTTCGTGTTGAAGAAGAATAAGTCAACCGTGAATAAAATTTAAAACTCCACAATTGACGCGATCAGAAAAAATATCGAGAAGCGAATTTACCTAAGGATTTCAAATTGAACGGTGATGCATGCGAGTTGCAGTTTACAAAATGGTTTATTCCTTCTCCGAGAGGTTTGATTACAGTGGTAATGCCAGGTTGTCCCTCTTTTTTTCTTCCCTCCAAGAAAAAATTGGAGAGAAAGAGGTAAAACGAAAAATGGTGAGGGAAATGAATTTGACCAAATTAGACGTTGAGGTGGAGAATTGAAGATGGGTTTGGGCCGTTTCAACGGCCATTCTTGTTGTCTTGTCTGTGACAATCTGTATGATCTTGAGGCTACGAAAGTTTTCATTTTGTTTGATGGGATGTGCTATTTCCAAGTGTTAGTATTAATAATGGAATTTACTGAGAGGTTATGAAAGAGAGTTTGCAGCGTTCTCCCTCTACGATTTGCAGACCCGTAACTCCCGCGCTATTTGAAGAGGAGGCAGATGCATATATACCCATGTCCTTGTGCATGCGACCCAATGGAATCACCAAACCAAAATACTTAAAAAAATGTTTATAGACTAATATTTACATAAAAGACTATAAAATTTAAGAAAATATGATTAAGATCCTAAACAAGAAAAATAATATCAGAAGAAGTCATATTTTATTAAAAGTTAAAGAACTACCACTATTGATAATCTACCCTAACAAGGTTAAAAATAAATAAATTTTACATTACTGCTATGCCAATTTCACCGCAAGTGAAGAACATTTAATTAAACCTCTGCAAACATTTAATTAAGGGTTAAGTACTAATTTTGCCCCTAAATTGTGTGCCCAGGAGCAATTTCGCCCCTTAAGTTTTAGGCGGAGTAATGTTGCCCAAAGTATCAAAATGGAGCAATGTTGCCTCTCCGTTAGAAACCCTAACGATCAACGTTAGTTTGAACTAACGTTGACCGTTAGGGTTTCTAACAGAGGGGCAACATTGCTCCGCCTAAAACTTAAGGGGCGAAATTGCTCCTGGGCGCGTACTTCAAGGGCAAAATTGGTACTTAACCCTTTAATTAAACACAGCGTTTCATTACCCGGTAAGGCAAGTCATTAGCAAAATTTTGATACTGCATCATATTTGGGAAAAACTCATTCAAAAGCATGGTTATGAAACTCAAACTGGACTAGACCGGAAATTGGCGAACTAGCCGTGAAATCAGTCCGGTCTGTTATAGAAACTGAGGTCAAAGAGTCAATTTGTTTTTAAAGAAAACCCGTCGATTGAAGAGAGAATCGATGGCGGTGTCAACGTTTACCGAGAGAGATGGAGAGAGATAATGGACGGAAGCTCCCTGTTCAACGTCCCCTAGCTCATGCGATGAAGACAATAAGTAGTACCTTGTGCAACTGCCTCCTTCTCCGTCGACGACAACAACAGCAGCTGCTGCTCCTCCCCTTCTGTGCGATCGTGTTCTTTCTCTCCCTCTCTGGTTCATATACATTCCAAGGAAGAGGATGACTCCACAGTAAAGCCGCACCTCCTTCCTTCTTTTTTTTCCGTCGCTCCTATGCCTACTTCTTTTTCTTTTTCATTGCTCCAGCGCCTCGTTCTTTTTTTTCCCCCCATTGCTCCTGCGCCTCTACTGATTCATAAATGAAAAACTCATAAAAGGTCGTGCTCTTAAATGAGAAGCAGAAGGAGTAGACTTGCACGCCTCTTCACGTCCTTTCATCTCATCAAAGTCGTGCCTTTTTGTCTTCCTTTATTTTTAATTTGTGGGACCTAATTAATATTATATAATAAATCCAAAAGACTTAGCCACCCGGTTTAGCTCCAGTTTAATTCTAGTTTAACCCACTGACCCTTGACATAATACTCCGACTGTCGGTTCTGTGACTAGTCCGATTTTAATAACCTTGTTTAAAAGTACCTAGACTTTTTGTTGAGATAGTTCATGAACATGGAAAATATTAATATTATTGGTGGCTAAGGTACGCATTTAGTCATTTATTATTGCATAAGATTTCATTTTATTCCCTTAAATTTATTAAGTGTATTTTTACGTCCTTTAAATTTAAGGAAGTTAGTCTCATTTAATGGAAAATGCTGAGTCAACAATGATAAATGGTCTTGTGAATTAAATGCTCACAGGCGGCCATATCCCTTCATGTATATAATTATACCCCTTAATATGTGGTGTATATAGGGAAGGTAGGTGAGAAAGAGGATGAGGGGTAAAATAGAAGACGGCATATAGACAGATGATACAACGAGGAAGAAAAAAACAAAACTCAATTCATTATTCAAGTATTGAACCCTAACTACATTTAACCAATCCAAATCCCGGCTACCGTTAACTAATAGCTTACTAATGGATAAATTATATGAAGTTATTTATATTCAACTAACTATAATAAAATAACAAGTGTCGATATTTCATAAGTGATTTTAGAAATCAGTTGTTACAAAAGATTAAAAAATTCTCTCCAACGACTTCAAGAGGAGGGAGGAATTTTTTTTTTAATTCCAATTAAAGATATTTTGGTAAATATACCCCAAAAATTATTTTAAATTAAGACCTATAGGGGCTCAATAATTTAATGATTTTAAGTGCCTTAAAATATTTTAGGATGTTTTGGTAATTTTTCCTAAATTTTATCACATATATTGGTAATATGCATTTGAGGGTTTAGTAAAATCTCTCTCTCAGCGTGTTTGAGTGCGGTCACAGCTATTTATATTAGCGAGGGTCCTTGATGGAGTTACTTAGGGTTGATTGGGAAACTTCGTATTTTCTCCAATTCACTTTTCTTATAAGTGCCTGGGATTCTGGCTCCGATCATCTTTCTTCATTTAACGAGTTGACTCATGACTTAGGCTTGTGTAATTTATTTAAGGTTAAAGGGCATTTTTGCCTTGAAAGTTTTTCAAGAGTCAATTTTGCATTTAAAGTGTCAAAAAGGGGGTAATTTTACCTTGACTATTATCTTAGTTAATTTTAACCGTTAGTTGATCAAATATGCTGAGCTGGCAATGCTCATACCATCCATGTCATTTTTGTTAATGTGTAAATTTGCGTCAAAAGTCTATGTATTTACTTTACCTTTTTTCAAAGTTAGATTTAAAACTTTTAAGATAAATTTGTAGCTTAATAAAAATAACGTGGATGACATGTGGACTACTAATTTAGCATATTTCAAGAATGAAATTTGCTTAAATATCTTGAAACATCCAATTGCAAAATTTGTTGAAATGTGTTGTCAATTTTCTAATGAATAATCAAAATAATATTAACAAAATAATCGAGCCATACATTAGTTACAAAACAAAAAGGAAACAAAGACAGCTGTTAATAGAAGAAAAATGGTCACTCAATGTATGTGGAAGGGGGCAACATGGGCAGGAAATAATGTGTAGTAAATATCAAATTTACAATTTTTTCCAGCTATTTACTACACTTGATTAGTAAAATGACAACACTTTCTTAAGATAGCAACCAATTTTGCCACTGGCAAACAACGATTATCGAAGCTCTAGTGATCAGCAATGGGTGCTGATGTGGCTAAGTAAAGGAGCAATATTGTAAAAACACATATTTTAAAATTGCATTTTGGTAGTATGGATTGATTTGGGATTGTTAATTATTTGACGCCCTGTTTGTGATTTTGATATTTTAAGAGTATTTTTGAGGAATTTTCCAAAATAAATTATCACAATTTTTTAGTCAAGAAAAGTTTAGATGAGTTACATTTTGAATACTTATTGGATCAAGATATAACTTTAGAATCAAATAGCACTTACAAAATTATTTATATATCACTGATTAATAAGATCATCACATTAACAGCCATACATTTCTTATCTTTAAGTGTTAAATATAATTCTTATGATAAAACATACTGAGCTAGTATAATTATCTAAAAAAAGTGGTATGGTTGTGCTCCTTCATTTATTTGCAGACATAAATCACAATTACCTAAAGATGTCTAGACATTATTATATATATTGCATACATTGTGAGAAATCATAATATAATCACAATGTTAGCGACTTTTGAGTTATCTTTTACAATGATGAATGATAAATATATGTATATAAATTCATAATATAAATAAACGAATAAAAATAGTTGTCTTTTTAAAAAAGCTACCACGTGCAAGTGTATGGTGAGGAAGAAACGGTGACAAAAAAAGTGGATAAAGCTTGATGATAAAAATGAGAACATTCGTTATCAAGCTGTATATTGGAATAAATACAAATGTAGGAAGAAAAGCCCCGCTGGGAGACTCACCCACCATAGCTAGGTGCGCGACCCGGGTCGGATTCGGATTAGTCAGAGCAAAGCTCTGGATACCGGATGGGCAACCGAAAAAAAAAAATACAAATGTAGGAATGCGAAAATGGAAGTTAAAGAGGAAGAGTGACTGAGGGAAGAGAGACTGTGTGAGTGATAGCATGAGAACAATGGCAGAGTTGCAGAAAAGCTTCTTATATCACAAGTGTGAGTCTTCCTCTCTTAGTATTATTATGGCTTAGCATCACAGCCAGGGGCGGACCCAAAAAATTAGAGAAGGTGGCACAATTGGTGGGGGATTCGGGGGTTCGGGGCAGCGCCCTGAAATTTTTTTTTAAGGAAAGTTTTAAATGCATTAAAAAAATAAAAGAATATAAATAAGAAAAGAAAAGAATATCAAAAAAATATTCATGAAATCAATTGAATACTGATGATGTAATAAAAAAGGTAATTATTTTAAAAAACTTGTCATTTAGAAAAGTAAGGTTAAGTGCTGTTAGAAATGCACCTACATAAATTACAATGAAGGGTGGGCACTCAGTAAGTTCAAGTACATATATTTTAATAACAAAAGTATATTACAATAAAAATAATTACAATGTCATCTTTCTAGGCCTTATTTTTTAGAATTTCATCATAATTATCTTATTATCAATGCTATAAAATACATCTTTTTCAATATAAGGCACTAAACAATCATTCAACTATTCATCTTCATCCGATTACGAAGTGCAGTTTTGATGTATTAAGGGTGGACACTTAATTTAAGGGTGAACAATCATTCAAACATATATTTTTTTTTAAAAAAAAAAATCTCCAAAATCCAAGGGGGGCACTTGCCCCCCAAGTCCAATAGGTAGATCCGCCCATGATCACAGCAAGACCATCCATGGCGGCCACAGAAATCCCAGCCAGTAGGAGTCATTCTTGATCTGAATTCAAAACTTGGTATAATGGTTAACAACAGCCTCACCCTCGCTGTCGAAGATTACTACTCCCTCTGGTCCTTATTATAAGGCACCAACCACCAACATTTTTTGGTCTTTATTATAAGGCACCAACTTACTTTAACTAACTCATCTATTACTATTTTTCCATTATGCCCTCATTTTTAACTAACTCATTTAAACCTACATCATTAAAGTAGGGGTAAAGTTAGAAACATTTATTACTTTTAGACCTCATTAATGACTTAACCTCCCTCCTTTGGTCTGCGAAAAAGAATAGTTGGTGTTTTATAATAAGGACCAGAGGGAGTATTATATTCCGTTAATAACCAAACAGCCACCATGATCCGCCTTATTGTCCAGAATGCTTCTCAGAACGACTTCGCCACCGCGGCAGCAGAAGGTAATAACTCACCGCTATACTCCAATCTCCATCTTCTCAAATTTCATTTCTCGCTAAAATGCTGGAAAATAAGTGTTTCTTAACTTTCATGTCAAGAATTGAAAATTCAGCTGCAAATTTGACACTCATCATCCATAATTTGCAACGGTTTATTTATATAATTCAATTTGAAATTAGGTAAAAAGACAATAATACCCCTTATTTTATCCTTTTTAAATTAAAGTTTTGATTGTTGCTGGAGCACCGGTGACTAGCCACCAGCAGCTGCCAGGTCGGAGTGGACACCGTTGGCCAGTCATTGCAACTTCAGCGCTGACTAACTGGAGATCCGACCACCAAAAACTAATGTTTTATTGATATGCTTATTCTATTTGTTTATAAGGATCTGAGTAGAACACTTGCAAATAATGATCCAATTATTCATGAAGAGCTAAACACTTAAAAATGAGACTTGTTTATGATCCTAAATTTTCTTGTTAACCTATTAATTTATTGTTTATAGACCTTTTTCACTTGTCCACGAGGAGCTTGACACTTGCATAAGCAACACAAATTCAATAAGTCATTAAAAATACATTAATGAGCTTGACCGAAAATGGGACTTTTACAAGTGTGCAAGTGATCACATGTACAAATAAAATCCTACTATAAATAATACATTAATTTTCGGTGATCAAAGCTCCAGCTAATCAAAATCAAAGCTTCAATAGCTGCCCGGGGACCGATTGCCAGAGCTCTAGAGACGATCAAACTTTTTTTTAAAAAAAGAAAATGAAGTAAGAGACATTATTATATTCTTACTTACAAAATTTATTTTCATTTTCATTTTTTATCTACAATGAAACTTCATAATATTATCGTCTTAGCTAAAATAAATTTAGTCACGTGCGACTTAACTGAAGTCCTCTCAACAAATGAAGTGTTGAGGTGGAAAGCATAGTTAAAAGACAAAGTGGCACAAATGTCGAATGCAAAATGACGATGTCGAGGACCTGGCTTTGGTCCTTTGCGACTTATGGTCCGCTACGCTCCAATACATCAAACAGCGTCATTTTGCGTCAAACAGAGCTTTTAAAAAAAAAAAAATAGGACACTAATTGTTACTAAAAAGATACTTCAGGATAGTCACTAATACTGAAAAAATATTTCATGATCTTACAAAATTACTTTAGGATCTTAAAAAAATATTTCAGAGTACTAACTGATACTAAAAAGATACTTTAGGATATTGACTTAGTACTAAAAATAATACTCCATAATCTTAAAAAATTATTTTAGGATCTTAAAATATTATTTCAGGGTACTGAATGTTACCAAAAAGATACTCTAGGAATTTTTTTCAAAATCTTAAAATAATTTTTCAAGATCATGAGGTATTTTTTAAATATTGTTCAGTATCCTGAATTATCTTTTTAGTACCAATCTGAACTCTGAAATATTTTTTTAAAATCCTAAATTAATTTCGTAAGATCATAAAGTATTTTTTTAGTACTAGTGAGTATCCTGAAGTATCTTTTTAGCACTAGTGCAAAAAAGGGCTTTAAGACTGCCTCATTTGGAGCGGATAATCGACGCACCGGTCTTAAAGGTGTGACCGGTGGCAGTTTTGTAAATAAAAAGAACTTCTTAAACAATGAAGGGCTATAAGATGCCTCATTTAGAGCGGATAAACGAAGCACCGGTCTTAATGGTGTGGCCGGTGGCGAGTTTGTAAATAAAAAGAACTTCTTACACAATGAAGGACGCCTCATTAAGACCCGGACTAATTATCGACTGGTCCTAAATATGTGACCGGTGGCATATTTGTAAATATAAAGAACTTCTTATTCTGATCAATTTTTCATAGATCTTA
Source organism: Acacia pycnantha (assembly GCA_025563575.1). Classification (NCBI taxonomy): domain Eukaryota; kingdom Viridiplantae; phylum Streptophyta; class Magnoliopsida; order Fabales; family Fabaceae; genus Acacia; species Acacia pycnantha. The sequence goes on along the minus strand of JAMWYP010000030.1, from coordinate 4,105,592 downwards.
TCCGGACTGTTAAAATAACAACCGGCCTTAAAAATGTTAATAAAAAAATTGAAATATCAAATACTTTTATGTAGAAATCTCATCAAGGCGAGACTTATATTTTCTACACTCCAAAATAATACGGAAAAATATAAATATAAAGGTATTAAAGTTTTAAGACCGAACTTATATAAAAGCCGGTCTTAAAACTTTGATTTTAAGACCGAACTTAAAATTTGTCCCAGTACTAAAGTTTAAATAAAAAAGTAATAAATGTTAAGACCATAGTTACAGAATAATAGGTCTTAAAAGTTAGACTTTTAAGAACGGACCAAAAATTTGGCCGGTACTAAAGTTTGAATAAAAAATTAATTAATTTTAAGACCGGACATATATAGAGATCGGTCTTAAAGGTTATCTTTTAAGACCGTATATGTGTATTTGTCCTGGTCTTAAAATGAAGCGCCAAACGTTAACTTCACGCGAAGCTTTGTCACTCTCACATTGTCACTCTCATACTCTGTTGAAGAACCCACATTCACGTTGCGAAACCCTTCTGTTCCATTACCTCTCTTCCTCGCCCGCGTCTGAATTAGCCTCTGTTACTCCCTCATTTTCTCGGGCATTCCTCTCTTCTGTCTTGAAAATGAACGGTGAAAACGATTCCACTCGTGTTCTTGAAACTCCGGATCTTGGTTTGGTGGGGAGGGTCGGACAAACGAACCCTCTTCATCTCACATTGAGCCTCCTCGCGGCAGTGCCTTGCCGTGGTAGAAGCGGCACACGAATGATGGAAGTATCCCTTAGTCGAATACGGGACGAAGATCGAGATTCATTTTGATGAAAATTTGCAACCTTTCGGTCCTAATAAAAGCACATATACTAGTTTTGTCGGCGTTCTAGTACGCGGCAAGGTTAGCATTTTGGTGATGAGTGGAAAATGTGGACCAAAAACAATAAAGGATCCTATGTGGGACACTATCAGCTTACATTCACCGTCCACAGTGCGAGAAGTTCAAAGACTCAACATTGTCTTATTGTCTTTGGCGGTTCGGGAAGTTTAAGACCTTTACGGCTAACACTTATATTTTTGCCGAGGAGAAGCGACCATCAACCACAGGACAAGTACAAATTTATTGATGAACAAACTTGGCAACAATTTGTTCGAAGCGGACCACTCTGAAGCTCGGTGAGTTATATTTAGTTTTGTTTGCACTTTTGTTTGCTTATTAACTGTGAGGATATGTGAATGTTATTGTGTACATCTAATCCTGTTAGTTAAATGGTTTGGTGTGTGAATAGAAGTATACATTTGCTGCCTTTGTCTGCATGAGAGGAGCATGTCCTAGTTCCATGCAAGTTTGATATGTAAACCGTGTAATGGCCATGGTTAGGCGTTCTTTGTTAGTTAGTTAGTTATTCTAATATGTGTAGGAACCATTTATGATGAATGAATGAATTGGTAGAGTTGGCGGCATTTACGCAACTCCCTTTCCTTTGGTTTTCCCAATTTCTTCTACAATGCTACATCTTCCTTAAGTAAAATGTTGAAACTTGATGAAGTGAATTTGACTAATGTTTGACGTTCATATCAAGCAGAAGTTCTCTAATTTACGTTAGTGACATGGTGGAATTCATAATTGATATATAGTTGTTTTCAATCACGATTCCACGAGAAAATAAGGGAAAAATATCGGGAGATTGGGAGAAAGAATGATTGCCCACACGGGCTTCTCGCGGCGGATATGAAAAGGCCGAAAAAGATTTGATGGCGGCCAAACGGAAGAGATTGGAAGATGAAGTTGAATCCAATCCTTCTACGGTAGTTGACCGGCCGCCATCTCCAATACGTCGTGAGGAGCTCGGTTGTATATTCGGCAAAAGCCAAGCGGCACCTACAGTGAAAAAACTCGTGTAGTTCTTTGAACAATTGTAAGTATTGATATTGTTATTTTTACTTACTAAACATGTTTCATCACTAAGCTTCTCGTTATCTGTATCTTACGGGAAGATCTTAAAAGAAGGAGCGGAGGGATCTTTTGCGTCGGACGGGAGGAATGATGTTCGACCGCTGCGGCCAGAAAACCAGATCACGCGGGCGTGTAAGGGGATTGGAGGACGGGTAGGCCTAAAGCAATACTTTGGTAAATCCAACGCCACGGACAAAGTATGGTTACCCGGAGGAGATGGATCGACAGGCCAAATTAAGTGAGGAATCGGCGGCGAAAGATGCTACATTGAGGATGTTTCAATCGAGATGAGCAAGATGAAGGAGGAGATGGAGAAAATGAAGTTCCTCCCGAGCTCTCGGCGAGAGACCGGTGTGGATCCCTTGACACCTTGGTGAACCTATGCGGCGAGCCCGAGCACTAGAGGAGCTGCATTGTTGGACGATCAGTCGAGCAACCTTGTCATCCGTATGTGGAGGATCGTGATGGTCATAGACAATTGGTTGCTAAAGGGACTGTCCACAATTTGGGATCAGCGTACACCACGAACAAATGGTGATGATGAAGTCAAAGTGTCGGTTGAAGAGGTGATCTTTGATGCACCCGTCCCTCTCCCAACCGATGAGTGAAGGTTGTGAGTGATGTCAAGGAACCTTCATCTCTTGGCCGGTGAAGCTTGTAGATGTCTCTACTCCTCCTCAAGCTCCACCCCTCCTCAAGCTCCACCCCCTCCTCAAGCTCCACCCCCTCCTCAAGTTCCATCCCCTACTGCTAACTTGACGGCCAAGGAAAAAATAAAAGATTTGGTAGCCAAAAATTGGTTTAAAGATAAATCGTGGCCTGTCAATGAAGTAGTAGGCCTCCCTCATCCTCAACCGCTTTTAGTTGATAATGAAGATGTAGAGTCCATGCTGCGATTGGTCATCATGAACATGGAGTTGCATTATGTTATCTTCTTATGCTCCACTCACGGCGATCCATCGACTACGTTGCGGTGATGATCAACAAGTAAGAATGTCATTTTGATCGTCTTGTCTCGAAATCTCTGTTGTGAATTTTAGGTGAACATTACGATAAATTTCGATTTTGATGATAGTGCCATGAAGACCTTCCGTGTTGATGTAAAAAAGCGTGGTGCTCACTCACGATCCTAAATGGCACAAAATTAAGGTTAGTACATAATTGGACATGACATAATTGCCTTCGAAGTTGGTCGATAAGCTATATATGCTCTTATATATATTTATTGTTATTTTTAGACCCGTCGGCAACCTAACGATCGAACTTATGTGGCCGTACGTCATGAAACACTTATATGATATTGTGACGAAGGAAACACTAAAGTCACTTTAAGGGTAAGATGTTATGGCTGAATTCGATCCATCGATGGCTTAATGTTACATATGAAATATGCACATAATATGTTAATTTCTGTTTCGTCTTTGATGTTACAGAGGTTTGCTGTGAAGAGCCATTTGATGATGATGAAATCGAGCACATACGCGAGGTTTTTGTGAATATCTGTATAAACTAGTCTTAGAAAATCCAAGTCAAGACAATAATTAATGTCCTAAATTAATTCATTTGTAAATAATATATGATCTTTAGCAACAATAGCCTTACACATATGTTTATTTTTTCGACTAGCTAATTAATTCATTTGTAAATATAGCAATGTAATTCAATAATAAATTTGTTTATTTTTTCGAACAATTTGTGTGTGTCCATTTTGGGTTTCTGAATGAATGGGATGGTGGATAAAGCTATTTAGTGCTTGAAATTTGAGGTACAAAGGATGTTGAAAATGAGCCGATGAGGCTCGAAAAGTATTCGCGACTTTTAGGACCGTATATTTTTAAAAGTGCGGTCCTAAAGGTCTTCGTCCATTTAAAGACCGTATATTTAACAAATATCCGGTCCTAAAAGTCTTCGTCTAATTCTAAAAATTTGGGTAGAGACTTTTAGGACCGTATATTTGTTAAAAGTACGGTCCTAAAGGTCTTCGTCCATTTTAAGACCGTATATTTAACAAATATCCGGTCCTAAAAGTCTTCGTCTAATTCTAAAAAATTTGGGTAGAGACTTTTAGGACCTTATATTTGTTAAAAGTACGGTCCTAAAAGTATAGAAAATATACGGCTAAATTATTAGGACCGTTTATTTGTTAGTAGTCAGGTCTTAAAAGTCTTCATTTTATTTAAAAGATTGCCGAAACCTTTAGGACCGTATATTTGTTAGTTGTCCGCTCCTAACTTTAAATTTTAAAATAAAGCTTAATTTTTAGGACTGAGGAATTTTATACGTCCGGTCCTAATATTCTTCATTTAAATAGAGTTGGTGACTCGATTTTGGACATATCGTTAGGGTTCAAGGCAACCATGTTTCGGCGTTCTTCTCAAGTTTTGTGCTTCGTTGTTCTCGTTTCTACTTTTCTCGATGTGAAGAACGTCATCGGTGTCCCTTTTCTTTTTGTCGGAAAAGAAAGAAGATAACGAAAACGACACTCGAAAATTTTCATCACATCTGGAAAAGTAGAGGGAAGACAACGATGGTCCAAACTTGAGAATAGTCGTCACTCTGTTTGTTTTTATTCGAAAAAGGTAAATAATGTTTTTTTGTTTTGTTTTGTATGGTCGCATATTGTTAACTTTATTCTGAAATTTTTAAGATTGATCACCACGAATAGGACAATGTTTTGTTTGTTCTTGTTGTCGGAGAAAAAGAAAATAAAGTTAAAGACAAACAAGGAAGGCGATTGGGAAATAAAAATTTTATTTAATAATTTTTTTTCTGCGCCTCATAAGGCAGCAGTACAAAAAAACTTAAAAATTCTAATCCTCCCCATCGTTGTCGGAGGAGGGAATGGTCGGAGACGTCGTCATCGAGGTATGGTACTCAATGTCATTGGCGTCGAGTACCGCTTTCGGCTTGTTGTTGACGGCGTGATAGACCTGAAGCAGTTTGCTCAAGCTTCGGTCTATATGATCGACGCGGGCTATCAGTGCTCCGGCATGCGCCAAGTTCGGTTTCGGAGGCAACGGAGGAGGATATGGAGGTGCCTCGGGATTTCGCCCAGAAGGAGGACCTCGTCGTGGTGGAGAAGCCATTACGGTGGAGGTTCTAGGAGGAGATGGAGATGAATGTTAAGAAAGTAACAACGGGTTTAAATAGAGAACCCATCCAGAAGAATGTGAAACGCCTAGGAAACATTAACGAGGAGACGCATATTTGCTCGAATACGAGGAGACGCCTAGTTGGGAAGTTTATGTGGAAGCCGAAGAGACTCGAATTCATTTCAACAATGGGAAGGGACTCTTGAAAAGAATGAACTTTCATTTCAACAATGAGTTTTAGGACCGGATATTTGATAAAAGGACGGTCTTAAAAGTAATTGAATTAAAAATTAGTTTTAGGACCGGATACCAAGTAATATATCGGTCTTAAATGAGTTTTAGGACCGGATATTTGATAAAAGGACGGTCTTAAAAGTAATTGAATTAAAATTAGGACCGGATATAAGATAAAAGTCCGGTCTTAAAAGTTTGTATAAAAGTAATTTGACGAATTCATCATCGACGTTTATCTCTCCCGCCATCTGTCTTTATATACTCCACACACTACCTCCTCTTTGTCCTTGTTAACTCCTCACTTCCTAGCTCTGCCCCAACTTCTCAAAATCCTCAAACCATGGTTAGATACAAGCAAGCCGCTCGTAGGGGTGCATACACGCCTCACTCTCGTGCCATGGCTAGATCATTATATGGTGCGCCTCCTCCGAGCGACGGTGCGTCGTATTGTTTCCGAAGACTCTCGGGTCGTTGGACCCATTGTTATTTCTTCGGATGATGAAGAGATTGCTCATGCCGCACCCCCCCTCGATCCTTCTGCCGATCCTTTTCTTGCCGAGTTCAACCGTCATCTTGAAGCCGGCCATGCGGATGTTCGTAATCCCCCTCTCCAACTTTGTTGGCCCAGTAGCGCCTACCTCGGCCCCTCTCCGCTCTCCGTAATGATCCATTCATATTGCGGGTGGAGAGAATAAGACAACAACTTGCTGATCTCCCAAGGAAATTAATGCTCTTCACGCCGAAATCGCCGAGGTTGTTCATCGATTCTTGTGGATGATAATATTCAGCTTGTTTTTCATTTGTGTTTTTGTTGTTGTGTATATATTCGAAGTAATGTAAGAAACATTAAGAACACTGTATGAATTTTTGGCTCTTCTCAAGTAATTCATTAAAGAAACTTATTCTCCAATTTTGCTTTATTTTTGTCCAAAAAATATCATTTATTTTATTGATTTAATATACCAATCACGAAGGCCATTAAGACCGGACATTTTATTTTATAAGTAACGGATCTAAAGATAATTTGAATTTTAGGACCGGATGTTTTAAAAACATCCGGTCTTAAAATTAAAAATCTAATAAAATTTTAGGACCGGATAATTTTAAAACTCCGGTCTTAAAATGTTAGTTGTATCTTTAGGACCGGACATTTAATTAATAACCGGTATTAATAAAATCCAAAAAGCTAAATAAGGTATCTTTGTCGCGCGGAAAAATTAAATTTCCCTCTCTGAACTCTTGTCGCGCCGAAAGTGAATACTCAGGTTCCGACTCGAAATTTCCCTCTCAGCTTCGTCGCTGCTTCGCGTACCTTTCTCGACAATCACTCTCTGGTTCCTTAGCTAAACGTCTATAGACGAAGTTTGTAAGAGATGTTTCGGTTAAAACTTTATTACTTTCCAGCTTATCGTTATTGGTTTTCATGGGTTTAACGAAATCGGTGTAATGTTGTTATGGGTATTCTCTCGTTGTTAACGAATATTGTTTTTTGAAGATTATATTTGCACTTTAGACCTACCCAACTGACCAACAAGTGTTTTTAGGTTACTCTTGCTGTCTTATCTGCAACATCAACGTTCGTGAGCGGAGAAGTAAGACGACTCGGCAAACGCATATGCTACTGGGTTAGTCCACAAGACCTTCATCCCCGCATTTAATTTCCTCGTCTTGCATTTATTTTGGTTATTCGATTCACCTGATGCATTTATGACCAAATGTAATTCTTAATTCGTCTAAATAATATATAGGAATTCTACTATGGATCACGAGTTGGATAGATGCTTTACGAACGAGTATTGAATATCGAATGGGGTTAGGAATTTATAGAATTTGCTAAAAAAATGCCCATGATGATGGGGGAAGTATTATTGCCCTTGTGTGAAATGTTTGAATGAGTGTCGACTATGTCCGAAGTTATACGCACACATTTAATTTGTCACGGATTTTGTAAGACTTATACGGTATGGGTATGGCATGGTGAACAAGTGCCATCAAGTGGGAAACAACATGGGGAAGTGGCCTTTGATGATAATGACACGGATATGGATGATCGCATAGAGGACATTATCCGTGATGTAGGAGAAGAGGCTTTTGAGCGATCACATGCATATGGTAATATGTGCAGTGATGCGAGACACCGCTATACCGTGGGTGTAAAAATACCAATTGTTGAGCGTTTGTATTGAAATTGGTAAGCTTGAAGGCACGTCATGGATGGAGCGACAAGAGTTTTTCAGAATTGCTTGAGGCTTTGAAGGACATGCTTCCGGATGATAACGTGTTGCCGCATCGCTACTATGATGCTAAGAAGATACTTTGTCCACTTGATCCGGCCGATTCTTCTCAATGGAAGAAGATCGATCAATTATTTCCGAACTTCGGCGAAGAACCTAGGAACCTCGGGCTTGCCCTTAGCACGGATGGAATGAATCCCTATGGAAGCCTTAGCGGCATACATAGCTCATGGCCCGTAGTCACGATTGTTTACAACTTATCTCCTATGTTATGCATGAAACGAAAGTACATCATGCTGTCTATGTTGATTTCGGACCAAAACAACCCGGAAATGACATAGATGTTTACCTAGAGCCCTTGATCGAAGACTTGAAGGAGTTGTGGGAAGAAGGTGTCGATGTTTTTGACTCTTTCAAGAAGGAGGTCTTTAGAATGAGAGCCATGATATTTTGTACTATAAACGACTTCCCACATATATGGGAACTTGTCAGTATAGTGTAAAAGGCCATAAAGCATGTCCGGTTTGTGAAGAAGGCACATGCTACCATCAACTTCAACATGGAAGAAAGACGGTGTATCTTGGACATAGGAGATTTCTTAGACGGGGCCACCCATATCGTCGATTAAAGAAGGCCTTTTTTGGTGGCCAAGAGTATGAAGAAGCTCCGGTGGCATTGGTGGGAGCAAGTGTATGAAAAGGTTAAAAATATCGAGTGTCATCTTCGGTAAGCATGGAAAGAGTAGAAAAGAAACAAATATATGGAAGAAGAGATCTGTATTCTTTGATCTTCCCTATTGGCGCAATCTTGATGTGAGACAACTGTATTGATGTCATGCATGTGGAGAAGAACGTATGTGATAGTATTGTGGGCACGCTTCTCAACATACAAGGTAGTTCGAAGGATGGTGTGAAGGCAAGATTGGATTTGCAAGCAATGGGAATACGCGAAGACTTGCATCCAAGGCCATATGGGAAGAGAACTTATTGTCCCAGGCTTCTCATACTTTGTCTAAGGATGAGAAACGAAGCTTTGTGAGTGTTTACATGGCACAAAAGTTCCCTCGGTATTCTTCAAATTTTAAGAGGCTTGTCTCGATGAAGGACTTGAAATTAGTAGGCCAAAAGTCTCATGACTGTCATGTCTTGATGCAACACTACTCCCAGTAGCTATTCGAGGATCGCCGAATATGATCTTGGGTCGTTTTGACTAGACTTTGTTTCTTCTTCAATGCGGTTTGTAGTAAAGTTTTCAAGATTGAAAAGTTGGATGAATTGGAGAATGAAGGATATCTTATCTTGTGCCACCTTGAAAAGCTTTTTGTTCCTTCATTTTTTGACATCATGGTTCATCTCATTGTTCATCTAGTGAGGGAGATAAAGTTGTGCGGCCCTATCCATTTACGGTGGATGTACCCTATTGAAAGATCTATGAAATTCCTAAAAGGGTATGTGAAGAACGCGTGCACGGCCGAAGCATCAATTGTTCGAAATATGTTTGAAGAGGCCATGGAATTTTGTCAAAATTATTTGTCCAAAGTAAGACATATTGGGCTTCCAAAACGTCGGCATCTTTGAAGGGGGTAGACGTGGGGCTTCGGTAAAGAGTGTGGATCGTGATGAATTGTCACAAGTCCACTTATACATCTTGAATAATGTTGATGAAGTTCAAGCCAGCATATCTGCACATAAAGAGGTCAGAAGGAAAGAGAACCATCGAATGACCGAACAAAGGTTGATTAGGGAGCATAACGAGAACTTTTGCAAACCGGTTCAAACAAAAGGTCGAGGGATCTGAATGTGTTTCGAGACAATGAAATGGTTAGCACGTGGTCCCGAGTTTGATGTCATAAGTTGGAATTCGTATGTGATCAATGGTTATACATTTTACACGAAGTCCCTAGATGATAGGAGCACAGTCCGAACAGGTGGTGTTATGTTAGAGGCTGAATCTATGCACTTCTCCGGCTCGAAAGACAAGAGGCCTAAATTGGCGGTCATGCCATATTATGGGGTTATTGAAGAGATTTGGGAGGTGGACTATGTCAAAGTTAGATTTCCCATCTTCAAATGCAAGTGGGTTAATGTCAATAATGGTGTTCTGATCGATCGACTAGGATTCACTTTAGTCGATGTCAATAGTAGAAGTTTTGGAGATGAACCTTTTATTATGGCGGATCATGCAAAACAAGTGTTCTATATCACCGATCAAGAAAATAAAATGTGGTCCGTAGCTCTCCAAGGAAAGAGGGTCATTGATATTGATGAGGAAAGTCATTCAAATTATGGTGATCTTCCCGAGAGTACTCCTTTACAAGGGGTCTACCAGACATGAACGAAGAAGATGAAGCGGATAATGAACCCGGCATAAGAAATGATCATCAAGAAGGGATATGGGAGGATATCACTTTATAAAAGTGTCAATTCATAAGGTAATTAATATTCATATGCAGTATTCTTAGAAAACTTTAAGGTTTTAACAATTATTATATCTTGTCTATGTTCTTAATTAAACAATGTCATCATTGAATATGAATTTGTTCTTGTTTTGTTTTTGTGGCGAGGATCCGTTTCAAAGGGGCATGTTATAAAGAGGATGCATGTTACGTTGTTGGGTGGGAATCAAATGAAGGCATGGTGAATAATATATTGGACTACATTTGTATGTTGAATTACGTCTTTGCATGTATTGTAACTCATCGCCTTTGTAATTAGTTATATGTTAGCTTATTTTATAAATTACTTTAGTTGTTTTAGACTTAATTAAGAGGCCATATAACTCATGGTGGATAATATTTGTATTCTTTTTCCCAATTCAATTTATTCATGTTCATAGCTTGTAGCTTAAAGTATATCGACTTTTATGTGCTGTTTTGTATGGTGGATTTGTGTATATATATTGATCAGAAGAACAAAACAGGAAAAAATACGGGAAAATTTAGATTGCAAATAAAAATACGGTCTTAAATGTTCAAATATTAAGACCGGATGTATATATAACACCGCTCTTAAAGGTGTTAAGCCGGTCTTAAAAGTTGGTCTTTTAAGACCGGTCCATTGAAACAATCCGGTCTTGAAAGTCAGTCTTTTAAGACCGGGTAATTATTCCTCCGGTCTTAGAGTCCGCTATCTTTAGGACCGGATTGATATTTGTCCGGTCTTAATATTTGGATCTTTTAAGAGCGGTCGACTTTCAGTCCGGTCTTAAAGTTTGAGTTTTAGGACCGAACCAAAAATATTTCAGATTTATTTAGTACGACTTTTAAGACCGAAGGTTTAAAATGTCCGGTCTTAAAGAAAATCTTTAAGACCGTGTAAAAGTCCGGTCTTAAAGGTCGACTTTTAATACCGCCTGGAACAAGACTGCTCGCGGGTCCGGTCCTAATGTACCTTTTTTGTCCGGTCTTAAAAGCCTTTTTTCCACTAGTGTAGTAACAGTCAGTGTCCTGATTTTATTTTTTATTTTTTAAAAAAAAAACACTGCTGCTCTATTTTAGCGCAAAACAGCGTCGTTTAATGTATTGGAGCGCAGTGGACATTAGGCCGCAAAGGACCAAAGCCAGGTCCGTCATTGGAGGGCAGCATGGTGGCCCGGCTGACTATTCTCTCCTCCATTTCTTATCTTCTTTTATATTATTCTGCTTTTTCTTTTTCACTTATTCTCCCATTTTCTTCTCTCTTCCTCTCCTTCATCCACATGTGTCTCTCGCCAAGGCCACATTTTTTCATAACTGTAACATCTCATTTTTAAAGCGGAATTTTTTTTTTTTTTCAATCAGAGTAGAGCAATGGAGGAAAGAGTAACTAATACATATTCAAATATAAACCATTGTGTAACATAGTATTGATAATACAGTCATCCTACTGTTTCAAAAGTAAATGCAAAAGCGGAATATAAATTCTCCGGCTAGCGGTCTAATCATGTTGTTTCCCCCGGTCTCCAACTCTCGGTCCTCCGACTGAAATACAAATGAGATCCAATTTACCACATTGGATCTCGTGTAATTCTTAACCTTATGCTCAAACAATACAAAAGATACGGACAAATGATATTCAAGACAATACAACAAAGATATCAAGACATAAGCATACAGCAGATGCATGATCAATATGACGACAGAACATAAGCACGGAGCAATATGCAAAGTCTCAAACAACAACAACAGCCTGCACATACCCAGTGCCACGATAGCCACTCGTGTCCTCAGCGCTAGGAAAACATAACGGCATTATTATGACTATAACCCGTGTTGTATATTCGGTCTATGAACGTATCTATCACATATATGTATTTAAGCAGCACAGGATTAGTGTTACAGTACGCGTCCGTACCTTCGTTGACAATATACGATACTTCTGGTACGTTTGACTAAACAAGATTTTTTGAAAAACAATGGCCGACAATGCAGACGTCAGACAGCGGAACGACAGCGGTACGTCGGCGTTTCGTGATCAAAGATTTCCTATAGGAATAATATCACATTTGTCAATATTTGACATCATAACAGGCATTTTAGGTACAAATTACCATTTTGCCCCTATTCCCCTAATCGCCGTAATTTCGCTAGCGCTTCGCTACTTTAACTCTATTTCTCCAAAATTTTAACATACCTCTTTCTCCAATATATTTTTGAAATAAATATCATATCTACCCCTAAAACATGATATCTAAATCATACTTGAAAAACTAAAGAACTAACACTCCTACTATAACTACCGAAAGAACTTAAGACTAAAGACCGAAAAACTTACTCAGAGCTTCGTTGCAAACTCCCCCGGACTCCTTCCTCTTCCTCTTGCTCCAAATTTTCAAACTTGGCTTGTGGTTTTGATGTGAAGAATACAAATGAGGCAATGGGCTATTTATAGGCAAATTTTAGTGCACTATTCATAATTTGTCAGACCGGATCTCAACCGTCGGATCGCACTTCTTTGAGTTGGCACAATCTTGGCCCTCCAACCCCTCTTGGTCGACATAAAGCCCTTAGGTGGAAGCTAGTGACATCATCTTGGATGATGTCACAAGTTGCTTTTCACCTCCGGCCCGATAAAGTTCCCCGATCAGTGTCCGAATCGCGTAATCTTGCAAAATCTCAAAATTCCGGGGATATACCACTGAAGATCTATTTTTCCTCTTTCAAAATACTTGGGTCAACTAAATTTTTGATCCCATTCAGGGTGTCTCCGGTTCCGCTGAAGATTTTCGGATATCCGCCTTCGGTTGCGGAAATCGCTTCCGGAACAACATCTTCTGGACAAAATCCACTGATTCATAATATGCCCAGATGCTTACCAACTCATTCTTGGATTTCAAGTTATGGCTTGGTTTCTATAGGTTTTCATTTATCTGATTTGCTTTTTGAACATCAGATAATTTAAAGTCAATCCGGTATAACCCTTTTCTACATTCTAAATAACTTCTGAGACAACCTTACCCGAGATAAAAATTCACTTGTTTAGAATATACTCTGACTTTAGAAACCTTGTTCATGGTTTTCTAGATAGGATTTAGTTTCTATCGGTGGTCACTTATCCTATTTGCTTTTTACAACTTAACCCTTATTTAACCAAAGTTGCATGATGTTTAACCAACTAATATCATGATATTTTTTCTTCATTATTATCCAAATTTTCTTGCAAAACTTCGGCTTCCCCTTTTCTTTTCTTTTTTTAATTATTTAATTAATTAATATTATATAAAATAATTATTTAATAATTTTTTTATATAATTTTTTTACAAAATTTTCCTATTGGTCCATACATGTTTTTAGGCTTAAAATTACTTAATCTTTCATATTTTTCTTCATAATTTTCAATTAATTAGAAAATATATTTTATGCTAATTTTAGCCATAAACCACTAATTATAGGGTTTTACATAATTATCTTTGGATTTTCCTTTGTTTAAGCTCAACTAATTAGCCAATAATTATTTAATTAATTACCCACTAATTTTTGATAATTTTATTAATTAGAATAACTCATTACCTCACAACTTTTGCATTGCCATTAGTATTTTATGTCCCATGCATTATATCAAAATTCACAGGGGCATTTTGGTCATTATAATACGTTTTGATTTTTCCCCCTTTATTTTTCCAAGGTTATATTTTATTCAATTACCAAAATTAGAGACAATATACTCTCTTAATTTTAATAATTATTTTACTGCATCCTAGGATTTTTCATAATTTCCTTAGGTCATTATATGCTCCACAATTTTTTCCTTCATAAATACGATATTTTTAACACAGAAATTGAGACCACAAATTCACCTATCAGAAATGGCCATTTTATTTATCCGGGTATTACAATAACAACCATCGTTTTTTTTTTTTTTTTGATACAAGAAATTTTAGGAAAGGGGTTGGGCTCACCCACAATCCAAGGGCAGGGCGCTTGGAGCCCAGTCCATAGGGCATACTGGATAGAGAGTACACATGCCTCCACCTCTACCATCGTTTCCACTGCTTCCTAGACCCCTAGGATGCCTCCTCCAGCGCCTTGACCAACGCAGGGATCGAACCCTCTCCCTTGAGGTGAGGAAGTCAGTTGCCATCGTATTTAATTATCAATCTTAAATGTAACTTTTTATTGACACTATTGTTTCTTCCAAAACTTTGCTTAGGTGATGCTATTTTTTCCCTATTATAAATTAATTTTTTTAATTATTTACAATAATTAAAAAACTAGTTAAAAGCAGTTAATATAATTAAAATGTAAATTTTATATTAATTATTTTAAACTTATTCATTATATAATCTGTCTCTACAATACAATTAATAATCACATTTGTGGAAAAGGGAGAATTCAATACTATTGCGTGTTTTTTTTTTCAAAGAAGTTACAGTTATAGAGACAAGAAAAAAAAAACAACAGACTAGAAAACAAGCAACAGCATAACAGGAACTAACAAATACAAGTATTCTTTCCCCCTTAATTAGTTGCGTGTTTATTATCATACAAATACAAGTATTCTTACCCCCTTACGTTGTAACAAATACAAGTCATCATACAAGTATTTTAAAAAAGAAAAGAAAAAAAGAATACTATTGCGTGTTTGCAAAGTGACTCATTTTTAAAAATATAAAAACCTTATAAAAGATGGCTTGCATCAAAGACTGGAATAGTATTTTTTTTCCGTACTCCCACTTCACTCAGTCTAATGTGAAGTCGCTATCTTCTTTTAGTTTTTCTCAATCTTTTGTTTTTCCCCTTAGTTGGATCCTGCTATTTATGCAAGGGATTTTCGTAATTCGTGTACATATTTAAAATAAAACAATTTTTTATTTATATTTTTTTACTTGCACGGGATGATAAATTTTAAACTAGAACATATTATTGTTAACATTTTAGTTTATGTGAAATAATACATCCTGAAATTATAAATTATTTTTTATAATTTTAATACTCATGGGATACAAATTCTAAAATAGTTTGTATGTTGATAAAATTCATTTATTTAAGAAACAAAAAAATTGTTAATATTTAAATATAAATGAGGATAACGAATAATTCTAAAGTCAAACAAATAATTGCTTATTTCTATTTTATAAATACTAAAACATTGACAATGAATAAAAAAAATATATATAGTTGTTTATGCATTCATTCGTGTATTCTTATTTTCTTATAAAATTCTATTCTAAAATTATTAGGTTAATATGTTTACCCTCAGTTTGATTGGAGAGGAGAGAGGAGGCTGGGAGTAGAAGATTGATAAATATATATTCTATAATTAAATAAGTATAGATTCTAGGACATAATTGATTAAATTTATTAATATTATATACCTATTTAATTATGTTTTCCATCCTTTAATTATGTTCAGGATAAAAAGAAATTTTAACATAAAACCTACTCATACCCTATTTTATTGTGTAGGAGATATTATAAAGAATTAATTTTTTTTAAAAAAAAAAAATAGCAACGAAGGAGCACAAGCTATGAGCAATACACGGCAATTCAAGTTATTATTGTGAAGTGATAAAGACGTGGGGTGCATGCAAGGAAAAGGATAAAATCAATAGTTGCTACATACAAACATTAATTAAGCTTAAGCTATGGCATTAAGCTTATTACGAATCTGCAAGATGGGATATCATCAGCTGCCTTCAAAGTTGCTGCGGCACACGTATCAGAAGCTTAAGCTATGTTAAGTATAATTAGTAATTACTCTCTTTGATTACTCTAAAAAGTTCCCTAGCTCCTTTTAGTTCTAGAAAGCTCTTATTAGTATTGATTTTTTGCTCAAAAAGAAAAGAATGACTTAAATAGAAAGAGTATTAATATGAACTTTCTATCTCAGTCATTCATCAAAAGTGGAAAAGATCATACCAAAGTTTGTCCGTCTAGAATGAAGATGAACGCCAGAGGCGTTACAAACTGGCTTTGCCGCATTGCCTTGTCCCCTCCGTGACTACAATCTTTATCTGGGGTAATGTTAGCTTCTGTCTGTTGAAATCAACACGTTGTTGTAGATTAGCTAGATTTTCCGGGGAAGATTAAATTATCTGCACGCACATCAAATAATCTCTATTTCTGTTTAAGTGAAGGATTCAGCTACAGCTAGCTACCTATTTAACCTCTCTGCTCATGATATTCAGGTTTAGTTTTTAGCTATCCCTTTGCTCGAAATGCAGTGGGGAGTGTAACATCCCAACTTTTCACAAGCAGTATAAATTTTTTTTTGTCAAACATCATTTCAAAATCGTCAGAGTAGAGCAACAGAGCGATTGAGTAACTGATATGTATATATAAAACGCCGCAAGTCCTGTTTGGTTACAACAATGATGTAAACCGCGTGGTTTAGAAGTATATAACAAAGAAAGGCTTCCACTGGAACAACAAAAGGAAGTCTTCACTGGGGTCTTCTACTCGGCCGCTTGCCTCTCTCCTCGGTCCTCCGAACTCGACGCTAGGTTAAAAGCCGAGATCCGATGCATCCGGACCTCGTAGCAGTTAATCTCATATTTACATACACAACATATGCATTACATACATTCACATCACTAACAACATAAGTATCACATACAGCAAGCGCATCCCAAAAGCACATAAGCCCCCAGGCAGATGTGTGGTGTAACAACCCGACTTTTCAAAAGCAGTATAAATTTTTTTTTCTTTAAACATCATTTCAAAATGCTCAGAGTAGTGCACCGGAGCGATTGAGTAACTGATATATGTATTAAAATACCCATGGTAGCATGTCTTCTTTGTTTAAACAATGCAGACAAGAGTGATTCAAAAGTATAACGTAAAGAAGTCTTCGCCGCGACTCCTAGGCGTGCCGCTTGTCTCTCTCCCGCCTCCTCGGTCCTCTGGAGCCCGATGCTATATTAAGGGCCGAGATCCGCACCGGATCTCGGAGTAACAGTTAACCTCATATTTACGTGACACAACATATGGACCACGAGACAATCATATCAACAACAGTATATGTGCACTCATCGCCCAAGAGCATGCATACATATATCGCCCAATAGCATGTATACATATATCGCCCAATAGCATGCGATATATCGCCCATAGCAAACGTAAACATATAAACAAAGACATAGACATACCACGAGCCATAAGCTATCACATACAATACACCTAGCACATACATGCATACCATAAACATCGATTAGTGTTACAATGACGCGGACGTACCTTCGTTGACTCAGAACAAGACGCTCAGCGTAAATTAGTATTTCTTGACTAAACAAATAAACGTTTGACAATGCACGTCGGACAGCGTAACGACAGCAGATCTAGGTTTCTGATGTCCTATAAGAGTAATATCACTTTCATTAGTGATTTGGCATTACGACTGGCATTTTAGGTAAAAATTACCATTTTGCCCCTATACCCCTACTTGGCGGAATTTCGCAGCGCTTCCGCTACATAGGCTATTTTCTTCCCAAAATTTCGCCAGAACTTCGACGCCATCATGATTTTCGAAAATAAAGACTAAAATAGCCCTCCCATCTAATATTAAAACATAAAAATAAAGACTACTCTAGCCTTACTAACTAATGAACTAAAGACTAAAAACTAAAGACCGAAAGACTTACCCGTTGAAGACTTCGGCAGAACTTCCCCCAGAGCTTCTCTCTCTACTTTCTCTCCCTAGAATTTCGAAATAGGCAAGAAGGAATGGTGTGAAGAAAAGTGAAGGAGGGGGTATTTATAAGAAAAGTTGTAGGGTTTCTACTAGTCGGATCAACTTTGTGAGAAGCGATCCGGACCGTCCAAAGCAACTTTTCAAAAACCCTTTTTCCCTTCTTTGCATTCACACTTGAACGAAATTCAGGCCCAAAAATAAAGGGTTTGGCCAATGGGAGGTGGCCACGTGTCACCTTCCAGAAGCTTTCAGACCGATTTCTCCGATCGGTAACCGATTCGCGTGATTTCGGAAAAATCTCAAAATTCTGGATTTACAACTTTGAAAACATATTATCACTTAGTAGAAATGTCCAAGTTAACCTATATTTTGATTCCATATAGGGCTCCAACAGTCCAGTTGAGTCTTTCTCGAAAAACGTGTCCAAACGCGTCCGGTCTTTTCCAAATGTCACAACATAACCTTTTCGTCCTCTTGGCTATCCGGCCTTTTCTCGAATTTCCCTATTTCGTCTTATTAGGAAAAAGCACAAACGGCTTGAGATTAACTTCCGCAAGAGTCTAACGGAAGATAAAAACCCACTGATTAATATTTTACCTTGACTTTGGGAATCTCATTCCTAGATCTCTAGATAGGATCCGTTTCCTATTTCCCATTTTACTATTCACCCTTTTTCACTTTAATTAATTATAACATATTATAATAGCAACTTGCATTTTATATACATATATATTTTTTTCTCTTTTTCCTTTTCATTTTTTTCTGCCCTTTATTTTCGTTTTTTTATTATATTTTTTATTAATTATTTAATTAATTAAATAATTATTTTCACATAATTTTTACAAAATTTTCCTATTGGTCCATTCTTGCATTTAGGCTTAAAAATACCTAAACTCATCTATTTTTCTTCAAAATTTCCAATTAATTAGTAAATATACTTTTACTAATTTTCAACCATTCTCCACTAATTTTTGAGCTTTACATAATTATCTCTGAATTTTCCTTTACTTATGCTTAAGTAATTAGCCCAATATTACTTAATTACTTTATTATCACTTGTTGATAATTTTCTTAATTACAATGCCTCATTACCTTCATACTCTTGTATTAACCTTAGTATTTCCATGCCTCTTACATTATTTTATAATATGTAAGGGTATTTTGGTCATTTACCACTTTTTGAGCATTCCTCTACAATTTCTCCAAGTTTGTAACTTTATAAATTACCTAAATTAGGGACAATATCCTTCCCTATTTCAAGTAGATTTTTACTTGCTTCTTTTATAGCTTTCACAGGGTATTTATAACCCATAATGTGCTTAGGGACCTATTTGCAAATTCCCAAACGTTTTAGGGACCTAATTGCAAATTATCTAATTTCAAGAGAAATTACCTTAACAACAAGGTAAATTCAATACAAGGTGTTTGAGACCTCATATTCACCTATTTTCAATAGGTATATTTATTCATTTATGATATTTTCCCTAAGTCAGATTTTGGGGTGTTACATGTGGCCCTTAGCAACGTATTCTAACAGCACATAAAATGTGTGGCCCTTAGCAACGTATGGCCCTTAGCAACGTTTGACCCATAGCAGTCGAATCCCAATAGCACATATAATGTGTGGCCCTTAGCAAACGTGAACATATCAACAACACATAACATATCACAGAGCAATCAACTACCACATACACTACACATAGCACATACATGCATACCATAAATATCAGAGTTAGTGTTACAGTACGCGGACGTACCTTCGTTGACGGTAGACGGTACTTCCGTCGGAATACGGTACAACCGTATGTAAAAACGTAATCAGAACGTAATCAGGGATATCCTATCAAGATAACAATATATTTGTTAAGGATCTATTATTACGACGGACATTTTTAGTCATAATGACCATTTTACCCCTGATGAATTTATTTTCATTTAATATCCCCCTTATTTTCGTAAAAACGCTGGCTTAACATTTCTGGCCAGATTTTCTCCTAACTTTGAAAAATCATAATTAATTCTACAAAAATCGAAACGAGATTCCGTAAAATTCCTTGGAATCCTTATCATGTCTAATTTGAGGAAAGATACTGGTTTTTACCCAGATTCAATATATCATTCCCAGATTAATAATCTTCAACCTCTGTCCAGAATTTCGTCTGGAAAAATAGCCTAACTTCAAGGAATTTTATCTCCTTATGTAGAACTCCAAATGATACATATTTTATATATTTGGAAAGCTCTATATGTCTACTATAACCATGAATTTTATCAGGATTTTAGAACCTTATATTCAACATACAATACTGGCGTTTCTACCCCTGACTTCAGGAATCGCTAACCGACAAATTTTCGCCAGAGCTTCGCTACTTTGACTCTAATCTTCCAAAATTTGCTATATCATTTTCTCCATCCATTTTTCGAAATAAAACCACATTTAACCATAAAAACATGATAGCAACAATATATTGGAAGATTAAAGATCAAAACAACATTTATGCTAAAAACTTAAACCTAGAACTTCAAGAACAACAAAAACTAAAAACTAAAGCTTATGAACTAGAGAACCTCACCTCTTGAAGAACTTCCTCCTCCTTCTTGGTTCCCACTATGATTTCCTCTCTACTCTTGCTTCTCTAAAACTCACCTATTTGGTTGAGTTTGGTGTGTGGGTTATGAAGAGCAATGCCCTCCTATTTATAGAAAAGCTCAAGGACTGGCATTACAATTTGCCCAAAGCTTCCTATGCCATGCGAAATGCTTGGCCCTCATTTGGCCATGGATGTAGCCTTGTTGGCTCATTCTCTAACTCTCTTTGTAAAGTAGACTTTGTGGCTTCAAATGGAGCCTTGGTGGCCTCTTCAAAATCTCACAAAAATCTTTTCCACACATGTCATCTAATTTTCCTTGCTTTGTTGGCTAATTCAACTTCACATATTCTTCCTATCAAGTGATGTGGCACTTTGTGGTTCAAGGAATACTTCTTTGATTTTTCAACTCTAGCTATTAGATCAAAATTCTCACCTCTTCCTTCCTTTAAACTTTCGTCTAGCTCCCTCCTTCTCTTTATTATCTTTTTATTTTGCTTTTTAATTCAACACCTTATATTAATTTATGCCTTAATATATCTTGATATGTTTAAAATCATCCAACCTCCTTCAACTACATACACTTTTCGAAATGCATGGCTCATTGTTAGCCAAGGAATATGCTTTATTCATTTTATCCCATAACTTTATGTTCCCATTGGCCAATATACTTGTTTGACTTTTCTACACATTTCTACTACTTTTCCCTCTTCATTCCCCTTCAAAAATTCGGTCAAAATTTGGTCCTTTATTTATATTTATTTATTTATTATTTTTAATTAATTATTTAATTATTATTTAAATAATTAAATAATTATTTTTACATAATTTTTCATAATCTTTTCCTATTGGTCCATTCTTGTTTTTAGGCTCAAAATACTTAATCTCACTTATTTTTCTCAATAATCTTCAACTAATTAGCAAATATATTTTTACTAATTTTTAGCCATTTATCACCAATTTTGAAACTTTACATAATTATCTTTGTATTTACTTTGCTTAAGCTTAAGTAATTAGCCAATAATTACTTAATTAATTCCTTATCAATTGTAGATAATTTTCTTAATTAAGATAACTCTTTATCTTCAAACTTTTGTGTTAACATCTTTGTTTTTATGTCTCTATTATCTTAGCATTTATGGGGTATTTCGGTCATTTCCTTACTTTTTGAGTATTCTCCTACAATTTCTCCAAGTTTGTAACTTAATAAATTAGCTAAATTAGGGACAATATCCTTCCCTATTTCAAATAGATTTTTACTTGCCTCTTTTATAGCTTTCACAGGGTTGCAAATTATCTAATTTCAAGAGAAATTACCCTGACAACAAGGTAAACTCAATACAAGGTGTTTGAGACCTCATATTCACCTATTTTTAATAGGTATATTTCCCAATTTTGATATTTACCCTAAGTGTGATTTTTAGGGTATTACAGGGAGCATTTTGATGGACTTTTTCAAAGACTATAATAATCTTGGTCTGCGGGATGCTGCTGTGCTCGTGAATTTGAAAGAAGGGATGTCAGCTGCGTTCCAAGTAGTTGTTACGCACGTAACAGAAGATCACCAATCAGGTCGCTTCATTGTGATTACCTCCTGCGCCGCTTCGTATCCTCTGGTAATTATCATGATCTTGCATACAAATAATTCTTTTTGAAATTTGTTATATATCAACTTACTTATCGATCATGATATAAGTATTACCTTGATTAATTGAAAAATGAATTAAACCTATATAACCTTGAGGCAGCTGGTCTCAAACTTCTGATGATCCCCTCATGAATTGGCAAAAAAAAAAGTTAATAAATAAATCACAGATCAAAAGCATTGACACTAGAAGGAGTGCAAACTCAAATAGAAGTAGAGCGGGAATCAAGACCGGAAGCTTTTAAAAAAAATAATAATAACTATTTTTTCTATATATTTTTAAAGAAATATAATTAGTAAATCAGAACGATCAAGGTTCTAATTTAACAAATAAATGTTGTCAACATTAGGGTCTAAACAACATGCATCATATATCAAATAAACACAGTCACTAATTCATAATCAAAAGTAAATTATTGTCCATATACCATAATTACAAATAATTAATATGAAGATTTGAAAAAATTAAAAATACTAATTATAAATTTGTACTCCCTCTAGTCCTAATTATATGACTAAGTTGACTTTTTTAGAAAAAATTAAAGAAACTAATTAAATTACTTTAGAGTATTTTTATTTTTATTTTTTTATCCAAAGTAATTAGTTTAACTAATTAATTAATATATAATCTAAGGATATATAATGTATGATATGATTAAGTAATTTAATTGGCTTCCTTAATCTTTTCCAAAAGAAAGAACCCATTTTTATAATTAGCAGCGTAGGTAGTATTAAAAGGTGTATGTAGTCAATAAAATAAAATAAAGATGAATAGGGCAAAAGATGAATGGCGTGCTGCCCTTTCTTGTTTTTATATAGCACAGTGAATACTACGTGTGGTCCTGCGTGCCCTAAATGCATTTTTAGGGTATGTTCTATCAAAACTAATACAAGATATACACTTATACGAAAGAACGCTAAAGAGCTAATCCTAACAATACAGCGTCACTAATCAATCTGCATTACAATAATCATACTACTTTAACAATACTTGGTGAGAAAAATCAAAATCCAAGATCCATGAGCTAGTTTCAGCCGTCGCAGTCACCTCCCCACACCCACCATGGGGTTCGCTGTCGCTGTTGCTAGTGGCGGAGCGTCAACATAGATCTGTACCTACAAGTAAAAATATTCAACACCGGCCAGGTCCTTCACACCACAGTAGCCACCATAGATCTGCTCACACTCTTGATGTTGAACATAGCTTTTATTACTCAGTTCTCGCCATTGCCATTCCGAATTGGTGGATCCCTCCATAACTCCTACATTCACAACCACCGTGGTCTCACTATCTTCCGACTTTCCGTGATCGATCACTCTTAACCAAGAGAGAACGAGAGCCCCCACACTTTGTAAGTGGAGTGTATGTTACTTTGTAACATTATGTGTTAGTATAATATTGGACAAAATAATGACTAGCTATGCAAGTTTAATAAAATATTTGGCTAATTCATTCTCACTCTTAAATATTAGAAAAATATCTCATTTGCTTGTTATCCAAAGTTATAAAGGTTTTAGACTATTTGTTAAACGAGGTAAGAATTGCATTGAGATGTAAGGTTTAAATGATCAAATTAAGGAAAAGATATTTTTAAATGCAGGGGTTAATGTTAATATTGAATGGTGATGCTCTGTATCAGAGGATTTTCGCAACAGTGCTCATTGCGTTAGGCGAAGCCGGAAGCAAAATTTTAAGTGATTTTTACACTTATCAACTGGGGGAAAAAATCAAGAATATGCCTCCCGAAAATGAGAGAGAAAAAGAATGTATGAAGGATTTGGAAAGGATTCAATTCCCTATACACATGGAATTGACTTCGGATCTTCCAAAAAGAAAATATTCCTTTATGAGAGGTTTCATTACGACTAGGGTTGGTCCCAGACAACTAAAATCCAAAGTAATCAATAACGGGAGAAAGAGGATAGTTGTCACCGAAATACATGAACCTTTCAATCTTTGGAGTGCTTCTGCCAAGATAATTGGCACTGTTATAGGTGTCTTTTTCTCGGGCTACGGTGGCTGGCCGAAGAAGTTCATGGTTTCGTCTCTTGTTATGGGGCTTGCGTATTTAGGATTCTTGTGTGGCATTTTCTGGTACTACCCTGAAGAAAGACCCACAGGTAGTCCTCTTACTACCATTCATAGGGTCTTAAAGGAAGCTTTTAGGAAACGTGCAGTGGCACACCCTTCTTCAGCTGAGGGTTATTATTCCTCTAACTGGAACATTGAAGCTTCCAATGATTCAGAAAATCTCTTTTATACAATAGAAAATGGTTCCTCCAATGGTAAAAATGAAGGTCCAAATGATTCAGAAGATCCCTCTGGTAGAAGAGAAGATGATCCTGAGGTTCACTTGAAGCCACGTCATCCATCATTTTTGTTGCCCTTGGACAAGGCCGCTATAAAAATTAACAACAACCAAATTGAAGAGAGACAAGAAGAGGTTTGTACGGTGCAGCAAGTGAGGGACGTGAAGAGCCTTTTTTTAATCATGCCCTTGGGACTCACCTTCTTCGCCTACAGTTTGGTTTCTGCATCCGCTAGCACTTACTTTGTTGAGCAAGCAGACAACTTGTATTATAAAGTTGGTCATTTGGATGTTCCTACTGTCAGTTTACTTGTACTCGGAGATTTGGTTGCTGATGTGGTTCGATTTATCCAATCAAGAAAACAAGTGGTGGGACCAATTTGGAGTATGGCCGTCGGCATGTTTTGTTCAGTACTTTGCTGTATTTCGGCTGGTGTAGTGGAACGTTATAGGCTATCCATGGCTGATGAGGGCGTTTTTCCCATAAGCATCATGATTCTAACTC
This sequence comes from Acacia pycnantha, assembly GCA_025563575.1. Lineage (NCBI taxonomy): Eukaryota > Viridiplantae > Streptophyta > Magnoliopsida > Fabales > Fabaceae > Acacia > Acacia pycnantha. The sequence goes on along the minus strand of JAMWYP010000030.1, from coordinate 4,080,930 downwards.
CACAGTTTGTCCTTCAGGGGCTAATGAAAGGGTTTGCAGAAGATGGGCTAAGGACTTTCGTGCAGGATCGGGTGCCTGAGCCAATGAGGAAATTTGTGGATCCGAGCATCGAAATGCTGTTGGGGATCGGAAAACTCTCCAGCATTCCATGTGCATTCATTTTTCATTGGTGGATTAAGGATTCCATAAACCATAGTCACCTGGATTGGTACTTTCTTATGCTGGCATCCCTCAGCCTCGTGTTCTTTGGGATTTATGTCTGCTATGCCAAGTTCGAGCTGCCGAAATTGCCCAAATTTGAAGGAACAGACGCCAACAAAGAAGGGAATGCTTGGAGGATGAGGGAGTTAGAAATCGAGGTGATCAATGGCTAGGCTTGATTGATAGTTGATTAGTTACTGTTTATTTGTTTAGGTGTACGTAAAGTAACTTCCAGTAGTTTCTGTTTGTTAGCATGTGTGTGCAACTTCATCATTCATCATTCATTCAGATCCAGATTTCCCTTTTCTTGCTTTTTAAACTGCATATTTCACCTGTGAGGTTGTGGAAGGTGTAAGAGAGAGAGAGCTGAGAGTTGAGTCAATAGTGTGCATATATATTTGTATCAACGTAACATGTACTATTCTTTTTATGGAACGATATTTGTATAGCTCTCTCTCGTATAACCCACGAATATAAATATTGAAGAGTTGAAGGCTCAACGGCACTGCTCGGCGTATTGTTGGATCCCACTGAGATGGGAACCCTTCGTTCAAAGAGCTTGTAATAACCGGATAATTATTTATCTTAAATATTATATTTTGATAAATAATACCTATAGAAATGGGTGAATATATGGTCTCAAACCTTGAAAGCTCACTAGCTATTATTTTAGGAAACTTCCCCTTGAAATTAAATAAGCCAAGGGTTAAATCTTATAATGTGATACCCAAAATTTATATTTTGGCAATTAATACCTATTTAAAATAGGAGAGCATGTTGTCTCTAATTTTAGTAATTTAACTATTTATTTTCCTTGGAATTTAAATAGGCAAAAACCCAATTTTAGTTTAAGGAACATAAGTTGCCCTATGATTTTTAAAATAATACATGGTGCATAAATGACCAAAGTAAACTCAAAAGTTGTGAGAAAATAATTAATCCGATCAAAGAAAATTGTCAACAATTAGTAGATAATTAAATCTTCATTTATTAAATTAATTCCAAAAACTTCCATGGCTAATTAAATAGCAAATTTTAAGGGCATGATTAAGAAGTAAAATTGATTACATAAAATCCCTAACAAATAAGCCTAGTTGTTCAAAGGATGTGTTAAAGGCTACTAAGCATAGGATTAAGACACTAATTAAGCTTATTAATCAACTTTGACAAGTCAACATAAATCAAAAGTTTGGATTAGAATTAATAAAGTTAGATCCTAAGGCTATAAAGTGAAATCCTTGTGAAGAAGGATCATCCAATAGGAGTTTTTATAAATAATATAAGATTAAATTAAAATACAAAATTGGAAAAGGAAAAGGGGGAGGAGGGACGAAATAGAGAGAGAGAGAGAGAGAGAGAGAGAGAGAGAGTGTGTGTGTGTGTGTGTGTGTGTGTGTGAACCAAGTGTGTGGAGAGAGGAAGAGTAAGGAGATATTTTGTGAGTTCAAAAGCCAATAGGATAAATGAAAACCAATAGAAAATAAATTGTGTACTAAAATATGTCAATCATAGATCAAATATAAGGACTTTTTATTAACAAGTGTATTTTTAGCTCGAAGTAGGTTATCTCCGAAGTTATTTCCTTAACTTTTGGATTCATCCTATAATGACTAAAAGGCTAGTAAAAAACCCTAATTGGACCATAATCCTTGTTAATTCAAGTGTTTTTCAAGAGGTTACATAAACTTCAAACTTTATCTCTAAAAGTATTAGTAATTTAAAAGCACATGCAGTTAGAACACTAATTAAGCAGGGAAATTAATCGGTAGACGGGAATCCAAATGGGATAGGGTTCATTAATGTTGTGGAAGAGATAAGGGAGAGAGAAAAAGAGAGAGAGAGAGAGAGGGACGTTTTAGAGGAGGTGTAGGGTGAGGATGAAAGATGAAAAAAACCCTAGATCCAACGGTCAGAAGCTGAGGAGAAGAAGTTCAATGGAACTACCAAAATGCCATAGACTTTTCCTATAAATAGCCCCTCCATTCCATTTGAAAATTCACACCAAAACTCATTCTAAAGAGTTAGAGAGAAGTTAGAGAGAAGTGGGAGCAAGAAGGGGGAGGAAGTTCTTCAAGAGGTAAGCAAGCTTTTATGTTCTAGTCTTTAGTTTTGTAGTTTTTAGTAGAAATGCTAGTTAGATCTAGGAAGTAAAATTCCTATTCATGTTTTTAAGCCTTATTGCATTGAAAGATGCCTGACGAGGTAAAAACATGGTAGAAAGTAAGTTTTTGAAAGTTGAGAGTCGGAGTAGCGAAGCTCTGGCAAAATTTCATCGGTTAGTGATTTTCTGGAGTCAGTGGTAAAATAGTCATTTGTGACTAAAATATACATTAGGATATTGACTATGAATTAATAAATATGATATTATCCTTATAGGATATCGTGATCGCGATCGACCGACGACGCGTCACCGTATTCATCAACGCAGGTACGTTCGCGACGTACTGTAACACTAACTCTGATGCTTATAGTATACTTATATGTGATGGATACTTTCATAAAGTCGTGGACGAGACTCTGTCTTGGACATGCACCGTGACTAAGTTTATGGGGCTTAGATCACTATATATACATTCAGCTTTACACGGGTTATGGTTTTGATAATACCGTTAAGTTTTCCTAGCGCTGAGGACACGACATGCTATCGTGGCACTAGTGAATAGTGCAGACTAAATAACTTTACATTTGATTGTATTGTTATTGTCTTAACTTTACATCTGCTTGTATTGTTATTGCCTTACATATCTGATTATGTATTTCCTACATCTATTATGGGCTTTTGTAGTGATTATGCTGAAATGTCATGAATACCTGTCATATATATATTGTTTATATAAGCATGAGGTTAACCGTTACCTGAGGTCCGGTGGGCATTGGACCTCAGCTTTTAACGTAGCTTCAAGGTCAGAAGGACCGAGGGCCGAGGATAAGGGCAAGCAACACTCTTAGAGACCCGGCTGGAGACTTTCTTTTGTTATGTTTTTACTTTTATGTTAGACATTCGAATGAATGTACTTCCGTATGAACAGTCAGATACACCGCAAGCTATGTTATTCAGTTACTCTTTATATTGTAAAAAAATTCCGACGCTCAACTCTGATCAAAACGCTATGAAAACGTTTACGAAAATGGGGTGTTACAGAGCTCGTCCTTTGGGTCAATGTCCATATGAGATTTAATTGATCTAGATTTTTTTTTTTTTATAAAAAATTATTTTAATCAGTAAAAAATCTAAAATAAAGATAATTTATAAATTAATATTTTTTAAAGAATATTTTCTTATTTAAAAATTACCAGTTAAAAAATTGAAATCTGGACCATCCAGATCTCATTTGGGCGGCCTAGATACTCGCCCGAAGGACAAGCTCTCCTTGGATGAGTAAGAAAATGGGTTCCACTAAGCTGAACACTTAATTTATGGAGTTATTAATTCTTATAACACAGTTCTTTGTAGAGTTATAGAAAAACGAATAGAAAGATTTTTTCCGATCGACTATCTTTATCTTTGGTGTAGGGAATTTTTTATTTTATTTTTTTCATTAAAGATATTCCATTATTAAGAAGATCTTAAAATATTTTAGGACGTTGCGTTGGATGCTACGACCTAATTGTTGCCCTTTAAATTAAATGTGCATACTCTCCTTCCATCAAATCCTATACATAACCAACAACTGACCAAATCATATAGATCAAAGTGTTGATTAAAATTACTTAAAAGCAATATGCTTGTAGGAAATATAATTTTTTTCAAACATATCCTTAATTATTATTTATAAAGATGATGGTGTGAGGGAGAATGAGTAGGAAAATATATGAGAGAAAATGAGTGTAAAAAAAACAATATAAGAAAGGCAACTAATTATATAAGAAAAAAGAACATTAAATTTGTATACCATTAAAAGTTATTTCTTATATTATATATTAGGTTATAAGTTAAATAAATTAGGGTTTGAAAAATAATAATTAACATGAGAGATAAAATTGAAGGAAAAAAATCTTGCATTTAGAACCATAATCCAACTCTAAAGTACTACATTGACAGAAAATATTTTAAAAGGTACATGTATTAAAACTTATGTCTTATAATTTCTATTTTCTTTAAAGTGAAATTTGTGCTTCTATTGACATTTTTTTGAACCGTGGTTTTATTAATTTTAGTTATAAAAATAACAACTTGAAAAAAGTCCTGAATATACGTCTGAATGGTGGCCCCCATTAAAATCATGATACACTACCATTAAAGGTACTTTTAAAGCTCATTTTTATGATCATAAAAAAATCTGTTTTTAGGAATAGTGTATGTGAGTTTCGTTAAAAATTTTAGAATTAACGTTTGTTTTTAAAAAATCATTCTAAGTATGACTTTCAATGACTCGATGAAAAGCATCGGTTGGTTTTTTTTTTTTTTTGAAAAATAAAAAAACAAAGAAGTCGTGCCTTCTATGAAAGCAAACGTGGCATCCCAAGTTCTCCAGCTGCTGTTCGGTCTGTCTGTTCTCATCCCGTGTCAGTCCTTCCTTCACTCTCAAAACATCAGACTCCCTCTTAAATTTGACGGTGAAAGTATGGTGAAGAAGAGAAAGTCCGACGGTGGCTGTAGAAGTTGAGGACGGTGGAACTGTGGTGGTGTGCGAAGAAGACGATGGTGTGGTGGTGTTTATTGTATGGGAACTAATGTCCCTCTTCTTCTAGACCTCCAAGTACGTTGAACCAATACTGCGAGAATGCTGCATGTGGTAGACCAGATTGAGCAGCTGAGTGAAGGAGTGGAATATAAAAATCAGCTTCTGGGCGTTCTCAAAAGCAACAAGGCATGGGCTAGTTTCTTGGGGTATTATATTATATATATTCTTAATTCTTAATCAAAAGCTGCTATGGATGTAATTAATGCAGAACATTACTAGTACATGATAAGCACATGATTTGATCTGAGAGTAACTTTAGGCATTTTGGTTCTGTAATCTGACAGGAGATAGTAGATGAGTGCTATAATGCGATAGAAGAGCTGTGGAACAGTAATAATAATAATGATTTGTGGAATCGTAAGAAAGTAGATGAGTGCTATAATCACCAGAGTGTTCAAGTACTGTTTTTAAATATTTGAACAAACTGTTAGAAGCGCCAGAATACAAAATAAAATAAAAAATTTAAATATTTTCGATTTTCAACAATTGTGTTTTTAAAAAACAGTGTTGAAACTACTTTTTTTTTTTTTTTAAAAAAAAAAAAATCACCAACTCTACAACAACTATTTATGAAAAACAGCTATTACGTTGTAGGGGTGAGGGTGAGTGTTTTTCTTAACTTTCAAGTTTCAACGGTTGTTTTTTTAAAAATAGTCATTAAAACTAATAAACATTTATATTTTTTGAAATTCTAGCTTAACTTTCAACAACTTCTGGAGCTTTGACAAAATTCATAATAATATTCACAATAACAAGTTGAAATTCTTAGCTTTATCCGTTGATCTTCTGTCACAAATAGTAATTGATCAGCTCCTCATCTGTAGGATGAAACCTAAAGTCTAGAGGGAGCAAAGTCAGCGACAATACCGCCATCTCATCAGCGCGCGGCAGACAACACTCGACGGCCGCACCCATAGAGTATCACGACACAGTTTTGAGTCCCAACAAAGAGATAAAGGAAGAAAAGAGTGTTCCAAGAAGCTCTCAATTAATAACTACAAAGAAATACACAGAACGCAGATTTGAGAATCAGAGATTCGGATCTAGAGTGAAGAAAAGGAGGAGGACGAGGAGGAGAAATGAATTACCGGAAAGAACGAAAAGGTTGAAAAGAGGTTGCAGACTTCCAGGTCAAGCTTTTAACACCAAGATAACAGACGTTTTCTCTTTTAACGGTTTGCGTGACTTTTACTCTAAAATGGTAACTATGTGGGTGCCTTTACACCTAAAAAGCATTTGAGTCTTGGGTCTTTCTCGAAGGTAAATCACATGTGCATTTTTACACATTTACCCAATTTAGTCAAAATTTTCTCTCTCCTCCCCTCCATTCCCTTTCAATCAAACACACCCTTTATATCGAGCCACTTTCAAAACTTACTTGAGCTAAATTGAAATTACTTTCTTATTTTTATTTTTATTTTTATTTTTATTTTTATTACTACTACTACTGAAAAGGCATTGATGCCTTTATTATTTAGTTGAGATAATCTTGTAAATTTCTAGATGTGTCATATAAATGTGTATATTTGCCTTGTAAATAGCAAGTGCTCTTGTGATTACCACTCTGGATCTTGTTTATAAGTTTTTTTTGTCAAAAAATTTAATCCTATTTATAAATATAGTTTCAAGGTAATAATGAGATTATGACAATTTTGTCTATATTAATTGTTCTAATGAAAATAGAGAGAGAGAAAAAAGAGTTGAAAGATAGTACTCATTCATAAATGGGGAGCAAAATTAAAAATTTACCTCATAATCATTGAGCCAATTACCCCTCCTTAGTATGTGTGATTTAGTTAGAATAAACTTATAAATAGGATCAGAGTGGTATATATGTCCCTTGTCTTGTACATGAATGATCGAGATAATCTTATAATTTCACTTATTTATCTTATAAATAAATATATTTAACTTGAAAATTTCCACATGACATATTGTGAATATCCCCTTGTCTGGTTGTCTTATACATAAGCATGATGACTTTGTAAACATGCACATGTGATTTGCAAGGAAGATGATTCTCTCCTCATCATTTTTCTCATTTTCCTCATTAGCTTATCTGGTCATTGATTTGCAAGCTCTATTTATTCGTTCTTTTTGTCAGCAGGGTTGTTTTTGTCTATTCCCTCCGCAAGTCAATTTCATTTGCTCCCAAAAGTATGCCGTGACGATTCAGATTTTTATGGGGGCAATTGGAAATTATTTTGCTATACTCGGACGGTCTGAAATTTTCTCTTTTTTAATCAATCATGAGCACTCCCTTTCACTTCGTCAGTCTTTTTTCCGGTACCGATATTTTTTGTTTTTTTAAAGTACTCGATCCTTTCTTAATATTCTTTCGATCTTAATTATAGAAACACTTTTATAGTATAAATTGTCCTATAAAAGTGTTCCTATAATTAGGACCGGAAGTAGTACTCCTTATGGTCTTTATTATAAGACACCAAATAACAATTCTCACAAATCAATAAAAACAGTTAAAATCAACAAAGTTAGCCTACAATTTAAGTAACTTTCAATATTACCCCTACTAATTACACTAAACTCTAATATCATACTCCCTCTGGTCCTTATTACAAAGTACTAACTAACAAGTTTACTTGATCCTTTTTATAAGGCACTTGTTTGTTCCCATGAGCATTAATTATTTTTTTTCCATATATGTCTCTAATTAATAAAGGTAATAGGTGAGAGTAATAATTATATAATATTAGAGTTTAGTGCAATTAGTAGGGGTAATATTACAAGTTACTTAAATTGTAGGACAATTTTATTAATCAGAATCGTTTTTATTGGTTTGTGTGAATTGGTAGTTGGTGTCTTATAATAAGGACCAGAGGGAGTATTAATTATTACTCTCACCCACTACCCTTATTTATTAGTGGCATATGTAATACCCCGAAATTTGAATTAGGGAATTTAAGGGCCAAAGTGCCAAAATGACGAAAATGCCCCTAAGGGACATAAATGACTTAGAAAAATTATGGAAAATACCCTTGTAAATTATAAAATAATGCATGAGGCATGGAAATTCTAATGTTAAGGCAAAAGTTTGAAGATAAAGGAGTGTCTTAATTAAGAAAATTATCAACAAGTGATAATAAAGTAATTAAGTAATATTGAGCTAATTACTTAAGCTGAGCAAAGAAAATTATGAAATAATTATGTAAAGCTCAAAAATTAGTGGAAAATGGTTTGAAATTAGTAAAAATATATTTACTAATTAATTGGAAAATTTTGTGAAAAATAGTTGAGTTTAGGTATTTTTAAGCCTAAATGCAAGAATTGACCAATAGGAAAATGTTGTGAGAAACTATGTAAAAATAATTATTTAATTAATTAAATAATTAATTAAATAATTAATTAAAAAAAGGGCAGAAAAAAAAAGAAATAAAAAAGAAATAATAATAAAAATAGAATAAGAAATAAGAAACTTAGTTGTTAAGTTAAGTTTAATATTTTAATAATATAATTAATTAAAGTGAAAAAGGGTGAATAGTAATTTAATAATTAGGAAACGGATCCTATCTAGAGAATTTTATCTTCCGTTAAACTCTCCCGGAAGTTAATTCTGAAGTCAATAGGACTTTTTCCTAATAAGACGAAATAGGGAAATTCTGAGAAAAGGGCAGATAGCCAGGTTGGAAGTAAAGACTTCAAAATTAGAGTTGTGACAACTGAGAAAGAATTGGGAATTTTTATGGACATATTTGAAATCAGTGCATCTATGTCTATAAGCTGGAACTTCCGGATTTTCGTTTCGAAACTGGACACGTTCGGACACGTTTTTCGAGAAAACTTCCGTCAATCCGGAAATGGCCTAGGAAGAGTCAGAAAAATAGTTGGAATAGACATTTCTAGTATGGAAGAGAAGGTCTTCAAAGCTAGTTAACCAGAATTTTGAGATTTCCCGAGATTACGCGTTTCGGACACCGATCGGAGACTTTATCGGTATAAAACTTCTTGAAGAAGTAAGTGACATCATCAAAGTACATGGATGACATCATGGGGATGATGTCATATGGAGGAAAGAGAAAGGGTTGGATGGCCAAGATTGTGCCACCTAATCTGTGTGCGATCCGACGGCCGGGAATTCATCTGGTAAAGTGTGAATAGTAGCACAAAATCCTCTATAAATAGCCCCCTCTTCTCTTCAATTCTCACACCATTTCAAGAAGAGAATTTTGGTTCTAGAGAGAGGTTTTAGAGAGAGGAGCTCTGGGGGAAAAAGCAGCGAAGCGCTGGGTAAGTTTTCCTCAGCATCGAGCTTTAAGCTTTCGTAGTTCTTTCGTAGTTAGTAAAGCTAGAGTAGTCTTTATTTTTATGATTAGATATCATATGATAGGGCTATTTTAGTCAATATTTTCGAAAATCATGATGGCGTCGAAGTTCGCAAAATTTTGGGAAGAAAATAGCCTATGTAGTGGCGTGCGAAATTCCGCCAAGTAGGGGTATAGGGGCAAAATGGTAATTTTTACCTAAAATGCCGATTATTGTATCAAATCACTAATGGAAGTGATATTACTCTTATAGGACGTCGAAATCCTAATTTCTCTGCCATGCATTCTGTTGCCCGACGAGCCGTTGTTGGAGATTTCACGATTTTCCGTAAACGTGCTAGAAATATCGTAATCCGTCAACGAAGGTACGTCCGCGTACTGTAACATTAACTCTTATGTTTATGGTATGCATATATGTGCTATGTGTATTGTTATGGTATGTTTATTGAATGAAAATATGTTAGAACAGTTTGGTGCCGAAGGAAAGGCTAGTCATGTGGGTAAGCCATTAAGTCGCCGTGAACTCGGTGAGGCCCCCATGATAGACACTTACCCGGCCATTCATTCGGTTTACGAAAGTATGTACGTTCGCGTCTTTGTAACACTAATCGATGTTTATGGTATGCATGTATGTGCTAGGTGTATTGTATGTGATAGCTTATAGCTCGTGGTATGTCTATGTGTTGTTTATATGTTCATGTTTGCTATGGGCGATATATCTCGCATGCTTTTGGGCGATATATGTATACATGCTATTGGGCGATATATGTATGCATGCTTTTGGGCGATGAGTGCACATATACTGTTGTTGATATGATTGTCGTGGTCCATATGTTGTGTCTCAAATATGAGGTTAACAGTTACTCGAGATCCGGTGCGGATCTCACCCTTAATATAGCATCGAGCTCCCGAGGACCAGGGACCGAGGAGAGAGACAAGCGGCTCGCGTAGATGTTCGTGAAGACTTCCTTTCGATGTTTCGGCGGAAGCCTTCCCTTTGTTATTATCTGCTTTTGAAATACTCGGTTCTCGTATCAGTAGTTGTAACCAAACCAGGACTTACGGCAGTTTATGAATACATATCAGTTACTCAATCGCTCTGTTGCTCTACTCTGATGATTTGAAATAATGTTTTGGAAAAAAAAAAAATTTATACTGCTTGTGAAAAGTCGGGTTGTTACAGCATACATGGAAAATAATAATTAATGCTCATTAGAAACAAACAAGTGTCTTATAAAAAGGACCAAATAAACTTGTTAGTTAGTGCCTTATAATAAAGACCAGATGGAGTATAAGGTTTATTTAAAAAGTTGATATTGATATTGAATATAAGATTTATTTTTTATATTTATAAATTTTTCTATAATTTACCCCTATTAGTGTTTCATCAATAATAATTAAGGACAAAATGAAATGAAGGAATTAAAGAAGATTATTAGGATGTTTTAGAAAATAAATTTCATATTAACTAACTAACTTTCTTAATCTAATTAAATTAGATAAATAGATTTTATATTAAAGGCAAGAGGGAGAAATACTTAAAGAGTTAAAGTGCATCCTTGCCACTACCCTGAATTAGATTTTTTTCAAGTGCATACAATGCTTTAGAGTATTTTGTGGTAACCAGCATCCTAAAATATTTTTGCAAGTGCATTTGGCACCCAAAAATAATTTTTGAGGTGCATCCAACGCTCTAAATTATTTTTTGACGCATCCAATACCCTCAAGTATTTTTTCAAATATATCTAACACCCTAAATTACATAAATTGTCATAAGAAACATTAAAAGATTAATTGCAGCAGTGTTTATAATTCCACCACTTTCTTACATTTATATAAATGTAAGAAAGTGGTGCAATTATAACAAAATAAAAATACCAGCAGTGTTTATAATTGCACCACTTTCTTACATTTATATTTTAATATTTTTTCGTTTAAATTTCTCTTAGGTATTTAAGAATAACTTTTCCCCGAGAACACGCACTTTCTCTCTTGTTCTATCCATACAAATTCAGAAAGTAAAGAGATGGACGAACATGTCTTATACCTAATGTTTAGGATTTTAAAATTTAAAATAAATAGAAAAAAATAGTGAAGTGTTGAGAAAATTCAAAGCATGAGTGGTCCACACGCGAACTTGAAGCGACGACGTACGATACATGCACGTATAATTATTACTCCTCCCTCCAAACTCCTATATTTAGGATTTGCGGCAGTCCAATGAAGCTACTCCCAGTCGGAAGCAGTCTCCTTCCCTATCGGGAACTTGTCTCATCTAGGTTGTCTAGGTTGTCTAAATGAAATTTGGATGGCCTAGATTTAATTTTTATTTTTTTTTTAAAAAAGTTATTTTAATGAGTAGAGAATTTAAAATAAAGATAATCTTTTAACCAATATTTTTCAAAAAATGATTTTTAATTTAAAAAGCATCAAATAGAAAAAATTAAATCTGGATCATCCAGATCTCATTTGGACAGACTAGATGAGACAAGCTCCCCTTGCCTATCTTTTGAATAGGTAGGGAAACCGGTTCCACCCATTAGGATGAGTGGCCCACACGCTAACTTGAATTATTATTAATGCACGTTATGTCACTTTCTTTTTCTTCACTTATCAATCTTCAAAACAGGAAGAAATTTAAAATAAAAAAAAAAAATCAATGAAGCAGACTACTAGTTTCAGGAGACGATTTTTCCACTTCCTCCATAATGGCTTTGTCCTCTCCAAAACTGTCCTCTTCATTTTTGGTATGTATGTATGATGAGCTAGTTAGCTAGCTATTTTTACTTCTATCGAATTCTTTTGACGTGATTCATGCATCAACAACTACCTAACTTCCAGCTTCCTCTGATGATATTTATGATTCAGGTTTGGTTTTAAGCTATGCCTTGGTACAAAAGACAGTGGTGGACGTTTTGATGGATTTTCTTACAGATGATGTTCATTTAAGCCTAAAGAAAGCCGTTGTGCTAAAGAACATGCTAGATTTTGTATCAGCTGTGTTCAAATTTGGTGTTACTCACATATCAGAATCTTACACAGGTCCTTTCAGTGTCATTAGCTTCTGCACCGCCGCCTATACTATGGTAACCTATCATTTATTTTTCTGCTTATTTTCTAAACATACTCAAATCGATGCTCTTATATATGTATGAGTTTAAAGCTTCTATGTATAGTTTAAAACCTTTCTTCCTGGAATCTGGCGACCGGCCACGTCCCTAACTCGATATAATGGTGACCCGGGGCAACCTGGACTCAACTCGGGTAGCCCAATGATGAGTTGCTGGGTTGCCCAAGTTGCCATTTTAGAAACTTTTCTAACATGATTGTAGGGTATAACTTGTAGACAGCAATATTGTTCGAAGTTAATGATGATTTTAGTCTTAATGACTATAATTTAAGTCATTGAAGGATTGTAATAAGTAGAAATATTTTGTTATCATTTATGTATTTTAATATTTTTCTTGGAAGAATATTTAGTCATTACTGATTATGATGTCATTGGATAGTAGATTGATGCTATAATGTCAATATGTCAAATAAATTGTAAAAAAATTTGGATAAGTATATAATTATTTTATTAGAGCAGTGTGTGTTTGGATTAACTTTTGGAAAATAGATTTTACAATTTACGAGATAACCATGTGAGAGGAGTTTTGTCTCAACTTGTGAAAAAGAACTTCTGAAACCATGGTTTGGGTGTTACCCAAACACTCACTAAGGTACTAAATTGATATTTAGTATTTAGATGGTATGATTAGAATTTATTTTTATTTTTTCTCAACGGTCTAACCCCACGTTGACTCCAAGATTATCCATTGACTCTTGACTGGTTTAAACGCTGGTTCTGGTTTTATAACCTTGAGTGAAACTGACATATATTATTCATTCTTGGAACGCAACATAAAATTAAGAATTGTTGCATTCAGTTATAAATTAAAACACATCTTCCGAGCTGTGTCTGTTTTTGTGTGTTTTTAGGCTCAGATAATAAGAACCACATGTGTCTTAACTTGGGATCTGTTCTTTATTTATTTATTTTTTGTTAAATAAAATTTTTTTCTTAATTACAGGGTTTGATGCTCCTATGGCTTCGCACCTGGTTGATTTTAGCAACAGTACTTATTGCGTTAGGCAAAACTGGGGAAGAGCCTCTAAGAGAATTTTTTGACTATCAGCTAAGTGAAAAGTTAAGGGGAAAATGTACCCACAATAACAAAAGAGAAAATAATAAGGAATCACCAGGAAATAGCAACAATCTTTGGAGTGTTACTGCTTACTTTACTGGGGCTTTAATAGCCGTCTTTTGGTTAGGCGCAATAGATGAGTGGTCAGAAAAGTTCAAAGTTTCGTCACTTAGCTTGTTATGGGAAGTACGCATGCATTTGTTATTCTTCTATGGGAGTTTCTGCTACTACCTTAATGTAAGGTCTCTAGGAAGCCCTCTTACCACCATTTGTAGGGTTTTAATTGGCAGCTATTCAGAACCGTAGATTGCCATATCCATCTTCAAAAGAGGGTTATCACTCTCATCATAACACTCATCAAGGTTCAAACACTGTTAACATTACATTTGTGTTATGCTATGTATTGTGGATGCTAAAATGTTATGAATGTCTGTCATATATTGTATATATCTGATATAGAGGTTAACTGTTACCTGAGATTCAATTTGATTGAATCTTAGCTTTAACTAAAGGTTCAGGAAAGGAACCTAGATCTGAGAAGGCGGCATGGACGGAGTCGGGAAGAGGCATCGGTGGACGGAGCACGGTCAGAGCAAATGCCGGAAGAGGTTCATCAGAGCGTAGTTCCTGACATGAATCTAATAAAGTTGTTTCAAACCGTTTGGTGCTTAAACTAAGGAAGGGTTGGTCAACGTGGTTTCAATAATTAGTCACCGTGAAAGACGGGGAGACTCCCACTTGATTAAAACATCGACCTTGCCAATAGGTTTGATCAACTGTGTTGGGTCCAAGCCATAGATCTAGTTAAGATCTATATTTGAATTTGTAATTGTATCACATGAATATTCCTTCAGGAAATTTTTAATATAACCAGCATATGTCGAGGCATATGTTATCAATTACTCATCGTCCAAACGATAATACATGCTCTTCGTTCCGCATTTCTCTGACCTGTAGCACCACCAACTACGTTGATATTCCTAATACTACGTGTCACCGGGCACAATAGGTAGTATGGAATTTAGGGTGTTACACTATCTATTTCAACAATTACCCAAATAGAACCATTAACCTTATGGATGAAAACATCATGGATGTCTTAAAACTAAACATCAAACTTCATGGTTTTTCGCATGAAACCTAGATCTATTCCTGTTGCATTAATCTATAGAATCAAATATAAACTTATGAACTCTTTCTATTCTAGAGTCAGGATTCCCATGGAAGATGGTTTCACCACCTTATTCCTAACAGATCGATCCAAAGCCAATGTCATCATTCCAAAAGTCATTAAATGGACAGATGTCACCGTTCCAAAAGAATGGATATTAGAAAATGTGGTCCCTGCTTTACCACAATCAACCCCCGAAATTGAAAACATTAGACAAATTAAAGCACTATAACCGGCTGAGAAGGATTAACCTTTGATAGAAGACGTTCTTTCAGTGAAACCTCTTCTAGAGTGGACTCTAAAACCATTAACTATTATAGATCAGCAGCCTCTGAGGTACCTAACTAGACCCTCCATTAATGAGTATAGGACAGTATCTTCAGAATTACCATGACATTCTACTTCATCAATACCATCAACCATACATCTTCAAGGCTTGGATACTTAGTATGCCAAGGCCAACCTATTAGAGAAAAGAAGAGGATCAAAGATCTACCCAACCAATCCCAAACATATGCAGCCATTCATGAGCCATATGAAATCAATGTCATTTCAATAGAATTCCAAATTGATAGAAGTTCTTTACAAAAGGACTTTTATTCTAAACAAAACGAATCAGACAGATCTTGGTTGTTTGAACATTTCAAAGGAACAAAAAGAAAACAAATTCAAGAAAAAATTTACACGTTCATTGAAATGGTGCAAATTAATGTTCCATTTCTTTATTGGATTGAAGTTTATGCTTTAGAAAATAAAATGGAAAATCCTTTTACGAAGTCGATCAATGTAACCAAGTGGCATACTCTTAGAGGTGATGATGTCTTAGAGTCAGAGCTCCCTCCTTCTAGGGCCTTCCAACTTCCGAAAACCCAGAATGAGAAAGGAAATCTACTTATAGCATCCCCATACAAATGTAAAATCATAGAAGAACAAATCCATCCTAGGGATATCCAAAGCTTAAAGGAACAAAACAATTTCTCCAATAAAAATCTCTAGACCACATGTCTAAATAATGTAGTTTACAGAACAAGAATCAAGCCCTAGAACTTGACGAAGAGTTAGAAATAAATAATGTATTGTGTATTTATTTATTCTTTGTATATTGTAAAAGTTCATTGTATTCTAGAATAATACTATTAGGGACACATGTCAATGTACCATTGGACTATTCAGTCTATAAATATAAATATGGAAGCTCAAGCTATTATTGAGAGCTTGACCTAATTCATTCATTTCTTATCTTGGTATTAGAGTTAAAAGACCAGAAATGGCATCACCTAGAATTTCTACTACCCAACCAGATCCTGCCACCACCACAAGCCTGCCTACAAACCCTAATCCTATTTCCACCATTGTTAGCACTGCTCAATTTCCACAAGACTCCACGGTCATGTCAGTCCATCAGATACCCACATTTGTCCACCATGGAGCCCACATTCTGCAACAAGTACCGTAGCTTTCAGACTCTACTTGATGAACATGGCATCATTTTTCGACACTCTTGTCCACACACCTTAGCTCAAAAGGGTAGAGTTGAGCGCAAGCACCGTCACATAGTAGAAACCGGTCTCACCCTTCTAGTACATTCAAATATGCCTATTTTTTATTGGTGGGAGCCTTTTCTACTGCAATATACTTATAAATCGGCTGCCAACTACTGTCCTAGAGAACCTTTCACCCTTTGAAAAGGTTTACAACCGCAAACCTGACTATAAGAGTTTCAAAGTGTTTGGATGTGCTTGTTTTCCCTATCTTTGCCCTTATAACCAACATAAGCTCCAATATCATAGTACAAAGTGTACATTCCTTGGTTATAGTGATTCACACAAAGGTTTTAAATGCTTGAGTTCTACTGGACGGATTTATATCTCTCGCCATGTTGCGTTTAATGAGCATGATTATCCTTTTGTTGACAATTTTCTATGTTTTCAGAAGCCTTCTCATCCTGAAATTGTGAATCTCTCAAGCATACCTCCTCTTACTCATGAAGTTTTGCCTTGTACTCATGTTCCACCCATTAATGGTGTCTCCTGTTCAGCTAAACATGTCTCTGGCTAGTCAGATCACAGCACTGTTCCTCTATCTGTTTCAACTCCCCTCAGAATTGTATCTTGTACTTCGCAGCCTATATCTCTGCCTGTCCAAATTACTGATCCAGCAAGTCCTACAATAGCTTCTCAACAGAGTCCTGACTCTGTTTTCACATCAGACCGTGAACCAAGCTCTTTATCTATACCATCCAGTCCTCAATCACTCCCTAACAGTCCTCGGTCTCCACCAGCCGATGTCACACACCTAGATCCAGCCACCATTATTTACCCCATGCAAACCCGTAGTAAGCTAGGGATCTCTAAACCCAAAGCTCCCTATATTGGACTCACACTTGTTGACTCTACTTGTACACCGACAACAGCCAAAGAAGCCCTATTGTCTCCTCCTTGGAAACAAGCAATGATTGAAGAATTCACAGCTCTTCAAAGGAATGCAACATGGTCACTTGTTCCACGGCCCTGCACCCAGCTCATTATTGATAACAAATGGATTTTTAAGTCCAAATTTAATTCAAATGGCACTCTAGTAAAGAAAAAGGCCAGACTTGTAGCTAAGGGGTTCTAACAAACAAAAGGTATTGAGTTCTATGAAACTTTCAGTCCTGTGATTAAAGCTTCTACCATTCATATTATTTTGACCATTGCTGTTGCATTGGACTGGGAAATCTGACAACTTGACATTAACAATGCATTTTTGAATGGATATTTGTCTAAGCCTGTTTTCATGGAACAACCAGAGGGATTCGTAGATCCTTCTTGGTCTGATTATGTGTGTAAATTGTCCAAAGCTCTATATGGCTTGAAACAAGCCCCAAGGGCATGGTTTGATAGACTTCGAAGTGTCTTGCTAGCTTGGGGTTTTACCAACTCTAAAAGCGACATCTCTCTCTTTATTTACTCTGACAAGAATCAGGTATTGATGATTCTAATTTATGTGGATGATATACTTGTCACTGGTAGTAATCCATACAGTCTTAAGTGTTTTGCTACAAAACTTCATATTATCTTTTCGCTGAAAGACCTTGGTTCTCTACATTATTTCCTTGGGATTGAATCTCATAGAGACACCACGGGTTTGTATTTGACTCAGAGTAAATATATTTGTGATTTATTGGATCGCTTTCACATGACAAATGCATCACTATGTCACGCACTGATGGCTGCCCATAAGTCTTTATCATCTTTTTATGGTGAATTCCTTCAAAATCCAACAAAATACAGAAGTACAATAGGGGCCTTGCAGTACTTGTGCAACACATGGCCTGACATTAGTTTCAGCGTGGGTAAATTGAGCCAGTATCTCTCAAAACCAACCATTGAACACTGGAAAGCAGTAAAAAGAGTGTTAAGGTATCTTAGAGGCACAATACACTATGGTATTCCTATAAAACCATCAAACTTACTTGATTTAGTTGCTTATTCAAACGCTGATTGGGCATCTTGCCCTGATGACAGACGCTCAGTTGGGGGTTATTGTGTGTTTCTAGGGAATTCCCTAATAACTTGGTCTTCAAAGAAACAATTATTTGTTTCTCGCTCCAGTTGTGAATTTGAATATAGATCCCTAGCCAACACAGCTTCTGAACTCTCATGGATCAGATCCCTATTATCTGAACTGAGCCTGAGGTTAAAGAGGATACCAACCATATGGTGTGACAACACCAGTGCAGCAGCTCTTGCCTCTAATCCTGTTCATCATGCAAGGACTAAAAATATTGAAATAGATGTGCATTTTGTGAAAGATCAAGTTCTAAGCAAAGCCCTGAATGTTTCTTATGTACCCACAGAATTTCAAATTGCTGATTTGTAACATCTCATTTTCCAAAGCGGAATAATTTTTTTTCCATCTTTAAAACATCATAGTAGAGCATCGGAGCAAGAGAGTAACTAATTCATATTCAAAATGCCAACCATAGTGTAATATAATAACGGTACATTTATCCGAGTGTTTTCAAAAGTAAATACATTGACAAAAGGAAATCTCCTGCCGGGTCTCTAAGCGTGCTGCTTTCCCTTCTCTTCCGCCCTCGGTTCTCCCGACCCTGAAGCTATGTTAAGGGCTAAGGTCCAATGCACCA
Source organism: Acacia pycnantha (assembly GCA_025563575.1). Classification (NCBI taxonomy): domain Eukaryota; kingdom Viridiplantae; phylum Streptophyta; class Magnoliopsida; order Fabales; family Fabaceae; genus Acacia; species Acacia pycnantha. The sequence goes on along the minus strand of JAMWYP010000030.1, from coordinate 4,062,277 downwards.
GACCTCAGGTAACGGTTAACCTCATGTTTACATACACAGCATATGGATTACAGATATTCACAACATTAACAGTATATGAGCACAACAAATGAATCGTACACAGCAAATGCAACGCACACAGCACTTATATCGCACACAGCCTAGCATATGTATCGCACACAGCACATGTATCGCACACAGAAAATGCACAGTTATACACATACAATAAACATCAGAGTTAGTGTTACTAGTACGCGAACGTACCTTCGTTGACGAAATACGGTACGACTGTTGGTCAGAACGTAATCACAAGTATCCTATAAGGACAATATCGTATTTATTAATGATCAACATTATAACAGTCATTTTAGTCACAAATGACCATTTTACCCCTGACTTTGCTAACTGACTAAATTTTGCCAGAGCTTCGCTACTTTGTCTCTAATCTTCCAAAATTTTGCCATATCTCTATTGTAACACCCCAACTTTTCACAAGCAGTATAAATTTTTTTTTTCTTTAAACATCATTTCAAAATGATCAGAGTAGTGCACCGGAGCTATTGAGTAACTGATATATATTAAAATACCCATGGTAGCATGTCTTGCTGTTTAAACAGCGATACAGAAATGTTTCAAAAGAAATGACAGAAATGAGTCTTCAGATGGGACTCCTACGCGTGCTGCTTGTCCTTCTTCTCGATTCTCGGTCCACCCGATCCTGAAGCTAAGTTAAGAGCTGAGGTCCATGCATCGAACCCCAGGTAACGGTTAACCTCATGATTACATACATCATATATGTACAACAGACATTCTTAGACTTTTGGCAACATTTACTATGGTCAGACATAGGATATACATATCAGATATGTATGGCAATGACAATACAGTCGGATGTAAGGTTAAATCACAATGAGAAATGTACATAATCAGATATGCACGGCCATAACAATACAGTCGGATGTAAGGTTAAGGCACAACGGATAGTCATACAGTCAGATGTAAGACATGACAGAGAATAATACAGTCGGATGTATAACAACAGTACAGTCGGATGTACAGACAATAGTACAATCGGAGTACAGACAATATTACAATCAAAGTACAGGCATGACAGACAATTGACATGACAGAACAACAAGACGGTCGAGTACGGGCATGACAGACAATTGGCATGACAGAACAACAGTACAGTCGGAGTACAGACAATATACACACATGCATACAATAAACATCAGAGTTAAGGTTACCAGTACGCGAACGTACCTTCGTTGACGAAATTTCTGTACGGTGGTTGGTCAGAACGTAATCAGAACGTAATCAGGGATATCCTATCAACATAACAACGTACTTGTTAAGTATCTATCATTACGACAGACATTTTTAGTCAAAATGACTATTTTACCCCTGACCCCCTAATTGGCGGAATTTTGCCAGCACTTCATTACTTTGACTTTAATTTTCCAAAATTTCAACATAACTCTTACTCCTATATCATTTTCGAAATATAAATCATATTAATTAATGATTTACATCATAACAGGCATTTTAGGTAAAAAATTACCATTTTGCCCTTATTGGCGGAATTTCGCCAGCTTCATTGTTTAACTCTAATCTTCCAAAATTTTGCCAGAACTTCGACCCCACCAATATTTTCGAAATAATGACTAAAATACCCCTAGCATATGATATCTAATCATACTCGGAAGATTAAAGACTAAACTAGCATTTCTACTCTAACTACCGAAAGAATTACGAAAGCTTAAGTACAGAAAAATTTACCCGGATCTTATTGCAAAATTCCCGGACTCCTTCCTCCTCCGAGCTCCTCTCTCTAACTTCTCTCTAGGATTTCTAAGAGTGGTTTTTGGTGTGAGAAATGCAAGAGAACCTTAGGCTATTTATAGAAAAATTGTAAGGGCATTTTAGTAATCTTCCAAACTTCTTCTTTCTTTGTAAACCATGGAAACCTAAGGTGCTTGGTGGATGATTTGTGGCCATGCAAAGCTTCAAAAACGTGCAGCCCCTCCTCCAAGCAAAGATGAGTCATCAAACCATTTTTGCTTTTTGCCTCCGGCCCGAAAAGTTCCCCGATCGGTGTCCGTTTCGCGAAATCTCAAAATTCTGGATTTACAACTTTGAAGACATTCTCTTCCTCATCAATAATATCTATTTAAACTTGAATTTTGACTTTAGACAGGGTTCCAACTGTCCGGCTGAAGTTTCTCGAAAACGTGTCCGAACGCGTCCGGTTTCAGAATGCATTTCTGAAATCACCAATCTCTTGGAAATAATTCACTGATTCCAAATATGTCCATATAAATTCAAACTCATTCCTAGATATTGAGTTAGAATTTATTTTCTCTATATCCAAAAATATACCTATATGCATTTTTCTCTATTTTGTTTTATTAGGAAATGCACAAACGACTTCAGAATTTACTTCCGTAAGAGTTTAACAGAAGACAAAATTCCATTGATCATTATTTCTCCCTGACTTTGGAAATCACATTCCTAGATCTCTAGATAGGATCCGTTTCCTAATTATTAAATTACTATTCACCCTTTTTCACTTTAATTAATTATATTGTATTATAATGCAAGTTGCAACTTATAATATCATGATATTTTTACAAGATTTTCCTCCCAAATTTGTCAAACATTTCGGTCAAAATCTGGTCCCTTTTTATTAAATTTTCGTTTTTATTTAATTAATAATTAATTAATATTATATAAAATAATTATTTAATAATTATTTTTATATAATTTTTACAAAATTTCCCTATTGGTCCATACTTGATTTTAGGCTCAAAAATACCTAAACTCAACTATTTTTCTCCAAAATTTCCAATTAATTAGTAAACATGTTTTTACTAATTTTAACACAAAAATCACTAATTTTTGAGCTTTACATAATTATCTCGAATTTTCTTTGCTTATGCTTAAGTAATTAGCCCAATATTACTTAATTACTTTCTTATCAATAGTTGATAATTTTATTAATTATCACACCTCATTACCTCATGACTTTTATACTGACACATTTGTTTCCATGTGTTCGTATTATCTTAGCATCTACGGTGTATTACGGTCATTTCAATACTTTTTGGGTATTCTTCTACAATTTCTCCAAGTTTGTAACTTAATAAATTACCTAAATTAGGGACAATATCCTTCCCTATTTCAAGTAGATTTTTACTTGCTTCTTTTATAGCTTTCACAGGGTATTTATAACCCACAATGTGCTTAGGGACCTATTTGCAAATTCCCAAACGTTTTAGGGACCTAATTGCAAATTATCCTTTTTCAAGGGAAATTACCCTAAGTCAGATTTGAGGGTAATTACATCTATCTCCATCATATTTTCGAAATAAATATCATATTTAACCCTAAAACATGATATCAAATTCATACTTGGAAGATTAAAGATCAAACTAACAGTTCTACTATAACTACCGAACTAAAACTAGAACTTGAAACTAGGGATCGAAGAATTTACCCAGAGCTTTGCTACTTTTCCTCAAGAGCTCTTCCTTCTCTCTTCTCTCTTAAGTTTCGAAATTCTCTCTTGAATTTGGTGTGAAAATTTTGAAAGAAGATGCAAGCTATTTATACGCAAAAATTGCAACTATTCATCACTTTTTCTCCTTCAATTCTAACCCTTAGATCTAGGTTTTTGATCAACTCCAAATCCTCACCCTCCAAACATGTTGGCCGACCTCCCCCTCCATCATCCTTCAAAATATGATGTCATGCACATGATGTCATCTCCCTTGCTTTATGGATTTAACCGATAAAATCCCTGTTCAGTGTTCTAATCGCGAAATCTTAAATAATCTCAAATATTCCTTGACGTAACTTTGGAGGTCTATAATATCTCTTGAGAAATATTTGGATTAACTAAAATTATGGTCCCATTAAGGGTATTTTCCAGCCCCTTAGTCATTTTAGAAGAAACTCCGTCGGTTACGGAAATGACTTTGGATAACACCAACTTCGGGACAAAAATTCACTTGTCCATATTATGTTCTGATGTTTAATACTTAGTTCATAGATTTCAAGTTAGGATTTAATTTCTATCGGTTCTCATTTATCCTATTTGTTTTTTCACAAAATATCTTTTCTCCTTTTCACTTTTCTACCAACTTGACTTTGCATTCACACTACACACTCTTTTTCTCTTCTTCTTTTTTCAATAATTTCGGCTTCCCTCCCCCTTTTCTTATTTTTTATTTTTTTTATTTAATTATCCCACATTATCTTATATTAATTAGCTAGAAACTCTGTCATTGGTTGATTTATTTTCACATGGATTAAGGTTCAATTAATTAGAACCACTAGATTCACTTCATTAGATTCAATCCTAGCCCTTAATTAATGTTGACTTGTCAAAGTTAATCAATAAGTGTGATTAGTGTCTTAATCCCATCCTTTGTTGGTTAATTAGGCTTTTAGGGATTTCATGTATCTAATATTATACATTTCCTTAATCATTCCCAATTAATTAGAAATTATCCTTATGCTAATTTTAACCATTTATTGGTCATTAATCACTAATTAGGGGTTGCATATAATTAACTTTGGATATTACCTTTATTCATGCTTAAACAATTAGCAATTAATTACTTATTTAATCACTTATTAATTGTTGACAATTTTCTTAATTTGGATTAATTATTTCCTCACAACTATTTTACTGACATTGGTAATTTATGCACCATGTATTATTTTAAAAATCATGGGGCAACTTATGGTCCCCAAAATAATATTAAATTTTGCCTCATTATTTTCCAAGGAAAATATTCCCATAAATTACCTAAATTAGAGACAACAAACTTTCCTATTTTTAATAAATATTTAATTGCCTCTTAAGATATATCATAATTTTCTCAGGGTATTTTATGACCTATAAGTGTATTTAGGGCTTTTTGGCACTTTATACCTTCTAATTTCAAGAGGAATTACCCATAAAATACACTATAAAATTTGAGACCACATATTCACCTATTTCCAATAGGTTTTATTTTCTAAATTATGATGTTTATCATAAGTGAGATTTTTAGGGTATTACATGATTGCTTGACAAAACCCCTTCACCATGCTCGATTCAGTTTTCTTAGAGATAAGCTGGGTATAACTGTTGCACCAATTAAAATGTCACAACAGCATCAGACCTTGACAGAAATCAGCAAGAAGAAGAAGTCCAAAGTAAAGGAGAGGGTTAGAAATAAATAATGTACTGTGTATTTATTTATTCTTTGTATATTGTAAAAGTTCATTGTATTCTAGAATAATCCTATTAGGGACACATGTCAATGTACCATTGGACTATTCAGTCTAGCTATAAATAGAAATATGGAAGCTCAAGCTATTATTGAGAGCTTGACCTAATTCATTCATTTCTTATCTCGAAGAAATCCTATACCAGGTCAATAACCTAAAGATAGCCACTTCTGATGAAGAAAGTAGTGAACTATCTTCTAAAGAAGTTAACCAAATTCAACATGATGATCTTTCTTCTTCTGATGGAGAAATTAATGTGATTTCAAAAGAGCATGGATTTTCGTTTGACATGATTAATGCTCTTCCATATCCAGAAGAAAAAAGATGTTATTTTAGCATATTTAAAGATATGATTGAATAAAATCCCTCTCCTTAAACTCCAAAACCCATAGTTAATAAATATAACCTTTCTGACACCCTCAAAAGATTTAAACAACTTCCAAAACCGGCCACAATTCGAGATCTCCAACATGAGATAAACAACCTCAAGAGTGAGTGAGGTGAAAGCTCTTGAAACCCAACAAGAAGACCAAGGCATAGCCATAGAAAAAATTAGGTTAGCCAGTCTTAGTAACCTCACATTTAACGATCAACTTGAAAAAAATCAAGAAAATGAGAACAATGAAGAGACCGGCCCAAATTACTCTAAAGCCTTCCTAAAATTTATTGCTAGGCTAGAAATTCAAAAAATTTATGTCCGAATAAAAATCATCATTAACCATGAATTTGCTCTTGAAGAAACTGCCTTTTTTGACACCGGAGCATATTCAAATTGTTTTAAGGAAGGCCTTATCCCAACCAAAATCAGGCACAATGTAACTAACGTTATCATAGAAAATGAAGGCTTCCAGGTTAAAACCTTTTCCCTTTTAGTACAGGATATAAGCAATAGAGTTATTTTAGGAACACCCTTCATTAAACATCTCATTGCATTCTATGTAACATATGATGGTATAGTGGTTCAGCATCTAGGAAAGCATGTCCTTTTTGAATTTGTCCATAAACCACTCGTAAAAAAAAACTTAATCCCATCATTTTTAAAGAAAACCAAATAACTTTCTCAAATAAGAAATTTCTTATAAAACCATATAGAAACAATTAACTCAGCCTGAGCTCCAAAAGAAATTGAAGTACAAAACCTTTTAAATCATATCCAGCAATCCATATGTTCTGATCTCCCAGATGCTTTTTGGGAAAGAAAGAAACATATGGCCGGTACGCTTGCCATATGAAAAAGATTTTTAGGAAACCAAGATCCCAACTAAAGCTAGGCCCATTCAAATGAACCAAGAACTCTTAGAATTTTTGCCAAAAGGAAATTCAGTAGCACTTAGATAAAAACTTAATCAGGAAAAGCCGGAGCCCTTGGTCTTGTGCTGCATTCTATGTTAACAAAAATGCAGAAATAGAAACAGAAGCACCTAGGCTGCTTATTGATTATAAACCCCTCAATCAAGCCCTCCAATGGATTAGATATCCTATGCCAAATAAAAAGGATCTCCTTAACCGTCTCCATTCGGGCAAAATATTTTCAAAATTTGACATGAAATTTGAATTTTGGCAAATTCAAATTGATGAAAACAATCACTACAAAACAGCATTCACAATTCCTTTTGGTAAATATGAATGGAATGTTATGCCATTTGGATTAAAAAATGCTCCTTCCAAATTTCAAAGGATCATGAATGAAATTTTTAACCCTCATACAAAATTCATCATTGTTTACTTTGATGATGTTTTAATATACTCCCAAAACATTGACCAACACTTTCAGCACCTTCATGTTTTTATCAATATCGTCAAAAGAAATGGTCTTGACGTCTTTAAGACAAAAATTAGCCTCTTCCAAACCAAAATTCGGTTCTTAGGCCATTATATTCACCTTGGTATGATTACTCCCATAGATCGAGCCATACAATTTGCTAACAAATTTCCGTACCAAATCCTTGATAAAACACAACTCCAAAGATTCTTATGTTGTCTTATTAATTATGTAGGAGATTTCCTACCACAATTAAACAATGTCATTAAATCTCTCCATGATTGCCTAAAGAAAAATCCACTACCATGGATTGACACATACACCAATATTGTCAGACAGGTAAAAGAAAGGTTATTAAACACAGACCGGTGACTGAACCAGTCGGCGTATTGGGTTAAGGGTCAGTGGGCCAGACCGAAGTCAAACTAGAACTAAATCGGGGCCCAACTAATAAAAAAATAAATATATGATGCTATTAATATTTTTATATAAAATTATAATGAGATGATAAAGTAAATAAACTTTAATTGTTGATTTCACATTGAGAAAAGTGCAACACCTAACACTAACCCCAATGCTTTTGAATTGAAAACCTGACTAAAAACCTGAAACCTATAACCTAGGCTCTTAGAATGCAAGAAACGAAATAGCTTTTGCAATCTGTCTTCCTTAATGCTTTTGAAACAAATAGTTCTTGTCTTCTTTTCTACTTTCATTCTTGTTGTGCTCGGCCCTTCAACTGCGATCTTTCCCTCTCCCCCTTGCATTCTCTTCTTGAAAAAAAAAAATCAACTCGGGCCTTCCACCTAGCCAACACACGGCCCCCACTTGCCAGGCATGGTCCATCATCGGCGTTTTTTGGTCTGTGCTTGGAGTCTCTAGATCTGTTTGCATCAGAAAGTTTCAAACCCCTGACTGTGTGTCTTGTTGACCTTGTTTCCTCACTCCTCAGTCTGTCACCGTCGTTCTCATCTTTCAGTGTTATCTTTTCTCAACGGATCTGTTTACACCGGCTTTGTTTTCACTGGATTTGTTTCAATTCTCAGACTCTGTTTCTCTCCATGTAAACATATTGATTCTTCAATCACCGGTTTTTAGGGAAAAAAAATACTCAGACCCTGATTTCTATGACAGACCGGATTGGTTTCATGGCTGGTTCGTCGGTTTCCAGTCTAAACCGGCTGGTCCGGTCCAAGTTTAATAACCATGGGTAAAAGAGCTATCTCGTGCCTTGCCCTGCCAAACCCACATGCATTAATAATAAAAATATTTTTATGTTTTTAAAAATAAAATAAAAAAGTTGTTTGGAAAACTGTTTTCAATACGTTATTTTCAAAAACAAACAAAAGGCATATCCATCAGCCGTTTCTCTCTATATATCGGTCTTAAATTTTTTCAAATGTATTCATAATTAGAGTATTGGAACTTTTTCAGTACAAGATCTCCAAAATTTCAAAATCCCAAATCAAGTTTGTTTACCATAATTAATAAAGTATTGACAATATTTAATAAGAAATTCAAAACTCATTTTAATAGAAAATCACTGATATGAGATGTTCAAATTTTGGATTTTTTTTTTTTTGGTATTCCCTAAACTATTTTCTTTATATCATCACCTCTAGTCTTATATTTGAGATTTAGTATGAGAAGTTTCATTTATTTCCAGATGCAATATCTCAATTAGCTATATGTTTTAAATTTATAATTATTCCATTAAACTATCTCTCTATTAATTGCAATATTAAAGGAGCTTTCAGGAAATTGTTTTTGATGCAAATGATTAAAGGGATTATTTATGGTAAACCAACCCACATTTTCAATAAACAACTAACTTAATTAATTTCTTTAATATCTATAAATTGGTTATTTAACTCCTATATTTAAAAACAATTGAAGTATTACTATTTACTCGTGACTAATAATAATATAATTTGATATAAATTTTGTTATATACACAAATGCACACATTTATTGATACTTACTTATTTATATATATACTTCACATCTATGTATAATAAAATCCCCCCACCTTTTTGTCTACCAATCAATGGCGGACGCAGGGGGGGCAAGGGTGGGCCCCCGTCCCCCCAATTTTTTTTAAAAAGAAAGAATAGGGCAGCCCAAATGGAATAGGGATAGGACAAATATATATAGGATTTTAAAGTTAACTTTAGCATGGGTACTCCACCAAGGCAATGACGTTGTGCCTATGAGCCTATCCCTGGTGAGTCCTCTTTAAAAACTCACTAACGGAGGTAGTGTGTAAGAATATGTGCATTGTAAGGATCGGGTCAATGGCAGAGTTTTGTTTGTGTCAACTATTTGTATATATTGGAGTTGTTAAGCATATTTTTCGTTAACTTGTATGGACGTTTGCAGGAACAACAAATATTAAGAACCTGGATCAAAATGTGGGGGCTTGGCAGTCAAACTCTCAGATGAGAAGCTCAAAGAAATTTCTAAGATGGTTCCTATTGATGAAATGGCAGGCGATCGTTACTTTGATAAAATGGGCAAAATGGGATGGAGGGTTGCCAACACACCTCCAAAGAATTTTGGGATCTCAACTTGAAGTACTTGGAGAATGCTGCAGTTTGTGTAGACTGAATGCAACCGTATCAGCAAACATCGACGAGTTATTAATAGATGCTGCAAAATTCTGTGTTAAACTTTAATGTATTGGAATGATTTAAGATAAATAATGGCCTCAATTGGATGAGGTCGTACTTTGTAACATACCAAATAGTATTTTTTTAGTTTGGAATAGATATAAGATTTTTTATTTTCACCCCTATTAAAATTCTTGGATCCGCCCCTGCTACCAATGTACGCAATATTTTTATATGGAATGTAAACAATATCTTATTGTAGGCATGCACTCATCATGAGAAAATAAATGGGCTAGGCCGAATCATTCAAGGCCCAAGTATATAGCCCATGAAAATGAACTTGTTATTTTCATACAATTCATGGTAGATAACTTTTGTATTAAAAAAAAAAAAAAAAGATAGATAACTGTCAACAAGCTGTTGATTAAGGTGGTAAGGAAGGGGTAGTGTAATACCCTAAAAATCACACTTAGGGTAAATATCAAAATTTGAAAATATACTTATTGAAAATAGGTGAACATGAGGTTTCAAACACCTTGTATTGAGTTTACCTTGTTGTTAGGGTAATCTCCCTTGAAATTAGATAAATTGCAATTAGGTCCCAAAAATGTTGAAAATTGCATATAGGTCCCTAAAATACATTATGGTTATAAATACCCTGTGAAAGCTATAAAGGAGGCAAGTAAAAATCTATTTGAAATAGGAAAGGATATTGTCCCTAATTTAGGTAATTTATTAAATTACAAACTTGGAGAAATTGTAGAAGAATACCCAAAAAGTAAGGAAATGACCTAAATACCCCCGTAAATGCTAAGATAATGCAGAGACATGAAAACAAAGATGTCAATACAAAAGTTATGAGTTAATGAGGCATGCTAATTAAGAAAATTATCAACTATTGATAAGAAAGTAATTAGGTAATTATTGGCTAATTACTTAAGTATAAGCAAAGGCAATTCAGAGATAATTATGTAAAACCCTAAAATTAGTGGTTTTTGGCCAAGAATTAGTAAAAACATATTTGCTAATTAATTGGAAATTGTTGAGGAAAATGGATGAGTTTAGGTATTTTTAAGCCTAAATACAAGAATGGACCAATAGGGAAATTTTGTAAAAAATTATATAAAAATAATTATTAAATAATTATTTTATATAATATTAATTAATTAAATAATTAATAAAAACGAAAATTAAAGAAAAGGATCAGATTGTTTGACCGAAATTGTGCAAGAAAAAATGAAGATAATAATGAAAACATAATATATTGATATTATATCAACTTGTAATATTATATATTATAATTAATTGTGATTAATAGTAATCAAATAAATAGGAAACGGATCCTATCTAGAGATCTAGGAATGAGAATTTCAAAGTTAAGGTAAAATATTGATCAGTGAGTTTTTACCTTCAAGCCTCTTCCGGAAGTTAATTCTGAAGCCGTTTGTGCATTTTTCTAATAAAACAAAATAGGGAAAAATGTAGATAGGCATATTTTTGGATATGAAGAAAATAAATTCTAACTCAACATCTAGGAATGAGTTTGAATTTATCTGAACATAGTTGGAATCAGTGAATTTTTCTGAAGAAGTTGATGATTTCAGAAATGCGTTTTGAAACCGGACGCTTTCGGACACGTTTTTCGAGAAAACTTCAACTGGACTGTTGGAACCCTGTAAGAGACCAAAATCTAAGTTAAATTAGATATTATTGATGAGGAAGAGAATATCTTCAAAGTTGTAAATCCAGAATTTTGGGATTTCTCCGAAATTACGCGAATCGGGTACCGATTGGGGAAATTTGCCAGACCGGGCATAAAGTGAGTTTGAGTCATCAATTTTTGGACCAATTGGAGGCTGCCACCTCAGCCTTGAATGTCGACCAGCATGTTTCCATGGACAAGGATTTAACACCATTTTGGTCTTATTTTCCATGGTTTAAGATCAAAGTAGAAAATGACTTTTGTGTCCTTAGAAATTTCTATAAATAGGTAGCCACCCCTCTTGAATTCTTCACACCATCCTCTTGAGCTCCTTGGCCGAATTCTAGAGGGAGAAAGAAGAGAGAGAATGTAATACCCGCATATTTATTTATCTGAAATATTATATTTTGATAAATAAATGGGTTATTTCTCATAAGTGAAATCATGATCGTAAGACTTGTGGAAATATAGTCTATTATTCTAAGTTAAATTCTGTAGGAAATCAGGGAATTTAAGGGCCAAAGTGCCAAAATGCCCCTGGAAAGGGAGAATAACTTAGAAAAATTATGAAAAATCCTAAAAAACAGTAAAATGACCAAGTGAATTAGGAGAGTATATTATCTATAATTTTTGTAATTTTATAAATTATGAAATTGGAGAAATTGTTGGAAAATACTCAAAAAAGAAGTGAAATGACCATAATACCCTTGTAATTTCTAAAAAAATGCAAGAGGCATGAAAATACCAGTGTTAATACAAGAGTGTGAAGGTAATGAGATATTTTGAGTAAGAAAATTATCAACTTGTGATAATTAATTAATTAAGTAATATTGGGCTAATTACTTAAGCATAAGTAAGGGAAATTCATGAATAATTATATGAAACCCTAAAATTAGTGGTTATTGGTTTAAAATTAGTAAAAACATGTTTACTAATTAATTGGAAATTTTGGAGAAAAATAGTTGAGTTTAGGTATTTTTAAGCCTAAATACAAGAATGGACCAATTAGGTAATTTTGTTGAATTTTTGGGAAAAAGTAAATAAATAAATGATTAAATAATTAATTAAATAAAAATATATATTTATTAAAAAATAAAAGAGGGCTGTCGAAATTTTGGGCCAAAGAAAAGAAAAAAATGAAAAATGAAATAGAAGATCAAGTTGTGCAAGTTGCATATTATTTTAATATATAATTAATTAAAGTAAAATTTGATGAATAGTAAATTAAAAATTAGGAAACGGATCCTATCTAGAGATCTAGGAATAGGAATTCCAAGGTCAAGGTAAAATATTAATCGGTGAGTTTTTACCTTCAAGTGACCTCTTCCTAAGTAAATTCGAGGTAGTTTGTGCATTTTCCTAATAAAACAAAATAGGGAAAAATGCATATAGGCATATTTTTGGAAATAAAGAAAATAAATTCTAACTCAATATCTAGGAATGAGTTTGAATTTATTTAGACATATTTGGAATTAGTAAATTTTTCTGAAGAGATTGATGTTTCCAAAAACAAGTTTCGACATTAGGACACGTACGGACACGTTTTTGAGAAACTTCAAATGGACGCTTGGAACCCCGTCTAAAGTCAAAATTCAAGTTTAAATAGATATTATTAATGAGGAAGAGAAGGTCTTCAAAGTTATAAATCCAGAATTTTGAGATTTCTCCGAAATCACGCGAATCGGGTACCGATCGGAGAAATCGGTCTGAAAGCTTCTGGAAGGTGACACATGGCCACCTCCCATTGGCCAAACCCTTTATTTTTGGGCCTGAATTTCGGCCAAGTGTGAAAGGGAAGAAGGAAAAAGAGGGTTTTTTGAAAAGTTGCTTTGGACGGCCCAGATCGCTCCTCACAAAGTTGATCCGACGGCCGAAATCCTACACCTTTTTCTATAAATACCCACCCCTCCCCTTTGGTTTTTCTCACATTTGAGAAGCAAGAGCTGATTTAGAGAGAGAAAGAAGAGAGAGGAGCTCTGGGAAATTCTGTAGCAAAGCTCGGGGTAAGTTTTCCGCACGAGCTTTTAGTCTTCGTAGTTCTTTCAATAGTTAGAGTAGTAATGCTAGAGTAGCCTTTATTTTTCAAAGTATGATTAGATATCATATGATAGGGCTATTTTAGTCTAGAATTTCGAAAATCATAATTGCGTCGAAGTTCTGGCGAAATTTCGGGAAGAAAATTTGTAAGAGTAACGACTCAGATGCTGGTGCAATCTGTCTGTATGCTGGGTGCAATCTGTCTGTATGCTGGGTGCAATCTGTCTGCATGCTGGGGGCAATACATATGCATGGGTTGTGATAGAGTGATGTTAGTGATGAAAAAATTTTATACTGCTTTCGAAAAGTTGGGATGTTACAGAGAAGCTCTGGAAAAAATTCTGCAGAAGTCTTCAACGGGTAAGTCCTTCGGTCTTTAGCTTTTTAGTTCGGTAGTTAGTAGAATTGTTAGATAGATTTGGTAAGTAGGGAGTGAAATTCCTACTATTGTTTTAGGCCTCATTGCATTGAAAGATGCCTAAAGAGGTTAAACTTTGTAGGGATTGAGTCCCCGAAAAGTGTAAGTAGCGAAGTGCTGGCGAAGTTCCGCCAATTAGGGGTAGAAGGGCAAAATGGTAATTTTTTTACCTAAAATGCCTGTTATGATGTGAATCATTAATTAATATGATTTATATTTCAAAATGATATTGGAGTAAGAATTATGTTGAAATTTTGGAAAATTAAGGTCAAAGTAACGAAGTCTTTGGCGAAATTCCGCCAATTAGGGGTCGGGTAAAATGGTCATTTTGACTAAAAATGTCCGTCGTAATGATAGATCCTTAACAAGTACGTTGTTATGTTGATAGGATATCCCTGATTACGTTTTGACCAACCGTCGTGCCGAATTACCGTAAAACGTCAACGAAGGTACGTTCGCTTATTGAAACACTAACTCTGATGTTTATGGTATGCATATATGTGGTATGTGTGTAGGAGTGTTATACTGTTTGAGTACATATAGTGGTTAGAGGATATGTCTGTATGCTGGGTGCAATATGTCTGTATGCTGGGTGCACTGGTGCAATATGTCTGCATGCTGGGGGCAATACATATGCATGGGTTGTGATAGAGTGTTGTTAGTATTGTTAATGTCTCATTGTCTGTATACATAAACATGAGGTTAACCGTTACCTGAGATCCGGTGCGGGTCTCAACCCTTAACATAGCTTCAGGATCGGGAGGGCCGAGAGCTGCAAAGAAAGACAAGCAGCCTGCGTAGAAACTCGGCGGGAGACTTGCTTGAAGATCCTATGAAGATTTCTTTCGTTGTTATACACTTTTGAACCACACGGTTTCTGTACCGCCGTTGTATCCAGCCAGACTTACGGCACTTTATATATACATATCAGTTACTCAATTGCTCCGTTGCTCTACTCTGATCATTTTGAAATGATGTTTGATAATAAAAAAAAAAAGTATACTGCTTTTAAAAGTTGGGATGTTACAGGTAGTATCCTCGTAAGTAGGAGAACACAAGTGTGAATCATATAAAGCACACTTGTTGGGAGAAGTGAGAATCATTTGCCCTCTAAGCTTTGAGGGAGAAACCTTGATCTAATTAGAAAAACGGTAGATAACTATATATATGTCCTTGCAATCCCTGATAACAGAATTTAGATTTAAACAGAATCCGTAAACGCCTTGATGATCATTTTGTGATGGAGTAGTATAAATGGTCGTGGTGTAATTTGTGAAGTATGAACAACAATGTATTAATCAGTTTGATTATGCACTTTTAAGTAGTGATTTTGCACTCAGAATGCGTGCTTAATTATCATTAAATGAAAAGTAAATTAAGTTTTGATCATGGCTCAATTTTATTTTCTTGTTCTGTCAAGCTTGGAACAAATATAGTAACTTGACAAAAAAAACAAAAATAATTAAGTTCGATCAGTTTGTAAGATAATTAATCATAAGACTGGAAAATGATATAATAATTCAACAACACATTATTATTAATTGATTATGAATGTTATATATATATATAGTGGGTGTTATTGATAAGGATATTAGCTAGTTGGTACCCTGTATCGAGAGGATTCAACGGACACGTCCACATAAAGCCATAGACTTTGGTAATAAGTCATAACTATTTTATATTTTTATATAATTAATATATATACCCATCCTCCTGGAATTGGATAAATTAAGTATTTAGGTGCATAGGGTTGCATCAGCTTTACACGAGTCAAATTCAAAATAAGGGTCAAGTCTCTTAATTTATACCCTAATACAGTTAGCAGAATTCTAATATATCTTATTTTATTTTATTTTATGTGATTTTTTTTTTTTTTATCGCAGTTCCCTGAATTGACCGCCATGAGAAAAAAGAGATGAATAATTGTTACGCATGATTATCAATTTTTTGATGAACTTGGGTCTATATAATATAATATCATCGTATTATATTGTGTGTGATGAACTGATGATAAACATTTGTAATATATTCTATATAGAAAATGTTTAAAATTTTGTAGTTTGTTTTGGCTTAATTATGATGGATCCCCAGCCAAATATGTAGAATAACAAGCTATTATCAAAATCTATGTATTTGTATATATATTTAAAAGTTGTCATATTGTTCATAAGTCATTAATAACATATCTCATTTTTTATATACTTTCAAACAATAAAGAAGTCAAAAGATACTCAAATTCTCGAAGTGAATCAAATAACAATTCCTTTTATACTTTTGATATATGGACCAAATTCCAGTGTTCAAAATGTGTATCTATATTTCAATTTTAAGTTATTTGTTAGGAAAAATATCAGGGTTGCAGTTCGTTACTTTTTTCTAAATTGAGTAAAAATATACAAGAAATAATCATACATACAAAATGTATCAATGAATTTAATTACTAAGTATATGCAATTTTATCATTTAATAATGGTATGTATCATGTAATTTTATAGTACTCCCTTCGGTCTTTAATATATGACTTATTTTCTAATTTTATTATATTAAGAAATTTAGTTAAGTTAATTAATATGACATGTATTTTTTAAAACACCCAAATCATTTTCTTTAATTCCTTTATTATCTCTACTCTTTGATTATTGTTGAAAAGACATCAATAAGGATAAATTAGAAAAATATTTATGAATATTGTAAAAATATATTATATTTATGAACAAGTTAGAACAACTTCTCAAATAAGTCATATATTAAAAACGGGAGGGAGTAACATATAAAAAATAATAAAAAAATTACTTGTTTTATTGTCTATCTTCATCGATCTTGGTTTGACTTGGAAGTTTCTTAATTATATTAGGCACGCATTTATACATGTTTCAATTTAAGCAAAGACTGGTTCTTTTCTGATAAAATATATCTTATGTGTTTGGTAGAATATTAGAAAAAGAAAATAATTGAAAGCCCCAACTTTTTATATTAGAATATATCTGATGTACAGTCAATTTTCCTCATACCAAACGGGATATTAGTTGCCAATTTTTACAATTCCACGGGGTAAAGATTCATTAATAAAATGATGTGACTTCAATTTTATTTACATACGTAAGTACGATTACATGTTATTGTCTATTATGTATTTAAAAAAGAGCAAGTTATTATGCGGGGACGCATATATACATAAACATCCATCAATACCATATAAAATATTCTGGCCATAAAAAATTAAATTATATATAAAATAGGTGTTGAAAACGGCATGAAAGATTTTTTTTCCCCCTTTTCATATTAATTTGCAAATGTGGCCACCTAGATGTCGGGTTAATCCAACCTAGAAAATAATATAATTTTGCATTAGTTATTGATAAGAATGATAATATATTTCTATATTTATTTTATTTTATTTTAGAGAAACGTGTGTTTGGAAATAAAATAATCAATACATTGAGTTATACGAGAACAATCAATAATACACATACATACAATATCTAGATGTGTGTGTATTCAATAATTGAAAATAATGGACAGATAGAAAATTACAATTTAATTTAGGCTTAAGATGCTAAAATAACATTCAACTTTTGAGAAAAGTGTAATAGTAATCATAAATTATTTTTTGAATCAAAAATAATCATACTTGCAATATTGGGACAAAGCTGTTAAATACAACTAACTTCCATTTATTATTATGGAGAAAACTAATCTTTTGGCATTTAGGTTTTGACTTGCTTATAACTTAATCCCTGAAGTTTGACTCAGGATAACTCATTTCCTAAACTTTTGACTTGCTTGCAACTCAGTCCATGATATTTTTGAGTCATCCCATGTAGCAAAAAAAAAAATGTTTAAAATACTGTTAAAAATTGCTTATGTGGATTCTACATAAATTAAAAAAAAACATAACTAGCATCCCCGCCTCCAGCAGGCTAATTTCTGAATTTGCCCCTTATTAAATAACTATTTACCAAAATGCCCCTGTTAGAAACATATTTCCCAAAATACCCCTGTCAGAAACCTATTTCTCAATCTGCCCCTGTTTAGTCGACTAAAACATTTGGTTTAGTCGACTAAATCGCGGGCAAGAATTTTTTTTCGAGGCCCCCGACATTTAGTCGACTAAACCAAATTTTTTAGTCGACTAAACCCATTTAGTCGACTAAAAAATCATTTAGTCGACTAAATCATTAAAAAAGTTAAAACTTCTAAGGTCGAATTTGACTCTGGAGTCCGAATCAAGCGATTCTTTTTTGATTCCACATAACTTTTGAGATCTATGCACTGATATAAAAATTATCTTCAAATTTAATGAAAAGAAAGGAGGAAAAACAAGTGATTCTTTATTGCGCAAGAAATACCAACAATTCATTAAATATAATCAAGTGATTTTTTAATTTTATATATATATATATATATAGTTTTCTTTTATTTGATGTTTTATATTCATTAAATATAATCACTAATATCACTAACCAATGACTCGGTAAAACAAATTAAAATGACTCCACTACTTCCTAAAAATAGCTAACCACATGTTTACAATAATATAATAAAAATCAGCACACTCAACACAATAAACAATTAAAAAATAAATAATTTAATCCTTCTTATGGTGGAATCAGCAACGTGCGGAAATCAGCGACATGAACCATGTAGAGAAAAAGTTGGGATTATTAACTTCAACAATACTAACAATTCATTAAATATATATCATGGGTTTTTTTCCCAATTTGCTATATTTAATGAATTGTTAGTATTGTTAGCATTTTAATTTGTTTTACCGAGTCTTGGATATTGATATTAGTGATCCTAGATATTAGCTATGATCCTAGATTTTAGCTAGATTAACTACCGTGCTATCACAACATATGATCTTATGCATAACTTCCAAACACTGTTATTCCCCCTAAAATCAAGCCCCACAAATTTAGTGTCGATATTTTTCCTATTTCTCTTTTCTTTTAAAATCCATATTATTAATGGAGAGAAAATCTCAATTTTGAATATATTGTATTTTGAAAATCCAGATTAATTGTTACGTTGAAATTCAAAGTTTACCAAATACATGGTAGAAAAATAAAGATATTAAAATCTAAAATAAGATCAATTAATTATTATTAGATAATAATATTAGAAATAATGATTAATTAATTTTACAATAAATATCTCTCAATTAAATATAATTAATTTCCTCTATCCCGACAAAACCCTAGGATTGGACCATCTTTTCCCACTCTATCTCCTTTTCCTTGTGGCACCGCCCTCCTCGCGATCAATTGTGTATACACACACATATCTTATCTTTATTGTATCGAGATATTATATGATCTAATAAAAAGAAAACATCAAATAAAAGAAAACTATATATATATATATATATATAATAAAAATCACTTGATTATATTTAATGAATTGTTGGTATTTCTGCGCAATAAAGAATCACTTGTTTTTCCTCCTTTCTCTTCATTAAATTTGAATATAATTTTTATATCAGTGCATAGATCTCAAAAAGTTATGTGGGATCAAAAAAGAATCGCTTGATTCGGACTCCCGAGCCCAAAGTTACGGCCTTCCGAAGTTTTAACTTTTTTTTTTAATGATTTAGTCGACTAAAAAATTTGGTTTAGTGACTAAATGTCGGGGGCCTGGAAAAAAATTTTGCCCTCCATTTAGTCGACTAAACCAAATGTTTTAGTCGACTAAACAAAGCGGATTGGGAAATAGGTTTCGATGGGGCATTTTGGGAAATAGGTTTCTGACAGGGGCATTTTGGTAAATAGTTATTTAATAAGGGGCAAATTCAGAAATTAGCCCCTCCAGCAACTTGAATCCTCCTCCACCTCCATTTTTTAGAAACCTCGATGGGCATTCGAGGCTTCCATAACAAATCCTTCTAATAATAAAAGGAGAGATTGTGCGTCAGATATCTTGTGAAGTGGGTGTTTTATTAGTAGAAGGATTGGTCATGGACACCATGGATGCCCAACGAGGTTTCTAGAAAATAGAGGCGAAGGGAGATTCGAGCTGGTGGGGACTGGGGATGCTAGCTTTTATTTTTTTAATTTATGTCAAATCCCCCTAAGAATTTTGGGAGTATCTTTAACATTTTTTGCCACATAAGATGCTTAGAAACATCAGGAATTGAGTTATAACGAGTCAAATTCTAGGGACTAAGTTATAAGTAAGTCCAAACTTTAAGGCCAAAAGATTAATTTTTCGTATTGTAATAAATGGAAGTTAGTTCAGTTTAATGGTTTTGTCTCAATTTTGAAAGTTTATCATTACTTTTGCTACAAAAAATACTTTATAATTACGCGTGGTTGCACTTTTGATAAAAGTTGAAGGTTATTTTACACCTTAGCCCTTTAATTTTTTTTTTTTTTGGTGGAAATCGGGGTCTCAGCCCTTATTCATTAACAAAACTAATTGAGCGTGGGTATACACAACCCATCCTGTCATTGTACAAGCAGACCGTAATAAACTGGGGAGGACTAACAAAAATTACCCTATCCTCCTTTTGCACAAGACTCTCATTTGCAAGTACATCAGCACACTTGTTACCCTCTCTATATACATGTTTAACTGAAACATTTCCAAACCTGTTCAGCATCTGTCTGATATTCCTCAGGATCCTCGGCTCCCCTGCATCATCCACCTGCAGACCCTGAATCAATGTAACAGCAGCAGCAGAATCACACTCCACCACTAAGTTCATACACTGATAAGTAAGTGCTAATTCCAAACCGAGCAGCACAGCCCAGAGTTCAGATCTCACTGCAGTACAGCATCCCAACTTCTTTGTGAAGCCACAAATCCATTCCCCCTCACTACCTCGACCAAACCTCCACACCCACCACATTCTTCCCACCTTCGAAGCCCCATCCACATTCAATGTTACCCACCCACTAGGTGGAGCAACCCACCAATATGTATTTCCTCTTGCCACCTAGTGATCTCCCAAACTCCACCTTTGCCCGTTCAACCTCTTTTCCATAGTGATAACAATATCGCTCGTGTTTCCGTGAAGAACATACCCATCCTCGAAAATGCACCTATTCCGCCATCCCCATAGGAACCAAAGAACCTGCACCAAACACCACATCCCAATTATTTTCCTTCCGTGATAAATTCCACTCAAACCATTGTTTCCCCTGTAAATTCACAAACTCAACTTCAAGCCGCCCTCGCTTCGCATCCCTCCACAAACATTCAGCAATTCCACAATCACGAGAACATGCATGACGTTCTCGGTTTCATCTACAATGGTAACAAAATGGCGAACCACCCAACATTCTCCCCTTACGCTCAGCAGTAAGTAGTCTATTTTGAATAGCAAGCCACAAAAAGACTTGCACTCTTCTTGGTCCCTCCCATTTCCACACCTTCCTCCATATGCCTTCTCCTAGATCTTGTTCAGCCTTCATTGCCTTATACATCTCAGCTACACAATATGTGCCCTGAACATTATTTCCCCAACGTACACAATCATGGCCACACATCGGCCTTGGAGGGAGTATAGCCCTTATCCGATCAACACTGTCAGCATCCACCCACTTCTCAATCCTGCCAAAATCCCACTCCCCACTTGCATTAACCATATCGCTGACTTTACAGGACCTCACAACAGTAGGTATTGATTCACTACAGCGATCAATTAGCTTAACATTCACATCCACCCAGTGATCATCCCAAAAACTGATCGATGTTCCATCTCCTACCTCCCAAACTATATTCCTCACCACCTCGGGCCATAAACGCCCCAGGTTCCTCCACACCTCAATTTTCCTTCTCCCCACCTCACTACCCCAAAAAAAATCTCTTTGTATTTTTTCCATCTGTCCTCTCACACTTGCTGGAATAACAGAGTGTTGCATGTAGAATACCCCCAATTGATTGGTTACAGCCTGAACCAAAGTGATCCGACCAGCCAACGATAAGGTCTGTTTTTTCCAAGAACTCAGCTTTCCTTGCATCTTGTCAAGCAAAGGCTGAAATCTTCTATTATTATCCCTTCCATGTGTCATATAGGCACCCAAATACCTCCCTAAGTCATCCATTTTTTTAAACCTGCACAATAGATGATTTCGTTCGCACTCTTCTCTCTACATTCCTTGAAAAAACACGCTAGTTTTATTCACATTAACCTCTCGTCCAGACATTTCCCCAAACTTCCCCAGAATTTCCAGCACCAAGCTCATTTGATTCATATCCGCTTCGCAAATTAATAATAAGTCATCCGCAAATAACAAATGGGAGACGTCCATACCATGTCTACCCATTTTCAAGGACTTCCACTTCCTATCATTCACACTATCCACAATCAAATGGGTTAGTTTCTCCATCCCCAACACAAAAAGGTAAGGAGATAAGGGGTCACCTTGTCTCAAACCCTTTGAAGGGATAAAAGTATCCCTCTTTCCTCCATTCCACATGATTGCCATTTTTGTTGAACTAATACACTCCTTAATAACACTCCTCATCTTTTCATCAATCCCAATTTCAGTCAAAACATTCCCAAGGAAATTCCAATTCATCATGTCATAGGCTTTTTCTAGATCAATTTTAATGATCATATACCCTCTCCTTCCCCTAAGCCGATTCATAGAGTGAACAATTTCTTTTGCCACAATAATATTGTCATGAATACTCCTACCCGGCACAAAGCTAGTTTGGTAGGGCGATACTAATCTATTCATAAGGGGTTTTAACCGATTTACAATCACTTTCGATAGTCCCTTGTAAACAACATTACAGAGAGAAATAGGTCGGAACTGACTTACCACTTCCGGTTGATCTACCTTCGGAATGAGTACTAATGATGTGCCATTAACATCACCAATCTTCCTTGGATCATTCCACAACTCAGCAATGAATTTGATGACTGAGTTCCCCACCGTGAGCCAATTATGTTGGTAGAAGGCCGCCGGAAATCCATCCTCACCCGGGGCTTTGAGCTCCCCCATTTGAAAGAAAGCCCTCCTAACCTCCTCCCCACAAACATGCATCCCTAAACTTCTCAACTGATTTTCCCTAACCTCCCCCCAACCTTGTCTTGTACTACACCAGCCCCTTACTTCCTTCTCCTCACAAAATAGACTCCCATAATATGCTTGCAACATGTTCACGACTCCTTCCTCATCATCAACCCATACCCCTTCCGCATTCTTCAACATACTAATTCTATTTTTCCTTCTTCTACACAAGGTTTTTGTATGATAATACCTTGTGTTACGATCTCCCTCCTCCAACCATCTTCCGCGTGATTTTTGAAACCATAAAATCTCCTCTTGCCGAAGGGTCTGTAGTAGCTCTTCTTCTAACTCTTTTTCTAATCGAATCAGAAAAGGGTTATAATATCTATCAACACCTTGTTGAATACCACCTAATCTGTTTAATAACCTTCTTTTACGGTACTCAATTTTCCCAAACACCTCACTATTCCAATTTCTCAAGCTTTGCTGTACAGAATTCAGCATCACTTTGAACTCCACCTCATTCTTCCAAACAGCCGACATAAAATCATTAAAACCGCTATGCATCTGCCAAGCTACTTCATATCTGAAACTTCTAGTGCCAACTCTACTAACCTCCTTTTTCAATTTCACCAACATAGGGTGGTGATCAGATCCTACTCTTGGGATAATTTGAATCTCGGCGTCCTCAAACCTTTCTAGCCAAGCCACATTACAAAGACAGCGATCAAGTCTCTTAAAGACTCTATCCAACCCATCCCATTTAGGCCCTTTCCATGTAAAATAAGGACCCTTTGTCTCCATGTCAATGAACTCACATTCCTGAATCCATTCATTGAAAACTCTACACCGTGTCACATTAGCTCCTCTTCCTCCCATTTGCTCCATAGGCGATTTTATTTCATTAAAGTCACCCGCTACTAGCCAAGGCTCATTTATCTCCTTGGCCAAACTACATAAACCACTCCACACCTGCTGCCTCCTCTTCTCACATGGACTCGCGTACACCGCAGTAAATAACATAGTCTTCCTATTCAAGGTTAGCCTGCAGTGAAGGAATTGCTCCTCCTTAACTAACACATCCAGACAAAGCTCCTCCAGATTCCATAGCACCCAAATCCCTCCTGAAAACCCCACTGCTTCCACCCTTCTCGAGAAATTAAACCCCCACCCTTTTATAATCTTTGATGCCTGAGTACCACTAATACGAGGCTCCAAAATAACCACAATGTCAACCTTATACCGGAATCTCAACTCCTTTAGGACAGAAGCAAACGTTTTACTTGTTGCCCCCCTTCTGTTCCATATCAAAATGTTCATCATTATCAACTTATCATGAAGTATCGATTCCACAAAAGCTTAATTCTCAGCAAGTGCAGGGGAAACGAAACTATCCCCCCCACTCGTACCCATACACACAGGCAAGTCAGCCCCCATCCCTAGCATTTGCACATCATCCAATCTCGACTTCACTCTACTATTGGATCCTCCAGGATGTAAATTCTCTTTTTCCTTCATATCAACTTCTTTACATTTATCCATCTCCATGATATTTTCTGGTACAGCTGAGACATTCTCCATGTTCTGGTCACCCGCTTGCACCCTATTCCTCATGTCCACATTCCTCCTTGTTAGTAACACCTTTTCCTTTCGCCCCTCAGCTACATTTTTCTCCCCTTGAGCCACCCTACTCCCCTGTTCCTTCCTCAAATGTACACCTCCATTACTCCCTCCCCCCAGGCTATTCATTTTCCCCATCTTGCTATGGTTAATCTGAGTCTTAACTCGTGGGACCTGCTCCGGAGCTTCATTAGATACAGGAACTCCAGACTTGCTCCCCAAATCCACTCCACTTCCTTCCATCCTTGCCTCCTCACGTAGTACCGCAAATCTAGATCCAGTTTTTTGTTCTTGGTTACCTCCATCATACCTTCTTGGTCTCCTAACACGCTGTACTGTCTTCCAGATCCCCTCCTTTTCGCCACCAACTTCCTCCTCTTTCCCCAGCTCACCCTGTACCTCCACATCCATCCCTTCCTCAGCCTTTTTTTTATGAAACCCCTCACAACCATCTCTACTATGCCCAAACCAACCACATTTAGTACACAGACTATTCAAACTCTCATACACAACACTCAGTCTTTTTCCTTCCACACTGAATACTGGAATTAGTGGTTTTGTAAGGTCAAGCTCTACACACATTCGTGCAAATTTGCCTCTGGACCGCTGTGCCGTATGAATATCCAACCGGATAGCCTTTCCAATGGCATTCCCTAGATTCAAGAGGAATTTTTTGTCAAACAGAGGTGCAGGCAATTCAGGAAAACGTACCCACGCAATCAACGACTCAATCTTAGCATTTCTAGGATCAAATTCAGGCTTCCAACGAGAGACGCTCAAATACGCATCAGCTATAACCCATGGCCCCCCAATCAACGCCCCCATATAGTCCTCATTATGCTGAAAACTAACCAAAAAATAATCATTCTCCAGATCAAAAACATCAATCTTACCTTTCCTCTCCCAAATTTGTCTCAGTTTCTTCACCATAAACCCGTAGGCAGGTTGCCTGCCCATCAGCTTGACCACCAAGGTCCGACGAAAAGGCCTCAGGAGCCTCTCCCTTTCCTTCTCTTCAAAACTGAACGCCGGACACAACGGATTGGAATATTCAACAGAAACTCCATCACACGGATTCAGCACTTTCGCAAAATCAGTATCGGCACCATAATCCTCCATCACCTCCTCATCATCGTTCCTCGCCCATTCCCACCAACACGTCCTTGCGCTCACATTCTGTAATAGGGATTCTCTATAAGACTTCGGTGCCTGATCCTTGCAGTCAGGCTGCATCCAGCTTTCCTCGCGCACCTTCACAGATTCCTCTCCAGTGAATTCCGTTGCTGCAGATCGAACCTTCCTCTTTCTTCTTCCTAGGTCATCTTGCTCATAATCCGGTAGATCCTCACCCTCCCCCCCCCCCTCGCAAGGAGCAATCGGAGGGGCCGCTCATTTTCTCCGACACAGTGGGCGCCGGAGCTCACAGTCGTAATCGAATTTTGCCCTAGCGGAGCAAATGTCTTTATTAGCAAATCGTGTAACCTTTTTTTCTCTATTATAATACCTTAGCCCTTAGCCCTTTAATTTATTGGTAGCATTATGCCCAACTTAAAAAAAAAAAAAATAACCACTTTTGTGTGGAGAGTGGAGACCATTTAAAAGATGTCACTTCAAATTTTTTTTTTAAAAAAACAAGTGAGAATCTTTCAGATAAAACATCTCCCAAGTAAGTGATACATTTGGTTTTTCGAATATGAGAATATATTGTAATGCAACGCAATAAAATGAAATGAAATGAAACATTGATCCCCATAACAAGTTTTTATAGGTTTAGTATTCCATAAGGAATGAGTAAAAGTAATTTAATTTATATATTTAAACCTCCTGCCTCAAAGTTACATTTTTCGAAAAACAAAATGAAAATGTAAGGAAACAAACATCAAGTATTATCTGAGTTGCACAAATGTCTTATTCAAAATAATGATCTAATAAACAATGAGAAGATGATTTGTAATATTCCTTCTTATTATTGTATAATATTAATTATAAATCTGTGTTCTCATTTGTAATGCATGGCAGCTATATAAAAGAATTAATAGCCCACGCATATATTGATCGCGCTGCTGAATTGGTATATATAGATCTATAAAGAATATAATATGGATCTTGTATTATGTAAATGATAATAATTTTTAATTGTAGTGCTGTGATTTATGATAATACTAGCACATATAGAGACAGACATGCTCAATATTCTAAAATAAGAATAAGGATGTTTGATCCGCATTAATAGGGCCATACTGTAACGCAAGTTGTACAATTAGTGATTGTATTGTAAGAAATAAGAATTTAATATTATAGATCTCAAGAAAATCGATTCATTCTCACTGTTTTGCGTTGACCTTGGTTGTCGACTGTTCAAACTTGCCGTGAATCTTTCCTTCCCTTACAAATTATTAATTCATTAAAATATAAATTAAAGTTTGTCACACAGCGATCAAATAATAATAATAATAAATCCCCTTTGTTTGTTTCTGGGGTAAAATATTAGTCTTGTAAACTTCGTAATGATGTGGACTCAAATCTTATTGCTGATATAAAAATTCTATAAGGTATTGGGTGGCTAAAAGGAAGACTAAGAAAGCACTGAGTGAAGCTCATTCTAAAGCATTTCAGGAGTTTTATAAGAAGTTAGGAATAAAATCTGGAGAAAGAAAGATTTACAAGATTGTAAAGAACGAATATAAGGAAAGAAAAGAGAGAAATTAGGATCAGGTAAGGTGTATAAAGGATGCAGAAGGCAAAATATTGGTTTCTAATGGAGATATCAACTATAGATAGGAGACCTACTTCTACAAGCTGTTTAATTTAATTTGGTGGGGCAGGATTCAACTTGTGAGTTGGAGGATTTGTCAATTAGAGAAAGTAAGCATAGTTTGGCTTTCTATCGCAGAATTTGTGTTGGTGAGGTTTAGGATGATCTTAAGAAAATAGAAAATCGTAAAGTCATTGGTCCAGACGATATCCCTATTGAAGTTTGGAAGTGTTTAAGGTGAAAAATGGTTGTTTTTGCTTACTAAACTTTTTAATGAGATTTTACAATCTAAGAAAATGTCAGCTGATTGGAAGAAAAGCAATTTAGTCCCTATTTACAAGAGTAAAGGGATACCCAAAATTGTGCTAGCACAGAGGGATAAAGCTTATGAGCCATACAATGACATTGTAGGAAAAAGTGATTGAACATAGATTGATGAGATTGGAGACTTGCATTTCAGAGAACCAATTTGGATTCATGTTGGGAAGATCCACAATAGAAGAGATTTATTTGCTGAGGGGGTTAATGGAGAAGTATTATTGGAGCAAAGGATGGGACTTGCATATGGTTTTTATTGACTTAGGGAAAGCTTATGATTGAGTGCCGAGATATATACTTTGGAAAGCCTTAGAAAATAAGGGTGTGTGTTGCATATATTAAGGTCATACGAGATATATATATAGGAGGGGGTAACAACTAGTATGAGATCGTGTAATACCCTAAAAATCTCACTTATGATAAGTATCATATTGAGTAAATAATACCTATTGGAAATAGGTGAATATATGATCTCAAAGACCTTGTAGAGAATTTATCTTATTTTTGGGGTAGTTTCTCTTAAAAAAGAATAATTTGCAATTAGGTCCCTAAAATATTTACGGGTTATAAAATACCCTGTGAAAATTATGAAGAGGCAAGAAAATATTTATTTGAAATAAGGAAGAATATTGTCCCTAATTTAGGTAATTTATTAAATTATTACCTTGGAAAAATAAAGGGGGAAAAGTTAAAAAGTATTATAATGACCAAAATGCCCCGTAAATTTTAATATAGGGCATGAGGCATAAAACACTAATGTCAGTGTAAAGGTTGTGAGGTAATGAGTTATGCTAAATAAGAAAATTAGCAACAAGTAGTAAGGAGTTGATTAAGTAATTATTGGCTAATTACTTAAGCATGAACAAAGGAAAATCCATAAATAATAATGTAAAACCCTATAATTAGTGGGTAATGGCTAAAAATTAGCATAAATATATTTTCTAATTGATTGGGAAATATGAAGGAAAATTGGTGAGATTAGGTAATTTTGAGCCTAAATACAAGTAATGACCAATAGGAGAATTTTGTAAAATAATTATTGAATTATATAATAATTAATTAGAAAATAAAATAAAATATATGTGCATATTATTATGTGTGTGCCGACATGGGGAAGGAAGAAACAAAAAAATAAAATGGTTGGAGTGTAAAATTAAAATTCTTAATTAAAGAATAAATTAAAGTAAAAAGTGAAAAAGTAAATAAACACCGATAGTAATCGGATCCTATCTAGAAAACTATGAACAAGATTTCTAAAGTCAAAATATAATATTGATGAGTGGATTTTTATCCTGAATTGAGCTGTACCTGGAGTCGTTTCTGAGATCGGTAGAAGAAGTTAGTAATAAGACGAAATAGGGAAAATCTGAGAAATAGGCGGATAGTCATAAAATTAGGATTTGAACAAAATAAATTGTAACTCAACATTTGGAGATGGGTTTATAATTTTCTAGACATATTTGGAATCAGTGAATTTTTGTCCAGAAGTTGATGATTCCGGAAGTTCGTTCCGAAACCGACACGTTTTTCCGTAAAACTTCCGCAGGACCGTTGGAATCCTGTATGGAATCAAAAAAGTTATTTAGCCCAGACATTTCTAAGAGTGAGAAAATGTCTTCAAAGTTATAATTCCGAATTTTTGAGATTTTACAAGAATACGCGATTCGGGCACCGATCGGGGAACTTTATCGAATAAAATGTCATAAAGCAAGTGTGAACACACCAAAATGACAACTTTTCTTGGACTTTTGGGAGGTGGATGTCGGCCATGAAGATGCTTGGTGGAGGAGGTAGCTTGAAGAAAAAGATAGGGTTTGTGGTTCAAAATCAAAGTTGGAGTTGGAAAATGACCATTATGCCCTCACAATTTCCTCTATAAATAGAACCTCATTCCTCTTCATTTTTCACACGATTTGCCTTAGCAAATTCGAAACATAGAGAGAGGTTTTAGAGAGAGGAGCTCTGGAGGAAAAAGCAGCGAAGCTCTGGGTAAGTTTTTCGGTACCAAGTCTTAAGCTTTCGTAGTTCTTTCGGTAGTTAGAGTAGAAATGCTAGTTTAGTCTTTAATCTTCCAAGTATGATTAGATATCATATGTTAGGGGTATTTTAGTCATTATTTCAAAAATCATGATGGGGTCGAAGTTCTGGCAAAATTCTGGAAGGTTAGAGTTAAAATAGCGAAGCTCTGGCGAAATTCCGCCGATTAGGGGCATCAGGGGCAAAATGGTAATTTTTACCTAAAATGCCTGTTATGATGTAAATCATTAATTAATATGATTTGTATTTCGAAAATTATGTTGGAGTAGGAGTTATGTTGAAATTTTGGAAGATTAGGGTCAAAGTAACGAAGTGCTGGCGAAATTCCGCCGATTAGGGGGTAAGGGTAAAATGGTCATTTTGACTAAAAATGTCCGTCGTAATGATATATCCTTAACAAATACGTTGTTATGTTGGTAGGATATCCATGTTTACGTTCTGACCTACTGTCGTGCCGTATACCGACAGAGATACCGATTTTCGTCAACGAAGGTACGTACGCGTACTGTAACACTAACTCTGATGTTTACTGTATACATGTATGTAGTATGAGTGTTGCATGTGTACTTGTGGTTGATGGTCTGTTGATATGTTGTGAGTATTGTTATGTGCTTTTGGATACATGCACTCCGTGTGATACATCTACATACACTCCGTGTGATACATCTATATGCACTCCGTGTGGTACATCTTTATGCACTCCGTGTGGTACATCTACATGCACTCCGTGTGATACATCTGTTATATTATTAATGTGGTGAATGACTGTGGTCTATATACTGTATATGTGAATATGAGGTTAACCGTTACCTGAGATCCGGTGCGGATCTCAGCTCTTAACATAGCCGTGGTCAAGAGGACCGAGGAGAGAGGGAAGCAGCAAGCTTAGAGGTTCGACTGAAGACTATCGTTTGCTGTCACGACGTAGGAATCAAAGAAACACTTCTGTTGTTGTTTACTTTAAAAACTCTCGGTTACTGTACCGCTTCTGTAATTAGCCAGTGGGCATTTTGAATATAAGTATCAGTTACACTCTTACTCCGATGCTCTACTCTGATGAAAAAAAATTTATACTGCTTTTGGAAATCGGGATGTTACAGATCGTCTGGAAGTGAGATAAAGAACTTCCCTATAAGGATAGGCCTTCATCAAGGATCAGCTTTGAGTCCTTATTTGTTTAACCTGGTCTTAAACATTTTAACTAAGCTAATACTTGAAGAAATCTCCAATCCATGCTTTTTGTTGATGATATTGTACTTGTGTTGTGGCTAAGTCAAGATATAAAATTAACACTACTACAAAAAGTACTTTTAACGTCCGTTTTAGGCCCTTTCTAGGTCCCTTTCTAAAGGGACACCTATGTGAGCAGTGTAGTAAAGTCTAGGAACAACGTCCGTTAAAAAGAGACACCGTAAGACGCCATAAGAGACTTACGGCGTCCCTTTTTAAAAGAGACACGTAAGGTTTTTTTTATAAAAAAAATCTACAGATCCAATTTGTCTACGCGCCCAACCTCCTCCACACGTCGCCTCCTCGTTCCCAGACTCCCCACCATTTTGCCGATGAGCCATGTCTGCCAATGATCACAGTTGTGTAGATCTTCAGGAATAGAGGGCTCGAATGTTTGTTTCTTATCGAATAACAGAAAATCACAAAGCCTAGTGAAAGGGAAGACGATATTTAGAGGTAATAAAAGAGAAATTGCAAGGCTTATGAGATACAAAAAATCACAAAGCTTATGAGATGGAGATACAGAATCATCTTTTCAACTCAAAATGAAGCACAAAGACTAGGTAAGAAAATAAAAAAGAAAACCCAGAGTAAGAGAAGGACCTTGAGTCTTGAGATCGTAGAAGTCGAAATTGCATATGCGGTGTAGCGGAGTTTTTCACAAGGAGCAATGGCACAAAGTGGCGGTGCTCTTCCACAGTGCCGCATACAAGGTTGAGAGGTTTCAGGGACAATTCAGTGAGGCTTTAAAGCACAATTTCTGCGACTTCAACATGGCACATGACGCCTTCGCCCCTGATTCCATCGATTTTCTCCAAAGATAAATTGGAACCTGTTTCGATGAGAAACATATCCAATGAGAACTATAGCTCTTGTGACCAAATCAATGGTGAGGGTGAGCTGGCACTTGAAGATTGATGCGAAGAAATTGGAGGGACGCTAGCAAGTTACAAACGTCACCGAAGATCTAGCGACCTAGAACCTGGAAGTCAAAGAGCGAGAAGAGATCGAAGGGATGCCGACAGGTTTCAAGAGACGATACAATGAAAGATAAGATTCATAATGAACTTATACAAGGATGTATGTTATATGAGAAAAAAATAAGATTTGTAATGAACATATACAATAAAAAGTTGAAGAAATGTCTATTGGAGAGAAAATGGCGAAAAAATCATTTGCGATAGTTTAAACATATACAAAGAAGTCATTGAATGCACCACTAAGGAGGGGAGGTCAAATAATGTAGAATTCTCTAGAAATTGAAAGAGGAAGATAAAAAACTCATTGAAGTAATTGACCAAGACTATTTTATAATAATTTATTTAATGATTTGGTTGTTGATAGAGTACAATAACGCTATGTGATTTATATAGCTGACTTGACCTAATAGAATAAGACTTGCTATTGTTATTGTTGAGACCTTGTAAGAAGACTAATTATACAGTAAATTAGAAATTGTTTCTATTAGTTCTCTATGTGTTTTGATGATAAATGACAACTGTAAACAAAAATGAAGTTAATGGTTAAGATAAAAAGGACTTTAAACTTGTTCAAAGTTAACCAAAAACTTACTGTCAAGGCTCTGTCTGTAACATCCCGTTTTCACAAGCAGTGTAAATTTTTTTTTCATCAGAGTAGAGCATCGGAACAAGAGTGTAACTGATATGTATATACAAAACGCCGTAAGTCTGGCTGGTTACAACAGCGGTACAGTAACTGTAATACCCTGAAAATCTCACTTATGATAAGTATCATATTGAGTAAGTAATACCTATTGGAAATATGTGAATATGTGATATCAAATTTGTAAGGGAAAAATCTCTTGAAAATTTGAGTGCCAAAATTACGAAAATGCCCTTGTGGAGCATAAAGTGACTTAAGGAAATTATGAAAAATCATTAGAGGCAATAAAATAATTATTGAAAATTAGAGAGTATGTTTTCTCTAATTTAGACAATTTTTGGGATTTATTTCCTTCAGAAATAGTGAGAGAAAAATTAAAAAGTATTCCGGGATCATTATTGACCCCGTAATTTTTAATATTTTATGTAAAGCATAAAATATCAATGTAAGTCCAATTGTTGTGAGGAAGTAATTAGTTCTAGATAAGAAAATTATCAACAAATAATAAGTGATTGATTAAATAATTATTGGTTAATTATTTAAGCTTGAACAATGGAATAATTGTGATAAAATATGTAGAACTCTATAATTAGTGATTTATGGCTAGAAAATTAGCATAAATATATTTGCTAATTAATTGGAAAAGATGAAGAAAAATTGGTGAGATTAAGTAATTTTGAGCCTAAATACAAGTATGGACCAATAGGAAAAATGTTGTAAAAAATTATGTAAACATAATTATTAAATTATATAATAATTAATTAAAAATAAAATAAATATATATATGTGTGTGTGTGTGTGTGTGTGTGTGTGTGTGTGTGTGTGTGTGTGTGTGTGTGTGTGTGTGCCGACATCTTGGCCCTCCCTCCTCATGGTCGACATAAAGGGTCCTAGGTGGCAGCTTGTGATGTCTTCTTGGATGATGTCACAAGTTGCTTTATGCCTTTGATCTGACAGAAATTCCCCGATCGGTGTTTTAATCTAACACTCCATCATCATTTCATTTTTTTTTCCTTTTCTCCCTTCAAGATGTCGGCACACACACATATTAATATTATTATATATATATATATATATATATATATATATATATATATATATATATATATATATATATATATATAAATTAATTATTATATAATTTAATAATTATGTTTACATAATTTTTTACAACATTTTTCCTATTGGTCCATACTTGTATTTAGACTCAAAATTACTTAATCTCACCAATTTTTCTTCATCTTTTCCAATTAATTAGCAAATATATTTATGCTAATTTTCTAGCCATAAATCACTAATTATAGAGTTCTACATATTTTATCACAATTATTCTATTGTTCAAGCTTAAATAATTAACCAATAATTATTTAATCAATCACTCATTATTTGTTGATAATTTTCTTATCTAGAACTAATTACTTCCTCACAACAATTGGACTTACATTGATATTTTATGCTTTACATAAAATATTAAAAATCACGGGGTCAATAATGATCCCTAATATTTTTAATTTTTCTCTCACTATTTCTGAAGGAAATAAATCCCAAAATTGCCTAAATTAGAGACAACATACTCTCTAATTTTTAACAATTATTTTATTGCCTCTAAGGATTTTTCATAATTTCCTTAAGTCACTTTATGCTCCACAAGAGCATTTTCGTAATTTTGGCACTCAAATTTTCAAGAGATTTTTCCCTTACAAATTTGATATCACATATTCACCTATTTCCAATAGGTATTACTTACTCAATATGATACTTATCATAAGTGAGATTTTCAGGGTATTACATTTCTCCCCCCGTTAAATAAAATTTCGTCCTCGAAATTTGTACTCTATCCCCTAATGTCCGTACTCAACTAAACTTCGTATTATCCTGTTTTCGGACTATACGCGTCGGATCTCTACTTTGTCTGCCAGCCGCTCCTCTTGGTGGTCGAGAATTCGCTTTGGTTTGACCGCAACGATCTTGTCATATCGTACTTTGATATATAGTGTCTCCCGAGGCGCCCATACACCGCGGTCAACACCACAGATACCAAAATGTCTCCATGGCGACCATACACCATGACAACACAAGATATCGTACATGTCACCATGGTGCCCATACACCATGGCAACACAAGATACCTCCTACTCAATGACATGATCACGGTCGAATATGACTAAGAAACATGGAACACGTCGCGTGTAACATCCCAACTTTTCCAAAGCAGTATAAATTTTTTTTCGTCAAACATCATTTCAAAAATCATCAGAGTAGAGCATCGGAGCGATTGAGTAACTGATATGTATATATAAAATGTCGTAAGTCTGGCCAATTTACAGAAGCGGTACAAAACCGTGTGGTTCAAAAGTAGATAACAACATCAAAGGAAGGCTTGTCTCTCTCCTCGGTCCTCGGTCCTCCTGAACCTGACGCTATGTTAAGGGCTGAGATCCAGCGCACCGGATCTCAGGTAACGGTTAACCTCATGTTTATGTATACACATAAAAAGGACAGATATCCACAACATCATCAGCACATACCATCACTCTATCACAACCCATGCATATGTATTGCCCCCAGCATGTAGACCTATTGCCCCTAGCATACCGACAGATTGCCCCCAGCATACAGACATATTGCCCCTAGCATACAGACATATCCTCTAACCACTATATGCATTCAAACAGTACAACATCTATACAACACACATACCACATGCATGCATACCATAAACATCAGAGTTAGTATTACAGTACGCGAACGTACATACCTATACACATACAATACACATAATACATATACGCATACGATAAACATCAGAGTTAGTGTTACAGTACGCGAACGTACATACCTATACACATACAATACACATAATACATATACGCATACGATAAACATCAGAGTTAGTGTTACAGTACGTGAACGTACCTTCGTTGACGAAAATTCGGTACTTTGACGGAAAACGGTACAACAGTTGGTCAGAACCTTATCAGAGATATCCTATCAATATAACAACGTACTTGTTAAGGATCTATCATTACGACGGACATTTTTAGTCAAAATGACTATTTTACCCCGACCCCCTAATCGGCGGAATTTCGCCAGCACTTCGTTACTTTGACCCTAATCTTCCAAAATTTCAACATAACTCCTCTTCCAACATCAATTTCGAAATATAAATCATATTAATTAATGATTCACAGCATAATAGGCATTTTAGGTAAAAATTACCATTTTGCCCCTGATGCCCCTATCGGCGGAATTTCGCCAGAGCTTCGCTATTTTAACTCTAATCTTCCAAAATTTTGCCAGAACTCTGACCCCACCATAATTTTCGAAATTTAGGACTAAAATACCCCTATCATATGATATCTAATCATACTTGGAAGATTAAAGACTATTCTAACATTTCTACGCTAACTACCGAAAAAACTACGGAAGCTTAAGTACCGAAAAACTTACCCAGAGCTTCGCTGCAGATTTTCTCCAGAGCTCCTCTCTCTAAAACCTCTCTCTACTTTCTAAATTCTCAAGAGAGAATGGTGTGAAATTTCCAAAGGGAAGGCCATCTATTTATAGGAAAAGCCCTGGGATTTCAACCGTTGGATCTTCTTTCGTATCGACGGCTCAGAGATGGTAGATGTGGCCTTATGAGAATCACTCATTTTCCTTCCTTCTCCTCCACCAAAAACGTCCATATGTCATCTTTTCCAAAGATGAAGTCATCCCGATGATGTCATCAACTTGTCTTAGAAGTTTTCTACTGATAAAACCCCGATCGGTATCCGAATCGCGTAATCGTGTATAATCTTAGAAATCTGGAATCACAACTTTGAAGACATTTTCTCACTCATTAGAAATGTCCGGACTAAATAAATTTTTGATTCCATACAGGGTTCCAACGGTCCTGCGGAAGTTTTACGGAAAAACGTGCCGGTTACGGAATTGAATTCCGGAATTATCAACTTCTGGACAAAAATTCACTGATTCCAAATATGTCCAGATAATCATAAACCCATCTCCAGATGTTGAGTTAGAATTTATTTCCTTCAATCCTAAAATGTGACTATCTGAATTTTTCCCTATTTCGTCTTATTAGGAAAATGCTCTACCAGCTTCGGAATTAACTTCCGGAAAAGTCTAACGGAAGATAAAAATCCACTGATCATTAATATACCTTGACTTTAGAAATCCTATTCCTGGTTCTCTAGATAGGATCCATTTCCTATTTATTTTTTTACTATTTGCTTTAATTAATTATATAATTAAATATTACAAGTTGAACAAAATATAATGATATTTTCCCATGCATTCTTATCCTCTTTTTTTTTTGCTGCCATTAATTTCGTTTTTATTTATTTATTTATTTATTTATTATTATTATAAAATAATTTTTTAATAATTTTTTTATATAATTTTTTTACAAAATTTTCCTATTGGTCCATACATGTTTTTAGGCTTAAAATTACCTAATCTCACCAATTTTCCTTCATATTTCCCAATTAATTAGAAAATATATTTATGCTAATTTTTAGTCATTACCCACTAATTATAGGGTTTTACATAATTATTTATGGATTTTCCTTTGTTTATGCTTAAGTAATTAGCCAATAATTACTTAATCAACTCCTTACTACTTGTTGCTAATTTTCTTATTTAGCATAACTCATTACCTCACAACCTTTACACTGACATTAGTGTTTTATGCCTCATGCCCTATATTAAAATTTACGAGGTATTTTGGTCATTATAATAGTTTTTAACTTTTCCCCTTTTATTTCTTTAAGGTAATAATTTAATAAATTACCTAAATTAGGGACAGTATTATTCCCTATCTCAAATAAATATTTACTTTCCCTTTTTATAACTTTCACAGGGTATTTCATAACCCGTAAATATTTTAGGGACCTATTTGCAAACTTGTAAATGTTTTAGGGACCTAATTGCAAATTATTCTTTTTCAAGAGAAACTACCCCAAAAATGAGATAAATTCTTCACAAAATCTTTGAGATCCCATATTCACCTATTTCCAATAGGTATTATTTACTCAATATGATACTTATCATAAATGAGATTTTCAGGGTATTACATCGCGGAGGTGGTTCGTGTATCATACGACTTAACCGAATAGCTAACACCTAGTTCATATAATGACTAGAGAAAATTCCCCATGAGAGATAGTACCTTGGACCATCTCCGGAAGTTCTCTGTCCGCTGCGTTGGTCAGCGCGTACATTCGGCCTGGGTTCTGTGGCCTCATGTAACATCCCCGTTTTCCAAAAGCAGTATAAAATTTTTTCCATATAAAATCATCAGAGTAGAGCATTTGAGCGGAAGAGTAACTGATATATATTTATAAACTGCCGTAAGTCTGGCTGGTTACAACTACGGTACAATAACCGAGTATTTCAAAACAGATAATAACAAAAGGGAAGGCTTCCGCCGAAACATCGAAAGGAAGTCTTCAGCCGGAACATCTACGCGAGCTTCTTGTCTCTCTCCTCGGTCCTCGGGAGCCTGCTGCTAAATTAAGGGCTGAGATCCGCACCGGATCTCAGGTAACGGTTAACCTCATATTTACAGACACAACATATGGACCACAGACAATCATATCAACAACAGTATATGTGCACTCATCGCCCAAAAGCATGCATACATATATCGCCCAATAGCATGTATACATATATCTCCCAAAAGCATGCGAGATATATCGCCCATAGCAAACATGAACATATAAACAAAGACATAGACATACCACGAGCTATAAGCTATCACATACAATACACCTAGCACATACATGCATACCATAAACATCGATTAGTGTTACAAGACGCGAACGTACCTTCTTTGACTCAGTATTCGGCACTTTTATGGAAAACGGTCGTTTTGACAAAAAATAAACGTCTGTTGGACAGCGTAACGACAACAAATCAGAGTTTCTGATGTCCTATAGGAGTAATATCACTTTCATTAGTGATTTGACACAATAACTGGCATTTTAGGTA
Organism: Acacia pycnantha; assembly: GCA_025563575.1. Taxonomy (NCBI): domain Eukaryota; kingdom Viridiplantae; phylum Streptophyta; class Magnoliopsida; order Fabales; family Fabaceae; genus Acacia; species Acacia pycnantha. The sequence goes on along the minus strand of JAMWYP010000030.1, from coordinate 4,023,950 downwards.
AAAATTACCATTTTGCCCTTCTACCCCTAATTGGCGTAATTTCGCCAGCACTACGCTACTTACACTTTTTCGTGGACTCAATCCCTACCAAGTTTTACCTCTTTAGGCATCTTTCAATGCAATGAGGCCTAAAACAATAGTAGGAATTTCACTCCCTACTTACTAAAACTATCTAACAATTCTACTAACTACCGAACTAAAAAGCTACAGGCCAGAGACTTACCCGTTGTAGACTTCCGAACAACTTTTCCCAGAGCTTCTCTCTAAATTTCGTCCAAGCTAGTGAGAAGTGGTGTGGAAAACTTATGAAGAGGAGTTGGCTATTTATAGAGATTTCCGGGGCAAATTCGCACCTTTTTCTCCTTTAATCTCAACCGTAGGATCGCACTTCGCAAGGTGTCATGATCCTCACCGAGCCACTTGGCAGCTGACATCATCATTTAAAGCCATGATGTCATGGTGGTGATGTCACTTACTTCCTCAAGAAGTCAGTCGACCGATAAGTTTCCGATCGGTGTCAGATCGCGTACTTTCGGAGAAATCTCAAAATTCGGTTAACTAACTTTGAAGATCTCCTCTTACTTACTAGAAATGTCTATTCTAATCTAAATCTTGATTCCATACGGGGCATTCCGTGTTCACCGAAGTTTCTCGAAAACGTGTCCGTACGGGTCCTAGATTTAAACGCGTTTTCGAATCACCAATCTCTAGAGAAAAATTCACTGATTCCAAATATGTCCATGAAAATTCCCAATTCTTTTCCAAATGTCACAACATAACCTTTTCGTCCTCTTGGCTATCTGGCCTTTTCTCAGAATTTCCCTATTTCGTCTTATAGGAAAAAGCACAAACGGCTTCAGAATTAACTTCCGTAAGTGTCTAACGGAAGATAAAACTCACTGATCAATATTTTATCCTGACTTTGACATTCTCATTCCTGGATCTCCAGATAGGATCTGTTTCCTAATTTCTTATTTACTATTCATCATATTTCACTTTAATCAATTATATTAATAAAATAATTGCAACTTGCAAACTTTATTATTATTATCTTTTTATTTATTTTTTTCCTTTTTTTCTGCCTCTTTTTTTATTTCGTTTTTTTTCAATTAATTATTTAATTAATTAAATAATTATATTTTACATAATTTTTACAAAATTCTCCTATTGGTCCATTCTTGCATTTAGGCTTAAAAATACCTAAATTCAACTATTTTTCTCCAAAATTTCCAAGTAATTAGTAAATATACTTTTACTAATTTTCAACCCAAAACCACTAATTTTAGGGTTTTACATAATTATTCTGAATTTCCTTTGTTTATGCTTAAGTAATTAGCTAAGTAATTACCTAATTACTTAATTATCACTTGTTGATAATTTTCTTAATTAGAATATCTTATTACCTCATAACACTTGCATTGACATTTGTGTTTCCATGTCTCTTTCATTATACTAGAATTTGTGAGGGTATTTTGGTCATTTACCACTTTTTGAGCATTCTTCTACAATTTCTCCAAGTTTGTAACTTAATAAATTACCTAAATTAGGGACAATATCATTCCCTATTTCAAATAGATTTTTACTTGCTTCTTTTATAGCTTTCACAGGGTAATAATAACCCATAATGTGTTTAGGGACCTATTTGCAAATCTTCAAACGTTTTAGGGACCTAATTGCAAATTATCTAATTTCAAGGGAAATTACCCTAACAACAAGGTAAACTCAATACAAGGTGTTTGAGACCTCATATTCACTTATTTTCAATAGGTATATTTCCCAATTTTTGATATTTACCCTAAGTGTGATTTTTAGGGTATTACACCTCAACTCCATAGGTTTCTCAGGACAGTCTGCGATAAAGTGTCCTGGCTTCCAACATCGGTAGCAAACCCTTATCCTTTCACAGGAAACACTAGGATGGTAATCCCTGCATTTTGGACATGGTCGGGTCTCCAGCATTCTTGAGTTGCTCGGCTGCCTAGACTGGAATGGCCTCTTTCTCTCTCTTTGGGAGTCACTCCATGGTGCCTCTCTTTTCCGCGAAGAACTTCCACAGTTACTCTCGCTACGCCTTGCACTACTAGTGCTGGAATGTTGGGATCTACGCAGCTCCTTCAGGTTCCGTTCAATTAACCAGCATGATTCTACGGCTTGAATCAGCTCCGTAAACGGTTGAGATACCAGCCTTTCCTTGATCTCGTACTTCAACACGTGTATCAGTATGTTTGCCATGCTGCTTTCATCACCATTCTGCCTCAGGTGCGATGAATATCGTGATAGATTAGTAAACCAGGCAAAGTAGTCATCGATAGTCTCCTCGTGGCCCTGCCGATGTGAAGGAATTCTGTCTCCTTGGTCACTTGTATCGAGGAGGAAAGTACTTGCTCGTTGAACTTCTCCGAAATTTCTCCTGTGTAACGGGACAAGAGCGTGTTCGTAGGGTTTCCGCCATGACTGTCCACCAACTGTCCGCATCTCCTTCGAGCTTGTATATCGCCAATTGAGCTTTGCGATTTTCCGGGCACTCCATTACTTCAAAAATCTTCTCTAACTTCATTAACCAATCCTCAGCCGCTTCCAACTTGCCTTGAAAAGCCGGGGGTTTCAGCTTACAGAACTGAGTAACCCAATATTGTGACGTATTGGCATCTAGAGCTGTAAAACTCGAGCCAGTGCAAGGCAGAATGCTTTTAAAGTTCTTTTAAACTTAACTTGACTCGAGTCAATCATGGTTAACTCGAGTCAATGCAAGACCGAGAGTTATCAAGGTATTTTAAACATATAGTAACTCGAGCCTGTGCATCTTGACTCAAGTTATCTTTTATGAACTTAAACTTATTTTCAAAAAATAAGTCCTTGACTCAGCTTGTTTATCTTAACTCGAGTTTATTGTTTAAAAGATATTTTTAAAAGAATCAGTTGAGTCGATCAAGTTAATCACTTAATGACTCAAGCCTGCACGGGTTCAAATCTTTTCAAAATGTTATTTCGAAGTTCATTTATGAAAGAAGAGCTTGACTCGAGGTAACCTTACTAAACTCGATTCATGCACTGGAGTTAAACATTTGAAACTCGAGACTAAGTCATACAAAGAAATTTTCATTTAAACTTCAAACTTATTTTCAAAAAAGATGAACTAGTGACTCGAGCCTTGAATGTTAAACTCGAGTCATGCACTCCAGTTTGCTTGAAATTAACTCGAGTGTAACGCATTTGTATTTTGAAATCTCCATGTCTGTAATTGTGAAACCTTCAAGTATGATTTGTATACTTCATATCTTCATTCATTATTGTTCCTAACTATGTTTAATCAGTTTGTTAGTGAGTTTCAAAAGATCAAATGAATGATTAACTGAAGATTAAACAAAAAGCAAAGTGATTACGTCAGAGCATTAAATGCTAGGTCCAGAAAACGAAGAACGAATTTGGAAACTCATTCTCTGCACATTCCAAAGGCTTTAATGTTTTCTTTCCTCATTTAGACGCCAAATCATCCAATGGAAATATCTCAAGGAATGTCTACAAATAATGTCTAAGCACATTGGTTGAATCAAAACATCTGAGAAAATACACCTGGTTCAACCAAACTGCTATTTATTACTCTCAATAGTTTGATTGAATCTTCAAACGGTCATTAAATGCCCTCAACATATAAATTGAAGCATTCAATTCTAAACCAAGAAAAAAAAAAGAATATCAGAAACACAAAAATGCTCAACGTGATATAAGCATTTACTGTTTCTACTCATCTGTATAATATCTTCGAATATTCTAAACTTCAGCGTTTATTCATCTACTCTTTTATAGAGATAATTATTGATTAAAAAGCTTTGTAAGAATCTCAAAGTATTGGGACTTTGAGATTGGGTTATCGGATTACAACTTGTAATGGGAAGTGAATCCTAATGAGAGGATTACTTTCAAGTACAGAGTGTGTAATCGATTGAAGAGATAGTGGAAATCCCAGAGTATCTGGGGACTAGACGTAGGTCAAGAGTTGAGACCGAACCAGTATAAATCTTTTGTGTCAAGCTCTTTCTCTCCATCTCTGTTATACTATATATGTTCATGGGTCTATTTCTGGGTATTTACAAAAGATTTTTTAAATCTCCAATTCACCCACCTCTTGGTGATATTCTGTCCTACAGTTTTCAATATAACTTTTGTAATTTTCTATAAAATTATGTTACTCTCAATTGAAATTCATTCGTCACTTTCAAGTCAATGTGTTTAAGTACCGTTATTTTTTATACAAGGTTTCAAAGTTTCATAATTTTCCCTTGTTTTAATCCCTGTACACTTACATAACCCAACTCTTTAAAAAAAAAAAAAAATCACCATGTAATGAATTAAGTTCTTTGAAAAATGAAAAACCAAAAGGGATTGTTTGGGATAAAAATGGGGAACGGGAATGAAAAGGTTTTCTCCAATAAACATTTCAAAGAACTTATACCAAACATAATTAAAATATCGTTCTTTTTTTTTTAACTTTTTCATTTTTCAAAGAACTTTTTATGTGCCGAAAGCATCAAAAAAGATATTAAAAATGCTGGATTTGAAGAAAGTGGAATTATATTTGGCAAAAAATTATAAAAAGGGCAGTAGAATAGCCAAGAAACTCGTGAATATTAATCTTTATGGTTTGCTTTTGGTTTCTTTTTTATGATTCGAGTCACGGTGCGTGCATGCATTTGCATACACATGCATGCTCACTCACACACACACGTCCATGCACGTGCGTGGAATAAAAAAGCTTCTCATCCTCCCACCAAACTCTAAATTAAACCATTTTGCTTTGAGCCTTCCTTTAATTTCTCCCCACCAACCACTCATCATTTAATTCTTTTCTGTCATAATTATTAAATATTAATTAATCGCACTTCAAAAATATTTTGCCCATTTTTTCTTTCATATTCATCTAACGCATCTTCAATTATTTAATAAAATATAAACTTAATTATTGTTTATTGTTTAAAATAATTATTTATTTTTAATAACACCGGTGGCAAACTTTCTTTTATGCACAAAAAGTTTAGATGAATTGAGTCTCATGGCTCGTCAAGAATAGGGCATGCTTTCAGACTCCAAAGTGCTTATATATATGTACTCACATACCATTCATAATAACTTAATAAGGCCCTCAAGATTTCATTAACTAAGATCCATGAGCTAGTCTCTACATCAATGAAGAAGGAATGAAGGAAAAATCTATCAATGTTGACTTTACAGATAAAAGGCTAAATCTACATTAGCAATGGCGGAACGCCTTTATGGCCAGCTGGGGCCTTGGCCCCAGCTGGCCTCGACTGATCTTATAAAATACGTTAGTATATGTATGTATTTATTATATGACATTTTATTTGGCCACAAATTTGGCCCCAGCTAATTTTTTATCTTCTCCGTAAGGATAATGTTTGTTTCATTACTCATTGAGAGGAAAGTAAAATTTTGGTTTAAGATATCAAAAAGGTCAGTATCATCTTATATATTGTTTTGATTTATAATTATCGGTTATTATTTATCTGTATTTTCAAGGTTATTTGATACTCTCTCTGGTCTTTATTATAAGGCACCAACCACCAACATTTTTTAGTCCTTATTATAAGGCACCAACTTACTTTAACTAACTCATTTATTACTATTTTCCCATTATGCCCTCATTTTTAACTAACTCATTTAAACCTACATCTATCGAAAATATTTAATGCAATTTGGAAACAAGCAAATGCTTTATAAAAAGGATCAAATATAAATGTTCGTTGGTGTTTTATAATAAGAACTAAAGAGAGTAGTTCAATATATTTATATTTTGGCCCGGGCTAAATTTTTTTTCTGGTTCCGCCACTGTACATTAGGTTTAACAATATCAAAGAAAAGTTTTGAAACCAAACAATACAATAAGCTAGGGAAATACTTCAGATAATAATAAAAATGCCTAAAGCTCAATGAAAAATTTGGGAAGAAACATAGAAAAGAAAGTAACGAGAGGTGGGGGGAACAAAGCCCGTGATTCGCGAAGCAAAAAGAGATAAAATGAATTGTTATCTTTTTGGGTTTGGGGTCTGAATCACAGACAGCAAAGCATCACACTTCACCCTCGCACACACACTTACACATTCGGATCATCAATTCATTACTAACCACTCCTTTCTTTTCATACATTTATACCTCCACGTACATTTAGGCCATTATTCAAGTTTAATACAACTTTTTTAATATAAAAGCCACCGACGTCTAACATTCAAAACTCAACACTCTATAAGAAGTAATCCCTCCATCCATAAATATAAGCTTTAAATAACTAATTTGCAGTTATCAAGAAAATAGTTAAAATTAGTTAAGAGCATTAAATATGTATTTTTTTCAACTATGCCCTTATTTGTAAAAAAGAATAAGTGAGAGAAACAAGAAATGTAACCAATAAAGTCAATGGGTAAAATTGGAAAAAGTGCAATATAAATGCTTTGACAAAACTGAAATGAAGCTTATATTTAGGGAGACGAAGGAAATATATATCTTAAGTTCAAATTTTGTAAATAAAAAAATTATATTGAATGAGGTCAGTTTGAATTGAAGTTTGACCTTATTCAAATTCATATTAGTTAGTGAGTAATATAGAGAGAAAAAAGTTCTTAATGTAATAATATAGAAAAAAAGTTCTTAATGTATTATGTAATCAATCATTTTGTCCATTGATTTAGTTTATATGTGCATACAAATATGTATTTTGTATTTATATATTGTACAATTGATGAGTTGTTTGAGAAGAGCTGATTATTTAATGATGGTAATCTTTGGCTTCATTATATATGGTATGTGTTGAATTTTGTTTGGGAAACTACCTATTATTTTTGTCTAAAAACTACCTATGATTAAACTATATATAAAAGGATTTTGATCAACTTTTATTTTCTTAGTGCTATGGATTGAGTCTATAATATTCATTTTATCAGTTTACTGGTTGGATTGGCCAGTCTAATTTGATTTCCATGGCATTGATTTTAAATAAATAATCTTGAATGATGTTTAGTAGAGTTTTTAGTTTTAATCCAAACAGGCCTCAAATTATAAGTTTCAAAAGAGTTCCTTTGAAGATAATGATACTAGAAATTAATTAAATTTATGATTGTGCATCTTAATTACCGTAATATATTGCATTTTAGTCCCAATTATCCTTCACGTAATAAGATTAAGTCTAATACGTGAGGAGAGATTAACAGAGGTTATTATCCGTACGTAACTGCATTAAATAACAGTGAACAAGCGAGAATCTATGAATGCAAGCACAGTTAAACTGATTCTTTTAAGACGAAAACTATAGATTAATTTGAGACAGGCCCGTGTTTTTAGGGAGTGAGATCTAATCGTTTTGTTCTTTCTTTTTTTTTTTTATATGATTATCTGATTGTGTTAGATCCAAACATTGTTGGGTCTAATGGAAGGTAGTTCTCTTGAAAGCATTTTGTGGATTTACAAGGATTCAAACCTAAGACATATTTTAGTGACTAAAGCCCCTTTCACTAGGATTAATGTATGTTGAAGTTGGTTGTTCTATTTTTATTATATAAACAAGATGACCTCTGTCTGAATATAATTCTTATCAAGAAAGAATCAAAATTAATTTATATGTGTGTTATTCTTTCTTCAAAATAATAATAATTTATTTTGTACTATATCTATAAAAAAAATGCAAGGTCCAAGCGATAAGCCTAAAATATATAGTCTTATTATTCAAGTTGGAAACAAAAAAAGTTTTGGAGTCACATGATATAATTTATACAAGTATATTCCTTCCATTCCATGACCCCATGCATATTTAAAACATATTTCCATCATCAACAGATATGCTCACGATATCATCATCATATTCCCCACAATTTCTCAGAATATTTCTCACACAGGAAAAAAAAGAGAGAGAAGGTCTTCTAAGTTATCATAGCATCTAAGTCAAGATCATCGATCAGCTAGCTAGCTAGATAGATACCTAGGGTTTTTTTCCAATTCATTCACTGTTCATCTATAACTTTGATGAACTAATTCTTAGGTTTTGCAGAGATCGACCAAGGTTTGATTTCGTCTCTCTTTCTCCTAAATCCTTAATGATATTTTGCAGAAGAGATGATGGAGGAGGAAGAACAAAATCAGTGAAGATGGAATTATAATTAGTCTTACTGAAGATGAAATTCTGAGAAAATAAATTTCTCAGATTTTGAAGGTAGAGATCATGGAAGGAAGAAAGGAAGGCTCGGAATGCTCGAAAACAAGCCCTTCTAATTATGATAATTGTGACAAATTAGAAGAAGCTTGCGCGAGCAAGAGCAAGACCAATGAAGAAGAAGAAGAAGAAGAAGAAGAAGGTAAGAAGAATATTATAGATAATATTAATGGAGGAAGCTCGAGCAATAGCACGGTGGAAGAGACGACGGAGAAGAAGCCGTTGGTGAGGCCTTATGTGAGATCCAAGATGCCAAGGCTCCGATGGACTCCTGATCTTCATCTTCGCTTTGTTCATGCCGTTCAAAGGCTTGGAGGAGAAGAAAGTAAGTTCAAAATATCATATTTTCTTCAATAATTTCTTAATTTTAATTCATATGTTAATTTCTATGTATTTATTTACTGGTGTACTTAGGAGCAACACCAAAGTTGGTTCTCCAATTAATGAACATCAAAGGCTTGAGTATTGCTCATGTGAAGAGTCATCTACAGGTAATAACTCAGTTTCATTTCTTGAAGTATGGCCTTTCTTTGAAGCAGTAATTAATTATTAATACTCTAAAATTGAAGTAGTTATTGTACCTGAAACTGTATTTTGAACGTCAGATTATTAATTGTTCGTGTAAAATTTTCTCATCTCTACATATTTTCTTTGGCTAGATGTATAGGAGCAAGAAGGTAGATGATCCAAGTCAAGGTATAATAAGATTTACTCGTTAATTTAATTGCAGTTATAATAACTTGATTAGGGTTTTTGAATAATTAATACGAAGTCATTGATAAAAACTCAACTTGATTTTTATGACAGTATTGGCTGATCATAGGCACCTTGTAGAAAGTGGAGACCGAAATATGTACAGTCTCAGCCAAATTCCCATGTTTCAAGGTTATAATCCCTGCCAAACTTCAACATTCAGGTACATATATATATTTACCTCAAGTTATTTAATACTACTTTGGTCCTTGATATAATATCTCATTCCTAGTATAATTTGCACTACATACAAACAAGATCTTATATTAAGGACCAGAGCTAGTTTAAGGTTTGAGTATGAAAGACATAAACAACACACTATAATTTATATATTTTTCATGAGACTCTCAAATTCAAGTATTTCTTTTTCTCTTACAGATATGGATATGGGGATGCTTCTTTGAGTGTGTATGACAAAATGGTTCCTAGCCCTTTCAATATGGGTCGGAATATGAACCTGGATCATGAATCCGGGTCATCCGGTGGGTTTCACAACATTTTCCAGGTGGATCCTTCAAATTTTCTGAAGCAACCATCAACAACAAACAAAATCTATGAGGCAAAAGAAAATCAAATCCTCTCATTTGGTGGCCATCATCATCACGAACCCATATACAATATTGGAACCAGATTGAGCCTTCAGAATAATAACAGTTCTGATCTTAACTACTCATTGACCCATATAGGACCAACAATAAGATCAGAAGAACAGTTGCTTCCTTTTATGAAGGATCATGATGATCAAACAAAGACGACGGCGCTGAAAAGAAAGGCTTGTGATTCTGATCATAATAATAACCACCACCTTGATTTGGATCTATCGCTCAAGTTAAGCTCAACAGTTGATATTGATAGCGCACAGAAGAATCATCATCATCAAGAAATGAATAATTTGGGGGAGAATGATGAAGAAGAAGATGATAGAAATCTTTCACTGTCTTTGTATTCTCAAATTTCATCGTTTTCCGATACTAATAATAATTATGCTAGGAACAGCTTCAAGGAAGGTGAACACAGTGCTTATAAGGAGAGATCAAGGAGGGAAAGGGCTAGTACACTGGATCTGACTATATGAATAAGACAAATATAGTTCTAAGTGAGATCTTGAGGTACTTGTCCAAAACAAATGATGCAATATTACTAATTCTTCCCATTATTTTCTAATATTCATGTGACAACTATATATTTTTCTCTCTTTTTTCCTCCTTTCCTTGTCTTCTGTATGTGGAATTATATTGTCTTCATTAATTAGTTCTGATCAGGTTATTATGAATAGAATCATGAGAAATAAAAGTAACCTTTTTTTTTTTTAAGAGCCAACAATAATTTAGTATTGAATTGTGATTAGTTATAGCGCAGCTTGTGTTAGTGTCTTCTGTGCTTAAGATGTAATGCTAGCTATAACCATTATTTCATATGGAAAATAAAGTAAATGATAATCTGAAATTTCTGTTTGAATAAATGTATTGTAAAAGAAAATAGGGTTAAGTAGTAAATTCACCTCGGAAGTATAGGCCCAGGAGCAATATTACCGTGGAATTTTTTTTGTCTCAATGTTGCCCTATTCCATTAAAAAAACTAATGTTAACTGCCAAAAAATTGACGTTGACCATTAACTTTTTAACGGAAATGGACAATATTGCTATGTTTTGAAACTTTCAGAGTAACATTGAGACAAGAAAAACTTTCAGGGCAATATTACTCTTCAGCGAAAACTTCCGGGACAGATTTGCTACTTAACCCAAGAAAATAAATGTGAAAGGAATTAATGTAACATAATATAATCACTGTTCTTTTTTTCATTTTATTCTTTACACATGTTTTTCCACTTTTTCTGTATCAAGGAAAAGTTTTCAATAAAAGGAATTAATGTCCTTTGTGTTATTTCCTTTTTCCCTTTCATCCCCTCCACAAATTTGAGTATGTAAATGCAGAAAAAAAAAACACACACACACACGTATGTATTCACAATCGTCATACAATATAAATGGCAATGGAAGAACTTGATATAGTTCTTATAAATTATATATTCACTCTATAAATTAAACCTATGAACCCAGACCAGTCATCCCATTGCCAGAAACTAGCTAGTTATAAAATAATTAGTTTTGGGTATTTGGAATATTTGATGAAGTTCACATGGTGGCATGCAAGCAGCTTAGATGAATATTGTAAATTGAAGATTAATCAATTGGAATTTAATTTTGTAACATCAAGCTGAGGGAAATAGATAGGAAGGTAGTGGGGGGAACAGATAGCGAGGTACTGATCATATGATCAGAACTATTTTTGTTTGTTTGTGTAAATTAATGTGAGATCTGTCTGTTGCACTGTTGTTTGTTGTTTTCATGGTAAATGACAACCATAACAAAAGGCTAATTTTGGAATCATAAATAAATAATATTAAATACTAAATAATAATTAATATATGATATTGTTATATTTTATATACAAACATTGCACATTAGTACAAAAAGGCATATTTCGTAGTATGTATATGTCGCCATAATTAATTAGCTATTGGTAACATGCTTTAACTATATGAAAATAAATTGAATTATTTACACTCACACAAGTATAGATATCAATAAAAAGAATGTTTTGAATATGGCATTAGCTTTTGATGTTAATACTTCTTTTAATTATTGTTCTCTAAATATGTTATGTGTAATTGATTTTCATTAATTACATAGACGATTAGGGGTGAAAATAAGCCAGAGGCTTGTGGCCTGACCTGTTAAAAGCTTGGTCAGGCCTAGCCTGTCAGGCTAAAAGGTCAAGCCAATGCCTGTTTTGTCAGGCCTAGGCTTCCAAATAGGTCTGTTAAGCCTGACAGGCCGGCTTGTTAAGAATAATTATTTTTTTTTATAAAAAACATTAATTAATATCCCTCCGGCCTGTTTTCGACTTGTTTACATTAGGCTTGTTGTCGGCCTGTATACTGTAAGCCTGTTTTCGGCCTATTTACATTAGGCCTGTTGTCGGCCTGTATACTGTAGGCCTGTTTTCGGCCTGTTTACATTAGGCCTATTGTCGGCTTGTATACTGTAGGTCTGTTTCCGGCCTGTTTGCATTTGGCCTGTTTTCGGCCTGTAAAAAATACAGGCCTCTTAACAGGCCACAGGCTAGGCCAGGCTCAGGCCAAAATTTTAGCCTGTAACAAGCCAGGCTCAGGCCACTTCCTTGCATAACAGGCATGGCCTGTTAAGGGTGAGGCATGCCTGTTAAGGGTGAGGCCTAGCCTGTTTTCACCCCTAGATGATCAAAAATTAATATAAAAACTTGCATATGATCAAATTTATACATGAAGTCTTGTAAAACCCGCTTATAATACCTGTTTAACTCAAAATGGGTCAGGTAATCATATCATTAATAAATTAATTTATATGTAATTACATCAACACTCATTCAATTAATACTTATTAAAGTAATTTCCTTTTTTTAAATAAAAAAAAAACCATTACAAATAATTGCCTAATATAGACAAGTTTTCTTTACTCCATAAAGATTGACCTCTTCAATAATAGCTACATACTAAATCATGAATCATAGATCATAATCACCTAATAGATATTTAGAGACTATAAAAACAATTACTCGCAAGGTGTAAATTTTTTTACCTTGTTCAAAAACAATTTCGGACATTTCTTACCACGATAATCAAATTAAATTTCGTTTAACTTTTAACGTCAATGTCAAATTATGCTTATTACCTTATCAACATATTTTGATAATCATGCTACCTAATAATATATCTCTATATATACTATTATCATACTTAACACTTTTGGGTACCATACTCCCTCGTACAACCAGGGACGGACCCAGCAATTGTAAATAGAAGGGGCGAAAATTACATAAACAAACCCATAATTTCAGGAAATCACATTTTAACCTCATAAAAATATTAATCTTTTCACTTTAGTCCTTCTATGAAACTATTAAGAGAAGACTAAAGTGAAAAAACTGAAACTTTTATGAGGCTGAACTGTGATTTCCTAAAACTTTAGATTTTTTTCTATAATTTTAGGGGGTAGGGACCACCCCTAACCCCCATGTAGGTCCGTCCCTGCATAGAACACACAAGAAATATAGCTTGTTCTATGAAAAAAAATGTGTTGAAACCCAAAGCATTTCTTGTCTTACACAGTTCTTCGAATATACCTTTTTTCTAAGGGAAAATCATTCTTGAAGCTAGTATGAATAGTTGCTTTTTTAATTTGGTATTTATATATTTTTCTCTCCTAATTAAATTTTTTTAATTTTACTTTGTCAAGCACAATTAGTTTTTGTATAAGGGTTAATAATGCTAATAGAAAAAAATTACATTAGGGATTAATGATACTAAAATTATTGAATAAAATTAAAATTTTAATAAGAAAAAACATAATATCAAATTAAATTTTGAAGAAAACTAAGGGCTTGTTTGATTTTTTTTTAAAAACATTTTTTTGTTTTTAAGAATTAAAAAACTTGTTTGGAAAATTGTATTTTGTTAAGTTGTTTTTAGAGAAAAAAAAAAGTTGTGTTTAAAAACTAAAAAACAGTTTTTATTTTTTTTCTTGTTTTTTTATTTCTATTTTTTTTAGACCATCATCTGTCCACTATCAACATCACACTATCGGTGACAACCATTGTTACACTTGTCACTTCAAAAATAGTTTTTTTTAAGACAACTACCTAAACATATTTTTTTATTGACAATAAATCACACATGCATAAGTTACCTCAAGAATGATTTTTCTTTTTTAGGAGAGGAAAGAATTCATCATTGAATTAAAATATTTACAGGCCAAAAATGATCACAAAAACAAGACCTGGCTGCCCAGCAGACTTCTATATCTTTCAAATTTCAATGTTAGATGAACGAGATTGTTAATATAGTACATATATTATAGTGATAAATCTCATTTAATTATGTTTTGATTTATTAGAAGCAATTTGATGAATATTTTTAAAGATTTGCTAGAACAAAATTCTTCATTTCTATCAAAGTCAATTATTTTGACCAATATAGTGCGCCCATTGGTTTGAGCAACAAGGGATTTGGTTTCCTCAATTAAAATAGTAAACACCAGCTATGAGAATTAAAAAAAAAAACAAGTGTACTTTGACTGGTTGGGCAATTTGTTCTTTTTATATTCTAATTTTAGACAACCATTATTTTTATAATAACTGTAATACCCTAAAATTTAATTTAGGGAAAAGATCAGAAATAAGTAAATAATACATATTAAAAGGTGAATATGTGGTCTCAAGCTTTTTATGATAATTAGCTTATTTTCCCAAGGAAAATACTGTGAGAATTAAAAGGAAAAATCTCTTGAAAAATTAGAGAATTTAAGGGTCAAAGTGTCAAATGACCAAAACACCCTGAAATGGGTAAAAAGACTTAGGAAAATTTATGAAAAATCCTAAAAGGCAGTAAAATAGCCAAGGGAAATAAGAGAGTATATTATCTATAATTATTGTAATTGAATAAATTATAAGCTTGGAGGAATTATATAAGAATGTTCAAAAAGTAATAAAAAGACCAAAATACCCTTGTAATTATCAAATGATGTAAGAGGCATGGAAATGCTAAGGTTAATGCAAGAATATGAAGGTAATAAGGTGTTCAAAACAAGAAAATTATCAAAAAGTGATAAAAGAGTAATTAAGTAATATTGAGCTAATTACTTAAGCATAAGTAAGGGAAATTCATGAATAATTATATGGAACCCTAAAATTAGTGGGTTTTGTTTGAAAATTAGTAAAAACATGTTTACTAATTAATTGGAAATTTTGGAGAAAAATGTTTGAGTTTAGGTATTTTTAAACCTAAATACAAGAATAGACCAATAGGGAAATTATGTAAGAAATTATATAAAATAATTATTAAATAATTAATTAATATTAAATAAAATATAAAACGAAAATTAAAAAAAAAAGGTGCAGAAGGCTTGACCGAATTATTTGACAAAAATTGAAGATAAGAATTGGCAAAGAATATCTAGATATTAAGTTTGCAACTTGTATTATTTTATATTATAATTAAATTGAGTGAATAGTGATTTAAAAATTAGGAAACGGATCCTATCTAGAGATCTAGGAATGAGAATTCCAAAGTCAAGGTAAAATATTGATCAGTGAGTTTTTACATTTAAGTGACCTCTTCCGGAAGTTAATTCCGAGGCCGTTTGTGCATTTTCCTAATAAAACAAAATAGGGGAAAAATGCATATAGGCATATTTTTGGAAATGAAGAAAATAAATTCTAACTCAATATCTAGGAATGAGTTTGAATTTATATGGACATATTTGGAATCAGTGAATTATTCCCAAGAGATTGGTGATTTCAGACACGTTTTTCGAGAAACTTCAGCCGGACAATTGGAACCCTGTCTAAAGTCAAAATTCAAGTTTAAATAGATATTATTGATGAGGAAGAGAAGGTCTTCAAAGTTGTAAATCCATAATTTTGAGATTTTTTTGAAATTACGCGAATCGCACCGATCGGGAAATCCACCCAGCATCGCATAAAGTAAGGTGATCACCATTTTGGACCACTCCCTTGCTGCCACATCAGCTGCTGCATGTCGACCAAGAGAGGGAAAGGAGAGAGAAAACTTGTTCAAGAAGTTTTCTAAAATGAAAAGGGAAAATTACAACTTTGGACCCAAAATTTGAGAAGGGAAAATTACACCTTAGGACCCACTTTTGCCTATATAAAGGCATGAGTTCCTCTTCATTTTCTCACCCCATTCTCAAGTGAAAAACCGATTCTTGAGAGAGAAAGAAGAGAGAGGAGCTCGGAGAAGTTCTCGAAGTCTTCAACGGGTAAGTCCTTCGGTCTTTGGTCTTTAGTTCGGTAGTTAGTAGAATTGTTAGATAGATTTAGCAAGTAGGTAGTGAGATTCCTACTATTGTTTTTAGGCCTCATTGCATTGAAATATATGCCCGACGAGGTAGAAACATGGTAGGGATCGAGTCCCCAAAGTCAAGTCTTCGTAGTTCTTTCACAAGTAGGTGTTATAATGCTAGAATAGCCTTTAAATTTTCAAGTATGATTGGGTATCATATGGGAGGGCTATTTTAGTCTTTATTTTCGAAAATCAAAATGGCGTCGAAGTTCGCAAAATTTCGGGAAGAAAATTTGTCGAGTAACGAAGTCTTTGCGAAATTCCGCCAATTAGGGTATAGGGGCAAAATTGTAATTTTTACCCAAAATGCCGATATAGTACCAAATCACTAATAAAAGTGATATTACTCTTATAGGACGTCGAAACTCGATTTGCCGTCGTTACGCTGTCCGACAGACGTTTATTGTTTTCGTCAAAACGACCGTTTTTCCGTAAACGACCGTCAACGAAGGTACGTTCGCATACTGGTAACCTTAACTCTGATGTTTATTGTATGCATATGTGTATATTGTCTGTCATGCCAATTGTCTGTCATGCCTGTACTCCGATTGTACTACTGTCTGTACTCCGATTGTACTATTGTTCTGTACTTTGATTGTACTATTGTCTGTACATCCGACTGTACTATTGTCTGTACATCCGACTGTACTATTTTCTGTACTCCGACTCTACTGTTGTCTATCATCCGACTGTATGATTGTCTGTCATCCGACTGTATTGTTGTTGCCATACATATCTGATATGTATACCCTATGTCTGACCATAGTAAATGATGCCAAAAGTCTAAGAATGTCTGTTGTACATATATGATGTATGTAATCATGAGGTTAACCGTTACCTGTGAAAAGTTGGGGTGTTACAATAACCATTTAGTATTTACAATTATATATTTTCCTGGTAAATATAATGATGCTAGATTATCAGCTTACTTTCTAGAGTTTAAGGGAAACTTACCAAAATAAAAATTTTAAATTCTTTTTTTACCAATTTGGAGCACTTTTGAAAGTATTTACCAAAGTAATGCTGACGCCACTAGTGGCGTCAGAAAGTACGATGTCACTAGTGGCGTTGTACTTTCTGACGCCACTAGTGGCGACGTCAATTTTTTTATTATAAGGACCAAAGGGAGTAATAAAAAAAAAATTTGACGTCGCCAATAGTGCCTTCAGCAAGTACGACGCCACTAGTGGCGTCAGCATTACTTTGATAAATATTTTCAAAAGTACTCCAAATCGGTAAAAAAAAATATTTTGGTAAATTACCCTGAGTTTAACGTGTAATTGTGGATGAATGTTAAATTATTTATATCTGATGATTAAGCTATTAAATTTAGGATTAAGGTGCGAAAATAGACATATGCTTTTGTCAAAAGAGCGTCCAGTGGCAAATACTTTTTCAGGCGCAAAAATAACTACGCGGTTACAAAAGTGGAGCAAAATTAGCATTGACCGTTAGTTGACCGTTATCTACGCTGATGTGGCAGTGGGATCTGACTTTTCCTGTGCCATGTGTTACTCCTTCTCTCTCTTCACCGGCCACCTGTCCCTCTCCCTCTCTGACCCTTTTCCTCTTCCCTCTTTTTCTTCGTCTTCTTCGTCTTCCCTCTTCCCTCTTCCCTCTTCTTTTTCTTCCTCTTCCCTCTTCCCTCTTCCTTGAAGGTCTATAAATCTGTCGAATGGAATAGAGCGCCGCCGTTGGTGGGATCGTACTATAGGTGGTCGACAATAGGGATGGGAGTTCGAGACCAAAACCCCAGTCCCAACATTCAACCCTATTTCTTCATTCTTTCCGTCTGCGAGCCACCGCCGTCGCACGTCTGTTCACCGCCGGCATCCTCTTCCGGTCTTAATCTTGTTGTTGTTGTTATTATTGTTATTTTTTTTCTCTATTTCGTTTTGGTGGTTTTGTTTGTCACTGTGATGTGTGGAAAATTTAAGATTGAAGAATGATCTCGTTTTGCTTCTAGTGGGTTAAAAAAAGTAGATAGTTTGGAGGTTATTTAGATGGAAAGGAGGGACTTCAAGGGTTTTTTTTTCAACAAGGGAAAAAGGGGGGTTCAGCGCTGATTTTTTTTTTTTTCCTCCGGCAATTGGTGTAGGCTGAGGGGATTCATGAATATTCAATTACCCTTTCATATTGTTATTCATTCGTGCTTGTCCGGTGGGGTTGTGAATGTAAGCCTTATGTTTTTTTTTTAATTGGATTTTTCCCCCTGTCGTTGTGTTCGAAGGATCTGGGTTGGGGGGTGTTACCGGATCTAGGTTGGGGGGTTCGAAGGATCTGGGTTGGGGGTTACCTAACTGGGTTGGGGGTTACCTAACTGGGTTGGGGGCTCACCGGATCCGGGTTGGGGGTTCAAGGTCCGGGTTGGGGGTTACCGGAACTGGGTTGGGGGATCACCGAATCTGGGTTGGGGATCACCAAGGAAGAAGAAAGTCCTGGTCAAAATGCAAGTTTTGACCAGGGACTTAAATGAAAATTTTAAAAGTTTATAGAGGGACTAAATTAAAATTTTTGAAATGTATCTGGGGCTGAACTGTAATTTATAAAGCATTAACAGCCACGTCATCGTCCATGTCATCGTCCACGTCATCATTTTCAATTCAGAAAAAGTCAACTAACGGTCAATGCTAATTTTGCTCCACTTTTGTAACCACGTAGTTACTTTTGCGCCTGAAAAAGTATTTGCCACTGGACGCTCTTTTGACAAAAACATATGTCTATTTTTGCACCTTAACCCTTAAATTTAATAGTGATATTTTTTATATTAAAAAATGTGATATGCTTTAATATATAAAATTAAAAATATATATTAATGTTACTACTGCAGATTTGACCATTAATCGACCACATTCAAACCAATATATCCCGAATCAATGCTTTCACTGGCCTAAAAACCCTCGACCTGTATACAAAGTGTCAAAAACCAATAAAAAGAATAGCTTGATTTATAATTTTTTTCGTTTATATTCAATTTATATAAATTTTATTTGACTAGAAGTTTTTATCAATCATTTATTTGAATAATAATTACATTTTATTTTTGGAAATTTTGTTGTCAATTTAATTTGTATAGAACATGGACAATAGAGATGACAGAAAATGTAACTTCAATAGTTAAGTAACTGCTATCTTAATGGTTGATACTTCAGTACTACCTTTGGTCCTAAATATAAAATTTAGTTAACTTTTTTTAGAAAGATTAAGGAATATAAATAATTTACTTAATTATATTATATGTAGTGTATGATTCAATTATCTATTAGTTTATAAGTTAGACAAATTAGTTTGGAAAAAAAATGTTAAATATAAATATTTTAAGGTAATTTAATTAGCTTTATTAATCTCTTCAAAAAAGTCAATTGTGTCTTACATTTAAGACCAAGGTAGTATCACATTAAAGTTGATGATGTTAACTAGAGTTTGTGTTCTATCAAATTTAAGAGGCTCACATGTAATAAATTTTTAACCCTAATATAGTAACCTAATACTAAAGTATCATATATGACATAACCATCCATCAGCAACTCAAGGGTTAATGTTGGACTTCTCTGTTACATTCTTTGATAGATTAATTTAATTTGACCCTTAATTATAATCAAAATTTTATATATATAACAATTGACCGAATCATAGTCAAATTATATACAATACCAACGAGGGTTGGCATAAGTGGTAAGCGGCTTGTGTCGCTTAAACAAGGTCTCGAGTTCGAGCCTTGTAAATGCAGAAAAACCCCGCTGGGAGACTCACAGAAAATAGCAAGGTGCGCGACCCGAGTCAGGGCAAAGCTCTGGATACCGGATGAGCAACCAAAAAAAAAAATCTTTACAGTTTGAACTTCAGGCTATACTTGTCCTTTAAATATCAACAGCATTCAATTATATTTATTATAAAGAGAAAATATAATTTAAATTGAAAGTTCAATTTTTGAAGGCGATGCAGCTTGTTTACAAGCAGTGTATGCCCCCAGGAAAAAGGTTGAAGCAAACTCATGTCAAAAGTCAAAATTACTCAAACTGACAAAACAGCTTGGTAGTATGACAGCACCAAATTAAAATAATTCAATAAATAAATAAATTATTATAGACACGACAGAACACCCCACCTAGTCAAATAAGACTTTGCTGGTGCTGCTGCTGTCGTAGTAATGTAGTATAGACATGATAGAATTGAGAAGATCAACGCAGAAGAAACCAAAAATGCAATTCAGTTAAAGACAATAGGTTTGGTTTAAGAATATTTCGTCTATAATAAACTATTATATTTGAAAGTTGAATAAAGAACCAAAGGGTTTTGTACATGCTCAAAAATCCAATTCTCCATATAAGTTTTCAAGAAACAGAGCAATGTCTAAGCTAATCCAACTGCTCATAATCCTGGGATACTTGCCCAGAGGACGACATTCGAGTTGGGGCGTTCAAGCTTCCCATTCCAGAACCAAAGTTCTCCCATTTGGTTGTTACTGAGACTGCATTGCCATTCTTGCTAAAAGATTTGGAGTTTCTCTCCTTCAGAGAATCTACCGTATCAACAAAGTTCTGCACCCTACGTACCTGAAGAAAGGATATAAATTATAAAGCAGATGTTAAGAACTTCACAGGCAATTAGTGTAACTCAAACCCTATTTTGGGTCCTCCACAGATTAACCAATTCTCAAGTTCATCCTGAATTAATTTTCATTTCCATTTGATCTCTCACAATGACGAAACACTTTTTTTGTCAATTGATGTCAGTTAAATATCATCCGAACCTGCTCGATTTGGATGGTACCAGCCTACCAGGGGCATCAGAACCAGTAAACGAGTTTGGATGGATTTTAAATCATCATAGACCAAAATGAAAATGAAAATCTATATATATGAAGGACAGACATAGAATTTGTCATATCCATTGGTAAGCAAACAGACTTCCCAGAAGCCAATTTGTTAAAAGGTAATGTAATGAACGCAGGCAAATAGAAGAATACGAAGTGCACATCCTTTCTTTGTGCATACTGGACATATAGCTACTCTTACCACATCAGGCTTCCTTACTCAAAGGTATCTTGCTCTATATATGAAATATTCCGGTCCACCCAAAACAAATCACTAGTCTTTATGTATCTAAACAACTTGTGGATGCCAAGGCTCAAGTGAACCTCCACAACCAACAAATAGTTGAACATTCCCGTTTTCTACCTGAATTTACTGCACCAGAGGTTTAAATGTATCGTTTTGCATTCTCTTAGTCTTGCCAATTGTAACTCAATCTTATCAATTATAAGCTATATGACTATATTGTTCAAATTTTTTTTAAATAGATTTCCCGTTTCCTTCAATTCATCAATTTATGCAGTTATATTGACAGCAGATAAGGATGAGAAAATCTAATATTCCTTATCTGAATAACATACGCTTGGTTCCTAAGTTAACATGCTAGCCCTATATCATCATTACTCCCAGCTCTCTACCAGTCCATCAATTGCCAGAAAACAAAAATCTTGTAAACGCAGATACCATGAAGTTAAAAATAAATTCATATACAAGCTGTTACACTATTGAACCATACTGCATCAGTTTAAACTTATCTAAAGTAACACTTAGATGCATCATAGCTCAAAATCCTCAAATCATTTCACAAAAATCATAGCACAGGATCCAACTCAACTTTATAACTCACATTACCATATAAGAATTAAGGGATCAATAGCAAATAGTAAAAACTTCAGATTAGGAAATACTACCTCAGCTTTTCTCTGAAGCTTTGCTACACCTTCAGCTTCAATAGAATCCAGTTTCAGCAACTGCCTCATAAGCAACTCAGTTGATAGAAGAAACTCTTTCTCCGAGACCTTGGTTGCCCCATTCACAGCCACTTCCAAGGCAGCCACCTGCAAATTTTAGAATACAACTAATGAAAATCCTCTATGCAATATGATTTTTCAGTAACTAGATATATTGAAATCAAGGGCTCACCCTCTCAGAAAGCTTGTCCACCTCCTCCCTGACACCAGCAACCGCTTGAGAAGCTTTTATCATCTCACTTTGTTTTCTCATTTCCTCAAGTTTCCTCTCTTTGCTAGCAGCATCCTCCAAAAGCAACATCTTAGACTTGTCCTTTACACCTCCCAAGTGCAAGTACTCTTCATTTTGTTTTTGTTTTCCTTTGAAGAAAAGTCGTTGCTCATTAGGCTCTAAACCTGTTTTGTGTGCTAGTAGGTTCTTGACATCCACTGTCATTGAAGACCCAATCAAGGTAAATAGGTATAGCAACAAATCAATAAGAACATAAAATATTTCATAGCTTAAGTTTCAAGATTCTTCTATGACATGCGCCAGTTTCCTCAAATGGACTCAAGAATCCAGATAAAGAAAACATCAATACTATGTTGCAGGATGAACATTTAATATGCTGAAAAGCCAAAAAAATTTAGATAAGGGAATGAAAAGAAATCAGGCTAAACTGCAACTTTAGTCCAGGTAAAACAGGGTCTTAGTACTTTAACACTATAAAAATTTAATCAATTTGAATCGGAAATCAGCTGGATGGCGTAGGCACTTTTCTGGAGTGTCACATCAAAATATAAATCATTAGGTTAAATGTTAATTAAACCTTTTTTATACAACAAAACATGCAACCAATTTAACAGTATTAAGTGGGGTCCATTTACCTGTATAAAGTAATTTATCAATTTATTAATAAGCATTCACTCTATTTAAAAGCTCTCATAGTTCCATTTTCTTGTAAACAGCATGAATTTTGAGCATGCTTAAAAATCACAAAAATGCACATAACATCCACAGTTTTGGTAAATATAATTCATGCAGCATCTGAGGGCGACTTCATCAGTGAATTTCTAGAAACACATGATTTTATCATCAAGTATCTCACTTGTCCTAAAACTACTGATATTAAAGTGAAGTATGTAAATAACTACAATAATTTCACCCTTGATCATTTTTTAAGAATGAGTAGAATATAGGTTCCGTTAGACCATTATGGTTCTAAAACTTCAGGTATACAACAAGCATTCTAGATGGCAGCTACCCAAGATTCACAGTGAGAGAATTATGTGAATCTTAGTGTCAACATGGTTCTAAGATCCCAAAGAAGCTTATGTTCAGGAGACCACTGCATTTATTTTCTTCATGATTCATTCTTTTCCCCCCAAAACTTTGAACAGTAAATAAGTATCTCTAACTCAGTATTAATTGGATTTGTCTGAAAAGACCCAGAAAGATCCACCAGCATGCGCATTAAAGTCATAATTTTTCCTTTCTTCCCTTCGACGTTTTTAACCTTGTTATTCTAAATCAATCACTCCTTAAGATATAAAATATCACAACTACCTTTTTCCTGGCTATAGTTTGTAGAACTTATGATCCAAGTTGTAGCAATACAAATATAATCCATTTTAGGTGGGATCTTTAATCTTTATTTCAAAAAATATCTATTTTTATCAATGGTGTAATATGTAAGAGAATATGATGCATGTGAAGGGGAGGAAAAAGGAATAATATTTGCTCAATAATATGTTGGGAGATAAAAATGTGAAAGTTTGGTAGACCATACGATTTGTATCTGTATCAGAAACTCTGGTTGAGCTGATCAATTTTAAGCATATTGAATGAATGAACCGAAGCTTCGTGGCTATCTTGGTAAGAAATACTTTTTTTTATATAACATCATCTTCGTAAGTAATACTTAACCATTTACCTATATCATCTTGCAGCAAGTTTCAGTATTTTCAAGCAAATATGATATCTTAGTTAAGTATAAGTTTATTACTATCAGAAGAGTATATAAATTAAACTTCTAGAAAGATAGGTCACATCACATAATTCGCATCATACATTCACCAAAACACAAGAATCCCAGTTCCCGGAGATTCCAAACCCTTGACACAGAAAATATGCGACCAATGTGCCACACTACTTCATAGAAAAGCTTTAAATGCCAGCCTCCGTACTTACTACTATAATCAAGTCCAATAAGCAAGTTCAATCGAAACACATGCTTCAAATTCACGAACAATCTAGGAGGCATCGTAAATACAAGAGAAGATACTTACGGAAAGTAGATTCAGCTGGGAGATAAACCTCGTGGTGAGAGGAACCATAGGAGACATTGATCTTGATCATGGGCCCAGCACGAGAAGAAGAACCAGCTCCACTATGGTCATCGTCAACACCAACATCACGTCTCTGAACGTACATTCCACCAGGCCTCATCTCCCACTCGATCTCGTCGTTCTGCTTCGGCGGCGGGGCGCCACAGAAAATTGAACTATTCATCATCAAAATTGCGTTTCGCTTGACACAGACAACAAAGAGAAACACTAGGAACGGAGTCTAACAAGAAATGGGAAAGTGAGAGAGGAAGAGAAAATAGTTAGAATCGAACAAGAGGGTTGGGAAGGGGATACAGAGATCGAAGGGAACGCAATATCTATTTTTATAGAGAACGGTTGGTCGCCGTCATCTGGTCTCTTTAAAGTTAATTAATCTAATAAAAAATAATATAGTAATAAGATAAGTCAAATAGGTAAATTAAATTATTTTGAATGCTTTAATTTATCTATCCATTTACTTGTCCACAAAAATGTAGCTATAAATGTATATCTCTCTTCATGAAATTTATTAGAAAAAGGATATTAAATGTAGATCGTTAAAATTTAAAATGGAGGGTAAAACTAAAATAACGAAAATAACTTTTGGTTAGCGTACAGATTTTGCTTCCCATTTGGTATGTACTCTCTCTTATCCTTGATATAAAATTGGGAAAATCCATACAGGGTCTAATTAAGGTCCAAAATTTCAAAAAAGGCCCCAACAAATTTCACATACCAAAAAGGGCCTTAGGACCTTTTCTGGGATTTTTCATTAAAACGTTAGTGGTTAATCTGACTGATTTAGTTGTTAACCTAATGATATTGTTGTTAAAGTGACTGATTTAGTTGTTAAAATATTATTGTTAATGCGACTGATTTAGTTGTTAACAGGTATTGATTTTGTTGTTAATCTGGCTGTTTTAGTTGTTAATGTTTATACCAGAAAAGGCCCTAGGACCCTTTTTGGTATGTAAAAGTTGTTAGGGTCTTTTTTAAAATTTTGGGCCTTAATTGGGCCCTGTATGAATTTTCCCTATAAAATTTAGTTGATTTTTTTAAAATATTAAGAAAATTAAATAAATTATTTTAAAATATTTATATTAATCATTTTGTTAAATTAATTCGTTTACCATATAAACTGATATATAATATATGTTATAATTAAGTAATTTATTTATATTCATTAATTCTTTTAAAAGAAGTTCAGGTCTTATATAAAGGATTCAAGGGACTTTTTTTTTTTTTTTGTTAAGTGTTATCGACAAAATATACTAATCATGCTGACTTCGCATAAAATCTAGACAAAATTTTATAAATCTCATAATATAGGCTTAATATATATATATATATATATATATATATATATATATATATATATATTTTTTTTTTTTTTTTTTTTTTTTTTTTTGTCTCTTATGTGTATCAGTGTGGGTTAGGATCACGAGAAACGTGCTTTAGGAAATTTTTGATGTTTAGGTGCCAAAAGCCGCTTAAAATCTTCAATAGAGATGGAGGTGCTTATGTGCTTGTGTGGTTGCTGCTTTGGCTTATAACCGTTAAGACATTTAATATTTTTACTAACCCTGATCTAACCTTAAATAATCCTTTTGAGATATTATAACTTATATCAAATATCAATATAAGATATAATATCTCTACAATTCTCTTCTCTCATAGCCGTTCACTACTAGAAAACAACTGATTAGTGACAAATTCCGTCGCAAATTTAGGAGTATTTGCGATGGAATCGGAATTCATGTGTGTGTATAATTTAATAAATTTCATGTGATTTTCAATCGTTTTCCTTCTAAACTTGCTTTTTAAAATAATCATTTAAACATATTTCAAGTTAAAAATCACTTCAACCACTCTCAATCTAAACATAAATCACATTACACATTTTGAATATTACCATATCATAAGTTTTTAAGAGTCATATTTTTTTTTTTTAAAAAAAACGACTTTTATGATCGTGAATTCAAACACACTCTATATTTTCCTTTATTTTAGTTTTGGTCCCATAAATTTCAAACCATTCGTTTTGGTCCCTCAAAAGTCAAAAGGTAAAATAATTTGTTAAATTATAGAGATCAATGTTTTCAATTAAATGTATGAGGTACCAAAACTTATGAAACACTCCCTCCGGTCCTAATTATAAGACCTAGTAAACTTTTTTGGAAAGATTAGGAAGTTAATTAAATTACTTTCGAGTATTTTTATTTTTTTCTTCAAATTAATTGGTTTGACTAATAAACTAATATATAATCTAAGTATGAAATGATTAAGTAACTCATTTAGCTTCCTTAATCTCTTCAAAAAAAAATTAGATTTTATAATTAAGACCGGGTAATATTATATCAAGCCTTTAGTATATCTGTATAACCAAGACCCCATAGAAACTTGGACAACATCGTCCATAGCAAATGGATTAGGTGAGGCACAAGGTAATGTTTAGACCATATAGACCAAAGAAAAGACCATGGTAAACATCCCTGCCATTTTTATCATAAAAAATTTCAATATATTTCTTAATCAAAATTTAACTTTAACAAATGTAAGATGAATTATATAAGGTAGCAAACTGTGTTGTTGTCTATTTTTCTTTTTGGTACCAAGATCATTGTTGTCTTATTTTACAAGAAAAGGAGTTGAACTTCTGTAAAGTATAAATCATTAGATGTAATTCTTCATATTTTAATTATATGATTAAATTATAACCATTTATTCATACACGTATATCATAATTATTATCATATTTTACTCAAAGCCTAAATCAATTTATTTTTCTATCTCGTTTATATATAATCTGTATATCCTCAATAAAATTTTTTTTTTTGGGGGTGACAGAGGGAAAAAAAACATTTGAGGCTTAACACTATCTTCGGTAATTAATATAATATCTAAGTTGTATTTCAGGGATAATATATGAATTTCATGAACACTTGATAACAAAAAGGTTAAGGCTTAACACACCTCCGAAATATTTTTATTTAAACAAGGCTGAAAAATACTTGTGGGTCTATATATTACATGAAGCTAAGCACTCCAACCCATTGCTTAATCTTATTCTATAATCCTTTTTTTTTTTTTTTGTGGTGAAGTTATTCAATAATCCATTTAAATATAGGAGAGTGATTCTCCTCTCCCTCTGCCAATTCACACAAAGTGCTTATTCTGTTTTCAATCTGTGCAACCTCAGCTTTGGCTGCTGCTAAACTACGCTCCAAGCTAGCAATCTCTTGGCTAAGATCTTCAGCCTTTGAGCACAATGTCTTCAACTCAGAGGGGGCATTGTCTTCCGCTAACTGAGCCTCCCAAGCCTCACTCACCTGTGAGTGCATCTCACCGATGAAGCCGGCATCAAAGCCAAAGGTCTCGAGCTCTCCAATCACGACTTCAATCTCACTCTTCTTCTGTGCGTTCAAGGTGCCGCTGGCTGATGCAGTTGAAAGCAGTTGAAGTAGGTTGGACAAGGAGGAAAACATCCAACGGATGAAAGTCTTCCTTCTATCAGACCTAACGTTCATTAGGTTGGGATATTTGTTAAAGGCTATCTCCAATAGTTTGGTGGCTTTATCATCTAGCTCACACAACATGGCAAGACTTTTCGCCACGTTTGTGGAGACATATGCAGAAGCTTCTGTAACAGCAAGGGAAGGTGAGATGAGCCGTAGGATCTCCCCAACATTGACGTAGGTGTCTTCCTCTGAATAGTCTTCAGAGGTTGACGCATGGGCAGGAACTGATCGAGATCGAGAATAGAGAAGGCCATCATTAGGTAGGGTCTGGCTAGTCCCTGTTTCAATCTGCCCAGGGAATTGGGATGTCTCATGGATGACTTCCATTCGTGGAAATTCCACAATATGAGCTTGAAAATCTGCACACACATAAGAAAAGTAAATTAGCAGAGGTAAAATTCAGCATGGTACTTTTAAATAAGAGCATGCATACGCCCAGTGGAGGAAGACAAGCTACCATCAAAGTCAGGTTGAGCAGAATATTCTTCCAGTTCACTAAGCCCTGAGGAAGCCCTTCTTTCAGTTCCCCCCCAAACTTGAGCACCTGAGTCTGAGAGAAGTGAAAATGACTTCTAAGAATGAAATCATGGAAACAAGAGTAGAGATTGCCTCTTCTTCAAATCTCGATATATATATTGTGTGTGTGTATAGAGAGAGAGAGAGAGAGAGAGAGAGAGAGAGAGAGAGAGAGAGTCCTTGTGCAAAATTTAATGTTATTTCAAATACCATAATCCACATGCGACTTTGTGAGTTGACCAGTTAATTCAAGCTTTGCATTTGAAGTTCTTTCCATGTGACTAAAACCCTATGTTTGGATGGGAAGAAAATTAACCAGTTAAAGAGTTTTACTATTTTAGGAAGTTTTCCTTCCTAGTATTCTTTTCCCCCTATTTTCCTCCCAATTTTCCTTCCATTCAAACATAGAGTTTAAGATGTACGTTTATGATAGGCTTTACTTGACTTACCTAAGCGCCTTCCTCTTCTAACCAAAGCCTCACTAGTGCTTGGATCCTCAGCCTCATTTGTACCTTGAAATCCAAACCCCATGCCCCAAGTATGAGTTAAAAACGGCTCCAAATTTGTAATTGATTCTCCTGAAGATGACAATGGGGGTGGGGCATTCATGCTTCCTGCTCCAGAGTTAAAGGTCCCCCCATTTCTATCTGGGAATGCATTGCCATTGTTACTAGAAGGCGCGGAGTTTATCTCCTTTAGAGAATCTAATTTATCAGCAATGCTGTGCACTCGACATACCTGAAGAAAGGTGGTAAAACAGATGATCAGGCTTTTGCATGAAAGCCTCAAGAAGAAATCTAACACACTTCTATGAAGCAGTAAGGGAAAGGTACCGTGGGTAATGAAGATTAAAATTTAAAATATTATCAATTTGACATCTATTCACAATATTCTAAGAAAAAATGCATTCTGATATTCCATGCACATGGGATAAAATAAATAAAATGATGACAAATTATCCAAAAAAGAAGGCTACTGGCTGTCCATGAATTTCAACACTCAACAGGTAATAGGCATAGCTACTAAACAGTAAATTCATAGTAAATTGCTATTCATTTACTAGGGCAGAGCACAATGGCGTCACGTGATCCATATAGCCGACCCCGCTTAGTGGGATAAGGCTTGTTGTTATTGTTGTTGTTGATATCCATTTAGTGGCATCCATTAGGAAAAGAGTGGTGAGCAGATGGAGGTCAATGGGAACACTTCATTTGGATAGAAAGCAATAAAGCATGATTATATGAAAGATTTTGTGAAATTGGAAAGATGGATTTCATGAAAAAATCCTCAAATTTTCATATGGTAGACAAATAAATACTCAGTAAGTACCCTACGGTGGTAAATCTAAAACACAAGGTTTAGGGTTTAGATATGCTGACTCTCCAAACTTAACTTTTGATAAAAAGGTTAAGTAGAAAATGGAAAGAGTTAAAGGTGCGCAATATAAGACCGACATTGAATTGCCATCAATATCATTGCCCAATTTGTATCCTTAACTGCACTCAAGAGAGAAATTATTGATTCTCTGTCTCATTATAATTGGTTGGTGCAATATATAATGATATTATACCTGCAGAGAATTTCATAAACTGTAGTGCCAGAAATGAAAAATGAAAGCAAGTCATGAATGTTCAATCGGTTCATAAAGCTACATCCTGAAAAAATAACCATTTTTCAGGACCATTACGTGAATTTTGTTATTATGACAAACCTAGATAATACTACTATAAGAAATAGGTCAGTCATTTCTGTATAATCTTCCTGCAAGTGGTTCTTGGGTGAATAGCTCAAAAAATAAGGCTGCTTATCCCTCTAAGTCAGGTGAAACTAATTCACAATGGAAGCAAATAAAAACTAGAACAAAGAAAAGAGAGGGAAAAAGTACCATTTTAAATAATTTAAAAATCCTGGTTCAAATGAATCTTCCTGACTATATAAGTGAGAACAACTGAACAAATGTCTCCAATTTATTCCTTAAACAACCACATTATTAGTTACATCGCAAATAAGAAAAGAACTTTGGTGCAGAATGCAAACCCTCACAGGGAGGAAAATAAGCAATGACTATCCATGATTAGAATTATAAACAACTCTGTTATTTGCAAAATATTTGCACCATCATCAGAATTGATCTGAAAGAAGCCTAAAGGATGATGAATCATTGTGGAAGTTACTTCATAAAAGACACAGCAAATGATCACATACTGCTTTTATTTGTCAAAATAAGGATTGCATGAAAATGCCATGAACAAGAGACAAAACATTAGAACTTCAGATGAGTCTTTTCACATAGATATACCTCAGCTTTTCTCTGCAGCCTTGCTTCCCCTTCAGCCGGAATAGCATCCAGTTTCAGCAACTTACTCGTGAGCAACTCAGACAGGGTAAGAAATTCATTCTCAGCAACATTGGTTCCACATTTTACAGCCACCTCTAAGGCAGCAACCTGCAAGGTTGAAATTAGACAAATGATCATTCTCTAACGAATATGTTTTTACTTATTCTAACCTAACATGCTTCTTCAGCAAGCAGTCAAATAGGAAGCAAGGACTCACACTCTCAGAGAGCTGGTCCACCTCTGCTCTGACACCAGCAACAGCTTCAAAAGCTTTCAACATATCAAATTTTTTTCGGTTTTCCTCAAGTTTCCTCCCTCTGCTAGCAGCTTCTTTAAAAAGATATATTTCTGAATTGTCCTTTAGATCTTCCAAGTGCAAATGCTCTTCATCCTGCTTTTCTTTTCCTCGGAAGATGAGTGTTTGCTCTTCAGGCTCTAAACCCGTTTTATGAGCAAGCAGTCTCTTAACATCCCCTGTCATAGAAGTTCTAGTTAAGGTTAATATCTATAAAAAAAGGCAATAATATATTCAATATCTCAAGCTTCTTCTACCACATGCTCCGAGCTTTTGAGATAAAGAAGTCATCAATATCATATTGTAGGGTGTAACTTTAATTGCTCTAAATAGGGAAAATTATTATGAAAATAAATCAGGCTAAATTGCTCAACAACTACTTTATTCATGAATTTTCAAGCTTTATTCCATGAATTTAGCATATGACTCATCAACTTCAATCCTATCAACTTTGTCCTCGCATTTTCTCAAAATATAAAATACTTTCCAACTCAATATAATTCAATGAACATCTCCTACCAAGCTGCCCGGTGAACTACTCAGATTCAACTTCTCCTTGTGAATCTCCTGAACTTGGCTCATCACATATATTTAGTTAACGAGTTAGATCAACATATCATTAAGTTTATTCAACTGAGTTTATACTCTGGCTCGCTAAGTTCAAAACAACTTGGTAAAGTCTTTTTTTTTAAATAAAAAATAAAAAATACCTTCTGCGCTTATATGTTGATTTTAGTAAGGATCATAAATAAACATGAAAGTTTATGCATCTGTGTTGTATATATGTAGTACAAATTTATCATTTTTAAGTTCTTTTTTTAGTGCAGACTTTTTTTTAAAAAAAAAAATTATACACAAATATAAACGATGGCCAGGGTTGGTTTGATTAAGTCAGCGGGCTCAAAATTTGCCTCAGTGTGTTTTTTTGGCCAATTGCGTCGCTCTTTTTCAAATAAAGAAGTTTGATTATATAATTAGCCTGGACTTGATTGATCTACAGCCATAACATAATGAAGGGAAACTCAAGGTTCATCGTAATCGGAGGAGGAAAAAACTCACCGAAAGTAGATTCAGCAGGGAGGGAGACCTCGTGCCGTGAGGAATGATGAAAGACAGTGATCTTGATAATGCGTCCAGTCGTACTCATATCTTCCTGGCTCTCGTTGTTCTGCAGCGTCGGCAAGGCGCTGACTGGAAATCGATCGAACTGTAAATGATCAAACTTGGGGGGTTCTCAACTTTTATAAGAGATCAGGCAAGGTAGGGGATTAAGTTTTCATTATTAGGATCAAGTGAAAAATTTATTATTATTTTTTTAATTTTTAAATTAAAAATAAGGAAAGCGTGTACGTTTCGCTTTATATAAAAAGTTTGCCTCACGATAATATTAAATTTAAATAAAATTTTTACTTATCACTATTCAAATTCGTTTCACGTTTTTTTCATCCGGATAATATTAAAAAAATGGTACTCCGTAATTATTAGTTCAATAGATTACTTATATTCATTTTTTGCCATTTATATTACGGAATAAGAATTTTTTAAAAAAGAAAAAATGACAGAAAAATATTACTAGAATTTCAAATTTTTAAATAGATGATTTTTACTAAAAGGATTTGTCAAGTGCATTACTATTATTGTTAATCCTATTACTCTTGTGGGCAACAAGAAAAACATGTCATATACTACTCTAGTCTTATTTATAAATCTCAATTAACTAACTTTCACATATTAAAAACAGTTAGGTAACTCATTAATGATAGGCTAAATTTTTAATTTTATTCTCATTCCAAGAGTTAATATTAAGAAATTATTTTTATTTATTGTAATTAATAGGGAGTAAAATTATAAAAATCATATTTATTATTTTGGAAAATGAACTTATAATAAACATTTTTAAAATGTTTTCTGAAAAGGAATGAGAAGAATGATATTTTGTAATGAATACAGCAACTAGGAGTGTACATATCATCCTGGTATTATTTATAAGTCATTTTTTATTAAAAAAATTGGTCTTATTTATAAGTCATCTTTCAAATAAAAAATGAGATTGTGACAATTTTTCCTATATTAATTATTTCAATGAAAATAGAGAAAAGAAAGAGTTGAAAGATATTTATTCATAAATAAAGGCAAAATTAAAAATTTACCTAATAATCATTGAGTTAACTACCTCTATTTGATACTCCCTCCGGTCCTTAAGACACTAGTAGCAAGTTTATTTGGTCTTTTTTATAAGGCATTTGCTTGTTTCCAATGAGCATTAATTATTTTTTTCCATGTATGCTCATAATTAATGAAAGTAGTGGATGAGAGTAATAATTAATATAATATTAGAGTTTAGTGTAATTAATGGGTAATATTGGAAATTACTTAAATTCTAGGACAACTTTATTGATTTTAACTGTTTTTATTGATTTGTGAAAAAAGTTAGTTGGTGTTTTATAATAAGCACCAGATGGAGTATATGTGATTTAGTTAATTAAAGACTTATAAATAAAACCAGAATGGTATATCCTAAGTATGCAGTGGCGGAGCCACGTTATTGCAGGTGGGTGCAAGTGCACTAGAGCCGGGAAATCGGGCCGAGCCCATCGGGCCGGCCCGTTTAAGCCTTGGCTCTGTAGGGCTCGGGCTTGAAAATATGCCAGAAATTTGAAATTGACCCTGTAGGGCCGGCCCTGCAAGGCCTCGGGCTTCCTCAGGCTTAGTATGACGTTTTTTTTTTTAATATGACCATTTGATTAAATTAAATATAAATATTATCAGACTTAATTAACATAGTTTTCTCAACAACAAAAAATCTACAGTCACATGTACTTTTCAATTAAACCTCATTTCTAGTCCTAAACTTTATGAAGGAGTGGGTTGCCTTTTATCCTCCTTAAAAAAAAAATCGAAGGCGTTGCCCCCCAAATCTCATTATTAATTATACACCTATAAACTTAAATTCTTGACTCCGCTACTATAAGTACGTGGTGGAAAGTTCACTAAAGTGATCGAAGACTTAAGGAGCAAGGGATCAGTGGACCAGAAGACTTGAAAAAGAACATCAAAATAACCAATCACTATCCAAGATTCCAAGTCTCTTCTATGCTTCAAAAAAAAAAATTTGAAAAGCAAATTATTTTTGTCCGATTTCCGAGAAGCTGAAGCCAAATTGTAATATAATGCGAGGAACACCATAATGGGGACAAAAGGCTCAAACCCAATCAAATCCACCTTGACCACATTTACACATTTAGTGTGTTCTTTTTAGTGCTCCCAAGACGAAAAGAGTAAACTTAATTATTACATAGAGGCCAGTTACTCTATTGGACTCGGGTTCACATCCCATGTTAACATTTTTTATTTTTTATTGGGTTAAGGTGTAAAAATGGACATATGTTTTTTTTCGGAGGAGCGCCCAGTAGCAAATATTTTTTTTAGGTGAAAAAGTGACTATGTGGTTACAAAAGTGGAGCAAAAGTAGACATGGACCGTTAGTTGACCGTTAGTTTGACCAAAAACATTAACATGGATGCTGACTCAGCAAATTTTTTTTTAGTTGGCAGTGAAAGAAGAAAGAATAAATTAAAAAAATCCTTAAAAAAAAAAACAAAACCCTTTTCCCTTTCCTTCAACCACGCGCGACCTGAACCCCTCATTGCTCATCGAAGGGACTAGGGTTAAATACTCAGCAGGAATTATCTGGTCAGTGTCGATATTGTCACCGACGACGTAGCGAGAGGCCACGGAAGGTTGTGGAATTGGCGCAGAGGAAGGGTTGGAGGAAGGAGAAGCGCCGCACGTGAGACCAACGGCGGTTCGTGGAGCGAGACCTTGGGTGTGGGCGGAAAGGGGCTTTCTTCGCGATCGAAGTGATGGGTAATCTAATGAAATAAAGACCGAGAGGAAGGTGAAGGGAAAATAAGAGTTTGGAAGAAAAGCGCGGGTAAGGTTGCGAGATACAGTCGCAGAGGTCGACATAGTCGAATTCAGAGAGGTTGGAGCTGGAGAGTAACTAGTCTATGAGTGGGAGTTAACTCGTTAGGTGGAATGAAACGAGGGCCGGCTGCAATTTGGGGATAGAGGCGTCAAATTAATCCAGATGCCCCTACTCTTTCCTCACCTCTATCACTCCCATTTCCCTTCCCAATTTCCCCTTTTGCCCCTTCTTTTCCCTCCTCCGCCGCCGCAGCCCCGCCACCGTTGCTTCCCGGTTCCGCCACCTCTGTCGTCGACGAATCTATGTATAGCAAGATTGGCGATTGTAAATCTGAAAACTTTGTATTTTAGTAGTTGGTGTTGATGATAGATTTGAGTTTATGATTAATTTGCAGATAGTTGGTGTTGCAGATTCTAGTTTAGGGGTGTTTCAGATCGAGATTTTGTTATGAACTCCACAGATTGAACTTGAAATTTTTGGTTAAATAGAACAATCACCTTACATGCTGATCCAAACCTTCGATGGCAAAAAGTGGTGGATGTTTATTATGAAACAAAGTGGCTGCAATACAATAATCGAATGTGAGAGACAATCTGTGGAGTTAACTGAGAAATGTTTGGCATGTTGTTGTAGATTTTGGGAGGGGGGTGGCGGTTCAGATCGAGATTTTGGGGGTGCAGATCGTTGGGGGGGGGGCTGGTGAAGAAGAAGGTCAAAATCTGACCTAAAGTGATTTTGACCAGGGACTTAAATGAAAGTTTTAAAAGTTTATAGAGGGACTAAATTGAATTTTTTTGAAATTCATCCGGGGTTAAATTGTAATTTATAAATCATTAACATCCACGTCAGCGTCCATGTCATCAATCTCAGTTCAGAAAAAGTCAACTAACGGTCAATATCACTTTTGCTCCTATTTTGTAACCACATAGTCACTTTTACACCTAAAAAAAGTATTTGTTACTTTAAAAAAAACATTTTATTTGGGGATGAGCACTACATACTCATCTTTTTGATGATTATGTAATGTGGATTCGGATTAAGGGGCAAAAATCGTGGCTGCTGTGATTGTGATTTTTCATCTTTTTTTTCTTCTAATAGTTGCTTTTTCTTTTTATCTCTCTTTTTCATATTTCTAAAGAGAGATAACCTCACTGCTGCTGAATTAAGATGGCTCTCTAATTTGATCACTGAACTTGGTCTTTTTCTAAAGCGTCCCTCAATTATCTGGTGTGATAACCTCAGTGCAAGTGCTCTTGCCTCCAATCCAGTCTATCATGCCCGTAGCAAACATATCAACATTGATGCTCATTTTGTTCGTGATCAAGTTCTGAATGGTGAAATTACTGTGTCCTATGTGCCCTCTCAACATCAAATTGCAGATTTTCTCACTAAGGCTCTCACTCACAATCATTTTTCTTACCTACGTAGCAAACTTTGTCTGTGTCCCACATCCTCTCGTTTGAGGGGGAGTGTTAGAACTAATGTGTAATTAGCATTCCTCAATTGTATCATTAGCATTTGTATGTATTGTTATGCATAGGAGCGTCTGGAATATTTTGCATATCTGCAAAATATTCTTCTCACTACGTGCTTGTATTCCATTGGTCTGTAATCATCTACGTACACATTCTGTTATGCATTTGCCATTATATAACGAATACAGGACCTGAGATAATATTGCTCAGTCCATTCCCAATTCATCTCGTCCTTGATTTCGCTCTAAAAAGGAATAATATTTGCTCAATAATATGTTGGGAGATAAAAATGTGAAAGTATGGTAGACCATATGATATTGTATCTGTATCAGAAACTCTGGTTGAGCTTATCAATTTTAAGCATATTGAATGAATGAACCGAAGCTTCGTGCCTATATTGGTTTTTTTATTTTTTTGGGATATGTTGTTATGATTAAGTAATTTATTTAGTTTTGTTAATTCTTTTTTTAAAAAAAAAAAAAAAAAAAATCAGATCTTATAAAAGGATTAGAGGGACTTTTATTTTTTCGGTTAAGTAACATATTATATGCTGAAGTGTTATTTAGTACTGTTTTGATGTAGAACACAGATGTCCAACCCGATAGGCTGGTGCTTTGATATTGGATCAAAGAACTTTTCCCGAATGCCTATGAGGCAGGCATCCAGGAGAAAGTAAGATCACTGTACACAATCAGACTCTTCGCCAAGGGGGTGGGGTGTGTGCACAATGTGACTGAAAGTAAATAGTTCAGGGATTAGAACGTGTGTACCTTAGGACGTGACTTCTGTATTTATAGAGTGTACCTTAGGTTGGATATTGTGGACCTCGTGTGATCTTCGGCCCAAGCATTCTAACCGCTATATCATATCTGAAGATATTCCTTGATTATAGATGAGTTACGATCCTCCTTTATATTAGATAGGTTCTGATATGCCTTATCTCTATTGTTGGGCCCAACTGCTATTGAGCCTCGTACAGGTCCGTAACAAGTACTATTACTTACTATCATAACCGCATACCCTAAAGTATCTTTTGAATAACTGTGGGTATTTTAAACCTGATATATTTTCTTTTATATTTTTATTAACCCTGATTTATCGGCTTTTTGACCAATTTGCCCCTTATTAAATAACTATTTACCAAAATGCCCCTGTCTCTGAAACTATTAACTCATTTGCCCCTCGTTTTGTCGACTAAGCCATGGTTTAGTTGACTAAAACGCGGGCAAATTTTTTTTTTGAAGACCCCGCGATTTAATCGACTAAAAAACCCATTTAGTCGACTAAATCATTAAAAAAAAGGTTAAAACTTCTAAAGCCCTAACTTCTAGCTCGAGAGTCCGAATCAAGTGATTCTTTTTTATTCCACATAAATTTTTGAGATCTATACACAGACATAAAAATTAAATTTCAGATTTAATGAAGAGAAAAGAGGAAAAACAAGTGATTCTTTATTGTGCAAGAGATACTAACAATTCATTAAATATAATCAAGTGATTCTTTAATATATATATATATATATATATATAGTTTCCTTTTATTTTATGTTTTCTTTTTTATTAGATCATATAATATCTCCTTTACAATAAAGATAGGATATGTGTGTGTATACACGAGTTGATGGCGGGAGAGGGGCGGTGCCACCAGGAAAAAGAGAGTGAGTGAGAAATGATGGCACAAATCCTAGGGTTTTGTATATTTAATTGAGAGATATTTATTGTAAAATTAATTAATCATTATTTCTAATATTATTATCTAATAATAATTAATTGATCTTATTTTAGATTTTAATATCTTTATTTTTCTACCATGTATTGAAGAAAAAGACTAGGGAAGTTTGTTAATTAAAAAAAAAGGGAAAAATGGAGATATAAAAATGATGAGTAGCAGATGAAGTGGAGAAATTAATGTGCTTACTTTATTGATAAATAATGAATAATATATCAGCATTGCATTGTAATAGCACGCTAATATCACTAACCAACGTGACTCGGTAAAATAAATTAAGGGAGAATCCCTGTCAAGGCCCAATTAAGGCCCAAAATTACAAAAAAGGCCCCAACCACTTTCACATACCAAAAAGGGCCCTAGGGCCTTTTCTGGTATAAACGTTAACAACTAAAACAGCCAAATTGACAACAAAATCAATACCCGTTAACAACTAAATCAGTCGCATTAACAACAATATTTTAACAACTAAATCAGTCACTTTAACAACAATATCACCTTGCTAACAACTAAATCAGTCATATTAACAACTAACATTTTAATGAAAAATCCTAGAAAAGGCCCTAGGGCCCTTTTTGGTATGTGAAAGTGGTTGGGGCTTTTTTTGCAATTTTGGACCTTAATTGGGCCTTGACAGGGATTCTCCCATAAATTAAAATGACTCCACTACTTTCTAAAAAATAGCTAACAACATGCTTATAATAATATAATAAAAATCAGCACATTCAACACAATAAACAATTAAAAACTAAATAACTTAATCCCTCTTATTGTGGAGATCAACAACGTGCGGAAATCAGCAACATTAACCACGTAGAGAAAAAGCTGGGATTATTAACTTCAACATGTATTTGGTAAACTTTGAATTTCAACGTAACAATTAATACTGGATTTTCAAAATACAATATATTCAAAATTGAGATTTTCTCTCCATTAATAATATGGATTTTAAAAGAAAAGAGAAATAGGAAAAATATCGACACTAAATTTGTGGGGCTTGATTTTAGGGGAATAACATCGTTTGGAAGTTATGCATGAGATCATATGTTGCAAGAGAATATTAATATTGAAATGGAATTGACTGCCACTAAATTTGTGGGGCTTGATTTTAGGGGAATAATGGCCTCATCTACCGAAAAAGGTGATTATTCTTTGAAGTTTGAAGTTTAATTTCAACACGAGTCGGGGAGGGAGGAGAACCAACTAACTTAATTAGGGCATGCTTTTACTATTGATCTTTTATAAGATAAAATAAAAGGTTAGGGGGTTCAATTTAGATTTTTTTTTCTTAGAGCATCCGATATCCCAGGGCAGGCCATCTTTCAGGCACATCAACGGCCCCAGACTAATCCGGACCGAGACCGGGTGGCCCTTCTGGGAAGCCTCTACCACCCACGCATGCGCATTCCCACGTCTCGAACTCAAGAGCCGTGGTTCAATTTAGATTTTGAATTGTCTATATTATGTGATCCATATTGTGTAGGAGATACTAACAATTCATTATATATATATATATATATATTGTTGGATATGATTAGTTTTGTGATGTCTTATATAGATGCCATTCTTAAGAACAAAAAGGTTGTATACTACATTTATCTTCTACTTTGACTAATTCTTATATATAATGTAGATGCAAAGTTTAATAATGAAGAATGATCAAAAAAGAAGAATTTGCACTATATGTGATACTAGAAGTCTTTATGATCAAAGAAGTTGGAATAAAGTTTTATCATATTTGAGCAATAGTGGAGTATACCTGAATAGTGCTTGTTGAGAATGATGAGTTCAAGCTCAAGAAGAAGAGAAGAAGAAAAAGAAAGAATTGAGTTATGGGGAATGTTCAAGAGATGAAGAAAAGAAGGAAGAACTTGTTGAGTGGAAAGAGAACATCTTTATTCAAGTTCCTAGATTGATGTTAGAAGTCTCCAAGATCATATGGAAGTTGGAATGGATCAATTCAGAGTTAAAATCAACAAAAGATCTGTTCAAGGATGATATAACTCGAGTCATGGAGTTGCAACTCGAGTTAACCACTTCGCTATAGTGTTTTGGTGATCTGGGATGATTTGACTCGAGTCAAGCTATCATTAACTCGAGTCAAGAAATGTTCTTTTCGTCTCTGGACAGGTTTGACTCGAGTCATACACACATAACTCGAGTCAAGGTGTATATCAGCAATTCTGCTCACCTCAGTTTCGCGTATTCAGCTGGCGACCTCTGGTAATTCGACGATATCTCCCAAACCAGAAGTCCGATTGAGGTGAAATCAATTTTGTATGAAACTAGACTCTCAATGCGTCATTTGGATTTAAATTCCAAGTCCAAAGGAGTTGAGATGAAGGAGATATGAATTATTGAAGTTGACAGTATGATTTCCGCCACACAGCAGACCAAGCTTCAATGTTTTGAGTGTATCTCACAAACTACAAATCCAATTGAGTTGAAATTGGTGGCATACGATAATAGACTCAAAGGGATTTCCATCAAGACTTGAACCAGCCAAAACGGAGTTCATACCAGGGAGATATGGCCCTCGAAAATTATCTATCAGTTCAAGATTTGCAAAAACGCTGGAAACTGATATAACTCGAGTCATACGCGCATAACTCGAGTCAAATGACTTACAGAGAGCTTCGAATGATTTCTTGAAGCAAATGACTCGAGTCAGAGCATGATAACTCGAGTCATGTTCGACAATCGCTGATTCGCATCTCTCTAAATCTCAGATTTCGATTCTGGCATTCAATATTATTAATGATGATATTTAATGACCTGTTTCTAACCGTTTTACTCATAGTTTTTCAAATATTTGAGTTATAATACAGGATCATTTTGAAAATCATCATGGATCACGCAATATTCTCATATTTATTCAAAAACAGAGCAAAATAGGCAACACGCTGGAAAGGTGGATAATCATCCTCAAACGGTCAGAAAGCAACAAGACATGATCGGTTGAAGATATTTTAGGAAACACCGCATCATGGGCAAATGTTCAGAATCTCCACTGAAATGTCTCAATCTAATAAAGACTATACAGAAATGGAAATTATGCGGAAAGACTCCAATCAGCTAAGAATTCCATTGGGTTCAAATTCGAAGTGCATCCTCAACGGTTATCTCATGCCAAACAATATAAATACATAGACTTCCAGCTGCACAACACACAACACAAAAACGCAATGCACAGAACGCAAAGACAGACGAGAGTTCAATTCTTTTCTGCTCCATTAGCTATTCTGTAATACTCTGATCTTCAGTGTTCATATCCATCTGCTCTTTCAAGAGAGTTTGTATTCTGTTATCATTTCTCTGTGAGAGTCTCAAAGTATTGGGACTTTGGGATTGGGTTATTCGATTACAACTTGTAAGGGGGAGTAAGTTCTAGTGAGAGGATTGCTCCAAGAGTTACAGAGTGTGTAATTGAGATTGTAAAGTCCCGGAGTATTTCTGGGTGAGTGAAATCCCAGAGTGTTTCGGGTAAGATAGTGAAATCCGTGAGTGTTTCTGGGACCGGACGTAGGTCAAGATTTGGACCGACCAAGATAAATTCTCTCGTGTCAATCTCCTCTTCTCTATCTCTACCTTGCATTTATTTATATCTCATTGTGTGGGTGATTGAGCTATCAGCGAAAGAATTTTGAAATCACCTATTCACCCCCTTCTAGGTGATATTCCACCTTCATTTATATCACGTCCTGATAAGAACCGAACGTATCTCACGTTATAGACCTCGGATTTGAGTGATTCCAAAACGAGGCGAAAGATGACTTTCCGAAACGCTATTTTGGCTCAAGAAACACCGAAAAACAACAGGGGAATCTGGAGATACGAAACCAAGAAATATAGAACGAAAACTGAAGTTTATGGATTATAGGAAGGCGCCACAATTCCAAAGAAATGATAAGCCCAAGAACGCCACAAGGATCGATGCCCTTGATAAGTTCAGGGATTCTCAAAAGAACCATAGAGAAGCTAGTCTCTCACCAAAAAGGTTAACTCTTAATTCGCCGTATACATATACATACATACATACATACGACTAAACAGGGCAAATAGGTTAATAGTTTCCATTGTGGGCATTTTGGTAAATAGTTATTTAATAAGGGGCAAATTGGTCAAAAAAAACCCTGATTTATCTTTAAATTTTTTTGAGATATTATATCTTATATCAAATATCAATATAAGATATAATATCTCTACAATTCTCTTCTCTCATAGCCGTGCTATATTTAATTTATTAACCTTGATTTAGTCTTGATCCAACTAAACATGCAATATTATTTTGGTAGAAAATTTTACATCTGTATGATTTTTAATTTATATATATATTTATCCATTAAATATATTTAATTAAGTATTTTCAAATTTTTCTAAAAAATAAATTAACTATTTTTATTTTAAAATAAATAAGTTTTTCACGTAAAATTATCAAAATATGTATAATTTAATAATTTTCATGTGATTTTAATATATATTTTTTTTATATGTATAATCTTTTTGCGTAAATTATCACAATATTTTACATGCATACATACACACACATACATATAATTTAATAAATTTCATATGATTTTCAGTCCTTTTCCTTCCAAACTTGCTTTTCAAAATAATCATTTAAACATAGTTCAAGTTAAAAAATTACTTCAACCATCTCAATTCAAATATAAATCACATTACACTTTCTGACTATTACTCTATTGTAAGTTTGTAAGAGTTATATTTAAAAAAAATGACTTTTATGATCGTGAATTCAAACACACTCTATATTTGTCTTTATCTTAGTTTTAGTCCCTCAAATTTCAAAACATGCGTTTTGATCCCTCAAAAGTCAAAAGGTAAAATATTCCATATTTTTATTAAGTTATAGAGATCAATGTTTTAAATTAAATGTATGAGGTACCAAAACTAATGAAATATTATATCAAGCCTTTAGTATATATGTATAACTAAGACATCATAGAAACTTAGGCAACATCGTCCATAGCAAATGGTTTAGGTGAGGCACAAGGTAATGTTTAGACCATATAGACCAAAGAAAAGACCATGGTAAACATCACTGAGCCCTGTCATTTTCATCAAGACTTGAACCAGCCAAAACGGAGTTCAGACCAGGGAGATATGGCCCTCGAAAATTATCTATCAGTTCAAGATTTGCAAAAACGCTTTGAATCGATATAACTCGAGTCATACGCGCATAACTCGAGTCAAATGACTTACAGAGAGCTTCGAATGATTTCTTGAAGCAAATGACTCGAGTCGAGCATGATAACTCGAGTCATGTTCGACAATCAAC
Organism: Acacia pycnantha; assembly: GCA_025563575.1. Classification (NCBI taxonomy): domain Eukaryota; kingdom Viridiplantae; phylum Streptophyta; class Magnoliopsida; order Fabales; family Fabaceae; genus Acacia; species Acacia pycnantha. The sequence goes on along the minus strand of JAMWYP010000030.1, from coordinate 3,980,892 downwards.
CGATTCGCATCTCTAAATCTCAGATTTCGATTCGCATTCAATATTATTAATGATGATATTTAATGACTGCTTTCTAACCGTTTACTCATAGTTTTTCAAATATTTGAGTTATAATACAGATCATTTTGAAATCATCATGGATCACACAATATTCTCATATTTATTCAAAAACAGAGCAAAATAGGCAACACGCTGGAAAGGTGGATAATCATCCTCAAACTATTTAAAGCAACAAGACATGACTTGGTTGAAGATATTTTAGAAACACCGCATCACGGGCAAATGTTCGGAATCTCCAACTCAAATGTCTCAATCTAATAAAGACTATACGAAATGGAAATTATGCGAAAGACTCCAATCACTAAGAATTCCATTGGGTTCAAATTCAAGTGCATCCTCAACGGTTATCTCATGCCAAACAATATAAATACATAGACTTCCACCGCACAACACACAACACAAAAACGCAATACACGTAACGCAAAGACGACGGGCAGAGTTCGGCTTCTTTTCATTCCATTAGCTATTCACCACAATACTCGATCTTCGGTGTTCATATCCATCTCGCTTCTTCAAAGAGTTTGTATTCTGTTATCATTTCTTCATGAGAGTCTCAAAGTATTGGGACTTTGGGATTGGGTTATTCGATTACAACTTGTAAGGGGAGTAAGTTCTAGTGCAGAGGATTGCTCCAAGAGTTACAGAGTGTGTAATTGAGATTGTAAAGTCCCTGAGTGTTTCAAAGCAGTGAAATCCCGAGTGTTTCGGGTAAGATAGTGAAATCCTGAGTGTTTCTGGGACTGAACGTAGGTCAAGATTTGGACCGAACCAGTATAAATTCTCTGTGTCAATCTCCTCTTCTCTATCTCTACCTTGCATTGATTTATATCTGTTGTGTGGGTGACTGCAGGGACGGAATTTGGGATAAATATTTGGGGGGGCCAAATGTATACTCATTAATTTTTAAGAAAAAATATTTGAGGGGCAAAATATATAAATTTTTGAGCTAAATGTATAATTTTTTTGGGCCAAATGTATTAAAAAAATCCAACTTACATTAAATATTTAGGTCACCTGTTTACTTTTTCTTTTTTATACCCTGCCAAGCACCTTCCCAGCAGGTCAAGGTGCTCCAAGGCTTCATGTACAGAGGGGGACAGGAATTTCGATTAGCTGGTTACTTTCTATACCTTGCCCACTCCTTTGAACTCAAGAATCCAGATAAAGAAAACATCAATACTATGTTGCAGGATGAACATTTAATATGCTGAAAAGCCAAAAAAATTTAGATAAGGGAATGAAAAGAAATCAGGCTAAACTGCAACTTTAGTCCAGGTAAAACAGGGTCTTAGTACTTTAACACTATAAAAATTTAATCAATTTGAATCGGAAATCAGCTGGATGGCGTAGGCACTTTTCTGGAGTGTCACATCAAAATATAAATCATTAGGTTAAATGTTAATTAAACCTTTTTTATACAACAAAACATGCAACCAATTTAACAGTATTAAGTGGGGTCCATTTACCTGTATAAAGTAATTTATCAATTTATTAATAAGCATTCACTCTATTTAAAAGCTCTCATAGTTCCATTTTCTTGTAAACAGCATGAATTTTGAGCATGCTTAAAAATCACAAAAATGCACATAACATCCACAGTTTTGGTAAATATAATTCATGCAGCATCTGAGGGCGACTTCATCAGTGAATTTCTAGAAACACATGATTTTATCATCAAGTATCTCACTTGTCCTAAAACTACTGATATTAAAGTGAAGTATGTAAATAACTACAATAATTTCACCCTTGATCATTTTTTAAGAATGAGTAGAATATAGGTTCCGTTAGACCATTATGGTTCTAAAACTTCAGGTATACAACAAGCATTCTAGATGGCAGCTACCCAAGATTCACAGTGAGAGAATTATGTGAATCTTAGTGTCAACATGGTTCTAAGATCCCAAAGAAGCTTATGTTCAGGAGACCACTGCATTTATTTTCTTCATGATTCATTCTTTTCCCCCCAAAACTTTGAACAGTAAATAAGTATCTCTAACTCAGTATTAATTGGATTTGTCTGAAAAGACCCAGAAAGATCCACCAGCATGCGCATTAAAGTCATAATTTTTCCTTTCTTCCTTCGACGTTTTTAACCTTGTTATTCTAAATCAATCACTCCTTAAGATATAAAATATCACAACTACCTTTTTCCTGGCTATAGTTTGTAGAACTTATGATCCAAGTTGTAGCAATACAAATATAATCCATTTTAGGTGGGATCTTTAATCTTTATTTCAAAAAATATCTATTTTTATCAATGGTGTAATATGTAAGAGAATATGATGCATGTGAAGGGGAGGAAAAAGGAATAATATTTGCTCAATAATATGTTGGGAGATAAAAATGTGAAAGTTTGGTAGACCATACGATTTGTATCTGTATCAGAAACTCTGGTTGAGCTGATCAATTTTAAGCATATTGAATGAATGAACCGAAGCTTCGTGGCTATCTTGGTAAGAAATACTTTTTTTTATATAACATCATCTTCGTAAGTAATACTTAACCATTTACCTATATCATCTTGCAGCAAGTTTCAGTATTTTCAAGCAAATATGATATCTTAGTTAAGTATAAGTTTATTACTATCAGAAGAGTATATAAATTAAACTTCTAGAAAGATAGGTCACATCACATAATTCGCATCATACATTCACCAAAACACAAGAATCCCAGTTCCCGGAGATTCCAAACCCTTGACACAGAAAATATGCGACCAATGTGCCACACTACTTCATAGAAAAGCTTTAAATGCCAGCCTCCGTACTTACTACTATAATCAAGTCCAATAAGCAAGTTCAATCGAAACACATGCTTCAAATTCACGAACAATCTAGGAGGCATCGTAAATACAAGAGAAGATACTTACGGAAAGTAGATTCAGCTGGGAGATAAACCTCGTGGTGAGAGGAACCATAGGAGACATTGATCTTGATCATGGGCCCAGCACGAGAAGAAGAACCAGCTCCACTATGGTCATCGTCAACACCAACATCACGTCTCTGAACGTACATTCCACCAGGCCTCATCTCCCACTCGATCTCGTCGTTCTGCTTCGGCGGCGGGGCGCCACAGAAAATTGAACTATTCATCATCAAAATTGCGTTTCGCTTGACACAGACAACAAAGAGAAACACAGGGAACGGAGTCTAACAAGAAATGGGAAAGTGAGAGAGGAAGAGAAAATAGTTAGAATCGAACAAGAGGGTTGGGAAGGGGATACAGAGATCGAAGGGAACGCAATATCTATTTTTATAGAGAACGGTTGGTCGCCGTCATCTCTGGTCTCTTTAAAGTTAATTAATTAAATAAAAAAATATATAGTAATAAGATAAGTCAAATAGGTAAATTAAATTATTTTGAATGCTTTAATTTATCTATCCATTTACTTGTCCACAAAAATGTAGCTATAAATGTATATCTCTCTTCATGAAATTTATTAGAAAAAGGATATTAAATGTAGATCGTTAAAATTTAAAATGGAGGGTAAAACTAAAATAACGAAAATAACTTTTGGTTAGCGTACAGATTTTGCTTCCCATTTGGTATGTACTCTCTCTTATCCTTGATATAAAATTGGGAAAATCCATACAGGGTCTAATTAAGGTCTAAAATTTCAAAAAAGGCCCCAATAAATTTCACATACCAAAAAGGGCCTTAGGGCATTTTCTGTGATTTTTCATTAAAACGTTAGTGGTTAATCTGACTGATTTAGTTGTTAACCGGGGCTGATATTGTTGTTAAAGTGACTGATTTAGTTGTTAAAATATTATTGTTAATGCGATCGATTTAGTTGTTAATGCGTATTGATTTTGTTGTTAATCTACTGCTTTTATTTGTTAATGTTTATACTGAAAAGGCCCTGGACCCTTTTGGTATGTAAAAGTTGTTAGGGTCTTTTTTAAAATTTTGGGCCTTAATTGGGCCCTATATGAATTTTCCCTATAAAATTTAGTTGACTTTTTTAAAATATTAAGAAAATTAAATAAATTATTTTAAAATATTTATATTAATCATTTTCTTAAATTAATTCGTTTACCATATAAACTGATATATAATATATGTTATAATTAAGTAATTTATTTATATTCATTAATTCTTTTTAAAAAAGTTCAGGTCTTATATAAAGGATTCAAGGGACTTTTTTTTTTTTTTTGTTAAGTGTTATCGACAAAATATACTAATCATGCTGACTTCGCATAAAATCTAGACAAAATTTTATAAATCTCATAATATAGGCTTAATATATATATATATATATATATATATATATATATATATATATATATTTTTTTTTTTTTTTTTTTTTTTTTTTGTCTCTTATGTGTATCAGTGTGGGTTAGGATCACGAGAAACGTGCTTTAGGAAATTTTTGATGTTTAGGTGCCAAAAGCCGCTTAAAATCTTCAATAGAGATGGAGGTGCTTATGTGGTTGCTGCTTTGGCTTATAACCGTTAAGACATTTAATATTTTTACTAATCCTGATCTAACCTTAAATCCTTTTGAGATATTATAACTTATATCAAATATCAATATAAAATATAATATCTCTACAATTCTCTTCTCTCATAGCCGTTCACTAGAAAACAGCTGATTAGTGACAAATTCCGCCGCAAATTTAGGAGTATTTGCGATGGAATCGGAATTCATGTGTGTGTATAATTTAATAAATTTCATGTGATTTTCAATCGTTTTCCTTCTAAACTTGCTTTTTAAAATAATCATTTAAACATATTTCAAGTTAAAAAAATCACTTCAACCACTCTCAATCTAAACATAAATCACATTACACATTTTGAATATTACCATATCATAAGTTTTTAAGAGTCATATTTTTTTTTTTAAAAAAAAGGACTTTTATGATCGTGAATTCAAACACACTCTATATTTTCCTTTATTTTAGTTTTGGTCCCATAAATTTCAAACCATTCGTTTTGGTCCCTCAAAAGTCAAAAGGTAAAATAATTTGTTAAATTATAGAGATCAATGTTTTCAATTAAATGTATGAGGTACCAAAACTTATGAAACACTCCCTCCGGTCCTAACTATAAGACCTAGTGAACTTTTTTGGAGAGATTAGGAAGTTAATTAAATTACTTTCGAGTATTTTTATTTTTATTTTTTTCTTCAAATTAATTGGTTTGACTAATAAACTAATATATAATCTAAGTATATATAACATATGAAATGATTAAGTAACTCATTTAGCTTCCTTAATCTCTTCAAAAAAAAATTAGATTTTATAATTAAGACCGGGTAATATTATATCAAGCCAGTATATCTGTATAACCAAGACCCCATAGAAACTTGGACAACATCGTCCATAGCAAATGGATTAGGTGAGGCACAAGGTAATGTTTAGACCATATAGACCAAAGAAAAGACCATGGTAAACATCCCTGCCATTTTTATCATAAAAAATTTCAATATATTTCTTAATCAAAATTTAACTTTAACAAATGTAAGATGAATTATATAAGGTAGCAAACTGTGTTGTTGTCTATTTTTCTTTTTGGTACCAAGATCATTGTTGTCTTATTTTACAAGAAAAGGAGTTGAACTTCTGTAAAGTATAAATCATTAGATGTAATTCTTCATATTTTAATTATATGATTAAATTATAACCATTTATTCATACACGTATATCATAATTATTATCATATTTTACTCAAAGCCTAAATCAATTTATTTTTCTATCTCGTTTATATATAATCTGTATATCCTCAATAATTTTTTTTTTTTGGGGGTGACAGAGGGAAAAAAAACATTTGAGGCTTAACACTATCTTCGGTAATTAATATAATATCTAAGTTGTATTTCAGGGATAATATATGAATTTCATGAACACTTGATAACAAAAAGGTTAAGGCTTAACACACCTCCGAAATATTTTTATTTAAACAAGGCTGAAAAATACTTGTGGGTCTATATATTACATGAAGCTAAGCACTCCAACCCATTGCTTAATCTTATTCTATAATCCTTTTTTTTTTTTTTTGTGGTGAAGTTATTCAATAATCCATTTAAATATAGGAGAGTGATTCTCCTCTCCCTCTGCCAATTCACACAAAGTGCTTATTCTGTTTTCAATCTGTGCAACCTCAGCTTTGGCTGCTGCTAAACTACGCTCCAAGCTAGCAATCTCTTGGCTAAGATCTTCAGCCTTTGAGCACAATGTCTTCAACTCAGAGGGGGCATTGTCTTCCGCTAACTGAGCCTCCCAAGCCTCACTCACCTGTGAGTGCATCTCACCGATGAAGCCGGCATCAAAGCCAAAGGTCTCGAGCTCTCCAATCACGACTTCAATCTCACTCTTCTTCTGTGCGTTCAAGGTGCCGCTGGCTGATGCAGTTGAAAGCAGTTGAAGTAGGTTGGACAAGGAGGAAAACATCCAACGGATGAAAGTCTTCCTTCTATCAGACCTAACGTTCATTAGGTTGGGATATTTGTTAAAGGCTATCTCCAATAGTTTGGTGGCTTTATCATCTAGCTCACACAACATGGCAAGACTTTTCGCCACGTTTGTGGAGACATATGCAGAAGCTTCTGTAACAGCAAGGGAAGGTGAGATGAGCCGTAGGATCTCCCCAACATTGACGTAGGTGTCTTCCTCTGAATAGTCTTCAGAGGTTGACGCATGGGCAGGAACTGATCGAGATCGAGAATAGAGAAGGCCATCATTAGGTAGGGTCTGGCTAGTCCCTGTTTCAATCTGCCCAGGGAATTGGGATGTCTCATGGATGACTTCCATTCGTGGAAATTCCACAATATGAGCTTGAAAATCTGCACACACATAAGAAAAGTAAATTAGCAGAGGTAAAATTCAGCATGGTACTTTTAAATAAGAGCATGCATACGCCCAGTGGAGGAAGACAAGCTACCATCAAAGTCAGGTTGAGCAGAATATTCTTCCAGTTCACTAAGCCCTGAGGAAGCCCTTCTTTCAGTTCCCCCCCAAACTTGAGCACCCGAGTCTGAGAGAAGTGAAAAATGACTTCTAAGAATGAAATCATGGAAACAAGAGTAGAGATTGCCTCTTCTTCAAATCTCGATATATATATTGTGTGTGTGTATAGAGAGAGAGAGAGAGAGAGAGAGAGAGAGAGAGAGAGAGGAAGGAAGAGAGAATTACACACAAGGAGTTTAGTAAAAACCATGATTAACCAAGTAAAGGTATTTTCAATGCCAAAAAATTGAATTGTAGCGACTAAAATTCCTTGTGCAAAATTTAATGTTATTTCAAATACCATAATCCACATGCGACTTTGTGAGTTGACCAGTTAATTCAAGCTTTGCATTTGAAGTTCTTTCCATGTGACTAAAACCCTATGTTTGGATGGGAAGAAAATTAACCAGTTAAAGAGTTTTACTATTTTAGGAAGTTTTCCTTCCTAGTATTCTTTTCCCCCTATTTTCCTCCCAATTTTCCTTCCATTCAAACATAGAGTTTAAGATGTACGTTTATGATAGGCTTTACTTGACTTACCTAAGCGCCTTCCTCTTCTAACCAAAGCCTCACTAGTGCTTGGATCCTCAGCCTCATTTGTACCTTGAAATCCAAACCCCATGCCCCAAGTATGAGTTAAAAACGGCTCCAAATTTGTAATTGATTCTCCTGAAGATGACAATGGGGGTGGGGCATTCATGCTTCCCGTTCCAGAGTTAAAGGTCCCCCCATTTCTATCTGGGAATGCATTGCCATTGTTACTAGAAGGCGCGGAGTTTATCTCCTTTAGAGAATCTAATTTATCAGCAATGCTGTGCACTCGACATACCTGAAGAAAGGTGGTAAAACAGATGATCAGGCTTTTGCATGAAAGCCTCAAGAAGAAATCTAACACACTTCTATGAAGCAGTAAGGGAAAGGTACCGTGGGTAATGAAGATTAAAATTTAAAATATTATCAATTTGACATCTATTCACAATATTCTAAGAAAAAATGCATTCTGATATTCCATGCACATGGGATAAAATAAATAAAATGATGACAAATTATCCAAAAAAGAAGGCTACTGGCTGTCCATGAATTTCAACACTCAACAGGTAATAGGCATAGCTACTAAACAGTAAATTCATAGTAAATTGCTATTCATTTACTAGGCAGAGCACAATGGCGTCACGTGATCCATATAGCCGACCCCGCTTAGTGGGATAAGGCTTGTTGTTATTGTTGTTGTTGATATCCATTTAGTGGCATCCATTAGGAAAAGAGTGGTGAGCAGATGGAGGTCAATGGGAACACTTCATTTGGATAGAAAGCAATAAAGCATGATTATATGAAAGATTTTGTGAAATTGGAAAGATGGATTTCATGAAAAAATCCTCAAATTTTCATATGGTAGACAAATAAATACTCAGTAAGTACCCTACGGTGGTAAATCTAAAACACAAGGTTTAGGGTTTAGATATGCTGACTCTCCAAACTTAACTTTTGATAAAAAGGTTAAGTAGAAAATGGAAAGAGTTAAAGGTGCGCAATATAAGACCGACATTGAATTGCCATCAATATCATTGCCCAATTTGTATCCTTAACTGCACTCAAGAGAGAAATTATTGATTCTCTGTCTCATTATAATTGGTTGGTGCAATATATAATGATATTATACCTGCAGAGAATTTCATAAACTGTAGTGCCAGAAATGAAAAATGAAAGCAAGTCATGAATGTTCAATCGGTTCATAAAGCTACATCCTGAAAAAATAACCATTTTTCAGGACCATTACGTGAATTTTGTTATTATGACAAACCTAGATAATACTACTATAAGAAATAGGTCAGTCATTTCTGTATAATCTTCCTGCAAGTGGTTCTTGGGTGAATAGCTCAAAAAATAAGGCTGCTTATCCCTCTAAGTCAGGTGAAACTAATTCACAATGGAAGCAAATAAAAACTAGAACAAAGAAAAGAGAGGGAAAAAGTACCATTTTAAATAATTTAAAAATCCTGGTTCAAATGAATCTTCCTGACTATATAAGTGAGAACAACTGAACAAATGTCTCCAATTTATTCCTTAAACAACCACATTATTAGTTACATCGCAAATAAGAAAAGAACTTTGGTGCAGAATGCAAACCCTCACAGGGAGGAAAATAAGCAATGACTATCCATGATTAGAATTATAAACAACTCTGTTATTTGCAAAATATTTGCACCATCATCAGAATTGATCTGAAAGAAGCCTAAAGGATGATGAATCATTGTGGAAGTTACTTCATAAAAGACACAGCAAATGATCACATACTGCTTTTATTTGTCAAAATAAGGATTGCATGAAAATGCCATGAACAAGAGACAAAACATTAGAACTTCAGATGAGTCTTTTCACATAGATATACCTCAGCTTTTCTCTGCAGCCTTGCTTCCCCTTCAGCCGGAATAGCATCCAGTTTCAGCAACTTACTCGTGAGCAACTCAGACAGGGTAAGAAATTCATTCTCAGCAACATTGGTTCCACATTTTACAGCCACCTCTAAGGCAGCAACCTGCAAGGTTGAAATTAGACAAATGATCATTCTCTAACGAATATGTTTTTACTTATTCTAACCTAACATGCTTCTTCAGCAAGCAGTCAAATAGGAAGCAAGGACTCACACTCTCAGAGAGCTGGTCCACCTCTGCTCTGACACCAGCAACAGCTTCAAAAGCTTTCAACATATCAAATTTTTTTCGGTTTTCCTCAAGTTTCCTCCCTCTGCTAGCAGCTTCTTTAAAAAGATATATTTCTGAATTGTCCTTTAGATCTTCCAAGTGCAAATGCTCTTCATCCTGCTTTTCTTTTCCTCGGAAGATGAGTGTTTGCTCTTCAGGCTCTAAACCCGTTTTATGAGCAAGCAGTCTCTTAACATCCCCTGTCATAGAAGTTCTAGTTAAGGTTAATATCTATAAAAAAAGGCAATAATATATTCAATATCTCAAGCTTCTTCTACCACATGCTCCGAGCTTTTGAGATAAAGAAGTCATCAATATCATATTGTAGGGTGTAACTTTAATTGCTCTAAATAGGGAAAATTATTATGAAAATAAATCAGGCTAAATTGCTCAACAACTACTTTATTCATGAATTTTCAAGCTTTATTCCATGAATTTAGCATATGACTCATCAACTTCAATCCTATCAACTTTGTCCTCGCATTTTCTCAAAATATAAAATACTTTCCAACTCAATATAATTCAATGAACATCTCCTACCAAGCTGCCCGGTGAACTACTCAGATTCAACTTCTCCTTGTGAATCTCCTGAACTTGGCTCATCACATATATTTAGTTAACGAGTTAGATCAACATATCATTAAGTTTATTCAACTGAGTTTATACTCTGGCTCGCTAAGTTCAAAACAACTTGGTAAAGTCTTTTTTTTTAAATAAAAAATAAAAAATACCTTCTGCGCTTATATGTTGATTTTAGTAAGGATCATAAATAAACATGAAAGTTTATGCATCTGTGTTGTATATATGTAGTACAAATTTATCATTTTTAAGTTCTTTTTTTAGTGCAGACTTTTTTTTAAAAAAAAAAAATTATACACAAATATAAACGATGGCCAGGGTTGGTTTGATTAAGTCAGCGGGCTCAAAATTTGCCTCAGTGTGTTTTTTTGGCCAATTGCGTCGCTCTTTTTCAAATAAAGAAGTTTGATTATATAATTAGCCTGGACTTGATTGATCTACAGCCATAACATAATGAAGGGAAACTCAAGGTTCATCGTAATCGGAGGAGGAAAAAACTCACCGAAAGTAGATTCAGCAGGGAGGGAGACCTCGTGCCGTGAGGAATGATGAAAGACAGTGATCTTGATAATGCGTCCAGTCGTACTCATATCTTCCTGGCTCTCGTTGTTCTGCAGCGTCGGCAAGGCGCTGACTGGAAATCGATCGAACTGTAAATGATCAAACTTGGGGGGTTCTCAACTTTTATAAGAGATCAGGCAAGGTAGGGGATTAAGTTTTCATTATTAGGATCAAGTGAAAAATTTATTATTATTTTTTTAATTTTTAAATTAAAAATAAGGAAAGCGTGTACGTTTCGCTTTATATAAAAAGTTTGCCTCACGATAATATTAAATTTAAATAAAATTTTTACTTATCACTATTCAAATTCGTTTCACGTTTTTTTCATCCGGATAATATTAAAAAAATGGTACTCCGTAATTATTAGTTCAATAGATTACTTATATTCATTTTTTGCCATTTATATTACGGAATAAGAATTTTTTAAAAAAGAAAAAATGACAGAAAAATATTACTAGAATTTCAAATTTTTAAATAGATGATTTTTTACTAAAAGGATTTGTCAAGTGCATTACTATTATTGTTAATCCTATTACTCTTGTGGGCAACAAGAAAAACATGTCATATACTACTCTAGTCTTATTTATAAATCTCAATTAACTAACTTTCACATATTAAAAACAGTTAGGTAACTCATTAATGATAGGCTAAATTTTTAATTTTATTCTCATTCCAAGAGTTAATATTAAGAAATTATTTTTATTTATTGTAATTAATAGGGAGTAAAATTATAAAAATCATATTTATTATTTTGGAAAATGAACTTATAATAAACATTTTTAAAATGTTTTCTGAAAAGGAATGAGAAGAATGATATTTTGTAATGAATACAGCAACTAGGGAGTGTACATATCATCCTGGTATTATTTATAAGTCATTTTTTATTAAAAAAATTGGTCTTATTTATAAGTCATCTTTCAAATAAAAAATGAGATTGTGACAATTTTTCCTATATTAATTATTTCAATGAAAATAGAGAAAAGAAAGAGTTGAAAGATATTTATTCATAAATAAAGGCAAAATTAAAAATTTACCTAATAATCATTGAGTTAACTACCTCTATTTGATACTCCTCCCATCCTTAAGACACTAGTAGCAAGTTTATTTGGTCTTTTTTATAAGGCATTTGCTTGTTTCCAATGAGCATTAATTATTTTTTTCCATGTATGCTCATAATTAATGAAAGTAGTGGATGAGAGTAATAATTAATATAATATTAGAGTTTAGTGTAATTAATGGGTAATATTGGAAATTACTTAAATTCTAGGACAACTTTATTGATTTTAACTGTTTTTATTGATTTGTGAAAAAAGTTAGTTGGTGTTTTATAATAAGCACCAGATGGAGTATATGTGATTTAGTTAATTAAAGACTTATAAATAAAACCAGAATGGTATATCCTAAGTATGCAGTGGCGGAGCCACGTTATTGCAGGTGGGTGCAAGTGCACTAGAGCCGGGAAATCGGGCCGAGCCCATCGGGCCGGCCCGTTTAAGCCTTGGCTCTGTAGGGCTCGGGCTTGAAAAATATGCCAGAAATTTGAAATTGACCCTGTAGGGCCGGCCCTGCAAGGCCTCGGGCTTCCTCAGGCTTAGTATGACGTTTTTTTTTTTAATATGACCATTTGATTAAATTAAATATAAATATTATCAGACTTAATTAACATAGTTTTCTCAACAACAAAAAATCTACAGTCACATGTACTTTTCAATTAAACCTCATTTCTAGTCCTAAACTTTATGAAGGAGTGGGTTGCCTTTTATCCTCCTTAAAAAAAAAATCGAAGGCGTTGCCCCCCAAATCTCATTATTAATTATACACCTATAAACTTAAATTCTTGACTCCGCTACTATAAGTACGTGGTGGAAAGTTCACTAAAGTGATCGAAGACTTAAGGAGCAAGGGATCAGTGGACCAGAAGACTTGAAAAAGAACATCAAAATAACCAATCACTATCCAAGATTCCAAGTCTCTTCTATGCTTCAAAAAAAAAAATTTGAAAAGCAAATTATTTTTGTCCGATTTCCGAGAAGCTGAAGCCAAATTGTAATATAATGCGAGGAACACCATAATGGGGACAAAAGGCTCAAACCCAATCAAATCCACCTTGACCACATTTACACATTTAGTGTGTTCTTTTTAGTGCTCCCAAGACGAAAAGAGTAAACTTAATTATTACATAGAGGCCAGTTACTCTATTGGACTCGGGTTCACATCCCATGTTAACATTTTTTATTTTTTATTGGGTTAAGGTGTAAAAATGGACATATGTTTTTTTCGGAGGAGCGCCCAGTAGCAAATATTTTTTTTAGGTGAAAAAGTGACTATGTGGTTACAAAAGTGGAGCAAAAGTAGACATGGACCGTTAGTTGACCGTTAGTTTGACCAAAAACATTAACATGGATGCTGACTCAACAAATTTTTTTAGTTGGCAGTGAAAGAAGAAAGAATAAATTAAAAAAATCCTTAAAAAAAAAAACAAAACCCTTTTCCCTTTCCTTCAACCACGCGCGACCTGAACCCCTCATTGCTCATCGAAGGGACTAGGGTTAAATACTCAGCAGGAATTATCTGGTCAGTGTCGATATTGTCACCGACGACGTAGCAGAGGCCACGGAAGGTTGTGGAATTGGCAGCAGAGGAAGGGTTGGAGGAAGGAGAAGCGCTCGCACGTGAGACCAACGAAGCGGTTCGTGGAGCGAGACCTTGGGTGTGGCTGGAAAGGGGCTTTACTGCGATCGAAGTGATGGGTAATCTAATGAAATAAAGACCAGAGGAAGGTGAAGGGGAAAATAAGAGTTTGGAAGAAAAAGCGCGGGTAAGGTTGCGAGATACAGTCGCAGAGGTCGACATAGTCGAATTCAGAGAGGTTGGAGCTGGAGAGTAACTAGTCTATGAGTGGGAGTTAACTCGTTAGGTGGAATGAAACGAGGGCCGGCTGCAATTTGGGGATAGAGGCGTCAAATTAATCCAGATGCCCCTACTCTTTCCTCACCTCTATCACTCCCATTTCCCTTCCCAATTTCCCCTTTTGCCCCTTCTTTTCCCTCCTCCGCCGCCGCAGCCCGCCACCGTTGCTTCCCTGGTTCCGCCACCTCTGTCGTCGACGAATCTATGTATAGCAAGATTGGCGATTGTAAATCTGAAAACTTTGTATTTTAGTAGTTGGTGTTGATGATAGATTTGAGTTTATGATTAATTTGCAGATAGTTGGTGTTGCAGATTCTAGTTTAGGGGTGTTTCGGATCGAGATTTTGTTATGAACTCCACAGATTGAACTTGAAATTTTTGGTTAAATAGAACAATCACCTTACATGCTGATCCAAACCTTCGATGGCAAAAAGTGGTGGATGTTTATTATGAAACAAAGTGGCTGCAATACAATAATCGAATGTGAGAGACAATCTGTGGAGTTAACTGAGAAATGTTTGGCATGTTGTTGTAGATTTTGGGAGGGGGGTGGCGGTTCAGATCGAGATTTTGGGGGTGCAGATCGTTGGGGGGGGGGCTGGTGAAGAAGAAGGTCAAAATCTGACCTAAAGTGATTTTGACCAGGGACTTAAATGAAAGTTTTAAAAGTTTATAGAGGGACTAAATTGAATTTTTTTGAAATTCATCCGGGGTTAAATTGTAATTTATAAATCATTAACATCCACGTCAGCGTCCATGTCATCAATCTCAGTTCAGAAAAAGTCAACTAACGGTCAATATCACTTTTGCTCCTATTTTGTAACCACATAGTCACTTTTACACCTAAAAAAAGTATTTGTTACTGGGCACTCCTCCGAAAAAAGCACATGTCTATTTTTGCACCTTAACCCTTTTTTATTTTTATATATTTTTATTTATTTAGATTAAATTTTATACTACATCCTAAAATATTTTTGCACCCAATATCTCAAATTAATTAATTTCTAATCCTGTATTTAGAAATATTTTTTAGGTAATACCAATAATCTGAAATACTTTTTTCAACACCTAGTTTATGAAATATTTCTTTAAAAAAAACATTTTATTTGGGGATGAGCACTACATACTCATCTTTGAGATGATTATGTAATGTGGATTCGGATTAAGGGGCAAAAAATCGTGGCTGCTGTGATTGTGATTTTTCATCTTTTTTTTCTTCTAATAGTTGCTTTTTCTTTTTATCTCTCTTTTTCATATTTCTAAAGAGAGATAACCTCACTGCTGCTGAATTAAGATGGCTCTCTAATTTGATCACTGAACTTGGTCTTTTTCTAAAGCGTCCCTCAATTATCGGTGTGATAACCTCAGTGCAAGTGCTCTTGCCTCCAATCCAGTCTATCATGCCCGTAGCAAACATATCAACATTGATGCTCATTTTGTTCGTGATCAAGTTCTGAATGGTGAAATTACTGTGTCCTATGTGCCCTCTCAACATCAAATTGCAGATTTTCTCACTAAGGCTCTCACTCACAATCATTTTCTTACCTACGTAGCAAACTTTGTCTGTGTCCCACATCCTCTCGTTTGAGGGGGAGTGTTAGAACTAATGTGTAATTAGCATTCCTCAATTGTATCATTAGCATTTGTATGTATTGTTATGCATAGGAGCGTCTGGAATATTTTGCATATCTGCAAAATATTCTTCTCTCACTACGTGCTTGTATTCCATTGGTCTGTAATCATCTACGTACACATTCTGTTATGCATTTGCCATTATATAACGAATACAGGACCTGAGATAATATTGCTCAGTCCATTCCCAATTCATCTCGTCCTTGATTTCGCTCTAAAAAGGAATAATATTTGCTCAATAATATGTTGGGAGATAAAAATGTGAAAGTATGGTAGACCATATGATATTGTATCTGTATCAGAAACTCTGGTTGAGCTTATCAATTTTAAGCATATTGAATGAATGAACCGAAGCTTCGTGCCTATATTGGTTTTTTTATTTTTTTGGGATATGTTGTTATGATTAAGTAATTTATTTAGTTTTGTTAATTCTTTTTTTTAAAAAAAAAAAAAATCAGATCTTATAAAAGGATTAGAGGGACTTTTATTTTTTCGGTTAAGTAACATATTATATGCTGAAGTGTTATTTAGTACTGTTTTGATGTAGAACACAGATGTCCAACCCGATAGGCTGGTGCTTTGATATTGGATCAAAGAACTTTTCCCGAATGCCTATGAGGCAGGCATCCAGGAGAAAGTAAGATCACTGTACACAATCAGACTCTTCGCCAAGGGGGTGGGGTGTGTGCACAATGTGACTGAAAGTAAATAGTTCAGGGATTAGAACGTGTGTACCTTAGGACGTGACTTCTGTATTTATAGAGTGTACCTTAGGTTGGATATTGTGGACCTCGTGTGATCTTCGGCCCAAGCATTCTAACCGCTATATCATATCTGAAGATATTCCTTGATTATAGATGAGTTACGATCCTCCTTTATATTAGATAGGTTCTGATATGCCTTATCTCTATTGTTGGGCCCAACTGCTATTGAGCCTCGTACAGGTCCGTAACAAGTACTATTACTTACTATCATAACCGCATACCCTAAAGTATCTTTTGAATAACTGTGGGTATTTTAAACCTGATATATTTTCTTTTATATTTTTATTAACCCTGATTTATCGGCTTTTTGACCAATTTGCCCCTTATTAAATAACTATTTACCAAAATGCCCCTGTCTGGAAACTATTAACTCATTTGCCCCTGTTTTGTCGACTAAGCCATGGTTTAGTTGACTAAAACGCGGGGCAAATTTTTTTTGAAGACCCCCGCGATTTAATCGACTAAAAAACCCATTTAGTCGACTAAATCATTAAAAAAAAGGTTAAAACTTCGGAAAGCCCTAACTTCTAGCTCGAGAGTCCGAATCAAGTGATTCTTTTTTTTATTCCACATAAATTTTTGAGATCTATACACAGACATAAAAATTAAATTTCAGATTTAATGAAGAGAAAAGAGGAAAAACAAGTGATTCTTTATTGTGCAAGAGATACTAACAATTCATTAAATATAATCAAGTGATTCTTTAATATATATATATATATATATAGTTTCCTTTTATTTTATGTTTTCTTTTTTATTAGATCATATAATATCTCCTTTACAATAAAGATAGGATATGTGTGTGTATACACAGTTGATGGCGGGAGAGGGGCGGTGCCACCAGGAAAAAGAGAGTGAGTGAGAAATGATGGCACAAATCCTAGGGTTTTGTATATTTAATTGAGAGATATTTATTGTAAAATTAATTAATCATTATTTCTAATATTATTATCTAATAATAATTAATTGATCTTATTTTAGATTTTAATATCTTTATTTTTCTACCATGTATTGAAGAAAAGACTAGGGAAGTTTGTTAATTAAAAAAAAAGGGAAAAATGGAGATATAAAAATGATGAGTAGCAGATGAAGTGGAGAAATTAATGTGCTTACTTTATTGATAAATAATGAATAATATATCAGCATTGCATTGTAATAGCACGGTAGTCAATCTAGCTAAAATCTAGAATCATAGCTAATATCTAGGATCACTAATATCACTAACCAACAGACTCGGTAAAATAAATTAAGGGAGAATCCCTGTCAAGGCCCAATTAAGGCCCAAAATTGCAAAAAAGACCCCAACCACTTTCACATACCAAAAAGGGCCCTAGGGCCTTTTCTGGTATAAACGTTAACAACTAAAACAGCCAAATTGACAACAAAATCAATACCCGTTAACAACTAAATCAGTCGCATTAACAACAATATTTTAACAACTAAATCAGTCACTTTAACAACAATATCAGCCCCGGTTAACAACTAAATCAGTCATATTAACAACTAACATTTTAATGAAAAATCCCAGAAAAGGCCCTAGGGCCCTTTTTGGTATGTGAAAGTGGTTGGGGCTTTTTTTGCAATTTTGGACCTTAATTGGGCCTTGACAGGGATTCTCCCATAAATTAAAATGACTCCACTACTTTCTAAAAAATAGCTAACAACATGCTTATAATAATATAATAAAAAATCAGCACATTCAACACAATAAACAATTAAAAACTAAATA
Source organism: Acacia pycnantha (assembly GCA_025563575.1). Lineage (NCBI taxonomy): Eukaryota > Viridiplantae > Streptophyta > Magnoliopsida > Fabales > Fabaceae > Acacia > Acacia pycnantha. Next base: position 3,963,011 of record JAMWYP010000030.1, on the reverse strand, counting down.
ACTTAATCCCTCTTATTGTGGAGATCAACAACGTGCGGAAATCAGCAACATTAACCACGTAGAGAAAAAGCTGGGATTATTAACTTCAACATGTATTTGGTAAACTTTGAATTTCAACGTAACAATTAATACTGGATTTTCAAAATACAATATATTCAAAATTGAGATTTTCTCTCCATTAATAATATGGATTTTAAAAGAAAAGAGAAATAGGAAAAATATCGACACTAAATTTGTGGGGCTTGATTTTAGGGGAATAACAGCGTTTGGAAGTTATGCATGAGATCATATGTTGCAAGAGAATATTAATATTGAAATGGAATTGACTGCCACTAAATTTGTGGGGCTTGATTTTAGGGGAATAACAGCCTCATCTACCGAAAAAAGGTGATTATTCTTTGAAGTTTGAAGTTTAATTTCAACACAGAGTCAGGGAGGGAGGGAGAACCAACTAACTTAATTAGGGCATGCTTTTACTATTGATCTTTTATAAGATAAAATAAAAGGTTAGGGGGTTCAATTTAGATTTTTTTTTCTTAGAGCATCCGATATCCCAGGGCAGGCCATCTTTCAGGCACATCAACGGCCCCAGACTAATCCGGACCGAGACCGGGTGGCCCCTTTCGGGGGGAAGCCTCTACCACCCACGCATGCTGCATTCCCACGTCTCGAACTCAAGAGCCGTGGTTCAATTTAGATTTTGAATTGTCTATATTATGTGATCCATATTGTGTAGGAGATACTAACAATTCATTATATATATATATATATATATATATATATATATATATATATATATATATATATATATATATATATATATATATATATTGTTGGATATGATTAGTTTTGTGATGTCTTATATAGATGCCATTCTTAAGAACAAAAAGGTTGTATACTACATTTATCTTCTACTTTGACTAATTCTTATATATAATGTAGATGCAAAGTTTAATAATGAAGAATGATCAAAAAAGAAGAATTTGCACTATATGTGATACTAGAAGTCTTTATGATCAAACAGAAGTTGGAATAAAGTTTTATCATATTTGAGCAATAGTGGAGTATACCTGAATAGTGCTTGTTGAGAATGATGAGTTCAAGCTCAAGAAGAAGAGAAGAAGAAAAAGAAAGAATTGAGTTATGGGGAATGTTCAAGAGATGAAGAAAAGAAGGAAGAACTTGTTGAGTGGAAAGAGAACATCTTTATTCAAGTTCCTAGATTGATGTTAGAAGTCTCCAAGATCATATGGAAGTTGGAATGGATCAATTCAGAGTTAAAATCAGCAAAAGATCAGTTCCAGGATGATATAACTCGAGTCATGGAGTTGCAACTCGAGTTAACCACTTCGCTATAGTGTTTTGGTGATCTGGGATGATTTGACTCGAGTCAAGCTATCATTAACTCGAGTCAAGAAATGTTCTTTTCGTCTCTGGACAGGTTTGACTCGAGTCATACACACATAACTCGAGTCAAGGTGTATATCAGCAATTCTGCTCACCTCAGTTTCGCGTATTCAGCTGGCGACCTCTGGTAATTCGACGATATCTCCCAAACCAGAAGTCCGATTGAGGTGAAATCAATTTTGTATGAAACTAGACTCTCAATGCGTCATTTGGATTTAAATTCCAAGTCCAAAGGAGTTGAGATGAAGGAGATATGAATTATTGAAGTTGACAGTATGATTTCCGCCACACAGCAGACCAAGCTTCAATGTTTTGAGTGTATCTCACAAACTACAAATCCAATTGAGTTGAAATTGGTGGCATACGATAATAGACTCAAAGGGATTTCCATCAAGACTTGAACCAGCCAAAACGGAGTTCAGACCAGGGAGATATGGCCCTCGAAAATTATCTATCAGTTCAAGATTTGCAAAAACGCTGGAAACTGATATAACTCGAGTCATACGCGCATAACTCGAGTCAAATGACTTACAGAGAGCTTCGAATGATTTCTTGAAGCAAATGACTCGAGTCAGAGCATGATAACTCGAGTCATGTTCGACAATCGCTGATTCGCATCTCTCTAAATCTCAGATTTCGATTCTGGCATTCAATATTATTAATGATGATATTTAATGACCTGTTTCTAACCGTTTTACTCATAGTTTTTCAAATATTTGAGTTATAATACAGGATCATTTTGAAAATCATCATGGATCACGCAATATTCTCATATTTATTCAAAAACAGAGCAAAATAGGCAACACGCTGGAAAGGTGGATAATCATCCTCAAACGGTCAGAAAGCAACAAGACATGACTGGTTGAAGATATTTTAGGAAACACCGCATCATGGGCAAATGTTCAGGAATCTCCAACTGAAATGTCTCCATCTAATAAAGACTATGCAGAAATGGAAATTATGCGGAAAGACTCCAATCAGCTAAGAATTCCATTGGGTTCAAATTCGAAGTGCATCCTCAACGGTTATCTCATGCCAAACAATATAAATACATAGACTTCCAGCTGCACAACACACAACACAAAAACGCAATGCACAGAACGCAAAGACAGACGAGAGTTCAATTCTTTTCTGTTCCATTAGCTATTCTGTAATACTCTGATCTTCAGTGTTCATATCCATCTGCTCTTTCAAGAGAGTTTGTATTCTGTTATCATTTCTCTGTGAGAGTCTCAAAGTATTGGGACTTTGGGATTGGGTTATTCGATTACAACTTGTAAGGGGGAGTTGGACGTAGGTCAAGATTTGGACCGACCAGTATAAATTCTCTGTGTCAATCTCCTCTTCTCTATCTCTACCTTGCATTTATTTATATCTGTTGTGTGGGTGACTGAGCAATTAGCGAAAGAATTTTGAAATCACCTATTCACCCCCTTCTAGGTGATATTCCACCTTCATTTATATCACGTCCTGATAAGAACCGAACGTATCTCACGTTATAGACCTCGGATTTGAGTGATTCCAAAACGAGGCGAAAGATGACTTTCCGAAACGCTATTTTGGCTCAAGAAACACCGAAAAACAACGGGGAATCTGGAGATACGAAACCAAGAAATATAGAACGAAAACTGAAGTTTATGGATTATAGGAAGGCGCCACAATTCCAAAGAAATGATAAGCCCAAGAACGCCACAAGGATCGATGCCCTTGATAAGTTCAGGGATTCTCAAAAGAACCATAGAGAAGCTAGTCTCTCACCAAAAAGGTTAACTCTTAATTCTGCCGTATACATATACATACATACATACATACGACTAAACAGGGGCAAATAGGTTAATAGTTTCCAGACAGGGGCATTTTGGTAAATAGTTATTTAATAAGGGGCAAATTGGTCAAAAAAAACCCTGATTTATCTTTAAATTTTTTTGAGATATTATATCTTATATCAAATATCAATATAAGATATAATATCTCTACAATTCTCTTCTCTCATAGCCGTGCTATATTTAATTTATTAACCTTGATTTAGTCTTGATCCAACTAAACATGCAATATTATTTTGGTAGAAAATTTTACATCTGTATGATTTTTAATTTATATATATATTTATCCATTAAATATATTTAATTAAGTATTTTCAAATTTTTCTAAAAAATAAATTAACTATTTTTATTTTAAAATAAATAAGTTTTTCACGTAAAATTATCAAAATATGTATAATTTAATAATTTTCATGTGATTTTAATATATATTTTTTTTATATGTATAATTTTTTTGCGTAAATTATCACAATATTTTACATGCATACATACACACACATACATATAATTTAATAAATTTCATATGATTTTCAGTCCTTTTCCTTCCAAACTTGCTTTTCAAAATAATCATTTAAACATAGTTCAAGTTAAAAAAATTACTTCAACCATCTCAATTCAAATATAAATCACATTACACTTTCTGACTATTACTCTATTGTAAGTTTGTAAGAGTTATATTTAAAAAAAATGACTTTTATGATCGTGAATTCAAACACACTCTATATTTGTCTTTATCTTAGTTTTAGTCCCTCAAATTTCAAAACATGCGTTTTGATCCCTCAAAAGTCAAAAGGTAAAATATTCCATATTTTTATTAAGTTATAGAGATCAATGTTTTAAATTAAATGTATGAGGTACCAAAACTAATGAAATATTATATCAAGCCTTTAGTATATATGTATAACTAAGACATCATAGAAACTTAGGCAACATCGTCCATAGCAAATGGTTTAGGTGAGGCACAAGGTAATGTTTAGACCATATGGACCAAAGAAAAGACCATGGTAAACATCACTGAGCCCTGTCATTTTCATCATAAAAAATTTCAATATATTTTTTAATCAAAATTTAACTTTAACAAATGTAAGATGGATTATATAAGGTAGCAAACTGAGTTATGTTGTCTTTTTCTTTTTTTTCTTTTTTGGTACCAAGATCATTGTTGTCTTATTTTACAAGAAAAGGAGTTGAATTTCTGTTAAGTATAAATCACTAGATGTAATTCTTCATATTTTAATTAAAAGATCAAATTATAACCATTTATTCATACACGTATATATATCATAATTACTATCATATTTTAGTCAAAGCCTAAATCAATTTATTTTTCTATCTCGTTTATATATAATCTGTATATCCTCAAATTTTTTTTTTTTTTTGGGTGACAGGGAAAAAAACATTTGAGGCTTAACACTATCTTCGGTCATTAATATAATATCTAAGTTGTATTTCAGGGATAATATATGAATTTCATCAACACTTAATAACAAAAAGTTTAAGGCTTAACACACCTCCGAAATATTTTTATATAAACAAGGCTGAAAAATACTTGTGGGTCTATATATTGCATGAAGCTAAGCACTCCAACCCATTGCTTAATCTTATTCTATAATCCCTTTTTTTTGTGAAGTTATTCAATAATCCATTTAAATATAGGAGAGTGATTCTCCTCTACCTCTGCCAATTCACACAAAGTGCTTATTCTGTTTTCAATCCGTGCAACCTCAGCTTTGGCTGCTGCTAAACTACGCTCCAAGCTAGCAATCTCTTGGCTAAGTTCTTCAGCCTTTGAGCACAATGTCTTCAACTCAGAGGGGGCATTGTCTTCCGCTAACTGAGCCTCCCAAGCCTCACTCACCTGTGAGTGCATCTCACCGATGAAGCCGGCATCAAAGCCAAAGGTCTCGAGCTCTCCGATCACGACTTCAATCTCGCTCTTCTTCTGCGCGTTCAAGGTGCTGCTGGCTGATGCAGTTGAAAGCAGTTGAAGGAGGTTGGACAAGGAGGAAAACATCCAACGGATGAAGGTCTTCCTTCTATCAGACTTAACGTTCATTAGGTTGGGATATTTGTTAAAGGCTATCTCCAGTCGTTTGGTGGCTTTATCATCTAGCTCACACAACATGGCAAGACTTTTTGCCACGTTTGTGGGGACATTTGCAGAAGCTTCTGTAACAGCAAGGGAAGGTGAGATGAGCCGTAGGATCTCCCCAACATTGATGTAGGTGTCTTCTTCTGAATAGTCTTCAGAGGTTGACGCACGGGCAGGAACCGATTGAGATTGAGAATAGAGAAAACCATCATTAGGTAGGGTCTGGCTAGTCCCTGTTTCAATCTGCCCAGAGAATTGGGATATCTCATGGATGACTTCCGTTGGTGGAAAGTCCACAATATGAGCTTGAAAATCTGCATACGCATAAGAAAAGTAAATTGTTAGCAAAGGCAAAATTCAGCATGGTACTTTTAAATAAGAGCATGCATACGTCCAGTAGGGGAAGACAAGCTACCATGAAAGTCAGGTTGAGCAGGATGATCTTCCAGTTCACTAAACCCTGAGGGAGCCCTTCTTTCAGTTCCCTCCCAAACTTGAGCACCCGAGTCTGAGAGAAGTGAAAAATGACTTGCACGAATGAAATCATAGAAACAAGAGTAGAGATTGCCTCTTCTACAAATCTCGATATATGTATGTGTTTGTGTATAGAGAAAGAGAGGGGAAGAGAGAATTACACACAAGGAGTTTAGTATAAACCATAATTAATCAAGTAAAGGTATTTTAAATGCCAAAAAATTGAATTGTAGCGATTAAAATTCCTTGTGCAAAATTTCATGTTATTTCAAATACCATAATCCACATGCGACTTTGTGAGTTGCCCAGTTAATTCAAGCTTTGCATTTTAAGCTCTTTCCATGTGACTAAAACCCTATATTTGGATGGGAAGAAAATTAGAGAGGAAAGAATACTAGGAGGTAAAACTCCCAAAAATAGTAAAGATTTTTAATATTTTAGGAAGTTTTCCTTCCTAGTATTCTCTTCCCCCTATTTTCTTCCCAATTTCCCTTCCATTCAAACATAGAGTAAAAGTTAAGATGTAGGTTTATAAAAGGCTTTACTTGACTTACCTAAGCGCCTTCCTCTTCTAACCAAAGCCTCACTAGCGCTTGGATCCTCAGCCTCATCTGTACCTTGAAGACCAAACCCCGTGTCCCTAGTATGAGGATAAAACGACTCCAATAGTGAAGATGACAATGGGCGTGGGGCATTCATGCTTCCCGTTCCAGAGTTAAAGGTCTCCCCATTTCTATCAGGGAATGCATTGCCATTGCTGCTACCTTGAAGACCAAACCCCGTGTCCCTATTATAAGGAAAAAATGACTCCAATAGTGAAGATGAAAATGGGGGTGGGGCAATCATGCTTCCCGTTCCAGAGTTAAAGGTCTCCCCATTTCTATCAGGGAATGCATTGCCATTGTTGCTACCTTGAAGACCAAACCCCGTGTCCCTAGTATGAGGAAAAAACGACTCCAATAGTGAAGATGACAATGGGGGTGGGGCATTCATGCTTCCCGTTCCAGAGTTAAAGGTCCCCTCATTTCTATCTGGTAATGCATTGCCATTGTTGCTAGAAGGCGCGGAGTTTATCTCCTTTAGAGAATCTAATTTATCAACAATGCTCTGCACTCGACATACCTGAAGAAAGGTGGTAAAACAGATGATCAGTCTTTTGCATGAAAGCCTCAAGAAGAAATCTAACACACTTCTATGAAGCAGTAAGGGAAAGGTACCACAGGCAATGAAGATTAAAATTTAAAATATTATCAATTTGACATCTATTCACAATATTCTAGGAAAAAATGCATTCTGATATTCCATGCACATTGGATAAAATAAATAAAATGATGACAAATTATCCAACAAAGAAGCCTACTAGCTGTCCATGCATTTCAACACTCAACAGGTAATAGGCATAGCTACTAAACAGTGAATTTATAGTAAATTGATATCCATTTAATGGGATAGAGCACAATGGCGTCATGTGATCCATGTAACTGACCCCGCTTAGTGGGATAAGGCTTGTTGTTGTTGTTGATATCCATTTAGTGGCATCCATTAGGAAAAGAGTGGTGGGCAGATGGAGGTCAATGGGAACACTTCATTTGAATAGAAAGCAATAAAACATGATTATATGACAGATTTTGTGAAATTGGAAAGATGGATTTCATGAAAAAATCCTCAAATTTTCATATGGCAGACAAATAAATACTCAGTAAGTACCCTACGGTGGTAAGTCTGAAACACAAGGTTTAGGGTTTAGATATACTAACTCTCCAAACTTAACTTTCGATAAAAAGGTTAAGTGGAAAATGGAAAGATTAAAGGTGTGCAATATAAGACAGTGACATTGAATTGCCATCAATATCATTGCCCAATTTGTATCCTTAACTGCACTCAAGAGAGAAATTATTGATTCTCTGGCTCATTATAATTGGTTGGTGCGATATATAATGATGTTATACCTGCAGAGAATTTCATAAATTGTAGTGCCAGAAATGAAAAATGAAAGCAAGTCATGAATGTTCAATTGGTTCATAAAGCTTCATCCTGAAAAAATAACAATTTTTCAGGACCATTACGTGAATTTTGTTATTATGACAAACCTAGATAATACTAATACAAGAAATAGGTCAGTCATTTCTGTATAATCTTCCTGCAAGTGGTTCTTGGGTGAATAGCACCAAAAAATAAGGCTGCATATCCCTCTAAGTCAGTTGAAACTAATTCACAATGGAAGCAAATAAAAACTAGAACAAGGAAAAGAGAGGAAAAAAGTACCGTTCAAATGAATCTTCCTGACTATATTAGTGAGAACAACTGAACAAATGTCTCCAATTTATTCCTTAAACAACCACATTATTAGTTACATCGCAAATAAGAAAAGAACTTTGGCGCAGAGTTCAAACCCTCACAGGGAGGAAAATAAGCAATGACTATCCATGATTAGAATTACAAACAACTCTGTTATTTGCAAAATATTTGCACCATCATCAGAATTTATCTGAAAGAAGCCTAAAGGATGATGAATCATCGTGGAAGTTACTTCATAAAAGACACAGTAAATGATCACATACTGCTTTTATTTGTCAAAATAAGGATTGCATGAAAATGCCATGAACAAGAGACAAAACATTAGAAATTCAGATAAGTCTTTTCACATAGATATACCTCAGCTTTTCTCTGCACCCTTGCTTCCCCTTCAGCCGGAATAGCATCCAGTTTCAGCAACTTACTCATGAGCAACTCAGACAGGGTAAGAAATTCATTCTCAGCAACATTGGTTCCACATTTTACAGCCACCTCTAAGGCAGCAACCTGCAAGGTTGAAAATAGACAAATGATCATTCTCTAACGAATATGTTTTTACTTATTCTAACCTAATATGCTTCTTCAGCAAGCAGTCAAATAGGAAGCAAGGACTCACACTCTTAGAGAGCTGGTCCACCTCTGCTCTGACACCAGCAACAGCTTCAAAAGCTTTCAACATATCAAATTTCTTTCGGTTTTCCTCAAGTTTCCTCCCTCTGCTAGCAGCTCCTTTAAAAAGATATATTTCTGAATTGTCCTTTACATCTTCCAAGTGCAAATGCTCTTCATCCTGCTTTTCTTTTCCTCGGAAGATGAGTGTTTGTTCTTCAGGCTCTACACCCGTTTTATGAGCAAGCAGTCTCTTAACATCCCCTGTCATAGAAGATCTAGTTAAGGCTAGTATCTATCAAAAAAGGCAATCATATATTCAATATCTCAAGCTTCTTCTACCACATGTTCCTTGCTTTTGAGATAAAGAAGTCATCAATATCATATTGTAGGGTGTAACTTTAATTGCTCTAAATAGGGAAAATTATTATGAAAAGAAATCAGGTTAAATTGCTCAAAAACTACTTTATTCATGAATTTTCAAGCTTTATTCCATGAATTTAGCATATGACTCATCAACTTCAATCCTATCAACTTTGTCCTCGCATTTTCTCAAAATATAAAATACTTTCCAACTCAATATAATTCAATGAACATCTCCTACCAAGCTGCCCGGTGAACTACTCAGATTCAACTTCTCCTTGTGAATCTCCTGAACTTGGCTCATTACATATATTTAGTTAACGAGTTAGATCAACTTATCATTAAGTTTATTCAACTGAGTTTATACTCTGGCTCGCTAAGTTTAAAACAACTTGGTAAAGTCTTTGAGAAAATTCTAAATAAATGTCATTTGAATTTGCAAAACCCCTAGAAGTCTGTCGAATTTGTAAAAAGACTGAGAGGTATCAAGGACCTATGAGGGATACGCAAATTCGCGTGAAATTACCCTTTTGCCCTTAATTTTAAATAATAAAAAATTAAAATACCCTCTAACCCCGGCCGGCGGTGGTGACCGCCAGCGGGGTGGTCGCCGGTGGTGGTGGCTGGCCGGCCAGCGGCGGGGGCTGGAGGGCATTTTAATTTTTTTATTATTTAAAACTAAGGACAAAAGGGTAATTTCACGTGAATTTGCATATCCCTCATAGGTCCTTAATATCTCTTAGTCTTTTTACAAATTCGACAGAATTCTGGGATTTTGTAAATTTAAATGGTATTTATTTGGAATTTTCCCAAAGTCTTCTTATAAAAGAAAAAAAAAAGAAAATTCTGCGCTTATATGTTGATTTTAGTAAGGATCATAAATAAACATGAAAGTTTATGCATCTGTGTTGTATATATGTAGTACAAATTTATAATTTTTAAGTTCTTTTTTCAGTGCAGACTTTTTTTAAAAAAAAAAGATTATACACAAATATAAACGATGGCCAGGGTTGGTTTGATTAAATCAGCGGGCTCAAAATTTGCCTCATTGTTTTTTTGGCCAATTGCCTCGCTCTTTTTCAAATAAAGAAGTTTGATTATACAATTAGCCTGGACTTGATTGATCTACAGCCATAACATAATGAACTAATGAAGTGAAACTCAAGGTTCATCGTAATCGGAGGAGAAAAAACTCACCGAAAGTAGATTCAGCAGGGAGGGAGACCTCGTGCCGTGAGGAATGATGAAAGACAGTGATCTTGATAATGCGCCCACTCGTACTCATATCTTCCTGGCTCTCGTTGTTCTGCAGCGTCGGCAAGGCGGTGACTAGAAATCGATCGAACTGTAAATGATCAAACTTGGGGGTTCTCAAGTTTTATAAGGCTTGGTTTGGTTTGGGGGAGGGAAAATGGAGGGAAATGGAGGAAAAATTATTTGTAGTGGGTTCACAAGAATTTTCCTCTCTTTTAAGCCTTCTTGTTGGATAAGGAAAAAACCAATAAAGATGGGACCTATGCGAACAAGCGTTGTAGTAGCGGCGACAGCTATTTGTAGCATCGGAGGGATGGAATCAGGGTGTAAGGCATGTGCCGGTCGAAAGTTGTGAACTGCTGAATTTGGTTTCGGTGCGTGATTCTCGCCCTAAAGCTGTATACAAGCCTTGATGAGTTCAAAAGGGTGAGTGGAACACTCAACAACAATGGAAGCTTTGGAGACACCGACGTCGCTGACACAGTGACAATCAATGGAAGACGGAGACACCAAGACAATGACGGGGTAATAGTTTGTTGGTCAATCTGCACCTTAAGGCTATGTTTGGTTGGAGGTGAGGGAGGGAGGGGAGGTGCCCCTCCCTAGTGTGAAAAGTCATATATGCCCATAATGTGACATGCTTCCAAAATTAATGTGTGAAAAACAATGTCAAAAGTTATGTAATTTTTAAAATTTCTCATGGGTAATTTAGTCAAAAATTTCCCTCCCCTCCCCTAACCTTCCCTCAAACCAAACATAGGCTAATTGTGTTTTTTTTTTTTTTTACTTTTTAGTTGTTGATTGGTAATTATGGTACCCTCAATTGTTTTTTGTGTCAGATGCTCATTGAATAATAGTTTCGTTGACAAATTTGCACCTTGATCCTTAATTGTACCAATAAAAATAGAGAAAAGAAAAAAAATTAAAAGATACATATTTATAAATTATAACAAAATTGAAAATTTTATCCCATAATCATTAAGCTGAATATATCTCTTTAATATATATAATTTAGTTAAAATGAATTTAAAAATAGGAGGAGAGCGTATATCCTTATTGCATGGGTGGAAAGTTCGGTTGAAGTGATAGACTCAAGGAAGACTCAAGGAGCACGGGATCAGTGGACCAGAAGACTTGAGAAAGAACATCGAAATAACCAATTCACAATCCAAGATTCCAAGGAGCTTCGATGCTTTAAAAAAAAAAAATGAAAAGCAAATTATTTTAGTCCGATTTCCGAGAAGCTGAAGCCAAATTGTAATAACTAATAACGCGAGGAACACCATCATGGGGACAAAAGGCTCCAACCCAATCAAATCCACCTTCACCACATTTATATATTTAGTGTGTTCTTTTTAGTGCTCCCAGAACGAAAAGAGTAAACTTAATTATTCCCTCCGATCCTAATTCAGACAATATCGTAGAGTTGGTTTTGGTTCTAATTATAGGACAATATTCTAATTTTTATCAATTTCTTCTTAAAATACCCTTATTTTATTCTCTCAAATGTGTTTGGTTTTTGATGATTACATATATGTGTATGTATATATGTGTGTATCTATATACAAATATACATACATATATACATAGACACACACACACACATATCTGTGAGTGTGTGTACCTGTCAATATATATGTGTGTACATATATAAACACACACATATATACATATATGTGTGTGTGTTTATATGTGTGTGTCTATATATATATTTTTGTGTGTGTATTCATATATATGTGTGTATGTGTGTGTGTACATATATAAACGCACACGTGTCTATATATATACAAATATACATACATATATACACAGACACATATACATAGACACACACACACACAAATACACACACACACATCTGTGAGTGTGTGTGCCTGTCATGTGTGTAGATATATGTGTGTGTGTGTTTAGATACACACATATATGTGTATATAGTAAGACTATTATTTCAATTAAAAACCGTGTAGAAATGAAAATTCTAAATTAGAGAGGTATGTGGTAGGAGTTGTTAATTCACTTTTACTTATGTCATTTTAAATTTATATAAGGGCATTTTAGGAAAATGAGTAAAATTAACTAATTTAACTTTTCTCCTTAATCTCTCCAAAATTGGTTAAATATGTCCTATAATTAGGACCGGAGTATTATATAGAAGCAAGTTACTCCATTGGACTCAAGGTTCACATCTCATGCTTATTCCTTTAATTTTGATGTCGGGATTTTTATTTTTTTTAGATTAAATTTTATATTGCAACTAAAATATTTTTTACACTCAATATCTCTAATTAATTAATTTCTAGTCATGCATTCAGAAATATTTTTGGGATAATACCAGTAGTTTGAAATATTTTTTCAACACGTAGTATTTTAAATTAATTAATTTTTATTGTATGAATTTTTTTTTTTTTAAAAACCATTTTATATGGAGATGAGCACTACATACTCATCTTTGGATTAGTATGTAATCTGGATTCGGATTGAAGGACAAAAAATTGTGGCTGCTGTGCATTGTGATTTTTCATCTTTTTTTCTTCTAATAGTTGCTTTTACTTTTTATCTCTCTTTCTCATATTTTTCAGTGTTCATCTTTATCACCACGCCAGTTGCTTTTAGAGCTGGCAATCAGGGTCAGGGCCTAACAGGACCGGCCCTCCAGGGCCTGGAGTAAGAAAAACACCCGTTTTTCAAAGCTCGGCCCAAGAGCACTAGGGCCAGGGCCGGCCTGCAGAGCCTGGAAATTACTATTTCAAATTTTAACTTTTTTTTGTGTTTTTCAAAGAAATATAATTAGTAAATTACAACAATTAAAATTCTAATTTATCAACAAAATGAGTTGTCAAACATTTATATGCAAATGAAGAAGATGAATGCAATGCATAGATAGATGCATGAGACGCCCCTTGCTGCCTCAATAATTGCAACCTCTACAACACCACGGTGCTGCTTGTGGAGGGCACATTTGCACTTTTTCATTTCTAATCTCTTACCAATTAATGCTCTTACAACTCAATTCAAATTGCACTAGTCCTATAATAAATGAACTAGAGAACCGAGTCTCTAATCGGTGACCAAGAATTTTAGATGAATTGACTGGTGTTATATTTTATATCCACCCCTAAGCCTGAAATAATACCAATTTTAGTTTAAAAATATGACAATTCTTCATATTATTGTGTGCTTTAGTAACTCTATTTAATTGTGGATTAATGCCTGTTTTATTTAAATATTATGATATGAGTTTGATCTTGAGTTAACTCTGATTTAAACGACGTACTGTCTCATTTTGTTCATCAACCAATCCATTTATCATTATCCTGCTTTTACAGCTTGTTAATTAAAAGCTAAATGCCTACAATATTATACTCTCTTTTGCCCTTTATATTCCAAAAAATAGATAATCTTTATTATAAAGTCGCCAAGTGAAATATCTCAGTTTCATTTTTAAATATTACCCGTATAGTTTATTTGATGAATAAAATATACGCTTGAATAATAATAATAATAAAAACTAGATAAAGGAATAAGTGAAATGAGACATGTAATTAAGAAAGTAAGAAATAGAAGAACACATGAGAACACACGTGAAAAAAACTAGTTTCTTTTGCTCTTTATTTGAAGCCTATCCTAATATTCTTATGCATGGATTTTTTTTTTAGGGTTACAACTTACTCCCCCCACGTCCCCACTTCAACGTTTCTAAAAAAAAAAAATTGACGGGCTTAACGGGCCGGCCCTGAGCCCTGCAGGGCCGGCCCGTAAAAGCCCTTGGCCCTGCAGGGCCAAACTTCACCTCTCTCCTCCATTTTTTAGGCCCAGCCCTTAAAGGGCCAGGGCTTAACCGGGCCGGCCGGCGGGCCTGGCCCGTTTTGCCAGCTCTAGTTGCTTTTACTTTTTATCTCTCTCGCATATTTTTCACTCTTCATCTTTATCACCACACCACTACCACCATGTACAATTTCAAACACTCATCATCAACAATCCATATAGCAAAATAAAAAAAATTGTAAAAAAATAAATAAAAAGATGTTTGTTATAATTGTTATACATATATCATCAATAATCCAAACACTGCTCATTAGTACCATTACCAAGAAAAATTCAGAATTTATAGTATAAATTCCAAGAAAAAAATTACACCAAGTTCATAATAATTTAAAAGGAAAATGGAAAAAAAAGGGCTCATGGTTAGAATAAGGCTAGAGGGATGAGAGGTTTACCTCATCATCGGCAGTGGGAAGCGGGGGATGAGAGCTTTATGTGGAGGATCAAGTGCATAAGGGTGAGTTTGATTTGAGAGCAACAGACCTAGAGACAGTGGCGCAACCAAAAAAAAAAAATTTAGCCCAAGCCAAAAAATAAACATATTGAACTACTTCCTTTAGTTCTTATTATAAGACACCAACTAACAAGTATATTTGGTTCTTTTTATAAAACACTTGCTTGTTTCCAAATAGCATTTAATATTTTTTTTCATGTAAACCCATAATTAAAAAGGTTGTGGGTGAGAGTAATAATTAATAAAAATTAATTATTAATCTTTTTTTGGAGCAAAAAAAAGAGTAATAATTAATATGATATTAGAGTTTAGTATAATTAATAGGGATAATATTGAAAATTACTTAACAAATTTAATGACTTTAACTGTTTTTATTGACTTGTGAGAATTGTTAGTTGGTTCCAAATAAGGACCAAGGGAAGAATTTACTAAATAGTATCAAATAACCTTGAAAATACAAATAAATAATAACTGATAATTATAAATCAAAACATATAAGATGATACTAACCTTTTCGGTATCTTAAACAATAATTTTACTTTTCTTTTACAGCCCAATGAGTAATGAAACAAACATTATTCTTATAGGGAAGATAAAAAATTAGCTGGGGCCAAATTTGTGGGTAAATAAAATATCATATACTCCCTCCGTCCCTAATTATAGGAGCAATTTAACCGATTTTGGGAGAATTAAGGAGAGGAGTTAAATTAGTTAATTTTACTCATTTTCCTAAAATGTCCTTATATAAATTTAAAATGACACAAGTTGCCCTAATTATAAGTGTTTCTAATTTACCTTATGTTAGATATCCATGACATATTAGTTTATTTATGTATATTAGTTACTTTTTTATATAACCATGTGTATACATATATGTGTATTCGTATAGATCTATCTACATATATAGAGACACACACCCATATATCTACACACACACACATACATACATACATACATACATACATACATACATACATACATACATACATACATACATACATACATACATACATACATACATACACACACACACACACACACACACACATATATATGTTTATATATGTGTGTGTGTGTTCACACATATATATCTACACATATATATATTGACACACATAAACACAAATATACATATATATGTAAACACACATATATATAATGCTCCTAATAATAAGTATAAATAGGGGTATTATAGGAAAAAATTGACAAAAGTTAAAACTTGCTCTTATAATTAGGACCAAAACCAACTCCAAAATTTGCTCCTATAATTAGGGACGGAGGGAGTAATAAATACATGTATATACTAACGAATTTTATAAGATCAACCGGGGTTAACTGGGGCCAAGGCCTCAGCTGGCCATCACTACCTTCCGCCACTGCCTAGAGAAGATTTTGATCAAATTATCATTAATGAGAAAATATATTTTTTTAGAGTGTATTTTTTTACATGTTAATATTAAATAATAGTACATTGTTAATTGGATCCCCTATACCCAACAAGTTAGTCTATGATTCTACCACGAACACATTCATTTATGTTGAAGATAATGTATGGATATTTGATGAGGATGCTACATAAAGTAGATCATTATTATCTTCATCACTTATATTTCCTTGTTCAACTTGAAAAAAATTCATACCAGTTTGGAAATATCTCTGGATAAGAGTATGATAGCCATTATTGCACAAACTATGTGGATTTGATGAGGTTCAAAACTATATAAATACATATATTGCAATATTTTAAAACAATTCTTCCGGATTCCAACCCCCATAGTAATTTTTATCTATATATAATTTTTTAAATTTTATTTCATAATATTTTTCAATGATAAAAATATATTTTTATTAAAATTAATTTAATAATAATAATTTTATTATTTAAATTTTATGAGCATGTTATGATTATAATATTTTTCATAATAATCTCTGAAAAAAGTTAGCTTTGTCTTATATCTAAGACAATATATAAAACAATATACTTCATAAAACAGTGTTGACTTTTTTAGAGATATCAAGAAAACTAATTAAATTATTTTAAAATATTTATAATGTTTCATTTTTTCTCCAAATTATTTTGCTTAATTTATAAATTGATTTAATCTAAAAATATACAATATATGATATAATTAAGTAACTTATTTAGTTTCTTTAATTATTTCCAAAAGAAATAAATCATGTCTTATATTCAAATATTCAAAACCGAAAGGAGTATATTATTAAATTATATATAAACTTAGATAAATTAGTGTATAAAAAATAATAATTATAAATACTTTTAACATAATTTATATAGTTCCTACATACCATCCATCCAAATTGGTCAACTGCTAGGTATGCTAAAGACGTAAGGAAGTATATGTCCTTCATACAACTACAAAGAGGATGCCAAATGTAATTGCGTGTGTACATACAAATACATTTGTAGATACGTACGTATGTGACACACACTTAATATGGCAGTTAATAATGAAGATCATACTCCCTCGGGTCCTTATTATAAGCCACCAACTAGTAAGTTTATTTAGTCCTTTTTATAAGGCACTTGTTTATTCCCAATGAGCATTAATTATGTTTTTCAATGTCTGCCCATAGTTAATAAGGATTAAGGATAGTAGGTAATAGTAATAATTAATATAATATTATAGTTTAGTGCAATTAGTATGGGTAATATTGGAAATTACTTAGATTTTAGGACAACTTTATTAACTTTAACTACTTTTATTGGTTTGTGAGAAAAATTAGTTGGTGCCTTATAAAGTTAGTTAGCTATGAATACAGCTTCTCCAACTACGTGGCCTGCTATGGCCTCCATCAGCTTCTCTGTTGTCACCTGCAACAGCTCCAAATATACTCAACTATACTAATAAAATGGTCTCATCTAACTCTTTAAAAATTTTATATATAGGAAAAATCGCTATGTAGTCCCAACAAATGAAAAGTAATCATAAAAAATTCACACAATAAGTGACTAGAAAGTGAGGAGTAATAACAAGTTCCGTACAGAAAGTTCTAATATAGGAAATGATAGGGTAAAGGTGTAAAAATATACATGTGTTTTATCCTTAGGAGCGTCCAACACCACGTGCTTTTTTTAGATGTAAAAATACACATGTGGTTATAAAAAAGATACAAAAGTCACACCTTAATTAAAACAGAAAAACATTGACCGTTAAAAATGAACTTTGACTAACAGACTTTGGGGTAATTTACCAAAATAATTTTTTTTTAAAAAAATTTACCGATTTAGAGCACTTTTGAAACAATTTACCAGAGTAATGCTGACGTCACTAGTGGCGTCGTACTTGCTGATGCCACACTGAGTGGCGTCGAGCACGACGCCACTAGTGACGCCAAAGTACGACGCCACTAGTGGCGTCGAGCTTCGACGCCACTAGTGGGACGTCAACTTTTTTATTTATTACTCTCTCCGTCCTTATAATAAAAAATAAAAAATTGACGCTTGACTAGTGGCAAGATTACTCCTAATAGTTTCAAAAGTGCTCTAAATCGGTAATTTTAAAAAAAAAAAAAAATTATTTTGGTAATTTTCCCCAGACTTTGTAATACGTGAAAAGAGGGAAGAGAGGGACCCACACGTGAGGGATGAGTTGAGAGGAGAGAGAAAACAATTGACCTTTCTCAGACAACACACGTGAGGGACCCATTTTTGTCCCTTCCTCCAAACAATATTAGACAAAAAAAATCCATCTACTTCTTTTTCAGAGAATCTTCTTTTTCTTCCTCCTCCAAAACCATAATTATAGCTAGAAGAGATGAGGAGTTTGTGAGTATAAATCCACTTTTTTCCTCTTCTATTTTCAACGGCCCTGATGCAATACGTAAAATAGTTGTTTTTCTTTATGCTCTTTTTTTTTTATTATTCTTTTCTCTCTTTTTTTATCAGATTAATTTATTAGATCGACTGAGCACAACCTAAAAATATCACAACCTTTGAAGATGTGAAAAATCGTGTATTGTTTTCTCTTTCCTCAACTCATCCCTCACGTGTGGGTCCCTCTCTTCCCTCTTTTCACGCATTACAAAGGTTCATTTCTCTTTACCCTCTTTTCACGCATTACAAAGTCTGTTAGTCAAAAAGTTCATTTTTAACGGTCAACGTTTTATGTTTTAACTAAGGTGTGACTTTTTGTATTTTTTTATAACCACATGTGTATTTTTACACCTAAAAAAAGTACGTGGTGTTGAGTGCTCCTAAGGACAAAACACATGTGTATTTCCGGAAATGATATATCTATTTTATCTTATTTCTTTTAATTTAAGACTTAAAATTATAAGTAGACTTGGACCTACCAGGGAGTATTGCATGCCACTGGGCTATAAGATCATTAACTTATACTCGCTTTGATATTAATTATAGGACATATTTACTTAAGATTAATGATATTAGTTAAATTAATTAATTATATTTATTTTTTCAAAATGCCCTTATTTAAAATTTAAAATGACATCCCTTCTATCACCTTCACATCCTCTCTCCAAGTCCTTCGGGGAAAATGCTTATAGCTAAGCAAAAATTTATTACTCGAAGGCTTAGCTATAACGAAACAGCACAACCTCTAGAATTCACTCACTCATATTAGTCTATTTTTAAAATTGCTCAGGTATAATTATAGGGATTTTTTTTTTTTTTTAAATATAGAATGGCGAAAGTTATACCTGATTGTAGTAATATCCATAGATAATTTACAATATAGTTCTGTTTATAAGACATTTTCAATATTATCACCGGGATTAATCAGAGATTTCAGATTCATTAACTTTATTTACAAAATAAAAAAAGTTTTAAATTTTGTCTTCATTTAAATCGCTCAGGTATAATAAGGATCAGAGGGAATATTTATAAGTCCTTTTTGACCAAAAAATTTGGTCATATTTATAAGTCCTCTTTCAGATAATAAATGAGATTGTGACAATTTTGTTCATATTAATTTACCAATAAAAATAGAGAAAAAAGAGTTGAAAGATGAACATTTATAAATGAGGATAAAATTGAAAATTTACCTCATAATTATTGAGCTAACTATCTCTTCTTAATATGTGTGATTTAGTTAAAAAAAATTTATAAATAAGACTAAAATGATATAGGCTAAGTGCATGGGTGGAAAGTTCACTAAAGTGATCGAAGACTTAAGGAGCACAGGATCAGTGGACCAGAAGACTTGAGAAAGAACATCGAAATAACCAATTCACAATCCAAGTAGCTTCTTTTTTTTTTTTTTTTTTTTCAAAAGCTATTTATGTTATTACGGTAAACCGGTACAATACATGAAAATAAACTGAAGATAGAATGCAAACAAAATCAAATCAAATACAACAAAATAAACCAAATACAAGAACAACCAATCACCGTACATTAAAGATTTAAGAGTAGAAGTAGAAGTATGGACAAAACCGGCCTCCTCGATATCCAATGTTAGAAATGACGTGAAAGAAAATGTTGATTGTAAAACCCACCCTAACGGGCATACCTTCTTATAAACATTAGCTGCAATTAGAACAGTTGCACAGATACCCCGTCTTGGGATAAAGATTAAAAAAAAAAAACTAACCTCAGAAGGAAGAAAATCTATGATATCTTGAAGAACACTTCTACTCCTCCATTCAAACAAATATGGTGACCTCGACCACACACCGAA
Source organism: Acacia pycnantha (assembly GCA_025563575.1). Lineage (NCBI taxonomy): Eukaryota > Viridiplantae > Streptophyta > Magnoliopsida > Fabales > Fabaceae > Acacia > Acacia pycnantha. Next base: position 3,942,761 of record JAMWYP010000030.1, on the reverse strand, counting down.
CAACACCTCTTCAAATCTTCCACCAAGAACGCAGATTTGAGCCATCAGACGATAGTTGAATCTAATAACGTTCAAACAACCATCCAACTAAGAGGATTTATACTCAGATCTCATAGATCTGTTTATTTCCTGAGAAAACAAAAACACCACCATAAAACCCAGCACCACAAAAAAAAAAAAAGACAGATAGCTCTCACTACCACAGATCAAATCTAAAGAAGGAGAGGAAAAAAACTCGCCACAAGGACGAGAGAAGTCCACAATCTTTATAAATCAAAGGGAGAAGGCCACAAATCAAAGACATGGGAACTAATCTACTACTCTGATGCAGTTGTGACATAGAATGATATTCGCTGGCGGCTTGTGATGGTATCATAAGCCACTGGTGAGAAAGAGATGAAGGAGGGTCGTGAGGCAGAGAAGAGAGAATTCAGATTTTAGGGTTAAAGATTTTGCCGCATAGAATTCAATTCAAGTAGCTTCGATACTTCAAAAAAAAAAAAATGAAAAGCAAATTATTTTAGTCCGATTTCCAAGAAGCTTAAGCCAAATTGTAATAATGCGAGGAAGACTATCATGGGGACAAAAGGCTCAAGCCAAAGTGTGTTCTTTTTAGAGTTAAGGTGCAAATTTTTCAATGAACTATTGCCTGAGGAGCGTCTGACACAAAAAACAATTGAGAGTACTAAATTACCAATGAACAATAAAAAAGTGAAAAAAAACAAATAACTATTAAAAAAAACACTTATCACAATTATATTAAAATATGAGGCACTGGCATAGAACAATGGCGGAGACGCTGGAGAAAAGAGCAATTAAACCTTCTTATTGGATAAGGAAAACATCAACAAAGATGGAACCCATACAAGCAAGCGCTATGGCAGCGACGTTTATTGCTTGTGGCATCGAAGGGATGGAACCAGGGTGCAAGGCACGTGTCGGTCGAAAGCTGTGGACTGTTGAATGAGTTCAAGAGGGTGAGTGGAACACCCAGCAACAATGGAAGCTTTGGAGACGCTGACACTGTGACAGTCAATGGAAGACGGAAACACCAATACAGTGACGGGGTAATAGTTTGTTGGCGAATCTGCACCAAATTGTGTTCTTTTTCACTTTTTAATTGTTGATTGGTAATTTTGGTACCCTCAATTGTTTTTTGTGTCAGATGCTCCTCGGGCAATAGTTCGTTGGCAAATCTGCACCTTAACCCTTCTTTTTAGTGCTCCCAAGACAAAAAGAGTAAACTTATTTATTATATAGAAGCAAGTTACTCTATTGGACTCAGGGTTCATATCTCATGCTTATCATTTTAAGGTAGGGATATTTATTTTTTATTTTTAATATATTTTTATTTATTTAGATTAAATTTTATACTGCACCTTGAAATATTTTTTATACCCAGTATCTCAAATTAATTAATTTCTAGTCCTACATTTAGAAATATTTTTCGGGTGATACCAGTAGTCTGAAATATTTTTTCAACACCTATTATCTTAAATTAATTAATTTTTAGTGTATGGAATATTTTTTTTATTAAAAAAAGCTATTTTATATGGGGATGATCACTACATACTCATCTTTTGGATGAGTATGTAATCTGGATTCGGATTAAGGGGCAACAAATTGTGGCTGCTGTCCATTGTGATTTTTCATCTTTTTTTCTTCTAATAGTTGCTTTTACTTTTTATCTCTCTTTCTCGTATTTTTCACTCTTCATCTTTATCACCACACCAGTTGCTTTTACTTTTTATGTCTCTTTCTCATTTTTTTTTCACTCTTCATCTATATCACCACACCACTACCACCATGTACAATTTCAAACACTCATCATCAACAATCCATATAGCAAAATAAAAAAATTGTAAAAAATAAAATAAAAAGATGTTTGTTATACATATATCATCAATAATCCAAACTCTGCCTATTAGTACCATTACCAAGAAAAATTCAGAATTTATAGTATAAATTCCAAGACAAAAATTACACCAGGTTCATAATAATAATTAAAAGGAAAATGGAAATAAAAAGGGCTCCTAGTTAGAATAAGGCTAGAGGGATGAGAGGTTTACCTCATCATCAACATTGGGAAGCTGGGGGTGAGAGCTTTATGTGGAGGATCATGTGCATAAGGGTGTGTTTAGTTTGAGAGGAGGAGATGGGAAGGGAACAGACCCTTGGGAGGATATTAATCAAATTATTATTAATAAGAAAAATATTCTTTTCTTTTAGAGTTTATTTTTGGAATATTGAATATTTTATGTGGGCTATTTAATAAAGATGAGAGAGAAAAATTTTCTCACCTCCTCCCCTCACTATCCCTCCTCTCAAACCAAACAGGGAGAAAATTCCGATGAATAGCAAGACCCAAATCTTCTTTTTCTTTACTTTTCTGATATGGATTTTGATTATGTTTTTCTGGAATTGTACATGGTGGCGGTGGGGTGGTAATGAATATGTTTTTTTTGGGGGGGGGGGGGATGAGAGAGAGAGATACCCAGAGAAGGTGAAAACAATTGTTAGAAGAAGGGAGATGAAAAATCAACAGATTGCTTATTACATAGGAACCACGGTTTTTTTATTAAGTGAGGGTATTTCAGTACTTTTATATTGTAATATATGAAAATTTGTTGGATTTAATGGTTTAACCTCAATTTTAAAAATTTATAGTTACTGTTACACTTTTGATAAAAAAAAATTGATTATTATTTTAGCATTTAAAACAAATCGAAAGGGGTGTTATGTTTTACTTTGGAAAAATGATATTTAGATATCATCTGAATTTTCAAAATCCCAAAATATCTGTTAAAAAATTAAAAGGACATAGAGGTGTTGGGAAGAATTTAGGATTTTGAAATTTAAGTGTTTTTACTAAAATACTCCTCATCTCTCTCCTCTCCATCTTCCTGGCCTCTCTCTCTCTCCCTCTCCCTCTCTTCATTTTCACTCTAACCTACACCTTTCTTTCCTCACCAATGACAACTTCCACCTTCACCATCACCAGCGAATTCTACTATAACCACAAAAAACACCGGGACTGTGAGTTTGGAGACCGAAGCTTGGAGCTCCGCTGGATCACAGTTCAAACCAAAGAGCTTCTTCGACCGAAGAGAATGACATTTAATCGTTTAATTTCTCTATTAACCCATTTAAACCAATCTTTCTTATTGTTCTAAACCTAATGTTGTTGAAATTGAGTTGCTATGCCACATATGACTCAACATAAATCTCTTGTTGGGTTTGAAATTGAATAGCAATGCCAATAATTGATAGTATTTTGGTGAAAGGGATAAGGATTAAAACACACTTACTAATAGAATTTGGGATGTGATGGTTGTTGGGGTTAGACTCCATTGTTGGAAGGGAATGAAAGGAGAAATGAATAAGAAGGTGAATATTAACACTAGCATTTCAAAAAAATTGTAATGAGATTAACAAGTTCATGAATGAGTTTAACAAGTCTTATAATGGGTTTAACAAGATTCGACAGGTGAAAAATAGGTCGTTGGTGAACCCAACATTTGAGCACTATGAACAAAAGTCATAATGGGATTAACAAATTCATCAATGAGTTTACCAAGTCTTCTAATGAGCATAAATCTTATTGAATACTTCATATACGTATTAGTCATGTATATTAGGATAATTGAAGAAAAAAATTTTAAATTTAAACTTTTTAAAAAATGTTAAATAATTAGGAAATTTTTTTAATAAACAATAAAATTCTTAATTAAATATATTTAATGGATAGAATTGTATATAATTTAGTATGCAAACAAAATGTTTTTTTTATATGTTAATACTATATTAATAGTACATTGCTAATTGGATCCCCTATATCTAACAAGTTGGTTTATGATTCTACCAGGAACACATTCATTTTTGTTGAAGATAATGTATGGATATTTGATGAGAATACTACATAAAGTAGATCACTATTATTTTCATCACCTATATTTCCTTGTTCATCTTGAAGAAAATCTATATTAGTTTGGGAATGTCTTTGAATAAGATTATATATAACTATGAGTAAATGAGCAAAAATACACATGTGTTTTACCCCGAGAACGCCCAGTACCATATGCTTTTTTGGGAAGCAAAAATACACATGTGGTTACCATTTTAGAGCAAAAATCACATCCCACCGTTATGTTACGATTCACCGTGATAAGTGAGAAAGAGTTGAAGTGAACAGTAACATAACGGTTGAGTGTGACTTTTACTCCAAAATGGTAACCACGTGTGTATTTTTGCTCCCAAAAGAAGCATATGGTGATGGGCGCTCCTAAGGGTAGAGCACATGTGTATTTTTACTCCTTTACCCTATAACTATTGTTGCACAAACTATGTGGATTTGAGGTTCAAAACTACATAAATACATATCTCACAATATTTTAAAACTATTCTTCCGGATTCCAAACGTCCCCCACACACACAATAAGTATTGTAGGCAAAATTTTAAACCACACTCACCCAATAAACAGCAACATAGGCCAGTTTTCTTCCACCCCGAAAAACGGGCGAATCACAGGGACAATAGGAATCACTATTTTTATGGCCGCATCCCCACCTATTTCGTTGCACTATATTTTTAAAAAGAACTTGATTAATTAATGAACAATATAAAATTAAGGGAAAATCATTTTCATGGCCCTTTTAGCACTGACAATTTCAAAAAAGGCCTAAGATTCTGATAATCCCAAAAAATGCCCTAGGACCTTTTCTAGGATTTTTAAAATCTTGAGTAACTTGTCAACGGGGCTGATATAGTTGTTAAAAGTACTGATTTAGTTGTTAGTAAAGTCTTGTTAACGGGGCTGATTTAGTTGTTAAAATCTACCCGTTAACAACTATATCAGCTCTGTTGACAACTCACCAAAAATTCTGAAAATCTCAGAAAAGGCCCTAAAACCTTTTTTGAAATTATCAGAATCTTGGGACCTTTTTTGGGATTGTCAGTGTTAAAAGGCCCCGAAATGGATTTTCCCAAGTTTAAACCCTGACCTCTCCAGCAAAAACAACACACATTAATAAATGAACGAAATTCCAACGAGAATGATTGAGGGTGACCTTGAATGGCCCATTTAGCCATGGCCACTTTTTTTGGGGTTTTACATGTTCAACTGATTTTTATGTGTCATTTTTTTCTAAAAATAATATATTTATTTAAAATAAATTATTTTATAATTATAATATTTTTTATTTATGAAAATTTATTTTTTAATTTAAATCAATTTTATTATAGTAATTTTTATTTGTATAGAGTTATTTTAAATTTTATTTCATAATAATATTTTTCAGTCATAAAAATATATTTTTATACAAATTAATTTAATAATAGTATTTTTTTTATGAGCATGTTATAATTATAATATTTTTCATAATAATCTCAATAAAAAATTCAACTTTGTTTTATATTTAGGACAAAATCTATGCAAAAAAAAAAAGTCAACTCACTAATATAAGATAGAGTTGACTTTATTAGAAATATCAAGAAAACTAATTAAATTAGTTTATTTTCATTTTTTCTCCGAATTATTTTGTTTTGATATATAAAATATGATATAACTTAAGTAGCTTTTTAAGGAATAGTTTCCTCAAGTTTTCCAAAACAAAGTCAGTCATGTCTTTATATTTAAAATCGAATGGAATATATTATTAAATTATATATGAACTCCCAAAAATTAGTGTATAAAAAATAATAAATATAAATTCTTTTAAGATAATTTATTTAGCTTCTCCCATCATCCAAATTGGTCAACTGCTAGCAGGTATGCTAAAGACGTATGGAAGTATATGTTCTTCATACAACTACAAAGAGAATGCCAAATGTAATTGCGTGTGTACATACAAATACATTTGTAGATACGTACGCATGTGACACACACACTCAATAAGGCAGTTAATAATGAAGATCATCCGAACGTAGCTATGAATACGGCTTCTCCAACTATGTGGCCTGCTATTGCCTCTATCAGCTTCTCTTTTGTCACCTGCAACAGCTCCAAATATACTCAACTACTAATATAAAATGGTCTTATATATCTAATTCTTTAAAATTTATATCTATAGGGAAAATATAATCACTATGGAGTCCGACAAATGAAAGTAATCATGAAAAATTCACACAATTAGTGAGTAGTAATAACATATTCATCACATATAACAAGTTTCCATATATATAGGAAAAACATACCTATTTTATGTTTCTTTTTCTTTTTTTCTTATTCAAGTGGCAAGCACTAACGGTTTAAGATTATAAATAGGATTGAACCTATAACTTTCTGTTTAAAGGAAAGATGACATACCATTAGGCTACAAGGTCATTAATATATACACCCTCCAGTCTTAAATATGAGACAAATTTGACTTTTAAGATATTAAAAAAACTAATTAAATTATTTTAGATTATTTTTATTTTTTTCCAAACTAAATAATTTAAGAATAAATAACTTGTTTAACTCCCTTAATCCCTAAAAAAAACCATGCCGGAGATAGTATGTTTTATTTATCTATTTAGGAATCCTAGTTTACTTCCAAAATCAACATGTTTGAATGTTTCTTCCTTTCTCTGCCTCATTTCTTCTTCATTTTCCGGTTAATTTGGGCTATAAAGTTTACCATTTCATGTATGTGTGACATGAGAAAACACTTCTCCTACAACATGAGAAGTGTTTTTCCCATAAAGTTTGTAAAAATGTGGATGGGAGCTTGATATGTACGTACCTGGTTATCAAAGTGCTTGTTAGAATCCAAAGCGTAGAGTTTAAACTCAAACCTATCCCCATAATTAGGCATCTTGGGTCCACTCCACAGCTTCACGTTCCAGTCATTAAGCCCTTCTTCAATTCCACTGTACTCATCCCCCAGTTCCTCTTGCTTGCCGGAGAACCCTTCTGGCAGCCCTTTCAGTGTCGGCGTGATGTTCACCACCACCCAGTGCGTCACCGGAACGAGGCGGCCCCTTGGGTCAAGGGCGTCGATGTCCTGCACCAGGAGGGCCAAGCTCTTGGCTTGATCTGGCACGTTGTTCCACTCCAGAGGGGGAGATATGTTCCACTTGCTGTCTACGCCTTCTTGTGTGCAGTATCTTGGTAATTTTCCTCCTCCTTTCTTCTCTATTATTGCAGGTGACACTAACTTGAATTCTTTGCTTGCCATTTTAGGGTTTGAAGATTGTCTGTAAATTAACTCGGAGGAAGACGATGGTTTGTTTGTTATATACAGAGGTGGCGTCGTTACGTGTCATTGTTGTGGACAAGAAGAGAGACCGCTTTTGACACCTATGACAACACTTGTAAGCTCATGATGCCTGGTTTTATGATAAAATTTCAGTTAGGCCGCATGAGACTTTATTTCAATTAACCCAAAAAAATCTAAAACTTCAGTGTATGTTTGGGTTAAAATGAAATTAAGTTTTGTGGGTAAAAAGATAACGATGCTTTTATTTTATTTGTAATGTGATGAATTTCCTTATTTGTCTTGTAAATACCTTTATTTGTCTTTTAAATTTCTATATATATATATTTATCTTACAAATAACTAAAATATTTTTAACTTTATAGGTTCTTTCAAATCTCTTTATTTATCTTGTAAATACCTTTATTTGTTTTCCAAATAGCTAAAATGTTTTTGTTAATGTTCTGGTATAGAACTAAGATGTCCGGCCTTATGGGTGGCCGGAGAATTGATGTTGGATCGAAGTACTCCTCTCGTATGCCTATAGGGCAAGCGTACAAGGGAAGTATGGATCACTGAACACAACCAGGCGTCTCGCCTAAGGGGTGCGGTGTGTGCTCAGTGGTATTGTATGTAAATAGTCTGGGACTAGAAGTGTGTACCTTGTGGCAGAGTATCTCTTCTACGTAAATATAGAGAGTATACCCTGTTGGTTGGATCTCTGGCTCCCACGTTGTGCGTGCCCCCATATCCAGTTGTGCGTGCCCACGATCTTGCTAACTCCCCTGATGACTAGGTCCTTCTGTTAGGAGGTTTCTATCCTCACGTGGATTTCCCCCTGTGCTAGTTGGTTAGTTAGTGGGCCTTGACTAGGTCCGTAACAGTTGCCCCCCAGCTTGGTAGTTCAGGTTTCTGAGCTGCCGAGATGGTTTGCTTCACTGCTTGTCCGAGTTGACCTAAAATTCCTTGGGCGTCGGTTTCGAGTGTCTGCTCGACTTTGCACCCAACCCAGTTACTGACAACTGAGTAGTATAATTGCCCCCCAGCCGGGTAGTCCAGTTTTCTAAGATGCCGAGCTGAGTTTGTTGTTGATTCCTTAAATCATATCGGAGTGTCTGTCTCTCGCTTGATTTTGATGAAGCGTGTCCGAGTTTAATTTCAAAGAAACCCGGAGTTACTTGTTTCGTGATTGAATTGCCCCCAGACGAGTAGTCCGGGTTAACTTTGCTTTGAAATTCCGTAATTTTTGCCTGTTCTGAAGTATTGAAAACCCCCCAAGTCCGAATTATCCTGAGAAGGAAAGGACTGGGTCGTGCGAGAACTGGTGACAGCGGCCTTGCGTCATATAGGATCCGGGCCAGGCCTTGGAAGCAATCAAGTTGCGACAGTTTATCTTGGCGGGATCGCTTTGCTGAACAGTCGGGCTCGATGCCCTGCAAGGAGCCGATGTGACTGCCATCATTTTTGACTACTCGCGACTGCTGGTGTCCTTCTTCGATGTTGAGGAGCCACGCGGCATTCTGTAACTTGGTGTCTCTTGGGCTTACTTATCTGACGTACTGTGGTAATATCTTTATTTCATCGGGAACCGTCAGCCCCCCTTGGTCCCTGCGCGTCATAAGTACCTATGCTTTAACCGTCATTAATCCTTTCTCGAAAAGGAAAACGCCGTTTTGCTTTTGAATTGTCATTTACTGCCACGTGGACCTTGCGGTTTTCCTGGGCTATAAATCTGCCTTGCCTTCTTCCATACTTTTGATCAGTACCCCATTTGTTCTTTTTGAGTGAATTTGTCCCTAACAGCGATGAGCTCTCTGGTACCAGTTCCAAATTCCACTGGGCGAATAGCTTAGTTTATTTCCAGTATTTTGATCTTTGTAATCGCCTCTGGATGCGAATAGCTTAGTTTATTTCCTTGTAAGAAATCTGTGTAACGCGCTTATTGATGAATAAAGAGCTTACTTCTGCTTTTCGTTTATTCCTCTGGTATTCAAGTATGACACCTACAAGTATCAATGTTGACCCTTCTTTTTCTCTAGCCAAGTATAGATATGTATTTTATCTGGGTTGGCGACGTGCCCCCTCTTCAGCCGCATACCATAGGTGTAGCCGAGAACCCGAATTACTTGTATCTATATCACCCGGCTATGACTGAAATTTCTGGGAATGTAACCGGGTTATACCCCTGAAGTAACCATAGGGGGAGTGGCATCTTACAGGCTCTGCTGGGCAACGCTCTCCTGGTTAGTCGCTTGGATCCGGACTATTGTTGCATCTGGATCAGATGTCTATAATTAGGTTGCCCGAGATGAATGATTCCTGGTGAAAACCTGGCCGTGATATCCGGGGTATACCAGCGTAGGTCCCGACTTGTTCAAATGCTCTTTGCAAAACGATTGGACTGGGATCTCAAAAAGCCGGGGCATTACGTCGGCTATTCTACGTATCCGAGTAGCCTCTATTTGTCACTTCCACTTCCTTTCATTTTCCTTTCTTTTGACAACTGGCTCTTCTCGACTGTCGTGCAGCCGAAATCGAGGCGTTCTGGCCGCTACGGCCCTTGGGCGTAATTAATGACTGCTGAGTGCGCATTAAATGCACACGTCACGTCATCCTTATGTTATTAGTGAATGGGCGCTTTTGCCCCCGATGGTTGAGCTTTCGAAAGTTTTATACCCGCCTAGTCTTTCTCTTTTGGGTTCACTCCATATGCCTTGAAGAGTTTTTCTCCATTATCGCTTTCTGCTCCCGCGAGGAAGTTCATTCCTGATTCTGCCTTTCGCCATTTCTTGAGTGACCCTCTCTCTTTCGACCAGGTACCACTGTTTTCCCCGTTATTTCTTTGGTTCAACTCTTCTTTGTGCTTTTGTTGTTCTGCTTATTCAATTGAACCCCTCGTAGTGTTTGTGTTGAATTTTTCCTGAATTTTGTCTACGTTCGCTCAAATTTCTGGGTAGCTTTTTCTGATTGGTTCCCTTTCTGAGTGAATTTCTTCTTGTCTTCACCTTTCACCGTTGGAAAACTCCCATTTTCCTTAAACTCTTGCCCGATTCCGGGTCTGATTGCTGTGCCTTTGGGAATATATCCATCGATGTCTAAGGATTTAAAAGACATGACCCCCGAGGAACTTGAAGAATTACGTAAAACTGTGAGGGGAAAAGCCCGTTGGTGGCTCTGGGGTGATAAACCTTCTCCTCAAGAAAGGCAATCTGCTCTATTTGCCACTCACTACAGTGGAAACAAGAGGAAAGCGCCCGGTGTTGTCCAGACAAGCCATTCGAAACTTCGAAGAGGTGGTTCCTCCGTTGGGGGGAGTTCGAATGTTCCATCCTTGTTTCCGTCCAATCCGAGGGAGTCCCCGAAGCGTGCTGACGTGGCTGTCTTTCCGGTCCTACCGATTAACCAGTATGATGATCCAGAAAGAATGAGTTCTAGGGCTGAGGTGGACGGTTACCTCGGCCCCTGCTATGATTGTCTGTACAAATGTACCCAGCTTCTTTCCATCGGAGATTCCACCACGGCGGATTCGATTCTGGGCTCTTGTCGTCATAATATTGGTCCGGGTCTCCAGGCCAGCCCCCTGAATCCTGTTGACACGGCTTCTAATCTTACTCTGGCTGTAGAAACACGCCTTCAATCTTTAACATCAGGTATGCTAGGACGATTCTGATCTTGTTTACTTTTATTTCTGTGATAGGTATAATGGCCTCGTCTTCCTCTTCTCATACTGCGGAGTCGGAGTCCGGCAATGCAAATCGTGTTAGCCCCTCGCAGGGTTTAGTTGAAAAGTTTCCCTGGGTCATGCGCGAAGTACTATCTTATCGGTCGAAGCTGACTATGGCCGACATAGAAAACCTCCCCGTGAGAGAGACCGATAGCTACTGCTTTGTCCTCCCGAAAGAAGATGAACCGGTGTGTTCTGTTAGGGAGGGAAGCAACAATTCCTTTTTCTTTTTCTACATTGATTACATTACCAAGCTCGGTATTCGCTTTCCGTTTACCGCGTTCCAAATAGCAATCCTCCAGTTTCTCGGTGTTGCTCCGACGCAATTGCATCCCAATGGGTGGGGTTATGTGATTGCTTTTGAATGGTTTTTCAAGAGCCTAGGTCTGCCTTGCTCCACATCTATGTTTTTTTACTTCTTCACTCCCCACACTTCTCGATCCGGGAAAGAACCACCCGAGCTCAAAGGATGGACTTCGATCCGAGGCATTACCAACAGGCGGCTGTTTACCCCAGTGTCCGACTCCTTTAAACGATTTAAGCCTGGCTTCTTTAAAGTGGTTGCCAAGTCTGGTGCAAACCCTTGGTTTCTTAAAGGACTTGATTGTTCAGATGTCAATTGGCAGTTTAACCTGTATTGGTGCAAAGATCACCATAACGTCTCGCCTAGCGCTTATAAAGTGGAGCTCGCCACTCTGCTGAAACATGGGAGGAAAGCCATCGAAAGCATAATAGACCATGTGAAGGCACAAGGTACTGTTGGGCCGCTTCTCGGTGGCCCAATATCGGTAGAGGCCTCTCTCCGAGGAGGACATGAGTATGAGGCCGAGTATGAATCTTTCATTGCTTATAGCACGATCTTGCCGTACTATGTAGCGATGTATATTTGTTGTTTCAACAGTTATTGACATAATACTCATGTTTTGTGCAGATCTCAAAATGAAAGGACCGAAATATCTGTCGGGGATTCCGGAAGTTCCCGCCAAGGGGAGAAAAAGGGCGGCTGGTGACCCGGGCAAATCGAAGGTCGGTGAATCTTCAAAGGCGGCTGAGTCCAAAAAAGCAAAGGTGACTGGGCCAGATGTTCAAGTGCCTACAGTTCATGTCAGCGAAACTTCTCTCCCTGTGGCGGAAAAGCCGCAGGACGTTCCGTTTGCTGGTCCTTCAGCCGTCACCGCTGCCCCCGCATTTCCACCCGTGGTGATTCCGCGCTCCCAATTATGGAGTCGGGGGATCATTGAGGAATTAGGTACTTCTTTGCTGCCCCCTCACCGCTACAATGATCCAGTCCCGTTGCTGGAAGCCGACCTTCGGGACCTCCAAGCTGTTGGCAACGCCCATCTGAAAGGTGCCGGCTTGACCCAGGCCTATGTCACCCTCCATCACAGCTATGAGGCCACATTTGCAGACCTGAGGAGAGCTTCCGAAGTCCAGGCGGGCCAGGCCAAGCTAGAAAAGCTGGAGTTTAATCTGCAACAGACCCAGTCTATTTTAAACGATGCCAATGCGATGATCTCGACCTTAAAGGCCGCCCGGGTCTGCGATGAAGAAGAGCTGAACGCCATGACCGCTGAGAGGGACAAGCATAAGGCCGAGTCCGAGGTTTTCTCGGCCGAGGTATCCCGGCTTCAGGCATTGCTGGTAGAATCAGTAGAGGAGGCCTTTAAGAACTCGTTGGCCCAGATCCAGCTCTTGAACCCTGGGGTCGAGCTCAACACCAGAGGCCATCACTTCAGGTCCTATGTCGAGGATGATCAGCTTGTAGCCTTTGTTGAACCCCCAGCTGTTTCAGAGACCCGTCTAGATGCCGAGGCTTCCGGGGAGGAGATTGAGAGAGGAGAAGAAGCTTCAAATGCCCTACCCCCTGCAAGCTGATTATCTTTGTTGTTTTGGTTTTGACCGGGTTTGTTGCCGGTGTTTTGTATGTTGTTGTGGACAAATTGGCCAATTTGGCCCTTTAATGCAAATATCCAATGTCTGACGGAAATTTACTTTGCATGTGTTATCGCAAATGACCGGGCCAGGGTCAGTAGTGAGATGTGCAGAATCTGCGAGAGCGCGATGGTCTTAAGACCGTAATATATTGAATGGTCAGTGTTGCCACTGCCTCGTATGGATCCGGGATTGTCAACCGGGTCATCCTAGGATAAAGGGAAACTACCACCTACCCGGGTTCGGCTTTTCACCAAAGCGTCCGAGTATTTTGACCTGATCAGGGTCGATATGGCAATTCCTCTTGATATCCCGGAGTAATTTTCAAGATGCTTAAGTTGCGATAGCTCTTTGGAGTAGTAATGCGTGATGACAACAACGTTTGGAATTTAAAACGCTCTCGAACAAGAGTCTTACTTTTATTCAACAATTGTGTTGCTAACAAGGGAAAAAGCCATATGGCCAACATTCGAATCCAAATGCTAAATGAAATGAACAAAAAAGAAATGATCAAAGAAGGAAAAGCTAAGTTTAACTGTAATAAGTCCTTAACTTGTCCGCATTCCATGTTCGCTGAATTTGATTTCCGTCTAGAGTTTCCAATACATACGCTCCTTTCTGAAGTGTTTCCCGAATGCGATAGGGGCCATGCCAATTAGCCACGAGCTTGCCGTCTTTGGCATTCTTATTTCCGATGTCCGCCCTTCTGAGGACGAGATTTCCTGGCTGAAACGTCCGGGGTCTAACCTTCTTGTTATAGCGAGCCGCGATGAGCTGCTTTGTGGCGATGTCTCGGCAGTGAGCGGTTACTCAGACCTCGTCTGCAAGGTCTAATTCGACAGTCAATGCTTCGTTGTTGGCCGCTTCTCCTTGTGACAGAATGCTTCTTCTGCGCCATGAGGGTAATCCTATTTCGACTGGGATCATGGATTCGCATCCATAGGCCATTCTATACGGAGTTTCTTGAGTGGATGTTTGGGCAGTTGTTCGGATCCCCCAAAGAACATAAGGTAGTTGATCTACCCAGCCAGTATTTGCTTCCATCATGCGCTTCTTTAGTCCATCAAAAATGACCTTGTTTGCGGCTTCGGCTTGTCCGTTGGACTGTGGGTGTTCCACAGAAGCGAAATGGTGCTGTATGCCGAACTCGTACGCTAGATCTCGGAATCCGCTACCGGTGAACTAAGTTCCGTTATCTGTGACTATCTCGGCCGGAGCTCCAAAACGCGTGATGATGTTGAACTCAAAGAATCGTTGTACGCGGGCCGAAGAAATTGTTGTAAGTGGTTCGGCCTCGATCCATTTGGTGAAGTAGTCGACGGCGACGATCAGCCATCGTAACTGTCCGGGAGCTGTCTTGAATGGGCCAAGTATGTCCATACCCCATTTGTAGAAAGGCCACGGGGCCGAGATGAAATGGAGTTCCGCTGGGGGTGACCAAATTACTCTGGAGTGCTTCTGACAGCTATCACATGTTTTAACGAGAGTCTTTGAGTCAGCTTCCATGGTCGACCAGTAGTATCCCGCTCGCAAGGTTTTTCTGGCGAGTGCCTTAGCGCCCATGTACTGACCGTTGGCTCCCTGATGTATTTCGGATAAAGCATAACCCGCCTCGTTCGGGTTCAAGCATATCAGCATAGGGGAATGTAGGCCTTTCCGGTAGAGCTGATCCTCCACCATGGTGTATTTGGCAGCCTCCCGAACCAATGTTTTGGCTTCTATGGCATCATCGGTTGAATGCCACGCTCCAAATAATCTTCAATTAGCTTTTTCCAGTCTGATTCAACCGAAATAGCCATGGTGCATAATGGGTCCTCGAGGTTCTGTTGAACCACAGTCCGATGACATCCTGCGCTCTTGGTACTGGCCAACTTCGAAAGGATGTCGGCTCTGACATTCTCCCCTCTAGGGATGTGGGTTACAATTGCTTCCTCGAACTCGGCCATTACCTCCTTGGCCTTAAAAAGGTATTTTGCCATCAGCGGGCCTTTTGCTTGATAAGATCCCTCAATCTGAGCCGCCACAAGCTGCGAGTCGGTGAAAACCTTAACTCTTGCGGCGCCGTTTTCTTTTGCCTGTTGGAGCCCGGCTATTAATGCCTCGTACTCAGCTTGATTATTTGAAGTTGGGAACTTCAACCGAAGTGAGTGTTCAATCGTAACGCCTTCTGGGCTTTCGATGATGATCCCGGCTCCGCTGCCTTTGGTATTCGACGATCCGTCGACATATACTTTCCACTCGCCCATCTCCTCGCTGGCAGCCGAGCTTGTCGGCGTCAACTGATAAATATATATTTTATGATTAAATAGGTGTATATTTTATGAGAATTAGTTGGATTTATTGATATTATATACCTATTTAATTATTTTATAAACTTTTCCATCACTGAATCAAACTTAGGATCAAAGAATAAATCGACATAAAATCTACTCATATCCTACTTTTATTGTGCGGAAATATTAGGCGATTTGGAAAGAAGTAGAAAAGGCAATTAAAAGGATATGCAATCAGCCAAACTCATTAAGAGGATATACAATCAGCCAAAACTCGGTGGTCCCACGCAAGAAAAATAGAAACAAAATCAATTGCGTGATCTGATGGAGTTGATTACAAGATATACTATATATTTTTAATAAGAAAAGAAGAATCAGTGACCCATGATCCAAGTTATATTTAGGCTATATATATGAAGAGAGGAAGGAGGAGAAGATCAACGAGGAGCAGATCAAGAGAAGGAGGAACGAAGAAGCAGAGGAGTAGCGGCTGAGCGTTTTGGTTCTCTTCATCATCTCCACGGAAGGACGGAAGGGCTGTGGAGCGACGGAGAAACTTTCTTTCATCTCTTTCCTTTATTCTTTCAATCGAGTTTCATCCTTTTGTTATGGATTTTGTTATAGCCATGTGTGGCTAATTCTCTTTTCAACCTAGAGGACCTATGAACTTGTTTGGGTTCTAGAGATTATTCCCACTGATTAGGTTTGCTTAATTTAATTCAGTTTATTTAATCTTGTGTTTATTATTATTGCTTAGTGAGTGGCCACCATTGAGCATGTTTTGGGGATTTAGGGTTGAACTTGGAAGAGGGAATCCTAAATTGACCTTGGGACTAAATAATGTGGAATTAGGTTTAAATTTAATGTGAAATTAAGTTTTAATCTAATTTGCGTCTAGGATAGGAGTATACCTAGAAGCTCCGCATAGTCAAATTAGAGTGAGCCCGGTTTAAAACGCATCTTATTTAGTTGTGTGAGACATTGCATAATTAATTAAGGTAGGTATATAAGTGGACCGGAAGGCATTTATAGACATTAATACTCTAGATTAGCTGATTAAGTTAAGTCAAAATTAGTTTAGTGGGGATAAAATCTAAGAACAGACAAGGGATTAGTAACTCTAGGTTGCTCGTTCGATTATTTTAGTAGTTTGTTATTTTGATTTTCTTTTCTTTTAATTAAATTCAATCTAGTTTGCTCAACTTAAACGAAATTGTGAAATTAATGCCTAAGCGAAGTTTGTGATACTAAGTCCTCGTGGGAACGATACTTTTCTTATCACTTTATTACTTGATACGGCCCGTATACTTGCGGAGTTATAGGCTATAAAGTTTTTCCCTATCAAGTTTTTGGCGCCGTTGCCGGGGACTTGTGTGCCACAACTGTCTTGGTTAGAATTGATTGAGCATTAGTAGTTTAAGTTTGAGTTCGTAAATATTTTATTTAAAAAAAAAATTAAAAAAAAAATGGATTTCAATTGGGAACCAACTGGTCTTAATGTTGAAAAGGAGGTGAATTCTTTGTCTTCTACACAAGATGGATTGATTGATATTTTAAATTCTTTGAATGAATATAGGCAACGTAAACGGAGCATAAATGATGGTTGTATTCCATATGTTGATTCTTCTCAAAATGTTTGCATGTCTTGTGTTTATTGTGGAGGGAATCATTTATATGAATATTGTCCATATAGTACAACTAGTCATTTTGTGAGAGATGATTTCACTAGGAACCAAGCTTGTTTTGATAACTCATTTTGTCCTAGTGAAGGTTTTGAGCAACATAATTTTAGGGATCCACATGTCTATTATTCTCATGAAAATACCCTTCCTTTTCACTCTTATCCACCTATTGAAGAACACACCATTGAGTATAAGGAAAAATCTAATTTAGAAAGATTATTTGAGGAGTATGTGGAAGTAGTAGAGAGATCTAGTAGAGAGCAAAAGGATATGATCACTAGCCGTAAGAGATATAATAGAGAGCAAAAGGAGATTGTCACTAGCCTTAAGAGATCTAGTAGAGAGCAAAAAGATATTGCCACTAGCATTAAGTCAAGTGTCCAAGATACTGGGGTATATGTGAGTCAAATTGTTTCAACCCTTGAGACTATGGTGCAAAATAATTCCTTAAGCCTGATGACCACTTCTTATGCTGATAATGATTATTGTGAGGAAGTTGAAGGTTTGGAATCACATGAGACTATGAATAATGTAGAAAGTGATTGTGGGTTTGAAATTGATTTAGATGAGAGTAGTGGGTGTTTAGAAGAGGTTCCGGCTGTGGAGCCTAAGGATTGTGATGTTGGTGATCAAATTGATTTAGATGAGAATAGTGGATGTCTAGAAGAGGTTCCGGCTGTGGAGCCTAAGGATTGTGATGTTGGTGATCAAATTGATATAGATGTCCCAATTGTTGTTATTCTTGACCCTCCTCTTGAAGTGTTGACTCTTATTGATGAGAGTCGGGTTGATTTTATTGGATGCTCTAAATTCTTGGAAGTGTCTATATTTATTTTCAAGGATATGCATGTTGTGCTTCATTTGAATTCAGTTATTGCTTGTAATCCAAGATTGTCTATGATTAAGGAAGTACAAGTAATTAACTTGAATGATCAATTTTTGTGAGTGATACCTTGTTGCTTGAAAAGAAATGAAGACAAGGTAATTATGGTGTTTGATACTTTTGATTAGAAGTTGTTTTGAGAAGTCTGTCTGAAGACTATAAATTTAGCGCTTCTTGGGAGGCAACCCAAGGGTTTTGTTTGCATATTTTTTTTTTTATTTTATTATTTTCTTTTCTCTTTTCTTTCTTTCTTTCAGTTTTTTTCAGGTTTGAAGAAGATCACTCCTCTAGTTGCTGCAAGGTCTTACTTGAACACTCTCTTCTCCCTAAAAATTTGAAATATCATGGATGGTACAAGGGGAAGCACTCCACATCAGAGTTAGAGGCTTAAACCAGGGGAGTACTAGTTTCTTTCCCTCTTTATATTTTTGTAACATTGAGGACAATGTTTGATTTAAGTGTGGGGGAGAGATATTTCTTTGGTTATTTTTGCAACCTCGTCCGTCGTGAAACGCGCAGTATTTAGATTGGTCTACCCCGGATCTACGGTAGGATAATCGGGGTCGATCGACCCTTCTCATCTCGGTCGTCGCTACTTCCTTCCACACCTGTGTTTTTCTCATACTTGCTTCTCGCATCAAACTTCCCACCACGGTTCTTGTTCTCTCCGCCCCTTCGGCGGGGGTCCCTCTTTCGATTTTCTGTGTAATCTCTATCTCTGGGTGGGGTGGCTCTGCCTTGGTCCCTTCTCGGATCATTTGCCACACGCATCTGCTCCACCTCGAGGTATTTCTTTGAACGAGTTATAAAATCGTTGAGATTTTTCGCCCGTTCCTTCAAGAAAGATTCGGCCAGGCGGGATTCCTTATCAAGGCCGTCGACCAACAAATGGACGTGTATGTCCTCATTTAATCCGCGCACCTGCAGGGCCGCATGCTTAAAGCGATCCAGGTAGCTCTGGAGCGTCTCGCCAGTTCGCTACCTGATTTTGGATAGAGAATATTGGGACTTCGGTTGCCGTTTACTAGTTGCGAAGTGCAACTCGAAAGCCTCAGCTAAGTCCTCGAATTTATGTATGGACCCCACTGGAAGAGTATGTAGCCACTTTAGTGCTGGTCCTTTGAGGGTTGCAGCAAAGATCCGTGCAACGATTGGCTCCTCCAGACCCCTTACTGCCATGTGCATGTCGAAGTCCTCCAAGTGGGTCGTCGGGTCTTGAGTGCCGTTATACTTCGTCAGCTCGGTTAGATTTAGCTTCTCTGGGAAACGAGCGTTGAGGATTTGGTCGGAAAAAGGGCTGTTGTGAAGTTGGCTAACATACTTCCGCCGCCGAAAACCAGTTGGAGACCTCGGTGGCTTGTCCTTTCGATTCGGCTTTTCCTTCTTGGAAGTCTGGCCTGAGGAGGTCGGCTTTTTACTCTGGGCGGTTTCTGTCTTCTGATTGCTCTTTCGACGATCCGAGCTGTCGTCTTCTTCGTCCTCCTTCCAGGACTTATCTTCCCAGTCCTCATCAGAGTAAACCGGGTTCTCTTCTTTCTTCTACCGCTCCTCCCACCGCTGGAAGTGGAGGGTATGGCGCTTGTCCATGTTATCCATGCGCCTCATTATTGCAAGCATCCCGGATTGGAGGGAGCGGAAATCTGGTTCAATGACCGGGTTCTCTTGGTGACCACCCGGGTTGGAGTTCTGAGGCTGGTGGCGATGATTTCGCGGAGCCGAAGACTCCGTGTCGGACGGGTTGTCATTCAAGGGTTGGTCATTGTTGGGGATGAGAGGTTCTTCCGGCTGCGATAGCCGGTCTTCTTCGTCATGCTGATTGTTACCGTGAGGGTCCTCCGGCTGGTCAATGTGTTGTGGTTGCCGAGGTGGTAGACGGTGGTCTGCTGTTCGGTCCGTCTCCATCTGCTTATGGCTTGAAGCACGTGTGCTTATCCTCATGGTCACGGGAATTGAAGTTTAACAATCCCCACGGTCGGCGCCACTGTTCTGGTATAGAACTAAGATGTCCGGCCTTATGGGTGGCCGGAGAATTGATGTTGGATCGAAGTACTCCTCTCGTATGCCTATAGGGCAAGTGTACAAAGGAAGTATGGATCACTGAATACAACCAGGCGTCTCGCCTAAGGGGTGCGGTGTGTGCTCAGTGGTACTGTATGTAAATAGTCTGGGACTAGAAGTGTGTACCTTGGCAGAGTATCTCTTCTACGTATATATAGAGAGTATACCTTGTTGGTTGGATCTCGGCTCCCACGTTGTGCGTGCCCCCAGATCCAGTTGTGCATGCCCACGATCTTGCTAACTCCCCTGATGACTAGGTCCTTCTGTTAGGAGGTTGCTATCCTCACGTGGATTGCCCCCTGTGCTAGTTGGTTAGTTAGTGGGCCTTGACTAGGTCCGTAACAGTTAACTTCCTTGTTTATTTTAAATCCCTTTATTTATCTTGTAAATGTTTTTATTTATCTTGTGAAATGGTTTTTTTAAAAAAATAAATGAAAGACATCGTCATTATATTTTCACATATAAAATTTTATTTTATATTGATCAAAAAAATGCAGTGAAGTTTCAGATTTTTTTAGGGTTAACTGAAATAAAGTCTCATCTATTGGACTAACTGAAATTCTCCCTTGAATTATTTATTTTTCCTTTGTTATAAACAAAGTCTAGGGTATATATTACGAAACCCTAGATAACACTTGTAAGGTGATGCTTTGTTTTGTCTATTATTTTTTTGTAGTTAATTTAGTCCTGAGAGACTCAAAACTTAACCACTTAGATCCTTTTTGTGCATCAAAGGCTAGTTAAGTACTGAGTTTTAGCTTTACGACCTTTGTTACTAATCTCAATGTAAATAGGCAGTGAAAGAATTTCATTTTAGGTTTTTTTTTTTTTTTAAAAGTCAGGATTTGGATAAAGGCAATTTTACCCCTTATAGATAGAAAATGAAGTGAAGAGCATAACAACTTAAAGCAAGCAAGATTTAGAGCCTATTTGGTTGGAGGGGAGAAAAAATGAACCCCTTCCCTCATTTGGTTTGAACATCTCCTCCCTTCCAACACGTCTCTTTTGACCCCCTCAACTTCAGTTTTGAAGGTAAGCCAAAATTTTGGACTATTTTAACTTATATGATATTTCAATAATGCCCATAATAAAAAATATCATGATAAATAAAAATAAAAATATTATTATTTTATTATAAAATAAAAATATATAATTATACAAAACTATTATAATTAAAAATATAAAAAGTATTGTTCTGGTGTAGAACACAGATTGTCTAGCCCTGAGGGGCTAGGATGTTGGTGTAGATGGGGACTTGACCTAGGAGTGATTCCTAGGGCCTACGTACCCTGAAGAGGGATCAAAGTCCACGTAGTTCGAGTATTGATTGAGGCGTTTAGCCTAAAGGGTCTGTGTGCTCTGGTGACTACTGTATGTGAATAGCCGGAGCGTAGACTGTTGTAGAAGATAGATGTAGAAGATAATAGATAATCTGTAGAAGATGATCCTCCTGATCTCTTAGGTTCACGCTCTATATGTAGATGGCTCCCACGTTGTGCGTGTCCAAGGATCGTGCAAACCGCCCTGGTCATGGCTGGGTCCCACAGTTAGTGGGTTGTGATAGTGGGATAGTGGGCCTTGACTAGGTCCATAACAGTTGCCCCCAAGCTCGGTTGTTCAGTCTCCGAACCGCCGAGGTTAGTTGTTTGATTGATCGCGCCATACGGACTTGGCCGAGCTATATCAAAGTGTGCAAACTGTGGAGTTTGCTCATTTCAAATGCTTGTTCGAGTTTGCTTTAATCCCGGTTATTGACAACTGTATAGTAATTGCCCCCCAGCCTGGTAGTCCAGGTCTCTGGGCTTCCGGGGTGGATTTGTTGAATCCGGATATCGTATCGGAGTTGCCGCCACTCGTTTGATTTTGATTTTGATAAAGTGTCTATCCGAGTTTCAAAGAACTTCGGAGTTGTATTCTTGATTGAATTGCCCCCAGACATGTAGTCCTAGGTTAATTTTGCTTTGAAACTTGTCTGCTTTTTTTATGATCGCCCAGATCTCTTCTTCTTTGATCATCTGGGTCTCCGGGTTTGTTTGCAAGGGCTAATAACAGCGGCCTCGCGTAATTTGGAAACCGGGCTAAGTCTTGGAAGCGCCCAACTTGGGAAAGCTTACGGTGGCGGCTTCGCTTGGCTGAAAGCGGGTTCGATGACCCTTGCACGGGCCTTGATCAGAATCGTATTAATCAGAATCGGGTCCGCTTCTTTTTCAATAACGTAATGTTTCATCCGTGTCCACGATGAACCGATATAGTGAACTCATTTGTTTTTGGAGTACTATTAAGTGGCCGGAGCCAAGGTCATAGATGTGATATGCAGAATCTGCGAAAGTGCGAAAGTGCGTCCGGTATTGAAACCGTAAAGTGGTGAGGGGTCAGTATTCTAATTGTCTCGTATAATTCCAGGTTCGTTGACCGGGTCATCCTAGGATAAAGGGGAGTTGTCACCTGCCCGGGTTTGGTTTATCACCAAAGCGTCCGAACATTTTGACTCGATCGGGGTCGGCATGACAGCTCCGCTTGATATCCGGAGTAAGTTAGGAAGCGTCCGGCTGCGATAGCTCTTCGGAGACAACTTCCTCCGACCGAAAAGCCGGGTTTTAGTCTTCGCTTGTATTTGAATTACGGCCAGGGTTCAGTGACCCTGTATTCGCTCTTTCGTTCATGTCTTTGTCGTTAGAGCAATTTGAGGAGATTGAATCAATGCTCTCGACTGAGAGTTTCTTTACACGGAGCCGGGATTTTAACCAGATTTGGTGTAACCGGGGTCCGCCTTCAAAAATTCGCACGGAGCGGGATTTTTAACCGATTTGGTGTAACAGGTCCGCCTTCAAATTTTAGACGGGTAGGGATTTTAACCAGAATTGGTGTAACCGGGGTCCGCCTTCAAAACTTTACACGGAGCCGGGATTTTAACCAGATTTGGTGTAACCGGGTCCGCTTCCTTTTCACGTCCCACCAAACTTTATACGGCGCCCGGATTGTAACCGTATTAAGTGTAACCGGGGCCCGCGTTCTTCTATTTTGGCAGGGCAACAAGGCTCAAAGGAAACGGGTGATATGTGGACTTGAAGAAATATGCAATGGACAATTACATATAAAGAAACAAGATTTAAAAGAGAAAGGTACCTGACATCCACGAATAGATGAATAAGATCTTTTACAGGACAATTTATGCACCATTTAGAATTGACGATGGCGGTTGTCATATTGAAACAAGAAAATAATGCCTGGAAGTATCTTTCATGTACTGAACTATGCCCATAGAACTTCCAATGAAAATCAGCTTCGCTACTGTGTTGTAGATGGAACAGGACCTCATAGGTAATAAGAAGGATGCAGCGTACATCAGCTGAAGTAGCTTCTGTTTGATGCACAGCCTCATGCAGATTCGTAGCAGCTCCCTTGTTCAATATTTCATTTCTCCTGGCTTGTTGGCAAAACAAAATTATAATGTTGACAGTTTCTCCTATCACGAGTGCTTTGCTCTAGGTCTTGGTGATAATTTTTGTCACAATTAACCACAGATTCTGTAGGAGTATCCTCAGGAGAATTTTCCCTTCTTTTAAAAGAAGTCATTAGAAGGAACAACAAGATGATTTTTAAGAAGTTGGAGATTCCTCTTTTTGAGTTTGTCTCACAATTTTATCATATGATTGACCCTCATCAAGATTACAGCATCTCGACTCTCTTGAACAAGAAGTCCTTGAAGATGCCTAACTTGAGGAGATCCAGAGAAAATTTCCCAATAAAAATGCACCACGAGAATTGAGCATTGCTTGAAGAATCTGTCTTGGACTAAGGACTTTTGCTCCCCAATCACTTCTGCATACAGTCTCTAAAAATTTTACTACCGACAAAACAAAAATACCTTTCAATGCAAGTTGCTTTGTCGAAACATTAACATAGACAGGAAAACGACTTCTCATTCCAGATGCCCAGCCGTGATACTGTATGCTCACGCCTGTGTTACATCAGAGGCCACTTAGCACCCTTGAAGCTGACGCTTTGCATGCCCTGTCCTCTATATCCTCGTAACGTTTTCCCATTACCTCGAGGACAAACTCATATACCTGTTGATGACAGCAAAACGAGTTACACATGATCTGCATGGTAGAGTAAAGCAACCTCGCCAAACTGTAATGCCCTTGCGTTATTTCACTGAGCCTTTTGATTGGATCTTGGCGACACATCCATAATCCCGGCACCTCACCATCTCCTTGGCATACGTACCATCTCAAAGTCGGTGAGCCCCTGCACCTCGTGCATCTTCGGACTCGGCCAGCGGTGGTCATACGTTTTGCAAGTTAACCTGATGAGAGCGTGGTCGAACTTGAAGAGGAGCAATAAACAAATACCCTTCAAAATCATGATGCTCGGCCCAAAGAAATCTCAACTCGGATGAAAAATAACAACTTAACCCAGTTACAACATTCAAAGCATCCCGGCATGGGGCAGATGAAGGTATATAATTATGAATAAATTTATTATAATTATAACATGCTCATAAAATTTAAATAAAAAAAATATTATTATTAAAAGAATTCAAATAAAAATATATTTTTATCATTAAAAAAATATTATTGTGAAATAAACTTTTCAAACATTATATTTTTATAAATAAAAATACGATTATAAAATTGATTTAAAATAAAAAATAAATTTTCTTAAATAAAAAATATTATAATTATAAAATTATTTAATATAATTTTAAATAAAAATGTTGTTAGAATGAAAAATATATTATTTTTATTAAATTTAAAATAATATATTTCATAAAAATTATGTTATTCTTATATTAAAAAGACATTATTTTATATTAAAAGTATATTATGATGAAATTAATTTAAAATGAAAACATGTTATTATAAACAAAAAATACTATTACAGTTCAAAAGTGTATTATTATACAATTAATTTAAACAAAATATATATTAATTATAAATAAAAATGCTATTATATTAATTAGATAAGATTTAACTTAATTTATATAACATAAATAAAAGATATAACCAAATATGCTAGAGTACAATGGTAAATTACTTTCCCACTACCATGTCCTTGATTCGAGGTGTGTGAATGGAAATGAATGGAAAAAATGGTGTTGGGAGCTCTTCCCCAACAACCGTGGGCCGACGCGGGGCGAAATCCAAATTAGTCGGGACTGAAGGTTCTAGTGAATCGGGTGGGACACCAAAAAACACAGAATGGTAAATTACCATCATTTCTCTTTCTCATCTCATCTTAAAACAAACAAGGAATCATTAAAAACCCCTCACTTT
The DNA here is from genome assembly GCA_025563575.1 of Acacia pycnantha. Classification (NCBI taxonomy): domain Eukaryota; kingdom Viridiplantae; phylum Streptophyta; class Magnoliopsida; order Fabales; family Fabaceae; genus Acacia; species Acacia pycnantha. Next base: position 3,917,754 of record JAMWYP010000030.1, on the reverse strand, counting down.
CTCCCACACCAACAAAACCAAACAAGCTAACCCCTACCCTTTCTCTCCATCTCCTCCATTCAAACCAAAGAGGCCTTAGCATCATGAACAAGAGAAAATAAATACTGGCATGTAAATAAATAATCCTTTCCTTTGGACTATTTTTATAAGGTAGAGAAAGACAGGGCTAATCATATTTATGACTCATCATTAAATTTTTCATATGAATAGAAGAGAATTCATATTCACATGGACTAGTTAGCTATTTGTGTTTTGTTCACCAGTAACGCAACCAGTATTACGAGGAAAAAGTGACACCTTTATGAAAGGGCATTATAATCTAGTGGTATGAGAGCTCTCTTCTAAGTGAGAAATTATGAGTTCGATCCCGCTTATAACCCTAGACAGCTTATGCTTACCCCTTTAATTCAAAAAATAAAAGTGACAGCTTTCAGATCATGAACTTTTTGGCAAAATTATCCTCCACTTAACCCTTCTAATGAAAACCACAGGGCTAACAAAAGCAACAAACTTAAGAGTAATACAAATAAAATTACATCAACATCCCACTATTTGAGTTTCAGCTTGATACACAAAGCCCAATGTACGTACGTGAAAGCTACTCTTCCATGGCATCTCCTCCTTCAATCACTTCCACCGCCTCCTTCAAGGGAGTAATCTTTGTTGAGAGAACCTCTGTACCAGAGAATAAGATCAAAGTATTTTAGACACAACATAATCCATAATCCAAATGGGATAAACCCAAAGCACACAGAAGACAATTGAGAATCACTCTTTGAATATCGCCTCAAAATCCCAAAAGATAGAACAACTTTATCCAAGTAATTTCACAAATGTACAACATCTATCTTGCTTATGGCATGGAGCAAAAACACAAGCAGCACTTCACAAAACCTTTGTCCCTAAGCCACACACTTCCCGAATAGTAAGATAACAATTTAGCCTATCGTCAAATTCCCCATTTGTCTGACTAGTTAAGAAACACAGTTCGGGAAAGGAACCGGACAATTATTAATTGAAGTCTCGTGTATAATTGCTAATAAATGAACAAAGTGAGCCACTAACCAGTCTTTTTAGGGAAGGTAAAGCCTTTTGGGTTCACATATGTACGAGGATTTGGCTGGAGATGGTTCCTGAGGTACTCTTTATGTCCCTGTGCAGTATCAAATAGGAGTGTACAAATAAATGGAAGTTACTTTAAAGTTTAAACCACCTCGAAGAGCAACATGTAGGATCTGGGATCAAAGTTCTAACCTTCGTTATCACACAAACGTCAACATTACTTCCACTTCCCAAGTCATTAAATATACCAGCACATATTGCCTCTACCACTAGCGTTATCCCTTCATCCCTCTGTACCAAGTAAAAATGTTCATACAAAATTAGAACCCAGCAAAATGACTATACCTAAAATTGATAACAGTATCAATGTAAATCTTCCATAACTTTATCCAATTTTTTTGGGGCATACTGGTCTTACCAATACCATTTATAATGATGTCAAATCATAAATACCACTCGCCAGATCCATTAAAGATAAAGTGTAACAGGTTTTAAGGGTGTCATAACAGAGAGCTCTATTGAACAGGATATGACTTTTGAACCATAATAAGCATACCGTCAAGCCTTCCTTGTATTTAGACTCAAATAGAGACATTGCAGCAAGTGAACCCGATCCCATTGTTGCATAGGGGAGTGAATCAGTTGATCCATGTGGATAAATCTGAAAAAACATATTATCAAAAGTGACAAAAAAAATCAGATCATATGTATTGAAAAACAATAATTAAAAGGCTTTAAGCAATGAACTTACAGTATGCAAATGAGGTCCAGTAACATCCACACCACCAAGGACTAAAGCAGCCTGGACATAACCTTGGTAACTGGACAAAATTAAAAAAACTCAGATTGATAGCTAGATTGACAGTGTAATTTCACTCGGAGAGGAAAGTTCCGAAACTCAACTTGAAAAGATGTTTCTTCAGAAGAGTCAATGCGGTAACAACTCTTGATTCTCTACTAGTATGGTACCGATGTAATTGCAGTTGTGAGCTAACCATGTCTAATGAGAAAACAATTTTTATATTAGGTGGTTATACAATATTAAAGATGATTAAAAATTACCACCAGCCATAAGATAGAGGTCATGAGACCGCAAAAATAATAGGAATTCCAAAGTAAGAAACAGAAATATATTAAGAAAAGAAGTAGGCATTAGACAACAGTACATAAAGGATCCAAACAGATACCTGTTACTGCTTCAGTGTCAGCAGCAGTACCTGCTCCACAGCAATATATGTTTGGTGCCATATAATGGATCTTCTCACAGTTTTTATCAGCAACTATGGGCCCTTCAGTGGCCCTTGTATCTGCTCCAAGAATGACACCATCCTGACGATTTAACCAAAGATGAAGTAATGTTCAATCCAAAAACAAAAAGGATGATATATTATTGCGCTGTATATTTGGAAAAACCTCTATATTAGAACATATTTTGCAAATGAGTCGTTAAGAAGAGAAAATTGTAAAATAGAATTGTATAAAACTTCATTAAGAACAGGTAGGAGTACAACAAAAAATGAGAAATAGATTAATCATTACGAACATGGAAGATGAATGATCCATTTCTTTCTTTTATGGGCTATTTATTGAAGTAGTCCGTTGATGGGAAAAAATGTTAGATTTCAAATTCATGAATCATGATATACATATACTTAGAGCCACTTTACTCCATGTAGCATTCCAAGTACCGATATGAAGAAGGAAAATGAAAATATAAAATTCAATCTGCAATCAGAGAGTGCGCATTGCACTTCAGAATTAACATGTTAACACAATCAACTTCTAAACTTTCAGATGCACAAATGTAAGCCCTCCTAGGTTCCAAGCTTCAACATGTCTTTTGCTCTCCCTTAAAATCAGGACCAAGTTCATGAAGCTAACGATGTATCTGATAGTGAGAGAAATGGTATTAAGGATAGTCGTGGTTTCCGTAACATAATTTACACAGCTATATAATACATGGCTTTCCCTAACTACACATAAAAGCAACGGAAAACTCTATACTACTACATAACCAATGTATGAATGAGTAACAACAAAAAAGACCAGATAAAATGATGACTCGAGTACAAGAAAGCATTGGTACCTGGAAAATTAAACCAACAATAGTAGTTCCCGTCTTCAGAAAAGATTCGGGTTTAAGACCCTTCTTTTCAAGCATATCATTTCTTCGGCAGAGGTCAAAATTAAATCCACCCTTAGGAGGAAGATCTAACACAGACTTAGACATGATTAAAATTCAGGTTGACCTGCGAATGAAGTGATAAGGGATGCTCGTCAGGCCTATCCGCCGAAAGATTAGACAAGCCCTAATTGCAGTGCTAGAGCTTTAACGAGAGCATTGCATTGTTAAAAAAAAACAAACGCATTACCCAAAAAAACAGGAATTCTTATGTAATGTTGAAAATATATTCTTGTTCCACATTCAGTACCTAAAATTGATCTATAAAAGCAAAAGGAATTGCAGAAACAAAAAAACATAAGAAGACCAGAAACGAAATTGCACCGTTAAAGATCTGGGTATGCGTGGTTTGTGTCCTGCCGATTTAGTACTGAGCGAAGTTCGAGTTGAGAAGGGGTAAGCAAAATGGGATTGAAGACGATCCTTTCAATGTGACTACTGCCAGTGTCGTGGGCAGAAAGAAAACAAGCAAGCGATGTTTGTTTTTGTTTTTTGAAATCCGAGATTTATTGGGCTGGGCTTTACAACTTGCGTGTGACCTTCTAAGACTAAAAATTGGAAATACAGACAGATAATATGGGCCCAAATTAAAATTATTTGTTTGGACTTGAATTTAGGTGGGATTCATCCTCTCCTTTTTTTTTGTATATATCTAACAAAAAATTCGGGCTCAAATACATGGGAGAAGACTGTCTCTAGTTATTTCTCTCTCCTCCATTCAAGGGAGAAGGAGCAGGTGAGGGGAAGCGGAGGAGAGAGATGGGAGGTGAGAATGTGGCGGGAATTGAGACAATAGTACACAAGCAGCAAAAGCATTCCACGCGTTTCCGTGTTGAATTGGGGACATTGACTTGGCAGATGAAGATTGGACATTATCAAAGTCTAGGAAAGCTGCTATGCTTACGAATCTGCAAGATGGGATATCATCAGCTGCCTTCCAAGTTGCTGTGGCACACGTATCAGAAACTTAAGCTATGTTAAGTATAATTAGTACTTCATCCGGTCCTAATTATAATAAATTACCAGAATTTAGAAGGATTAATGAGGATAATTAAATTAGTTAATTATATATATTTTCCTAAAATACCCACAGTCATTTTTCAATGGCGTGAAATGTTTCATTGCAGCCTAACAACCTCCTGCAGCATCACACACGGTCACCGAGGGCTCTAAAATTTACTCCTATAATTAGGACTGAAGGGAGTACTAATTAGTAATTACTACCTCCAGTCCTAATTATAAGAGCTAGTTGACTTTTTTTTGGAGAGGTTAAGGAAGCTAAATAAGTTACTTAATCATTTCATATGTTATGTATCCTTCGATCATATATTAGTTTATTAATCAAATAATCTCTCCAAAAAAATACTCTAAAGTAATTTAATTAGCTTCATTAATCTCTCCAAAAAAGTCAACTAACTCTTATAATTAGAATCGAAGGGAGCAATGGCGGAAGGCCTTCATGGCCAGCTGGGGCCTTGGCCCCAGCTGGCCCCGACTGATCTTATAAAATACGTTAGTATATGTATATATTTATTATATGATATTTTATTTGGCCACAAATTTGGCCCCAGCTAATTTTTTATCTTCTCTGTAAGGATAATATTTGTTTCATTACTCATTGGGTCATGAGAGGAAAGTAAAATTCTTGTTTAAGATATCGAAAAGGTCAGTATCATCTTATATATTATTTTGATTTATAATTATCGGTTATTATTTATTTATATTTTCAAGGTTATTTGATACTATTTAGTAAATACTCCCTTTGATCCTTATTTTAGAAACCAACTAACGATTTTCAAAAGTCAATAAAAATATTAAAGTCATTAAATTTATCCCTATTAATTACACTAAACTCTAATTTATATTAATTATTACTCTCTTTTTTCTCAAAAAAAAGAGTAATAATTAATTTTTATTAATTATTACTTTCACTCACTACCTTTATAATTGTAGGTATACATGGGAAAAAATATTTAATGCAATTTGGAAACAAGTAAATGCCTTATAAAAAGGATCAAATATACATGTTAGTTGGTGCTTTATAATAAGAACTAAAGAGAGTAGTTCAATATATTTATTTTTTGGCCCGGGCTAAATTTTTTTTCTGGTTCCGCCACTGGAAGGGAGTACTACTCTCTTTGATTACTAATCCCTTGTATTTGGCTGTGTGCTTGCAAGCATGCTTGGATGATCCTAAAATGAAAAGAGATGGAAATATTCTTGCAAATTCGTAAGCATAGCAGCTTCTGTCGCTTGAGGAAGTTGAAGGGAAGTCGGCACATCCTTTCCACAGAGGCCGGCATAGGCTTGTACGGTGTTTCAAATTGACCGCGCATTGACACGGAGACATGATTCTTTCTTCGATACTCTTCTTTAACATTATTAGTATTTAATTTTAATATTTTCAGCATTAATCTCTCTCTCTTTTTTTTTTTTTTTTTATGTGAACGGCACCAAAGGTCCAGATTTACTGTTGCCGAGACATGCACTGAATGAGTCCACGGTGGTAGTTCGAGGGAAGTTCCCAAGCTCCCTTTTACTTCTATAAAGCTCTTACTAATACTCTTTCTATTTAACAATATTATTGTTTTATGACTTTATAGCTCTATCTATCAACATGAATATATGCTGAATCTTATGATATTTTTTTAAAAATAAATTTGTTATTTTTATCATATGAGACAACCAAAAAAGAAAGAAAGAAAGCAAACCCCATATCAGTGGCAGAGCCATGATTTAGAGTTTATGGGTGCACAATTAGTGTAGTACCCCCGAAATTTTTTTTTTTAAAAGGAAAGTTTTAAATGCATTAAGATTGTATCGTTGACATTTTCTGGAAGGAAAAAAGTTTGATAAAATTAAAGAACATGTTGTAACCTATAAGAAATCAAAGAATGAATAATTATAATAACTAGAAGGTAGGCAAGCAAACCAAAATGTTGGCTTCGTCTTCAATTCATCATAAACGAAAATCCCAAGGTGGGGTATATTACCTTCAGATATTCATTTACATCAGCCTTCATCTGCTTAGCCTTGACTACTGCATCAACTTCCAAAAAGATTCGAAGGGATAAAGTTATTTATTGAAGCAAATCAATCTGCAAAAGAAAGCAGAAAAGGAAGTTGTGTCATGCCAATATTCAATACCGTGACTAAGAAAGTAGACAATATGAGTTTTAAAGACCTTTAGATTATGTGTAGATGAATCTTGTAGCCTCATACTACGAGGAAATACAATTAAAATAATATTTCGAATTTGTATGCAGCTACTAGGAATAACATCACAGAAGGTAAAATGGTAAGCACACAAGAACTCGAGGAAGTCATGAAGTAGCACTTAGAGCACCCTAAGTGTGCCTTTATAGAGAAAATGAACCTGATGAACAAAAAGGAAAGAGAAAACAAAAAATATATACAAATAAGACTTATTATCATGCTTTCACCATCCTTATTTTAACTTACTTGAAAAATTAGATTATAAATTCTATATCACCTTCCAACACCTTCATATACACCTTTAAGCAAAATCCTTGTTCCCCTTCAAGATCCAATTTTTTTTTATCAAATATAACCTTTATATTAAGGTGAGTCATTACGCAATAACAACACTTATCTGCCCCAATATAATCAATATGATACTTTTAACTAAAGCCTTTTGTTCCCATGTTCTGAGTTACATTTCAATATGAAATGAAATTCCAATCCATTCATAATCTAAACAAATAAAACTATCACCAATTCACTTTCACTCCTTAATTTCATAAGATTTCCTTTCTCCAGCATTAAATCAAACACTTTATAGGCTTCACAAATGCTAATACAAAATATAGCAATCCGATCTAATCAAATTCCTCTTTTACACATTTTCACAAACACCTTGTGTGCATCTATTTTCAAACCATTTATCAAACCTTCTAGTCCTCAAATCTCTTATCCAATAATTTTCAAACATCAATTTAAGAGTAGTATATCCCAAAAACTAATTTCTTTATCAAGAATCAATTTAACCAAGAAGAAACATGGCCAAAATTCCAGCTTCCTTTTACATATATCAATACAATTTGAGTGACATTACCTATACAAATAAGCTCTTTAGACTTTAATTCCAACCTGTTTCAACATCCCTTCTTTCCAAGACACTCTCGCTCAGCTGCTGAAACAAATAAGAAGAATGCAATTTAACCCACCAACTTCACATAAACACACGCAACAAGAGGCAGGGAAGGAGAGATCAAATATACACACCAACACAAAGACAGTGAAAGAGAGAAGGATAAAGTGCTTCGAACATACCCCAAAAAATCAAAACCAGAACAGGATGACTTCACACTCTGTACGCACACACGCACGGATGGCGGCAACACAAAACGTAGAGGTAGAAGAGAAGTGAAGCTCCGGCGAACTCACCGCAGCAACATAAGGAGCGATTAAAAACACTGAGCAAGGAGAAAAAGACAGTCTTGAAGCTTCAAAAAATTTCCCCAGATTATACCATTGAAAGTGTCGAAAAGAAGGAGGAAATAAGAGACAATGAAATTGAACGATTTGGGGGCGAAATTGATGGAATGATTTGGGGGCGGACCGGCGGAGCGTGACTGCGTGATTTGAGGGTTGAGAAAATGAAATTGACAAAAAAAAAGGGATAACCAAGGCGTTTGAACTCGAGACCTTTACACAGATGACGAAAGCTTTAACCAATTAATCCAACCAGATCTATTATTATAAGATTCCTTCACAAAATATATATTTTTTAAATTTGTTATGGGTTCACTTGCCCACATAGGCACTAGTGTGCCTCCGCCCCTGCCCCATACCAACTTCACCCTTTGAAAAATTGAATTGAAATAAAAGTCGTTTTTACCGATATTAACCTAAACTAGAATAATTTTCCTTAACACATAAATGTGATTTTTCAAAAAAGTAATTTAGTCAATATTTTAATTTTTAAGTTCTTAATTCTTTAATATAAATTAGTAATATTAATTATTTTTTTTAACAATCGGTGTATAAATTTCATATACTTCTATGAATATTTTATAAAATAGATGTAGAATGCACTTTTTCTCTCTTAAATAGATGATAGTTGATAGATTTGAACCTTAGATGAATCATATTTTGTTATATTAAAATTAATTTTGATATATACACATATTGGGGAACATAAGTTAGGGAACAATAAACCTCTTAAATGAGGAGAGAGGGGAGGGTGTTAAAGTTATTTTACCCATATTTTAAAATCCTAAATTGAGTTAATGGCTTAATTAGAGATTTATTGAATTTACCAAGCTGACTTAGAATTTTTCTATTTTAAATAGCTTTATAAGAAATTTTCCCTACAAAATATATGTTTTGATTGCTTGATTAATTAATTTAGTTTCCATAACCTCTCATTAAAAAAAAAAAAAAGTCAACAAGCTTAACGACCAAAGGTATTTTTTATATTTGTTAATCTCCTAATTTATCTTTGTTACTTCTTTAACAATAATCCAATAGATTTAAGGAATAGAGAAAATGATGAAATTAAAGAATATGACTACGATGTTTTAAAAAATACATATCATATTAACTACCTTAACTAACTTATTTAATCTAATTAAATAAAATAAATATGTAACATCAAGAAGTGTTATACTCTTTTAGGTTCTAAATGTAAGATCCGGTTAGTTTTTTCTTTTAGAAGTTAATGAAACTAAATATATTACTTCATCATAGTATATGTTGTGTATTATGTATTTTTATGTTCTGGTGTAGAACTCAGATGTCCGGCCTATTGAAGGGCCGATGATTTGATATAGGATCTAGGTGCTCCTCCTGTATGCTTATGGGGCAAGCGTCCAGGAGAAGGTGCGATCACGGTACACAAGGGGCGCTTCGCCTAAAGGGGTGCCGTGTGTGTGCCGTGTGACTGAATGTAGATTAGTCAGGGATTAGAAATTGTGTACCTGGCGCCTATCTCCTCCGTCTATATATATAGATTATACCTGGTCGGCTAGCTCCTTGGCTCCCATCTTGTGCATGTCCAAGGATCGTGCGATCACCCCGTCGTGGCCGGATCGTGCCAACCGCCCGGTCGTGGCCGGGTCCCACGGTTAGTGGGTTGTGACCACTATGTGGGTTGCCCCCGCACCGGCTAGTGAGATAGTGGGCCTCGACTAGGTCCGTAACAGTTGCCCCCAAGTTCGGTTGTTCAGGTCTCTGAGCTACCGAGTTTAGTTGTTTGTTTGACTAGAGTACGGACGTCCGAGTTTTTGTTGATCGTGAGATAACGTGATATCCTTGCCCCCCAGCCGGGTTGTCTAGATCTTTGGTCAGCCGGGGTGGATATGTTGTTGAATCCGGATTTCGTATCGGAGTTGCTACCATTCGTTTGACTTTGATAAAGTGTCTATCCGAGCTTCAAAGAACATCAGAATTACTTGTCTTCTGATTGCATTGCCCCCAAACATGTGGTCCGGGTTACCTTTGCGATCGTCAAGATCTCGCTGTTTTTCAATTTTCCGGGTATCCGGGATCTTTTCTTGCACGGTCAAGATCCCCAAATCCGAGTCTTTCCTGAAAAGGAGCAGATTGGGTTTTTGGCCATCATAGTTGCCGAGATCATATGAGGAAGCAATCGAGGGCCGAGGTCTTTCGGTAGCGGATCAGCTTTCTCTATGAGCCGGGATATTTGACTTTGGCGGGAAACCGTGGTATACGGTGTCCTTTCATTTCCTTATGAGCGCTGCCCCTTGTTCCCGGGCATTTTCTATCGTCGATTCCTCTTCTCTAAGTCATCATTAGTTTCTACCAGCTGGCATCCCTCGACTGTCGTGAAGCCGAACCGAGCAGATGCTAGCCTATGCGTATTTAATGCCTGACAGACGCGCATTAAATGTGCGGGTGACGTGACCCTTACTATAGAGTGAAAAGGCGTTTTTGCCCCCGTCGTTTGGGTTTTCGAAAGCTTTATACCCACCAAGTCTTTTCCATATTTCACTTTCACTCCTTTTGCTCTGAAGATTTTCTCTCCTGCTGATTCTCTGCTTTCGCGAGGAAGTCCAATCTTGCGAGCAATCTGCTTCTATTTCGCACTTTCTTGAGCAACCTCCCGTTTCTTAGACAGGTATTCTTGTTTCCCTACCTTTCTCTTTAGTTCTGCACTGATTTGTAGTTTCTTCATTCTGTTTGTGGCCATTCGTCCAAGCCTCCGTAATCTCTGTCTCACTACTAAATTGCGTCTGTAATTAGTTGAATCTCTGGTTAGATTTCTTCATTAAGCGAATTTCTGCGTGGTCCTGCTCATAATTCCCACATTTTTTGCACAAATCCCCGTTTTTCGAGTGAACCTTTTCCGTTGGTGGATTGATTGCCAAATCCTTTGGGAGAGTGGTTCTAAATGTCGAAGGACATAAAGGATATGACCCCCGATGAACTGGAAGAACTGCGCAAAACCGTCACGGGAACAGCCCGTTGGTGGCTTTGGGGCGATAAATCTGCACGAACCGCCCTGCTAGCCGATCACCACCGTGGAGGCATGGGGGTAGCCCCTGGTGGCGGCCAGGCGAAGATTCGAGAAGGCATCTCATCTGTAAGGGGAAGTCCGAACGTTTCCCCCTCGCTCCGTACCAATCCGAGGGTGCTTTCCAAGAAATCTGACGTGTCTGCTTCTCCTGTCCTCCCAACTGACCCGTACGATGATGTGGCAAGCTCGGGTCCCAGGGCCGAGGTGGATTCCTACATTGGCCCCTGCTATGATTGTCTGTATGAATGCTCGCGACTTCTTTCTCGTCTGGGGATTCTTCCACACCCGACTTCCTTTTGGGCTCCCGCCGACACAATCTTGTCCCGGCCTCCAGCCGCATCGCCTAGTCCTGCTGACTTAGACTTTAATCTTACTTCGACTGTGGAATCCCGCCTTCAATTTTTGACATCAGGTATGCTAGGAAGATTCTGATCTTTTTTTATTTTTTTTTTATTTTTTTTTATTTGTGGTGGTATAATGGCGTCATCCTCTTCTTCGCATACCGTAGAGTCAGGGTCCGGAAACGCGAACCGTGCTAGCCCCTCACAGGATTTGGTTGAGCGATTCCCTTGGGTTACCCACGAAGTACTGTCCTATCGGTCGAAGCTGACCACGGCCGACTTGGAAAATCTTCCCGTACGAGAAACTAGCTCCTACTCTTTTTGCCTCCCGGAAGAGGAAGAGCCTGTGTGCTCCATAAGGGAAAGGAGCCACAACTCCTTTTTCTTTTTCTACCTTGACTATATCACCAGGCTCGGAATTCGTTTTCCATTTTCCGAATTCCAGACGGCAATCCTCCAATTCCTTGGCGTAGCTCCCTCACAGTTGCATCCCAATGGATGGGGGTACGTGATTGCCTTTGAATGGTTTTGCAAGACCCTTGGTCTGCCTTGCACCACCTCAATGTTCTTTTACTTCTTCACCCCCCACACTGCTCGCTTTGGAAGGGAACCACCCAAGCTCAAAGGCTGGACGTCCATCCGGGGTATACCCCATCGGCGTCTATTTACCCCCTCGTCTCGACTCCTTCAAGTACTTCAAACGTAACTTTTTTAAGGTGGTCGCTAAGTCTGGCGTACAACCTTGGTTCCTCAAAGGACCAGATTCTGCAAAAGTTGAATGGGAATTTAACCTGTATTGGTGTAAAGATCACCATGATGTTTCCCTTAGCGCCTATAAGGTGGAGCGGTCCACTCTGATGAAGCATGAGAAGAAAGCCATTGACGCCATAACCGACCACGTGAAGGCCCACGGTACTGTTGGGGCCGCGTCCTTGGTGGCCCAAGATCGGACGAGGCCTCGGCACCAGAAGAGCCGGTATCGCGCCGAGTATGACATTTCGTTGCTTAATACCGACGTCGCTCCGTGTTTTAGTCAAGTACTGTGTTTCCCTTACTAGTAACTAAAATGATGTCTTTGTTTTGTGTAGGTCTCAAAATGAAAGGGCCGCAATACCTATCTGGGATCCCGGAGCCGTCTGCCAAAGGGAGAAAGAGGTCGGCTGCGGATGCGGGCAAATCGAAGGTAGGGGAGTCCTCGAAGCCGGCTGAACCAAAGAAACACAAGGTCGGCCCCTCGATTGACGCCACACCAGCTTCTCCTATCCGATCCTCTCCCACTGCTGCCATGCCGCCTCCCAAGTCGGTTGAGGCTGGGCCTTCATCAAAGCTTTTCTCACTCTTCACCACAAGTATGAGGAGGCAGCTGCTGACCTGAAGCGTGCCAGGACGGATCGTGATGAGGCTTTAAAGCAATGGCAAATTGCTTCTAATGAATTCCAAGCTCGTGAAGTCCAACTGGAGAAGGTGGAATTTGCTCTGAAGGAAACCCAGGGGATCTTAGCTGATTCCAATGTGATAATTGAGGGTTTGAAAGCGGCTCAGGCTAAGAGCGAAGAAGAGTTGAAGGCCATGGTGGCGGAGAAGGACAGAATTAGAGCTGAGGGGGAGGCGTCCTCAAAGCACCTAACAGCGGAGGTAACCCGGCTTCAAGAGTTGCTGCTAGGATCCGTGGTAGAGGCGTTTAGGAACTCTCTGGCCCAGATCCAAGCTTTGAACCCAGGGGTCGAGCTCAACACCACAGGGCATCACTTTCGATCCTACGTTGAAGATGGGCAAATTGTCCCTTATGTGGATCCTTCTGCTGTCTCTGAGACCCGAGTAGATGGTGATGCGACCGTGCTGGAGGCCGAGCAGGGTGAAGAAGTCTCGACTGTCCCCCAGCCTGTGGGTTGATTTTTTTTTTTGTTAAAACTTGTGTATTCCGGCCGGTTCTGTTACCGGTCTAAACTCTTTGTTAAATATATTGGCCAATTTGGTCCCTTTTGCACGTAATTATCGGTTGTCGGTAACCTAGTAACCACCATGCGATAAGAACCTTTCTTTGGCAGTAATCGTGGCTGACCGGGCCAAGGTCATACGAAAGTAAGCAGAGTCTGCGAACGCGCATTTGGTGACGAAACCATTTCGTTTTAAAGTGCTAGTGTTTAAACTGTCTTAGAAAAATCTGGGTGTTTTAACCGGGTCATCCAAAGACAAATGAAAATTTCCACCTGCCCGTGTTCGGTTTTGTCCCGATAGCGTCCGAGCATTTTGACCTGATCAGGGTCTGCATGACATTTTCTATTGATACCCCGGAGTAAATATGTGTTCGGGCTACGATAGCTAGCCAGATTTATTTTCTTTAGCTGAAAAGCTGGTTATAATTTCATCTTTGAACAAGACAAAGTTTGGGAGTCAACAAATACCCTCTAGCGAGAGTTTCATTCATAATCGACAAAACAATTGTAATCAAGGGAAAAGCCAGCAGGCCAACATTGAATGAAAGACAGAATGGAAATAGATGCTTTAAGGCTGATAACAGATTGGCCTAACTGTAATACGCTTTCAACTTGTCCGCATTCCATGTTCGCTTGATTGGGTTTCCATCCAACTTCTTCAGGATGTAAGCTCCTTTCTCAAGAGTTTCCCGGACGCGATAAGGTCCGTCCCAATTAGCCGCAAGCTTGCCGTCCTTGGAATTCTTATTTCCAATGTCGGCCTTCGAGGACCAAGCCGCGGCCGGAATGTCCGGGGTCTTACCTTCTTGTTATAGCGAGCCGCGATTAGTCGCTTCATTGCGATGTCCCGACAGTGGGCGGTGACCCGGGCTTCGTCTGCCAAATCCAACTCGACTGACAACGCCTCACTATTTGCCGCTTCACCTTGCGATAAGATGCTCTTCCTGCGCCATGACAACAGCCCTATTTCGACTGGGATCATAGATTTGCAACCGTAGGCCAGCCTATAAGGAGTTTCTTGAGTGGACGTCTGGGCCGTTGTTCGGTTTCCCCAAAGAACATAAGGTAATTGGTCGGCCCAAGAGGTTTCAGCTTCCAGCATACGTTTCTTCAAGCCATCAAGAATAACCTTATTGGCGGCTTCCGCTTGCCCGTTGGATCGCGGGTGCTCCACGGAAGCAAAGTGATGCTGTATTCCGTATTCGTAGATCATATCGCGGAATCCGACTCCGGTGAACCGAGTTCCATTGTCTGTTACTATCTCGGCTGGTGCTCCGAATCGTGTAATTATATTGACTTCAACAAACCGTTGCACACGCGCCGAGGAGATCGTAGTGAGAGGTTCGGCCTCAATCCACTTGGTGAAGTAGTCCACCGCCACAATTAGCCATCGTAGTTGCCCGGGCGCTGTCTTGAATGGCCCAAGGATGTCCATGCCCCATTTGTAAAAAGGCCAGGGGCCGAGATGAAATGTAGCTCGGCCGGGGCGCCCAAATAACTCGGCATGCTTCGATGCCTATCACATTGTCTAACAAGGGTCTTAGAATCCGCTTCTAACGTTGGCCGCAATAACCTCGCCGAAGGGTTTTTCGGCGAGCGCCTTAGCCCCCATATGCTGACCGTTGGCCCTCCTTGTACCTCGGCCAGACATATCCGCTTCATTTGGGTTCAAACATCTTAGCATAGGAGAATGTAATCCCTTTCGGTAGAGTTGATCCTCCACCATTGTATACTTGGCCGCGTCTCGAACCAACATTTTGGCCTCCATTGCATCATCTGGGATGATTCCACGTTCAAGATAATCTTCAATTGGCTTTTTCCAGTCTGCTTCAACCGAAATAGCCATCATGCACACCGGATCTTCGAGATTTTGCTGAACAACCGTGCGGTGACAACCACTTGCTTAGTGCTTGCTAACTTTGACAAGATGTCGGCTCTTGCGTTTTCTCGCCGAGGATATGGGTAACGGTTGCTTCATCGAAGTCTGACATTATGTCCTTAGCTTTTAGGAGATACTTTGCCATTAGCGGGCCTTTAGCCTGATACGTACCCTCGATCTGAGCCGCCACAAGTTGGGAGTCGGTGAAAACCTTAACTCTTGTGGCCCCATTTTCCTTGGCTTGAAAATGCCCGGCTATCAAGGCCTCGTATTCGCTTGATTGTTCGAAGTTGGGAAGTTAAGATGCAATGAATGTTCAATTGTAACCCCCTCGGACTTTCAATGATGACTCAGCTCCACTTCCTTTTATGTTCGACGATCCGTCGACATATACCTTCCATTCACCCGCCATCGCATCATCCGTTTTAGTAGCCGGGGTGAGCTCTCTGATGAAGTCGGCTAACGCCTGTGACTTGATTGCATGGCGAGCTTCATAGGTGATGTCGAACTCGGAGAGTTCTATCGCCCAGTTTGTCATCCTCCCCGCTAGGTCCGGCTTATGTAGGACTTGTCGAATCGGCTGGCTTGTTCTAACAACAATATGGTGACCCTGGAAGTACGGTCTTAATCGACGGGCCGCAATGAGCAAAGCGAATGCCACTTTCTCCAGCTTTTGATATCGGACCTCGGCATTCTGCAGGTTCTCGCGTGTAGGTTCTGAGTTTAGCGAATGTCTGCTCCAGGTCTTGTATATGACGTTGCTGGTCCAAAGTCTTAACGATCATGTCATCTATATACACTTCCACATTATGACCGATCTGGTTTGCAAAGACCTTGTTCATCATCCTTTGATATGTAGCTCCAGCATTTTTCAATCCGAAAGGCATGACGTTGTAGCGAGTAATTAGCTCTTTCGCAATAAAGGTCGTCTTTTCCCGATCCTCCGGTACATTGCTATCTCGATTATATCCGAATATGCGTCCATAAAGGATAGGAGCTGGAATCCCGATGCATTGTCCACCAATTGATCGATGTTCGGCATTGGGTAGGAGTCCTTCGGGCACACCTTATTCAGGTTCTTGTAATCTGTACAAACTCTCCACTTCCCATTTGGCTTTTTTACCATTACCACATTTGATAACCAGAACAAAACTTTGGGTCTATTCCAGGTACTTGAGATGAATTCCAAGCGAAGACATCCCGATTTTTCTTCGGAAACTCCACCAAACTGTTTCTAAGTTCGGGAGACGTGTGTTTGCCGATCTTAGTGGTCTGGAGAGGGTCTCCTACCACCGCATCTTCCAGTCTCCCGCCGGCTCTGGCGCACCTCCTCATCGCGGATGTCTAACTCCACGGTATTAATTTCATCGTCTGGAGAATCCCGGTCAGAGTGGTCCGGATAGCTGTCTCTTTGGGGCTGTGACGAAGATCCGCCTCCCTATTCCGACGGGCGAAGTAGCACTGTCGAGACTCTTTTTGGTCCCCCATTACCGTGACCACGGTTCCTTGGTTGCCTATCACCTTGAGTTTTTTATGCTTAGTGGATACCAGCATGTCCCATTTGTGAATGGTTGGCCTTCCCAAGATTATGTTGTAGGGTGAAACGAAGTCGGCTACTATGAACCGCACTCTTTCTGACTTGAAGGCGTTTTTAACTCCCAGGGTGAACCGGAGGTCAACAAACCCCTTCGGACGCGACTGTTCTCCATTAAACTCGATGAGGGTTGTCTTGCATGGCTTTAAGTCTTCCCGGTCCAGGCTCATTCTTTTGAACGCCTCCCAGCTTAGTATGTCAGCCGAGCTGCCTGGCCCACGAATATCCGCTTGACTCGGCAATTGACTACTATCCCGGTGATCACTAGCCCATCCTGATGGCCGGGGACAACGTCCCTGAGGTCGTCACTTGTGAAAAATAAGGGCGAACGTGCTGGCTCATTATGATGTTCCTTGAATTTTGGTCGGTCTCTAATAGATAGGACTTCTCGGAGGTATTTCCTTCGCTGGCTCATAGTATCTCTGCCTCCCCCCATTGCTCCGCTGATCACGTTACAGTCGAATTCCGCTTCGGAAATTCGTCATCGACCTCAAGAGCCTTGCGCTTATCGTCCCGCTTTTGAACTTTCTGGGACTCTACTGCGGTTCTTGGGCTTTCGTTTTCCACCTTTTCCTTGATGCTCTATGACATATTGTTGAAGTTTGCCTTCACGAACAAATCGTTCGATTGCATCACGGAGCTCGTAGCATTCATCCGTTGTATGGCCTCGCCCATCATGGAACGCGCATTGGTTCTGTCTTGGTCCCGCCTTGGATTGGGGTTGTTTGCCATTCGCATCTGCTCGACGTCCAAGTACTTCTTTGAGCGAGTTATGAAGTCGTTGAGATTTTTTGCCCGCTCCTTTAGGAAAGATTCTGCCAGGCGGGACTCTTTATCGAGGCCGTCCACCAACAAGTGAACGTGTACGTCCTCGTTGAGTCCGCGCACCTGCAGTACCGCATGATTGAAGCGGTCAAGGTAACTTTGGAGCAGCTCTCCCTGCCGTTGCCTGATTTTGGACAGAATATGGGATTTTGGTTGCCGTTTGCTAGTTGCGAAGTGCAACTCAAAGGCCTCGGCCAGGTCCTCGAAATTGTGGATCGACCCGAAAGGAAGAGTGTGGAGCCACTTCAACGCCTGGGCCCTTTTAACGTCGCGCGAAGATGCGAGGCACGATTGGTTCCTTGAGGCCTCTAACCAACATGTGAACGTCAAAGTCTTCTAAATGAGTTGTCGGGTCCTGCGTGCCGTCATACTTCGTCAACTCGCCCAAATTTAGCTTCTCCGGGAACCGGGCGTTTTGGATTTCCTCCGAGAAAAAGCTATTGTGCATTTGGTTGACATATCTCCGCCGCTGGAACCCACTTGGAGGAATCGCCCTGTCACCTCGATGGTTCCTTGCCAGAGGTCGACCTTCTTCATCTCGGTTTGGGTTTCTCCTATTGGCACTCCTGCCCGGGGAAGTCCGCCTCCTGCTATTGACGGTTTCCGTCTTCTGCGTCTTCTCTCCACATTCTATCTTCCCAGTCCTTGCTAGAAAGAGCACGGTTCCGTCTTTTCTCCCGCTCTTTCGCTCGCTGGTAGTGAAGGGTATGGCGCTTGTCTATGTTGTCCACCCGCCTCATTATCGCAAGCATCCCGGCTTGGAGAGAGCGGAAATCTGGTTGGCGGCCGGGATGTCTCAGCCACCCCCTGGATTGGAGTTCTGGGGCCCACGGTCTTGGTTTCGTGGAGCCGAGGACTCCGTGTCGGACGGGTTGTCCTCACGGTGTCGTTCGTTGCTGGGAACCAAAGGGTCCTCTGGCTGAGATAGCCGGTCATCTTCATCCTGCTGGTCATCCTCGTATGGGTTGATCGGCTGCTCATTACGGGGTGGTTGTCGTGGTGGTTGACGGGGGTCTCCAGCTCGGTCCGCCTCCGATTGTCTCTGGCTAGAAGCACGAGTGCTTATCCTCATGGTCAAGGGAATTGAAGTTTACCAATCCCCACGGTCGGCGCCACTGTTCAGGGGTAGAACACAGATGTCCGACCTATTGAAGGGCCGGTGATTTGATATAGGATCTAGGTGCTCCTCCTGTATGCTTATGGGGCAAGCGTCCAGGAGAAGGTGCGATCACGGTACACAAGCAGGCGTTTCGCCTAAAGGGGTGCTGTGTGTGCTATGTGACTGAATGTAGATTAGTCAGGGATTAGAAATTGTGTACCTGGCGCCTATCTCCTCCGTCTATATATATAGAGTATACCTGTCGGTTAGCTCCTTGGCTCCCATCTTGTGCATGTCCAAGGATCGTGCGTATCACCCTGGTCGTGGCTGGGATCGTGCCAACCGCCCTGGTCGTGGCTGGGTCCCACGGTTAGTGGGTTGTGACCACTACGTGGGTTGCCCCCTGCACTGGCTAGTGAGATAGTGGGCCTTGACTAGGTCCGTAACATTTTAGATTATACATTAGTTTACAATCAGATTAGAGGTATATATATATATATATATGTTCTCATCAATTATACTTTTGGGTCAAGTTACTCTTATCATCCTTCATGATCTCTAAATCATATCCATCCAATCAATCTTAAAATTCACAATAGTACTTATTTTTTACCCTATTCCCAATCAACCGTCCAGATGGACTCATCCTATCCCCTCTCATCCGCAATTTTTGCTAGAAAACCTTTACTTTTTCCCTTCCCATTACTACTTGCCACTCCTCATCTCACTTCTCTCCCCCCCACCATGCCACTCTCTCCCTCACATCCCTCGACAAACTAGCCACTAGCCAGACATGGTTGCTATGAGTTTTAGCAACGTAACATTGAGGGTCGCCGGGGCGGCGTTGCTTTCTACCGTTGGCAACTGTCATCAAAACTTTCACCGGTAACAAGTTGTCTATACTCTAATGATCATCTTTTTCAGTACCAATTTGTATCCTGAAGTATCTTTTCAGTACTTGTCAGTACTGAAATATTTAAAAAAAAAAAATCTCAGCATTTTAAGGTGTTGGAAATGAGTTTTAAGAATATTAAATGGACGGCCAAAATTAAGAGAAATCAATGACGTAGATTGACTTATGAGGGATGAGGAGAAACTTGGATCATGAGAGGACTCATTCCCCATTGACTGGGAGACATGGTTCTTTTAATTTTTCGATACTCTTCTTTTAACATTATTAGTATTTAATTTTAATATTTTCAGCGCTATATATATATATATATTTTTCTTTAATGGACGGCGCCAAAGTCAAGCTTTACTGTTGCCGAGACATGCACTGAGTCAGTCCACGGCGTAGTTCGAGGAAAGTTCCCAAGCTCCCTTTTAGTTCTTTAAAAGCTCCAATACTCTTTCTATTTAAGTCAATGACCAAAAGTAGAAAAGATCATACCGAAGTTTGTCCGTCTAGAATGAAGAGGAACGCCAGAGGCGTTATAAACTGGCTTTGCCGCATTGGCCTTGTCCCCTCCGTGACTACACTCTTTATCTGGGGTAATGTTAGCTTCTGTCTGTTGAAATCATAACTTATTCTTGAATATTAGCTAGGTTTTCCCGGGAAGATTAATTGATCTGCACATCAAATAATTTCTATTTCTGTTGAAGTGAAGGATTCAGCTACAGCTAGCTATTTAACCTCTCTGCTCATGATATTCAGGTTTAGTTTTTAGCTATGCCTTTGCTCGAAATGCAGTGGGGAACACTTTGATGGACTTTCTCGTAGAAAATCTTGGTCTGCGGTATGCTGCTGTGCTCGTGAATTTGATAGATGGGATGTCAGCTGTGTTCGAAGTAGTTGTTGCGCACGTATCAGAAGATCACCAGTCAGGTCGCTTCATTGTGATTACCTTCTGCGCCGCATCGTATCCTCTGGTAATTATCATGATCTTGCATAAAATTATCCTTTTTGAAATTTGTTATATGTCAAGTTAATTATCATGACTTTTGGAAAACTCTGGAAAAGGACCAGATAGAGGTAGTCGTTTTCGTCTCCTGTAGGGTGTTTTAAGTCTAAATTGAGTTGGCTCCTTCATCATAGACCACACCACACTAGATTGGGTTTAGCCTCAACCTGATATCTAGTCTGGATAGTACTCTTGGCTGTACAAGACAGTCGAGGTCCGGTTTGATCTAACATCAGCCCGAGTTGAATTCAGACTGATCAAGTGGACTGTCTCGATCAGCCCGTAAT
Source organism: Acacia pycnantha (assembly GCA_025563575.1). NCBI lineage: Eukaryota > Viridiplantae > Streptophyta > Magnoliopsida > Fabales > Fabaceae > Acacia > Acacia pycnantha. The sequence goes on along the minus strand of JAMWYP010000030.1, from coordinate 3,897,146 downwards.
TGTCTCTAACCGGACGGCTAACAAGATGAGGTTCAGTTACACTGGGAAAAAAAAAGGAAGAAAAAAGGGGACGCGGCTTGCGTCCTCTTCCTCTATGATCCACTGTGGTCCTCTTCTCTCAATACTGTACCGTTTTGACGCAAAATAGGTAAGGTGATGTCTTTTTTTTAGGGTACTGATAGGTGCTAAAAAGATACTTCAGGATATTTACCAGTACTGAAAAAATACTTCATGATCTTGAAAAATTATTTTAGGATGTTGAAAAATATTTTAGGGTGCTGACTAGTACTCAAAAGATACTTCAGGATGCTGACTGGGGATACTTGTTGGTACTAAAAAAAGTATTTCATGATCTTGAAAAATTATTTTAGTTTTCTTTTCTTTTCTTGTTTATATTCTTTTATTTTTTAATGCATTTAAAACTTTCTTTTAAAAAAAAATTCGGGGCCCCGAATACCCTCTACTAATTTTGCAAACAAAAAAATTCCTAGCTCTGCCACTGCTTGTGACCATCGACATTGCTCTCATCCCACGACCCAACACCTATAATACGAAGGAGTGGGTTGCCTTTTATCCTCCTTAAAAAAAATTCGGGGACACTGCCCCTGAACCCCCGAATCCCGGCCACCATTAATTGTACACCCACAAACTTAAATTTTTGGCTCTGCCACTAGGACCGAGACCGGGTTGGCCCCTTTCGGGGGAAGCATCTACCACGCACGCTGCATTCTCACGTCTCAAACTCAAGACCCATTAGGACAACCCCTTACTTTGTAACATTATTTGTTAGTATTGGATAAACTAATGACAAGCTAGAGAGATGTGCAAGTTTAAATTTTTTGGCTAATTCATTCTCAGTCTTAAATATTAGAAAAATATATCATTTGCATGCTACCCAAAGTTATAAAGTTTTTAACCTATTTTGTTAAACGAGGTACAGAATTGCATTGAGATGTAGGGTTTAAATGATCAAATTAAGGAAAAGATATTTTTAATTGCAGGGGTTGATGTTAATATCGTATGGTGATGCTCTGTATCCGATAATTTTCGCAACAGTAGTCATTGCGTTAGGCGAAGCCGGAAGAAAAATTTTAAGTGATTTTTACTCTTATCAACTAGGGGAAAAAATAAAGAATACGCCTCCTGAAAATGAGAGAGAAAAAGAATATATGAAGGAGTTGGAAAGGATTCAATTCCCTTTGCAGATGGAATTGACTTCGGATCTTCCAAAAAGAAAACATTCCTTTATGAGAGGTTTCATTACGACTAGGGTTGGTCTCAGACAACTAAAATCCAAAGTAATCGATAAAGGGGGAAAGAGGATAATTGTCACCGAATTACATAAACCTCTCAATCTTTGGAATGCTTCTGCTAAGATAATTGGAATTGTTATAGGTGTCTTTTTCTCGGGCTACTACGATAGCTGGGCGACAAGGTTCATGGTTTCGTCTCTTGTTATGGGGCATGCGTATTTAGGATTCTTGTGTGGCATTTTCAGGTACTACCCTGAAGAAAAACCCACAGGTAGTCCTCTTGCTACCATTTATAGGGTCTTCAAGGAAGCTTTTAGGAAACGTGGAGTGGTATACCCTTCTTCAGCTGAGGGTTATTATTCCCCTAACGGGAACGTTGAAGCTTCCAATGATTCAGAAAATCCCTTTTATTATATAAGAGAAAATGGTTCCTCCAATGGTAAAAATGAAGATCCAAATGATTTAGAAGATCCCTCTGGTAGAAGAGAAGATGATCCTGAGGTTCACTTGAAGCCACGCCATCCATCATTTTTATTGCCCTTGGACAAGGCCGCTATAAAAATTAACAACAACCAAATTGAAGAGAGACAGGAAGAGGTTTGTACGGTACTGCAAGTGAGGGACGTGAAGAGCCTGTTTTTTATCATGCCCTTGGGACTCACCTTCTTCGCCTACAGTTTGGTTTCTGCATCCGGTAACACTTACTTTTTTCAGCAAGCAACCAACTTGGATTCTAAAGTTGGTCATTGGGATGTTCCTATTGTCATTTTCCTTGTACTCCAAAATTTGGTTGCTTATGTGGTTCGATTTATCCAAAAAAGAAAACAATTGGTGGGACCGATTTGGAGTGTGGCCGTCGGCATGTTTTGTTCAGTACTATGCTGTATTTCGGCCGGTGCAGTGGAACGTTATAGGCTGTCCATGGCTATTGGAAAGGACCCATATAAGGACGTTATTCCCTTAAGCATCATGATTCTAACTCCACAGTTTGTCCTGCTGGGGCTAATGAAAGGGTTTGCAGAAGATGGGCTAAGGACTTTCGTGCAGGATCGGATGCCTGAATCAATGAGGAAATTTGTGGATCCGAGCATCGAAATGCTGTTGGGGATCGGAAAATTCTCCAGCATTCCATGCGCATTCATTTTTCATTGGTGGATTAAGGATTCCATAAACAATAGTCACCTGGATAGGTACTTTCTCATTCTGGCATTAACCAGCCTCGTGTTCTTTGTGATTTATGTCTGCTATGCCAAGTTCGGGCTGCCGAAATTGCCCAAATTTGAAGGAACAGACGCCAATGAAGAAGGAAATGTTCGGACGATGAGGAAGTTTGAAGAAGTATTAGAAGAAGATGAAGATGAAATATTAGAAGAAGGAGAAAATGGAGAAGTATTAGAAGAAATGGTAGAAGAAGAAGAAGAAGAAGCTGAAGAAGTATTAGAACAATATGAAGACGAAATATGGGTTGAATTTCTTTCCTAATCATTTTCTCATTATCCCTCATCATCTCTAAATCATATCCGTTCAATCAATCACAATACTACTTTAACATCTCTCATCTTCTCAATCAACGGCTCAGATGGGTTGATGAGGGAAAAGAAGAAAAAAGATTAGGAGAAGATCTTCTTCCAAAGTAGTAGTTGTAGAAGCTGAAGAAGAAGTAGTTGTAGGCGTGATTGATAGTTGATTAGCTACTGTTAATTTGTTTAGCTGTACGTAAAGTAACTTCCAGTCGTTTCTGTTTGTTAGCATGTGTGTGCAATTTCACCATTCATCATTCATTCAGATCCAGATTTCCCAGTTTTTCTTGCTTTTTAAACTGCATCTTTCAACTTTGAGGTTGTGGAAGGTGTAAGCGAGAGAGCGAGAGAGCTGAGAGTTGAGTCAGTAGTGTGCGTATATATATATATAGCTTGTATCAATGGCGGACCCATGAAATTTCGGAAGGGGCACAATTGGTGGGGGGATTCGGGGGCAACACCCCGAATTTTTTTTTAAGGAAAATTTTAAATGTATTAAAAAACAAAAGAATATAAATAACAAAAAATATATATATCAATTTTTTATTTATTTATGAAATCAAGTGAATATTGATGATGTAATAAAAGAAGAAATTATTTTACAAACTTGTCATTTAGAAACGCAAGGTTAAATACTGTTAGAAATGCAGCTACATAAATTACAATGAAGGGTGGACACTCAATAAGTTCAAGTACAGATATTTTAATAAAAATAATATTATATTATAATAAAAATAATTACAATGTCATCATTCTAGGCCTTATGTTTTGAATTCTATCATAATTGCCTTATTATCAATGCTATCAAATACATATTTTTCAATATAAGATACTAAACAATCATTCAACCATTCATCTCCATCCGATTACGAAGTGCAATCTTGATATATTAAGGGTGGACAATCATTCAAACATGTATTAATTCAAGGAAAGTAGATAAATAATGCTAATGCTAATGAAAATTTGAAACAATTATATTCAAGTTATTAATTCTTACTCCATTAACTTGAAGAAGAATAATGCATATGTATTTTAAATAATGCATATGTATTTTAAATTAAAGATATTCCATTATGAAGAAGATCTTAAAATGCGTTGGATGCTACTACCTAATTGTTGCTTTTTAAATTAAAGGGTTAAGGTACAAAAATGCATATGTATTTTATTGTGAAGAGAGCTCAACACCAAATATTTTTTTTAGGTGCAAAACTACACATGAATTTCACCGTTTAAACGGTGTAACTGACGTTATTTTTTATGTGGGCCCACCCTATTAAAAAAAATTGCCTAGGCTTTTTTTTTTTTAAATTTCCCTTGCTACCCCTAGCTCTTCCATCTCTGTCGTCTCCCTTCGGACTTGGCTTCTCTCCTCTACCCTTCCCATCCTTTTTCCTTTTTAGCCGTTGGATTAAGATCTCAACGGTCCAGATTTATCATATGATAAATATTATTATAAAAGGAAAGGATTGAAAATGATGGTAAAAAAAAAGATAAATCTAGACTGTTAAGATGTTAATCTAACGACAAAAAAGGAAAAGGATGGGAAGAGGTAAAGGAGAGAAGGCAAATCCCCTCCATTCACCCCCATTTCCTTCTCAAATGCGGACGGTGGCAGCACCCTCCACCAGCGGCGACGGCGCGCCCTCCACCAGTGGCGGCGGCAATACCTACCACCAGCGGCGGCGGTTCATTCCTATTGAACAAAAGCTAGCAATTTGGGGAGCCAATGGAGAAGAAAAAAATACACATGTGCTTTACCCTCGGGAGCACCCAGCATCATATGCTTTTTTTGGGAGCAAAAATACACACGTGGTTACCATTTTGGAGAAAAAGTCACATCCCACCGTTATGTTACTGTTCACCGTGATGAGAGAGAAAGAGCTTAAGTGAACAGGTGAACAGTAACATAACGGTGAGATATGACTTTTGCTTCAAAATAGTAACCACGTGTCTATTTTTGCTCACAAAAAAAAAAACATATGGTGCTGGGCGCTCCTGGGGTAAAGCACATGTGTATTTTTGCTCCTTTACCCTATTTGAAAATATGCATAAAGTTTTTGGTTGCACATTATTACTTAATTGTGTATATTTTAAACTTACATCCTTATTATTTATGAGCTTTCGGGCCCGTTTGGGATAGCTGTGGGAGAAGTGGCTTTTGTTTTTTATGGAATTTTCTTGATGGACTTATTTTCTGATGGATTTTTTCTAATGTGATTTGTGTTTGGAATAACAGTGGTAGAAGTGGCTTTTGTTTCTAATGGGCACTTGTTTGGCATAGCTTTTAAAAAGATGGATGAGATGAAAAATGACTAAAAAGGGCATGAATCAAGTTCACATAAACACACACATATGTTGTATAAGAGTATTTAATATTACTCCTTATTTTGATTTATTAAATATTTTTGAAAGTAAGAAGATCGATGCACATATTTTTTAAGTAAGAAGTGAACATATTTTTTATTCTTAATTTTTTTTTAATTTACTTTTCATTATTTAATTTCATTTTAGTATCAAATAACATGACTTATTTTGAATTTTCATGAAAAAATTGTGAATACAATGAAACTCTCTAAGTGTGTGTTTTTTTTTTATTTTCTTTTTCAAGACAAAATGATATTCATTAATATCAAGAGTGTAGTGTATGATATGTAAATTTCTAAGAAAAACGTCTTTGTACAAGCTTTTCGTCAGTTTTTTTAAACACAATTGTTAAAGTTGCTCTACTTGAGTTTTTGATAAGAAAGTAAGCCTTGGATAGGCGAACGAGACAAAAAAAGAAAAAAGAAGAGAGGAGAGGAGAGGAGAGAGGCACAGGGAGGGTGGGATGGTCATAAGAGAGGAGAGAGAACGAGACAAACACTGGGGCCCACTTGCTTTTTGATGGGGAAGAAGTTAATGGGATAATAAGCTCAATTATGCCGCTTCAAAAAAACTATCCCATTAGACCATGAAGTCCATCAGATTTTTAACTGATCCAAACACTCAAATTTTTTTTGATTGACTTATTACCCCATTTGATGGACTTATAAGTCCATATGAGGGTTTGTCAAACAGGCCCAGAGTTTATTATTCTATGAGAATGTTTTGATACTTACAAAGTTGAGAATGCTTTGATAGAAGAAAGGGTTAAGGTGCAAAAACACATGTGCTTTTGTCAGAGGAGCGTCCAATAGCAAATGCTTTTTTTAGGTGCAAAAGTGACTATGTGGTTACAAAATAGGAGTAAGAGTCACAGACTCACAGTAACCGTTAAGAGGATGAATGTTGACCGTTAAGTTGGAAGGTTTGACTTAAATATGTGTCGTGGACGTTGACTAGGAGTGTATAGCAGACAAGTGGAATCTTAATGGCTGAGTATTTGATGACTTGGAAAAAGAATGATTTTTTTTTTCTTCTGAAAATGATATAATTTATTTTTCTTTTATTTATCTAAATTGATTAAACCCCAAATTCCTGCTAAACCGTCGTTTAGTTTCTTGTTTTTTTTAACAACGTTTAGTTTCTTGTTCGTAACTCATTCTTCTCCAGCAGCCCCTCTCAGCCTTTATCACTATCTTCTTCTTCTCTAGCAAGTACACAACGGTGAGCATCCACTAATTTTGTCATCTTCTACTTATGACCTAAAGAAGAGGCTATCGAGAATTGATCTCCTTTGTTAGCAACCTTCTCATCGAAACCGACATGAGCAGACCCGATAACACGCTAAAATCTACAATTAGCGACAGAGATGAGAGTTGAGAGACTCCGGAGCTTCAGATCTGAAAGCTGAGACCTTCATAAATCAGCGACGACGTGCCGGGTGAAGGAGAGGACGTGAGTGGTTAGATCAAGTTGAGAGACTCCGGAGCTTCGCCTTGAACCCTAGGTTTTTTGTTTTTTTCTCCAGCTCTTCTTTTCCCCAATGTTGCCCGACAAGTCGATTCTATTTTTCCCCAAATAGCAAGTCGTCTACTGTATTATGTTGGATTTTGGTTTAATTTAGAATTTTTCCCGTTCATTACTTTGCAAGAACATCCACGGTTCATCTTCTTTGGACCATCTACTATTCATCTTCTTCGGCTTACTCTTCACGTCGTGAACCTTAGGTTTTTTCCCCAATTTAGAATTGGTGATGAACATTGCAGAATCTGGCAAAGAAACTTTTAAAACCCAACCTTATACTGTCGTCGCTTCTGGAGTTGGCTTAGGTTGTGGCTGCCACCGTTGCTATCGAGAAGGTTGTAGACGCAAAGTTAAATTGCATACGAGATGAAGAATCGATCGCCCAGGTTGGAGAAGGTTGCAGACGCAAAGCTAAATTACGAACAAGAAACTAAACAACGGTTTAGCAGGAATTTGAGGTTTAATCAATTTAGATAAATAAAAGAAAAATAAATTATATTCTTTTCAGAAAAAAAAAATCATCTTTTTCCATGTCATCAAATACTCAGCCATTAAGATTCCACTTGTCTGCTACACACTCCTAGTCAGCGTCCACGTCACATATTTAAGTCAACTTAATGGTCAACATCCATCCCCTTAACGGTTACTGTGACTTTTGCTCCTATTTTGTAACCACATAGTCACTTTTGCACCTAAAAAAACATTTGCTACTGGACGCTCCTCTAACAGAAGGAACATGTGTATTTTTACAAGAAATGGTTTATTACTCAGATCGCTAGCTGTTGTGCATCGATAAAGCCACTGGTTAATATAATATAATATTTTGTTAATCTCTAAATCATGATTAATATAATATAATATGTGACCTTATTATTAGAAAACCATCTTATAACTCAACTCTATAAAATGATGTTCGAAGCCACTGGTTACAACTTACAATAGAATGTACAGTGTATCCATTAAATATATGAAATACGAGTTAAAGACTCATACTTTTGTTTCTTTTTCAATTCCTTACTTAAATACTGTCCCAACATGACCAATATATATTTTCCTGCATTACTCAATAATCAAGAATTGCTCCATGTAACAATAGTAATATAGTACTTCAATTAACCGTTGGGCATCAATACTCTAAAAAAATACTTGTACCTCATCATCATTAAGAAAGAAAATGGAAAAGGTTATTATTATATATGACATATATAATTATAGAAGTCACATTTCAAAATCAGTACAAAAACTCTAATCAATTGGACACATACAGCATCCAACACAGTTATTTGAATGTTTAGAATGAGATAGAAACATCAGAATTTAGCCACCAACGTTGCTTCCCCAAGCACATGCCCTTCTATCGCCTCCATAACCTTGTCCTTCGTCACCTATATATTCCACCCAGTCCCAAAAAAAACACATCAGAAAAAAGTAAAAATAAAAATCACAACTTCTTCCTTACATATGTTCGATTCATATATGCAAGCAGGAACCATCACAATCAGATTTTGATCAAGAAAAATAAGATGCTCCCTTTATCTATATATTTAGAGAGTTGATCTATATAATAAATATAATACTCTATATAATACTCTTCTAATCGTTAATATAAGTAAGTTGACTTTTTTATGTGATTAATAAAATTAAATAAGTTATATTAAAGTATATGTATCTTCTTTAAAAAAACTAAATTTATCATTTTTTTTTCTAAATTGATATATAATATAATAATACACAATATATGTTATAATTAATTAATTAATTTAGTTTTTTCAAACTTAAAAAAAGTAAACAGGACCGAATGTATTTTTTTATATTTTTCAATTATTTCTTAATTTATCTTTCTTATTTCTTTATGAATAATCTAAAATAATTAAGAAGGAAAGAAAATGAAAAATGAAAAATATGACTATGATGTTTTAAAAAATATATATTAAATTAATTACCTTAATTAACTTCTTAAACTTAATTAAATTAAGTAAATTTGTGACATCAAGAAGTATTATACTATATTCATTCCGTTTCTAAATGTAAGATCTAATTGATTTTTTTATTTTATTTTTGTTAAGAAGTTAATAAAGCTAAATATATTATCATAATATATTGTGTATTATGTATCATTAAATTAAAAAGTCAGATTAACTAGTGTAGTGTGTGTGTCCATATATATATATATAAAGTAATTTAAAATAACTTATTTAGGTTTTTTATTCTAAAAAAATCAACTGCATGTTAGTTTTAAGACGGAAGTGTGTATGTGTAGAAGCTGGTTACCTTGTTTTATAAATATAGATAGACAGAAACTGGTTATAATACCTTGTTGCCAAGATGAAGCTCATCGTCCAAAGCGTAAAGCCTGAACTCGAACCTATGTCCATGGTTAGGCAACCTGGGGCCACGCCAGCCAGGAATTTTCCAGTCATTATTGCCTTCTTTGATGCTAGCATAGTCTCCACCGGCCTCCTCCTCCTTACCGGAGAATCCCTCCGGCAGCCCCTTCACCGTCGGCGGAATGTTCACCACCACCCAGTGCACCCAGGGCACGATCGGCCCCTCCGGATCGGGAGCATCTATGTCCTCCACCACAAGAGCCAGGGTTTTGGTTCCCTCCGGCAGGTTGTACCACTCTAACGGAGGAGACACGTTCCTCTTGGCGCCTTGTCCTTCATCGGTGTAATGCCTCGGGATTTTGCCTTCGTTGCTAATCGTCGGAGACACCAGCCTGAATTCATCGCTTCCGTCGCTAGCCATATTACTTCCTACGTCGTCGATCGGTTTTGATTCTCGACGGATTGTTGTTTGGTGATTGGGTTTATATGCAGAAGCAGAATTTTCGGGAGGGTGTGTGACACATGGAGGCGAGGGGAGTCTCGTGGCGTCCAGAGAAGACGAGGTGAGGCACGTGGAGGACGGACGAATGTTGTAGACGAAATTGAAGGATCGAGAGGAGAGAAATTCCTGGGTGCAGCGAGTGCACCAACTCATTTATACACTGACCACTAAAATCATGGCACCTCATGTAATTTTTATCCTATGTGTCAACCTACACGTCACCCCTCCTCTCCTTTATTATTTTAATTATATTTTAGAAAAATGTGAATCTTTCTGCAATTTTTTCCAGAAAACCTTTACTTTCTCCCTTCCCATTACTGCTTGCAGCTCCTCTCACCTCTCTTTCCCCACCTCGCCTCCCTCTTCCTCAGCATCCCTCGGCAAAGTAGCCAGGGATGGTTGTTATGAATTTTCTGCAACCTAACATTGAGGGTGGCTCGCCGGGGCGTCGTTGCTTTGTGCAGTTAGCAACTGCCACCGGAACTTTCACCGGGAATAAGTTGTCTACACTCCAATGATCATGAAAATTGTCACCGAAACCTCCCCGCCTCAAACCCAGCAAAAGCCAGACTTTCCGGAAATAACTGGGCCCTTGCATACTGGAGTAGCAGCGGTGGGATCTGTGTTTTTAAGATCAGAATCGTCGTGGTAGGCGGTTGTACCGACGGTGGCGAGGGCCTTTTCGACGGCCATAAATGGGTTTGAGCAGCGTGGGCAACGTGGTGGGTTATTTCTCATCTCTTTCATCCTTAAAGTTATTTAACATTTTCATTTATTACTTTAAAAATACTCCATATTTATACTCCACATTTTCATTTGGTATTATTAGAGAGAATGCATTCATTAAGGGGGAGCTTCACATTCACATATGTTTTATATCTTTAAAAAGCTATCTCCTTGATTTGAAGAAAATTATCTTTAAATAATGCTCATCCACACTCACTATGATTTATTAGTTTTGATGATGAGTTAATATCATATTTTCCTTTCATTATCTCAATTTAAAAATATCATATAGAAAAGAATATTTGGATATTTGATTTGTAATACCCCTGATTAAAATAATAATAATAATAATAATAATAATAATAATAAAAGAATTAATATGTCTATATAGATATAGAGAGAAATAATCTAAAGATTTCTAGAGTTTCTCCTAGAATCTAGGCACAATAATTTGAAAAAAAAAACAAATAAAACAGTTAAGATCACATAATCAGATCTGATTAGACTAGGTCACATAATGATTAGGGTTTAAGTGATAAAGGCCCATTCCAACAAAAGATAATAATAATATATAAAATATCTAGAAATTAATAATGTTTTTAGTATTAGTTTATTAATTTGCAATAATTAAATAGCCAAATTAATCGCTAAAACCCTAGATGTTAATTATAAACTTAGGTTAGCCGTCTAAACCTAGAAAACGCTCGACTCTTTTTCTCTCTACTCTTTTCCCTGCTACGGCATCCTCCTCTCGTACTCTCATCAGAGCAGTTTTCTAGAAGACTAGCAAAGACGGAGACCAGGTAATCCTAATCCCCATATAGTTTAGGAATTAAGTATGAAATTTGATAGGTTAATAGGAATCTTGACAGGTAACCCTAATCCACATAAGTCTTAGATTCATGTAATCCTAACCCCCATAAGTCTTAGTTCATGTAATCCTAATCCCCATATAGGTTAGATTAAATCATACTATATGTAACCCTAATCCCATGAGTCCTAGATCAATAGAAATCGCAAATTGCCTTCTTCAAATCTTGTGTTTCTCTTTATTTGAATTCAGATTGGTGTTTGTTGTATCTATATTAGGTTGATCAGAATTGTCGTTTGAATTCCGTGTATATATATATATATATATATATATATATATATATATATATATATATATATATATATATATATATATAACAAATGCAATTGTTTTTTGTTCTCTTGCTTCGATTTGCGTGCTTGATCACCCTGTACGCAGCATATTGCACAATTTCCCTTGGCATACATATTTGTATATCATATATATATAATTTCCCTTTCTTCTATTCACGTGATCACCCTGTATGCATGCTGCCATATATATATTTGAGTAGATTAACCATCATAAATTGATTACCCATTATATCTGTACATGTATATTGACTTCCTTTGGCTTTGGTGAATTGATTACCCCACGGTGGAAATAATTTAGGAATTGTATTATGTGTATATTCAAAATAATTTAACAGTGGGAGGATAGCTTTGGGATGGTACCTCCCAAAGTGATGAACACAACTAGGCTTTATACCTCCGATATGTATTTGATGTGAACCTATTATATCCGTTCTTCCAAAAGTGGTGTCTGGCAGGGTTTCTCGGGACACTAGTAGCAACTTTAGGAAGAGGTGTGCACATTAGGACGAAGTATTTTGATGGCCAAATTGATTGATTGTGACTGGCAGGGTTTCCCGGGTCACAGGTAGACTGGTAGGGTTTCCTGGGTCTACCATGGTTCTCCTTCCACTAAACAGATCGTGTGGTTTCCTGGTCTAAATTAATTTAAGAATGATAAAGAATGATATTTGGTGTAAATTATATATGATTATTGTATTTGATTTATATAAAGTATTCGAGCCACTTAAATCTTTTTTTTTTTGTTTTTTTTTTCTATTGGGATTACCAGCGTTTTGTCGATTTTGTGTATTATGGGTCACGACGATCCTTCTGGGAGCATATTTTCAATGAAGCAGATTCTCGAGTTGGGGCTAGCAGTGAGAAGTGAGGAAGAATATTCAACTATTTATGGCTAGGTTTATGTTATTTTGCTTTGAATAAAACTATTTATTTAAGTTTTGGACTTATGTCATTGTAATAAATTAGCCTTGCACTTGTCCCAAGACAAGTGCATGCGAACACTTCCCAAGGATTTACTTGAAATTCAGTAATTATTTATAAAAACCATTGAAATTTTATGTTATTATATTTGTTAGAAATTGGGGTGTTACATGATTGCACTAACAATTCTCTCTTGTAAGAAAGTTTTACAATTATGACAGGAGAACTCAGTCTGTGCAAAGACTTTCCTAAATATACTACAATGAAAAACTATTACATTGAGGAAAGATGTTTTGATTACACTGAAGCTGTGATATGCTTTACAAAGTAGAAGAAAACTTCTTGAAGCCAATCGAGACATATTCTCGCGAAGAGCTATATAAAGTAAAGGAGAAAGATGGAAATGATCTCATACAAGAAGAAAGCAAGCAAATGGCCTTCATTGATCATTTATCAATTTGCAGAACCTACATGAGCATTTCTGAACTTTATCCTTTTATATTAAGTGAATTTTGCACATGTTTGGTATCTATATGCTTTAATTGTGAAAGACGTTTTGAAAACCTCTCCAAATTCTCTCAAACTTGTTTTCATAAACACATTCCAACTGGAACCATATCAAAATGAAAACTACCTTTACAAAAGGGGGAGAGAAAGTTATTTTCTTGACATATGATTAAAGAGAAAATCATTTCTACTTTGTCTTCATACTTGCCTCTCCACAACTATTTCCTCTCTACTTTAATCATTTTGCTAATGACAAATAAGGGGGAGAGAAATGCAGGAAAAATATGTTGGCCCTAATATATTTTTCCTATTCATCCATATTTTTTAGAGTATTTGTCATCATCAAAAAGGGGGAGAATGTTAGTTATGCTTAGTTTTGATGATGACAAATATGCTTATCAATATTAAGAGGAGAAAGTTTACATACTACATTTATCTTATACTTTGACTGATTCTTATATTTAATGTAGATGTAATTTTGATATGAAGAAGATGAAAGTTGGAATGGCTCAATTCGGACTTAAAATGATTAAAAACGAGCTTAAGGATGAATTGCCTTGAATCTCGTCAATACTCAAGTATCAAACATGTACTCGCGAGTATCAGACTTCAATTCTTCAGTATGACACTTCAATACTCGAGTATGGTGCATAAACGGTTGCTTCTGTGCTTAAATCCCGACAATACCCGAGTATGGATCATCAATACTCGAGTATGACACCACTCTGATTAGCTCTGTTCTACGTTCAGCTTCGGACAACATCTGGTAATTCGATGATATATTCCTAACCAGAGATCGGATTGAGGTGAAACCAATTTTTTTGGAAACTACACTTCCAAACGGTCCTAGTCGCATAAGATTCAAGTCCAAAGGAGGTCATATGAGAGAGCTATGAATTGTTGAAGATGACAGTGACATCACCGTCACACTGCTGACCAAGCCTCAATGTTTTGGGTATATCTCACAAACTAGAAATCCAATGAAGCTGAAATCGGTGTCATTTGAAAGAAAACTCAAAGGGCTTTCCATCAAGACTTGAACCAACCTAAATGGAGTTCATTCCAGGAAGTTATGATCTTCGAAAGTGGACACTCGAAATACTGGAAGCAACAGAGTTCGAATCAAGATTTCTGATATAACTGAACAACATAGATACCCGAGTATTAATATTTAATACTCGAGTATGATCGGTAAAAATTCTTCTGCTCTGTCGAGACTTCAGATTTCGATTATGGCATTCAATACTATTAATGATGATCTTTAATGACCTGTTTTCTAACCGTTTTGCTTATAGTTTTCAAATATTTGAGTTATAGCACAGGATCATTTTGAAATCATCATGGGTCACGCAATATCCTAATATCCATTTGAAAACGAAGCAAATTGGGCAACTCGCTGGAAAAGTGGAAAATCATCTTCAAACGGTCAGAAAGCATGAGTCATGACTTGTTAAAGTTATTTTCAGAAACACCGCGTCATGGGCAAAGATTCTGGACATGTCCAACGCTCCAACGGTAATGTCTTCAAGAAATGAGAATCGTAAAAGATCCGAACAGCTATGGGCTCCATTGAATTCAAATCGAAGTGCTTTCTCAACGGTCATCTAATCAATTAGTATAAATACTTGAAGACCTGAACAGCTCAAATACACAGAACGAAATACACAGAGAGTGCAAGAGGCAGAACGCAAAGACAGAAAAGTTCATACGAGAGTTCTGTTCATCAATGTTTCATTAATACTTTTGCAATACTTTCGTCATACTTTGCAATACTCTCATGTGATACTTTCGTAATACTTTCATTAGATACTTTTGCAATACTCTGTGCTTCAGTGTTCATCACATATCTACTCAGTGAGGAGTTTTTGTTATCATTTGATTATCTGTTTATCTGTAAATCTTAAGGTTGTGGAACCTTAAGTGTGGGTGTACAATTACAACTTGTAAGGGGGAGTGAGTCCGAGAGAAGGATCATCTTACAGAGTTTGTAATTGTGGTTGTAAAGTCCCGGAGTGGTTCTGGGCAAGAGTAAAGTCCCGGAGTGTTTCTGGGTGAGTGAAATCCCAAAGTGTTTCTGGGTAAGTTAGTGAAATCCCAGAGTGTTTCTACGTATGAAGTTTCTAAGGCTTTCCAAAATGAATAATGTTCTCCGTTGAAGTCAGGTGGTCTGCTGATTGAGGCACCGTCAGGTAATATTTCTTCCATGATCTATCTTGGGATATTAAGCCCAACTGAGAAACCTACGCTCTGATACCAAATGAAGGTGGAATATCACCTAGAGGGGGGTGAATAGGTGATTACAAAAATTCTTTTTGCTAGTTACTCGGTCACCCACACAACAGATATATATCACTAACTTACCCAGAAACACTCTGGGATTTCACTCACTAATATAGTATTTCACGATAAATAAAAAATAAATTGGCCTAATAAGTAGTGACTGATCTTTTGGCAGATGGGTTCTCTTTCTCAAATCTCAAGTATCTGATTTAATTAATAGACAAAAAATATTATAAAAAAGAAATAAATGTCAAAATGTCTTGATTAAAAAACTAATATTCAAATTACTCTTGTTTATAGATGCAATATTTATTAATCATTATTAAATATATTTTTCTTTAATTGATGAGGAAGTAAATGAGGATATAGAGTTACTGGCAAAAAAAATGAGGAGATAGAATTTATTTAATATTTATTATCATATTTTTTCAAACGGCTTTCAATAAAATTTTCCCAAAAGAAAAATACAATTTTTTTTAAAGAGTAAGTGGGTTAAGTAGATTTTCTGTAAACAAAACACCGGTTAAAAAGTTCCATATAAACTACTATTTCGAATAAAATATAAAATAAATAACCCAAAAAATAAAAGAACAGAAAACGAAGAAGTTAGAAAAGTTGAAGAAAAGAAAGGATTTGGCTTGGGTCCGCTGCGGACTTTCGTCCGCTGCGGACCGCTGGTGCAGTTTTGTGCAGCCCCTCCCCTTTTTTATTAAAAAAAAAAAACAATTATGACTCTATCGGTTAATATAAAGATAATGTAGGATACTGAATTATATTGAAAAAATTATTCATGATGATAAAAATTATTTTAGGATCTTAAAAAAATATTTCAGGATACTAAAAAAATATTTCAGAATCTTGACGACGGCACCAAAAAAATAGTTAGGGATATTGATCGATATTGAAAATAATTTACTATCTTACAAAATTATTTTATTCTCTTAAAAGTATCGTAAAACATATTTTTAGTAGTATTCAAGACCTAAATTATTTTTCAAGATCTAAAAATAATTTTTAAGATTATGAATTATTTTTTCAGTATCCCGAAAAATCTTTTTAGTACCAGTAAGTACCGTGAAATATTTTTTTAAGACCCTAAAATCCCTAAAAATATCTTTAGGGTATTTTTTTTAAGAGAATAAAATAATTTTGTAAGATCGTAAATTATTTTTTAGTACCAGTCAGTATCCTGAAATATTTTTTTTTTGTACCAGTCAGTATTCTCAAATACTTTTTTTAGTATCCTGAAATATTTTTTTAAGATCCTAAAATAATTTTTATCATCATGAATAATAAATTATTTTTCAGTACCCGTCCGTATCCTGAAGTATTTTTTTTTGTACCAGTCAGTATTCTCAAATATTTTTTTTAGTATCCTGAAATATTTTTTTAAGATCCTAAAATAATTTTTATCATCATGAATAATTTTTTCAATATAATTCAGTATCCTGCATTATCTTTATATTACCCGATAGAGTCATAATTGTTTTTTTTTTTAATAAAAAAGGGGAGGGGCTGCACAAAACTGCACCGAGCGGTCCGCAGCGGACCCAAGCCAAATCCGAAAAGAAAGCCACCTGCAAGTCTCTTAATCCGGTGAAATCTAGCGCAGCTCCATTTCCTCTCACCGCCCAGAGCTCGCAATCGCACTTATTTTCTTCTAGTGAAATATTTGGTGGATTGGAAAGTCTCAATCGCTCATAAGTCATAATCTATTCCATACACTGCGGCGTTTAAATGAGCGTATTGGTATGCCCTCCAGATGTTCGATGAAAATCCTCACTGAGCATCGGCATTATATTTTTAACTCGCTGATCACATGATACCACAAAAAAAAAAAGGCGACTTTATTGTTTATTCTCATTGCTGTTTTTCACTATTATTCTGTGCCTCATCAGTTAAATGTAATGTGCGCAGAGGAAAACAGGGAGAAAAGGAAAAAGACAGACAAAGAAGATCAAGCTTTCATGGTGGATGCAACTAAGAAGACTCTGTATCTGACTCTGAAGGACAAATAGATGGTAAGTAATGGCATTTACACCTTGGATCATGAATCGCCTTCTTCATACTCATGTCAAGATTGGAACAGAAAACACAGTACTTGCCTCGAAAGTTTAGATAATCGAAATTGCAAACTTCATTACGGTAATCTTTCTCATCTGCCATGCCTGATTTATGTTCTTCAGTATCATCCTCTGTTTCATGAACCCTCGTTGGTGTAAAAACCAAGTCAATCTTAGTAAGAATCAATAGAAGAATTTTGTCAATGTTGTTGTTGCTCCAGCTTCTCCCTTTGTCCCAAAACATCAAGAGAACAACGATCAATCCTGATCCAACCCCAAAACCCACTCCTGTGAATACAAACTTCCAATCAAATTCAACGCCTGAATCTGCATATACAACACTTGTCGAAGGCTTTTTTGAAATTCTCTCATCTTTGCTACAGTTTTCAGTTAATGGAGGCCCACATAATCCTTGATTACTAAGGAAAGAAGTTGCATCAAATGTTTGAAACTGCGAGCCTATAGGGATCTTTCCCACCAAATGATTGTGGGAGAGGTTCAAATATGAAAGGAAATACAAACTTGCAAGTTGTGATGGAATCTCTCCGGTAAAAGAGTTCTTTGACAGGTCCAAGGACTCAATTGATTGCAATTTCCGCATGGATGATGGGATTCGGTCAGTGAGATTATTGTTTGACAAGTTAAGCCCAATGAGTGCTGTAAAATCCATCATCTCTTGTGGTATTGACCCTTCAATACGATTGGAAGAGAAGTCAATGGACGTTAATACAGTTAGAATTTTGGTAAAGGTCATTTCCCGACCTTTCATAGTAACTATCACCCGATCCTGATAATTCAATTGGCTAAATCTAAAGAAGTTAAAGTCGATCTGATTTGCCTTTGATGCTGTTTGATTTTTATCAAGCATCATTGCCTTCCAAGTCGGAAAACATTCTCCTGGCAGCTTCCCACTAAAATTGTTGAAAGCTAGATCAACAATTTGAAGCATCTTCCAAATCATTTTCTTCATATTTGGACATCCAATATGACCATGAAAATTGTTTCTTCGCAAAACCATGACCTGGAGTGTAGGTATTGTCTTCAACAAGCACGGAAACTCATCATTTATCTTGTTACTTCCAATGTCTAACACCTCTAATGTGGTGCAATAGGACAGAGACTTTGGAATTGGCCCTTGTAAATTATTACTACTAAGATCGAGAGTCCTTAAAGTACATGAAGCTTGAAAAGTGTCAGGAATATTGCCACTAAGATTATTTTTTCCTAAATTCATTACCCCAAGAATCTCACTTTGTGCTAGACAAAGTGGAATCACCCCACTGAAATTGTTGTTGGAAAGATCAAGCACTTGAAGATATGAAGCATTGCAGATGGAATTGGGGATTGTTTCATAAAGGGCATTGTGTGATAAAGAAAGAAAAATTGTGCTAGACAGATAGTTACCAATGTCAGGGGGAATAACAGAGCTGAATTTATTGTATGAAAAATCCAAATAAGAGGCGACTGGAGGAAATGCCGGAAGTGTGCCTTGGAGGCAGTTGTAATGTAGGTCAAGTAGAAACAAATTCTTAGAGATAAAAGTTTGTGGGGTTCTTTCTATCTCCCACATTGAATTGTGAGAAAGATTTAATTGACCAAGATAGCCAAGTTCCCAAATCCACTTGGGTATTTTTTCTGCAATTCTATTGTTTGAGAGGTCTAGATAGGTTAATCTGGAACTATTTCTCAGGAAACCTGGGAATTGTCTCAAATTGCAAGATGCCAACATCAAACTAGTCATGTTGGGAAAAGACAACCGGTTTGCATTCCTAACATTTGCATCAATAGACAAGTTGTTGTTTGAAAGACCTAATGTAGTCAGATTTGAAGTCTCTCAAACTTATCCAGCCGTAGTGTGCCATTGAACTTGTTCGAAGACAGTTGGAGGACCTTAAGCCCTTTGAGATCAAAAATAAATTCAGGAATAGGTCCTCTTAAACAGTTACTACTTAAGTCAAGAACTTGTAATTTGGAGTAAGGGACATTTGAAATTGCATCCAACTGACCTTGAGAGAGGTGGTTGCTGGAGAATTTTATACTTTGTAGCAATGGGAGAAAAAAAAGAGACACAGGAATGCTTCCACTGAGGAAATTGTTCTGCAAATTGATGTTGACTAGCTTTTCAAAGCCTTTGAAATGAGCTGATGCAAATCCACCGTTTAATTTATTACGAGATAGATCTATGTGAGTAAGTTTCTTGGCCATACCAAATGATGGGATTGTACCAGTGAAGTTGTTAAATGACAAATCCAGGTAAGTGAGCTCAGTAAGATTTGACATTGAATCTGGCAGTGTTCCATTAAATTGGCATCTAGATATTTCTAATCTAGACAGCTGTCGTAAGTTGCTTATGGAACCTGGTAATGCTCCTGAGAAATTTGTCATGCTTAGAATCAATGTCTTGAGAGATCTATTCTGTGGGAAGTATGGCAGGGAACCTTGAAGACCATGATTGTATGACAGATCAAGAGAAGTGAGTGACTGTAGTTGGAAGATCTTATTTGCAAACCGACCTGTCAAATTACAAGAATTGAGATCCAGATTAGTCAAATTTGAGAATTTAGCAAAGAAGCTAGGCACTGCGGCTGACAAATTGTTCTGATCCAGACGAATTATAGAGATATTTTGAAGATTTTTTAGTGAGGAATGGATGGGGCCTGACAAGTTGCAACTTGACATGCTTAGTACCTGTAGATGAGGTAGAAAAGACGACAAAGCATGACCCCATTCATTTCCATTTAATGCTATATTAATGCCATCTAGATATAGTTCTCTGACTTCACTGAGAGTTTGAACAAGCTTCTCCAGATTTGGATTCTCAAGTTTCAATGCTGATTCTGCTAAATAATAAGAAGTAGACAGATCAAGAATGGTTAACCTTGTGAGCTGAGCAATCTCCATTGGTATCTGGTCCACAAAGCCAGCACTTGACAAATTCAAAGAAGTTAAGTTCTTCAAATCTCTGATGCTAGATGGAATTGCAGAACTGAAGTTGTTGAAAGCCAAATTCAAATGCCTGAGATACTGGAGACTGAACAGAGTACTAGAATTGTCAAGTCCACCAGATATTGATTCCTCACTCAGGTCCAGACCAGCAACATATCCCTCCTCATCCCAACTTACGCCTCTCCACTCACTGCAAGGGCTGCTTTCATTCCAGGACACCAATTTGCTGGAATCAATAGGGTTGAATTTGAGGTTTTTCTTCAATTGAAGTAACAAAAGTTTCTGGTCTTCAAGACAGTGAACAGAATACCCAGAAACCAGAGAGAAGTTGAAACAAATACATGCCCAATAATAACAGAAAAAGAAGGGAAGCCATAAAAGTAATGATATTCTCATTGGATTTGGAGTGTACCGTGAGAAAGAATCGTACAACTGAAGACTGGAGCAGTAAAGAAACAAGTGGTGGCTTCAGGGAGTTCAAAACCATGAACATGAACTCTCAGATAAATGAGAGGGCAAAAGAAAGACGCTGAGAAGAAAAGGCACAGAGAGGCTGATTCAGTGGGCTGCAGTAATAATAGGAGGGGAAGGTCGTATTCCCTTTAGGAGACTAGTGAGGCAGCGTCAGAGTAAACTCAAAAAAGTCCAAGTCTTTGTAGTTCGAAGAAAATAAGCTATGTCTCAATTGAAGACTACCGGCTGCTGCAAAAGCATTCCACGCGTTTCCGTGTTGAACTTTTTGGCTGCTTGTGACTGTGTTGTTGCAATCTTAGAGCATTAACAGCGTTTTGAGAAATGCAATCATGGAGTGATTGAAGTTGTACTTGTAACCTATGTCTTTGTTTTTTTGCCAACTCTTTTATAGTAATTTTATTACTCTTTAACTGTAATTTTTATAATAAAAAAGCCTGTATTGGCATATTCATAATACACTTTGCTGCACAATGAGCACAATCAGAATGTGCGACCCATTTTTCACCATTATTTGTCAAATGGTTAATGTTAATTTACTTAAGTAGCCGTAACATTTTTGCATTATTTTAAATGTTTCATGTGTATTTTTACACTTAAAAAAATTTATGGTGTTTGATGCCCCTAGTAGAATACTTTATAAATAGATTTGCATCATAACTATTTCATGATGTTATACTTATTGGCGATGCCGTGGCCCCTAGGACCTTTTGCTAAAAAAAACAAAAAGAAATGAAGATGACTATGAATAAAACTAAAATATCTGGGTACAATAAATGAATTGAATGCAGATATATGGTTAGTTCATTTCAAAAAAAATTGTTGAAGGAAGTATAAGATCAACAACATCATCTCTCAATGATTCAGTTAAATTTTGTAGAGAGATTAAGAAAATTAAATAAATTAATTAATTATAGTATATGTCGTATACCATTTGATTATATATTATCCTTTCATAAGTTAGAAAAATAAGTTTAACTTTTTATTTCAAGAAAGATTTGCATAAGTTTTAAAGATAAATAAGATATTTATATAATTAAGATAAAATACAGAATACTTCAGTGTATTTTAGTTTAAGAAAAAAATCAATCCATGCAAGTAATTGCATAAGTTTTAAAGATAAATAAGATATTTATATAATTAAGATAAAATACAGAATACTTCAGTGTATTTTAGTTTAAGAAAAAAATCAATCCATGCAAGTAATTATGGGTTTCTTTTTTTCAAAACAGTTTTATTAAAATTATTTTTGAAAGCAACTTTTGAAAAAAAAAACTAAAAAATCTGTTTATATAGTTGTTTTAAAAAAAATATGTTTTTGAAGTAATGTGGCAGCGGCTGTCACCGTCGTTGATAGTTATTGGTAGTACACTATCAATAGTGGTTAGATGATGACGTCAAAAAGAGAAAAACAAAAACAAGAAAACATATAAAAACTGTTTTTTATTTTTTAGTTGTTAAAAAACAACTTATTGAGAAAAAATATTTATTTTTAAATAAAAAACTGTTTTTAAAAATATAATCAAACAAGCCTAAGACACTACAAAGTTGATGAGAATTTATCTCAGTTAACCACGCAGTCATATGAACATATTATAAAATGAAAAGTCTTCACGGTCTCTCTCTCTCACACACAACCAAAGAAAAAAAGCCAACCAAAAAGATAAAATCAAGGTTATCAAATATAACACCAGAAAAATGAAACAATAATGTTCATATAAGTTTTACCTCTTTTTTTTTGCCCACCCGGTTCACCGGGGCTTTGCCCCGACTAATCCAGATCCGACCCGCGTGGCTTTGGTGGGAGAGTCTCCCAACGTAGGTTTTTAACATTCACAAGGCTAAAAAAAAAAAAAAAAAACCACGCTGGGAGACTCTCTCACCAAAGCTAGGTGCGCGACGCAGGTCAGATCCGAATTAGTCGGGGCAAAGCCCCGGTGAACCGGGTGGGCAACCAAAAAAAAAAAAAAAGAGGTAAAGCTTATATGAACATTATTGTTTCATTTTTCTGGTGTTGTACACACTGCGTGATTAGTATGTTGAAATCAAGGTTATCAAATTAAGGAAAGATGCTACAGAGAATGTCGTCCGCACGTTTCCAGTATCTTATCCTCAACAGTTTCCAAAAGAAAAGTAGCCCAATAATAATTCCTAGGCCCAATATCTCTCCGACTTTCAAACCCATAAAAAACTCAAAATTATTTGCGTGGTTATTTTCATATGTTGGCGGCAGCCCATTATTTGGACTTTGGGCCAAAGGAGGTCCATAATAGACGTGAAGACACTTAGATTTTTTGTTACATGGTTTTTGTTTGATTTTTATTAAGAATCATTGCCTTCAAAGTTGGAAAGAATTCTCCTGGTAGTGTTCCATTAAAATTGTTGAAAGCTAGATCAACAATTTGAAGCATCTCCCAAACCATTCTCTTCATATTTGGACACCTAATAGGATCATGGAAATTGTTTCTTTGCAAAACCATGACCCCGGAGTGTAGGTATTGTCTTCAACAAGTATGGAAACCGATCATATATTTTGTTATTGACAATGTCTAACACCTCTAATTCGGTGCAATGAGACAGAGATTTTGGAATTGGCTCTAGTAAATTATTACTACAAAGATCCGGAGTTTGAAGAGTACATAAAGCTTGAAAAGTATAAGGAATATTGCCTCTGAAATTGTTTTTTCCTAAATTCAGTACTCTAATAGACTCACTTATTGCCAGACAATGTGGGATCCTTCGACTAAAGTTGTTGTAGGAAAGATCAAGCACTTGAAGATTTGAAGCATTATAGCATATGGAAACAGGGATTCTTCCATAAATAGCATTGTGCGATAGAGAAAGAAAAATTGTGTTAGACAGATAGTTACCAATGTCAAAGGGAATAACAGAGCTGGATTTATTGTATGAAAAAACTAGTTCTGGTATGTGTTTTATAATTTTACTGCTATTATATAACAGTAACTGTTTTTGGCACAAAGTAAGTAATGGCAATACGCTTCGTTGCACCATGAGCGTAAGATTCTGAGACAAATTGCAGTTTTATAATTTATTAGGATGAAAGGTCTGAAAGACAGAAAACAGAATTGATATATACATGATCTCCATTATGTTTTTCTTCTTCTTACCTTTGTGTGTATTTCAACATGAGAATTCACGCTTAAATGATCATATCCACTCTTTACCAACGACGCTAAGGAAAATAATAGTATGTCCTTGACTTCTACGGTTTTTTTCTTTTTCTTTTTAATAAATGTTTCTAACAGTTGTTAATTTTTTTTCTTCAGGAATGTGATTTTCTTTGAATTATTTAGTAAATCTCTGTCCTTTTTAAATTTTGTCTCTTATAAAAATTCCAACATCTTGATGGGACTTCACTTAATCAAATACTTCTTTCCCTTCGGTCCTTAATATAAGATACATTTGTCTAATTTGATTAGATTAATAAAGTTAGTTAAATTAGTTAATATGACATATATTTTCTAAAACACCATAGTCATGTTTTTTAATACCCTTATTCGTTCTCCTCCTAAATTATTGTTAAGAGAATATGAATAGAAAAATATATCCTATATTTAAGACTAAGATCGACTCCCCAAATATATACTGATATTGATTAAGAAACAATGAAAACTAATGTATTCAAAGAAATAGAATGGAATAAAAGAGAAGGAATAAATCTCATCCATGGACAAAATGAAACAGAGTCGTAGGAAGAAGGCAGTAATAATGGTTTAAAGTTACTGGGGATTAGGAAGACTCAAGTAGGATAGTGATTAAAGGAAGTATTGAATTGTTTATGAGAAGATTAAGGTCTTCTGCCCGTCTCACCATTGTAGTTGTAGATACCTCTTGTGCAGTCATCTGCAAAAGGCATTTTGAAAAAAAACAAAACAAAACACCTGAATCAAAGTGTTCATCATAACCTTCACTTATAAACTCAAGTCTTAAAGTTGAAATGGATTTTAATGACGGAACCAGAATGAGACCAACGTGGAAGCTTCCATCACCAATGCAAGCTATACGACTCGTTTCTCGGGAACAGCTTGTGCATACTGCATAGCCAATAGTGGCGCCAATTGACCAACCTATTGATCCATACCGCATTTGGAACTCATGCCTGTTTGTTCATTTCAAGAATATTCTCATCATCATTATCAATGTCAAAACACTTAGGGCCTGTTTGGTTTTGTTATAAGGAAGGGGATGGAAAATACTTGGTTTGAAAAAAATTGGAACAGAATATTCACCCTCAATGGTTCTTTATGTTACGTTGATTCAAAAGTTGCACCGACCTATGTTGCTTCCAAGTCGTACGTTATGTAACGCATCAGGCTTTCTGTCAGACTCACTGTCTATTCATTCATGTCATTGTTGACCACCATATTCATGTCATGAAGCAGCTTTAGTCACTAAGTACTCTATATTCGAATCTTCATGGTGAAGTTTGAGTTCTACAACAACACGGAAACTGTTCATTTGGTCTTTTTTAACTTAGCAGGGTCTGCCTGTTTGCGTCCCCTACTAGCCCTCAATTCTGATGCACTTCCCAATTTTATTTTATTTTTTTTATGGGTGTTTTTATCATTAGATTCTACATGAAATAAGTGAAATTTTGATACCTTATGGGTAAAAATAGAGTTGTTTTCAATTTTTTATGATTTTTTGAAGATTTAAAACTCTAAATGAAAACGAGACTACACAATTTTGGAATTTTAAAACTTTGAAAAATTGTAAAAAATTATAAATAGATCTATTTTTGGTCTATAAAATATGAAAATGTCAATAATTTCATGTAAAATCACTACTACAAAAATTGGATATTACTACTCTAAAAACGTACTTATTTAGAAACAGGACGTCCAAAATGAAGGTGGTGGCATTCTTGTAATTATATTTAAGGAAGTTGAGCATTCAGCGTCCTAAATAAGACATCAGGACTCCTTAAATTGATTTTTGGTGTCCTGAAATTTTTTCAGGACGTCTAAAATTGTTTCGCGCCATAAAAAATATGAGAAATATTTGTTTGGCGCCATGGGATTTATTTATTTTTCAATAAAATTCATTTATGGCGACCTACATAACTTTCAGGACGTCTTTAATGAGTCAATTTACTTCGCGCCATGAATTTTTTGTTTGGCGCCGAGGATTTTTTAAATAGAAATTAGGAAATTTAATAATATTAGCGACATAAATCTAAATCAGGTCGCCAATATTTTTAATAATGGCGACCTGAATCAGAATTAGGTCGCCAATTTTTTAATATTGGCGACCGAATCAGAATCAGGTCGCCAATATTAAATCATCATAAATTATCATTAAGAGCCATCAATACTAAGGCTCTCTCCTATTATATAAATACATATCATATGGACATGAATACACAAGATATTCCCTAATCATGTATTTCCTAACACTCCCCCTCAAGTTGGAGCATAGATGTTAATCATGCTCAACTTGTTACAAAGATAATCATAATATAAATAAATCCAAACAAAATAATTTTCTTCTTCATGAGATCTTGAATCCACCAGCAAGTTCGACCACATCCAAGAATGGTTCAACCAAATGTCACACCGGGGGCATTCAAAAAATATTGGCGACCTGATTTTGATTCGGTCGCCAATATTAAAAAATTGGCGACCTGATTGTGATTCAGGTCGCCATTATTAAAATATTGGCGACCTGAATGTATTTCAGAACGCCAAAAGTGGAATATAGGCATCCTGAAATATGATTCAGGTCGCATATATTCATTTTTTTAGGTTAATATACACGCGCCTCTTCATTTTCCCTCACACACTCATACTCCGACACAGCGCGCGAAATCCTCTCGTACTCACTCTCGTTTCGCTCTTCTCCAAGGCCGTCCCTTTCGTTGCCGTACGTCTCCGCCGTCGTCTCCTCCGTCTCCACCGTCGTCACTGATCATAGTTCTCTCTCGCTCACTCCGCCTTTTTCGCCAATCGAAGAGACCCACCAAACCCAAGTAAACCCAAGTAAGCTTGTTCGTACGTTACTCTTAAGTTCTTTGATTCCTAATAACCCATTTTAATCGTTAATGCTTCTTGTTTATGGACTGGATTTTTGCTTCTGATTAGGATTCCTGCCTCTCACTCGCTCACTCCGCCTCCTTCCCGATCAAAACCCGCGAAACCAAGTAAGCTTGTTCGTTCTTCTTGTTCTTTGATTCCAAAACCCATTTAATTGGTAATGTGCTTCTTGCTAGTTGGTGATGTTTTGTCTTAGTTTCCTTAATTGATATGTCATCTTGCATAATAGAAATTCTGTTGAGCTTAATGCTACTTATACTTTCTTTTGATTGAAATGATGCCAAAGATTCCAAGTGCTTAGTAGGAACTAAATAAAGATGAAGTGTCCTATCTTTGTCGGAATTGTTCATGTCTTGATAAGTTGTGGTTGTTTGGGTGTTCTCGAGAGTGGTTTATGATATGTTTGAATTGCTTGCTTAATAAATTATTATTTTGCTTAAAAATGATTCTACTTGAATTCTTTGATTTATGGATTTCTCATGTTTTAGATTTATTGCTTTTTGGAACATAAAGTGTAGGTAGACAACAAGTAGAAAACAACATGTTTTGTGCTTTTATTCTGATTGCGGAGAAGACAACATGTCACCAGTTAGATTCTTTTATTCGATTGCTTTTAGTTTTTTAAGAAGAAAGTAAAAAATAGGTAATAGGAATTTTCTAGTTTTGTAGTGGTTGTAGAGTGTGGTTGCTGCAACTTATTCTGAAAATTTTGTAGCTGTTATGCTAATTGTTTTGTGCTGGTGATTAATTGGGAGGTGCCTATTCTAAATTGGGTTGGTACGTGCTTATTGCTCTAAGGGAGTACAATTTGTCAAACACTCATTATCCATTGTTTCTTATACTCTTGAGGTATGCTGCTTTAATTTCTTCCAATCCTTGATTTTTTTGTCTTTTCTTTATTATTTGCTTGTTACTTAATAACCTATCTAACATTGATTTGTCCTTGATGAACAGGAATATGTCGAGCTCAGAGGAATCATTGGGTGATAAGGTTGATCAACCCGTTAAAAGAAAGGGTAGAGGGAGCACGCATATGGGTGCGCTAATTGCACGCCGTGATAATCAAAAGAAGCGGCTGCATGTGGAGTTTGATTCCAATATGAATCCAATTGGTCAAGAGGAGGACAATTTCATTAGCTATTTAGGCTATCTGGCTCGAAGCAAAGTTCGCATTGTCTACCCTCATTGGAGATTGGTTCCTCAAAAAGCGAAGGACTTGATATGGGCACAAATTTTGGTATATCACTTTCCACATAATGCATTTGTTGATTTAGTCTTATTACTTTATATGTAATTAATGATCTTCTCTTTTACCTTGCAGCAAACATTCGATGTCCCCAACAATAAGGCGATGAACAAGCATTGGATGGGCGAAGTTCGTCTACGATGGAAGGACTTTAAGAACAAGCTGACAAAAAAGTACATTCGAGGGCCAAAGAGGAACGAGGATCCGTGTAAGATGTACGATTTCATTTCTCCAGAGGACTGACAGGAGTGTGTGGCGTCTCGGCAAAATCCTGAATTTCTTGTAAAATTTCTTTCGTATCTTATCTTTTAGTTGAATGTACTTGACATCGTTTGCTAATTTTTATTTGTTTTCGTGTCACAGGAAAAAGCTCAAGCCAATAGAGAGAGGCAGGCGAGAAAAAAGTATCCACATTGCATGTCCAGAGGTGGAATAAAACTCAAGGTGTTTTATAATTTATTATATATGTTAAACAAAAAATTATATGATTTATTTTTATAATAAAACTCACATAAATTTCTTCTAAAATAAAATAATAATTTTTATGAGAAAAAAAATGTATGATAAATGATATGAGAGAATTAGAGTAAAATATGTAAAAGTACACTTATTAATCAAATAAATTATAGTAAATTTATGTATGTATTTTTACTCTATCATGATTTTTATTTTTATTTTATTTCTAAATATAAGTCTTATTAATCTAAATTTATAAGTATAATTTGTTTCCCTCTTTAAATTATAGCAAGAAATTTAGGTTAGTAGTTCTTAAAGCTCAATTGTGTCAATTGGCGTATAACTTATTCTCAACGATACATTATCTATCTTGAATATAATGATATTAAGTTAACGGCAAAATCGAAAGAAAAGAATATAAAACACCTTGAGTTTTATTTAAATCATATAATTATATTTTTAATTAAAACTTTTGTTTATTTTAGCAAATTATAATTTTGACAAAATTAAAGAATGAATAATTTTTGTCCATAGATATCTATACAAGTAGTTTTGAATAATGACAATTGAGAAAAATTATTTAATTTAGTAAAATTTAGAATTTTGTCTTTGGCGCTACTGGAATAAGAGTTCGTTGGCCAATCTGCACCTTAGATAACGGAGGTTAACTTTTTGTTAACAGTGTTAATGACGTTGTGCTGAGCGCTCCTTTTTAAAAAGTTTGTTGGTATTTTTGGTCCACTTAATAGTTAATTGTACTGGACGCTCCTGAGCCAATAGTTCGTTGGTAAAATCGCACCTTAACCCAATAAATTATAAACAAAACATACACTCACATTTCCAACATCAAAGAAAAAAAAGGAAAATTACACTCAGGTCCCGAGGAAGGAAAAAAGTTACAAAAAAGTCATTTGAAATTACAAAATTACAGAAAAGTCCCAAAGGACTTTTTGTTGTAAATACATGCATTTCCTGTTGTAAATGGTTTGAGACTTTTTTGATATTATTTGTATGGAATTAAAATCCAGGTTTTTAAATGTTGTTATAAATACATACATTTCCTGTTGTAAATACATGCATTTCCTGTTGTAAATGGCAAGATGTTTAAATGTTGTTGTAAATATATGCATTTCCTATTGTAAATGGTTTGAGACTTTTTTAATATTATTTGTATGAAATTAAAATCCAGGTTTTTAAATGTTATTGTAAGTACATGCATTTCCTGTTGTAAATACATACATTTCTTGTTGTAAATGATCAGGTGTTTAAATGTTGTTGTAAATATATGCATTTCTTGTTGTAAATACATGTATTTCCTGTTGTTAATATAAATAATATCAAAAAGTCCATTGGGACTTCGATTTACAACAGGAAATGTATATATTTACAACAACATTTAAACACCTGACCATTTACAACAGGAAATGTATGTATTTACAACAGCAAATGCATGTATTTACAACAACATTTAAAAACCTGGATTTTAATTCCATACAAATAATATCAAAAAAGTCTCAAACCATTTACAACAGGAAATGCATGTATTTACAAAAAAAATTCCTTTGGGACTTCTGGGTAATTTTGTGATTTTAATGGACTTTTTCATAATTTTTTCTCCTTCCTGGGGACCTGAACGTAATTTTCTCAAAAAAAAAAGCCTAGACACAAGATAAAATCAAGCAAGTTTATATAAAAAAAAACACACCAGAAAAATGTAACAATGAATGTTCAAACAAGGTTTACCTCATTTGATAGACAGTGTTCGTGGTGAATTAGTATGTTGAACAAAGCCCATTCCCTAATGGCTCCGATAATCAACATATATTTGAGGAAAGATGCTACAGAGAATGGAGTCCACACATCTCCAGTATCTTATCGTCCACCGCCTCCAGAAGAAAAGAGGCCCAATAATAATTCCTAAGCCGAAAATCACTCCCAATTCCAAACCTTTGATAAACTCAAAATCAATTGCGTGGTTATTGGCAGATGTTGGTGGTGGCATTGGCCCTTGTGGGCCATTGTTTGGACTTTGGGTCAAAGGTGGTCCATAAAGAGCATCATTGCCTTGGAAGGAAGATGCCTCAAATGATTGAAGCTGTGTGCCTGTAGGGATCTTTCCCACCAAATGATTGTAGGACAAGTTCACAAATGAAAGGAAAGACAAACTTGCAAGTTGTGATGGAATCTCTCCTGTCAAAGAGTTGTTTGAC
The DNA here is from genome assembly GCA_025563575.1 of Acacia pycnantha. Taxonomy (NCBI): domain Eukaryota; kingdom Viridiplantae; phylum Streptophyta; class Magnoliopsida; order Fabales; family Fabaceae; genus Acacia; species Acacia pycnantha. Next base: position 3,866,616 of record JAMWYP010000030.1, on the reverse strand, counting down.
AGGTCCAAGGACTCAAGCTGTTGCAATTTCCATATGGATGATGGAATGTGGCCTAACATATTATTATTTGACAAGTTAAGCACATGGAGTGCTGTAAAACCCATCATCTCTTCTGGTATTGACCCTTCAATACAATTGGATGAGAAGTCAATGGACATGAATACAGTTAGAATTTTGGTCAAGATCATTTCCTGACCTTTCGTAGTACCTATCACTTGATCCTGATAATTCCATTCGTTACCAAAGAAGTTAAAATTGATTTGATTTGCTTTTGAAGATGTTTCATTTTTATCAAGCATCATTGCCTTCCAAGTGTGAAAACATTCTCCTGGAAGCATCCCACTAAAATTGTTGAAAGCTAGATCAACAATTTGAAGCATCTTCCAAATCATTCTCTTCATATTTGGACAACCAATATGACCATGAAAATTGTTTCTTCGCAAAACCATGACCTGGAGTGTAGGTATTGTCTTCAACAAGCACGGAAACTCACCATTAATCTTGTTATTTCCAATATCTAACACCTCTAATGTGGTGCAGTGGGACATAGACTTTGGAATTGTCCCTTGTAAATTATTACTACTAAGATCGAGAGTCCTTAAAGTACATGAAGCTTGAAAAGTATCAGGAATATTGCCACTAAGATTATTTTTTCCTAAATTCAATACTCCAAGAGTCTTACTTTTTGCTAGACAATGTGGAATCACGCCACTAAAATTGTTGTTGGAAAGATCAAGCACTTGAAGATATGAAGCATTGCAGATGGAATCGGGGATTCTTTCATAAAGGGCATTGTGCGATAGAGAAAGAAAAAATGTGGTAGACAAATAGTTACCAATGTCAGGGGGAATAACACAGATGAATTTATTGTATGAATAATCCAGATAAGAGGCCAATGGAGGAAATGTCGGTAGTGTGCCTTGGAGGCAGTTGTCATGTAGGTCAAGCACAAACAAACTATTAGAGATAAAAGTTTGTGGGGTTCTTTCTATCTCCCTCATTGAATTGTGAGAAAGATTTAATTGACTAAGATAGCCAAATTCCCAAATCCACTTTGGTATTTTTTCTGCAATTTTGTTGTTTGAGAGGTCTAGATAGGTTAAACTGGACATATTTCTCAGGGAACCTGGGAATTGTCTCAAATTACAAGATGCCAACATCAAAGTACTCATGTTGGGAAAGGACAACAAGTTTGCATTCCTAACATTTGTATCAATAGACAAGTTGTTGTTTGAAAGACCTAATGTAGTCAGATGTCGAAGTCTCTCAAACTTATCCAGCCGTAGTGTGCCATGGAACTTGTTCGAAGACAGTTGGAGGACCTCAAGCCCTTTGAGATCAAAAATAAATTCAGGAGTAGGTCCTCTTAAATAGTTACTACTTAAGTCAAGAACTTGTAATGTGGAGGAAGGGATATTTGAAATTGCATCCAACTGACCTTGAGAGAGGTGGTTGTCGGATAACTGTATACTTTGTAGCAATGGGAGCAAAAAAAGAGACACGGGAATGCTCCCATTGAGGAAATTCTTCTGCAAATTGATGCTGACTAGCTTTTCAAGGCCTTTGAAATGAGCTGATACAACTCCACCGTTTAATTTATTTTGAGATAGATCTATGTGAGTAAGTTTATTGGCCATACCAAATGATGGCATTGTACCAGTGAAGTTGTTACATGACAAGTCCAGGTAAGTGAGCTCAATAAGATTTGACATTGAATCTGGCAGTGTTCCGTTAAATTGGCATCTAGATATTTCTAATCTAGATAGCTGCCGTAAGTTGCTTATGGAACCTGGTAATGCTCCTGAAAAATTTGTCATGCTTAGAATCAATGTCTTGAGAGATCTATTCTGTGGGAAATATGGCAAGGAACCTTGAAGACCATGATTATATGTCAGATCAAGAGAAGTGAGTGATTGTAGCTGGAAGATCTTATTTACAAATTGACCTCTCAAATTACAAAAACTGAGATCTAGCTTAGTCAAATTTGAGAATTTAGAAAAGAAGCTAGGCACTGCGGCTGACAAATTGTTATCATCCAGACGAATTATAGAGATATTTTGAAGCTTTTTTAGTGAGGAATGGATGGGGCCTGACAAGTTGCAACTTGACATGCTTAGTACCTGTAGATGAGGTAGAAAAGACGACAACGTATGACCCCATTCATTTCCATTTAATGCTATATTAATGCTATCTAGATATAGTTCTCTAACTTCACTGAGGTTCTGAACAAGCTTCACCAGATTTGGACTCTCAAGTTTCAGAGCTGATTCTTCAAAATAAGGATAAAGAGTAGACAGATCAAGAATGGTAACCTTGAGAGCTGAGCAATCTCCATTGGTATTTGGTTCACAAAGCCAGCACTCGACAAATTCAAAGAAGCTAAGTTCTTCAAATCTCTGATGCTAGATGGAATTACAGAATTGAAGCTGTTAAAAGCCAAATTCAAATGCCTGAGATATTGGAGACTGAACAGAGCACTAGAATTGTCAAGTCCACCATATATTGATTCCTCACTCAGGTCTAGACCAGCAACTTGTCCCTCCTCATCCCAACTTACGCCTCTCCACTCACTGCAAGGAACGCTTTCATTCCAACACACAAGTTTGATGGAATCAATAGGGTTGAATTTGAGGTTTTTCTTCAGTTGAAGTAGCAAAAGTTTCTGGTCTTGAAGACAGTGGACAGAATGCCCAGAAACCAGGGAGACGCTGAAACTAAGGCACGCCCAATAATAACAGAAAAAGAAGGAAAGCCATGAAAGGAATGATATTTTCATTGGACGTTGGAGTATACTGTGCTTAAGACTCATACAACTGAAGACTGAAGCAACGAAGAAACTAGCGGTGGTTTATGGGGGTTCAAGACCATGAGCATGAACTCTCAGAGGGCTGGCTAGTGAAGATGCATGAGAGCGCAGAAGAAAGACGCTAAGAAGAAAAGGTACATATTCCGACCAGTAGTACTGAGGCAGCGTCAGAGTTGACTCAAAATGTCCAAGTCATTGTTCGATTAGGAGATAACACATTCACACATTCTCCTTGCTGTATCACACATTTTGCGCCAAAAATATGAGAAGGAGAAACCTTCAACGATACTTGATAAGATATGCAGAAGAGACACAAAGAAGTGCTCCTCTAGTCACAGACGTCGAATCTAATTTGAGAGTAAATTCTGGTCTGGTCCTTTTTTTTTTTTTTTATCTGGCATATTTACCATTTTCATAATTAATTGGTCTAATTTATAAATTTATATATAATCTAACCTTACGCCAAATTGAGATGCAAAATGGTTTCCCCCTGTAACCCCCTTCCCTGGTCCACTCCCCAAGGAGATTGCAGGAAGATCATGTCACATGTATTATAATTAAGTAATTTATTTAACTTTCTTAATCTATTCAAATTAGATAAATCGGTCTTACATATATTAAGGTTCAAAAGAATATTATTTCAATCCAGATTTTTAAATTTTGTTATGAATAGAGCACTTCTTATTGTGAATATAGCTTTTTCTGTTGTGAATGGTCAGATTTTAAATTTTGTTGTGAATATAACACTTCCTGTTTTGAATCTAGCTTTTTCTGTTGTAAATGACCTATATACGTTTAGGGACTTGGGTTTGAAACAAAATCCAGGTATTAAAATTTTTTTGTGAATATAGCACTTGCTGTTGTAAATATAACTTTTTCTGTTGTGGATGACCAGGTTTTTAAATTTTGTTGTGAATATAACACTTCCTGTTGTCAATACAAATAATATCAAAAAAGTCTCTAAGAACGTTTTTTATATGTGACTTTCTATTGGAACTTTTTGCCATTTTTTATGGTCCTTGGGACCTGACTGTTATTGTAATACCCTAAAATTTGACTTAGGGAAAATATCATAAATTAAGAAATAATACCTATTAAATAGGTGAATATGTGATATCAAATTTGTAGGGGAAACATCTCTTGAAAATTAGAGTGCCAAAATGACGAAAATGCCCTTGTAGGACATAAATAACTTAGGAAAATTGTGAAAAATCCTGAGAGGTAGTAAAATAATTATTAAAATTGAGAGAATATATTGTCTCTAATTCAGATTTTAAGAGGAACTAATTAGTTATAGATAAGAAAATTATCAACAAATAATAAGTGATTGATTAAATAATTATTGGTTAATTATTTAAGCTTGAACAATGGAATAATTGTGATAAATTATGTAGAACTCTATAATTAGTAATTTATGGCTAGAAAATTAGCATAAATATGTTTGCTAATTAATTGGAAAATATTGAGAAAAATAAATGAGATTAGGTAATTTTGAGCCTAAATACAAGTATAGGCCAATAGGAAAATGTTATAAAAAAATTATGTAAAAAAATTATTAAATTATATAATAATTAATTAAAAAATAAAATAAAAATATATATAAAATATGTGTGTGAGGGCCGACATCTTTTGGGATAAAAAAGAAAGAAAAATGAAAGTGAATATAGGTAGAGTGAAAAATTAAAACTCTTGATTAAATATTAATTAAAGTAAAAGTAAATAGGGAAAATAAACACCGATAGGAATTGGATCCTATCTAGAGAATCAGGAACAGGATTTCTAAAGTTAGAATATAATAAGGATGAGTGGATTTTTATCTCGAATTGAGCTGTTCCCGGAGTCATTTCCGAGATCGGTGGAGCATTTTGATAATAAGACGAAATAGGGAAAATATGAGAAAAAGGCAGATAGACATAAAATTAGGATTTGAAGAAAATAAATCATAACTCAACATCTGGGAATGAGTTGAGAATTTTCTGGACATATTTGGAATCAGTGAATTTTTGTCCAGAAGTTGATGATTCCGGAAGTTCGTTCCGTAATCGGCACGTTTTTCCGTAAAACTTCCGCAGGACAAGATTACGCGATTTGGACACCGATCGGAGATTTTATCGGTAAAACCTTCTAGAAATGACCACATGGCACCTTGTGATTGGCCAAGGGGTGCCACCTAAGGGGAGGGCAGGTCGGTTGCCAAGTGGCTTGGTGAGGATCGTGACACCTTGCAGAAGTGCGATCTGACAGTCGATATCCGGTATGAAAAAGCAACGAATAGTGTCACAATTTCTTCTATAAATAGAAGTGCAACCCTTTGTATTTTTCACACCAAAACTCACAAGAGCAAGCCGAAATTAGAGAGAGGTTTTAGAGAGAGGGGCTCTGGGGAAAAAAGCAGCGAAGCTCTGAGTAAGTTCTTCGGTACTTAGTCTTAAGCTTCCGTAGTTCTTTCGGTAGTTAGAGTAGAAATGCTATATTAGTCTTTAATCTTCCAAGTATGATTAGATATCATATGTTAGGGGTATTGTAGTCATTAATTTCGAAAATCATGATGGGGTCGGAGTTATGGCAAAATTCTGGAAGATTAGAGTTAAAATAGCGAAGTCTTTGTGAAATTCCATAGATTAGGGGCATCAGGGGCAAAATGGTAATTTTTACCTAAAATGCCTGTTATGATGTTAATCATTAATTAATATGATTTATATTTCAAAAACTATGTTGGAGTAGGAGTTATGTTGAAATTTTGGAAGAGTAGGGTCAAAGTAACGAAGTGCTGGCGAAATTCCGCTGATTAGGGGGTCAGGGGTAAAATGATCATTTTGACTAAAAATGTCCGTCGTAATGATAGATCCTTAACAAGTACGTTGTTATGTTGATAGGATATCCCTGAATACGTTTTGACCTCTTGTCGAACCGCCCGACGTCTTGGTTTCGTTTTCCGTCAAGTACGGTTTTAGTAAACGTGCTAGAATAACATCAACGAAGGTACGTTCGCGTACTGTAACACTAACTCTGATATTTATGGTATGCATATATATGCTATGTGTATTGTATGCTCTGTGGTATGATTATATGCCGTTGTTATGATTATACTTGCTGGATATATGGGATACGTTTCAAGGGGGCCTATGTGCTGTCGGAGGCCTAGGTGCTGTCAGGGGGGCCTACGTGCTGTCAAAGGCCTATGTGCTGTCAGGATACGTTGCAGGGGTAGGGCCTATGTGCTGTCAGGATATGTTTATCTCGTGCTATATCTCGCCGAATGAATTTGTCTTTGTTAATGTTGAGATTGTCTCGTAGTCCATATCTTGCTATATGTAAGTATGAGGTTAACTGTTACTCGAGGTCCGATTGCAATGGACATCGGCTCTTAATATAGCGTCGGGTCGGGAGGACCGAGTGCGAGGAGAGAGGCAAGCGGCCGCATAGAAGATCCAGTGAGGACTTCCTTTCGTTGTTCGTGGAAGCCTTTCTTTTGTCGTTATGTACTTTTAAAACATTCGGTTACTGTGCCGTTGTTGTAATTAGCCAGACTTACGGCATTTGAAATACAAGTATCAGTTACTCAATCGCTCCGGTGCTCTACTCTGATGAAAAAAAATTTATACTGCTTTTAAAAGTTGGGATGTTACAGTTATTTTCCCTAAAAAAAAGGGCAACTTGCTTTTCTTTTAGATTGACGGTTTAAAATTTAAAGAGAGGATTGTAACTATATAATCCAAGATTTTGAAGAAAAAATAATTATTGTGTGAGAGGAAAACATTGTGTGTTAGGTTTAGATTATTTTGTCATGTTGGTTTTAATCTTATTTATCCATATTGTGAGAGACTAGCCATTTTTATAAGATTAAATATATCTCAATGTTTTGTTTTTTCAATTGATAGTTATCCACTAAGTGACTTTTAGCTTTACTATAATTATAAATTGCAGGCTCATATATACAGTAATAGAAAATTTTATTTTCTCTATATCCAACATTCACAACCTCAAGGTGTCAGCCTCTTCAAAATGCATGCATATAGTGACGCTGACAATTTATGAACGATTTCAATTGATAAGGCTGTTGTAAACTGAAGGCAAGTATAAATGAAATGAGCCATGATAGAAATGATAGAGAAAGCCACAAACGAGAAAATGATAGAAAAAGAATTTTAAAATTATAAAATCTTAAATTAAGTTTGTTACTAAAAAATTGATAAGGTAATGGCGAAACTTAATACGTAATTCACAACTAATTTTATGGGAAATATACCTGATTTGGGATTTTGTAATTTCAAAATTCTTTTTCTATCATTTTCCTAAAAAAAATACTCATAATAATTAGAGAAAAAATACAAAAAATTACTATTGAACTTCGAAACCCCAAATCAGTCTTATTAGCTACAAGAGTTAAGTATTGAATACAAGAGTATAACAACTGACAACTCATTTTAGTAAGAAATTATTTATTTAGAATTTCGAAGTTCAAATGGTATTTTCTTATATTTTTTCTCAATAATTATGTCTTTTAATTCTATGAGTCTTTCATTTCATTTCTTTTTCTATTGAATATTTATGCCTGTTGTTATTTATTTTTATTTTTTTAGGGATGTCATTTTCTTTGAATCATTTAGTAAATATGTATCCTTTTGCAACTTTATCTCTTACAAAGATTCCACCTTGATATGACTTCACTTAATATCATAAGGGGTATATTTTGTCCTAACATTTAAATTATATTTGAGTATTGATTAAAAACAATGAAAAAAAGTGTATTGGTATCTAAGTTTCTTACAATTTCAATTTTGAATATTTAATTATACGAAGTGTCTTTAGAAATTTACTAACTTTGACACCATTAACTTCATTAACAGAAAATATTGAGGATGCAGATTTAAATACTTGGAAAAAAAAAATCTTAAACGAAGATATTTTAATCCACTCATTTTTATTTTTAAGAAATTAAACTGAATACGCCCGTATTTAAAATTGTAATATTGACATTTTTTGTTAATGAAACTAACAGTGTTAGAGTTAGAACTTGGAAGACTGAAATTAAATAATACTTCATAAAATTAAAGAAAATCAAATTAAATCTTATTTGAAATTAGAGGACTGACGATATTTGGTTAAGTAATGTCATATATTAAGGTGGCGTTGGGATTTTTGAATGAGAAAAAAATTAAAAATAATACATATTTACTAAATAATTCAAAGAAATAACATGGAATAGATCACAAGGAATAAATCTCATCCATGCAGAAAATGAAATAGCATCCTCACTAAGAAGAAGGAATCAATGGTTTAAAGTTAGGAAAAATGACATCAAGGTCTCAATTAAATAAAATAATATCAGAAAAGTCTCATAATTTGTCAATGACAAGTGAAAAACAATTACTCACAAAAGAAGGAGCTATCATTGATAAGTTACGATATTTTTTTAATATTTTTTTTTAATTAAGACATTGTTGTGATTTTCCTTTAGGGTATGTTTGGTTTGAGGGAAGGGGAGGGGAGAGAGAAAAAAGGAGAGGAGGGAAAAAAATTCAAAATTGAGTGTAGTGGGGCCCACCAGTTTTCCTCTCCCCTCCTTTCTTTTCTCTCCCCTTCCCTTCCCTCCCCTCCCCTCCCCTCAAACCAAACATACCATAATGGCAACACAAGTTGCCGGGGATCAGCAACACAAGTAGGATAGTTAGTAATTAAATGAAGTATGGCAATGCATTGAAAAAGCTTTTTGTCATATACCAATGCATTTGTTTTGCAAGAAGGTTAGTGATTCAAGGAACTTCAAATATGCTAAAGAGCTTGAGATTTGAGTCCTCTCCAATGCATAATACTAGAATATTTGATTAAATTGGGAATAACAAGCCTTACAATTGAAAGCAAAATCCATAACATAAAAATCCCAAAGTAATAAATCTCATAATAATCTCTTCAAATTTGAATGTGTAAAGCAGCATTGTGGTAAAGCAGCAGTGGTTTTTAACTTCAAATTTATTGAGGATTGGGTGGACGGCTATTAGCAGCACTCACCCTTGAGCCCCATTCAAGCAACTCTTTGCTGGTATCATCCCTGTGCGCTATCACCTCAATAAAGCATAAGCTTTCCTTCTTTGGACCTGTTGCTGTCTCAATTGCTTCTATCAGCTCCTCTTCACAAGATACCTACAAATCAAATATGTTGTAATTAATTATTAGTAGACATATAAATATAATTAATTAGCCGTTTCCCATGTTACCAATAATTGTGAACTTTTAGGAACAGTATTGAATGTGTAGTGTTGACAGATTCATTCACCTTGGTGGTCCAGCATTTGCCTTCACCATTGTGAATGGCATCAACAAAGGCAGTGTAGTTCCAGTTCTTAATCACATTGTACGGCCCGTCATGGATTTCGACTTCAATTGTGTATCCGCAATTGTTTATCAGGAAGATTATGGTCTTCTGCCCCTGCCTCAGCATTGTAGATACCTCTTGTGCAGTCATCTGCAAAAAGCATTTTGAAAAACACAAAAGAAAACACCTGAATCAAAGTGTTCATAAGTTTCACTTCTAAACCCGAGTCTTAAAGTTGAAATAATGGATTTTTATGATGGAATCAGAATAAGACCAACCTGAAAGCTTCCATCACCAATGCAAGCAATGACTCGTTTCTCAGGAACAGCTTGTGCATAGCCAAGTGTAGCACCAACAGACCATCCTATTGATCCATACTGCATTTGGAACTCATACCTGTTTGTTCATTTCAAAATATTGTCATCATCGTTATCAACTTTCAAACAGTAACAAACGAAAAGTTCAAAAGATGACCCATTCAATCAAAGCTTACCCGCAGCCCTTTGGCAGTTTCAGTTTTTGGCAGTTAAACCAAGAGTCCCCTGTCTCAGCAATAACAGCAGTTTCACTGTACAACATCTTTTGAATATGTTCAAACAGAATATTCACCCTCAAAGGTTCTTTAGGTTCTCCTCTCAAAGGTTTTCCCTCAGGAACAAATATCCTGTCATAATTTTCAAAGGAAGTGTGATTGTGCTTGATCCTCTTGGCAAGTTCCCTAAGGAAATCCTTCATCAACACACACCCGAAAGCAGGCCCATTTCCGATGATAACCCGATCCGGCTGAAGAATGATGGCCTTCTCCTTCTTGAGAAGCAGTGAGTACCCAACCGAGCTATAATCATTGAAAATGGGTCCAGCAAACATGTATGCATCAGCAGATTCAACAATCTCAGCACAGAAAGCTGTGCTCACAGCACCCCAATAAGTACCAATGAAATGTGGATGATGCTCAGGAACTAATCCTTTTGCTGATGGCATTACAGCAAATGCATAACCACAGGCATCAGCTAATTCAACGAAGGCTTGGCTCGCATTAGCCACCCTCAGTTTTGGCCCTCCTACTAGTACTGGTTTCACTGCCTTGTTCAGGAATTCTGCAGCCGCTTCCACTGCTGCCTCCAAGCCCATTTTATTACTCAATCTGTTACAAATCCAGAGAAACAGATTGCATTAAGGCATATTGTCAAATGCAAGTTTGCTCCTTGTTTTGCATGGAGCATCCGCTATCCTAGACCCACCTCCTTTCAAAGTGAAGGATTCATGGGGGGTCTAGATTAGTCCGAATGGAACCGGGTAGGACCACAATTGCGCCAAGTTCTACCCCCAAGTATTTAACACTGCTACGTAGTTTGCTCCTTCGTTGATCAAGCTAGGTTGTTTCTTTCTTGTATGTGTGTGTGACTGATAAGTAGTAACAACAAAAGAGAGAATGATGAAGAAGGACAGAAAAATTACCTTGGAGACAGAGAAAATGGAACAGGCTCGCGACTAAAAGTGGGGTGAGGAATTGCACTCAAGTTACAGCTTATACTTATATAGACAGGTTTGCTTTCCTTCAAACAGGTAGAGATCGCCGTATCAATCTGCTCGTGAGCGTCTTCTAAGTTATTGACCACGGCCTGCATCATCAAGTATTGAAAACTGTTTAGCAGAACTGACGCAGATCGCAAAACAAAAAGAGAAATTCACCAGAACAGAGCAAAGGGGAATGAATCATCATATGCATCAAGCTTTTTCGAGAATAAAAGGCATGGATACTTCAGAATCAGAGCAATATCGTGAGTAAATAATAGTTATGGGCACGATTTATATCAAAAAGGAGGTTGAATGAATGATTTATACCTGGTAGCAAGTAAGATTCTGGAAGCACCTGAGCTCCTGGCTGAAATCGGTTAACCCAATAGTGTGGTGGAGGATCCGATTGGTCCCATAATCATTGGAGTTGGGACCACCAACAATGCAAATAAGCGGCAAGTTCTCACTATAAGCACCGGCGATGGCGTTGAGAACACTAAGGCCACCGACGCTGAAAGTAACGACGCAAGCACCAACACCACGAGAGCGAGCATAGCCGTCAGCGGCATAGCCGGCGTTGAGCTCATTGCAGCAGCCAATGACGTTAAGCCCCGACTGGGCGATCAGATGGTCGAGAAGTGTGAGGTTGAAGTCGCCGGGAACGGAGAAAACATCAGTTACACCAACCTGCACAAGGCGGCGAGCCAGGTGGCGACCCAGTGTGGCCTCACAGGTGGTGATCGGCGGAGCAGAGTCCTGGATTACTGAAACGGTTCCGTTTGGTAGGCAACCGACGTCGTTGCAGGCTGGTTTGCATGCGTCCAGAGATCCAATCTTGGTGTCCATGGCTGAAGTATATGATCAAAGCGTTTTGGGTGATTGAGTAATAGAAATGGGAAATGAGAATGAGGTGATTGTGATGATGAAGAGGACGAGAGGGAAGAAGAGGTATTTAGAGGGCATTGTGAATGTGAAAAGTGCGAGGGCTCAAGAACGCAAATATACAATACAAGGTGCGGTGTTGGGTTTTGTCGTTGGGATTGAAATTCAGCTTTTTGGCGGTAGATTCATGTTTATGCGAGCCTCATCTTTTTTTTTTTTTTTCTATATCCCTCATCAATATTATCTGAGCTGTTAATTAGGAAGAAGAGAGAAAAATTAAAGTAATAATGTGACTTTTATGATTGATGGGCCGTATATGATTTAGAGATTATGAGGGATGATAAGAAAATGACAATAAGGGTGTGCATGAGAACCATTCTGTTCACCAGCACTGATTCTGAGATGAAACAGTTTTTTCAGATTCTGTACCTGGGAAAAGTTTTGAGAATCAAAATTACGTTTGTTAACTCATTTTATTTTTACTCCGAGAATCAGAATTACGTTTGTTAACACATTTTATTTTTATTTATGTAATTTTTATATTCAAAAAATTATTTATGTGGTGGTGGCGGTGGTGGTGGTGGTGGGGGCGGTGGCGGTGGTGGCGGCGGTGGCGGTGGCGGTGGGGAGGGTAGTTGACACTGCGAAAGGTTTTCGAGAGAAAGAAGAGATGTTGTAGGTTGAGGAATAAATTCTGATTTTGTGCCCAGAAATAGAAAAGCATGAATTTTCTGCGTTTTTTATTCCCAAGACAAAAATTGAACCGGTTCATCCCGGGAAAAAAAAAAAAACGGATTTACCAAACAAATTTCTCATCCATTTGTGTTCCGGGGAACAGAAATTAACAAAAAACACATTCTGGGATTCAAACTAGACCAGATATCACTACAAAAAAAACGACAATTAGTAGCGGTTAAAATGACCTATTTGTAACGGTTTTTGACGTGATAAACGACATTTGTAGCGGTTAGAGGAACCGCGACAAAAACGCCTGTGGCAAGACGATTTGTAACGGTTAAACAAAACCGATACTACATACACATAAACCGCTACAACAACTGTTGCGGTTCACAAAAACCGTCACTAAATGAGCGGGCTGACGTGTGTTTGAGACATTAGTCACGGTTCGTAACACACAAATCAACTTGTAGCGGTTTCAGTAACATTTCATAACCGCTACAAAATAATGTGTTGATTATTTTGCCACCATAAATTTTTATTATTTTGAATATTTGTCGCGATTAATAACCGTTACAAATATTCCCGCCATTTTTTCGCCAAAAAAATTTGCCGCCATCTGAATATTTGTAGCGGTTGCAAACCGCTACAAATATTCCCGCCATCATGTGCTTTTGAATATTTGTAGCGGTTTAAAACCGCTACTATAACCGCTACAAATAATCCGCCATTTTATTTGAAATTTTGTAGCGGTTTTTGTAACCGCTACAAATTCATTACGGTTTTAAAAAAATATATTATTTATCGGCGTAATTCAGTAATTATTATTAATATATCTTTTTAATAAAAATAAAAGCTAGTAAATTATGAAATTTAAATATATAAGGTGCATGTATAGAAACAAAATAATAAGATTATGTAAGTAGAATAAGTGCTAAGAAATGAGGTGGTTAAAACAATACTCAATATTTAAAAATTATATGTACAAATCAATTGAATAATGTATATGAAAGAATAGGGAAAGTTGAAATATATATCCCGTTCAACTGCAAAATAACAAATTTTAATTAGTATAAGAACTATAAATTAGTATGAGAAACATTAGAATTGATCCGGTTACACGGTATTTACCCCCTTCAAACTCACGATGTTCTGAAACGTAAAAATATTTGAGATGAATGAGAGAAAACGTGGGTAGAAAAGAAGTTGAGGCATATTAAATGAGGTTGGGTAGGGTATTTATGGTGGGGTCTGCGTATCATTTTGCAGCGGTTGGTTTCTCACTTTTCTGTAGCGGTTATTGTATTTAGTAGCGGTTTTGAGGGTGTTTGTAGCGGTTACTGTAGCGGTTTAGTTTGTCGCGGTTCTTAAGGGTTTGTAGCGGTTATACAACCGCTACAAAGTAATTTCTGAGTTCTTTTTTTTTTAAAAAAAAAACTTAAAGGGTTTTTTTTTTCTGAGTAATTTCTGAGTTTTTTTAAGTGTTTGTAGCGGTTATATAACCGCTACAAAGTAATTTCTGAGTTTTTTTTTTAAAAAAAACTTAATATTAAAAAGATTTCATATTACAAAGATAGGCATTAAGTGTTTCTCTCAATCTTCTTCACCATCCCTACAAGGAAAGTTTGCATAAAATGTTACGCGTGAGGTCAATATGTTTGAACACAATTAAAACTTTAATTAAATGTTACTATTTTATAAAGCGTAAATTTAAAAACGTACCGAACTATAGGTAAATTGTCATCACCGTCTGGGAAGAAGTCTTCGAAGCTGGCGGGCTGGAACGGCTCACAATCGTATGCGACGTTATCACCATCGCCCATGTTGTAAAGGTCCCGAGGCTTTAAGTGAACCACCATATTCCAATCCTTGTGCCTCTCATCGGCCACATAATAAACCTGATGGGCCTCGATGCAAGAATATACGGCTCGTCATCTTCGACCGACCACCGTGAATAGGCCGGAGAAATTCACCGATGTGATACCTAAGTCGTCGGTCGTGAGTCCCCGGACGTTGTGGTATTCGCCACAAACACTTGAACAACGTTACGGTGAAAAGGCTCGTGTAACTTATCCCGACCACATCAAGCGGCTTTCCATAATACGGACGTCACCGAACCGCATGTTCCCGTCACTTCGCTGCTCGCATAACTCCTCGTCCCAAACGTGCCATATACACCGAGTTTTGGGTCGCAGTCCCCGATCTCATGCGACGGTGCAAAACTTAAAACCATTGACATTGTATGCCGTATATCTTAGGGCGTGGTCAAGAGGGCCTATCGCGAGAGCTCGATTCTCGCTGAGTGCGGGTTGTGGTCGTTCATTATTCTCCTCCTAAACCAACTCTGGAATTCTCTGTGGACCTTTCTATCAATTTCAGAGGATGTCTGTGTACGGATCCTCAGTTCATGCTTCACATGACTCCTGAATTCCCTGCAATTAAACATGCAATGACATGTGAGTACGTATAAAATGTAAGGAAATGTGTGTATATATATATATATATATATATATATATATATATATATAAGTATGAAATGCTTATCAAGGTACGGTTCAACTTTGGTGCAGTTAATCAAGACATGTCGGTGTGCTTGAAACTTCTCAAGTGCCGTGAGTTTGAATTTCTCACTCCCGCCAACTGCTCTACCAACACGAGGCATTAACAACTCTGTTGCCTCCGGCTCCGGCTCCGGCTCAGGCTCAGGACAATCGTCTACACGAGGCGGTCGGTTGAATGACGTCTCAATGTCATCGAAGTACCTGGAACAAAAATACAAGACCTCATCCCCGATATAACCTTCTGCTATTGAACCTTCAGGCCACGCCTTATTCCTCACGTAAGATTTAAGTTTCCCAAGAAACCTATAAAGTAGATAAGGAAAAATTTCGATGCATCAATGGTTAAACATGCGAATAGGGAGTAATGCTAAAGTAATTATTTTTAAACAATTACCTCTCAATAGGATACATCCATCGGATCGAACCGGGCCAGCAAGCTTTGTCTTTTGAACAAGGTGTACCGTCGGGTGAACCATGACCGTGAAGAATGACGGAGAAAAGAGCATCTCCAAATGACACAACGTAAGAATGATTTTCTATCGCAGGTGGTCGAGCTCCTCCACTATCAAAACCTTGGAACACGGCTTTCGGAAGAAAGTACAAAGCTCGACCAAAACGAGAGACACATCGAGAGGCGCGTATTTTCATGGCGGCGAAGTAAGCTGTTGCATAAGCACATGTGAGTCATGACTCTTCACCCTGTAACCTTTCGAGCCTCGCAAGTCAATACATCGTGATATGTTGCTTGAATACCGTCAGAACTTTTATTTTCTTCAAGGTAGTGAGAAAGATTTCCTTATTCGGTTTTGTCAGGGTGAATCTTGCCGGTTGAAATCTGTCATGCTCATCCGCCACGCGTCTCCACGAACGCCCATCTCCCGTAGATCTTTCCCGGCTGCGGATGATCTTTGGACTTGCACAGTTCGTTGAGAATCGTGTACAACACATTGTCGCACACATTCTTTTCAATGTGCATGACGTCCAGACTGTGTCGGAGCAAATTATCTTTCCAATACGGAAGAGAGAAGAAGACACTAATCTTTCACCATTGCTGGGGCGTAGAACCAGAAGCCCTGCCAGTCTTTGTCCCGGCCCTTGCCGGGTCGTCTTTTTTCCCATACTCAGCATCAACATCCTGAAGTTGCTCTATGATGTCTTCGCCGGAAGGCGCACTGAGTCAGAGTCAAAATTGCAAGCTGGGCACGCAAGGCCGGTATGCACATTCCACCCGGATAATGTCCCGAGGCCAGGAAAGTCGCTTATCGTCCAGATCAAGGCCGCACGCATGCACTTGATATGGTACAATTTGATAAGAAAAGATAACTTTGAGTATTTCTGACAACCTTGATACAAAGGACGATCGCTCTCATCCATGAGGCTGAAAAATTCCCGAGCTGCATCGTTCCTAAAGAAAACAGGTTCTGGACCCTGCACCTCTACTGTGAAGTTTTCGTCCTGAACACCAAAAGCATCACGAACAGCTTCCTTAACAGGATCATCTTGATGTACTTGATTTCCTACTTGTGAGGTTCGAGGAAGATGGAGCCCATATCCCATACCACGTTGCTCCCCATGAACCTCCCAGAATGTATATGCTTCTGGGAAAGGCTTTACAAGAAGATGTTCCAAAGCAGAATCTCATGTTTGCCACTTCTTAAACTTACATCGCAAACAAGGACACACGATCTTTCCATTAATGCAAGCGTGAGAGAATGCGAAATCTAAGAAATTGTTCAATCCCGCTAAATATACAGGAGAACTACGCGGCTGCTTGATCCATGACTTATCCATATGTAACAAACAAATTTAGGATAGAACATAAATGTGGATGACTCACTTTAATTACATTCGAAGCAAAAATTGGGATATTTAAATGCATCGATTGGTTTGTAGCGGTTACAAAACCGCTACAACAACCGTTGCACATATCCTAGACACCTTTGTCACGGTTGAAAAACTGTGACAAAATGAATCCAAAATCCCGCCTAGAAGTTAATATAATACGATTAGTCATTGAATAATTTGCTTTTGCGCACAAAATTAGTAAAAAGCACAAAGCTTTGACGCCAAAATTTGCTTTTGCTTAATTAATCATATGTGTCTCAACTAATCATTTGATTAATTGAGTTAATATATTACCGATTAGTCAATCATGAGTTAAATGGTATATCCAAACATTAGAAGTGCTTAACTTATAATTAAAGCACTTTTTTAAAAAGCAATGGAAAAAAAAGCTCATCAACAAGAAAAGAAACGTGATCAACAAGAAAACAATATAATCAAATATAGTTATCTCAATCAACTCTGTTTGGACATGAAAAGAGAAAAAAAAGAAGGTCTACATTTCAGGAGCATGATCATCAAGTCCTCTCTGAGGGGTTTGTCTCGGGGTGCTGTCTCAGGAGGGGGTGGTCCACGACGAGAGTTGACAGCCTCGTCGTCATCAGCAGCACGTGGGCTGGAATCATCAAAGAGGAACGGAGGGGGAGGCTTGGGAGATGGAAGGCGTGCGTCAGGACACAGCTTGTTCAAGACGCCACAAACGAAGTCTAGTTCGAGCTATGACGGTCCCACCAACGGTCGATGCTCTCTGCTGCGCGCTATTCCTGGCCTCCTCGTCGGCCCTCCGTGCGGCCTCAATGCGGCAACTCGCTCAACAACCTTCTCAGCAATGATCGCCTCGAAATCTCCCGCTGGTGGCCTTCTCGAGCCGGAGGGTCCGGGAGCGGAGGAGGAGCCCTGTCTCGGGTACACCATGCTAGGCCTGGCGCCAAGGCCAAAACCCCTAACGCGGCCAGGATGCTCGACTGGGCCCAGAGCAGCTTTCAATGGGGCCGTAGGATTCACAGACCCCTGTGACTCCGGGGTCTGCGACGCTCGTAGCTCTGCCTCGGTATTCTCAATCCGGGCCTGACCAACAGAGTTCATGAACCATTAATAAAATAATGGACGATCAATTTAAATATACAACATTCATTATATAAATAATGTTTTTTAACTTACTATTATCTCCTCTGCTGCCTCAGAGGTCGGCGTCCCATCTGCGTGTCTATGGGTGCGTGTCCACAACTTCCCATAGTCCGTCTGTGTGTTCTCCTCCTGAGCCTTCTGTCGCTGAAAGAATTAAAACAATATAAACTTTGTTATTTCAAAAACAAAACAATGATCATGTTAAATAATAACATATCATCTCCTCGTATGTCACTGCAAACGTCTTGGTCCCCGCGGTGTGATGGACTCTCTGCGTGCGCGGCTTCTTGTGTTCCTTTGCGACAAAGCACTGCAAGGAGGAGGAAACAAAATTTAAATTTAAACCCTAAACTCAATTTAAATTATCAATTAAGTGAAACAATTAATTAATTTAATAAAATGTACCCGCCACGGCACCCTCCTATATTGGACGAAAGCCGCCCACTGATCTGGTTCCACGTCGTCTGGGACACTCTCGATCAGCTGCTGCAGAGGAATAGTGCTGTCTCCATTCATAATATTGTAGAGACGGTTCCTCCGGCTCTTCCACCCTTCCCCCACTTTCATCATAACGTACCTCTTGTGTCGTTCGCGCAGTTTAAACTTGTTCTATATCATAATTTCATTATTAATTATTAATGAATTAAGAAACAAATAAGGAAAGAAATAAACTAAAACTTATAAATATTAACATGTAAAATTTAATTAAACAATATTGATTACCTGCAGAACATCTCAAACGCCTTGTTCTTTGTCTCATTCGTCACTTTCTTCCAATCCTTGAAATAAATTGGGAACCACCCCCGGAAACATCCGGCGTCCTCCTGGCGATGTTCCGTGTCTATCTCGCAAGTTTACAAAAATTGAATTAAACGTACCGAAATTAAATTAATTTCTCACAAAAACTAATTACATATACCTTCGACATCCACTACAAATCCGGTGGAACGCGAAGACGCCGGTCGGGGGTTCCCGTGGTCCCGCCGGTTTTCCCTGTCGATGAACTGCTCTACATCTGCTATGGGAATATTAAGAGGGATGTCCTCATTCTCGTCGTCTAAATCGTCGAACGACAAACTTGCTTCTCGATCTCCCCCTACGGTCCCCGTGTTTGGAATTTCTTCATCCGTGAAGAGTGAGGCAAACTCGCCCGGCCCCGGAGAGGGCGGAGGTATATGTCGGGTCACACGCCTCTCGTCTCGGTCCCCTACTACTACCGCCCTTAAACCCCTTATTGGTGGGCCAGTTACTTTTCCCTTTCCCTTACCACGTCCAGAATCCTTAATGTTGAAAGGTGTAAGTTTAACAGTAAAAACGGTGAAAAATCAAACCGTTGGGTTAAAAGGTAGAAACGGTGAAAACTCAAACCGTTAAGGTAGAAACGGTGAAAACTCAAACCGTTAAGGTAGAAACGGTGAAAACTCAAACCGTTAGAAATGACTTTGAAAAATGGTGAGTCACTGTTTATAAAGTCGTACGATTTTGTAGCGGTTATCCAAAGAAACCGCTACAAAGTTTACATCTTTGTAACGGTTGTAAAATTACCACCACAACAACCGCTACAAAATGCCTCGCTCTTCGTGCTATTTTGTAGCGGTTACCAAAACCGCTACAAAATAGCTGACCCTTCAAATTCTGTAGCGGTTATCTTCTCACCGCTACAAAATAACTGACCCTTCAAATTTTGTCGCGGTTATAATAAATAAACCGCTACAAAGACACTGTCACAAAGTTTCCCGCGCTAGCGCGCCAACTTGGCGCCAATTTTGTTGCGGTGTTTATAAATAAACCGCTACAAAAACACTGTCACAAAATTTCCCGCGCTAGCGCGCCAACGTGGCGCCAATTTTGTTGCGGTGTTTTTGAATAACCGCTACAAATATGGCTTCCGCTACAATTTAGTGGCGGTTTAGGGTGAAAACCGTGACAAAATGCTATTTTGAAACGGTTATTTTTAACAGCGACAAATTAACCGCGACAAAAGCTCGTTTTTTTTGTAGTGTATAAGTCATTCACCACATCCATAACAGCTACGTGACCGCTCTTCACCCAAATTGCCTCCAATCGCTTGCGCATATAAACAAAGGCGAATTTCTTTACCAAGGCTTTAACCACAGGTGTTTGTCTCCAGCGACGCTAGGCTCGTTTCGGACAACGAGAAAATCATAACACCTTCTGTATTATGTTGCTATGTTATTTCGTTTTGCTCCTCCGGAACTGCATCCATGTCCTCATCAGCCAACTTCCCATCCCATAAAGTATGGACCGTACGCACTGCTCCTACGTAAGACCTACTAATCTCCCGACCTTTGATCGTCGTGCACCGGCTAAGCAGCAAACCCTTAAGAATTTATATGCTTTTCTTGATCTCCAATAAAATAGGATGATATCAATGGAGACCATCTCTTTAGTATGCCAAGAAGATGAAAGATAAGGGTACTCAAGGAGAAGCCATTCCAATTATTATAGAAGAAGGACCCCTTATAGTGTAGAGGCAGACCCAAAATCTTCCCAACTCTCTCTCACCAGTACCAAAAGGCACGAAAATTCTCTACTGTAGCCAGAGAAATATCTCTTCAAGCTTCTTCAATGACGTGATATTAAAAAAGTAATTTAATAACTATTATGTCTCGTAAAATGAATAATATATATTCATTCAGACAGCATGAAATTTTCAGTTACAAATAAGTGAAAGTAAAAAATATAAATGAATAATTTGTAACTAAATTTCCCAAATTTATAATTATTTGAGTGAATATTTGCAATTTATTTTTTAAATTTCTTTTGGACAAAAATATTTCTTTAAATTTAAGTATTATATTATTAAATCAATTTTCACACTTAAGTGTCATTTCACCTATTTTCAGTCTAGCTGTGTATAAAATTTTATTCAAGAAATTGTATTGAAAGGAAATTACATCTAAAAGCTTAAATATTAAAAATTAAGGACAGAATTCAATACCTTATGTTTAAGTTTTATGAATGAAAAAAATCATGTTTCAACAAAAAAAAAAAAACTCTTATTCCTTGTCTGTCTGTGTACAGTCTCAAACCTGCAAAATCTCTTATTCCATTTGGTGCAAACATAATTAGATTAATAAAATATATAAATAAATGTACAAGGTATTTAAATTTGAGTGTTAAGGTTTTGATTTATGATATAATATTGATTCAACCATTTATCATCCATTTGGAGACTTCTACTTTTCGGGGCAGATTTTACCCGGAAATTATGTGAAGATGACTATGGAATTCCATAATAAAAACCACACACGCTTCGCTCCTTACGCCATGACCATATTAGAGAGAAATTTTCCTGAATAAATAATACTAAAACATAAAAATTCAATGTATTGGGGGCGGTGGTGGCGGTGGCCGCGGTGGTGGTGGCAGTGGTGGCGATAGGATAGGGATGGCGGCGGCAGTGGGGGTGGTGGTGGTGGCAGCAGCGGTGCGGTGGGGGTGGTGGCGGCGGTGGGGGTGGTGGTGGTGGTGACGGTGAGGTGGGGGCGGTGGCCGCGGCGGTCGTGGTGGTGGCAGTGGTGGCGATGGGGTAGGGATGGTGGCGGCGGTGGCGGTGGGGGTGGGGAGGATAGTTGACACTGCGAAAGGTTTTCGAGAGAAAGAAGAGAGGTTGTAGGTTGAGGAATAAATTCTGATTTTGTGCCCAGAAATAGAAAAGTATGAATTTTCTGCTTTTTTTTCTACTCCCCAATACAAAAATTGAACCGGTTCATCCCGGGAATAAAAAAATAAACCGGATTGACCAAACAGATTTCTCATCCATTTGTGTTCCGGGGAACATAAATTAACAAAAAAACACATTCTGGGAGCATTACCATGCACACCCTAAGTATTATATTATTAAATCAATTTTCAGACTTAAGTGTCATTTCACCTATTTTCAGTCTAGCTATGTATAAAATTTTATTTAAGAAATTGTATTGAAAGGAAATTACATATAAAAGCTTAAATATTAAAAATTAACGACAGAATTCAATACCTTATGTTTAAGTTTTATGAATGAAAAAAATCTTTGGAACGAGAAAAACGTGCTAATTTGAGCAAAAAAAGAAAAACGTGCTAAATAATTCCGTTATTCGGTGAAGCTTGAATAAAAATTTGAAAGAAAAGTTGACATTTAATTTAAATAATATTTTATAGCTTACCAAGGATGAACCAATACCAAAATGTTGGGACTTGTGAGTCAGAAAAATGTGCCAACTGCCAACTGCTTCTTGATTTGTAGCACCGTGGTTTTAATAATGGTCATTTTCTTTGTCCTTTAATTGAGAGGGATGTGAGGGGCAACGTCTCACCAACCTTTTCTGAAGTGTAAGGAACCGAAAGTCAAGTAGCGATGTGTAAAACATGGATGACAACTTGAGTATGGGGATTGGTTACTTAAACTCCTTAAATCTTATTAAGCGTCGTTAACAAGATGAATAATGTGATGACAACTTTAGTATTAGAAATGATAACTTGAGTGTAGCCATTCGACAAAAGTTGTCATTACCTTTATTTAACTTATTAAAGACATCGAATAGGTTTTATAGTGCTCAAGTAGTGAATCTCTATAATGAAGTAGTTAATCAAATTAATTAAGTTGTCACCGAAGTTCTGGCCCCAGGAGTCCCCACCGGCAAGGTGGTACTGGCCGCCAGTGCTCTAGCAAAGGCGAGGGTTTGGTTGTTTTAAAAATGAAACTTAAGGGGCATTTTTGATAAAAACAAAATTTCAAAATTCCTGAATAGTTCATGAGACCTACGTGTTATTTACATAGGTTAATAGATTTTTTGATGTCTTTCAACTTCAAATCGTACTCCCTCCGTTACTAATTATAAAACTGAGTTGATTTTTTTAGAGAGATTAAGGAAGCTAAATAAGTTACTTAATAATATCATATGTTGTGTATCCTTAAATTATATATTTATTTATTAGTCAAACTAATTAGTTGGAAAAAAAAAGTAAAAATACTCTGAAATAATTTAATTAGCGTTGTTAATCTCTCCAAAAAATTAACTTAATCTTATAATTAAGACCGAAAAGAGTATTTGTTTTTAGAGGTTTTCCACGCGGAACAGTGTACTAGAAAATGCAATTATTGCATCCGTAATTCATTGAGAGGGAAATTGTTATTTTGTGCGCCATGAAATTAGACAACTGTACTATACCTATATTGTTTATTTGTCTCTTTTTGTTCTAGTTTCGTGCTCAACATTTCCTTCTCAAGAAAAAAAAATGATGCATTTTACATTTTCGAAGGCTACCAAAAATTCAAGCAGAAAAATGGAGTGGGAAATTAAGTTATTTTGTTCTCAGTGAAATTATATTCAATGTTTTATTTGTATTAAAAAAAATTTAATTAGGTATTAAAAGTTAATTTATTTTTACTCATTATTTTGCTGGAATTATACTTAGGTGTTAAAAAAAAATTTATACAGGGAAAGGAAAAACCAGAAAAATAAAACAGAGGATTAAAGACCCCAACCACACCTAAAGTGCTCCACTTCCATCAAATCAGCTAAGAGAAACCGGTAGAGTCTAAGAGGAGGATCAGATAGATGAACTCCATCAAGAAACTCCACATGAGACAAAGCAAAGTTAGTCAACCAGTCCGCACACTGATTCCCCTCCCTTAATTAGAACGTAACAGAACCTTATATCCCATTGCCATTGAGTAATTGCTCATATTCGAGTCACTAGATGAGACTAACGAGCTGCAATAACTTCTTTGAAAAGTAATGCAATGATTGTTTGACAGTCACTTTCATCCACAACATGCCTCAGACCTAACTCCCATGCCATCTCCAAACCTCTCAAAACTCCCCACAACTCCACTGCCAGCCAACGCAGAACAGTTGCCCAACCTTTCAGCAAACCTACCAAACCATGCATCAGAGAAATCTCGAAGTAAACTCCCACATGCCGCCAACTGCGAAGGGCCTTTTGATGCCCATTAGAGTTTAGCTTCACGAAAGGCAACAAACCCTAGCGGTCCCCTTAAGAATTTATATGCTTTTCTTCATCTCCAATAAAATAGGATGATATCAATGGAGACCATCTCTCTAGTATGCCAAGAAGATGAAAGATAAGGTACTCAAGGAGAAGCCATTCCAATTATTATAGAAGAAGGACCCCTTATAGTGTAGAGGCAGACCCAAAATCTTCTCAGCTCCTCTCTCACCAGTGGCAAAAGGCACGAAAATTCTCTACTATAACGAGAGCAATATCTCTTCAAGCTTCTTCAAAGACGTGATATTAAAAAAGTAATTTAATGACTATTATGTCTCGTAAAATGAATAATATATATTAATTCAGACAGCATGAAATTTTCAGTTACAAATAAGTGAAAGTAAAAAATTTAAATGAATAAATTTGTAACTAAATTTCCCAAATTTATAATTATTTGAGTTAATATTTGAAATTTATTTTTTAAATTTCTTTGGGACAAAAATGTTTCTCTAAATTTAAGTATTATATTATTAAATCAATTTTCACACTTAAGTGTCATTTCACCTATTTTCAGTCTAGCTGTGTATAAAATTTTATTCAAGAAATTGTATTGAAAGGAAATTACATATAAAAGCTTAAATATTAAAAATTAAGGAAAGAATTCAATACCTTATGTTTAAGTTTTATGAATGAAAAAAAATCTTCCTTGTCTGTCTGTGTACAGTCTCAAACCTGCAAAATCTCTTATTCCATTTGGTGCAAACATAATTAGATTAATAAAATATATAAATAAATGTACAAGGTGTTTAAATTTGAGTGTTAAGGTTTTGATTTATGATATAATATTGATTCAACTATTTATCATCCATTTGGAGACTTGTAATACCGGATAATTATTCATCTGGAATATTATATTTTGATAATAATACCTACTGGAAATAGGTGAATATGTGGTCTCAAAGTTAGTGTAGTATTTATCTTATTTTTCTAAGGTAATTTCTCTTGAAATTAAAAAGGATAAAGTGCCAAAAATCCCTAAGTGAACTTATGGGTCATAAAATACCCTGAGAATATTATGATAAATCCTAAGAGGCAATTAAATATTTATCAAAAATTAGAAAGTATGTTGTCTCTAATTTAGGTAATTTATGGGATTATTTTCCTTGGAAAATAATGAGGCAAAATTTAATATTATTTTGGAGGACATAAGTTGCCCCGTGATTTTTAAAATAATACATGGTGCATAAATTACCAATGTCGGTGCAATAGTTGTGAGAAAAGAATTATTACTAATTAAGAAAATTGTCAACGATTAGTAAGTGATTAAATAAGTAATTAATTGCTAATTGTTTAGGTATGAACAAGGGTAATATCCAAAGTTAACTATACAAAACCCTAAATGGAGATTTATGACCAATAAAGGATTAAGATTGGCATGAGTATAATTGCTAATTAATTGGGCATAATTAAGAAAGGTATATGATGAACTACACTTAATCCCTAAAAGCTTAATTAAACAAAGGATTAAGCAATAAGATAATTACCTAATTAAATACTTAAATCATGGATTAATTAAATAAAGCAAAGTTGAAAAATCAAGATATGGGGGAGGGGGCAGCCGAAATTTTGAAAAAAAAAAAAGGATTGAATGTGTAGTGTGAAAAGGGTTGTGAAAGGAAGAGAAAAATGTTTGTAGTGTGAATGCAAAGGGAGATAATATCATGATATTTTAAGAGATATTTGTTGAAAAAGCAAATAGGATAAATGAGAACCGATAGAAATTAAATCCTATCTTGAAATCCTTGAACTAGGTTTCTAACATCAGGACATAAAAGGAACAAGTGAATTTTTGTCCCGAAGTTGGTGTTACCCGAAGTCATTTCCGTAACCGACGGCGTTTATCTTAAAATGGTTAACAGGCTAGGAAGTACCCTTAATGGGACCATAATTTTTTTTAAACCAAATATTTCTCAAGAGAAAGCTTAGACCTTCAAGGTTATGCTAAGGAATATTTGAGATTAATTAAGATTACGCGATTAGAACACCGAACAAGGGAATTAATCGGTAAAAATCATAAAGAGCACATGGGTGACATCATTTGGATGATGTCATTTTTTAGGAGAGAGAGAGAATGGATGGTTGAGATCAAAACTTCTTCACTAAGTTTTGATCCAATGGTTTAGAAGAAGGATGAGATTTAACCATGGTTGCCAAAGTTACCATGGTTACCTTTGAACTTTTTCTATAAATATGCCTCTTGATTCATTTGAATTCTCACACCAAATTGCAAGAGAAATTCGAAATCTAGAGAGAGGTTAGTGAGAAGGAAGAGCTCTGAAGAAGGAGAGCAAGGTTCTGCTTAGATGTTGTTTTGATCTTTAATCTTCCAATATATTGTTGATATCATGTTTTATGGTCAAACATGATATTTATTTCAAAAATATGTTGGAGAAAGAGATATGACAAAATTTTAGAAGATTAGAGTCAAAGTAGCGAAGCTCTAGCGAAATTTCGTCGGTTAGCAAAGTCAGGGGTAAAATAGTCATTTGTGACTAAAATATCCGTTAGGATATTGTTTATGAGTTAATGGATACGATATTACCCTTTAGTAGAGCCGGGAAATTGGGCCACGCCCATCGGGCCGGCCCGTTTAAGCACTGGCCCTGGAGGGCTCGGACTTGAAAAATAGGTCAGAAATTTGAAATTGGCCCTGCAGGGCCGGCCCTGTAGGGCCTCGGGCTTAATCGGCCCGGCCCTGCAGGGCCTCGGGCTAGCCCTGCAGGCCCGTTTAACTGTAGCTTTTTCAAAAAAATTAAAAAATAACCTAGACTTCCACTTAATGAATGTGTTTATTGGTAATTACTTATATTTTTTTAGTTTAAACTATAACCCTTTTTTATGTTTATTATTATTCTGTATTAAAACACATAATTAGTTATTATAAATTTTAAGGAAGGGATGTTTTAATATTAAATAAACACATACTTTGGTATTACAATATTATATAAGTAATAAATTATAAATATATTTTGTGTAAAATAAGTATAATTATTTTTACCTGTCAGTAAAATCATGCATGAACCGAAGCAATTTGCAGACACACAAAATTACGAGAGGGAAAGGCATTTTGTCATGGGCATACATAAAGCAATATCTTTGTTTAATATTTTTTGGAAAAAAGGAAAAAACATATTCTTTGTGTTTATTTGTTTTTAACTACGAATTAATGAATGTGTTTATTTGTTGAATGATTTATATTGTTTAGATATTAATGTTGATGGCATTTATTTGATAGATTAGAACTTTAATGGTTGCAATTTACTAATTATATTTCTTTGAAAAAAATTGAAGGAAAAATAGTTAAAATTTGGAATAGTAATTTTCAGTCCCTGTAGGGCCGGCCCTAGCCCTGGTACTATCGGGCCGGGCTTTGAAAAACAGATGTTTTCCTTACTCCAGGCCCTGTTAGGCCCTGGCCCTGTCGGGCCGGGCCGGCCTTGATTCCCAGCTCTACCCTTTAGGATATCCGGGAGGTCCGGAGTCGGGTACAAAGAGTCGGACGTTTGGCCATTTCACGGTGGAAGGTACGTTCGCGTACTGTAACACTAACTCTGATGGTTATTGTATGCGTATATGTATTATGTGTATTGTATGGTATGTTTATTGAGTGCATATGGGTGTTAGAAGATAACTGTATGCTAGCTGGGAGCGATACATCTGCAATGCTGGGAGCGATACATCTGCATGCTGGGAGCGATACATTTGCATTGGTTGCGTGCTCTTATACTGTTGATATGTTTACGTTTGCTAAGGGCCACACATCTGTCAGGGGACTTATGTGCTGTTGGAACACGTTTGCTACGGGTCACACATCTGTCAAGGGACTCATGTGCTATTGGGATACGCTTGTTGTGTGTGATACAATTTGTTGTGTGTTTATATACTGTTAAGGTTGTGAGTATCTGTAATACATATGTGTGTATGTAAACATGAGGTTAACCATTACCTGAGGTCCGGTGTATGGGCGTTGGACCTCAGTCTTAAATGATAGTACAAGATCAGGAACGGAGAAGGCACCGGTAGACGGAGTCTTAGAAAGGAACCAAGGAGCAAAGTTGTAATAATGCACCGGTCGAGACAAGAGCCGGAAGAAGATTATCAGAGCCCATTGTCAGGCATGGATCTAATAACGTTACTTCGAATGTAATTGTACAAAGCTCTGTATATTGTATCACATGAATATTCCTTCGGGAAAATTTTAATATACCAAAGATATACAGCATCATCATATGTCGGGGTATTTTTTATACCAGCTACTCGTCATTGTCTATTTGTTAGTACATTGCTCTTCGTTTCCACAGTACTCTGATATAGCACCTCAAATTCTGTTGAATTTTTCTAAAACCAAGTGTCATCCGACACAATTTGTAGTATGGAATTTGAGATGTTACAAGACTTCTACTTTTCGGGGCAGATTTTACCCGGAAATTATGTGAAGATGACTATGGAATTCCATAATAAAAAACACACGCTTCGCTCCTTACACCATGACCATATTAGAGAGAAATTTTCCTGAATAAATAATACAAAAACATAAAAATTCAATGTATGGAGATTTAAAATTACGAGCTTTAAATTTATGATGATATATGAATGACAATGTTTTAAAATAAACACTGAAAACACAGTTATAATTTTGACTTAAGGTTAAAGAATTGTCATTTACCTTTTAAAAACACACATTATAAATTTTATCAATGAAATTAGTTTTTTTTTAATTTTAAATAATGTTAATATGATAGGCTTGCTTATGATCAGACTTAAATTCTTTTTTTCTTTTTTTTTTAACTCTATTAGTTTAGAAACATTTTATAAATTTGTAATCTCATCAAATACAAATGATAGACGGTCAAAAACATTTTATTTCTCACATCAACCATTGGATAACTCAATACTCTTTAAAAATAATGGTTTGAATGATAAAAGGTTACTTATTTGTTAAAGATGGAATCCAATTTAAAATGAAAAGGTAACATTTAAATACCCAGTTTATACATATTTTTGGATTATTTTACAAATTTGTAATCTTATAAATACAAAATGATAGAGGATGAACCCAATACTTTCCAGACAAAATCTTTGGAACGAGAAAAACGTGCTAAATAATTCCGTTATTCGGAGAAGCTTGAATAAAAATTCAAAAGAAAAGTTGACATTTAATTTAAATAATATTTTATAGCTTACCAAGGATGAACCAATACCAAAATGTTGGGACTTGTGAGTAAGAAAAATGTGCCAACTGCCAACTGCCAACGTACTGCTTCTTGATTTGTAGCACCGTGGTTTAAATAATGGTCATTTTCTTTGTCCTTTTTAATTGAGAGGGATGTGAGGGTCAACGTCTCACCAACCTTTACCTTTTCTGAGGTGTAAGGAACCGAAAGCCAAGTAGCGATGTGTAAAACATGGGTGACAACTTGAACTCCCTAAATCCTATTAAGCTTGTTAACAAGTTGAATAAAGCGATGACAACTTTAGTATTAGTAATGACAACTTGAGTGTAGTCATTCGACAAAAGTTGTCATTACCTTTATTTAACTTGTTAAAGACGTCGAATAGGTTTTATAGTGCTCAAGTATTGAATCCCTATAATAAAGTAGTTAATCAAATTACTCATGTTGTCACCGGAGCTCTGGCCCCAGGAGTCCCCACCGGCAAGGTGGTACTGGCTGCCAGTGCTCTAGCAAAGGCGAGGGTTTGGTTGTTTTAAAAATGAAACTTAAGGGACATTTTTGGTAAAAACATAAAATTCCAAAATTCCTGAATTGTCCATGAGACCTACGTGTCATTTACATAGGTTAATAGATTTTTTGATGTCTTTCAACTTCAAATCGTACTCCATCTGTTACTAATTATAAAACTGAGTTAATTTTTTTAGAGAGATTAAGGAAGCTAAATAAGTTACTTAATAATATCATATGCTGTGTATCCTTAAATTATATATTTGTTTATTTGTCAAACAAATTAGTTGGAAAAAAAAGTAAAAATACTCTAAAATAATTTAATTAGTGTTGTTAATCTCTCCAAAAAAATTAACTTAATCTTATAATTAGGAACGAAAAGAGTAACAGTGCACTAGAAAATGCAATTATTACATCCGTAATTCATTGAGAGGGAAATTGTTATTTTGTGCGCCATGAAATTAGACAACTGTACTATACCTATATTGTTTGTTTGTCTCTTTTTGTTCTAGTTTCGTGCTCAACATTTCCTTCTCAAGAAAAAAAAATGATGCATTTTACATTTTCGAAGGCTACCAAAAATTCAAGCAGAAAAATGGAGTGGGAAATTAAGTTATTTTGTTCTCAGTGAAATTATATTCAATGTTTTATTTATATTGAAAAAATAATTTTAATTAGGTATTAAAAGTTAATTTATTTTTACTCATTATTTTGCTGGAATTATCTTAGGTGTTAAAAAAAATAATTTTTTTTATACAAGGAAAGGAAAAACCGGAAAAATAAAACAAAGGATTAAAGACCCCAACCACGCCTAAAGTGCTCCACTTCCATCAAATCAGCTAAGAGAAACCGGTAGAGTTTAGGAGGTGGATCAGATAGATGAACTCCATCAGGAAGCTCCACATGAGACAAAGCAAAGTTAGTCAACCAGTCCGCACACTGATTCCCCTCCCTTAGAACGTAGCAGAACCTTATATCCCATTGCCATTGAGTAATTGCTCGTATTCGAGTCACCAGATGAGACTAACGAGCTGCAATAACTTCTTTGGAAAGTAATGCAATGATTGTTTCACAGTCACTTTCATCCACAACATGCATCAAACCTAACTCTCATGCCATCTCCAAACCTCTCAAAACTCCCCACAACTCCACTGCCAGCCAACGCAGAACAGTTGCCCAACCTTTCAACAAATCTACCAAACCATGCACCAGAGAAATCTCGAAGTAAACTCCCACATTCCACCAACTGTGAAGGGACTTTTGATGCCCATTAGAGTTTAGCTTCACGAAAGGCAACAAACCCTAGCACTGCCCTTAAGAATTTATATGCTTTTCTTCATCTCCAATAAAATAGGATGATATCAATGGAGACCATCTCTCTAGTATGCCAAGAAGATGAAAGATAAGGTACTCAAGGAGAAGCCATTCCAATTATTATAGAAGAAGGACCCCTTATAGTGTAGAGGCAGACTCATTATTTTGCTGGAATTATACTTAGGTGTTAAAAAAAATATTATACAGGGAAAGGAAAAACCAGAAAAATAAAACAGAGGATTAAAGACCCCAACCACGCCTAAAGTGCTCCACTTCCATCAAATCAACTAAGAGAAACCGGTAGAGTCTAAGAGGAGGATCAGATAGATGAACTCCATCAAGAAGCTCCACATGAGACAAAGCAAAGTTAATCAATGTCCCTTGAAAAAGGATAATTTGCAATTAGGTCCCTAAGACGTTTGAAGATTTGCAAATAGGTCCCTAAACACATTATGGGTTATAAATACCCTGTGAAAGCTATAAAAGAAGCAAGTAAAAATCTATTTTAAATAGAGAAGGATATTGTCCCTAATTTAGGTAATTTATTAAGTTACTACCTTGAAGAAATAAAGGGGGAAGAGTCAAAAAGTATCTAAATGACCAAAATACCCTCACAAATTCTAGTATAATGAAAGAGACATGGAAACACAAATGTCAATGCAAGTGTTATGAGGTAACAAGATATTCTAATTAAGAAAATTATCAACAAGTGATAATTAAGTAATTAGGTAATTATTAGCTAATTACTTAAGCATAAGCAAAGGAAATTCGGGAATAATTATGTAAAACCCTAAAATTAGTGGTTTTGGGTTGAAAATTAGTAAAAGTATATTTACTAATTACTTGGAAATTTTGGAGAAAAATAGTTGAATTTAGGTATTTTTGAGCCTAAAAACAAGTCCGGACCAATAGGAAATTTTGTAAAAATTATATAAAAATAATTATTAAATGATTATTTTATATAATATTAATTAATTATTAATTAAATAAAAACGAAAATTAAATAAAAAGGACCAGATTTTTGACCGAAAATCATGAGTTCAAAATGGATAAGAATGCAAGATTTGAATATCT
Organism: Acacia pycnantha; assembly: GCA_025563575.1. NCBI lineage: Eukaryota > Viridiplantae > Streptophyta > Magnoliopsida > Fabales > Fabaceae > Acacia > Acacia pycnantha. The sequence continues at coordinate 3,834,801 of JAMWYP010000030.1, read as the reverse complement.
AGATATTATATACAAGTTGCAATATTTAATATTATAATTTAAAAATGATGAATAGTAATTCAGAAATTAGGAAACGGATCCTATCTAGTGATCCAGGAATGGGATTTCCAAAGTCAGGGTGGAATATTGATCAGTGGAATTTTATCTTCCGTTAGACTCTTCCGGAAGTAAATTCTGAAGCCGTTCGTGCTTTTTCCTAATAAGACGAAATAAGGAAAAATACATATAGGCATATTTTTGGATTTAAAGAAAATAAATTCTAACTCAACATCTAGGAATGAGTTTGAATTTATATGAACATATTTGGAATCAGTGAATTTTTCTGAAGAAGTTGATGATTCCAGAAATGCGTTCTGAAACCGGAAGCGTTCGGACACGTTTCTCGAGAAAACTTCAACTAGACTGTTGGAGCCCTATATGGAATCAAAATTTAGGTTAACTTGGACATTTCTAGTAAGAGAGAACATTTCTTCAAAGTTGTAAATCCAGAATTTTGAGATTTCTCCGAAATCACGCGAATCGGGTACCGATCGGGGAAATTCTGCTAGACCGGGCCATAAAGCAACAAGAGTCATCACTTGGACCACTCATTTGCTGACAAACAGCCCCCTCTATGTCGACCAAGGCATTCCATGGGCAAGGATAAACCACCATTTAGCTTTTAATTTCCATGGATATAAACAATTTGGAAAATGCCATCTATGTCCCTAGAATTTTCTATAAATAGGGAGCTACCCCTCTTGAATTCTCACATCCATTTCAAGAGCTCCTTGGCCGAATCTAGAGGGAGGGTAGAGAGAAGGAGGAGTCCGGGGAATTCTGAAGCGAAGCTCTGTGTAAGTTTTCCGGTACCGAGCTTTAAGTATTCGTAGTTCTTTCAAAAGTAGGGGTTGTAATGCTAGAATAGCCTTTAAATTTTCAAGTATGATTGGATATCATATGGGAGGGCTATTTTAGTCTTTATTTTCGAAAATCAAAATGGCGTCGAAGTTCTGGCAACATTTTGGGAAGAAAACTAGTCAGAGTAACGAAGTGCTGGCGAAATTCCGCCAATTAGGGGTATAGGGGCAAAATGGTAATTTTTACCTAAAATGCCAGTCGTAATGTCAAAATCACTAATGAAAGTGATATTACCCTTATAGGACGTCAGAAATCCTGATCTGCTGCCGTTACGCTGTCCAACGTGCCGCTGTTGGACGATTCGTTGTTTTTCGTAAAACGTGCTAGAATAACATCAACGAAGGTACGTTCGCGTACTGGTAACCTTAACTCTGATGTTTATTGTATGCATATGTGTATATTGTCTGTCATGCCTGTACTCTGTCCGAAGACTCCTTTCGTCATTTCTTTTGAAACACTTCGTATCGCTTGTTTAAACAAAGAAGACATGCTACCATGGGTATTTTAATATATATATCAATTACTCAATAGCTCCGGTGCACTACTCTGATCATTTTGAAATGATGTTTTAAAAAAAAATTTATACTGCTTGTGAAAAGTTGGGGTGTTACAGTCAACCAGTCCGCACACTGATTCCCCTCCCTTAATTAGAACGTAACAGAACCTTATATCCCATTGCCATTGAGTAATTGCTCATATTCGAGTCACTAGATGAGACTAACGAGCTGCAATAACTTCTTTGGAAAGTAATGCAATGATTGTTTGACAGTCACTTTCATCCACAACATGCCTCAAACCTAACTCCCATGCCATCTCCAAACCTCTCAAAACTCCCCACAACTCCACTGCCAGCCAACGCAGAACAGTTGCCCAACCTTTCAGCAAACCTACCAAACCATGCATCAGAGAAATCTCGAAGTAAACTCCCACATGCCGCCAACTGCGAAGGGCCTTTTGATGCCCATTAGAGTTTAGCTTCACGAAAGGCAACAAACCCTAGCGGTGCCCTTAAGAATTTATATGCTTTTCTTCATCTCCAATAAAATAGGATGATATCAATGGAGACCATCTCTCTAGTATGCCAAGAAGATGAAAGATAAGGTACTCAAGGAGAAGCCATTCCAATTATTATAGAAGAAGGACCCCTTATAGTGTAGAGGCAGACCCAAAATCTTCCCAGCTCCTCTCTCACCAGTGCCAAAAGGCACGAAAATTCTCTACTATAACGAGAGCAATATCTCTTCAAGCTTCTTCAATGACGTGATATTAAAAAAGTAATTTAATGACTATTATGTCTCGTAAACTGAATAATATATATTAATTCAGACAGCATGAAATTTTCAGTTACAAATAAGTGAAAGTAACAAATTTAAATGAATAAATTTGTAACTGAATTTCCCAAATTTATAATTATTTGAGTTAATATTTGAAATTTCTTTTTTAAATTTCTTTGGGACAAAACTGTTTCTTTAAATTTAAGTATTATATTATTAAATCAATTTTCAGACTTAAGTGTCATTTCACCTATTATCAGTCTAGCTGTGTATAAAATTTTATTCAAGAAATTGTATTGAAAGGAAATTACATATAAAAGCTTAAAAATTAAAAATTAAGGAAAGAATTCAATACGGGTGTGCATGGTAACGCTCCCAGAATGAGTTTTTCTTTAATTTCTGTTCCCAAGAACAAAATTGGATAGGAATTGTGTTTGGTAAATCCGGTTTTTTTTTCTTGTTCCCGGGATGAACCGGTTTCTTTTTTGTGCTGGGGAATAAAAAAAAGAAGCAGAAAATTTCTGTTTTTCTATTCCATGGCACAAAGCCAGAATCTATTTTTCCCTTCTCTCTTCCCCGCCACCACCACCACCGTCGCCACCGCCACTGCACCACCGCCGCCGCCATCGCCATCACCACCGCGGCCACTGCCACCGCCAGCACCGCCACCGCACCACCACCCCCACCCGACCGCCGCCACCGCCACCACCACCACCACCCCCACCGCCGCTGCTGCCACCACCACATAAATAATTTTTTTAATATAAAAATTACATAAATAAAAATAAAATGTGTTAACAAACGTAATTCTGATTCTCAGAACTTTTCTCAGGCACAGAATCAGAAAAAATTGTTTCATCTCAGAATCAGTGTTGGGGAACATAATGGTTCCCATGCACACCCTACCTTATGTTTAAGTTTTATGAATGAAAAAAAGCATGTTTCAACCAAAAAAAAAAAACTTGTCTGTCTGTGTACAGTCTCAAACCTGCAAAATCTCTTATTCCATTTGGTGTAAACATAATTAGATTAATAAGATATTGATAATTGAATATTTAATACACTTATTTTTATCTCTTGATCAATATTTAGGACTCTTTAGTTAATGAATAATGGCTTTTATGTGCATTTAGGCTTTGGGCCTTAGATTGTAATTTTAGCCATTTTTATCGATAAAATTCCAGTTTTGTATTGCTTCACTATTTTTACCATAACTCTTGAAACAGACATCGGATTTGCCTCATTTTGGTCTCATATTTCAGATGATTCAGAGAGCTACAATTGTTATGAAGACATAAAGAGCCAATTCGGACAAGAAGGCGGTCAATTTTGGAGCCAAAGTCAGATGAACAATTCTGGATTTTAATTGGGCTCGAATTTTGTAATTAAAGCCCATCTTTATTTTATTTTCGTTTTGGGCTGAACCATTAGACCTAATTCGTTTTTAGGTTATCTTTAAGTGAGGCAGCCGTCACACATTCATTCTACACATTCATTCTACACATTCTATTCATTCACGTTTTACAGAGTTTTGGATTAAAGACAGAAGTTTTACTTTTCTCTCAAATGTTATTCACGTTCTTCGTATTTTCTTCTATTCCAGCCATGCTCGGCTAAACTTCTGTGATTAATCTAACGTGAGGATTCCATGATTCGTCCAGAGAGCCTATGCTTAATCGGAAACGTTACTCGTTTCTATTTTCATGTTATCGGATCCGATTTCTGAAAATAGTTCGAATATTAGATTTAATATTTGGTTTGGTTCGTCCCAAGGGCTGAGTTCGGACTAGGTTCAAAGTGTTGTATTTCTGATAGTCTTGTTGTTTTCACTAATTCTAGTAGCAATTTTGCTAACTCGGACGTTATGGCAGAAAGACAGGCAGATCATGCTACTTTAAAGGAATTGGGTGCACCTGATGTTAATTATCAACCTTTGTGCATCCAATATCCTAACCTTCTTTGCTAACTTTGAGCTTAAATCGGTCAAATACACTTGTTGCCTAAGTTTCATGGTCTTGCGGTGAGTGCCCCATTAAGCATTTGAAGGAATTCCATGTAGTGTGCGGCCAATGAAACCACAAGCCATTGATGAGAATCATATCAAGGCGAGAGCTTTTCCTTTCTCATTGGACGGTGGAGCTAAGGATTGGTTGTTGTACCTTCACCCTCATCTATTGGGAGGCTGGGTGATATTCGAGGTTATTTCTAGACAAATATTTTCCTTCATCAAGAGCAAGCTGCGATCAAGAAGGAAATTGGCAACATTAAACGGATCACCTGGGAGACTATGCATGAGTATTGGGAGAGATTCAAAAGGTTATGTGCAAGCCGTCCACACCATCGAGATAAATGAAAAGACACGATTAACAGTTTCTATGATGGTCTGCTGCTTAGGTAGACAAAGGATTGGTGGATGCTTCTAGCGGTGGTGCTATGAGCAACAAGACACTGAAGAGGCTCGGGACTTGATATCCATTATGGCGAGATAACTCTCGCGGTTTGGCACCGGGGCCAATAGTACCCCGTTTACCATATTCAAACAAGACCGCCAAACCAAGTATGATTCCCAGAGATTAGAGACTAGACTTGATGATCGGCCTCCCTTGTGAGGCGGTTAGCGTAACACATACAGTGCGGTCTTCACCTCCTCGAGTGGGTACTCCGTGGGTTTTGTTCGACCCATATCATTCTCTTGACTCATGCCCTACCTTGCATGATCCCGCTTACCAAGACCGGTCGGTAGCTTCGGTGGGCGTTTTCCGGGAAGGCCACAATACCAACGAATAATGCCTTCTCCAATACTTATAATCCTGGTTGGAGAAATCACCCCAACTTTGGGAACCAAAATCGAACCGAGTAACCGAATCGAATCGAATCGAGTAACCGGTATCAACGAGTGCAGGAATTACCACAGAGACGAGTACATGCCACGGACTTTCCGGCAGTCTGCACCCCCCTTTGGGCTAGTAGTGGTGGTGGTGGTTCCTCACTTGAAGATATGATGAAGCAATTTGTCACAGCCAATATGCACATCGAAACGAGTCGGGTGAAATGGAATGTCTTCCTCTTGCATTGTTCCAACACTCAGAACCGACACTTCCATTCGAGTTTGCAAACACAGATTGGGCAATTGGCAACATCATTGAACCGGCTTCAACCTCAGGGATCCAACTCCCTTCCTTCACAAACAATTCTCAATCCTAAGGGAAATGTGAGTGCTATATCACTACTGATCGGCAAGCAATTGGAGGAACCTAAGCACGCTACGAGATGTGACTTCCACATCGGAAACGAGTCGGGAAATGTGAAGATTGACTCGAAAAGAAAAAGGCGAGACAAAGAAGGTGAAGAGGAAGACATTCCTATTCCTCTTCCCTTCCCTCAGAGAGCAATTCAGCCCAAGAAGTTGGCAAGTAAAGCACAAGAGAAGGATATACTTGAGACATTCAGAAGAGTAGAGATCAACATTCCTCTCTTAGATGCAGTCAAACAAATTCCTAAATATGCCAAGTTTCTGAAGGAGTTGTGCACCAACAAGAGGCGGAAGGGGAATGAACGAGTGAGTTTGAATCGGAATGTCTCAAGACTCATCCAAATTTACTATGCCTCGTAAATGCAAAGATCCGGGGACATTTTCTATCCCTTGCCTCATTGGTAACTATAGATTTGATGATTGCATGCTAGATTTAGGTGCTTCTATTAATGTCATGCCACGCATCTAATAGAAGTTTATAGATCTCTTGGTCTTGGTCCTTTGCGTCCTACGGTGTTATTGTTCGTTAGCTAATAGAAGTAGTCCTTATCCTTGGTTTAGTTGAAGATGTATTAGTCAAAGTTAATGACTTGATATTTCCGCTGATTTTTACATCTTGGATATGGAGGGTGAGTCTCCTAGTAGTAGGTCACCAATCATTCTAGGGAGACCTTTCATGAAAACAGCTAGGACTAAGATAGATGTGCATTCCGGTACTCTTTCCATGGAGTTTGGTGATATATCGTGAATTTCAATATCTTTGATGCCATGAAATATCCTAGGGAAGAGCATTACATTTTACGTATTGATGTGATTGATGATGCCGTGGATGATGTTCTTGCCGATTGGTGTCTTGCTTACCCGATTTTGCATCTATGAGTGATTCTCTCATTTGTGCATGTGCTAATAATGAATGGTGTCCTATTTGCACCGAAATTAATGATGCATTATTTGGTGATTCGACTTGCTTAGTGATTACGCATTACTTGTCGATTCGATATCGATTCGAGTTTGAGCTTCATCCCGATCCTAACGTGCATCATGATTCGATTTTGATGAGCTTACTTGATTTTGATGAACCGAATTCGATGTTAACATTGAGCCGTGTATAGACACAGTCCTTTTGCTTGTGCTTCTTTGAATGTGGTTTCGAGGATTTCTAGTGTGATGACATCGAGTTGTTACCACCCAAGCTTCTTCCTCCATTGAGCAACCGCCCAAACTAGAGTTGAAATCCCTCCCGAGATCACCCGAAGTATGCATTTACGGAGGTGAATGAGCAGTTGCAGTCATTGTGGCAAATAATCTTTTGCCTCGATCAAGAAGAGAAGCCGCTAAGCTTATTGAGGGCGAACAAGAAGGCCATTGGGTGGACATTAGGCGACATAGTTGGCATCGGCCCTTCTATGTGCATGCATCGTATTCATTTGGAAGAGGAATCTAAGCCCGTGAGGCAACCCCGAGACGCCTTAATCCTCTTATCCTTGATGTGGTAAAGAAGGAGGTCACTAAGCTCCTGCAGTGGCATCATCTATCCCATTTCGATAGCCGAGTGGGTTAGCCCGGTCCAGTCGTTCCTAAGAAATCCGGAGTCACCGTGGTAGCCAATCGGAAGAATGAGCTCATTCCTACTCGAGTTCGAATAGTTGGAGAGTTTGCATCGACTATAGGAGACTCAACCAAGCCACTCGCAAGGATCATTATCCTCTACCTTTCATTGATCAGATGTTAGAGCGTTTGGCTGGTAAGTCTCATTACGCTTCTGGATGGCTACTCCGGATATTTCCATATCCATATTGCTCCTGAGGATCAAGAGAAGACGACATTCACATGCCCCTTTGGGACATATGCTTACCGAAGGATGCCTTTTGGCCTTTGCAATGCACCTGGCACTTTTCAGCGTTGTATGGTAAGTATTTTCTCTGAGTTTCTAGAGGATTGCATGGAGGTTTTTGTGGATGACTTCACTGTATATGGGTCTAGTTTTGATTCCTGCTTGGCTAATTTGTCTAGAGTTTTGCATAGATGTACTGAGTCTAATCTTGTGCTGGATTATGAGAAGTGTCACTTCATGGTTGAGTCAGGTATAGTCTTGGGACACATAGTGTCTAGGAAAGGGATTGAGGTAGACCATGCTAAGATAGATGTAATTACTGCTTTGCCTTACCCCGCTTCCGTGCGGGAAGTTCGTTCTTTTCTTGGTCATGCAGGTTTCTATCGGCGTTTCATTCGAGATTTCAGCAAGACTGCCCGACCCTTGTCCAACCTTCTGCATAAGGACGCTGAATTTGTATTTGATGATACTTGCAAGGCGGCCTTCGATCATTTGAAGCGTTGCCTGACTACAGCCCCAGTGATTAAGCCCCCTGATTGGTGCCTTCCTTTTGAGTTGATGTGCGATGCTTCCAATTATGCGGTTGGTGCTATCTTGGCACAACGGGTAGACAGAGCATCTCATGTCATTGCATATGCCTCCAAGACTTTGGATTCTGCTCAAGTTTAGGTCATATCTGCTAGCTAGTAGAGTCATTGTTTTCTCTGACCATCTTTGCTTTGAAGTTTCTTTTGAAAAGGCAGATGCTAAGCCACGACTCATCCGGTGGATGTTCTTGCTCCAAGAGTTTGATGTTGAGATTCGAGACGAAGTGGGGCGCAAAGCGGGTAGCCGACCACTTGAGTCGCATCACCCATTCTCCCTCTCACCCTCTTCTATTCGGGATGATTTCCGATGAGCAGCTTCTACAGCTGCAAGGTAAGACCCCATGGTATGCTGATCTAGTTAACTATTTGGTAGCTGGTATTTTTCCTGTAGACTCCACTAGGGCCCAAAACCTAAAATTGAAAAGTGAGTCTAAATATTATGTTTGGGATGACCCTTATCTGTGGAAGTTTTGTAGTGACCAGATAGTTAGGAGATGTATACCTGACCATGAATTTCACTCCATATGAAATTTTTCTCATGCTTCTGCTTGTGGTGGTCACTTTGGACCCCAAAAAACTGCTAGGAAAGTGTTAGATAGTGGATTATTTTGGCCCTCCTTGTTTCGTGATTCCCATCTGTTTTGTAAGTCATGTGATAACTGTCAGAGAGCAGGGAGTATTTCTACCCGGAAAGATTGGAGTAAGCGATTAGAGGATGCTTTGTGGGCATATCGCACCGCCTACAAGACTCCGATTGGGATGTCTCCTTATCGGATTGTCTTTGGTAAGGCATGTCATCTTCCGGTTGAGTTGGAACATCGAGCCTATTGGGCCATTAAGCGGTGTAACATGGATTTGGCTCGATGCAGGATGGAGAGAAAGCTACAGTTTCAAGAATTAGATGAGTTGAGATTGGATGCCTATGAGAGTTCATGGTTGTACAAGGAGAAGACTAAGGCATTCCATGATAAGCATATTCTGAGGAAAGAATTTTATGTGGGCCAGAAAGTTCTTCTATTTAACTCCCGTTTGAAGTTTATGCCAGGTAAGCTTCGATCTAGATGGGATGGCCCTTTTGAGATCACTAACATTTTTCCATTTGGTGTTGCCCCACGGCGGCTGAGGAAGCAGAGACTCTCCTCATTGACGCCATCTATCCTCCATAAACCCTTGGGGAGTATTCTTCTTCCTTCTCCCTCTTTCTCTCTTATTTGTTTTCTTTTTTTTTTTCTACCTTGATTTTTGAAAAAAAAAGTCTCTCTTTCTATGATTGCTACATATTATGAACGTGGAATTAGACTTTGGTTTTAATGGATCATTACGGTTGGTCTACAATTCTTGACTCTTCGATTACAAGTCTTGATAGTTGATTTGATGTTGTTGATTGCCTAAGTTGGTATTGACCTTGTGAGGTTTTGGGCCTGCATGAATGGAATTCATCTTTTGCCATTCTTTCTTTCATGTGTGCATCTCTCATGATTTTTGTTCTCTAGAACTTGCTCCTTTTCTTTTTGAAACTACATTTTTCACTTACGTGCATAAGTATGATGGAAGCTTGTTTTCTTTCTTTTATTTTCCTCACTTTGGCCAAATAGCTTTCCCTTGCATTATGATTCCCTTGCTAGCCCCTTTGTGCCTTTTGACCCATTCTTTTCTAAGCCACATTACAAACCTAAGCGTAAAACCATTTTATTCCGCACCTTGAAGATTTATTGAGCATTGGTTTCAACTTGTTTTGTGTTTAAGTGTGGGGTTGCTCAGAGTGCAACAGTTTAAGTGGGGGGGAGATATTTGATTTTGACATTGTAATTACGTATACAATGAAAGGAAAGAAAAAAAAATAAAAATAAAAAATAAAAAAGAAAAGAAAAAAAAAGAAGAAAATAAAAAAAAAAAGAAAAAGAAAAGAAAATACATAGAAAGGAATGGATATATTAGTAGAATAAAAATTTCATACATAGAGAATGATTGTGTTAATCAGTGCTCTTCCTTTTGATTTCTTTGGTGCTTAGCCTCTCATTCCATACTATTACCTACCTTCACCCTAGCCCCGTTACAACCTTTAATTACAAGCTCTCTTGATTTGTGCATGTCTGTGTTGTGAGTAGTGGAGACGTAGAAGTTGAGCAAGCTTATGGTAGAACAATTTTCTTGAGTAGAATTTGAGCGATACACTTATTTACCTTAAACACTTGAGAGACTGATTGATTGAGCGCATCATTTGTGAGACCATCTTTTGTGATTAGCATCATTGATTGAGACTACCATGAATTGTAATTTGAGATGAAGGGATTTTGGTCTTGATTGATTGGTCTTTTGGAACTTTTTGTCCCTTGATTCATTTTTGCATTATTAGCAATTATTAGTAAAGAAGAGTTTTTCCTTTTAGTCTTTTTCTTTAGATTTTGCTCAGGAGTGCAAAAAGATAAGTGTGGGGGAATTTGATAATTGAATATTTAATACACTTATTTTTATCTCTAGATCAATATTTAGGACTCTTTAGTTAATGAATAATGGTTTTTATGTGCATTTAGGCTTTGGGCCTTAGATTGTAATTTTAGCCATTTTTATCGATAAAATTCCAGTTTTGTATTGCTTCACTATTTTTACCATAACTCTTGAACCAGACATCGGATTTGCCTCATTTTGGTCTCATATTTCAGATGATTCAGAGAGCTACAATTGTTATTAAGACATAAAGAGCCAATTCGGACAAGAAGGCGGTCAATTTTGGAGCCAAATTCAGATGAACAATTCTGGATTTTAATTGGGCTCGAATTTTGTAATTAAAGCCCATCTTTATTTTATTTTCGTTTTGGGCTGAACCATTAGACCTAATTCGTTTTTAGGTTATCTTTAAGTGAGGCAGCCGTCACACATTCATTCTACACATTCATTCTACACATTCTATTCATTCACGTTTTACAGAGTTTTGGATTAAAGACAGAAGTTTTACTTTTCTCTCAAATGTTCTTCACGTTCTTCGTATTTTCTTCTATTCCAGCCATGCTCGGCTAAACTTCTGTGATTAATCTAACGTGAGGATTCCATGATTCGTCCAGAGAGCCTATGCTTAATCGGAAACGTTACTCGTTTCTATTTTCATGTTATCGGATCCGATTTCGAAAATAGTTCGAATATTAGATTTAATATTTGGTTTGGTTCGTCCCAAGGGCCGAGTTCGGACTAGGTTCAAAGTGTTGTTTGTGCGATCGTATAGTGAGACGCCACTGTTCGGATAAATGCTAGGCGATCGTCTAGTTGAGGGAATTTACGGACGGATGCGAGAGATCTCGGTTCATCCGAACCAAACGCGAGTTCGTTCATATTTTGCTCAAGGAAGGAAGTTTCGGAATCTAAACGTTGGGTTGGTCGTTTTTAATCTGTTTCAGTTTATTAACGTTTTTCTATCTGTTTCTATTATCTCTTCTCTAATCTGTTTGAACCAAAAACCTCCCCATTTTTACTGTTTCTATTTCACTGTTATTCCAATCAAACCCGCTGCGAATTCATTGGGAAAACGATCCAGGTTCCCTATTACTGCAAATCTTTTATTGAACTTGGTTATTTTGTGAGGGCTCGGCAAATCTCTTTCAGATATATAAATAAATGTACAAGGTATTTAAATTTGAGTGTTAAGGTTTTGATTTATGATATAATATTGATTCAACCATTTATCATCCATTTGGAGACTTCTACTTTTCGGGGCAGATTTTACCCGGAAATTATGTGAAGATGACTATGGAATTGCATAATAAAAACCACACACGCTTCGCTCCTTACGCCATGACCATATTAGAGAGAAATTTTCCTGAATAAATAATACTAAAACATAAAAATTCAATGTATTGGGGGCGGTGGTGGCAGTGGCCGCGGTGGTGGTGGCAGTGGTGGGATAGGGTAGGGATGGCGGCGGCAGTGGGGGTGGTGGTGGTGGCAGCAGCGGTGCGGTGGGGGTGGTGGCGGCGGTGGGGGTGGTGGTGGTGGCGGTGGTGGCGATGAGGTGGGGGCGATGGCGCGACGGTCGTGGTGGTGGCGAGTGGTGGCGATGGGGTAGGGATGATGGCGGCGGTGGGGGGGTGGTGGCGGCGGCGGCGGTGCGGTGGGGGTGGCGGTGGTGGCGGCGGCGGTGGGGAGGGTAGTTGACACTGCGAAATGTTTTCGAGAGAAAGAAGAGAGGTTGTAGGTTGAGGAATAAATTCTGATTTTGTGCGCAGAAATAGAAAAGTATGAATTTTCTGCTTTTTTTTTCTATTCCCCAATACAAAAATTGAACCGGTTCATCCCGGGAATAAAAAAATAAACCGGATTTACCAAACAGATTTCTCATCCATTTGTATTCCGGGGAACAGAAATTAACAAAAAATCACATTCTGGGAGCGTTACCATGCACACCCTAAGTATTATATTATTAAGGGTTAAGGTGCAAAAATAGACATGAGCTTTTCTCCGAGGAGCGCCCAGTAGCAAATGCTTTTTTCAGGTGCAAAAGTAACTATGTGGTTACAAATTAGGTGCAAAAATAGCGTTTGACCGTTAAATTTGACTTTTGACCGTTAAGTTTGACTTTTTTTGCTGACTGGACGATGACGTGGCTTTTTTCAGTATCCTTTTAGTACCGGTCAATACCTGAAATATTTTTTCAAGATCCTAAAATAATTTTTCAAAATTATGAAATATTTTTTTTGTACCAATCAGTATCCTGAAAATACTTTTAGTACCAGATATTAAAAATTAACGACAGAATTCAATACCTTATGTTTAAGTTTTATGAATGAAAAAAATCTTTGGAACGAGAAAAACGTGCTAATTTGAGCAAAAAAAGAAAAACGTGCTAAATAATTCCGTTATTTGGTGAAGCTTGAATAAAAATTTAAAAGAAAAGTTGACATTTAATTTAAATAATATTTTATAGCTTACCAAGGATGAACCAATACCAAAATGTTGGGACTTGTGAGTCAGAAAAATGTGCCAACTGCCAACTGCTTCTTGATTTGTAGCACCGTGGTTTAAATAATGGTCATTTTCTTTGTCCCTTAATTGAGAGGGATGTGAGGGGCAACGTCTCACCAACCTTTTCTGAGGTGTAAGGAACCGAAAGCCAAGTAGCGATGGGTAAAACATGGGTCACAACTTGAGTATGGGGATTGACTACTTGAACTCCTTAAATCCTATTAAGCGTCGTTAACAAGATGAATAAAGTGATGACAACTTTAGTATTAGAAATGACAACTTGAGTGTAGCCATTCGACAAAAGTTGTCATTACCTTTATTTAACTTATTAAAGACATCGAATAGGTTTTATAGTGCTCAAGTAGTGAATCTCTATAATGAAGTAGTTAATCAAATTACTTAAGTTGTCACCGAAGTTTTCGCCCCAGGAGTCCCCACCGACAAGGTGGTACTGGCCGCCAGTGCTCTAGCAAAGGCGAGGGTTTGGTTGTTTTAAAAATGAAACTTAAGGAGCATTTTTGGTAAAAACATAAAATTTCAAAATTCCTCACTAGTCCATGAGACCTACGTGTCATTTACATAAGTTAATAGATTTTTTATGTCTTTCAACTTCAAATCGTACTCCCTCCGTTACTAATTATAAAACTGAGTTGATTTTTTTAGAGAGATTAAGGAAGCTAAATAAGTTACTTAATAATATCATATGTTGTGTATCCTTAAATTATATATTTTTTTATTAGTCAAACTAATTAGTTGGAAAAAAAAAGAAAAAATACTCTGAAATAATTTAATTAGCGTTGTTAATCTCTCCAAAAAATTAACTTAATCTTATAATTAAGCCCAAAAAGAGTATTTGTTTTTAGAGGTTTTCCACGCGGAACAGTGTACTAGAAAATGCAATTATTGCATCCGTAATTCATTGAGAGGGAAATTGTTATTTTATGCGCCATGAAATTAGACAACTGTACTATACCTATATTGTTTGTTTGTCTCTTTTTGTTCTAGTTTCGTGCTCAACATTTCCTTCTCAAGAAAAAAAATGATGCATTTTACATTTTCGAAGGCTACCAAAAATTCAAGCAGAAAAATGGAGTGGGAAATTAAGTTATTTTGTTCTCAGTGAAATTATATTCAATGTTTTATTTGTATTAAAAAATAATTTTAATTAGGTATTAAAAGTTAATTTATTTTTACTCATTATTTTGCTGGAATTATACTTAGGTGTTAAAAAAAAAAAATTATACAGGGAAAGGAAAAACCAGAAAAATAAAACAGAGGATTAAAGACCCCAACCACGCCTAAAGTGCTCCACTTCCATCAAATCAACTAAGAGAAACCGGTAGAGTCTAAGAGGAGGATCAGATAGATGAACTCCATCAAGAAGCTCCACATGAGACAAAGCAAAGTTAATCAATGTAATACCCTCAAATCTGACTTAGGGTAATTTCCCTTGAAAAATGATAATTTGCAATTAGGTCCCTAAGACGTTTGAAGATTTGCAAATAGGTCCCTAAACACATTATGGGTTATAAATACCCTGTGAAAGCTATAAAAGAAGCAAGTAAAAATCTATTTTAAATAGGGAAGGATATTGTCCCTAATTTAGGTAATTTATTAAGTTACTACCTTGAAGAAATAAAGGGGGAAGAGTCAAAAAGTATCTAAATGACCAAAATACCCTCACAAATTCTAGTATAATGAAAGAGACATGGAAACACAAATGTCAATGCAAGTGTTATGAGGTAACAAGATATTCTAATTAAGAAAATTATCAACAAGTGATAATTAAGTAATTAGGTAATTACTGGCTAATTACTTAAGCATAAGTAAAGGAAATTCAGGAATAATTATGTAAAACCCTAAAATTAGTGGTTTTTGGGTTGAAAATTAGTAAAAGTATATTTACTAATTACTTGGAAATTTTGGAGAAAAATAGTTGAATTTAGGTATTTTTGAGCCTAAAAACAAGTATGGACCAATAGGGAAATTTTGTAAAAATTATATAAAAATAATTATTAAATGATTATTTTATATAATATTAATTAATTATTAATTAAATAAAAACGAAAATTAAATAGAAAGGACCATATTTTTGACCGAAAATCATGAGTTCAAAATGGATAAGAATGCAAGATTTGAATATCTATATATTATATACAAGTTGCAATATTTAATATTATAATTTTAAAATGATGAATAGTAATTCAGAAATTAGGAAACGGATCCTATCTAGTGATCCAGGAATGGGATTTCCAAAGTCAGGGTGGAATATTGATCAGTGGAATTTTATCTTCCGTTAGACTCTTCCGAAAGTAAATTCTGAAGCCGTTCGTGCTTTTTCCTAATAAGACGAAATAGGGAAAAATGCATATAGGCATATTTTTGGATTTAAAGAAAATAAATTCTAACTCAACATCTAGGAATGAGTTCTGCTAGACCGGGCCATAAAGCAACAAGAGTCATCACTTGGACCACTCATTTGCTGAAAAACAGCCCCCTCTATGTCGACCAAGGCATTCCATGGGCAAGGATAAACCACCATTTAGCTTTTAATTTCCATGGATATAAACAATTTGGAAAATGCCATCTATGTCCCTAGAATTTTCTATAAATAGGGAGCTAGCCCTCTTGAATTCTTACATCCATTTCAAGAGCTCCTTGGCCGAATCTAGAGAGAGGGTAGAGAGAAGGAGGAGTCCGGGAATTACGCGAAGCTCGTGTAAGTTTTCCTGCACAGAGCTTTAAGTATTCGTAGTTCTTTCAAAAGTAGGGGTTGTAATGCTAGAATAGCCTTTAAATTTTCAAGTATGATTGGATATCATATGGGAGGGCTATTTTAGTCTTTATTTGCGAAAATCAAAATGGCGTCGAAGTTCTGGCAAAATTTTGGGAAGAAAACTAGTCAGAGTAACGAAGTGCTGGCGAAATTCCGCCAATTAGGGGTATAGGGGCAAAATGGTAATTTTTACCTAAAATGCCAGTCGTAATGTCAAAATCACTAATGAAAGTGATATTACCCTTATAGGACGTCAGAAATCCTGATCTGCTGCCGTTACGCTGTCCAACGTGCCGCGGTTAGACGATTCGTTGTTTTTCGTAAAACGTGCTAGAATAACATCAACGAAGGTACGTTCGCGTACTGGTAACCTTAACTCTGCTGTTTATTGTATGCATATGTGTATATTGTCTGTCATGCCTGTACTACGATCATCTTGTTGTTTTGTCATGTCTATTGTTTGACATGCCTGTACTCTGTACTCCGATTGTACTATTGTCTGTACTCCGATTGTACTATTGTTCTGTACTTTGATTGTACTATTGTCTGTACATCCGACTGTACTGTTGTCTATCATCCGACTGTATGATTGTCTGTCATCCGACTGAATTGTTATTGCTATGAATATCTGATATGTATACCCTATGTCTGACCGTAGTAAGTGTTGCCAAAGTCTAAGAATGTCTGTTGTACATATATGATGTATGTAATCATGAGGTTAACCGTTACCTGGGGTTCGATGCATGGACCTCAGCTCTTAACTTAGCTTCAGGATCGGGTGGACCGAGAATCGAGAAGAAGGACAAGCAGAAAAGTTGGGGTGTTACAGTCAACCAGTCCGCACACTGATTCCCCTCCCTTAATTAGAACGTAACAGAACCTTATATCCCATTGCCATTGAGTAATTGCTCATATTCGAGTCACTAGATGAGACTAACGAGCTGCAATAACTTCTTTGAAAAGTAATGCAATGATTGTTTGACAGTCACTTTCATCCACAACATGCCTCAGACCTAACTCCCATGCCATCTCCAAACCTCTCAAAACTCCCCACAACTCCACTGCCAGCCAACACAGAACAGTTGCCCAACCTTTCAGCAAACCTACCAAACCATGCATCAGAGAAATCTCGAAGTAAACTCCCACATGCCGCCAACTGCGAAGGGCCTTTTGATGCCCATTAGAGTTTAGCTTCACGAAAGGCAACAAACCCTAGCGGTGCCCTTAAGAATTTATATGCTTTTCTTCATCTCCAATAAAATAGGATGATATCAATGGAGACCATCTCTCTAGTATGCCAAGAAGATGAAAGATAAGGTACTCAAGGAGAAGCCATTCCAATTATTATAGAAGAAGGACCCCTTATAGTGTAGAGGCAGACCCAAAATCTTCTCAGCTCCTCTCTCACCAGTGCCAAAAGGCACGAAAATTCTCTACTATAACGAGAGCAATATCTCTTCAAGCTTCTTCAAAGACGTGATATTAAAAAAGTAATTTAATGACTATTATGTCTCGTAAAATGAATAATATATATTAATTCAGACAGCATGAAATTTTCAGTTACAAATAAGTGAAAGTAAAAAATTTAAATGAATAAATTTGTAACTAAATTTCCCAAATTTATAATTATTTGAGTTAATATTTGAAATTTATTTTTTAAATTTCTTTGGGACAAAAATGTTTCTCTAAATTTAAGTATTATATTATTAAATCAATTTTCACACTTAAGTGTCATTTCACCTATTTTCAGTCTAGCTGTGTATAAAATTTTATTCAAGAAATTGTATTGAAAGGAAATTACATATAAAAGCTTAAATATTAAAAATTAAGGAAAGAATTCAATACCTTATGTTTAAGTTTTATGAATGAAAAAAAATCTTCCTTGTCTGTCTGTGTACAGTCTCAAACCTGGAAAATCTCTTATTCCATTTGGTGCAAACATAATTAGATTAATAAAATATATAAATAAATGTACAAGGTGTTTAAATTTGAGTGTTAAGGTTTTGATTTATGATATAATATTGATTCAACTATTTATCATCCATTTGGAGACTTGTAATACCCGGATAATTATTCATCTGGAATATTATATTTTGATAATAATACCTACTGGAAATAGGTGAATATGTGGTCTCAAAGTTAGTGTAGTATTTATCTTATTTTTCTAAGGTAATTTCTCTTGAAATTAAAAAGGATAAAGTGTCAAAAATCCCTAAGTGAACTTATGGGTCATAAAATACCCTGAGAATATTATGATAAATCCTAAGAGGCAATTAAATATTTATCAAAAATTAGAAAGTATGTTGTCTCTAATTTAGGTAATTTATGGGATTATTTTCCTTGGAAAATAATGAGGCAAAATTTAATATTATTTTGGAGGACATAAGTTGCCCCGTGATTTTTAAAATAATACATGGTGCATAAATTACCAATGTCAGTGCAATAGTTGTGAGAAAAGAATTATTACTAATTAAGAAAATTGTCAACGATTAGTAAGTGATTAAATAAGTAATTAATTGCTAATTGTTTAGGTATGAACAAGGGTAATATCCAAAGTTAACTATACAAAACCCCTAAATGGAGATTTATGACCAATAAAGGATTAAGATTGGCATGAGTATAATTGCTAATTAATTGGGCATAATTAAGAAAGGTATATGATGAACTACACTTAATCCCTAAAAGCTTAATTAAACAAAGGATTAAGCAATAAGATAATTACCTAATTAAATACTTAAATCATGGATTAATTAAATAAAGAAAAGTTGAAAAATCAATATATGGGGGAGGGGGCAGCCGAAATTTTGAAAAAAAAAATAGGAGTGAATGTGTAGTGTGAAAAGGGATGTGAAAGGAAGCGAAAAATGTTTGTAGTGTGAATGCAAAGGGAGATAATATCATGATATTTTAAGAGATATTTGTTGAAAAAGCAAATAGGATAAATGAGAACCGATAGAAATTAAATCCTATCTTGAAATCCTTGAACTAGGTTTCTAACATCAGGACATAAAAGGAACAAGTGAATTTTTGTCCCGAAGTTAGTGTTACCCGAAGTCATTTCCGTAACCGACGGCGTTTATCTTAAAATGGTTAACAGGCTAGGAAGTACCCTTAATGGGACCATAATTTTTGTTAAACCAAATATTTCTCAAGAGAAAGCTTAGACCTTCAAGGTTATGCTAAGGAATATTTGAGATTAATTAAGATTACGCGATTAGAACACCGAACAAGGGAATTAATCGGTAAAAATCATAAAGAGCACATGGGTGACATCATTTGGATGATGTCATTTTTTAGGAGAGAGAGAATGGATGGTTGAGATCAAAACTTCTTCACTAAGTTTTGATCCAATGGTTTAGAAGAAGGATGAGATTTAACCATGGTTGTCAAAGTTACCATGGTTACCTTTGAACTTTTTCTATAAATAGGCCTCTTGATTCATTTGAATTCTCACACCAAATTGCAAGAGAAATTCGAAATGTAGAGAGAGGTTAGTGAGAAGGAAGAGCTCTGAAGAAGGAGAGCAAGGTTCTGGGTAAGTTCTTCGGTCCTAAGCTTTTAAGTTCTAGAGTAGTTCATAGCTTAGATGTTGTTTTGATCTTTAATCTTCCAATATATTGTTGATATCATGTTTTATGGTCAAATATGATATTTATTTCGAAAATATGTTGGAGAATGAGATATGGCAAAATTTTGGAAGATTAGAGTCAAAGTAGCGAAGCTCTAGCGAAATTTCGTCGGTTAGCAAAGTCAGGGGTAAAATAGTCATTTGTGACTAAAATATCCGTTAGGATATTGTTTATGAGTTAATGGATACGATATTACCCTTTAGTAGAGCCGGGAAATCGGGCCAAGCCCATCGGGCCGGCCCGTTTAAGCCCTGGCCCTGGAGGGCTCGGGCTTGAAAAATAGGTCAGAAATTTGAAATTGGCCCTGTAGGGCCTCGGGCTTAATCGGGCCGGCCCTGGAGGGCCTCGGGCTAGCCCTGCAGGCCTGTTTAACTGTAGCTTTTAAAAAAAAAATTAAAAATAACCTAGACTTCCATTTAATGAATGTGTTTATTTGTAATTACTTATATTTTTTTAGTTTAAACTATAACCCTTTTTTATGTTTATTATTATTCTGTATTAAAACACATAATTAGTTATTATAAATTTTAAGGAAGGGATGTTTTAATATTAAATAAACATATACTTTTGGTATTACAATATTATATAAGTAATAAATTATAAATATATTTTGTGTAAAATTAGTATAATTATTTTTACCTGTCAGTAAAATCATGCATGAACCGAAGCAATTTGCAGACACACAGAAAATTACGAGAGGGAAAGGCATTTTGTCATGGGCATACATAAAGCAATATCTTTGTTTAATATTTTTTGAAAAAAAAAGGAAAAAACATATTCTTTGTGTTTATTTGTTTTTACTACGAATTAATGAATGTGTTTATTTGTTGAATGATTTATATTGTTTAGATATTAATGTTGATGGCATTTATTTGATAGATTAGAACTTTAATGGTTGCAATTTACTAATTATATTTCTTTGAAAAAAATTGAAGGAAAAATAGTTAAAATTTGGAATAGTAATTTTCAGGCCCTGTAGGGCCGGCCCTAGCCCTGGTACTATCGGGCCGGGCTTTGAAAAACAGATGTTTTCCTTACTCCAGGCCCTGTAGGTCTGGCCCTGTTAGGCCCTGGCCCTGTCGGGCCGGGCCGGCCTTGATTCCCAGCTCTACCCTTTAGGATATCCGGGAGGTCCGGAGTCGGGTACAAAGAGTCGGACGTTTGGCCATTTCACGGTGGAAGGTACGTTCGCGTACTGTAACACTAACTCTGATGGTTATTGTATGCGTATATGTATTATGTGTATTGTATGGTATGTTTATTGAGTGCATATGGGTGTTAGAAGATAACTGTATGCTAGCTGGGAGCGATACATCTGCAATGCTGGGAGCGATACATCTCGCATCTTGGGAGCGATACATTTGCATTGGTTGCGTGCTCTTATACCGTTGATATGTTTACGTTTGCTAAGGGCCACACATCCGTCGGGGACTTATGTGCTGTTGGAACACGTTTGCTACGGGTCACACATCTGTCAAGGGACTCATGTGCTATTGGGATACGCTTGTTGTGTGTGATACAATTTGTTGTGTGTTTATATACTGTTAAGGTTGTGAGTATCTGTAATACATATGTGTGTATGTAAACATGAGGTTAATCGTTACCTGAGGTCCGGTGTATGGGCGTTGGACCTCAGTCTTAAATGATAGTACAAGATCAGGAACGGAGATGGCACCGGTAGACGGAGTCTTAGAAAGGAACCAAGGAGCAAAGTGGTTGAGACAAGAGCCGGAAGAAGATTATCAGAGCCCATTGTCAGGCATGGATCTAATAACGTTACTTCGAACAGTTTGGTGCCGAAGGCAAGGCTAGTCTATGTGGGTCAGCCAATCAGTCGCCGTGAACTTGGTGAGGCCCCCATGATAGACACTTACCTGACCATTCTGTTCGGTTAACGAAGTTAAGTTCATTGTCCCAAGTCTAGTCAAGGCTTGGTCTAGGTTGTATAGTTACTTTTTGAGAAATGTAATTGTACAAAGCTCTGTATATTGTATCACATGAATATTCCTTCGGGAAAATTTTAATATACCAGCATATACCTGGCATCATCATATGTCGGGGTATTTTTTTATACCAGCTACTCGTCATTGTCCATTTGTTAGTACATTGCTCTTCGTTTCCACAGTACTCTGATGTAGCACCTCAAATTCTGTTGAATTTTTCTAAAACCAAGTGTCATCCGACACAATTTGTAGTATGGAATTTGAGATGTTACAAGACTTCTACTTTTCGGGGCAGATTTTACCCGGAAATTATGTGAAGATGACTATGGAATTCCATAATAAAAAACACACGCTTCGCTCCTTACACCATGACCATATTAGAGAGAAATTTTCCTGAATAAATAATACAAAAACATAAAAATTCAATGTATGGAGATTTAAAATTACGAGCTTTAAATTTATGATGATATATGAATGACAATGTTTTAAAATAAACACTGAAAACACAGTTATAATTTTGACTTAAGGTTAAAGAATTGTCATTTACCTTTTAAAAACACACATTATAAATTTTATCAATGAAATTAGTTTTTTTAATTTTAAATAATGTTAATATGATAGGCTTGCTTATGATCAGACTTAAATTCTTTTTTTCTTTTTTTTTTTAACTCTATTAGTTTAGAAACATTTTATAAATTTGTAATCTCATCAAATACAAATGATAGACGGTCAAAAACATTTTATTTCTCACATCAACCATTGGATAACTCAATACTCTTTAAAAATAATGGTTTGAATGATAAAAAGTTACTTATTTGTTAAAGATGGAATCCAATTTAAAATGAAAAGGTAGCATTCAAATACCCAGTTTATGCATATTTTTGAATTATTTTACAAATTTGTAATCTTATAAATACAAAATGATAGAGGATGAACCCAATACTTTTCAGACAAAATCATTGGAACGAGAAAAACGTGCTAAATAATTCCGTTATTCGGTGAAGCTTGAATAAAAATTCAAAAGAAAAGTTGACATTTAATTTAAATAATATTTTATAGCTTACCAAGGATGAACCAATACCAAAATGTTGGGACTTGTGAGTAAGAAAAATGTGCCAACTGCCAACTGCCAACGTACTGCTTCTTGATTTGTAGCACCGTGGTTTAAATAATGGTCATTTTCTTTGTCCTTTTTAATTGAGAGGGATGTGAGGGGCAACGTCTCACCAACCTTTTTCGGGGTGTAAGCAACCGAAAGCCAAGTAGCGATGTGTAAAATATGGGTGACAATTTGAGTATGGGGATTGACTACTTGAACTCTTTAAATCTTATTAAGTGTTGTTAACAAGTTGAATAAAGCAATGACAACTTTAGTATTAACAATGACAACTTGAGTGTAGTCATTCGAAAAAAGTTGTCATTACCTTTATTTAACTTATTAAAGACATCGAATAGGTTTTATAGTGCTCAAGTAGTGAATCTCTATAATGAAGTAGTTAATCAAATTACTTATATTGTCACTGGAGCTCTGGCCTCAGGAGTCCCCTCCGGCAAGGTGGTACTGGCCACCAATGGTTTAGCAAAGGCGAGGGTTTGGTTGTTTTAAAAATGAAACTTAAGGGGCATTTTTGGTAAAAACATAAAATTTCAAAATTCCTCAATAGTCCAAGAGCCCTACGTGTCATTTACATAGGTTAATAGATATTTTGATGTCTTTCAACTTCAAATCATACTCCCTCCGTTACTAATTATAAAACTGAGTTGATTTTTTTAGAGAGATTAAAGAAACTAAATAAGTTACTTAATAATATCATATGTTGTGTATCCTTAAATTATATATTTGTTTATTAGTCAAAATAATTAGTTGGAAAAAAAAGTAAAAATGCTCTAAAATAATTTAATTAGTGTTCTTAATATCTCCAAAAAAATTAACTTAATCTTATAATTAGGACTGAAAAAAGTATTTGTTTAGAGGTTTCCCACGCGGAACAATGTACTAGAAAATGTAATTATTGCATCCGTAATTCATTGAGAGGGAAATTGTTATTTTGTGCGCCATGAAATTAGACAACTGTACTATACCTATATTGTTTATTTGTCTCTTTTTGTTCTAGTTTCGTGCTCAACATTTCCTTCTCAAGAAAAAAAAAATGATGCATTTTACATTTTCGAAGGCTACCAAAAATTCAAGCAGAAAAATGGAGTGGGAAATTAAGTTATTTTGTTCTCAGTGAAATTATATTCAATGTTTTATTTGTATTAAAAAAATAATTTTAATTAGGTATTAAAAGTTAATTTATTTTTACTCATTATTTTGCTGGAATTATACTTAGGTGTTAAAAAAAATAAAAATTTATACAGGGAAAGGAAAAACTGGAAAAATAAAACAGAGGATTAAAGACCCCTGATTACTCATGGCCTATACTCCTGATTATTTACAACTTATCTCCTATGTTATTCAGGAAGCGAAAGTACATCATGTGGTCTATGTTGATTTCAGGACCAAAACAACCCGGAAATGACATTGATGTTTACCTTGAGTCCTTGATCGAAGACTTGAAGGAGTTGTGGGAAGAAGGTGTCGATGTTTTTTACTCTTTCAAAAAAGAGGTGTTTAAAATGCGAGCCATGATATTTTGTACTATAAACAACTTCCCAACATATGGGAACTTGTCAGGGTATAGTGTGAAAGGCTATAAACCATGTCCGGTTTGTGAAGAAGGCACATGCTACCATCAACTTCAACATGGAAGAAAGACAGTTTATCTTGGACATAGTAGATTTCTTAGATGGGGATCTTGATGTGAGACACTGCATTGATGGCATGCATGTGGAGAAAAACGTATGTGATAGTATTGTTGGCACGCTTCTCAATATACAAGGTAGTTCCAAGGATGGTGTGAAGGCAATATTGGTTTGCAAGCAATGGGAATACGCGAAGACTTACATTCAAAACCATATGGTAAGAGAACTTATTGTCTCTCGGCTTCTCATACTTTGTCTAAGGAAGAGAGAAGAAGTTTTTGTGAGTGTTTACATGGCACAAAATTTCCTTCGGGGTATTCTTCAAATTTTAAGAGGCTTGTATCGATGAAGGACTTGAAATTAGTAGGCCAAAAGTCTCATGATTGTCATGTCTTAATGCAACAGCTACTCCCAGTAGCTATTTGAGGCATCGCCGAATATGATCTTCAACACTTTTTGACACGACTTTGTTTCTTCTTCAATGCGGTTTGTAGTAAAGTTTTCAAGATTGAAAAGTTAGATGAATTTGAGAATAAAGGATATATTATCTTGTGCCAGCTTGAGAAGCTTTTTGTTCCTACATTTTTTGACATCATGGTTCATCTAATTGTTCATCTAATGAGGGAGATAAAGTTGTGTGGCCCTGTCCATTTACGATGGATATACCCAATTGAAAGATCTATGAAATTCCTGAAAGGGTATGTGAAGAACGCATACTGGCCAGAAGCATCAATTGTTCAGAAATATGTTTCTGAAGAAGCCAGGGAGCACTTCTCCAGTTTGAAAGACAAGATGCCTAAATTGGTAGTCATGCCTTATTATGGGTTTATTGAAGAGATTTGGGAGGTGGGCTATGTTAAAATTAGATTTCTCATTTTCAAATGAAAGTGGGTTAATGTCAACAATGGTGTTCGGATCAATCTACTAGGATTTACATTAGTCGATATCAATATAGAAGTTTTGGAGATGAACATTTTATTATGGCAGACCAGGCGAAACAAGTGTTCTATATCACCGATCATGAAAATAAAATGTGTTATGTAGCTCTCCAAGGAAAAAGGGTCATTGATATTGATGAAGAAATTCATTCAAATTATGATATTCCTGAGAGTACTCTTTTTTCAAGGGGTCTACTAGACATGAACGAAGAAGATGAAGCGGATAATGAACCCGGCATAAGAAATTCAATTATATGCAATAAATTCATTCGAATTTATACGATAAATTCCAATTTGATAGTATAATATATGCATAAACATTTTCATTTTATGTATAATTGATCTTTATATTATAAAAAGAAAAATACATCCAATTCAATAGGAATTAATAAGATTTCTCAGTCGTCAATATCACAGCTTATACCTTTAATTTATAGATTTATAAAGTTGATGTACATATATGATTCGTTCATTTTAGAATATATGTCGAAGGTAGCACAATGTCAATATCATCATTCAATGAAGTATCAGAAAACTGACATATCAATAATGCGAACTTAATTAATAATTGAAGTCCAATACAAAATACTTAATAGAAAAATATGACTCATGCTTCTCATCAAAAGCATCAAATATATCAACTGTATTAAGTTCAAATGATTACAACATAAAATTCACATTTCATGATCTTCATTATTTGTCTCCCTTATGATCAAGCTGCCCATATTTAGATATGCCACTACTCCAGAGGATTAACTTCATCTGAAATTTACGACAATAAAAACAATTACATAGTTAATACCTGTTATGGAATAAAATACTAGACTCATCCAGGTGTGGCCCATCAGGAGACATCTAATACATTTGGGCTTGGAGGCCCAACAAGTCCAAACCCTAACTTTAAGGTAGCATCTATATATAGTTGGTTAACCTAAAGAGGTACAGATCTTCTAAGCTCTCTCTCAATTGCATATACTGCACACAGAGCACACACACCACCCCCTTGGCTAAACGCCTCCAGTATCATCGAACTACGTAGACTTTGATCCCTCTTTAGGGTACGTAGGCCCTAGGTATCGCTCCTAGGTCAAGTCCTTGTGCTTTGTGATCTCCGATCCTCTTAGGTATCCCATCCATGGATACTTGGGGGAGAGCTATTTGATCCTATATCCACATACTAGCCCACCTAGGGTTAGAGACTTATGTTCTATGACAGAACATTGGCGCCGTCCGTGGGGAATCGGTAAATTTCGGATTCCCATGACCGAAGAAGGTTAATGATTCAAATTCCCAGCTGCTAGATATACAATCTTTGACCTGCTGGAGAAACTTTTTACGAAGAAGGGGTAGTGCAGATAATAAATTTCACAAACTCGTACCAAAAGAAAAAGCCAAAGCCCATGAGAAGCAAAGAAAGGGACGAAGCTGAACCAATAGATTTGAGGCAAGAACTCACGGTCACAAGCTGTTGGAGCGAGCCCGATGAATATCAACCTCCTCAAACCCCCAAATGCCCGATCTAACTCATCAGATCGAGAAAATTGGGCATTCTTCAAAACTCATCAGATCTAGAAAATCGGCATGCGCAGCAATAAATTAGAAAATTCTCCTGAATTCTCTTCCTTTAGAGAATCGATAATTTGCTTCACCTGCGGCAGATTCAACTTCCGGAGTATGGAACGGAAATACACACCAGGGCAAGGAAATTTCCCAATCGTTAAAATCCTCAAAAACCGAGGTTGGTGCCTTCATGAAAGCCGGCATCAAACTTGGACTCCAAGACGGTTAGAAGCTGGAACCGAGATCAGAAATTGAAGTCTGGGATTGAAATTTGAAATCCGAATTGATTATATGAAGTCGAGCTTGGAAGCAGACCACATCCAATCCGAGATTGAAGCTCGGATAGTAATCCTATCCTAAGCTTGCCTAGTCGCCGAGATGCCTGATTTCAGAGATGCCAATTCGGGGATTCCTCAATACTCAAATCCTGGGTGAAGTCCGGGATTACAATGTAAAGCCCGGGGTCATGATTTGAAATTCGAGATTGTAACCTCAAACGCCGGGATGGCGAGGGATGACCGTGGGGTACATGTCCGAGATAATATGTCGGGATCCCCTGTATGCGATATTGTGCCGAGATGCCTCAGGACACAATGCCGAGATCCCTTGCCGGTAAGCTCCATGGATGTGCATGTCCGAGATACAAAGTTGGGATAGTTGCACCGGTAATTGCCGAGATTCCTCACTATTTCGGGATTACAATTTGAAGCCCTGGGATAACGAGAAGCTACGGTGCCGAGAAGAAAGGTGTAGCTGAGATGCTATGTCGGTCAAACTAATTGATGGAAAATCGCACAGGTTTGAATCAAACTCTGGGTTTTCGTTTGCTCTAGGATTCACAACATATCTCTTCAATCAATTGTGACCTGAATCCAATTCTGGAGCAGCGGCAGTCATCAATAACTCTCTAAGCTACATCCAGATGAGTATTACCGTTCCTATCTTGTAGATGTTAAGTCTTTGCTTATCACAAATTGACGTGGCGTTACATTGGTTCCATCAATGGTAGTTGGGGTTATTTAGTTTTATGCTTGGTAATTCATGGAGGAACACTTCTTAGCTGGGATACTTTAAATTACCAAATAATTGAGGCTGGAATTGTCAAGTCCACCAGATATTGATTCCTCACTCAGATCCAGACCAACAACATGTCCCTCCTTATCCCAACTTACGCCTCTCCACTCACTGCAAGGAACGCTTTCATTCCAACACACAAGTTTGATGGAATCAATAGGGTTGAATTTGAGGTTTTTCTTCAGTTGAAGTAGCAAAAGTTTCTGGTCTTGAAGACAGTGGACAGAATGCCCAGAAACCAGGGAGACGCTGAAACTAAGGCACGCCCAATAATAATAGAAAATGAAGGAAAGCCATAAAAGGAATGATATTTTCATTGGACGTTGGAGTATACTGTGCTTAAGACTCATACAACTGAAGACTGAAGCAACGAAGAAACTAGTGGTGGCTTATGGGGGTTCAAGACCATGAGCATGAACTCTCAGAGGGCTGGCTGGTGAAGATGCATGAGAGCGCAGAAGAAAGACACTGAGAAGAAAAGGCACATATTCGGACCAGTAGTGAGGCAGCGTCATAATTGACTCAAAAAGTCCAAGTCATTGTTCGATTAGGAGACCACACATTCGCACATTCTCCTTGCCGTATCCCACATTTTGCGCCAATCCAAAAGAATATCATTCCAATCCATGTTCGAGAAAATACTTCAATCATCGTACTCCCTTACCAAGTTGGTATATGTCCTTAAATTTTGTGAGTTTTTTTTTTTCCTTTTTTTTTATTACAGTGAATCATTTTTTCAGGAAATTAAAGTCGTTTTCTTTGAATTATTTAGTAAATATCTGTCCCCCTTTTTTTTTGAATTTTCTCTCTTATACAACCTTGATATGACTTCACTTAACCAAATAACGTTAGTGATACATCTTTATCACTTTGGTAAAAAAAAGGGCAACTTGCTTTTCTTTTGGATTGACGGTTTAAAATTTAAAGAGAGAACTGTAACTGTATAATCCAAGATTTTGAAGAAAAAATAATTATTGTGTGAGAGGAAAACATTAACGGTATAGATTATTTTGTCATGTTGGTTTTAATCTTATTTATCCATATTGTGAGAGACTAGTCATTTTTATAAGATTAAATATATCTCAATGTTTTGTTTTTTTAATCGATAGTTATCCACTAAGTGACTTTTAGCTTTATATAATTATAAATTGCCTATATAAAGACTTATATATACAGTAATAGAAATTTTTATTTTCTCTATATCCAACATTCACAACCTCAAGGTGTCAGCCCTTTCAAAATGCATATGCATATAGTGACGCTGAAAATTTATGAACGATTTCAATTGATAAGGCTGTTGTGAACTGAAGGCAAGTACAAATGAAATGAGCCATGATAGAAATGATAGAGAAAGCCACAAACAGGAGGAAAATGATAGAAAAAGAATTTTAAAATTATAAATCTTAAATTAAGTTTATTATAAAAAATTGATAAGGTAATGACGAATCTTGATAAGCAATTCACAATTCATTTTATAGGAAATATACCTGATTTGGGATTTTGTAATTTCAAAGTTCTTTATATGTCATTTTTCCTATAAAAAAAATACTCATAATAATTAGGGGAAAAGTACAAAAAATGCTTTTGAAATTCAATACCCCAAATCAATCTTATTGGCTACAAGAGTATAGGTATTGAATATAAGAGTATAACAATTGGCAACTCATCATTTTAGCAAGAAATTATTTATTTAGAATTTCAAAGTTCAAATGGTATTTTTTTATCTTTTTTTCCAATAATTATGTCTTTTAATTCTGTGAGTCTTTCTTTTTCTTTTTCTATTGAATATTCATCCCAGTTGTTAAATTTTTTTGAGGTATGTCATTTTCTTTGAATCATTTAATAAATATGTATCCTTTTGCAACTTTATCTCTTTCAAAGATTACCTTGATATGACTTCACTTAATATCATAAGTGGTATATTTTTATCCTAACATTTAAATTATATGTGAGTATTGATTAAAAACAATGAAAAAAAAGTGTATTTTGGTATCTAATTTTCTTACAATTTCAATATTGAATATTTTTTTATGAATATCAATTTTGAATATTTAGTTATACGAGTCTTTACAATTTACTAACTTTGACACCATTAATTTCAGTAACAGAAAATATTGAGGATAGCTGGGAAGAAGGCAGCAATGGTTTAAAGTGGGGGAAAATGACATCAAGGCCCCAATTAAAAAAACAAAATCAAATTTTTTTTTTTTGTAATTTGTCAATAACAAGTGAAAAACAACTACGTGAATGAGTTATTATTGACAAATTATTAGACTTTTCTGATATTATTTTCTTTACTTGGGATCAGAAAGTCTGCTGATATAGTGACCACACAAGTAGAATAGTTAGTAATTAAATGAAGCATAACAATGCATTGAAAAAGCTTTGTCATGTACCAATGCATTTGTGTTTTTCAAAACAGGTAGGTTAGTGATTCAAGGAACTTCAATATGCTAAAGGGCTTGAGATTTGAGTCCTCTCCAATGCATAATACTAGAATATTTGATTAAATTGGGAATAACAAGCCTTACAATTGAAAACAAAATCCATAACATAAAAATCCCAAAGTAATAAATCTCATAATAATCTCTTCAAATTTGAATGTGTAAAGCAGCATTGTGGTAAAGCAGCAGTGGTTTTTAACTTCAAATTTATTGAGGATTAGGTGGACGGCTATTAGCAGCACTCACCCTTGAGCCCCATTCAAGCAACTCTTTGCTGGTATCATCCCTGTGCGCTATCACCTCAATAAAGCATAAGCTATCCTTCTTTGGACCTGTTGCTGTCTCAATTGCTTCTATCAGCTCCTCTTCACAAGATACCTACAAATCAAATATGTTGTAATTAATTATTAGTAGACATATAAATATAATTAATTAGCCGTTTCCCATGTTACCAATAATTGTGAACTTCTAGGAACAGTATTGAATGTGTAGTGCTGACAGATTCATTCACCTTGGTGGTCCAGCATTTGCCTTCACCATTGTGAATGGCATCAACAAAGGCAGTGTAGTTCCAGTTCTTAATCACATTGTACGGCCCGTCATGGATTTCGACTTCAATTGTGTATCCGCAATTGTTTATTAGGAAGATTATGGTCTTCTGCCCCTGCCTCAGCATTGTAGATACCTCTTGTGCAGTCATCTGCAAATGCAAAAAGCATTTTGAAAAACACAAAAGAAAACACCTGAATCAAAGTGTTCATAAGCTTCACTTATAAACCCAAGTCTTAAAGTTGAAATGGATTTTTATGATGGAAACAGAACAAGACCAACCTGAAAGCTTCCATCACCAATGCAAGCAATGACTCGTTTCTCAGGAACAGCTTGTGCATAGCCAAGTATAGCACCAACAGACCATCCTATTGATCCATACTGCATTTGGAACTCATACCTGTTTGTTCATTTCAAAATATTGTCATCATCGTTATCAACTTTCAAACACTAACAAACGAAAAGTTCAAAAGATGACCCACTCAATCAAAGCTTACCCGCAGCTCTTTGGCAGTTTCAGTTTTTGGCAGTTAAACCAAGAGTCCCCTGTCTCAGCAATAACAGCAGTTTCACTGGACAACATCTTTTGAATATGTTCAAACAGAATATTCACCCTTAAAGGTTCTTTAGGTTCTCCTCTCAAAGGTTTTCCCTCAGGAACAAATATCCTGTCATAGTTTTCAAAGGAAGTTTGATTGTGCTTGATCTTCTTGGCAAGTTCCCTAAGGAAATCCTTCATCAACACACACCCAAAAGCAGGCCCATTTCCGATGATAACCCGATCCGGCTGAAGAATGATGGCCTTCTCCTTCTTGAGAAGAAGTGAGTACCCAACAGAGCTATAATCATTGAAAATGGGTCCAGCAAACAAGTATGCATCGGCAGATTCAACAATCTCAGCACAGAACGCTGTGCTCACAGCACCCCAATAAGTACCAATGAAATGTGGGTGAACCTCAGGAACTAATCCTTTTGCTGATGGCATTACAGCAAATGCATAACCACAGGCATCAGCTAGTTCAACGAAGGCTTGGCTCGCATTAGCCACCCTCAGTTTTGGCCCTCCTACTAGTACTGGTTTCACTGCCTTATTCAGGAATTCTGCAGCTGCTTCCACTGCTGCCTCCAGGCCCATTTTATTACTCAATCTGTCACAAACCCAGAGAAACAAATTGCATTAAGGCATATTGTCAAATGCAAGTTTGCTCCTTTTTTTGAGTGGAGCAACCGGTATCCTCCTCCTTTTAAACTTAGAGGATTTATGGGGGTGCAAACTAATTCGAATCGAGCCGGTAGGACCACAAGTGCGGTCAAGCTCGATCATTTAACACTGCGGTGTAGTTTGCTCCTTTGTTGATCAAGCTAGGCTATTTCTTTCATGTATGTGTGCATGACTGTAAGTAGTAACAACAAAAAAGAGAATGATGAAGAAGGATAGAAAAATTACCTTGGAGACAGAGAAAATGGAACAGGCTCGCGACTAAAAGTGGGGTGAGGAACTGCACTCAAGTTACAGCTTATACTTATATAAACAGGTTTGCTTTCTTTCAAACAGGTAGAGATCGCCGTATCAATCTGCTCGTGAGCGTCCTCTAAGTTATTGACCACGGCCTGCAACATCAAGTATTGAAAAACTGTTTAGCAGAACTGACGAAGATCGCAAAACTAAAAGAGAAATTCACCAGAACAGAGCAAAGGGGAATGAATCATCATATGCATCAAGCTTTTTCGAGAATAAAAGGCATGGATACTTCAGAATCAGAGCAATATCGTGAGTAAACAATCGTTAAGGGCACGATTTATATCAAAAAGGAGGTTGATTTAATGATTTATACCTGGTAGCAAGTAAGATTCTGGAAGCACCTGAGCTCCTGGCTGAAATCGGGCAACCCAATAGTGTGGTGGAGGATCCGATTGGTCCCATAATCATTGGAGTTGGGACCACCAACAATGCAAATAAGCGGCAAGTTCTCACTATAAGCACCGGCGATGGCGTTGAGAACACTAAGGCCACCGACGGAGAAAGTAACGACGCAAGCACCAACACCACGAGAGCGAGCATAGCCGTCGGCGGCGTAGCCTGCGTTGAGCTCGTTGCAGCAGCCAATGACGTTAAGCCCCGACTCGGCGATCAGATGGTCGAGAAGTGTGAGGTTGAAGTCGCCGGGAACAGAGAAGACATCAGTTACACCAACCTGCACAAGGCGGCGAGCCAGGTGGCTGCCCAGTGTGGCCTCACAGGTGGTGATCGGCGGAGCAGAGTCCTGGATGACTGAAACGGTGCCGCTTGGCAGGCAACCGACGTCGTTGGAGGCTGGTTTGCATGCGTCCAGAGATCCAATCTTGGTGTCCATTGCTGAAGTGTATGATCAAAGCTATTGGGTTGCGAGAGGTCGAGTTAGGAATGGGAAATGATGATGAAGAGGAAGAGAAGGAAGAAGAGGGATTTATAAGGTAACGTGAATTTGAAAAGTACGAGGGCTCAAGAACGCAAATACACAATACAAGGTGCGGTTTTCGGTTTTGTTGTTGGAATTGAAATTCAGCTTTTTGGCGGAAGGTTCATGTTTAGGCCTGGCTTCTCTGCTTCGCTTCCATTGGGCGGGGGAAAAAATCTGAGGAGAAAATTTATTAAATTTAAATATGAAAATTTGTATTTTTAGTTCCATTCTTTTAATAATAATACATCAAATAAATATTTTATTCTGGCAAGAAATTATGATTTTAGAGCTATTTATTATTTTTCTTTGCCGACTTTGTTTTTTATAAGTAATGGTGATATCGTTATTTTATAAGTTCCCCTTTAATTTATTTTATTTTATCTGATAAATTGGCAGGTATTTTTTTTTATATTGCACATGAGAAGTATAACAATTATTTTTATTTTTATGATGCTGTAGCACTTAACCTAATTATAGTTACACATTTCTTTCGAGAAAAAGTTAGTTTTAAAGTTTGAATTTTTGGTTGCTTTTCTAGAAATGTGAAATAAATGAACTTATAGGAGGAAATATTTGTTGAGCACGAAACTTGGACAAAAAAAAAAGAGAGGAAAATTTTAAATGAACATCATTTAAATTTGGAAAACCCTAAAAAATATGTTAACACATGGAAATGATAAATAAGTCTCAAATGACTAATCTAGTATTTTGAAATATTGTGCTCTTACCAAAATACCCTCAAATTTCTTAAAAAGAAAAACGCTTGTCGGCTTCAGGACTTCGGCGGTCTATGGAATTCTGGTGGCCAGAGCTCCGATAACAACTTTGGTAATGGGATTTAACTATTTGAATATAGAAATTGACTACTTGGGCTCAGAGGCGGAGCCATAAGTTCAAATTAGGGGGCGAAAATTATATAATAGAACTCAGGTATTTATGAAATTCCATTTCAACCTTATAAATATGTCAATATGTTCGTTATTTTTTTTATTATATAAATAATGGTGATATCCAATAATGGCAAGTTACCTTTTACTTTATTTTAATTTATCGGATAAATTGGCATTTTTATTTATATTGCACGTGAGAAGTATAACAATTATTTTTATTTTTATGATGCTGTAGCACTTAACCTTAATTAGTAGTAAGACATTTCTTTCGAGAAAAAGTTAGTTTTAAAGTTTGAATTTTTGGTTGCTTTTCTAGAAATGTGAAATAAATGAACTTATATAGGAAATATTTGTTGAGCACGAAACTTGGACCCCAAAAAAAAAGAAAATTTTAAATGGATATCATTTGAATTTGGAAAACCCCAAAAAATATGTTAACACATGGAAATGACAAATAAGTCTCAAGGGACTAATATGATATTTTGAAATATTGTACTTTTATCAAAATGCCACTCAAGTTTTTTAAAAAGAAAAACCCTCGTCAGCTTCAAGACTCCAGCGGTCTATGGGATTTTGGTGGCCGGAGCTCCGATGACAACTTGAATAATGGGATTGACTATTTTAGTATAGGGATTAACTACTTGAGCTCAGAGGCGGAGCCATGAGTTCAAATTACGGGTGTAAATTACATAATAAAATCCAGGTGTTTATAAAATTTCATTTCAGCCCTATAAACATTTCAATATGTTCATTTTAGTCCCTCCACTAAGCTTTTAGTGGAGATTAAAAAGAAAATATTAAAAATTTTATGAGATTGAAATATAATTTCCTTAACATCTGAGTACTATTTTGTACCTTTAGGGCGCAGGGGCTACCCCTAGCCCCTCCCTAGTTCCGCCCATGCGTGAGCTTCTTAAGTCCTATCAAGTGTCGTTGACAAATTGAATAAAAGTAATGACAACTTAAGTGTAGCCGTTTAACTCAAGTTGTCATTACTTTTATTTAACTTGTGTAACGACGCCACATAAGATTTATGGAATTCTAGTAGTCAACCTCATTACTCAAATAGTCACCAAAGCTCTAGCAGCTGGCTACCGAAGTGCTATAGGGTGGTGTCGGCCACCAATTCTTTCTTTTTGAAAAGGGGAAAAAAATTAAGGGGCATTAATAAAAGCATAATATTTCAAAATTCTCAAATAGTACGTTGAGACATATTTATCATTTTTATGTGTTGACAGACTTCTAAAAATTTATTGCAGACACATAAAATACTGCAGTAAATTGTACTAGAAATGTTATCCAAAAAAAATAAATTGTACTAGAAAATAAAATTATTGCATGCGCAATTCATTGAGAGGGAAATTAAGTTATTTTGTTCGCAGTGAAATTATACAACTGTACTATACTATTTTCTTTGTTTGTTTGTTTGTTTTTTTTTTGTTCAAGTTTCGTGCTCAACAAATATTTCGTTCTGCCAATATATTTATTTATTTATTTATTTTACATTTCTAGAAGGCTACCAAAAATCTAAGCCAAAAAAAGAGTGGGAAATTAAGTTATTTTGTACTCAGTGAAATTATATTCAATGTTTTATTTGTATTACAAAAATCATTTTACTTAGGTATTAAAAAAATAATTTAATAACTATTATGTCTCATAAATGTTTACTGTAAAATGAATAATAAATATTAATTCAGACAGCATGAAATTTTCAGTTACAAATAAGTGAAAGTAACAAATTTAAATGAATAATTTGTAACTGACATTCCCAAATTTATAATTATTTGAGTGAATATTTATTTTTTAATGTTTCTTTAAATTTATTTTGGACAAAAATATTTCTTTAAATTTATGTATTATTAAATCAATTTTCAGACTTAAGTTGCATTTCACCTATTTTCAGTCTAGTTGTGTGTAAAATTTTATTCAAGAAATTGTATTGAAAGAAATTACATCTAAAAGCTTAAATATTAAAAATTAAGGAAAGAATTCAATTCCTTATGTTTAAGTTTTATGAAAGACAAAATCATGTTTTAACAAACAAACAAACAAAAAAATCTATTTTTCCTTCTCTGTCTGTGTACAGTCTCAAACCTGCAAAATCTCTTATTGGTTTGGTGTAAATATGCTGTTCAAAAATTTGGTGTAAATATAATTAGATTAATAAAATATATAAATAAATGTACAAGGTATTTAAATTTGAGTTTTAAGGTTTTGATTTATGATATAATATTGTTTCAACTATTTATTATCCATTTTGACTTCTCCTTTTCGGGGCAGATTTTACCCGGAAATTAGGGAGAAATTTTCCTAAAAAAATAATACTAAAACATAAACATTCAATTTATTGAAATTTAAAATTATGAGCTTTAAATTTATGATGATATATGAATGATAATGTTTTAAAATAAACACTGAAAACACATAGTTATAATTTTGACTTAAAGTTAAAGAATTGTCATTATACCTTTTAAAAACACACATTATAACTTTTATCAATGAAATTATTTCTTATTTGTTTAAAATTTTTAAATAATGTAAATATGATAGGCTAGCTATGAACAGGCTTAAATTTTTTTTTTTTAACTCTATTAGTTTAGAAACATTTTATAAATTTGTAATCTCATCAAATACAAATAATAGACGGTCAAAAACATTTTATTTCTCACATCAACCATTGGATAACTCAATACTCTTTAAAAATAATCGTTTGAATGATAAAAAGTTACTTATTTGTTAAAGATGGAATCCAATTTAAAATGAAAAGGTAACATTTAAATACCCATTTTATACATATTTTTGAATTATTTTACAAATTTGTAATCTTATAAATACAAAATGATAGAGGATGAACCCAATACTTTTCAGACAAAATCTTTGGAACGAGAAAAACGTGCTAGATAATTCCGTTATTCTTGAATAAAATTCAAAAGAAAAGTTGACATTTAATTTAAATAATATTTTATAGCTTACCAAGGATGAACCAATACCAAAATGTTGGGACTTGTGAGTCAGAAAAATGTGCCAAGAAGCTTGAATATTCCAAATGAGAAGGAAAAGGGTGACATTTTAAGGATCCATTAGATTAATTAATAACACTTGAGTATTATAAAAATAATAAAAAATTACGAAACAATAAGGTAGTAATAAATTATGGTTAACAGGGTAATAAGTTAAAAAAAATGGATTCATATCTTTTTTTTTTTAAAAAAATGAGTGGTAGCAATTAGACGTAAGAAGCAACAAATCAATTGGAAAAGTAGAAGCATAACTTTGATCTTAAAGAAAAAGTTTAATTTTCCATGATATTTCGTAGGGTCGTGTTTTTTTTAAATATGAACTCAGAGTTTCTCCGAGTTGCTTTGGATTTGGATTGGACCTAATCTTTGTCAGGCTGAGAGTGTTAAGGCTGAAGCCTTCCCAACAAGTATGTTTTTTAAGATTCAAACTTGTATTATTTTCGTTAGGGATTTATCATCTTAACCAACAGCTTATTGGTTCATAATTTTGGGTTTAGCTACAATCACGTGCTCTTACTATTCTTTTCTCATCATTTTCCCTCCAATACTCATCTCAACCTTTAGATTGAAATCTGAGTGGTTCAGATTTAATGTTTTGTACAAAAAAATTTTATTACAATTTTAAATTATCATAACTAAAATTTAACAATTTAACAATTTTTAAATTTATTAAATTATTTTTTAATAATTTAAATTTATTAATATTTTTATAAAACATTACATCTAAAACACTCAAATTTCAATTCAAGATTGAGATGAGTAGTAAAAAAAAAAAAGAGGAGGGAAAGAGATGAATAAGAGCAAGAGATGATGGTAATCAAACCTATTTTAATCATGGTCATTTTCTTGGTAATCAAACCTAGTTGAGTGGGAGGTGAGGGGCAACGTGTCACCAACCTGTTCCGAGGTGTACGGAACCGAAAGCCAAGTGGCTACGTGTAAAACATGAGTGGCATACGGAGAAAGAAAAGTGAAAGCGAGTCAATTTATTAGTCAATAATTTTGGGAAAAATAATTAATGGTAATATTTATTAGTCAAAAAAGAATTTTGCGCACTTATTAAATTACTAGAAGTACTTAAAATTCTATGGTCGCTTTGTCCCCCTAATTACCTGGGCCTTCGCCTTTTTGTCTATTAAAACCACTGGCGTTTTCCAATACCAAACCAACTTTTGCCCACTTGAATCTTATTTTCAAGGTCCCACAATCATAAATCAAGATCCAAATGTGATTCTCCCTCTCTAGGAGAATTCAAAGATCCCTTTTCGTTTCATGTTTAACAACCAGATTTTTATTTTAAAAAATAAAAAATATTTTTGAAAATGAATTTTAAAAAAAAGGTTAAAACTTATTTGGAAGAAAAAAAATATGATTTTTTTAATGTTTTGTTACTCTTTGTTTTACAAAATTAAATAAAAAGTAAAGAAGGTTGTGTTTTCATTAATGACAATTATACTGATAAAACATTTTTTAAGGAATGGAGGGGATGAACCCAACATTTACCATGGTCTTCTCACTCAAATCAACCCTACTAATATACATTCATAATTATAAAAATATATATTTTTTAAATATTTATCATTTTTTTTTCAAATTATTATTTTCAAATTGGCAAAAAAACATTTATAAAAAACATTTACATATGATAATATATGGTTGGCTAAAACTGTGAGCTAGCGGGAAGGGTTACGGAAAATAAAGGATCCACAGGTTTTGTCGTTGAGGAAGCAAAGAGAGCGCCGTAACTGAATCCAATGAATCTGAAAACAAGTGTCTCACCCTATGCGCTGTGCAATTCGCGTCGGTAATCGTCAAATTCAAGTAGGCATAGATTCGGGTCGGTAATCATCAAATTCAAGTAGGCATATTCTGGAATTAATCCACATCTAGACCTATTAGTGTTCGACTAGTCCGGTTCACGGAAATATAGGTCTACAATGAGGAACCTCACTATCTCTAAGCAATCTTATTATTTATAAGTAATTATCACGACAGCATATCCAAGGCTTGTGTTTCGGTAATCAAATTCAAGTACTCATGTTCTTGAATTAATCTACCGATAGTTGGAGTTACTACAACCGACTAGTTCAGTTTGAAGGAATGTAGGCCTATGATAGAGGAACCTCGTTATCTCTAAATAATTATTACAGCTGCATATTTGGGGTTTAAACACGTGACCACTAGTTAAACTGAAATAACTCGTAGCTAGTTGATCCAAACGTTTGGTGGTCAAGTTCGTAGCTAGACACTTTCAACTATATCACCGGAGTAAGGAAAATGGTTAAATTTCTAAATTTTTTTGAATTTTTTTTTTAAAAAATAGAATTCATCAATACTTAAAATCATAAATTATATCTAGAAAAAATAAAATACATCAAATTTTCATCTGTGGCATTTTAAAATAAAATAAAATTAGCATGTCATAACTTGTAATAAGAATCACTCATTTTTTTTTCCTAAAAAGTGTCTTATAGGGATAAGTGGGATACATATAAACAATAGTTAACAACTTGTGTAGGAAGGTAGGTAAACTAAATAACACTAGTCACCTCCCTTAAAAACTAACATTGACCATTTAAAAATTGACATTGACAGTTAGTTTTTTAACGATAAAGGACAACATTATTCTATTTTAACATATTTGGGGCAACATTAAATGCAAAAAACTTTCAAGACAACATTGTTCATCAACGAAAACTTTCAGAACAAATTTACACCTTAAATCATTTTTCAACTAGAAAGTTGTAAGTTTGAACTACCTGTTGAGGCTTTAGAAGTATAATGGGTAAGTGAGTTATGACAAAAAAAAAAAAAGTCTACTTAATTATAAAGTACAACAATATAATAAAGGATATTTAGAAAAAAATAGTTAATGTTTTTTTATTATAAAAAAGCGTGTTAATATAATGTTTGGTCCTTATAATTTGTTTTTATTTTAGTTTTTTATTCATGTAGTTTTAAACTAAAGGTTTTGGTCTTTTTAGTTTATTTCTGTTAAAACCGTTAGTCCCTATACCTTAATAAAAACTTTGACGGTGTCAAATATGTTGATGTGTCATTGACACCGTCAAATATGCTGATGTGGCAGTAGCATTGTAAACTTATAATTATAATTTTAAAACATTTAACCCAATACTCCGACCGATTCACTGACCGATCCAATTTTAATAACCTTGATAATGATAGGAGACTCTGTGTTAGAAATACCATAGGGTCTGCATGCCCTGTTCAGTAGATCTATGAGTAGGGCATGCTCATCCCTCAACATGTGAGGGAACCCTTTTTTCTTTTTATGTATTCTTATTATTTGGATTAAATTATATCATACACCTTGAAGTATTTTGGGCACGCATTATCCATCCATAAATATTCTTTCAGCACCATCTAATATGCTGAAATATTTTTTCAGTAGCACCCAATATTTTAAAATATTTTTTCAATAGCATTTATTATATCAAATTAATTAATTTTTAGTTGATCAAGCACTATTAAGTATTTTTCAATAACACCCACTAACTGAAAAAATTACTTTATGATACTGTCTAGAAAAAAATTAATTTAAAAAAATAATTAATTTGAAATACAACGTGTTACTAAAATTTAAATATTACTTAATTCAAATAAATTTTTTTTTAAAAAAAAAAAAAAAAAAACAAACAAACGGTGATGAGCATTTTCAGATAGCACAGGGTCGTCTTGCAGGTGGTCCCATTATCCCATATCAGTCTTCATGAATCATCAATCATGATATCAAATCAGGTGATGTCACGAGAGAAAAACCACTCGACAAACAAAAGCTGACACTGACGTACCCGCGTTTTGACTTTTGGTAAAAGGTCGAACATGCATTGGTTCTCATGGTACGAGATTCTCTCTTTTCTTCCTTTTTAATTTTTTTAAAATTGCATTGAAGTCCCAAACAAAATAAAATACCAGAATAACTCAAAAGTCTTTAAAATCTTCAATTTTTAGTGAAGTCTCCGAGATATTTGGGTAATACAGTATAATATAATTATCAAAAGGCAGAAATACCCTAGTGAGTTTTCTTTGTTTTTCTTTTCATTACCCAATAGAAATAGATCGGATCGAAGGACCCGAAATCCCTGGAAGCGACTCGGACATGGTGACCTACCTTCGGAGATTAGTGAAAATGTGCTCTCTCTTGCAGCGATCGGTGGTGGACGATACCACTCCTGTGATAGAAGTGGCGGTCGCTTCCTAATTCGGTTATAGATGTTGTTATGGAATAAAATACTAGGCCCATCCAAGGTGTGGTCCATCAGGAGACATTTAATACATTTGGGCTTGGAGGCACCAAAGGCCCAGCAAGTCCAAACCCTAACCCTAAGGTAGCCTCTATATATAGTGGGTTAACCTAAAGAGGTACGGATCTTCTAAGCTCTCTCTCAATTGCATATACTGCACATAGAGCACACACACCACCCCTTTGGCAAAACGCATCCTCTAATCCTCGAACTACGTGGACTTTGATCCCTCTCCAGGGTACGTAGGCCCTAGGTATCGCACCTAGGTCAAGTCCTTGTGCTTTGTGATCGCAGATCCTCTTAGGTATCCAATCCATGGGTGCTTGGAAGAGAGCTATTTGATCCTATATCCACATCCTAACCCACCTAGGGTTAGAGATCTATGTTCTACGACAGAACATTGGCGCCCACCGTGGGGAATCGGTAAATTTCTGATTCCCATAGCCTAAGAAGGTTAACGATTCAAATTCCCAGCTGCTAGATAAACAATCTGAAATCTGCTGGAGAAACTTTTTACGAAGAAGGGGTTGTGCAGAGAAAAAAATTTCTAACGGAAAATTCAAAACATGCGAGAAGCAACCGAAAAAATACAACACATTGTGGTGAAGATCTGTACGGAAACCTAAGCCCAAATTCCTCAAAAAATTAGGGATGGCAGGGAGTGATTGCGTGGGAATTGAAAATTCCTCAAAAAAGAAACCTAAGCCCAAATTCCTCAAAAAAGAAAGGGATGGAAGGGAGTGATTCCCACCCCAAAATTCTTCTCAAATATCTGTCTATTCCTCTGCGTCGTCCCACCGTGAAAGCGCCTACCCACGCGGTTGTCGGCGATTCACGGCCTCTTCCAGCTCCGGCGAACCGCCCATCCTCTCCACTCATGTCTCCGCCGTAGATGACAAGCGACAATGGTGGCAGGAAAAAGGGCTCTGCTTTCGAGGTTTACAATTTGGAATCTGAGATTGCAATTTGAAGTGCCTTGATGGAGATCCAGGATCGTCATTTGAAGTTCTTGATCATGATTTTAAATCCGAAATAGCAATTCGAATTTGACTTGGTTGAAATCATGAGAAGCTAAGGTGCAGGGACGGGATACAGTGCCGGCATGCTGCTATACCGAGAGTGGGTGTAAATTGGATTGAACCAATCCTGCGATGCCGAGATTCCTTGTGTGAGTGCATGACCGGGATACCTTCATCTATCCAATGCCGAGATACCCCAGGATCCATTGCCGAGGTTCCCTGGATGTGTGTGCGTCGAGGTGAATGAAGGTGGCGAGGAGAGCATCGGTGCTTCACTGATGTGGATCTCCCCATACAGAAACTTCTCCAGGATTCCACTACCGGGATGATTATCTCAAAATCTGAGATGATGATGTCCGAGACTCCTGGGATTTCCGAGATAGATGATGACGTCCGAAACTCCTGGGATTTCCGAGATAGATGATGATGTCCGAAACTCCTGGGATTTCCGAGATAGATGATGATGTCCGAAACTCCTGAGACTTCCGAGATGCCCAAAACCAGAAATACTTACTGAGGTTGGAGTTGCCGAGATCTGAGATGCTAGGAATGTCGAGATGTAAAGTTGTCTGAACCAAGATGGAGCCCAGCGCCGAGATGAAATGGAGCCCAGCGCCGAGGTGCCAGCTTCGTAGATGTCGGAGAAGGGTTGAAGCCGAGATGCAAATTTGATGAAGATAATCTGGACTTCACGCCAAAACAGGTTTTTCACTCCCAACTTTCTATTCTCCGTGCCGACTCAAAAACCATGATCAGAAGAAACTTGTGTACGTGGTGGCCCCTTAAGCAAATTAAAAATGCTCATTTGGCAAATTAATAATGAAGCTTTAGACTTGCTTGGGGACATGAAAAGCAAGGATCGGATTCCTGATAGAATGAGTTTGGAAACATTGATAAACGGTTTCTGTGAGATTGGTGGTCTTGACGGAGCTTACGAGTTTTTCAGAAGGAAATCTATTTACAGCGAGGAAGATGATTGCGAATGGATGAAAACCAGATATTACAACTTACAATAATCCGAAGTCAAATTCAGAGAATGTGAAAAGCACTTACTCTTTGGTTTTTGCGATGTTCGACAGTGGGAAAATGTGAACCAATTGCTGAATGACATGGTTTTGAAAAACTTCAATCTGGATGTCTATGTTTTTAATATATTACTGGATGTATTATGTAAACAGGGCAGCGTTTTAATAGGTGTGGGTTGTTCAAGCAATAGCGTTGACAAGGCAAAATAATTATTTGGTAAGATCATGCAGCCAATGCATACCCACCAAGCAAGACTTTGCATTTTTTGCAACTTCCATGAGGCTGTTCAAGGGCTCCCACGTGGGAGATTTTCCTTTCCATAACGTAGAATTTTTCTCAGAAGTTTCATTATGCACTTCTTGCTGGTTCAGATCTGGTTCTAAGGAAGTCTTCAGGTCTACAAAAACTGGGCTCACCGGTGACATTTCCCTGTCTAATACCCTTATTAGCATTTATGTAAGAATTGGTAAATTAATTTCTGCATATAAGCTGTTTAGTGAAATACCACAAAAGAGCCATGCTTATTGGGCTTGCTTAATACTTCAAATGGCAAACTTAGTGAGGCGTGTAGACTATTCAAAGAGGTATGATCCTAAGGCAGCAAAATTGCATTTCGAAGACATTGCTTGCAAATATGGCAATCCAATTATTGTGCTTAATTTGATTAACGCGTTGGGAGCGTTCAAGGAGGTACTTGTTATATACCCAGGGTGATTTCGAAGCATTTATTAAATCCACATCTCAATCTCACCAAAATGTTACAAAGAATGTGTCATTATCTCATGTTGGGATAGTTGCATGTGGAACTTTCTTGGTATGTTGTGGAGCTATCTGCCCTTGTATTGATGGAAAGAGACAACAAGCTACTACTCATGTTGATTTGACCAAGGGCACACATTCAATTGATTTGGCTTCCCCTTTTGAATTAAATGATGTTTCTGAAAAGTTGCTTGTGAAGCTTCATTTTCTGACTATTTTGTCCCCTGAGGCATCTATGCAGGAAATCAGTCTTGCATATCACTATTTTTCTGAGTTTCAGGATGAGGATTCTGAGATGGCATCTATGCAGATGGGGAATTATCTTTCTTCTCATGGAGTCTTAATTGATTCACTGGGAAGAAGTTTTTATAGATCGAAGAAGAAAACATTGATGTCTTATCTTCTTTGGAATCTGAATGGAGGCACGGATCAGTTGCTCCAAGTGTACTCCTATCAATATTAGAAGTTGAAGTATTTTGCTTGAGCTTGACATACACTCAGATGTTGCTCAGGGGCTTTATAACTCTCTAAAAATTTCTGCATCTGAATTATCTGATAAGAATTACTCCTTTATGGGCTTGGCACTAGAGGTTGAATTGGCTAAGAAAGATGTCTTCAAAAGCATTCGAAGAAAAGTGCCAAAAGAAGCCGAGGCAGATACTTCTTTAACATCAAGAAGAAAAGGATGATGCCATTAAGCTTGAAGTCAGAGACGTCAAATCTTCAAATATTCTTCTCTCCCATGGCGTTGAACCACAAGTACGTATATAAATAATATTACTTTGATTCAACTCTTTGAAGGGATATTATGTTTGTAATTTTTATAAACTGCAAGTATACTTAGTATAATACAGTTAAATCCGTGTTTCCATTCGGAATTCGGTAAAACTGAGGTTGGAGACGGTTAAATCCGGGTGGATCCACGTTATGTTTGTGACCCGGATAAATTGAAACGGAAGAACAGATAAAACGTGTGTCCACGATCAGTTGGGAACCCGGTAAAATTGAAAATACAGTTAAATCTGCGCTCCTCAATGCGGGC
Organism: Acacia pycnantha; assembly: GCA_025563575.1. Classification (NCBI taxonomy): domain Eukaryota; kingdom Viridiplantae; phylum Streptophyta; class Magnoliopsida; order Fabales; family Fabaceae; genus Acacia; species Acacia pycnantha. Next base: position 3,789,880 of record JAMWYP010000030.1, on the reverse strand, counting down.
CTTGAAGACGGACCCGATTAAACTGAATCTAGTTTAAATCAGGGATCCGTATTAATTTTTGCGGCAAAAAGAGAAGGCGGGCCTGATTAAACTGAATCTGGTTTAAATCAGGGATCCATGTAATGATAGCTATGGCCGCTAAATCTTTAAACATGAAGGAATCTGAGGTACAGAAACCCGTCTTCCAAAATCATGTACAAGTTAAACATGTAGAGGGCAGGGTAATCAGACCCGTCTTCCAAAATCATGTACAAATTAAACATGTAGAATTCAGGGTAATCAAACCCGTCTTCCAAAATCATGTACAAGTTAAACATGTAGAGGGCAGGGTAATCAGACCCGTCTTCCAAAATCATGTACAAATTAAACATGTAGAATTCAGGGTAAAGAGACCCGTCTTCCAAAATCATGTACAAGTTAAACATGTAGAGGGCAGGGTAATGAAACCCGTCTTCCAAAATCATGTACAAGCAGGGTAATCAAACCCGTCTTCCAAAATCATGTACAAGTTAAACATGTAGAGGGCAGGGTAATCAGACCCGTCTTCCAAAATCATGTACAAATTAAACATGTAGAATTCAGGGTAATCAAACCCGTCTTCCAAAATCATGTACAAGTTAAACATGTAGAGGGCAGGGTAATCAGACCCGTCTTCCAAAATCATGTCAAGTCTATTTTATACAATTAAATCCAAGTTCCTTAATTGGATCCCGGATAGATTGTGGAGTCCGCCCTTACGAAAGGGACGAAGGAGGACCCCGGCTTAACTGAATCTGGTTAAAATCCGGGCTCCGTAGAAAAAATGGTCAAAATGTGCACCCTTTGGGACACGGTAAAGTCGAGATAAGTGTTGTTTAGAGTTTTGTAGGAAACAAAACCAGAAGGCGGATCCCGGTTATACCGAATCTGATTAAAATCTGGGATCCGTGTAAAGTTTCGGAGGAGGACTTGGTTTAACTGAATCCAGTTTAAATCTGAGTTCCGTGTGAAGATCCGGTTACACCGAATCTGGTTAAAATCGGGCTCCGTGTAAAGGCGGTTAAGCCGCCGAGTCTTGAAAGTCCTTTATTGGATTATTTGCGACGACAATGTCGCCAGATTTATTTGAATGATTGAGTTATAGGTAAGCAAACCCATTTTTCTTAAATCATGAACCCGGAATCTCGGAGTTCAGGTATCTAATCCGGAATCTCGGAGTTCAGGTATCTAATCCGGAATCTCGGAGATCAAGTGTCTAAACCGGAATCTCGGTGTTAGAACATTATAAACCCGGAATCTCGGGTAAGCATACTAGGAATGCCAACAATGACGAACACCTAGTCCGGGTTTGAAAGTAACACATCCTGACAGCTCAGGAACCTGTACTACCAGGCTGGGGGGCAACAGAGTGGACAACGATTTGTTGAAGGGAAAAGCGTGTTATCAAAAACTGCCATTACTGTAAACCATAAAGTTTAATGCAAGCTCGGACAAGTATCCGAAATGAGCACGTTGAACGGTCTGCACAAACAGTAAGTATTTTCCATTTATTGTGATTTGCTTACATGTTATTAAATGCAGGAATATAAACCAGACAATTAGCCCGGAAAATTGCTACGAAAGCAAAGTCGGATTCGGGGATCTCGGAAAGCGGTCAATTAATCTCGGCGGCTCGAGACCCGAACTACCGAGCTTGGGGGCAAGTTGTTATGGAATAAAATACTAGGCCCATCCAAGGTGTGGCCCATCAGGAGACATTTAATACATTTGGGCTTGGAGGCACCAAAGGCCCAGCAAGTCCAAACCCTAACCCTAAGGTAGCCTCTATATATAGTGGGTTAACCTAAAGAGGTACGGATCTTCTAAGCTCTCTCTCAATTGGATATATTGCACACAGAGCACACACACCACCCCCCTTGGCAAAACGCCTCTTCTAATCCTCGAACTACGTGGACTTTGATCCCTCTCCAGGGTATGTAGGCCTAGGTATCGCACCTAGGTCAAGTCCTTGTGCTTTGTGATCGCAGATCCTCTTAGGTATCCAATCCATGGGTGCTTGGGAGAGAGCTATTTGATCCTATATCCACATCCTAGCCCACCTAGGGTTAGAGATCTATGTTCTACGACAGAACAGATATGCTTCTTCTTTTTCTTCTTCCTTCGCATCGCCACCTTCGCCCCCGTCGTCGTCGTCTGATTAATCTCCGAAGGTGGTGAAGAAGCTTGTTGATCGTCTTTCAGCTATCATTGACGCTGTCAACGATCGCAAACTACCTACTGAACTTCGAGGTCAGCGCAATAATGTCAGGTAATATATGATTATTGCACTGTTATAGAAGAATGACCTGTTTTTAAAATCTGATTATTAAAGTGATGATGGTTTAAAGGGAAGTTGATTGGTTTCGATTTTATCTAATTACAAGGTTAATTGGTATTTTGTTATCAATTTCTTGGCAGTTTTTATTCATTCTTCCTAAAAGTTATGAAGAGTTCAAAACACCGATTGTGAGAAAAGAGAGTAATAGAGTAATTATGAAATTCATATTAACATTTGATATAACAATATTTGTGGACCTTCTAGATGATAAATGATAAAGTATACATTTCAAGATGTAAATGAAAGTTGGATATAAATTTGTATTCTATTATAAATGCACTTATTAATAGATGGACATAAACTTGTCAAGACAGACATAAATATGTCAGTGCAATCCTTTGCACTTGTTAATGTATATTCAAATTTGTTTAAATGTGGTCAAACTACTATTAAATTATGAATAAGTTATAATTTGATATAAGTGTGGACATATGTATAAAGTACATTTGTTACGTTATTATAATTTCATATTAATTATGTGGACATATTATTTAGACAAACAAAAAATTTGTCACTATCGTCTGTCTCACTTGTTAACGCAGGTATATGGACTTGTCAATATAATGTACTATGCCTATAAACTTGTTAGTGAACGCTTATGGATTTGTCACTGCACTTGCCTGCACTTATTTATATATTTACATATTAACATAATCTGGACAAATTGCAATGATAACGTTAAGATTAGAAATGCTTTGATAACAATATTAAATCATGTGCAAAAATTCTGGATAAGCTTATTAATTAACCACTAATATCAAGTAAATAAAGTTACAAAATACATTTCATGAATGCATTCTACAAATCTTAGTTATAATCGAACTTGTTTGTCTATTTTGTTCTCTTCCTTTGACTCCACTCTTGCACCAAAGATATCACTTTGTGACCATGTATGTTGTTCGGATGAGTCACAAGCTACTACAAGAAACTCTGAAGAAGCATTTGTGTCACTGTTGCAACTGCTTTATCATGACGTAGAAGTGGATGCTACCAGCCGGGAAGATGAGGTCAGTTGTAATGTTGTCTCCAAAGTTGAGCAAACAGCATTCTTTACCCCATGAGGACCTGGGGCAGACATGCTCATATCCTTAAAATAAGGAGGTTCATGAATATAAGTTGAGGAAGGGTCCCATGCATTGAGAGTGCCAGAAGGTACAGATAACTGATTCCATATTGGATTTCCATGGGTGATTGCTTCATATGTAGCCCTAAACATATCAGGAAGCACTCTTGATTGTGCACCCTGAAAACAAAACAATAAATAAATAAGGATGCAATCATTTTGTCTACATGCTAAAGTCATAGTTAAACCCAGTATGCCCCTCACATCTACTATTTTTTCAGTGGTAGGCCAAATATCTTTGAAGAAGATTTTATTTCCCTCGTTATCCAGCCCAATAGGTTCAGTATCAAAGTTAATGTCCAACCGAATGAGATTCCTTTGGTACAGCAAAACCCTGCAAACAATGCAATAAGATGTAGCTCAAACGTTGGGAAATTGGTAATAATGACAGTTAGCCATAAAACCACAGAAAGAATATGATGAATAGGAATAGCAGCATGACAAAATCACCATTCAAAGAAAATGAGAAATTAGGATGAGTTAATGTGCGGAAAGAGAGAGATGCAGAGACATAATTCATTTTTAATCATAGGAAGAAAAGGTAAATAATTAAATCAGATGCAGCAGAATACACAAAAAGAGACACAGAAGTCACTAGATGTTATCCAGTGGTGACTAGAGACGGACCTAGGTTGTAGGTTGGGGGGGGGGGGAGTGCCCCCCAATTATTTGGGATTTTTTTTAAAAAAAAAAAATTAATACATGTTTGAATAATTGTCCACCCTTAAATTAGGTGTTCACCCTTAATACATTAAGGGTACACTTCGTAATGAGATGAGGGGTAAATGGTTGAATGATTGTTTAGTGCCTTATATTGAAAAAAGATGTATTTGATAGCATTAATAATAAGGCAATTATGATGGAATTTCAAAAAATAAGGCTTAGAATGATGACATTATACACTAGTGCAAAAAAGGGCTTTAAGACCGCCTCATTTAGACCAATTATAGAGAATCAAGTCTTAAAAGTATGACCGGTGGCAGTTTCGTAAATATAAAGAACTTTTTGGACCGGATTATAAAAGATCCGGTCTTAAAAATATGACCGGTGACACTTTCGTAAATATATAGAACACTTTTAAGACCGGACTATAAAAGATCCGGTGTTAAGAGTATGACCGATGGCAATTTTGTAAATATATAGAACACTTTTAAGACCGGGCTATAAAATATCCGGTCTTAAAAGTATGACCAGTGGCAATTTCATAAATATTGTGAGAAGACGCTGATCAAATCCGAGAATGCGATGATTTATTCCTTCGCTTAATTGGAATTATATACAGATGCTAATAAGTAAATAAACCTAGGCAGTTCCTATAATCTAGGGATTACAATCAGGAATATAATTACGAAATTCATAAAACCATGATCTGCTAACTTAATTCCTAAAATCTCTCTAACATCTTAATTAAGATGATTACAATCAAGAATTTAATTATGAAATTCAAAAAATCATGATCGGCTAACTTAATTCCTAAAATCTCTCTAACAACTTAATTAAGATGATTACAATCAGGAATTTAATTACGAAATTCAAAAAAAACATGATCTGCTAACTTAATTCCTAAAATCTCTCTGACAACTTAATTAAGATAATTGCACAATATAATCGTATACGCTAACTAATTAAATATATAGAACACTTTTAAGACCGGTTGTTTGAAACAATCGGTCTTAAAAGTGTAAAAAAAAAAAAATTGACCGGTGGCAATTTCGTAAATATATAGAACACTTTTAAGACCGGTTGTTTCAAACAGCCGGCCTTAAAAGTGTTCTATATATTTAGAAATTGCCACCGGCCAAATTTTTTTTCTTTTTTACACTTTTAAGACCGGTTGTTTAAAACAACCGGTCTTAAAAATATACTTTCAAGACCGGTTGTTTCAAAAACCGATCTTAAAAGTGTTAAAAAAACTAAATTCGCTAAACCTGTTAAGTCCGTGAGTCTGCTTTGTCTTCTTGGTGATATAACATTTGCTTAGTTATAGATTCAACGAGTGTCCCAAGAGCCTCACAGGTCAAATCCTCAGCAAGAATGTCATCCTCTTCCTCTAACCTACTCGCAATCTTCGTAAGTCATCCTAAGAGTCGCACAATCAAATCATTGGCAACGTTGGCAGTGAGATGCTTCGAGGGTTTTGCGATGGCGTCGACTCCAATCCTCAGCAACGAAAGCGTACTACTTTGAGGATTACGGATGACGGCGGCTCCTTCCTCTTCGATCTATGGGTCCTTCCACGCCTTTGCATAGATCCGGGTTTTTTTTTGTAGATCTGGACTTCAAATTCGATTTTCATGGTGAATGATTTTTGTTTCTTGTTATTTTTGTTTATTTCTGGACTTTGTAATCATCTTTTTTGTTTTTCTTGTTGTTGTTGCTTCCAATCTTCTCTTGGTTCTCCGTCGTTGATGACGGAGGGACATTCAAAATGTTGCCAGATCTGGTGATTTGGGACCGGTTGTTTCATTTGAGTTTTTTTTTTTTTTGAAAACTTTTAAGACCGGATGTTTAAAATGTCCGTCTAAAAGAATTTCTTTAAGACCGGTTACAAGTCCGGTCTTAATAGGGAGACTTTTAATACCGCCTGGAACAAGACCTGTCGCGGGTCCGGTCCTAATATACCTGTTTTATCCGGTCTTAAAAGCCTTTTTTCCACCCGTGTTATAATTATTTTTATTATAGTATACTTTTTTTATTAAAATATATGTACTTGAACTTATTGAATATACACCCTTCATTATTATTTATGTAGCTGCATTTATTTCTAACAGTACTTAACCTTATTTTTCTAAATAACGGGTTTGTAAAATAATTGTTTCTCTTATTACATCATCAATATTCACTTGATTTCATAAATATTTTTTTGATATATATTTTTTTCTTGTTTATATTTTGTTTTTTAATGCATTTAAAACTTTCCTTAAAAAAAAAATTTGGAAGCGCTGCCCCCGAATCCCTTACCAATTGTGCCCTCCCTTCTACAATTTTCTGGGTCCGCCACTGGTGGTGACAAGCTTGGGTAGCTAGCTTGTATTGTAGGAGTTATAGGTTCAGACATCCATTACGCCATGCACCAAAAAGAAAAAGAAAACAACAAAATGCATGGGAGCAAACTCACAGAGGCAAGATGCTATGATTACAATTCCAAGCTAACACCAGCGTTGACAGAAAAATTTAAGGATTACATACGAGAAATAAATAATAGTTGTAACAATTAACCAGTCATAAGTTCTGAAACTAACCCCAATTACTTTATATTCAGTCAGAATAAAAATAGCTACATTGCTTCCCAAATTGAACATTTTTAAACACACGAGTACCAGTGGGCATACTCAGGCTAGGATATTTGCACCGTGTGCCTAGCATAGATTATGAATGTTCTCCTTCTGCTCCACTACTAAGTAAATAGATGTCGTGCTAATATCAGTTTAATCATCTTTTACAATCCAGTTTATTTTTATTAAGCTCATAAGTTTGTAGGCACAGAACCTATCCCATTCACACCCCTCAACAAGTTATGGATAGGTTCATTATTTCTTTAGTAACAAATTACACTACTCGTCATCAATCTTAATCATATACTACCATCTTGGGGGTTTATAGCAACGACTTTTAGAGTAAAGTTCATGCTTTTTTACAAAATGATATGCATTGTAATACCTAAAAAGAAAGAAAGATAGAAAAGAGAGGCCAATGACAAATGCAAACTTATTCATATTTCAAAAAGCTCATACCTTAAACCCAACTTTACTGTTAAGGTAGGCATGCCAATCTGCCTTCATTTCTTTCAAAGGGACTCGATGAACTGCAGCTCTCTCTCGACAGAGGCACAACGTTTCCTCCATGGCGACGGAGAATGACTCTGCTTCCTCGGTGACTTTTACTTAGGTGAGGCAACGTTTGCTCGGCGACGACGAACAACAAATAGCGACGGCTGGGAGATCAGCTTGGATGGGGCAACGAAAATAGGAAGCAGATCATCTCCCCTTCCTTTTTTTTTCATCATCTCTCAAATTAATCGACTGGACATGATTTAGATATTAGGGGAGATAATAAAAAAAGAAAATGACGGTGAAAGAAACAAGAATTGAAAATGATGATGAGAGGAGAGCAATTGAGCCTATTGTGGAGAGAGAAAGGAGGATCAGTGTTTGATTTTGTCAGTCTTTTTCTTTGTTTCAGCAAGGATATTTTAGGTTTTTTCACAATTGCATTATACACGTAGTATATAAATGTTCCACGAGACTTGCCTATAAAATTAAAGATTTGAAAAAAATCTTTGGGTCATATTTTCTCTAATTTGGAACTTGAATACAATTTTCCCTTTATTTTTTCCTACCCTAGTATATTTTTTTATTAATGACAATTTCTTTAGAAAACATTTCATGATAATAACTTAAAAATACACAAAATCCCAAAAAGTGACCCAAACATTTCATCATTCTATTTTATAATTTAAAAACATATTCATTTCATAATTCCATTTAAATACAATGAACTTCTTTAAGATTATTAAAATTGGAGTCACCTTTAAAGATTTTGTATATTTTCAAGTTGTTTTAAAAATTTTAGAATTTTTGCATTTATCTAAGCTACAATCGAGTCCACGTATTTCCTAGAAAAATTTAAATTTTAATTGGGAAAAAGATAGATAAAGAAATTTAAAAATAGGGTTAAGGAGCAATTTTACACACGAGCTTTACCCCCGGGAGCGCCCAGCACCACGAGCTTTTTTCTGAAGCAAAAGTACACACGTGGTTACATTTTGGGAGCGCCCAGCACTACGGCCGTTAGTTGACCGTTAGTCAACCGTTAAGTTGGATGGAAATGAACAATAACTCGGGTGAAATTACACTTTTGCCCTTAGTTTTAAATAAAAATTACCCATTTGCCCTAAGTTTTTTTAAAAAAAAAAAACTAAAAATACCCCAAACTAAGGGGAAAAATGGTAATTTTCATTTAAAACTATGGGGCAAAATGGTAATTTTCATTTAAAACTATGGGACAAAATGGTAATTTTCATTTAAAACTAAGTGGCAAAATGGTAATTTTCTTTTTTTCTTACCAGCATCCACGTCAGCATCCACGTCAGCGTCCACGTCAGCGTCCATGTCAGCGTGTCAGTCCAAATAAGCGCCAAGTCAGCGTTCTATCCAACTTAACGGTTGACTAACGGTCAACTAACGGCCGTGGTGTTGGGCGCTCCTAAAACGTAACTACGTGTGTACTTTTGCTCCAGAAAAAAGCTCGTGGTGCTGGGCGCTCCTGGGGGTAAAGCTCGTGTGTAAAATTGCTCCTTAACCCTTAAAAATATTAAAACACAAAAAGGTGTTCCTAATATTCATAATATCAAAAAAATGTTAGTACTTGATTTATCCTTTTCGAAATTAAAAGTAAATGACACAAATGCCCTCCAATATTTCTCTTAAAAAAAAAAGAATAACCCCCACTTTACCCGGCGGCGGCTGACGACCAGCAACATACCCCTGTCAGTGCTAGAGCTCTAGTAGTCAAGAAGTTGGTCGCCAACGAGAATAATTATTTGGTAAAGAATAATTATTCACGACATTTCATTAGTTTTTAATAATTTTCATTTATCAAGTATCAAATTTAAACTATTAGGTTTTTCACAAGTTTTGTTAAAGAATTCACGACATTTGATTAAGTTTTACTAATAACATTCATTTACCAAGTAACAAATCTACACTATCAGGTTTTTCACAAGTTTTGTTAAAGAATTCACCACATTTGATTAAGTTTTACTAATAACATTCGTTTACCAAGTAACAAATCTACGCTATCAGGTTTTTCACAAGTTTTGTTAATGAATTCAAGACATTTGATTATATTTTAACAACTTTCATTTACTAAATAACAATTCTATATTATTAGGTTTTTCACAAGACTTATTAAAGAATTCACAACATTTGATTAGGTTTTACTAATAATTCGTTTATCAAGTAACAAATCTACACCATCAGGTTTTTTACAAGTTTTGTTAAGAAATTTACAACATTTGATTTGATTTTAACAACTTTAGTTTACCAAGTAATAAATTTACACTATCAGATTTTTCAAAAATCTTGTTAAGGAAATCACGACATTTGATTAAATCTTAACAACTTTTGTCTACAAAGTAAGAAATCTAAACTATCAAGTATTTCCACAAATTTTATTAAGAAATTCACTACGATTTATTAGATTTTGACAACTTTTGTTAACCTAATAACAAATCCACACCATTAAATCATTCGCAACTTTTGTTAAGGCATTTCCCACATTTTATTTGGTGTTACCAACTTTTTTACCAAGAAGAAATAGGTCAGACTTAAAGGAAAATTGTGAATTGTAACAATAGAAAATTGTTTTGGGTTTTCAGTCAGCTTGTTTTTTCCCTCTTGTCATCATTTAAGCATTATTCTTGTTCCCTCTTAGCTTCATGTTGCACCAGTACGTTCTACTCCCATAGTGAACTGACAATTCTGAATTTAATTCTTTTTGCGGAGCGGTTAATTCTTGTTCATGACCTGCAATTGCATAATATCTTTTACATGTTCTAGTTTATTAGATTGAATTCCCCCATCTGAATTAATGATCTTTTACATGTCCCAGACACCTTGTGTGATGAATCTAAATAAGTTCAGAGCATGCAAGTTTCTCATCAATGACCAAGAAGCACAGTGTGTGTGGTGATGATAGCATTATAGTCATTGCTGGTAATCTTTTTGCTCTAACTGAGTATGGCATGAAACTTCACAAACCAATTATATATGTTGCTACAAGATCATGAAATGATAATTTTTCTTGTTCGAATAAATAATTATGACCCACCACCATCCACTCACCGTTTACTCAAGCAAAGAAAATGAACTTTATGGAACTAATTAACAGGGTAGGAAGAAAGAAGACCATACCCAGAAACAATGAAGGCCTCAAACATATTGTACACAAGGAGATCAATCTTGTTCTAGAGCTAGCAATCTGATCCTATACTGAAGAAGTAGAGATTGTTAGCAGAAATTTTTTTTGGTTCTCCAACCAACTTCTTCTCGAGGAGGAGCTTAGACACGGGAATCATTGCAGGAGGAAGAACACTGATATTGGTCAAGTTCTGGAGCGATGCCGCCGTTGATTGGCGGCATAGGAACTAGTCATCATCGTCGACTTCTTCGCCGGAGAGATTTTTTGAGATGCCAGGTCCGTAATCTTGAAATGGGTTGACGAATAGATAGAGCAAATCGGGTCGGTTGTGAGAGATTGCAGAAGATGGGTTGACGAATATAGAGATTGGCGTTGATGTGGGAGCTGGAGAAATTGCAGAAGATGTAAGCCCTAATTGATGGGGAAGCTGAAGATGGTAGTAGAGATCAAAGATCCAAAGGCCGCCGTTGCTGGAGAAATAACCGTCATGGCTAGAGGAGGCCACGCCGTCGCCATTGTTGGAGGAGAAGATGATTTTCTCAAGAGCATTTGTGTAATTTTTTATTTTAAAAAGGACAAGGGTAAAGGAGTAAAAATGCACATGAGCTTTACTCCTGAGAGTGCCAACACCATGTGCTGTTTTGGGGAGCAAAAATACACATCAACTTTCAAAACCAGTGCAAAACTACCACCTCCGTCAGATTTGATTAACTGCAGTTACTTTGTCACATGGGGCCTGCACCATTTAAAATAATGAAAATGACTAAATTATTTAATTTACTTTAATACCCTTCACTTCCCCCCTCTCTCTCTGATCCGTTCGTTACTTTTCCCCATGTCCCTGATCTCGACATCACCACCTACCCCTCTCTTTCCCTTTACACCCTCTCTCCTTTTTTTAATCCTCACTCTCTGATCTCGGCACATCGCCACTAGGGGTGAGCATTCAATTTTTGGTTAAAACCGAAAAACGAAATACACACATTTTAAAACTGAAATATTTCGGTTTGGTTTTTCGGTTAATTCGGTTTAACCGAAAAAGAACTTATGGCAGCAACATTTCTCCATTAAAAAAACCCGAACCGAATTTTTTTCGAGTGCTTCATTGCATTTAAAACGCAAAATGGAGGTAAAAACATGTTAGGAAATAATTTTTAGAATTAATGAAACAAGATAGTGAAAGATAGGAAAATTCTAGTTTTAAAGGTTGTACTAGCAGCGAAAATTGATGCTATTATTTTACGTATGAAATGAAGTCATAAAGTTATGAAATTTTACATGAATAAATTATACATATAGGACTTTCTAAATATATAAATCCTGTAGCATTTTGAGTTCTACACAAGTAGTAACATATTTTTGAAGTTAAGCCTTATTTATGGAATTATAAACTGGGCAGCGTTAAGAAAATATTAAACTGGGAATGATCCGTGACTTTCTTGCTTTTGAGAATATTTTTCCTTGAAAATAGACATGTCAAGGGTCATGAGGAATTTTGAAGCACTGGAAAACGATTTTTGTAGAATTAATTATGACTTTTTAACAAAAAAGTTTAAAAAAAATCAATTTTTCGGTTTTTGCAAAAATCGAACCGAAAACCGAATTAAGCTAGTTTAAAAAACCGAACCGAAAAACCGAACACCAAATTATTCGGTTTTCGGTTTTGATTTGCTCACCCCTAATCGCCACCGACCCCTCCAAGCTGCCAACGGCGTCTTCCTTGACTATTCCCAGTCTTCAATCAAGACCTGTCGACGCTGTATGAGAGTGACAACGGAGATGGCCGTGGTCGAGAAAGGGATTCAAGAGCGGACTCAAAACGGTTGAAGCTCATAGTCGTCCGCGAGAGCAGCGTGACGACAGAGGAGAAGGGCAGGGGACCGGTGTTGGTGGAGCTCTCCTCGTTTCAGGGATGCGTGACGTCGCCGGCGGCTGAACTCATGGTGTCGAGGTTGGGCCGAGGAGATTTCCAGTTGGAAATGCCGGTGGGCTTGCTCTGCTAATAGACCTCCCCCTTTGGACATAGATCGCATTCCCAGGTGATGGTGTTGCCTTCTTTCGATTTGTTTGTTACTCAGAAAAACATGCTTTTTTGTTTTCTACATGATGATTCACTTCCTCTGTTGCTTTTCTTGAATCTGGTTTTCGGTTTTGAATCTGGTACTGTCATTTTGAATTTGGTTTTGGGTTTTCCAGATGATGATTCACTTCCTTTGTAGCACCGTTTTCTGTTTCTTTTTGAATCTGGTATTTTCATTTTGAATCTGATTTTGTGTTTTAAATTTGGTTTCGTGAAATCATTGTTGTTGTCCAGCTCTTGATCCCGACAGCTTTGAGATTAGCAGCTCATTCTCAACGATACAGTCTTCTCGTTCTTGTCATTCTTCATTTTTTTTGAGTTAAGGGGCATTTTGGTATTTTCCCATTGTCAGTAACGACAGTTTATGAAATCTGATGAAGGTGGTAGTTTTGCACTGGTTTTGAGAGTTGATGTGTATTTTTGCTCCCTAAAAAAGCACTTGGTGCTAGGCGCTTGTAATACCCTGAAAATCTCATTTATGATAAGTGTCATAGTGAGTAAATAATACCTATTAGAAATAGGTGAATATGTGATATCAAATTTGTAGGGGAAAATCTCTTGAAAATTAGAGTGCCAAAATGACGAAAATGCCCTTGTAGGACATAAATAACTTAGGAAAATTATGAAAAAAATCCTGAGATGTAGTAAAATAATTATTAAAATTGAGAGAATATATTGTCTCTAATTTTGGTAATTTAATAAAATATAACCTTGGAAAAATTAGAAGGGAATAAACAAAAAGTATTGAAAATATTATACATGGGACATAAAATACTAATGTCAATACAAAAGTAGTGAGGTAATGAGTTGTTCTAATTAAGAAAATTATCAACTATGGTTAATAAATTAATTAAGTAATTATTGGCTAATTACTTAAGCATAAACAAAGGGAAATTCAAAGATAATTATGTAAGACCCTAAAATTAGTGGGTTAAGGCTAAAAATTAGCATAAATATATTTGCTAATTAATTGGAAAATATTGAGAAAAATAAATGAGATTAAGTATTTTTGAGCTTAAAAGCAAGTTTGGACCAATAAGAAAAAGTTATGAAAAATTACGTAAAAATAATTAAAATAATAATTAATTAAAAAATAAAATAAAAATTATATATATATAATTGTGTGTGTGCCGACATGGTGTAGGGATAAAAGGAAAAAAAAAAAAAGAAATGAAAATAAGATGAAGTGTAGAAACAAAACTCTTAATTAAAAATTAATTAAAGTAAAATAGTAAAAAGTAAATAAACACCGATGGAGATCGGATCCTATCTAGAGAACCATGAAAAAAATTTCTAAAGTCAAAATATAATATTGATGAGTGGATTTTTATCTTGAATTGAGCTGTACCTGGAGTCGGTAGAAGTAGTTAGTAATAAGACGAAATAGGGGAAATCTGAGAAATAGGCAGATAGTCATAAAATTAGGATTTGAACAAAATAAATTATAACTCAACATTTGGAGATGAGTTTATGATTTTTTGGACATATTTGGAATCAGTGAATTTTTGTCAAGAAGTGGATGATTTCGGAAGTTCGTTCCGAAACCGACACGTTTTTCCGTAAAACTTCAGACTGACCGTTGAAACCCTGTATGGAATCAAAATTTAGGTTAACTTAGACATTTCTAATGAGTGAGAAAAGGTCTTCAAATTTGTGATTCCAGATTTCTAAGATTTTACAAGATTACGCGATTCGGACACCGATCGGAGATTTTATCGGTAGAACCTTCTAGAAATGACCACATGGCACCTTGTGATTGGCCAAGGGGTGCCACCTAAGGGGAGGGCAGGTCGGTTGCCAAGTGGCCTGATGAGGATCGTGACACCTTGCGAAGTGCGATCCGACGGCCGATATCCCATATGAAAAAGCAATGAATAGTGTCACAATTTCTTCTATAAATAGAAGTGCAACCCTTTGCGTTTTTCACACCAAAAACCACTCTTAGAAATCCTAGAGAGAATTTAGAGAGAGGAGCTCTGGAGGAGGAAGGAGTCCGGGGAATTCTGCAGCGAAGCTCTGAGTAAGTTCTTCGGTACTTAGTCTTAAGCTTTCGCAGTTCTTTCGGTAGTTAGAGTAGAAATGCTAGATTAGTCTTTAATCTTCCTAGTATGATTAGATATCATATGATAGAGGTATTTTTAGTAGGAATTTCGAAAATAATGATTGGGTCAAAGTTCTGGCAAAATTTTGGAAGAAATTGGTAAAAGTAACGAGTCTTTGCGAAATTCCATAGATTAGGGGTATAGGGGCAAAATGGTAATTTTACCTAAAATGCCTATTGTGATGTCAAATCACTAATAAAAGTGATATTACTCGTATAGGACATCAGAAACTTTGATCTGCGTGTTGTCCGACGTGTCCGACGTTGTTGGACGTTTCGCTGTTTTCCGTAAAAAGTATGATTTTCCGCCAGAAGTACCTACGCTCGTCAACGAAGGTACGTTCGCGTACTGTAACATTGACTCTGATGTTTATGGTATGCATATATGTGATGATACGATGTGTGAATAGTTTGGTACCGAAGGCAATGCTAGTCTACGTGGGTGTGCCAACCAGTCACCGTTAACCTCGGTGAGACCCCTATGGTAGACACTTACCTGGCCATTCTATTCAGTGCTATATGCACCGTGTCTATGGAATTGTACTTAGGTGAACCATATGTGATAGATACAACCCCCGGATAGAGATTCATTAGAGTCACCGAGATACATTCACGGATAGAGATTCTGTTCAGAGTTACCGGTTATACATTCACGGATAGAGATTCTGTTCAGAGTTACCGGTTATACATTCACGGATAGAGATTCTGTTCAGAGTTACCGTTTATACATTCACGGATAGAGATTCTGTTAGGGGTTGCCGAGATACATTCACGGATAGAGACTCTGTTCAGAATCACCGATTATACCTACTGCTCTATGTTTATGTTCTTATTGATTATGCATCTCTTTGTTATGTCATGAATATCTCGTCATCCGTATACTGTTGTATTTGAGCATGAGGTTAACCGTTACCTGAGATCCAATGCGCTAAATTGGATCTCAGCTGTAGCTTCAGGGTCCGGAGAACCGAGGGCCGAGGAAAGAAGCAAGTAGGCCACATAGAAGATCCGGTCGAAGATTTCTTTCTGTTGTATTATACTTTTGAATCACACGGTTTTTGTACCGCTGTTGTATCCAGCCAGACTTACGGCGTTTTATATATACATATCAGTTACTCAATCGCTCCGATGCTCTACTCTGATTATTTGAAATGATGTTTTGATGAGAAAAAAAAAATATACTACTTTTGGAAATGGGATGTTACAGCGCTCCTAGGGGTAAAGCTCATATGCATTTTTGCTCCTTTACTCAAAGGACAAATCTGACAGTAACATTTCTTTGATATTATGAGCATATTTTTGTCTTTTAGTATTTTTAAAATTCTTTACAAAGAATTTTCCCATTTTATTTTGTCACCTATAAGAAATAAGTCTTTTTTATAAATCCAATCCAGTGTAATTCTCTTTCCCTTTCAATTCAATCTATGTAATTGTCAATCACCATTTTTTTTTTTTGGAAAATGATGAAAAACAATTTTGAAATTGAAAAATCTTAAATCAGTTTTTTTTTTTAACAACTCTAATGATATTGATAACTGGAGTCAACGCGATACAGGGAAATAAAAGAAGGTACTCAGGCAATAAGCCTAGTAAACACAAAACAACTCAACAAAAGAAAGCACAAGAAAGCAAACAACCAACTACAAGAAATCAGGTTTATTACCAAGAGTTGATAAGAGAATGATGAAACTTGATAAGTAATTCACAACTCATTGTTTGGGAAATACTTGATTTAAAATTTTGCAATTTCAAAATTCTTTTTTATCTTTTTGCCTTCTTTTTTTAATATCATAAAATCATGTATTTTTAAATATGAAATTATTTCGACAAAAAAAAAAATGAAATTTATAAATATTTGAATATGGTCCCTCTTTAACTTATATTTCATATTCTTAATTACTATGCGTTTAGCTAGCATGGAACGGATATAACGCAACTCCTTCGTTACTGCTTGTATAAGTGTTACTAGTAATAGACAGAAGTACAGAACTAAACTCATTATCTGCAGACTGCAGTGTAATCGTACACATTATGTTACAGGGACACCAGTCACGGACTCAGTTTCCTTGCTTAGCCAAAGGGCGCTCGCCCCTAGGGAGATCTGGCAGCCAGATCTCTAGATCTATACTGTCCATATTTTTTTTATAGGATTTTTTTTAAAAAAATTTTTGAAGTGTTTTTTGTTTTTTTTTTTCCAATTCCTAAAGTATGTTTTTAGTACTAGATCATAAATGTTTTTTTTATAAAAATCCTCAAATAATTTTTTAAGATCATAAACTATTTTTGAGTTGCAGTCAGTATCCTGAAGTATCTCTTTAGTATCAGTCAGTACCCTGAAATATTTTTTTAGGAATATTGTAGGGTACCGACTGGTACTAAACAGATACTTTAGGGTAGTGAATGCTACTGAAAAATACTTCATGATCTTAAAAAATTATTTTAGGATCTTGAAAAATATATTTTAGGGTACTAACTGGTACTAAAAACATATTTCAAGATACTGATGGGTATTGAAAAAAAGCAGCCAGTACGTTGAAGTATCTTTTTAGTACCAGTTGGTACCCTAAAATATTTTTTTATGATGTTGAAAAAATATTTTAGTGTACTGACTGGTACTAAAAAGATACTTTAGGGCCCGTTTGGTTCAAGGAATTTGGGAGAGGGAATGAGAACTTAATAGAGTTCCCTCTTAAAAACATGTTTGGTTCACCAAGTACCTAGGAACTTAAGTTCCTGGGCCCACACCGGGCCCACCACTCTTCCCTCATTTGTGGGAACTTGAGTTCCCACCAAAATTGGTGGGATCTCAAGTTCTCACGTCACTATTCACATTTTTGGACAAATTTGTCCCTGAAATTTAAACTTGGCGGGAAGTTCGAACTTGACGGGAAAGTTCGAATTTGGCGAAATTTTTTTTTACACAAGTTCGAACTTAACAAAAATATATTTTTTAAAAATATATTTTAGCAAAAAAAATATTTTTCTTTTTTATTTTGAATTAATTTCTTTGGAGGGTAAAATAGACTTTTTCTAATTCTTTACCAACTATCATCCCTTCATTTTCTTCCAACCAAACAACTCAAGCCATATTCCCTCATCTTTCAAATCTTCTTTTCCCTTCCTTTAAGTTCCTTTCTCTCCTCTAAGTTCATTTCCCTCCTTAAAAGTTCTTTGAACCAAACGGGCCCTTAGAGTACTAAAAAAGTTCTTCATGATCTTAAAAAATATTTCAGGGTGCTGACTGGCATTAAAAACATACTTCAGGATACTGATTGGTATTGAAAAAAAAAATCAATTTTTTAAGAAAAATCTTATTAAAAAAAAAAAGAAATATGGACTCCACCGTGAGATCTCCCTAGGCGCTCGTCCTTTAGGGTATGTTTGGTTTGAGGGAAGGGGAGGGGAGAGAAAAAAAAGGAGGGGAGAGGAAAACTTGTGGGTCCCACTACACTCAATTTTGAAATTTTTTTTCCCTCCTCTCCTTTTTTTTCTCTCCCCCTCCCTCCCCTCAAACCAAACATACCTTTAGGAACTAGATAAAAAGAATTTTCACCATCATTCATCGATACGACCTATAGCTCCTATGATAGAGATCGAGATCCTCAATCTAAAAGGTAAAACCTATTTAATGAAACTTTGACAATCCAAACAACTACTAAATTTGTTTTTCTAGAAAACCATATGTAAAAATAGACCCTAATCAAATTCTTTTAAGACAAGAATATTTTGAAAGAGGACACCAACAAAGTTACAAGCAGAGAAAACACAACCCAATTTAAGGTGAATTGCATTTTTTTCAATAGGAATAGTAAAGGGTTACAAGCCATCTTTGCCTGAACCTTTGTCTCCTTAAATTATTATTAAAATTAAAATTTTAATTATTTCATATTTTGGAAATATTCAAGTAATTATCTGGCAAATTGCTTAAAATATTTTAATGGCACCCCTCCCCTCTTATTAGAAGTGTTCATAAAGCATTATTCATAGTATAGCTTCTCCAGATTTCACATTTCGTACCCCCGGCCCCAAAAAAAAAAAATCTCCATCGCATAGTTTAACATACACTATTTAAATGTTGAAAAATAGACATATTCTTAGAAACAAATAAAATTATGAGTAAATACCCTTTCTGGTCCCTGATAAAAAATACGGACCCCATTTTGATCCATGACAAAAAAAGGTCATTTTTAGTCCATAAAAAAGACGAATAAGGGTCAATTGGTGGACATTTTGATCCCTCACAAATTTCCAAAAACTCATTTTTAGTCTCATAAAAAGGACCAATAAGGATCGATTTTTTTGTCAGAGAACAAAATGGGGTCCGTGTTTTTTGTCAGGGATAAAAAAGGGTATTTACTCTAAAATTATTGTTATCTGATTATTCTTTTATTTTGCTACATAATCTAGGTATTAATTGAATCACTAATTGATATCTCTAACACATTCAATGTATTAAACTAATTTTAAATTGGAAGTAAGATAAAATGGATTGCAAAAAATCTCCCCACGCACTCGTGTGGGAGCCTAGTTCTCTCCGCTAAGCGTGAGAGTGGTTAGGGTTGGCGGTTTGGAGGGGGATCGGAGCCGGAGTTAGGAGGATCGGCGGGGATACCGGTGTTTCGTTCTCGGAGGTGTTTTGGTGGAGGCCAGAAGTTTGAAGATAGCGCCGGTTTGAATCTCATGGAGGAGTTACAGATCTCGAGTCCTTTAACTTGGAAGGAGGCAGAGGTTGGGCGGATCTTGATCGGTAAGGTCTTGTCGAGTAGGACCTACACGCGATCTACGATGGAGGTGATTCTTCAGAAGGCTTGGAACATGCCGTCTGGTTTCGACGTCATAGAAGTCACAGGAAATGCTTTTATGTTCAAATTTGCTAGTGAAGAGGAACGAACCAGGATTCTCAGGGGACGACCATGGTCGATTAATGGAAGCTTGCTAAACCTATTGGCGAGATCAAATTACAAACCGTATGGGGAGTATGATTTCAATCGCTGCCCTGCTTGGATTCAACTGCACAACGTTCCGTTGGAAGCGCTATGTTTGGATAATGCAATCAAGATTGGAGGCTATGTAGGAGAGGTGATGATGGCAGAGGATCCTCAATATAACGGTAAGTTCCTTCGCAGCTTTCTACGTGTTAGAGTTGTGTTAGATCTTCGACATCCTATTGCTTGTGGTTTTTGGCTTCCTAATCCGGATGGTAGTAGAGTCTGGATCTCTGTCCGTTATGAAAAACTTCAGAATTTTTGCTACAATTGTGGCAAAATCGGTCACGATCATCGTATCTGTAAAGTTGAGAGGCTTATGTCTGTGGTCGATAGTAAGGAACCTCGGTTTGGGCCTTGGACTACCACTAATGTCTGTCGAAGTTGGGAGGAAGCTCTGGTGGTCGTGCGTAATGACTGGGATGAGGCAGAGTACTTCAGGAAGAAGAGAGCTGAGGCAGTCCTAAGAAGGAAGGCTGAAGATAAACGGAAGAAGGAGGAGACAACTATGGCTGAGGAGAATGATTTATTCTGCATCAGATTAAATAATTTTCCAGGGTCTGAGTCTTCTCGTGAAGTGGAAAGAAATCAGGAGGAGAATGATCTGTGTAGTAGAGATCAGATGTCTACTGTCAAAGTATTGAATGACATGGGTAATGCCATGACCAATGGGACCAGGAGAACGGTGGTAAGGAAGGAAAGGGAGATGAATTTCAAGGAGACATATGTTATGAATTCTGGATCAGTGTGTTCTTCAGATGATAATCACGAGACAGGACGTAGGTCAGCATCAAAAGACCTGAACTATGCAGCTAAGGAATCTCTGGTTGTGCAGGAGGAGAATTCTTTGGCCATGGTCTTGTATAGTGGCAAGGAGTTGAATGAGGTTATTAGAGGTTTCAATGGCCTCGGATTGAAAAGGAGTGCAGAGGAGGACTTGTTACCTTTGGAGTTAAAGAAGAGGAAGATTGTTGTGGGGGACCATACTTCTCCCAAGCCTGATATTTCTTGCTATGCTGCTAAGTTGCGGAAGGTCAAAGAAAAGGCGAGAAGGTCTTCTAAGAAAGGGACCAGACAGGGTAAGGAGAATGTTGTTGCTGAAGATTGGGACCCTGACGAGACTATGAAGGACCCAGAGGCACCTGATGCAGAGGGTGCTGGCTTTGTTTTCAAAGCCAAAAGAGGTAGAAAGAAGTTATACATTGCTGATGGCGCTGGTGGCTGGCCTTTATCAGCCACCAAGGCAACATGAAGCTTATCTCTTGGAACTGTCAAGGTCTAGGAAGAGCCTTGACAGTTCGAAACTTGAAGGACATGGTGAAGCGTCATCGTCCATCTATCATCTTCCTAATGGAAACAAAAAATAATTCTGCTAGAGGTAGTAAAGTCAGAGCGAAGTGTGGGTTCTCTCATGATTTGTATGTGGATCCGTGTGGGTTGGCTGGAGGGTTGGCTGTGTGGTGGCATAGTAATGTCACATTGACGGTTCTTTATAAGTCTAAGAACATTATTCATGCATTTGTTGAGGCTGATGGGTTGTCAACACCAAAATATGTTTCATTTGTGTATGGGCCACCAAAAGAGAAGGAAAGAAGGGCTGTTTGGGACTGGGTAAGACAGCTGGCAGCGGGTGTTCATGGTTCCTGGTTGGTGGTTGGGGACTTTAATGATCTCTTGTCCCAAAACGAGAAGGAAGGAGGCAATCCCAGATCTATGAGGAAGATTATCAATTTTCAGAGATTGCTATCTGACTGTAATCTAATGGACCTTGAGTTTAAAGGTTCCAGATTCACCTGGTGCAATAACAGAGATGGGGCTATTGTGAGGGAACGTCTTGATCGAGCCCTTGGCAACATTGATTTCAGAGAGGAATTTGGCCATGCTGTGGTATTTCATGTTGAGCCTGCTGGTTCAGACCATCATGCTTTGGCTGTAGATTGCCATTATTGTGAAGATAAAGCACCTAGGTCATTTAAGTTCGAAGCTAACTGGATCGGCCATGATGATTTTCTGCATATTGTCAGAATGGGTTGGAGTGATGTTTCAGGGAATGTGGATGATAGGGCTGTGGATCTACTTAGAAGGCTGGATGCATGTAGAAGGTGGCTAAGGAGGTGGAGTAGCAGGGCATTTCCCAACTTTAGCAAAGACATTGACCAGTTGAGACAAAAATTAAATATATGTCATACTGGGCGCATAACTGATGGGAAGCTGGAGGAAATAGAACGTCTAGTTGGGCAGCTTGAAGAATTGTGGAGTAAAGAAGAATCTTATTGGTGGCAAAGATCACGAATTTCATGGCTGAAATGTGGTGACAAAAACACTAAGTTTTTTCATAATAGTGTTCTCCAAAGAAGGCAGCGGAACAAAATCCTCAGGCTCAAGGATGAAAATGGAGCCTGGCTAGAAGAGAGGGCAGCAATAAATAAAGCCTTCAGCACATTTTATAAGCAGCTATTCAGCTCGGATGGCACAAGACCTATGGAACTAGCACTTTCTTATGTACAAAAAGTGATCCTGGATGAGGACAATGCTGTTCTGTTGGCACCGGTGACTGATATAGAGATTGAGGAGGTGGTTTTTCAGTTAGGGGCAAACAAGGCACCGGGGCCGGATGGCTTCTCTGCCTTGTTCTACCAAACTGCCTGGAAGGAGGTAAGTGCTGAAGTATGTGGGATGGTTCACGATTTTTTTGAGGGCAATCCAGATTTTGCAAGGATTAATGAGACTAATATTGTGTTAATCCCAAAGATCGACAAGCCTGAGGGTGTGCATCATTTCAGGCCAATTGGATTATGCAACGTTTCTTATAAGATTGTAGCAAAAATCTTGACTAATAGGATGAGAAATCTGATGTGCAGAATCATTTCTCCCAATCAAAGGGCCTTCCTTGCGGGAAGAATGATACAAGATAATATCCTCATAACACATGAAGCATTCCATTATCTTAAGCATAAGAAGAAAGGGAAGAAGTGGGAATTAGCATTGAAGATTGACATGAATAAGGCGTATGACCGCATTGAGTGGGACTTCCTTGAAGCGGTGATGCTGAAAATGGGCTTTTGCTCTAGGTGGGTGAGCTGGATCATGAAATGTATTTCAACAGTGGCATTCAATTTGAAGGTGGATGGACACAATGCAGAGTCATTTCTCCCGGGTAGAGGTGTAAGGCAAGGTGACCCATTATCGCCTTTCATGTTCATAATAGCTTCTGAAGTGCTATCTCTCATGCTGCAATTCCATATGGATAAGAAAGAGCTGACAGGGATCAAACTTGCTAACAGAGCTCCTATGATGTCCCATTGTTTTTTTGCTGATGATGCTATCCTATTCCTTAGGGCTGATGAACTGAATTGTAAAGTCTTAAAAATGATCTTGGATGTGTATTGTAGGGCTTCGGGGCAGCTTCTTAACCTGGAAAAGTCAAGTATTTTCTTTTCTTCTAACACTCCGACAAACTCCAAAGATAGGATTTCAGCTTGCCTTGGTATTAGGCATTCGGATCAAACTGGTAATTACTTAGGACTTCCAACTTCTTGGGGAAGATCGAAATCTGCAGCTATGGCTTTGTTAGGGACAAGATCGGTTTGAAGTTACAAGGATGGAAGCAAAAGCTACTTAATTTTGCTGGTAGAGAAATCCTCATTAAGGCAGTGGCTAACTCCATTCCCACATACCCCATGACTTGCTTTTTATTTCCAAAAAAAGCTTGTAAGGAAATTGATTCCTTGATTTCTAAGTTTTGGTGGGGACAAAAAGAGGAGGAGGGTGTTATTCATTGGAAGAGCTGGAGTAGTATGACTTTGAGGAAGAGTGAGGGGGGAATGGGGTTCAGGGATCTTCTCTGTTTTAGCAAGGCACTTTTGGCAAAAACAGCTTGGCGGTTGCTTGTGCAGCCTAATGACCCTTGGTGTAAAATTCTCAAGGGAATCTATTTCCCGAGGAATGATTTTTTAAGGGCTAGGAAGGGCAGGCATGCATCTTGGGGCTGGTCTAGCTTGCTGGAAGGAAGGGATCTGTTGTTGAGTAATCTGTGCTGGAGGGTGGGTGATGGTCGGTCAATTAGTATTTGGAGGGATCCATGGGTGTTAGGCTTGCCTGGGTTCAAACTTCAGCATGAGGAGGCGGATATGGAGACTGATGGGAGCAAAGTAGCTAGTCTCATTGTCAATGGTCGTTGGGACCTTAGCCCGATTGTGTCACGGATTAGTACCTTGGAAAAAGACAAGATTCTGGAGCTGCCTATTTCTTCTGCTCATAAGGACCGCGTTATATGGCTGGCCAGCAAGGATGGTTGTTACTCTGTCAAGTCTGGGTATGCAGTGGCAAAAGGCAAGGTGGAGGCAACAGGAGTGAAAGACCCAGGTACGTCATTTGTTATTCCGAAAGCACTTTGGAAGGGTATATGGAAAGTCTCAGTGCCCCCTAAAATCCAGCATTTCCTATGGAGATTAGGGGCTGGGGCTATAGCAACTAAGGATAACTTGTATAGACGTAAATGCGCTTTAAATCCACTCTGCCCTGTGTGTTTGGTTGAGACTGAAACTGTTGAACACCTTCTGTTTCTTTGCCCTTGGACCAAACGCTGCTGGTTTGGGAGTTCGCTTGGTATTAAATTTAGTAAATGGGGCATGAAACGTTGTGAGGAATGGCTATGTGACATGCTTCATGGTCAAGAATTTCTGGATGAGTATGGGAAGTCTCTATTTGCTGTTACATGTTGGTACATCTGGAAGAAAAGGTGTTGTTGGGTGTTTAGAGGGGAAAATCCTGATGCTCAAGAGGTGGTTCGGATTGTCAAGGGGCAGGTGGATGAGTTTTGGAAGTCAAAAGCATCGTGTGTTTGCGGAACCAATAATTCGTAAGCCACAATGGGTGGCACCACCTCCTGGTGAAATCAAGATCAACGTTGATGGTTCCTACATTGCAGCAACAGGTGAGGCAGGGATTGGAGTGGTATGTAGGGATTGCAATGGATCTTATGTTGGTGGCTTAGGCAAATCTGTGACCGCTGGTTCTCCCTTTATGGCTGAGAGTCTTGCGTTGAAGGAAGGATTGCTATGTAGTGATAGGTTTCATGATTGTAAAGTGATAGCTGAAATTGATTGTGAATTGTTGTATAGATTGATCAAAAGGAATAATACCGCTGTATGTGATTGGTATAGTGCGGATTTAGTACAGGAAGTCTTGGATCTGTTAAAATCTAGGAGTGAGGTGTCTGTTTCCCTTGTAGCTCGACAAGGTAACCAAGTTGCTGATAGGTTAGCAACGGCTGCGGCAAGGAAGATGCACCAGCATGATTGGCTGGTTAGTGCTCCATCTTTCTTAAGCAAGTTTATACTCCATGATTCTGATGTATCCAGGAAGTCCTGCAACAGCAGGAATAAGATAGCTGATAGGGAAGGAATTGGTTGAGCGCTGGAATTATACAGACTTAGTAGTGTAGTGGCTGTTTCATTCATTGCGAGTATATGTCTGTTTTCTAGGATTTCTATGTAGTTCTTGGCTTCGGTTACTGTGGATGTAATTCTCGGTTTTTGTTATTAATGAAATAGATTTGTCTTTGGCCAAAAAAAAATTGAATCACTAATTATTGTACGGGCGCATGTTTGTGTTGAGTCCAGATTCTTCCTTTGCTCCAACTTTTGTTTGAAGTTTGTACCTAAAATTTCATTGCTTGTAAGACCTGTGACAAAGGATTGTTCAAACATCTTCATTATAAACACAATATAAAATTCATTGAGCCCGAATTGCAATGCATGAATAGCGTAACTTTGAAAAATTCATTTAAGATCTCAAGGGACTAAAATATATTAAAAAAGTCTCACAGAAAATTCTAATATAAAAAAGATTCCATTGACAACTCCTTCAGTAGGGGATTGACAACTCAATATGTGAGTTTTAACAATTACTTAGAACCATTTTAACATCAAAATTTCTCTGGGACTTTTTTGATATTTTTTTGGTCCTTTGGGATCTTAAAGGGATCTTCCCTAACTTTTATAGGCCCATGTTAGCTTTTTAATCTTTTATTTTTAGAAGTAAAAACTTGTTAAGAATAAAAAAAAAAAATAAAAACTTGTTGGGGAAAGAAGGAAAAAGGCTACGTTTCTTTTGGCCATTAAAAAAAGAAAATGATCTATTTTTTATACACAATATATAGGCCACCGTTGGACCTTACAAGGTTTGAATTTGATGGGCCAGTCAAACCCAGGTTTTTTAGCCCAATGGCTTCATGAGGAATCAATTAATTTTATTTTGGATTAAGATGCAAATTTGTCCAAGAAATATTCGTTAAAGAGCAATGTTGCTCCAGAATTTTTTTTTTTTTTTTTTTATGTTCAATGTTACATCAGTTTCAAAACATAGCAATCTTATCATTACAAAAACTAACATTAACCCTTAAAAAATCAACGTTGACTATTAACTTTATAACGATGAAAAATAACATTGCATTATTTTAATGCTTCCGGAGCAATATTGAATCTTACAAACTTTCAAGGTAATATTGCTCCTCAGCAAAAACTTTCAAGGAAAATTTTCACCTTAAGTATTTTTGGATTTGAACTTCAAAATATTTCTTTGCTCTAGAATATAAGTCATTCCAACAGCCAACAAATGTTAGTCTAATTGATAAAGGGGTTGGTTTATAACCATAAGATTGTGAGTATAAATCCTATCGATGTAAGATCCTTTTTGGTGGGCGATATGTAAGTATCTCTGTAAGTGCTTCTTAAGCTTGAAGGCATACCCTGACAAACCTCCACAACCCAACTCATCTAGACTTTTTTGTACAAAAAAAAGGTCATTTCTTATAATCTTGTTGGGATTAAGGAGGAGGGATTAACTTGGTAAATTTGTATTAAATTGAAAAAGTCTTCCAACTTTATCGTTATTCAAATCTAACTCACCGCTCTACTCTTTCTCAAAATCTAATTGCACTATCAATAAATAGAGGTAAAATTGAAAAATATTAGTAATTAATGACTCACTAAATGATTTCCATTTTAAATAAAAAATTTATTCAAAAGGGTTCCTTACAATTTTTTTTTTTTTTGGCAAAAGAGAGGCCGCAGCCTCATATATTAAACTGAATCAACAAGGGGATCAAGTCCCATACAATCACTGAAAAACACATATCGAAATCTATCTGAACAATTGTTTAAAAAGGAGGAAAAGGAAAGTCCCTCTTTTGCTAACACATCAGCCATAACATTATGAGTCCGAGGGATATGCGACAATTTGACATCCCAATTCCTAAGAAGAAAGCATCTGATTTGCTGGAACACTAAACTGCTTGAAGGCTCATCCCTGTTAGTTAGTAGTTTGTCAATTAAAATTCTGGGTTAAGGTGAAAAAATATACACATGTGGTTTGATTAAAAGAACGCTCAACATCAAATATTTTTTTTAGGTGCAAAAGTTACTATGTGATTACAAAAGTGAAACAAAAGTAACACATGATGACATTGACTGTGAAGTGAAACGGTTTGATTAAAAATGGTGATGTGGATGATGGTGGGGCCCACAGAGGTGACCATGTTAGCAAATTTTGAACTCCAGCTTCCCAGAAACACGCAATCTTCATCTTCTTTGTCACGAGGCAATCTCCATCTTCTTTATGGTGCGCATCCACTATTGGCGTTGCCGTCGCCACTGCCACCATAGCCACCTCCGATGGCCCTGAAACTACCCTCAAGCTTTGCACCACCATTCCCCATCACCTCATCCGCGACGCCATCACCGCTGTAGACATTGCTTTCGGTACTCTCGATCTCTCCGAACTTGCAATAATTGGAGACTTACTTTACCCTGTTATCTTAGTTTGAGTTTTTGTTTTTTAATAAATTGCTTCCTGTCGTTGATTTTTTTGAGCTTATATGTTTTCCTCAACTGAATGAACCATGCGAGTGAGGGGGTGGGATTTTTGAAGGATGGCCAGAGGTGAGGAGATGTAGCTTTTTGAACTCGAATAGGTTCTAATTTGGAAAAATAATTGTATAGAATTTTCCTTCCATGTAAGCAATGCAAAGTCCCAAGTTTTATATTCGCCATTAATGGTGCCGCTAGTTGCCTGAGCTACCTGAAAGAGTGAAAGGGACTCTTCAAGATACCAAATAAATTGAGATCCCACAAATGTCCTCTTCATGAATTCAGAACGTTGTGAGCTTTCCCACTTTTGAGGTAGAGGAGGCACGAATTCTGCGTGATTTTGGAAGATAATGAATGTTGATCCTTGAGATGTAAATTCCAAAAGTCTACACATGGCTCTACGACTCGAATAGGTTCAACATTCTCCCATGACTATACTACGGCTGCAGATCATGCCACTGTGGAATTTCTTATGAACACTTTGCATAGGATTTTCCCCAGTTTTGATTATATAAAAAGAAAAACTCAAACTAAGATAATACAGTAAAGTAAGTCTCCAATTCATGCAAGTTCGGAGAGATTTAGAGTACCGAAAGCACTGTTGGTTGCGGTGATGGCATCGCAGATGAGGTGATGAGGAATGGTGGTGCAAAGCTTGAGGGTAGTTTCAGAGTCATCGGAGGTGGCTATGGTGGCAATGGCGACGGCAACGCCAATGGTGGATGCAACCAAAGCAAGCCTCGTCCCAGCGTGCCATAAAGAAGATGGAGATTGCTTTATGATGAAGAAGATGAAGATTGTGTGTTTCTGGGAAGCTGGAGTTCAAACTTTGCTAACATGGTCACCTCTGTGGGCCCCACCATCATCCACATCATCATTTTTAGTCAAACTATCAAATTTCACGGTCAACGTCATCTATTTTAACGGCATGTGTTACTTTTGCTCCACTTTTGTAATCACATAGTTACTTTTGCATCTAAAAAAAACACGTAGTGTTGGGCGCTCTTTTGGCCAAACCACATGTGTATTTTTACATATTAACCCTAAATTTTTTGAATTTGATTCCACTAGTACCCTAGTGAAACCTTCCTCCCAAGCCATACGTAGGCCCAACAACAAGGCCCATTCTTTAGCCTCATATACTCCACACTGTCCCAATTCCTACGTGAAGCCAATTACCCAGTCACCTGACGGCTTCCTGATCACACCCCCACATCCTGCTTTTTGACCATCAGCAGTGATCGCACCATCTATATTGAGCTTTACCCAATCAGTAGGCGGTGGAGACCACCTGAGACTTCTAGACACATTCCTTTCGTCATGTTGAAAAACCAGTTCAGAGGGGAAACAAAATAATTTCCAGGTCCTTAATATGACCTTGGAGGGAACAACAGGTTTATGAAAATCTTCGCAGAATAGAGAATTGTTTCTCCATTTACAAAAGGGTGCCTTACATTTTGGACAAAAGGAAGCAAATAATAGGCCTCTTAGATAAGAGAGTTACCAATTCCACGTTAGCTTGTTTGGACTTGGGGTGGTTGTTACCAAGCCTGTGACGTGTGTTTTTTGACAGAAAACCCATTGACAGACTTGTTTAATCTCTACATGAAAGTGGCACTTGTTCGACAATACCTTGAATATGGTTGACTCTAATAGAAAAATATTGACTCTAACGAAAAAATACTTGTACATGGTAAAAAGAAAAAAAAGCAAAAAATTTGTTTCATCTCAACTTTGTTTCATGTTTAGGAAGCTTTTTGAAGCAAATGACTTTTGGGTTAGGAGAATCTTTAAAGTTGGAAAAACTTTTCTGTTTGCCATTTCTTTAGATTTTAACATTCTAAAATTGACTTTTTAATATGTTATTCAAATAAGTTCTTATCAAGCTAAGTCTAACAAAACATAAATTACTTTATACTAATTGATTTTTATTTGAACTTTAGTTTAGAAAAATCAATTGGAATAAAAGTTATTTTTTCCAATGTTAGTCTAAACAAGCGTATCTTTAGTGATAATTGTCATAATATAATATATATTTATCTAATTTGGGAAGTTAATAAAAGTAAATAAATTATTTAATTATAACATATGTGACATGATCTTTCTTATATATTTCCGTGTAACATTAGATTATATATAAGTTTATATATTGGGAAAAAGATTAATATAAGTTTATATGTCGGACAAATTAGCTTAGTGAAAAATAATAAATATAAAAGATAAAATTGAAAAAAAGATCTTATGTTTATAACCAAAATTCACTTCCAACTTACTCCCATAGGTGCTTATAGGACTTAGTTGTGGAGTTGATATTGATCCTAAATATAAGACTTATTTATTTGTCAGTAACTCTGTTGATGCTCCTCCAACCATAATCAAATAATAGAGAGACGAAGAAAATTAATGAAAATAATTATTGTTGTTTTAAAAAAACATGTCATATTAACTATTTTATCTGAATTTTTTAATTTAATTAAATTAGGAAACATCATGTTTTAGCCTTATTATTAGTGATAATTTTTTAAGTTGCAACATTTGCTGATCCTCAATTAATAATGGGTTAAGGGACAATTTTGTTTGGAAAATTGTCACTACTAAGGAATATTTTTTCTTGAAAGTTTTTTGGGGTAATTTTACTCTGAAAGTATAAAAAAAAAAAGGAACAATTTTTCTATGGTTGTTATTTTTAGTTAATTTTAACTGTTTGTTGATCAAATATGTTGAATTGATAATCTGCATGTCATTTACATCATTTTTGTTAATGTGTAAATTTGATAGCCCATCGAACATGTTTGCAGCTCATTGAGCAGAGCTTAATGATTAAATAGTGAAATTTGCCTTAAACGCTCAAAATGACGACAACGTGGGGCATGTTTGGGAAGGCGGTGGGGGTTGAATAAGCTAGGTAGAAAGGGAAATAATATGATATGAGTAAAATGAGGTGTTTGAATTTGCATTTTTTTTTAAATGGAATTTTAGGTTGAAAGCTATTAAGAAGAAGTTACTAAGACCTACTTTTTACGGTACATATGAGTTTTTACCACCGCTAATTTAAATATAAATCACATTTACAATATGATTTTTAGATTAATGGTAGAAGCTACTTTTTCAATATTGGATTAGCGATAAAAGTTGTTTTTCTAACCTTACGGTATATAAAGTAAGGGAAAAACACTTCTCATGTTGTAGGAGAAGTATATTATCATGTTACACACATATGAAATGGTGGGACCCACATATATATACAATTAGCATTATATATATATGTGGGTCCCACGATTTCATGTGTGTGTAAAAATCTTTTCCTTCTCATGCAAAGAAGTTTAAACACCATAAAGTAAGGGGATAGAATATTGTCACTACCAATTTTATGTCACTACCAAGTCACTACCACTTTTTCACCGTCAGAATCTCAATAGGAGAGAAAAATGTTAAAGGTAAATGAGATTCTCCAAATTAAGTATGCTAGAAAAGTTTTGTTAGTAACAATATCTTATCCTAAGTATACTAGAAAAGTTTTGTTCCGATACGTGTACACATAGGTTTCGATCAAACAAACCATAAAATAAAATTCAGATTGAAAAAAAAGTGATTCTGCCAAACTCCCCCACAAAACTTGAGCAAAAAAAAAAAAAACTCCCCCACAAACACAAGCCCTCCCATTTCGTCCCCAGTGGCCTGAGGGAAGCCTTGGACGACAAAGACACGCAGTCTCCGGGAAGCCAAAACCTCTGTCATTATCTCTCTCTCCACCTCCACTTGCTGCTTCCCAGTCACAAGCACCGCCTTCTTCAATCGTCACCCCCAACATTCTTTCTTCAACAAAGTTGATTTTGTCATCTCCACCATCCGTGTCACTTCTCCCGTAGCTCACACAATCTTGGAGCTCCGGTGGAAATCAAATCTGAGGGAGAGAGAAACTTCGTATAGCAATGGCGCTTTCAGCCTCCGACCTTCCCGCCATATACTCATTGCTTACCAACTCTATGAGCAGCGATCGCTCAATCCGCCAACCTGCCGAAGACGCGCTCTCACAATCGGAGAGTAGGCCTGGTTTCTGTTCTTGTCTCATGGTACCGTTCTTCGATTCATTTGTAGCTAGGGTTTTTTGTGTTGTCCCCCCCTCCCCCCAAACAAAAAATCGCATTCATGGTTTTGCTTGACAGTATGTTTTTAAGTGCTTGGAATCTGAATTTGTAGCATCTTGTGAACGGAACTGTAGGAAGTTATTACCGCAAAGGATTTGGCTTCTCAAGTGGATGTGCGGTTGATGGCTTCGGTGTATTTTAAAAATAGTGTTAATCGCTACTGGAGGCACCGGCGTGATTCCTCGTAAGCTTTTTTGTTGCTGGATAGCTTTTGCTTTTAGTTTAAGCTATGTTTTCTTACTCTACGAGTGGGAGCGAAGCGAGGGAAGATAAGTGAAATGCGTACTTTGGTTGTTAAGTCGTGGAAAGTAATGTGGCATTCTTTATTCAGGGGGATCACCAACGAGGAGAAAATACATCTCAGGCAAAAGTTGTTGCTGCACTTGAGGGAAGAAAATGATCAGGTGCTTCCTTAAACAATCTGTTGTTGTTTTTTTTTTAATATTGCTTTTCCCTTTAATGGTGAAACTGTGAATAACTGAACATGCATATATGCTCGGGAAGGGGGAGTGTTTGGCAACAGTTTTATCTCTCACTTGTGGGAGTGATTTTCAGGCTATGGGCCCTGCGTGTAAATTTTTTTAGCGTGTTTCCCCATCACTACCTAAATGGTAAATTCACTAGTTGTTACGGTTCTGGAAATGGTCTCATTAAGTGATAAATTAATTAATATCCCCTTTATTTAATAAAAGCATTGTTATTGAATCGTTAATGTTTCTTTGGTCACTCTATCTTGGCCTGCCTTACCAAGATGTGGTTTTAGATGTATTTTATTATGTCATAGTGTATGTTTGGATTAGCTTTTGGAGAAGAGCTTTTACGTTTTACGAGATAAGTATGTAAGAGGAGTTTTGTCTCAGTTTGCGGAAAAAAGCTTTTGAAACCACGATTTTGATGTCAGATTGAAGGTTGTAGTCTTCCTGAATCCCATTTGTAGCCTTTTTGTGTTTGATAGAAAGTAGTTTCCATGGCATGATCATTGGTCAGTGATCTGTATGCCTTGAGCTTCAGATGTTTATTTCTTCTACTTTCATTCACTTATTGCAGATAGCTAAAATGTTGGCTGTGCTCATATCCAAAATTGCTCGGATTGATTACCCCAAAGAATGGTACATTTAATATTTGCTAGATTTTTGAAGTCCAAGATTGTTAACTGAGTCTATGATACTGTCATTAGAATTTTATTTTTTATTTTTAAACGACAATTTAAGAATTTAAAATAATTAAATGAATGACTTTCACAAATCTCACCTTCTCTATGTCCAAGATTGTATATACATGTTTGCTGGTTCTTCTAACTTTTATTAATCATCAATCTTCTAGAATTAAGGAATTTCATTTTGTATGGTTCATTTGAGGAGTGAAATATAGGAACTGCTGAGTGAATATTCTCTTCGCCTAGTGGCATATGGCTGTTGTAATTTAGAACCTCTTGGCAGTTATGAACATAGAAATGGATTTTTGATTTGTCACGGCTAAGGAAGGAAACCACAATCTGCATCCTCCAAGGCTAAGTAAGAAACTGAAATGAAAATGGTGGTCGGTTCTCTAATTGGTATGCATCAATGTATATGAGGGTTTCTCAAGGTTATCATCAACTGAGAAAATGGACTAGGATGATTTGAAGCTTAATAAGGAATAAGGAAGTAGAAATTAAAAATTATAATCAATAGAATTACTCCAGTAGCTGGATCAAAGGTTGGCTTATGCTGAAAATTTCATAGACTACTCTGTAAGCTGGATTTAAATGCTTTACTTGTGAAGCAAGCCATACATATTGATTTGCTGATTTCATGACTTATCAGGCCAGATATTTTTTCTGTTTTAGCCCATCGGCTTCAATCAGCAGATGTTCTGGCATCCCACCGAATCTTCATGATATTATTTAGGACGTTAAAGGAATTGTCTACCAAGCGCCTAACTTCAGACCAAAAGAACTTTGCAGAGGTACGGTTAATTTCTTAAATTTTTATTGTACATGTTTTCTTCTTCCCTTCTCTCTTTTTTTGTTTTTTGTTTTGGTGTAATCTTCTTCCCTTCTCTCTATTAAAACATTTGGTATATGTTACCTCAACTTTATCTCTATCCTGCACATTGCAAACTGGAGCAATTCCGTGTTGTTGTACCAAACTTCCTTTTCTCTTCTTTTGTGATGGAATTCAGGTAGATAATGTCCAATTTAGGTATGACAACCTTTTCTATTGATAATAGTCATAATTTCCTTAGCCAGTCTAGTTTCTTTTGGGAGAAAAAGGGTTCTTTGTGCTCTTTGTTTCTTGAAATCATGTACTTAGTGTATCATCTTTTCATTGTGGTCTGCCATACCAAATATTGAGAATGACGTGGCTGGCAAAACACTATTGTCAGCTAGCATTCTCAATAGACGAATCTTACAGGAAGTTTGAGTGAATTAAATCCAATTTGAGCAATTGAATATTGTTATAAACCCCAATTTTGACATTGTGAAGGATTAAATTGAGCTAGATGTATCCATTTAAACTTTTGATTGCCGTAAAAAATTCAGGTATGATAGACATTGGATTAGTCAAGATTATTCCAGATAGTGACCCTGTGATTCATAGATTTCAAGGAGCCAATTTTTAATCACAATGTCACAGCATAACATAAAGACTGAAGACCTTGGCTACAGATGAAGATCTAAATTTGCTAAAAAATGCATGACTTGTGGTATCGAAGGGAGGGAAGTGTTGCTATTGGCAAGTGTTTAGATGCTGGAATACAGTTGTGTGGGCTTGCGCATCACATGACATAGTATATTTAGCACCAGTTTACTCCTTTTGAAGGCTATACGGTTCATGCCAATGTGAAAACTATTGAGGAGGCTATGCTCCACTTTATCTCCATTATCCTCCTTAAGTGGTGCTGCCCTGGTGTTTTTAAGATAGTTTTTTGGGTGTCCAGACTTGACAATTTGCACTGCGCTTATTTTGCCTTTTTTAATTTTTTTTATTAATTCTATTCTTGGGATTTATGTACTGGAGGGTAACCCACTTCTTCCTATGGGTATCTATTGAATACATTTGTGTGGGCTTGCGCATCACATGACATAGTATATTTGGCACAAGTTTACTCCTTTTGAAGGCTATACGGTTCATGACAATGTGAAAACTATTGAGGAGGCTATGCTCCACTTTATCTCCATTATCCTCCTTAAGTGCTGTTGCCCTGGTGTTTTTAAGATAGTTTTTTGGGGGTTCAGACTTTACAATTTGCTAAGGAAAGGATGTTTATGCCTCATTCTATTGCACTTATCTTACCTTTTTTTTTTAATTAATTCTATTCTAGGGATTTATGTACTGGAGTGTAACCCACTTCTTCCTATGGGCATCTATTGAATTTCAAGTATTGAATGGGAAGTTTTATGCTGATCATGAGAGAATAACATTCAACCTATTATACTCTGATAAAATTCAGGCAAGAAGATGAAAAAACAAATTATAGAAGAGTCCCTCTACCCAAAGTATGGTATTGGATGAAGTTTTTGAAGAATAGCAGATGAGAATAATTGATGTGTATTTCCAGATGAGTGAATGATTACATTTATAGACAAAGTAGAGAATCTAATCTGTTAGTTAGATCTAGAATTTGAAATTTGAAAACTAATATCTAACCATAATCTCCTATAATCTCTAGGTTTAGTTACTCCCTATAATTATGGGATTAGTAACTGATTCTACACTCCCCCTCAAGTTGGACGGTAGATGTCAATCAAGTTCAACTTGCCAATTAGATACTCGAATCGGTCCTTGGGCAATCCTTTGGTGAGGATGTCTCGTTTCTGTTCTTTTGAAGGTATGTACTTTAGATCAACGATACCCTCATCGACTTTTCCCTGATAAAATGTCTGTCTATCTCAACATGCTTGGTTCTGTCATGTTGAACCGGGTTATGAGCAATGTGAATCGCAGCCATGTTATCGCAATAGACCTTGATTGGTAGATTTATGCATTTCCTCAAGTCTTCTAGGACACGCTTTATCCATATGCCCTCACGGATCCCCGATGCTACACCACGTATTCGGCTTCAAGACTTGCTTCTTGCAACTACACTTTGTTTTTACTTCTCCATGTGACCAAGTTACCCCATACATATGTACAATACCCGGATGTCGATTTTCGTCATCTTGATCGCTGCCCAATCAAGCATCAAACTTGACTCTACATTTCGTTTGTCGGTTTTCTTAAATAGCAAACCACGTCCCGGAGATCCCTTCAAATAACGAAGGATCCTGTAGACTTCATTTAAATGTTTCGTTTAGGGTCATGCGAATCTTTGGTGACAACACTTACGGCAAATGCAATGTCCAGTGCAGTATGGGACGGATATATTAATTTGCCTACCATCCGTTGATAGTTCCTGTGTCCACCGCTTTACCAAGATCTGTTTCTTCATCTACTTTATGAACTTTGTATAGGTATGTCACCGGGTCCGCAACTTTGTCATCCCTGTTTCCTTTAGGAGGTCTAGTACATACTTCCTTTGGGAGATATAGATGCCTCTCTTGGATCGAGCTACTTCCATCCCAAGAAAATATTTCATTTCTCCAAGATCCTTGATTTGGAATTCTCGTGCTAGGGCTGCCCTGATTTGATTAATTTCTACCTCGTCATCTCCAGTAAGAATTATGTCATCAACATACACGGCTAACACAGCCATTTTTCCCTTGTGATGTTTAACGAACAAAGTGTGGTCGCTCTGCCCCTGAGTATACCCGTGTTTCTTCAGAACTCGAGTGAATCTGTCAAACCAGGCACGTGGAGATTGTTTCAACCCATATAATGATCTCTTTAGCTTGCGAGACTTGATTAACCTTTTTCCTGGGAACCCTGGAGGCAACTTCATGTACACTTCTTCCTTGAGGTCTCCATTGAGAAAGGCATTCTTTACATCGAGTTGGTGCAAATCCCAGTCTAGATTTACTGCAATTGATAAGAGAATTCTGATGGTATTCAATTTGGCTAATATTTGAGTGAAACCTTTTGCGACCAATCTAGCTTTATATTTCTCAAGTGTTCCATCTGCTCTATACTTGGGGTAAATACCCATTTGCATCCAACAGGCTTCTTTCCTTGAGGTAGATCTACTATATCCCATGTCTTATTTCTTTTGAGGGCCTCCATCTCTTCCAGACGCCTGCCTCCACTCAGGTATAGCCATGGCCTCATCAACAGTGTTTGGTACCCTTATGCTGTCAAGGTGAGAAACAAACGCCCTGTATTTAGATGAAAGGGCCTTATAAGAGACAAACTGCTCAATAGGATGTCGAGTGCATGATCTGGGATTTTTCCGTACTGCGATGGGAAGATCAAGGTCAGAATTCTTTGTTACCATTGTTTCTCCTAGACCTGCCTCTGGTTCGACTCTGGTGAGTGCTAATAGCTTGTGACTCATTACCCTTTTTATTTCTTCGTACGTAGGTCTTACCCGCTTGTTTGTGTCTCCCCTGGACTTGGCACATTATCAGGATTATCAGAGGTATCCGGTTTTGTATGGATAGGTGTATGGATTGGGGGTGTGTAGATTGTAATTGTTTGGTCATCTTTTGGTGTCTGGAATTCACCCTCACTCTCCCCCTGAATTGCAGACATGGAATAATACGGAGTAGTTTCATGAAAGGTGACATCACAGGTAACAAAAAGACGTTTGGAAAGCGGGTCATAACACTTGTATCCTTTTTGGGAATTAGAGTAGCCAAGAAAGACACAGCGGAGGGCTCTAGGGTCAAGTTTGTTGGTATGATGGAGGTGGATATAGGATGTGCAACCAAACACTCTAAGTGGAAGAGTGTTTTCAAGGTATGGGAGGTTATAGTATTGATGCAAGAGCTGAAGTGGTGTTTTGTAAGATAGTGGTCGGCTGGGCATTCGGTTAATGAGGAATGTAGCAGTAAGAATAGCATCGTCCCAATGATATTTAGGAACATTACTACTAAACATGATGGCTCTTGCAGTTTCGAGAATGTGACGATTCTTTCGTTCGGCAATGCCATTTTGTTGGGGTGTATTGGGACAAGTGCTTTTGTGAATAATGCCATTTTCGGATAGGAAGGTAGATAGCGACTGATTGAAGTATTCAGTCCGTTATCGGTATGTAGGATCTGGATTTGGGTTTGGAGCTGGGTTCGGATCATATTGTGGAAGTTGAGGAAGGTTTGATACACCTCGGTTTTATCTTTCAACGGGTAAACCCAATCGACACGCGTATGGTCATCAATGAAAGTGATGAACCATTTGGATTTTGATCGGTTTGGTGTGCGGGATGGTCCCCATAAATCGCGTGAATTATGGAAAAAGGTTTTGATGCATGGTACGGAATTTTTGGAAATGAAGTACGATGATGTTTAGCCTTTTCACATGAATCACATTGAAAATCAGAAGCAATTTTATTGGAAACAAGAGATGGAAACATTTGAGACATGTAATGGAAATTTGGATGACCTAAACGTTTGTGCCATAACTCCAAGTCACTACTCCTAGGGAGAGACACTTTATTACAGGATTTAATCCTACTATTGTCGCTTTCATCAAGGTAATAGAGACCATCAAGCTCTTTAGCACTCCCAATCGTCATCCCCGTCGTGAGATCTGAAAAATACAATGAGTAGCAAAGAAGTTAGCTTGACAGCGTTCATCCTTAGCTAATTGGCTTACTGATAATAAATTACACTTCAATTTTGGGACATGCAATACAGATTGAAGGGTAATTGTAGCAGAGATTTTGATAGAACCAATTCCAGTCACCATAGACAGAGAGTCATCAGCAATCCGCACAGTCACTCCATTGGTGATAGGTGTATAGGATGAAAAGAGAGCTTTATTGTCAGTCATATGATCGGAGGCACCTGAGTCAATAATCCAGCAATTCCCTATACACCGACCGTTAATTACAGCTAAGGCTTGTAAAAAATTACCTCTCCTGACTATTGTGGCAGTTGGTTGTTTTGTAGTACGTAGGGTGGCTAGCATTTCCATGATTTTGCTTAGTTGGTTATCTTGGGATGGTTCTTTGGAGGCTTCGGCTACATAACCTTTTCCTCTCCCTTTCTTTGGCTTCCGGTCAGCGGGCTTACCATAAAGATCCCAACAGTGTCTTTGGTATGCCACTGTTTCTTACAATGATCACGAGAATGGTCGTCCTTTAGAACCTTTGGATTCCATGGATCGAACAACAAGTGCTGAAGCTTCAGAAGGTACATAAGTAGCAGCGGAATTATTCTGATTCTGAAGCATTGATTTGCGTCTATCCTCTTCAACGCGCAAAGTAGTATAGACTTCACGCACAGAAGGCAAGGGCTCTTGACGAGAATCCGTGCCGAACATCATCATAGATCACATTAAGACTGCCCGACAACTCGTAGACTCTTTCCTCTTCTTTCTCTTTGCGGTCCTCTTTAGCATCGGCTCCGCAATGATGAGTCTTATTTTTAAGGCATCAAACTCTTGCCACGGGGCTGATTTCTCCAAATAATAATCATCGAGTGACATGTGGTCTGTTTGGACCACAATTTCTTCTTAACGTCAAATATGCGGGAGCGATTTCCTACATGCTATATGTCTCACGGAGAGCCTCCCAAATCTCCGGGCTGATGGAAGATACATGAAGCTCTTCTTGAGTGAGGAAGACATAGCATTAATCAACCAAGAGGAAACCAAAGCATTTTCTG
Source organism: Acacia pycnantha (assembly GCA_025563575.1). NCBI lineage: Eukaryota > Viridiplantae > Streptophyta > Magnoliopsida > Fabales > Fabaceae > Acacia > Acacia pycnantha. The sequence goes on along the minus strand of JAMWYP010000030.1, from coordinate 3,750,611 downwards.
ACTTCCATTTTCGAAATGCACGAGTTTCGATTTGGAAGGCATTTCAGCTTCACCATTAATATATTCAAGTTTGTCCCTTCCATCTAGAGCAAGAATCATGGATTGAGACCATTCTCGATAATTGTCACTGGTAAGTTTCTCAGAAACAATAAGAACAGTAGAGATGTCACTATGCCCAGATCGTGGCACGGAAGACGAGGCATCAGACTTTGAAGACATATTAACCGTGTGATAAGGTGTTTCAAATTACAATAAAAAATTGAAGCAAAGTAACAGCTCAAAAAATGAAGCCCAATGATAAATAGGGCCCAATAGTGCAATCAGACTTGAGAACAAACCAAAACAATGAACCAGAATCCGATAGTTGAAATGCCCAGTGAAGCCCGATAGATCAACTCAGCCAGCAAATGATCGCTTGATATCTTGTGGCAAAAATAAAAATCGAGAATGGTAAACCTGATTAAATGACGAGACGACGCAGGGCTATCGGCGTTGTACAGGGAAAACCACGGATGACGACGGTGTCGGACGAGACAGTGTTCGACGAGGCTTTGGAGAGACTGATTCGAACTTGACTATGACGGAGTCTGAGAAGCTCGAGTCTTGAGAGCGACTGTCGGACGGACTTGCGACGAGTCACGGATGTATGGTTGAGCGGTCGACGATTAGAGGTCACGGACGTGTGACGGAGCGAGAGCAGTCGACGTGACAGAGTTCACGATCGAGGTTGACGACGTTGCAGTGGGCAACGTTCCCGATCGAGTATTTGATGTTACAGAGTCGGACGAGACTAGGTAACGTTTCAGAATTTGGCGACGTTGCAGTGGGCAACGTCTGGGTTAATCAATTAGTCTCTTCTTCTTCTTAGTGCTCTGATACCATGAAGAATAGCAGATGAGAATAATTGATGTGTATTTCCAGATGAGTGAATGATTACATTTATAGACAAAGTAGAGAATCTAATCTGTTAGTTAGATCTAGAATTTGAAATTTGAAAACTAATATCTAACCATAATCTCCTATAATCTCTAGGTTTAGTTACTCCCTATAATTATGGGATTAGTAACTGATTCTACAGTTTTATACTGATGCTATGTTGCAATTTTTTATAACTCCGGTGGCCAAGAAAGAGAGGGTAGAGGATTTTGTGAGCGTGTGTGCATTTAGAAGCATATGGGTAGTCTGCTCTTTCTTGTGAACCTTATAATATATTGCAGCTACGCTCTGATGGTGTTAATTTTTGAACATATTGGATTCTTTGAATCTTTGTTCACTTGTTTTTGCACTGTTCCATTCTACATCAAAATGCTTTCCGTTGTTCTACGTCAAAATGCTTTCCGTTGGTTAGACATTGATTTCCTGTGGTTACTGTTTAATAACTCATCACTTCTCAAAACAATAAATTATTACTGATGATTTCCTTTGGCAGATATCATCCCATTTCTTTGATTATTGCTGGCGCCTTTGGCAAAGTGATGTGCAAACAATATTACATGGCTTCTCTACTCTTACTCAAAGCTATATTTCAAATTCTGGGGAGCAGCATCATGATGAACTTTACCTTACTTGCGAGAGATGGTTGATATGTTCAAAGATAATACGTCAATTAATAATTTCAGGATTTCAAAGCGATTCAAAGTGTTTTCAGGTAACCATTCATTTGTCTTATGTCTATTCACTACATTGTTTACTGTGTCTCTAAGTTTGGCGTGTTTTTCGTCGTTTGTTTTTATAAACAAAGTTAACCACTTGTAATGTTAGGGTACTTGATTCTTGATATTTCTATTTTGTAGGAGGTTCGGCCAGTCAAGGAAGTTTCTCCTGTGCTCTTAAGCGCCATTCAATCATTCCTTCCATACTGTGAGACCTCTGTTTATTGTGCTTGTGTAACTGCTGTGTTTATATTTTCATGAATAAATACCCAATTCTATAAAAAGAAAACGTTAATGAACATAAACTGATGAGAATTCCTTCAATCATATTAAACCACATGAATGTCTTGCATCTCAAGCTCCAATTATTATGGAATTGACATTTCTGATTAAAGTTCTCGTACTTGTCATTCCTCCGGTCCTAAATATAGGACATAGTTTGTAGTGCAAAATTGCTCTAAAAACTATGCCCTATATTTAGGACCGGATATAATATTGTAGATTAATTTTGCTACAAACAGATGGGGAAATTGATGGAGATAATCATAGAATTCAAGCTAGGTGGTGTAGATAGAGAAAAGCTACTGAAGTTATTTGTGATAAAATACCTAATAAAGTAAAAGGGAAGTTTTATTGCACTTGTAAGACTAGTAATGCTATATGGTAGTGGGGGTAGCTTAGATGAGGATGCTGAGATAGATGTGTGATCATACAAGAAAAGACAGTATTCATAATAAACATATATGTGGAAGAGTCGGAGTGACTTCTATTGAAGTGAAAATGGTGAAAAATCGTTTGAAGTGGTTCTATTACGTTCAAAGAAGGTCATTGGATGCGCCGGTTAGAAGGATTGATTAAACAGTATGGGGTCCTCTAAATAGGGGTAGGGAAGACTAAACAGAACGCTCAGTGAAGTTATTGAGTGGGATCTTGATAAGAAAGGTATAGAGGAATTTAGGAAGAGAAGAGGGAAGAGAGAGAAATGAGAGATACAAGAGAGAATAGAAGAAATGCTTTTGTATTACTCATTCATAAAAAATGATCAACAACCAAAATAAAAGCCTAGGACTCCCCTTTATATAGGATTAACTAACGGCTAATAACTACTCCCTAACCTTCTTAATCTACTGTGGCTCATAGAAATAGTGAGTGCCACTTAAATCCCCTAAGCGTGGCCTCATGGACTTAATTGTGCGACAGCACTTAATCCCTAATTAACCCTAATTTTGTCCTTAATAACTAGTATTTACAGCCTACATATCAATGCTACCCCCTTAAGAACCTTTGTCCTCAAGGGTCAGCAACCACAAAAGCAGGAAACTGCTGCTGAAAATGATAGAGCATAACCCACGAAGCCTTCTCTTCGGGCAACTGCTTCCATTTGACAAGAACCTCAATCACAATACATCCCTTCCTCCTACCAACCTGCTTCTGCAAAATTTGTTCTGGTTCTTTAAAAGTAGGATGTTCTGGTCAATTAATGGGTGGGTGCCGAGGCCTCACAGATGGGTGAGGACACAACTTCAGCAAAGAGATGTGGAAAGTATCATGAATCCGAGTTTCAGCAGCCCACTCCAATTTGTAGGCAACAAGTCCTAAACGTTGCTTAACTCTATAGGGGCCAAAGAATCGAAGAGTCAATTTCTGATTGCTCCTAGAAGCAGCTGAAACTTGTCTATAAGGCTGAAGTTTTAGGAAGACCCATTGACCCTCCTGAAATTCCCAGTTTGTCCTATGTGAATCTGCCCGTTGCTTCATCATATTGACAGCTTAGGATAAGTGGTGCTTAGCCACCAATAAGGCTTCCTCGCGAGCTACAAATGACCTATCCACTACATCTACCACAGCTGATTGGTAAATAGGGAACATACAAAGATGGCCTTTGCGCATACAAAAGCTCATGAGGAGTAACTTTGGTAGATGAATGAAAAGTGGTGTTATACCACCACTCAGCTAAGGGCAACCAATAAGACCACTCTCTAGGTGGGTTTGGATTCTCTCAGAATCCTTTTTCTCATTTTCTTTTTAGTATCTGATCTCCACCCTCAGATTTATAAAAATAGATGGTTCAGATTTAATATTTTATAAAACTATTATTTTGAACATGAATAAATAAACTTAAACGGTTAAATCATGATCTACACAATTTATACATGTAATACAAACAAAATTAATAAAATAATTAATTTATAAAACACTATCATCATTGTTTTAGAAAATATTAAATCTGAACCGTCCATTTTTTCATCTAAGGGTGAAAATGAGATTCTGAGAAGAAAAGGAGAGAAGAGATTCTGAGGATATCTGCTCCCCTCTCTAGGTAGTTCCCAACACATGCAACGCAAATATGTCTCTAAACACTGATTCAATACCTTAGATTGCCCATTCGTTTGAGGATGATAAGATGAAGTTAGCTTTTGCTCAACTTTCAGCACCTTAAGAAATTCCTACCAAAAGTTACTAATAAAGATAGGGTCCCAATCCGGTATAATCTCCACCGGAGTCCCATGTAACCTATATATACCATCCAAAAATTGTTGTGCAAGAGTAGAGGCCAAAAATGGGTGTGAAAGGGCAATAAAATGACCATATTTGCTTAGCCTATCAATCACCACCCCAAATAGTGTCTTTTCCATTGGATTTCGGAAGACCCTCAACGAAATCCATTGTCACACTCTCCCATACCTTGCCGGGAATTGGCAAATGCTGAAGCAAACCCGAATAGGCTACCGTTTCATACTTGCATCGAGCACACACATCACAATTCTTGATAAACTCCTTCACCTCCTCAAACAAATGTCTCAACCAATAGAGTGACCTAACACACTATATGTAGCATGTATTCCCAAGTGACCTCCTTGAGAAGAGGCATGGAGCCATTCCAAAATTTTTTGTCTTACCTGAGGCTCATTACCCACCACTAGTCAACTTCCCCTTCGCAGCAAGTCCCCATCCCAAGTAAATTTACTATCGACACCATTACCTTGTTTGAGATTATCAATAAGAGTTTTTACCTCATAGTCGTTCTCCCAACTACCTCTAATTTCCTGCAACAAGTCATTTGAACAAGTTGATAGAGTAATCTGAAAAATCTGCATTTTTGCCATTCTAGACAAGGCGTCAGCAACATTATTGTCGGTACCCTTCTTGTAATGGATTTCATAATTGTAACCCATTAGCTTAGAGACCCAATACATCTGGAATGAAGTTTTTGACTTTTGATCCAGCAAATATTTCAGACTTTGCTGATCAGTTCTTATCTCTAAACGTCTCCCTTCCAAGTATTGATGTCAGTGCTCAATAGCTTGTACCACAGCTAGTGACTACTTCTCATAAATGGACAAGCTTTGGTGCCTTGGAGCTAAACCTTTGCTGAAAAACGCCAATGGTTGGCCACTTTGCATTAGTTCAACACCAATACCCAAAGAACATGTGTCTATTTCAACATCAAAAGGCTTAGAGAAGTTGGGAAGCTCAAGTACTAGTGCTGAACTAACGGTTTCCTTCTAATTCTGAAAAGTGGCAGCAGCTTCTGCTGACCATTTAAACTGATCCTTTCTTAATAAATTCGTCAAGGGCTTTGCCAAAACCCCTTATCTTCTGATGAACTTCCTATAATATCCTGCTAACCCCAAGAATGAAAGAAGATAGAAAGTAGGCCAAGGAGCTCGATGGCTCTGATACCACTAATGAAAGGTATACGGGAATTTAGGAAGAGAAGAGGGAAGAAAGAGAAATGAGAGACAGAGGAGAGAATAGAAGAAATGCTTATGTATTACTCATTCATATAAAATGATCGACAACCAAAATAAGTCTAGGACTCCACTTTATATAGGATTAACTCTAAAGGCTAATAACTACTCCTTAACTTTCCTAATCTACTGTGGCTCATTGAACTAGTGAGTGCCACTTAAATCCTCTAAGCACAGCCTCATGGACTTAATTGTGTGCCAGCACTTAATCCCTAATTAACCTTATTTCTATCCCCAATAACTAGTATTTACAGCCTACATATCAGACCTCTTGGTCAACAATTTATTCAAAGAATGAGTTGTTGATTGAGTATAATGATGTCATGTGATCCATTTAGCCGACCCGACATAGTGGGACAAGGTTTTGTTGTTGTTGTTGTTGGTACATTTTTGGAGTTGATAATTCGAATTGCACGGAAAGCAAAGAAATGTGAATATATATATATTTTTTAATTAAAAATGTGAACATACGTTCTAAATCATTAAGATGATGTTTTAATTATAGAGGACAATCAGCATTTTATGGTGTAGTGGCATCTCTCTCCCACTCCATCCCTCCCTCTCTCAGTTGTGAAAACTCTTAGCATCCTGCATATATGATGTTTATGCACATCTGAACCTTTGATCTTTAGTTCAGTGACCAGGAGTGCAGCAAATTGGCTCTCCCTCCCCTCTTTTTTATGCTTTTAATGAAAGGAAAAGTTAACCTGTCCTTAGTTTCTGTATTTTTGTTTCAAAACGTATGATTTCTTCCCTCATACTCTTTGGTCCTTTCTCTTGTTTGCAGATTCATCTTTTCAAAAGGAATATCCAAAATTTTGGGAATTTACGAAAAGGGCTTGTACCAAATTGATGAAAATCTTAGTTGCCTTTCAGGGCAGGCATCCTTACTCATTTGGCGATAAACTTGTGCTTTCATCTGTTGTGGATTTCTGTTTAAATAAGATAACAGATCCGGAGCCATATCTATTATCATTTGAACAATTTCTTATTCAGTGTATGGTGATGGTGAAGAATATGCTGGAATGCAAAGAATACAAGCCAGCTCCTACTGGTCGGGTTATGGATGAAAGTGGAATAACCCTAGAGCAGATGAAGAAAAATGTTTCCAGTATGGTTGGTGGTGTTTTGACTTCCCTTCTACCCAATGAGCGGGTTGTCTTCCTCTGTAATGTATTGATAAGGAGGTAGCATTTACTCCTTAGCTCCTTCTTGAGTTGTTTATTTTACCTGTGTTTGCCTAATTTACTCTCTGACTGAGGTGTGAAGTTGTGGCATGCTTGACCTAATAATAAATGGTAGCTCATTGCAATTAGAACCTATGGAAAGAATTCTGTTTTAATATGGAACAGATCGGCCTTTTCAACTACCATTTTAGAGTTTCATGTCTTCTGGAGTGTGTAATAATTGTTCTGTTATGGAGCTAAACATATCTGGAAAATCATGTGTCTTCCAGGAGTGTGTGTATGAAGAGTTACTAGTTTATGTAAAGGTTGATTCTTATTCCACTGCTGATAAGATTAAGATAAATAGGGGCATTGAAAAGATTGAAACAATCGGTATTTAGACAGTCTAGTAAACGCAGTTACTTCCCTACCTAAATAATTAATAGAAAATAAGATATTTGAAAGTGTAATAAAATTGTACGCCTTATCTGTTGCTGTTGCTCCCATGATATTGTTGTGATGAAAGTGATTTTGCCAATTTACATTGCCAACAAAAGTCCCAAAAAAGCAAGGTTATGAGAAGTTCATAATTGGAGGGTGCAGGGACCCTACAGTCTATTAATTGAACACTGTTTGTAAACTTGTTGATCGCCATGGTTTAGTTTTAAAACTGGAATTTGGTTAGACATTGCTTCAGTGATAGTTTGCCTCTGGTACTGCTTGATTCTGGACTAAACAGTGCTTATGTAATCCGACAGGTATTTTGTTCTAACGGCAAGTGATTTGGAGGAATGGTATCGTAACCCTGAGTCTTTTCATCATGAGCAGGATATGATTCAGTGGACAGAAAAATTGAGGCCATGTGCTGAAGCTTTGTACATCGTATTATTTGAAAATAATAGCCAAGTAGGTGGCATCCAACGTCACAGGTTATCTTGTGTTATCTCATTTGTTCTGATGCTTCAATATAACTAGATTATTAATGCGTGGATGTGTGAATGTGACTGTGTCTTTTAGCTGCTAGGTCCTGTTGTAGTTTCTCTTCTTCAAGAGGCTATGAATAGTTGCTCCACTTCAGCGACAGAAATTACTCCAGGGTTGCTTCTTAAAGATGCTGCTTATGGTGCTGCTGCTTATGTTTATTATGAGCTTTCAAACTACCTGAGCTTCAAAGACTGGTACTTCCAATGTTGCTATGCCCTTGTTTCAGTTGGTTCGTAATTTGTAAGGAGGCAATATTGTATAAACCCAGAAAGAGGCAACGCCTCCTGTACAAAAGCATGAGCACTGTTTAAAACTGGGGTGCGTAGATTCCTAAAAACTTGTTTAAAATGATGGCAGTTTTCTATCATTTGTCATTCTTTACCATATAATCGGGGTTTATTACTATGAATTTCTGATTAACCTGAGCACTCTTGGTGTTCCCAAACAAATTTCACAATCAAGATTCAGGAAAAAGAAGCTTGCACATACACGTACTTTATTATTCAATTTCAAGATATAGTAATTGTTAGGAAATCAGGAAATATATTAGAATCCCTATAAATCAGGGATTAGGGAATAATCCTCAATTAACAGCCATTAAGAGTCATCAATGCTAAGTCTCTCTCCTATTGTATAAATACACATCTTATGTACATGAATAGACACAATATTCAGATTATTTATCTTACATGGTATCAGAGCTTCCTCTGTTTTTTCTTTTTTTCCGCTGCCCTTTCAACAGTGAGAGCGAGAGAGCGAGTCAGGTTCGTTAGGGTTCTGTCTTCGCCTGAATCACGCTCCACACGCCGTCTCACTGTGCTCAGGAGGTCCCGATCGGTGGAACCCCGTCGGCCGCTCACCGTTTCGCCTGCGCGTGGACCGCCACGCGCCTCCCGGAGCTTCACCGTCTTATGCACGTGTCGGCGCGTGACTCATTTTTTCCGGCGATTTTTTCGTCGTCGGCGCGTGACTCATTTTTTCCGGCGATTTTTTCTTCGCCGTTTGCTTTTTCGAGATCGACTCACTGCCTCCGACTGGACCCAGGTGGTTTCGTGCTCATCTATTGTGTTTTCACCATCGGGTCTGTTCGTTTTGCTTGCTGCTTGCTCTGTTTCGGGTGTGTAGTGGTGCTGTTTCGTGTTTCTAGTATTGCTTTGGGCATTGTGTGACCACTCATCGCTGCTTTGGCCTTGTTTCTACTGTTTGGCAGCTGGTGTGGCCACTGGCATTTGTGTTTTGGTCATTCTTCCAATCTGATTTGCCTCCAATTGGTGTTTATTTGGACTCTAGTTGCTGTTTGGTACACCGATAAGCAAGGTGAATCAAATGGTTAAGTTGTATCTTGGTTCTATGTGAGATCTTTCTGGTGGTGGAGTTAGTATTTGGCTCTCTTGTGTTGTTGGTTTGCTATTTGGTGTTGGATGCCGTCTCTTTGGAGGCCATTTGGGTCGTTTGGCAATTATTTGCTGTTTGAGGTCCTTGTGTGACCTGTTTGCCTCCGGTGAGGTGTTTCGTTTGGTTGGGTGTTGTCATTTGGTGATATTCTTCGTGGCTGGTGCTCTTGCTCAGAGAGCTTGTTGTGCAACTCAACTTATTAGTGAGGATCGATGGTTGAATCTATGTCTAGTTCTTCTGATGCTCTTGTTACAGGTAATATTGCTTCTAGTCTTGCTACTTCTTCCTCGAAGTGGATCATCGATTCCGGTGCTACTGATCATATGACAAGTAACCACAATTTGTTTTCCTCGTATGCGCCTTATGCCAATCCCTCTAGTATCACAATTGCCAATGGTTCTTATTCTCGTGTTATTGGCTTTGGCACTGTTGAAGCTACCTCGTCTGTTTCCTTATCCCATGTCCTTAATGTCCCTGACCTTACATTTAATCTTTTGTCTCCTAGCAAACTCACTCGACAATCAAACTGTTTCATAACTTTATTTCCTGACCATTGTTTGATTCAAGATCTCACGACGAAGCGAGTTATTGGTAGGGGTTATGAATTTGGTGGCCATTACTTCCTTGAGGATCGTGCACGGCGCTCGCTTGCTTGCCCTGGTGGTTCATCCCCGTTTGACATTCATTGTCGTTTAGGTCATGTGTCCTTGTCTTGTTTGAAGAGGATGTATCCTCAATTCCATCATTTGTCATCTTTGGAATGTGAGTCATGTCAGTTTGCTAAACATCATCGTGTTCACTTGGCACCTCGAGTTAATAAACGAGTTGTGTCTCCCTTTGATTTAGTCCATTCTGATGTTTGGGGTCCATGTCCTGTCGAGTCCAAGCCTGGTTTTAGGTACTTTGTTACTTTTGTTGATGATTTCTCTCATACCACCTGGCTCTATCTAATGAAAACTCGCTCTGAGTTGTTTTCCCACTTTTGCAATTTCTGTGCTGAAATCAAAACTTAGTTTGATGTATCAGTCAAAACCTTACGAAGTGACAATGCTAAAGAATGCTTTTCTGCCCAATTTCAAACCTACATGCTCCAGCATGGCATACTTCATCAATCCTCTTGTCCAGATACATCGGCTCAAAATGGTGTTGCAGAACATAAGAACTGACACTTATTAGAAGTCGCTCAGGCTCTCATGTTTCAAATGAATGTTCCCAAGTCTTTTTGGGCTGACGTCGTGTCTACTGTGTGCTTCCTTATTAATCGTATGTCCTCTCCTGTCCTCAATGGTGCCACTCCATACACCACCTTGTTTCCCTCCAAACCCTTGTTTCCTGTTGACCCTAAAATCTTTGGGTGTGTTTGTTTTGTTCGCGATGTTCGTCCCACTGTTACCAAACTTGATCCCAAGTCTCTTAAGTGTCTCTTCCTTGGGTATTCTAGGGTTCAAAAGGGTTATCGGTGCTATTCTCCTACTCTTCGGCGTTTTCTTGTGTCTACTGATGTCACATTTCATGAGTCAACTTCGTTTTTTCCGGTCTCTACTCCACCGCCATCTCCTGTCTCTCCCGATGGCACCTCTGATAGTCTTGATGATCTCTTGGTCTATCCAGTTCAGTTACCACCAGTGCAAGCATCTGGCCCGGCACCTGCTAAACCACCTATTCATCATATTTATCGGAAACGCCCTAGGGCGAGTAATGTTGTCGATCAGGTTCATGACCTACCAATGACTTTTGATGTCTGATCCAGCATCAGTTCCTTCTGCTCCTACTTCTGAACCAGCACCAGTGCCTGATATTCTTGATACTCCTGATCCTTCCACTTCTACCTCCGAACTAGACACAGTGTCTGACACTTCTGATGACTTGCCTATTGCCTTACGCAAAGGTAAGCATACTTGCACCTATCCTATTTCTTCATTTGTTTCCTATAACCATTTGTCTCCTCCATCATGTTCCTTCATAACATCCTTAGACTCTCTCACTGTTCCCACTACTCTCCAACAAGCCTTGACCCATCCCGGTTGGCGTGCTGCGATGGAAGAAGAAATGGTGGCCCTTGATAAGGCTGGTACTTGGAATCTCATTGATTTGCCTCGTGGCAAGAAGGCTATTGGGTGTAAGTGGGTGTTCACGATCAAAACAAAAGCTGATGGCACCTTGGAACGTTTGAAAGCTCGACTGGTTGCCAAGGGTTATGCTCAGACCTATGGTGTTGACTATTCAGAAACCTTTTCTCCTGTGGCAAAATTGTCCTCTGTTCGCCTCTTCATTTCTATGGCAGCCAATTGAGGTATGTCATCTTCAAAAGTCTTTGTATGGCTTGAAGCAGAGCCCTCATGCTTGGTTTGACAGGTTTAGCTCTGTAGTTAAGAAGTTTGGTCTGAGTCAGAGTAAGTGTGACTATTCTGTGTTTTATCAGCAGACAGATGCTGGAATGATTCTGTTAGTGGTATATGTTGATGATATTGTTATTATAGATAGCAATGTTTTGGGAATCTCATCACTTAAGGCCTTTCTTAATTCTCATTTTCAAACAAAGGATTTGGGTCCGTTAAAGTACTTTCTTGGGATAGAGGTTATGAGAAGTAAGAAAGGCATCCTTTTGACACAGAAGAAATATGTTCTTGATTTGTTAACAGAAACTGGGAAACTCGGAGCAGCACCGAGTAGCGTTCCCATGATTCCTAATCCCTTCTTTGACATTGATGATCGCATACTGTTTGATGAGCTACCGGAGGATATACAAAAGAAAGTTGATTCGGAGAAGATCAAACCGTTTGCCTATCCTGAGAGATATCGTAGATTAATTGGGAAAATGAACTATCTCACGGTAACTCAGCCCTGATGTGACCTTTCCAGTTAGTGTGCTTAGTCAATTCATGACTGCACCAACCGTTGCTTAGTGGGAAGCTTTAGAACATGTCTTACATTATTTGAAGGGCTCACCTGGTCGTGGTGTACTCTATACGAATCATGGCCACAACAAGATTGAATGTTTTTGTGATGCAGATCATGCGGGGTCAAAGGCTACCAGAAGATCCACCACAGGATATTGTGTGTTTGTTGGTGGAAATTTAGTATCATGGAGGAGTAAGAAGCAAGATGTGGTTTCTAAGTTGAGTGCAAAAGATGAGTATAGAGCCATGTCTCAGTCAGTACAGGAAATTGTGTGGATTCACCAGTTAATGAAGGAGGTTGGTCTTGCCACGTCATTACCTGCGAAGTTGTGGTGTGATAATAAAGTTGCTCTACACATAGCCTCCAACTCTGTGTTTCATGAACGTACGAAACACATTGAGATTGACTGTCACTTTGTACGCGATAAGATTAAGGAGAACTTTATTTCTACAGGGCATGTGCGGTCTAGTGACCAATTGGGTGACCTTCTGACTAAGGCTTTAAATGGGACTCGGGTTGACTATCTTTGTAACAAGTTGGGCTTGATTAACATCTATGCTCCAACTTGAGGGGGAGTGTTAGGAAATTAGGAAATATATTAGAATCCCTATAAATCAGGGATTAGGGAATAATCCTTAATTAACAGCCATTAAGAGCCATCATTGCTAAGGCTCTCTCCTATTGTATAAATACACATCTTATGTGCATGAATAGACACAATATTCAGATTATTTATCTTACAGTAATAATCTGTTAATTGTAACTTTGTATGTAAGAGTTATTTTTAGGTTCAGGAGCTTCTTTTGGTGGTGGTTGTTAACTTTATGTTTGGATTTATCTCTGGTGAACACATAATCCAGCATCATAATTTTTACTGATATTGCATTTTCCCTCTACTATGCTTTCACTGTTGTTGTTTTTTAGATCCTTAAGTGTAATATTTGCAGGTTTAATGGTGCTTTATCTCTTGAACTATCAAATGACCATCCAAACATGCGGATCATCCATCGTAAAGTTGCTCTAATTTTAGGACAGTGGGTTTCTGAGGTAATTCCCATATTGAGTATTTGAGTTGCATAGTGAAGGAGCTTTTTTATTTTCATGGTCGGAGCCTTGTGCACTGGAATGCCTTTTTTGTTAAGATTCACAATTTTATATCTTGATGATAGAGATATTTACAACCTAAACGTGATACACATTACATTTTCTGTAACAGTGCAGTCACTACTATATTGCCATATTATTTATCCTGTTGATCTTCCAATGATCAATGTGTTAAATCTGTTTTGTGCCTATACAATTGTGTGCATTTTGATTTTAGATAAACTTTGCACTTACTATATTGTAACTGTTATATTCTTCTCAGATCAAAGACGATACAAAAAGACCTGTTTACTGTGCTCTAATCAGATTATTGCAGGCCAAAGATTTATCTGTCAGAGTATGTTGACATGTTGCATAGTTTTGCATTTCAACGGAAGATATTGATTGACCTTGAGTTTTAGCATCTTCTTGTCTTGTTTCTTACTAATCCCATGCATAATTTGTTTTAGCTTGCAGCATGTCGCGCCCTGTGCTTACATATAGAAGATGCAAACTTTTCGGAAAGGGAATTTATTGATCTACTTCCAATATGTTGGGATTCATGTTTCAAGTTATTTGATGAAGTTCAGGAATTTGACTCCAAGGTAAAATCTTCCTTTCTGCAAACTAAAACATGTATTGTAAGGGTGATGGGAACTCTTCCTGGTTTTGTGTGCTGCCTCTCTTATGCTTTGCAAAACTTTAGTATGTCTTGAGGAATAAATACTCTCTTAGTTGACAGTTTTCTTTCAATTTTCTTAAAACATTTTTTGCATTACTTTTTAAACTGTAAAAGAGGGGAGCCTTCAATGTGCATATTCTGTGGCAAAAAAGCCTATCTGCTTGATGCAGTTTCCCCCTTAATTCATGATATATTTATATTTTAATTCTGCAAGATATGGAAGGCTCTATCTGCTTGATGCAGTCCCCCAATTTTATCATTTAGATTTAAGGAAAGGTCATTAACAACAAACTATTTCATTTTAATTATCCTTTAATTTTTTTAGTGGTCAATTGTAGTTCTCATCATTCTTTTATTATTTTTCCAGGTTCAAGTTTTGAATTTGATTTCTATCCTCATTGGACGTGTTGGTGAAGTTACTTTATTTGCAAACGATTTGGTGAAATTTTTTCTGAAGGTAACACGTCAGAAATTACTCTTTTCCGCTAATGAAAATTTCATTTTGGTTGCTAGATTTACTGCTTTCTATCTTCATATACGTCTGGGCATTGAAGGGGTTAGACAGAAACAGTAATATGTTGAAACAACCAAAGAGATCTAGTCATTACTTGTTCTTTATAAGTTTACACTTGTGTCAGGGATGATATCCATCATTTCTAAAATATAATCTGAGGAGTTTTGTGCTCTTATTGGTGTGATAATAATCTGTGGATTTGCTTATAATGGTTTCTTTTGCTGAAGATGATAGTCTTGTGATGGTAGGTCATTTATGATGCAGCTAAGTGCTTTGTTAAAATATATGGCTTTGATATGAACATTATAGATACAGTAATTATACAGGAAAAGATTGCAAACAAGTACAAGAAAGTTCAGCGGTTATTTTAAAATTTGTCCTCTGATTCTGGGTATCAAAATTTGACACCTGAGGATATAGAATTTGAGTTTGAATTTGGCTTTCACCCTGTAAACTGTTATTGTTAACAACAGGCTTCCCGATAACTTATTCTGGTTACCTAGAGTCATTCATGGGGGAGATAAAATAGGGGACGTTAGAATAAGTATTGTTCACAAGAAGTTCAGCTCATTAAAGTTTAGTTTTCACACTGCTAATGTGCTAATGACAACACAATAAATATAAATAAGCTTTATTCACAATTGAAGTGCATTTAACTTATTGCTCTGTTGCATTTGTTCTAAAAAGGTGTGGGAGGTATCTATTGGTGAAAGCTTACTGCAGATTCAGCTTCTTATTGCTCTGCGTAACTTTGTGGTTGCACTTGGCTACCAGTCACCCATTTGCTATGACATATTACTCCCCATTCTTGATACTGGAATTGATATTAATAGCCCAGATGAACTCAATCTTCTAGAGGATAGCATGCTGGTAATCCTGCTGCCTCTATATGTTTATTAAATGGGTACTGTATTTTAGGAACTTATTTAATAAAGTATATCCTAATAATCTTTCAGTTGTGGGAGGCCACACTTTCTCATGCTTCTTCAATGGTTCCTCAACTGTTATCATATTTTCCACGCCTTGTAGGCATCATGGAAAGAAGCTTTGACCATTTGCAGGTTAGACTTAGCTCTGTCATTATATTGATCTTTATTGCATAGTCAATGTTTGATAGAGAAATATTTGGAACTGGTCCATGTGGCTAGGGACACTATTATGTGAAATGTTTCTTTTTGAGTACTCATCAGAAGGTAAAATAACTCAATGTTAACTGCCATATATGGAAAGTAATGCTGCTACCTTCCAGTTCCCAGAAATTTGACTGTTATTTATTTTTTTGACTGCAATATGACTTTTATTGAGATGATTATGCACTATGTGGATGTATATATGACCATTTAGTGCATTGATTTGTGGAGAAGTATCATAGCTTAAGTTATTGACTTTTCAGCTGGTTCTTTGTGATTTATCTGCTGACTTGCTTTGGACTTGATTTTTGACCTTTCAGTTTCTATTTTCCCTTGGTGATTTTATTTTATTTATTTGGATTACTACCCTTAATGGCCTTGTATAATGTGTCTCATTTCTTAGAATCCATGCATTGCGTAGGACTTGTGCTAGTTGTTGTTCTTATTATTTGTTTAATTGCAGGTTTCTGTTAACATTATTGAAGATTACATTATTTTGGGTGGAAGTGAATTTCTGAGTGTCCATGGTTCAAGCATCGCTAAAATTCTTGATCTAGTTGTTGGGAATGTTAACGACAGAGGTCTACTTGCAGTCCTTCCTGTAATTGACCTTTTAATACAGGTAATTTGTTTTCAAACCCTACAGATGTTAGCAATACCATAAACAACTGGCTTTTTTTTATGTGTATTTGGAATTTGGAGAAATTGCCTCCTTATTGGTTGTCTGCATGACAATGATGATTGCATGTTTAATGATATATGTGGAAAAGGACCCAAAACCTGATATCTTATGGATGTACATGTTACAAAGACTGGGAACTAAGAAATATTTAACATTTGCCATGACTGATGTCTTGTGTAACTCTCAGGTATGTTCGTTTTGGTTGACACTGGCTTGAACCAGAAAATGGAAAATTGAACTTAAGAGGCAAAGCGGCCAAAAAAATTGTGGTTTCTGCCAATTCAATACTTAGTTGGAGTACAAAAGGAAAGAATAGACTTTATAACGCATGATTAACCAAAATGGATAGACTTTAGAAGTTTCTGCTAGTTTGGCCTTTAGTATCTTTCAGTTTTATTGCAGCATCTGTTCTTTTCATTGTGGTCCAATTTCTGAACTTGAAACTCTTTAATTACTTGGGACTGATCATGTCTTACACTTCCAAGTGAGATGTAAAAAATCTTAACCACTCCTTTTCTTTGGATTATAATAAGGCTCTTTGGTGGACCTCACTAAACTCATATGTTATGTGTAGTTTTGACTTAAGATTGAAACTTAATCCTTGGTCATTACTATAACACAATGTGTTTGTTCAGAGTTAAAAATAATTTTATCTCTGTGTCAAAATTTTATTTATTGGGTTGTCCTTTAATAATATCATTGCCTTTGTCTTATAAGTTGGATGATAGTTATTTAGCATTTTTAACTGTCTTTACGTATATTTGTAAGAATCCTAAAAAATCATATGCTAAATTGCTAATTCATTTTTGCCATTTATAGTGTTTCCCAGTGGAAGTACCTCCACTTATTAGCAGCACTTTACAAGTAAGTCTAGTTCCATGCCCAACTTTAAGCTATCTAATATGTCAAATACTGAATCTGTGCTCAATAGTTGTTTCGAATTTGTTATTGGGGGACTTTACTTAAAATTTTGTATCTCCTTGTTGTTTCTAGAAACTAATCATCATATGTTTGAGTGGAGGAGATGATCATGATCCTTCTAAAGCAACTGTAAAAGCATCTTCAGCTGCCATCCTGGCAAGGATTTTGATAATGAATACAAGTTCGCTTGCCCAGTTAACATCAGATCCATCAACCTTATCGTTCCTTCAGACAGCAGGTGTCCCAGTCCAGGAAAATGTACTTCTTTGCCTTGTTGACATATGGCTTGACAAGGTTGGTATATGCTTGTCATGCTTCTTGTTATTTTTTCATAGTATGTCTAGTCTGTGCTTGACTCAAAATTGCATTCAATACACTGCAACTGTAAAATGGTTGGTATTTACAGGTTACTTTTGATATGCGTCAGTTTCCTCGAAGTATATTTAATGTGGGAAGCTTACTCTAAAAGCATCACTTTTTAATTTTATAATTAGCTCGTGATGCACTATAGGTTCATTTTGCCTTGATTTTATTACTTGTCCATTTTGACACCATTTTACGAACCACCATGAAAAACCTTAGCAAAATAATTGCTCTTGACTGGAGGATGTTATAAATAGGATGCTCTTGTTTATTTAGGCTGCTGCAAGTTTTGTTTAATCCAATACCTGGCTACACTTTTTTTTATTGGTATTAACTACTCCAGAGAACCTGGTGTTGATCAGCATGATCTTTTTTCATCCTTTAATTTATATATTTATTTTGTTACATCAGGAGGATATGAATCATGGCTTTTATCCACATCCCTTCCCATTTATACCATTGGAGTTAAATCTCGTGATGTTGCATGCTTTATAAAGTCTTGATTATGTATATTATTGGCAGGTAGATAATGTTTCATCCATCCAGAGGAAGACATTTGGCTTAGCTCTTTCAATAATTCTGACGTTGAGATTACCTCAAGTCCTTGACAAACTTGATCAAATTTTGAGGTATTCAACCCTTTTCTTCATATGGTATCATGGTTAGGGGCATCATTAGGCTTTGCCGAAGAGTCGTTAGGCAATCTTAGGGCTGTAATCCTCCGCATTGGCCTAATGTGTTTAGTATTAAATTTTAATAAATTTTACCTTTAGTGTATTTTTTTAAAAAACAATTAATATTCATCTTAAATATACGTCTTGCTTCCACTAACCAATATTTCTGTGTCTTTCAATTACTACCTCAACTTTGAATATCCTATATCTATTTTGTAAGTATCAACTGACGCCCTTATATGTTGGCTCATGCAGTGTTTGCACTAGTGTAATTATGGGTGGGAACGGTGACTTGACTGAGGAAGAGTCGAGGTTAGATCTTTGCAATTCAAATCTAATTTTTTATTACAATTTTTCTCTTATTAGATTGTCAACGTATGCTTTGCATAGAATCTAAATGAGCTGTACTTTTCATGATTTATAAGTAGTGTAGTTTTTTTTTTCGGGATGAATTTTATATTATATATTGATGGTTATTGGTTAGGACGTTGAGGCTGATTTGATATTATGTATATTCTATCCAGTGTCAGTTAAATTTAACTCAATCCTTTTTTTAATTGAAGGCAGAATGCTACTATCCCCTTTAGAAACTAGTTTTAAGGTAAATGATTGCAGGTAGATAGATTGATAACCTAATTAAATATTTATTGTCATTTTTAACAGTAGTGACATGAGCTCTAATGAATCTCTTCGTGAGGGCGGTATGCCTTTTAAAGAAATCAGAAAGAGTCAGGTACGAGATTTATGAGAACCATTTAAAAAATTCCTATTTGGAGTGGATAATAATTATGTGTGCGTGTATTTTGGGAATTTCCAGATCAAAATTTCAGACCCGGTAAATCACATTTCATTGGAGAACTCTGTGAGAGAAAATCTGCAAACATGCGCCACTATTCATGGAGAGTCTTTTAATGCTGCCATGAATAGCATACATCCATCCGCCTTGGCACAGTTGAAGCAGGCATTAAAGATGCCATAGCTGGATACGACAGAGTAGTTGCTGTCTAGCAGTCGCATGTTGAGGCTCTCAATCTCTGCTAGCTCACTAGATTGATACTGTTACAGGTACTCCTTGCTATAACACCCGGGTTTCTATTTCTTTCCTTTTACCTCCTTCAGTCTAGGGTCAATGAGAAGCATGCAGGCACTGGCACTACTTTTTTTTCAAAAAAATAAAAAACATAAATGGTATATAGGACGCATTTGGATAGTTGGTCTTATTCCTAAATATAAGACATTTTTCATGTTTGTCAATCATTTTCTAATTTACTTTGGTTTATGCTCCCTCAACAACAATCAAGGAAAGGAGAGGATGAAATTAAGGAAGATGAGTAGGGTGTTTTAGAAAATACATGTCATATTAACTAACTTCTTTAGTTTAATCAAATTAGGTAAATATATTTTATATAAAGTACCTGACGGAGTAATACTGAAAAATTTCTTTACAAGGAAATTAAAAAAAAAATCGATCCATTTTAGTAATGATATACTCCCTCCGGTCCTAATTATAGGAGCAAATTTTAGAGTTGGTTTTGGTCCTAATTATAAGAGCAAGTTTTAATTTTTGTCAATTGTTTCCTATAATACCCCTATTTATACTTCTTCAAACTAATGTGAATTCGATTTATGCTTATGAAATGATTGAATATAAGATTTTGATGATCATTCATCCCTGATAATTCTTAGGGGAACCAAAATTCTTAGGGGAATGAGAATTTATCTCCTGTATGTTAAAATGGGAATTTTATTAATATATATTAAAAAAAGTGAAAATTGAAGAAATGATGTGGACCTCAAAATAGCTACTCTTCCGGTTCTTATATGATATAATTTATAATACAATTACTATGTCGTATATTTAAGACCGGGTAGTACTATTCACAAGTGAATTATGCATCTTTTTATGAAGCCTGAATTAAAATTTCATTAATTTAATTAAATATAATTTGATCGTAATTGATTCATGATTTTCTATCTGGAATTTAAATATGCTGACTCATTACATGGATTGCAACGTCACCCGTGATCATTGCTATTCATTTTAAATTATATTTTCCTACTTTATATGGACGTGAGCGGGGCTAAGATTCAATAAGCGTTTCCTTAATGTCATTTTAAATTTTAGGTAAGGCTATTTTAGGAAAATACATATAATTAACTAATTTAACTTCCCTCCTTAATCCCTTCAAATTCTGGTAAATAGCTCTTATAATTAGGACCGGAGGGAGTAATATTCTAAAAGATGGGGGGAGCCTAACAAAACCCTTATTCTATGATGCCTAAGGTTCAATGACTGATCAAGCTGAAAGTTTGGACTTAAATTGCTGCGATTACCATGTTTGCAACAAGTTCTTTTTCAGATAGATTGCATGTAGCTGGCAGCTAGCAATATAACACATTAATATGGGTTATTTCAGGGAGATATTGAAGCTTTTGATACTTGGCTGTGGTGACTTTCAGGCTATTGTGTTGAGAACGGCTTGCAAGTCTTTTTCCCATGATAATATTTCATATTCATTTGTTTGTGCCAGTTGGCTGCGTGACATTGTGTAAATAGCATGTTGTTCCTTTAGCCAAAAAAGGAGCAGCTTCGAGTCCGGTATTTCCCTCCCTCTTTTTACATTCAAAATAGTGAAAAGGTCAAATGCCCTGTCTCTTGTTTTGAACATATCCCAATATGAGTGATGTGTTTGATGGGAAAATTATGCAGTGCAAGTTCCATTCTTTTTTGCTGCATTGCAGTACGGTTAGTTTTCTTCTTGGTCTCATTCAAACAAGCTACAAAATGATAAAACACAAGTTGCATACGAGTGTGTTTTTATGTTCATCAAAACTTATGTTTGGGTAGAATTGATTCTACTAATTTAATTTAAGATGGAATTATGATGGCAAAAACTGAATTTTGGCAAATTAACAAGTTTTATCCCATTAGTTGGGGTTGGTTACATGCATCGGGTGGCATTGAAATTGAATTTTGGCTAATTATGATTAGCCAACATTGAGGTAGGTGAAAAACTTGTTAAGTGTTACTTATTTCCTAATCATGATTTTGGGGTCTAACATGGTTTGGAATAAAGTAGTGCTGTTTAGTTAGCAAGTTTTTAGCTGTGGTGTTGGGGTCCATTGTTTGGTAGCCACTTTTAGTAAAACATAATTTAAGCTTTAAAACCATGGTTTTTCAAACCCCTAATGTATTTCACAAATGAGCGCAAATATTTAGAAACAATCTGGAGACATAATTTATTTGAATATGTTGATATGTTGATTTTCTGGGAAGTTATAGTGATTGCGTTGTTTAGAAATTTATAGGAATGATCATATCAATATACTCCCTTGAATGGTTTCTCTAAAACTTCTTTTAAATATCAATATATAATGTTGTGGAAAGTATCAAATAGTTTTTCATTGTTTTTAGAGTTTTAATAGCAGTTTTGTATATTGTGAGTCGAGGTTTTACATCTTTTTAATCAACAATGATGAACCTTTTCTTTTGCTTTGGCAAACAAGAATTCAAACGGATGTTAGCTCAACACACAAAAGTTGGTTACTTTGGCAGCTTGGTTGCCTTTGATTCTTGAGGAACTTGCATGCTTTAGCCTTTTTGTTTTATTAAAAAAATCAGTTTCAATCATATTAAAAAAGAAAAATATTCAGGTCAAGTTCTTTATATTTATTAAGTTTTTCAACTGGGTCATGTGAATTTATAATGAAATGATAATATTTAAAAATTACCCACACGAGCAATTAGAGGACTTGACATATAATAGATATAAGAAACGTGATATAAGTAGTGATATATATATATATATATATATATATATATATATATATATATATATATATATATATATATATATATATATATATATATATATATATATATATATATATATATATATATATATATATTTTATTATTTCTTTTTTTTTTTTTTGTATTCCACCCGATTCACTGAAACCTTCGGTTCCGACTAATGCAGATTTTATCCTGCGTTGGGCCCACGGTCATGGGGGAAGAGTTTCCAACACTATTTTTCTCCATTTCCACACCTCAAACTGAGGTCGTAGTAGTGGGATAACAAGTATCTTTCCACTTGATTTCAATGGATGTTTTTTTTTTGGTATACAAATTTTAGGAAAGGGGTTGGATTCACCCACAATCCAAGGGCAGGGTGAAATCTCTCTTCCTCCTAGGTGATACCGATGTTGGGCAGGGCGAGCCGTCTATTACCCTCAGGCGATAACCTAGGCACCTAGGAGCTAGGATGCCTCCCCCAGCACCTTGACCAACTTCAGAATCAAACCCCCTCCCTTTAGTGAGAGTGTCCGACCCCTTAGCCAGTTGAGCCCAAGGGCGAGGAGTGATTTCAATGGATGTTGGCAAAGTAGTGATATATAAGTACTCTCTTATTAAAAAATACTTGAGAGATCCATGCATTGCCTTAGTATAAATAGGTCCAATGTTATGGACCCAAATGAGATGGGTTCAGTTACTATGTTGGCAGGTCCAATTCAAGCGGATGTATAAGACCATGTGAGACATAGCAAGAGGGCGAGGAAATGGCACAAATTCAGTTATGGAGAGGGTGGATAATATTTTGATGAAAATCTTCTATTGTATAATTGTATTTGTTATAAAAAAGTTAGTTGAGATAGTTTGAAAATAGCCCTGATCGAATTATATAATAATTGGATCATAGCCATCAGTTAGTCAGTCATTTAAATACCTATCAATAAGTCCTTGTGTTATGATTTGAGTAATATAAAATGTAATAGGACCCTAAGTTATATGTTATGATTTGGGGTTCACATAAGTGCTTATAAGCCCTCAGTCTTAATCCATAGTTTAAGATGATTATTCTTCAATTCTAAATTAATTTGTGTAATTAATATAGCCTTAATATTTATTAAATGATCACTTTAAACAACATAATATGAAGAATTTTACGAATATAATGATATTTTTAAATTCTTTTTAATAAAGTTGGGATTTCCTGATCTCGTCCCGATATCCTAGTCTAAGACTCTACGCCTATGTTTGGTTTGAGGGGGAGGTTAGAGGAGGGAGGGGAAGGGAGGAAAATTTTTGACCAAATTACCCATAGGAAAATTTAAAAATTACATAGCTTTTTGCATCGTTTTCCACATATTAACTTTTAAAACATGTCACACCATTGACATATCTGACTTTTCATACTAGGGAGGGGCACCTCCCCTCCCTCCCTCACCTCCAACTGCCTACCGGGACGAAACTGGAACTAGGCCAAGAACCAGGAATAAGAACGGGGTATCCCTGTCCCATCCCGGTTTTGAACATCCTACTACAAACATCCCGTGTCAGAAATTAGGTTTTGTAGGGGAAAATGAGGAAAATTAATTGTATAAAAATTAAGATTCAAGAATAATATAAAATTGCTGAAGTTTAGAAAAATTATTTACACAACCTTAATTCTCATTCATTTTCAGCCGCGAAATTGAGTATTGACCGACAATGAAAAAAGACTTTGCCATTTACGGAAAAATGGGTCAATGTTTAAGGAGGCCTCAGATTAGCATTTTGGCACATTCGTCATCACAACGTCAACCCATGTCTAGAAACATGGTGCGCAGATTGTTGTCGCAGCTCATGCCTCAATATCATCATCATCAGCCAAAATAGGTTTTAAGTGTCACAACTAGAAGATACATTTAGTATGAAACTCCTTTATTTACAATTAACTGTACTACCATATTATATAGATATACCAGCATTGTACAATTCTATCTGGCAACGTAATGAAAGTGCTGCCGGATAGAAGCACAAGTTACTAAGTTAGCATTAGATTACTGCTTTTACAACACCAGTTGGATTATTTTAACACAAACTACTTTCCAAACATTGATTAAAAAAAATTGAGATATTTCTAGAGCGCCAATCAAACAAGCTCTTAGCTTCACATTCAACTAGATTTTTATGCTCTTCAAGCAGAAAGCCTGAAGTGCAATTGGAACGCGCATCTGGAAATTTCTATCAAGAATCTGTCTGACCACTATAATAAAATCATATCTAAACAGGCATATTCAACTGAACAATGTAACAAAATTGAAAAGGGTTGAGAAAGGACTGGATAAGGGTTTCAAGTGACTCATTCTTGGGCTGTAGCACCGTTTGTTGTCTCCATCGGCTCAGCCTCAGCTGACTCATCTGCCTTGTCACCCTTTTTGCCTGAGAACAGCCAAGCAATGAGATATATATAGCATTGGAACCAGGTATAGACTTAATCGAACACGCAAGATGCAATATATCCAAGCATAGGCAACACAATGGTATTTTTAGATTTGGATTTCCAGATTACCTTTCTTCTTCTTTCCACCACCCTTCTTCTTTGTCTTTGTGCCCAAGGACAGCCATGCCTTAATTTCAGGATCATCTATTGTCTTTGTGGGCTGCAATTCCTGAAGAGGATGAGATGTGATCCGGTCTGAGCCATTTGGCATTAGCAAGACTGTGAATTTGATGTGAGCAACATAATCACCTGTAAAACCACAAATAATATAGCACTTAAACATCCCGCAAATAAGTCAAACCATGAGGAATCTAATCTTGCCAGTGGCCAAAATTTTACCAGGCTTTTCATGGAGAACTGGATATGGCTGCAAGAGCTCATGATTCACACATTCCACAAGACCCAGACGAGCTCTTTTCTCTTCCAGAGCCCTGATATAAAGTGGGGAAAATAATTTTGAATAAGCTGGGGTATAAAGACCCACCAATTCAAACATGTCTTGGATGTGGCCAAGTTACCTGGCAGTAAACGGCATGATCGGAAATTTTTGACTTATGTCACTGAAAATGAACCTTGACGTTTTCATCTTCAAGTGATAATTCTTGTCCACAGCTCTCTTATAAATAGTTGTCTGCTTCTCATCCAACAACTTAGGCTGCAAATGATTATATTTTTCACTTCATGATTCACAAGCAACCACACTATAGTATACTGTAAATAAAATAAGACAATAAACCTACCTTGCCTTCTCCTGTGCTTGCTACTATATCAATTGCATAAACTTCATTCTCCTCAAACTCCGCATCATCAACCCTTGTTTCTGGATTGGACACACTCAGGACAACCTTGTTCCCATCTATCACGAACTGCTTCATTTGGTGGCTAAGAACCCCTTCAACAATTTTACAATCATAGGCAGTAGCAACCTTTTGAATTGCTTCAGTTACATCCTTGTTCTGTCAGTGAAAAAATTGAATAGTCTGTTATCAGCATTTCAGTTCAGCAGCTAACCAGAATGCCACAAAGATTGAAATTCAAATTCAAATCCATCCAAAGAGAAATGGCATTATTTTAACATTGCACTATATTGGCTGAAATAGAAAAGTTCGCTGACAATAAAATAATCAGCACAACCATGAATACTCTTCAGCCATTTCTCATTTAGGCAACAGGGAAAGGAGGAAACCAATAAAATATTGATCACCTCGGCAAAGTTGCCCATACGAAAGCTTCAACAGACACTCTACAATTCTACACATATGCAACAGTAGAACAGAAAAGTTTGCAAATTATTGTAACAGCTAATAAATGGAAGTAACCTCAGAGGTACAACCTATGGGAAGCAGGAAAACCACCATTCGGAAGCATGTATTAACTGCTAGGCCATGACAACCTTGAACGATATTTTCTGGGGTAGTAGAGATTGCATTTTGCAGAATAAAAGCCCTATCAGAGTAACTATGACGTAAGCCTCACTTGGACAGTAGTCCATAGCTTTTAGTAGAGTTCATCATCTAGGGTCAATTATAATGTGACGAAGTTTCTAATTCAACCCGCAGGCTGCACATATTCTCAACCACTGCCATTGGCCATGAAACTAGACAAAAAAATGCAATAGCATGCAGAAACACAATTGGACAAACTCCATGGATCTTTAGAACAATATTGGACATGGTCGCACTTAATCCAGTAGCTAACTGGACATGAATAATACAGCTCTGGGAAACTAACACTATGGAAAGTATGTTAACAAAGATCTCTATCCGTGTAACTATGACCATGAAGCTTCATTGATGTTTAACCCTGGCTCGTAAAAGTTTTCATCATTTAGAGATCAAAATCAACAGAACAGGGGGAGATCTCTCCAGGCAGCATCCATGCTGGGAATAACTGGGATATTGAAATAAATGCAGCACCAGAAAAGTGAACCGATGCTGTGACATGCCACAGAATTAAACATGACTCTACAGACCCACACCATGACAATTAAACTAGGAATTCAACAGAACACGAAATAATCGATCAAGGCATTTGGTGATTTAGAGAAAGATAAGAGTAATAAATTTCTGCAACAGCAAAGAGATCCACATATCCAACATTCCAACCATATTTTTAAATAACACAACATAGGTTGGATATAGTGCTTCAAACTTTTGAGAATGACTGAGACTAGCACTTTTAAGAGAGATAAAAAAAATTCATGTCATACAGGTGCAGGTGCAAGATCAATCGGGTACATATTATTTACCTTCCTTCCTGGCCTCACAAGTCTCAAGGCCACTTCTGCAGCAGTGCTAACTGCTGCAAGTACATCAGCGGCCCTTCCTGTAACTGGTCCCTCCTGAAGAACGTGAGTATGGGCCACCACCGCAATAAACCCATCTATATGACAACCCAAATCACTGCAGTGAACGAGAGAAACAATCACCATCTCTATTCCACTATTAGCCAAAAGCAGCACCCGTTCTTCCAATATAGTCCATAGAAGTATGCTTCAAAAATCTTACATTTTCAACATATCACCTTCTTCCAAGACAGTCTCATCGCTGGCGAGGGAGAGAAATGACAAATTGTGTTGTTTACAGATACGCATGTTGGGAAGGCAACGCCTCTCTCAATCTTCCTTTTTACATTCTTGTACATGTTACCTGTTTGCCTTAACAATAAAAACATCACAGCCCATAAGTTAAGTCATTATAAAAACAATCATATTGTAGAGCTATAACAAAAACAACAGACATGTTACTTATCGCATGAAACGGAAATAGATCAAATGGGCTAAAGATAAACTTACTCTCTTATATACGCATCTCCCTTCTCGCAAATCTCGACAATCTTTGCCTTCGGTTTACATTCTGAAACAACTAATTGCAATGCCTCTGCAGGAGATTCCCGTAGTTCATTAGTATAAATATCCAGAGACATAGGCACAAGCAATGAAAGCGCAGAGAAATTAGAAATACCGAACATTAACTTGAACCCTGAGAATTCTATTTGTCCAGTGTGTCTTATAACTCAACCGAATGTATTTTTTGTGTAAAAAGAAACCGGTAGAGACAACCAGGGAAATTGAACATACTATTAGCAATCTCAGCTGCACTCTTGTATTTGGTAACGACTTCAGGGGAAGTGAGATCCAATTCCTTCTCCTCCCTCTCATCGTCCGACATGGTAACTCAGTTGTTGAATTCCTATAACTTTTTATAACCTAAAAAAAAAATCAAAAAAATGATCAAAACAGAAAAATGAAACATCTTTAAGCAATTGAATTCTGAAACCAAATGGATTTCTTCTAAAATTGATGGAATACTCACCTGAAGGAGTTTGTTTGACGGCGATTTGAGTGCAGAAGCAGCTATGGCTTATATAGGATTTTTCCCCTCAGTACAAATGCGGCGTAGGGTTTTGCTGCCACCTTTCCTATACTTTGGTTTTGTTTTTTTAATGGGAAAAATTAATCTTCAAGCCCCTCTAATTTTGACTTGATTGTAAATTAACCCTTAAATTTTTAATCGATAAAATCTAACACGAGGAAGGTAATAAAAATAAAAATAAAAATAAAAAAAAGAGGAAGAACTCATCTTCTTTCTTTTATCACTAAGGAGCCATGGGAGATGAAAATCTCATACATGGTTTTAAATGAGAGAATGAAGTAAGAAATCCTCTTTTGGACTCTAACTCCCTCACTCCCATTGTTGCTTTTATTTCTATTACTTAGAAAGTAGCTGCTTCAATTTCAGCTACTTGAATTTCGATATTCCTATAATTTTGACTAGCTTGTAACGCAGTCCCTAAACTTAATCGTCAAAACTCAATTTCTATGCATTTTTTATTTAGTCTCTAAACTTTATTATATATATGATTTTCTTAAAATATTATAGGACTAAATTATAAACGGTTTAAAACTATAGGAAATGAGTTGTAACGAGTTAAGAAAAAAAATTGGAACTAAGTTAGCCAAAGTTGTAAGGACTGACTTGCATCAAATAAAAATTTAAATACTAAATTACAATTAAATCAAAATTATAAGGATGAAAAGATTAATTTATCCCTTTCTTCTTTCTTTTGTTTATTATTTGTAGTTTGAAGTGCTTCTTTCTTATTGTCAACTACGTTGGTGCGTAGAGAGCTTGACAGGTAACAAATTTTGGATAGTACGACAGGCAATATACTAAAACGATCCTTATCCCTTGTCACTTGCCTTAAATATATTTTCTGTCCATTTAGTTTTATAAAACTTTCTTTTTATATCAAAATTTAAACAATGTTTTTTGGGAAAATTGATATAGGGGCTCAATTAAGGTCCAAAATTTCAAAAAAGGCCCCAACAACTTTCACATATCAAAAAGGGCCCTTGGGCATTTTCTGGAATTTTTCATTAAAACGTTAGTTGTTAATCTGACTGATTTAGTTGTTAACCGGGGGTGATATTGTTGTTAATGTGACTGATTTAGTTGTTAAAATATTGTTGTTAATGCGACTGATTTAGTTGTTAACGGGTATTGATTCTGTTGTTAATGTGGCTGTTTTAGTTGTTAACGTTTATATCAGAAAATGCCCTAGGGTCCTTTTTGATATGTGAAAGTTGTTGGGGCCTTTTTTAAAATTTTGGGCCTTAATTGGGCCCCTATATCAATTCTCCCATGTTTTTTTCCCCATTTCTCTAAACTATCAAATTTTGCCTTGGTTTTTTTATTTTTTGCCGATTAATTTTGCCTCCTTATCTCATTTGTTTATCTAAAATTCAATATCAAAATACACAACATGCTAAATTGCTCACTTGGTGGACAAATTAGTTGTCAAATTAATAGGATGAAGTGAAAACTGCGTTAAATATTGTATTAAAAAAGAAATACGCCCTCCAGTCCTAATTATAGGACAACATTTGTGAGTTGGTCTTGGTCATAGGACAACATTCTAATTTTTGTCAGTTTCTTCCTAAAATATCCATATTAATACTTTCTAAATAATAATTAAATACAATAATAATTTAATAATGCACATATATATTCTATAAAGTAAGTAATGCTTGCAACTCATTAATGTCACATATACATTAATTCTACTGTTTTCTTAATAAAATAATTTAGAGCAATTTTTGTCATATTTTTCCCATACAATTTTAGCAGTGATGGTTCTGAATTGATACATGAATTATGAAGTAGGATGGTGATATATGAAATTATGAAGCTTAAGCTGAAACATAAGTCATTTATTTATAATATAAAATATAGTTCAAATATAAATGAGGGATTATGTAAAATCAACAAGATAGTTGAAGTGCAAAATTTATATAAGGGCATTTTCAGAAACTAAATAAAATTAACTAATTTAACTCATATCTTTAATCCCTCCAAAATCGATTAAATATAATCTATAATTAAGACTGGAGACCGTAACTTTTAATTTTTAATGTTAACATTGAATTTATCCTCAAGTTTGAATTATGTCAAATATAAAATAAACAATTAAGATAGGCTTAGGGAGTGAACAGTGGCCCATACACGTTAAAAAATCTATAACAAGATGTATTAATAAAATCATGAATCACCGTAATCAAAAGAGAT
Organism: Acacia pycnantha; assembly: GCA_025563575.1. Lineage (NCBI taxonomy): Eukaryota > Viridiplantae > Streptophyta > Magnoliopsida > Fabales > Fabaceae > Acacia > Acacia pycnantha. The sequence goes on along the minus strand of JAMWYP010000030.1, from coordinate 3,720,880 downwards.
TGGCTCATAACCATAATCATAAGGTTGTTGTGGGTTCAAATTAACTAAATTTAAATAATTTTAGATGTAGAAGATAATTATATAAGTAAGGTGCATCCAACACCATAAAGTATTTTTTCAGGTTCATCTAGTATTCTTGAGTATTTTGTAATGTATTTAATACTTTAAAAATATTTTTAGGTGCATGTGCTAGATACACAAGATGCACCTAAAAAATATTTTCAGGTGCTTGACACACCACAAAATATTTTAAAATGCTAAATGTACATTAAAAAAATACTTTAAGTTACCTTAACCCATAAATATATGAGGGAGCTTTGTCCCCTAAGGTTTTTTAGCTGTTTTAGAGGAGTTTCTTTCATTGCCTTTTTTTTTTTTTTCTTCTTCTCATAATCTCATTTTCATCATAATTTATCCTCAAGTTTGAATTATGTCAAATATAAAATAAACAATTAAGATAGGCTTAGGGAGTGAACAGTGGCCCATACACGTTAAAAATCTATAACAAGATGTATTAATAAAATCATGAATCACCGTAATCAAAAGAGATTGGCTCATAACCATAATCATAAGGTTGTTGTGGGTTCAAATTAACTAAATTAAATAATTTTAGATGTAGAAGATAATTATATAAGTAAGGTGCATCCAACACCATAAAGTATTTTTTCAGGTTCATCTAGTATTCTTGAGTATTTTGTAATGTATTTAATACTTTAAAAATATTTTTAGGTGCATGTGCTAGATACACAAGATGCACCTAAAAAATATTTTCAGGTGCTTGACACACCACAAAATATTTTAAAATGCTAAATGTACATTAAAAAAATACTTTAAGTTACCTTAACCCATAAATATATGAGGGAGCTTTGTCCCCTAAGGTTTTTTAGCTGTTTTAGAGGAGTTTCTTTCATTGCCTTTTTTTTTTTTTTTTTCTTCTCATAATCTCATTTTCATCATTAGATTATTGAAAAAATAAATGGTATTCAATCTTTTATAAAATTAATTATTACTATAAACATAAATAAGTAAATTTAAACTTTTAAAATCCGATCTATATTGTTTATAAAACAATTAAGAAAAATAAATAAATTTTAATTTATATAATGTTATAATATTAATTTTATAAAATATTAAAGCTAAATCATTAATTTCATGATTTAAGGGCGGAGATAAAATTATAAGAAGATAATAAGAAAATGAGAGTATCCCCGTCCGTTCCACAGACCCTTCATGTAACATATAAGAGCTTGAAACAATAATAAAAATTATCTAACATTAGTTTTGCACCAAAAATATCAATTAAGATGCAGCCCTTCTCACTAAACTTGGGTTGGCATTCGTTTAACATGATACCAAACACATGCATATTATAGTTTTGATGATTTTCTATACAAAATTAAACATGTTTTAACAATAGTAAAATTATATTGTTTTAGAAAATACATGTCATATTAAATAATTTATGTAATTTAATCAAATTTAATAAATATATCTTATATAAAAGACCTGAGGGAGTAATACTGAAAAATTTCACTTTACAAAGAAATAAAAATAATAATCCGATTCATTGTAGTAATGATATACTCCCTCCGGTCCTAATTATAGGAGCAAATTTTGGAGTTGGTTTTGGTCCTAATTATAAGAGCAAGTTTTAAATTTTGTTAATTTTTTTTTCCTATAATACCCCTATTTATACTTATTATTATGAGCATTTATATATATATATATATATGTGTGTGTGTGTGTGTGTACATATATATATGTATATCTGTGTTTATGTGTGTCTATATATATATATATGTGTGTGTGTGTGTGTAGATATATGTGTGTATGTGTCTCTCTCTCTCTATGTATGTAGATAGATCTATATGTATACACACATATATGTTTATATAGCAAGACCATTATTTCAATTAGAAAGCGTGTGGAAAGGAAATTAGATCTATATGTATACACATGGCTATATAAAAAGCAACTAATATACATATATACTAAACTAATATGTCATGGATGTCTAACGTAAGGCAAATTAGAAACACTTATAATTAGGGCAACTTGTGTCATTTTAAATTTATATAAGGACATTTCAAGAAAATGAGTAAAATTAACTAATTTAACTCCTCTCCTTAATTCCCCCAAAATCGGTTAAATTGCTCCTATAATTAGGACCGGAGGGAGTAATATTCTAAGCAATGGGAGAGCCAAAACAAAACTCTTATTCTATATTGCCTAAGGTTCAATGACTGATTAGTAATAGAAGCTACTTTTCTAATATGATTGGTTTACAAGATAAGTATGTGTGAGGAGTTTTATATCGAATTGCATGAACGCACTTTCCAAATGCTAACTTAAACATGCACGATTGGAACAAGTTCTTTTCTTTTCTTTTTTCTTTTTCTTTTTGAATATATTGCAGGTAGCTGCCAACTTGCAATATAACACTTTAAGATGGGTTACTTCGGAACCAATTTCCTGCTCGGCCGTTGGGTGAGTAGGGGAGGGACGAGCGCCTAAGAGATCTGGACCGTCCATATTTCTATTTTTTTATAGTTTTTTTTTAAATTATTGAAGTTATTTTTTAAGAATCAATCAATATCTTGAAATATTTGTTTAGTACCAGTCAGTACCCTGAGATATTTTTTTAAGACCCTAAAATAACTTTTTAAGATCATAAAGTGTTTTTGAGCAGCGGGTACTGACTGGTACTAGAAAGATACTTCAAGATATTGACGGGTTCTGAAAAAAAAAAAAAAGCAGTCAATATGCTGAAATATCTTTTTAGTATCAGTCGGTATCTCAAAATATTTTTTTAGGATCTTAAAATTATATTTTAAGGTACTGACTAATACTAAAAAGATATTTCTAGATATTGACGGGTTCTTTATGGATGGAGATCTCGACCACCCAAATCTCCTAGGCGTTCTGCTCGGCCTTTAAACTGATTCCGGGTTACTTCAGGGCAGTGGCGGAGCCAGGATTGAATGTTTGTGGGTGCACAATTAATGGTGGAATTCGGGGGTTCGGGGGCAGCGCCCCGAAAACTTTTTTTTAAGGAAATTTTTAAATGTATTGAAAAACAAAAGAATATAAACAATAAAAGAAAAGAAAACTTCAAATTAACATAGAAAAATAATAATCAATAGTCAACTAAACTATTATAACATAACGATTACAAAAGCATTCTTCATTCCTTGAAAATATTCATTATATCTTCATCATGAATTTTATCAAACATATCATGTTCAACATAAGTGTGTAAGAGTTCTTTAAGACCATGCAAGGTGAATTTGAAATGTCTACTATAGGAGAATTAAATATCTTCTTAGGACTTCGAATCAAGCAAAAGAATAATGAAATATTTATTTCCCAAACAAATACCTATGAGAACTTCTTAAGAAATATGGAATGGATCACTGCAATAGAGTTGATACCCCTATGAACTCAACAACTTTTGTAATATCCTAATTTTTACTTTTAGGATTTATTTATAATTAGGAGTGAAATTATATATGATAAATATATTTGATTTATAATTTTTAAAAATATATAAAAAATGGTGGGTATTTTTATATATAATAAATGTATTTAATTTATAGTTTTTTAAAAATATATAAAAAATGGTGGGTATTTTGTTGTAAATATTTTCCCTATTAAAAAAAGGGAAAAAGAAAAAAGAAAAAATATATCAAAATATGTGGCATACACAATTAAAAATGATAGATGCGAGCCAATTGAAAAGAATGATAGACGCGCCTGTGGGAATCGAACCAGTGACTATAGCTTAATTGTGTAACTCTCCTACCACTAAACCATTGGTGCTTGTTTGTGAGAAGTCCATTCAAATTATATATCTATTTTAAAATTTTTGTGTCTGCACTTGCAGACACGTGCCCCAGTGTGGTTCCGCCACTGCTTCATGGAGATATTGAAGCTTTTGATAGGGAAAATAGGGAAAGGTCAAATGCCCAGACTCTTGTTCTGAACATATGCCAATATGAGTAATGTGTTTGATGGGACAATTATGCAGTGCAAGTTCCATTCTTTTTTGCTGCATTGCAGTACGGTTAGTTTTCTTCTTGGTCTCATTCAAACAAGCTACAAAATGATAAAACACAAGTTACATACGAGTGTGTTTTTATGTTCATCAAAACTTATGTTTGGGTAGACTTGATTCTACTAATTTAATTTAAGATGGAATTATGCTGGCAAAAACTGAATTTTGGCAAACTAACAAGTCTTATCCCATTTGTTGGGGGTTGGTTGAATGCATCGGACGGTATTGAAATTGAATTTCGGCAAATTATGATTAGCCAACATTGAGGTAGGTAAAACACTTGTGAAGTGTTACTTATTTCCTAATCATGATTTTGGGGTCTAACATGGTTTGGAATGAAGTTGTGCTGTTTAGTTGGCAAGTTTTTAACTATGGCTTTGTGGTATGTTGTTTGGTAGCCACTTTCAGCAAAACATAATTTAAGCTTTTTTTTTTTATTGGGCACCAAACGGTCTCAGGTAGGGTTGAACCCTGATACACTGGCATAAGGTTAGACACTAGCACAAGGCCAGCTAACATGCTACTGCGCTACCCAAGGCGCTGGCATAATTTAAGCTTTTAAAACCATGGTTTTTCCAGCCCGTAATGTATTTCACAAATGAACACAAATATTTAGATTCAATCTGGAGGCATAATAACAAATTCATAGGAATGATCATATCAACATGCTTCCTTGAATGATTTCTCTAAAGCAACTTTTAAATGTCTAGTCCAAATAAAAAATGTTGTGAAAAATATCAAATAGTTTTTCATAGTTTTTAGAGTTTTAATAGCAGTTTTGTACATTGTGAGCCTAGGTTTTACATCCTTTTAACCAACAAGGATGAAACTTTTCTTTTGCTTTGGCTTACATAATATATTAGAATTCAAACAGATGTTAACTCAATAAAAAAAAAGTTGGTTACTTCGGCTGTTTGATTGCCCTTGATTTCGAGAAGGAAAAACATTTTGTCGTGGGCATACATAAAGTAATTCCTTTGTTTAATATTTTTTGAAAAAAAGGAAAACACATATTCTTTGTGTTTATTTGTTTTTTAATACGAATTAATGAATGTGTTTATTTGTTGAATGATTTATATTGTTTAGATATTAATGTTGATAACATTTATTTGATAGATTAGAACTTTAATGATTGCAATCTACTAATTATATTTCTTTGAAAAAAATTGAAGGAAAAATAGTTAAAATTTGGAATAGTAATTTTCAGGCCCTGTAGGGCCGGCCTTGGCCTTGGTACTATTGGACCGGGCTTTGAAAAACAAATGTTTTCCTTACCTCAGGCCCTAGCCCTGTAGAGTCAGGCCCTATCAAGCCGGCTCGGCCCTGATTCTCAGCTCTAAAACTAACATGCACCCGTGACATGACAATTACTTGCCCTGGGTATAAATAGGGTCAATGTTATGAACCCGAATGAGATGTTGGCAGGCCCAATTCAAGAGAATGTACAAACCCATATAGGAAATGGCACAAATTCAGTTATTAAGAGGGTGGGTAATTGTATAAAAAAAAAAAAGAGGGTGGTAATAGACGGCTCGCCCTACTAACATTGGTATCACCTAGAAGAAAGGGAGACTTCGTCCTGCCCTTGAATCGTGGGTGAACTCAATCCCTTTCCTAAAATTTATAGAAAAAAAGAGTGTGGGTTATATTTTGATGAAAATCTTCTATTGTATAATTGTAATTAAATTATATACGTTAGTTTAGTAGTTAGAAAATAGGCCTTAATTAGTCAGTTATTTAAATACCTATCAATAGGAGCTTAGGTATATTCAATGTAATAGCCATATGTGCTCAGCTTTAATACTTAGGGCCCGTTTAGTATGTGGAAGATTTGAGGATGGAAACGAAGGGAAGGGAAGAATTTGAGAGATGAGAGAAGATGACTTGAGGGAAGATGATCTGTTTGATAGGAAAAAAATGAAGGGGTGGTAATTGGTAAAGAATTAAGAAATATCTATTTTACCCTAAAAAATAATTAGTTCAAAATGAAAAGGTAAAATAATTTTTTTGCTAAAATGTATTTTAAGAAAATATCATCCCGCCAAGTTCGAATTTGTCTAAAAGATTTTCCCGCCTAATTCGAATTTGCCTAAAATATTCTCCCGCCAAGTTCAAACTTATCACATAAGTTCGAATTTATTGTATAAATGTGAATTTAATCCTATTTTCTTGCATTATAGACAAATTATTTTATGAGAGGTAAATATATCCAACAATGTCAAGGTTCATGCTGAAACTTAAGATCCCACCAATTTGGGTTAAGGTGGAAAAATAGACAAATGCTTTTCTCAAAAGAGCGTCCAGTAGCAAATACTTTTTTTTGGCGCAAAAGTAGACACGTGGTTACAAAGTGGAGCAAAATTAGCGTTTGACCGTTAGTTGACCGTTATCTGACGCTGACGTGGCAGTGGGATCTGACTTCTCCATTAAAATTAAGCCACCTGTCACTCCTCTCTCTTCTATGTCAACTTCTTCTTCACTTCTTTCTCTTTTTTTTTTTTCCACCTGTCACTCCTCTCTCTTCCCTTCCGTATCATCAACTCCCTTCTTTCTTCTTCCCTTCTTTCTGGCCTTCGACTTGAATTTGGAAACAAGAAGCCACCGCCGACGATCCATCTTCCTTCAACCGAACCCCCTTCCTTCGAAATAACCCTTCCCTCCTTCAACCGAACCCCGTGGCATGCCGACTGAACCCACCCTTCCCCACGCCCATGAGTGTGTCGAACTCAACCACCAAAAACCGAGGGTGGTGCTCTCCGCGTTGAGGAGGCCAAGAGAACCACCGGCGTTCGATTTGCCGTGCTCTGCGATCGATTTCTGTTTTGCGATCGATTTGTATAATCACTGAACGGGGTTCCAGATCGAGGAGGGTGGATCCGGATGGTTGGGGGCGGGGGTTTCAGATCGAGATTGGGAGGGTGGCGGTCCAGATCTTCGAACGCCCATAATCGATGAACCCCTCAGATCTTCGAACGCCCATAATCGATGAACCCCTCATCGATGAACCCAGATCGATGAACCCCTCTTCGTTCGTTCCATCAGAGAAGTGCCTGCCTGGCAATCCGGTTCTATGTGGTTTGAAGGAGGTGTTTGGCTTAATCGAATACTCGTTCTCATTTGAATTACGTGAGTGTTCATCTCGCATCCCGACTTTGTCTTCTCCTTACTCCAAAATTTATTGGCTCCTACTTCTCTTATTGTGATGCTTCTCTGGAATTAGTCATTGGCTCTTGTATGAAGGCATGATCTGAGATATATTGTGAGAGAATTTTTCATGTGCACCGAATTTATGTTAATGCAATATATACTTACTAATAGGCATGATTTCTGGCTGTGATAGAATGATCACCGTTTGGGATTTTCTATATATATGCTAAAGCCGGAACATTGTTTGTGGGTTTGGGATTTTCTCAGACTATTTGCTTCGGGATTTTCTTGTTTTTGTTGTTTTTTTACTTCTGCATCCCTTTGCTACTTTCAATTTGTTCATTTCTTTAGTGGAATTTGAGTTCTCCCCCTGTTTCTTGGATTCTTTTTGAACTGTGAACTTTTTTGGATTTTCCCTCCATTTCGGAACTTGAGATCTAATTGGGTTTCCCTTTCATGTTCCTGGGTCGGTTCCTTAAACTCTTCGCAGAATATTTTGAAGCTTTTATTTTTGTTCCTTAATCTTTGAACTTCGTTTTTTTGTTCCTGAAATGATACTTCCCGATTGATTGGGGGTTCTTCCGCATCACTTCGGATTTTCTGGCTTTTGGTTTCATCGTTTTGAGCTTTTGGGTTTTGGATATGATAGAATGATCACCGGAATCTGGGTTTTGCATCACCGGAATCTGGGTTTTGCATCTGGAAGAAGAAGAAGGACTTAACTGAAAATTTTAAAAGTTTATAGAGGGACTAAATTGAAATTTTTGAAATGTATCCGGGGTCATCATCCACGTCATCATTTTCAGTTCAGAAAAAGTCAACTAACGGTCAAACGCTAATTTTGCTCCACTTTGTAACCACGTGTCTACTTTTGCGCCAAAAAAAAGTATTTGCTACTGGACGCTCTTTTGAGAAAAGCATTTGTCTATTTTTGCACCTTAACCCCACCAATTTTGATGGGAACTTAAGATCCCACCAATTTTGATGGGATCTTATCTTGCCACATATAAGTGAAGATTGGTGGGCCCAGGGTGAGCTCACATAATTTTGAATTTAATCCTATTTTCATGCATTATAAAAAAAATATTTTATGAGGGTGGGTAAATATATCCAAGTTTACGTGGAACTTAAGATCCCACCAATTTTGGTGGGATCTTATCTTCCCACCTATAAGGGAAGATTGGTGAGCCCGAGAACTTGTGTTCCTGAAAAGATTTGACATAAAAAGCGTACCAGACAGGGGAACTTGCTAATCTTCCTTTTACTTCCCACCAAATCCATGTACCAAACAAGGCCTTAGTTCAAGATGACTATTGAAAATTGGAAAACTTTTTTCCGTCTTTTACTCGATACTAAAAATATCTTAGTTCAAGATTATTATTGAAAATTGGAAAACTTTTTCCCATCTTTTCCTCGATACTAAAAACATGAAAGATAAGTGTAGAAAATATTTAAAATGACCTGTTGGAAAATTGAAAATCTAATTATTATTATAAATAATTCAAAGTGCTAGATGAACATAGTCCTTGGTCTAAATAAATTTTAAAATACATATAGTGTATGTATATGTATTAATTGAAGAAATAATTGTAATGCTAGACTTCTTTTAAGAAAATAAAATGCTGGGTGACCTAGGTACGCTCTCATACCAAGTTTGAATTTAGAAAGAGAATTTATAGAATATGGGTACACGGAGGCAATTGTTTGATATGTATAGTACGATGTACACTGATTACTAACCGTGCTAGTCTAAAGGTTAGCTACATTGGACACCGGTCTTCTTCCTATTTTTTGGATTCTTCTCTTTCTGATTCTCAGTATTCTTTTTTTTTTTTTTATAACTAAATTTTAGGAAGGGGTTAGGTTCACCCACGATCCAAGGACAGGACGAAATCTCCCTTCTTCCTAATTGATACCGATGTTGGACAGGACAAACCGTCAATTACCCTCCGGCGTTAACCTAGGCACCTAAGTCTATAACTCTGAGCTTCTCTTATCTTCTTCTATCATTTTATTGTTTTAATTTAGTTAAATACATCGATGAAAGTATATCCTTGTGACCTTATTTACCCAGACTAAATTATTTCAAATAAAAGTGAGGAAACAGTTTTAAATAAGTGAACAATCATGTAGGGATTGTTACAGGTAGACAAAGATGGCTTTAGATATGTAGCATAATTTATGTGATTGTTCAGTGCCGGTGTTCAAAGATTGTTACACATGGACGGAGATTATTTTAAAGCAACCTCCTAACGCACTAGATCAGAGCAACTACCCGATATCACCAAATAGTTACATTGGAAAGTTATATTTTCCACTACACTGCAATTGTTTTTGTAGGCCTATAAAGATCATTTCAACATACATTTTGTTACAGGGGAGAAATCATTAAGATAAAAAAAAAATGGGTTTTTTAGGGGAAATTGAGGAAAATTAATCGTATAAAAATTAAAATTCAAGAATAATATAAAATTTTTGATAGAAAACTTATTTACACATCGAATAATGATTTTCATATAATCTAACCTTAATTGTCATTCACAGCCAAATTGAGTATTGACCAACAAAAGTGTTCAGCACTTAAAGCACTTCTTTAGATACCGCCACCACTCATTAACACAAGACCACGTGTCCATTGAAATTTCAGACAATGAAAAAAGACATTCCCATTTAAGAAAAAATAGGTCAATGTCAGGGAGAGAGAGGCCTCAGATTAGCATTTGGGCACATTCATCATCACAACGACAACCCATGTCTAGAAACATGGTGCGCAGATTGTTGTCGCAGCTCATGCCTCAATATCATCATCATCAGCCAAAATAGGTTTGAAGTGTCACAACTAGAAGATACATTTAGTATGAAACGCCTTTATTTGCAATTAAATGTACTACCATATTTTATAGATATACCAGCATAAAAACCATGCCTCCCTCCAAAATTCTCATTCAAATGTACTAGCATAAAAACAGCCAATTGTGAACCATTGTAAACTTAACCAATCAAATTTACAATTCTATCTGGCAAGGTAAAGAAAGTGCTGCCGGATAGAAGCACAAGTTACTAAGTCAGCATTAGAATACTGCTTTTACAAAGCCAGTTGGATCATTTTAACACAAAACTACTTTCCAAACATGATTTAAAAAAATTGGGATATTTCTAGGGCAGCAATCAAACAAGCTCTTTGCTTCACATTCAACTAGAATTTTATGCTCTTCAAGCAGAAAGCAATTGGAAAGCGCATCTGGAAATTTCTATCAAGAATTTGTCTGACCACTATAATAAAATCATATCTGAACAGGTATATTCAACTGAATAATGTAACAAAATTGAAAAGGGTTGAGGAAGAACTGCATAAGGGTTTCAAGTGACTCATTCCTGGGCTGTAGCACCATTTGTTGTCTCCATCGCCTCAGCTGACTCATCTGCCTTGTCACCCTTTTTGCCTGAGAACAGCCAAGCAATGAGATAAATATATAGGCATTGGAACCAGGTGTAAACTTAATGGAACACACAAGATGCAATATATACAAGCATAGGCAACACAATGGTATTTTTAGATTTGGATTTCCAGTCTACCTTTCTTCTTCTTTCCACCACCCTTCTTTTTTGTCTTGGTGCCCAAGGACAGCCATGACTTAATTTCAGGATCATCTATTGTCTTTGTGGGCTGCAATTCCTGAAGAGGATGAGATGTGATCCGGTCTGAGCCATTTGGCATTAGCAAGACTGTGAATTTGATGTGAGCAACATAATCACCTGTAAAAACACAAATAATATAGCACATAAACATCCTGCAAACAAGTCAATACATGAGGAATCTATTCTTGCCAGTGGCCAAAATTTTACCAGGCTTTTCATGGAGAACTGGATATGGCTGCAAGAGGTCATGATTCACACATTCCACAAGACCCAGACGAGCTCTTTTCTCTTCCAGAGCCCTGATATAAAGTGGGGAAATTAATTTTGAATAAGTTGGGGTATAAAGACCCACCAATTCAAACATGTCTTGAAAGTGGTCAAGTTACCTGGCAGTGAACGGCATGATCGGAAATTTTTGACTTATGTCACTGAAAATGAACCTTGACGTTTTCATCTTCAAGTGATAATTCTTGTCCACAGCTCTCTTATAAATAGTTGTCTGCTTCTCATCCAACAACTTTGGCTGCAAATGATTATATTTTTCACTTCATGATTCACAAGCAACCACACTATAGTATACTGTAAATAAAATATGACAATAAACCTACCTTGCCTTCTCCTGTGCTTGCTACTATATCAATTGCATAAACTTCATTCTCCTCAAACTCCGCATCATCAACCCTTGTTTCTGGATTGGACACACTCAGGACAACCTTGTTCCCATCTATCACGAACTGCTTCATTTGGTGGCTAAGAACCCCTTCAACAATTTTACAATCATAGGCAGTAGCAACCTTTTGAATTGCTTCAGTTACATCCTTGTTCTGTCAGTGAAAAAAATGAATAGTCTGTTGTCAGCATTTCAGTTCAGCAGCTAACCAGAATGCCACAAAGATTGAAATTCAAATTCAAATCCATCCAAAGAGAAATGGCATTATTTTAACATTGTACTATATTGGCTGAAATAGAAAAGTTCGCTGACAATAAAATAATCAGCACAACCATGAATACTCTTCAGCCATTTCTCATTTAGGCAACAGGGAAAGGAGGAAACCAATAAAGTATTGATCACCTCGGCAAAGTTGCCCCTACGACAGCTTCAACAGACACTCTACAATTCTACATATGCACCAGTAGAGCAGAAAAGGTTGCACATTATTGTACAGCTAATAAATGAATACATGCAGTAGTATCACTGCAGTAAAGAGCATCACATTAGCTGGAGAAACAGTAACTTCAGAGGTACAACCTATGGGAAGCAGGAAAGCTGGACTTCGGGAGAAGCATGTATAAATTGTTTGACCATGACAACCTTAAAAGAAAGTTTCTGGGAGATTGCATTTTGTAGAATAAAAGCCCTATCAGAGTAACTATGACATAAGCCTCACTTGGACAGTAGTCCATAGCTTTTAGTAAAGAGTTCATCATCTAGGGTCATATATAATGTGATGAAGTTTCTAATTCAACCTCCACATTCTCAACCACTGCCATTGGCCATGAAACTAGACAAAAAAATGCAAAGTAAATAGCATGCAGAAACACATTTGCGCAAATTACACGGACCTTTAGAAAATTATTGGACACGGCCGCATTCATGAGAGCACTTAATCCAGTAGCTGACTGGACATGAATAATACAGCTCTGACATGAATAATACACTTTGGGAAGTATGTTAACAAAGATCTCTATCAGTGTAACTATGACAATGAAGCTTCATCGGTGTTTAACCCTGGCTCATAAATTTTTTCATCATTTAGAGATCAAAATCAACAGAACAGGGGAGGGGGATCTCTCCAGACAGCACCCATGCAGGGAATAACTGGTATATAGAAATAAATGCAGCACCAGAAAAGTGAACCGATGCTGTGACATGCCACAGAATTAAAGATGACTCTATAGACCAAGGCCATGACAATTAAACTAACAATTCAACAGAACACGAAATAATCGATAAAGGCATTTGGTGACTGAGAAAGACAATAGTAAAAATTATTCTGCAACAGCAAAGAGATCCACATATCCAACCATATTTTTAAATAACACAACATAGGTTGGATATAGTGCTTAAAACTTCTAAGAATGACAGCACTTTTAACAGAGATAAAAAAAATTCATGTCATACAGGTGCAGATGCAAGATCAATCGGGTACATATTATTTACCTTCCTTCCTGGCCTCACAAGTCTCAAGCCCACTTCTGCAGCAGTGTTAACTGCTGCAAGTACATCACCGGCCCTTCCTGTAACTGGCCCCTCCTGAAGGACATGAGTATGGGCCACCACCGCAATAAACCCATCTATATGACAACCCAAATCACTGCAGTGAACGAGAGAAACAATCACCATCTCTATTCCACTATTAGCCAAAAGCAGCACCCGTTCTTCCAATATAGTCCATAGAAGTATGCTTCAAAAATCTTACATTTTCAACATATCACCTTCTTCCAAGACAGTCTCATCGCTGGCGAGGGGAGAGAAATGACAAATTGTGTTGTTTACAGATACGCATGTTGGGAAGGCAACGCCTCTCTCAATCTTCCTTTTTACATTCTTGTACATGTTACCTGTTTGCCTTAACAATAAAAACATCACAGCCCATAAGTTAAGTCATTATAAAAACAATCATATTGTAGAGCTATAACAAAAACAACAGACATGTTACTTATCGCATGAAACGGAAATAGATCTAATGGGCTAAAGATAAACTTACTCTCTTATATACGCATCTCCCTTCTCGCAAATCTCGACAATTTTGGCCTTCGGCTTACATTCTGAAACAACTAATTGCAATGCCTCTGCAGGAGATTCCCGTTGTTCATTAGTATAAATATCCAAAGACATAGAACACAAGCAATGAAAGCGCAGAGAAATTAGAAATACTGAACATTAACTTGAACCCTGAGAATTCTCTGTCCGGTGTGTCTTATAACACAACCGAATATACTTTTTGTGTAAAAAGAAACCGGTAAAGACAGGCAAGGAAAATTGAGCGTACTGTTAGCAATCTCAGCTGCACTCTTGTATTTGGTAACGACTTCAGGAGAAGTCAGATCCAACTCCTTCTCCTCCCTCTCATCGTCCGACATGGTAACTCAGTTGTTGAATTCCTATAACTTCTTAAAACCAAAAAAATGATCAAAACAGAGAGATGAAACATCTTTAAGCAATGAATTGAAATGGATGGAATACTCACCCGAAGGAGTTTGCTTGACGGCGATTTGTGTGAAGATAATCAAAAGAACAAGGGTTTTAGAATTGGCTGAGAATATGAGGTCGAGTGGGGCAGTAGGGTGGCTCACTCCGAATAGGGTTACAGCCAGGGAGGCAGCTATGGTTTATATAGGATTTTCCCCCTCAGTACAAATTCGGCGTAGGGTTTTGCTGCTCCATTTCCTTTCCTTTTGTTTTATTTTACTTGAACTTTGAAGTGCTTCCTTCTTTCTTATTGTGAAGTACATGGGGCCTAGAGAGCTTGACAGGTACTCTCTCTAGTCCTTATTATAAGACACCAATTAGTAAGTTTATTTGGTCCTTTTTATAAGACATTTGTTTTTCCCAATGAGCATTGGTTACTTTTTTTCATGTCTACCTCTAATTAATAAAGGTAATGGGTAAGAACAATAATTAATATAATATTAAAGTTTAATGCAATTAATAGGGGTAATATTGAAAATTACTTAGATTTTATGACAATTTTATTGATTTTAACTACTTTTATTGGTTTGTGAGAAAAGTTAGTTGGTGCCTTATAATAAGGACAAGAGGGAATAATAAATTTTCGATGTAAATTAAAAAAAATCCTTGTCACGTGTCACTTGAGTATATTTCAAGTCCATTTAGTTTTATAGAACTATCTTTTTATTTCAAGATTTAACCAATCTTCTTTTTCCTTTATCTGAACGATTTAATTTTGCCTTGTTATATGTTATCTCATTGTTTATCCAAAATTCATTATCAATCAAAATACACAATATGCTAAGTTGCTGCTTTGGTAGATTATTTGTTGGAGGGATTAGATCTACGAAGAGTACAAGAAGAAAAAATGAAAAGAAAAAAAGAAGAAGAAGAAGAAGAAGTAGTAGTGTACAATGTCTTCAAGCTGTGAGCAGCACTTTCCTTTAGGTTGAATTTGCCCCTACCTATACTTATCTTATAAGTGCAAGTTGGATTGACGAGCGAATTTCCTGCTAGATACAATGAACACCCTTGAATAAGAATTGTACTTCCAATATGACTTTTGTAAAGTGATAATTTGACTTTATCGTTGTGTACAGTCAATGACAAATGCAATGAGTTTGATCTCTTATTATTGTATGATTTCTTATATGTCACAATGACTTATGGTGCTGGCTATTTATAAGCCGTGATGCTTTAAAGTGGTGTCTCTTAAAGTAACACATCTTCAATTAAAAGTCATAACAATTTGTTAGATTCATGAATCTCATATGTTAATTCATGAGCAGACATATGAAGAGTTATACCTTTATATTATAAAGAATTTTCATATAAATACAACACAACTTTTCACTAAGTGGTGGTTGTCATACATCTAGCTATAACCTTTCATATGTGTCTCTAGAAAATGAAGAGACATAATCTTAGTAACTTTTAATGTAATAACTCACTACACAACTCTTCATATAAATCCCTTAATTTCATTAACATGACTTTATAAAAAACATATGTCTTCATTTTAAAATATTCCAACAATCCCTTACCATTTTAAAATCATCATAAACTCTTATCACTTCAGAAATATCATGTTGTCAATAAAGATATCTCGAGAATTTGAACATTTACCTAAGCAAGACATGGTTTCGCCAATTCGAAATAATAAAGTAGGCTAATCTTTGAACCAATTATCCCATATAAAGTGTGCACATTCAAGGACAAAAGCAACAAGTTTGATATCTTCTTGTGTGATTTCTAATATTTTTTTATGTCTAACGTTGTACGTCAAAAATGAAGTTATGGTGTAGGGTATTTATAGGCTTTGAAGTGGTGCCTCTTGAAGCAATATCTCTTCAATTAAAAGTCATAACAATTTGTTAGATTCATGAATCTCATATACTGATTTACAAACAGATATATGAAGAATTATACCTTTATATTATGTAGAGTTTTCTTATAAATACAACACAATTTTTCACTGAGTGGTGGTTGCCATAGCTATGGTTATAACCTTTCACATGTATTTCCTAGAAACGAAAGAGATATAACCTTAGTGACTTTTAGTGTTATAACTCATTACACAACTCTTTATATAAATATATTAAGGGTTAAATACTAATTTCGCTATGGAAGTATTGGCTAGAGAGCATTCAGCACCTGAAAGTTTTTTTGGTATCATTTTTACCCCAAAAGTTTAAAAACATAGTAATCTTACCGATCGGTTGATCTTGACCGTTGGATCGTTGCTCTCTTTGTAAACTTCCGGGGCAAATTTGCTCATAGAAAAAACTTCCGAGTGCTAAATGTTCCCTAGACAATACTTTCGTGGCAAAATTGGTATTTAACCCATATATTAATTTAATGAACATGACTTTACAAAAAATACATCTCTTCATTTTAAAATATTCCAACATAATTTGTAACTAAATTAATAGGATAAGTGAAAAAATGTGTTTTATATTGTCAAATTCTTATCTTTTAATTATTAATGTCACATCATGGATTTTTTATTATTAATGTTAACAATTTATTTAGAGAGAATGAAAGTAAAATAACTTTAAAATTGTAAAATCTCAAATCAGGCATTTCCATAAAATGAGTTATGAATTGTTTATCAAATCTTGTAATTAATTTATCAATTTTTAGTACTGAATCTGATTTGGGATTTTGCAGTTTCAAGGTTCTTTTTCTATCGTTTTTTCATTTATTTATCCTGTCAATATAAGGAAAAAAAGAAAAACAATTAAGATCGGGGCAGGGAGTGAGCAATGGCCCAAAGGTCTTAAAAAATCAATAACAAGTTGTTTTATTAAAATTATGAATCAATTGTCAATGTGAGTTGATATAGATGGTAAGGGATCCAGGACTAGGCCCTTGGGTCGTGGGTTCGATCCCCTCTGCCGTTGCTGGGACTCCTTTGGTAAGCGATCTTGTAAGTCCCCAGTAAGTGCTCATAGAGCCCGGGGCCGTGCCCTGGCCTTGGTGGGGGACTGATGTCGAACCCCTCCAAAACTTTTGATGATAAAAAAAAAAATTATGAATCAATTCGTTTTCTTTAACTTCAATGTGCTTGGTTTAATTTATTTTAAGTAATTTTATGCAGTAGAAGATAAACATATGAGGGGAGCTTTGCCCCATAAGACATAGAAGTGATTTTTGGGGTGTTCCCAAAGAGCCCTTCATGTAACGTGTAAGAGCTTAAAACAATAATAAAAAAAAAGTATCATTAGTTTTGCACCAAAAATATCAATTAAGATGCAGCACTTCTCGTTAATGTTATGTTTAGATGAAGAGAAAAATGATGGAAAAATAAGATGAGGGAATACTAGGATGAAAAACCTCAAAAAATTACTATTTTTTAGAACTTTCCCTCATAGTATTATTTTCTCCATTTAAACATGTGGTAAATGTGGGTTGATATATGTTTGACATGATACCAAACACATGAATAATATGGTTTTGATGATTTTCTATATAAAATTAAACATGTTTTAGTAGCAGTGAAACTTAAATATATACTTCTATACCGCACAAAATACAAGACTTTAGCTAATCCACATGAACCAAGAAATGTTAATTAAGTTAATTAATGTGCCTTAAATATTTAAAATTTAGGAAAATTACGCGTAGGTCCCAAGGACTGAATTTTTTTACAAAAAAGTCCTTTGAAATCACAAAATTACATAGAAGTCCC
Organism: Acacia pycnantha; assembly: GCA_025563575.1. NCBI lineage: Eukaryota > Viridiplantae > Streptophyta > Magnoliopsida > Fabales > Fabaceae > Acacia > Acacia pycnantha. Next base: position 3,703,177 of record JAMWYP010000030.1, on the reverse strand, counting down.
AAGGTGCTTTTTTGATATTATTTGTATAGAATTAAAATCCATATTTTTAAATGTTGTTGTAAATACATGCATTTCCTGCTGTAAATACATGCATTTCCTGTTGTAAATGATCAGATTTTAAATTTTGTTGTAAATATAACATTTTTCTGTTGTAAATGACATCTCTACATTCAAAATTCAGGTGTTTAAATGTTGTTGTCAATACATGCATTTCCTATTGTAAATGGTCAGGTTTTAAATTTTGTTGTAAATACAGCATTTCCTGTTCTAAATATAGTCTTTTCCTGTTGTAAAAGACCTCTCTACGTTCAAAATCCAGGTGTTTAAATGTTGTTGTAAATATGAACATTTTCTGTTGTAAATATGACTTTTTCTGTTGTAAATGGTCAGGTATTTAAATGTTGTTGTAAATATATGCATTTCCTGTTGTAAATACATGCATTTCCTGTTGTTAATACAAATAATATCAAAAAAGTCTCTTCGGACTTCTGTGTAATTTTGTGATTTCAATGGACTTTTTTGTAATTTTTTTCTGTCCTTGGGACCTGCGTGTAATTTTTCCTAAAATTTACTTATTTTAGTAATTTTTAAATATACATTTATTATATGTCACTTCTCTCCTAAGGGATAAAAGTGAAAAACAATCATTAATTACCATACCAACCTCTTATATTTTGAACCAAAATTTCTTCCGAAAGACTTTGTTATAATTTTTTGGATTAATAATCTTATCAGATGTAGGATGTCTTTAGCATGTCATAAACGCATACTAATTTCTTGATGTTAAGTGCATGTTTGGGGAACAGTTTTGGTGTCCCAAAACTTCCCTTTGCCTTGCCTTAAACCGTTAGTCCCAAAGATATTTTGGGAACACATGTTTGGGAAACTTGAACTGTTTCCCAAACATACCTGAAACAAAGGTAGTTGTGCTCTGTTTATTAACTTCAATCAGCGGCAAGGTAAACTATAATAATTATAAAAACATAATAAATATTGTACATAGAGGATAGAAAGAAAATATGCTCCCACCTTTATAGCCAAACGGGGCGCTAGTTTATGAATGGTAACAAAAGAAACTGTGCAGCCCACTTTCATCTTGCTTAAATGCATCAGTGCCACATGATAAACTTCTGCAGAAGGAGATCAATGGCTAGTTGCAAAAGCAGTCACCAACAAGCCAAGCACAAAAAAAGGCAGAGCGCTTGTCTGAGAACAATTAATGAAGCCATTAAGATCATGTTTTGAAAACCAAAAATTGGGGGATAAACAAATAGAAAAAGACAACAGAAAACTCAAAATGAAAATAATAATAAATGGTAATGAATATGAGATTATGCTATTATCATAGCATCCACTTCAGTATCCTCTACTGGCCATATTGCTGAACTTATCAAATGACATCCAGAGATCTCTGTGGTCAAATTAAGATTAATCATATATACTACTGCTGATCCTTAGTATAAGATCTAATTAATTTATTTGAGTAGATTAAAAAAATTAGTTACATTAGTTATTTGTTAAAAATGTGTGTTGATTTTTCTAAAATACCCATCTTCAATCATTTTCATTAAAATTACTCCCTGATGCAAACTCCCCTAACAAGTGTAATCAATAGAAATGGCTTAGGAAAAAATTGTAAATATGGGGGGCAAAGTGTATTAAGGTCTTAAATTTAAGACTAAATTCAATCCCCGACTAACTCTTAAATTAAGGACCAAAGTAGCAATTTAGCAAGAGAAGACGTAAAAACGTGTGGATGTAAAGAGGAAAAGTAACTCCACACACAATCTTACTCCTTTGTGTTTCTCTCTCTACTAAGGCGTGTGACTACAATTTTTGCCCAAAGGCATGATACTAGAGGATTATATAGATAATTGTGGGAATTATATTATTCTGTAAATAAGTATTATTAGATTAAGTCAAGATTAGATCCTAGAATCTAGGAGTTAGTTAGAACAGATTAGTTTGTTTCAATTTTTGAATTTCCTAGAAGTTCTCAATCTGTTACAACAGATTGCCCTCCGTGTATCTTATATATTTCACATGAATCAATGAGAAGTGCATCGGACTCAATTATTCTAATCCTAAACCTCTACATGGTATCAGAGCGTACACTGTAGGGTCCTCCACGTCCTCCGCCTCAAGTCCGATCCAAGTCGTCACCCACTGTGACGTCCTCAACCTCCTCAAGTCCAGCTCGTCTCCATTCGGCATCTTCACTCATCCGAAGAGCCCACTCTCAAGCGAGTCCTGGCGTCACCCTCAAAAACGTTACCCACTGTCGAGCGTCTCTGTTTCAGTCCATCCGACTAGTCGCCCCTACCCAGTACCAGTCGAAGATGAGACTGTCAGTCTCGGTGAATTCTCAGATTGGGTCAAAGGAATTACCAACAGTGTCTCGAGCCTCCGACGATCAATAGTCTGCGACTCCAGATCATCGTCCTCCACCAAACAGCTCAAGCTCGTCCAATGATCCTAGTCCGGATCGTCATCCAAGACCGTCTTGACATTCATCGTCTCATCATCCCTGGTTCGCTCGTCGCACCTTCCGCCATTGTTGAGCCACCGTCGTCCTCCCTCCCGCTCACCAGTTTTTCCGAGACTCTACAAGTATCGGGTCTTCAGTTTTTTGGGAATATCGGGTCATTTGCAAGATTGGGCTTTAGGTTTGTCTTTTTCTGATTGCCCTATTGCACTATTGGGCTCCATTTATTAGTGGGTTCCCTTGTTGTCTTCTCGGCTTGTCTCCTTTCTTAACCTGCACCAATGGCTTCATTAAATGATACAAATTTCATTAAATGATACAACACCGCTTCCCAAGACCAGCGATAATACAACTCCTCTCCACTCTTCCGATAACCAATTGATATCTAACCAATTGGTGTCGGAGAAACTGAATCTTCACAATTATCATGACTGGCACGAGCCGTTTTGCTAGCTATCGGTGGACGGGGCAAACAGAAGTTTTTAACTGGAGAGATCAAGCCACCGTTGGATCAAACCTCAACAGCCTGGGTTCAATGGGACACTGATAATTCTCTTGTCTGCTCTTGGCTTATCAATGCCATGTCTCCACAGATTAAACGAAGCTTCATGTATCTTCCTACTGCCAAGGATATTTGGAATGTTGTTCGCGACTCTTACGTCGATGCCAAGGATTTATCTCAACTATTTAATCTCCGTCGTCGCATCTGGAAGTCATCTCAGGGCTCTAGGTGCATTGCTGAATTCTGGTTTGAGCTGTGCGCTCTCGGCAAGAAGAAGATCAAATGGCTGAAAATGAATGGGATTCTCCCACCGATGCTACTCGCCACCTTCGAATGTCAACATTGATCGGATCCCGATTTTCTCGCCGGCTTAAACTCGAATTTGACGATGCTCGAGCAAGGATATTGAGTAATTCGTCTCTTCCTCCTCTCCCGGAAGTATATTCTGAGATTCGTCGTGAAGAGTCCCGAAGACAAACTATGCTCCTCAAGGCCATCTCTTCAGGACCAGAAGCGTCCGGTTTAATCAGTAAGCACATTCCCCCTTCTGGTTCTGGCTCTACTAAATCTCGTCCAACGTGTGATCATTGTAAGATTGGTCATACCAAAGACAAATGCTGGAAACTCCACGGTAAGCCATCTAATTGGACACCTCGCAAAACCACGATCACCTTCTGCTCATCAAACAATCATTGAGACAGATACTACTTCAGAATCCGTGCCTCCTTCCCTCAATACAAAACAGATGAGTCAACTTCTCAATTTGCTGAAAAATTTACAGTCCTCTCAAGGACCAGTTGCAACTATCGCCAAACAAGGTAATGATCATCTTACTCTCATATCATCATCCTCTCTACCAAAATGGATAGTAGACACCGGCGCCTCTGATCATATGACCTCAGAATCAAGAGTATTTACCTCCTATTCTCCTTTGGCTGGTAATAATCGAATTCGCACAACCAATAATTCTAGTGCCCCATTCTTTGTAATCGGTACAGTAACTCTTACAAGAGACTTCAAACTTGATTATGTTCTTCATGTTCCTCATTTGGCATACAATCTCCTTTCAATCAGCAAATTAAAAAAAATACAAACCGTTCGCTCACTTTTTGCCACTCATTGTATATTTCGTGATCTCTCCTGGGAAGACGATTGGCACAACTAAGGAGCATGACGGCCTTTACTACCTTGATGATTCCTCTGCAAGTGCCTTGTCATCACAAATAAAGACCTATGTCTCCCCTGTTATGGCATGAAGGATGGGTCATCCTAGTTTTCGGTATTTACAAAGATTGTTTCCTCAATTTTCATTCAATAAAGATGTTAATTTCCATTGTGATACGTGTGAACTAGCAAAACATCATCGTACTACCTTCCCTCCCACCTCCTATCACTCTACTTGTCCCTTCTCCATCATCCACAGTGATGTATGGGGTCCCTCTAGAATACCTAACCGGACATGTTCGAAATATTTTGTCACTTTCATAGACGATCACTCTCGCATGTGTTGGGTGTACCTCCTAAAAGAAAAATCTGATGTGTTCAATATCTTTGTTGAATTTTTCCACTATGTTCAAACCCAATTTAATTCTACCATTCAAGTCCTACACTCTGATAATGGCACCGAATATTTCAATCATACCTTCAGCCATTTTCTAAAGTCTCACGGCATCATTCATAAAAGTAGTTGTCCTAACACCCCTCAGCAGAATGGCATTGCCGAACGTAAAAATCGCCATCTTCTTGACATTGCCCGTGCCCTTATGTACACCAAAGAATGTTCCCAAGTATTTCGGGAGATGCAATCCTTACGCCACTCACCTTATCAATAGACTACCTACTCGTGTCCTTTCCCATATGTCCCCTCTTCATAAACTCGTGAGACTCATGTGATTTCACACCTTGATCACTCTCTTCCTCTCCGTGTCTTTGGATGTACCGTATATGTCCATATTCACCATCCCCTTCCAAATTTGACCCTAGGTCCATCCCTTGCATCTTTCTTGGCTATTCCAATTGCCAAAAAGGTTATCGTTGTTATGACCCTAAATCCCAACGAATCTTTGTCACCGAGATGTCACATTTCTTTGAAGCCATACCTTTCTATCCACAACCTTCGAGTCGGGGAGAATTGGAGTGACTCTCACCCACTATACCCGAACCTATACCACCTTCCTATCCTCGTGGTCATACCCTCCACACCCGATTCACTCACAATGCCATCACAAACAGGGGAGACAAAGGTATCAAACAATATGACAAGGTTTACTCTAGGAGGAACAAAAAGTAGTAGAATCGTTATGCCCGAGGCTCACCACTCTCCCAACCGAGAGACTCCCGATGCTAACAAGGACCTAAACATGCCCATTGCATTGAGAAAGAAGACACGTTCTTGTACTCAACATCCTATTCAAGACTACATGTCATATGGTAATCTCTCACGAAATATCGTCATTTTGTCACTAACCTTGATCAGGTTCAGATTCCCAAAATGTACATGAGGCACTTGAAATTCCTGAATGGAAAGATGCTGTATTGGATGAGATGAATGCTCTTGAGAAAAATCAAACTTGGAATGTCACTAACTTACCCCAAGGTAAAAGGCGTAGGGTGTAAGTGGGTATTTACCCCAAGTACAATGCGATGGTACCTTGAACAAGTACAAAGCCGACTAGTTGCCAAGGGTTTTACACAAACTTATGGCTTGGACTACAATGAAACTTTTCCCCGTAGCAAAGCTAAACACATGAACAAATCCATTTACGAATTGAAGCAATCTCCTAGAGCCTGGTTTGACAAATTCTCACAAGTTCTAAAGGCTGAAGGATACAACCAATGCCTCTCTGATCACACTATGTTCACTATGAACCATGAAGGTATGATTACTATCTTAATAGTATATGTGGATGACATAATACTTACAGGAAACAATCCTCAAGAAATGAGCGAGAATCAAACTAGCGCTAAACAAGGAGTTTGAAGTCAAGGACCTTGGTAACTTGAAATACTTCCTAGGAATGGAAGTGGCTAGGTCAAAAGAAGGTATTCACATTTCACAAAGGAAGTATGTCCTTGATCTACTAAAGGAAACTGACATGCTTGGGTGTAAGCCAAGCAAGACTCCCATTAGTGTCAAAAAGAAGAAGAAAAAGGTAGAACAACGACAACCGAACAAGAGGTGGTGGAAAAAAGAAACAAGAAGAGGAAGAAAAACCAGCGGACATGGGGCGCTACCAGAGATTGGTCGGAAAGCTTATCTATCTTTCTCACACACGTCCCCGACATTGCCTTTGCAGTAAGTACGCAAGTCAACATATGCACTCACCCAAACAAACACTTGGATGCAGCATATAGAATCCCGAAATACCTCAAAGGAACTCCCGGCCGAGGTCTCTTCTTCGAAAAACTAATTTGAGGACTATTGAGATATACACCGATGCAGATTGGGCGGAGACCAAGAGAACAACAGTCTACTTCGTGCTATTGCACGTTTGTATGGGAAATCTAGTAACGTGGCGAGTCACAAGCAAAGAGTGGTATCCACAAGTATTGCGTAATCGAATTAAGATCACTATCTGAAGGACTCAAGGAAGGAATTTGGATAAAAAGGGTCGCTGACGAGACCTACACCAAGATAGAATCTCCACTAAAACTTTACTGTGATAATAAGGCACCTTAAGCATGGCATTGAATCCAAGACAACACGGTAGAACTAAGCATGTTGATGTTGATCGCCACTTTATCGGAGAAAAGGTTGAAGATGGAATTATTTGTCTCTCCTACATACCCACAAAATTACGGCTTGCGATATACTCACAAAAGGTCTACCTGAGGACATATTTGAAGGCTTTGTATGCAAGTTGGACATGATGAGTATCTATGATCCAACTTGAGGGGGAGTGTGGGAATTATATTATTCTGTAAATAAGTATTATTAGATTAAGTCAATATTAGATCCTAGAATCTAGGAGTTAGTTAGAACATATTAGTTTGTTTCAACTTTTGAATTTCCTAGAAGTTCTCAATCTGTTACAACAGATTGCCCTCCGTGTATCTTATATATTTCACATGAATCAATGAGAAGTGCATCAGACTCAATTATTCTAATCCTAAACCTCTACAATAATCTATTAAATAATGGGTTGAGGGGCAATTTTGCCCTGGAAGTGTAAAAAATGGAGCAAGTTTATCCTGGTCGTTATCTCAGTTAATTTTGACTGTTAGTTGACCAAATATGCTGAGCTGACAGTCCTTATGTCATACACGTCATTTTTGTTAAGGTGTAAATTTGCGCCTGAAGTCCATGTCATTTACTTCATCTCTTTTCAAAATTAGATTTAAAAATTTCGGGGTAAATTCTTTAAAAAAAATAGTGTGGATGACATGTGAACTGTCAGCTCAGCATATTTGGTCAACTAGCGGTCAAAATTAACCGGGATAACGGCCACAACAAAATTGCTTCCTAAAAAACTCGGGGCAAAAATGCCGCTTAACCCTTTAATAATATATTTGCTCATGTTTCTCATTTATCATGCTCATTTATTGAAGCTTAGAGGCTGAAGTTCCAATAAAGCATACCTGGTAGTCAACGTCATACTTCACAGGGTCTTTGAGGAAGTACTGAAACTGAAAATGCATAAGATGATAAGAAACTGCAAAGATGCTAGTACTATAAAATTTAAGGAGGAATGGAAGAACAGCTTAACGTGTATTATTAGGTGCCACATTGTTTACAAACGTTTTACTTTTATCAACATGTGAAAGAAAATGTTAGTTGTGCTCTACCTGAAAATAGATCTGTGGAATTATTAAGGCGAGTAAAGCCAAAGCATAATATGGTTTGCCAATCCAAAGAAGATATCCTGCACCCATAATAAGTGTCTGTAAATTCTTTGCACAAAATATAACAAGACTTTCATTTCTAGTTCACCGAAATTTAAGTCCTGGTGACTAATGAGAAAAACTACTTTTAACAGCAGTTGAGCCACATTAAATTTTCTGAAACATGATTATTCTTTTTCCATGGAATTATTAGCTCCAAATGAACAAATACAGTGATAGTTCGGTCAAATGATAAATTATAACAAGCTATTTCTATTGATATTCTAGAACTATCTATCCTAGTACATATATTTTGACTATGAAACCTCCTAACAATTATCATATTTATAACAATGTGCCTATTTGTCAGCAATTCTATGAATGACGCCATGAGGAAGGTTCTTAAATAAAATGAAAATGTAAAGTATCAAAAACCTTACGAGAGGTGAATGTGAGTCACACAATGAAAAAATTATCAACGAGGTGAAATTAATATTGTGAACATTTTAACATTTTTTGTTGTGGTCCGTCATAGATATCAAGAATGAAGGCGCTACAGAACGTAGAGTGGTTATTTTTGTTCAGATTTAAGGGATGTATATGTACCAGTAACAAATAATTGTGCAATGTCTATAGCACCAACACATATCCATTTGGCAGTGTCAATACCAAAAGCAACTGGAAGAGACTGTTCAGACGAATAGAAAGGTTAGCAGTAGCTACTTCAATGTTTAAGTTTGATTAAAATTTCCAAAACATCAAAAGTTCATATTGAAATAAATGAAAGACGAAGGATTAAAAACAGAGACCTGAAGCCCTACAGTTGTATCCCTTTCAATCCTTTTGATGTCCTCGATGATGGCAAAGCCAAACTGCAATATGACATAGCAACAATATTATTGACTGGTCTGAATACATTAGAAGGCAAATATCATACTACGTCCAGTCCTTAATATACACCTCACTTTAATGAAGAAACTGAACAACAAAGTACTCCTTTAGTCCTTAATATAAGACATATTTGGAGAGTTAATCTTAGTCCTAAATATAAAACAAAGTTTTCATATTTGTAAGCTTTTTTTCCTAATTTACCCCTATTGATACACTCTCAACAATAGTCAAGGAGGAGAAGGAATGAGGGAATTAAGGAAAATGACTAAGATGTTTTAGAAAATTCATGTCTTATTAACTAACTTAACTAACTACTTTAATCTAATCAAATTAGGTAAATATGTTTAATGTTTTATATTAAGGATTGGAAGGAGTTGGTCTTATATTAAGGACCCTGAGGGAGCATCTAACAAATTACAAAATGCCATGTTGCATATACTACATACTCCTGATATGCTGTATAAGAGGGTGAGAATGACTGCATTAAGTGTAAGAGTCCCAAATAAAGCCTGACCGGTCCACCTGTCCACAAGACATTGATCAAACAGCTTATAGAACATGGCGCAAATGTAAAATAAAAAAAAGACCTCGAAAGTATATCAATAAGGTCAGGGTATATATAAGACAAATTTTTTTAAAAGGAAAGAAATATGGATCTGATTACCCAGTTAACTTATAATTGCCGTGCTCTCATTCTTAATGCAAATTGTATCCAAAAATAATAAATTTGTAATATTGTTCAACTGGGAGAAAAAAAATATGATATCTACAATTTATCTTGATAAAAACCCCATATTTTAGCCTATAATTTGAATCTAGGGAATAAAAGCTCAACGCCAATAATTTCCAGCAGCTCATTTATCTAGAGAGATAAACCAACGCAATAACTAGTAATCGATTTGACAACCAGGAAACAATTCTATAGTTGTTAAGTATCAAGGCATGAGGTATGACACCATGGCAAACTGATGTATCTAGCTCCAAGGGTTAAGTTTCCAATCCATCCGTTTTGTTTTAGCTGCAAAAACATAAAGAACTTAGTGAATGATCTGAAAAAGGAAGAGTAGAAAGCATAGAGAAAAAGAAAAAGGAGGAATTTTGTTTTTTCTTAAATACCTTTAAAGGAGGAGCAGAATATATAAATGACAGCAGGGATCCACCAACAGCAAGGTAGAAAACTATAGGGGAACTATGCCCTGCCTATAAAGGATACAAGTTTAGATTTGCAGGAGAAGAGATTGAGCATAGGACTATCATGTATCATACCTACCCATATGTCCAATATACCAGCCAAGGCAAGACCTCCTGCTAGCAGCACCCATATTTGAGTGATAACCTGCAGAATTTTGACAAACAATTATTTAAAGAGACATCATTAAGATAATACTACCTCCGGTCTTTTAAGAGCCAGTTGACTTTTTTGGAGAAATTAAGGAAGTTAAATAAGTAAAATCATATCATATGTTGTGTATCATTGTATTATATATTGATTTATTAGTCAGTAAAATTAGTTTGGAGAAAAACAATAAATATAAATACTTTAATGTAATTTAATTAGCTTCCTTAATTTTTCCGGAAAAACAAGGCAACTAGCTCTTATGTTAAGAACTGGAAGTGGTAACAATAATCAATCTCAGATTTACAACATACCTCATTTCCATGAATAGCCCCTGAAGGAATTGGTCTATATGGTTCAGCGATTGCATCAATTTCTCGATCATACCAAGCATTTAAAGTCTAAAACATTAAACAGTCATAAATTTCAAGGTTGAGTCATTTGGAAACCCTCATCCAACAGCAGATGATAAAATTATATGTCAAGAAGAATATTACCTGTGTATAACCAGTAAGGAATGGACCAGACATCATCATGCACACGAATGATTTGGCAACATCTTCAAGATTCCAGTGGAAATGCCCTAACAAGTGAACAATACCAGGTGCGTGAATGTATTTATTAAGGTGGAAATATAAAATAGAGAAGTCTGTAAAATGTTCGTAAAGAACTAATGCCATGAAGTATAATAATGAAAAACGTTAAAATTACATGATAACAGTAACACAAAGGGCAAGAAAATATGCTAAATGTACAGCCAGCGTCTATGGAAAAAAAATGCAAAAACAACATATTTTCAATGGAAGTTTTAAACAGTGGCTCAAAGAGTGTTGCCTTTAATTTGTGCAATATGATGCCCTTTTCTTCGGATCAATGGTAAACCTCGTTACACTCTAAATGGGCGACTCAATTTATATTATCAGTGGCACATATGATGGATATCCACTTCAGTATGTGAAGCCAGGAATTTAAGGCGTTCTTCTCTGACTAGATGTTGGCTCCTATCAGTTACTTCAGAAATAGAGATAATAAGCAACAATTTATCGTTCTTCTGGACTTCTGGTTTTAGTAATCCTAGTACAAGTACTCTTCATACAAACAGTGCATAATACCTAGGGCCAACAAAGTCAATTACGAGTAATTTCACTATTAAAAATCACCAACCAGATTACGTTTTGATTAATTTCAACACTACATAGCATTAGACTATTACGATAATAAAAAAAGGTAGTAGAATAAAATAGATTACTATAATTTCTGTTTTGATACAGCGCTAAAATAGAGTACCAGAAGCAGCAGCACCACAAACTACACCCCAAACCAATATTAGCCAGCTGACAGGTTTTGTAAGCTGAAGGTGAATCTTCCATTTATCCTGCACAATACATTACAGAACAAATTATAACTACGTATATTAGAACCATAGACTATTAACATTTAGTCAATTGTATGTACTATTAATTATTAAACTTTAGCCTATTCTAACAAAATTGCATTATTTTTCATCAAATGATAATGGAATTCAGCGGGTTTTAGTAATACCTGCTGTCAGGTGAAGCAATAAACGAGCATGTCATAATGGGCCATAACAACATAAATAAATCATATTTCGTGCCCTATGACAACAAGAACTATTATTGGCCAATAAAATAAAACTCATTTTGTACTGCATATACAGATTTTGCCAGCCCATGCAGTTTAGCATTATCATTTAATCTGATTATGGCCATTCCGCACATCTACTATTCAATTTTGAACCACATTTTCTAATCATGACAAATTTTTGAAAAAGAAAAACACACTCTTGACTCACAGTTTCTTGGGGAGCTCCTTTGGTACCAAGCAGTGGATCGGAACTTGAACCAGTCTTAGCTGGAGCTTTTTCTCGTAGCTGAGATTTAACTGCTCAAGGCCACCAATTTTTTTTTTTCAAAATTACTATAAAGCAATAGCATTAAGTAAAAGCATCATGCAAAAGCTCAAAACACCTTCATTTGCGTCGGATCCCGCAGCCATAATCGTTAATCTCCGCCCTGCATTGTTCATATCCATATAACCCCTCAACCAATATCAGAGTCAACGGAACAACAGACAGCTACAGTTTAAAATACTCAGATTCTGGCAGCGTTTAAGTTCTGAGAAACTATAAATAATTGCCAATTCACCACATTAAATAAGACAATATTACAAAGAGCCAAAACAAATGAGTATTTTAAGCATTGCATAGTTCCACACTTCACTCTCTAAGCAACTAGATAGAGCTAATGATCGACCTACTAGGGAACGAGAAAGAGATTGGTACGAGAATAGCCCGAGTGTGAACTCGACGGATTATGGCGCTCGATAATTTCTGCGGTGAAACTGAGGCCATGCTGAGTATAGAAGCCATTGTCTTGAAGATACGAGATTGGGAATCAAGATGACACAATCAGAGAAGAGACCCGCACTGGTTCGGGGAAGGACAGAAGGGCGTAATCAAGCATTTGACTGGGCATTGGCAAAAGGCAGAGGAAATTGAAATTGATGCCTTGTATGGATAAATGGATACCATATGATAGTCAAAACGAGATGACATGGATATTAATTTTGAAATTAATTATATTTAGGGAAAAATAGAAGAAGAAAAATTTGAAATTGTAGAATTTAAATAAGTTGTTTCTTAAAAAATGAGTTGTAAATTGTTTATCAAGTTTCGTCGTTCTATTATTAACCCTTAGTAACAAACCTGATTTAAAAGGTTGCAATTTTAAAGTTCTTTTTCTATTTTTTTCCTTATATATATTGTTTTTAACTGACTTCAATGGGCTTTTTGACCAAAATGAATTTTTTAAACAAAAAATTTACCTAATTAAATCAGATTGGAAACATTTTATCAAAATAATGCAGTTAGTGGCGCAAGAAAAACTCACGCCACTTGTCCCGTAAAAAACATTGGGAGAATCACACTCAGGTCTCAAGGAACACAAAAAATTACAATAAGGTCCCAGCAAGAATTCACATTACAAAGAAGTCCCCAGGGACTTTTTTGTTAATAATTCATCTTAAGAAAAGTCCTTATTGCCCTTACTACATTAGAAAGGAATTCTCTGTTCGAATTCTATGGGTGTATGTTCAGGGTTGAAGAAGGGTTGAAGTTTGAGCTCATTAGTGGACTATAAGCTCATATCTAGGTAAGTAATGCTAAGATTTTGTTAAAGATATCATCTTTACTGTTGAAGTTGGGGTTTCATGTTCTTGGGGAGGGTTTTCAAACATTATGCTCTGTTTTTTGTGAAGGTAATAGAGGGGTAACAGAGGGTATGCTCTGTTTTTAGTGGTTTTTGGTTGATATGATTATGAATTGTTGTTTAAAAAGTTCTGATAAAAGATAATAAATATGTTGTAAATACGTACTTTTATTGTTGCTAATATATACTTTTTCTGTTGTAAATACAATCCTCTTATTGTAGATTGTCCTGAAATATGGCAAGTACTTCTGGGAAAAATCTATTCTGTTTCTTTCATTTGGGGGGGAAGTTTTTAAATGGTGAGGGAGATGAAAGTAAATATGTTGGAGGTTTGGTAAGAACAAAATTTATAAAGGAAGGCTCAACCTATGATGAGTTGCGAAGAATCATATCATCTACGATGGGAAAAGAAAGTAATGACATTTGTGTGAAATTCACAGTTAGCTTTGATCCATCAACATATGTAGATCTTATAGATGATGAAGGGGTTGATCATTTGATAAAGTTTAATGAAGAATCTGGGCATGTTTACATTGAAGAGAAAGGGAATAATGACAATATACAACCACCATTGAATGCTGAAATGGCAGTGGAAGAAGAATTGTAAGTTTAGTTGCTATAACAAAGCTAATTCCTTTTTGTATAAGTGTTCAATGAGGCCTCATACATTGTCATTACTAATATTGTAACTTGTGGTCTATTGCAGGGATGAGGACTTGTTTCGATTTGTCGGTGGATTGTCTATGTCTCCACCTCCTTTAGTAAATGAAAGTGAAGAGTTGCTACCTTTGACATGGTGTTCTCAAATTGTGCCAACACCAAGACCTAAATGAATCATACCAAATGGAGGGATTTGATTATTGGAGAAGGACAAGGCTTTTGCTAATGCTCGACCCTTCACAAACGTTATATAAATACAAAGATTGTACACAAATTTTCATACCATTTTGTGAAGAACAATCAACAAAAGGTCATTGTGAAGTGCAAGGTTGATGGTTGTCCTTGGTACATTGGTGCATATTCATCGGAGAACATCAAGATACGAGCTCCTAAGAATCGAACATATCGAAGTGCACACATCCACCAAGCGCAGACAACCTAATTATTTCTCATCCACCTCGATCCACCTTGACATCCTCAATTGTAATAGATGGTTTAAGGGGCAATATCGACAAGACGCCCTCAAATTCGCTTAGACATGTATAGAGAGTATGGGGTGCGAGTGAACTATTCCCAAGCATATAGGGCCAAAGAAAGAGCATTGATGGAAATACATGGTCGAGTACAAGAGTCTTACTGGGTTATCCCTTGGATATGTGAAAGACTTATCGAAAGTGATCCTAACATTGTTGCAAAATGGGAAGCCTCATCAAACAATATTTTTGAGAGGCTATTTATTGCTTATGGTTGCTCGATTAAAGGCTTTTAGATGGATGTCGGCCCATACTTTATATTGACGGATGTCATCTTAGTGGCCCGTACAAGGGAACAATGTTGTCAGCTTGTGCTTATGATGCGACAATGAAATGTTTCTGTTAGCATATGCCATTGTTAGCGGTGAGACATATGATGAATGGGCTTGGTTTCTATGGAATGTGAAGGAAATAAGCTGGTTCAATGCAGATAACAATCGTGTCCGATCGAAATAATGCCATTATTGGTGCGGTGAAAGACATATTTGGCTCGAATAGACATGCTTTTGCTACCGGCATTTGAAGGAAAATTATAGTTCCGAGTTCTTGAAAATCGGTAAAGGCGTGAGACGAACATCGGGATTTAGCAAGGACACCGCACTTAAGCTCCTTGATGCAATCGCCTATGCAAGGCTCCGTGAGGACTTCATTGATGCGATGGGGAAATTAACGCTGTTCAATCCACAATTGGCACAATGGGTGGAGACAAATGGGGATGTAGACCAATGGGCTCTGAGTAAGTTCCCTTTCAAGAGGTGGGATAACATAACCAGGTCCCTATCATCTTGTATGGGACTGACCCATACGATCTCTTCAGTGACTTAAATGCTTTATCGTCCTTCCTGGCTTTTCTTTCAATCTCCCCCCCACCACATGGTAACCCCATTAGTTGTTTCACATCTTCAGGGCGTAAATGAAATGACTTCCCTCGGATGGCGACATTCTTTGTTGGAGGGTCAAAACTGTCCATAAACTGACCACATAAATGTCTAGGAATTTGTGCACAACATATATGAACCAATTTGTCAAATCCAATCTTCTCCAACCTCTCCATTCTATCCGGTCTATTTTTAATCTTCTCACACACTTTCATAAATTGATTTGGGACACAACGTGTAAGGAAAGGAACAACATATTTTTTCCCCTCACCCCTACTTAATTTCAGTTTTAAGGCTCTCTTCCTATATTTTTCCCTTTCCTTCTCTCCTAACGCATTCCATGCTTGTTTAACAACATGAATCTCCTTTCTCAACGGCTTGACCTCTTCATTTTTTTTCTTCTTGTCCTTGAAATACTCTTTCGTGAACTGTATATATCCGGACACCTTTGGCTTGACCTCTTTATCTGTCGCCATATTCTTATTACCTGAAAGATAACATCCGCATTTGATTTAACTTCTTTATATACAAATGTTCACACAGGATAACAAGGCAAAGCCAAATGTTTATTTCTTCATATGGAAAGCAAAACTTAAGCACTAATTTAAAAAACAAGAATAACTTTTGATAGAACCAAAAGCATGGCAGTCATTACTTCACACTAGAATAACATTTATAACACAAAAACCAATTTGAGAGCAAAATTACTTAATGCAATAGAAGAGGTCATTTCAAATAGTTCATATTTAAGTTCATATTTAAGTTCAAGGTGTGTTCATCAAAAAGTTCAAGGTGTGTTCAAAGATGCACTATGCAAAGTCATTTCAATATACAAAGTGATAAGAAAGCAACAGTTTTACTTGAAGTCCCTCCCTTCAAATATTCATTCCACATGAGGATTAACTACTACAACTATGCGATCATCAAATTACTCCTCCCTCAATGAAAAAGGTAAAGAATGATCAAATTTCATCACAGAAGCCTATCAAATTAAGTATTTTGAGAAATTTTATTAAAAGCTAGATACCCCGGATATAACTCGAAAAATACGTAGGGCATTTCTCCTTGCTAACCAAAAATCAGTTCACTAAGCTTTTTCAACAATTTGAGGTTTTAAGTTCCTTTAGTGCATATTTTTCAAACTTGTCATCCTTGATATATAGGGACAAGCAACAAGTCAACAATTGCAATTTGCGTTATAATTACGTAACCATCAAATTTCATCCACCTACAAAAAAGAAATAGTGATCAATTTTCTTCAGACAATCAGGTTTTGGCATGGGAGAATTCTAATCCATTGGCACTACTAAGCTAAAGGGAAAAATAAGATAAACAAAGCTCTTTATTTTGTAACAAAAGCTCCAGAGTTGCACCATTCAAAGCTCTAAAAATTTGGTAAATAAATTCAAATCAATAGATAAAAACCAAATTACAGACATACCAAATGGCAATTGTTCAAGAATTATGATAAAAACGAATCAAACAATACAGGCCACCATACGATGCATCCACAATATTCAAATCCCTCCCATCCTTTTTGACTCAAATCGTGAAATTTGAATCACACGATTCTAATAACACTGAGAAGAAAGAAGTACCCTTCAAATTAAAAGTTCAAATTGGGCAACTGAATACGAGAGAAATCAATTAGAGTAGAACTTGAGCGAAAAAGTTTAATCACCACAATAAACAAGGAACCAAAATTTGGAAGTCAATATCCGGAAACTAACGCCTATGCCCAAACTAATATAGAATAGCCTCAAAACTAACTACTTTCTTTAACGAGATAATTATTAAATCCTAAATTTCCAAACATCACAAAGAAACGAGAATCAATAAACAGAACAAAACAAAGAAAAATAACAGGTAGAAAAATGCTGACCGGAGGAGAAGGACGCCGGCGGCGAATGTACGTGCAACGACGGTGGCACACGAACGAAAAGGATGAAGGACTAGGGTTAAACGATGGGGCGAGGTTTGGTCCCAAAATCCCGCAGGTTCCACGATAAAGGGAGTCTCGCGCGCGCAATCCCACCGACGACGAACAAGGAAGGAGGAAGAAAAACAAAGAGCTTAATTTCCTTCTCTCTGGTCGAATGGCGAGCTCGAATGTCGTCGCAGTCTTCGATCGATTCCGCCGCTCACGCTAGGCTCGCTCACGCTAGGTCTTCGATCGAATTTGAGGGAGATAACACGATATGTGTTTTTTTTGCCTTGTCCAAAATGGTCATTTTACATTCCCATATAATTACGAAGTCCCCGGGACTTCTTTGTAATGTGAATTCTTGCTGGGACCTTATTGTAATTTTTTGTGTTCCTTGGGACCTGAGTGTGATTCTCCCAAAAACATTCACGCCACTGACACAAAATTCGTCAGAATGTGTCCGTGGCGTGAATAAAATTCACGTCACTAATTCACGCCAAGTGGCGTGAATTTTATTCACGCCACTTAGTGGCATCAGTCAATCAATATTGATTGATTCATGCCACTATTCACGCCACTTAGGTGACGTGAATAACTTGTGGCGTGAAAAAAATTCTGGCGTGAACTTTCTTCACGTCACTGACACATTCTGACGAATTTTGTATCAGTGGCATGAATGTTTTTTACGGGACAAGTGGCGTGAGTTTTTCTTGTGCCATCAACTGCATTACTTTGGTAAAATGTTTGCAATCTGATTTAATTAGGTAAAAAAAAATTTTCAAAAATTCATTTTGGTCAAAAAGCCAACTTCAATGTGTAAATTTGTTTAACATTTTATAAGATACAAAATGATGGTAAACTTCAGAGAGCAAAAATTGTATTATAATTTATTTATTTGTATCTTATAAAAAGTAGCAGTGGAGTACTAAACAAATTTTAGAGGGGTTAATACAATTCTTGCTCCCTCAAGTTTACTATAATTTTGGTTTTGTCTCCTCAAATTTCAAACATGGATTTTGGTCCCTCAATGTCAATGTATCAATAACCCTAAAATATTTTTTTAAATATATCCAATGCTCTAAAATATTTTGTAGTACACCTAGCACTATGAAGTATTTTTTTTCAAGTGCGTTCAATACTATAAACTATTTTTTAATACATCCAACACCTTGAAATGTTTTTTCAAATGTATCCAACTTTCTAAATAATATAAATTGTTAAGTATATAATGGCACCAAAAAAATACTTCAGGATGAGGTGATTGATTCATTTGAAAAATACTTTAGAATGTTGGTACACCATAAAATACTTTAAGACACTAGATGTATCTGACAAAATATTTTAAGGTACTAATTATACCTTAACCTTAAATAATATTCCCTCCGGTCTTAATTATAATAACTATTTAACCGATTTTGGGGGGATTAAACAGAGGAGTTAAATTAGTTAATTTTACTCATTTTCCTAAAATGTCCTTATATAAATTTAAAATGGCATAAGTTGCCCTAATTATAAGTGTTTCTGATTTTCCTTACGTTAGACATCCATGACATATCAGTTTAGTATATATGTATATTAGTTACTTTTATATAGTCATGTGTATACATATAGATCTAATTTCCTTTCCACACACTTTCTAATTGAAATAATGGTCATACTATATAAACATATATGTGTGTATATATATGTGTATACGTATAGATCTATCTACATACCTACATAGACACATACATATATATACACACAAAGATATATATATGTTTATATGTGTGTGTGCGCGCGCACACACACATACACACATATATATATATGTACACATATATATATACATACACACACATATAGATAATAAGTATAAATAAAGATATTATAGGAAAAAATTGACAAAAGTTAAAACTTGCTCTTATAATTAGGACTAAATCCAACTCTAAAATGTGTTCTTATAATTAGGATCGGAGGAAATATAGACTAACATTTTAAGCGAAATAAAATTTAAGGAACGAAAACTAAAAAGAAAGTAACGAGAGTAAATTTGAGAACACCAAATATTATATATTCTAGACTCATTCTTCATGGTCCTAATGTCATTTTACTCTCATAGTCTCGGGCAATGTCCGAATAACCCACTATTTTCCCCCTCAAAAAAAGTTGTCTCAAATCCTATTGATGTTGTAATTTTGGAAATTATTCTATACATTCATATATAATATAAAAATTATGGCCAGATATATTCTTGTATGAATTATTATTTAAACTCTCGTGCAATGTTTGGACCAAATTATTTTTCTAAAAAAATTATGAGGACAATGATTATAAGAATTGTTCTAAATGCTACAATGTCGCTCTAACATAACTAAAGTAACTACTTTGGTAGTTTGGAGAAAGATATGATACCAACTCCAGTCATAAATATAAGACTTAGTTAATTTTTTTTAAAAAAATAAGGAAATTAAATAAATTACTTTAAAGTATTTATATTTATTGTTTTTTCTGTAAACCAATTTGTCTGACTTAGAAATTGATATATAATTTAATCATACACAATATATGATATAATTAAGTAATTTATTTAGCTTCTTTAATATTTTTAAAAAGTTAATTATGTCTTAATTTAGTAGTATTTTCCCTACAACCGTGATTTTATTATTGGATGGATGGAGATTTGTTGAGCCAAAATATGGGAGAGAAAAGAAAGAGTGGCTTGTACTATTTATATACAAATAACTAATTTGCTAATTTGCGGATATTAAGAAAATTAATTAGTTGAATTAGTTATTTCTTATTTGTAACAAATGTGATTTGATTTTCCTAAAATACCCTATTTATTCACTTGTATTGAAACCCTTAATAAAAACCCCTTTATAATCAATAAGGATATTTTAGAGAAAAATTATAAATTTAGAAAATAAAGTAAATTGAGAGCATATATTTAAGCTCTTATATTTAGAAGCAAAGAGAATGTTATAAGAATAACCAAGAACCCTTTTATTTAGTGAAAGAGAGGTTTGGTGTTGAAACATTTGCTGTGTTTTTTATATGACCCATATCAAATATATATACATGTCCAATATGAATCCAAATCCCACTGTTTCAGTTTCCTAATTTCCAAGATGTTTTGAAACATATAATTAAGGTGTTATGATATTTCAGAGGCTCACAAAAGAAAGGGAAATTACTGATAAATATTTATAAAATATGGATTTGGTGGTGGCATGAATGAATTTAGGGAGGAATAGGATTCAAAACTCCACCAAATTCTACCTACCATTCAGGCTATTTCCTCAAAATCAGAATCCGCAAAGAGGATTTTCACTGGGTTCACACCTTCTTCAGCTTTCCCAAAAGCAGTGGCCTTCATCATCTCTTTCTTATTCATTTGAATAATTCTCAACACTAATTACCTCTTTGGGAGGCCTAAATAAAGTGCAATTTATTTTCTAATATTATGCATACAAATAACATGTACTTCTCTCCTCCTAATTGAAGAGTTTATATAAAAGATTAAGAGTTTAAAACAAACATTTCCTGATTGATTTAGAATTTGAAGGATTATAGTATGAAGGAAACAAGAGCCTCTGAATATTGTTAAATTCTTAATACTTAATCATTAGTACAAGCAACTATTTAGCAAGAGCCTTTATACAGACAAACCTAGACTAATCCTAGAATCCAATCTAACCTAAATAAATATAATCAAATAATAATATCAACATAAGATAAATAATATCTCAACATAAGAATATATCAAATATTAACATAAGATGTAATAATATCTTAACACCCCCTTCAAACTCAAGATTCAACTAAAACTCGAAGCGACAACTGGTAGGAGCAATTACAACTGCAGTGGACTAAAAGTAACATCTTGGAGCAAGTGTCGATCTGAATGGAACAAAAACAACGTCGAGCTGGTCTGGAAAATCCAAGTGGTCTTTGGGTCTGGGCGAAACCAAATGTTATAAATATATGAATACATGTGTGGGTGCGTCAAAGAAACTAGTCCCACATTGCTTGAGAATAAGAGAATATAAACCTAAATATATGATCATATTGTATTGGCCTATTGGGCTTGTAAAAAGGTTTAGAGGAGTGATGGGCTCACATGCACAATAACGAACCACCGAAAGGCAAATGCAGTAGAAATTCGGCGATTTCGTTGTCAACGATCAGGCACTTCCCCAAATGTACTCTCTGTTGTCAACGTACAAACCCTTCTTATTCTTAGACATACGGTCTAAAGATCTGAGTGGAACCACACGATCTTGTCGAAAGATCTTAGCGACACCAGATGGTTTTGTTAAAAGATCTGGCGGTACTAGATAGTCTTGTCAAAAGATCTGTACGGAGCTCTGGGATAGAACCAGACACATTCTAGGGATCGGATCTGGGATGGAACTAGATAGTCTACAAAGGTAAGAACACATACGTAGCGGCTCCCACTACGCACAGAGGAAGGTGACAGGAGTCAAGAACTCTTTCATAAGCCATAAGCCGAGAAGGTTCATGGGCATCAATCTCAACACTCAAAGAGGTACAACAACTTGATAATAAATCTACTACTACAATTGAAAAGGAATGGACTTCTCCATCATTCTTATTCTTTTTTCTCTTCTTCTTCATTATTAGCAGGAAACAAGAGCACTTAATCCTTAGCACAAGCAAAGCAATTGAGTAAGAGTCTTTGTATAGACAAACATATACTAATCCTATAATCTAATATAATATAACATAAATAAATCTAATAAAATAATAATATCAATATAAGATAAATATATCTCAACATGAAAATATATAAAATATTAAGATAACATATAATAATATCTTAACACACTCGAAATATTATTTGAATGATAATGTCAGAACTTTTTACACTATTCTTTTATACTACATCTCTCTGATCGTTAATATAAGAGTTAGATAATTAATTGAGGAATATTAATAAAATTAATTAAGTTAGTTATACTTAATCATGTGCATCGGAATTGGGACGAGCACACTCAATAGATGATGAAATCAATATGATACTTTGAAAAAAAAAAATGAAATAAAAAATAGATTGATTTCTTATATTTAAGATCAAAATAAACTCTTATCTAACTCTTGTATTTAGGACCCTAGGTAATACTATTCTAATATATATAATCCTGTGGAGACTTACTCTTGGCTGATCTCTCTATGATAAGATACTATTAGCACTAAATATAAGAGCTAGTTGGGACGCTAATTTTAATTTTAAATATAAAACTATAATCTGTCATTTTTCCTAAAATTACAAGTTTTCTCCCATATTCATATTGATTACAAATATTAAAGAATATGTTCATCAAGAGGCAGTTCAAACACAAATGGTTAAAGA
Organism: Acacia pycnantha; assembly: GCA_025563575.1. NCBI lineage: Eukaryota > Viridiplantae > Streptophyta > Magnoliopsida > Fabales > Fabaceae > Acacia > Acacia pycnantha. Next base: position 3,680,564 of record JAMWYP010000030.1, on the reverse strand, counting down.
TAGTATTTTAGAAAAACCAACACATGGTTTTAACAAATAATTAGTTTAACTAATTTATTTAATAATATATATAAATGGGTTATCTAACTCAATAGAGGGAGTATATTGTTAATTAGTTTTTTTTTTTTTTCCTTCAGCGATTGATTATATCCTTTGAATTTTCCTTTTATAAAAACTACAGTATCTTTCAAAACAAGTTTAATTATCTGGAGAGTAGAAAAATGGCCATTGCACCAGAGCAAGAGAGAGTACTCATACTGGTATAAGTTTTTTTTGCTCGACATACTGGTATAAGTTAAGCACGGTTTTTGTACAACATACATTAAAAAATAGAGTAAAATACTCTAATATCCCCAATTTTGCTTTAATTATATAATCATCTCTTCTATTTTAAAAACTGATATAGACCTCTCTTAAAATTAAAATATATGTTACATAAATCTCCATTATATTTTGAGATTCTATTTCCACCCACCCAAATCGTTAGTTGATCGTTAAGTTTGATTTTTGAACTTTTTTTTTTATAACCAAAATCCCTTATTTAACATTATAATTATTTAAACAAATATATATGTATTGGGAAAAGAATTTATACCACCAAAATCTTATCCTAAAAGATTTTTTTAACTTTCTAATATGTTAAAAAATTATTAATTTTGAGATTATAAAATCTATAGTAGTTTAATTTCTTACCATAGTTATTGAAATTTATTTATTTTTTAGTTTCTTAAATGATAAAAAATATATATCAAACACATTATTATTTTTCCAAATATAATAGACTATATATGTCTGAGAGATTGTATTAAAGAAAAATTCCATTTAAATATTAGTTGAATTTGCTAAACCCCCAGAAGCCCATTGAATTTATTAAAGGACTGAGAAGTGAAATGGAGCAATGAGGAATATGCAATTTAGGATGAAAAGTCCAAACTGCCCTTTCCTCGAATGCCACCATCTACGACTCCTCTGAACCCTTTCTCGTCTCTCTCCGCCTTCATTGCTCTCTTTGGCGTTTGGCTTTCCTCACCTCTCTTCCTCTTTCTCTCTCCTCACCTTCTTTGATTCTTTCTCTCTCTCTCCGCCATGGATACTTCTTTACAACTCACAGGGAGTATAGGAAGGATCGGAAAGAGTGAGAGGAAGAGAGGGTGAGGAGAGAGAAGGAGGAATTCCATTGTTGAAAGGGTTTGGGATGTGGGGGTTGTTCAAGGCTGGACTCTATTGTTGGATCGGAAGAGGAAGGAAGGAGAGATAAAGAAGATGATGAATAGTGTTACAAGTGAAATACCAATACTGTCTTTTCGTTAGATTTTTCATTTATGACACTGTTTATTGTCTTCTTCATTTCTCCTTCTTTCCCCTTCCAATAATGGAGTCCAACACGAACAACCACCACATCCCAAATCCTTTCAACAATGGAATTCCTCCTTCTCTCTCCTCACCCTCTCTTCCTCTCACTCTTTCCGATCCTTCCTATACTCCTCGCGAGTTGCAAAGAAGTATCCATGACGAAGAGAGAGAGAGAAAGAATCAAAGAAGGTGAGGAGAGAGAAAGAGAAAGAGAGGGTGAAGAGAACCAAACACTAGAGAGAGCAACGAAGGCACAGAGAGACAAGAAAAGGTTCAGAGGATCGAGTCATAGAGGGTGACATTCAAGGAAAATACAATTTGAACTTTTCATCTTAAATTGCATATCCCTCACTGCCCCATGTCCCTTTTGAGTCTTTTAACAAATTCAGTAGGCTTCTGGGGGTTTAGCAAATTCAACCGATATTTAAATGAAATTTTTCCCTGTAGTAAGTCATTTAAATTTTGATTTTGATTTTTTTTTCTACAAACATTTAAAAAACTTACTCAAATTCTTTAAAGCTTGTGATATTTATAAGTTGTTAATTAAAATTTAGGATTTAATATTAATGGTAAATTAGTAAATAAATTTTATTTTTATATAAATTTCAATTAAAAATATATATTCTTAACTGAGTTAACAGTTTGGACTTAAATATATGTTTTCAAGATAGAAAGGAAGTATATACAATTAAGGTAAAATAGAGAGGTAGTTAAAATATTTTACTCTAAAAAACTAAATACTCATCTTATCACGTGAGAGAAGATTCGTTATTATTTGAGAAGTAGTTGGAGAAGCAAGCAAAGAATATCATAGTCAAAGCTGAAAAGGGGGGCCAACCCGATGATATCCTCGTCATTATCAAATCTATGTCCACTCAAAAATGGGTCGTCAACTTTATTCTGAAGATTAACGATTAATATTTCATTAATAAAGTTTAAAAACCCACGAAATTTCTATTATAGATGAGAATTTTTTGTCTAACTTATAAACTGATACTATATTTTAGACAGATCATGTAACATATTATTTTTAGTTTATAATATAAGATGTTATTCGTAGCATAATATTACCAACAAAAAGTTTTATTAAGGATAGGAGGTAGTATAATATAATTAAATAATTTATTTAGTTTTTTTAATATATTTAAATTAGTTAAAGAGTTTTTATTTTAAGGACGAATATAATATTAACAAAAAAAAAAACAGCCTGAACGAATGTTCCTGGGAGCACACGGATGCGAACACAAGAGCATCTTCCCATGCATCTCGTGAGCGATTCGTACATGCGAATATTTCAAATTCCTCCCGGGATAGATCCGTTTAAGGCAAATTACCATTTCAGACATATTTTATTTAATTAAAAAGTACACTAAATTATCTTAAATATTACTTTTTTCCTGGATATTAATTATTATCAAAATTTATATGTAATATGCTGTTCTTATCAATATGAAAAGGGGAGTAACATATAACAAATTATACAATTTTTTTTTTTGTTAAGAATATGTATCCCTGTGTTGGAGACAATCTTATTCAAGGTACTGTCGGACATTAAATGTGAGTACATCTTTCAACAAAAATTCGAACCTTCGTTCATCATATTGTGACAGATTTGTCCCTTCCACTAGACTCAACCTTTTGGTAATACAAATTAAAGCTTTAACTTTTAATCAACTTAATTAATTGTTGGCATTGTAGCACAACTAATTAAGACTTTTTTTTTTTAATTAACCCTCGGTTGAGAATATAATTAAGGGAGAGGATTTTCTCATAAGCAAATTTCTCATTATCTCTCATAGTCTCATTCTGGTCGTCGAAATTTTGATCCAAGGGCCCAGAACAATTTTAAAAAAAAACCGTATGCGGTAACTTTTACCGCATGAGGTGGCCAAAATTTGCAGATGATGAGGGATGGGCAGAGACTGGATATGGAGAGAAACCGGACTCAATAATTAATGTGTGAGTTATGATGAAAAAAAAATTCAACTTAATCAATTTAACTTTTCTTATCAATATTCCAAGGTTCAAAAAATAAATCATCCCACCTTTGTTCTGGCAAAAAGTAATATGCTGTTGGACCCAATAATAATTTGGCGGGAATGTTACGCAGCAATGCCAATCTCATTCTTATAATAAGATGTAATATATGATTGAAATAATATTGATAAAAAATATTCAGATATACTGAAGTATCATAGAATCTGAAAAATATCTAAGTAATATAATGAAATATGTTTTTATGATCGTGATCAAAGATAAAATAATTTATGCTTTCATAAATCAAATAAACTGATAATATAGAATATTTAGATATATCAAGGATTTCTTTTTTCAGATATATATCATGAATTAAATATCGGAGAGAAGTTTTTTTTTTTTTTAAAAATTTCTAATCACTTAAAATTTAGCTCAAATGCATGTTAAAGGTGAAATTAAAAGTCTAAACATTCTTATATAAAATAAATTACTATAAGAAATGGAACTATTTATAAGCCATTTAAAATGCCGATAATCCCAAAATTTAGGCAAAAAATATGTCTATGGTCTAGTTGAATGAGCACTTAAGCTTTTTTTTTTCTTAGGTTAAATATTAAAATTATATAATATTTGTAAATGAATGAGAAATCAAACCTAGTTTTGATTTTTTTTTTAATTACTTTTTTCCCCCTTCAACGTCCCCAGCAAAAGAAGCTTAACCACAAATTCGGGGATTCTGAAATGTAATTTGCGTATCAGTTGTACATTGACATTTTATATTATGTTTTTTTTGGGGGTCAAACTTTATACTATTATATATGTTTCTAAATAAAGTCACAAAGGTAAAATACTCCCTTTCATAAACCAATAAAAATAATTAAAATTAATAAAGTTGTCCTACAATTTAAGTAATTTCTAATATTACCCCTACTAATTGCATTAAACTCTAGTATTATATTAATTATTACTTTCATCCACTACCCTTATTAATTAATGCGTTTTGGAAACTAACAAGTGCTTTATAAAAAGAAATAAATATAATTGTTAGTTGGTGCCTTATAATAAGAAAAATTGTCTAACATGTAATGGGAAATTGTTCTAAAAAAGATGCCAAAAAATTGTTTAAAAAACTGATTTATGGCTTCAAAAAATTACGTATATTTTAGGTGAATCAGTTAATGTCTCTCATTTACCTTAATTTTTCTCTTGGTTTTGTTGAAAATACTGATATTTTAAGAAAATGAATTCATGCAAGAGTAAAAATAAAAATTGGTGCACCCTACACTAAGTATTTTTCTAAGTACATTGAGTTTTTTTAAAAAATATTTTATAATGTATCTCGTACTCTAAAATATTTTTTATGTGCTCATTAACCTAAAATATCTTTTTAGGTACATTTAAAACCCTAAATTATTTTGTTGTGAATCCAACATGCTGATGTAATTTTTTAAGTCTATGTACTTTAGAGTGAGTCACGCACCTAAAAAAATTATTTTAGAACATTGAATTTAAAAGAAATACTTGAAGATAATGGTTGCAACCTAATCTAAGAAAATCAAACTATTAAATTCTCTCTATTGTTTGGATTATATATATATATATATTTAGGAGTATGGTAGTTAAAATCTCATTTATCATTATGATTTTACATTTTTACGAATTTTTTCCATTAAAATGATTTTATCAATTTTTCAAACATTTTTATATTTTTACGCTTTTTTTATGTTTTTATTACGTTATGATTTTACGTTTTATAATTTTTTATCTCTTTTCCGTTTTTATGTAAAATCTCAATTTTAACTATTGGAGTATTTGTGACTGAGAACCATATTTTTATTGTTAAGATCACACACATGGGACAAAATCACATCGTAATATATTGTATTGTTCGGGAGATTACTATTTGATTGCGATATACAGAGTGAGAACCTCTCTTCGTCTTCTTGGTTCTATAAATACCCGAGTTTTTCTCCCAGAGAAGAAAACAGAGCTGCCTCCAGTTCTCCTCTTCGCTCTTATTCTCTCTTCTTCTTGGACTACTCGGTACGGTTTATCTTTCCTAATATTCACTCTTTTCAGTTCGTACGATTAAGTGAGAGGGATAGAGACAGTGTGATCATGGACGTTTATGCGCTGCATTTGGCCTTTGCGGCTCTGGCTGGAGCTTCTGTGGTGGCTATATCGGCTTACTACATGCACCGAAAGACTCTGATTCAACTTCTTGAGTTTGCCAAGATGGTGAATAAAGATAGGGATAAAGACGATGTTTCCGCCTGTGGTGATTCGCCGCGGCATTTCAAGAGGAGGCTTTCTCGTGCAAGGAGGAAGGGGAGAGGGTGTTACCGGTCTGACTCGGCGTCCTTACCTGCGGAAATATCCGGCGGGAATGACGGAGAGGAGCGGCTCAACGGTCCGATGCTGGTTAATGGTATTCCGGATGGGCTGCCCAGCCTGCATATGCTTCACGAAGGTATGGCGTTGTTGGAGTAGTTAGATTGATGATAGCTGTGTCATTGGTGATTCATTATGTTTCATGTAATAAATGCAGTATAGTTGACACAGTTTTGTAGTTCATTATAGGAGAAGCAATTTTAGGACCCTGTCCCACTTCTTTGGGATCTTACTACAGGTTAATGTTAAAACAGGATTACAATGACTGAAGGTCTCAAGCTTTAATCTTGGATATATAGGAATCACCGAATCACATGGTTGATGAATAATTGTGTGAATTAGAACTGTAATATGAGCACAACACTTGAGATTGATGTATTGTATGTGCTAAAAGGATTCCTGTTTAAGCTGTTTGCTAGAATTTTCTCCCTCCCAGTCCTAATTGGGAAAATGAAGCTGATTTGAGGGAACTTGGAAGAGCCAGACATGATTTTTATATTGTGCCAGTTCAGTTAATTCTTGTCCTTTTGACTTAATATTGGAAAGTTCTCAAGATAACAGGAAGAATCGGAACACAGATTTGAGTCCATAAGTTTCTTTGACATATGAATGGTGATTTAGTTGAGGTAGAAAAAGAAGGATAAAGTAACTGGAAAATACAAGTTATATCTAAAATTACTAGAAATAAAATATCATCTATTCTAAAATAGTTATAGACAAGTGATCTTAGTCTCCGACTGAATGATCTAGGATCATCAATTTGAAAAGATGTCCCGTGGCGATGTATTTCAGAGATATTTGTGGTCCAATGGGTGTTAAATAATGAATTAGACAGGAATAGTCTGAAATGCATGATTTCTCATATAGAAGGTAATTTTTCGTGAGAAATAAGACGTACATCAACCCTGTTTTCACCTAGTTGTCTGTGACAAAGCATAGACATGGTTATGAATGATGTATTAACATTCTCTTAGATTAATTATTTTATTTTTTTGAATAAATCTGAGGACTACTTACAAGCTAATTTCTTTTTTCATGGATATTGCATATTCATTTTTTCTTGGTTTATAGGCTTGTCTTCCCTGCGGGCGCTACCTTCCCACTCAAGAAATAATAATACTTCGGTCCTAATTATGGGACAAAGTTTGTAGCGCAAATTGCACTACAAACTTTGTCCTATAATTAGGACTAATAATAAAAAAGAAGTGAAAAAAGGTCAAGTAGTTTTGGTCTAGGCATCAATATCCTATGCATGCGAAGACTGTCTGAGAACCCAAATTATCAGCTTCTAAATTCCGTTGTCTGCTCCATGGAAAAAATCTGTTTGCGTCCAGCTGAATTTTTACTTATTAACGTTTACAAAGTCCCCAGCAATAATGATGAGTTTATATTTGACCGAAACTGTCAAACATTTTAGTATTATGAAGATGTGGGGTTAAAGTTAGGGAAGATGGGGTATGAAAATATCGCTTATTGCTTAGCACTATAGATATCTATGAATGTGTGCGTGTAACTCCAGCATTTCCTCTTTTTATCTCACGCATCATCCATGTAAACACAAGAATGCACTGGTTAAGGGGCCAATCTCAATATTTGCAATTTGCTAAAAACTTAAATGTACGTTTTCAGGAAAATCTGCACATGCTGTTGACGGAAAGAAAAATATTTTGAGGCCAACTTCTCCCAGGTCTCCTGTTCTTAGCGCTAGTGCCTTTGAAAGTGGGGAGGCATCAGATGAAGAAAATAATATGACTGTCAATGCCAAAATAGATGCTTATTTGCATATGAATGGGAATGCTGTAAGTCTTTAATGGGCATTAAGTATGCATTCATATTAAAGCTCTCTCTCTTTCTATCCTCCTTGCCTCCTTGCCCCTTTCCGTGGGCGTGCAAGTAAAACTAGTCCCCATTACTCTTTTGCTTCATTTTGTTTATTGCCGGATTTAGTGATTTGTACTCAATAGAAGTTTGAAGGATCCCTGGGAATGAATTAGAACTTTATCTATCTGCAGGGTATTGGGGCCAAAACCCCATACGTGAGTTTACCTGATCATGTTAATGCTAATGGAGAGCAAACGTCTGTTGTTGCTTCAAGTATGATCCATTCCCATAGTGTTTCTGGTGACTTGCATGGTATTCAGCCACACCCTATTGCGGCTGACATCCTGAGAAAAGAGCCAGAACATGAAAGTTTTGCTCGTCTTAATATCACTCCAATTGGTAATTGCTTTAAAAGTTCTTCTCTTGGCCTGTGTAATATTCAATTCCACTTTTTTTATGTATATTTGCTGAAGGTAATAGAAAATTTAGAGTTATTAAGAAAATTGTAATTGTAATTCTTATGTTTTCTGTATAGAGGTTCCATCACCTGATGAAGTAGAAGTAAATGTGATTCTTCAAGAATGCCTGGAAATGCGAAAAAGATATGTGTTTAAAGAGGTAATCGCTCCATGGGAGAAAGAAGTTATATCTGAACCTGGTTCTCCGAAGCCTAACCCTGAACCATTCTTATACATTCCCGAAGGAAAGTCTGATGTGAGTTACCTTTTTTATTTGTATGACTATGTATTTCATCTGTCAAGACTAAGGTCTCTCTTACCCTCCCTTGTCATTAATATATTCTGGTATGCTGCAGCATTACTTTGAAATGCAAGATGGGGTTATTCATGTTTACCCTTGTAATGACTGTAAGGGCATTCTTCATAGTATCTTTCTTTCTGTTTTGTTTTTACGTGAACACCTTCTCTGGCTGGATCCTTAGGCACATTTTTCTTACTATTTGCAGCAAAGGAAGATCTTTTCCCTGTTGCTGATGCTACTACCTTTTTCACTGATCTTCATCACATACTTCGAGTCATTGCAGCAGGAAATACTAGAACTATATGCTATCATCGGCTTAATCTTCTAGAACAAGTAAATATGTCTAGACTCTAGATTACTGATTATAAGCTGTCTATGCTGTTATTTCAATTTCTAATAATAAATTGCTTGATTGTCTGACTACTTCTTTAAAATTTTTGTGTGTTTCAGAAATTCAAGCTTCATTTGATGCTAAATGCGGATAGGGAACTTGTTGCCCAGAAAAGTGCTCCACATCGAGACTTCTATAATGTCAGGAAAGTTGATACACATGTACATCACTCCGCATGCATGAACCAGAAACATCTATTAAGGTTTATAAAGTCAAAGCTGAGGAAAGAACCAGATGAGGTGATCGGTTTATTTTTGTGTTATTGATTTGCAGAAACTTTTTGGTATTTATGTTGCATGAACTCTTCCTGTTTTAAGATTTGATAACAGTTTTATTGTAAGTTTCTTTTACTTGAAAATACTATGGTGGGAGAAGCATTTGTATGTCTTTTAAGCTTTAACTATGAGGAGGTCAATCGCACATTGTGCAACTTCCATGAACCTGTTAAACTTTGGAGATTTAGAAGAAATTAAAATTAGGATTTTCCCCCTAAAGTAAAGGAGAGGATGGTTGAAAAAGATATTAACATAACTATGAAGGTAAAATAGCAATTTCATGTCACGAGTTACAGGAATTTAAGTTTTTAGAATGGTTGTCTCCTGTGTTTGCCTTATGCATATGATATGCTGTGATGAGTATTAACTAAAGTAATGTTACCAGGGAATAGAATCACTTAATGACTTTATTTCGTTTATTTTGTTCTTTTTGGTTCTTTGTTTTTTGTTGTCATTTCATTTTCTGTTTTTGTGTGTATCAATGCCAACTTCCACACTTTTGATTGGGGCCTGGCACCCTTCACCAAAAGGGGTGCCATCAAAAGCAGAAGTTTATGTGATATGCATTATGTTATTCTCTTTTGATTACAGATAGTATTCATTACAGCCTTATAAAATCAAAATTTCTAACTTCATTCAGGTTGTCATATTTCGAGATGGGACATATTTGACCTTGAAAGAAGTTTTTGAGAGTCTTGATTTGACTGGGTAATACTATAACTATAATTATCACTCGTGATTGAATTTTGTTGTCTATATTTTGGATTATATAATCTATTTTTATATTTGTTTGAGCAGGTATGACCTCAATGTGGACCTTTTGGATTGTCACGCAGACAAGAATACATTTCATCGCTTTGACAAGTTCAATCTGAAGTACAATCCTTGTGGTCAAAGTAGGCTCAGAGAGATATTCTTAAAGCAGGATAATTTGATTCAAGGTAACCTCCCTAACAGATCGAGTTCCTTTGTTTGCTTCTGACCTGTGGTAGAACAACTTTACAGTTTTGGAGAATCTATTTACGTAGTTGATTTACTTCAAACAAGGGTTCTATAAAATATCAATGGATCCTGGATTATGTTAACTTTTTAATTAACTCTACCTAAAACCTAGAAGTTTCTGCACTTTATTCTAATATCTGAATGCAAAAGACATTCTTTTGGGATTTCAGTCTTACTGTTCTCTGCAATATAAATGTGTATTTTTCCTGGCTTGTGTGGCTTCTGTATGATCCTCCATGGTATTTAGCATAATCTGGTTGTTGAAGACAAGGAGAGTTGGAATTTTAATGACTATTTATAGTAATCTGCAGATATTGATTATATAATTAGAGAACTTATGATTTTGCTCAAGAGGATGCTCCTTTTGTTAGTTTTATGCAGAATTGTATCATTCAATTTTTAAAAACCGCAGAGTTTGGGGCTTGGGTCAATGTGGATAGTTTGGTTTGGAAGGAGGGTGAGATTGCTTGAAAATATCATATATAAGTAAGGGTTGATCTTACATTTGGGGTGAAAAATTGCCATATGTGGGTTAATGAAATAGCGGAGGATGGAAGAAAGGCCAATACATAAGTAACTTATGATAGGTGTTATCAAAATGTTACAACAGTCATTTGGAATGTTGATATATTATTGATGTAAATTATGATTTAGATAATATTATTTTAATAAAGAAAGGATATTTTATTTTCCTATGATCTTTTGTTCTGTTGCATTGAATAGGTCGCTTCCTTGCCGAGCTGACAAAAGATGTGTTTTCTGACCTTGATGCCTGTAAATATCAGGTTCTTTCTTGAATCCTTGCATGTTATATATTTGTTTTGAGAAGATAAACTTATTTAGTTGATTGTTATCTGCTACTTTAACATATTGCAATGGTAAATTCCTCAATTTTGGCATTGCCCATTCTGTAAGCATGTTCAATTCTTGATTTCAATTTGTCTTACCATAAAAGGCATATGGAGGTAGTTTTTTTAATTGTATTTCTTAGTCATGGTGGGGTCCTAATTTCTCGGTAGATTTGTTGGTATTCTGTAAAGAGATGATCTAAGTCTTTATTTTCAGTTAGTGGCGATGAAACCATTTTAAAGATTAGGTGTTTCTGTTTGAGATTGATATGTTTTTGGTATTATCTTTTGGTTAGAAAAACCATGTTGAAGATTGGGTGTTTCTGTTTGAGATTGATCTGTTTTTTATATCATCCTTTGGTTAGAAGCTGTTCTAGTCATTGGGCGGATCATAGTCATAATTAGTCACATTTTCAAACTTCTGAATGACGGTAAAAGCTTACGGGGAAGACAATCTTCCTTTGTTTTTCTGACCAAAAAACAGTTGATTATGATTTTCATTCTGTGCAATCAAGTTTTCATTTTTTGATTGTGATTTTTTTTTGAATACTTCTTTTGACATGGGCATAATTGTTTTTTATTATATGTCTTCCTGTGGCTAACTTAACAGATGGCCGAATATCGAATATCAGTATATGGTAGGAAGCAAAGTGAGTGGGACCAATTGGCCAGTTGGATAGTGAATAATGATCTGTACAGTGAGAATGTTGTTTGGTTAATTCAGGTATTCTCTTGCTACATTTTAGACCTAGAACAATTTAGTCTTTCAAAATGATGTGGTAGAATTATACTCTATTTGTCCATTCAGATGGTCTTTAATACTTGCATTGTCATGTTTTCTTTATGCATGAATATCGTATCACGTTGACATCATGGATTTCAACTTCACATATATTCATGTTGCACTCTCATTTAGTATGAAGCTGGTTAATGTTTCATGATGTCTGAATTTATGCCTTTGATGTTCCTCTTAAGAGTGTTCAGCATCTAAAGTATACGGGAATTTCCATTTGTCTCAATTTGCCCGGGCAGTTTTATTTGTGATTGATATTGGTTCTTTTTATTTTCTATTTTCCTTCCAGCTTCCACGATTGTACAATGTCTACAAAGAAATGGGAATAGTGACATCATTCCAGAACATTCTTGACAATATCTTTATTCCACTATTTGAAGTTACTGTGGACCCAGATTCCCATCCTCAGTTGCATGTTTTCTTGAAACGGGTATGGTATTCTGTAAAAATATATAGTATCCATTACTTATTACATTCTGAAAGTTCATAGTATTTTTATTGACGAGGCTGACAGTAGGACTCTGTTCATTGTTGAATGACCTATGAACATATGAAACATCCTAAAAAGTGAATGTCGACAATGGTGGGTTGAGACAAGACTTAACAGCTAGCTTTGCTTAGTACTACTACTATACTAACATGAAGCTTCCTAAAAGAGTGAATAAATGCGACTGTGGCAATCAAATTCTTTCTTCTTTGCTTTTGACTGTTCACTGTCTAGTCAGGACTCATAGCATCCTTAAGGCCCAAAAGAAGGCCATTGATGTATATTTTGTACTTCTGACTTTGTGATATTGCTAATTGTTTTTTTTTTGGTCATGTATTAATTGTTGTGTTCTGTTCTTGAACAATGAGACGTCAATTATCTGACCATGTATTTATTTGTTATTTTTCCCCCTTACGCTTGTAGGTTGTTGGGATGGATTTGGTTGATGACGAAAGTAAGCCTGAAAGACGGCCAACTAAACACATGCCTACACCTGCTCAGTGGACCAATGTTTTTAATCCAGCATATTCCTACTATGTGTACTACTGTTATGCAAATCTTTATACCTTAAATAAGGTCTGTAATTTTTCCCCAGAACAACTTTCATATGTTTATGAATTACATAAATAAATAAAAAATAAGGGGCTAAAAAATTACAACCAGAAAAATCAGAATGGATAGCTCTCTTCCTAATATCTAATAATGTATAGTTATAAAGCATAATTGCATATTTCTCAATAACTTCATTAATTTATCATTCTTTCTGATTGAGTAGTTCTTGTTTGAGGGTTTTCCCATCAAATAAGAGAATAGACTCCTGTGCACATTTTTTCTCGAGATATTTCTTATATGGATTTTCTTAACTTGGTTTTGATATATTCATTAATGTGATTCACTTATTTCTCAGCTTCGTGAATCAAAGGGAATGACAACAATCAAACTCCGCCCTCATTGTGGAGAGGTAATTATCAGAGTATATTTTCTTTGTTTGGACATTGTTGCATGGCTACATTATGTCATACATCATTATATTGTACACAGGCTGGTGATATTGACCATCTAGCTGCAGCCTTTCTCACTGCTCATAACATTGCACATGGAATTAATTTGAGAAAATCTCCCGTGCTTCAGTATTTGTATTACCTAGCTCAGGTCTGGCCTTTTTCCAACCTATTACTTGGTTTGGATTTTTGCACTTTGGCAGTAACTGATTGGTTTTGATGTCTTTTTGTTATCAGATTGGGTTGGCTATGTCTCCTTTGAGTAATAACTCTCTATTTTTGGATTACCATCGTAATCCCCTTCCAACATTCTTCTCACGGGGTCTGAATGTGTCACTTTCTACCGATGATCCACTTCAAATTCACTTAACGAAAGAACCATTGGTTGAAGAATATAGCATAGCTGCTTCTGTGAGACAACTGAGTTTTTCTCTCTCCCTCTTTGCATAGCATATAGACATACAATACTTACAATATTTACACTTTTTATTGTTGCACCTACAGGTTTGGAAATTGAGCTCTTGTGATTTATGTGAGATTGCCCGTAATTCAGTGTATCAATCTGGTTTCTCACATCTCTTAAAGGTACCCCTTTTATCCTAAATCTTCTATATGAATAAAAACTTGTACCCCGTACCCTGACTCCCAAGGCATACCTAGGGTTGAGGTGCCACAAAGGCTGGTCCAGTTGGTAAGGAGTTAGTAAGTTCAAATCTCATTGCTGACGTGAGAACCTTTCTAGTGGTGATATATAAGTACTTCTATAAGCATTCTTTGAATTTAGAGGCGTGCCCTGGCCTGGTAAGCCCCTGGGTTTGGAGGCGGGCCCTGGCTTGGTGAACCCTTGGGACCAATCCACCTAAAATTTTGTCTTATTGAAAAAAAACCTGGGGTCAAGGCTTTGGTATTTTCAAGAGAATATATGTTTTTTTATTCGACTAAATTTTAGTGTTTCTTATCCTAACATCACAATAAAATGATTTGAGTAAACACAAGAAAACTTGAAAACATTAGTAGAAAGCTACTCTGGTTAGATGCTGGCTCAAATGCTCATGTGAACATGTGGAGTCTTTCAAGTTTGAATGCATAATAAATTTTTGTTAGGTTGACTTCTTTGTTTATCCATGTTGGAGAGAATAGTTGAAGTAATTGGAAATTGTACATTTTGTTGATGACTATTGAGATATTTATAGATGCAAACTGATGGGTGATTTTATTATTTCAGTCACATTGGATTGGCAATGAGTATTACAAAAAGGGGCCTGATGGAAATGACATTCACAAAACTAATGTTCCCCACATTCGGGTAGAATTCCGACACACGGTATGAACTTGATAAATGCTTGGCCATATCTAACTATTTTATCCATCTTTTCTGGCCAACTTCCCACATTATTTGGTTTGATAATTTGCACTACATTCTTCTTCAAACAAGGCTTAAACAAGTTATCTAAAGATAAAGGGATAATTTAAAGATTCATTTTTATTGTTGCATATGTTTCAAAAACATATTACATGATCTGCGTCAATTGTGAAAGCAATTTAATGTGATTTCTGTTCTTGTAGATTTGGAGAGAGGAGATGCAACAGATTTACTTAGGAAAGACCATAGCCTCCGAAATAGACATATAATATGCTCGGAGAGCCACATGCAACCACAACTTTTGAGCAGGTCATATATGATATATCCATATTTTCCTTTGTAAAAACTATAGATACCGTTCAAGGAATTTTCTTTTCCTCCTTTCTTTTCTTTTTTGGGTAAAAAAAGTTTTCAGAATTCTTATTGTCAAGTTATTCAATGAAAATATAACCCTATTAATTTAGTATCATACGTTTAGAATGTCTTAATAAAGTTTTTCATCCTAAGGAAGAACTACTATAAGGTCTCTATGAAGAAATGTCATCACTAGACCCTATGCAATAACAAGTTCTGGTATTGTTATTAGGATTTTTTGGTATTTACATTTCCTTCTTTGAGACTTCATAGTAATTCTACTTGTGAAATATCCAAAATTGTCAAAGTTCAGCCAAAGTTGACTGAATCTGTTGTCTGTTTTATAGGTATAAATTGAGCTCCTGGTCGTCAGCATCAAAAGAGATGACGAACTTCAGATAACAGAGGGATCTGCTACGTACATTACATAACACACCAAGGCTGAAGAATTTACTGCACTGCTTGGAGAACATGTCCACCTGCGAGAACAACCATACTTAACCATAGTTAGAAGGCTACTTGGCGTAATAAGATAGTATTGATTTTGAGCATAGAGATTAAAGTAAATTTTATTTCATAATAATTACACGAGTTGACCGAACTTGTGATTAAACCTTAGCAATAAGAGAAGATACCTCTGAAGATTTTTGGTTCCATATTTATCACAATCGATGTAACTACTTTGATTAGACTTAAGGTTAATAATTTTCATGTACAGTAGTTTATTTTTATTTTTTATTTAAAAAAATTGGCGATTAGTAATTTACTCTTTTAGTTTAGTTATGAGCAAATAACCACAACAATAATAACCAGGGTCCACATGACTTGCCCTGATACGATCCACTATGAGAGAGTATTGAAAATCAGGATATTGAATCTGCCAGTATTGTATGCCTTTGGATGAGGCCTGGATCCTAAAGTGTCCTTGAGCAAGAGCATGGAGGCTCGATAGGTTCGGACTGTCCACTGGATCCTCTCCTCATTCTAAGATATTCTCTACAGGCATGGTTTCAGTATCATAATTTTCAGTTTATCAGACTCTCTGGGTTTATCCCAGTTAATAGATAGGATAGATCAAGGTCCCAATGATTTTGTTGGTGTCTGTGTTTGAGATCTTCTAGTTCTCCATAAATGACACTACACAGTCATTTGGATCCTGATACATCCACCCTCCCCCAGGGTCCACATGACTTGCCCTGATTATTTGCTTCTACATTTCCATATAATAATATCGCGGGAAATGAGTTTTAAGTAGAGTTGAATATAATAATGGAAAAAAGAATGAAAAACAATTTTAAAAATAAGAAAAGGCAAAAAGGTGTTTTGATGATTTATAACATCAAAGTAGTGTTAGGTCTGAGTAAGTAAGGTAGTGTTGGTTTGATTTATTTCTTTTGAAATTAAAAAGAAATGACATAAATTCTCTCGTACATTTTTTTTTTTCAAAGTAACCCCACCACCATTCATGCTGGCGGGCGGTGATTGGCGACCACCTGGGAAAGCCAAAACTCCAATAGGAATAATTATAAATTCACCACATTTTATTAGGTTTTAACAACTTTCATTTACCAAGTAATAAATCTCCACTATTATGTGTTTCACAAGTTTTATTAAAGAATTTACCACATTTCATCAGGCTTTCACAACTTTCATTTAAATGTGTTAATAAAACTTGTGAATAGCTTGATAGTATAGATTTGTTACTTTGTAAACGAAAATTATTAAAATCTAATAAAACGTGATAAATTCTTTAACAAAAGTTGACTGTAACGGTGTGATTTTTTCAACTTGGAAAACGGAAATTGTCAAAAACCTCATAAAATATGGTGAATTCTTTTAACAATCAAAATCTAGGCTCTTGCTACGTATAACATCTAGTGTATTCACTACAAGATCTCACTGTGAAATCAGGGCCAATCCAATGGTGAATAAGACAACTCCGATACAGGGGATCTCCAGATCCACACAAGTAACAAGACCTTTTATATTCCATCTTTATTAACTTAAAAATTTGACAAATCGACTTAAATGTATCTCAAAATTTTGAAGTATAATGACAACCTCTAAAAACATTTTCATCAAGTAAGTTGCTTATTCGTAACTCAAAGTCTCTCTAGAAGCACCTCAAGGGAAAAAGAAGCCAGATAATCATCAGGCCACATTTTCCGATTTGTCCAGGTTTGGAGGTTTACTTTTTGGACTTCTTTATCTCTTTAATAATACCATCAGTAAGAGAATCAACATCATTGTTCTTCCCAAAGAATTTTACAAACTGCATGTCCGGCCCCATCAAGTACCTGAATAGAAATCCCATGTTATGGAAGATTAATATTCAACAAAAGTCACCCTAGTAAGAGGCACACATTAATGGATCATGCAATTCATTATGGAGAAAAACAACAGAACAGTAGGTCTAGAACCTTTCCTTATGGCATAAAGCGTGGGCATTTAATTATGTAAAATCTAATGTAGCGTATGTCAAGGTTAGGAATAATACATACATAACTATGGAGTGATCAACGAGATAATCTGAGTCTTCCACATTTGTCTTCATGTAATAAACACGATAAGAGCGTGCAACGTTTCGTATTTCATCTGAGCTACCAGTTAATCCAATCAACTTTGGATGAAATTCTGATATATACAAATAAAACAAAATATTAGAAAACAAGCATAACTAACCAATCTTATTTACTCATTCTTCTTTTATCTACCTTTATAAGCATAACCAATCTTATTGTATGAAGTATGACCTTACCTTTGACATATTCTCGTACTTGTTCAACAGTATCCCTCTCAGGGTCAACTGAAATAAAAACTGGTAAAATCTCAATTCCAGATTTCTCCTCTGCAGGAAACAATAACAGACAAATATGGTCATTGTTAAGTCCGCATTACAGGATCATAAGTACAGCAAAGGTTGATGCCAACATATAAGATAGAAACTCACAAATCATTGCAATGGCGCACTTTGAGTAGATTTAACATCTCATCGTCATAAAATAGAAACAATGGCAAGTCGCAACTTACTTATTTTATCAACTGCAGCTGCTAGTTTTATTAGTTCATCTGGGCAGATATCTGGACAGTGAGTAAAGCCAAAATATAGCAGTGTCCACTTTCCCAAGAAGTCCTTTTCGGTTACATGCTTCCCATCATGGTTGATCAGATTGAATGGACCCCCAATGGCAGCTTTCCCAGCAGAAGGTCCTTCCTTAACTGCCTTTGAAGCATTGTTTATTTCTACATTAAAGAAAGTTAAATTTAAACAGGGAACAACAACAAAAGAAATTATCCATGATTCTTCTCAAACACTCGCAGTATGTATGACACTCTATCAACTAAAAGATAGAAATTTTGAGAAAATGGAAAAATGCACTGATCAAATTATCTTTCAACCACTGTGCCATGCTCCAAGAAAGAAAGATGTTTTTTGCACATAAAAAATAATCTACAGTTGTGCAAGGACGTGCATACTACATAAAAGGGGCAATCCAAAGTTAACTATGTCATATACATTGTAGCCCCAACAGTCAGCGCACCTCAAGGTTTAGCATCACAATGATCTTGTAAGTTAAAGAATGAAGTTTACCTTAAAGAAGGGGCAGAAATACAACTTAAATCCAACTTTTTAATTGTTAGAGTAAAAGAAAATAGGCGATATTCTTTCATCTATTGTAGATACTAGATATTGTCATATCTTGCAAGAACATAGTGATAGCATGGTTATAGAGATTAAGGTATTTATGAGCCATAATGACTAAGGCTCCTCCTCTTTGAAGTTTGTATATATTCCCTATCTCAGATGAATACAATCAAGCAATTGAATCATATGTCCTTACATCAATTAATTGTATTTTGCACAATTTTCTCCTGACCATATCTATAGGTGTGCATCTGCTGGTTGCTTGCTATGTGTGAGCCCTGTCATGGATCTAGTTAAGTTGATGAGTATCTGTTATTTTTATTTTATTGTTTAGGTCCATTTCTTGGACTTATTTGTATTAATGCTGCTATTATATCAGAACCACATTTTACAGAGTAGAGACATTCATTTTAAATTTCATCCATCCAATCATATCCAAACTTTTCAATCCAAGTTGTTGCAGCCCACAGAATGCAAAGAAAATAAAAGAAAGGGAAAGCAATTCAAGCTAACCATGGATTAAAGATGACTTATTAAAGTTTTTTGACATTTTAATGGAGAGGTGTGTGTCAAAATAGTTCACTTCCACAGTCAAAACTAGAAAACACTTAACTCACCATAGTAATCTACCTTCAATGTGAAGTTTCTTTTCCCTATCATAGTAGTATATCAGCCCAGCTCCAGTAGCAACCAGTAAAAGAAAGCTCAACCATGAAACAGGCTGCAAATCACAACGTAACCAGCTCATAAGTGCCCCAAACCAATTTATCCCGAAAGCATAAGATGTGAATTGTTTTAAAGTCTGGGAATGGATTAATTATTATACTAAAAACAAACATTAGATAATCACCCAAATAAATACAAACAACCAAGGGAAGATGACATGAAAGAACCATACTCCAATGCTAACACGTTAGGAAAGTGGTCAGCGAATTAAGATTCATATGATACCTACATTAGAATCACATACTTCCGCTGTAGAAATCAAATCAAACAGTTTACAATTGGGTCATGACAGAAAAAGAGCATGAAGAACATTAGATATAGATACTCACTCCTCCACGCACGGACTTTCCAGCATCAGCCTTCTGATTCGATTCCCCAGATTCTTTTCCTTGGTCAGAATTATCTTTAGCGGAGCTATTGGATGCTGAGTTTTCTGGATTGGCATTACCAGCTACAGTATTGGACAGAAATCTCTGACATAACACCAAAGATCCATTACCGTAACCTTGAGGTCCAACCTAAAATTATAAGATGGTGAGAGATTCATAGCTAATAAGTTAAACTAAACTGAAATAATACACATCAAAGAAGAATGAATAGACCAAGAACAAAAGAAGAGCACTTCATATTCCTCCTAGTAATCAGAATAATGCTTTTTAACAGAAAATTCACAGAGGTCAATGAATAGAGAAAACCGAACCAGCCGATGGAGCGGGAGATTTGAACAATGAAGATGATTGGGAGATGGAGATGGTGGTGAAAGCGTAGTGGATCTGCTCTGGCGAAGAATCTGAGAGTAGAGAATGCGACCGACGTAGCGAAATTGGTTAGACTTGCTCGATATGATGGTCGCCATCAGTTGAAGTCTCTGTTTTGGACAAAAGAAAAAGTCGAACTCTCTGCGGAGGAAAACTAATCGATAAACCTCAGACGACAACGAAGCCTAAAAGGGTTTAACACAATTCAATAGGCCCGAGGTTGGTTGGGTCATGTGTGCTTTTGCCGCCGTCAGTTGGTTTGGGGAGCGGACTAGGACTTTTTATTTTATTTGAAAAGAGTATTTTTTTCCGGCAATTTTTTTTTTTTAAAAAGTGTTTTAAAATACTACTTGCTCTGCTTATTATAAGACATCAACTAACAATTCTCATAAATCAATAAAAACAGTTCAAATCATTAAATTTTTCCTAAAATTTAAGTAATTTCCAATATTACATCTATTAATTATACGAAACTCTAATATAATATTAATTATTACCCTTACTCACTAACCTTATTAATTATGATATACATAGAAAAATATATTTAATGCTCCTTAAAAACAAGCAGTGCTTTATAAAAAGAATTCAAAACAAGCCGTCCCTTCCTGCTACTTTAATCTTCAGCTGCAACTAGTTTTATTATCACAAAAGCAAACTGTTTGTGATTAGTATGTGTGCATTATGAACCAAATTCATCTTCTTCTTTTTTTGGGGTATATGATAGTTGGGTTTTATGGGCTCATCATGGTCAGGATATGCTTCCGAACTCACAGATACATGGGGGGCTAGGGGTGGCCCCGCCCCTGAAATTACAGAAAAGAACCCAAAGTTTTAGGAAATCACAGTTTAGCCCCAGAAAAATTTCAGTATTTTCACTTTAGTCCTCTCCTAATAGTTTCATAGAGGGACTAAAGTGAGAAGATTAATATTTTTATGAGGTTAAAATGTGATTTCTTGAAACTATGAGTTCGTTTATGTAATTTTCGCCCCTCCTATTTACAATTGCTGGGTCCGTCCCTGGATAGCCCACAAATAAGGTCCTCACGTCAGTGAGGTTTGAACCTACAATCTTATAGCTATGAGGTAACCCTTTTACTAATTAGGTCAACCTTTGTTGATAATTCAACTTTAATTTGCAATGCAATGTTTTGTATAGTAAATCCTTCCTTTTGAGCAACAGGCCCAGGAACTGCGGGGCCTAAAATTAGATTCTGGAGAGAACTTGCTCCAACCCTACAGGGGAATTAAAAAAAAAAAAAAGTGATGAGGGGAAGGTTTTGGGGTTCTTGAGATGGGCGTGGACACAAAAGTTCTATTGAGAATGTGATTCATCGGAATGAGATTCCCTGCCTATCCTTTAGATAGGATAGGCAGGGAGAGCTCCTCCCTCCTGACCGTCTAAATCAAATTTGGACGGCCCAGATATTATTTTTTTTATTTTCTATTTTTAAAAAAATTATTTTAATGGGTACAGAATCTATAATAAAGATAATCTCTCAACTGACATTTTTTCAAAAAATGATTTTTTAATTCAAAAAGCAACAATTGAAAAAAAAAAATCCTTTCTACTTTATCTTATTCCAGCGAATTTTGATTTTTTTTTCACTTAAAATTTCATTTAAATCAATATTTCGGTTAATAAAAACGTTTCTATTAACTTCCATATATTTATTTCTTGCAATCAAGAATAGAGTATAGAGTATAGACCCTTTGATTCTTTCAACCTAAATTTTAGCTTCTTGGTCAAGTCCTCTGCTTGCCAATTAAATTTAGGGGAAATCATTTCTGCATCAAATGCAGAAAACAATCTGCAGCAAGCCACTAAACACTGCATTTCAATTTTTTTTCCAGCCTTAATTTCTGATTTTGCGTGGCAGCCTTAGTTTCAGACCTTTTTGAGATGGATGTGGATGTGCCAGGGATCTTAGCGTCGGACTTGGTGGCTGCAAAAGTCAAATATTTCTCGCTATCTCCCTCCCTCCCCATTTCTCCGGCACTCCCCCTCGCAGCTCCCACACACACTCTCTCTCTCTTTCAATCAAATCAGTAAAGGTGAACTAATTCTTGCAATGAACGAGTTTGCTTTTTAATTAAAACATAATCATCACACCATTCACATCAGATGGTGAAACTTGTTTTTGGGGTGATGAATTTGTGTGTAAATTTAAACTCGTTCTTGGAGTGAAGAAGTTTAGGTGCTGCAAATTGGTAAATACTTCCCACCTTGTAGCATTTCACTATATTTTTTCCTGTACATACAAGTAAAAAAGCCCTCTGATTATTTATAACTTGGTTACAACACGATCATCAGGATTTCCTGTTCACTTTTATCCAGTAATAATGTACCAACAAAGCGCATGAAAATTCTTTGACGGATTGCTACAAACATCCAAAACAGGCATTACTT
The DNA here is from genome assembly GCA_025563575.1 of Acacia pycnantha. NCBI lineage: Eukaryota > Viridiplantae > Streptophyta > Magnoliopsida > Fabales > Fabaceae > Acacia > Acacia pycnantha. The sequence continues at coordinate 3,658,212 of JAMWYP010000030.1, read as the reverse complement.
CGGGGAAGCAACATGCTAAACTGAATCAATATTAATTTCTTTCTCAAAAACAAAATCTATTACACCAGTCATGATGAATGAGTTAGCTTTTAAGACAATTGAGATAACAGTTTTTTCTCCTCCTTTTCCCCTTTTACTTGAGAGCGGTATAATCCTCGACTTCATTCAACCTTCTTGCGGTGTGTTATGCAAGAGAATAGTTCACCCCCTAACAGAATCGCTGCGGCGTGTGATGCAAGAAGAAATGAAATAGATATAAGGAGGAGAATGGAATAGGTCTGAAACTGCCACGCAAAATCATCAAGGCTGGAGAAAAAAATAATTGAAACACAGTGTTTAGTGGCTTGCTGCAGATTGTTTTCTGCATTAGATGCAGAAATTATTTCCCCTTAAATTTAACCACTAAATCTTTAACCTTCAGGTAAGACTTCAAAATTTTGTCGTATAATTTAGACAAGTGAGTGCTCATTAAATAAATATGGAGAATGTATGGAGTGTGTTGTGGAAGTGGAAGGGTCCAAAGCGTGTGCAAGTTTTTCTTTGGTTAGCCATTCATGATAGGTTGCTGACTAATGAAAGAAAATGCAGAATATTAAGTGGATCCCCTTGCTGCTACAGATGTGAAGGAGTTACTGAAAATCTGATGCATGTCCTGAGAGACTGTGGGGTGGCAAGTGGTTTGTGGGCTGACTTGCTGGGAGGTCATTTTGAGCCAGAGTTTATGAACTTACAAGGTAAAGCTTGGTTTGGCTGGAATCTTGCGAAAAGAAAAATGATTGGAGCTTAATTTTTGGCATTACGTGTTGGTTATTGTGGACTTGGCAAAACAAGTGTCTGTTTGAGGATTATTTCCTTATGCCTGAGAACAGGTATTACATTGTCTCATGGTATGTTTAGGAGATTAAGCAAGCAAGTTTTGCGTTTGGGAAAGTGAGGAGCTCACGTGTGGAGGCAAACATCAGATGGGAGGTTCCACGGGAAGGGTGGGTCAAAATAAACACAGATGGAGCATCACGGGGTGATCAGATGAGGGCTGGCTGTGGGGGACTGATTCGAGGAAGTGATGGTAAGTGGTTATGCGGCTTTGCTCGGAAATTGGGTATGTGTTCAGCCATGAAATCTGAGTTATGGGCTGTCTTAACTGCCTTAGAATTAGCTTTGAGTAGAAAATTTGATAGTGTAGCTGTAGAATGTGACTCTATAGCAGTGATACATTTGCTTAATAATCTGCTGTTTGAAGATGATGTAGAGATGAGACTACTTGCTCAGATCAGTTCAGCCATGAGGCAATTTTGCAGAATTATGTTTTTACATGTATATAGGGAGGGAAATAGGTGTGCTGATGCTCTTGCCAGCGCTAGTTCTGATCAAGAGGAATGTTTAGTTACTTTTAATTCTCCTCCTATGTGCATTGATAGGCTACTGTACAGAGACTATGTGGGAATTTCATACCCACACTATATTTTCGTTTCTGAAATGAATAAGGGCTGATTGCCCCGTATTTTACCAAACAAAATAAAAAAATATATCTCTATAATGTATGCCTCACATACCACAGCCTACAAAACGAGAAAAATGAGTTGGAGGCAACAACCTCTTAGAATTCTCCAGCAACAAAAGTGCCATCAATACTTGGCTGCTCTTCAATCCAACTTCTACTCAGTCTAATGTACACATATTTTTTATCATTCCTAAACAGTACAAATCTATACGAATTAGGGGCAGTATGGTGAGGTAAAGGATAGAATCTTTATCTCACCTTTTGTTTGGTTAGTCTTCCAATTTATTTTTCTAAGATGAAATGCGTTTGCTTTGATTGTTCAATGATCCTCCGATTATTTTCTTTTTTTGTCTTATTTCCCTTCAAAGGCATTCATTTTGGCTATAATAAAAGGAAGATAATGTCTTTCATGCATCACTTTATGTTCCATTATTTTAAACATACATTTCAACAATATTAAAACTGCTAAATCACAGGAAAAAAAACCACGTATTTATTTTTTTCCCAAAAAAACACAGTAAAAAAAATCATTCATGACACACTCAATTCTCCGGAAGCCACACACACGTTTTTATCACGAACACCTAAGTTACAAAGCTTAAGGGTATGTTTGGTTTGAGGGAAGGGGAGGGGAGGAGAGTTTTTTTTTTTTTTTTTTTTCAAAATTGAATGTAGTGGGGCCCACAAGTTTTCCTCTACCCTCCTTTTTTTTCTCTCCCCTCCCCTCCCCTTTCCTCAAACCAAACATATTTAAGGCAAAATATCTTTGTTAAATGACTCAACTCAATATCTAAATAAATAGAATATCCAACAGGGAAAAAGAAAATATTCCTCTCATTTATTAGAATGAAATTGAGTTTTACAAGAGTAGTCTGAAATAACATAAATCCTACATATTATATACTATCTGATGGCTTGCGTTTATAACTAACTAAATCGGTAACATTTATTTACAAATAACAAGTTAAAATAACAACTCATTTCTAACACTTCTTCTAACAGTCTTCATCTCCATCAGAAGGAAGCTCGTTGAGGTCAAATGGAAACTTGGGAATACGTTTCTCAGCAGCTTCATGTTTCCTCCTCCCTCCAGCAGCAGCCAAAACAGAAGGCTCTTTTTCTTGAGCAGTTTCAAAAGCCTCCTTGCCTTTTTCAGCATTAACAGCTTCATGATTCTGGATGCAGGGGATCTGTGCCTGAGCCTCAACGAGCTTCTTTTGAAGCTCTGAAACTTGATTCTTCAGAGAGGATATCTCCCCAACACAGCCATTCACCGGGTCTCGTGCCCTAACATCTTCTTCGTACACTAAGATGCTCACTACGCGTCCTCTCTGATCAACTGGAAGCCCCTGTTTGTCAAAAACAATGATCAGTTTATAGTTTCCTCGTCTACTCTATTATTATTACAGAAAAGGCAAGTAAGAAACAGGGGAGGTAGGTAGGAGGTAATATGGAAAATGATGAGAAAACCTCCATTGAGCCTTAAATCAATGTAGTATTTTCTTGTCATTTTTACCTTCAAAAAGTCACTGACTTTGCTGGCACCGAAGACCTTGTGGACGACGGCAAACTTTTGAGGATCATCGGAAGGGAAATAAAGAGCAAATAACTAAACTAAACAAGTAACATTTATGTACTATATGATGGCTTGCGTTTATAACTAACTATCTAAAACAGTAACATTTATTTACAAATAACTAGTTAAAATAACAACTCATTTCTAACACTTCTTCTAACAGTCTTCATCTTCATCAGAAGGAAGCTTGTTGAGGTCAAATGGAAACTTGGGAATACGTTTCTCAGCAGCTTCATGTTTCCTCCCTCCAGCAGCAGCAAAAACAGAAGGCTCTTTTTATTGAGCAGTTTCAAAAGGCTCCTTGCCTTTTTCAGCATTAACAGCTTCATGATTCTGGATGAAGGGGATCTGTGCCTGAGCCTCAGCGAGCTTCTTTTGAAGCTCTAAAACTTGACTCTTCAGACAGGATATCTCCCCAACACAGCCATTCACTGGGTCTCGCACCCTAACATCTGCTTCGTACACTAAGCTGCTCACTACGCGTCCTCTCTGATAAACTTCACCTCTGTTGCCCCCACTGGTAGTTCGGGTTTCGAGCTGCGGGATGTGTTATTTTTCAACCCGAGCCGGGTGGTCGTCATTGTTGGGATTCCGTGCGTATTGACCCGAGATTCCGGGTTTATAAATTTTAACACCGAGATTCCGGATGTTATTTATTCTAACACTGAGATTCCGGTTTAGATACTTTAACTCCGAGATTCGGGTTTTTTACTTGAACTCCGAGATTCCGGATGTTGCTTACTTTAACTCCGAGATTTCGGGTCTATAAATTCTAACACCGAGATTCCGGTTTAGATACTTTAACTCCGAGATTTCGGGCTATAAACTTTAACACCGAGATTCCGGATGTTATTTACCTTAACACCGAGATTCTGGTTTAGATACTTTAACCCCGAGATTTCGGTTATTTATTCTAACAGAGATTAGGGTTATTTACTTTAATACCGAGAAACCGGTTTAGCTATTTTAACACCGAGATTCGGATGTTATTTACTTTAACAACCGAGATTCCGGGTTAGATACTTGAACTCAGAGATTTCGGGCTATACACTTTAACACGAGATTCGGATGTTATTTATTCTAACAGAGATTCCGGTTTAGATACTTGAACTCCGAGATTTCGGGCTATAAACTTTAACATCGAGATTCCGGATGTTATTTATTCTAACACCGAGATTCGGATGTTACTTACTCTAACTCCGAGATTTCGGGTCTATGATTTCGGTTTGTTTACCCAAATTCAATCAAATAGACTTAGCGGCATTGTTGTTGCCAAAATGATTCCAATAACGGAAATCCAAAATAGATTTGCCGCCTCAATGCGGATCCACGATTTTAACTTGATTAGTTATAACCGGGTCGCCTTTGTCTTTGTTTCTGCAAAACTTTTAAACAGAACTTATCTCGGTTTTACCATGTCCCAAAGGGTGCACGTTTTAACCATTAGATCTGGTTTTACCATGTCTCGAAGGATCATGTTTTAACCGTTATTTCTACGGAGCCCGGATTACCCTGAATTCATACATGTTTAGCTTGTACATGATTTTCGGAACCGGGTTTATGCACCTCGGATTCCTACATGTTTAACTTGTACATGATTTTTGGAAGACGGGTCTGATTACCTTGTCCTCTACATGTTTAATTTGAACATGATTTTCGAAAACGAGTTTGTTTACTCAGAATTCATACATGTTTTCCTTCGACATGATTTTGGGAAACGGGTTTTCGTACCTCAGATTCCTACATGTTTAGCTTTGACATGATTTTGGGAAACGGGTTTATGTACCTCAGATTCCTACATGTTTAGCTTTGACATGATTTTCGAAAACGGGTTTCTTTACCCTGAAATCTACATGTTTAATTTGAACATGGTTTTTAGAACCAGGTTTATGTACCTCGGATTCCTACATGTTTTATTTGTACATGATTTTCGAAAACGGGTTTCTTTACCCTGAATTCTACATGTTTAATTTGAACATGATTTTCGGAACCGGGTTTATGTACCTCGGTTTCCTACATGTTTAATTTGAACATGATTTTTGAAAACGGGTTTCTTTACCCATATTCAATCAAATAGACTTAGCGGCATTGTTGTTGCCAAAATGATTCCAATAACGGAAATCCAAAATAGATTTGCCGCCTCAATGCGGATCCTTGATTTTAACCAGATTAGTTATAACCGGGTCCGCTCTCATCTTTGTTTCTGCAAAACTTTTAAACGAGAACTTATCTCGGTTTACCGTGTCCCAAAGGGTGCACGTTTTAACCATTAGATACGGTTTACCATGTCTCGAAGGATCACGTTTAACCGCTATTTCTATGGAACCCGGATTTTAACTTATTCGGTTAGCGGGGGTCCGCCTTGACCCTTTCGTAAGGACGGACTTCACAATCTATCCGGGATCCAATTAAGGAGCGTGGATTTAATTGCATAAAACATACTGGACATGATTTTCGAAGACAGGTTTCATTACCCTGAATTCATACATGTTTAGCTTGTACATGATTTTCAAAAACGGGTTTCTTTTACCCTGAATTCTACATGTTTTGTTTGAACATGATTTTCGGAACCGGGTTTATGTACCTCGGATTCCTACATGTTTTTCCTTTGACATGATTTTCGGAACCGGGTTTATGTACCTCGGATTCCTACATGTTTATTTGTACATGATTTTTGAAAACGAGTTTCTTTACTCAGAATTCATACATGTTTATGGATCGGGTGGCTGTAGCCGTCTTCATACGGATCCCGGATTTAAACTAGATTTAGTTTAAAATCGGGCCCGCCTTCAAAAATTTACAGGGATCCCTGATTCAAACCAGATTCGGTTAAACCGGGGTCCACCTTTTCTCCTTTACTGCAAAATTAACACGGATCCCTGATTTAAACTAGATTTAGTTTAACCGGGTCCGCCTTTTCTTCTTGCTTTGCATCTTGACTAGCTAAAGTAGCTTTGTTCAAATACCTTTTTTGATGAAGCCTATAAAGCTTCGCCTTCATTGTACTTGACAATTATCCTCTTCAATATTTGAGGAGGAAAATCTTCATTGCTGATTTCTTCTATATGATTGGCAGGTTGGTTGCCTTCAGGTGGACAGTGTCTTGCCAAGAAGAAATCTAGTATATGTTGCTGGGAGATTTTCTAATAGATGTTTTGGAGATTCATAAACCTGAGGTGAAGTCTCCAAGGCATGGAGCTGCTGGTCCTCATCCAATACAACCAAGTTACACTGTTCTGAGGGAACTTTAAGGGAACTTTAAACATTTTCACCTCCAACTATATCTGATTGGATAAAGAAAGCCACCAACGCACTTGTGGAATTAACATAGTTAATTTCCTTTCTAGCGTGGACCATGCCACCAGATACGAGTTTTGGCAATTGGATTCATTTCCATTTGTAACTCTGACCCGAACGTTGGCACTCATGGATGCAATTAAAACAGCATTTACACATTCAGTATTTAGAGGATGAACCTAATTCGCCCTTCCTAAAAAGTAGAAAGGATAGGTCTACACCTGTATAAATCCGATCTTTGCTGAGGAGCTCACCAATTGGATGGCCAACTCAATCAGACAATGAAAAATACCCAATGATGATGGATAAATATTCTGCCGGTAACTTTTTATGCCTTTCTGGAAGATTGAAGCATCTCACAGACGTCTTCTATCTTGTGGCAACCCAACAAAGTCAGATGAATTCTTTACTTATCAGCAGACAGTAGCAATGATTGGTAGCAAATAGAGCTTCGTATAGCTACTATCACTGCAACTTTTCTTTCTTGGTAAGTGGAAACCCTTTGGAGGATTTTATTACAAACATGCATATTGGCTACACATATCTTGAGCTTCGAGTCAACTTTTACACATACTTTGTCACAGCGGTATTTTTGGTGTGCATAATTGTATGCCACTCTCCTTTAAGATCTGTCATGGTATTTGCATCACGGTTCTACCACTAATAAGTGCTGCAACTAGGCCAGCAGCCTTAGAAGCCATACCCTCAGAACCATCTCTTGTGGCGGTGGCCATTTACTGGGTGAGTAGTGATGAAGATAGATTCTATGATGAGAACTCATCATAGAGGCGATCACGTGCTCTCATTGAAGCCTCCAAGAGTCGGCTTCCCTGTTCTTCAAAATCTCCACTTGAACAGATTGGGCCTCTCGGCGTCTCAGGTATCCTGGCATTTCAATACGTCTCGGGTCCCGGTATCTCCAACCGCCTCTTTAAATTGTTCGGTTTGGGCATCTCGAAGAATGGGCATGCACTCCCACCGGCAACTGGGCATGCACTCCCACCGTCAACCCTCATTATCGCGGATATGAAGAATTTGCACAGTGGGGAGTCTCGGCACTGGATCTGGACGTTGGGTCTCACCCCACCTCCTGGCGGCAACTCAGCATCTCAAGAATCTCGGAGCTGCAACATTGGATCTCAACATGTATCCCATCATGGATAAAAATACTGCCGTGACCTGTCTCACCATCTCGAGCACCTTTTGCCGACTTCGATGTCTTCAATGAATCTCGGCAATGTTCCACAGATTATACATCAGAGTATCAAACGTGATAAAGATATCCCAGCTTTGTTCCACAGATTATACATCAGAATACGCAGATTTTAATCGACGTGATTGGAGCAGAGCTCAGAGAAGAAATCAAGAATCAAATTCTATGTCTATGTCTCGGTTCATGCATCTCGGTACTTCATCATTTAAGGACCATGCTTATCTCGGCCACTAACATAGCATCTCAAGAATCTCGGCTTTATTGCTATGCGAGATTTAGCGAACTCGGACGCCGGCTTCAGCTTGATTTGGCATATACTGTGAGGCATCTCAGAATTGGAGACTAAGGTATCTTGGCCATCTTCATCGCAGATCTTGAAATACTCATATCGGCATACACCCACCTCGGACATACACTCCTCGGCTAGGCTACTCAGGACAGGATTACTATCCGAGCTTCAATCTTGGATTTCAATCTCGGATTGCATGTGGTCTGTTTCCAAGCTCGACTTCGAATAATCACACTCGATTTCAAATTTCAATCCAAGATTTCAATTGCTGATCTTCGGTTCAGTTTCTAACCATCTTAGCGCCTAAGTTTGATGCCCAATCTCGGTTTTTGCGGGATTTTGGATTGTGAAATTTCCTTACCAGTGAATATTTCCGTTCCACATTCTACAAAACTGGAACCCCTGCTTGTCAAAAAAAATGATCAGTTTATAGTTTCCTCCTCTAATATGTTATTATTACAGAAAAAGCAAGTGAGAAAATGGGGAGGTAGGTAGGAGGTAATATGGAAAATGATGAGAAGACCTCCATTGAGCCTCAAATCAATGCAGTATTTTCTTGTCAAATTTACCTTCACTATTTTTACCATAATTCTTAAACCAGACATCGGATTTGCCTCATTTTTGTTTCATATTTTAGATGATTCAAAGAGCTACAATTGTTATGAAGACATGAAGGGCACGTTCGGACAAGAGGGCGGTCGATTTTGGAGTCAAAGTCAGATGTATATTTCTAGATTTTTATTTGGGCTTGAATTTTGTAATTAAAGCCAATTTTTTTATTTTATTTCTATTTGGGCATGAATTGTGGATTGGAGTCCCATTTCGTTTTTCCATTTTAGGTTAAGTTAGGCAGTAGCCACAAACACTTATGTCATTACGTTTTTACACATTTTCGGATTAAACACAGAAGTTTCATTTTCTTTGCAATGTTCTTCACGTTCTTCGTCTGTTCTTCATTTTTTTCCAGCCATGCTTGGTTGAGCTTCTGCGATTAACCTAACATTAAGGATTCCATGATTTATCCAGAGAGCTTGTGCTTAATCGGTAATGTTACTCATTTCTATTTTCATCTTATCGGATTCGATTTCTGAAAATAGTTTGAATATTATATTTAATATTCAGTTTGGTTCATCCCAAGGATTGAGTTCGAACTAGGTTTCAGTTTTACTGTGCAATCGCACAATAAGACGCCACTATTCGGACAGATGCTAGGCGATTGTCTAGTCGAGGGATTTTCTGAACGAACGCAAAGATTTCAGTTAATCTAGAACCAATCATAAGTTCGTTCATATTTCGTTCAATGATGGAAGTCTCTGGAATCCAGATGTTGGGTTGATCGATTTTAATCTTATTATTTTTATTTCGTTCTATTTCTATTTATTTCGTTTTTATTCTGTTTGAACAAAAAAAAAAAACCCCTCATTTTTACTGTTTCTGTTTTGCTGTTATTGTTAAATTAGACCCGACTGTGGATTCCTCTGAGAAACGACTCAGGTTACATTATACTGCAAATACTTTTCTAATCTGGTTATTTTGAGAGACACATTAAATCTCTATCATTCCGTGAGTCTGAAAAATTGGGAAACGATTTGGTTCTGTTTTGCATCAATTAATTAGATGCTTGGACAAGGAAGTTGGTGTAGTTATTAGATCTTTGGCTCTTTTCTACCATGTTATCTCAATAAAGCAGTACAAGTAGAATTTTTGTTTAACTTCATATAATTGTGTCTTCTAAAAATTTCCTCCACATAAAAAACGTTCATTGAATTATCTTATTGCTTTATTAAAAAAATATAGGCCTTAACTGTCCATAGGCCCAGCCAGGAGGCCTGTATACAAGCCAGGCTCAGGCTGAAAAAAAAGCCTGTAATAGGCCAGGCGCAGGCCACCTTGTTGTAAAACAGGCTTGGCCTGTTAAGGGTGAAGTTTGGTCTCGCCTGTTTCCACCCCTACTTATAAGGACTAGAAGAGGTATTTTTTAATCTCACCCCGAGCTGGAAATTGAAACAAGAAGAGAGGCATTATCAATTGCTTGATTTTTTTTTTTGGTTAAGGTGCAGATTTGCTAACCAACTATTACCCGAGGAGTATCTGGCACAAATAACAATTGAGGGGACCAAAATTACCAATCAACAATTAAAAAGTGAAAAAAACACAATTTGGTGCAGATTTGCCAACGAACTATTACCCCGTCACTGTCTTGGTGTCTCCGTCTTCCATTGACTATCACAGTGTCGGCGACGTCAGCGTCTCCAAAGCTTCCATTGTTGCTGGGTGTTCACCTCACCCTCTTGAACTCATCTAGTAGTCCACAGCTTTCGACCGGCACGCGCCTTGCACCCTGGTTCCATCCCATCTGATGCCACAAGCAGCACCCGTCGCTGCCACAACGCTTACTCCTATGGGTCCCATCTCTGTTGGTGTTTGCCTTATCCAACAAGAAGGCTTAACCGCTCTTTTCTCCAGTGCCTCCGCCACCGTCCTACGCCAGTGCATCATATTTTAACTTAATTGTGATAGTTGTTTTTTTAATAGTTATTTGGTGTTTTTTTTTTCACTTTTTAATAGTTGATTGGTAATTTTAGTCCCCTCAATTGTTTTTTGTGCCAAATGCTCCTCAGGTAATAGTTGATTGGCAAATTTGCACCTTAACCCTTTTTTCTCTCTCGAAATTATCAATTGCTTGATGGAGTTAACTTATAATTGACACAACCTTTTATTCCGGTGTATGAACATAAAACTCGCCAGAACCTAAGTTTCATAGTATAATATTTAAGGGAAAAGTATTTCTCCAGTCACTAGAGATAAATTATTTCCAATGACCCCCAAAACTACGTTGTTTTGAATTAATGAAGGGTGTGTTTATAATTTTAGATGAATTAATGAAGGGTGCAAAATTACGGAAACACCTTTCATTAATTCAAAACAACATAGTTTTGGGGGTTATCTCCAGTGAGAAATCCTTTACCCAATATTTAAATGCTCATATTATTATTACTATGTGTATTTTGCCATGCCCATTTACCATTTGCCACTTAATTTAGTTTTAGTTCTCATGAGTTTATATGAGAACATTTTATAAATTCGAAAATGAACAACGATGTATTGATTTCTTTTAAGGGAAAAAACTTGATATTATCGGTTTAATTAGAATTCGAGTGGGTTTTATAGTAGCGGATCTTCTCCCAACAATTTTTTAAATAGAACTTTGTTATATTTGTAAGACATTGAAACCCTCCTACTTTTAGCTAATCATGGATGCTTGGCAAATATTAGTTTTTTTAGTTATTAATCATTAAATTAAAAGGCTTCAAAAATTACAAGAACTTATACAACAATTTAGTGCCTGTTTGAATTAGTGGTAAAAGTTACTTTTCTAACGTGATTTACGGTATATGAAATAAGTATGTAAGAGAAGTTAGTTTTGTCTCGATTGGCAGCAAGAACGTACTTTTCCAATGCCAACTCAAACTGACCCTTGCTTTAAACACAACTTCAAATCTCAAACAGGACTGAATTTTGCATTTATTTATTTAGATGTGAGTATCTATCTAACCCCTCTTTGACAATTGTAACTGTGAACAAGATCAACAAAGCAACTTCATATACATAGAGGAATCACATATGGATCCTTGTTCCGAACTACAATATATCCATGAAACTAATACGAGTAATTCTTTTTCAGATGACCAAACAAGGCCGCGTGAATTCCTTCCTGATGAATTTGAGATCACAAAAACTAAGCAAATCTAAACTAACAAAAAAACAGAGAGATGGCGAGGAAGAGGAAGGCTTGTCTGTCTCCACCAGCACAATCCTCAGCCAGAGGTTAAGGATGTTGTTATTTCATCTCCACCAATTACTGCTTCTTAAACGACTGCCAGTACCCAGAAAAACAAAACACATTCATTATTAATAGAGGTCTGTGCAAGTTTTGAAAATAAAAAGAAAGCTCTAAGCAACAGTAGAACTCACAAAATATCTATTTAGCTTACTCTTAACTCAATTCTCCAATATTAGTATATAAACAATCTAGTTTTTCACTTTTCAGAATAACAAATATTCTGTGCATTAGTAGTAATTGGACAAAAGAACTGCTATGTTGATTGACACAGTAAATCAGCATAACACCATCGAAGCTGAATTCTTAGTCTAGCCAATATTTAATATAATATGGCAATAGATAAGCTACCTCCACATCTTTTGAGAGGTCCTTGAACAGCTCAGTTACCTCCTGTTTCATCTGAGTTCCTGTTAGAATACACAGCATTTAGATTTTAGATCAAACTGATTTGTTAACATGACTGACAAAAAACCAATTAGGTATTTTGCTATCACTACTACCTTTAATTGCAGCATCCTCGATTTTCTTTGATGTCCTCACAGCAAATCTCTGAAATGCAGGGCTACGAATCCACAAGTAAACATCAAGATGAGAGAAGTAAAATGTAATACTAATAAATCACCAACTTGCTGTATAAAAGCTGGAATGAGAATTTCATCATCCAGAGTGCAATGACGGGATATGTAGTTATTATTGTAATGTAAGAGATATAATCACTCTCTATATTGTCTTATTAGATGAAGAGGATTACAACATATATATAGAAAAAGCAAGGGAGAACAAAGAAGGTAAAGAAGGTAAATAAGGAAATACAATAAAGGCTAATAAAGACTCATGACTAGTAATTAAGAGCCTCTAATTAGATCCTCTAATCAGGGAACTAATCAAGGGATCCTAATAATTAGGAGATATATTTCTTAATATTCTAACACTCCCCCTCAAGCTGGAGACAGCTTGCCTCGAAATTCTTCAAACTTCGTTCTGCCTACTTCAATCTTCAAAAACTTTAGGCTTGTACTTCTTGAGTCTTAGCGGCCCCATATTTTTATTGTTTGGGCTCATACTCCTTTTTGAGTCTCGGAGGTCCCATATTTTGTTTGGGCTTGTACTTCTTTTTGAGTCTTAGAGGTCCCAAATTTTGTTTGGGCTTGTACTCATTTTTGGAGTTTCAGAGGTCCCTCAATTTGGTAAATGACAGATTGGTCCTGCGAAATTCAGAAATGATAGTGTGATCCTCGAGTTTCTGAAATTGTAGTTTAGTCTTCTGTCAAAAAACTGCAGCGTTTTAAAAAAAAAAAATAATAATAATAACAATAATGATTTAGGCCAGATCCGTTTTTCTTCCTATCGTGACTTCTTCCTCATGGGTCTCGGTACCTTCTCTTCTTCTTTTTTCCTTCATAACACCACAGATGAGAAAGGACCGGATCCTTCTTCTTCTTCACTGGACACACCTTCTTCTTCTTCTCCTTCTCTTTTCTCCTTCTCCTTCGATCTGCAACAATGGCGAGGAAAGGAGATGACGGTGACAACGTGATTTCCGACGCCAGCGAGATTCTGAACTGTCCGGTGAACCCTGTTAATTTCAGCGACCTTCTCTGATTTTCCTGCAGTGAGGTTGAGGTCGTCCAACGGAGAAGGTGGCAATCGGCGTTGCTCTGAGTACTCCTACCGTGGCACTCTCTTCTCTTTTCCTCTTTCTGGAACGCTGGCCAGAATCTGGGAAATTTTGATGGAATCTTGGAATCTCGCCGGAAATTGCTGACACTGGGTCTGACAAACAGAGAACCCAGGGAGTGAAAATAGGATAGAAACTGCTGACGCTGGGTCAAACAAACAGAGAACCCAGGGAGCAGTGAGACGAGGACTACTGTTAATTTGCTTCAGGAATTAATCATGCTCTGATACCATATTGTAATGTAAGAGATATAATCACTCTCTATATTGTCTTATTAGATGAAGAGGGTTACAACATATATATAGAAAAAGCAAGGGAGAACAAAGAAGGTAAAGAAGGTAAATAAGGAAATACAATAAAGGCTAATAAAGACTCATAACTAGTAATTAAGAGCCTCTAATCAGGGAACTAATCAAGGGATCTTAATAATTAGGAGATATATTTCTTAATATTCTAACAGTTATAGTTGTACTGACATGCCTTTATAATGGCACACCACACAAGGCACACAGCACACAAGCACAATCAACCTAAGAAGTAGGGAACTAGGGATGCTTAATGATGCTTAATATTGCAGAAGCAGACAGAATCCAGGTGCTATTTAGATACCATGTTGTTGATGTTCGATAGCCAACTTGTGTAATCAAATACAAACTAGACCCTTTTTTTTGAAGTATGTGTTCTTTGTTGCACAATCGATAATGACATAGTTCATCAAACTCAAATAATCACATAATAAATAAAGCCCCGACTCCTTGTATACATGGATGGTCTAGAAATGATTAGATGCCATGCAAATCCAGAAACAGCCCAAGAAGCAGAAGAGGGGGAAAGAAAATGGAAGCCCAAAACAGAATGGTTAAAAAGAGCCCGAGCTGTAAGATTCACAAACTGCACCCACAATGAAGACCGGTACTACCATGAAGACGAATGCGAGTGGGTCCCGAATCTCATGGGAGCTCAGGTTTGGACATATCCCAGGGAGAAGGTAATGGACTGAAGGATTGATAAGAGGGTTGTAGAAGATTAGAAGAAATGGGAGGGAACAAGAAGGGAGAGAGGCAGAACGGCTGCACTCTTCTCATTTATTCATCATATTCAACACAATACATCTCAAAACATAACCTTCTGTCAGTCCAGCCTCATCTATATATAGGATAGAGGCCGACTCTCAAGGCAACTGTCTAGTACAACTCATAACAGAATAACGAAATGACAACTACTCCTAAGCGACCCAACGGCTGACTGTTAGCTAACTACTAATACCAACAGTCCTACTAACTAACTAACTGATATGTATTTACAGTTTACATATCAATACTCCCTTCCCAAAAACATCCTTGCCCTCAAGGATGGAAGATAACAAAACACAAGACTAAAACTCAAAATTACAGAACTGATGCAACAAAAAAAAAAAAAATAGAACATAAGCCTAAGTTGCTAAATTCTGGACTTTTACTGATCTTTGAAGGGTTGATGCTTTCAATCTTGTATCCAGAACTTGTCTTCAGATTGATCTTTAGTACTGGAGCACCCTAGTGTTTCTCCTTTTCTTCCCACTCAGCGAACAATTTCTGCCATAAAGCATTTCCACTAATTTGCCCCTAAACCAAATTTGCAGCAAGCTTTGTGTAGGAGAATATTGAACAAGTGACAGCCATTTTTTTCCTTTCTTTTCTTTTCTACTCAGCGGACAACTTCTTCCACAAAGCATTGCAATTAACTTGCCCCGGAACCAACTTTGCTTCACTGATAAGAGGGTTGTAGAAGATTAGAAGAAATGGGAGGGAACAAGAAGGGAGAGAGGCAGAACGGCTGCACTCTTCTCATTTATTCATCATATTCAACACAATACATTTCAAAACATAACCTTCTGTCAGTCCAGCCTCATCTATATATAGGATAGAGGCTGACTCTCAAGGCAACTGTCTAGTACAACTCATAACAGAATAACAGAATGACAACTACTCCTAACTGACCCAACGGCTGACTGTTAGCTAACTACTAATACCAACAGTCCTACTAACTAACTAACTGATATGTATTTACAGTTTACATATCAAGGATCTATAAAAAGAGAAGAGGATAGATCACACACAACATATAATTATCCAGAAATTAGAGCAACATCCCAAGTAAGCTCAGCACTCTCAAGATCCTGCACCTTTTAAGTTTCAAATTTCACTTACCTAACACAATAAAACACATATATTTCCTTCATACTTCAAGTAGCATTTCCAGACATGTTTGTCTTTGTTCGGTTATTTATTTTCCTAGGTTCTCCTGTTTGCATTCTAGTTTGCTTCAAGAAGCAAGCTTGTCAAGGCATATTCAGTCCGAGCAGTCTAATAATGAAGCTTCAGTCAACAAGCTGATTGTAAAAACAAGCTTTACACTACTATTTATTTCCAAGACTAGTTCCATTGATTAGCTTTCTCATACATGATATACCAACTACAGACCCTAAAAAATTATTCTCAAATTCTATACTGTGGTGAATGAAACATTACACTGCAAATAATTACAGAATTTAGACTCTTTTGCTTCAGGTGGCAAGCTTGTCAGGTACAGTCAGTCCTGATAGCTCAATCATGAAGCTTCAGTCCACAAGCTGATTGTCAAAACAAGCTTTCCATAAATATTTATTTCCTAGAATGATACCATGATTAGCTTTGTCAGACAACAGGAAATGCATGCCAACTTCAGTTCCTAAATACTCACCATGAAGGAAAAATATTCTCAAACCCTATACTACAGTGAACGAAGCATTGCACTGCAGGTAACTAGAGAATTTAAGACTCTTTTGCTTCAGGGAGCAAACTTGTCAGGTACAGTCAGTCCTGACAGCCTAAACGTGAAGCTTCAGTCAACAATCTGTAAAAACAAGCTTTCCACAGATATTTATTCCCAATACTGACCCTATGATTAGCTTTCTCAAGCACCTGGAAATGCATGCCTGCTTTAGCTCCTAAATACGCAACATGAAGAATAAAGTATTTCCAAACTCTATATTGCAGTGAATGAAGCACTATACTGTATATAACTAGAGAATTTGAGACTATTTTGCTCCAGGGCGCAAGCTTGTAAGGTGCAGTCAATCCTGACAGCCTAAACGTGAAGCTTCAGTCAACAAGCTGATTGTAAAAGCAAAGCTCTCCGCAAATAGTTATGTCCAAGACTGGCTCCATGACTAGGTTGCTCAAGCACCTGGAAATGTATACCAACTTCAGCCCTTGAATGAAGGAAAAAAATGTTCTCAAGCTCTCCACAGCAGTGAATGAAGCAGTGCATTGCACTGCAGATAAGTAGAGAATTCGAGACTCTTTTGCTTCAGGGAGCAAGCTTGTCAGGTACAGTTCGTCCTGACAGCCTAATTGTGAAGATTCAGTCAACAAGCTGATTGTAAAAACAAACCTTCCACAAAATAACGCTTGGAGATTGTGAAAAGGAATATCTCTGTGGTCTTGCAAGTTGCAAGCCACCAAAAGTGAAGGTCCAACCAATTGAAACATTCAAAGATTACGTAAAGTAAAACAACCATATTACAACAAAGACATATTGTAATCAACAGACCCATAAATTCAAACACAACATGAATTGAATCCACCCTGTTAACTTTCTGGCAATTAGGATTTTATTATAAACAAACCTATATCACCTGGAGCAAAGAGACACAAAGTATCACTGTATCATGAAAAACCTATAGTGGCAAGAGATTCTCTCAAAATCCCTTATCTACATAGCAATCAAGTTTCTATTGACGCTACACAACTTCGAAGTTTGATAGTTACCCGCTAAATTGGGACGAACGATCTTCAAAGAAGCTTAGAATCACAAAATCATACGTAAAAAGCAAAACGAAATTAAAAATTGATTAGAATGGCACCTGTTAGCAAGACTGTTGACAACCAATTCATTTACCACGTAAGAGATGGCCCTATGCATAAAATTGCCACCACCGGCCATGTTCGACTCGCTTCAATTTACAGCTGCGATAAAATCAGAAAAATAAGGGAACGACCCTATAGCGTTAAGAATCACAGTAATCAGCTGGGGACCTCCAACACGGATCGCAGAATCGATTGGGCTGATAAATGGCGGAAGACGCTGAAAAGAGTCTCCAGTATTGATGGTCACAGACAAAGAAATCCGAAGCTTCTCGAAATCACCAGGGCGATATCTTACTGCCAACTAGGGATGGAAATAGGCTAGGCTCTATGGCCTGGCTTATTAAAAGCGTGGTCAGGGTCTGTCAGGCTAAAAATCAAGTCAAGGCCTGTTTATCTTAAAAGGTCAGGCCTAGGCTTTCCAATAAGCCTGCCTGTGAGGCCGGCCTATTAAGAAAAGGGTAAAATTGTAAATATCTAATTAATATTAATTAATAAGGAAAAAGCCCTCTGCCCCTCCCTCGTCCCTCGCATCGCAGTGTCACTCTCATTTAGAGTTGGGAATCAGGGTCGGCTCGGCCCTATAGGGCCAGCGCCTAACAAGGCCGACCCTACAGGGCTTGGGGTAAGGAAAATATCTGTTTTTCAAAGCCCGGCCCGATGGTACCAGGGCCTGCCCTACAGGGCCTGAAAATTACTATTCAAAATTTTAACTATTTTTTCCTTCGATTTTTTCCAAAGAAATATAATTAGTAAATTGCAACCATTAAAGTTCTAATCTGTCAAATAAATGTTATCAACATTAATATCTAAACAATATAAATCATTGGGAAAATTCCATTTAAATACCTCTTGAATTTGTAAAACCCCCAGAAGTATGTTGAATTTGTAAAAAGACTGAGAGGTACTAAGGACCTATGAGGGATATGCAAATTCGTGTGAAATTACCCTTTTACCCTTAGTTTTAAATAAATAAGTAAAAAATAAAAAACCCCCAACCCCCCACCACCGGCAGCCGGCCGGCCACCACCACCACCACCAGCTGCGGCGACCACCACCACCGTCGGCGGTGGTGGTGGTGGTCGCCGGCCGCCGCCACCACCACCACTGCGGACGGACGGCGGTGACCACCACCACCGGCGGTGGTGGTGGTCGCCGCGTGGTGGTGGTGGTGGCCGGCCGGCCGCCGGTGGTGGTGGTGGTGGTGGCCGCCGGTGGTGGGTGGTGGTGGGTTTTTATTTTTTTATTTTTTACTTATTTATTTAAAACTAAGGGCAAAAGGGTAATTTCACACGAATTTGCATATCCCTCATAGGTCATTGGTACCTCTCAGTCTTTTTACAAATTCAACATACTTCTGGGGGTTTTACAAATTCAAGAGGTATTTAAATGGAATTTTCCCTAAATCATTCACCAAATAAAAACATACATTAATTCGTAATAAAAAACAAATAAACACAAAGAATATGTTTTTCTTTTTTTTCAAAAAATATTAAACAAAAGAATTGTTTTATGTATGCCCACGACAAAATGTCTTTCCCTCTCGTAATTTTGTGTGTGTATAGAGATTTCTTCGGTTCATGCATTATTTTATTGACAAGTAAAAATAATTATACTTATTTTACACAAAATATATTTATTATTTATTACTTTGTAATACCAAAGTATGTGTTTATTTAATATGAAAACATCCATTCTTTAAAATTTATAATAACTAATTATGTGTTTTAATACAAAATAATAATAAACATAAAAAAGGGTTATAGTTTAAATTAAAAAAAAATATAAATAATTACAAATGAACACATTCATTAAGTGGAAATTTAGGTAATTAATTAATTTTTTTTTAAAAAGCTACAGTTAAACGGGTCTGTAGAGCCGGCCCGAGGCCCTGCAGGGCTGGCCCGATTAAGCTCGAGGCCCTGCAGGGCCTGCCCTATAGGACCAATTTCAAATTTTTGGCCTATTTTTTAAGTCCGAGCCCTGCAAAGCCAGAGTTTAAATAGGCCGCCCGATGGGTTCGGCCCAATTTCCCAGCTCTACTCTCATTACTAATTTCAAAATAAACCCTAATTGCCAGCGCCTCAGTAGCGCATTGGCATGGGAGCTGGTCTCCCCTCCCCTTGTCCAGGGTTCGATCCCTGCCCCTCCCCCACCTGATGTGTCAAAAAAAAGAAAAAAACCCTAATTTCAATTTGGATTTCCTCTCCTCACTGCGTCACTCTCGATCTCACCGACAACATCGCACATCTCAGGCTCTCAGCTCGTCGAGTCGTCGATCTCACTCTCAACGTCTCAGAGTCTCAGTCTCGGCCGCTTGTGGTGGTTCAGCGTTCGATCGCCACTCACCGCTCTCACTCTCAGTCTCGGTCTGTTCTTCGCGTCTGCTGGTAGATCTCTCTCACTAATGCTAATATATGTAGTGGAGACTTTGAGCAAAGTGTTATCTGCCTCTTTCGTCTCCTATGATTCACCAATCGAATAAAGCCGTTCAGTCATTTTGAAAGCAAGTCTTGCGTGGTGGAATTTCAGGTTCTCGAGATTATTGTTATTGACCACTACATATTTTTATTCGGCTGCTGGTTTTCTCTTTCATAATATACAATAGTTTATGTTTGTTTCTTGAAGGTATTTATTTAGTTTGGTATCAATATTCTTAGTTCGTGCGTTTTCACGCTGCCCTGTTCATTTTATTTGTTATTTGATTTGTTGCTTTTCAACCTACCTTCATCCCCAAAACATTTTCTAATAGAAAAAACGAGTCATCAATAGACAATCTTCCGTTTTGGCCTCTCTATAATTTCTCTGCTACTTGGTCATAAATCTAAGCTCTCTCTTTTTTTTTTTCCCTTTGGACCCTGTTCTGAGGTTCATCCTCTTCGTCGTCTGTACCTGATAGGAAGACTCACATGGTTTATCTGCTTCTTGTTTCCTAATTCAATCCGGTATACTTTGTCTGTAGAGATCCTTTTTAAATCCTTATTCTTTAATCTGGAAGATCTGGATCCGTTTCAATTATGTTCCACAAAATCTGACCTGTTTTCGGCCTGTTAAAGTAGGCCTTTTCAGCCTGTTTTATGTTGAGGTGTTGAGGCCTGTGGCCTGTTAGCCTGGGTACAAGATGTTAAGAAATACAGGCCTCTTTAATAGGCTACAGGTCAAGCCAGGCTTGTATACAGGCTACAGGCCAAGCCAGGCTCAGGCCAAAAAATAAGCCTGTAACAACCACAGGCCAGGCTCAGGCCACTTCTTTACATAACAGGCCTGGCCTGTTAAGGGTGAAGCCTGGCCTGTTTCCACCCCTACATTGATGAGACCCCTTTCTTTTGGCCTGGCCTGCCAAGCTTACGTTCTTGTATCACGATGGGCTTGATCTTATACATACTCCCTCATTTCACTCATAGAGGTCTTTCTTAAAAATTCGTTTAAATCTACAGTGTTAAGTGGGTCATTTTACCTAGGAAGTTTCATGGACAGGCAATCACAGTTTTGTCCGACCCGTTATCAAGTTAACTTTAGCTGAGTTGATCAGATATGATGAGCGTTTATATGTCATTCATATTATTTTTAGGATTAAGGAACAAAAATACACATGTGCTTTACCCAAGGAACGCCTAGCACTATATGCTTTTTTTGGAAGCAAAAATACACATGAGCTTATAAAACCAGAGCAAAAATACCACCACCGTTAAAACTAACTACCGTTATCTTTATGGTGGGCCCCACCTATTAAAAAAATAAAAATTCCTGGGAAATTTGTAATTTACCTCGGTGCCCCTGCCATATCTCCTTTCACCCCCTTCCTTCTTCGCAGTCGTCCCTTCTTCCCTTCACCCCCATTCCTTCTCAGATGCGATGTGGACGGCGGTGGAGGCATCGCCACCAACGGCGACTGCGGAGGCTCATCGCGGGATTACTGAGTTCACTCATATCTGGTGCCGCTGTGGCGCTGCCGGCGGCGGGCCGTTTCACTCGTGGGTCCCGCGGTGCCACCAGATTGATGCTTCCGGCTGTAACCCGAAGAAGAAGGTATGTATGTACATCATCTTCTTCATTGAGCTATTACGAAGCACTTTGCACACTGTAGTTTCCATGGAAGAACTTGCTCCTTCTTCACAGAGAAGCTATTGGAGAAGATGGAGCAAGCAAGACTTCTTGAAGCTCTATGCAATTCCCATCTTTTTCAATCATTCATTTTTCGCGTTGCTCCTTGAAGCTCGATGCAATTCCGAATACGGATTCGCTTTATTTGTTTTCCCTTTTATATGAATCGATCTATGGTTAACTCTTTTGCAATTCCATCTCAATCAATTCCGTTGACTTGCTTGTTTTTGTTGATTTCGTTTTTTTCAGGTAGGGTTTCTCCGAGTTAGTAATTTCTGTTGTTTTCTTTTCCTCTTTTGATTCTCTCCCAGAAATGGCAGCAAGTCTATTCAATACACTCGTTCAATCATCCAAATTCTCATTAACCACAAGAAGTTTAAGTCTCGTAAGTGATCAAGTCTGTATTTGTGATTCGTCGGTATCTTAAAGTCCTGATAGTTCATCTGGTTTCTTTTAATCCCTTATCACAATATAAAATTTGGTGCTGGAAGCCCCATAAAGTGTAATGGTTGAACCTTTCCTTTGATACCAAATAGTTTCCTTGACTTCATGCCTTAAAACGTAAATGGTGCGGCAACTTCTTTCTGGTGGTGCTATGGCATCTTCTATGGGTGTGATGGCTGTTGATAATGGTGTCTGCTAAACAAAGTTTTCCATGGAAATCCCTGTTGCAGTGGCTTCTTCTTCTACCCGTGAAAGGTTCTATTTTCAATCTCAAGCAATTCTGAGGGAGGGTATTTTCTTTTTCAGCTGGGGTATCTTGGTAATTTTAAATGGTAGTTAACAGAGTTTAGCATTTTTTAACGGTGGTGGTATTTTTGCTCTGGTTTTACAAGCTCATGAGTATTTTTGCTCTCAAAAAAAGCATATGGTGTTGTGGTGTTGGGCGCTCCTCGGGGTAAAGCTTATGTGTATTTTTGCCCCTTAACCCTTATATTTATTAAGATGTAAATTTGTCTCGAAAAGTTCATGTGTCATCTATTTTATTTTTGGGAAAATATCAGTGAGGTCCCAAAGAAGAGAAAAAATATCAAAAAAGTCTCAGCCTCAAATCTCCTATAAAAAAGTCCCTAGGAACATGGATTTTTTTTTATATTAATTATGAAATTCTAATATCAAAAAAGTCTCGTTGTCAAAATGGTTTTTCCTGTTGTTAACATTTTCCTATGAAAATATTGTTGTCAAAATGACTTTTCATTTTGTTAAAATGGTTTTTCCTATTGTCAAAAATTTTATAGGTTTCTAAAATTCTATACGCTGGAGATAAAACTCAGAAAATTTTTGACAATAAGAAAAGTCATTTTGACAACAATATTTTTATAAGAAAATTTTAACAACAGGAAAAGTCATTTTAACAACATGAAAAACCATTTTTAACTTTTTTGATATTGGAATTTCGTAATTAATACTCCCTCCGGTCCTAATTATAGGACATATTTAACCGATTTATTGGAGATTAAGGAAAGAAGTTAAATTAGTTAATTTTACTCATTTTCCTAAAATACTCTTATATAAGTCTAAAATGACGTAAGTAAAAGTGAATCAGTAGCTCTTGCCACATACTTCTCTAATATAAATTTTCCTTTCCACACGTTATCTAATTGAAATAATGGTCTTACTATATATACATATGTGTGTGTGTGTTTGTGTGTGTATATATATGTGTGTATATATATATCTACACACATATAAACATACACACACATTTGAAATAGTGGTCTTACTATATATACATGTGTGTGTGTGTACATATATCTACACACATATAAACATACACACACACACAAAGATATGTGTGTGTGTTTATATATTTGTGCGCGCGCGCACATACATATATATTGACAGACAGACACAAATATACATATATGTACTCACGTGTGTGTGTGTGTCTCAATATATTTGTGTGTAGACACACATATATGTGCGTGTGTCTATATATATTTGTGTGTAGACACACACATGTATACATATATAGATAGATACACACACACATATATATCTAAAAATTTTACTAATTGGAAGAGTCTACGCACCCACATATATATACTCACAAAAAATCAAACACACTTGAGAGAATAAAATAGGGAGAATCCTTACCAAGGCCCAATTAAGGCCCAAAATTGCAAAAAGGGCCCCAACAACTTTCCTCTACCACAAATGGCCCTAGGGCCCTTTCTGACATTTAGTTTGAAAGCAAAATGACCAAAAAACCTACCACCAAACTGCTGAACTGTCAATCTCTCTCTCTCTCTCTCTCTCGACTCGTTTCTCTGCTCGACTATCAGTGTCGTCTCTGAACCGTCAACCACCGTCGACCCAGCTGCTACGATTGCCGTTGCTGGTTCGCCTATGGCCATCGTCGCTGGTTAGGTGTATTTTATCTCTTACCCTCTCAACCTCCGTCTTTGTTTGATTGCGGTCCGATTTTGCTTCAATAAAAATACTTCAGTTGGACGATTTAGGTTAGACATGCTGCTGGATTACTCTGCTTATTTCATTGGAGAGTTCTTCGTTTTTGGCGGTAATAAACAAACAAATGCAAGCTTAACTTATTGTACTTGTAAGAAAAGATTTGAAGACAGTAGATTGTTTTGAATATATAATTCCTTTTGTCAAATTCAGGAGCCGAATGCGGTTCCTCGCCAACTAAAGTGGAATTATTGGATGGAATCAAGATTAAAATGGTAGCTCTGGGTTTAGAGCATTCATTGGTCGTCGGTGGTATGCAATTTGACATCCTTGTTTTGTTTGTTGTTGAGGTACGTTTTCTCTATTTATTTTTATTTAGTAATCTTTGGTACATGAGAATGGATGGTTTAATGCGATTGCAGCGCAAGTCTCCCATTTGTCATGGGAAGAAATTTAAAATTTATAGATCGGAGTGAAATTTTAGTTAGAAATGGGTTTGGAAATTTTTTTGTTTTTTGTTTTGGTTCAACCAGTCTTAGCCAAAACCATTCCTGAGTAGGAACTAAAAAGCTATCAAATGATTTTATAGTGGCTTGGATATGTCAATGTGCTGATATGGTGTTCCCATTAGTCACATTTCTGCTGCAAACAGTATGTTGTTAGCTGTCATAGTCACATGGTTTGAATATTGTGAAGTAGATTTACACAAACTAATACAAATACTGCCATGCAAATCTTGTGCACAGTGCACTTAGTTATGTTTTGGATTTCATTCGGAAACAAAAGAAGGGTTGGAGAGGTGCATATGAACATTGCTTTCATTCTTCTTATTTAGACATACGAAGATACAACATGTGCTTCCATATTTGGCTACTCACTCAAATCATTGTCCTCACCGAGAAAATCTTAATGCTCATGTGTAAACCTTGGGTCCTAAACTTGGTCATGGCCACGAGTCCAAAGATTTTAGGATTCTTAAAAAGTAATGCTTTTATGGCTTCATGTAAAGTGAATTGTGTATCACCTATCGTTGGATTTTTTGCTTATTTCCTTGCTTAGTTTGCTAGTGACTACCCTTGGTTTTCTCATTTATTCTTGTATGTTGTTTGCTATTGCAACATGAATAGGTTGCCTATTTTTAGAGACTAGTGATTGCACGAATTAAACATAGAATATTTGATAACGTGGAGATATTTAGACTGATCTACTCCATTCTTTCACATTATATGTTTAAATATCTCTCGCCATCGTGTAGAATGTCTCCTATTTAGTATACCTTTCCTATTGCTAAATAATGCTAGTTGAATTTAGGAATCTACTTCTTAATTTCCATGCACAATCTGTTTTCTTTTCCGTACTAGGTTGTCATATTTCAGTAGACATTTTATTGAGCATAGAAGATATTTAATACATCTCGAGTTTCACCGTAATGCATTGGTTGCTTTTTTATGTTGGATGCAAGGTAGTCAAGATCGCGATTTTACTTAAGATCGAAAGGGGGTAGCAAGATCGTAAATCGTGGGATCGGCACGGATCGTAAAGATCTTACTTTTTTAATTTTAGTAATAATAAAAAATATATATGCATATAAAATAACATTTAACTCACAACTTAATCCTAAAAGACAATTCAATCTTCAAATACAAATATATAGCATTCAAAATAACATTTAATGAGTCCTAAAAGACAATTCAAAGCAAAGCATTCAAATCACAATCTTGAAATAAAATGGGATCTTCCTCTTCCTCTCCATCTTCATTTTCCTCTTCCTCATCATCAAAATTTGGTGACTCTAACTCCAAATCATTGCTAGGCTCAACCAAGGCTTCATTTTGAGTTGGCACCAAGTTGTCTACATCTAAGTCTTCAATGTTAGATGGACTTTCATCATTTTCCACAATCCATTCATCATCAGAAGAAATATCATCAACATTATACTCATTCGCTTTTCTAGCCACCTTCTTGTTGGCCAATCTTGAATTAGTCATCACAAAAACAACATCATTCATCTAAACAATTTCTTCTCTTTGTATGGACCTAAGCAAATATAAAAACAATTAATACAAAATACATTCTTGAAATGAAATATAATTCATATTTCATATTCATGAAAATTTACCATCTCAAAGGCACTCCAGTTACGCTCACAACCGGAGGCACTGCATGTCAAGCTCAAAACACGAATAGCAAATTTTTGGAGCTCCGAATGATCATCCCCATATGACTCCCACCATTCACCGAGCTTTTTGTTAATTGCAATCTTGGCTATTGCTCTACCAAAAAACTTCCTTTGATACTTGAAATCTTCAAGTTGAGTATCAATCTTAGACATTTCTTCTATATCCCCCACCATCCTATCCATGCAATCGTATAATCCACGTTTCACTTCAATATCAGCCTTAAATGATTCAGTATAATGGAATTGCGGATTAAGGTAATAGCCTGCAGCATGCAATGGACGATGAAGTTGCTTGTCCCATCTATCATCAATGACATCCCATATAGGCCTATAACTGAAGAATTTAAAAACAATTGAATTAATGTAGAGAACAAAACTAGTAAACTACAAATTTAAAATTTAAATCAAACTTGATAATTTACCCTCTTTCTACGTTGTTGAAGGCATGTGCAATGCTCTCCTTAGCCCGATCAATCTCCTCATATATGAAGCCCATGGTCTGGTTTCACATCTGAATCAACTATACAGAGCACCCTCACTAAAGGATAAGCTCCTTTCAAGCAAGTAACAATATCTTTCCAAAAAGCCTTGTCCAAAACCACATCTTCTATAAGCTTCCCATCCTTTGTCTTTGCAAACCGGCTAGACTTCCACTCGTCGGAGGTGAACATCCGAATCAATGCTCCTTTGTTATCATGGAGGCACCCCAAAGTTAGGTAAGATGTGGCAAAGCGAGTGAGGGCCGGTCTCACCAAATCTTTTCCTTTAGTGAAATGGTGCAATAAAGTAATCAAAGTAGTTCTTGAATAAATGTAGGTTGTGATTTTTTTCCCCCTTGGAATAGTATCATGGTGAACTGGTATCTTCTTTTCAAAATCCTCCAACATTAAATCGATACAATGTGCTGCACAAGGTGTCCAATACAATCTCTTTCTTTTCTTCATTAACATCTCTCCTGCAGCTTTGTAATTTGCCGCATTATCCGTCACCACTTGAATAACATGTTCTTCACCAACCTCTTCAACAACATCATCAATCATCTTAAAGATTTTATCCGCAGCCTTAGATATGTCGATGCATCAATAGACTTAAGGAAAACAGTTCCCTTAGGGTCGTTCACTAAGAAATTTATGATTGTCCTTCTCCTTTTGTCGGTCCAACCATCTGTCATTATTGAGCATCCAAATTTCTTCCAATAAACTTTATGTTCTTCAATACCTTGCATTGTTGAGTCATACTTTTTCTTCAAATATTTAACTCTGATCTCATGGTAGGATGGTGGCTTGAATCTTGGACCATGTTTTGCAATTGATTCACACATTTTATAGAATTCCTCCGTCCTTGCCACATTGAATGGAATAGCATTATTGTAGAAACAAGCGGCAATGTCTTCACATGCTTCCTCTCTCAAATTCTTCTTGAATATGCTATTTATTGTAGCTTGAGTGCTCACTCCCCTTTTTTTAAAAATATTTTTATCATGCCCACCATCCTCTTCACTGTTTTCTTTTTCCACCAAGTTCATCACCATCATCAACTTCTGTGGATGTGGTTGATTTCTTCATTAGTCTCTCTTGTAAAGACCGAACAATTCCAATCATTTGTTTTCTCACTTCCTCGGAAATGAGCTACAAGCCTCCACATCTCTTGAAGTTCCCGCCAAATGGTGTTTGAGTCGGTAAACACCTCCTAAGCATGTCTTCTTGCAATAATTGCATTGAATTTTTCTCCCACTTCCATCAACTTCAACACCATGCTTCCATCCTATGTCGGCCCTACTTCCGGTAGCATTTTTCGCTTTAATTCCTCTACTAGAGGAGGTAGCAATAGCATCATTATCGGCACCAAGACTAGAAGCCATTTTCCAAATGCTAAACCACCACAATCTAATATGGACAGAATAAAAATAAAGAGCAAAATAAAAAAATGAACAATCTAATATTGCCACCAACATCAACAACAATTATAAAGAGTGACATTCTAAAATCAAATATGCACACCACACACAATCAAATATTAATATGAACAGGAGCAACATTGAATCATTGAATCGTTTATTTAAAAAAGAAAAAAGAAACGTTCTGAACTTGAGAAAGAGAGGCGAGAGAAACAGGAGCAGCATTGATTGATCAACTTTATGCATCAGAACGTGCAAAACCAGAAAGCTGGAGCCGATGGGTTTCAAAAAAATATGCACGATGTTGCAAAACCAGAAACAGAACAGAGGGGCGATCGATTAAGACGGGCAATCGAGGACCTGAGAGAAGAGATGCCGACGCCGACGCCGACCGTGCCTGGAACTGAAGATGCCGACTCGTGCTCGCCGCTCGGAATCAAGATGCCGATCGTGCCGACTATGTAGACTGGAGAGAGCTGGAGCCGCTAGGTACATAATAAAAACGCACGATATAGGGTTTTGAACTGGGTCAGTAAGTCGGGTAAATGGGTTATCAAACCGGGTAAGAAAACACAGCAGAATCGTTCGTTCTGATCGATCTTACGTTTTTCCGAGTTTGCTCGACGATCTTGATCGATCTTGCTCTGAAACGATCCTACATGCGAATCAACTCGTTTTCTCTCCAGAAAATCGCGATCTTGCGAGTTTTACGATCTTCCAAGCGATCTTGACTACCATGGTTGGATGAATCATCATATAGTATATATAAATGGACATTTCAATGGGCGGTTTTCCCTCAGCACCCATGAGAGGGGGTCAAAAGTGACAAATCATGCTTTAGTTTTTTCAATGAAGAAATTGTCAAAGCTTAAAAGTGATGGTTTCTTATAAGATAGGATTGATAACTATAAGTGATGGTTTCTTATATGTTAACTCATTGTCCATTGTTTCAAGTTCCATTCCATTCTTATTAGAGAACGGTGTTGTTTTCATATTTGGTGAAAAAGGGATTGACAAGTTGGTATGTTTGACAAGTGATGAATTTTTTGCTTGCATATTTTTTTATCATGCATTTTTCCTTATACAACCTGTAACGAGTAATACGTGGGGTACTCTTGTGTTACTGCTGATCTTTTATTTAGATTTCACTGTGTTGGTTATTTAGTCATCTTTTTGCCTCTCTATGTGTTGTTGGGCTGGTTTTGTGTTTTTAACATCCCTATTCTTTTAGGATTATTCTTCTAAGATATATTTGTTACTCACAGAGAATAGAGGTATTCTTGTTTGGATGGTTTCTATTTTTTACTTGTAGTACTTGTGATTGTGGAGTGTGCTCTTTATTCTTATGATCAAGGGTAATTTTATTTGAACTTCATTGACAATTGTTGTAGGTGCACAAGCAAGAAGGGTGTAACATAAGAAGAAGCAACAACAATGAAATCTACACAAAGGGACACAAGGTTCTCCGGTTCACTAAAGAATTCTTCAAGCAACACTTGCAAAGCCAAAAAGTGTTATCCATCATTGAGGAGTCCCTGAAGTAGAAGATGAGACATTAAGCAGCATAGTTGTTAGGACACATTGTAGTTAATCACTTGTTGTGTACACGTGTATATGTATTTATGACAAATTTGTATTCAGGAGAATGACGTTCAACATTTGTATTTCTGTAAATTGTCTACTGATGCTAACCTGACCATTTGAATTCAATGACAAGAGGAAATTTTTCCTTCTTTTATGATATTTGTTCATGATATGAGAAAAAATGCACTGGAAAACGCTCCCGATATTGTTGTTAAAGCCCCCGATATTGTTGTAAATGACCCCTGTTATTGTTGTAAATGACCACTGATATTGTTGTACATGACCCCTGTTATT
This sequence comes from Acacia pycnantha, assembly GCA_025563575.1. NCBI lineage: Eukaryota > Viridiplantae > Streptophyta > Magnoliopsida > Fabales > Fabaceae > Acacia > Acacia pycnantha. The sequence continues at coordinate 3,628,460 of JAMWYP010000030.1, read as the reverse complement.
GTTGTAAATGACCCTGATATTGTTGTAAATGACCCCTGATATTGTTGTAAATGACCACTGTTATTGTTGTAAATGACCCCTGTTATTGTTGTAAATGACCCCTGTTATGTTGTAAATATTGTTGTAAATGACCCCTGTTATTGTTGTAAATGACCCCTGTTATTGTTGTAAATGACCCCTGTTATGTTGTAAATATTGTTGTAAATGACCCCTGTTATTGTTGTAAATGACCCCTGTTATTGTTGTAAATGACCCTGATATTGTTATAAATGACCCCTGTTATTGTTGTAAATGACCCTGTTATTGTTGTAAATGACCCCTGTTATGTTGTAAATATTGTTGTAAATGACCCCTGATATTGTTGTAAATGACCCCTGTTATTGTTGTAAACGACCCCTGTTAATGTTGTAAATGACTACAACCCCTGTTATTGTTGTAAATGACCCATGTTATTGTTGTAAATGACCCCTGTTATTGTTGTTAGTGGGGACTGAATAAAAATAAGCAAAAATTTGCTATTGCCATTGAATAAAAATTGTGAAGTTACCATCAGTAGACAATTTACAAAAGAACAAATGGTGAATATCATTCTCATGAATACAAATTTGTGATAAATACATATTTGTGATCAACTACAATGTGTCCTAAGAAGTATGCCCCCTAATATCTCTTAAACTGCTTGTGGTAGTCCTCAATCAAAGACAACACTTTGGATTGTAGCTAGAGAGAAAGATTGAGAGAAGCTCAATCTTGTCCTCCTTCTGCTTCTTTAATCAGCAGTAGTCCATGCCCAATCATGCCCTAAACAAAGCAGATGCCAAATTGTAAACTTAACAAAATTGAAAATTAATTTACCAAACCAAAACTACAACAAAATTAGCCACAAGTCAGTCATCAACCATTGTTTCTTGTTAAACTGAAATTATTAAAAAGATAGAAACAAACACCTTTAACTGAAATTATTAAAATCATAAGTCAGTCCTCAACTATTAAAACAATTTTGAATCGGAGATGGATCATCAAGAGGATTTAATGAAGGTAAAGAAATAAAATGTCAAACTATTTTCGATGTTTGGACTTAATCATTTTACACTAAGGGCTGTCAAATATTTTACCAATTTTTATCCCAGAAATATCTATTTGCTTAAGAATTATACAAAAATCAAAGAGCCTTCATGAAAAGATAAATTTAAGACCAAATCCAAGAGACTTGCCTTAAATTTGATGATGAGACAATGTCCTTGAAAGCATGCACCCTCTTGGCCTCTGAGTACACATGGGCAGCTCTCTAGAAGCAAAATGGATCAAAATTATATCACACAAGGGCAGCAACAAGATAGTAAATCATAAACAATATTCAGCAAAGATTATGATAAAAATCCATATTTGATATAGACACCAAGCCACCAAGCAAACCGTTAAAAGGAAAAAGAAAAGTGATAACATATGATAATATAATTAAGAAATACCTGATGTAACTTGTAGTGCTTAGCAACTTTGAGAACATCCAAATAAGCTGTATTACTGCCCAAAATTGTTGTAAGCTTTTCCTCAGTAATTTTTTCAATCTCTTCAACTGTATGGGGCTCTTCCATCAAAAATTCCTGTATCAAATACCTTGACAACAAGCGTAAAAGGGGTGGGAACAACGTAAAATGTTCTAATTCTTAATTAATATTCTTGAATAACGTCAAATTTCCATCTACAGCAACTCATATTCGTGCAATGAGGATTTCATGATTACTGGGGTCAAACCAACTTTCTCTTCTGTAAATCCCAAAGATCGGAGTACAACTAAATCATCATCGTCTTATATTAATTGCTAGATTATTTATTTTCAACCAAACCCCAATATGCAATTGCAGTTCTGAGGATATACTTCGACCCTCTCTAATCATAAAATTCTAGTGCCGTGAGTTAAGAAAAATAAAGAACAAAATAAGGCATGAAAGTCTCTTCTGGAGGGAAAGATGCGAGATAATACATTCCTTTATGTAAATCGCAAAGACAGACAAGAACAGAAAGGGAATTATAAACCCAAGAGGTCTCAGCAATCACTGATGCCATGTTCAGACTTAAAATCTTATGAATTTAAGAGAGCTTCCTTCGATTGTAGACAGAAATTATAATAACTAAAAATTGAAGAAGAAGGTAGAGAAGAGAAAAGAAAGGAAACCTGCTGCTCATTACGGGCAAGGCATTTGCGAACGATCTTGCCTTCAAGGGCTCGCCTCTCTTCGATGGTGAGGTACTCGTAGTATTGGGCAAGACGGGTCTACTTTAAAATCACCGATGCCATGAGCGAGCAAGATTTTGAGAGAGAGAGCTGAGCGAGCGAGCGAGATTTTGAGAGAGAGAGAGCTGAGCGAGCGATCGAGCAAGGAGAGGGAGTGATTTTGAGAGCTGCAGTGTTTTTCTTAAAAAGCCATTTGGGTGTTTTGGTCATTTTGCTTTCAAACTAAATGTCAGAAAGGGCCTTAGGGCCATTTGTGGTAGAGGAAAGTTGTTGGGGCTCTTTTTGCAATTTTGGGCCTTAATTGGGCCTTGGTAAGGATTCTCCCAATAAAATAAGGGTGTCTTGGGAAGAATTGACAAAAATTAAAATGTCGTTTTATAATTAGGATCAAAATCAACTTCTAAATGTTGTCCTATAATTAGAACCAGAGGGAGTATCAAAAAAGTCTCTAAGGACTTTAGAGACTTTTTTGATAGAGGACTTAGGGTTGAGACTTTTTTGATATTTTTCTATTCCTTGGGACCTCACTGATATTTTCCCTTTATTTTTTTCAAAGTCAAATTTAAATTTTTTTAGACAAATTTGCATCTTAACAAAAATGACATAGATGATATATGAACCTCCAACTCATCATATTTGATCAATTAATGATCAAAATTAATTAAGATAGTGGCCAAGGCAAAATTGCTCATATTTTGACACTTCTAGGGCATAATTGCTCCTCGGTGAAAACATTAGGGCAAAGTTGCCCCTTAACCCAGATATATTAGATATTTTCAAAGATGTTAGAGTAAAATAGTCTAATCTCCCTTGCGTTTTGTCTTATTTATACAAATCCCTCCTCTATTTTAAAAACATATACTTGAGTCTAAATTGTTAACTCTGTTAAGAATTTTTATTTTTTGATTAAAATGTATATTAAAATAAATTTTATCCACTAATTTACCCTTCATCGTTACTAATTCCCTATTTTTGGCCAGAATTGTTTAAGTAATTTGTGAGTTTTTTTTTTCATAATTTATTTTTTACTTTTGCAAATAGTTACCTGTTCATTTTTCTTCATGTTGAGATAATGACTTAATTAATTTAATTAATGCAAACATAGAAAATTTAATTAAAAATATGATTAATTCTTTTAATTGATGAATACTTAAATAAACATGTTTAAAAATGACTGTGCAAAATATGTATTTAAATAAATTAAATTTAAAATTAATATAAGTTATGTAATATCTCAAATTTTTATTATTAATAACATATGGTGAATAAAAATATACCTTTCAAATATGTTTTCAATCATGGTATCATGGAAAAAGAAGAAGAAGAAGAAGAAGAAGAAGAAGAAGAAGAAGAAGAAGAAGAAGAAGAAGAAGAAGAAGAAGAAGAAGAAGAAGAAGAAGAAAGAAATATGTTTTTATTTATTTAAAAGAATACTAAATAAATAAATTTTAATAAATACGATAAAAAATTTTAAAATTTATAATTTTATAATATAAGAAAATTGATCAATTTCATTATATATTAGAAAATTTGAACATATATGCATTAGAATTATTATTTTTTGTATGAAAAAATCATTTCAGGAAAATATATATGTTTACTCATTTGTTGAAAGAGGGATATTTTGATAAAAGCAAATGTTTAATAGTCAAACCTAATGGTCAACTAGCAGTTAGGTGGATGAAAATGGAATCTTAAATATGTAAGGGAGATTTTTGTAACATGCATTTATATTTCAAGGGAAGTTTATATAAGTTTTCAAAATAAAAGAGAGGTTTGTGTAACTTAGGTAAAATAAGGAGGTAACAATATATTTTACTCGAGATATTAGTACATGCTAGTAATAAATGTAGAACTAGTTTGTATGGAGGTGTAAGTGGAATTTAAGAAAGGAAGTATAAGATATTAAAAGTAATTCAAGTCTTTTTATAAAGGGAAAATCCTATAAAAAGACGGTTGAATTAATCAAATTTTAATTTGGATCACTCAACTAAATAAATTATTAATTAGGTTATGTGACACAATTAGGAATCTAAAAATTGGACCAAATCGCATCCAATGTTTCATAGTTAATATATCAGACAACTCAAAAAATTCACCTAGAAGGAAAAAAAATGACATGAACCGTGGTTATTATAAACTTACAACCCAAAGCATTCCCCAATTGGAACATATAAAATTATCTGTTATATTATTATCAAGAACAAAAGAGACAGTTTGGGATGAAGGAGAAAGTAGATGTATTACAGCATGTTCAAGCCCCATTGAATATGGTGCCCTGTTCTTGCTGGCTTGCATTTCAGTAAGAGCAGATTCAACATAGAGTTTATGAGATGTGGATGTAAGAATATCAGAAGCCTCAGTCGCCATCTTTATTGAGCATTATATTAACAGAAGCTCTTGCTTCTTAATAGAACTTGGCACTCCCACCTAGAACAATCCCAGCCGCAGCCCTACACAAATAATTATTGGATGTTTCTCTAATATCATCATCATCATCATAACATAACTTACACAGCTAATATTGTGAGAACCCAAACTTCTGATTTGTTGTTTCTAGGTCAGTCTTTTTTAGTTGATTGGATATATAAACTAGGGAAAATTACGTGCAGGTCTCAAGGGCCAGAAATAAATACAATTAGGTCTATTGAAATTACCAAATTATATAGAAGTCCCTAGAAACTTTTTTGATATTATTTGTATTAACAACAGGAAGTGTCATATTTATAACAACATTTAAACACCTGACTATTTACAACAGCAAAAGTCATATTTACAACAGAAAGTTTCATATTTACAACAACATTTAAACACCTGGATTTTGTTTTAAACTCAAGTCCCTAAACGTACAGAGGTCATTTATAACAAAAAAAGAGAGACTATATTTACAACAAAATTTAAAATCTGGACATGTACCACAGAAAAAACCATATTTACAATAGAAAGTGTCATATTTACAACAACATTTAAACACTTGGATTTTGTTTTAAACTCAAGTCTCTAAACGTACATTGGTCATTTACAACAGAAAAAGGCTAGATTTACAACAGGAAGTGCTATATTTATAACAAAATTTTAAATATGGCCATTTACAACAGAAAAAGTCATATTTACAACAGAAAGTGTCATATTTACAACAACATTTAAACACCTGGATTTTGTTTCAAACTCAAGTCTCTAAACGTACAGAGGTCATTTACAACAGAAAAATGCTAGATTTACAACCGGAATTGCTATAGTTACAACAAAATATAAAATCTAACTATTTACAACAGAAAAAGTCATATTTACATCAGGAAGTGTCATATTTGCAACAAAATATTCATGAAATCTAGGTACATTTAACAAAATCCAGGTACAACAAAATATTCATGGATTTTGTTTCCATACAAATAATATCAAATGTGAATTTCTATTGGGACTTTCATGAATATTTTATTGTAAATATGACACTTCCGGTTGTAAATATGACTTATTCTGTTGTAAATGACTAGATTTTAAATTTTGTTGTAAATATAGCCTTTTTCTGTTGTAAATGACCCATGTATGTTTAGGAACTTGAGTTTGAAACAAAATCCAAGTGTTTAAATGTTGTTGTAAATATGACACTTTTTGTTGTAAATATGACTTTTTCTATTGTAAATGATCAGGTGTTTAAATGTTGTTGTAAATATGGCACTTTCTGTTGTAAATATGACATTTTCTGTTGTTAATACAAATAATATCAAAAAAGTCCCTAGGGACTTCTGTGTAATTTGGTGATTTCAAAGGACCTAATTGTATTTATTTCTGGTCCTTGGGACCTGCACGTAATTTTCCCTATAAACTAAGGGTATGGATGTAATTTAGTCCAATTTATAGATCTCTAATCGTGTCATATAACCTAATTTATAATTTGTTAAGTTCAGTTACCAAAATTAGAATTTGATTAATTCAACCATCTTTTTATAGGATTTTCCCTTTTAAAAACTATATTCTTTTTATATCATATAGTATCATTTATTTTACCTAATTTTTTAAACATACACATTCACCCAAATGAGGGAAAATTCCTGAAAAAGAACTTTAAAAATACGAAAAGATAGAAAAAATGTGCTCCCAATATTCATAATACTAAAAAGGTGTGATGGCCTGATTTTATCCTTTTTGAAATAATAAAATGACAAAAATGCCCTTATATATTTATTTATTGGTAGGAAAAAAATTGAAATTACCCTCCTTCCTAGCTCCCTCTTATATGTTTCCGGATCAATCTCTCTCTCTCTCTCCATTGCATGTCTCACCTTCATTGATAAATGAATGAGAGAAGGGTCCGACAACGAGAACTATGCGACCATCCTCCTAGAACGGTGAACCACAAGAGTGTGGCGACGACTCGACAAGAACAAGAGAGGTCAACGTCCTGATAAATCTCTCTCTTCATCATCCTTTATTTGATTTTTTTTTTCATGGTGATTCTTTGAGGAGAAGAGACGCATGTTTTTTTAATTTTTTTCCCACGGATAAATCTGATTTAATTTTTTCCTGAGGCTTGATTATTCGATCAAGAGATTCTTTGTTTTTTCTACATCGTTCCTTAGTTTTTTTTCCTGCTGAAGAATCTCGAAGATACAAGTGTCCGTCAATCCCAAGCTTAAAGACTATGAGCTAATGTAGAGAGTAGGTTGGGTTTCTCTCATTGTCTTCATTCGTGTTTTCTTCTCATAATCTGATATCCACCGTTTGATTAGATTTAGATTCAATCTTTTATAAGAATATTTCTATAAATATAAATAAATAAATTTAAACTCTTAAAATATGAAATGTACCATTCATAATTGCAATCAATAAAAAATAAATAAATTTTAATTTATAAAATATTATAATAATAATTTTATAAAATAGTAAAGGGTTAAGGAGCGAAAATACACATGTGGTTTACCCCCAGGAGCGCCCAGCACCACGTGCTTTTTTCTGGAGCAAAAGTACACACGTGGTTACGTTTTGGGAGCGTCCAGCACCACGGCCATTAGTTGACCGTTAGTCAACCGTTAAGTTGGATGGAAATCAATAGTAACTCGGGTGAAATTACACTTTTACCCTTAGTTTTAAATAAAAATTACCCTTTTGCCCTAAGTTTTTTTAAAAAAAAAAAAACTAAAAATACCCCTACCTCGGTGGGCCCCACCACCGGACACCCCACCGCCGGCGGCCGGTGGTGGTCGGTCGGCGGCGGTCGGCCGCTAGCGGGGTGGCCGCCGGCGGTGGGGTGGCGGTGGTCGGCCGCCGGTGGTGGGGCCCACGGGGGAGGGGGTATTTTTAGTTTTTTTATATTTAAAACTAAGGGCAAAAATGTAATTTTCATTTAAAACTAAGGGCAAAGGGGTAATTTTCATTTAAAACTAAGGGGCAAAATGGTAATTTTCATTTAAAACTAAGGGGCAAAATGGTAATTTTCATTTAAAACCAAGGGGCAAAATGGTAATTTTCTTTTTAAACTAAGGGGCAAAATGGTAATTTTCATTTAAAACTAAGGGGCAAAATGGTAATTTTTTTTTCTTACCATCAGCGTCCACGTCAGCATCCACGTCAGCGTCCACGTCAGCATGTCAGTCCAAATAAGCGCCACGTCAGCGTTCCATCCAAGTTAACGGTTGACTAACGGTCAACTAGCTGCCGTGGTGTTGGGCGCTCCCAAAACGTAACCACGTGTGTACTTTTGCTCCAGAAAAAATCACGTGGTGCTGGGCGCTCCCGGGGGTAAAGCTAGTGTGTAAAATTGCTCCTTAACCCAATAATAAATCTAAACCATGAAATGATCTAAGGGTAGAGATGAGATGATGAGAAGATAATGAGAAAGAAGACAATGAGAGTATCCTCTTCCTGTGGAGGGCTTGTTCTTTTACACACACATATACTTTTTTGGCTTGCGGGGGAGTTGTTATTTTCAAACCTAAACTTGATAAAATTAAGTGTAGGAATTAATTCATACATATTTTCTCATTTTCACAAGTGTTTTACTTGAAATGTTGAGTTGTGAGTTATTTATCTAATGGTGAAATCAAATCCGAAGTTGGTAATCACAAATCAAGTTTAGGAATTAATCCATGTTTATTTTCTGACTTTCACAAGTGCTTAATTTGAATGGTGAGTTGTTATTTTCAAATCCAAACTTAGTAAAAATAAATCTAAAGTTGGTAATATCATATAAAGTATAGAAATTAATCCATACTTGTTTTTTCATTTTCACAAGTGTTTAATTTGAAATTGTGAATTTCATATTTTAAACTGGTAAAATCAAACCCGAAATTGGTAAAATCTCATATCAAGTTTGAGAATTAATCCATACATATTTTCTCATTTTCACAAGTGTTTAATTTGAATTGGAAAGCTGTGAATTTCATACCCAAACTTGATAAAATGAAATTCAAAGTTGACAATGTTATACCAAACCTAGGAATTCTACAATTACAACCATATACTTTCTTCATCGTTTTTAAAATTTAGAGGAATATTTCTGTCATTTTCTTTTGGTTTTGAAAAAGACAAATCACGCCCTCACGCTTCTATGATATTATGAATATTGAGAGTACATTTATGTCTTTAGTATTTTTAAAGTTTTTTCTTGCCATCGTATCCTTAAAGTTCTTTTTTCAAGGATTTTGCCTACAAATAATTTATATTGAATACTCCTCTTACTCACTCCCCTAGCCTCTTTTCCTCTGTAAGTGGGACCAGGCTTACCTCCTTTTCTCTAATGGTTAGTTGTCGTCCTTTTATATGAAACTGCATTGTTTGTGCAAAATTCACAAGCTACTCACTTTAAAAAAAAAAAAAAGCATTCACTATTCTGAAGTATATTTTCAGTACCAGTCAATACCCTAAAATAATTTTTTAGTATTATTCAGTACTAGTACTCTGACATATTTTTTTAAGATCGTAAAATATTTTTTGGTTCAATCACCACCCTAAAACATTCTTAAATACCACTCAATATCTAGCATCAAACACCCTATAAGGGCACGTTTGGTACAAGGAAAGTTTGAAGAGGGAAAGAAAGGAAGGGAATTTAAAGGGGTGTTCTACTCGGTAGACATGAGAATGGAAATGGAAGATGATGATTTTTAAAAAATTAAAATTAAAATATAAGATTTGAAATTTCCAAAATACCCCTTAACATTTAAAAAAAAAAACTCCTTCCTCCTTCTTCATCCCCCACCATCGCCGACACAACACCCTAAAAAAAGAAAAATCAAATCAAATTCAAACAAAGTGAGAAGGTTGAGGCTGTTGTCAGTAATACCACCACGACTCATCATTTCAAGGAATCCAAGGATGCGGGCTTCAGAAGGAGCTGCAAAGAGAGTTTGTCTGTGGAGAGAAAGTAGAAACTAGAAAGAATTTGTTTGGAGAGCAAAAAGGAGAGTGAGATTCGAAAGGGACGAGAGTGGGATTTGAAAGGGCGTCGGAGGCTGAGACAGAAAATGAGGGAGGAGGGGAGTGGTGTGGATCAGTGAGCAATGACGTGATAACGAGACCTCATGGCTATGCACGACATAAGTGAGGGTAAGAATGGAGGAAGAAGATAAGGGACCCAATGGAAATTATGCAGGAAGGAAGATCGAATCCCACATATATGTGAGGTATCGCATCTTCCCTTAATCATGGGAACACTTCTAGCCGTCGAAGCTTGCCTTCTCGAAAGATGGTGCAACCAAACGTCCTCTGCCATGGAAGATCTTGAATCTTCTTTTTACTTACCAAATCTTTCGTGTACCAAACAGGCCCTAATATTTTTTTTCAGTGGCACTAAGCATCTAACACCTAATAACATTTTTAAGTAATTTTTGGTGCAATATTTTAGGATGTTGGATGCACTAAAATTACTTCAGGATACTGGATAATACTGAAAAATTATTTCATGATCTTGAAAAATTATTTCAGGGTACTGACTGGTATTGAAAAAAATACTTCAGGATGGTGAACTGGGTTGGGAAATTGGATCAAGTCTATCGGGCTAGCCCGTTTAAACCCGAGCCTGTCAAGGGCTAGGTTTATGATTTAAAACTTCAAGAAGGAGTTGGGCCTAAAATGGCCAACCCGTTTAAGCCCGTCTTTTTTTTAAAAATTATTAAATTACTACAATTTGAGTTTTGCTTTTAAAAAATAATTTTTTAAAATTGGAAATGTTTTTCAAATCATATAGTGTTACTATTTGAACTTTTTAAAGGAAAAAATTGATTATATTCTTATTAAAAAGTTAAGAGAAGCTTGATGATGACATTATAGTTTGTTAAAAGTCTTCTAATTGATTTTATCTTTAAAAAGTTACTCAATTTTCAAGACTCTTTCATTTGGTTCTCAATATTTCCCTAAAGAAATTTTTTCTTATGAAATATTGAAAGAGTCATTTTTTTTATTGATCTAAGGTAAACAAATAGAACAATTTTTTAATTGTATTTGAATAAGTTCAAATATTATGCAAACTATATCAAAAGAGAAACTAATAGCACACATTGAAAAATGAGAAAGTAAAGTCTTTATCTAATGAAGAATTTTGTTTTAAGGCAAATGTTCACTTGTTCTATTTATCAAAAAAGATAAAACATTTAATACATTAAAAATATTTGTTTTAAATTAAAAAAATTATTGTTTTAATTTAATTTCTTTAAGAAAATGAAAAAAAAAAACTTTGTCAAACAGGCTTGAAGCTCATTGGGCCAGCCAGAGCCTGTGAGTAAATAAATCGAGCTTCAAAATATGGACCTTTTAGGTGAGTCAGAAGCTCATGAACGACAGGTCCGTTTTCCCACATCTAAAATGGTGAATGCTATTTTTCAAAGAAAAAAAAGCAACATGTGTTTTTTGCATCAAAACGGTGCACTTTCATAGGAAAAGGACGACATCAGACCATTAAAGAAAAGGAGGCAAGCTATGTCATTGTAAGTGTACGTCTAACCATGTCCGTCTCATCCTCCACAGCATCCCCTAGCAAAGTTGTGATTCTTGATGGCTCCAAGAATGGCGATCTATTTGCTTTCCCTCAGACAGTTTCCTCCAAACTTGATGATTCTAATTTTCTGGTCTTTAGAAAGAAAATCGAGTCTACTGCTAGAGGTTACAACCTCTTTCATTTTCTTGAGGACAAAAGAGGTCCGCCGCAATTCCTATCGCCTGAAGATCTTGCTGTTGGAATTGTTTCTCTTGATTATCTCTTCTGCCACCAACAAGACAAGTTAATCTTTGGGTAAAGGTGCAAAAATGCACATGTGCTTTGCCCTCAGAAGTGCCCAACACCAAGTACTTTTTTTAGGTGCAAAAATACACATGTGGTTATAAAATAGATGCAAAAATTACACCCTCCGTTAAAAGAAAAATGTAGACCGTTAAAAAGAAGGATTTTGACTAATACTAATGACATGGACGCTGACTTGGCATATTTAAGTAGCATCTGGAAAAAAAAAAAGTTGAGGACGGATGGTTCATATCCACATCTTCTTCTTTGTTCCCTTTCGCTTCGCCTTTTTTCCTTTTCTCTCATGGTGGAGGATTTTGCTATGGCTGTTGAAGATCGCCTCAAGCTTGCTCCATTCCTTCGACTGAGTTTAACCAAAGTATATCTATCAATGATTTCGCTATTTTCGTTTTCACGTAATTATAATTGGAACTCACTAGATCTTTGATTGGTAGATTTTGCGCACAAGTTTGATTGGGTGAAGGGAAAAGCAAGTTTTGAGACCAATAAAGCAGCTAGAAGGTCTGAGATAGAGGACAAAAAGGTAAATCTCCACCACAAGATTGTTTGATTTAAGCTATGGTTTTCTCAAAAATCATTCTAGAATTAGAATACTTCGCAGGATGTTTGATATAATTCCTCTACTGATGTCATTCAACTTTTCTTCATGGAACATATAATCTGCATCAACGATACTAAACTCAAGTATATTGGATTGATTCAAAGTCTTGATTATTTTACCAGTTTTGATTCAAATCATTCATAGCATCATAAACCTAGCTGGATGCTTGATTCTTTCAGATACACATAAACCTATAGCAATTAGGGGGGATAATGAACCTTTTTTCTCTTGAAAACTTTCGATGGTGGTGGCTATGATGAAGAGGAGGAGCTCACCGAAGACAGTAAAGATGGAAGTTGTCGTCGGTGAGGAAGAAGAGAGGTGAAATAGAAGAACGAAGGTGAAGCGCCCCCTTCGATTTGATTTCGTGGCCGTGCTCTAGGGTGTCCGACTTTTTTTTTTTCAAATGCTAAATATGCCAAGTCAGCGTCCATATCCTAAATGTTAGTCAAGATCCTTCTTTTTAATGGTCAACGTTTTTCTTTTAAAGGAGGGTGTGACTTTTACACCTATTTTATAACCACATGTGTATTTTTGCACCTAAAAAAAACACTTGGTGTTGGGTGCTCCTAAGGGCAAAGAACATATGCATTTTTGCACCTTTACCCTTAATTTTTTCATGGCTACAATCCACCATATCTAGATCAATGCTTCCTCGTAAGTTGTTCTACCTCTCGTGATGGCTGGAAATGCATTCAAGACTACTTTAATGCACATACTCATGCCAAAATCATTTAGTATAAAAAGGAGCTTCGAAATACTAAGAAAGAAGCTTGAACTATATCTAAATTCATTATGCATGTCAAACTCTTAGCCAATTGTCACAACTCTGGAAAGTCCCACATCGGTTGGATGCGAGGGGTTCCTGAGGCATAAATAGCAGGGCACTAAGCACTCACTTCACTGTAGTTTTGTAGGAAAGTCTGGGACTATCACAAGTGGTATCAGGTAATCCTCACTCCAGGATGGAATGGCGATAGACCCTACTCGACGATGGGGGAACTTGTCACAACCCTGGTAAGTCCCACATCAGCTGGACGCCCTAATAAAAGCTTAGGGTAGCAAGATATACCCATACCACTGTCACACTCAAGGGGCTGAGGACTTCCCAAGAACACCACAATCGCCACCCCACAGTGAAATAAGGAGAGGTTGGCTCTGATACCAGAGTCACGCTTCGAGGTTGGCTTTGGCTCTGATACCATTGTTGATGAAATGTTGGCTCTGATACCAAAATCACCACAATAGAATAAGGAGAAGTTGGCTTTGATACTACTCTCATACTTCGAGGTTGGCTTTGGCTATGATACCATTGTGAAATCACCATAGCGGAATAAGGAAAGGTTGTTTCTAATATCAAAGTCATGCTTGTATGCTATCGAATATGATTGCCAGGTGTCTCGCTCATATTTCCAGGTAACGACCCTTGTACAATTTTGTTACGATTCCTTTGCTATATATACAGCACTAAGGTCAGTGACCATTCTCACTTGGCTATTCTCATTATTCCTACCTCTATATTCTTTCTTGGTATGAGAGTGTCTCCTTCATCCTTAACATTTTCATTATGTCATTGTCTTCCCAAACTTCCAATGATACTGCACAATCGTCCGTCACGTTCGAGAGGCTAAGGATTTTCCAAGAGCACCACCATTGCTACCCCACAGTGAAATAAGGAGAGGTTGGTTCTGATATCAGAGTCACGCTTCGAGGTTAGCTTTGGCTCTGATACCATTGTGGATGAGATGTTGGCTCTAATACCAAAATCACCACATCAGAATAAGGAGAAGTTGGCTCTGATACCACTCTCACACTTCGAGGTTGGTTTTGGCTATGACACCATTGCGGATGAGATGTTGGCTCCGATACCAAAATCACCACAACGGAATAAGAAGTTGGCTCTGATACCACACTCAAGCTTCGAGGTTGACTTTGGCTATGATGCAAATGTAGATTAGGAGAGGTTGGCTCTAATACCAAAGTCACGCTTCGAGGTTGGCTTTAGCTCTGATACCATTGTGGACGAAGAGAGGTTGGCTTTAATACTAGACTCACGCTTCGAGGTTGGCTATGATACTAAAGTCACCATAGAAGAATAATGAGAGGTTGGCTCTAATACCAGAGTCACGCTCAAAGTGCTACAGTACAAAGATTTCCCAGGAGGTCACTTATCCTGACACAATACAAGGACTTACCATAGCATTGCCTTTCTTTTCTTTAATGTATATACTCTTTAGTATAAAACAAAGCTTCGAAACAATAAGAAGGAAGCTAAAACTATTTATGAATTTATTATGCGTGTCAAATTCTTAGCCAATGTTCTCATTTCGATTGACTACCATATCTTTAAAGAAGACCAAGCTAAATTTGTTTTGGATGGACTTCCTAATGAATATGATCCTATTATTTCGGTAGTGAATTTCTAAAGAGATCCTTTCTCTCTGAATGAGATTGAATCTCTTTTGATGGTTCATGTGGATGAGGAGAGGTTAACTCTAATACTAGAGTCACACTTCAAGGTTGGCTCTAGCTCTGATACCATTATGGATGAGAAGATGTTGGCTTTGATACCAGATTCAAGCTTCGAGGTTGGCTCTAATGGTCTGGTATGAGGTATTTTGAGGGGAATGGAAGAAAAAAATTTGAGTTAAATTTTAAAAATATTGGAGAAGAGAAGGTAAAAGTTTTTAACTAATCTTTATTATTTTTAAAGACTCTGATTTTAACTTAATTTCTTTGTAAATTAATTTTGATAATATCTATATATTAAATTATGAATTTATTATTTTCACCTTATTTCTTTAAAAAGATAGAAAAAGATCGTGTTTTTTTAATTAAATAATTCCCATGCAATGGGCTGATAACGAATTAATGAATCACCTCTTTCATTCAAAAGTATGAAAATAAGATGTCGGATCAATAGCCCAATTAATTAAACCATAATAAAATAATAGTAATATCTAGTAGTACGAATTCCTGCCTGGGCCAAAACGCAAGAGGACAAGATAACTAAATTCAATTTGTTAGCGTAACAAATCCGGTTTGTTAACAGAATTTGTTACACTTTTTTTTTTGCTCGGAACAGAATTTGTTACACGAATAACAACTCACCTAATGTTCAAAAAAAAAAACAACTCACCTCATTTCGTATTTATTGCTTACTCTCGGTTTCTCTTTTACAACTTGTTTTACATTTCTCTAAATTTGTTGGAAATTGAAACTTCTCATAAGCGTAACAAATGGGTGCCGCCGCCCCTGATCCTCCGGACCCGCCTGAAGAACCTCCGGCGCCGCCGGCCATGTCATTCAGCTACCATCTAGTGCGTACGAAATCCAGAGGGTCTGGTAAATACAGGAAACCTAGAGAGCGTGGGAAATCAAAAGATTCTAAAGAACCTGATACCCAAGGCAACAAAGAAGACCGGAAGAGTTCACTCACTGATTTTTTCAACCTCAAATTTCCATCACCTGCATGGTTAGATTACTTGGTGTTAGAATATAGGTGGTTATTAGTTGGTTAGTTAGCAATTAGTTAGCCTATTAGTTAGAGAGTTAGTTATGATCCTAATCTATAAATAGGGGATCTTGCTACCCCACAGTGAAATAAGGAGAGGTTGGTTCTGATATCAGAGTCACGCTTCGAGGTTAGCTTTGGCTCTGATACCATTGTGGATGAGATGTTGGCTCTAATACCAAAATCACCACATCAGAATAAGGAGAAGTTGGCTCTGATACCACTCTCACACTTCGAGGTTGGTTTTGGCTATGACACCATTGCGGATGAGATGTTGGCTCCGATACCAAAATCACCACAACGGAATAAGAAGTTGGCTCTGATACCACACTCAAGCTTCGAGGTTGACTTTGGCTATGATGCAAATGTAGATTAGGAGAGGTTGGCTTTAATACCAAAGTCACGCTTCGAGGTTGGCTTTAGCTCTGATACCATTGTGGACGAAGAGAGGTTGGCTTTAATACTAGACTCACGCTTCGAGGTTGGCTATGATACTAAAGTCACCATAGAAGAATAATGAGAGGTTGGCTCTAATACCAGAGTCACGCTCAAAGTGCTACAGTACAAAGATTTCCCAGGAGGTCACTTATCCTGACACAATACAAGGACTTACCATAGCATTGCCTTTCTTTTCTTTAATGTATATACTCTTTAGTATAAAACAAAGCTTCGAAACAATAAGAAGGAAGCTAAAACTATTTATGAATTTATTATGCGTGTCAAATTCTTAGCCAATGTTCTTATTTCGATTGGCTACCATATCTTTAAAGAAGACCAAGCTAAATTTGTTTTGGATGGACTTCCTAATGAATATGATCCTATTATTTCGGTAGTGAATTTCTAAAGAGATCCTTTCTCTCTGAATGAGATTGAATCTCTTTTGATGGTTCATGTGGATGAGGAGAGGTTAACTCTAATACTAGAGTCACACTTCAAGGTTGGCTCTAGCTCTGATACCATTATGGATGAGAAGATGTTGGCTTTGATACCAGATTCAAGCTTCGAGGTTGGCTCTAATAACATTGTGGATGGGGAGAGGTTGACTTTGAACTAGAGTCACGCTTCGAGGTTGGGCCTGATATCAGAGTCACACCTTGAGGTTAGCTCTAGCTTTGATACCAAAGTCACGCTACGCTTTGAGGTTAGCTCTGGCTTTGATATCAAAGTTAGTTGGCTTTGACTCTAATACTAGAGTTACGCTTTGAGATTGGCTTTGGCTCTGATACCATTGTCACGCCCCTCGGCTTTGGCTCTGATACCATTGAGGGGCCGAGGACTTCCCAAGAGGACCATAGCAATACCAGAGTCACGTCCCTGAACAAGAAATAGGGACAGAAGAATGTAAGTTACAAAAAAGTACAATGTTACTGAACCGTACTTAATAAAAATTAGTTCATAGAGAGCTACTTGTATAAACTTCTGAATCGCTTCATGATGATTCCTAGCTACTTGTATAAACTTCTGAATCGCTTCATGATGATTCCTAGCCTCATTTTCTTGTACCAGATCAATTTTATTCTGAAGAACTATTAAGTGCTGCGAACACATAATTTTTACCGCAGCTAAATGCTCAAAAGTTTGTGATTGTGGACAACTCTCATTTGCAGCAATGAGTAATAAAGCTCTATCCATGATTGCTACTCCATTGAGCATTGTAGCCATCTGCTCCATTGAGCATTGTAGCCATAAAAAAATAATGGCCCTGTAGAATTGGAACATAGTTTATCATGATATATTGGAGAGCTTTGAAAGTTGTTAAGCAATACCAGAGTCACGAGCGCCGCAACACAAAAACTTCCCAGAAGATTACCCAACACTACTCCGTCTGAGCATGCTTAACTGTGGGAAGCGCTAACCTTAATGCTAAAAGCTTAAGCTGGTAGCAGAGGTACGCCCCATTATATATGCCCAAGGAACCCTTCATCCTACCCGATGCAGGACTTCCACAGCTAGACCGTGACACAATGCTCTCATTTCGATGGGCTAACCTGTCTTTTTAGAAGACCAAGCTGAATTTGTTTTGGATGTATTTCCTAATAAATATGATCCTATTGTTTCAGTAGTGAATTATCAACAAGATCCTTTCTCTCTGAATGTGATTGAATCTCTTTTAATGGTTCATGAGTTGAAGCTTGCCCACTCCTTAAAATCTACCAATGTAATGCCATCGACAAATCAATCCTCTCAAGCTCCTCGTGGTTGCGAAGGTGGGGTCCTGGATGCCACAGTCATGGGCGTCGTGGTGGTGGCAGAGGCCATGTCCACCAACCTACTGTTTTCTGTCAAATTTTCTTGAAGGACAGTCATGTTAACTCTTACCCTTATCATTTTTCTAGCGCTACATTGTTCAATTCCTTCCTTAAATTAGGAATTGCCAAGGTGCTAGTACTATCTCACCTTACCTATAAAAGAAAGGAAAAGAAAAGGTAAAGTCCTATTCAATTTCTTCCTGAAGTCACGAATTGGGACTTGGAAAGGTAACGTCTGACCGAAGATTGTGCAATACAATTTACAATTTACGTAGGTAGTGCACACGAGGAGGATAGGGCTTCAAAAACTGCTTCTTGGCTATTAGTATTATAAAAAAGATTCCAATCACCGATAAATAAAAACTTTTAATCAAATTCAAAAGCATAACAATTCGAATCTATTATATTTTTTTAAAATAAGCGAAGATGAAGGAAAAAAAATAATACAGAAAATAACAGAGAGAGAGAGTGAGAGAAGAAGAAATTAACTAAGGGAGGTTGAGGGGTGAGATGTAAGAGAGGGGATTTGGATGTTGAAAACCCTGATATGAGACGAGACGTCGGGAAAGGAGAGAGTGGTATTGAAAAAAAATGTAAAAGAAGAGATAATGATAAAATAAATGAAGAGGAAAAAAAAAAGGAACGGGGAGAAACTTATCATAATTGTTCTAGTAAATAACTAAAGAAAATAGAATAGATAGGTAGGAGATAGAAGAGAAAGAAACTCAATAGAAAAATCTCTCATAAGTTCACTAATTATGTTTTATGTCGGCAGTGGATTTTGAAATTTGAATTTGAAATGGGATAAGAAAGGGAAAAGATGGAAAGAGAAAAAATAAATAAATAATCAAATAGGGTATTAAAAAAATAGATATGAGTAAAGATTTCAATCAAATAATTATCTATTTACGAATGATTCTTTACCTTTATTTTTTTGCTCTTTATATTTATTTTAAAATAAAATCTTTTAAAAAAATTAGTAAGTAGACGATGGAGCAAAATGTTATTTTTAAACACTTATAAGAATAACTATTAACTTGAAAAATAATTTAATAATGGTAAATTATTTGTCCAAAAAATTATATATTTATATATTTTATAATATTTAAAATTATAGATTTGAGAAATTATAATATGTTAAAAATAATATATTTAAATATTTTATTAAATATTAATAGATTTTGGAAAAGAATTAAATTTTAAGAGATATTCTAATTAAATGGGGAGATTAAAAGAAGAATAAATACCATTTCTGGTCCCTGACAAAAAACACAGACCTCATTTTGGTCCCTAACAAAAAAAAATCATTTTTAGTCCATAAAAGGACTAATAAATGTCGATTGGTGGATATTTTGATCCCTCACAAATTTCCAAAATGTCATTTCTAATCCCATAAAAAGGATGAATAATGCTCTTTTTTTGTCAGGGACCAAAATGCGGTCCATATTTTTTGTTAGGGACCAGAAATGGTGTTTATTCTTAAAAGAAAGAAGAGTCAAGGAGCGATTTTACCAACAAACTATTGGGCTAGGAACACCCAACACAGCAAACTATTTTATGAACCAAAAATACCAATAAAGGTTTTAAAAGGTGAAAGGGGCACAATTACATTATAACGGCAAAAACGCTAATAAAGGAAACATGGTAGTGTGGTTTAACTGCATCAAATGAAAACGCTAATAAAGGACAGACACAAAGTCCGAAGATGAACAACTTGTACAGGTCTCATGAGATGTAAATAAGGAAAAGGATTCGAGTGCTTAATACTGTGGAGCATGGCGGGCGTACTTATTTGTTTTAAAGGAGATGTAGAGATATGGAAGCAGGTTTTTGCTGTAAGCCTGCAACAAGTGCATTGGAAATGAAGTTAGTAATTTTTTGGATGAATGAAGGTTCCCAGAAACCACACACAGTAAGAGTAAGAGTAGGCTAAAGCTTGAAGATGAAATGAGAGTGATGAAGTTTGAGGAAGAGGAAGGAGGGCGGATTTCATGTTGGAAAGGAAGAGATGAGGGAGAAACGGAGAGGTGTGATGTGTGAATGTTAAGAATCAATGTTAAAATTTGTACCTTAACCCTATATAAAAATTTATCAGGTTCTTCTTATCAGTAAAATTTTTAATGACAGACTTTTTCCCAATTTTTCCTTGATTTTTATTATCTTTTAAGAAATGAATTTGCTAATGCATGCTCATCAAGTAAACATAATACCGATACTCTGTAATTTTTAGTCCTTGCCAACAACAAAATTCTAAACCAGGAACTTTTTCCTAATTTTCCCTCAAATCAATTTTCTTAAAATCATAAGAAAAAAAGTTGGGTTTGTGCAGCGACTTTCTTTTTCTTTTTTAAAATTTTGTTTTCAGGTCCCTCTAAAACGGTTTAATGGAGAAGGGAGGTTGGGAAACGAAGGGAATAAAAGGCAGCGGACTAGAGAACCATTGGAGATCGTGCCCAATATTCCCTCTATACATTCTGTTACTCATATTATATGTGTACAGATTCCTCCTCTAAATTGAGTGCCTCCATATCATTGAGGGCTTCTCGGCAAAGTTGTGATCCTTGACGGCGGCAAAGTTATGATTCTTGACGCGCCAGGAATAGCGATCTAGTTGCTTTCCCTCAGACAGTCTCCGATTCTAATTTTCTTACAAAGCAAATCGAGTTTGCATGAGAAAACTGCTAGAAGGAGAGGCATCTAAAAAAATATATATGTGATATATATCTATGGATATTGAACATGTATCCATGTATATTGAATTATTTTTTATTGGACCAAATATGGGTATCTGAAATACTTACGGCCTCTTTCATTTTCTTGAAGACGAAGAACTCCGCCACGATTCCTGACGCCTGAAGATCAAGCTGCTGGAACTGTTTCTACTGATTATTTCTTCTGCCACCAAAAAGACCAGTTAATCTTTTCATGGCTACAATACATCACCTCCGGATCAATGGTTCCTCTGCCTCTGATTCTACCTCTATGTCTGGAAATGCATTCAGGACTTTAATGCACGTACTCATGACAAAACATTCCGTATAAAACGAAGCTGTTTTGGATGAAATACCATCCTAATTTGTTTCAAGATCCTTTCTCTCTGAAAGAGATTCAGAAGCTTGCCCACCCCTTAAAATCTGACAATGTAATGTCATTGATAGCAGAGGCGGAACCTCTTTATGGCTGCCCCTTGACCCCTTCTAAAATCTTCTAAAATTTGTTAAAATATATGTATTTATTAAGTAATATTTTATTTTGGTCAATAATTTGGCCCTAGTTAATTTCTTATTAAGGCCCAGCTGACCTTCTAAAATCTTTTAAAATATATATATTTATTATATAATATTTTATTATGACCAATAATTTAACCTAATTAATCTCTTATATTCTCTATAATTTCACACACTCTCTATTTTCTTCATTTTTTCCTTCTGAGGTTCTAATATTGAAAAGCTGGAGTGCTTGTCCTTTTTTTTGACCAACCAAGTCCATTGCCTTCTCTCTCTCAATTCTCAATGCTACCTCACACCATCCGTGACTTTAAGAAGACATGTAGGGGTGCCTAAAAAGACAAAATCTGAAACACCCTCACAGCTAACATCAGATTTCCAAGGGCTTCATGCTTCCTCTTCTTCCTCCACGGCTCCACTCACTACTCTGCTTTGCTCTAACTCTGTGAGTGGTCTCCGGTCATCCTCAGTCTGACAGTCTCCCTCTTCCTCCGAGTCTCTGACATGGCGACGTCCGACCAACAACCATCGTTCGACCAACTTCATTCTTCTTCTCTGCATCATCGTCGATTTCTCGCTCTTTAGACTTGAGGTTTTTTCCCCTCTCTATTCCTGATCTTCACTGCTATCTCAGATTTCTGGAATTTTTTTTTTTTTTACTCAGGTGATTTCTGTGATTTTTGTGTTTGTAAGCTAAATTCATTTATTTATTTTAATGGATTTACTCAAAGATTTACATTTACACCATCCACCAGAGTGGTCCCTATGCGAAGTATATAAAAAAGTTTCTTTTCTTTGTAACAATTTTATGTTGGTATTTTTGCCTTTTGGGATCATTTTGTGCTTATGTGCTTTTCTGGTAGTGTTTTTGTTAGAAAATAAGTTTTTGTATATAAAAAGGTTTTTGTTGATGTTTGGCAAATGATCCCATGGTTTTAAATTTTGTTTTGAAGTAGGTGGAATGCAGCATTTAAATGTTTAAATGTTAGTTTTGTGGATTGAATAGTATTACAATTGCTAGCTATTATTTATTTGTATTTTTAATGTTATTTCATATTATTTAATAAAATACTATTTCAATATGTTTATTTTTTGGCCGGGCTAAAAAATTTCCCTGTTCCGCCACTGATTGGTAGATCAATCCTCTCAGGTTCCTCATGGCTGCGGAGGTGGCGGTCCTCGACGTCACAGTCATTGGTGGTGTCGTGTTGGTAGAGGCCATGGTGTTTTCTGTCAAATTTGCTTGAAGTCCAGTTATGTTAACCACCTGACTCTTACCTTTGGAGGGGACTCATCTCTCTACTCTTCAGCCTGTTTTTTGTCATCACAACATTTCTCTCAGTCTTCTCTGGCACTTTAAATCTGTCTTCTTCTCATGCACTACATGTATCCCAGACACAGCCTTCTATAGATTTGTGGCACCAAAGATTAGTTCGCTTTCCTTTTCCTAAACTTTTAAAAGGTTGCAATCTCGCTTTTTCAATTAACTGCAATGATACTTTTTGCTCAACATGTTAAATGGGCAAAGCACACTACATTCACCACTCTCCGCTACTATTTATAACACTCCACTTTGAATTAGTGTCAATTGATCTCTAGGCCCTGCGCTGCTGGGCATTGTCTTTCAGTTCATGGAAACCCTTTATTACTTTGCTTTTATGGATCATTTTTCAAGATTTTGTTGGTTATATCCACTCAAACGTAAGTATGATGCTTTCTTTCCTAGAATTTCTTCAGTTTAAAGTCATGACTGAAAATTAATTGAACACTAACATTAAATCTATTCAAACTGATGGAAGTGATGAGTTGAGTTCAGGTGTTTTGATAAATTTCCACCTGAAAAAGGTATTTTTCTCATATGCTTTCCCTTATGCACATTATCAAATGGGTACAGTGGTAAAAATGTGTGTGTTTGTGTGAGAGAGAGCGGGGGAGAGAGAGAAAACGATCTTATTTACTAAATGGTAGTATTTGTTATAACATTGCCAAAAATATTTGATTCCAAGTATCTGGGACCCCAGGCAAACACCAATGTATGCAATCTGCATTGTTGGGGTCAGCTCTTTCCTCTTCTGTTAATAGTTTTCCTCCAGTTTCGGTGTAAACTGAGGAGTGGCCATCAATCCTGTACTCTGACATCTGTGTGATGTTGATGATTTGTACAGGAACTCTCGTCTTCTTCAACACTTTGGCCACCACTCTCATCATGGTCTTATCAGAACCAGTTCCCCAGAAATTCTTCTTCCTCACTGGTTTTGTTTCATTAAAGCATCTTAATCCTTCCTTGCTGCCCCAGTCTTGACTTCTGTAAACAAAAGGCACACACATTTGTGTTAATATCATCACAACTATAGGTTTCTTGATGTTAGGCGACACTAAACTTATAGGTGTTTTAAGAATTGTTGAAAAGATTTAGATCAGCCCACAATTTGAATATCATAGTGTAGAAGCTTTTTAATGCTGAGATTCACTAAACTTCTGATTGTTTGAATCATTGCCTCAAAAGAGCTACTTGACTTAAAATGAGATAAATTGTAAGAGAAAGTTGAAGCCGTAGGAAGGTTTTCTTTTGAGAGAGAAACTGAGAAGCAACCTTGTGTGTGTAGGGGACATAGTTGTAAAGAAGACCCTGGTTCTGTTTGGATCAATAGTTGAGTCCATCCAATTAGCCCATGTCTTTAAAGCAAGCTTGTATGCCACTGGTGCATCCAATTCTTCATACCCTTCTTCTCCATTGGCAAATGAGCCCCATCTACAAAAGGAAAAAAAAAAAAAAAATATATATATATATATATATATATATATATATATATATATATATATATATATATATATATATATATATATATATATAAGACCCTATTTTCTTCCCTTTGGTTGAAACATCAAATGGTAAAAGAAAAACTTACAGAGACTTAATCCTGACACCACTCATCCACCAGACATAGGTGTTGAAAACTAGAATATCTACTCCTGTCCAGTTTTTGGCACGCTCTGTGATTGAATCTACTTTTATTATCCTCTTCTTAGGATCACCTATTATCTTGATATCTGTGTTGGAATTCACAAGATATGGGGCCCAGTAGAACTCAATGGTAGCATTATATTTCTGTATATCAGACACAAAGGATCAAGTTAATTCATTCTACTCATACATATTACCAATATAGCTCTTCTTCTATCTATTCCTTGGTAAATCTGCAGTTGAATACATTGTACTATTCATACCTTGGCTGTGAAGACTGGATGAATACGGTCCAGTTTCATAGATTTCTGATTATAAGGAATGATCCATTCGACCATACACACAAAAGATTCCCATTGATTTCTCTGCAGTGAATCCCCTACAAATAGCAGCCTCTTTCCCCGAAGTTTCTTGAGGGCTAGCCTTGGATTGAATCTACCATGTATAATCATGTCAGAATGTGGATCGAATTAGAGAACCTGAAGTTTCTCAAGCTTGGAGTTCATATGATCATGTAAGAATAAGGGAGACATATGCAGATTCACTTAAGAAAAAAGAAAGTTACACATTCACATGCATGTTCAAAATATATTGGTGTGCGTATAGAGAGGGTGAGGCTGGGAGCAAAGGTAACATTACTGATGTGTGACCTAAAGGTTACATATTCAAATCTCAGACTATGCTGTCCTTATATATACATATATGTAGAGAGAGAGAGAGAGTCACCTAGGGATGGTACAGTCCTCTGGCTGCCACTCCCAGTGGAGATACCGAGAATCCGGCCTTCCATTCTTGGTACAAGAGAACTGTCTATCTACATATGGGCAGCTTCTGTCTGTGTATATAGGCTTTATTGATCTGTTAAATACCCATTTCCCATTGGCAACATTGCATTCTTCTGCATCAAACTCAAATCTATCATCTGTAAAAGAGGCATTCCCAATCTCCTCCCTTGCTTTCTTATCATCTGTTGCACAAATTAATCACCAATTTCAGTAAACTGATAAGCACCCATGAGAGTATAAATATTTGCAGGTGTCTTCTCTCAGAACAGGATGATATAAAAAAGCACTGAAACTTACTAGATTTTGGGGTGGTTTTCCTTTTATGACAGAACTTGAGTTTGAAGAAAGAAGTGGAAGAGAAAGAACTGAATATCTCTGCATAAAAGATGGCTATGAAGACAAGAGCACATGCTGCTGCTAAAATGATGGGTAAAGACAATAGTGTTGCTCTTGGAGGTTTCATTATGGGGAATAAGAGAATGAGAGAAACTTTGTGTGCAGAACAAAAACAGAATGATAAGGAAATTGTATAAAGGGTTTAAGGGAACAAGGGAGGTTTTATGGGATATTTTGGAGTAGGAGTGAAGTTAAAGCATAGT
Organism: Acacia pycnantha; assembly: GCA_025563575.1. Taxonomy (NCBI): domain Eukaryota; kingdom Viridiplantae; phylum Streptophyta; class Magnoliopsida; order Fabales; family Fabaceae; genus Acacia; species Acacia pycnantha. The sequence continues at coordinate 3,603,049 of JAMWYP010000030.1, read as the reverse complement.
GTGATTTTGTAATGATAAAGTGCAGTGGAGGTTGAGGCATAAGTTAGAAGGCTAACATCTCTCTCTCTCTCTCTCTCTCTCTCTCATATCATAAATCATAATTATGGAGTAGAGGCTATGCAATTATACACGTGTCATCATTCTTTCCATAACAAGGTGGACATTCTGGTAACCGGCAAGAGGAAAACATGCAATTTGGAAGGCTTTTCATTAGCAGGAATTACACTTAACGACCCAGATCTTGAAAACTTGAATTGAAAAGGATCTTAGAAATATAATTAAAATTTTAGGAAAGTGATAGTTTTAATTACTTTGTAATAGTTAAAATCATATTACTCTCTCCAATCCTAAATATTAGATCTACTAACTAAGAGCCTGTTTTGTTGAGAGTATATTTTTGGAATATTGAAAAGTTTCCATGAGCTATTTAGTAAAGAGGAGAGAAAAAATTTCTCCCTCCCCCTCCCTATGAATTCATGGAGAATAAGAAAATTTATTAGTGCATGTTTGGCCTAACTTATTTTTAGCTTATCTTCCACTTATAAGTGTAAGTTAGGCCAAACAGGATTTTACATAAGCTCTTATAATTATAAGAGCTTATTTTATAATGAAGAAAAAAGAGCTTAAAAATAAGCTCCTATGATGAGCTTATTTTTAAGCTCTTTTTTTCATAAGCTTTTTTAAAAAAAAAAAAGAAAAAAAAAAGAACCCGTAATCTCTCGATCGAACACTATTGCCACCGTCGCCGCCGCCGCCACCACCATCGCCGCGCTGCCGCCACAACCACCACCTCTGCCGTCGCTACCACCACCCTATTATAATACACCTTTTATGATAATTTTTATTAGAAAAAGTGCTTACGACAAAAATTTTGTCAAATAGCTTATTTTTAATTTCAGCTTTTAAGTAACTTTTAAGCTAAAAAATTTATATAATCACCAAATATCTTTTAGCTTTTTTTTAAAAGCTTTTTTTTTTTTAACTTTAGCTTGAAAGTAACTTTTAGTTTAAAAATAAGAGGATCCAAACGCGCTCGTTGGTTATTTTATAAGGTTGATGTGCAAATCTACCCATGAATATTCCTGAATGCACTCTTAACACCATGAGATTTTTTTAGGTGTAAAAATGTACATGAAGGTGCCATGAATTTTTTTCATAATTATTTGTGTTGAAGAGTTACATTTAGAATTGAAATATTTTATTTTTCAATCCAAACTCCTAAATTTATAATTATTTGAATTGATAATAGTACCTCATTTTTCAGAAATATTTATCAGCAGAACCTAATTGTCATTTTCCCTTTGTCTAAAGTTTGATAATCTCTTATTTAAAATAACAAAAATCAACTTATTCAAAATCAAATTAGATGTGGCTGTATCCAATATCCATCCTTACTCTTGTCCAAGGATGAAAGTTTTTATAGAAAGATGTGATGTTTCGTTGTTTTGTGCATTTTGGTATGTTTTCCTTCTCTCACTACCTTGCACACTAGATTTGGTGTCTAACTATAGTAAAGTGAAAGACGCCAAAAGTCTTGTTGCTTGGATTGCTCCTCTTATTATATATATATATATATATAGACACACTTGTAGAAAAATATTCACTTGAACAATATCATAATCTCATTATTCTAAAAAGAAAATGAAATAGAGATATAAAAAGAACATGAACAGCTAAATATGGCAAAGTTTCCAACAAAATTAAAGTCGTTTTTCAGCCTAACCATATAAATAAAAGGATTAAGTAGCAAATCTGCTACGAAAGTATATGTCTAGAAGTAATATCACCCTAAAAGTTTTTTCAAGTTCAATGTTACCATTTTCTGTTAAAAAGTTAACGATCAATGTTAGTTTTTAACAATATCAAGTCACATTACTACGTTTTAAAACTTTCAGGGTAATATTGGACCTGAAAAAAACTTTCAAGACAACATTACTACTAAGCGTGTAATTCCAGAGCGGATTTATTACTTAACCCAAAATAAAATCAAACAGTGAATGTGAGTGGAGAAGTTAAGATGTCAAAATACATGTTCTTGAATTGAGTCTCCTTGAACATGATGACATACAAGAGAAATCAGAAAATCCAAGACAAGAAAATTGAGAGAGAAACAATAAAATAAGAGATGTACAATTATACTGTGACCACTCAATGGTCAATGCCTCAAAACTGAGGGAAAAAGCCGATACTTTTTTTATAAAAAAAATATATGAGAAGCAGCAATATAATATAATTGATTAATGTTTTAGGCAGTTTTTGAAATATTTTTAAAATAAAATAAAAAAATCTTAACTAATTTACATAATTAAAATAAGTTAAATAATCAATTTCAGAAATTATTTAAAATTAAAGCAATTAAACTCCTATTCTTAACCTATTTCTGTTGTTTGATACAGAGTTTTACCAATGAAAGCCACCCTTGATCTTCGCTTTGAAAAAAATTGCAATTAGGATTTGGACATTACAACATACAATAAAAATACAGCCTTTGCGCTAACGAAGTCACACCCGAAACAACTATAAATTGACATTCTAAAATCAAACAACAAATAAATGATTAATATAACATTAATATAACAAAATCCTTAATCAACGAAACGAACCTTACTGGTGGACACTGGTAATTTGAGGTTACAAAAGAATGAAAGATACAAACCCATAATAATCCTAGGTCCACATCATCTAATCATAGAAGATGTTTATGATTTGCATGCAATGTGATTGTCCTGTTGCTTGAGAACTGGATTTTACCTAACTCCATTGTGTCAATTTTTGATTTTGCAGGCATTTTTTTTTGTTACCCTTAATTTTATTTATTCTCATTCATGTTTTAATTGGGATTGCAAGTTTGCAACTTGCAAAGTTAATTTTATGTATCAAAAGAAATTAAAATAAACTTGTCACCCAAAAATAAAGAAATTAACCCTCTCCCATTTTCCTTGGGGATTTTACAGAATTCACAAAAAAAAATTATTTTTAATTTTCTATTTAGGAAAAAATTTCGCCAACGCATATAAGACTATAAAGAATATTAAAATGATAATTATGAATCCTCCCGTGTCTTCTCCACCACTAGAAAAAGTATTGACTAAAATCATCACCTTTGGTTTCTTCTCTATCACTTTCTTTCCGTTCATAATTAAGTGTGTAAGAATTAACAAAAGAAACTAAAGGGGTTAAGTAGTAAATTTATCTCGGAAGTATACGTTCAAACAAAAATTTGTCTTAGAAATTTTTCGGCTCAATGTTACCTTAGAAGTTTAAAAACGTAATAATTTTGCCCTTTTCCGTATGCACCACCTACATAAATTGCCCGATCTTCGATCAGACGATACCTTTCTGAGTCCCAATTCTTCACTTCAAGAAGGAATTGAATAGGATTTTACCTTTTCTTTTCCTTTCTAATATAGGTAGGGTGAGATGGCACTAGCACCATGACAATTCCTGACTTAAGGAAGGAATTGAACAAAGGGGTGACCGATCCATAGGCAATGTAGGATGGTACTAACCCAGATGGTAGCTCCCAAAGGGTACAATCAGAGCGCACGGGGAGTTACCAGCTCTTGACTAAGGGTGTGTGTGGGATGGTGTTTGGCCATCCCAAAAGTAACTTTTGAAGAGGAAAAGCACAACTCCATATGATTGCACAAAACTTGTATGTTTGAGATCACGATTTCTCAATCTCACTTATGATCTTAATCGTGCGATGGTGTCGAAAAGCAGCTAAAAGTGGTGCCAGAGAGAGAGTGAAAGGATTAAAGGAAAGTAACAAAAAGTAGTCCCACAAAAGAAGAGATGTGGAGAGAGAAGCTTCCACAAAATTGAGGAAGAAAGGGTCTCACTTTTGATTTAATAAAATGGTGAAGGAGCAATTTTACACATGAGCTTTGCCCCCAAGAGCGCCCAGCACCACGAGCTTTTTTCTGGAGCAAAAGTACACACATGGTTACGTTTTGGGAGCAAAAATACCACGGGTCATTAGTTGACCAGACGTTGACCGTTAACTTGGATGGAAGTGATCAGTAACGCGGGTGAAATTACACTTTTGTCCTTAGTTTTAGGTGAAATTACCCTTTTGCCCTTAGTTTAAAAAAAAACTAAAATACCCCCGGTGGGCCCCACCACCGGCCACCCCACCGCCGGCAACCAGTGGTGGGGTGGCCGGCCGGTGGTGGGGCCCACCGGGGGTATTTTAGTTTTTTCTTTAAACTAAGGGCAAATGGGTAATTTCACCTAAAATTAAGGGTAAAAGTGTAATTTTACCCGCGTTACTATTCACTTTCATCCAAGTTAACAGTCAACGTCTGGTCAACTAACTGCCCGTGGTATTTTTGCTCCCAAAACGTAACCACGTGTGTACTTTTGCTCCAGAAAAAAGCTCGTGGTACTAGGCACTCCCGGGGGTAAAGCACATGTGTAAAATTGCTCCTTTACCCTTAATAAAAAGGATAAAATCACACCCAATAACTTATGATAAGAGTCAAGTGCAAACTCAATTTTTTCCTTCAGATTATATTATATAATTTTTTTTTGCTGGTAAAAAATATGAGAAATTTAATTGGTGAGAAAGACTTCACAAATCTTTATACACAAACTACCTAGGAATTTGGCACACACAAAGTACTCTTATCTAGGTTCTTATCATTTAAATTTTCAATATATAATTATAATACATATGTATTATATAATACTCGATTTATGTCCTTTTAAATCATTTTTCATATAAACTTGCTTTTGAATATAAATATATAATCATCCAAACAAGTTTTCAAAAGTCAGATTGAAAAAAAAGTCACTTATGTCACTACCAATTAAACATAAATCAATTACACAATCTGACTTTTACTCAATCTTAAGTTCACAAAAACCAAATTGAAGAAAAGCCACTTTTAACACCGTTGTTCCAAACGTCTCTTAAATGAAGTTAGAAACCATGTTAGTTTAAATACCTTAAATGTTTCATACTCAAATACCTCTGGCCCTAGCAAGAAATATCATTCCAACAAGTAAACGTATGTATCTACAACAGCTAGGTGTAAAATAACATGAATCATCTAAGCATGGAATTATGAATTAGGAATTAGGAGCACTTAAAATAAGTGTTTTTACTTTTTATGATACCAAACTTTTTTCACATATTTATATTCTACGACACAAAATCACTTAAAATAAGTTAGATCCAAAATCACTTAAAATAAGTTAGATCCAAACAAATACGGGAAATAGGGAAGAAAGAAAAGGGAATTAGGTACCAATCTGCCAAGCCAATTCATTTTATCTCCTCAATCAAACATTTGCTCTTGGCTTTAGCTTTACTTGTCAATCCCTCTCCCATATTACTCCTTTCAAACTCCATGACTGAAGCCTTCTCTGCTCTAACAATGGCAGCCAAGGAAGACCAAGCTTCCTCATGCTGCTCATGGACCCAGCACATGATGAAATATATCTTCCTTTGTGCCATTTTAAGATTACTTCTAATCTCATCCCTCCTCTGTTTTCTGGGTTTACTTGATTTGAACTCCTTTTCCCCTGACTGAATCAACCGGTTCATATCAGAGAGCGCACACAACAAAGCTGAACTTCCCAATGAAAGTAAACCTATCACATCATCAATAAGATTCAAACCAAATTGTAGCCCTCCCATGTGTCTAAAAGCTGGAGAGCACACCTGCTCCAAGCAATGAGAGAGAGCTTCAAGTACACTCTCTGGCTGCTCACCTTGACCTAAGACTGAGGAAACACTCAATGCAACCATTGCTGACCCTAAAGCATCTGACCTCCAGTCTCCATTGTACAGGCGAAGAGTGAAACAGTAGCTATACAAAATATCAACCAAGTGAACGGTTAAAAGAGGCGATGGCTCTCTTGAACTGAGACTGCTAACCGGAGGAAGTGGGGTTTCAGGACCAGGAGGGATGTCACTGCATTCATCACTTCCAGGGACATCCTCCTTCTCATCATCTGAAAGGGGTTGAACAAGTTGAGTTCCTTCCTTACTCAAAGAGATGTTTCTAGCAGAGAGCTTAAGCCACCATGGATCCCAAGGTTTAAACATCTTGCTCAATTCTCCTGATGCAATGGCTCTTTGAAACCGCTTCTTCTCTTCCACGGATAAATCATCAAAACTGACTTCACCTCCTGTAGATGGGGAAGACAAGAGAAACCATAACTGCCTTAGCCAACTGTGAGATGTATCAGAAAAGATAATTTTGAAGAGTAAAAACTTTAGATGATCCTACTAGATATTAGTATTTCCAGAAAGACAAACCCTGAGCAGTATAATGCCAAAGCAGTAAGGAGAGATACAAGCAAATTATGAGCTAACAGAGACATCAACAATTAATAGAGAATATAATGGAACGTACCTGACAAAACCTTCTCTATAATCTCCTCTGACAGAGTTGGGTCTACCAAAGCCAAGAAAACAATCAGATATTAGCAGCATTCTTTATTAGCACTTTGGATAACTCAAAAGAACTAATATAACAGCTAGAACTAATTGGTAAAATATATTTCCCTGTACTAAGCAGTTAATATTAGAATTCTGAAAGGAATGAAAGAAAAGCTAAAATATGGATGGCTTACAATCCTCATCCATGCTATCAGATTCCTCTTCTGAATGAAATCTTTTCAGTATGTCTAGCATTTTATTTTTGGTTTCGTCATCAGGCTGTATTTGCTGAAGCGCCTGAACTACATTTTCTTCCATGAATGATTCAGTACAACGAACACTGTGAGACTGTCCAAATCAGAAAAATTAAGGATCACTAATCACAATAATTATATCCTATAAGAAACAAGAAATAAAAAGTCAAAGTATATATAGCTGTATGTTTTGTGTGTGAGCATGCATGTGTGTGCGAAACAGAACAAGGGCACAATTAATTTTCATACTACAAGCACTCATCAAACGAATAACCACTTGCCAAAGCAAAAACCTTATCTGAGGTAAAGGACTCATTGACAGGCATCTGCGAAGCATAGCCTATAGAACCTTGTACACTTTCAGAGTGGAACCAACACCATGTTCTAAATTGTAAGATGTGGCAAATGAAAAATGGAGAGGAGAAATACAATGATGAACCAAAACAAAGGAATTCATATTGAAAATAAACTTGATGATGCTATACTTTATCAATCGTTTTAAGTGACTAACCAAATATCTAAACCAGCTTACCCACACAGAAATTTTTTAATAACCAGATATATAAACTAGCTTAAAAATTTGGGGGGATATTAAAATTCTTGACGAGCCACATCACTTGAAGGGCCAAAATTGCTAAATGATGTAAGGGCCATTGAAAGATCTTTTGACACATGATTTATCAGCATAAGATTGAACCAGCTCAAAATCAGCATTGGAGCAACTATGTGCTTACTTTGTAGCATTGAAGGGAACAGTATCGTGAATTGCATCGAGGGCATGTGTACTGGGAAAACTGCTTCTGACATCTGTCTTAAAAAGAAAGAAAACAAGGAAGGGGGGAGATATAATCAGTGCAAATATATAGAAGAAACATTTGAGAAGATTGCAAAGAGCCTTTAGTACATGACACGCTCCATAGCTCACTTATCAAGACACTTCATCTAACCTCATAAGAACCCAGTCAAAAAGCATGGGTAATATTGACTATCCCCACAAACACAGCATAATATTTCTTTTTTTTTTAATAAAAAAATGGCATTTTCACTTTGAACATGATAGAAAAATAAACAAATAAATAAATCACTAACAAAATCAGAGCAAGAATTGCTAGCATAATTCTTGATCAAAAGTTTAATGAACTTACACATGACAGATTATCCGAGGGGGGTTGGGGGAGGAAGAAGTCGATGGTTTGTGAGCAATGATTGTTTCATCCTCCATAATTAAACCTCCAAGGTACAGGCCACTTGCTTTCCCTTATAGGAATTCACCAAGTAAGAAACAAAATCACTCCCTAAATAGCCCGATCAAATTGATGATTTTCAATTCGAATGCTGATGCAAAACTATGAAGGAACAGCAATATTCTATTTGTATGGCCAGATTAGCAAGTGCGTAGAAATACAGGCAAACTGCAACCCTCCAAGCCCCTAACAAGAAGGAGGGTATAGTATAACAGTGGAGTTGTGCGCTCAGCTGCAACAAATAGACAAAATTAACAACTACATAGACATAATCATACAATTCATCAGGAATGTGTAAAACGTTGCATACAGAATCATCAGTCAGATATGGTTTGCCCAAATTTTACTCAATCACGTGGGATTGCAGGCTGGGCAAATGCCACCACTTTGATAAAATAGTTTGTGAACTTAACAAACTACCATAGCAAACAGCGGAAAGGGGAAGAAGAAGAAGATGAAAAAGAGAAGAAAAGCCTTGCCAATCCTCACAGAATTGAAATCAAGCTCAGTTTTTAACCAACCAAGCGAGTTCAAATTTGAGGGGGGGAAACGTCAGAATATAAAAAGGTTACCTCTGGGAAGCCTCTCAGTTGTTTGACTAAAATAAAAAAGTCGAAGCCTGTTCTCGGGCTTTGTTTCTCATGTTCAATCCCTGTGCCTTAAAATGCCGGTCCTCCCTTCACCACTTCCCTCGAGAGCTCTCTTCTAAATTTGGTTCTCTTTTGAAGGTGGAGAAAGGTTCTGTTCTTGCCGTCGTCGGTGGCGGTGGAATAGACGCCGCCGAGGCGGAAAACTTTGCGCGCCGTCGATATCTTTGAATGGGAAGGAAAATCCTCAATCCATGTTTTTTTTACCCATGTTATGATTTCTTTTCTGTCAACCATCAGATGAATCTGATGGTGTCTGTGCCTCTGCTTCAACCTTCTGGAAGGAAAATATACGAACAATCTAGCGGTCTATGGCGTACGGCGAAAGCAAGACCACGCTCGGACGGGTGCACATTATGTGCACATAATTAGGTGCCCAATTATGTGCTCATACCTCTATTAGAGGTATGAGCATATTTTTTTTTAATTTTTTTTTAATTTTTTATATATTGTATTTATTTAGATTTAGATTATATGATGCTTTCTGGAATTTTTTTGCACCCGTATCTCAAATTAATTAGCTTCAAGTTCACGGCTTATCTACCCGTATCATAGAAATTAATTAATTTTGAGATACTGGGTGCAAAAAAATTCCAGAAAGCATCATATAATCTAAATCTAAATAAATACAATATATAAAAAAATTAAAAAAAAATTAAAAAAATATGCTCATACCTCTAATAGAGGTATGAGCACATAATTGGGCACCTAATTATGTGCACATAATGTGCATTCCGCTCGGACGTGCTCAGTTTGGATTGGCGATGGGCTAACGGGCTTTTAGCCCAAAAGTAGCTTTTTTTTAAATTCATTATTTAATTAAGGGTTAAAGAGCAAATTGACAGAGCTCTAAACTGAATGATAATGTAAACATAATCGATTTACTTGACGGGGATACAAGTTCGAAAGATCCTGGAAACGGGGAAAGAGATCAATCAGAAATCATAATGGGCTCTTGCATGGGGAGTGCATTTCAAATCGCGAAAAGGGTTGCAGCGGAAACAAAATATTACCTCTCAGAGAGCAAAGAATTGGGGACCTAGACTTGGAGGAAAAGGCGAACTGAGATTCTCTAAGGCGAAGGAACAGAGGTTGGTGTAATGGAAGTGAAACTAGAGTTGATGCAGGACATGGTTGCAGCTAAAGCCGGACGCGAAGTAGTAAGCACGCGCCACAACTTTAAACAGAGGTTATTAGGAAATTAACGGCGTTGTGATAATTTAACAATTTTAATTGTTTATTGCTATTATTGGTACCCTCAAAACTTTTTTGTGGCAGATGCTCCTAACCTAATAATTGGTTGGCCAATTTACTCCTTAACCCTTTAATTAATATCAAACCTAATGAATTTGGATAAGACAGGGAAGTGTTTATACCCATGGACATTTGGGGCTTCAAAGCGCCTTCCCAATTCTTCTATGGCACATCACGGTGAGAATGGTTAATTTTCCCTATTGGTTAAGGGTGTATTTTTAGCTTCTGTTACTTTTGTTGCTGTTAGATATGTTTGTGTTTAGAATAACGATGATAAAAATGATATTTTTGCAAATCTAAGATTGATCAAAGTCAGACGGTGTAATATGATTTATGTTTGGATTGACGGTAGAAAGTTTTTTTTTTTTTTACCTGAAAGTGAAAATTGTTTGGATGACTATTTTAAAAAGCAAATTTAGATATAAAATGATTGAAAATGACATGAATTTTGTTAAATAAATATATGCATGATAATTTTAAGAGAAACATTTTTTTTTGAATTTTTTTTCTTAGAACATTTTACAAATATTATGTTATTGGGTCTTTTAAGGTATTTTTTTTCATCCAAGAGGGTTGGGATTTTTTCTTTTTACTCACATTTCTTTTTTCTTTTTACAAATATTCAGCCGTTTTATTGGGAATTTTTTTAGGATATTTTTCAAACCTAAAGTTATTGGGTCTTTAAAGTTTTAAGGATACCACAAGTTTGACTAAAAAATCAGATTGCACAACCGTTCCTAAACATACATAATTGGCCAAAAGTGGTTTTTCTTTGAGGAGAAGTCAGTATTAGGGTGCAAAACACCATCTCAATCAGAAAACTATCCCAAACACCTCAAGTCCTGATGCTGGGAGTGCTCTTGGTAATGGTTTGTTTTTTTTTTTTCACTTTGGAGATAATAATAAAAAAAGTTTTGATGCTGTTTGTTTCAGAAATACCTCTCAAGTCCTTAATAAGACATATTTAGTTAATTTGATTAGATTAAGGAATTTAGTTGAGTTGTTTAATATGACATGTAATTTCTAAAACATCATAGTCATCTTCCTTAATTCTCTCATCTCATTTCCCCTTGATTATTGTTGATGAAACATCAATAGGGGTAAATTAGGAAATGATTGATAGATATGAAAACTATGTCTTATATTTATTATCAGGGATAGGTTATTCTGCCTACTCCTATTTTGCTTACCTTTGCCTACTGAAAGAGATTTGCCGTGCCTCTCAAAATAACCAGATTCAATAAAAGATTTGCAGTAATAGGGAACCTGGATCGTTTCCCAACGAACTTGCAGCGGGCTTGATTAACAACAACGACGAAACCCTAACGGTGAAAAAAGGGGGGATTTTTTTTTTTTTGTGATTCAACAGACTAAAACGAAATAGACAGAGATAAACGAAATATTGAGAAACAGATAGAAAAACGTTAATAAACTGAAATAGATTAAAAACGACCAACCCGACGTTTAGATTCCCGAAAACGTCCATCCTTGAGCGAAATATTAACGAACTCGCGTTTGGTTCTAGACGAACCGAGATCTCTCGCATCCGTCCGTAAATTCCTCGACTAGACGATCGCCTAGCATTTATTCGAACAGTGGCGTCTCATTGTACGATCGCACAAAGAACACTTTAAACCTAGTCCAAACTCGGTCCTTGGGACGAACCAAACCGAATATTAAATCTAATATTCGAACTATTTTCAAATCGATCCGATAAGATGAAAACAGAATCGAGAAACCCTAATCCGATTAAGCCTAGGCTCTCGGACGAATCATGGAATCCTCACGTTGGATTAATCATAGAAGTTTAGCCGAGCATGGTTGGAATAGAAGAAGAAAAGACGAAGAACATGAAGAACATTTGAGAGAAAACTAAAACTTCGTCTTTAATCCAAAACGTGTAAAACGTGAATGAATTAATGCGTAGAATGAATGTGTGACGGCTGCCTCACTTAAAGATAACCTAAAACGAATTAGGTCTAATGGTTCAGCCCAAAACGAAAATAAAATAAAGATGGGCTTTAATTACAAAATTCGAGCCCAATTAAAATCCAGAATTGTTCATCTGACTTTGGCTCCAAAATTGACCGCCTTCTTGTCCGAATTGGCTCTTTATGTCTTCATAACAATTGTAGCTCTCTGAATCATCTGAAATATGAGACAAAAATAAGGCAAATCCGATGTCTGGTTCAAGAGTTATGGTAAAAATAGTGAAGCAATATAAAACTGGAATTTTATCGATAAAAATGGCTAAAATTACAATCTAAGGCTCAAAGCCTAAATGCACATAAAAGCCATTATTTATTAACTAAAGAGTCCTAAGTATTGATATCAAGAGATAAAAATAAGTGTATTAAATATTCAATTATCAAATTCCCCCACACTTATCTTTTTGCACTCCTGAGCAAAATCTAAAGAAAAAGACTTAAAAGGAAAAACTCTTCTTTACTAATAATTGCTAATAATGCAAAAAGTGAATCAAGGGACAAAAAGTTCCAAAAGACCAATCAATCAAGACCAAAATCCCTTCATCTCAAATTACAATTCATGGTAGTCTCAATCAATGATGCTAATCACAAAAGATGGTCTCACAAATGATGCGCTCAATCAATCAGTCTCTCAAGTGTTTAAGGTAAATAAGTGTATCGCTCAAATTCTACTCAAGAAAATTGTTCTACCATAAGCTTGCTCAACTTCTACGTCTCCACTACTCATAACACATGCATGCACAAATCAAGAGAGCTTGTTATTAAAGGTTGTAACTGGGCTAGGGTGAAGGTAGGTAATAGTATGGAATGAGAGGCTAAGCACCAAAGAAATCAAAAGGAAGAGCACTGATTAATACAATCATTCTCTATGTATGAAATTTTTATTCTACTAATATATCCATTCCTTTCTATGTATTTTCTTTTCTTTTCTTCTTTTTCTTTTTTCTTTTATTTTTTTTTTTTTCTTTTATTTTTTTTTCTTTCCTTTCATTGTATACGTAATTACAATGTCAAAATCAGATATCTCGCCCCCACACTTAAACTGTTGCACTCCTGAGCAACCCCCACACTTAAACACAAAACAAGTTGAAACCAATGCTCAATAAATCTTCAAGGTGCGGAATAAAATGGTTTTACGCTTAGGCTTGTAATGTGGCTTAGAAAAGAATGGGTCAAAAGGCACAAAGGGGCTAGCAAGGGAATCATAATGCAAGGGAAAGCTATTTGGCCAAAGTGAGGAAAATAAAAGAAAGAAAACAAGCTTCCATCATACTTATGCACGTAAGTGAAAATGTAGTTTCAAAAGAAAAGGAGCAAGTTCTAGAGAACAAAAATCATGAGAGATGCACACATGAAAGAAAGAATGGCAAAAGATGAATTCCATTCATGCAGCCCAAAACCTCATAAGGTCAATACCAACTTAGGCAATCAACAACATCAAATCAACTATCAAGACTTGTAATCGAAGAGTCAAGAATTGTAGACCAACCGTAATGATCCATTAAAACCAAAGTCTAATTCCACGTTCATAATATGTAGCAATCATAGAAAGAGAGACTTTTTTTTCAAAAATCAAGGTAGAAAAAAAGAAAACAAATAAGAGAGAAAGAGGGAGAAGGAAGAAGAATACTCCCCAAGGGTTTATGGAGGAGAAAGAAGAATCCTCCCCAAGGGTTTATGGAGGATAGATGGCGTCAATGAGGAGAGTCTCGCTTCCTCAGCCGCCGGGGATCCCTCATGAAATGGCTTGAGGCGATGCCCATTAACCTTAAAGGTATTTCCCGTGGTTGGATCACATAGCTCAACAAAGACCAAATGGAAAAATGTTAGTGATCTCAAAAGGGCCATCCCATCTAGATCGAAGCTTACCCGGCATAAACTTCAAACGGAGTTAAATAGAAGAACTTTCTCGCCCACGTAAAATTCTTTCCTCGTAATATGCTTATCATGGAATGCCTTAGTCTTCTCCTTGTACAACCGTGAACTCTCATAGGCATCCAATCTCAACTCATCTAATTCTTGCAACCGTAGCTTTCTCCATCCTGCATCGAGCCAAATCCATGTTACACTCGCTTAATGGCCCAATAGGCTCGATGTTCCAACTCAACCTAAGATGACATGCCTTACCAAAGACAATCCGATAAGGAGACATCCCAATCGGAGTCTTGTAGGCGGTGCGATATGCCCACAAAGCATCCTCTAATCGCTTACTCCAATCTTTCCGGCAGAGTTAACGTATTCTCAAGGATTTGCTTAATCTCTATTTGAGACTTCACCTTGACCATTGGTCCGAGGGTGGTATGTCAGGAGACCTTGTGTAGCACTCCATACTTGCGTAACAAGGCACCCATGCTTCGATTACAAAAATGGGAACCCCGGTCACCGATAATAGCTCTAGGAATGCCAAACCCGCAGAAAATGTTAGACCTAACAAAGTCCACCACCACGTAAGAATCATTAGTCCGGTGGCTTTCGCCAACCCATTTCGAAACATAATCAACAACAAAGAAGATGTAAGTATAACCATATGAAGCAGAAATGGACCCATAAAATCAATACCCCAAACATCAAAGATCTCACAAAACAATATAGGGTTTTGGGCATCTCATGCCTACGAGAAATACTCCCCGCTCTCGACGCTTATCACATGACTTACAAAACAGATGGGAATCACGAAACAAGGAGGGCCAAAATAATCCACTATCTAACACTTTCCTAGCGCTTCTTTGGGGTCCAAAGTGACCACCACAAGCGTAAGCATGAGAAAATGCAATATGGAGTGAAATTCATGGTCGTATACATCTCCTAACTATCCGGTCACTACAAAACTTCCACGATAAGGGTCATCCCAAACATAATATTTAGACTCACTTTTCAATTTTAGGTTTTGGGCCCTAGTGGAGTCTACAGAAAATACCACCTACCAAATAGTTAACTAGATCAAAGATACCACGGGTCTTACCTTGCACTGTAGAAGCCGCTCATCGTGGAAATCATCCCGAATAGAAGAGGGGTGAGAGGGAGAATGGGTGATGCGACTCAAGTGGTCACTACCCGCTTTGCGCCCACTTCGTCTCGAATCTCAACATCAAACTCTTGGAGCAAAGAACATCCACCTGGATGAGTCGTGGCTTAGCATCCGCCTTTTTCAAAAGAAACTTCAAAGCAAAGATGGTCGAGAAAACAATGACTCTACTAGCTAGCGATATGACCTAAACTTATCAAAAGCAAATACAATGGCCAACAACTCCTTTTCAAAGGTGGTGTAATTAGACGAGCGTAATCCAAAGTCTTGGAGGCATATGCAATGACATGAGATGCTCGTCTACCCATTGCCAAGATAGCACCAACCGCATAATTGGAAGCATCGCACATCAACTCAAAAGGAAGGCACCAATCGGGGGCTTAATCATCTGGGCCGTAGTCAGCAACGCTTCAAATGATCGAAGGCCGCCTTGCAAGTATCATCAAATACAAATTCAGCGTCCTTATGCGTAAGGTTGGACAAGGGTCGGGCAGCCTTGCTAAAATCTTGAATGAAACGCCGATAGAAACCTCGCATGACCAAGAAAAGAACGAACTTCCCGCACGTAAGCGGGGTAAGGCAACGCAAGAATTACATCTATCTTAGCGGTGGTCTACCTCAATCCCTTTCCTAGACACTATGTGTCCCAAGACTATACCCGACTCAACCATGAAGTGACACTTCTCATAATTCAGACAAGATTAGACTCAAGACATCTATGCAAAACTCTAGACAAATTAGCCAAGCAGAATCAAAACTAGACCCATATACGCTGAAGTCATCCATAAAAACCTCCATGCAATCCTCTAGAAACTCGTAGAAAATACTTACCATACAACGCCGAAAAGTGCCAGTGCATTGCAAAGGCCAAAAGGCATCCTTCGGTAAGCATATGTCCCAAAGGGGCATGTGAAGGTCGCCTTCTCCCGATCCTCGTGAGCAATATGGATCTGGAAATATCCGGAGTAGCCATCCAGAAGCAAGAATGAGACTTACCACCAAAAGCTCTAACATCTGATCAATGAAAGGTAGAGGATAATGATCCTTGCGAGTGGCTTGGTTGAGTCTCCTATAGTCGATGCAAACTCTCCAACTATTCTCGAACTCGAGTAGAATGAGCTCATTCTTCCGATTGGCTACCACAAAGGACTCCGGATTTCTTAGGAACGACTGGACCGGCAACCCACCGGCTATCGAAATGGGATAGATGATGCCACTGCAGAGCTTAGTGACCTCCTTCTTTACCACATCAAGGATAAGAGGATTAAGGCGTCTCTGGGGTTGCCTCACAGTGCTTAGATTCCTCTTCCAAATGAATACGATGCATGCACATAGAAGGGCCGATGCCAACTATGTCGCCTAATGTCCACCCAATGGCCTTCTTGTTCGCCCTCAATAAGCTTAGCAGCCTTCTCTTCTTGATCGTGCAAAAGATTATTTGCCACAATGATCGGCAATCGCTCATTCACCTCCGTAAATGCATACTTCAGTGATCCGGGAGGGATTTCAACTCTAGTTTGGGCGGTTGCTCAATGGAGGGAAGAAGCTTGGGTGGTAACAACTCGATGTCATCACACTAGAAATCCCCGAAACCACATTCAAAGAAGCACAAGCAAAAGGACTCGTGTCTATACAAACAATGTTAACATCGAATTCGGTTCATCAAAATCGAAGTAAGCTCATCAAAATCGAATCGGGATGCACGTTAGGATCGGGATGAAGCTCAAACTCGAATCGATATCGAATCGACAAGTAATGCGTAATCACTAAGCAAGTCAGAATCACCAAATAATGCATCATTAATTTCAGTGCAAATAGGACACCATTCATTATTAGCACATGCACAAATGAGAGAATCACTCATAGATGCAAAATCGTGGTAAGCAAGACACCAATCGCCAAGAACATCATCCACAAAGATCATCAATCACATCAATACGTAAAATGTAATGCTCTTCCCTAGGATATTTCATGGCATCAAAGATATTGAAATTCACGATATATCACCAAACTCCATGGAAAGAGTACCGTAATGCACATCTATCTTAGTCCTAGCTGTTTTCATGAAAGGTCTCCCTAGAATGATTGGTGACCTACTACTAGGAGACTCACCCTCCATATCCAAGATGTAAAAATCAGCAGAAATATCAAGTCATTAACTTTGACTAATACATCTTCAACTAAACCGAAGGATGAGCACTTGAATGTCTCAAGTATATCCTTCTCTTGTGCCTTTTCTTCCAACTTCTTGGATTGAATTGCTCTCTGAGGGAAAGGAAGAGGGATAGGAATGTCTTCCTCTTCACCTTGCAGCACAACCTTTTTCTTTTCGTAGTCAATCTTCACATTTCCCGACTCGTTTTCTAATGTGGAAGTCACATCTCGGCTTGCTTAGGTTCCTCCAATTGCTTGCCGCATCGTAGTGATATAGCACTCACATTTCCCTTAGGATTGGGAATTGTTTGTGAAGGAAGGGAGTTGGATCCCCGAGGTTGAAGCTGGTTCAATGATGTTGCCAATTGCCCAATCTGTGTTTGCAAACTCGAATGGAAGTGTCGGTTGTCGTTGGAACCGCATATTGGCCGTGACAAATTGCTTCATCATATCTTCAAGCGAGGAACCACCACCACTACTACTAGTCTCGTCGTTGTGTCGCCCGTGGAGGTGGACATATGGTCGGTCGAGGAGGTGGTGCTTGCAAAGGCAAAGGGGGTGCAGATCTTGCTGGAAATTTTGTGGTCTGTACGGCCTCTGCCGGTAATTCCTGCACTCGCCGATACCGGTTACTCGGTTCGATTTTGATTCCAATAAAATTGGGGTGATTTCTCCAACCAGATTGTATGTATTAGAGAAAGCATTATTCTCGTTGGTATTGTGGCCTTCCCGAAAAACACCCACCGCAGCTACCGATTGGTCTTGATAGGCAGGATCATGCAAAGTAGGGCAAGAGTCGAGAGAGTGATAAGGGTCGAACAAAACCCACAAGAGTACCCATGCCGAGAAGGGCAGACCGCACCGCTCGTGTCACCGCCAATTGCCTCACAAGGGAGGTCAAATCATCAAGTCTCGGTCTCTAATCTCTCGAGAATCATACTGACTGGGGCTTGAATATGGTAAACAGGGAGTACTATTGGCCCTAGTGCCAAACCGCCGAGAGTTATCTCGCCATAATGGATATCAATTCTCGGGCTTCAGTGTCTTGTTACTCATAGCTCCACCACTAGAGGCATCAACCAACCCTTTGTCTACCTGATAGACCATCATAGAAAGAGTTGATCAAGTCTTTTTCGGATATCTGATGGTGTGGGCAGCTTGCACATAACCTTTTGAACCTCTCCCAATACTCATGCATAGTCTCCCCAGTGTCTTTCTGCCATAACGTCTGAGTTAGCAAAATTGCTACTAGAATTAGTGAAAACAACAAGACTATCAGAAATACTATCAAATGATTTTTTTTAAAAAAAAAATATTTTTTTTTATTTAAAAATAAAAAAAAAATCAAATAAAAAGATAAAATAAAAGATAAAAAAATCAAATCAAATCAAAATAATAAAATAATAAAAAATAATAATAATAAAAAAATTTCCAATACTGTTACTAATCAAACCGATGCAAATTCCCCGGCAACGGCGCCAAATTTTGAAAGAGATTTGTCGTGCCTCTCAAAATAACCAGATTCAATAAAAGATTTGCAGTAATAGGGAACCTGGATCGTTTCCCAACGAACTTGCAGTAAATTCCCTCGACTAGACGATCGCCTAGCATTTATTCGAACAAGGGCGTCTCATTGTACGATCGCACAAGAACACTTTAAACCTAGTCCAAACTCGGTCCTGGGACGAACCAAACCGAATATTAAATCTAATATTCGAACTATTTTCGAAATCGATCCGATAAGATGAAAACAGAATCGAGAAACCCTAATCCGATTAAGCCTAGGCTCTCTCGGACGAATCATGGAATCCTCACGTTGGATTAATCATAGAAGTTTAGCCGAGCATGGTTGGAATAGAAGAAGAAAAGACGAAGAACATGAAGAACATTTGAGAGAAAACTAAAACTTCGTCTTTAATCCAAAACTGTGTAAAACGTGAATGAATTAATGCGTAGAATGAATGTGTGACGGCTGCCTCACTTAAAGATAACCTAAAAACGAATTAGGTCTAATGGTTCAGCCCAAAACGAAAATAAAATAAAGATGGGCTTTAATTACAAAATTCGAGCCCAATTAAAATCCAGAATTGTTCATCTGACTTTGGCTCCAAAATTGACCGCCTTCTTGTCCGAATTGGCTCTTTATGTCTTCATAACAATTGTAGATCTCTGAATCATCTGAAATATGAGACAAAAATGAGGCAAATCCGATGTCTGGTTCAAGAGTTATGGTAAAAATAGTTAAGTAATACAAAACTGGAATTTTATCGATAAAAATGGCTAAAATTACAATCTAAGGCTCAAAGCCTAAATGCACATAAAAGTCATTATTTATTAACTAAAGAGTTCTAAGTATTGATCAAGAGATAAAAATAAGTGTATTAAATATTCAATTATCACCTACCTCTCTCAATGCCGTTAGATTATGATCTCATCCAACGGTAGAGATTTGAGGGATAAAATACACTCTTTACCCCTGTCAGCCTCCCATCCTCTCTCTCTTCAAAATCGCCTTTGTTCATTTCTCTCCACTTCATTTGCCCTAAATGGTGCCTTCGGCCTTGGGGACTCAACTTCACCGTCAAGTTTTTTTATTTTTTCATGTCTCACATGTTCTCTGTTCCTTGCTCGGTCTCTTTGCTCACATTCGCGGTTGTGATTTTAGCGTCTCCGTGATGCCATCGGCCTTCCGGAGGTGAGGTTCTGATTTCAATTTTCTTTTCTCACTCTTCGAGTCTCTGTTCTTTGGTTTTGTATTGCTTGTCTCAACTCTAAAGCGGATGGCTTTTCTTCTTTGCATTCTCCCTTGGATTTTGGATTGTATGTTCTGGAGCAATAGCCCCAATATATTTTTAAATTTTTTTAGATTTTCGGTCGCTTTTCGATGATCACTCTGTTTTTCTCGTGTTCTTCATCCTGATGCGAGTAACTGATGCCTTGTATACCAGAATTTTGAATACTATCTTTTTTCTTTTTATTTTTTTGGTTAATTTACTGCGCATATATCGGTGGCTGTTGTTCGGAGAATATCGGTGACTGCGTATTTTGACATTATAACACAGGGCGCTAACTTCTTTAACTGTAATTTTCGGTGATGGCGTTCCAATCTTGGTAGAAGTTTGTTACTTCAAGCTATATAGAGAGGCATAAAGGCAATATATTGGTTTTATGCAAGTTTTAAAGAAAAATCATATTGTTATGGAATAAAATACTAGGCTCATCCAAGGTGTGGCCCATCAGGAGACATCTAATACATTTGGGCTTGGAGGCACCAAAGGCCCAGCAAGTCCAAACCCTAACCCTAAGGTAGCCTCTATATATAGTTGGTTAACCTAAAGAGGTACGAATCTTCTATATTCTAAGCTCTCTCTCAATTGCATATACTGCACACAGAGCACACACACCACCCCCTTGGCCAAACGCCTCCAGTATCATCAAACTACGTGGACTTTGATCCCTCTTCAGGGTACGTAGGCCCTAGGAATTGCTCCTAGGTCAAGTCCTGGTGCTTTGTGATCGCAGATCTTCTTAGGTATTCAATCCATGGATGCTTGGGGGAGAGCTATTTGATCCTATATCCACATCCTAGCCCACCTAGGGTTAGGGTTTATGTTCTATGACAGAACATGGGCGCCGTCCGTGGCGAATCGGTAAATTTCTGATTCCCATGGCCTAAGATAGTCAATTATTTCAATTTTGGGCTCTCCAGAAATTAAAGGAAGATCAAGAAAAATCAGGAGTTTCAGTCTTGCCTCTGGAGAAATCAAGATCCTAACTACCAAACGAGCAATCATGGAGTTTTGTAGTTAGGGTTTGTGGTGATTTAACAAGCTTAGGTTGGTTGTGGGCCACACCTCTAAACCTGAGATTTTCAGAGAACTGATAGGGATTAAAATGTCCCTGTAATAGCGTGGATGCGTGACTTTCGGTTTTTATTCTCTCTTTACGGCGAAGAAAAGAGGAGTTACGAAGACGTGCTTCAAGCACATCGTGTCGAAAGATCCCTGATTTTGGTGTATATGCAATAAAACAGAGATTTCACATATCTCTATTTGGGGATTTCGTAGGTCTCCAATACTAAGGGAGGAGAATTTAAAGCCGTGGAAGAATGAAATTGAACTGGTGGCTCTTGCACCAGGGCCTGCAACTGATTCGCATCAGGATACTCTTGTATTGGCGGGACACTATGCCGACTTGCCTCAAAAATCTTGGGTGTGAGTTATGGCGGGGTATCCAATCGGTGAAACAAAGTCGAGATAAAGGAAGCCGGGTTTGATCAGCTTGCAACCGGGAATCCAGAAGAGTATATATTGAGATACCGAGATACTCATAGTTTCAAGTCATCCTCGTTGAAGCCCGAGATACTCTGCAGATAGTTATCGTGGAGTCAAACCCGTCTTCATCATCATCACCTATCTCGGCAAATATTTGATGAATCCCGACATTAAGTCACACCGGCTTTCACCCTTGCAACTGGGATAGAATGAGCCATAGTCAGTCAGTCAGGAGCGGAGGACGCGCAGCTGGAGCGAAGGAAAGATGAAGCATTCTCCTTCTTCTGCTGATCTGGGTTCGAATGGGCATTATATTATGTGGGCATTTCGATCCACGATTATCAAAAGTTGTACCCACCATCACGGTCTTTGCAATGTCGGCATATGAACTCTATCCGAGTTTCAATCCGTTTATGCTCACCTGTTTCAACCAAGATACAATCTGAATGTTTTCCAAGATTAAATAGTGGCAATCTGAATTGAGATCCTGGGTGCCGAGGTGAGCCAGTGCCAAGGTGAGCAAGAGCCGAGTTGAGTTACGATCCAATACCAATGCCGACATACTTAGCAGGAGCTATCTCGGTCGTATTTCCGCATGCCGAGTTGAGAAGAATTGATCCAGGGAACGCCGGGGTGTGTATTCAACATTGTCCTGAGAGCCCGAGATGGCGATGTGCCGAGATATAGATTTTGGTTAAAGCTCTTGTATGAGTTCCAAATATGAAAGCGAACGAGAATCATTTTTTCCCGTTAACCAAATCCGGAACCCAGGTGGTGCTCTGGGAGTATATAATATCTTTCTCGGTTTCCCCGTTTTTTCAGCACAGTGAAGTAACAGCGACGTCTCACAACCACCATGCTTCCACAGACCGAAGGACCTCTAATATCCTCCTTTGCAAAAGTGTTTTAAAAGTTGCAGATTTGACTGATAGCTGTGGGCTCGATCAATCTGAATACTCAATTGGAAGCTGCTATAGAAAGTGACTTCCCCAATTACCAGAATCAAAAGGTAACAGATGCAGACGCTGGAGTACTTGATGCACTCTCAGAAGTATTTATGAAGAAAGCAGGACCAGTGGCAGCAACTCGGACGCCTGGGAGAAGGGTGAATATGCTTGCTCTTAGCCGGATGCTCGAGATGTCCAAGGTTTCCAAGTTGCCCGAGGCCCTTTTGAGGCAGGACCAGTGGCAGCAATTCGGATGCCAATTTTAATGGTGGAACACCTGAGGTACAGCAGGCTTGTTACGCAATATTGGTTCTGGTTCTTCCTGATGGAAAGCCGAGATCTTGGAGCAATCTTAATGGATGCATATGGGTCTTTGGTAATCGTGAATGCATTTCCAAAATATAAGCAAATCACATGCTATAGTTGGATCAATTATTTTCAGCTGAAGGTCAATCTCTTTACATAGAGTTTTATTTACCGTGAATAAGGAGTTTCTAGCTCAAATACATGCGTTGCTCATGCATGCTCTCGGCTCCTGTCTCGGAAATGGAGTAGTGAACGTATTGTGGTTCTGGAAGAGTGCAAGGGGAATGGTTCAAAACTGTTTTAATGAGCTATAACACTCTGCCCTCTATTAAACTAAATGAAGAACCCCCAACGACAATCCAGCAGGTTGAATACAAGTTTTTCGGGGAATTGTTAGCCTGTGGCGTTGTCAATTCCTCGTTACAGGCTAGTAAAATCTGTTGCATTTTGGTGACACAAAGGAACCGTTAACTCAGCTGTAATTACATGTCTCTCTACGATGGGGCCATGTGAGTCCCAACCATTATGACTTCTTACCTCAACAAGCGGAAGGACTTTATAATTTCTCCAAAGTTTTATTTCATTCTGGTAAGGTCCCAACAATTTAAAGTGCTTATCAATCAAGTAGAAATTTATTTGCGTTGAAGCTGCATTCTCTTTTTTATATGCACTCGGAAAGTCATTCTGGATGAAGTCTTACGGATTGGGAGGGGTATGTTGAGTGAGCTGGTGGTTAAGCTTTTAATCAACAAAATTCCCCAGCATATTCCAATGGTCCTTGTTGCCTTTCTTGATAAAAGAGGCGTACATCATCTTAACACCCAAGAGGGATGATTATATGCTCAGTCAAATCGAGAGCTTTATTCAAGCAGTAGGTTGGAGGAGTTATTAAAGCCTCCATTGCTGATTGATTCTTATCTCCATTGTATTAGGAAAAGACCTTACACACTTCACGGTATATGCTTAGGAATATTAATGCATTAAAGAATCTGCATGCTATCTGTTACAATTATATTGTCGTGGGACTATGTGGGGCCCAGAAGATAGAAGAAGCAAAGATTTATTTAGATGAAATGTTGAAAAGGCAATTAAAGATTAATACATGTACATGTGGAGCTATCCCAACTGCCATTACGTGGGATTTACTTGTCAGAGGGGTGCCTATAGTGGTAGCCATCTATTAACTCATGAGTGGCTTGTGGGTCTCATAAAGCAATGAGCTAGCAATATCAAAATTGGACCCCGGATGCGGACCCTGGATAAACCGATTGTGATTAAGATCCGAGCTCCATGTAAACTTTTGAAGACGGACCCCGGTTACACCAAATCAGGTCAAAATCCTGGCTCTGTGTAAATTTTTGAAGGCGGACCCCAGTTAAACCGAATCTAGTTAAAATCAGGGCTCCGTATAAAGGCGACATTCTTTAAAACATATAGGAATCCGACGTGCATACGTCTCTGCTGCAAGCTGAAGTGTGTTCATTGCATACGTTAGCATTATTCCTCTCATTAAAATGCTGGATCTCTCAAGTGTCCTGAATTCAATGGCATGTGACGATGAACCAGAACCAAAAGCTGAAGAAAATGATTATTTTCATCTTTTGTTGACTCGTGCTTTGCCTGATTAATCTACAATTGGAGAAAAAGGTACGCGCCCTTATTTATCTCTTTGTGGAAGCTAATATGCAAAGATATCGTATTAAAGGGCGTGGCATTCGTGTTGCAATAGTATGATATATTATTTGTTGAATTAACGCCGCATGCAGTCCACGTTTGATTGAAATAGTATGACATATTATTAATACAAACAAGGGGAGATGGTCAGGGAGAAAGTAAATAAAAATGTGGGCCCTACCATGTTGTTATTTTATTCTTAGTAGATAGAATGATGAATAAGAGGGTTAATTATATTACCCTTGAGAATTCACTTCACCAAAGCTTGTCTGGATTCAAATGGAAACATCATTTTATCAAGTGATGTTTTGATGAGATCAAATAGTGGGTCAAGTTTACTGGACTTGCTGAAATCAATTCCTGCATAATTCGCCACTTGAACCAGAATGAACTATTTCAAGTTTCAAAGTGGTGGGAAAAAGTTGATGTGGCCATGGAGAGGAAGTTTGGTAATTAAATGGCAATCCATTACCTGAGATGGCTGGGGACTTATCCATTACCTGAGATGTCTGGGGACTTTCCTTCAAGCGATTTGTAGAGAAAAATCATCAAACTTAAAGGCCAGATTTATCCAGCTCTGATTTAAAATCCGGGCCCCGTGTAACGACGGCTACAACCGCCAAGTTTATAAACATGTATGAATTCTGAGTAAACAAACTCGTTTTCGAAAATCATGTCCAATTTAAACATGTATGAATTCTGAGTAAAGAAACTCGTTTTTGAAAATCATGTCCAGTCTAAACATGTAGGAATTTGAGGTACATAAACCCATTTCCGAAAATCATGTCAAAGCTAAACATGTAGGAATCTGAGGTACATAAACCCGTTTCCGAAAATCATGTCGAAGGAAGTAAACATGTAGGAATTTGAGGTACATAAACTCATTTCCGAAAATCATGTCAAAGCTAAACATGTAGGAATCTGAGGTACATAAACCCGTTTCCGAAAATCATGTCGAAGGAAGTAAACATGTAGAATTCAGGGTAATGAAACCCGTCTTCGAAAATCATGTCCAAGTTAAACATGTAGGAATCCGAGGTGCATAAACCCGGTTCCGAAAATCATGTACAAATAAAACATGTAGGAATCCGAGGTACATAAACCCGGTTCCGAAAATCATGTCAAAGGAAAAACATGTAGGAATCCGAGGTGCATAAACCCGGTTCCGAAAATCATGTACAAATAAAACATGTAGGAATCCGAGGTACATAAACCCGGTTCCGAAAATCATGTCAAAGGAAAAACATGTAGGAATCTGAGGTACATAAACCCGTTTCCAAAAATCATCTCGAAGGAAAACATGTAGAATTCTGGGTAAACAAAACCGTCTTCAAAATCATGTCAAGTCGTTTTTATACAATTAAATCCGCACTCCGTAATTGGATCCCGGATAAATTGTGAAGTCCGTCCCTACGAAAGGGATGAAGGCGGACCCCGGCTTAACTGAATCTGGTTAAAATCCGGACTCCGCAGAAATAACGGTTAAAACGTGATCCTTCGGGACATGGTAAAACCGGATCTAATGGTTAAAACGTGCACCCTTTGGGACACGGTAAAGTAAAGATAAGTTCTGTTTAAAGTTTTGCAGGAAACAAGGACAGAAGACGGATCCCGGTTATACCGAATCTGGTTAAAATTTGGGATCCGTGTAAAATTTCGAAGGAGGACTCGATTTAAATTGAATCTAGTTTAAAATCGGATGTCCCTGTAAAGTTAAGAAGACGATCCCCGATTTAAACTGAATCTAGTTTAAATCCAGGGATCCGTGTAAAGTTAAGAAGGCGGACCCGCTTTTAGCTAATCTAGTTGAAATCTGGGGCCCGCATTGAGGCGGCAAGTCTATTTTAGGTTCCCTTATTGGAATCATTTTGCGATGGCAATGCCGCCAATTTTATTTGATTGAGTTTGGGTAAACAAACTTGTTTTCAGAAATATAAACCCGGAATCTCGGAGTTCAAGTAAATAACCCGGAATCTCGGAGTTAAAGTATTTAAACCGGAATCTCGGTGTTAGAATAAATAACATCCGGAATCTCGGTGTTAGAATAAATAACATCCAGAATCTCGGTGTTAAAGTAAATAATCCGGAATCTCGGTGTCATAGTAAATAATCCGGAATCTCAGGGTTAGAATAAATAACATCCGGAATCTCGGTGTTAAAGTTTATAAACCGGAATCCCGGAGTTAAAGTAAATAACATCCGGAATCTCGGTATTAGAATAAATAACATCTGGAATCTCGATGTTAAAGTTTATAGCCCGAAATCCCGGAGTTCAAGTATCTAAACCGGAATCTCGGTGTTAGAATAAATAACATCCGGAATCTCGGTGTTAAAGTTTATAAACCAAAATCCCGGAGTTAAAGTAAATAACATCCGGAATCTCGGTGTTAGAATAAATAACATCTGGAATCTCGATGTTAAAGTTTATAGCCCGAAATCTCGGAGTTCAAGTAAATAACCCGGAATCTCGGAGTTCAAGTATCTAAACCGGAATCTCGGTGTTAGAATAAATAACATCCGGAATCTCGGTGTTAGAATAAATAACATCCGAATCTCGGTGTTAAAGTTTATAGCCCGAAATCTCGGAGTTCAAGTATCTAAACCGGAATCTCGGTGTTAGAATAAATAACATCCGGAATCTCGGTGTTAAAGTTTATAAACCCGAAATCTCGGCTCAAAGTATATAAACCCGGAATCTCGGGTCGGCACACACGGAATCCCAACAGTCGCGAGCACCTCGTCCGGATTTGAAAAGCAACACATCCTGGCAGCTCAAAGACCTGAACTACCAGGCTGGGGGGCAACAGAGGGGACAACGATTTGTTAAGTAGAAAAGCGTGTTATCAAAAACCGCCTTTGGTGCAAACCAGAAAGTTTAATGCAAGCTCGGACAAGTATTCGAAATGAGCACGTTGAACGGTTTGCGCAAACAGTAAGTATTTTCCATTTATTGTGATTTGCTTACATGTTATCAAATGCAGGAATATAAACCAGACAATTAGCCCCGGAGAAATTGCTACGAAAGCAAATGCGGATTCAGGGGATCCCGGAAAGCAGTCAATTAATCTCGGCAGCTCAGAGACCTGAACTACCAAGCTTGGGGGCAACTGTTATGGAATAAAATACTAGGCCCATCCAAGGTGTGGCCCATCAGGAGACATCTAATACATTTGGGCTTGGAGGCACCAAAGGCCCAGCAAGTCCAAACCCTAACCCTAAGGTAGCCTCTATATATAGTTGGTTAACCTAAAGAGGTACGAATCCTCTATCTTCTAAGCTCTCTCTCAATTGCATATACTGCACACAGAGCACACACACCACCCCCTTGGCCAAACGCCTCCAGTATCATCGAACTACGTGGACTTTGATCCCTCTTCAGGGTACGTAGGCCCTAGGAATTGCTCCTAGGTCAAGTCCTGGTGCTTTGTGATCGCAGATCCTCTTAGGTATTCAATCCATGGATGCTTGGGGGAGAGCTATTTGATCCTATATCCACATCCTAGCCCACCTAGGGTTAGGGTTTATGTTCTATGACAGAACACATATATATATGACTTGTTCGGGAGAAAGGCTGCTCTTTTTCTTGTGTTTGAAGTCGATAGTAAAGTCAGAAATCAGAATTGGGATGGTGTTAAAAATTAGATGGTATTTATCAGAAAAAAAATATGCAATTAGTTGTTATTGTGCATTGAAATTTTACTGGGTCTTGGGTCTTGCTTAGATTTTTTGAAGGATGGTGTTGACATAATCATTACATATTATGTAATGATATGTCTGGTCTTAAGACGCACTGTTTTGAATCCTCTCATGAACACTATTATGTCCTCCGCTCATCTTTTTATTTGGCATGTGTGGTGAGTTGTTAGTTATATTTTACTCTGAATATGCTCTGGAGAGGTTACTTGAAACTGTGATGTTAAATGTGATTTTATGCATCAATGCTCATATTCTTAAACTGATTTAGCAGTTGTGTTCTCTGGGCTTTAGTAAATGGTGTTAATGCTGTAAATATAAATTTTCATGCTGCTCATAATTTTAATGTTTTTTAGAACTGTCTTAAAGATGTCAACTCATGATGATCAAGTCAGCTGACTACTTATTCAGCTGTGCTCTTCCCTTTTTGTATTTTTACAGGGTGAAGTAGAGTGCATATATTCATGTTTGGTTATTGAATGGATTACACTAGTGTTCTCCGACAATTTTTATGACATATATTGATTGCAAGATATTTTTCCAATGGGGGGAGTTTGTTCTAGGAAGCGAGATCAGGACAGTGAAGATAGTTCTCATAGAAGACTTTCCCGAAGATATTGCAATTGTGGGAGTTTGAAATGGTTGAATTCATCATTTTCTTACCCTTCTATAGATTATCATTTGCAGAAAGGAGAACGTCCATCATTGTTGGATTTGTGTATTTGGAAAATTTGTGAGGTACTTTTTGATGGAGGCAACTTAGAGCATAAAATTATGCAGAGAACTGGATGTATGAACTATGAAACTACAACCTGGGAAGTACTACGAAAGGCGTGTTTCTTATCAATTCAATATGCACGTGTCAATTTTTGGTGGTGAAATCACGTGTACACAATAAAAATTTCCAAATGCAAACATTACATATATGCTTCTTTAGGTCTTTGGGTCAGCTTTTGATTACAGAAATCACTTGTAATTTTTCTTTAGTTTAATGTATCTATTTTGATTACAGAAATCACTTGTAATTTTTCTTTAGTAAGATGTATCTATCTTATTATAATCATCCCAGGCTTGTAACAAATCAATAAAATTGATTATTTTCTTTCAATAATTATGTTCTTTCAAAAAATATTTCATATGAAAAGCACAGAATCTTCAGTCACAAGTCTCTTTGCACTAACAAATCTTCATAACAGTAATCTGTTGGATCCTCATCAATATCTCTAAGTCGTGTAAAATTGGTCACTGTATCATCCATCTTATCATCCATCTGGGAAAAATTGAATTGTAAATATTTAATATTTGATCAAAATAAAAATTAAAAAAAAAAGGAGAAGTAACCAAACATAAATATACAAATCAAGGCGGAAGTTTTAACCACAATCCTTTAGTAACCAAAAACATGGTTGAAAGGGAAAACGTGAAAGAGAAATTAAAAAAGAAAACAAGCATCCTTTCTCCCGAACAAGTCATCCCAATTCTGATTTCTGACTTTACTATCGACTTCAAACACAAGAAAACAAGCAGCCTTTCTCCCGAACAAGTCATCTATATATGATTTTTCTTTAAAACTTGCATAAAACCAATATATTGCCTTTATGCCTCTCTATATAGCTTGAAGTAACAAACTTCTACCAAGATTGGAACGCCATCACCGAAAATTACAGTTAAAGAAGTTAGCGCCCTGTGTTATAATGTCAACGCCCAATAATGTCAAAATACGCAGTCACCGATATTCTCCGAACAACAGCCACCGATATATACGCAGTAAATTAACCCAAAAAAAAAGAAAAAGATAGTATTCAAAATTCTGGTATACAAGGCATCAGTTACTCGCATCAGGATGAAGAACACGAGAAAAACAGAGTGATCATCGAAAAGCGACCGAAAATCTAAAAAAAATTAAAAAATATATTGGGGCTATTGCTCCAGAACATACAATCCAAAATCCAAGGGAGAATGCAAAGAAGAAAAGCCATCCGC
Organism: Acacia pycnantha; assembly: GCA_025563575.1. Classification (NCBI taxonomy): domain Eukaryota; kingdom Viridiplantae; phylum Streptophyta; class Magnoliopsida; order Fabales; family Fabaceae; genus Acacia; species Acacia pycnantha. The sequence continues at coordinate 3,573,215 of JAMWYP010000030.1, read as the reverse complement.
TTTAGAGTTGAGACAAGCAACACAAAACCAGAGAACAGAGACTCGAAGAGTGAGAAAAGAAAATTGAAATCAGAACCTCACCTCCGAAAGGCCGACGGCATCACGGAGACGCTGAAATCACAACCCCGAATGTGAGCAAAGAGACCGAGCAAGGAACAGAGAACATGTGAGACATGAAAAAATAAAAAAACTTGACGGTGAAGTTGAGTCCCCAAGGCCGAAGGCACCATTTAGGGCAAATGAAGTGGAGAGAAATGAATCACACACACATACACCTCCTCATCCTTACAATCTCCACCTAATCTGAAGAAGAAGGAGGAGGCTCAATCTGTTTCTCACTTACGTTACCTACCTCACGTCTCAACAGGTAACATTTACTTTTTTTTGTTATGTTTATTGTGGAATAAATATTTGATTTAACTCTTAATTAGATACATTGATTTATTATAGATGTTTAATAAATGTATAACAGTAGTAGGATAGATAGATGCTTATCATTTAAATTTTTTGTTATGTTTATTGTTTAATAATGAGATTTAAATTTTAAACATTTTTTTTGCATGGATTATTGTTTAATAATAGGATTACTAAATATATAACCGTAGGATAGATGCTTAATTACTTATAAATTATGATATGATTATAAATAATAAAAATTGTGAGGTTAAAAAATTAATTAAAATCAATAATTTATGGAATTAGAATATTTAAAATTTATTATTAAGAAGGCTAATAATTAGTAAATTAACTAATTAGGGAAATAATTATTTCTTTTGTATGTTAATTATAATCCTTAAGATAAATGACTAATTATTTCATATTTTGTAAAATAATTAATTCCGATTTTGTGAAATATGTCACAATATTTGTTATTTATAGTACCCGAAGATAGCTAAGATAAGATTAATTTGAGAATACTAATTACTCAAATAATAAATTCAAATATTTATTATTTAGAGAATAATAATTAGTGACTTAATAATTTATTGTGTTATTGTAAATTTTTATTAGTCAAATGGATGATCGACGTCCACACACGATTGAGCCCGGCCCCAAAGTGTGGGGAGTTCTTAAAGAGGAGGTGCAACAGTCCCACCGATCACAAGTTGTGTGGAACGATGGAGATTGTGATGTGTTGAGGGTGAGGCGAGCCTCACAGGGGTCTGGTGCAGATATCCATAACCCAGATCTCTTCCCACCAGATTTGCAGCAGAACCTTATGCGTGCAGGTTTCTGGCATGTGTCTCGCATGAAGAGACTCCCGGTATGTTTTAAATTTCTTTGTTTAATTAATTTAATTATACGCATTTAGTTGTTTGTGCATGATACGGATAATGTTGGTGCAGATTGACAAATACCTTATTTCTGCTTTGGTTGAGAGGTGGAGGCCGGAGACTCACACCTTCCATATGTCGGTTGGTGAGATGACTATTACTCTACAGGACGTAGAGGCCATTTTAGGTTTGTCAACTGAGGGTCGAGTAGTTTCCGGTCGGACACATGGAAACTGGGCGGCAATTATGCAGCAATACATGGGAGTGACTCCACCCCCGATATGGGCATGGTCTAGACTTCCTGCCATTACACCTCCCATTCCACAGCCTACTGACGCAGGCGATCATTACGGACGCAGGTATGGAGTATTGGAGCGATTATGTTCTTATTTGCAGGACGTTTCACTAATTTTATTAAATTACAAATTGCAGGTTCAACAAAGTTGAACAGAAATTTTGGAAACGTCATCTGCATGTATATCGGGTAGCTCTTGACCGATGCGTCGAGATGATGTATGTATACTAAATTTTGCGTTTGGAAACCTAAAGAGTGTACTATTTCACATTTGTTGACATGTACAGGTGATCTGGGAGCCATATAGGGACGCCGGATATGAGTTCTTGGGTGTAGAGGTTCACATGCAGGACAGGTGGAGGGCGGTGACCCCCGTACTTTGTTTTCACATTGTTGAGTACCACCAGCCCGATCGCTGTATGCGGCAATTTGGCATGCAGCAACACATCCCTAGTTCTACAGCACGCCTTAAGGGTGCACATGATCTTACCTTACGTGGTAAGAGCACTGAGGATTGGGAGGCCAAGCTGGATCGATTCATCCAGTTGTGGAACACGCGACATGAGCGCATCGAGACTACTGAGCCATCGGAGGGGCCAATTTCCCCAAACTCTGAGTACATGACTTGGTTCCTCACACACACTAGACGGTTTATGACGAGGCAGGCCGCCAGGATCGGCCACATGGTACGTATTGATATTACATATGTCCTCTTATTGTCCCTACCTTTATCTACGTATTGTAATTTATTTTAATCGACAATGGCAGAAAGATGGAGTACAGTCGATTTGGTGGATGTGTGACCCACAATTTCAGCCCGAGTTCAATAGGACGCAGATTAAGGAGGTATGTGATCAGTTAATGTCAGCACTTGATGAGTTTGGCCGAGTTGCGGAGCCTGGTCCTAGCGCACCAAGTGGACACTTAGTCAGTGTACCGGATCCTGAACTAGAGGTCCTCGCCGTGGGAGGGAAGGACGAGAACTGGGTCGACAACGACCGCGGCACGAGATGGAGCCGGATGAGATACCACAGGGTGGTCCACGTGGCGGAGGTGTATATCGACCACCCATGTGGCCCACTATGGCCTATGCCCAGGTTCCGTGGTACCCTGAGGAGATGCGTCCAGAGGTGCATCCATCGGTGCATGTACCAATACCGACTTACCCACAGCCACATACGATGTTTGCTCCGCAGACACAGGTTCCTTACTCTTATGAGTGGCAATCACAGAGTTCTCAGACCGGCTTGGGATTCAATGCCTATCAGCCTCAATATGTCTTCCCTGGCTTCAATGCTTATCAGCAGGCACAGGGTTTTACTGCCTTCAGTTCCTCCCAGCATGGACACCACGCATGTACTGAGGCAGGATCGAGTAATAGTCCCTACCGGTCAGGACATCGCGCCTCTGATGACACGGATGACCAGGCTGATGACTTCTTTCGGACTACTGTTGATGACATCAATGCTGAGGATTTCTTTGTTCGTAGGAACCCTGAGCGTGGTGCACGTTCAAGACAGTGGCCACTATTTACTCCACCGTCATAATATCATTTTATTAGTGTATATGTTTTCTTTTTCTGGATTACTGTATTATGACTTATATGCTTGGATTACTGTATTATGACTTATATGCTTGGATTACTGTATTATGACTTATTTGCTTGGATTACTAATTGGCAATCGTAAATTATTAATTACTACATCCCATTCGAATAAAAGATATGGAAGCAAATACAATAGTAAAATTCAACTAATTAGCTATGGTACGCGTTGTAGGACATGAACGCCTGTTATGACCAAACTGTTTACACATACTACATCTCATTCGACTGGAGCTAGGTTGGACCTCGACCTCATCCATTTCATTGCGGATGCGTGAGGATTTAGGGCGGCCCTTACCACGCAATTTCGCTTCATCAGGGATAAGTTGTGGTCCAGGAGCGGGCGGTATTCCTTGTTCACTTCCGATCGGCTGAAATGATGAAGAGTAAACATTCATAATGTTGTAGATTGAGAATACTGGATCCACGTATTGTTCTGCATAATGGGATACCGACGAACATGCAGCAATTACATGACTACATGGGAATTTGAATGCCTGAAACTTGCCACATTGGCATTTCCCCTGTGTCAAGTTCACGGAGTATGTATCGTCTGGATCATCAACTTCAAACGTGGTACGCGCCACATCAAACTCCCGAACACGCATCGATGTAGCCCGTGCTCCATTCTTTGCCATAGCTTCATGTATAATACTTGAAAATTGCTTTCCAATCATTGCATCTTGTTGTGCTTTGGTTCCTCTGTTAACCCAGTAACGAACAAGTCGACTATAGGTGCATTTAACCAACGCAGTTTATAGGCATGTTCCTCGCTCCCGAAAACCTTGTTGATTGCTTCGGATAAATTGGTTGTCATATGCCCGTATCTTCTTCCATCCTCATCATAACTTCGACACCATTGCTCTTTTGGAATTCTCTCAATCCATGTAGCCACATCACGACTGTAGCTGCAAAACTGGGCATATGCAGCATCGAAGTGTATCTTGTTTGGAACATATCCTGTAAGAAGACCGAAAGACACAACATTATAAGGTCAGAAATGGAAAGAATGAACGTCACTGCACATATCTACAAAGGAGTATATTACCTAATCTGGTTAATGTTTTCTTCAGCTCCTGGTTCTTGAAGCGGGTATTAAAATTGCTCGCAACATGACGAATGCAAAACACATGGTACGCATTAGGAGGCTGCCAACCAGTCATCTCATTGGCGACTGCTAATATTACGCTTTTGTGACGATCAGAAATAAGACATAGACCAACCTTATTTGTAACATACAACGTATGGAATACAAAAATACTCCCATGCTTCCTTAGTCTCACCTTCGACAATTGCAAATGCAATCGGCAGGATCTCATTATTTCCGTCTTGAGCGGTGGCAATCAATAATGTCCCCTTATACTTACCGTATAAATGCGTACCGTCAATCTGTATGACTGGGTTGCACCATCGGAACGCCTCGCGACATTGACGGAAGGTCCAAAAAGTACGTTGAAAAACCCGGTACCTATTAACAACCTGCTGATTAACAATATACGGTCCATCTTGAATATGATAAACAGATCCCGGGGCAAAGTGCAACATGTAGTCAAACCATCTTGGCAGGAACGCATATGACTCTTCCCAATCACCGTAAATCTTAGCTATTGCTTTTGTTTTGCCTTCCATGCCTTCTTGTAAGAAACATGATAACCAAACATTCCAGTCACCCTTTCTTGTATCATGACCACAGTGCGAAGGTGTTTCCCTGACCATATCTACAAAACCAATTACAAAAAGTGTACACTAGGAATGTTATTTATGTACACTGATAAACCCAACTAAATTCAACAATTATCAAATGGTATTGTGCATCATACCTATTATGGTGTCAGAAATAATTTCTGAATCAAGTTGTCTGTGATCTTGGGAGAGAATTTGGCTCACACAACTATGATTTGCATCCCATTTAGTTACCACCCAAGTGTTGTTGTTCTTCGGTTTAATTGCTCTTACTCTCCAATCACAACCTTGTTCATGATTCCGACATTTCATTATCAACTTCGTTGTAGTACTCTCAACCACATGAGCTTCGTGATGTTCCTTCATGCAATAATGTTTTATTGCGGCTTGCACATCACTCTTGGACGCGAACTCTTGTTTAAGATATAATCCATCTCCTCTAACCCACGGTCCCCGGCCTTCATCCAAGATATCCTCATTTGGGTAATCTTCATGTACAGCCTCATAATGTGGAATGTCAATCCAAAACGGAATAATATCTGCATGCTCACACATAATACAATTTATGCGACAATATGGTAACAAATAAAAAATAAATTATATAATCATTACCTCTTGATTCATCATCTGCATCACTATCATTCTGTTCATCGTCATTATCCAATAAAGTGTCTTCATCTTCTTCCTCTTGTTCCTCCTCATTGTCAAGTTCATTTAGCATATAGTCACTTTCTTCTCCATGCGCAACGGTTGATTGTGTTGGCTGAGGTGTACCAGAATGAGCCATATTATCTGACGTCTCAATATCCACACATAACTCAGCAAATTGGGACGTACGGTTTTCCTCGAATGTTTGTAGAAAAACATCCAGATCCTCATCATCGGATATCTCAAAACCCGCATATTTGCGGTTTCCACAAGGTACTCTACCAGTCACTGATGGTATTACCTGATTTGGTTGCAACTTTAACTTTTGACGGATCTTTTCATGTAAATCTTCACAGACATGCCTCGAATAATATACATTCCTCTTCTTTCACCTTCAAAGCTCAAACCGTTTGGACCTATCTTTTAGAACCATTACAATATAAAAATGTACGAATTTGATTCATTTTTTTCTTATTTTATATTATGAAAACGAAGATTAATTAAATTAAGATAAAAAAAATATGACAACAACACAATTGTAACTTAGCAGAAGAAGAAACACACACTACTATACTATATAAATGGAATTAGATAAAATAAAAATTCAAGAAACAGAATGATAAAAGATGGAGGAGAAAGGGTGGTTCCAAGTGACAAAGAGAGAATTTTCAAAGAGGGGATGAGGGCTAAAGTGAAGAAGAGTTAGGAATGAAAAGAGCTTGAAGCAAAGTTTTAGCTAATGTAAGCAAAAGAGTGAAGGAGTGAAAAGAGTTGGAAGCAAAAGTTTTAGCCGACGGAAGAGTTTCAAAGATGTAAGCATGAGTTGAAGGAGTGACTATAATTTTATAAGAGGAGGAGAGCAGACTCACGGGAGAATTTGAATTGAAAAAGCTGCAGGCTACGCAGGGTACGTTCGGGGGAGAGGGGAATAATTACAATGTAGAGGACAAAATTATGATAATTCCTTGATTTATGGAGAAAATTTGGCGATTTTTGAGAAATAATGGTGAATACACAAATAACATTAATTAGAATATATGGCTAACTAGATTAAACCGTGTTATAATTTTGAATTAGAATAACTCTTTGATTTATGGAGATTAAAAAAAATCAAATTTGGCAATTTGTTTAAGAAATATTAGAGAAAAGTTAGAAAAATACTACTTATAAACAATATTAAATTGTTAACAAAATTTTACCATGAGTAAGAGATAAGATATTGATATATGTGTTTTATTTTATAAATTTATGTCTTTTTTAATCATTTCCATTTAAACTCACTTTTTAAATAATTATCTAAATAAATTTTTGTTTGAAAAAGGGTAAAGGTGCAATTTTTACAACAATGTTTGATGATAAGGGCAATTATCACCATTAAGTTTTTTTAGAGTGCCAAAATACACATAAACTTTGCCAAGTGGGTCCAACATGGTGTACTCTTGCCATTTTTCTTTGGAAAAATCCCCCTCAGGGCCCAAATTATCAAAATATTGTAAATAAAAAAACCTCAAAATAAGTCAAATGTCAGAAAATGCCTTATTATTTCAAAAAATGTTATACTAATATAGTTATTAACATGTATTGATATAGTTATTAATATGTACTGATTTAATTGTTAAGATATAATTGTTAACATATATTGATTTAGTTGTTAATGTTGTATTGATATAGTTGTTCCGAAATAATACCAGAAAATGTCTTAGGGCTTTTTTTGACATGTGACTTTTCTTTAAGCCTTTTTTACAATATTCCGGTTACTTTGGCCCTAAGAGGGGATTTTCCCTTTCACCCTTTGAAAGTTCACCTTAGCTCATACAACCTCCATTGAAGACGAGAGAAGAAGCTCTAAACCTCTGATTCCATTATGCAGGATAACCATGAATTCCAGCCCATTATAATATTGTAGGAATCACTTTCGAGCTGCAAATGGAATCAGAAGTTCGCTTAGAGCTTTTTCTCACGTCTTCAATGGAGGTCGTATGGGCTGAGGTGGACTTTCAAAGGGTGAAAAAGGAAAGGAAACGACAGGTATACACCATGTAAGACCCACTAAGACTAAAGTAACGTCTGTTTAGTCAGAGTTAACGCCTTTGTTAAAATTGCCACACTTCATAAAATTTATGTGTATTTTAGCACCTAATAATGGTATCAATTGCCCTTACCATCGAACATTGTTATTAAAATTGCACCTTTGCCCTTTGAAAAAAAGCCACCTATCATCGTCAATCCAAATATAAATCACATTATATTATCTAACTTTTATCATAACTCAATTCTCTAAAAGTCAGATTAAAAAAAGTCACATATGTCACAACTAATCCAAACCACCACTTACCCCGTTTGGATTAGTAGCAGCAGAAGTGACTTATTTTCAATCTAACTTTTACAAACTGAAGATAAGATAAAAGTCAGATTGTAAATATAATTTGTGTTTGGATTGACGATGTCAAAAGTGGTTTTTGCCAAAATTGAAACTTGTTTGGATTAGTATTTGAAAAGTCAGTTAAGATAGAAAATGACTGAAAAGGGCACGAATCTTATTAAATACAATGTATGTGTGTGTAAGTTGTATATATTGTGATAATTGAAAAGAAAATTTTAAATTTAAATTTGGTAAAAAAATTAAATTATTATTAAAAAGTTAAAAAACACTGAAGTCATTAATTAAATGTATTTAATTGATAAAATTGTATATAAATTATAATGTATACAAATTTATATGAACATATTGATACTAAATAATAGTACATTGTTAATTGGATCACCTATACCTAACAAGTTAGTCTCTAATTATCTATCACAAATATGATTCATTTGTGTTGAAGATTAAATATTTGATGAGGATGCTACATCGAATGGATCATTATTATCTTCATTGCTCATATTTCCTCGTTCAACTTGAAAAAAGTCCACATCGGTTTATGAAATCGAAGAGGTCATAATTGAGAATGAGGAAGAAGAGGGAGGGAGGAGGAATCACATCTCATCACCATTATCGGCCTTCCTCCCTTCGTCCTCACACCCTCCATCTCCGGCGACCTTCTTGAACCAAAGGAGCGGCGGGAGAGAGCTTGAGGCTGAGAGACTTGAATATTTGAACCAGAGGCGATCAAAGGACTGGGAAGGAGAGGTGATTGGAGTAGGAAGAAGCTACAACCACCACTTCAATGTCTTGACCATTGTTAACCGCCATAGACCATCGTCTTCACAATCTCTAGAAACCACCATCGGACCTCAGTCAAGCAGCATCCAAGCGCCTTCTCTCTCTCACCGTTGGCACTTCTTTCTTTCTCTACCACTGTCAACCACTGCCATTGAAACACAACTATTGACCTTCTTTCTCTTCTCCATCTGTAGATTCGTCAATGAAATTTTTAAGGGAAAATCTCTTTAAGGTCCTAGGGGGCCAAGAAAATGTCAGAAAAGTCCCACATAAAATTTTGATGTTAAAAAGGTCCAAAAAAGTTATTAAAACCTATAAATAGAGTTGTTAATCACCTACTGAAGGAGTTGTTAATAAGACTTTTTTTTTGTCTCTTAGGATCTTAAAGGGATTTTCCCAATTTTTAATTAGGACAGTGAGAAGGTGTAGAAGAGGAGGTGTGAAAATGAATTTCCTATTAAATTAAATGCTTACTTGAGACCGGTATGAAGATGAGCAGAGGAGCACAAAGGTTTGTATGCCAAGAAGAGGCTCAACTCGTGTTGGTGGAAAAGGACAAATGAGCTATGAGAATTTAAGAGCAAACAATCGAAAGTTAACTCTAGAAGCTTCTATTTCGGGCTTCTCCAAGAAGGAGCTTTTTTTATATAAGCCAATTTAAAACTGAAGCTTTCCCAAATAGAGTCAGATGAGCTTATTTTCTTCCACTGTGCTTTTTAGTATGTTGACTACACGCAAATACTAGCACTAATTTGTTTAGCTTTTTAAAAATGTTTTTATATAGGTAAGTATGTAGGAAGAATTTTATCACGATTTACGAAAAAAATACTTAAAAACACTTTTCCCATCTTCCCAAACAAGCAGCCAGCTCTCTTTTCCCGCCCGAGGCGGAGCTTTATTGGCAAAAATAACAAAAAAAAAAAAAAAAGGGACAATGCGCTTAGAATCTGGGTTATTTCTCACATTATTATTTTAAAAAATGGGCTTTAAAATCTGGACCAAGCCATAGATCATTATAATTTGGGTCCTTGCGGTTTAAAGTTGAATGTTGAGGTAATAAACAGGCTTATCCTTTGATATTAGGGATTTGGAGGGGAGGGGTGGAATTTTTTTTTTTTTTTTTGACTTGGATTTCAAAAAATTGGAGAAATGATGTTATAAGTTTTTAATAAAGAGAATATCTAAGATAAAAGATGAAGAAAAATCAATTAAAACCTTTTAACCCCATTTCTCCAATTCTTTTAAACCCAGCTCATGTTGATAAGTGTATGTTACTATATTGATAAGTCATATAATGGTCATTGACAAACTCATTTAAGTTAATTAAACCAACTCAAGTTGACAAATATGTTTCATTATATTGAAAAGTCATAGAGTGTTCATTGACAAGCTCATCTATATTAACTAAAATACTTTCGTTGACAAGTGTATGTAATTATATTGATAAATCATAAAATGACTAAAGCCCATATATGTCAATAAAATACTAGTAACTAAAAAAAAATCGTAGAGAAATTTACAATATGACTATTTTAATATTTTTCTTTGTCATTGGTTCTGAGTAAGTTTTCCAAAAAAAAGAAAAAGTAACAAGTTAATTGTAATTTTTTTCCATAAATTACTCAAAGCGCCCTATAAAACAGAGTAATATACATCGAAATCTTCACAATTATTGGGGAAAATCCCCTTCATGGCCCAAGTAAGCAAGCTATTGTCAAAAAAGGCCTAAAGAAAAGTCATATGTCAAAATGGTCCTAGTTGTTAACGTGTATTAATTTAGTTATTAATGTTATGTTGATATAGTTGTTAACTCGTACTGTTTTAGTTGTTAAAATATAGTTGTTAACATGTACTGATTTAGTTGTTAATGTTGTATTGATATAGTTGTTAACGTTTCTAAAATAATACTAAAAAAGCCCCTAAAGCTTTTTTTGACATGTGACTTTTCTTTGGATCTTTTTTGACAATTTCTTATTTACTTGGGCCCTGAGGGAGATTTTCCCATGTTATTGTTCCGGAGTCTGATATTTTTTCAGAAGCGGATTATCTCAGTATCTTTTCCTAAGAATCTCTCTCAGTATCCCATCACAACCGTTGGAGAGAGAGATTGAAAGGCTCAAATCTCAATGAGGCAAAAAAAAAAAAAACATGGTTCTGTCCTTTTTTTTTAAAAACAAAAATAGTATTCACCATCTAAGTATTTTTTCAGTACCAGTAAATGCCCTGAAATATTTTTTTAAGATCCTAAATTTTTTTCAAGATCATAAACTATTTTTCAGTACCATGGAGTATCTTTTTAAGATCCTTTTTTTTTAAAGATCATAAAGTATTTTTTTAGTATCAGTCAATACCCTGAAGTATCTTTTTAGTGCGAATCAGTATATTGAAGTATTTTTTTAGTACTATTCAGTACCGTATCTTTTTAGTACCAACCAGTATCTTGAATTTTTTTTTCAGTACCAGTCAGTACTCTGGAATATTTTTAAGATCCTAAAACAAATTTTTATCATCATGAAGTATTTTTTTCAGTACCAGTCAGTATCTTGAAAAAATTCCAAACTTCAAGATACTGACTGGTACTGAAAAAATCCTTCATGATCTTGAAAATTTATTTTAGGATCTTAAAAAAATAATTCAGGGTACTGGTACTGAAAAAATACTTTAAGATACTGACTTGTACTAAAAAGATATTTTAGGGTACTGATTAGGACTGAAAAATAATTCTAGGGTACTGACTAGTACTAAAAAAATACTTCAATATACTGATTGATACTAAAAAGATACTTCAGGTACTGAAAAAATATTTCATGATCTTGAAAAAAATTTAGGATCTTAAAAAAATATTTCAGGATATTGATTGGTATTGAAAAAAAATACTCAGATAGTGAATACTATTTTTGTTTTTTTTTAAAAGACCGAACAATGGTTTTTTTTTTTGTGAAATTTGAGCCTTTCAATCTCTGTCCCGACATTGTGATGGGATATTGAGAGAGATTATGAGGAAAGGATACTGAGATAATCCGCTTCCTATTTTTTTCAGGATTCGGATTTACTCAGAAGCCCTCCCTCAGTATTCGTTAATCCTGACCGTCCAAAAATTGATTCAACCGTCTAGAAAGAGACACCCGTATACTTTTAAAATTTTCATCTCTCCAGCATGTGGTAATTTGAAATAAATGAGCTGTCTCTCTCTGGACGGTTGAATCAATTTTTAGACGGTTAAGATGCACGGATAGTGAGCGGGATGTCACGCACTACAAGGAACATGTGATATTTTGCGTGCCAAGACACTCTACATTAAAGGGAGGTTTAGACTTGCCAAATGACAAAGTCTAGAATCTTTTTGAATATTGTAGACATGTGTACATATTTGTAGAATTGTGTGGAGAATTCTTGTAAGTGTGTAAATATCTAGATATTTTTAGGGAAGGTTCTGGAGAGCTATTCTCCACTGTAGGATCATTTTGATCTTAGCCGTTCATTGAGGAGGTGGATGCCTATAAATTGGAGATGTCTCTCTCATTTGTAACATCCAAGAGTCTTCAAGCAATATAAGTCATTTATTGTTCAAGGGCTTCTCTCTCTAAATTCTCTTTCTCTCTCTAAAAGTTCTCTTAGGCTTTGTTTGAGAGTTTAGAAGGAAGGGAAAGGAAATGAATGCAAGGAGAATGAAGGGGAGGGGATGGAAGGGAAATGGAGGATATTTCCTCCCCTTGTTTGGGAGTTAAAAAAATATTAAGGGAGGAAGATGGAGGATTAATGAGTTATTTTTACCATTTTGTCATTTTCTTTAATAATTAATATAATTATTATACTTTACAAATAAATTTAAATTTAAATTTTCTAAAAAAATTATTTATGTTATTTTTATATTCAAAAAACTATTTATGTGGTGGCGGCGGTGGAGATGGTGGCGGCGACGGTGGTGGGGTGGTGGCGGTGGATGTGGTGGGGTGGTGGTGGTAGTGGCGGTGGCGGTGGTGGTGGGGTGGTGTGGTGGTGGTGGGGTAGTGGTGGTGGCGGCAGTGGTGGTGGTGGGGGGTGGCGGTAGTGGGGGTGGTTGTAAATAAGGGTAACAAAGTAATTAATCTATTTCCCCTCTTAAAACCCCCATATTAGGGGAACTTTAATTTTTAGAAGAAGGAGGGTTTTGGGGGATTTGTAAAAATCACTGATTCCCTCCCCTCTTATTTTTAAAACTTGTAAATAAGGGAAGGGACTACCAAAACCCTCCCTTTCCTTTTCTTTCTTTCCAAAATAAAACTCCCAAACAAAACCTCAGTCCTTTAAGGATCAGCTGACTTAACCAAGATCAAGGAGTGATTAAGCTAAGGTGGCCGTGGCACGGTATTTGCCTATTTGGAGATTAAGTCCAAAAGGCCGTGACAGGAGCTGGAGCTTCTGAGCAAATCCGAATCCTTTTTTCCGGCTTAACGCTTCTTCTTACTTCTCCATCCTCCCGCACCACGCTGTCAGTGACTCAGTGTTCATCAATGGCTACAATCAATCTGTCTTCTACACACACTTTCCCTTATCTTCGTTCATGCTCTTCGCTTCCACAGAATACCTCTGCTTTGTCATTCAATTCACAGGTCAAAGCCAAACCTTCTTTATCTCTGCGCTCTATTTCTCTGAAACCCTATAATACAGGTTCAGATAAGCCTCGGACGCGGCTCGTAGCTTCAGCTGTCAATAATCTCGGGGAGACGGATCCGATAGTCCTGCCGCCGGGAAATGAGGATGCTGCCGCGGAAGTGCCGTCGGGTACCGGCGTATATGCCATTTACGACAAAAACGAGGAGCTTCAGTTTATTGGTTTATCGCGTAACATTGCTGCAAGCGTTTCTGCTCACCGGAAATCAGTTCCAGAGCTCGTTGGCTCCGTGAAGGTAAGGGTAGCATGGTTTTCTTAATTTTCCCAATGAAGTGGATAATTATTTATAAGACTTTTGAAAAAATTGATAAAAGGATTCATTTGCTAGCATCAATCGGTTATCAAATATCTTATTAATAGGTGTTGCATAATTAAATTTTTCACAAACCAAGATTACTTCAAGCTTGTTTTTGAATATATTTTTGTATCATGTTCATGGCAAATGAAATGAGTATCAGATTATGCAAAGTTTGGAAATGAAGAAGCCAAAAATGGAGAAAAGAGACAAGGAAAGCATAACTAGTTGCTCTGAACTTGTGTCTTGCTTTCTTACAATAATAGGAAGAAAATGATAGCAGTGCATAACACATTTTAATTTGTTTTTGTTTCACTCGTATGTTTTTCACCTTTCTTGTGATACACAGTTAGCTTCACCCTTTCAATATCATTTTTTACCCTTTCCATTCATATGAAAGCTTAGGGCTTTATGGCTCATGCTTATAAAGATTGATGCGCATTGCACAATGATACTTTCATCACTAGATCTGGTATCTACATCATGAATTATATAGATGGGCTGTCTGAAGTTTACCAAGTACCATACTTCAACAGATGAATTTTAGTTGAACAAACATGGGCTGGGGTTGAGAGTGATTTAGTATGTGGTTTAAGTGCAACCTTATGTGACCAAATTTTTTATGGTCAAGCTGATATTAGTTTTGATACAACTTCATACTGGCAGCAACAGCAACTTAATAATGCTTATAAAGGAAAAGGATATTTTACTCCTTTTGTCTAAATTTTATTTGATCCCTTCTTTACCTGTAGTTGCATGAGCTTGTTATATTCTACCATGACTGCTGTCCACTCAAAATAATGTCCTGCAATTTAACCCCATGACTTTGAAGCTTCAAGCCAAAACAGTGAAAACACTGGACTCACAGTCCTGATTTCTCACTGCCTCTTGTGGAGAATTGGAAACATCGTGGAACTACTACACGATCCAATCAGAGTTTATGGTCCTTGACAGCTACTTGAACAAAACACCGCACCAGGCAAATCTGAAAAAATTCCTGTCCCATACAACTGTTAAGGCGAGTGAAAATTGAGATAACACTTTTCCCCAATGCCTTTTATTTGCTTTGATGATCACAAAGTTTATGTGTGTTTCATTATGAATGAAGGAATCTTTTGCAGAGCCAAATGGTTAGAACTAGGTCTTCAGTGTGAATTTGTGTCGGTGTCAATCTTGCTGGACATTTGTTTTTATGAATTAGTTAAGCAAAGATGGTAAAAAATACAATGCAATGGCACAGATTTATATAAACTATTATTAGAAGTGAGACAATCTTGAACAGATTTCAGCCTTTTTTGAACTTTCCCTTGCTTCCAAAAAAGTAAAAAATTGAAATAGAATAAAAGCACAGATGCAAACAATCAGTAATACAAGTGAGATGATTGATGAAATAGTTTTACCTTACTTCTATACTTTAGGTCTCATTCTTCTGTAATAATGCCTTCCTGGAAATGAATTCATTATAAAATTGTCTGCTGTAGGTTGGGGTAGTAGATGAACCTGACAGAGAAACTCTAACCCAAGCATGGAAATCATGGATGGAAGAACACATAAAAGCCAATGGAAAAGTTCCACCTGGTAATGAATCAGGAAATGCCACATGGATGAGGCAGCCACTTAAGAAGAAGGCAGATATTCAGCTAACCCCTGGTCGTCATGTCCAATTAACTATCCCCCTTGAGGAACTCATTGACAAATTGGTAAAGGAGAACAAGGTGGTTGCATTTATCAAGGGCTCTAGAAGTGCACCATTATGTGGATTCTCCCAAAGGGTGATTGGCATTCTTGAAAGTGAAGGAGTGGATTATGAGAGTATTGATGTCCTGGACGAAGAGCATAACTATGGATTAAGAGAGACGCTTAAGAAGTATAGCAATTGGCCTACATTTCCACAGATCTATTTGAATGGAGAATTGGTTGGAGGTTGTGATATATTGACCTCCATGTATGAGAAGGGTGAAGTGGCTAGTTCATTCAAAAAGTAATTGTGCAAGTTTCTCAGCATTGAGGCATTATTTTAAACTGGTGCAACCAGGGACCATGGGAGGACACTGAGGCCATGCATTTGGGAGCTAAAAGGTAAATAAAGGCCTCTTGCTCAGTTGTACTAATATGTTATAAACTAGTATGTTTAGTAAAAGATAAATTACTCATATTCTTGGTTTCATAGGGAAAACTGTTAGCTCTCTTGCTCCTCTCTGGACTTATCTTTGCATCTGCTTCTATCCACAACCTCTATGTAATGGTGCAAATTGCTACAAAATATGTTCTATGTTTATGACGGGAGGGGTACTTTTTTGAGCCTACTTGATGAAAGATTGATTGTAGGTCTTCTTGGTAGTACTGGTTGAGAGGAGGGAAAAAAGGTGAAAAGTAATAAAGCATGTTAAAAAGATAAGGGTTTTGATAATTTTATTCTGTGATATATTAGATAATTGGAGGAAAATGATGATAATTTAACTCATTTCCGGTAGCTTATATCTTCTTTTATTTTGTTATTTTGTTTTTGGACTACACAAACAACAGCAAGTCTTGATCTTAGAACGTGGGGTCAACTACATAATTTGCTATTTGCTATTTTTTTGGACTGCACAAAACAATAAAAAAATTTATCTCACTTGAGTCAGCCACATGATTTGCAAATTTTTTTGGGGACTGCACAAGCAAGAAAACATCATATCTTGCTAGATAGGGTTGATTGTATGGATCGCCTATTTTTCATATTACCTTAAGGCTGGATAAAGGAGAGTTGTGTATATGCCCAACACCTGACATAAAATTCTGGTGAATCTCTCATGGACTGTTTTTTTCTTACCCCAAAAAAAAAATGGACTAAGCGATTGTAAAACAATTTGCCAATCAAATGTTTACAAGCTACTAAGGGAATTAGGTTTAACGGAAAGGGATAATCTTTCACAGTGAATAAATATTTGAATTCTTGTTAGGACTTGTGTTCATATTTAGTGTCTGACTGTGTCTTGAATATAATTGGCTCTAATAAAAAGATATTTATGCCTAGGTAAAAAAAATAAAAAAGTTTAGCAGCTCCATTTGCTTGACTTATAATGTAAACTGATATATACTTTAATCATATACAACATATATTAAGATTAAGTATATTATGAAGGTAGGTGAGCGGAGTTAATTATAAGTTGACAAATATGTCATTTTCTCTATATCTATATATTTTCCTTCTTCTTTTATAAATTTTTAATTATTATTTCTTAATTTATTAATAGAATTCTAAGTCAGAAATAATCAAAAATAGAGGTGGAATATATTTAATAAACTTGAAAGAAAGAAAGAATGTAGAAGCCTTGTTTGATAATCATCAAATAGATAACATATTTTACATATCAACTTATATCATTATCAAAAATCCAAAATATTTTACATATCTTACCCTTTTTGCGCAAAGAACCTCTTCAAGACTATATCATTTTCTTTTCTGGATAAATATTTGGTGGGCAGAAATTTTTCATTCCAAAAGAGAATTATAGAAGAAAATCGAACCCCCAAATATTGCAAAACGATTTCCTTCGGGTAACTCAACATTAAAAAGAACTCAAGGAAACTTCAGTCATTTGCAAAATTGTCGACACACACAGAAATCGAACGAATTGGGCCAAGAAAACACATGGCTCTGTTTGAGTTTTTTTTTTTTTTGCTATAAAAATTTTAGGAAAGGGATTGGGCTCACCCACAGTCCAAGGGCAGGGCGCTTGGAGCCCAGTCCACAGGGCATACTGGCCAGAGAGTACACATGTCTCCACCTCTACCAGCGTTTCCACTACTTCCTAGACCCCTAGGATGCCTCCCCCAGCGTCTTGACCAACGCAGGGATCGAACCCCCTCCCTTGAGGTGAGGAAGTCCGACCCCTTTGCCAGTTGAACCCAAAGACAAGGGGTAAAAGGGATTGTCAGGCTCGAACCCATGACCTACTGATTAGGAGGAAGACTAAAGTGTTAACCATCTGCACCACCTACACAAATTCTCTGTTTGAGTTACATGTTCACCAAACTTACCTATATATACCGTGAATTATATTGAAAAAATGGTTTCTACGGCCAATCCAAATAACATATTAACATTATGCAAGCATAATCAATAAAAGTATTAAAAAGTTAATTAATTTATGCAGCTAATCCAAACAACACATTATTATGCAAGTATAATCAATAAAAGTATTAAAAAGTTAATTCAATATTGTAGTCGTGTATACCGTAAATTACATTAGAAAAATAATTTATGTCGTTAATCCAAACAACACATCATTATAATCAATAAAAGTATGGGAAAAACACTTCTCATGTTGTAGGAGAAGTGTTTTCTCATGTCACACACACATGAAATGGTGGGACCCACACATACATATATAATGAACATTATATATATATGTGAGTCCCACCATTTCATTTCATGTGTGTTTAGAAAGCTTGCAAAATCGGATATATCCCCACAAAACATCAAAAGGATAATCGTGAATAAGAAAAACCCGATTTTATCTTAACCGAAAAATGCCAGACTTTTGCTGTTCACTCCGAAGCAGAACATGAGCATAATTTCAAGTAAATAATTGACGATTTGCTCAAAAGAAATAGGTTAGAGTCAGTAAAGCTTCATATGAAGAACAAAGCAAAGGGAACAATATACGGCAACAAAAGCTGTTTCTCATGTTGTGGGATTATTGGATCACCGACAATGGCCTTTGTAAATCTAGGGTTAAAAGATATTTAAAGATTTAATCATAATAATCAATTTTGATAGATGCCCCAGTTTCACTCTCCAAAGACCGCACTACAGAGCCACCTTTCCCAATAAGCTATAAAGTTGAAGCAGAATCATAGACTGGAATCATGGAGGAGTAGGCGCCGGCGCCGGCGGCTGAAGGAGCAGGCGGCGATAATGAGGACGGGAAGAGTATGAGCGAAGCAGTAACGAAGTGGATGGACAGAACGGCTGAACTGGGAAGAGAAAGAGGAAAGAAGGGCTTTTACTAGAAGGGTAAGTATGGAATATCAAAGAATTGGCATGGGCAATTTGGTAAGTATGAAACCAACTCCTATAGATATATATTATATTATATTCCCTCGCTAGATTTTGTCCTTTTTTTGACTTAAAGACTTAAATTAAAATAGTTGCATAATGCCAGATCAAAAAAAGAAAAAGAAAAAAATGGTTACGTCATGACAGTTAGATATAGTTCTCTTTATTAAGGAGCATTTTCCGGATTTCCCTCTAATTTTCTCTCTCTTATCATTCTCGACAAGAGGTGCTGACTGCTGAGAATTCAATCGTCTGATTCATTTTCTGACATATCAACGTGTTTTTCGCTTCATTATCTTTCCATATCCATTTTTTTTTTAATTCCGGGGCGACGACCCGTTATCGATTATCTTCTTCTTACTTCCTTTTCATTTCCTTCTCCTTCTACGTAAAAAATTACGAGCAAATATACAACAAGGTTTGAGGATTTCAATGCTGTCCCGTCAAATCATCGTCTGAGATCCTTCTCATTTCGATTCCATAAAAAATGGAGATTGAAGAAGAATCTTCGAGTTCGGGTGAAAGATTCAGGGTTCATGATCAGTTGGAATTGCTTGAATTCGAGGACAAATTCGTAATTAAGTCTCCTGAGTCTCTCGATCAAGGATTCTGGATCAGCCGCCATGACGGGACCATCAATCTGATTGATGGTAATATGCTTTTATTTTTCTGTTTAATCAACTTTGTTGCTCCAGAAAAAAGGGGAAATGTTCTTCTAAGTTAGTCGAATTTTTTTTGACATGGATGGTGTTTTTTATTTTTCTTCTGGAAATGTCAAATGTGTCATGAGTTATCCATATCGTTTAGCTTTGGGACATACTTCATTAGTGAGTCTTAAGGGTATTATGCTGTTTGCTTATGGTGGGTGTTGGTTGGTCTTTATTTGGGAACCAAAATGTGATCACTTTGTAATCTTGCTTCATTATATATTACATTTTGAGGTTTATTAGGCTTTTTGTAGCTATGTATTTTCAGTTCCATGTATGTATAATTGGGAATAAAAGAAACCCATTTAAATTCATAATTTTATTTTTTATAATTGCCCTCACAACTTTTTTCTTTCTTTTTCTGTAACATAAATCTGCAGATGATGCAAACTTTGAAGGTTCACCCAGGATTTCAACGATTTATGGTTTGGTGGGAACAATAAGATTACTTGTAGGTAGATGCTTACATGCTTTTTTCTTGGGTTATTTGGATTCATCCTTTTTCTACATTCTACTTTGACCTAACTAATTGCCAAAACAGGATACAGCTAGCATAGGCTGAGCTAGCTAAACACATGATATGAATTAGATTTTTTCTCTTTATTTCTCTTTTTATTCTTCTTCCCCAAAGGTAACCACCTCTTCTGGAACTATGGCTGTCTTGTACTCATCAGCACTCAATGATGTGCTTTCCTGGTATAGGAACTTATGTCCTTGTTATAACTTCTCGGAAAGAAGTTGGGAGCTTTCTTGGTTTTCCTGTATATCGCTTGATGTCTATGAGACTTCTGGCGTGCAATGAAGCTTTGAGGTTTTCAACTGCTCAAGAAGTAAGGTTTTATTTCTTGTAGTCCGCAGCTACTCAGGCATCACTAAAATGGTACTTACAGTTGCAGTCTAATCCTTTGCTGTGCACTATCTTGCTGCAGAAAAAAGATGAGGCTTACTTCAGGACTCTTTTGAAAATAGTAGAGTCAATGCCAGGATTGTACTATTCATATGATACAGATATTACATTAAAGTAAGAGTCACTGTCTTCACATAGTCTGGTTGCTATTATTGTATTGTAATTAGATTGATGTTCCTAATATGTGATTTATCATGCTCATCAGTTTGCAGCGGAGATGCAAGTTAGTAGAAGGTTGGATGAGTAAGCCAATTTGGAAGCAGGTTAGTCGGCACTTGGCATAAACCTCACTTTATCTTCTGGAATCAGAATTTTTGAATACATGAATTGTCGAAGCTGAAATGTGAAGCATTCTAGCTGTGACTTTTTGATCATATGCTATTGAACTTTGTTATGTTGGTTTAAGCACATGCTCTGATCAAGTGATTCTCATGAAGACTTGATAGTATGAGATACCAAGTCCCACATTATGTGGAATGAAATGCTCAATGGGGTAAGTGCGTTGGTTCTTTGACCTCAACAACTAGCGTTGGGGTAGGATTCCCCATCCTCCTTAGGTACCCATCAGATTCCTTGACAACGTATGCTTATTGATGATTCTATCAAAGCTTTAGCTGTATCCAGCTACAGTTCCATGGGTACTCCCTCCGGTCCTTGAAATAAGACATATTTATCTAATTTGATTAGATTAAAGAAGTTAGTTTAGTTAGTTAATATGATGTATCCCTCTCCTCCTTGATTATTGTTGTGGGAACATCAATATGGGTAAATTAGGAAAAGATTGACATACATGAAAAATATGTCCTATATTATGACAAAAATCAACCCCCCAAACAGGTCATATATTTAGTACTGGAGGGTGGAGGGTATAGTTTGTATTTTATGTCCATGTATTTTGCTTTTGTATCAATGGAAGAGGTAGGGGACACTTGGTGATGCTAAAACTGGTGAAGATATGATGAAAATTTCCTTGTTTTAGAGATCTGTTTCTCTTCTAAGAGTCTTTCGATCACCCCTTTCAGTAAAATCCTCTTGAAAGCTTCTCTTTTCCATGTTTTTTATCCAGGCTGACCCTCGATTTGTCTGGAACAGACATCTTTTGGAGGACTTTAT
Organism: Acacia pycnantha; assembly: GCA_025563575.1. Classification (NCBI taxonomy): domain Eukaryota; kingdom Viridiplantae; phylum Streptophyta; class Magnoliopsida; order Fabales; family Fabaceae; genus Acacia; species Acacia pycnantha. The sequence continues at coordinate 3,551,826 of JAMWYP010000030.1, read as the reverse complement.
TGAGTATAAGGTTAGACAGTTTGTTATTACTCCCTGTTTTTTACTGTAAAAATCTTTGGTTTTCTATAAGAGAATGAATTGTTTCCCAAGTGTTAATGAATTTCTTCTGATCACTTTCAGTATGATCTAGAGGTTTGTTGTTTTAACATTTATCTTCTTGATGGCAGCTTGACAGATTTGTTATTCCCATTGTACAAGGAAATATCCTCAAGTTTAAGGTTCTTGTATGTCCCCCATGCATGTGCATAGGCTGTCTATACGGATGATGTAAATGCAAGAAAATAGGGACAATGAAATACCACATCAGGTCCTTAATATAAAATCTACTTTGTAGTGCAATCAATACTACGAACAAGATCTCATTAAGAACTGGAGATAGAAATTTCACTTTTAGATACCAAATTTGTCTCCCTTAACTGAGGCTTAAGCTTCCAAACAGCAGAGCTGAAGTTAAAGGACTCACGTGCTACAATAGTGTTAGTTTCACGGAGGTGTAATCGGCGCCTAGGTACAATTCCTGGAGATGACTCCTTATAATAATTAGTATTGATATAATTAAAAAAAAAAATCTGAGAATTTATTTCAATTTGGGAATATGGTGACATAGGAACACGAATGTGGAGAAGAGGAGCTAACCTTGAAGGTGACACTGCCAATTTCATTGAAACTGAACAGCTGCTTGAGACTGGAGAATTTATGTCCTCATTATTACAGGTATTAGTCAGCATTCAGCAATGATGTATCAACATGCATTTATAAATTTGTTTGGGAAGAATAAAGTGATAATTATTTATGATGAATTCGGATGGATTAAAATTATTTTGAATGAGAAGTTTTGTGGTGGTATATGTCTAATTTAATATATTTGAACCTATTTGTGTCTCTTGCTCTTAGACACAGTAAATTTAATATACTTGTTTTAATTATAATTAAATTTACCTAAAAGGCTAAAAAGAACTCATTAAAATAAGGGTTAAGTACCAATTTTGCCCCTGAAGTACGCGTCCAGGAGCAATTTTGCCCCTTAAGTTTTATGCGGAGCAATGTTGCCCTTGAAGTATCAAAACGGATCAATGTTGCCCCTCCGTTAGAAACCCTAACGGTCAACGTTAGTTGACCTAACGTTGACCGTTAGGGTTTCTAATGGAGGGGCAACATTGCTCTGTTTTTTATACTTCAGGGGCAACATTGCTACGTTTTAGTGGAGCAATGTTGCCCCTGAAGTATAAAAAACGGAGCAATGTTGCCCCTCTGTTAGAAACCCTAACGGTCAATGTTAGTTGACCGTTAGGGTTTGTAACTGAGGGGCAACATTGCTCCGTTTTGATACTTCAGGGGCAACATTGCTCCGCCGAAAGCTTAAGGGGCAAAATTGCTCTTGGGCGCGTACTTCAGGGGCAAAATTGGTACTTAACCCTTAAAATAATAATATTTCATTACAATTAGAGTGGTCTGATGTCTATGACAAGCCAAAATACTTTAGATTAACACTTACTATAACTCATTGATGAAATCTGCTCTGTAGTTTTCTGAGTCTTAATCATCTTTCAGGTTTGGGGGTTGGTGCTTGGTGATCTAGTAATTTGCACCTTAAAATGTGATATAGTATCAATCCCCTATTTTAGTTAAAAATCATATAGCTTGGCTATTTTATCTTACATTCCCAAATATAGCTTGGCTATTTTATCTTACAGTCCCAACTTTCTTAGTCTCAATCTGGATATCTCTTACTCATTTTTTTAGGATATGTTAGTCAGAAAGGTTTACTATCATTGACTTAAAAGTTAATCATTTTTTCACTTCAATTTGCAGGCATATATAACTGTAGAGCACCTTTTATTCCTAAATAGCAAAAAAATTTCAGGTTTTACCTCTGCGCTTGATTAGTAATCCATATTATTGTTTTGCAGGTTCGAGGTTCAATTCCTCTGCTTTGGGAGCAGATTGTTGATCTGAGCTATAAACCGCGCCTTAGGATTATCAGTCATGAACAAACGGTGCCCTTCTATTCAGAAGTATACTTGTACTTAAATGTTTTAGCCATGAGGACAAAGTTATGCATGCCCAGAAGAAAATAAATTTACCTTTTTTTTCCCCCTTGCTCCAGCCAAATGTTGTACGGCACCATTTCCGTGATCTATTTCAGAGATATGGAGATACTGTAGCACTTGATCTAACTGATAAAGTATGGTTTGTATCCTCTTTTTTTTTTTTTTTTTAAAGTTCTTGTTCTTTGGGTTTAGGTGCGATTTTTTTGAGCAAATTCTTGTTTATGTTACTGATGTAGATGGGTGATGAAGGTCAACTAAGTGCAGCATATGCTGCTGAAATGCAAAATCAGCAAAATGTGAGGTAGCTGTTGAGACTTATTTAATTTTTTTTCTCTTGATCACTTAAATTTCTTTAACTGTAGTGGCCAAACAAGTTGTATAACTGTATGCTTGATGTGATCTGTGTCTTTATATTTTCATTTTCATTTGTTTAACTTATTTTTGTGGCTAATGGATTATGGCAGATATGTATCTTTTGATTTCCATCATCACTGTGGCAATTCAAACTTCGATAATCTTGATGTCCTCTATGATCAAATCTCAGAGGATTTTGAAAGGCAAAGGTAATATGAATCTCATCAAGTATTATTGATTGCCACAATCTTGATGTAATTCAGACTTTTAACATTGCTATTTGAGCTGAGCAGATATTTCTTGATAGATGCAAAAGGGAATGTCCTAGAGGAACAGAGAGGAATTATTAGAGCTAACTGCGTTGATTGCCTTGACCGAACAAATGTTACCCAGGTTTGCAGATAAATGATCAGTTGATTGCTAGGTCTAATTCTGTTCTTATTTTTTGTCCTCTTGGAAAGTTCCTTCGGAATTATGTAGTGTTTAAAATTTAATTCAAAGAATTTAGCATTTGCCTCATATGTGCAAAATGAGTCCTAGCCATTCAACCCACTTCCCCATATTTTACCTAAGAATTATTAGAATATGAAGAAGTCCCATGTTGATTAATTAAGGGTTAAGGGGCAATTTTGCCTTGGAAGTTGTCATGAAGGGGCAATTTTGTCCTAAAGTTTTTTGGGGGTCAATTTTGCCAGTGTGTGAAAAAAGGAGCAATTTTTCCCTAACTGTTATCCCAATTAATTTTAACCGTTAATTGACCAAATATACTGAATTGGCAGTCGACATGTCATTCACGTAATTTTTATGAAGGTACAAATTTGTCTTGAAAGTCCAGGTGTCATTTACTTCATTTTCTTTCAAAGTTAGATTTAAAACTTTTAAGGCAAATTTGTACCTTAACAAAAGTGACGGGGATGATATTTGGACTGTTAGCTTAGTATATTCGGTCAACTAATGGTCAAAATTATCTGGGATAGTGGCTAAGGTAAAACTGCTCCTTTTTTTACACTTTTGTGGCAAAATCGCCTCCCAAACAAACTTCCAGGGAAAAACTTTTGGGCAAAATTGCCCCTTAACCCATTAATTAAAGAAAAAATTAAAGTTATATAATTTAAAAAGGGAATCCTATCAAATAGCTTAAGCTATTTTGATGGAAAGACAATCCTAATATAATCAAATAGCTTAAGCTATTTTGATAGAAAGACAACCCTAACATATACCAGTATCTAAAATCTTAATATGGTATCGGGAGTCATTCAATATGAGACACGTAAGCCTGAGGCCTCTGAGACTTAAAGAAGTAAAAAGGTAGTCCTATCAAATAGTGTAAGCTTTTTTGTGCTTGTTTTTAATGGCGATTGGAGCCTTCAAAAGAAGCTTTTCAATTGTGATTTATAGTGTACGAGGTTAGTATGTGAGATGAGTTTTATCTCGATTTGCATAAACAAGCATTTTTGAGGTGCTCAATTGGGATCCCAAACAAGCACAAATTTGATGGAAAGATGATCCCAAACAAGCGCAAATTTGATGGAAAGACAACCCTAACATATATTTTTATCTGAAATTCTAATAAAAATTTCTCTTCTTCCTGTCTGGAAGACATTTATAATGAGGAATCTATAGCATTTGATAGACAATTACACTTTTCATCTGTCTTAACTCTATTTTGTAGTGTTATCTGGGCCAGAAGTCATTAAATCAGCAGTTGCAAAGGATCGGTATTTTCACGCCTTCTGATTGCATTTCTATGTTTGGAGAAGAATATGTAAAATTCAGATCAAGTATGAAATTTCTGGACTATTACTTCAGTTTGTTTTTCCTGGGTGAATTGTTGCCCTTATTATGTGAACCAAAAATTTTTCTGTGTAGTGTGGGCAGAGCAAGGTGATGAGATTAGCCTTGAGTATGCTGGGACTCATGCCCTCAAAGGGGACTTAGTTAGGTATGGAAAGCAAACAATGGGTGGACTGATCAAAGATGGTATGAGTGCACTTTCACGATATTACCAAAATAATTTTCATGATGGGATTCGGCAGGCAAGTTCATCGATATCTTCAATTATTTTCCTTAGTTAATTGAAGAACCACTCAACCCCACTAAGTTTCTGGTCTTTTGCAGGACGCTCTGGATCTGATAAGTGGACGCTATACCGTCAGTAGAAACAATCCTTCACCCTTCCAGCTGAATGGCTTTGAGTCTATATCCGTAAGTAACACCTTGCCTTGTTAGTATGTTCATCAATTTATCATAAGCAAAATTAAGCCTTCCATTAAGGCTAGGTGCTTATGCACCTAAAGCACAGTAGAATTCATCTTATCTGGCTGTTTTCTACTTCCCTTATCTTGAAAATGACGAGTAATGAGAAACGACATTCTAGTGCATAATTTATGGAATAGATCTTGTCATTTCCTTGAGGCAACCTTGTATAGTAAGAATGTCTTTATAAAACAATGTGAGAGATGCCCACTCGGCCAAGGGACCAGTTCTACTTTTGCTTTGCAGATATTGGAAGTAAGCATAGCATGCCTAAATTCAACCTTCTGAGACAAGAATTTCTAAATGAACAAGACTTACAAGATCTATAGAATGTGGACCTCTTTCTTTCTGTCTTTTCAACTACCATGTTGATTACTTGAAGAAAACTTCACGTGTCATAAAATCAGAAAACCTAGTGGCGAACTCCTAAAACTAAACCCAAGTGTATGATTAATTGGTTTGGTATTGACATGTTCTGGCCAATTAAAAACATGCAGTATCTCCCAGTGGCATCAGCTTTATTAGTAGGAGGTTTGACGATAACAACCTTCACACTTCAACAAGGTACGCAGTTATTTGTTTTCTTCCCTCATCTGAGCAAAGGGTCGTAAATGAACCATTCACTTTTAATTTTGGGCAAATTACAATTTATTCTATGTTGCTTAGTATTTAAAGTGTGTTATTGAGTACTTTTCCTGGTTATTATGGTGTTGTTGAACCAACATGTGGTTTTTTCATCCATTGATGAGGAGAAAATTCAGTGAATGCTTAAAGAACTAACAGTTTCAACATTAAAGTTTTGTTTCACTTGCTCTTGAATAGCTTCATAGATTCTTTGATTAGAGACTAAATACTCTTCCTTCATATTAATTTTATTTAATTTTTCACTTCTTTTCTCACACACACACGAATATGCCCTACTTTTCCTTTCTTCTGCCAAGGATCCACTTCATAGGAGTCCATTGGACCCATGCTTTGCCATTGTGCTCTCTGGCTCAAAGGGAGCAGCTTTCAACCTCAATAGTTTTTTTGCCCCCTAGTTTGTTTTTATAATTATACAATCTTCTGGGATCCAATACTATTAGGTCAGATTCAAGCATTATCAGATTCAATTGGGGACAGTATTTCCAACATGTTTGACTTGATCCAACTATTGTTAGTATTTAGCTACCAATTTTGACACTTGTCTTTGGTACTACTATTAATACTCTAGATGGTGGTGTTAGACAATGAGAAAATCCCATGAATCTTCTTTAGGAAACACTATATAATTAAACTTAACACTATTTCTTGACTAAAATCATATGGCATTAAAGTTTTATGAATTTTTTCCCCTTGTATACTCTTCCGTCATCTTAATTTTATTCAGTATGAGATTTCTCCTTGCTATTTACCCACACATGATCCCAATAATTTTAGGGAGAATCACTATGAGGTCTTAAGGAAGAAATGTAATCACAAAAAAAGTCTCAATAACAAGCGAGCAACATAGATCAATTGTCATTTCCTATCCCAGAACTTATCATTGCATGTTACTCATTTGTTGTAAGACTTTTTAATGATTACATTCCTTCTTTGAGACTTCATAGTGATTGACCAGAAAACAATTGAATGATGACTAAACTACAAAATGTGCAAAGCTTAGATGATACACTCTAAACCACAAGGAAGTAATTGTAATGAACCCTTTTTGTTTATTTTATTATACTTTATAATGTTGTTAGGAAATAATATATTAGTATTAATGTATATATTTGAAATCATGGGATTGCAATCAGATCCCATATAATTAGAGATTACACATATAATCATCATTATGAGCCATTATGTATAGGCTCCTCTCTCTTGTATAAATACCCATATGATTATCATGAATAACACAACTTTCTGATTCATTTCATTACAGTTACCAAATAAACTGAAGATATGAATATTTCTTTTTTGTAGCTGGCGGAAATATGCAGCATTATTGGTCTTCTATACTGTGTGCTGGAGCTACAGCAGGACTTATGGCCATTATGAAAGCCAATGGAAGACAGTTCTGTTCAAGGCCTCGTTTGTGTGGTCTCCTGTGATATATATTTATTTGTTGAAGGAAATCACCAACCAAATGTATTAAAACTCTCTGGATCATCCCTAGAGCTTGTAATAGGGTTCATGTGTTGTTCACAAGTGCTTAAATTAACTAAAATTTATTAGGTAGATGTTGTATTAATACAATTTTATAAATTAACTCAGTCGTATAAAAATCTGTCACAGCTTAGTCATATTGATATCATACTTATATGTTCATTCATGAATAAATTGATTGGAGTTGCGGATTTGATGTTGGCTGAGATCAATGAGACTTTATTTTCTTTTCATATATTATGATATGATATTTAGTTCGGGGTTCATGGCTGCCACTCCCAACACAAATGTCTCTTTTGAGATTCAAACTTGAAACGTAGAGGAATTTAGCACGGCCTTATACCATTAGAACAACTCTGTATTGGTATCAATGAGACTTTCTTTCTTTGGATATTTTCTATGAAAAATTGCCCATAAATAACTATATGGAAATTTTATTGCTCATAGTATGTACTCAAATTTAAATACTTACGAGCAATAAAATTGCCAAACAAGTATAGATGCAAGTTTTTCTATTTTTTAGAACATATATTTTAATGTAGGATTCATTATATCCTTATTAGTATTTCATAGTAATTTTTAATTGAAGTATAAAAAATGCTTCATATTTACGGACATATTCTATTTTATTCTATTTTACGTACTAGACAAATATTAACAGAATTTAATATAAAAAATTGATCAAGAACTTTTTCAAGGGTGGTGAGTGGTGAGATAAAAGACGATTTTTTAATTTTTTTAAAAAAAATCATATATGCATTATACCTATATTTAACATTATTAAATCTTCATATAAAATTTGGCTCCTATGCATGGTTAAGAAATGAGTCTATTGAATAAATTATGGGAATTTTGATTTTCAATTCTTGTATATGCATTTAATTTAATAGAGAGGAGTCAATTCTTCGTAGTTCGTACTTCATAACTTAACACAAGAGAAAATAATCTCTGTTGCTAGCAAAGAAAAAACAATATTTTTAGTTTTACTGAAATTAAATTGTGTGATTTTTTAGAGTTTTTATTTTGTGGATAAAACATGTGGATTTTTGACCCATTAATTATCTTTGTAAGTAACTCTTATAGTCTTATTACTAATACTCTTAATTTAATTTTAAATTTAAAACCCACTTATTTTTTAGGGAAAATTTCAAATAAATACCGTTTGAAATTGTAAAACCCCCAGAAATCTTCCGAATTTGTAAAAATACTGAGATATACAAAGGATCTATGAGGGATATGTAAATTCGGGTGAAATTATCTTTTTGCCCTTAGTTTTAAATAATAATAAAAAAAAAAACCCTCCAACCCTCGCTGCCGGTCGGCCGGCGGCGACCCCCACCATCGGCCGGCCTGCGGCCACCACCGCCGGCCGCCGCCGCCCCTGATGGTGGCCTCGGGAGGTGGTGGCGGCGGGCGGCCGTGGTGGTCATTGGCGGCCAGCCGACGGTGGTGGCTGGCTATAGTGGCCGGCGGCGAGGGCTGGAGGGTATTTTATTTTATTTTTTTATTTAAAACTAAGGGTAAAAGGGTAATTTCACCCGAATTTTCATATCCCTCATAGGTCTTTTGTACCTCTCAGTCTTTTTACAAATTCGGAAGACTTCTAGGGGTTTTACAATTTCAAACGGTATTTATTTGGAATTTCCCTATTTTTTATGTAATTAAAAATAAATAATAAATATATAAATTTAGCTACATAAAATTTTGGGAAAATTCCATTAAAATACCATTTAAATTTGTAAAACCCCCAGAAGTCTCCTGAATTTGTAAAAAGACTGAGAGGTACCAAGGACCTATGAGAAATATGCAAATTCGGGTAAAATTACTCTTCTCCCTTTACTTTTAAATAATTAAAAAAAAAATACCCTCACCGCCGACCGCCGCCGGCGGTGCGGCTGGCCGCCACATTCTCGACAATTGGTTCCAATTCTCGAGAATTGCCGAGACCGGCCACCGGCGGGGCGGTCGGCGGTGAGGGTATTTTATTTATTTTAAATTATTTAAAACTAAGGGCAAAAAGGTAATTTCACCCGAATTTGCATATCCCTCATAGGTCCTTAGTACCTCTCAGTCTTTTTACAAATTCAAGTGAATTCTAGGGGTTTTGCAAATTCAAATGGTATTTAATTGGAATTTTCCCTAAAATTTTCTTAAACATTTAAGCTGGGGTTAGTTGAGTTGTTTTGTTAAGCCTGTATGAATTAGGCAAGAAGTGTAATACCAAGTACTAGCACTGACTTGTATATGGACTAATTGACTCAGCAGCATAGAAATAGTTGGAAGTAGTTTCTCTCGTCGTCTAACTTTCTCCTCATCTCTTATAAGTCAATTTACACCGTTAATTTTTCTTTATACAGTCAAGATTTAAGCTGATGAGAGGTCATCATCTCTCATAAGTCAATCTACACCGTTAATTTCATTTTATACAGTCAAGATTTAAAGTTGACGAAAGATAAAAAAAAAGTCAATGAAAGAAACTGGATCTAGAAATAGTCATCTTATCTCATCCTTTTTTCCCCCACAAACATTTAAACAAAATAATTTATTGTGGTTTTTGTGGATATTCAACCAAGAATTGGCACAATTCTAGCATAAATTCTGTCCAAATCTAAGAACTAGACAAAATGAAATTGAACCTCGTCAAAGTTGACTTACTAAATAAATTAAAATTAAAATATCGCCGCAATTTCTTTTAAACTTCATGACTAAGTTATGGTCAACATATTTATCTTTTTTAAAAAAAGTAAACTTAATAAACATGTTATGTATTTTCTATCAATAAAATTATTTTTCATATAACACTTATTTTGTAATTTATCTGAAAAGGAAGATTGTGCAATATTTATCAAATTTTCATGATAGCCAAAAATTATATTAAAATAATAGAGATATTGAATTTTTAAGAAAAATTTATGTTGTCTAGTGAAAAAATTAAGGAAAAATTTCAGAAAAAAGCTTAGAAATTACAAAATCCAAAAATAGGTATTTATCATAAAATTGAATTATGAATTACTTATCAAATATAGTCATTACCTTATCAATTCTAAGTAACAAAAATAATTTGTCATTTTCCTAAAGATTAATATAGAAGTAAACAAGGTCGCTTAAGCAAGGTCTCAAATTCGAGCCTTGTGAATATAGAAAAGCTCTGCTGGGTGACTCACCCACCATAGCCAAGTGTGTGACCCGGGTCGGATCTGGATTAGTCAAGGCGAAGCTTTGGATACTAGATGGGCAACCGAAAAAATATATAGAAGTAAACAAATATTCAAAATCTATAGTATCTTTTTCTACCACATAATTGTTTCGATTATTTAGTCTCAAAATTTTAAAAATATATAATTCAACTCCTAATTGTTTTATTATTTATTAGTTCCTCTAAAAAAATAGGATTTTCTGGCCAACAAAATAGGATATAAAGTGGACAAACGTATACTTTTCAATCATTAATAACGAGTTAGCAAATTTCAGAAATATATCATGATATTTTTTAAGAAAAAGCTCTACCTTCTCATTTAGGTGTGACCACATTTTAATTTCTCATAACTTCTTATTTAGTACTTTTAAAAATTCAAAGATATAATGAATTGACTAAAATAATATTTCAAACATATATATAAAAGATATTAATTTAATAAAAATTTATAATAAGAGATAAATTAGTCAATATTATTTATGTTTAAAATATTTTTACGACATTAAAAAATTATATTAAAGTGCAAGTTTTTAAAAGGTACAACTTTACTTTGTCTATTTTACTTTACTTTTAGCCCTTTAAATTGGTATATTAGATATACTTTTGGTCTCCTATTTGTTTTTTTATTATATAGAAGAAGGCTAAAAAGCCAGAACCACAATAGACAGAAGATTAAATGCTAGGAGAAATAAATCTCAAACATTCTTGATCCACCCAAACTTTCAAATACAATTGGCAATAACCAAAATAACAGACTTGGTAATTTCTATCTTTACTAAAGCATCAACAATGCTGTTAATGTCTCTTGAGATATGACCAAAAATAGCCTTCCAATCCTATCCCCTCATCACTAGCATCGGATTTTAGAATTATTTATAAAGTATAGGTTTGGTTTTATAGTTCTAACATCGTTAATGTTATTAGCTGAAAACGTTGACGAAGCAAACTTGACTGTACCAACTTAAGTGATGACGGTGTAATTAAATGCTATTAATCTTAAATTTAAAATATGTGTAAATTAAAAAATATCAAAAAACCTAATGAAACATCAATATCAAAATCTTGATTGTATTTAAAAAAAGTTAGTTTAATAATTTAAACATCAAAACATGGATTTCATTTGCAGAGATTTGTCGGTTTATTGTAGTTTAATAATTTAAATGTTATATTAAAAAAGTTAAAACTTAAATATGTTTGACAGCCATAATTTGATTTTGCTATGTCAATACTTTCTTCTAGTGATACTAATAATATTAGAAATATAAGGCTAAAATATATTTTATAAAGTTAAAAGAAAAAAATATTAATTATATAAAATTTTAAAAATTAAAGGTATATTTCACCTTTACTTTTATTATTGAAGTTATATGTTGGGTACCAGCCAGCGAGATTGCCAACGAATCCGAACTGAACTCTAGAAACAAACAATCGTAACCAGCCGTAGACACAAAATTGACGATCCTCAACTCTCAGCAGTTCCATTGACTCTTTCTGTTTTCTTCCAAAAAGAAAAAGGGAAAAAAGGATAACATTCTGATGAAGAAAACAAGTATTGGAATGATCACTTCCACTTTGTAAACTCTGAAACCATCAAGAGAATTTCAAACCTCTGAAGCTCAGTCATCGTCATGTTTGCTAAGCGTCTCTTGCAGAAGGCTGTGCACCATTTTCATGTATATGCTATAATCTCTTCCGACCATTTTGATTTCTTTTTCCCCTTCATAAACTCCTACTTTACCTCTTCCAAATCAGCTAGGGCTGGAGTTTGATGTGGACCATATTTTTGGTCATCCTTTGATTGGATATATGCCATGCTGGGCTTACTTTCCCTATTTTGATTGTTTTAAGCTGAAGATTGTTATTGAGTATGTGCACATTTTGAATTCTGGCTGTTCAGCATAACTTGCAAAATGGGAGTTTGAAGTCAAGTGACTTGGATCCCGCAATTATCATTCATTACGGAATTCCGTCCACCGCTTCGGTTCTGGCTTTTGACCCTGTTCAGCGACTTCTGGGTATCGGGACACTGTAAGTTTACTGGCTGTGGTTAAATTTTTTGCGAACCTGCTAAGCTAGATAAATTTCCTGACTTTTAGAAATTGGAAGGATTTCTCTTATTAGTCAATGCATGGAAAATGAAGTTATTCATAGATATTACAGTGTTAGAAAGTTATGAAATGATCGTTAATCTGGGGTTTTGTGTTTGCACGTGGTGAAATGCCCTTCATGAGTGTTGACTGTTGAGTCTCCCAAGATTTCTGAATGTTTTTTTTAGTTTTTTGTATTTGTGGCGTTGTTGATAGACTATGCATTGTACATCTATGTAGTCAACATCACTTGGTGGGATAAGACATGTCGTCGTCGTCGTTGTTCTGTTTGTAGGATTGGAGCTGGGGGTCTAGTATTTTTGCCCTGGCTGATGCCTGATGTACAAGTATCTTTTGTCATTCAGATGGTCTTAGTCAAGAAATATTCATGACATTTGATTTCTGGTCCAAAAGGAATAAGAAACGGCATTTGGTGAAGGCAACATCTATTTCTTGATAGTGTATTGATAAAAAGTCTTATCGAATATAATATTTGTGCATGAGTAAATGAGTGAAGGCATTTGCCAATTTTCTATAATGTACGACATATATTATAAGTTATTTTGCTCATGTACCCAATTGCAAAGTAACAATTTGAGGTCTTGGTGCAACATTGGGCATTTATTTTGCTTTGCTTAATGACAGGGATGGAAGACTTAAGGTAATTGGGGGTGACAATATTGAAGGAATTTTTATATCTCCTAAGCAAGTGCCTTATAAACACTTGGAGGTAGGTGCCTGGAATTACCCACAGTTGAATTCATGTGGTTGGATATTTAGTTTTACATGACCAGTCAAAACTTGAATTCAAATTTTGTTGCATATGATGGGATGGGAGTAGATTTTACTGGCTCATGATCGCCTATATGGTTGCCTTTTGGAAAAGTTGGGATTTAATGCCCTATAACAATAATACTATCATACATCAGTGGAATTCAATGTGTGTTTTTTAACTCCCTAGACCAAGTATACTGTCTTCTCTTTTCATTGTTTTTTTTCCTTCCAACAAAATTTGAAAGGTCTCCCTCCAATTGGTTGTTCTTAAGAAGACATAACATATTGCACCCTTCATTCACTCTCATCTCCCTAGGTCTGCATTTGGTTTCCTCAGTGTACTGCAAATTAGAGAAGTTCAATAATCCTGCAGGAATTGTTGGGTATCATTCTCATGGTTTTTCTCTACTGTTGAAATTAAGGTTCATCTATAGGTCGTGTTTACCTTAGAAAGAAATCTCCTACTACCAACTTAATTTTGCAAACACGCCCGCGGGGGGGTGGGGGGGGGGGGGGAGGTAATATGTTATAGAATAAAGTGTGGGTATTATGAAGGGAAATTTTGAATTGATGGATAATGATATATTCTTTCACTGTTATCTATCTGATCTTTTGATGATTTCTCCTACATTACCAGCTGACAAATGCTTGGATTTTATTTGGCATCTGCAGTTTCTACAAAACTTGGGCTTTTTAGTCAGCGTATCCAATGATAATGATATCCAGGTCAAGTTTATTTGCCCCAATTTCAGTTTCTCTTCATGTTAGCACAACCTTGTTAAAAAGGCTCTATTCAGCAATAAAAGATATTGGAAATTGTAACACCTGCTGCCACTTTTATTCTCTAATCTATCCCACTACATATTATTGTGCTTTTTCTGGAACCAACTACACTTAGATGTATCTTTGATATATCTGAGTTGAGTGGATGATTGCTTTATTAATGATGAACTCTGAAATAATAAGTATGAATGATGAGTGTTATGAAAGAATTTAGCATATTTGGCTGTGCTTGATAATTGATGTGGTGGTGAGGTGATTAACTTTGATTTCCTTCCTCATAATCGATACTATGGTTCAGAGTGTCTGCTAAATTATGTACAAAGATAACAGCTTGTCCTTAACCAGTGCAAGCTACATGACTCCTAAACAGTGCTGATTTATTTTGTTAAGAGACCGCTGCTGACTTATTCTAGAAGGAGGACACATCAGGAAATAATTTAAATTTTCTGTTTAGTATTTTATTTGAATATGAGTTGTTGCTGAGTCAAATTCAGAGCCTGTTGAGAAAAATAAGGAACCTCTAAGGGGTTCCCAACAGTCCTATAATGTTTGTTATTTTCTAACTGTTGCATTCGGTTTCAGATATTTTGGGGCCATTTTTTCCAGACTTTGATTATTTCATTGCATTTCTGATTCTGTAAATTGGCTAGCAGTGATTTTCCTAAAGTTGTTGGCTATTAAGAACTCTCAGAGGGAGATGCTTGCTCTATTCTTTCTTAATTGATTTATCCTTCTTTTATTTTGCCAAGTGTGCACTCACCATTTTCTTCAATTGTGGCAGGTTTGGAGTCTTGAGAGCAGGAGCCTTGTTTGTTCTTTACAATGGGAGTCCAATATTACTGCTTTCTCTGTTATCAGTGGCTCACATTTTATGTATGTTGTTGGTATAACAAAATAAACATGGCATAATTTCCCTCTTTACATGGCCCTTGATTTATGTCATCAGTACTGCATTACAATGTCCAGTTATGTTGGTGATGAGCATGGTTTGGTCTCTGTGCTGAAGTTTGAAGCTGAGGAAGGAGAAATCTCAAGGTCACCGTATGAGGTGTCTGCTAAATCTCTTAGGGGTAATGTTGTGTAACTAGTTCTGGTTTCAAGACTACATTCTGTAATGTTGTTCTCAGGAAAAATTGTGCTTTCCAACTTATGATATTCCATGTAGCTATCACCATAATAATGTTGTTTCCAAATGTCTTATTTTGGATGATCTTTATCTCTGTTATTCACTACATGAATAAAATTATTTTTCTTCCGTTTGGAAGTTTCTCATTGCCACTGTTTTCCGTTTGTCAGAATCTACTGGATCATCATATCCCAATGACCAGCCTATTGTTGGAATTCTTTCCCAACCTTCATCTAATGGGAACAGGCAAGATACAAGTAACTTTTGCTAGCTACTATGCATAACTTTTCTTCTTGTGAAAGTATAATAGTTGAAAATTTTGTCCTGTTGGCTAAATGACAATTCATTTGTTTTTATCCCATCAATGCCATAAAAAATTTTATTTTGAATACCTAACCAATTGTGACTCACTAGCTTTGGTTTCTGGCCAAACTACTGACTCGCTAGTTTAGCATATTCATATTTAATTTTCTTTTTTGTGGTATACATGTTTTGAATTCTTTATTAGGTTTTCAAAATAACTAGAAGAGCATCTAGATGAATTTGTAGAGCCTCCGCCCAAAAAAAGCAACTGCATATTATTATCAGGCCAATATTGTCTTCTCGTAAAACAGCATTATATTATGTGATTAGCAGCATGTATTTCTGTCATATTGGTAGCCAAATCTTGGGGCTTCTGGTAAAGAGGATATGAAAATATATCAATTTAGTGTTTGTGTTTATGCAATTATAGCAGACACTAGGATAAAATATGACTTTTTTATTTATTTTTTCCCCAAGGATGAAGAATATATGACCGTTGTATGGAAACTAAGTAACATAAAGGGATAGCACTTGAAATACTATTCTAAGAATTTATTTTTCTTTTTCCAATATAAAATATCTAATGGTGATATGAGACGTTGTTCATAAAACTAGATTTTCCCCACATGATAAATAATCACTTGATACAAACTTTTTGACAGAAGAATATATTGATTGGAACAAACCTTTAGGTGAGAAATTCAAAATTCATTCAGATAGTTGAAAAGTATAGGAAAGAGATAGAAAAGACAAATGAACAAAGAGAGGCATGAAACCCAATGTAAACCACACTGTTTATGTGGCTTGTGAATAATAAATTGTAAATAGAAATTGCACTGTTTATAGTTTATAAATTATGCAATATGTTAGAGTTGTATATTTTAGGTTGATGATATGACTTGGCTCTAGTGCTGACTCTGCTGAAACTTCTACTTGTCATTTTTTCATATAGAACACAATGGCATCGTGGCATCGATGAAGCCAGCCTCATCTAGTGGGATAAGACTTGTTGTCATCGTCGTCTTCATTTTTTCACATCCACCATGTTAATATTATAGATGCATTCATCTGAGTTGCTGAGTTGAGAGGCATGAAATGTATACATCTTGTTCAATTCAATGAATTATGATTTCTGTATTTTGTTTTTATACTTTGCAGATTGTTAATTGCATTTGGGGATGGGCTGCTTATTCTTTGGGGTATTTCAGAAGCTCGAATCTTGTTTCTTGGTGGTGGCAAGGATCTCCAACTGAAGGATGAAGGTAGTAACTCTTCTACTGATATGAACCCCAAACTTCCAGCCGATACTGCAGAACAACAAATGGGAGATAAAGAGATAAGTGCTCTCTGCTGGGCATCTTCCACTGGGTCCATTCTTGCAGTGGGATACATAGATGGAGATATCCTTTTCTGGAACTTGTCATCTGCAGCCTCTCCCAAAGGCCAACAGACTTTATCGTCAAAAAATGTTGTTAAGTTACAACTATCATCTGCAGAAAGACGACTCCCAGTGATTCTCTTAAATTGGTCTAACAGCCATAAGTCCTGTGGTGATGGTTCTGGACAGCTTTTTGTCTATGGTGGTGATGAAATTGGATCTGAAGAAGTTTTGACCGTGAGTTGTTTTTTTTTCCGACTGTTTAGCACTCCGTTTCAGATTAACTTGTATTGCTTATATCGATTACAGATAATAACTTACAATTCTTGCACTGCTTGCTTTTGCAGGGATTGCTTTGTTTATATTTTGGAAATTTAGAGTTTGATTGTTTTGGTCTTTGGATATCATATTATTAGTAGGACTGGTATTTTATTTCCTACTTTGAAATTGGATTTCTTAACTCAAGTTCAGGCTACACATCTTAGTTGAATTAAGGTTGTTTGGGTCTACAATAGATGCGTATTATCTTAGGAACCTGACTTTTTATAATTGATTATGGATGAGATTATCAAGCACTTTTGAGATTGTTCGTTGGTGCACTGAATCTGTTTGGGGATTGTTAGTCCCTTGTCATGACTCATGGCCATCGAATGGGGGACTCTCCTATGGAAATTTCTTTCCACATTGTTTGTAGCAGTGCCTAAACTCTTGATGCATCTCTTCACTGCAGGTCTTAGCTCTTGAATGGTCATCTGGGATGGAGACTGTAAAATGTGTTGGCCGTGCAGATCTTACACTAAATGGCTCCTTCGCAGACATGATTTTACTGCCAAATCCTGGAGGAATGGGGCTTAAGAGTAAAGATGATCTTTTTGTTCTGACAAACCCTGGGCAACTGCATTTGTATGATAATGATAGTCTCTCTGCTTTAATATCTCAGCAAAAGATGGTTTCATCTGTATCTGCTCTGGAATTTCCAGTTGTGATACCTACAGTTGATCCTTCTATGACTGTTGCAAAGCTAATAAGGTTGCCCACTGGGTTGAATTCTTCAAAACTTCTGCCCGAGGTATTTTGGTTCTATGTGCTAGTAATCCGTTATTGTCAAACCTGGTGGCTGACCTCCGTAATTTTCTGTTCTTTTATTTTTATTCTACTATTATGTTTTACCTTAGGTAGCGGCAATTATGAAAACTGGCTCAGCGCCTGATTCAGCTGTTCGTTCTAAATGGCCCATCACTGGGGGAGTTCCCAGCCAGTCGTCTAGGGATAAAAATACTGGGGTTGAGAGAGTTTATTTAGCAGGCTATTCAGATGGATCCGTCTGGATGTGTGATGCCACGCATCCAATCTTATCATATATATGTTACATAGAGGGAGAGGTAAGAACTGCACAATATTTATCTCGTAAAAAGAGAAGTTACCAGCATTATCCTTTTGTTGCTACTAAAATCAAATAGGGTCTAACTCTGATATTACTCACAAGTCTCCTTTCGGTAGGTGCAGGGTATAAAAGTGGCTGGCTCAAGTGCACCAGTTACAAAATTGGACTTCTGCTCTGTTTCCTTACAATTGGCTGTTGGCAATGAATGTGGTCTTGTCAGAAATCTCTCTTTTCTGAATACTGTATTTGTAGCAATGTGATATTGTTCTATACTTAATTCATTTGCTTTGATAATTTATGTAGGTTCGAATTTACTACCTCAAAAGCCTTTCTGAAGGGACAAAGTTCCATTTTGTTACAGAAACAAAATGTGAAGGTGGTTTATAGATTTCTGTCATCATCTAGCAGTTCTCTTCCTGAGTTTTCACAAAAGTGTAAATTAGCTGGGCCATAAATATTAGCCTTGGCTTGACTTGAAATTGTGTTGTTTTCATTCCCAAATGTGTGTGGGTGGGTTGGGGTGAAGGCCAAAAAGGATTAATAACATTATAAAAGAGCTGGATGGATGTTAGATGCTCTGTTAGCTTCAGATCATATGCAGACCCTATATTAGAGTTCCTTGCACTTATACAGACAGCGATGTTTTGCCTTGTTTTTCTTAAAAATTAATGGATTTTTAAAAAAATCCTTCAGGATTACAATTAAATTGTTATTAGTGAGTTGTGGTCATTTAGGTTTTACAGAACATTACTTTATGAGGGCCTTTCTTTAGCTTCTGGATTTATATTGTTAAATTTTATTCACAGCCTGTGACTTACCCCAAGGGAAAGGGCCTCAAGTTAGGGCTGCTTTTAGTCTTCTCAGTTCCCCAGTACAGGCATTATCATTTGCAAACTCTGGAACCAAGCTAGCCATTGGATTTTCTGGTGGTCATGTGAGTATCATCTGACAAATTGTTGATTCACGTGTCCTTTTTTGGTGCTTAGTTTGTAGTAGTTAGAACAGTCTGATTTCTCATTAAATCCTGGATTATTTGCCATGCCAGGTTGCTGTCTGTGACATGACTTCGTTGGCAGTTTTGTTCTTAATTGATGGTGTTCCTTCTTCTAGCTCTCCAATTATTTCAATAGCTTGGAAAGATCAATCTTTCGTTCATACTGCCATGAATAGTCCAAAGCAACCAAATACAACTATGGGCAATTCTCCAGAGGAAATAATATATGTCATATCCCAGGATGGAAAGGTTAATGTAATTGACAGTGTTACTGGTAAAATGATCTGTAATCGGCCTTTACACTTAAAGGAATCAACAGCAATTTCAATGTATGTTTTAGGCAAGTACAAGCTTCATCAACAACACTGTTTTATATTTTTGCTTTTGTTTCTGTTAGCATTGTATCGATGGAAAGTCTAAAAGATTTTTGTGCTCCAGAAGATAGCCCCGCAAGCCCTGAAGTGCCAAATGACAAGCAGCAGCTGGAGGAGTCCTTGAAGGATGCTGCTAATACCAATGAGCCTGTGCCAGATAGTACCAGGGTGAATCCAGCTGAGGTTGAACTTTCTTCGGCTGAAACCACATGCTCAGATTTTTTTATGGATCCATTAGTTCTAGTCTGCTGTGAGAATTCATTGCGTTTATTCTCTGCAAAATCTTTGATACAGGTCCTTTACCCATTATCCAAACTCATCTGTGATTAAGTTACAATTCTTTAAGAAAGCTACTTTGATATTTAATTACTTGTGATATATTCTTACAGGGAAATAAGAAACCAACTCATAAAGTGAAACTTTCCAAGCCTTGTTGTTGGACTACAACTTTGAAGAAAGATGACAAAATTTGTGGGCTGCTATTGTTGCTTCAGACTGGAACATTTGAAATCAGGTGGAATCACCATAAATATTTATTTTTCTATAAGATAACTTTTAGGAGGATTTTTAAATTGATCATGCCTATGCTTGTCTTTTGGACAGGTCGTTTCCAAACTTGGAATGGGTACAGGAAAGCTCCTTATTGTCCATTTTAAGATGGAATTATAAAGTGAATATGGAGAAAACCATGTGTTCTGATGATGATGGAAATATTGCACTGGTATGGTGGTGTTTTTAGAACTTGCAGATTGTCTAGGATTTTTTTTTTCCCAGCATAAATTAATGATTCTCTGATATTTAAAAGATGATCCTTTTACAGTGAGTTTCTGTGGAAGTAAAGCCTCTTAGTTTATTTCTTTAAAGTTTTTTATACCTACAAGCCAGGATCACCTATCGAAGTTGCTAATGTAAGCATAAACAATAACTCATATATAGTCATTAATTGGTGATATGAACTTGCCCAGATGTATTACAATCCCAAAACAATGTTGTTTTGGCTACTTTTACAAAAGCCATCTAACCCTCTTGGTGCCTTTTTGGTTTGTGAAAGTAGCCGAAAAAGTCAATTTGGGATATAATACACCTGGACAAGTTTATATAATCAATTAATGGCCATGTGGGCTCCCATCAATGGAAAACTTTGTGTGTGACTATGGCTTTGCTTAATAGAGAGGTCAAAGATTTGGAGAAAAGGCCTCAAAACATTAATTTGTGTATTCCCATTTTTAACTATTTTAGATAAGATAGTGGATTTCAGATTTTTGTGGTCAAATACATATTTACGTAGGCCTCTCATGTTGACAACTTACAGGCAAACGGTTCTGAGTTGACCTTCATCTCATTATTAGATGGTGAAAATGAATTCAGGTATCTTGGTTATTCTGTGATGAAGAGACAAAAGTGTTGGACTTATTAAAAGTAGAATGAGCAATTCTCTTGTTTTATAGGAGTCAAGAGAATCTCCCTTGTCTCCATGATAAAGTTCTTGCAGCTGCTGCGGATGCTGCATTCAAATTCTCTTCAAATCAGAAGAAAAAACAGGTTTGAGTTATTCTGCCTTTCCACTGTTTTCTGGATATATTTGCCATTATCATAATTCCTAAGGTACTTCTGTTTCGTTTTTTTGGTAAAATTCCTTAGGAGCTGTTTTTACAATAGTGAAGAAGCTTATTTATGTTGGCACAGGGCATAGCACCAGGGATTCTAGGTGGTATTGTCAAAGGCTTTAAAGGAGGCAAAAACACCCAAACAGATTCTACTGCACTTTCAACCCACAATTTTGCGCATTTGGAGAGCTTATTTTTGAAGCCCCCGTCTTCAGATGCGCCGACTTCTGTTCCAGATAATGAAGTGGAGCTTAATATAGGTTTCCTGCTAAATTGCCCCTGAATTATTTTCATTCATCTTTTTAAAACACTACAACACCTTAATTATGCCGGAAAAAAAGAAATCACATGATGTTCTGTTTTGGCAGATGACATTGAGATAGATGAACCCCCGGTGACTGAGGGCTCTACTTCATCAATTGATGTTATAAGTACACAGAAAGGTAAATCAATTCTGTGTCTTACTTTTGTGAATTACATTAAGATTATTGACGGTTTTGTCTCTTTGCCTGCAGATAAATTAACAGATAGGGATAAGTTATTACAAGGAGGGACAAATGATGATATAAAGCCAAGAATGAGAACACCAGAAGAAATTAGAGCTACTTACAGAAAAACTGGGGTAATGAATAACACGATGACAAGCTACTAACCTCTCAACTTTGTCATGATAAATCTTTTTCTGTTTTTGTCATATGGTTATTTGAATGAGTCAAATTCAAGCATTGTCAGGCTTAATTGGGGGTAACTCTCCCAAAGACTTTTTTGCATTCATACATAATCGAATTCATGATAAATCATTTTGAGCAAACTTAATTTTGATATATTTCATTTTTGGCTAGAAGAAAATATATGTTTCATTTGTTTAAAATTTCAGGATGCTGCTTCTGCCGCTTCCCAAGCAAGAAACAAGCTTATGGAGAGGCAGGAAAAATTGGAGGTATACAAATTTATCTGCGTTTTAAAGCTTTGTGGCTTGTTGATGAGCAGGTTTTGCTTTCACTTAAAACATGTCAGACAGCAAAAGCCAGAAACTTATCTTGATCAATCATGTCATATTAGAACCTAAGTGGGATAGAGAACCCTACCTCAAAAGCTAGTTGTTGAGGTGGGAGAACCAACTCGCTTAAATACCCCCATTGAGCATCCCATACTACCAAGTCTCCATCAGCATCATTTGTCAAACGAGTTAATTCTAATGTGCTTTCTTTCTCAAAACGAAATTTAAAACAAGAATGAATAGAATAAAATTATTATTTTTAGGCAAGGTTTGTGTACATTCTTGAAATTTTCAGGGAAGCCATCCTTTAGATTTCAGAAATTTGTGATCTTAAATTTGTATAATATTTGTTTCAAAAATGGAAGGAATTATGAACTAAGCTTTTGGTGGTGTATTGGATTCAGAGAATCAGCCAAAGAACTGCAGAACTGCAAAATGGAGCTGAGAACTTTGCATCATTGGCAAATGAGCTTGTGAAGACAATGGAAAGGCGAAAGTGGTGGCAAATTTGAACTTTTGATCGTCTCCCCCAAAGCATTGCATATATATATAGTTATTGCTCTGTACATTATTATTATGTTGTTGAGGTTATAAGCTATTCTTTGTATCATAAATGTTTCAGTTTTTTACTGACGATAGCAAAAGATGAAGTGAAGTAGCACGAAATCTATCTATCTAGCTACTTTTTTTTGTTTATATTGAAAGAGCGTAGTGACGGGAGAAAAGTTGAAAAATCTCCCTTAAATTGCAAATCTCCGTTAGAGGTCTCTAGCTTTGGGCACTATTAATGTAGTATACTTTGCTTGCACCGAACGGATTGTAACAAATTGTGTGTGCATTTGGATCATTCAAAAGCAGTGTAAACCTCTAAATACTTAGATTTATCCTTATAACTTCCCCGTGAAACTCCCTACATACTTAGATTCGTCCTTTGAACTTTCCCAGCTCAGTTTTTTACACCTTTTGTATGCCCTTGGTACATCTGCTGCCTGCCATGAATAATAAGTCATTCAATGATATTTATTTAAAATTATTAACAGTTTAGTGATACTTATTGCATGTTATTCCTTATAAGTGGACTCATTCGTAGACCTGTTCACAACCAAGCACCCTACCTTCTCATTTCTTTATTTGCAATTCTTTCAAAAATGCAAATTGGACATTCACATCCCATCGTGATCCCTCCAAACCAGTACAATTTTTTGGTAAACAAATTTTAGGAAAGGGGTTGGGTTCACTCACGATCTAAGGGAGGGCGAAATCTCCCTTCCTCCTAGGTGATACCGATGTTGGGCAGAGCGAGCCATCTATTACCCTCAGGCGTTAACCTAGGCACCTAGAAGCTAGGATGTCTTCTCCAGCGCCTTGACCAACTTCAGGATCGAACCCCCTCCACAACGTGACTACTATTGATCATGCAAATTTTAGCGAAATTGACGAATGAAAAGACAATTGGGCTATTATCGTGTGTCTTTTTAAAAGGTTTGTCTCCTATAAGAAGACCCCGCCACAAGCTCCCTAGAAAGTTGGCATGATTTTGGTGGATGAGCATGTATACATGTAATGCTTTGCCTACAATCATTTTAGTGCTTTTCCCCCTATTACTAATGGTGAATTTCGAAATACTTGTAAGGCACTAAGATCGAGGGTTTGTAGACTCTCCAATGTCTAAAAAAGCATTCAACTTTATTCTTCTAAAAAACATTGCCAATTACACCTTCAGAAATGAAGAAGTAATTGGTAAGAATCAATATCAATTCGAGTTTTTCGTACTAATAGAAAATTAGATGTTGTGCATCTCTCATTCCGTCTGAGTTGTTTACCAATTATGCATAAAACATATGTGATTGTTAGGAAATAATATTATTATCATTATTATTTTTTTTTTTTTTGATACAAGAATTTTAGGAAAGGGGTTGGGCTCACCCACAATCCAAGGGCATGGCGAAGTCTTTCTTCCTCCTAGGTGATACCAATGTTGGGCAGGGCGAGCCGTCTATTACTCTATTACCCTCAGGCGTTTACCTAGGAACCCAGGAGCTAGGATGCCTCCCCCAGCGCCTTGACCAACTCTAGGATTGAACCCCCTCCCTTTGGTGAGAGTGTCCGATCCCTTTGCCAATTAAAGCCAAAGACAAGGGGTTTGATATAATTAATATTAGGGATTAGGGTTATCGATTATCATAATAGGCCCATTAAGTCCAAGGCCTCTTTCTTGTGTATAAATACCCCTCTTGTGTGTATGAACAAACAAGCTATTTATATTATTTTGCTCCACATGGTATCAAAGCAAACATTATTGTCGCAAGTTACAAAGTAAATAGCAGCGTACTGCTCATATGGCACAGTCTTTTGATAACTCTGATAATGCTCCATCAACTCCAAGTGCACTTGCTACAGGTAACTATGATTCATGTCTTGCTACTTCTTCCTCGAAGTGGATCATCGATTCCAGTGCTATTGATCATATGACAGGTAACCATCATTTGTTTTCTACATATGCATCTTATACATCAACCCCTCTTCAATAACAATTGCCAATGGCTCTTACTCCCATGTTCTTGGATTTGATGCTGTTAAACCTACCCCGTCTGTTTCCATGTCGTTGACTTTGCTTTTAACCTTCTATCTCCTAGTTTTTAATGTTCCTGACTTTGCTTTTAACCTTCTATCTCCTAGCAAGCTTACTCACCAATTAAACTGTTTTATCTCTTTTTTTTTTTCCTGACCATTGTTTGATTCAGGATCTCATGACGAAGCGCTTTATTGGTAGGGGATATGAATATAACTATCATTACTTTCTTGACAATCAAATGCCGCGTTCATTTGCTTGTTTTGGTGGTTCGTCTCCTTTTGAAGTCCATCGTTGGCTGGTCATGTGTCTTTGTCCTCTTTCAAGAGGATGTATCCTTAGTTTCATCATTTTTCGTCTTTAGAGTGTGAGTTGTGTTAGTTTGCTAAACATCATAGTGTTCACCTGGGACCTCGAGTTAATAAACAGGTTATGTCCCCTTTTGCTTTAATTCATTATGATATTTAAGGTTCATGTCATGTACAGTCCAAGTCTGGTTTTAGGTATTTCGTTACTTTTGTTAATGATTTTTCTCGAACCACCTGATTTTATTTAATAAAAAATCGTTTAGTTATTCTCACTTTTTCAATTTTTGTGCTGAAATTAAAACTTAGTTTGGTGTATCTGTGAAAACCATACGGAGTGACAATGCTAAAGAATATTTTTCTACTCAATTTAAAAACTATATGCTCCAGTATGACATGATTCATCAGTTCAGTCCTCATGTGCAGATACATCAGCTTAAAATGGTGTTGTAGAAAGAAAAAACCGGCACTTATTAGAGGTAGCTCAAGCTCTAATGTTTCAAATTCAAGTCCCTAAACCTTTTCAGGCTGATGTTGTGTAAACTTCATGTTTTCTTATTAATCATATGTCCTCTCCTATTCTCAATGGTGACACTCCGTATACAACTTTGTTTCCTTCTAACCCCTTATTCCCTATTGATCCAAAAATATTTGGTTGCTTATATTTCGTTCGAGATGTTTGTCCCACTGTTATAAAACTTGATCCCAAGTCTCTCAAGTGTGTCTTTCTTGTGTATTCTAGGGTTTAGAAGGGTTACCGATCTTATTCTCTCACTCTTCATTATTATCTTGCATCTACAGATCTCACCTTCCATGAGTCGACTCTATTTTTTCCTTCCTCTACCCTACTTAAATCAACTAACATCGCAGAAAGAATTTTATCTTTTGTATTTATAATTACCTATTTATCTAAATAGTATTTATAATTTAGTTTTTGAAATTATCAACTTTTATTAATTGCATAATTTGTTAAAGATATATTGAATAATTAATGTAAATGAGATATTTTTTTCATATTAATAGTCATTTTTATAAAACAATAACTCAACTAGCTAATTTTCATAAAACATGTAAATTTCATTATTCCCTACAACTAGCTATCATATTCATACATTTATATATCTAGTTACCAATAAATATAAAATCACTAAAATTATTGTAAGCCTCTAACAAAGTATCAACATGAAGCACATTTTAATCTACATGCACAAATCAATATCCATAACAACTATATTTTAATCTACATACACAAATCAAATCAATATCCATAATAACTACATTTTAATCTACATACAAAAATCAATCTTTATAACCACAACATTTTAATCTACATACACAAATCAATGTTCATAACAACAACATTTTAATCTATATGCACAAATCAATATTTATAACAACTACATTTTATTCTATATACAATAATCTATATTAAACATTTTTAAACATACCTATACCGTGAACAAAGGCAAGGCAAGAAGAAAAACGTTGGAAGGAACCACCACCGGAATCGACGAACAAGGGAAGAACCACCACCGGCACCAACAAGCAAGGGAAGAACGTTGGACCTCTTGAAAGAGACACCCACCAGACCAGAGCAAGGACAGGAGGAAATGGTGGAGGGGATGGGGGGTTGCCGGAAATGGTAGATGGGGGAGGGGGTCACCGGAAATGGAAGATGGGGGAGGGGGTCGTCGGAAATCGCAGAGGGGGGAGGGGAAACGTCAGAAATCGCCGCGGGGGTGGGAAATGAGCTCGTGGAGCAAAAAAACATGGGGGGGGTAATGATATGAAATTTGCGACGGACCCCCCGGGTTCGTCGCAAAGTGTCGGTGTCATCCGACACTTTTGCGACGGAACAGGGGTCCGTCGCAAATTTTTTTGCGACGGATAATAGTCCTCCGTCGCAAATTGCGACGGATGGAGGTTTCCGTCGCAAATTTTGTTCCAATTTGCTACGGACTGCCTTCCGTCGCAAAAATCCGTCGCAAAATAGAGTTTTTCTAGTAGTGCAAAGTATGTGTAGATTTATTGAAGTTATTATTTTCAAGGAGTTACTTAATGTTCCAAAATAGTATTCATAAGTATAGGGAAATAACATTTGATGATCACAGATTAAAGGTTCATAACAAGGTGTCAAATTCAACTGGGGAATGCTCTATATTGTTTTTCAATTGTCGTGCTTTAGCTTTGGTAGCATCATTTAACCATTTGTGACCAATCTTGGCTTCATGGGCAGAGGATAAAGGGTCTTTCATTTGACGCAATGACAACATTTGGGAACCAAAATCACAAGTTCAAAGCAAACACATACAAAAAAAAATATTCCAAAAAAGAAAGCAACCAGATGACTTGAAGTGAACAAAATAAAGATAAAAGATGGGATGTTGGGTGGGACATTCTGATTCTATAGAAAAAAAATAAATGGGGTGTTCAGACAAGAAAAATCAGTCTCAATGTTTAATGTTAACTCTTAAATGGAAACAAAAGCTTTGCCAGCTAAACTATTCAAGGGGTTTTAATTAACAATAAGAAACGATTTGGACCACAATACCTAAAAAAAATGAAATGCTTCTTCTCCCTTACGCTCCAAGTACTCGAACTCTATTCGCAATTCTAAAAACCACAACAAAGCACCCCCTAACAAAAAATGAGCATCCAATACATATGGCAAAGGCTTGAAAATTTGCATCTCCTTATCCAAATGTTCTTTATTCTCTTCAAAAAATAAACATCGTGCAAAAACCAATGGCCCGTGCAACGCATGAGGAGAATAACTCATTTTCTTGTATGATGTGGCAAATGAACATGTGATTATTGTTTTTCTTTTTACATTTTTTTTTGGTGATTTGAAACTTTCAAGGAAAAGTGTTGTTGCAACTTGGAAGATACTCATTTTATAAATTATTGGGTAAAACTCTCTCTCTCCTTCTCTCCAAAAATTCCAAATCTCATGCTATATCGAAATTGTCATTTTAAAATAAAAAAATTCTTACTTTAAAAACACTCTCATCGTTATATATAAAATTAAAATAATCATATAATTGAGGCCGGAAGACATTATTTATAGTTTATACCATAAATCCATAATGCTCTGGGCTTTAACTAAGGTAAAGATAAAGAGAAGTATCGCGACATTTGGTGACATGGAATGACATATAAATATGATGTCTTGGAATACATGTAAATGCAGAAAAAACATATTTCCACGAATTATCCTTTATGAATCTAAAGAATATTTAAATCTAACTTGATAATATCTTTTTTGATAATATTAAATATCATATAATTATACTACCTTTCGTCTTAATTATAAGAACACTTTTGTAATACAATTTACATTACAAAAGTGTTCCTATAATTAGGACCAGATGAAGTATTAAAAAGGAATGTTGATTCAAAACTAAAAATTTTGAAATATATTTTTTATTATACTTCAGTTTTAATATGCTTATTAAAATAAACTTTCTTTAACTGCTTTTGATACATAAAATATTCGGTTAAATATAATATGCATATCTGTTTTATTCTATTCCGTTTATAATATATTGAGAAGGGGAAACTCCATTAATCATAGCGGTGTAAATATGAACAACTCAGGAATCAAATCAAAGAAATGATCCAGAATAAATAGCATTTTCCATCCAGCCTCTGCACATTGTCCGCCGTCTTCTACCAGAAAGAAACCCATCTTCTCCGGCAGGTTGGATTCTCTCTCTTTCCTATCTCGTCTTCTTCCTCGAATAAATAGCATGGTTGAACAACAGTTGAACCTGCTTTTATCTTTTATCTACTCGAGTATAAAGAAATGTTCTTTCTTCTTCTTTTCCTTGGTTTCTCTATCAGAGTTGTATGAATATGAACAACTCAGGAATCAAATCAAAGTGATAGTATATAACTTAGCGATCAATAAAGCGCACTGAATTTTTATACACACACACACATATATATATATATGACCAGATTGCGAATAAGCCATGAAGTGTTACGCTTTATGATGCAATGGCTAGTGCACCCACAGTTCTGTAATGCCAAAGGTTAGAAGAGAAGAGTCTGTTAAGAAGAAAGATTCCATCAATTTATCAAAGAGCAATTATACAGCTTTTCCTATTTTTATTATTATTTCTTAACTAAAATAGGGAAATTAAATCACAGCTGATGATTTCTTTAAACTAATTGTTTGGTGTCCTTTTTAGTTTTTGCGAAATTCTAATTCAGTAATTATTTAAAATTTTAAAATATATTAATTTAATTGCATCCATTTTAAGTATAAGTCGATTACAGTTTGATCACTAAACCGTGAACCAGTATATTATTGATTCAACAACTATTTTTATAAACATTTTCATTTCGGTTCAAATCCACCAAAAATCAATTAGTTTTAGCATCATGAAAACCAAACCAGACCTCCCTTATAGTTAGTCTTTTTTTTGTGTGTGTGTGCTTGCTTGTTTTTTCCTATTTTGGTTTGGTTTGGTTTGATTTTTTTCTGTTTAATATGTATTATTTGCTATTGGTCAACCTTAAGTGGCTGACCTGATGCATTCCTGGTAAATCCAGAAACTGCAGCTAGGATTTAAACCCTCTTCAGGATTTAGGAGCCTCTGAAAAATAGAGAGCTGCTACAAGTAAATTAAATGGAGATAGATTTGGGGCAACTTGCATTTGACATTGACTTTCATTTATCGGATCAGCTTGTTGCTGTCGGATTGATTAATGGTGACATTCATCTGTGAGTAGACCAACGTTTCAGTTTTTCACTCCTAACTGCTTCTTTTGTTACTTTTTTTTTCTGTTCAATTATCCTTTGTTAATGTTTCTGAATTCAGGTACCGTTATACCTGATAGCATGACTGTAAGGTATTCCATTATATATCTTATTGCTTTTGTAGTTTTGAATGTTTGACCTGCGTGAATATAGTGTTGTGTCCAAATTTCACCCATATTTGGATAAATTGTGTTTTAGCAGCTATAGTGCTAGTTTGGGAGTACAAAAAAGTGTTTTTTAAGTACTTTTTTCATAAGCAAGATAAAACTTATATCACATGGACGTGGTTTACCGTGAACCCCATAAAAACACTTCTAAAAAATTTAAATAAATAGACACATAGTATAATGGGGTATGATCTTGCTAGGTTGTGGGAAGTTCTTATATTCTTGTTTTTATTGTTGTTAGATATCTGCCCCATATGCTATGGGGTAAGGTCTTGCTAGGTTGTTGGAAGTTCATATATTCTTGTTTTTAATGTTGTTGGATATCTGGTTCATATGCTTTATGATTTTATTCTACTTCCAAATTTTGTCTCCATTTGCATGTATTTGCTATTTTGTATATTTATATCGCATATTGAGATACTTAGAAGTGAATCAATTCCTTAGCTAGATTCTATATTAAGAAGGGAGGTAGAATGCGTGTGTATAGGCAGTGGCGGAGTCAGGATTTAGAGTTTATGGGTGCACAATTAGTGTAGAGGTTCGGGTGCCCCCGAATTTTTTTTTTTTTTAAGGAAAGTTTTAAATGCATTAAGATTGTATTGTTGACATTTTCTGGAAGGAAAAAAGTTTGACAAGATTAGAGAACATGTTTAAATAAACTTCCCTCCCCATGCCTTAGCTATACACAAAACTCCCAAGCCTCATTCTTCTTTCACACAATTCATCAAATACCTTATAGGCATTAAAAAATAACCCACTAAGCATGCCTCTTAATTATCAAGCTACACGTCATAAACTACCAAGCATCTTTGCCAAAAGGGAAAACATGTTTTCTTAAGTATTATCCAAATCACCTAATGCATAAAAATAAACTCACGGGACTTGATCATCCTTACATTCATTAATAAATGCAAAATCCTTAAATTCCGTATACAATTGAACATTAAAAGAGAATGAAATCCAACTTGAGAAAAAAATGATTTGATCTTTCTAATTTTCCTCATAACAACCCAAAAAAATGGCAATAAATTACCTCACAATTGAAGCTCTTTCCCCCTCAACGTTTCAGGCTTTCAGCTAATGGATACCAAAAATCCTTCACAAAATATATATGTTTTAAATGAAATTGGCGGAATGGCGAATCGTTTTGGGGGCGGAGCACGTGAGAGTTGAGAAAATTAAATTGGCGGAATGGCGGATCGATTTAGGGGGCGGAGCGTAACTGCGTGAGAGTTGAGGGTTGAGAAAATGAAATTGATAAAAAAAAAGTATAAGCAAGACGTTTGAACTCGGGACCTTTACATAGATGTCGAAAGCTTTAACCAATTAATCCAACTAAATCTATTGTAATAATATTCCTTCACAAAATATATATGTTTTAAATTTTTTATGGGTTCACTTGCACCCATAGGCACACTAGTGCCTCCGCCCCTGTGTATAGGTGAGACACATGGTTACCTCCAGGTGAGACACATGGTTACCTTCTAGGCTTCTATCAATTCACATTCCATGCTTTTCCTTTACATGCTTCTTACATGTTCATCCCTCTAGGCATTTTTTTTTTATTTTGATTAAATTATATGTTGCATCTTGGAATTTTTTTTGCACCCAATATCTCAAATTAATTAATTTTTAGGGTAAATGAGCAAAAATATGCATGTGCTTTACCTCGGGAGCGCTCAGCACCATATGTTTTTTTTTTTGGAGCAAAAATACACACGTGGTTACCATTTTGGAGCAAAAGTCACATCTCACCGTTATGTTATTGTTCACCGTGAGGAGAGAGAAAGAGCTGAAGTGAACAGTAATATAACGGTGGGATGTGACTTTTTCTCGAAAATGGTAACCACGTGTGTATTTTTGCTCCCAAAAAAAACATATGGTGTTGGGCGCTCCCAGGGTAAAGCACATGTGTATTTTTGCTCTTTTACCCTAATTTTTATGATATTGGTGCTACAAGAAAAATATTTCTAAATGCATGACTAAAAATTAATTAATTTGAGATACTTGGTGTAAAAAAAATCAGGATATAACATATAATTTAATATATATATATATATAAAATACCATTTAGAGGGATGAGCATGTAAGGGAGAAGTATGAAATGTGAACCCAAGCTCTTATTGGCTGATGGGATTGCCTCTAGGCCTGTTTGGGTATCCCATCTAATGGACTTATTATCCCATTAGATGGGATAATAAGTCCATTAAGAGAAAAAATACAATTATTAGGTGTTTGGCTTGCCTTCATTTTTAATGGACTTAGCTTGATGGAGTTTTTTTTTTTTTTTGAAGCCACTTCCCCTAACTTCTAATCCCATTACTTCTGATCCCATCAATTGCACATATGAGGCCCCTTTGTAAAATGACATTGTTTGCCCCCCAGTCCATTTCGTCTTGTTCACACAGGTCTATCCGTTGGATTTCAAGTTCAATTCCTCTCATCTCTTTACTGTTCTGTAATTTACTAATCTCACCGGTAATTACTCTGTATAAAGCTCTGGTAGCCAAATTTTTCTTGCATGGAGTCCATTTTGCTGTAGTATATAAAGCTTTGTAATTTTTTTTTTCACTTTATTTTGCTCATTTCTGGTGATTTTGAGTGGTGTACACAAATTTATTTTTATACTTTCCTATGTCCAAATCTTGTGCTGATTGATTGGCTTGTACTAGTAGCCATGTTGCATGTGGATTGTTGTTTTTTATTATGTTGTGAATAAGTTTTAGTGGTAGCCATGATGTATGCGGTTTATTTCATTTTCTGTAATATGTTTATTTCGGTTTATTACAGAGTGAGTTGTATGCTATTTGTGAATAAGTTTTGAAAAATGTTGTTTGTGAATAAGTGAGAGAATAAACGAGAGTATTACAGGTGAGATGTATTTATTTTATTTTTAATTTATATTTTGAAAATTTTTTGAATAAGTTTTTCCCTTAGAATAAGTTTTGAAAAATGTTGTTTTGAAAAAGTATTACAGTTAATTTATAAGTATTGCCCTTGGAATAAGTTTTGAAAAATGTTGTTTAAAAAATATTTTATTTAGCAAATTTATATTTATTTTTAATTTTCTATCCCAAATTATCACATTTTATACAACACATATGTGTGTGTGAATTTGATTCATGCTCTTTTCAGTCATTTTCCATCTTATCTATCTTTTTAAAAGTTATGCCAAACAAGTTCTTATGACAAACAAAAGTCACATGGTATCTTTTAATCTTCAATATTTAATAAATTTAATTTTAATTAAGATATTTTAATATTTTAAAATTCCAAATTTCTTATATTAGGAATGTTATTTCTTACCTCAAAATCACTTTAATAGTATATGTGTGTATGGCAAATTAAAATAATACTTAAGCATTTATCTTGGAAAAGCAAAGACTAAGGGAAGGACCGCAAAAGTTTTATCATTTATGTCATGAAATGAGAAATAAATATTATCTGGTGTTATAATCACTTAAATATGGTATTTAATTTCGAGTTAGAATGTATGTAAATGCAGAAAAATGCATTTCGAAGGGTTAGTGTCAATTAATTTAAATAATATGTGAATCTAACTTCATAATATTGAATACGAGATTACTATATTAATTAATAGAAGAATGTTGATCCAAAACTAACGATTTTGAAATGTATTTATTATACTTCCATTTTAATATGCTTATTAAAAGAGACTTTCTATAACTCCAAGGAATCTTTCATTAACAAGTTTACATTTCTATCTTTAAAAGAATAGTTTTAAGGGAAAAACACTTCTCATGTTATAGGAGAATTGTTTTCTCATGTCACACATACATGAAATAGTGGGACCCACATATATATATATAATGAGCATTATATGTATATGTGGGTCTCACCATTTCATGTGTGTGTAGGAATCTTTTTCTTCTCATGCAACATAAGAAGTTTAAACCCCATAGTTAAAATGTTAAAATAGATTTTAACTTAGTTTTTATAACTAAAACAATCAATTAAACTAGAATCAACTACTAATATAATAATAGTGGCAACCTAGATCATTCTCTCAAAGAACAAGTTTTTAATTGACAAAATATAATAGAATTGACCTAAAGTACGTAAAATGCAAGAGACTACTACCTAGATACGTACAATTGACTCAAAAATATATATAAAAATAAAAATAATCTATATGAATTTGAAGGAATTGTTGGGGGTTTTTTTAGTGAGAGAGGAATTAAAATCCTAAGTAGAAGATTGATTAAAAGCAAGATAAACAACAAAGATATAGAATAATGAGAATAATCTATATGAATTTGAAAGAAATTTTTGGGGGTTTTTTAGTGAGAGAAGAATTAAAATTCTAAGTAGAAGATTGATTAAAAACAAGATAAACAACAAAGATATATAAGAATGAGAATAACCTATATGAATTTGAAGGAAGTTTTTGGGGGTTTTTTTTAGTGGGAGAGAAATTAAAATTCTAAGCACAAGATTGATTAAAAGCAAGATAAACAACAAAGATATATAAAAATGAGAATAATCTATACAAATTTGAAGGAAATTTTTGGGTTTTTTTAGTGAGAAAGGAATCAAAATCCTAAGCAGAAGATTAATTAAAAGCAAGATAAACAACAAAGATTTAATTCAGTTATAATGATTAAATGGACAGCTTAGGATTCACATGGACTTAATTTTCTTAACCCAAATTAACTAATTAAAATTTTCTTAACCCAAATTAACTAATTAAAATTTTCTTAACCCAAATTAACTAATTAAACCAAAGGAAGATTAATGAAAGATTTGACTTAATGAATTTGATTACCTAATTGAAACATGGAAAACCTCAAAGCTCAATAACACTTACTTCATTGGAAAACTCATGATGAAATAAGGTGGTTAATTAAACTCATTAAAAATCAATCACAATTAATTTCAAAATAATTTTGGAAATCTTGTTTACACTGGTCCAATTAAAAAAGTAGACAATTAATCAACACAATTAAACAATTAACAAGATGAATCAAACTGACAATTAAATTAATAATAAAAACTCAATTAAAAATTTAATTGACAATCCAAAGGTTTGCATACAAAAATTCCAGCAATTGTCTCAAGTACAAAATATTTCAAATTCACAATCCAATCCAAAAGAGATTTACCTACAATCTAAAACTAGTTTGTTCTTAATTAATACAATTCAAAATCATTTAAAACTAAATAATTTCAAGTCTTAAATTAAAAAGATAAAAAGAAAGCCGCTCCTTTATGATCTTCAATTAAAAATAGGAAAAAAAAATCCATTATAAAAACCATTAAAAATAATTTTAAACAGGTTAATTCTAATATTTATAATATAATATTAGAAAAATATGTGACATGTGATAAATTCCAAATTTAATATATTATATTCCAACTTATTCATTTATTTTAGAGACTAATTTATAATTATTAGATAATACTACATATTTAGATTGTTAGCAAAATTTTAGGAAATAATATAAATCTGAAATGATTATGAGATTATTTTATCTTAAGTTATTTCTATTCTAATTTTTATCTTGTGATTTAATAATATTTCTAGATATATGATTATGATTTTGTTTAATTCTTATTGAATAAGGAAAAATATATTAGAAGATTCTGCCGCATAAAATTTTTCTTAGAAACTAAAATAAAATCTATTTATAGAATTTTTTAAATTTTAACGGGTTTTTAGTAGCAAAGCTATTCTTCCCTTAAAATTAGCCTACCCACCGCATAATAATCCGCGCTCTCAACCTCTCTCTTCTCTGGCCAACAAGCTGTTTGACGCAGCAACTCATCCCCTCGGCAAGGAATTGCTGCTCTATTGAAGTAAACTAAAATTCAATTAAATCAATTAGTTTTAGCGTCATGAAAACCAAACCAGACCTCCCTTTGGTTTTGTTTGTTTGTGTGCTTGCTTGTTTTTCCCCTGTTTGGTTTGGTTTGTCTCTGTTCAATATGTATTATTTGCTATTGGTCATCCTTAAGTCGCTGACCTGATGCATTCCTGGTAAATCCAGAAACTACTGCTAGGATTTAAACCCTCTTCGGGATTTAAGAGCCTCTGAACCTCTTCAGGATTTAGGAGCCTCTGAAAAATAGAGACTGCTAGAAGTAAATTAAATGGAGATAGATTTGGGGGACTTGCATTGGACATTGACTTTTATTCATCGGATCAGCTTGTTGCTGCCGGATTGATTAATGGAGAACTTCATCTGTGAGTAGACTAACGTTTCAGTTTTTCACCCTTAACTGCTTCTTTTGCTAAGTTTTTGATTGTGTTCAGTTATCCTTTGTTAATGTTTCTGAACTCCCCTGCAGGTATCGTTATAACCGTGATAGCGTGCCTATAAGGTATTCCATTCCATTATATCTCTTTTTGCTTTTGTAGTTTTTGAATGTTTGAACTGCATGCATAGTGATCTATGTTGTTTCCCAATTTCACCTGGATGCTATAGTGCTAGTTTGGGAAGTATAAAAAAGTGTTTTTTTAAGTACAGCTGAGGCAAAACTCCACTTACGTGCTTGGCGTAAGCCGTAAAAACACTCATAAAAAGTTAAAACAAATAGGCACATAGTGGTCTTGCTAGGTTTTCGGAAGCTCATGTATTCTTGCTTTTATTGCTCCGCCCTATATTCTTTCTGATTTTATTCTGCTTCAAAATTTTGCCCCCATTTGCATGCATCTGCTACTGTGTATATTTATATCGCTTATCGGGGTCTTGCTAGGTTGTTGTTGAAAGTTCAGGCACACACTGAATCGGTTCATCAATGATGGACGTGGTAGTGCATTGTAGTTTTTGTTACATTCTATCTTTTCTATTATCACTGTTATTATCATTTATTATAAATGGGGTTCTTTGATAGTGATATTTTCACAAGCATAATTGACCTTTGAATTGCTTATTGCTTCTATTTTAGCACTGTTGACGGGTTCTCCTGATTGCTCAATCTTGGCAACAGACGTTGAAACTGGATCTGCCATCGCCCGTTTTGATAATGCCCGGTGGGAGGATTTCTCTCAATAACTCATGAAATGATTTTGCTTTATTGATGCTGAGCATGGTATTTAATTCCAAAGTTTTATGTGCTGTTGTCTTATAATGCAGGGCTGCGGTCAATAGATTGATAAATTTGACTGAGTCAACTGTTGCTACAGGAGATGATGAAGGGTGTATTAAGGTATCTAATCACAATGGTATTTTTTTATACTGTTATGTTCCCTCCATAATACCCCTTTTGTAGTAATTGTTTATTTTCGTCAAAGCCTCTTCTGGTTGATGATGGTGGCCGGTGATATTTAATTTATTGTTTTAAGGAGAGACCATATGTTTCCTCATTACCTTTAAATTAGCTTTTTTCTCATTGCAGGTATGGGATACCAGAAAACGATCTTGTTGCAATTCATTTGATGTTCATTGATAAGTATATATTTTATAATTAAATAAGGGTAGATTCTGGAATATATTGGATTGAATTTATTAATATTTTGTACTTATTTAATTATCTTTATGTACTTATCTATCTTTTAATTAAATATAGGATAAAATGATATTATAACAGAAAATCTATTGATATCCTATTTATTTGTGCAGGAGATATTATCTGATCTAAGAGATGAGAAAATATAGGAAAAGCAATAAGGGCAACAAATTAAATTGAAAATGATAAAATATAAAATATTATTATATTATAATATAATATATTGTTATAATATATCAAATATGCCACGGGAGATTTAAAAAGAATCAGAGGCGAGGATATATATAATGCATGAAGAGACGCATTAAAAACACAGAGCCGGGACGCACACATCGGAGCGCTCAAAGAAAAAGAAGAACCAAACACGAGACGGAGACGCACGCAGACGGCATTGGAGAAAGAGGATCAAAGCACCATTGTGGAGATCAACCTTCCCCAATCTCTGAAGAACAAGTCTGATTTTCATTTCTTTTATTATTTTGTTAACCTAGCCTCCCCAATCTCTAAAGAACAAGTCTGATTTTCATTTCTTTTATTATTTTGTTAACCTAGCCATGCTTGGCTAGTTTTCTTTTGTAGTTAGGGCGAGGATGAACCCTATGCGAATTTAGAGTATTTGGTTGGATTCTTTATTGATCGTTATTTTCTTGATTGGATGAAGTATCTTTACTTAAAGCTTTCTTAAAGATTGATCACCTTTTAGATTGTTCATAGGTTGGTGTATAACAATAGAGATGTTGGTGCATTTAACTAGAACCGTTAATTCATCGTAGATTGATCACCTTTCTTAAAGATTGATCGCATAAACTCGTAAGCCTATGTCTAGGTCATGCAACCCTACGATGAATTAACGGTTCTAGTTAAATGCACCAACATCTCTATTGTCATACACCAACCTATGAACAATCTAAAAGGTGATCAATCTTTAAGAAAGCTTTAAGCAAAGATAATTCATTCAATCAAGAAAATAACGATCAATAAAGAATCCAACCAAATACTCTAAATTCGCATAGGTTGATCCTCGCCCTAACTACAAAAGAAAACTAGCCAAGCATGGCTAGGTTAACAAAATAATAAAAGAGATGAAAATCAGACTTGTTCTTCAGAGATTGGGGAAGGTTGATCTCCACAATGATGCTTTGATCCTCTTTCTCCAATGTCGTCTGCGTGCGTCTCTGTCTCGTGTTTGGTTCTTCTTTTTCTTTGCGCGCTCCGGTGTGTGCGTCCCGGCTCTGTGTGTTTTTAATGCGTCTCTTCATGCATTATATATATCCTGCGCATGTTGTTCTCTCCATCCAATATATGCGTCTGCTTCTTTTAAATATATCTTACTTCTTGCGGATCTTGCGTTTTTTTCCCGCGTCTTGTGCGTTCTGATTCTTTTTTAATCTCCCATGGCATATTTGATATATTATAACAATATATTATATTATAATATAATAATATATTATATCATTTTCAATTTAATTTGTTGCCCTTATTGCTTTTCCTATATTTTCTTTACTCTTAGATTACATAATATCTCCTGCACAAATAAATAGGATATCAATAGATTTTCTGTTATAATATCATTTTATCCTCTATTTAATTAAAAGATATATAAGTACATAAAGATAATTAAATAAGTACAAAATATTAATAAATTCAATCCAATATATCCTAGAATTTACCCTTATTTAATTATAAAATATATACTTATCATTCATAAAAATTACATTTCAGACATGACTTTTGCCTATGATGCAATGAAACTGTTGGGAACAAGGTATCATTAATTTCCCTTGCCATTCTGGTTTTACTTTAAATTTTATGTTTCCCTTAAGTAGATCCATTGCGTCAATATTTACTTTCTCCCCTATGACTTACTGATGCATGCTGAATTTGTTTGTAAATTTATTTTCCATATGCAGTGGAGATGGGACTCTATCTGTTTGCAATCTTCGTAGAAATAAAGTAAGTTATACATCTACTGCTTCCTTTTTTTTCCCAAATTTTTTGTGATAGATGCCCTTTATTTTCTTCTACTGATAGATCCAAGCTCAGTCTGAGTTCTCGGAAGATGAGCTGCTGTCTGTTGTTATAATGAAGGTACTGTCTTCTCAGTCAATCTTTCTCTTTATACATGGAGAGAGGTAGCTAAATGTCTTTCACTGTGAACTAAAATAAATTAAGTAAACTGTTGGAAAAGTAGTTATGGAATGATGTTTAAAAAAGTTGTGCAAAGTTTCCTTTGGAACTCATTACGCCTTACCCCGTTAGAAAGAGGCTGTCCTTGGATCTCTTTCTTTGAAGTAGGAGAAACAATACTGTTAGATGGAAAAAATATATTCATAGGATAGCCCTGAGGATAAAATATATTTTGAACATTCTGTAAATTGGTGTGTTAAATATTCACATTGAACTTTTGGTGTTTCTTTTCTCCATCTATAATTCCCTGTTTAAGAGTGACTGCTTTATCACATATTCTTTGGAATTGCCATTTAGCTGATGTGGATTTCTTTTTTAAATGCCCGAATCGTAGGAAAATTGTCTGTGGATCACAAGCTGGAACCCTGTTACTATATTCATGGGGAGATTTCGAGGATTGCAGGTACTTGATGTGGCAGTGTTTGCAATTGAATTGATGAAGTAAATTGTGCTTACTTACTCCCTCTCGTCCTTAATATAAGATATATTTACTTAATTTGATTAGATTAAAGAAATTAGTTAATATGATATATATTTTCTAAAACACATTTGTCATCTTGCTTAATTCCCTTGCTTCCTTGATTATTTTTTTGGGCGCATCAATGAGATAAATAAGAAAAATATTGTAAAATATGAAAAATAAGTCTTATATTTAGGATCAAGATCAACCTCCAAAATAGATTTTATATTAAAAGCCGTAGGGAGTATTAAGGAGGTCAATTAGTTCAATATTCTCTCCCCAATACTGCTGATTTTGGCTCTATAACTGATATTCTTGTTTAATGGCTTTGATATTCAGTGATCGGTTTATTGATCTCTCGCCAAACTCTATTGATGCTATGTTGAAGGTGAGTGGGTGACATGATTATTTCAGCATCAGTAGGCTTTTATTCTTTGCTTTCTCAGTGCCCATTCGAACTCGCGACCAACCAGTGAGGGGGCGAACGCCCAAACCAGTAAGCCACGAGTCTGCAAGGCAGTAGGCTTTTATTCTATTCCTTCATCAATCAATAAAAATTTGTATACTTCAATTTCAGCTTGATGAGGACCTGATCATCACTGGATCAAAGAATGGGCTAATCAAGTGAGTCTATTTTGTATAGCCTTTGATTGGGTCATGATTCTAACCTATGTTCATTTATATGCTTTTTCCAATTACATTTATATTTTTTTTTTCAGTCTGGTTGGAATATCCCATTGAATGTCTAGGTGATTGATTTAATCAGTTTTTGCAAAATTTGAATCTTGCTACTTCTATTTGTGGGATTCACATACTGTTTGGAGCCTCCATTGCAAAATTTGATCTCTTTAGGTTGACCCATGGTTATCTTTGGTTTTGTAGCTTTTTCTCATGATAGAAAGTACCTTGGCAGTATTGCACACGATCATATGTTAAAGGTACATTTTTTCCTACACTTTTTGATATATCGCTTGAGCCAAAGTAGAATGGAATTACTCGCAATATCAAAAACATGTGGAAATAACAATGAAAAAAAAATTGGATGGAAAACTTAGATAATATACTGATTAGATAAGTTCAGAAAATATTTTGAGATGACTGCTAGAAAATTGCAAAACTAATTATTATAAGTGTTAAAGAGTGCTCAAAATCTGGAAGATGATTACTGAAAATAGGAAAAAAGAGTATAAAAAAATTAACTCAGATAATATTTTAAGAGAAAAATTGCAATACAAAATACTTTAGGATACTAGACGTCTAGACACGTACACCTAAAGAAATATTTCAGGGTGCTGAATAAATCTTACCCATATGTATTATCTTCTGAACTTCCTAGGACTTTTTCTTTTCTTTTCCAGATATGGGACTTGGATGATCTACTACAAGGCTCAAGAAGTTCACTGGAAAGATTTTTGCCGTGTCTTCCAAAATAAACCAAGTTCGAAAACAATTTGCAGAATTAGGGAACCTGGGTCGTTTCCCAACGAATTTGCAGCGGGCTTGTTCAATAACAATAGTGAAACAGAATGATAAAATGGGGGTTTGGTTTAACAGAATAGAACAAAACGAAATAACATAATCAAAATGCAATAAACAGAGTCAAACAGAATCCAATAAACAGAGA
Source organism: Acacia pycnantha (assembly GCA_025563575.1). NCBI lineage: Eukaryota > Viridiplantae > Streptophyta > Magnoliopsida > Fabales > Fabaceae > Acacia > Acacia pycnantha. The sequence goes on along the minus strand of JAMWYP010000030.1, from coordinate 3,510,479 downwards.
CAGATTAAAGATGATCAACCCAACGAATTGATTCCAGAAACCTCCATCATTGAACGAAAATACAACTAACCCACGTTTGGTTCCGGATGAATCGAAATCTCGCATTCATCCGGAGATTCCTCGCCTAGACGATCGCCTAGAATCTGTCCGGACACATGGCGTCTCACTGTGCAATCGCACAAAGCAACACTGTAACCTAGTCCGAACTAAGTCCTTGGGATGAACCAAACCGAATATTAAATCTAATATTCGAACTATTTCAAATCGAATCCGATAAGATGAAAACAGAATCGAGTAGTTACCGATTAGGCACGAGTTCTCTGGATGAATCATGGAATCCTCATCGTTGGGTTAATCACAAGAGTTTAGCCGATCATGGCTGGGAAAATCGAAGAACGAACGAAGAACGCGCGAAGAACATGAAGAACAGTTTTAGCCCAAAACAGAAATAAAATATAACCTGGACTTAAATTACAAAATTCGGGTCCAAAATAAATCCAGAATTGTGCATCCGACTTTGGCTCCAAAATTGACCTCCTTCTTGACCGAATTTGCTCTTGATGTCTTCATAACAATTGTAGCTCTCTGAATCATCTGAAATATGAGACAAAAATGAGGCAAATCCGATGTCTGGTTCAAGAGTTATGGTAGAAATAGTGAAGCAACACAAAACTGGAATTTTATTATTAAAAATAGCTAAAATGCAATAAAAGGCCCAAGGCCCAAATAAACATAAGAGCCATTATTTATTAGCTAAAGGGTCCTAAATTATTATTCAAGAGACAAAAATAAGTGTATAAAATATTCAATTATCAAATTCCCCACACTTATCTTTTTGCACTCCCGAGCAAAATTCAAAGAGAAAGACCTAAAGGAAAAACTCTTCTTTACTAATAATTGCTAACAATGCAAAAATTGAATCAAGGGACACAAAGCTTCAAAAGACCAATCATTCAAGACCAAAACCCCTTCATCTCAAATTACAATTCATGGTAGTGTCAATCAATGATGCTAATCACAAAAGATGATCTCTCAAATGATGCGCTCAATCAATCAGTCTCTCAAGTGTTTAAGGTAAATAAGTGTATCGCTCAAATTCTACTCAAGAAATTTGTTCTACCATAAGCTTGCTCAACTTCTACGTCTCCACTACTCATAACACATACATGAACAAATCAAGAGAGCTTGTAATTAAAGGTTGTAACGGGGCTAGGGTGAAGGTAGGTAATAGTATGGAATAAGAGGCTAAGCACCAAAGAAATCAAAAGGAAGAGCACTGAATAACACAATCATTCTCTATGAATGAAACTTTTATTCTACTCATATATACATTCCTTTCTATGTATTTTCTTTTCTTTTCTTTTCTTTTTTTTTTTTCTTTTTTTTTTCTTTTACTTTTCTTTCTTTCTTTTGTTTTTTTTTTCTCTCTCTCTTTTTTTTTTTTTTTTTTTTTATTTTACTTTTCTTTCTTTCCTTTCATTGTATACGTAATTACAATGTCAAAATCAAATATCCCCCCCACACTTAAACTGTTGCACTCCTGAGCAACCCCACACTTAAACACAAAACAAGTTGAAACCAATGCTCAATAAATCTTCAAGGTGCGGAATAAAATGGTTTTACGCTTAGGCTTGTAATGTGGCTTAGAAAAGAATGGGTCAAAAGGCACAAAGGGGCTAGCAAAGGAATTATAATGTAAGGGAAAGCTATTTGGCCAAAGTGAGGAGAATAAAAGAAAGAAAACAAGCTTCCATCATATTTATGCACGTAAGTGAAAAATGTAGTTTCAAAAAGAAAAGGAGCAAGTTCTAGAGAACACAAATCATGAGAGATGCACACATGAAAGAAAGAATGGCAAAAGATGAATTCCATTCATGCAGCCCAAAACCTCACAAGGTCAATACCAACTTAGGTAATCAACAACATCAAATCAACTACCAAGACTTGTAATCGAAGAGTCAAGAGTTCCGACTAAACAGAATGATCCATTAAAACCAAAATGTCCTAGTTCATAATATGTAGCAATCATTAGAAAGAAAGAAAGAATGTATTTATTTTCAAAAGCAAAGTAGAAAAGGAAAACAAATAAAAGAGAGGGAGGGAGAAGAAAGAAGAATACTCCCCAAGGGTTTATGGAGGATAAGTGGCATCAATGAGGAGAATCTCTGCTTCCTCAGGCGCGTGGGGATCCTCATGAAATGGCTTGAGGCGATGCCCATTGACCTTAAAAGTCCGTCCCGTGGGTGGATCACATAGCTCAACAAAGACCAAATGGAAATATGTTAGTGATCACAAAAGGGCCATCCCATCTAGATCGAAGCTACTGTGCATAAACTTCAGACGGAATTAAATAGAAGAACTTTCTCGCCCACGAAAATTCTTTCCTCGAATATGCTTATCATGGAATGCCTTAGTCTTTTCCTTATACAACCGTGAGCTTTCATAGGCATCCAATCTAAGCTCATCTAACTCTTGCAACTGCAGCTTCCTCTCCATCCCTGACTTAGCCAAATCCATGTTGCATTGCTTAATAGCCCAATAGGCTTGATGCTCCAACTCAACCGAAGATAACATGCCTTACCAAAGACAATCCGATAGGGAGACATCCCAATCGGAGTCTTGTAGGCGGTGCGATATGCCCACAAAGCATCATCTAGTCGCTTACTCCAATCTTTCCGGTAGAGTTGACATCTCTCAAGGATTTGCTTAATCTCTCTATTTGAGACTTCACTTGACCGTTGGTCTGTGGATGGTATGCTGTAGAAACCTTGTGAAGCACTCCATACTTGCGTAGCAAGGCACCCATGCTTCGATTGCAAAAATGGGAACCCCGATCACCGATAATAGCTCTAGGAATGCCAAACCCGCAGAAAATGTTAGACCTAACAAAATCCACCACCACGTAAGAATCATTTGTCCGGTGGCTTTCGCCTCAACCCATTTCAAACATAATCAACAAACAAAGAAGATGTAAGTGTAACCATATGAAGCAGAAATGGACCCATGAAATCAATACCCCAAACATCAAAGATCTCACAAAACAATATAGGGTTTTGGGGCATCTCATGCCTACGGAAATACTCCCGCCCTCCGACAGCTTATCACATGACTTGCAAAACAAATGGGCATCATGAAACAGGAAGGCCAAAACAAACCATATTCTAACACCTTCCTAGCAGTTCTTTGGGGTCCAAAGTGACCACCACAGTGTATAGCATGAGCAAAATGCAATATAGATTGAAACTCACAATCAGCACACATCTCCTAACTACTTGGTCACTACAAAATTTCCACGATAAGGGTCATCCCAAACATAATATTTAGACTCACTTTTCAATTTAAGGGTTTGGGCCCTAGTGGATTCTACAGAAAACACTAGCTACCAAGTAGTTAACTAAATCAAGATACCATGGGGTCTTAACTTGCAAACTGTAGAAGCCGCTCATCGTGGAAATCATCCCGAATAGAAGAGGGTGAGAGGGAGAATGAGTGATACGACTCAAGTGGTCGGCTACCCGCTTTGTGCTCCACTTCTATCTCGAATCTCCACATCAAACTCTTGGAGCAACAACATCCACCGGATGAGTCGTGGCTTAGCATCCGCCTTTTCAAAAGAAACTTTAAAGCCGCATGGTCGAGAAAACAATGACTCTACTAGCTAGCGATATGACCTAAACTTATCGAAGGCAAATACAATGGCCAACAACTCCTTTTCAGTGGTGGTGTAATTAGATTGAGCATAATCCAAAGTCTTGGAGGCATAGGCAATCACATGGGAGGCTCTATCAACCCGTTGTGCCAAGATAGCACCAACTGCATAGTTGGAAGCATCGCACATCAACTCAAAGGGAAGGTGCCAATCAGGGGCCGGATCATCGGCCGTAGTAAGGCAACGCTTCAAGTGATCGAAGGCCGCCTTGCACGCATCATCAAAGACAAAGTCGGTGTCCTTATGCGAAGGTTGGACAAGGGTTGAGCAGCCTTGCTGAAATCTCGAATGAAACGTCGATAGAAACCCGCATGACCAAGAAAAGAGCGAACCTCCCGCACGAAGCGGGGTAAGGCAAAGCAAGAATAACATCAATCTTAGCAGGGGTCGACCTCAATCCCTTTCCTAGACACTATGTGTCCCAAGACTATGCCCGACTCAACCATAAAGTGACACTTCTCATAATTCAAAGACAAGATTAGATTCAATACACCTATGCAAGACTCTAGACAAATTAGCTAAGCATGCATCAAAATCGACCCATATACAGTGAAATCATCCATGAAAACCTCCATGCAGTCCTCTAGGAACTCGTAGAAAATACTCACCATGCAACGCCGAAAGGTGCCAGTGCATTGCAGAGGCCAAAAGGCATCCTCCGGTAAGCGTATGTTCCAAAGGGGCATGTGAAGGTCGTCTTCTCCTGATCCTCAGGAGCAATATGAATCGGAAGTATCCGAGTAGCCATCCAAGAAGCGAATGAGACTTACCACCAATCGCTCTAACATCCGATCAATGAAAGGTAGAGGTAATGATCCTTGCGAGTGGCTTGGTTGAGTCTCCTATAGTCAATGCAAACTCTCCAACTATTCTCGAACTCGAGTAGGAATGAGCTCATTCTTTTGATTGGCTACTACAAAGGACTCCGGATTTCTTAGGAACCACCTGGATCGGGCTAACCCACTGGCTATCGAAATAGGATAGATGATGCCGCCTGCGTGCTTAGTGACTTCCTTCTTCACCACATCAAGGATAAGAGGATTAAGGCGTCTCGGGGTTGCCTCACCGCTTAGAGTCCTCTTCCAACAGTAATCCGGTGCATGCACATAGAAGGGCTAATGCCAACTATGTCACCCAATGTCCACCCAATGGCTTTCTTGTTCGCCCTCAATAAGCTTAGCAGCCTTCTCTTCTTGATCTCGCATAAGATTATTTGCCACAATGACTGGCAATCGCTCATTCACCTCCGTAAATGCATACTTCGATGGTCCGGAAGGGATTTCAACTCTAGTTTGGGCGGTTGCTCGGTGGAGGGGAGAAGCTTGGGTGGTTGTTGCAACAACTCGATGTCATCACACCGGGAATACCAAACCATATTCAAAGAAGCACAAGCGTAAGGACCGTGTCTATACGGCTCAAGGTTAACATCGAATTCGATCATCAAAATCGAATGAAGCTCATCAAAATCGAATCGGGATGCACGTTAGATCGGGATGAAGCTCAAACTCGAATCAATATCGAGTCTACAAGTAATGTAGAATCATCAAGCAAATCGAATCACCAAACAATGCGCCTTAACCAAATTAGTGCAAACAGAGCACCATTCATTATCATCGCATGCACAAATGGGGTATCACTCTCGATGAAAAATAAGGATAATCAGACACCAACCATTAAGAACATCATCCACAAAGATCATCAATCACATCAATACGAAAATGTAATGCTCTTCCCTAGGATATTTCATGGCATCAAAGATATTGAAATTCACGATATATCACCAAACTCCATGGAAAGAGTACTGAATGCACATCTATCTTAGTCCTAGCTGTTTTCATGAAAGGTCTCCTAGAATGATTGGTGACCTACTACTAGGAGACTCACCCTCCATATCCAAGATGTAAAAATCAGCAGGAATATCAATTCATTAACTTTGACTAATACATCTTCAACTAAACCGAAGGATGGGCATTACTCCTATTAGCTAACCGAACAATGACACCATTGGACGTAAGGGACCAAGACCAAGAGATCTATAAACAGATGCAGCATGACATTAATAGAAGCACCTAAATCTAGCATGCAATCATCAAATCTATAGTTACCAATAAGGCAAGGGATAGAAAATGTCCCCGGATCTTTGCATTTACGAGGCATGGTAGGTCGGATGAGTGCCGAGACATTCGGTTCAAGCTCACTCGCTCATTTCCCTTCGCCGCCTCTTGTTGGTGCACAACTCTTTCGAAACTTGGCATATTTAGGAATTTGTTTGACCGCATCTAAGAGAGGAATGTTGATCTCTACTCTTCGAATGTCTCAAGTATATCCTTCTCTTGTGCTCTATCTCGCCAACTTCTTGACCGAATCGCTCTCGAGGGAAGGGAAGAGGAATAGGAATGTCTTCCTCTTCACCTTGCTGCACCGCCTTTTTCTTTTGAGTCAATCTTCACATTTCGACTCGTTTTCGATGTGGAAGTCACATCTGCAGCCTTGCTTAGGTTCCTCCAATTGCTTGCCGCATCAGTAGTGATATAGCACTCACATTTCCCTTAGGATTGGGAATTGTTTGTGAGGGAAGGGAATTGGATCCCCGAGGTTGAAGCCGGTTCAATGATGTTGCCAATTGCCCAACTGTGTTTGCAAACTCGAATGGAAGTATCGCTTGTCGTTGGAACCGCATATTGGTCGTGACAAATTGCTTCATCATTTCTTCAAGTGAGGAACCACCACTACTACTAGCTCGTTGTTGTGCCGCCCGTGGAGGTGGACATATGGTCGGTCGAGGAGGTGGTGCTTGCAAGGGTAAAGGGGTGCAGATCGTTGTTGGAAAGTCTCGTGGTCCGTACGGCCTCTCGCGGTAGTTCCTGCACTCGCCGATACTGGTTACTCGATTCGATTTTGGTATTGGTTGCTCTGTTCGATTTTGGTTCCAAATAAAGTTGGGGTGATTTCTCCAACCAGATTATAAGTGTTGGAGAAGGCATTATTCTCGTTGGTATTGTGGCCTTCCCGGAAAAACACCCACTGCAGCCTACCGACCGATCTTGGTAAGTAGGATCATGCAAGGTAGGGCAAGAGTCGGTAGAATGATAAGGGTCGAACAAAACCCACAAGAGTACCCATGCCGAGAAGGGGAAGACTGCACTGCTCGTGTCACCGCCACCGCCTCACAAGGGAGGTCGATCATCAAGTCTAGTCTCTAATCTCTCGAGAATCATGCCGGACTGGAGCTTGAATATGGTAAACAGGAGTACTATTGGCCCCGTGCCAAACCGCCGAGAGTTATCTCGCCATAATGGATATCAAGTCTCGGCTTCTTCAGTGTCTTGTTACTCATAGCCCCACCGCTAGAAGCATCCACCAACCCTTTGTCTACCGGTGATAGACCATCATAGAAAGAGTTGATCAAGTCTTTTCGGATATCCGATGGTGTGGACAGCTTGCACATAACCTTTTGAACCTCTCCCAATACTCATACATAGTCTCCCAAATGACTTGTTTAATGTTGCCAATTTCCTTCTTGATTGCGGTTGCTCTTGAGGAAGGGAAATATTTCTCTAGAAATAACCTCGAATATCACCCAGCTCCCAATAGATGAGGGTGAAGGTACAACAACCAATCCTTGGCTCCACCGTCCAATGAGAAAGGAAAAGCTCTCAACTTGATATGATTTTCATCAATGGCATGTGGCTTCATTGTGCTGCACACTACATGGAATTCCTTCAAATGCTTAATGGGGCACTCACCTGCAAGACCATGAAACTTAGGCAACAAGTGTATTAGACCGATTTCACTCAAAGTTAGCAAAGAAGGTTAGGATATTGGATGCACAAGGGTTGATAATTAACATCAGTGCACCCAATTCCTTCAAAGTATGATGATTTTCCTGCTCTCCTGCCATAATTTCCGAGCGAGCAAAGTTGCTACTAGAATCAGTGAACACAACAAGACTATCGAAATACTATCGAAGCACAATCGAAAAGATCAATGTAATGGACACAATCGAATGGCCGTAATCGACTCTAATTGAGTATCCAGTTTGGTATTAATCTTATGACTTAGCCTAACAACTCTTCTAGCAAGAAGAATTGTTCTTTCTATTTCAGATCAAATGGCAACAAATCTTCTGGATTAGTAGTATTCCCGGTACTCATGCAACATGTACACAAAGCGAATTGGCAAATACTCGTAATGACAAAGATGCCACCGTAAAATCAGAATTACGAAAATGCCACAAGAGGTGGTGAAAAGTAGAAAAACACTAAGAGACACAAAGACAAAACACACAAAAGCAAAAACCTATGCTAGAAATTGACCAAAACAAGTCCAAAAAAGATCAAATGATTTTTAAAATTTTTGGGACTTGGACAGGCAACTCCTAGACTATTGGGGGACTCAAAAATGGAATAAAAACTTCAAAAATTGAAAAAGTGGCCTAAACGATGGAATTTGGCGAAACGGAGGATACCACATGGAAAATGGAACATTTTCATGTGGGTCTAACGATTCACCATTTTCTATCCCTGTACCAAATTTCAACTCAATCAGAGATACTCAAAAAAATGGTCCTGTTGGAAATCAAAAAGCGTAACCTAAAACAAAGAAAAAGTTGTCTAAACGTTGGAATTTGGGGAAAATGAGTGAGACCTCACTTCCTCCTAGGAAGTGACTTTTGCTTAAAACACCCAATTCCTTGTGAATAAGACCTGGTTTGAGTGATCGGAGTCAGAAAATTTCTGTCCCGCCACCCGAACCACCTAAACTACCTAAACTAAGCTATTTACAATACGTTACTAATCAAACCGATGCAAATTCCCAAGAACGCGCCATTTTTGGAAAGATTTTTGCCGTGTCTTCCAAAATAAACCAAGTTCGAAAACAATTTGCGAATTAGGGAACCCGGGTCGTTTCCCAACGAATTTGCAATGGGCTTGTTCAATAACAATAGTGAAACAGAATGATAAAATGGGGGTTTGGTTTAATGAATAGAACAAAACGAAATAACATAATCAAAATGCAATAAACAGAGTCAAACGAGAATCCAATAAACAGAGACAGATTAAAGATGATCAACCCAACGAATTGATTCCGAAACCTCCATCATTGAACGAAAATACAACTAACCCACGTTTGGTTCGGATGAATCGAAATCTCGCATTCATCCGGAGATTCCTCGCCTAGACGATCGCCTAGAATCTGTCCGGACAGTGGCGTCTCACTGTGCAATCGCACAGCAACACATCAGTAACCTAGTCCGAACTAAGTCCTTGGGATGAACCAAACCGAATATTAAATCTAATATTCGAACTATTTCCGTAAATCGAATCCGATAAGATGAAAACAGAATCGAGTAGTTACCGATTAGGCACGAGTTCTCTGGATGAATCATGGAATCCTCATCGTTGGGTTAATCACAAGAGTTTAGCCGATCATGGCTGGGAAAATCGAAGAACGAACGAAGAACGCGCGAAGAACATGAAGAACGATGTCTTCATAACAATTGTAGCTCTCTGAATCATCTGAAATATGAGACAAAAATGAGGCAAATCCGATGTCTGGTTCAAGAGTTATGGTAGAAATAGTGAAGCAACACAAAACTGAAATTTTATTATTAAAAATAGCTAAAATGCAATAAAAGGCCCAAGGCCCAAATAAACATAAGAGCCATTATTTATTAGCTAAAGGGTCCTAAATTATTATTCAAGAGACAAAAATAAGTGTATAAAATATTCAATTATCATTCACAAAGGAATGAAGTTGAGCTAATTGATGGCGACAAGGATGAGATGGATGTAGATGCTAATCCTTCCCCAGAGCGACAAAGGTATGATCAATATACCCCTTTCAGTCCTTAATGTAGTACCTTATTAGGGTCAGGGAGTTGATGTTGATCATAAATGTAAGATCTATTTTATATTTTTACTCACACAAAACAAAAATTAACTCTGTTGATATTCCCTCAACAATAATTAAGTAGGAGAGAGAGTGAGGGAATTAAGGAAGATGATTTTTGTGTTTTAGAAAAAAACATATCATATCAACCAACTCAACTAACATCCTTAATCTATTCAGATTAGTTAATTAGGTCTTATATTAATGATAAGAGGAGTGGAGTATGTTATATATGGCCTACAAGTATATGCCTGTCGCACCTGATGCCTTTCAATGAATGGTTCTGTTCAGTATATGGTATCTGATTATTTGGAGGTTATTTCTTGTACTTCATTTTATATGGTTTCCTATGCAGGGACCAAGCTAAGAGAAAGAATGCAAGTAATGGCGATGGCTCCAACAATTTTTTTGCGGATTTGTAGATTGCTGGAACACAACATTGTTATTTAACTGTGTTGATCCTCTTGGAAAACTGTCTAGTAGCAGCAGCAGCTTGCACAAGTCAAGGTTGTCACTTCCTAGAGAAGCTCTTCTGGTTGGTTGGATAATTTTCGTAGATAACTAAGTAAAGGGTGTTTTTTGTGGTCTTGATTTCCAAATGGATTGGAAAAGTCTTTTTTTTTTGTTTTTGATTGGATGCCATCTTTTTCCGGGAATACACTACGATAGTGTTATCTATGCCCAAGTTTGAATCTTTTAATCACACTTTATTGTCAATTAGGTAACTTTTTTCCCATTTATGATGGGGCAAATGAACTGGTGGTTATTGTTTTCGTAGGTTTGAAATGTTGAAAGGAAAAGTGTTATTGCCAGATGCTTAGAGACATGTACATACCTCGTACCTAGACATGCATGTCTGGTTTTTCAAGAATTCTCTTTGTTATTTTGAGAACTCCTATAAAATACTTAACCTTCAATTATTTTTGGCTTCTGGATTGTTACACAATACTCTTAAACGTGTTATTACATTCAATTATCAAAAGTTGACTTTTGTATAAATAGTTATTTTAATATATAATGTTTTCGGATAAATGGGAATTATAGTTTATAGTTTATACTTTACATAACATGTGACCAAGGGCGGACCCAAGTAGTAAATTGGGGGCCAAGTGTCCACCCTTGAATTGAGGATTTTTTTTAATAAATTAATACATATTTGAATGATTGTCCACATACATCAAGGCTACACTTCGTAATTGGATGGGGAATAAATGGTTGAATGATTGTTGGATGCCTTATATTGAAAAATATGTATTTGATAGAATTGATAATAAGACAATTATGATGGAATTCCAAAAAAATAAGGCATAGAAGGATGACATTATAATTATTTTTATTGTAATATACTTTTGTTATTAAAATGTATGTATTTGAACTTATTGAGTGCTCACCCTTTATTGTAATTTATGTAGCTTCATTTCTAATAGCACTTAATCTTACTTTTCTAAATGACAGGTTTGTAAAATAAATGTCTCTCTTATTACATCATCAGTATTCACTTGATTTCATGAATATTTTTTTGATATTTTTTTTCTTTTCTTACTTATATTCTTTTGTTTTTTAATGTATTTAAAACTCTCCTTAAAAAAAAAAAAATCAGAGGCAGCCGAATACCCCGCCAATGATGCCCCCCTTCAGTCATTTTCTTGATCCGCTCCTACATGTGACCTATTGAAATGTTCCCTTGTTCAATTATAAGCATGTGGTGGACTAACATGCCCAGTCTTGTATACCATTAGATGAGATGGCAAAACATATTAATTTATTTTATTTAGTAATTTTTTTAGAAACTCAATTAAAGAAAGAACAAGTAGAAAATATTTTTTTAGATTTCATGCCATGCATAAAAATATTTTCTTAGATTTCACACAATGTATGATGCCTAAATCAAATTATTATTAATGTATGACCACCAAGCATTTGGTTTAACTGGTAAGAGGTTGTATTAGCTTAACTAAAGGTTTCAAGTTCGAGCTCTAGGAATGCAGCAGTGTTAAATATTTTGTGGTAGAACTTTGCCACTCTTGTGGTCCTACCCGGATCAATCTGTATTGGTTTGAACCCCCAATAAATCCTCTGAGTTAAAAAAAAAAGGTAGGTCCAAGATATCGGATACACCATGCAAGAAAAAAATTACTAAAGTATTTCAGGGGATGTCTTGGAAAGATCATGAATTCAATTCTTATTACCGATATAAGAATTTTATTGGTAGATGATCTGTAAATATATCTATAACCATTGCTTGAGCTTGAAGCCATGTCAAGTAAATATGTTTTATCAGCTGCACATTCATGTAATTGAGTTTGTTCATCAACATTTTCCATTAGCAATATTAACGTACGATGTTATTAGAAATATATGACTAAAAGTATATTTTATAAAGTTAAGGAATAAAAAATATACGGATGAAAAACTTAAAAAGACAAAAAGTATAATTTAACCAAAATAAAATACTCCTCCAATCCTTAATATAAAATATAGTTAACTTTTTTGGAGAGATTAAAGAAACTAAATAAATTGTTTAAAGTATTGATATTTATATTTTTTATATACAAAATTAATTTGTCTAACTTATAAACTGACATATAATCAAATGATACATGATATATGCTATAATTAACTAACTTATTTAACTTTTTTAATCTTTCCAAAGAAAGTCAGCTATGCCTTAGGTTCAATACCAATCACCAATAGCTGAGTCATAAAAAATCAATATGATTATTATCTCCCAAAACACGTGTGCTATGTTAGCAACTACATTAGAGAAATCCTCTATGAATTGAATATGATAAACAAGCCATAATTATCATACTATCCGACAAAATAAATATATGTTGTTGTTTTTTTAAAATATCTTCTTTTATTATGAATATCTTTAAATAGAAATTTTTAAATGTATGCAATTACTAGAGATATAAAACAAATTGGGGTTTTATATTTAAAACTAAATCAATCGTGTGTGTAGCCACGAGCTTATCTCTAGGTGAGACACATGATTACCTCCTAATGGCTGATGGGGTTGCCACTAGGCAAGTCATATGGTATCTTTTAATCTTCAATATTTGATAAATTTAATTTTAATTAACATATTTCAAAATTCCAAATTTCTTATATAAGAAATGTTATTTCAAAATAAACAATTTATTACTTAAAAATCACTCTAATAGTATATGTGTGTGTGTGGCAAATTAAAATAATACTTAAGCATTTATCTAGGAAAATCAAAGATTAAGGGAAGGATTGCAAAAGTTTTATCATTTTATGTCATGAAATGAGAAATAAATATTATCTCGTGTCATAATCACTTAAATATGGCATTTAATTTCCAGTTAGAATGTATGTAAATGCAGAAAAATGCATTTCGAAGGGTTACTGTCAATTAATTTAAATAATATGTGAATCTAACCTCATAATATTGAATACGAGATTACTATATTAATTAATAGAAGAATGTTGATCCAAAACTAACGATTTTGAAATATATTTATTATACTTCCATTTTAATATGCTTATTAAAAGAGACTTTCTATAACACCAAGGAATCTTTCATTAACAAGTTTACATTTCTATCTTTAAGAATGATTATTTGGAGAATGACATATAAATACCATATGAAATTCTAAAAGCCTAAAACGTTTGTTAAAAAAATTAAAAGGACATGAGGTGATTAAAAGGAATATGAGATTTTGAAATTTAAGAGTTTTTACTAATATGCCCCTCTCTTTATCTCTCCATCTCGTTCTCTTTTTCTTTTCGTGCTCTCTCTCTCCCTCTCCTCATCTCTTGATGGTCGTCGTTGTATGCTCCACCTTGGACGCATCCAAGCCCCTCTCCTAGCGTAGCAAGTATGGCTGGAGAGAATGGGAAAGTGGGAGAGAATGCTTCAAAATCTTAGATTCCTCCCAATCACTTCTGTTTAATTTCTTTAACAGATATTTTGGGGTTTTAGAATTTCATATGGTATTTAAATGGCATTTTCCCATTATTATAGTGTTAAAAAGCTATTAACTTATACCAAAAGTGTACAAACAATCATAAATTTTTTTGGGACCAAAATAGCTATAAACATTATAAATGAGGGCAAAAGTGATAATGACATTAATAATATCAAAGTAAGGTGCTTAAATAGTCATTAACTTATACTAGAAGTGTAAAATTAACTATAAATTTTTTTAAAATTTGAAAGTAACTAAAATGTGACTTCTTAAACAGTAATTTATAAGTTTTTCTATTGGAATTGACAAGTTTAATAATGGTTTTGATAAGAATAGTAATGATTTTGACAAAAGTAAAAAGGTGAACAGTAAAAAGGAGGTTGAGGAAGAATGTGAATAGTAAAACGGGCTTTACAAAATTCTTAATAGAATTGATAAATTTAGTAATGGTTTTGACAAGAATTGTAATGTTTTAATAATAGTGTTTGCTGATGAAAACATGCACGTTAGGATTATTGCTCTTATGGAAACAATTACAAATCTTGTCAAATTCATTACTGCTCTTGTCAATCCTATTAAGAATTTTGTCAAAAGTCACAAATGTTAGAAAATTCATAAGTTTGCTAAAAAACTCGTGAACTCACCGAAAACTGTAGAAATTTGCTGGAAACTGGTTTCTTCCACCATTGTCACTTTGCTCTACCTCCGCCTTCACTCCATCATCATCATTGCCTTCACTTTACACACCGCCTTCACTCCACCATCATCATTGCCTTCACACACACACACACACACACACACTTCACTCCACCATCATCATTGCCTTCACACACACACACACACACACACACACACACACACACACACACACACACACACACACACACACACACACACACACACACACACATTTAAATTTCAAAATCTTAGATTCCACACACACACATGCATTTTAGTAAGAACATTTAAATTTCAAAATCTTAGATTCCTCCCAATCACCACACACACACACAACACACACACACACACACACACACATGCATTTTAGTAAGAACATTTAAATTTCAAAATCTTAGATTCCTCCCAATCACCACACACACACACAACACACACACACACACACACACTAGTAAGAACATTTAAATTTCAAAATCTTAATTTTAGTAAGAACATTTAAATTTCAAAATCTTAGATTCCTCTCAATCACCACACACACACACACACACACATGCATTTTAGTAAGAACATTTAAATTTCAAAATCTTAGATTCCTCCCAATCACCACACACACACACACACACACACACACGCATTTTAGTAAGAAGAGAGAGAGAGAGAGCATTATACAGAGAGAGAGAGAGAGAGAGAGAGAGCATTATACAGAGAGAGAGACAGAGAGAATTTTAGTAAGAACATTTAAATTTCAAAATCTTAGATTCCTCTCAATCACCTCTGTATCCTTTTAATTTTTTTAACACACACACACACACACACACACGCATTTTAGTAAGAACATTTAAATTTCAAAATCTTAGATTCCTCTCAATCACCACACACACACACACACACACACACAGAGAGAGAGAGAGCATTATACAGAGAGAGAGAGAGCATTTTAGTAAGAACATTTAAATTTCAAAATCTTAGATTCCTCTCAATCACCTCTGTATCCTTTTAATTTTTTTAACAAATATTTTGGGGTTTTAGAATTTCATATGGTATTTAAATGGCATTTCCCCATTATTATAGTGCTAAAATAGCTATTAACTTATACCAAAAGTGTAAAACAATCATAAATTTTTTTGGGACCAAAAGTAGCTATAAACATTATAAAAGAGGGCAAAAGTGATAATGACATTAATAATACCAAAGTTCGTTACTGTGAGCTTAGGTTAAGGTGCTAAAATAGTCATTAACTTATACTAGAAGTATAAAATTAACTATAATTTTTTTTTATGTGAAAGTAACTAAAATGTGACTTCTTAAACAGTAATTTATAAGTTTTTCTATTGGTTGTGCCAGCTAGAGTCCAAGTAGAGTTTAATTATGAGATGAATAGGGGTGACGTGGATTTTTCAACTCTACCATATACATATGTGATATTTCATTGCCTCCCAATTTTCCTCTCATATGTCCTCCTCAAAATCTTCTCAAGTTGGTTATGGAGTTGCTTCAATATTCGCACTGACGTTAATTTTAACGCTAGTGATTCATGTGGAGGACTCTAGCTTTCGGAGTCGAGGCGACACGATAAAAGTACCAAAGTAACCATAAATTTTTTTTAGGAGTAAAAATAAGGGAAAATTCTAAATAAATACCATTTGAATTTGTAAAACCCCTAGAAGTCTGTTGAATTTGTAAAAAGACTGAGAGATAAAAAGGACCTATGAGGGATATGCAAATTCGCGTGAAATTACCCTTTTACCCTTAGTTTTAAAAAAATCAAAAAAATTAAAAACCCTCGCCGGCCGCTGGAGGGCCTGCCGGCGGGCGGCCACCGGTGGGGGGGGGTTTTTTTTGGGGGCGGGGTGGGTCATTTACAAAGTTTATGTGTTTATTTCATGGGCAACAATGAAAAACCCCAAAACATTTGTGGTAAATGACGATGGTGGACTTGTAAATGGCGATGGTCTACTTGTAATTACCATTGAAAAAATGTTAAGAAAAATATATATATATCAAAGGAGCCAAGTAGCCCAACTGGTTGGGCTACTTGGCCCCTATGTGAGAGGTAGGGGGTTCAAACCCCACCTCCTCACTTTCAAATTAATTTTGTTTAAACCCCCACCAAAAAAAAAAAAAACCCCATCGGTGGCCACCCGGCACCCAACCAATGGCGGCGAGGGTTTTTTTTTTTAAAAATTAAGGGCAAAATGGTAATTTCAAGCGAATTTGCATATCCCTCATAAGTCATTGGTACCTCTCAGTCTTTTTACAAATTCAACAGACTTCTGGGTGTTTTACAAATTCAAATGATATTTATTTAGAATTTTCCCTAAAAATAACCATAAATACTATAAAAGTGGAAAAAAGTGACCACAATGTTAATAATACCAAATGTCAGTTACTGTGAGTTTTTTAATAAAATGTTAATGGGCTAAAAGCCTAAAACAGTCATTAATTTATACAAAATGGACAAAATTAACTATAAACTTTTTTGAGTGATTTAAAGGTGAAGTCTTGAACATTACTACCTCCGGTCCTAATTATAGGAGTACTTTTGTTATGCAAATTATACTATAAAAGTGATTTTATAATTAGGACCAGAGGAAGTAATTTATAAGTTTTTCTTTGACTTTTTGAATTATGAGTATTTTTATCAATTTGATATTAAAATGGAAAAAAGTCAAAGAAAAACCTATGAATTGATGTTTAAGAAGTCTTTTTTTTTTTCCTTGCAAGAATGACGTACCAAAAGAAACTTATCCCCTCAACTTCAAAAGCTAGAATCCCAATATGAATCACTAGCCTTAAAAGTAATGTCACCACTAATATTGAAGCAATCTCATAACCATCGCAAGAAGATTTTAAGGGAGATCTGAGAGGAAAATTGGGAGGTAATGAAAGATCGCATATGTATATGGTAGGGTTGAAAAAATCCATATCATCCTTAGTCATCTTATAATTAATTTTCACTTGGACTCCAACGGGCACAAGTAATAGAAAAGCTTATCAATTAATGTTCAAAAGGTCACCTTTAAGTTACTTTTACATCCAAAAATGTTTATGGTTAATTTTGGAATTTTTAGTATTAGTTAATAGCTATTTTAACAAATTAACCCTTCATTAAAAAAAAAAAAAACTCACAGTAACATACATTTGAGATTATTAACATCATTATCACTTTTACCCTCTTTTATAATGTTCATTGTTACCTTTGGTCTCAGAAGATTTTATAGTTATTTTTACACTTTTTATATAAGTTAATCATTATTTTGCACCTTGACCCTTTAAAGAAAATCTATCATGTATTCGTATAAAATTACTCTTCAGTAGTTGATTTCTTTTTAGTTTTTTAGCCCCCTATATAGCCGCTAAGGCCTTATTTAATTATTTAAATTTTCTAAAAAAATTATTTATATAATTTTTATATTCAAAAAATTATTTATGTGGTGGCAGCGGTGGGATGTCGGTGGTAGTGATGGCGGCGGCGGTGGTGAATGAGGGTAACAAAATAATTAATTTATTTCCCTCTTAAAACCCCCATATTGGGGGAACTTTATTATTTAAAAGAAGAAGGGTTTTGGGGATTTATAAAAATCATTGATTCCCTCCCCTCTTATTTTTAAAACTTGCAAACAAAGGAAGAGACTATTAAAACCCTCTCTTCCCTTTCTTTTCCCTCCAAAATGGAACTCTCAAACAAAGCCTAAGGTAAACTTAAGAGACTTTAGCCTTACTTTCAATACAAACGCGCAAATGTTTGTATATTTTTCATGAAAATTATGGTTTTGGCTCTCATAATTAATTATCTGATACATTCAAACAGATCCTTGCTGAAGATATTTAAAATTTAAGAAACTAAATGAGGGTATTTTCATAAAATATTAAATTTTCATCCAGAAGATTTTAAATTAAAAAGCAGTGTTAAGTCCCCCAAGTATGGCTGATAAAAAATAATTTTTTAAATTAATAAAGAATGTTGCTAATAATTATATGTTCTCTTTATCCTAAATAGATATAAGATAGAGTTAAATTTTGTTTGGAAATATTAAGAAAGTTGATTAAAATATTTCAAAATATTTATATTTGTTATTTTTTCTACAAATTATTCTGTTTAACTTATAAACTGATATATAATGTAAGGATAGACAACATATTATATAATTAAATAATTTCTTTAATTTCTTAAAAAAAATTAATTATATCTTATATTTAAGATAAAAAAAAATATGAATACGTTGTAAGTTAAAAAAAAATGTGAAAAAGAAGAAAATCAAAGTAAATACAAAGTCATTAAACCCACGAGAGTCACATTATGGACGTCTGCGTCAAAGGATTGCCGTGGCCGACCTATCAATTATACGGCCTCTCTACATCAACCTCTGCCATAGGCCTTGTTACGTCATATACTTATTTTTTTAATTCTTAAGTTTTTAATCACATCATTTTAACAGGGAAAATTCCTATAAAGCCGAATTATTTAAATTCCATCTTGACTCGTTAAATTAAAATAATTTTAAATCAGATTATATGACTTAAAATAATATTTTAAAATTTGATAATTTTACTTTATTTTCTCTTATTTTAGTTAAGTATACATCTAGATTATTTTAATCTTTTTTATAAAAAATATGAAATCCAGAGTTTCGTCCTAACTAATCCAGATCCGATCTGGGCTATGGTTCGGAGTTTTTCTGCATTCACAAGGTTCAAATTTGAAACCTTACTTAAGCAACACAAGATATTTACCACTTGTATCAACCCTTAAAGCAAAATACGAACTCATTAATTACATATTATCTCCTTTTGTAACAATTTTCCTTTTCCTCCTATGTTATATATAATTTAATACATCATAAAGTCAAATTGTGGGCCAGTTTATTTCAGATAAAAAATGAATTTAGTTAACTTTGACCCTTCAATTGTTGGAAAAACAGTAGTCAAGTTATATATATATCTTTTTGATAAACTATTTCAAATAATTTATTGAAATAAGATTTTTCCACGTAGCTTAAATTCTCCTGGAACTCTGAGCAAAAAAAAAATTCTCCTGGAACAACTGCTTCATAATCCCAACAATTTTCTCATATTTAACCTAACTAAATTTTTTTTTTTTTAAATCTTGAACAAACCGGCCCTCCAAGACGTACTCACCCTCATATACACCCACATATCATGAATGCAAATTAATTTTTGGAGTAAATACTATTTTTGGTCACTGACAAAAAATACGGACTCCATTTTGGTCCCTGACAAAAAAAATGTCATTTTTAGTCTATAAAAAAAGACAAATAAGGGTCGATTGGTGAACATTTTGATCCTTCACAAATTTCCAAAAGGTCCTTTTTAGTCTCATAAAAAGGACGAATAAGGGTCGGTTTTTTTGTCAGGGACCAATATTAGACCCGTTTTTTGTCAGAGACTAGAAAATGTATTTACTCTTAATTTTTGTCATCCCAAAAAGGTTTGTCATTTCTTTTACGAGGAGGCCATTTCTTGTCTTCAAGAAATATGTTCGGCCAAAGAGGTCCATTATTTCTTATTTTAATACTAGTATTATTATTATTAGTAGTAGAAGCATCGTTAACCTTAAATAGGTGACACCCTTCAATATAATAAATTTTTTTAAAAATAAAACTTTCATAATAAGCTTACTACTGTTTTCCCAACAACTCAAATTAATGTCAAACTTAACTAAATTCATTTTTATAAATAAACTATCCCAGAATTTGACTCTATGGCGTATCAAATTATAGATAACATAACAGGAAAAGGAAAATTGTTGTAGAGGAGAAAGAGTGTAACCATAATGAGTCTGTATTTTTAGTAAAATGGATTAAAATAACAGAGATCGATACCCAACTCAAATGAGGGATAGTAAGGTAAAATTATTGAATTCTAAAATTCTATTTTAAGTCATATAACCTAATTTAGAATTTTTTAAATTTAACGACTTAATTTAGAATTTAAATAATTCAACTGTTTTTTATAAGGATTTTCCCTTTTAATAGTTTCATCTTTCATGTATTATTAAAACGATTCTGATTTCTCTCCACAACTTATTTCTTGTCGTCCCTCATAATCTCAATATCTTAATCACCTCCAATTCATCTAAGAACTCACAAAGCAACACATCATTGAGCTTTTAAGCATCATATGTGAACCTAAATAATCCTGACACTGTTACCCTAGTTTCCTCTGCCTCATCCTCACCACCATCGTCCTACGTGATAGTGGTAGTTAAAATCTCAATTTATCATTACGATTTTATGTTTTTAAGATTTTTTTTTATTAAAACGATTTTACTAATTTTTCAAACGTTTTTATGTTTTTTACGATTTTTTTACGTTACGATTTTATGTTTTACGATTTTTTATTCTTCTTCCAATTTTACGTAAAATCTCGATTTTAACTACCTTGCGTGATACCATTGCCATCAGCAAGTTCATTAACCCCTGAGACTTCAACGAGATCCTCTAAGAGGCTCAACCCGAGAACTTTGGCTCTTCGCATTCCCTAGGCTTTCAGATCGAGATGAACAAGCCCATCATATGTATACTGAACTCAAATAAGAGAAAGTAAAGGGGAAGTTGAGGACAAATCTATACATACTTCGTTCTCTACACCAATTGGTTGCCTTAAAAGGTTTTCAGTTTTTCTTGGTGGGGTGGGGGTTTCTTCTTAGATGCAAGGAATTTTCTTTTCATAATGAATCTCAAAATACTTTTGGTAAAAAAAAGGTTTTGGAGGGGTTCGACATCAGTCCCCCACTAAGGTCAGGGCACGGCCCCGAGTTCTTTGAGCACTTAATGTGGACTTACGAGATCGCCTACCAAAGGATTCTCAGCGACGGCAACGGGGATCGAACACTTTAGTGTGTCATATATACATGTGAAAATACTTCATAGTGCTTGACTCATCACAAATTATTTAAGATATTAGACACACTAGAGAAGATACTCAGGGTGTTAGACACAGCTTAACCCTAAAATTAATTAGGGGCGAAAATTATAAAATTACATTAAATGTTCATATAACTCTAAGTAGGATCTTATAAAAAAATTTAATTTAAGACTCTTGAAAAAAGGAGATAATATGAATTAAAATTTAATATCTCTTCTCATTGATATAAAACCTATTTTGTGGTTGAAATTTTTTTGTTAGAATGTGTTATAGTTTTAAGTTAGGGAGGGGTAGTAAATATCTGAGTGAATAAAATAATTTAAGAAAGAGCATCCTATTGCATGATATGGTCAACAAAACAGGCAAGACGCTGAACCAAGTGCCATAGCCAAACAAACTCGCACGCTTGTGCCTCAGTCTCGCTTCTGAACCCACAACCTTCCATTTCATTCTCTCTCTACACTTCCCATTATATTTATATATATATATATATATATAATGGGCTTCGTTGCTTCACCTTAGCCACGAGAGGGAAGAAAGAGACCCTGATTCTCTAAACCCTGATAGCCACTTGCGCGCGGGGTCAGAGAAGAGGCTGCCTTTAATGTAACTGTGAAGTTCCCAGAAATATTTGTCGAAGGATAAGCATTGTTATCTCGAATTTCTCCGTTCAATTCTCCTTCACTTTTGATTTGCTATATTTGTGTGCTATATATTTTGTTTCACATCGCTTTTCCCAATTTAATTTCTGTCGTTTTTCTCTTTCCCTCCCCGTGATCCTTCCCTCTTTTTTCTCCCTACCTATCTTCTTCCTCGAGTTCAGGAACCCAACCTCCCTGGTCTCCAAAGCTCCATCTGGTTCTTCCATGGCAGGTTGGGTTCTATCAGAATGTGGCTTAAAGCCTCTTCCTATAAAATGTCCTAGACCTAGAATCGGAACTTCTCCGTACAATTCTCCATCCAAGTTTCGAATCATTAACGCAAACAAATCCAAGGGTAATAATATAGATCTGAAATTTTCCGCTTCCCGTTTTTCTAGTCCGAGAAGTTGGGAGCTCAAGGTAAGCGCTCCTGCAAGTGTTTCCCCTGTGGAAGAAGTGGTAGTCAATGAGGGGAATGAGTTCGATCCTGGTGCTCCACCACCGTTTAAGTTATCTGATATCAGAGAAGCCATTCCTAAGCATTGTTGGGTGAAGGATCCATGGAGGTCAATGAGCTATGTGGTGAGGGACGTTGTTGTCGTTTTCGGATTGGCGGCGGCGGCGGCTTATTTGAACAACTGGTTCGTTTGGCCTCTGTATTGGGCTGCTCAAGGAACTATGTTCTGGGCTCTGTTTGTTCTTGGCCATGATTGGTATCAATCTCTTCCTTTATTCTTTCTGACTCCATATGGATTCTGAAATTGATGGTTGATTAATTTTTGTTATTGTTGTTCTTATCTGCTTGGATGTTTTAGTGGCCATGGAAGCTTTTCAAACAATCATAAGCTGAACAGTGTGGTTGGGCATCTTTTGCATTCTTCCATTCTAGTACCTTATCACGGATGGTATGCATTTGAAGGAATAATAGCCTATAATGTCCTCTCTCTCTCTCTGTTTTTTTTTTTTCTATTTTACCTTCTGATTCTGAAACTGATGTTGTTTTGCTGATAATATACACACACACAGGAGAATCAGTCATAGGACCCATCATCAAAACCATGGTCATGTAGAAAATGATGAATCTTGGCACCCGGTGAGTCAATAGTTCTGCTTGTAGTTCTTATTTGAACTTGTTATCATCAGTTACAGTGTCTAACAAAAGGTCATATGTCAATTTTGCAGTTGCCTGAGAAGATTTTCAAGAACTTGGATGTTGTCACTCAGATTTTGAGATTTACAGCGCCATTTCCAATGCTTGCATACCCTATCTACCTTGTGAGTTTCTCTGCCTAAAAGCTTTTGGTTCTGGTTTGTCCCTTTTGATGTGTAGTCTTAAAGCAACTTTTTCTCAAAGAAGAATGAAATTGGAACTCTTGTTGCCATTAACAAAGGAATTGACCTGGGTTTTCATCTTTGAATTTAGTGGAGTAGGAGCCCTGGGAAGACTGGTTCTCACTTTCACCCAGACAGCGATTTGTTCGTCCCAAGTGAAAGAAAAGATGTTATTACTTCTACAGTTTGTTGGACAGCAATGGCTGCTTTGCTAGTATCATTAGGCTCTGTAATGGGTCCAATTCAATTGCTTAAGCTTTATGGCGTTCCATATTGGGTAATTCATTTCCATCTCTTTATTGCTAACCATAATTCATTTTTCCTTACTGGGTTTATTCCATCTTTCTCTTCTTGAACATAGCAAATGTTCTAATTTGATTATGCTTGGAATTTTGAAGATCTTCGTCATGTGGTTGGATTTGGTAACTTACCTGCATCACCATGGCCATGAAGACAAATTACCCTGGTATCGAGGAAAGGTACCAAACATAAACATCTCTATCCCCTTCGTCTTCTTCCTGGTTTTGACATTTTTCTGGGAAAATTCTGTTATATTTGTTCTTTCCATCTTATTTGATTCAGCCAAAAGGAAGTTGTTTACAATTATTGATTTGTTAAAAACAGGAATGGAGTTACCTGAGAGGTGGACTCACAACACTGGACCGTTGCTATGGATGGATTAATAACATCCACCATGACATTGGAACTCATGTCATTCATCATCTCTTTCCTCAAATCCCTCATTATCACTTAATTGAAGCAGTGAGTACATGAACTTGTGTTTGCTTTAGTGTTCCAGAGTCATGAACTCATCAAGTCAGAAAATTATATTGGGAAAACCATTTTGCAAGTACTTAAACTTTTTCTCAATTTTTAATTTGGTGCCTTGTGCTTTTCTCTTAATTAAATTTTTTAACCTTGCTTTGTTAGCAGCTAACGGTGATAACAGACAAATTTAAAGAATCTAAGAGAGATAAATGCATAGATACCAAATTAAAAATGGAAGGAAAGTGTGGATACTTGCAAAATAGTTTTCTCAGTTATTTTCACTGGTCAGGTTTTTATGGCTTTTATTTTTTTTTTGGTTATCTGTAGACTGAGGCAGCGAAGCCGGTGCTTGGAAAATACTACAGAGAGCCAAAGAAATCCAGTCCTCTACCTTTCCAACTTATAGGAGATTTGATAAGGAGTTTGAAGAAGGACCATTATGTTAGTGATCTTGGGGATGTGGTGTACTACCAAACAGACCCTAAGCTCAGTGGCTCTTCTTCTAAATCAAATTGAAACCACAAAAGAACTATCTCTGGTTGATTCAATAGAGGCCATACAAGTCTGTCATGAGTTACAACTCTGGAGATTGTCAAGGCTGTCCTTGAGCTTGTGCTCTCATGGAGTTTCTACAACACCTGATTTGGAGTTTTTCCTGGCATGAGGTGAATTCAAGTGGCTCACCATTTTGATTGTAAATGCTGATATTGAACAAGTGAACTCTTTTGGAAGGTGCAGGAGTTCATACATTTTGATTATTTACCCCCCCAAAAAAATAATACTACGTAGTATGGTTTAGGAATATGTTGTAATTTATCAAACTTGTGGGATGAAAGTATCAATATTTTTTTCAGTTGGGACTAAATTGTCATTTCCCCGCTGATCAATTTAATTTCATAATTTTTTTATCACATTATAACTTTTTCAATATCCTTGGATGGGATGAGTTAAATTTGGCATCAGATCATGTTTAGGTGATAACAAAATGTTGGTAAAGCATTTAAAAAATGAGATAATCTCGCTGCTTTGTTTAAGTAGATGACGCATTAAATCTTAGGCCGAAGTATATATTTTAATCTTATAAATCTAACATCGTTAATTTTATTAACGGAAAATATAAACTCAAATAATAATAGTGTAAATTTAAGTGGTGATTGTGTAATTAAATGATATTAGTCATCACTTGTGTTCACTGCGTCAGCGTTTTCTATTAGTAACATTAACAATGTTAGAATTTTAAGACCAAAATCATACTTTATAAAGTTAAGGGATCAAAAGTATACTTTATTTAAAACTTAAGGGAATAAAAGTATATTTTAGCCTAAATCTTAATTAAATTAATATTGTATTTTGTGAAGCTTCCAGCGTAGCATAATTTAAGAATAAAATCTGGATCTAATTAAAATGATGGGATGGAGATTCCTCAAATATACCGTTAGCCTGCCTCACGTGTAATTTATTTTTTTTAATAAATTGAAATATTTATTAAAAAAATCATTTTATTTGTGTCCACGCATCATCATAAGTAATCTGCTATTGACCGTTGATGTGACCTTAATAAGAGGGTTTAGTTCCATGAGGGACATGATTTGACGTTGATATCCCTTTCCAACAGGGAATCGATGGCTGTGAAATGAAAAGTAAGGACATCATTTAGATTTCTGCCTTTTTGGAGGGGCCCCACTTTGGTATCCATAGTTATCAAATTCATGGGTTATGGTCAAGGATTCAAATATGTTTGATGTATTAATCATGAAGCCTGCATTTAATCCTGCTCCAATATAGAAACTGGTCCTCACTTATCTCTTATATCTCTCACACTTTTCAAGGATGCACCAAAATTATGGAAACATATGATCTCAGAAGTAGTGTATCTCTTAGCGTCTCTCTCAGTATTTTTTCATCTTATTCGTCTAATTTTGTATCCAAACGTTTAGAGAGAGACACGTCATTTACTTTTAAAATTTTCTTATTTACCGCATGCGGTCTTTTGAAATAGATAATGTGTCTCTTTATAGACATTTGGATCAATTTTTAGACAGGTAAGATGAAAAGTTACTGAGAGACGTTGAGGGATGCACTTCTGAGAGCATCTGAATCCCCATAATATACCGTCTTTTTAATACACACTTTTATTAGGAAAAAAGTAAAAAATAAAAAAATTGTTTGATTAAAAATATCCTCAAACCATTTTAAACGTGAGACTAATGGTTTTCACGTCTCTTGACAAGGGTACTTCCCCAATCAAAATTTTCTTTTTTTTATTGTTCATAATTAACACTCCCATGATTTATTATATTTTTAATACAATTTAAAAGCGTGTGCATGCACAAGCATACCAAGTATCAGGGGTGGAGCCAAAAATGAATATTAGGGGGCGAAAATTACAGAATAAACCCCAGTGAAGTTAGCATTTGAAATTAGGGGGCGAAAATTATAGAATTGGACCCAAAATTTTAGGAAATTATGCTTTAACCTTATAAATATTTCAATATTTTCATTTTAGTCCCTTTATGATACTTTTAAATAGAGACTAAAATGAAAATATTAAAATTCTTAAGAGACTAAAGCATAATTTCTAAAAAAAATTGGTCCAATTATATAATTTTAGGGGGGTGGGGGCCACCCCTAGCCCCCCTAAATCCGCCCCTGCCAAGTATTATGCCGGTTTGGAATAGCAGTAGAATATATTTTTCCATCGTAATTTATGGTATACGAGATAAGTTTATAATAAGAGTTTTATTTCGATTTGCCTGAACGTGTTTTTCTACCACAAACCCAAACAAACTCACATAGGGGTGGTGTTATAGGGGTGGTGTTATGGCAGCTTATCATTATAAGTTGGTAAAAAGCATATGAGATAGGTACAATTATATATTATAAAGAGTAAAATTTATTCAGAATAAAGATATAAAGTTGTGAAATTGAGCCAAGAAATTAGTAAAGAAGATGGGAATAAAAATTAAGTGGGGGATGTCAAAGTCAGTGTCCTTAGGGTTAGGGGGGTGGTGGGGTGCTAGTGGCCAAATAGCAATATATGCAGAGTTGAAGGAGAAGTGTGTGTGTGTGTGTCTTTTAGTGTGTATACGACAAAAGAAATGGACAGCACCATGTGGTTGTGAGTGTTAAATAGTGTTGTGATGCATTAACAGACGTGGCTTCCACCGCCATCACAAAAGCTAAGCAATCCAAAACTAGGTTTGGTGTTCCAAATCTTTAGCCATTCATTCTATGCCACCTCATCCTCTATCCTTTATCCTCTCTATCTTTTAAAAATGGGTTAAAGTGTAAATATTTGAGGTTTTCAGTAATGTTACCCTGAAAGTTTTTTTAGATTCAATATCAACCCGAAAATTTTAAAACGTACCAATGTTATCATATTCCATTAAAAAACTAACGTTGGTCGTTAACTTTTTAATGAAAATGGGTAATACTGCTCCATTTTAACACTCTTAAGGCAACACTCTTAAGAAATCTTCCAAAGTAACGTTGCTTTTCAGCGAAAGCTTCAAGGGTAAATTTGTACCTTAATCCTTTAAAAATTATGGTTTTCATTTGTTCTAATCCAGTGGCGGATCCAGAAAAATAATGAAGGGTGGGCACCAGTGGGGGAACTAAGATGTTTTGTTTGTATTTGCACAATTAGTGGGGGAATTCCGCTGCCCCAAAATTTTTTTTTAAGGAAAGTTTTAAATGCATTAAAAAACAAAAGAATATAAACAAGAAAAGAAAAGAATTTCAAAAAAATATTTATGAAATCAAGTGAATACTGATGATGTAATAAGAGAGCCTGTCATTTAGAAAAGCAATGCTAAGTGCTATTAGAAATGTAGCTACATAAATTACAATGAATGGTGGGCACTCAATAAGTTCAAGTACATATATTTTAATAAAAAAAGTATATTACAATAAAAATAATTACAATGTCATCTTTCTAGACCTTATTTTTTGGAATTCATTCATAATTGTTTACTATCAATACTATCAAATATATCTTTAATAGAAAAAAATTTGGAAGAGACAAATTCAAAGGGACACTTGCCTCCTTTCTCCATAACGTGCATCTGCCTCTGATCTAATCTATATTTGGGAAATTTGGCAAGAAAAAAAATCCTACCTTAAAACTTGTATCAATGAGAAGAATCATGGGCAACTCTTCTTTTTTTCTTTTTCTTTTTTTGAATTTTTTTTTCTTAAGGTTAAAATTTAAAGGGTTTTTAGCTCTCTTAATAAATGCGCTTCTCAGAATTTGAATTTATTTTATCTTCATTATGAGATGAGGTTGCTTGCCACCTCAACTAACATCTTATTAGTTGAGCAACTTTTCTTTAAGCATGTGTAATTTTATCTTTAATTAGATACAAATATTTTCAAAACGAAAGTAATTTTACACAAAACTAAAGTTGCACCTACTCAAATTTAAGTCCTCTTAGCAAATCAAATTTCCGGACAGATACTTTTAAGGGGGAAACACCCCTCGTCCTTGGGCTCAACTGGCAAAGAGGTCGGACACTCTCATCAAAGGGAGGGGTTCGATCCTGGAGTTGGTCAAGGCGCTGGGGGAGGCATCCTAGGTGCCTAGGTAAACGCCTGAGGGTAATAGACGGCTCGCCCTGCTCAACATCGGTATCACCTAGGAGGAATGGAGATTTCGCCCTGCCTTTGAATTGTGGGTGAACCCACCTCTTTTCCTAAAATTTTTTTACCAAAAAAAAAAAAAGGTGAAACTAGGCAAAGTTTCCAATGGAAAATTTTATTAGAGAGAAACTGTGTATACAAAATTTTTAAGGGCCTTTTCACCAATATAATTATCGATTAGGACTTTTCCCTAATTTTCCCTATATATTTTCTATTTACATTCCTATTTTAGATTTTGGTTTTCCTTTCCATGCATGTCAAATACAAACTCAACGTTATAAAATTGTGTTCATATTTCTTAACTTGCTCATAATTGATAAGCCTTCAGCCATGTTTAGTCATTTGTTTTTTTTTTGTAAATTTTTATTGTACTATTTGAATTTTTTTTTTAAATATTCAAGATGAATAAGATTGAAATACTATACCAATTGAGTGTGGCGCCAAATTTGCCTTTCTAGTTTTGAAATTTAGAGAGGACAAAAGATGTAAATAAAAAAAGAAAGGTAAAAATACGTTTGAATTCCTAATTTTAAAATGCATATTTAAAGATAATGGAAATTTAAAGAAACGTTTTTTTAAAATATTTTAATATTCAAGATGAATAAGATTGAAATACTATACCAATCTCTTATTTAAGGGATGAGAAAGAAATATGAGAGTTTAAGGTAAAAAAATTGAAGTACGTTTAATAAATTTGTTTTTACCAATAAAAATGTGTGTAATAGCTAATTATATTGGTTGACTAAAAAAGGTAATTATATTCATTAATTTTATTTTTCAAGAATAAATCTTTTTTGCTATAACTTTAGGGATAAGTTATTCTGCCTACTCTTAATTTGCCTACCTTTGTTTACCCCTCTTAATACCATTAGATTATAATCTCATCTAATGGTAGAGATTTGAGAGATAAAATAAACCCTTTTATCCCTTCCCCTCTCTCATTGCCTCCCTTTCTCTCTTCCGCTCTCTCCTCCTCACGAGGCAACTAGGCGAAATTGAGCAGCAACTGCTATCAACCATTGAGAATTACCAAACGTTTCTGTTTCATCAAAGGCTTCCGTAAAGCTACCAATTCAGAATGCAGGAGACGTGCCCCTCGAATCCAAATACTTGGTAAAATGTTTTGGTAGTCAAATTAAAAATACCGATATTTATTTTCAGCAAATAAAAATAGAGGAACATTTTGGTCTCAGTTTAATAGCACCATCAGTGACTGAACTTCCAGCGGTGGGATGTAATTGTACTACTGCTAAGGGAGCCAGGTTTAAGACTACGACTACATACAATGATTAAGCAATGATCAATACTTTAGGCCTGTTAGGTTCTTAAAAGGTATAGCTTTTTTTATTTGCTTTCCGGTAGGAGGCAGCGAAAAGCAGAGATTTGGCTAGATAGCAATAGACCTTCCTTCAAAAAGAGACGACAAGCGGTGACTAGTCACAAACAATAGGGTTTTATCCCTCAAATCTCTACCGTAGATGCGATTATAATCTAACAGTATTGAGAGGGGTAGGCAAAGATAGGCAAATTAAGAGTAGGCAGAATAACCTATCCCATAACTTTAATCCTTCAATTTTTCCTTGGAACAAGTTTAAACCTCCCCTTTTGCCTTTGAATATGTCACAAATTTCAAATTTTGCCATTGGGTCTTATTGGATCTTATATTTCCATTGGGCCATTGGACATTCTCATTCTCATTTTGATAAATTTCTCCAAGCCTCGAATAAATATTTTCATGTCCGGAATAACATTTCTTCCAAATACTTATTTTCAAATTCTAGTCAAATTCTACTTTAATTTTCATTGGTTCCCTCATAATCCTTTTCTTAATATTAAATAAATATTTAATCTCTCTTTTTGTTTTGGCTTCTCTCCTTTTCTTTTCTCATTGGCTTCCATCCTTTTTGCCTAAAACTATGGAGTTTTTGGGTAAACAAAGCAATGGTAGCATTCTTTTTTTTAAAAAAAAAAGAAACAGAGAGCATATGGTACTATGAAATACTTTTCTTGTCCTAAATATATGACATAATTTGTAATGCAAATTATACTACAAAATATGTTCAATATTTAGGACCGAGGGTAGTATTTTTTTTTTCAATAGCATTTAGTATCTTAAATTAATTTTTAGTATACTCGATCAACATCTTAAAATATTTTTTTTATTGATACCCAATATCTATTGAAAAATACTTCATAGTGATGATTGCTAAATATTGAGTGTCACTAAGACAATATTTTAGAATGTTGAGTTTACTAAAAATTAATTTAGAATCTACTAAAAAATATGTCAAGATAAAGTGATGGATTTTTTTTTTTTTTTAAAAAGTTCCCCACTTACTTTGTTCTCCAAAACTACACAGTTTTGGAGAAAATGACGTGGAAAAAAAAAGGAGAGAATCCACATCCAACTTTTTACCTAGTTATCTGGTGCTTTAGTGCTCCACATCAATTATGATTTACCCAATTTAATTTGTGCTTTTCTGGGAAAATTATCTTCTAATGTTTATTTTCCTTTATTTTTGACTTGTTTGAACCAAAAAATATTCTGAGTAATGTTTAATCAGGGAACCAACTATGAATTTGTGGGCTTCACTCATGACTTATCGGTTAGATTACCGAAGAAAGTAAATGTGGTCAGTGTTAGTTTTCATATTAATAATAGGAGTCTAGGAAGCAGTGGAAACACTGGTAGAGGTGGAGGCATGTGTACTCTCTATCCAGTATGCCCTGTGGACTGGGCTCCAAACGCCCTGCCCTTGAATTGTAGGTGAGCCCAACCCCTTTCCTAAGATTTTTATATAAAAAAAAATAGAATCAAAAATCTATAAAATGGGGACCAAATACATAAGGAACATTTCAGCGCCTGTGAAGTTCAAATTTTTCCTATGACAAATTTTTCATGAGAGTACTCAAAAACTCAATCACCCACATACTCTAATGTAACTTCCTCTATACCACAGTCCTCTCAAACCTCTTCTATAACCACACCACCAGCTCATACTGGTACCATGGGAATTCTCTATAACCCCAATCCTTTTACCCCTCTCCAAGACTCATCTAGTTCGGAAGATTCTAAGTCTGACAACTCATCACAAGATTATTCTACATTTGACTCGGAAGCTGAAATTGCTGATATTTCCAGGATTGCTATGGTAAGACCAAATGAAGAAGAAGGAATGGATGAATTATTTGTTGAACATCCAAATGATGATACTCCACCTAGACAGGATCATAATTACAAACCTGCTAGTGGTCCATGGTTTACATACTTTGGATGATATTCCATATTCTGATTGGAGATATCGTCTTCAGGAATTTAGTGCTTGGATTGACTTACAAATCATTGTTCAACAAATTCCTCTTAGGCAAGCACTACAGGAGTTTGTTTCTAGATTCACTGGTACTCTTCGTGATTGGTATCAAAATCTCAGTGAATATCAAAAACTCCAGGCAGTTTAAGTTGAAGCACTTGGTCTTCTTCTTGGTATTATCCACAAAGAATTCATTGATGTTTACAACATCATTGAAAAAAGAGAGAAACATGAGTATTTTGAAATGAAGTGTTGCTCTCTTAAGAGAAAAGCTTTGCAGATTTATTATCAGAGAATGATGAAGAAATACTATATGCTGAATGGTGGCAATGATGTTAACCTCCGACATACTTTTATTGCATCACTCCTTGATGAGCTTGAAGTTGAACTTCACAAGAATCTCCATGCTCTTCGAAGCGATATTTCTGATGTGCCAATTGGTGAGCCTTACCAACTTGCCCTTGCAACTCTTGATAAGCTTTGTAAACAACATAAGTTTTTCAAGGATATACAAAAAGGATCCCAAAAGTTCAAGCTAGCCTGCAAAAAGCCCTATTTGAAAATCAAATGTAAATATCACAATGATTGTCAATGTCCTACGAAGAAGAAATATTAGTCTCTCATCTTATCCTCTTCCTTCAAACCAAACAGACCTTATAATTTAAAGTTGGATAACTACTAATGAGGATTGAGGAGCGTCATTTTGAGTTTCAAAAAGAGGAGAACATTCTTATTTTTTATGATGGTAAAATAACAGGACATGCGTGGAAAATACCATTAAATCCTAATTATTATTATTTTTTGTGCTCAAATTTATAGGCTTGGCTAAGATAGAAGATGTAGAAGGAGGCCATGGATAAAAACCTGAAGCCTTCAATGCTGGCTACTT
This sequence comes from Acacia pycnantha, assembly GCA_025563575.1. Lineage (NCBI taxonomy): Eukaryota > Viridiplantae > Streptophyta > Magnoliopsida > Fabales > Fabaceae > Acacia > Acacia pycnantha. Next base: position 3,477,798 of record JAMWYP010000030.1, on the reverse strand, counting down.
TGAAAGAACACATGGAGAGGCATTAAGGAAGGCATTAGAGTTGAAGTGCCTGAAATTGTCCTACGTGAGTCTTTAGCAAACTTGTGGAATCAACACATGGAGGCCAATTCAGACATAAAACCTTCAGTCCACATGGCCAGTCAAAGAAAGAGGACTATGTTCGTCTAGTTATTGACCGTTGATTAAAAGTTAAGGACATGTGTCATGTGGAGGATAGATTAGAGGCCCTAAATGGGAATGGATTATAGGGTTCTAGATCCAATTGGGTCATCTGTTTGGTAGGATGTTGAAAGTATCCCGGTCCTAGTTGTCAACCCAGTCCTCAACATTTTGATCCCGGTAATTTCTTGACTCAACTAGGACTGGGTCAGGAACCAGGATCACCCTTAAGAATTTACAACAATGGTCGAACAACCTCACCCTGCATGCATCATCTACTTACAGGTAGACTACTCTATCTTCTTTTTTTTTTTTTTTGTTACAATGCTCTTGTTATTCCTTCTGTTTTTAATATGAGACATATTTGGGAGTTGATTTTGATTTTAAAGATAAGGCAAAATTTTTACATTTGTCAATATTTTCCTAATCTACCCCTATTGATACTCCATTAACAATAATCAGGGAGGAAAAGGAATGAGGGAATTAAGGAATATGACTAAAGTGTTTTAGAAAATACATATAATATTAACTAACTTAATCAACTTCTTTAATCTGATCAAATTAGGTAAATATGTTTTATATTAAGGACTGAAGAAGCATTTATTATTACCTCATGTTCTTAATATAAGATATACTCTTTTTGGTCCTTATTATAAGGCACCAACTAACAATTCTCACAAACCAATAAAAGCAGTTAAAGTCAATAAAGTTAGCCTACAATTTAAGTAACTTCCAATATTACCCCTACTAATTACACTAAACTCTAATATCATATTAATTATTACTCTCACCCACTACTCTTATTTATTAGGGGCATACATGGAAAAAATAATAATGCTCCTTGGGAACAAGCAAGTGCCTTATAAAAAGGACCAAATAAATTTGCTAGTTGGTGTCTTATAATAAGGACCAGAGGGAGTAGTTACTAGTTATATCTTATATTAATGACCAAAGGTAGCATCTGTTTTGTAGTTTCTTCTTCTTTTTCTTTTGTATAAAATTTTTTTAGATGAGCTGAGTTTGGGGGCTAACAAGGTTCTCATATTGGTACGATTTAAACTCACAAACTTATAATTATAAGTCCACCCTTTACTATTTTTTTTTTTTTAGATATAAAAATTTTAGGAAAGAGGTTGGCTCACCCACAATCTAAGGGCAGGGCGCTTGGAGCCCAGTCCATAAGGCATACTGGGTTATAGAGTACACATGTCTCCACCTCTTCCCAACGTTTCCACTGCTTCGTAGGCTCTTAGGATGTCTCTCCCAGCACCTTAACCAACTTCAGGATCGAGCCCCCTCCCTTTAGGTAAAAAAATCCGACCCCTTCGTCAATTGAACCCAAGATCGAGGGATCAACCCTTTACTAATTGAACCAACCAATATTTGGCATTTTAGTAGTTTCAAGATGTAGCAGTGTAATTTGCCTTTATATTTCTAAAACAAATGACTGGGATAGGTAATGGATTTGAGAAGAGAGTGTTGGAGAGAGAGAGAGAGGGAACAATGGGCCAAGGCCCAAATGCAAGAAAGTCAAGAAAGTCGGTGGGAGAAGAGAGAGGCATTGGGGGGACACATGCCATTAAATATGGAAGGCCGAAGTCAGCAACGTCGGCCTCTCTCTGTTCTCAAACGGCAAGACAGGTTTTCACACGAACCACATTCTCATTTCCCCATCTTTTATAATTAGCCTCCGACCCATTAAATAAGTTTTTTCATAATTAATAAAATTTGTCATTTTGTGCAATTAAGTATGGTGATTAGTGTTAATCATGTTAAGAGCCGAGAGTCAAGTTTACTGTGAATATGCAAAAGTTTCAACAAGTCCGTACACACTCTTGGCTGGCTAATCATCCCTTCTGTTCATAGTCTGAAGTCTGAACCCAACCACCACATCATTCCCCACCTTTTTCCTGCCAACTTTGTTTGCATTAGCTCATCACAATACTCCCTTTTGCCATTTTTATAAGAGTCTTAATTATTTGTAGGGTTAATGAATAATTTAACCAACGAACTATTACTTCAGAAATGTCATGTATAAATAATTTTTAAGTGAACCAAAAATACCAAAAAATTTTAAAAAATGTGCAGTCAGCACAAAAAACTTTTACCCCAGGTGCGTCCAGAAAAAAAAAACTTTTATTTCAGGAGCGCCCTGCACAAAAAAGTTTTACTCCATTTTTGTTCTGATTGCACATTTTTAAAAGTTTTTTTTGGTATTTTTAGTCCATTTAAAAGTTATTTGTGCTAGGCGCTCGTAAGATAATAGTTCGTTGACCAAATTGCTCCTTAACCCTTATTTTTATAAGAGCCTAACAAGAATTGTCTAAATTTAATGATTTTTTTTACATTTTACCCCTTATTAATTATATATATTGCATTAACTAAAATATTAGTAATACTTATATTTATTTTATTTCTCTCTCTTATTTGGCCCTCATAAGTAAGGGCATACTTTAAAAAAAAAATTATTTTAGATATATTTATTATTTTTAACTGATTTTAACCATCTTCTTAATTAAACCGTAATTTGGTTATCAAGCTTGGATTAAAGGGAGTACCTTCATATGAATCTTTCCATGCATACTTATGTAGTACATTATAAAATTACAGTATAGCAGACCGATTGGAATTGTTTTTCTTCAATAGATTGGTACTTTACTAGATTCCGAATGAAAATTCAGTTTGCCTAATTTTATTTTATAACAAATATAAACATTAATAAATAAAAAAATATGTAGAACTGTATTATTTACATATCATAAATTGTATAATTCGTTTTAAATTTCATGTAAATGCACAACCTAATTTGTAGAACTATATTATTTACATCTCATATATTACATTTTAAATTTGTAGTAAATAATATTTTTTATAATATCGCCAACCTAATTTTACACAAAAAATGGTTTTTAAATATTATGGAGCCTTTTTTCTTTGTTGCCCAACCGGCATCCAAAACTTCACCCTGACTAACCTGAATCGGACCCGCATCGCGCAGTTATTATATAGCTAGTATAATCTTATTTTCTTTTGGGCTCCACTTATTGAATGTAGTATTCAATTGTGAGACATAATGCTTTGAAATTTGGGGGGAAAGTAAGATACTATTTAATTCAAATGTATTTGTTTGACCCAAAAAAAAAAAATCAAATGTGTCAAGATTTTATTGATTTGTATAAACATATACTAGTTGTACCTTGTTTTCTTATCTTTCTTTTTTTGTTTACGATTTTATCCATTTCATTTAAAACTTAAATCCAAAATATGAGGCTTTGGCTTTCATTCAACCCTTTCTCATAAAAAGGCCAAAAGAAAATAAACTCTCATAGAAATACAGAAATGAACACTTTATTATGAGTTATGCAATTAATTACCAACCCCCTCTTCCACAATAATAAAAAAAAAAAACTAGATTTAATATCCCATTAATATAATTCTAACCCTAAAAGCAACTCAACACTCAAGCAATGTATAACTTTGAATAGGGACAATTTTTTAATGAATGAGAGATAAATAAATCGTTAAATTTATTTTTTTAAAAAAAAAAAAAATCTACCTTTAAATAGGGACAATTTTAGAAAAATGTAATTAATACTTGGTGACTTTATAAAGATCCCTTATTCTTTCTTTGAGGTATTCTTTTTGGTGAACATTCTCTCTTATAGGGATAGTCTTTAATATAAAAAATAAATCATATTTGTCTAAAATTTTAAACTCATCTTTTCATTTGTAACATCATTAAATATATGTCACTCATCATCTCTACAATAAATTTATACTAATTATCCCTTATGTATGTACATTCTTTCTAACCAAGCTAAGGGTATTATTGAAAAGAAAGGTGCCTAAATTATATACTACATTCGGTCTTAATTATAGGAATACTTTTGTAATACAATTTACATTATAAAAATGTTCTTATAATTAGGACTGGAAAAAATATTTATTACTTTTAATTAATATTTTAAACCTCGTGATTTTCATAGTTGTTTTTTATAAAAAGAATTGGAGAGGGTGGCAAAAGCAATTTTTTATTGAATAAGGGTTCTAAGATGTAATTTACCCCGAGAGAAATGATCCTTCCCTTTCAAGGGGGTTTAAGTCTTCGCTTTCATTCTCAAGTCTCACCTTAATTCCTCCTCTGTGCTTTCACCAAGTACCAGTTCGGCAGTTCCATTCTTCTTGTTTCCTCCGAAGCTTTATCTTAAGGCCACGTTTGGAAGATTCGAAATATGGCTGAACAACCACAAGACGACGTAGCAAAATCAGGATGCTTCTCTCGCTTCTTTCGCCTCCTTCTTTGTGCTCATTCCACCAATGCTCCTCCTATCCACCCCTCCGACCACCTCCCTCCTCCCCAAACACGGCCTTCCCTCCCAAACAAGCCTAATCCCGTTCCCACTACCCCTACTCTAGTCGCCAGACTCATGGGCTTAGAATCTCTACCAAACACCTCCCGGGTCTCAAACCGGGTCGTACCCGATTCGGTTCCACGAAGCAAGTCTGTTAACTTCATCGATTACTTGCTCCAGCTTGATCCCACCCACCAAGAGCGGCAAGAAGCCAGCCATCGCCGCTTCAGAACGTCGTCGTTTCGTGAGGTCCCTGTTTTGTCCTCATCGTTTCGGCAGGAGAAGAATAACGGCGACGTCGTCGTCTTCTTGTGGGACGATGTCGACGCGGCGGCGCGTGAATCGAGGCCCGGTGACGTTGTGGGACAGAGCTTGAAGAAACAGGAGGAAGTGGGTAGTTTGAAAGAATTGAAGAAACAGAGGAAGGAGAAGAAGAAGAAGATTTCGAAGCTGAAGAATGAGCCTAGAACAAGAGTCTCTGTTTCGACAAGTACGAGGAATTATGGGGGTAGTAGTTTGATGAGTCCGAGAATGAGGAAGGAAGAGTTTGTTGAACCCAGATTCAAAAGGAAGGTCAGAAGCAACAGGTCGTCGTTGAAGAAGATGAAGATGAAGAATGAGAGTTGCTCTGAAAATCTGAGTCCTGTTTCAGTTTTAGACGTAGGTGAAGACGAAGGCTTTCCATTGAAGAACAAAACTAACTTCACAGGTTTGATCTCTGAATTCAGAACCCAAATTATTGTTAATTAATTTCATATGTTAAAGGTTAAATAATTTATTATGAATTTTTTTTATCTTATTCTTTATAATATATTTTAAATTTATGAGTCTTCATTAAGCGTTAGAAATGAAAACTATAATACTAAAAACACATTTCTTATCAAATTTGCACATGCTATCCTTTCAAATAAAAAATTAGAGTTAAATTTGCCAAAAAAAAAAATAGAATTAAAATGATTTTGAATAGTGAAGTTATTATCACATTTTTGTAAAATTTGACATTCAATTCAATAAATAAAAAATGAATTTTAAAATATTTCAATTTTGTTTCTATATACTAAAAGAAGTCAATAGAATTGCGTCCAAACATTTGTTATTTATATAAATTAAAAGTTCACATTATTTTTTTTTAGTAGTCCCCCATATCATTATAATCTACTCAAAAGATTATACAAGACAACCTAAACTTCATCAAGACATCTTTGCAAGATAATACTCCTCCAGTCCTTAATCAACCATCACTTGATATATTAATAATAAAAATATAAATCATGCTTAATTTTAACAAAATTCGTTTTTATGGAAAAGCTATTTTGCATAAGAAAAGGAAAAGTTCTATAATTAAATAGTAATAATAGTGTAATTTAATAGTAATAGTGTAATGTAGTTAAAAACAACATAATTGAGATGTTCGTGGCTAATTTGGAGGCTAATAAAACTTTTTGCAGATGAAACAAAGGGAATGGCCTCAAAGTCAAAGAGAGAATCTTCAGCTGATGAAAGAGGAAGCAAAAGCAATATTCATCATAAAAGCGAAACAGAGGAATGCTCAGAATTAATGGCCAACCTTCGCAAATTAGCAGAAAACGATGTGCAACGAATGTTTGATAGTGTTGGGCGTAAGGGCGTGTTTGGGAGTGATCATTGTTTTGAGGAAATTCCTTTGGTTCTTGAGCATAAAATCCTTGACCTCTTGCTGTGTGAGGTCGTTCATGAACTCTTAACACTCTGATCTAAGGAGAATTTTGGGTCTTCGTTATGTGCATATTATAAATAGGTCCCTTAAATATATTTCCCCTCCCCCTTATATGGAGGTTGGATCTAATAGATTCAGTGGTCAACCAATGATTCTATTTTTGCTGTCAAATGTGCTTACAACTAACATATCTTACTCATTCCAGTCTAAAATATATTCCCCTGGTCTTTTTTATAAGAAATTCTTGGTCTTTTTTTTATAAAGAATCCTTAATATTAAAAGCAAATTCTATTTGTTTAAAATTTTAAACTGATCTTTTTAATTTTTTACTCTTATTAAATATATGTCACCTTCCCACATATTATCTCTCTGTAATAAATGTCCACCAATTATCTATGATGTACATTCTTTCTTTCTTTTCTTTTTTGTTGCCCATCTGGTATATAGAGCTTCGCTCTGACTAATCCGAATCTGACCCGCGTCGCGCACCTGACTATGATGGGAGAGTCTCCCAACGGGGCTTTTCTGCGTTCACAAGGCTTGAACTCGAGACCTTACTTAACCGACACAAACCGCTTACCACTTTTGTCAACCCCCATTGGTGATGTACATTCTTTCTAAACAATGGTATAACTGGAAAGAGATGTACACAAGTTACACATTTATTGCTTTTAACTACTCCATTTGATCATTTTTATGAGCAGGGACAGAACTAGGAATTGAAATTAAGGGGCGAAATTTATAGAATAAACCCAGGTGTTTATAAAATTATATTAAGCCTGATAAAAATTTCAATATTTTCATTTTAGTCCCTCTATGAAATTTTTAAAGGGGACTAAAGTGAAAAAATTGAAAATTTTATGAGACCAAAATATAATTTTCTAAAATTTTGGGTTAAATTATGTAATTTTAGGGGGGCAGGGGCCACCCCTAACCCCATGTAGGTCCGTCCCTGTTTATGAGCAATTTCTCTCTTTTAAGGTTAGTCCTTAATAGAAACAACTTTTTTTCCTGCTTCTCAAAATTTAAAGTACTTTCTCATTTTCTACCCTTATTAAATACATATCTTTATATTAATTATCTTTCACTCACCAATAATTCCTTTCATTCAATCATTTATCACTCATTTTTTCTCCTATGATATTGTCATAATTAGGAGCATATTTGAACAAAAAAAAATGACATTCTTTGCATATTTATTGTTTGAACTAATTTTAACTTCAAGTTCATTTTGCGCAAAAAAAAATTATAAAAAAAGACCGGAGAGAGTAATATTATTGCATAATTTTAGTAGTTATTTTTTTATATATAAAAAAGAGCGACTGAAGTAACACGTTGTTAACTAATTCACAAGAATCAATATATGTTAGTTAAGTTATTTAATGTATCATAAATTGATACTCCATCTAGTTGTTATTATAAGGCACCAACTAACAATTGTATTTGATTCTTTTTATAAAGCACTTGCTTGTTTCCAAAGCGCATTAATTATTTTTTTCATGTATACCCATAATTAATAAGGGTAGTGGGTAGAGTAATAATTAATATAAGGGTTAAGTACCAATTTTACCTCGGAAATACACGTCCAAGACCAATTTTTCCCTGAAAATTTTTTTCAGAGCAATGTTGCCCCTCCGTTAACAACCATAATTAATTGTATTTAACACTTTTTGTAAGCTTTATTCTCTCAGTCATCTCTGCTTACAATGCACCAGAGATTCGTTAATCATTCGAGTAGATAATTCCGCACGCGAGGGATTATTGTTTGGAAAAATTCATTTGAACTGCTTGCGACGTACTCGTTTGATCTTCTGTTCGGACAAATTTGTTCTTATTTTTTTTGTTTGATTTGTTCAAAATATATTTTTTTTGACAAATTCCGTAGGTGAGTGATTATTGTTTGGCTGAAGAATGCTTGCGATGGAGGACTCTATGGGGGAAAAGCAGTAGGCTATGTTTACTTTTAAAAAAATAATAATAATTGCCACCCCTACTCCCTCCTGTCATGATTATAATTATGAGACTGGGTTGACTCTTTTTTTGAAAATATTAAGAAAATTAAATAAGTTACTTATTCATACTACCTCCGGTCCTAGTTATAAGACCGAATTGACGTTTTTTAGAGAGATTAAGGAAGCAGAGATGACTAAGAGAATAAAGCTTACAAAAAGTGTCAAATACAATTAATTAGGGTTGTTAATGGAGGGGCAACGTTGCTACGTTTTTTGACTTCCGGAGCAATATTGAGACAAAAAAAAAAAACTTCCAGGTCAACATTGCTCTTAGGCGTGTACTTCCGAGGCAAAATTGCTACTTAATCCAAAAAAAAGTGAGAAAGATGCCGCGTAGACAATCCACGTCAGCATAATTGAGTCAACTAACGTTTGACCGTTAGGGCAGTTAACGGAGGGGCAACATTGCTACCTTTTTTTTTTTAAACTTTCGGAGCGACATTGCTCTCAAAAAAATTCCAGGGCAAAATTGGTCTTTAACCCTTAATATAATTTTAGAGTTTAGTGTAATTAGTAGGAGTAATATTGAAAGTTACTTAAATTGTAGAACAACTTTATTGATTTTAACTGTTTTTATTGATTTGTAAGAATTGTTAGTTGGTGACTTATAAAAAGGACCAGAGGGAGTAAAATTTATCTATTTTATCCTTAGTAAAGAATATCACTCTGGTCCTATTTATAAGTCCATGTTGACTAAATCACACATACCAATGAGGGGTAGATAACTCAATGATTATGAGGTAAATTTTTAATTTTACCTCCATTTATGAATAGATATCTTTCAACTTTTTCTTCCCTCTCTATTTTCATTTGTACAATTAATATAGACAAAATTATCACAATATTATTTATTATCCTGAAAGGAGACTTATAAATAGGACCAAATTTTTTGGTCAAAAGGGACATATAAATAAGACCTGAGTGATATGATTTTTAAATATGTAGTTCTTTTCTGTCACCTCTATCTTTTTCCTAATGAGCAAAAATGAAAAACAATTATTAATTACCCTATCAACATCTTGTAGTATTTTAGACCAAAATTTCGTTTTAAAAGACTTTTTTATTTTATTTTGGACAGGAGGAAGTATGAGTTGGAAAAATTGCAGTCAAGTTTGAGTATGGTTTCATACATAGGGTCAAAGTTTAGTTTCAAGTCCCCACATATTCTTAACATTTGGGGCTCACGGAGATTAATTGAGGAGAGTTGTCAGACAGAAAACGAAAGGTGATCGATGAGTAGTAGTAAATATGAATGCTTCTAGTTTTAAATTGCCGCAAAGGGACTTCAAGAAATTAAGTCAGCGCAAGGAAGGTGATGTTCACACTCTCAAAAAAGACACACTATTAGTTTTATACTATAAATAGCCATGTCCCTTGCTGGCATCATCTTCTTTGACAGTGATCTTACTAATAATGTACGTACGACTCTAGTTTTGTGGGCTGGCTTATATATATATATATACATGTTCACACTAATTTCAAATGATAATCCTAAACACTCTCATCCTTATCCTGATGAATTCTAATCTTTTTTCTATTCGTAGTTCCGAGGAAAAATGTGACCAGACGGAAGAGGAGGAACTTGAGATGTACTTCTCCTTTTCTCTTTTTATGTACTCCGATCCTTTCTTTGTTTCACATTACGAATCTTTTAAAATTATTGCACATGTATTAAAAAATGTAATAAATACGTAAAAGTATGGATTATACTATTCAAAGAGATGTGTTTTATAAGTTCAATACAAGTTCTCATGTTCTACGTGCTAGCCTTTTAGGATTGAGCAGCCCTCCCTTTCTACATGTTCTTTTGATATTAGTGTTTTCATTTGAGGGGCTAATATTCCCAAAGATACCCACGAAGAATTCTATACTAACTGATAAAAAGTTGAATAAGTGTGATGGAGTTTGTGGAGGATGTCGGCTATCAATAAAGGGTGTATGGTTATTAATGAGTCCCATGTTAGAAGCCTCATATGCAAATTAGTATTGTTATCAAACAAAGCTATCATGTTCAATGATTTCATTAAAAGTTCTTTTTGATCCCTTGCCCCTTTGCAGAGATCTACATATTGTTCGATCTACTCCTCTCACCGCATCTTTAACAATCTTCTTTTTGCATGTCCAAACAATCTCAAACAATTTTTTATAATTTTCTCTTCAATAGGCATATATTCTACTCTTCCTCTGATATTATCAATTCAAATCCTATCTTTTCTTATTAGACCACAGATTTATCTCAACATCCTCATCTTTGCTATAGGTGATCAGCAATTTTAGGGACATTGTTTTTCATATAACTCCAGAAGCTTCAAAACATTAAAATTCTTGATCACTTTGTTTTCATTAGTTTATCCTTAATGCAATAAGACATATTTATCTAATTTGATTAGATTAAGGAAGTTATTTTAACTATTTAATGTGATATATTTTTTCTAAAACACTTTAATCATCTTCCTTAATTCCTTCAATCTCTCTATTACTTAATTATTATTGAAGGAACATGTATAAGGATATGTATAAGGATAAATTATGAAAAGAATAACAAACATTTCTTACATTTAATCAAGACCAAGATCAACTCCCCGTCAAAAGTTGAAGGAGTAACAAAGTTTCAGAGTCACCAAATTCACTTATCAACGCCGGCAAGCAAATTCACACTCAAAAATCAAAATATTAATATTATTGATATATATTATCAATCATCAACAGTGTTGGTTCGCTTGTTATCCTGGTCGGCATGAATTTCTCCTTCTGTCTTCTTCATGTCAAAATGTTTCGGGTTGGACCCAAGTAGATGGGCAAAACGGGTCAGTGATATATGAAATTGGATCTGATCAGGTAATTTGACTTAATTGATCGATCATTATCTATTAGGCCTAATAAGTTGACACTTAATTGGGTTCTTTAAGCATTTAGTCAGGAGTTCGATCCCTGACAGTGTGTATAAAAAAGGTCTCATGGTGAGCACTAAAGCTCTTATGTAAAGACTACAGTGCGAGAGGAACAGTCACCGCTACTGACGGTGGATACCGTAGACCTAAACAAACTTAATTGATCATTAGTCCGGTCCAAAATTTGCTCACCCAAATTATTCTACTTTTAAATTCTCATAACAACAACAAATTATGATTGTTTTTAGATTCAAAAATCAATAGATAGAGACTAAAATCTAAAACAATTTAAGCTGGGAGGTAAAATAATATACACATTTAAGAAAATGTCTACAGTCAGAAGTTAAACATGAGAAAGTCAAAATTAAAAACACAAAGTTTAATTTATAGATTTTAAAAGAAGATTGGATTTATTATTAGACTATAAAGAAGTCCGATCCCAACTGATTAATTAAAAAAAGAGATTAAACGTAGGGTTAATACTATATTTGATCCTTCAATTTTGTCCTCATATTGATTTTGGTCCTGTAAGTTTCAAGCTATTGGTTTTAATCCCTATGAAAAAAAATGGTCCAAGTTTTTATTAAGTTATAGGGAGCAATGTTTTAAATGAAATAAAACTTGAGAGACCTAAAACTAAAATAAGTACAAACTTGAGGGACCAAAAATAATATTAACCCTAACTTGTGATTATATTTAAAATTTAAAGGTATATAATTTAAAAAGAGAGTCCTACCAAATGGTTTAAGCTAGTTTGATAGAAAGACAACATTAACTTACAATTCTACCTAAAGTTCTAATTGACTATTTACTTTGGTTTCAGGATTTGTGGTCGCCCCTCCTGATGCCTCTTTGAAACTCGATCTCAAGATTTAAAGATATCTAATGAGACCTTACACTGCTAGACCAATTCTATGTTATGTTAGTGTTAGTGATCTCCGTCCTTTCAGCTCAGCCCCAGATATGATTATTATCATATTATTAATTTAAAATATAAAACAGATATAAGGATTATATTCATACATGATAACTTATAAAAATAGTTATGATCATCCACTAACCGGGTTAACTAATTCTAACGAACTAGACACAAAGTTATATATTCTCATAAGACATAGTGTTAGTTCTGACTACACACACTCTCTCTTGTCCTTAACATAAAAAATATTTAAATTAGATTAAGGACGTTGGTTAATCAAGTTAGTTAGCATGTATTTTCTAAAACGCCCAGTCATCTTCCTTAATTCTCTCATTCCCTCTCCTCTTTAATTATTATGGATGGAGCATTAATAATGGTAAATTAGGAAAAAATTAACAAATATAAAAATTATGTCTTACATTTAAAGGAAAAAAACAATTCTCTAAATATATAGTATATTAAGGACCGGAGGAAGTATAAGTTAATTTCCATATTAGCATGCTAGGAATAAATTAATACTATCATATTGGTTATATACTTATATTAAACATTGTTACCATATTTCTTTAAATCCTTGAATATTATGATTCTAAATAATAATTAATGAATTAAGTAAGAGTTATAAGGTAGGTGTAGGTCGTGGATGATCAACTTTGTCACTTTCCCGTACTGTACGCCATTCTTTTTAACTTAATTTAATATTTAATAAAGGGAAACATAATGGTCCACATAATTGTCTTCACTCAAAACTTATTATTTATTGATATCATTTTAGCCCAATCGTGTATTCTTTTTATGAGACAAAGAAAAGAAAAGAAAATTGTCAACTATTATTTGTTATAATATCAAATCATATACTTAATAATTCAATAAATCAATAATGATGTTCAAAATAATAATGTCTTCTCTCAACTTGCTCACTACTGGCCATTTTTTTAAAAAAAATAAATAATTTAAAAATAAAAAGGGAAAAAACTTGCTAGCTTTGGACCATATATTGTCGTCCTGTGTGATAATTAAATTCACTGTTAGTGTATGCTTACCGACAAATCGTTTAATTTAAAGAAAAAATTATTATTAAATAATCATCTCATCAGTAAATTTTTTTTTTTTAAAATCTTGATCATATTATTTGTTATGGACCTAAATCTAGGCCCATTAGATAACCGGCCCATCAGGGGCAGTCCGCGCAAGGATCTCAACCGACCCATAGATCCAAACCGAAGGACCTATTCAAGGGGGTAGTTGCCTAGATCTTCGGATACACATCACACGGGATCAAGATCCCTAACCCTAAGGTACACTCTAAAAATAAGAGTTAAACCCTAAAGGTACACATCCTCTTCTACGCTCTCTCTCATTTGCATATACTGCACACAGAGCACACACACCACCACCTTGGCTAAACGCCTCCCAGTATCATCGAACTACGTGGACTTTGATCCCTCTCTACAGGATACGTAGGCCATAGGCATCGCTCCACTACTACAAAAATTGAATATTACTACCCTAAAAAACGTCCTTAATTTTAAACAGGACGTCCAAAATGAAGGCGGTGGCATTCTTGTAATTATATTTAAGGAAGTTTATCCTTCAGCGTCCTAAATTAGATATCAGGACTCCTTAAATTGATTTTTGGTGTCCTAAATATGTTTCAGGACGTCTAAAATTCTTTCGCCCCATAGAAATATGATTTTTTTTTTGGTTTGGCGCCATGGGATTTAATTTTTTTGCAATAAAATTAATTTCAGACGTCCTAAATAAATTTCAGGACGCCTTTAATGTGGCAATCCATATTAATTACTTCGCGCCATGAATTTTTTATTTGGCGCCGGAGATGTTTTTTAATATAAATTAGGAAATTTAATAATATTGGCGACCTGATTCCTAATCAGGTCGCCAATATTTTAATATTGGCGACCTGATTAAGATTCAGGTCGCCAATATTAAAAATATTGGCGACGTGAATAACAATCAGGTCGCCAATATTAAAAAAATGGCAACCTAATTGAATTTCAGAATGCCAAACTCGGAATAGAGGCGTCCTGAAATCATATTCAAGTCGCCTATATTCAATTTTTTTAGGTTAATATAAAAGCGCGATTCTTCATTTTCTCTCACACTCACATACTCTCCGACAGCACGCGAAATCCTCTCGTATTTCTCCTCACTCACACTCTCGTCTCTCTCCTTCTCCAAGGCCAGTCCTTTCGTTGCCGTCTCCGCCGTTGTCACTGATCACACTCATGGTTCTCTCTCGCTCACTCCGCCTCTTTCCCGATCGAAGAAACCCACCAAACCCAGCAAGTAAGCTTGTTCGTTCTTAAGTTCTTTGATTCCTAATAACCCATTTAATCGTTAATGCTTCTTGCTTATGGACTGGATTTCGCTTTTGATTTCGACAACCAGGGAAGACCGAGTGCGGATACTACGTTATCCACCACATGCACACCATCGTTTCCCTCGGACGTCTTACAGGTTTTCAAAATGTACGTGATCGCTCCATGATTCTCAAATTATGATTAGAAATTGATTGCACACTTGATGAGTTTTTAATTATTTCATTCATTAGTGAAGTACTTCATTGGTTTATCTTATTATGGCTCGTTTTCCAATTTCAATTTTTTGATAGTAGTGTTGCTCCGTTTTCGGATGACGAAGTCGATACGATTCGAGACGTTATGGCTAAACATCTTCTGCAATACATATAGGTATATATGTGAATTTGACATTGTTGTTGGTAGTGCACTAGTTCAAATGTATGTGAATTTGACATTGTTGTTGTTGGTAGTCTACTAGCTAGTTCAACTAAATTTTAGTTTTCAATGCTCCATCATGTATGTATTTCATTTTGACATAAGTGTTGTTGATGCTTATGTATTTCAAATGTTAGTTTATATAGTGCACTATAGTTAGTTTATATATGTCTCTCTGTTGCTAATCAGCCTGATTTGTTGGGAATTATTTGAGCACTGTGGCTTGGCTTGTAAATATTGTTTCCCTATGTTTTGCAGGCAATTTTGGAATAGTGTTCATATATTGTAACCATTTTAAAAAAAAATACTAACATAAGGCGTCCTGAAATTAAATTCAGGACGCCAAAATATACTTTAAGGAGTCCTTAAAGAAATTCAGGACGCCTAATATATTGCGTCCGGAATTAATTTCAGGACGACAAACCATAAACAAAGCAACTACCCTGCCCGAGACGTCCCTCTGAATAAGGACGTTAATTGGGTCTTATTTAGGTCGTTTTTTCGTTTTTTTGTAGTAGTGCTCTTAGGTCAAGTCCTAACTACTATCAACATACTAGCTTCTCAGGGCTAGACATCTGCGTTCTACACCAGAACATTATTATTGACAAATTTATGTCCTTATTATTAAAAATATATAATTCGGAGCCATAACCCATAAATATAATGTTCCTATATATAAAGGTGAGAGTTCATTGTAATGTGAATAAAAGTAATAAAATGTTAATGTTTTTGAAATTTTTTCATGAAATGACTCCACATCTAATGGATACACCCATAACCAGACTTTTTAATGAATCCATGTCAAATCTGAATCCAAGTATCAGATTATTTATGAAAGACTGATTATTCTTCCTTATTTGAATGACTAGTTTACATCTTTTTTTAAAAAACTTTTTTTGCGAGTAATTATAATCTTTCTCCAAGATCCACCTGAATTTAGAGGATGCAGGTTCAAGGTTTGATGTTAACGGATTTGGGTTCTCTCAGAATCATTTGTTTCATTTTCTCTTCAGAATCACATCTCAACCTTCAAAGAAAAAAAAATAGATGGTTCAAATTTTATATTTTATAAATATATTATTTTAAACATAAATAAATTTAAACTTAAAAAATTTGATCTACAGAATTCATAACTACGACACGAATAAAATTTTAAAAAATTAAATTATTAAATACTATAATAATAGCTTAAGAAAATATTAAATCTAAACTATTCATTTTTTATTTGAGAGTGGAGATGAGATTATGAGAAGAAAAGTAGAAAATTGATCAAGAGAGTACCCTATTCCAATGCAAACTCATTATCCTTTAAGCCCGTTTAATCTCATTAGATCTTAAAAAGATTAACAAGATTTTAATTATGGTTTACATGTAACTTTCTACTCATAATATTTAATAGGTTAAATTTTATTATTTTGAATCAGTTGCATATAACTTCATGATGTTTCATAGCTTAAATCAAACCCCTCTTAAACTTTAGGTCAATTACATACATATAACCTTATTGAATTCAATAGCTTAAATTTAACTTGTTATGGACTCAAATAATGAGCCTGACAGATATAAGGCCCAAGAGGAGTGCTTTTGTAACATTCCAACTTTTCAAAAGCAGTATAAATTTTTTTTTAAAAAAAATCATCATAGTAGAGCACCGGAGCGATTGAGTAACTGATATGTATATATAAAACGCCGTAAGTCTGGCTAATTACAACAGCGGTACAGTAACCGCGTGGTTCAAAAGTGAGATACAATACAAAGGAAAGCTTCTCCCGGAACAACAAAAGGAAATCGTCAGGCGGAACTTCTACGCGGACTGCTTACTCTTCTCCTCGGCCCTCGGTCCTCCCGATCCTGAAGCTATATGGAGAGCTGAGATCCATTGCAATCGGACCCCAGGTAACGGTTAACCTCATATCTACATACACAGTATATGGACTACAGACAAACACAGAATCAATAGTATAAAAGCACATAGTACAAGCATCTCCCAAACAGCGTATCCCGGCAGCACATAGGCCCCCTACAGTGTAACCCTAGCAAGACCTGTGCCTCTTGATCCCCGGGCAAGACATAGACTCCTAACAACCGTATCCCGGCGGCACCTAGGCCTCTAACATGCGTATCCCATTACCCAAAGAATCATAACAACAATACATAACATATAATTCACATAGCACATACACGCATACCATAAATATCGAGTTAAGGTTACCAAGACGCGGACGTACCTTCGTTGACGGAATCGCACGTTTACTAAAACGGTACTTCGATAGAAAACGGTATTTCCCGACAATGTTCGTGATTACGGATATCCTATCAACATAACAATGTACTTGTTAAGGATCTAGCATTACGACGGACATTTTTAGTCAAAATGACTATTTTGCCCCTGACCCCCTAATTGGCGGAAATTCGTCAGCACTTCGTTACTTTGACTCTGATTTTCCAAAATTTTGCCAGAACTTCGACCCCATCATGATTTTTGAAATAATGACTAAAATAGCCCTATCATATGATATCTAATCATACTTTGAAAATAAAGGCTACTCTAACTATTGAAAGAACTACGAAAGCTTAAAGATTGCTATTTAACTTTCAACTTTCAGAGACTCAATCCCTACTGTTTTTACCTCGTCAGGCATCTTTCA
Organism: Acacia pycnantha; assembly: GCA_025563575.1. NCBI lineage: Eukaryota > Viridiplantae > Streptophyta > Magnoliopsida > Fabales > Fabaceae > Acacia > Acacia pycnantha. Next base: position 3,460,365 of record JAMWYP010000030.1, on the reverse strand, counting down.
ATGCAATGAGGCTTAAAAACAAGAATAGGAATTTCATCTCCTACTTGCTAGATCTAACTAACAATCCTACTAAAACTACCGAAGCTTAAGACTAAGTACCGAAAAACTTACCCAGATCTTCGCTGCAGATTTTCTCCAGAGCTCCTCTCTCTAACTTCTCTCTAAGATTCGAAAATCTCAAGAGGAAATGGTGTGAAAAACCAAAGGGAGGGGTGGGTATTTATAGGATAATTTGGGGACATAAAGGGAATTTTCCAATTTGATTTTTGCCCGTACCGATAGAATTTCCCCGATCGGTACCCGATTCGCGTAATTGCGTTAAATCCCAAAAATCTGAAATTACAACTTTGAAGACATTTTCTCACTTATTAGAAATGTCCGGGCTAAATAAATTTCTGACTCCATATAGGGTTCCAACAGTCACTGAAGTTTCTCGAAAGGCGTGCCTGCTCCCTAATTCATTTACGAAATTGCCAACTTCGGACAAAAATTTACCGATTCCAAATATGTCCGTAAAATCCTCAACTTACTTCTAGATGTTGAGTTATGATTTATTTTGTTCAAATTCTAATTTCCTGACTATCTGACTTTCTATCAGACTTTCCCTATTTTGTCTTATTAGGAAAATGCTCTATCGGGTTCGGAATGAACTTCTGGAAAAGTCTATTTGAAGATAAAAACCCACTGATCAATATTTTACCTTAACTTTGGAAATCCTATTCCTGGATCTCTAGATAGGATCCGTTTCCTAATTATTTCATTACTATTCACTTTAATTAATTTTATATTAAAATATTACAAGTTGCAACTTAAATATCATGATATTTTTACTCATTTCTATCCTCAATTTTGTCCCAATTTCGGCTGCCCCATTTTTAATTATAATAAATATTTATTTTTTAATTAATTAATTATTTAATTAATTATATATTTCAATTTTCTTAAAATTTCACAAAATTCCCTTATTGGTCCATTCTTGTATTTAGGCTTAAAAATACCTAAACTCAACTATTTTTCCCCAAAATTTCCAATTAATTAACAAATATGTTTTTACTAATTTTAAGTCAAAAACCACTAATTTTAGGGTTTTACATAATTATTCACGAATTTCCTTTGCTTATACTTAAGTAATTAGCCAATAATTACTTAATTACTTTCTTATCACTAGTTAATAATTTTCTTAATTAGCATGCCTCATTACCTCATAACTTTTGTATTGACATCTTTGTTTTCATGTTTCTTGCATTATCTTAGCATTTACGGGGGTATTTCGGTCATTTCCTTACTTTTTGAGTGTTCTTCTACAATTCCTCCAAGTTTGTAACTTAATAAATTACCTAAATTAGGGACAATATCCTTCCCTATTTCAAATAGATTTTTACTTGCCTCCTTTATAGCTTTCACAGGGTATTTATAACCCACAATGTGCTTAGGGACCTATTTGCAAATTTCCAAACGTTTTAGGGACCTAATTGCAAATTATCTAATTTCAAGGGAAATTACCCTAACAAGGTAAACTCAATACAAGGTGTTTGAGACCTCATATTCACCTATTTTCAATAGGTACATTTCCCAATTTTTGATATTTACCCTAAGTCAGATTTTAGGGTATTACAGCTTTATGCTGGAATCTCTCTCTAATCAAGTAAATTGCTAATCATCCATTGAGCATGCCTATAATCCAAGAACATACAAGTAGTGGAGCAGACACTCGCAGGACGTGGGAGGCGCACATTGTTTGAGGAGAGGATTCAAGGTAATGGGAACGAAACCCTAGGTAATCCCTATAAATAGGAGATTACCCACCAGGTGTGTTCCTTACGTTTACTATTCCATTATCTACTATTCAGTCTCATTGTGCACACACCCCACCCCTCTGACAAAACGCCACATCTATGTAGCACAGTGATCTGAGGACGTTCTCTGATATCTCTCTCATAGATATCACAGAACGATCACCGCCCCTTTGGTGTTTAACCCATAGACATCATTGAGGAGCCATTTGATCCTATATTAACATCACCTAGTCCATCAAGACTAGACATTTGTGTTCTATACTAAAACATAACTCATCCGTCTCTTATTTTGAATCATGGAATTCTTCCCGCGGTTTATTTACCCGCTATATTTTATATCATATCAATAGAAGACATTTGGTATCTTACATGACATTCCAGGTAAGTTGATAATTTTATAAAATCATTTGAATTTTAATCCAATTATATATAACCCTCTAACATTTTAAAATTTAAATTTAACTTTCTTTAAATTTTAATTTCTAATATCAAATCCCATGTCATATTTAAAAAGTAAATGGTAAGGGATAAGGACAAAAATAAAAATAAAAAGATTGAGAGTTAAATTTAAGTTTTAAAGTTTCATAAAGTTATTGACACACTTTTTAAAGTTTATGAAAGTTTTGTATATTTTAACCTATTTAATACTAACAAATCAAATATAAATATCATCGGTCTAATGTAATTTTTTTTACCTTCTCAATGTTCAAATAATTACAAGTTCACTTAAAGATAATTAAGGTTTTTAATTCTGTATCTTAATTAAACAAGCTAGATTAAAGGATATATGATTTTGGGAATTAATTAAAAATATGGTTTGATATACTCTCTGGTGTCCTTATTATAAGGCACCAACTAACTTTTCTCACAAACCAATAAAAGTAGTTAAAGTCAATAAAGTTATTCTAGAATCTAAGTAATTTCCAATGTTACCCCTATTAATTGCATTAAACTCCAATATTATATTAATTATTACTCTCACCTATTACCTTTATTAATTAGAGGCAGACATGGAAAAAAATAATCAATGCTCATTGGGAACAAGCAAGTGCCTTATAAAAAAGACCAAATAGACTTACTAGTTGGTGCCTTATAATAAGAACCAGAAAGAGTATTGATTTATCGACCCCACTGGGCACTGGTCTGTTCAACCCTTTTTTCTTAATTTTTAAGGTTGAATCCAATCTTTGAAACACTAGTAAAAAGCCATATCTAAGGATCATATATATATATATACAATTATTTTTCTGTAATTTGTAATAAAAAGTGAAAGTAGAAGAAGCACTTTCGGTAAAGTGATCATTGAAGCAAATGCTCCATCAACCTCAAAACGTTGCTTCTGAATGGAATTGACATTATGATGATGATGATGAGCATTATCTTCTTATGTGTTAGGTAATTAGTATTAATTATTAAATTAAACTGAATTAATTCTGCTCTTTTCGATCAATTATCTATATATATTATCAAAACCTACTCCCAGAAGCAACTCTTTGTCGGTCCCATTCCCTCCATGATCAAATCAAAGAGTTGCATGATATAATTCATAATTGTGATTTGATAGTGCCAGATACTAAAATAATAAATAATGAGAACAAATTTCAAACTTCATTTGACATTTCTGGATAAATTGGCCGGGACCGTTTTCATGCTCATCTTTTGGATGAGTAGGGAAAGCTTTAATCTGGGCTATCCAGATAACATCGGAATGGTTCAGATAATATCTAAACTAATTTTTTTATAAAAAAAAATGTTTTTTTTTATTTAAAAATCAACAAATAAAAAATATTTCCAGGTGTACGTGGGCAAAGCAGATCACTTTGTATATTTATTTTCCATCAAAATTTGAAAAAAAAAAAGAACTAACTATTATTTCACCAAGGAAAAAAACTCTAAATGTCAATGTCATCTATAGTTTAATAAATAACTATATAAAAAGAAAAGTTCTAATAAAATCAACTTAGGTCTTTCAACGAATGATGTAATTTACTCCTCCGGTCCTAATTATAAGATAACATTTGAGAGTTAGTTTTGGTCCTAATTATAAGACATCATTCTAATAATTGTCAATTTTTTCCTAAAATACCCCTATTTTATTCTCTCAAGTGTGTTTGATTTTTTGTGAGTATATGTATGTGGACGCGTATACTCTTCCAGTCAATGAAATTTTTAGATATGTGTGTGTGTATCTATGTATGTATATATGTGTGTGTCTACACACAAATATCTATAGACACTATAGACACACACACATATGTGTGTGTCTACATATATGTATGTATGTATATATGTGTGTGTCTACACACATATATTTTGTGTGTGTGCACGCACATATATGTGTGTGTCTACATATATGTATGTATGTATATATGTGTGTGTGTGTGTCTGCACATATATATTTTATGTGTGTGTGCGCACACAAATATATATAGTCACACACACACATATTATATATATGTGTCTGTGTGTATCTATACACACACACACACACACACACACACACACACACACACATATATATATATATGTATTTATAGTAAGACTATTATTTTAATTAGATAGCATGTAGAAGAAAAAAAATTTAGGTTGGAGAGGCATGTTGTAGGAGCTATTGATTTACTTTCACTTAGGTCATTTTAAATTTATATAAGGACATTTTAGGAAAATAAATAAAATTAACTAATTTAACTTCTTTTCTTAATCTCCCCAAAATCGGTTAAATATGTCTTATAATTAGGACCGGAGGGAGTATTTTTTATTTTTAGTGGATGTAACTTGTTTTTTTCAGCTGAGCTGCGTGCGACAATATAATTATTTATTTATATATAAATGTCTTTCAGTTTAACATATTTTTGAAGATGAGTTGTATGGTGGGGTTGTTAAATAAAGTTCAGGTTACAACTATCGTACACACACCATTTAATATTAAGGTTAATTCATTAATTATATATTTGTTGCATATTAAATTGATATATATTATTTGAACTAAAAACCTAATTCATAGTAAAAATATAAAATATACATTTAAATCTAATGAGATTGCCTAATGCCTAGTGCTGACTGCTTGAAGTTACGTACTTACATTACATGAAGATGAAAGCCGTTTATTCATATGATCTACTGTTGTGGGCTTATAGCCAAGAAAACAATATATTTACAGTATTAACTTGTTATATTTTTTATTGAGAAAATATTTATTATTTAAAATTTGGACTCTTGTGAGAAAAATCACGGAAAAAATATCACGCGAAATTTATACACACACACATGTGAGCTTATATTGCAATTATATATATATATATATGGGTTTATCGTTTGTCATGTCACTTGATATAATGTTATGTCAAGTCACCCCAAAACTACGTCGTTTTGGGAGTTCATTAATTTCCCTAACTCCAAAACGACGTCGTTTTGAGAGTTAAGGGAATTAATTAAGGGTGTTTTAATAAAATTCATGTAATAAATACAAAAACAAAATTATCAAAACATCCTTCATTAATTCCCCTAACTTCCAAAACGACGTCGTTTTGGAGTTAGGAGAATTAATAAACTCCCAAAACAACGTAGTTTTAGGGTGACTTGACATAACCTTATGTCAATTGTCAAGTGACATGACAAACGATAAACCCTATATATATATATATAATTTTATTTTTCTGGCAAAAACCTGCCATGTGAGTGATTCCTTCAATATAATAATGATGCAAGTCTGTTTATATATCCCATAAATTTTCCGTACCAGATCTTTGAATTGAATCATTGATTCCACCATAAAATTATAACCCCATGTGGTTCCATACAAATGGAATTGAATAAAACAAAACGTAAGTGAATTAAAACAAAAGCGCGTTTTTGCTATCATGTTAAAATAAATTATAAGAGTAAGAGTTAGTATTTATCAATAATAATGAGGCAAAAGTGTTCCTTTAGTGTTTTATGCTTTCAAACAAGGTTTTATTTTAATCATTAATTTTATAAAGGGTCTGTTCAAACCTTTAATCCTAACACAATTACAAGAAAAATGATGATATTATTAATTAAAATTTTAAATATTGACATGTACAAAATATTATCAAACACTAGCATATTAAGTATCAACACAGAGTTAATTTAATGATGTAAGACACCGCTAAACTTTTTTGGGTTTTGTGTTCGTCTCTCAGAGGAGATGCCCATGTCAGGAGGGATAGCCCACAAATCTCGAATTAAATATCAAATGATAATATAAAAAAACATATTAAGTTAGTAATAATTTTTCTCATATAAAACTAGATGATCAAAGGTGTGCTTTTGTTTAAAAATAAAATAAATGTTGGCTACCAGTTTTTTATCGTTGTTTTCTGTCCTACAAAAAAAAGGCTTAATCAAATATAATTTATCAGTAACTAACTCCAAACAAAAAGGAAAAGGGGGGCATTAAAGCTTATATATATCTGTTTTTATCTGGTGGGAAAATTGAAGCTTATCTCTAAATTTGCTTGTGCCAATAAAATTGCCACAATTTGACTGATAATTGAGCAAGAAAGAATAAAAATCAAGCAACATCAGAAAACAAATAGATTACCTATTTGAAGAATAAAGGAGAGTTCTAGAATTAACTAATTAATTAATTAATCCTGCAAAAAATACAAGTTAAATATAATTAATTAATTAAGTAACTAAATTTCAGGTCTTGAGATGATCTTGTTAAGAAGAGAAGTGATTAAAGCGTCTCTTCTCTCAGCCCTAGCTTCTTCTCTAACCCTTCTCTCTTCTTCTCTCTCTCTCCATCTCTGCTCCATCATCATCCTCTCATTCTCCAGAGCTTCCATGGCTTCCCTCCACTCCATCTCTCTCATCCTTCTCTCTTTCTCTTTCTCTCTAAAAGCTTCCATCCACTGTGTCTCTATCTCTATCTGTTGTTTCATGAACTCTTCTAGTATCTCCTTCAGCTTCTTGCTGCTGCTGTAACTTTTGCTTGATCTCTTCATCTTCTTTCTCGTCCTCATCTCTCCCTGACGATTATCCGTGCTTATCTCTTCGTTGTTGTTGTTGCCATCCTCGTCTTCGTCCTCCGACGACACGTTTCCGGCCGCGGCTGCTGTGGCTTTCACTCCTCCTTCAGCCTCCGCCCACACCATTCTCTGCATCCTCGCCGTGAAAATCCCTTCGATCTCCTTGTAAAATGGGAATTGTTGCCTTACACTTTCTGGCTCTGCTGTTTCACATCCCTTCCGTTTCATAACAAAAAAAAGGAAAAAAAAACAATCCAACACGTAAGAGACGAAGAACAAATCTAGCTAGCAACACTATGCACTTTAAAAACAAGTTATATGATAGTGCTAGTTTTCTTTAAATAGTTCAGTAAGCTTTTCTGTTAATAGTGGTTTTTGGATTGGATAGAAGTAGTTCTAATGAGCTATAATATATATTTATATAGCTAATGTCAGTATGAAATCTTCATATATTCCCTCTTGTCCTAAATAAAGGATAAAGTTTGTATTACAATTTGCACTACAAACTTTACCCTATATTTAGGATAGGAGGTAGTAGTTATTATGATATGTCGGTAAAATTTGAGAAAATATATATAAATCTCTAAGTCACATAACAGCAACTTTATCGTTACACCAAAACTCATCCTTTGTTCACGAATTCAAATCTTGAAAACAGTCTCTCCATTGTAAGGGTAAAGTGGCATACACCTATCTCTCTCTGAACGCCACCTGGTGGAAGCCTTGTCCATTGGGCCGCCCTTATAATTATATGTCTTATACCCTTTTTTTTTAACTTTGCCATTAAACTATGCTTAAACTTTTCAATAAAGGTTAAAGTTGTGACTAGATCAACTAAGAAATGTTTAAATGGCAGATATAGTGGGTCATGTCTAACTTGAGAATCACAAGAATATATGTGTGTGTGAGAGAGATTTTGATTTCAAAACATCGATCAATGAATCCTAGCTTCATGGAAATTAAAGTCCTTAATGTGCAATGATTAATTACTACAAGCTATGCTAAAACTCAAATACACTGTGATAACTTGCCATTTGAAATACTGTCTCCGATACTTAATATAAGATCTAGAAATTTCCAGTGGAAACAAAACTTTACACTAATTAAGGACCATTTACACCACAAATGAGATCTTATATAAATGACAGAGTATGGTATTAGATAGCTTTAGTACAGAGAATTCTAGCGTGCACACACACACACATGTATATATATACCATCTAGGTTATGAAAGATTACACTTCAATATACGTGTGTGCGTGCGCTTGCAGAGAATTTAGTTGGAATTTAAAACGTTACATCACATATATTTAGTGTCTATATATATAGATATCAGTGTTACCCCAGCACCAAACAAGTTAGTTAGAAGAAATAAAAAGCCATGAAAGATATAATAAAGCTATATATATGCGAGCTAGAACTTTTCACAAACACATCTCCTTCAAGAAGCACCAAGCATGTTTATATATATGTTTGTGTGTGTAAACACACAAGACAACACCATGCCGACACCACACAAACATATCGGACAAAGTATGATTCTGTTTTGTAAAGTGCTATCATGAAAATCGCAGCTTTCTAAAAGCGAAAAAAAACAGGGATTTCATTGGGATTTGATCTTAGAGAGACAGATATGAATATAAAGTAGAGATAAGGAGGAGAAGGTATACCTTGTACCTGGTGAAGAGGTTTTTCCACTTGCACTTGCACTGTTCAGGACTACGAAAGTAACCCTTATCGGCCATGGAGTTAGATATGAGTTGCCATAGTTGCTTGTTCCTCTTTGTCTCCATGAAATTCTGATCTAATTCGGCTCTAATCCTCAGAAACTCCTTTGTTTCTTGCACGCTCCACTGCGGCAACCTGTCCACGGCGGCGGAGACACCACCGACACCGCCGCTACTCATATCCACGTTCATGGTAATACCACCACCAAGAGGATGAGGCTGAGGAAGATTATGATGCTGTTGAGGGATAAGATGGTGGTGGTGATGAAGATGAATCTGATCCATTGGATATTGATTGATTCGAGAGGGGAAAGTACAGAGGGAGTGATTGATGATTCGAATATGAGAAGCGAAAGAATGTTTTGAAATTGTGAGGGTTTTGGAGAGAGAGAGAGAGAGAGATGAATAAGGAAGGAAATCGAAGGGTGGACTGGCGTGAGAGAGAGAGAAGTGTGAACCGGCAGGTGTGGATCGTGTAAAGAAGAAAACAACCCAAGGACGACATGATATTATTTTCTTTTCTTTTTCCCCTCCAATCCTAAATATAATATATATATTATAAAATATATCTTATTTTTAGAACTGAAAATAATACTTATTTCTCTGTTATTATTATTCCATTTCATTTCTAAAAAAGTCAACTTTTTTTTTCTTTTTATGACAATTAATATCAAAAGACTTCGTTACATAATTTTTGGTTTATTATATAAAGTATAATTAATTCTTAGAACGATTCACCTAGATTTCATTGTCCACAAAGACTGATCAGATTCATTTTCATCCTTATTTAATTAGATAGAATATTAATTATAATTATATATGTACTCTATAGTAATACTAATTAAGATTCTTTAATTTGCTATCAAATAGTTATAAATATATATTATGATATATTTCTTAAACTAACCATGCATATCATTTTCACTGATGTAGATGTTGGCGTGTGTTATATATGTAGTTATGAGACCTAGGAATAGTCACCACAAAACTACGTCGTTTTGAGAGTTCATTAATTCTCTTAACCCCAAAACGACGTCGTTTTGGGAGTTAGGGGAATTAATGAAGGATATTTGGATATTTTTGTTTTTACATTTATTATATGAATTTTACCAAAACACCCTTCATTAATTCTCCTAACTCCCAAAACGACGTCATTTTGGGGTCAAGGGAATTATTGAACTCCAAAACAACATAATTTTGGGGTAACTTGCTTGACATATTCTTATGTCAAGTGACATGACAAACGATAAACCCATATATATATATATATATATATATATATATATATATATATATATATATATATATATATATATTCTATTCGATATATTCTATCACATGATGATGACTCGTATTAGTTTCACATAGAAATGAAGGTGAATTTAGTGTTGTGTATAGATTGTATGTAATAACTGGATATAAACTGGATTAAATTTTTTGGTGAAAAGGAAATATAACAATAATAGTAATAATAATAAATATAAATATAGGGAAAATAGAGGGGAGGGGCCATATCCCATCCCACCTGTCGACGCGGAAACTTTATTGGGCGTTGGGTTGGTCACTTGGTCTCTTAATTTTTTGGAGGCATTCCCATTGCGTCTACGTGTCGTCACGCTGATGACAACATTTATTATTAGATCATAATCTCAAACCCCTCCCTTTTCTTACTATTTTTATTATATTCTTTCTCCATAAGCATATCATCCCAATCAAATAATTACTTCTCCCACTAATTTATAAATATTAAGGGTAAAGGAGTAAAAATACATATATGTTTTACCCCGGGAGCACTTAGCACCATATGTTTTTTTTGGAAGAAAAAATACACACGTGGTTACCATTTTGGAACAAAAGTCACATCTCACCGTTATGTTATTGTTCATTTTAGCTCTTTCTCTCTCATCACGGTGAACAGTAATATAACGGTGGGATGCGACTTTTGCTCCAAAATGGTAACCACGTGTGTATTTTTGCTCTAAAAAAAAACATATGGTGCTGGGCGCTCCCGGGGTAAAGCACATGTGTATTTTTGCTCCTTTACCCTATTAAGAAAATTATGTGTCACAAATATGTGTTAATTAATTTAAAATAATATTGATGTTATACTCATCTAAGTTAAAACAAGTTAAGCTCTTATATTTTTAGAAGGGTTAAATAACAAATCCGTTTCGGAAGTATGTGTTCCGAAGCAATGTTACCTTAAAAAAAAAATTTTATCTCAATGTCGCTCCGAAAGTATAAAAACGTAGCAATGTTGTTATTTCTCGTTAAAAAACTAGCGTTGATCATTAAAAAATTGAAATTGATCATTAACTTTTTAACGGAAAATAACAACATTGCTATATTTTTAGACTTCTAGGTCGACATTGAAACTAAAAAACCTTCCATGTCAACATTGCTTTTAGCTTATACCTCCGAAGCGGTTTTGCTACTTAACTTTATTTAGAATGAATGGAAAGGAGTTTTTTTTTTTTTTTCCTTAACATGATGAGTACTACATATGATTTTTCTTACATATTTTGTGATTATCTGATCCATGATGAGTACAATAATTTCTCCTTTTTTGTAATTATGGTTTTCACGCACTATTCACTCTGTCCCACCCTACATCATATCGCTTCCCCTCTCAACTCTTCTCCTTTTAATTTTTTTTTATTTTTTACAATTTAAACACATACATACACGTACGTACATAAACACATTGGCAGACCCACACTGGTGCCAGTGTGGGTAAGTGCACACACTAAAATTTTAATAAGATATATATATAATGAAGGAAATCAATATCAACTCATATAGGTAGCCTAGTTGGTTAAAGTTTTAGGTAGTGTATTGGCTGATCCCTGTTCGAAGGGTACAATTGTTTCATAATTTTTTTTTTACAGTGAAACACAAAAACTACACCCATGAGGCTTCGAACCCGCGACGTGTGGGTGTCCTACATCCTAAGAGGATGCACTCTACCAGTTGAACGATGTAACCTTTCATTTAGAGGAGACGAAAAAAAATATAAAAAGACACATTTCATTTAGTTTACTTATCCATAATTTATTGATTACAAATACTGTCTTTTCATCCTTTGGATATTAATTTAGTTGACTCTTGATTATTACTTTTCTATGTTAAGTTGAAGTTTTCTTTTCTTTTATTGTTTATATTCTTTTATTTTTTAATGCGTTTGAAACTTTCCTTAAAAAAAAAATTTCGGGGGCAGCGCCCCTGAACCCCCAAATTCCACCACTAATTATACACCCACAAACCTAAAATCCTGGGTCCGCCACTGCATAAACATATGAATGTCGGAATATAATTTGAGATTTAATCCAAACATGGCAGGTGGCATTGCCACTGTGACAACTAGCCATTGGGGATATTTTAGTATCATCGGTCTCATATCATCATATTTTAGTTTTAGGGGATATAGCTATGTTGTTTATTATATATCAATATATATAACTAAGATTTAAGAAAAAGATTACTCCCTCCGTCCCTAATTATAGGAGCAAATTTTGGAGTTGGTTTTGGTCCTAATTATAAGAGCAAGTTTTAACTTTTGTCAATTTTTTCCTATAATACCCCTATTTATACTTATTATTAGGAGCATTATATATATGTGTGTTTACATATATATGTATATTTGTGTTTATGTGTGTCAATATATATATATGTGTAGATATATATGTGTGAACACACACACACATAGAAACATATGTGTGTGTGTGTGTGTAGATATATGGGTGTGTGTCTCTATGTATGTAGATAGATCTATATGTATACACATATATACACACACATATATGTTTATATAGCAAGACCATTATTTCAATTAGAAAGCGTGTGGAAAGAAAATTAGATCTATATGTATACACACATGACTATATAAAAAGCAACTAATATACATATATGAACTAATATGTCATGGATATCTAACGTAAGACAAATTAGAAACACTTATAATTAGGGCAACTTGTGTCATTTTAAATTTATATAAGGACATTTTAGGAAAATAAGTAAAATTAACTAATTTAGCTCCTCTTCTTAATTCTCCCAAAATTGGTTAAATTGCTCCTATAATTAGGGACGAGGTAGTACAAAATATGAGAAATAAGACATGTTATTCACAATTTTATTAATAAAATAACTTGCTTTTACACGTTAATATTGATATACTAAATATATATCATGAAGTACTAGTTAGAAAAATGTATGATGTTATTTATGATTTATGAGCAATGTAATTACAATTTTTGTTTACATTTATTGATCAACGAGTAGAGCTGTCAAAACGGGTCATCCCGGTCTATTAGGCCCTAGCCCGCGCGGGCTAGGGCCAAAAAACCCACATGTTAAACAGCTCGCATGGGCCAAAAATCATTTTGGAATAATCAATTTAGGCTTGAATAATCAACTTCATTTCCAATCAGAATATTGTTCACAACCATTCATTATCTGACTATATAGAGGGAAGTACAAAATAATCAAGCTGACCTCTCTGCATTTTTTCCTTCTAAAATGTTACTTCCTACATTGGGAACATCAATCGCTCCATTGATTGAAGGGAATTGGATTTAGTCCACTGCTACTAGCGTTCACTTCTGGTCCACTGCGCAAAAAACAACACTGTTTTTTTTTTAACAAATATTTCAGGATACTGTAGTTACTAAAAAGATACTTGAAAGATACCGACTGCGAAAAAATACATCATGATCTTGAAAAATTATTTTAGGATGTTGAAAAAATATTTCAGTGTACTGAAAAAAAATATTTCAAGATGGTGACTGAGGATATTGGCTGGTACTAAAAAATCTACTTAATGATCTTGAAAAATTATTTTAGATCTGAAATAATTTTTCAAGATCATTAAGTATTTTTTCAATACCGGCCAGTATCCTCAGTCAGCATCCTGAAGTTTTTTCCAAGATCGTCCAAGACTCAAATATTTTTCAACATTCTAAAATAATTTTTCAAGATCATGAAGTACCCGTTAGTATCCTAAAATAAATTTTCAAGATCATTAAGTATATTTTCAGTATCAGTCAGTATCCTCAACATGGGGCTTAATGGGCGTGCTCATAGGGTCCAACCCATTTTGACAGCTCTATCAATAAGGGATCAAATTTAATTTATTTTGCATAAATTTCAAAATGATTTGTATATCTCAATTCTCAAAGAAGCTAGACAACAATGAAAGTTTTGAAATTATTGAATATAACTTTTTTGTGAAAATAATTTATTGTAACTAATATAAGAACATGTATCATTCAATTGCTTTTATAGACATATTCAATGATAATTATTTGAATTTACATGCATTTTTTAATTAAATAATGTTTCTCCATATTTCATTCCATATGCTTTCAAGCACCTAGAGCCTCCTCAAATCCGATCCATTCAATTCGTTGGACATGCATGCTTGGCTTTGATCAAAATCAAATAATGTGAAACTAGTTTTTTATGAACTTAGCTAGACATAATTATAAACCCAATTGTTTTGGAGCCTCAAACAAAGAGATTTAGTGGTAAAATTACATGTAATACTCTATTTTATTTTATATATACTACCTCTAGTCCTAAATATAAGACTTAGTCAACTTTTTTATGAGAAATTAAAAAAGGTAAATAAATTATTTAATCACATCATATGTTGTGTATGATTAAATTATATATCAGTTTATAAGTCAGACAAATAAGTTTGGAGAACAAATAATAAATATAAACATTATTTAATTAGTTTCTTTAATCTTTTCAAAAAAAAAAAATCAATTAGATCATACTTTTAGGATCTGGAGTAGTATCATTTTAAATATTACCCTTATTAAAGACATTAAATCTCAACATCATATTAATTTGCTTTCTCTCCCACTACCTGTTTTATTTCCTAAATACATGTATCCTCCTATTAAATGTAACTATATTTGAAATACTGTTAGATACTAAATATGGTAACATTTCTCTACTGGGATTCAAATTATGTTATGACAGACTAGTCCGCTTGACCCATCCGTTAGGTATCCTCCTATAAAAAGACAATTGTGATTCAGCAAGTAATTCTGTCATTTCATATATATATATATATATATATATATTATTATTATTATTTTTTTCATTTGGTATCCAAACTTCACCTTGATAAATCCGGATCCAACCCGCATCGCGCACTTGACTATAGTGGGAGAGTCTTCCAGTGGCGCTTTTCTGCATTTATAAGGCTCGAACTCGATACCTTATTTAAACAATACAAGCCGCTTACTACTTTTATCAATCTCGTTGGTATTTCATATATTTTCTGATACTGATACCTAACAAGTACGGTGTTCAAAACCCAAATTGGGACCAGGCTTCCCGGTCCCAGTTTTTGGAACTGGATACAACATCCCGGTCCTAGTTTGGTCCCCGTCCCGTAATTCTGCCATTTTATGTATTATTGGATTATTGGATACTAGCAGCCAGCAGGTGGGGGAGTGGGCCCACAGACGCGGTATTCTGCCATGTCCCACAGGGTGGACGCCTACCATATCCTTCCACGTTGCAACAGGGGGGTCCACAGGAATGACGCACAACCCCCGAGTCCGCGGTGACGGTACTGAGTCTAAAAGTGCATCCTCTTCTATCCAATCAGAACGAAGCTTGGAGATGGAAACATGGACGGGTACAGTGTGGACGACCGCACCGAAACATAACTCTCAATATGAAGCTGGAGCGGCCATTCTAAAACCGGTGAAGAAATTTTCCTTTGTATTGACTGTGGCCCATTGTATTAATTATCTTTATTATCAAAGAGCATTGATATAGTTAGCTAAGGCCGATTGCCTTCAGTTTTAAAAGGAAAAATGTTCGATACCTGCTGATCGATGTGAGAACCTTATTAGTAGCTAATTTATAAATGTTTGAGCAAAAAAAAAAAAAATTATAAATATTTTTGTAAACGTTCTATAAGCCTTGAGACATATCCTGACCTTGATGGGAGTACTGATGTCTCTCCCCACCTCAACTTTTATATATAAAAAAAAAAAAAAAATCTTTTCATTGATTGAATTTGTTACTTGTGTTTTTTAAACTATTAGTTATTAATTTCTAAAGAAAAATGATAATTTTTTTATTGAATTATATGGATTAATATTTTAAATTAAACAAAATGAAATTTGTATGAACGAGATATATTACTACGATTATATTATGTTACTTTTTAGAATAGCTATTTAACACGTGAGCGTATTGTTGATCGTTCAATGATTTAAAAAACCAGAAAACGACAATTCAAACTTCAAAAAGACAGCGAGTGGCATTTCATACCAAACTGATAATATAATTGATTAGCTCACTACCCCATTGTGAGGTTACGTAACTCACATTTGATGTACTTTTATATACAATTTTTTTTTAAAGTGAACGAACGCGGTGTATGTGATTACTGATTAATTAATTAGCATATATTTAAATATTAAGAAAAGAGTTCACAAGTTTTTCTTATATTGTCCAGGTTTTTATCCGATTATATGAACTAGTCGATATATTGCGAATAATAAAATTAAATCCGTTTTGTCTTAATAATTTCGTTCACATCATAAAAACATGGGAAATTCCATCTCAGGGCTCAAATTAGCAGAAAAATGCTAAAAAAAAGCATAAAAAAAGTCACACATCAAAAAAGGTCTCAGGGCCTTTTCTGGTATTATTTCATAAAACGTTAGTTGTTAACGTCTACTGATATAGTTGTTAATGTATATTGATTTAGTTGTTAATGTTACTGATTTAAATGTTAGGATATTGTTGTTAATGGAGGTGATTTAGTTGTTCATGTTCTATTGATATAGTTGTTAATTCGACTAATTTAGTTGTTAACGTTTATGGAATAATACTAGAAAAGGTCCTGAGACCTTTTTTGACATGTGACTTTTTTTGAGTTTTTTTTGACATTTTTTTGCTAATTTAGGCCATGAGGTAGATTTTCCCTAAAAACATTGATGTTCAAAATATTCAATGAATTATTTGAAGTAGATTAATTAAGTTGGATATTTAAGGGTTAAGGTGCAGATTTGCCAACTAACTATTACCCGAGAAACATATAACACAAAAAACAATTGAGGGGACCAAAATTACCAATTAAAAAGTGAAAACAAAAACACCAAATAACTATTTAAAAAAATAACTATCACAATTAAGTTAAAATATGAGGCACTGGCGTAGGACAGTGGCGGAGACACTGGAGAAAAAAGCGGTTAAACCTTCTTGTTAGATAAGGTAAACACCAACAGAGATGGAACCCATGGGAACAAGCGTTGTGGCAACGATGGGTGCTGCTTGCGGCATCGGAAGGATGGAACCAGGGTGCAAGGCGCGTGCGGTCGAAAGTTGTGGACTGCTGGATGAGTTCAAGAGGGTGAATGGAACACCCAGCAACAATGGAAGCTTTGGAGATGCCCACGTCGCCGACACTGTGACAGTCAATGGAAGACGGAGATACCAAGACAGTGATGAGATAATAGTTCGTTGGCGAATCTGCACTAAATTGTGTGTGTTTTTTTTTCACTTTTTAATTGTTGATTGATAATTTTGGTCCCCTCAATTGTTTTTTGTGTCAGATATTCATCGGGTAATAATTGGTCTGTAAATTTACACCTTAACCTGATATTTAATGCGCGAAAGAATAAAATTTAACTGAAGAATCCATGCGATGCACATTTAAGAAATAAATTAATGCTTTAGTGGCTGCCACCGCTAGAGAATTATGTTCGATCGGCTAAATATATAGTAAATTCAGGGGGTTGGGTCAATAGTCAACGACAGGCTCACAGGAAAGACTCATATATAGAAATTCTGATGGCTTTTGGGCTGATATAGGAAAGAACCTTTTTCTTTTAATGGACGGAGATAATTATTGTCGGTAGAAGTCACGAATCCCTTTGTGCTGTAAATTTCTTGAAGGGACTTTAGTTCTGGCATTGGTCCCTCTCTTTTTTGTAGGAAAAGTCAGCTAACGTTGACTCCCGTGCCATTGCCCTACTAAGGTGCCGCTGGCCTTGGTCCATCTCTATATACATACATACTGTCAATGATTGAACTCATGACTAGATTAAAAAAACTTGGATAAATGTCAATCATATTAAGAACCTGTTTGGATGAGTTTTTTCCAACAAAAAAAGTGTTTTTTTTTTATTAATTTGTGTATTTAGATTATAACCTTTTTAAAAAGCAAAAGTTATAAAAAAAGAAGAAGCCAAAATTCTGTTTTTTTTAGCTTCACATCCAAACAGGCTCTTAATACATTCTTACACTCATTGGTTAACTCAAAATAGTGATTATATGTGGACGAAGATGTTTTATTTGCTCACTTCCCTTTTACAGGCACTAATGCCCTGTTTGATATCATGGAAGAGTTTTTTTTACTAAAGTGGAACTGGAGCTAGAAGTGGAATTAGGAGTGGAACTAGAAGTGGGAATGTGGATCAAGTGTGTTTGGTATAACCACGAAAGTATGATACTTTTTTTAATTAATACGTAAATTTTAAATATGAAACGACTATGCAATAAATTTGAACTTATGTGATAAGTTCGATTTTGACGGGAGAATATTTTAAACAAGTTCGAATTTAATAAGAGGATATTTTTAATATATATATATATATATATATATATATATATATATATATATTAGAAAAAAAAATATTTTTCATTTTCTTTTTGAATTAATTACTTTTGAAGGTGAAATTAGTATTTTCTGATTTTTTACTAACTGTCACCCTTTTAATTTATTCCTACTAAACTAATCTTCTCTCATCACTCAAAATCTTTCTTTTCTTTCTTTTTCCTCCTCAAATATTCCCAATACCAAACAGGAGGCATGGAATTGGAGTTGGAAGTCAGGTCCCATGGGTGAGCAATGGAAGTGACTTCCATCGATTTTGATGGAAGTGGGTTCACACACCAAACAACCCAAAATTGGATTCCAACTTATTCCTTTTTGTACCAAACGGGGTATATTTTAGCTTTTAATGGTGGTAACTTGTCTCCAACAAGTCAATAACTTCCCTCTTTTGTATAGTCTTGTACATAGCTTTGTTTATTAATTTTAAAAAAGTGTTTTATGAGAAAAAATTATTTGGTGTAGACTGTAGAGGTATATAATTGGGCCTTTTTTGCTCTTTAATGAAAAAGTAGAAGTTAAGTAGCTTTGACAAAGGAATCTTGAAAGAGAGAGATCAACGTTTGAAGTCATATTCTAAGAGGGGGATTATGAGGTCAAAGGCCATCATTGTGTAATGTGACATGACTCAATTATTAGCTTTCCCTTTACTTATATTAGGTTCTCCAATCACATTAATTTAAAATCTAACCCGAAATTAATCTTAACCTTAATTATTTTTCCCCCACCATGGAATTAAAAAACAAGTATGGCAATAATTAAATAATAGCTAATGAATTGCGATACAAACCAATAAATGACGACAAGTTGACAACATCTAAGATCACACTAGGAAAACAATAATACTGTTTCCAGTCCTTAATATAAGATTTCATTTATGGTGTACTTTAAAATTTTACAACAAAAGAGGTCTACATATATATATATATGGGAATAACATTTATGCATTTACCGTAGAAAAATCTATTTGCAGTAACCCCAAATGACTCTGTTTCATTTTTTCCCTCTTTCTTCCCAACACAAACAACATCGTCACCATACATGATCCCTCAACTACCAACAAACCCAACTACAAACCTTCGAAATCAAATATGGCGAAGAACCCCAAACTTGCAAAGTCCGATGATTGGCAAGTCTGCCACTGTCAAAGCCATGATCTCTGCATCGTCTGTGAACATCGAAGCTCACACGTTCCACAACAATATTGCAAATTGAATGCCAATGCCGAGAACCAAAAAAAAAAAATTAATATAGAGCCCAACAATGGCAGCGGTTTTCACTCTCTAAAGATTCTCGGCACCCAGCATGTTCCCGACTTGGGTCGATACACCAAAGCTTAAGGAAGAAGGAAACATGTAGATCAAAGCTGTGGTTTGAATCATAACTCCCATGGAAGCAACAGTGGCCTGAGGATTCAGAAGCAATCCACATAGTAATATCATTATTAATCAGATAGAAAGAGGGTAAAAAAAATAAATGAAACAACATCGTTTTGGGCTGCTGCAGATGGGTTTTTCTGCAGTAAATGTAGAAATGTTATTCCACACACACACATACTTATTTATTTACCTACTAAACAAGGTATTATATTAAGGTATTACTAATAACATTTGAAATGAGCTCAAATGATAAGAGGTTTTTTTTTTTTTGCTCAAAAAATGATAAGAGTTTGATAGAGTGTAAATAGAGTTCCAAGACTGAACCATAATGATGCGACCCAAAAAAATCAATTATATTGAATAATTTTTTTAACTATTGAATAAAGTCATCAAATGAAAAAAAAAAAATGACATTATGGTTTTTAGGATAACTGAATAAGGAGATAATATATTTCTCAATAACTTCTAAAAATATTACTTGTACATTACAGTTAAAAAGCTAGACTTATTTTATTACGCATCTTAAATACTATTTTTATAAAATACTTAATATAACCCATTTACTATATATCTGAGGGCTCAAATAAGAAATCTACAATTCTGGTAAAGAAAAAAAGAAAAGAAATCTACAATGAAAATAAAATGAATGGAAAATGGCAGTAAAGCCCAGCTCAGCCTCTATTTGTATCTGTTTTGGGCCAAGAATGAGTCATTATATATTTTGGGCCTAGAATGGCCCACTATTAAACACATTTTCAAATCCCTCATTTTATGGACAGTCTCAGTCAAATTTTGCACGCTTTAAATAAAAAATAATAATTGACTTCGTTATGGATTAAATAATTTTTTCGGGGTACATCCAATTCAAAAATTGCATGAAAAATCTGGGCTTGAGCTTCTTTATTTTTTTTAAGAAAGTAAAAATCATTGGAATTTTTTTTAATGAAGATGTGTTAATATGAGACATAATTAGAAGAATGTTTCACGCATTCAAAGCTAAATATTTGGGTTTGTTCTCACACACACACACATTCATGTTCATATTCAAATAGGAACACACTTTTTTTTTTTTTTGGTAAAATATTTTTAGGAAAGGGGTTGGGTTCACCCGTTATCCAAGGGCAGGGCGAAATCTCCCTTCCTCTTAGGTGATACTGATGTTGGGCAGGGTGAGCCATCTATTACCCTCAGGCGTTAACTTAGACACCTAGGAGTTATGATACTTTTCACAGCGCCTTGACCAAGAAGTAGTTATGGGGTTTGTTTATGATCGGAAAAAAAGATTTCATATTAGTTGTAATGTTCATGGCCAAGAAGTAGCAAGGCTTTTCTATATATTGCATTATAAATTGATATATGGATAATGAGGATGAATTTATGTTTTCCCTCGTTTTTATGAAAAATAAACGCCTAATAACAAAGTGATGTTGTTCTGCCCTTTGGGGGATTTCACCAAGAGGTTTTTCTCTCCCATGTAATCTCGCCTTCCCGTTCCACTTCCATATTGGAAGAAATTGGATTCGAACCCATGATACAATGTTCTTGTATGTCAATTTAGCAAACCAATGCCTTAAGCCACTCATCCATACCTCAAAGTTCAGCAAAAATGAAGAATTCTAAAGCTTGGTTGGTCATAAACTTTGAAGGCCTTTTCTTTCCTCATTTTACGTGGCAGATTTGGTAGAGAACAGCGAAAAACCATGACTCAATTCACATGCCATATATATAGGAGCCTATATCTTCTCTCCTCTGTCTCTGATTCTTCAAATTTGATCAACGATCCACTATCTATATATTTGGTCGGTCATATTTATAAGATGCTTCGAAGGCAGAATTTTTTGTTGCTTTTTATAAGGCATTATATTCATTGATTTTTTTTTTAAAAAAAATTTTACCCTTATTTAATTTTAATATAAAAGAGTAGGGTTTTTTTTCTTAAGATTTTTCTTAAAATGAAATACGCTAAAATAAATCATAAATAGGATTAGAAAAAGGCATATACTTTTTTTTTTTTATAAGAAAAAAGTTTTGGAGGGGTTCGACATCAGTCCCCCACCAAGGCTGGCACGGCCCCGGGCTCTATGAGCACTTACTGGGGACTTACGAGATCGCCTACCAAAGGAGTCCCAGCGACGGCAGAGGGGATCGAACCTACGACCCAAGGACCTAGTCCTGAATCCCTTACCATCTATGTCAACTCACATTGATAAAAAAGGCATATACTTAGATCAAGGTCTTTATATCAATTATATGAAGTTTTCAAATTACATATGACCATGTGTTTTATTTTTTTAATATGAGTTTATAGTTAAATGATAATAATTGAAAAATATGATATATAGTCATATATATGATTGGAGAACTTGATAAAATTGATATATGGAATTTAACATAAGCATTTTATAGAGAAAATACCAATTATTAGGAAATAACAAAGAAGAACGCGATAAAAACAATTTATTGTTTAAATTTTCAAAAATCCTATAAATAATGTGACTTGCTTTCTAATTAACCAGAGATGCAAGGGAGTTTATATCAAATTTAAGTTCATGAGATTCATAATCAATGAATGATATAAAATTTAATATTAGATATTAATTGATATCTTAATCCACAAAGAAAACATATATATTATTTCAGTGGAAAAATATTAATACATACACAAATGTTAATACGTGTTAATACCTGATCTGTTGTAAATGATCAGGTGTTTAAATGTTATTGTAAATATAGACATTTCCTGTTGTAAATATGACATTTCCTGTTGTTAATATCTGTTACGGACCTAGATAAGGCCCAATCACGATAGGGCCCAAACACAGGCAGGTATATCAGATCCGCCACAACAGCGATCCGAGGATATCTCAACTACCCTGGAAATATAGGAGCATATCCGTATGGAGATAGGCAGGTCAGATTATAAGCCAGATATATCTCCAATGCCGCCCCAGGTACTTCCTATAAATACTCGGTCAATGGCCTCTAAGGTACACACGCTCTAACCTAGACTATTTACCTCTTTGTTACACCGAGCACACACCCCACTCCCTCGGCTAAGAGCCCGGTTGTGTTCAAGTGATCCCGTCTCCGTCTCGTGTGCTTCCGCATATGCACCTGTGCCGAGACCCTTGATCCAATATCAAATCACCACCCCATACACGCGGCCGGACATCCGTGTTCTACACCGCAACAGTGGCGCCGACCGTGGGATCCGATAAACTTCAATTCCCATGACCAATGAGGGTTAATACGCGCAGACTAGCCGTAAGCAAATGAGATGGTTCGAACAACCGCAGAGCAACACAACCCCCCGGCAACCACAAAGACACCGAGCAATGACTAACCCTCTCGGTGGTAATGAGCAGGACGACGAAGACCGCTATCGCAATTGAAGAGCGCTTTGAGGAACCTCATGTCCCGAATCACGATCAACCCGAAAAGAAAACGAGTCCGAAACGGGTTCATCTGCCAGCGCGAGGACATTGCCGCGAACCACGTAAATCCAACCTGATGTAAATCAGAGACCTCGTTCCAAAATCCGACTTCCTGCACTCCATAACGGATAGCTCGCCATGATCAAACGCATCGAGAATATGGACAAACGTTATACTCTTCAATTTCAACGCATGGACGAGCGGACCGAAGAAGGAATCTAGAGACACCACCTATGATCGGATGACAAAACATGGGAACCCGACCAGAAGGTCATAGTTTCCGTCTCAGAGGACAATAGACAATACAAGAAGGGCGGCCTCTTCCACCAAAGAATCAAGAAGGGAAGTCGCCCCGATCGAAGGGTCGTCCCGCCTCCCACATGATTCTCGGCAAGGAAGATACGGGAAGCTGAACCTCACCAAGTTCAGCAAGTACGACGGTTCGCAGGACCCAACGACTCATTTGGACGATTTCCAGATGATCATGATATGTAGAGGCCTTGGAGAACCCATCATAAGTAGGGTTTTTGCCACAACCCTAAAGGGACCAAATTCTAAAATGGTTACAAACCCCGCCTCCGTGGTCGATAACTAAATTTGATGACTTGGCAAGGCTTTCGAGTTGCAATTCGCAACTAGTAAGAAATGACGAAGTCTCGGTATACCTTGTCCAAAATCGTGCAATGGCCTGCGAATTACTCCAAAGCTACTTGGATCGCTTCAACCATGCGGCCCTGCAAGTCCAGGGGTTAAAGGAGGAAGTGCATGTACACCTCTTGGCCGATGGCCTTGACAGTTCGAGCCGACTAGTCGAATCATTTTTCAAAGAGCCGCCTAAGAGCTTAAAAGACTTCATGACACTGGCCAAAGAAATATCTTGAGGTGGAACAAATGCGCCAAGCAAATGCCCAAAGGGACCCGGACAAGAGCACCCCGCCAAGGGATAAAGGCCACCCGAGGGTCGCAAGCAAGATCGCCGTGGAAAAGGACCGAGATAGTAAGCAATCTAAGCCAAGGACGGATTCGAAGAATAAATATGACCATTATACCTCTTAATGTGCCCCTGGCCACACTATGGAGAGAAGTAGCGTCGGCCGAGATGCAAAAGGTCGAAAAACCTCATCCCCTCAGGAAACGGTCCAATACGGACCAGTCCCGTTATTGTTCCTTTCACTATTGTAAGGGGCATACCACGGATCAATGCTATGAACTTCGGGATGCCATTGAAAAATTCGTCCGAGAAGGAAAGTTGCGTCAATACGTGATTAAAACGCAGGGGCGCACAAAGGAAAAGCGAAAGCAGGATGACCGATCGAACAGACATGGCCGACGATTCCCCCGGCCATCAAGATGGCCTCGTAATTACTGGAACCCTGGTCAACTGCCGAGTCAAGAGGATATTTATAGACTCAGGGAGCTCGGCAGATATCATCATTTGGGATGCCTTCAAGAGAATGAATCTCGATCAGGAGGACCTGAAGCCATGCCAAACCACTCTCGTGGGGTTTAATGGCGAATTATCCCCTCCAAAGGGATATATAGATCTCCGACTCACTCTCGGAACGAAGGAAGGTTTCAAATCCGAGAGTAAGATTTATTGTGGCTGACTTCCCATCCCCTTACAACATCATCCTGGGAAGACCAACGATCCACAATTGGGACATGCTGGTATCTACGAAGCATCAGAAGATAAAAATGATAGGCAATAACGAACAAGTCGTTACCGTCAAGGGCGATCAGAAAGAGTCCAGACAGTGTTACGTGGAGACAATCAATGTAAAAGCAAAATCCGACGTGGAGACAATCAATGTAAAAGCAAAATCCGACCCAACGGATCCAGAACACAAAAAGATACAAGAACCGATTAATATGATCGAGTTGGACTTACGAGAAGAAAAGGGGAAGCCTCGGCGGTAACCGAAGAAGGAGAGGTGGAAGACCTCGTACTCGGAAACAATCCGGACCATAGTACGAAAATAGGCGGGGCCCCGACCCCGACTCGCGATTGAGAATAAAAGAGTTTTTGGCCCACAATCGAGACGTTTTTGCATGGAGCGCGGCCGAGGTACCCGTATAGACCCCAATTTCGTTGTCATAAATTGGCCATACTACGGGTCGACACCGTAGCTCGAAGAAAAGAACGAGAGCCCCGTATAGGCAGTGGCATTGAACCAACATGTGGACGAGCTCTTGGAGGCCGGTTTCGTCGGGAAGTACAATATACCACGTGGCTTTCCAACGTGGTGATGGTTTTAAAGCCAAGTGGCAAGTGGAGAGTATGCACCGACTTGAACAAAGCATGTCCTAAAGACGCCTATCCGATGCCAAATATTGATCAGCTTGTAGATAACTCATCCGGCTATCAACTTCTGTCGTTTATGGATGCGTATTCCGGCTACAACCAGATCGCCATGCACACGGATGACCAAGAAGCCACTTCCTTCATTACAGAGAAGGGAAATTACTGCTATAATGTCATGCCGTTCGGCCTAAAAATGCGGGGCAACCTACCGAGAGGATGATGAATAAGGTTTTCGAGAACAGATCGGCCATAACATCGAGGTCTACATCGACGATATGATCGTTAAATCGCATGATCCCAATGATCACATCCGAGATCTAGAGCAAACATTTAGCAAGTTAAGGGCGCATCAGATTCGGCTGAACCCGGCAAAATGTGCGTTCGGAGTACCGGCAGGAAAATTCCTTGGTTTCTTGCTCACTAGCCGAGGAATCGAGGCGAACCTGGATAAGTGTAAGGTCGTATTAGACATGCAGGCCCCCAGGAACAAGAAAGAAGTCCAGCAATTGACGGGCCGGTTGGCCGCGCTAACTAGATTTTTGCCCAAATCGGCAGAAAGCGCCTTGCCTTTCTTCAAGTTGCTTAAAAAGGACACGTCAGGAAATTGGACCCTGGAGTGTGACGCCGCATTTTCAAAGATTAAGCAATGCTTGGCCACTCCGCCAGTCCTATCGAAACCACAACTGGCGAAACCCTCTTCCTCTACTTATCGGTTGGGGAGGAAGCAGTAAGCTCGGTTATTGTCCGGGAAGGAAAGAATGGCCAAGAACCAATATACTTTGTGAGCAAAGCTTTGCAAAGTTCGGAGCTAAGATATCAGAAGTTGGAGAAATTGGCCTTCACAATAATAATGACGGCGCGCAGACTGCGCCCGTACTTCCAAGCTCACAAGGTAACGGTTCGGACCACCAACCCATTCGACAAGTACTCCATAAGCCGGACCTGGCAGGTCGAATGATCAGTTGGGCCATTGAGTTATCCGAGTTCGACATCACATATGAAGCACGACACGCTATTAAGTCACAAGCTCTGGCGGATTTCCTCCGAGAACTAACTCCAACTAATAACGACCCCGCAACATCGACTCTGGAAGGTATACGTCGACGGTTCGTCCAACTCGAAGGGAAGCGGAGCCGGAATCATCATAGAGAGCCCCGAAGGAGTCACGATCGAACACTCCCTACAACTGAATTTCCCGACGTCAAACAATTAGGCCGAGTATGAGGCGCTCCTGGCCGGACTCCAGCAGGTCAAGGAGCTCGGTGCCCAAAGAGTCTCGGTCTTCACCGACTCGCAACTCGTCGCCGCCCAGATAGACGGGACATACCAGGCTAAAGGGCCTCTAATGGCTAAGTACCTTGGCAAAGTCAAGAAGATCCAGGCTGAATTCGAAGTAGTGAAGGTTACCCATATACCAAGGGGGAAAATGTCGAGCCGACATCCTATCCAAACCGCCAGCACTAAAGGGACGACCAACCACGTAACCGTCATACTACCGATTGGAGGAAGCCACTCGAGGACTACATTGAGCGAGGAATTGTCCCCCTCGGAACAGCGAATGCCCAAAAACTGATACGGGAGGCCGCGATATACACCATGGTAGACGACCAACTTTACCGAAAGGGCTTGCATACCCCGATGTTAAGGTGCCTGGGTGCTCACGAAAGTAGATATGTCCTCGCCGAGATCCATAGAGGAATCAACGGACAACACATGGGTGCGAAAGCATTAGCAAGAAAGGCACTTAGGGCCGGATACTACTGGCTGACCATGCAGGCGGACGCGAACGAATTCGTGAAAGCATGTGATAGTTGCCAAAAACACGCCAAAATCATTTGGTCCCCTCTATCAGACATGGAATATATCTCGGTCCCATGGCCCTTCTTTAAATGGGGAATGGATTTACTCGGACCATTTAAGCCGGCCCCCGGACAACTTCGATGGCTAATCGTGGCGGTGGACTACTTTACCAAGTGGATTGAAGCCGAGCCTCTCGCCACCATCACTTCGGCGAGGGTCCGGCGCTTCATCAAACAGAGTATTTTTTCCCGTTTCGGAATCCCGGCCGAGGTAGTGATAGACAACGACACCCAGTTCACTGACAAGAATTTCCAGAACATGATGGTGGACCTCGGCATCACGCATCACATTGCATCGGTCGAACACCCCCAATCAAACGGGCAAGCGGAGGCGGCAAACAAGGTAATCCTGGACGGAATTCGAAAAAATATGCAAGAGGCCGGCACCTGTTGGGTCGAACAGCTTTATAATGTCTTGTGGGGAATTCGCACGACTATCCAATCGGCTACACAAGAGACACCCTTCCGCATGACATACGGATGCGAAGCCATGATCCCAGTCGAAGTTGGTCAGGACCACGGCCCATTGCGAGACATAGCAGCCAAACAACTGATGGCGGCGAAACACAACAGAAAGGTCAAACCCAGGGCATTTGACCGGGGCGACCTGGTCCTAAGAAGGGCCGATATCGGTAACAAGAACGCCCAGGACGGCAAGCTGGCCGCAAATTGGGAAGGACCATACCGAGTAAAGGAGAAGTTAGAAAAAGGAGCATATGTTCTCGAAACACTGACAAGAAAACCCATCAAGAGGACATGGAATGGCGACAAACTGAGGGCCTATTATAGTTAAGGCCCGGTCACAGCTAGGATGTCGCAATGAACACCTCGTGTCCAAGTTAAGTTTTGATTTTGTTATTGCAAACTTATTTTGGTTTCAGTCATTTCTCTTCTGCAAATTTTCCTTTCATTGTCAGCTTTGTGAAGCTAATCATCTCTTGAATAAATAAATGGTTTATTGACCAAATGTTCAATTTTAAGAGGGCTAAAATGATTCGCTAAATAAGCGCATGCACACCGAGGTCTATACACCCGGTAAATATTTTGATGCATCGAAATTGACACCTAAGTAAGAAGGTGAATAGTCATATCGGACCACGATCGGAGTCCACATGGTCAAAGTGTGTCCCGACGACGACCACGGATGAGCATGTGACCATTCACCCTTACCCCGGTTAAAAATCACGGATAACGACTCCGAACCTCGTAGCGCGGTATATTTAGACACCCCTACTCATGCACCCGGTTTCCGACACCGTAGAAGAGTACTATGCGGACTCTAACTATTTAAAGACCCCGGCCTAGGTCTACAACTTGACTACATGCGTAACATGCATAAAGTTAAAAATAAACGACGAAATACTATTTGAATCTCCATTCATAAGGTTAATCGCTCAAAGTACAAACAACATCTACATTGCAGATTATTACAAAACCGGCCTCCTAAGCCGAAAATAAATAAAGAAAAAGAAAATTGGCAAATCTTCAAGGGGCCGCCTCGTCCTCAGGCGCCCCACTACCAGCAGGCTCGTCTCCAGAAGCAGCCCCTTCCCCGACATGCTCTCCACCGTCAACCTCGGCATCTGACGAGGGTTCTTCTTCAGGAGACGGAGGTGGAGGAATGAGAACACCGGCCTGAAACGAGAGCGACATCCATAGCCGGCGAGGTTCGTAGTTAGGTTTGGATTCGATATTCAATTTGAGCTGTGGCCATCTTGAAGCGTCCGACGCGGTCCTCCTCACCGCATCCACCGCCATCTCGTGAGCGACCTTCTCCTCTCCCAGGTCTTTCCGAGTCTGCTCCAACTGTGTGCACAGCTCGCCGCGCACCCTGGTAAGCCGCGCATCCTGGTAAGCCGCTTTACCGCATCCATAGATTGAGAATGCAAGGATTTCATCTTCGCCAGGCTAGAGTTGGCTTCAGCCAGACGAGAATTGGCATCGGCCAGATTAGAATTGGCATCGGCCAGGGCAGCTTGGGTCTGCATCAGATCAGCGTTGGCCCGCGTCAATGCCTGGTGGGTCAGCAGAAGATCTTCGCCAGATTTTTCAGTGGTATCTTGGGAACTTTTAAGTTCCACCTTAAGACTGTCCCTTTCAGCCTCGACTCTCTCCTTATCCACCGCGAGCCTATTAGCTTTCTCCTCAGCCGACTCTAATCCCAGTTTCAGAACTCGGGACTCACCGGAAGCTCGAACATAATAATTGTGGAGGTGCGAGATAGGCCCGAGACAAACCAAGGGCTCCGGCAAGAGACTATTGGAAACGTGCTGCACTTTGTGCACGTCCTCGTTTGAAAGAGGCTGAGGGCTTAAAAACCGACGCGGCGGAAAGAAGGCCATACCGATCTCTTCAGAGACGTCCCCGTCCCAAGCTTGGCCCCGTTTGAAGGCTCCAGGGCGTGCAGCTGCGGCCGATTGAGATAAAAGAGAAGCCGAGTCAGAGGCAGCCACCTTTTTCCCCTTATCAGGAGACGGAAGAGGATCGGTAGGGGTAGAGGCCCCGATAGTAGCAGAGGCTCACTACACCGTGTCGGCCTCCTCGGACGGAGGGGAGGAAGGTATTACTCCGGTTGGACGGCCAATGACGGAGTAGCCAAAGGAGTAGCGGCGGTAGCCCCAATCCTGGCCCGCTTCGCCGAGGAAGGCGTCGGGACCGTAGACGCCGCAGGAGCTTTCTTCTTGGAAGGCTCGGTGGCGGACCGTTTCTTGGAAGCTTTCTCTCTCGGTTTGCCGGCCGGCGGCAAGGTATACGCAAGGTAGTCCGGGATTCAACTCCATAGCACCCGACTGCTACAAAGGCATCCGAAACAAAATTAGAAGAAGCTAATTAAATAACAAAAGGCAAGTAGAACGACGGGAATTCATATCAATAAAGCCATACCGGAGGCCGAGCCGACTCCACACGGCCTTCTTGATATAGAAGGCCGCCCTTTTTACGCCGTGTTCGGCAACGTAAGACGCCAGCCGAGCGGCATACTCCCTCTCCTCCTCAGAGAGGTCCTTGGCTGAGAATTGATATGTGGAAGATGAGAAGCTATGATGTTCGGAGGTCCAGTAAAGAGGGAAGCGCCACTCAACGCCGGGACCTTCAGCAGCTTTTAGAAACCAGGGCACTTCCCCGGGGATTGCAACAACTTTAAAGAAAGCATTTTTGAAATGCTTGAAGGAGTCGGAGAAAGAGTTCATAAGTTTCCGGTCCGCCTCAAGACGAAGAGAAGTCAACCCTTTCAAAGAGGGCGGTTCCTTACCCGACCGAGGGGTGAAAGGAGAGAAAAAATGAAGGAAGAGGGCGGCGGTACACGGAATGGCGGGATCCATCGTACCGCAGAGATATGCGAACGCCGCCAGATAACCCCACCCGTTTGGGTGAAGTTGAGAAGGAGCCAGATGAAGGTAGTGAAGAACGGACATTTGGAACCCGGTAAACGGAAAGCGAATACCGAGCCGGGTCAGATAATCCCGATAGAAAAGAAAGAAGTTAGGAGACCCAGACAACATCCTCGATGACCCCGAGACCCCACTTTCGCCACATCCGCGTCGGTCATCAGTGAGCGTATGGTTAACATTTCGCTCGTCACCCAGGGATATTTGGATCGCAGGGCCGGTGAAGGACTACCGGAGTCTGCCTCCGGATCAGAAACTGAAAGACGAGGCGAAGAGGTAGACTCCATTTACCTAAAAAAAAAAGGAAATAAAACTAAAGTCAGAACTACGCAGAATACCTGATGAAGACAGATCGGAGAAAGGAGGACTCTTGGAGTTGGACACGGGCTCAGCTGACGAGTTATGCCGACATGAGCCCAAGACGACTTCGCCATACGGTCCCGCCCACTCGCAATAAGGGAGGAGCTCTCGCAACACAATCCCAACAGGGACCGTGATAACCAAATGGTAATGACCTCGACTCGGACGGACGATGCACTCTGTGATGCGTTTATGGGCTCGACTAGAAGAGGCTCTGATACGCCAAACTATGAGAATCTGACTGGCAGGCTGTGTTCGACCGACCGGGCCCAGAACCACAGCCGGGCCTCCCAGCGTCTCCGTGCGCCCGACCGACCACGGAGGGCCAAAGACGCTTTTTCCTCCTGCTAAAGAGGTCCCTAGCTGCCCAATAACTAAAAAAGGGATAATGCTCACGAAGGGCCTCATCGTCGGTAGGACCTAAAGGCTGACGTGAAGACGAACTCCCCTATCCATCAAAAGCCCAAACCTATACAACCAACACAAGGATAAGAAGGAGGGGGAAAAAACTAAGACCAAAACAAGGAAAACCAGAAACTCAAGAAGACAAGACCTATGGGTTCGATAGCTCAACTCACCCGCACTCCACACAGGAACCCAAGTTCGAAACGCACCAAAGAAAGAGAAGAAAAAGGAGGAGGGAGAATTTAAATACCGAAATGGCATAAAAACTCAAGGCAAGATGAATACCAAGCATGCACAATGAGGATCGACGGAGAATCTGGAGAAGCCTTGACTAACCGTAAAATCCCGGGATAGAAGAAGGAACCAACACTCTCGATGACAGAAAACCTTGCACGTAAGAAATTTCACGTAGGAGTGGAATGAGCAAATGGGAAAAGTGGTAAAATGAACTACACCGTAGTTTATATCGAGAGAAAGGAAGGGGGGAAATTCAAAACGAAAGAAGCTCAACCGACGAGGGCGATCACGACATTTCACCCTAAAGTTGAGGGACGTGCAACGTACCGCGAGCATTAAATGCGCACGAAATACTGGGGGCGGACACGTTAATCAAGGCGCCTCCCAATCGAAGAAAGCCAGGTGGCGCAGGTAATCATGGCAAGATCAGAGTAGGCTTCCCAAGAGTCACGCCGTGGTCGCAACAACGGCCTCGAGCCGTCAAATTTCGAGCCTTGACTCCGGCATATCATCGCGCCAAAATCGGTCCACACCACCTAGGGCTCTTATGCCGTCTGGCCTCACCACTAGAGGCGGAGATTATCACCTCGGATCCTTACGCCGTCGGTCATCACCACGGCATTCTTAGGACCGTGGGCTATTACCTCGGTCCCCTAAGGCTATCATTAACCACCCTGCATCATTGGATCAAGCAACAACACCATCCATTCGGGAGGGGAACCAGAGATTAAACGTCCCAGTATAAACATCGGATGAAGGCAAAGCCTCGATGGCGTGAGCCAAGATACCATACACCCCGCAGTCCAAACATCACACTACCGGACCGGGGGCAATCACATGGACTGGATAAGGCCTAATCACGATAGGGCCCAAACACGTGCGGTGTATATCGATCCGCCACAACAAATGATCCGAGGATATCTCAACTACCCCTAAATATAGGAGCATATCCGTATGGAGATAGGCAAGTCAGATTATAAGCCGATATATCGCGAATGCCGCCTGTGTACTTCCTATAAATACTCGGCCAACGGCCCTAAGGTACACACGCTCTAACCTAGACTATTTACCTCTTGTTACACCGAGCACACACCCCACTCCCCTGGCTAAGAGCCTGGTTGTGTTCAGTGATCCCGTCTCCGTCTGTGTGCTTCCGCATATGCACCCAGGCCGAGACCCTTGATCCAATATCAAATCACCAGCCCATACACGCGGCTGGACATCTGTGTTCTACACCAGAACAATATCAATAATATCAAAAAATTCTCTAGGGACTTCTGTGTAATTTTAAGAGAATTTTTTGTAATTATTTTTATTTCTTGGGACCTGCGTGTAATTTTCCCTATTAATTAATACTTTTGCATGAAAAACATTTAAATATTGTTGCATTTATCCTTAAAAAAAAATGCATTGGGAAAAGGCTTCTTCTTCTCTGAGTTCGCACGCCATTTCTCGTCCGTCCCGTTCCGAGCAGCAGAGCCGACAAGCGCCTCACAGGCCGTAAAGTAAGAAGACGATTTAAAATATTTATATATATAAAAAAATTAAAAAATAATTCAGACAATTCACCAAAAACTGAAAAAATGTAATAACAATCCTCTTCCGGTTTTAATTATAAAAAATAGTTAAATTTTTAAAGGTGGTAAAAAAAATAAATAAATTACTAAATTATATTATAGGTTATATATCATTAGATTATAAGTTAGAAAAAATGGTTTAAAGGTAAAAATAAATAAAAATATTTTAATTAAATTTTTTTAATACCCTCAATCAGGAAGGAGAGTAATAATTACCAAAAGACGAGCTCTTTGCTAAAAAAGCACCCCAGCCGTTACCGTACACCCCCACTGATTTCACTGTCACCCCTCTCCTCCCCTTTCTCTCTCTATATCTCTCTAGCTTCGGTATCACAGTGTTCACAAGGACCTATTTCCCTCTCTTACTTAGGGTTAGGGTTTCTGCATGATCATGTGAAATCCTAGATGCTGTGTGTAATTTCTTACTGTTTTGGAGGATCAGTGTAACGAGATCGAGCTCTTGGTGGCAGTGGTCGTGTAGGGATGGGGAATTGTTGCAGATCTCCGGCTGCTGTTGCCAGGGAGGATGTCAAATCCAACTTCTCCGCCCACGATCACGGCAAGAGGGACTCCAACGCCGCCAAGAAGAATCGGGTTACGGTTCTTACAGACGTGCCCAAGGAGAACATAGAGGAGAAGTACTTGGTGGATCGGGAGCTTGGTCGAGGGGAGTTTGGTGTGACTTATCTGTGTATTGAGCGGGAAACTAGGGAGCTACTGGCTTGTAAGAGTATTTCCAAGCGCAAACTGAGGACTGCGGTGGACATTGATGATGTTAGGCGTGAGGTGGCCATTATGAAGCACTTGCCCAAGAGTTCCAGCATTGTAAGCTTGAAGGAAGCTTGTGAGGACGACAATGCCGTGCATTTGGTTATGGAATTGTGCGAGGGTGGTGAGCTATTCGATCGCATTGTGGCACGTGGCCATTATACTGAAAGAGCTGCTGCTGCGGTCACAAGGACGATTGTGGAAGTTGTCCAGCTCTGTCACAAACATGGGGTTATTCATAGGGACTTGAAGCCGGAGAATTTTTTGTTTGCAAATAAGAAAGAGAATTCACCTTTGAAGGCTATCGATTTCGGCCTGTCTATATTCTTCAAGCCAGGTAATAATTTTATTGCGGGAATGTGGTTGCTTATCGTACCTTATGGAAACTTATAAGTTATATCTCAGGTGTGGGAGGCTAGGATTATAAATTTCTTACATATCATGATGCTACCAGTTGTTATTATGGCTTACTTTTTAATTTAGCTGAATAAGACACGCTTGTTTGCCGTTGTCTTGGACAAGGGGTCGGAGGGTTGGTGGAGAGGATTAGTTAATATTAATGAGCTGCGTAGACAGTTCCTGGAAGTGCGCCCTGCCATTGTTTTATTACTGATATTGTTATGTAAATTTTGTTCTTTTAGACAACTCTGTTAGTAGATTACTACTCTTTGGGATGCATATGATCCCCAGCTAGGTTGTCAATGCAGTGAATTTCTTTGTAATCCATTATCCTCCATATACATGCAGAAAAGTAGAGTTACAATATGCCCCTTATACGAAGGAAAAAAAGTATACTGAAGTGGATGATACCTGTCAAAAGTAGACTGTTGAACACTTGAACCAAAATAGACAATCTACTCCTCATAAGCTATCTGCCCATGATCATGAGCTTCCATGTATAACATATCATTGGCTGCCCAAATCAATGGAATCAGTTGCAGGGGAATCATGCTATTTCTGTCTGTCCAAGTCATGACACTCTAACGTATGAATATTTTATAATTGATAACGTTAATAAGTAGTTATAGAATAGTTGGCTTTTATAATGTTATATGTAGTATGTAGTTACAGAATGTTGGAATTGCAAGTATGAAATAATCTAGAAAAACCTAGTTAGTGTCCATAGGATGTGCAGGACTTCCGAAGTTTGACTAAAATCTTTTGAACTCTTCTAATTCAAGATCTTAGCGGACAGACTTGATGGCCATACGGATGAAGCTTGGCTCTGGGTAGGGTAATTTGATATACTCTCAAGTTATAATCAGCCAACTAGAATCAAATTCTCCATTCTTCAAAGCACTGCCTAAACTTTTGAGCTCCTTCATTTTATATTTCCAAAAATAAAAGACTGTGCTAATGGAGTCCTTACGTCGGTCCTTTGTAAAATCAAAATTAGAAACATAAAGTCAACCTTAGATCTGGATTAATACTGATAGTGGAAGATCAGCAAACCCTTAACTTGTTGGTTACATACTGTGGGCAAGTATGATCATTGGTGCTGGGATACTGGGTTACTGTGCATAATTTAAAACAGCAATATGAACTGTCAAGAATTCTGAAAACTTGGTCGCAAAGTATTTCATACCATGTCAATGAAAAGCTTCTACTAGAATTCAAACTTTTGGGAGAAGGGCTATGAATATTATATCATAACTCTGACAAGATCTATATAGCAATAATGTGATAAAGACTTGTTCCCCATGGCAAGCACATGGAGCTGCTCAGACAACATAAACTGCTTGCTTGTTTTTTCATGGGGATAACTTGGAAGTACTCAATATGAAAGCAGATGCTATTTTAGTTTCATTTTCTGATTTGACTGTTCATTTATATAACTATAATTGTGGTTGGAAGTTTTAAGATGCTGTAATCAGAATTCTATTTTCTTGACAAATTATTGTTTTTTGTTCTGGTCCGGCTTATTGATTGTCTTCTTACGCCAAACCCATTGTATAGATTGCATACTTATATTTTCAATTGCCCTTGCTTGAAGAATCTACACATGATTTCTGTGATGTTGATGTATGGGTGTTATTTGAATTTTCAGGCGAGAGATTCTCAGAAATTGTTGGAAGTCCATATTATATGGCTCCAGAGGTGCTCAAGCGGAACTATGGGCCAGAA
This sequence comes from Acacia pycnantha, assembly GCA_025563575.1. NCBI lineage: Eukaryota > Viridiplantae > Streptophyta > Magnoliopsida > Fabales > Fabaceae > Acacia > Acacia pycnantha. The sequence goes on along the minus strand of JAMWYP010000030.1, from coordinate 3,424,371 downwards.
ATAGATATCTGGAGTGCGGGAGTAATTCTATATATCCTGCTCAGTGGTGTTCCCCCATTTTGGGCAGGTAATTGCATTCCCTCTGGCAGTGCTATCTGCATTATCATATATGAATCACCAATTCTGGAATAGGGACATTCATGCATGCTCCTGCCCTTTGTATCAATGCTCATGCCCATATATGTCAGTTCTAATATGGAATGAGAGGGGTTGACATGAGTTAAATCTTGTATATTTTAGGTGAGAAGCTTTTTATGCTTCTGTTTGGTCCATATATTTATGTGTGTGTGTGTCTATATCTCATTTGGTTCACGTGCAGTTGTTTCTACTTCTGAACTTTGGTCCCGTATTGCAACTCACAGGAAAACATGTTATTTTACCATGAGGTTAATTATAATGCAGAATCCGAGCAAGGGGTTGCGCAGGCAATTCTTCGAGGTCTCATAGATTTCAAACGGGAACCTTGGCCCAGTATTTCGGAGAGTGCCAAAAGTCTTGTTAGGCAAATGTTAGAACCAGATCCAAAGCTTCGACTAACTGCCAAGCAGGTGCTTGGTATGTTCCATTCATTCTATGCTGAATTTCTTAATCAAAGGGATGTCATTTTTTTATTTTTCCTGTTTTGCATAGTACATTGTTGTTAGTAGGTGCTAACTTCGATGCCTTGACATGGCTTTGAAAGACCAACTGGTCTGCTGCTGCTAGTTCACTTACTAGTTTGATGTATTAAAGAGCTAGACTTTCATAGCCTAGTCTCTAACTCCCGTTTTTCAAGCTCTGGCTTGCCTGTATTTCTCAAAAAAAAAAAGTAGGTGCTAACTTCTACACCCTTATAATGTTTGCTATATGTTGGGTTCTTCAATTCAATTTACTCTCTCCTTGTTCGTTGTGCAACGTTTCCAATTCTGTAATGCCCGTCAATCAACATAGGTTATTGGACTTGATGTTCATGTAGTAATTAAATAAGAATGCATTTGCAACGCAAGTCATTCAGTTTGAAGTTGCACCCATGTCTGTTCGCTTTCTAAGTTAGATTATGTTTAGATTAGTTAATCCAACGTGGAGTGCTTTCTCATTCATACATGTTACTCATTATGTGCTATTTTTCTGTGTTTGCAGAGCATCCTTGGCTTCAAAATGCTAAGAAGGCTCCTAACGTTCCCCTTGGTGATGTAGTCAAGTCTAGGCTTAAGCAGTTTTCAATGATGAACAGATTCAAAAGAAAAGCTCTGAGGGTTGGTTGCGTCTGTTAATAGTTAATCTGTGATTTTGTTGTATATTCCTCGCGAGATAGAGCTAATTTCATACATTTGAAAATAGGTCATTGCTGATTTCTTATCCACTGAAGAAGTTGAAGACATCAAAGAAATGTTCAAGAAGATGGACAGCGACAATGATGGCATCGTTTCTGTTGAAGAACTAAAAACTGGATTTCAAAATTTTGGATCTCAACTTGCTGAGTCTGAAGTTCAGAGTCTGATTGAAACTGTATGGTTAACTTTCTCATTTTACTATACTCTTGCCTGAATTACGATATCACGAGTCCATCTTATCTTCCCAAGAACTATGTTATTTGATAGTGCACCATTCATCAAGTAAAAAACAGGTTTTAAATGATTTTCCATACAGTATTCTCCACAGCTGAAATTTTAGATTTAACATTGATCAAATCAAACACTTCTATATTGCCAACAGGTAAATACTAACGGGAAGGGAACACTTGAATATGGAGAATTTGTTGCTGTTTTCCTGCATTTAAAACGGATGGCTAATGATGAGCATCTTCGCAAAGCTTTCTCCTATTTTGACAAAGATGGGGATGGCTATATTGAACCAGATGAGCTGCGGGAAGCATTGACAGAAGATGGTGCAGATGATTGTACAGATGTAGCAAATGATATATTCCAGGAAGTAGACACAGACAAGGTACATAATTCATGTAGTTCTCATTTCCCACCTTCATTTGGTATGGATATGAATCTTAACCCTCTGATATGATTACACAATCGCAGGATGGCCGTATCAGCTATGATGAATTTGTGGCTATGATGAAAACTGGAACAGATTGGAGGAAAGCCTCTAGGCATTATTCACGAGGGAGATTCAACAGCTTGAGCTTAAAGTTGATGAAAGATGGTTCTGTAAACTTAGGGACTGAGTAGTGGTCTAGTGTGGGTGTGCCCCCCCTTTTTTTAAATCTTCCATTACAAAGTAGTGTAATATTCCTTTCATTCTGGATGACCTCTTTGTGATTATTATTTGAGTCCCTTGTTAGATGTTTGCCTATTGACCAGGTGCTGTGCAAGTCAGGGAAGGAGCTGCATGCACCTACATACAAGCCCTTGTTGCTTCCATAAAACAAGCTGCCTTGGAGCCATTGGTGTGTGACGTGTATGATTCCTGTCTTTTAACCTCTCTCTCCCTCTGTTCTGGTTTTAACAATGTTGAATCGAACTGCTTAGTGCTGCCAGAATATCTTTACCAAAGTAATGCGAATGCCTTGATTTTGTATTCTAGACTCATGTAAAATTTGTTCTTTCCTTCCTGAGATCTCATAGCTGCAATATTTTAGGTGCTTGTTATCTAGTTTCTTAAATGCTGAGATGAATTCTTATAATTCACAACATAAGATGAGTCTGATTAAGAAAATATCATGCTTTATTTGGTCATCCATATTCCATACGATGGTTGCTGGTCCCAAAAAAATCCATACCCGTGTGTGTGCTGGGTTTGAAACATGGCTTCTGGTTTGGGGGAAAAAGGGATGAGTTTGACCTTGTCTATATTTGACTCGTACTGTGTTAGTACAGGAGAAAACTGTTTGTGCTTTGTTGAAACTTTTTAATATTTACTCCATTTATTTAAATTAGGGAAGTTTGTTAAGTTAATTAATATGAAATGTATTTTTTAAAACATTATAGTTATATTCCTTAATTCCTTTCTTCTCCGTCCTTCTTGATAATTGCTGATAGAGTATTAATAAAGGTAAATTAGAAAAATATTGGTAGATATGAAAAATATATATTATATTTAGGATCAATATTAATATTAACCGTTCAAATATGTTTTATAGTAAATATTAGAGGGGGGTTTTTTTTTTTTGGGGGGTACATGAGAGGCTAGAGCCAGCAGGAAGATTGACTTAGGAGGGAGTATATTTAGGGAAAATACTCCTCAGGCCCAAGTAATAGAAAAATTGTTAAAAAAAGGCTTAGAAAAAGTCACATGTCAAAAAAGATTTTAGGGCTTTTTCTGATGTTATATCATAATCGTTAACAACTATATCAGTACAAAATTAATTACTAAATCAGTAGATAATAACAATATCCTAACAACTACGTTAAAAACTATATCAATATACGTTAACAACTATTCTCTTTGGTCTTTATTATAAGGCACCAACTAACTATTCTCACAAACTAATAAAAATAGTCGAAGTCAATAAAGTTGTCCTACAACCCTTACTAATTGCACTAAATTCTAATATCATATTAATTACTCTCTATGGTCTTTATTATAAGGTACTAACTAACAATTCTCACAAATCAATAAAAGTAGTTAAAGTTAATAAAGTTATCCTACAATTTAAGTGACTTCTGATATTACCTTTACTAATTGCACTAAATTCTAATATTATTTATTACTCTCACCCACTATTAATAATTATAGGTATACATGGAAAAAGATAATTAATGCTCCTTGAAGACAAGCAAGTGCCTTATAAAAATGACTAAATACACTTGTTAGTTGGTGCCTTATAATAATAAGGACCAGGGGGAGTATTACTCTCACCCACTACCCTTATTTATTATGGACATACATGGAAAAAACTAATTAATGCTCTTCAAGAACAAGCAAGTGTTTTATAAAAAGAACCAAATAAACTTACAAGTTGATGTTTTATAATAAAGACCAGAGGGAGTATATCATTACAACGTTTTCTAAAATAATATCAGAAAAGGTCCTGACATCTAACTTTTCTTTAAGTCTTTTTCAACAATTTTTTGATTATTTAGACCTTGAGGGAGATTTTCCCGTATATTTATTTATTATTATTATTATTATTTTTTTTTTTTGCTACAAAAATTTTAGGAAAGAGGTTGGGCTCACCCACAATCCAAGGGCAGGGCGCTTGGAGCCCAGTCCACAGAGCATACTGAACAGAGAGTACATATGCCTCCACCTCTACCAGCGTTTCCACTGCTTCCTAGACCCCTAGGATGCCTCCCCCAGCGCCTTGACCAACGCAGGGATCGAACCCCCTCCCTTGAGGTGAGGAAGTCCGACCCCTTCGCCAGTTGAACCCAAGGACAAGGGGTAGTATATTTATTGTACATGCCCTTGCATAAGACTGGGTGGCATTGGGGTTGGGCCACAACTCTCCAATTACTAGCCTCTGGGCATCGGGAGTTTGAAACTAGGCCCATCAAAGTCTATTAATACCTAATAGCTTGAATATTGATTATTCAGGTTTGTGATTTGTGGGCCATTTTCTTGTGCACTGCCCCCCAAAAAAAAAATAAATAAAAAAAAAAGAAAAAATGGAAAACGATAACACTCTTTGTATTGTTGTCTAGCATTAAGAATATCAAAATATATCTCAACAATTCAATGAGTACATCATGAAGCAGATAAGATATTGGGGTGATAATTAACTTATATTCCCAAGTAAAAGGAATGGGTTTTCATCTCCTTGAGATTTGATTCCCAATTCTTATGCATGCATATAGAGTCAATTTCGAGTTAACGTGTAGAAAAAAAAGTTAACGTGTATAGAGTCAATTTCGTTGGAAGGAGATAGGGTTTTTTTTATTGTGGATGAAATATATTCTTGATTTCTCACCTGAAAAAGATAGAAAGACAAGATTGATAGGCAACGAATTAAATAAAAGACGTGTTGTGCACTTACTTGTGAGGCTAAAGAATTCTTTTGGTGGTATCCACATGTTGAGAGGAGATATTATTATTATTATTATGGTTCCTTTTGACTCAAATTGATGCTAATCCTAAATGAGCACTAATAGGGCTTCTTATCTTATGTTCATCTCACACTTGTAACTGTGAAGCTGTGATGATAATCATGAACCCAACATCTCAATTTGGCGACTAATCAAGGTTCCTTTGTCCCCATCACCATTAAATCCACTTCTCCATGACATTGTATCTGACTCTTAATCCATTTTGACTTCCCAACACTTCACGTGGTTCAACAATTTTAGAGGCTCTCAATTAGCCACTTTTTTTTTTTTTGTTGCTCAAATCTGAATTAGCCACTTCATTATATGTTGGCGAGAATGATTCCCTCAAGATGAAGATAGAGAAGAAAGTTGTGCACTATATCTTTAAAAAGCATGTTCAGTATGAGGAGAGGGGACCCCTCGTCCTTGGGTTCAACTGGCGAAGGGGTCGGATTTCCTCACCTCAAGGGAGGGGGTTTGATCCCTGCGTTGGTCAATGCGCTGGGGGAGGCATCCTAGGGGTCTAGGAAACAGTGGAAATGCTGGTAGAGGTGGAGGCATGTGTACTCTCTGGCCAGTATGCCCTGTGGACTGGACTCCAAGCGCCGTGCCCTTAGACTGTGGGTGAGCCCAACCCCTTTCCTAAAATATTTTTATCAAAAAAAAAAAAAAAAGTATGAGGAGAGGGGGGAGGGAGGGAAATTTTTGTGAATTAAATGTTATTATTATTATTTTTTTAGAGAAGTCAGGTTAAAAGTTTTTAATTAATTTGTTTTTACTCTTTTATTTTATATCTTATCATTGTTAAAAAAATTTAACCCCCCTTCTTAATTTATTTTTAAATTCAACTTACAAAAAATTTCCTTCCCTTCCAAATCCTTCGTACCTAACTGTTCCTAAGGGGTGGGCAATACTTTTCCATAGATTTAATTTGCATTTACTTAATATTTATAGGCTCTGAATTATTAACGAGCTCATTATATAAATAAAAACACTCTAAACTAATTTTCTCATGCAGTATACATACTTGATAAAATTGCTGAAAAATAACTAATAACAAAAGTTATTGCCAATTTTATTTAAAGACCCAGGTATTTGAGCAGGTACAACTCTTTTTCAGCTGTATGTTCTACTTATAGTTGAAAATAAGCTGCATATAGTGGGAAAAAAAAGTTACACTTAGTGAAAATAGATTACACTTGCTGAAGATAGATTGTGTACAACTCTTCTTCATATGTCTTTGGGCAATAAATATTGGAATGAAGGGTTTGTCGGCAACGTTTTCTCCCTATTTCATCATTTTATACTTGGGTTAATAACAGAGATTATTAAATGTTTATGTGTAGGCATGGTATACTAAAAGTAATCTATTAAAGGACAAATCTTTAGAAAATACCATTTGAATTTCAAAATCTCAAATAGACGATTTCCCAATAAAACAAGTTGTCAATTATTTTACTGTTTTTATTTATCCCATTATTGTTATTGTCAACAAGATTTTGAAGTTCAAGTGATATTTTTCTGTCATTTTCCTTGTATAAAATGATGGGTTTAATGTTTCTGCTTTTGCTACAGAAATATTTTTCTTGTCACACTCACATAAAAGTGAGTGGGGATCTCATTGTAAAGAGAAGAGAGAGAAAATATAAGTGAGACCCACTCACTTTTATGTGAGTGTGGCAGAAAAAATATTTCTGCAGCAAAAGCAGAAACAGTAAACCCTAAAATGATATGGATAGAAATTAGAAAGACTGAATATATGGCCATGAATACATATTTGAAGAAACAAAATTGTGGTGCCACTTGGCTTGCCTGTTAAGCTCATAGCTTTAGTTGTTGAGGTCCAAGCATAATACACTACTCTTCTTGTTGGATGTATTAATTTGTTCTTAGCTAATATTCCTCGTAGTTGGTTTTTAGGATAGTTCAAGTGATCGATAAGATATAAAAATATTTTATATTCTCTATGCACTCACACGGTTGCATGCATTTATATGGTGAATCCAGCTAAAACATAAACTTTTAATAAAATGTTGGTGTCATGTTTACGTGGCGATCACATTGGATGGTAAACAGAAAATATATATATAAAAAAATAATGAAATATGTTGCAAAAGTAAATTTGCTATAGGACTCTAAAATCTTGAGGGACATACGATACTATTATGGGGAATGATATTTTTTTTTCATATTATAATAAGCACATGGTTCACATTGTAATCCGACAACTCTATATTGGGAATAATGATGATTTGATTTGGCTTGTTTGTGTCGAAAATATGAATCTTGATGTGACTAGCAAACAGAAGAATTTGGTTCACAAGCAAATTAAATGAATGAAATAAAGGAAAAGAATATGTCAAATGTGATTAAATTCAATGAAGGCAGTACTATGTGGTTCGTGCCATCATGTCCTCCACCATCTTCTGCTTTCTTCATTGGTAGTCCTTCCTTCCTTCACCTCTCAAAGGGAATCTTGGGTTTTCTAGTGTGATTCATTATATTTGAGGATGTGAATCAAAGTCAAAAAGAAAATATATCACTTGAAGCTAGTTGGAGAATTTGATCAACATCATTACATAATTTCTTGTAAGGCTTTGGAATATCATTTTAGATCATGATGATTAATTACCAATCGTAAAATCAGTACATATTAATCGATTCTTATTTACACCCGATGAGATTACTGATCGAGACTTTGTTATTAATAATCTGTAAGATTTTGTTATTAGATAGAAAGGCGATGAATCTCTCCTCTTTCTTTCTCATCCCCTTCCCTCCCCTCTTTCTTTTCAAACTATAAGATCAACATTTAAATAGTTTAGATTTAGTTTTATACAAAACATTTTTCATTTTTATTGCAGTATTAAATTATTCATATCAAAGTCTAACCATAAGAATTCAATCAATTATTTTTATTGTTATAATTTAACGTTTTGATAATAATTTTATAAAAGATCAAATTTAAACCATTCAAAAATGTTGCAAATAGTTATAAAAAGGAAGATGATGGGAAGGGAAGATGATAGGTAATTTCTCCTTCGTTGATTGAGAACAATAATATCGTACAATCCATATAGCTAACAAACATAATAAGACATGAGAGGGAATTCAGATAAATAAAATACTTAGTACGTGCTTGGTTTTGTTTTAAAAATATCAACTACAACTATGACTTTAATGAAAGAAAACATGTAGTTACGTACGTTATGTAATCTTCTCTTAAGTTTTATATTATTTCATGAAGCGCTGACTTTATGTATGTATAGCATAACTTTATATCACAAATCAATCTTGAAATAAATGGGCCGTGATAGTCTTTTACTTTATCACAACTTCACAATCCTTTTAGACACCAATTAGTCATAAACTTTTTGACAAGAATGCTATCATAATGCATGTTTATGGTCAGTGGCGGAACCAGAAAAAAATTTTAGCCCGGGCCAAAAAATAAACATATTGAATTACTCCCTTTAGTTCTTATTATAAAGCATCAATTAACAAGTATATTTGGTTCTTTTTATAAGGCATTTGCTTGTTTTCAAATTACATTAAATATTTTTTCCCATGTATACCCACAATTATAAAGGTAGTGAGTGAAAGTAATAATTAATAAAAATTAATTATTACTCTTTTTTTCGAGCAATAAAAAAGAGTAATAATTAATATAATATTAAAGTTTCGTGTAATTAATAGGGATAATAGTGAAAAATACTGAAATTTTAGGACAAATTTAATGACTTTAATTGTTTTTATTGACTTGTGAGAATTGTTAATTGGTTTCTTAAATAAGGATCAAAGGGAGTATTTACTAAATAGTATCAAATAACCTTGAAAATACAAATAAATAATAACCGATAATTATAAATCAAAACAATATATAAGATGATACCGACCTTTTTGATATCTCAAATAAGAATTTTATTTTCCTCTCATAGCCCAATGAGTAATGAAACAAACATTATCCTTACAGAGAAGATAAAAAATTAGCTAGGGTCAAATTTGTGGCCAAATAAAATATCATATAATAAATACATACATATACTAACGTATTTTATAAGATCAGCCGGGGCCAGCTGGAGCCAAGGCCCCAGCTGGCCATGAAGACCTTCCGCCATTGTTTATGGTCTTTACCAAGTAATTTGCTGGGTCAGTGTTATCAAAATTTGGATGATTAACCAATATGTTGTTGATTAAGATGGTAAATGACTTCACCCGATAAGAAAGAGAACACAAGTTTGAATTACGAGCAGCGTACTTGTTGGGAGAAGCAAAAACTATTTTCACTTTATGCCTCGAAAGAGGAGACTCTTGATCAAATAAAAAATGGATGATTATGTTTTAAGTTTTGGAAAATGATAGTTAGCTAGGTAAAAATTTCTGTGATGAGATGGTTTGCAAATATATCTTTTGTGAATAGAATAATTTATAATAATATTTATAAATATGTAGATATAGATTACAAAAAGTTGTGCAATATTTAAATGAAATTAGAAACCTTTTCCCATGTAGTACACATAATTTGACGCAAGATGCATAGCTATTATGAATATTTTAGTTTGTTATGAATTCAATCATATTATATTGATTGCATGCATAACATCATAAGTTATGTATGGACTAATATATATGTGGCATTGACATATGATTCATTTTCAAAAGAGTATTTTATTTTAATTTTCAATCATTAGACTTTTTATGTCATCGTGTTACAATGATTATATTTATAACAACCATATAATTAATGAATAGTTGATATTGTTTTATTTTATTATTTGGATTATTTCGCTAAAAATATTTATAATTGTGAATTTGTTATTGTTAGTAAGTAGGTGTCCTAGAGACAATATGTTATGACATACAAGTGAACATCTTTTTTATATTGTAGTATTTCATGGTTTATATAAATGAACATATTTTATTTTTATCATATTTATGTTTCGCATTTATTAAGGTCAATATGCGTTCAAAGATAAAAACCCTAGGAATAGAACATGTGTTCACCCGAGGATCTATGATAGGAATCATGATCATGAAGACTCGAGGACACGACATGTCTATTGCCTGAAACTTATTCCTAGTCTTGAATTACCAAGAAAAAGCATTGGTGATCTCAATAAAACTAGTACGACACCATCCACTTGTATAGAGATACAAGGTAGGAACATCATGGAATACAAGCATGGTGATGCCTTAGCTGATGTCGTGAGTGGATTTGTTGGAGAATAGATAGCACTAAACTGACCTACTGAGAGATTCCACAAAGATTCAGTGTAAAGAGTATCATTGGATATGTAAAGTATCTTATAGTTTGGTAGTGTGGATCATCTTAGACTTAAGAGTGTCATCGAACACTATGTCTTAGGGATATACTTTGACTGTACAACTCTATCCGCTTGAAAATGGGGAGAACAATGTACTCTTGGGTATACCTTGAATACATGAGTATAGATTATTGACATGCCGAAAGGACTCATAGTCCTCTACAAGGGATTAGTCATTCACAAGACCGATATGGCTTGGATGACTTCTAGTTGACTTGGGAGTCTGTGCGCACAACAAGTGACTATGAAGAATAATGATCTGTCTTAAAGTCAATGGAAGAAGATTTTAGTTCTGTAAATCAGCTACATTTAATCAATCATGAGAGATGATACTCTATTTTTGCTCCTGACTAAATGTGAATGACGATGTGAGGGATGATGGTGGCATGATATCCAAATTAGATAGGTAGATCACTTAATCAACTCGATTAGTTCTGGGGCCGCAAAGCATTGCTAGTGTCTTATGTGGTCATTAGCTAAATTGGGCACATTAAAGAAGTTTAATTGGTCTAAGTTTATTTATGTTAGTGACTAATTGGACCTAATGGGTCATACACAAAGGTTATTCTTGATTGTTTAAAATTAGCAAGCTTGAGTCGATAATTGTTATTGGGCTTTGTCAAGACTAAATGTGTAATTGGGTTGGAGTGAGACTCTAAGGCCAATAACAAATTGCGCCTTATTTGAGCCCTTAGTGGGAAATCAGTTTCTCCACTAAAAGACCCAAATGAGTTAGAAGGCCTAAGAGGGTCTTGGGCCAATTTGAATTTAGGATTTAAATAGTGAATTTAAAATAGTAATTTAAATTCATGAGGTTAGGTGATAAAAGATAATTCTGAATTATCCAAAACAGTATTCAAGAAAGATTGGATAAAGATCCAACAAAGATTGGATAATTGAATAAAGATGGGATAAGATCCAATAAAGATTGGATAAGGATTGAGCTTCTTGGAAGACGTTATTCTTGGATTGGGCCTTTCTAGTTGGACTGAGTCTTGCTTGTAAGCACTAAAATTAGAGTTAAACCCTAATTTTGATGGCTGATTTTGGCGACCAATTTTTGTATACGTTTTTGGTGAAGAAGGCACAACTCTTGAAGGGTTCAAAAAGGCAAAAACGCGCCACTTTTCACATGCATGCCGCTCATACAAGAAAGGTAAATCCTCTTATCTTGCCCCATATCTAACCTAAAGAAACCCATCACCTTCTTGAGAAAAAGAAAACCCAAGAACTTGAATCCTCGACCTTGCCATCGCCTAGCATGCATCCAAGGAGAACGAGGAGTCAAGGAGAAGGAGTTTTCATTGCAATCGAGAGATAACCGTATGGATCAACAATAAAGGACGTCATAATTTTTGTCTTCTCTTTAATTGATCAAAAGTATTCCTAAAACCCCTTTATGTGTTACCCGATTCAGACGGAGTACCTCCTCTCACTCTCCTCCTACTTTATTTTTCTGACACACAGATATGATATATAGGCATGTTGCACAAGTTTTACAATTGATTTCTCTTTTTGAAAAAAATAATTCGAATCGAATTGATCTTTCTAACAAAATGGAAATTAAAATCAAATTTTGAGGTCCATTTATATATGTTGAGTGGTCCATTCAATATAATGTGATTTCCACTTGGGTTTCATAGTCCCTTTATAACTTGTACGTTGCTGTCTTGTTTAAAAGAGTAAGGTTTTATAGCCACACACAGTTTACCATAAGTACATTGGTGACTCCACAAACGTATGAAACAAAAATAAAGGTCCATCACTAAAGGGTATATATATATATATATATATATATATTGGCATGTGTTTTTTTTGTGTGAACAACATTGTTTCTGAGAAAAGATGCTTTTATTTATGACCTGTGGTCCCTTTTGTTCCCACTTTCTTCTCTAATTTCTTCAAATATTTTCATCTCTCATTTAAGAATATGAGTGATGACTAAGAAAGAAGGTCTAGTATCAAGAATACACACATGTGGCACGTGGAAGAATTAAGATTAGAAAGGAAACAAGCAAAATGATGATGTTAATACAAAAAAAAAAAATTAATTAGTAATGGAATTAAGTGACAGTTTATTTAATAATAAAATTGTATAATTCTGTCGCTAATCCACTTTTTTTTTTTTTTTAAGCAATGCTGATAATTAGAGGATGCGACAAAAGGAACAAGTATTATTGTGGCTCATGACGCCTTTGTATTTGGTGTTGTGAATGTTTGTATTTGTTTGGGTGACTCACTTTGTACTTATTTTGGGTCCATTGCCACGTGACATGCACGTGAAGAGGCTCCCCATTTTCCCTTTGTACTTATTTTGTGTCTCATTTTCCCTCTTTTTTGTGTCCTTTCAATTTTTTACTTTTTGCATGATAGATATGGATCAGAAGAAGTTAATGCCACATTAATGTCCTAAGAGATAATTTGGAGATTTGTTTTTGTCCTAAATTAAAAATTTTAGTCTACTTTATACTCTAAATTCATAAATCTTTTGCTAAAAACATAGGTTTTGTTTTTCTTAGTTTAATTTACATCAAGTTTTGGAATAATCCCCTGAAGTTTAATTTATAAAGTTGTTTTTTTCTTTTTCAATTCCTTAATATTAGTATTGTTAGTCTAATTAATAGAAAATATTGATTCAACAAATTTAAATTTAAGTAGTGATCACGTTGACAACTTAATCTTTAATTAATTTAAAATTGGGATAAATACCAATTTTGCTATGGAAGTTTTGGTTTTGGAGCATCCAGAACTCAGGAAGTTTTTTTGGTATCATTTTTGCCCCAGAAGTTTACAAATGTAGTAATCTTGCCCGTCAATTGATCTTGACCGTTGGATTGATCATTTTTGGCATCATTTTTACCTTGGAAGTTTACAAAAATTTGCTCCTAAAAGAAACTTCTGGGGCAAATTTGTTCATAAAAAAACCTTCTGGGGCATATTTGCTCCTTTTTGTAAACTTCCGGGGCAAAAATGATACCAATTTTTTTTTTTCGCGTGCTAAATACCCCCTAGCCAATACTTCCGTGGCAAAAATAATATTTAACCCTTTATAAATAGGATCATAGTGCTAAGTTTTAAGCATGCTTTATTAGCTAGCATTTAATTGGTTAGTTACAATCCAAGTTTAATTTGTAGTGTTTTAAGCATGCTTTGTTAGCATTTAAGAACTAAAAATACTTCACATCATAAATTTAAGACACTAATTAACTGAAATTTGATGTAAATTTAGAAAACCAAACATATATTCTAGCTTAATTTTTTTCCAAGCTATACTTATTAATTAAATGCTCTCTTATCCTTATTATAAAGCACTAACTAGAAGCAATTTTTAGTTCCAAATATAAAGCACCAACCTCCTTGTTGCAAATAAAGCAGTGGTATAAGTAAAACAAATCTAAAGATCCATGCATAAGGGCAAATATGGGATTGAGAGTGAAAGAAATAGAAATAGGGTTGTTCAAAACCCAGGACGGGACCAGATATCCCAATTTCAGTTTCCGATCTCGATTTTTGGGCAAGATGCAAATTGCATCCCAGTCTCAATCCTAGTTTGGTCCCGATCCTTGTAGTCTGGGTATCGGGACGAGATCGAGAAATCCCAACATTTTTAAAATGAAAAATATCATTATATTAGTTAAATTCTCCGTATTTTATTATTTAAAGTGATAATTTAACAACTAATAAGGCCATAATAATTACACAAATTCATCTAGAATTGAAGAATAACATTTTATCATCATCTTCGTTATTTAAGATTAATATCACAATATATACAGTTTAACTCTAACTAAAGATACACGTCTTATCAAATGATAACTTAATTTATAAGGTAAAAAAAAAGGGATCAGGATCTCAAGGGTGATCCCGATTCCCGTTCCAATCCCAATATATCCGTATCCCGGTTGTCCCAGCCTAGATAGGAAATTCCCAGGATCAAAATGTCTGAGACAGGACCGAGATGACCGAGACCAAAATACTTTGAACACCCGTAAATAGAAATACAAAATTCTATCATGGTTTACCCAACTACTTGGTCGTATATACAATTTCCAATATCAATCCTAATATTTTCTATTAACTCTTTTATAAGGTCAAAAAACGGTCTTTAATTTTTATACCCTCCTGTTCTTAATATAAGATATATTTGGGGAGAGATTTTAGTCCTAAATATAAGATATAATTTTTATATTTTTCAATATTCTCCTAATTTATCTTTATTGAAGCTTCCTCAACAATAATAAAGGAGGAGATAGAATTGAGGAATTAATAAAGAAGATGATTAGGGTGTTTTAGAAAACTCATGTCATATTAATTAATTTAACTAATTTCCTTAATCTAATGAAATTAGGTAAATATATATTATATTAGGATCAGAGGATTATCTCATTACAAAGAGTGACTGTACTCCTCTTGAGTTTAAATCCTAATTACACTCTCCTTAATTATAAGGTGTAATCCAATTGCTCTCAAGAGTCAGGAAATAACTCATAATTGAGTGTTTAGTCTCTTTTACAGTGTGTTTGGTTTGAGGGGAGGTGAGGGAGGGGAGGGGAGCGAATTTTTTTCATATCATCTGGACCAAATTTCCCCAAGTATAGAAGGAGAGGAGGTAGGTCATAAAACGAGGAGAGCCAGGCATAGGGCGTGAGGGGACCACTCCCAGGACATGCATTTGAACCACAAGGCCTTGGAGCGCAACCCCCTGGCCCGGGGGGGCCAGCAGAAGGACACGTGTATGAACCACAATGCTAAATAAAGGCATTGTCTTACCGTCTCCGTCCAATTGGAGCGCCGTTGGGACCAGGGTGTGTGTGTGTGACCCCCTGGCCCGGGGGACCAGCAGAAGGACACGCGTCTGAACCACAATGCTAAATAAAGGCATTGTCTTACCGTCTCCATCCAATTGGAGCGCCGTTGGGACCAAGGTGTGTGTGTGTTTGGGACCAGGGTGTGTGTGACCCCCTGGCCCGGGGGCCAGCAGAAGGACACGCGTTTGAACCACAATGCTAATAAAGGCATTGTCTTACCGTCTCCGTCCAATTGGAGCGCCATTGTGTGTGTGTGTGTGTGTGTGGGACCAGGGTGTGTGTGACCCCCTGGCCCGGGGGGCCAACAGAAGGACACGCGTTTGAACCACAATGCTAAATAAAGGCATTGTCTTACCGTTTCTGTCCAATTGGAGCGCCGTTGTGTGTGTGTGTGTCTAAGACTTGGTCTAAATTAATTCAAATTGAGAAAAGATTAATTTGTGCTTGTTAATATGAGTAACCAAATGACAAGTCATGGTGGAACCGATGACAAATCAGAGTGGTATCAATGACAAGTCATTAGCTCTAAATTGAGCAAAGTGATCTTTTCTTAATTCAAAGTAATCCAACTCAAATCCCATGGAATGAATAAAGAAGATAACTAAGGTGTTTTAGAAAACACATGTCATATTAATTAATTTAACCAACATCCTTAATCTAATCAAATTGGGTAAATATATCTTATATTAGGACTAGAAAAGTATCTCATTACAAAAAGTGACTCATCCTGAGTTTAAATCCTAATTACACTTTCCTTAATTATAAGGTGTAATCCAATTGCTCCCAAGAGTCAAGAAATAACTCATAATTGAATGTTTAGTCTCTTTTACAGAGTGTGTTTGGTTTGAAGGGAGATAAATTTTTTATATCATATGGACCAAATTGCCTTAAGTCTAGAAGGAGAGGAAGTAGGTCGTAAAACAAGGGAGAGCCAGGCACAACCCTAGGCTCGGGGGGACCTGCAAAAGGACACGCATCTAAACCACAATGATAAATAAAAGCATTGTCTTACCGTCTAATTGGAGTGTCGTGGGGACCGTTGAGAATTTTGACTTCTCTGATAGCAATCAATGTGGTCTTGCTAATAATTTGTTCGTCAAACAAGCAAACCTAGAGTTCCAGTTGAATATGGGGAATTATTTACAGGTACTAAGAAAAAGAGAGAAAATTACAAGCATATCTATTGAAATTATCAATTTGTATTGAAGTTATCCATAAGACTTGGTCATTAATTCAAATTGAGAAAATACTAATTCGCCCTTGTTAATATGAGTAACCAAATGACAAGTCAGGTTGCAAACAATGATAAATCAGAGTGTCATCAATGACAAGTCACGAGTAAAGTGGTATTTTCTTAATTCAAATTAATCTTACTCAAATCCTATGGGACTTTATTATAATTTGACGATTTTAAGAAACTGATTTTTTTGCCCCTTCCTTTGTACTAGTACGTGATTCCCTCTATATAGGGTTAAGATGTCAATTTGTTAACGAACTATTACCCGAATAGCATCTGACACAAAAAATAATTGAGGATACCATAATTATCAATAAACAATTAAAAATTGAAAAAAGTACCAAATAACTATTTAAAAAAACAACTATCACAATTACGTTAAAATATGAGGCACTGACGTAGGATGGTGGCGGAGATGCTAGAAAAAAGAGCAGTTAAGCCTTCTTGTTGGATAAGGCAAACACCAATAGAGATGTGACACATGCGAGCAGGAGCTGTGGACTGCTGGATTTGGTTTCAGTGCGTGATTCTCGCCCTGAAGCTGCATATGGACCTTGATAAGTTCAAGAGGGTGAGTAGAACACCCAACAATAATGGAAGCTTTGGAGATGCTGACGTCGCCGGCACTATGACAGTCAATGGAAGACGGAGACACCAAGACAATAACGGGATAACAGTGACGGGGTAATAGTTCGTTGGCCAATTTACACCTTATTGTGTTTTTTTTTCACTTTTTAATTGTTGATTGATAATTTTTGTACCCTCAATTGTTTTTTGTGCCAGATGCTCTTCGGATAATAGTTCGTTGTCAAATCTGCACCTTAACTCTTCTATATATTATAAAAGGCCCAATTAATTCAAATGAAAATTAAATAAAGATCAGTACGCTAGGCCTTTATAAAGTTATTCAAATATAAGATGTACTTTTTTTTGAACAGAAATATAAGATGTACTCATGTTCTAATTAAAACTACTAGACATGCATCGTGCATAATTCTCAGCTTTTTGACAGAAAAATTATTGGACTTAGTACAATTTAGTAAATAATACTGTTTAATAAAAAAAATAAAAAATGGGAGGGTTCATAAACCGCAAATAACGGACAAGTTGAGAATGTACATAGTACAATCTGATTAAGTAATAATAATGAGGGAGGCACATGAGTGTCCCCATCATATGTTATTATTTTTAATAATATGTCCCCATTATATATATATATATATATTATTATGAGATGTGGATGCATATATACCAATGGACCGACCAAAATGTTTCCCACGTGACAACAAATCTATTAGTGGCTACTTAGGAAACAAACAACCAAATTATGGTTTCAGAAACCTTCTTTTTTTGTAAATAAATTATCCTACAACATATACTTATCTCATAAATCATAAAAATTATTTTCTAAAAGGTAATCCATACATACACTTACTCTACTTTGTTCTCTATATGCATCTACTGAGAATATATATATATATATATATATATATATATATATATATATATATATATATATATATATATATATATATATATATATATATATATCTTCTATTTGTTGTCCTTTTTCCTAGGGGTGAGCATTCGGTTTTCGGTTAAAACCGAAAAAAAGAAATACACACATTTTAAAAACTGAACTGAAACTGAAGAACCGAACCGAAAAACCAAAATATTTCGTTTTGGTTTTGTAGTTAATTCGGTTTTTGGGGCCTTATTGTGGGCCTTTTTGTTTGGGTTAATTCTATAAAATGACCAATCTACTTTTTTTTGCTGAATCAATCTACAATATTGACTATTGAGTGCAACCTGGCTATAGTATACTTTACATGAAGCACCTGGTATATATCGATTTTTACTTGTATGACAATAGGTTGCAGATTTTAAAATCAAAACATGGAATAATGATGGAAAGATGAATTGGGTTGGGTTTGGACGTCTGGTACTGGTCTTCAATTGAGGTGGGTCAAGGGTCATGACTCATAAGGTTGGGTCTGACTCATACATATGCATCGTCGTTTTAATTAATTTCGGTTATTTCTAAAAAAAAAAGAAATTAAAAAAAATCGGTTTTAACCGAAATAACCGAACCGACGAACTAAGCTAGTTTAAAAAACCGAACCGAAAAACCGAACTCCGAATTATTCGGTTCGGTTTCGGTTTTGATTTCCTTATCCCTTTCCTCGATATTATCTTTTATTTTTTGTCGGCAGCCCTATTTAACGCCCCATATTTGTTGTACGCTCCATATAAACTGCACTTACTTCTTATTAGCAATGGTAGAGAGGAGGAAGAAGGGGCTGGTGAGTTTCTTACGGTAGGTTGGGGTAGTTTTTTCTTAAACAAAAATTCAGGGTGACAATTAGGATTAAAATAAAATGATGTGTTATTTTTTATTATTAATCTATAAGTATTTCTCTTTTAAGAAATTTAAGTTTGCTTTATGAGCATTCATATACTCATAACTTAACTTTGCTTTGTTAATATTTGAGTAAATACCCTTTCTAGTCCTTGACAAAAAACACGGACCCTATTTTGGTCCCTGACAAAAAAAAGGTTATTTTTAGTCCATAAAAAGAACGAATAAGGATCGATTGGTGAACATTTTGATCCCTCACAAATTTCCAAAAGGTCATTTTTTAGTCCCATAAAAAGGACCAGCAACGTCATATACAAGACCTGGAGCAGACATTTGCCAAACTCAGAACCTACAGAATCCGACTGAACCCGGCCAAATGTGCCTTTGGCGTCCCATTGGGAAGTTCTGGGTTTCATGCCGACTAACCGGGGCATTGAGGCCAACCCGGACAAATGTAGGGCGGTGATGGAGATGAAGGCTCGAGTAATAAAAGAAGTCCAACAGTTAACGGAAGATTGGCCGCCCTAACTAGGTTTTTGCCAAAATCGGCGGAGAAGGCTTTACCCATGTTCAGGCTCTTAAAGAAGGAGGCATCGGTGGAATGGAATTCAAAGTGCGATGACGCATTTGAAGACATAAAGCAATGTCTGCCAATCCTCCAGTCCTCTCAAAACCTCGGCTGGCGAGAGTCTTTTCCTTTACTTGTCGATCGGCGAGGAAGCCGTCGGCGCGGCCTTAGTAAGAGAGGCGGAACACGGACAAATTCTGTGTATTTTGTCGCGAGAACCTGCGAGAATGCCGAGATCCGATACCAAAAGCTAGAAAAAGTGGCATTCGCTCGCTTATTGCGGCCGTCGATTAAGACCTTACTTCCGGGGTCACCATATCGTTGTTAGAACAAGCCGACCAATTCGACAAGTCTTACATAAGCTAGGACCTAGCGGGAGGATGACTAATTGGGCGATAGAACTCTCCGAGTTCGACATCACCTCTGGCTCGCCATGCAATCAAGTCACGGGCGTTGGCCGACTTCATCGAGAGCTCACCCCGCTACTAAGTCCGATGAGACAGCGGCGGGCGAATGGAAGGTGTATGTCGACGGATCGTCGAACACGAAAGGAAGTGGAGCCGAGTCATTATTGAGAGTCCGAGGGGTTACAATTGAACATTCGTTGCATCTCAACTTCCCAACTTCGAACAATCAAGCGAATACGAGGCCTTGATAGCCGGGCTTCTTCAAGCCAAGGAAAATGAGGCCACAAGAGTTAAGGTTTTCACCGACTCCCAGCTTGTGGCGGCTCAGATCGAGGGTACGTATCAGGCTAAAGGCCCACTAATGGCCAAGTATCTCCTAAAGGCTAAGGACTTGATGTCAGGTTTCGATGAAGCAACTGGAGGATCAACTTTACCGAAAAGGATTACATTCTCCAATGCTAAGGTGTTTGAACCCAAATGAAGCGGGGTATGTCCTAGCCGAGATTCATGGAGGGGCCAATGGTCAGCATATGGGGGCTAAGGCGCTCGCCCGAAAAACCCTTCGAGCAGGCTATTACTGGCCGACGTTGGAGGCGGATTCAAAGACCCTTGTAAGACAATGTGATAGTTGTCAGAAACATGCCGAGTTATTTGGCGCCCCAGTAGAGCTGCATTCCATCACGGCCCCTGGCCATTTTACAAATGGGGCATGGACATTCAGGGCCATTCAAGACAAGACACCGGGCAGCTGCGGTGGCTAATCGTGGCGATAGACTACTTCACCAAGTGGATTGAGGCCGAACCTCTCACAACGATCTCCTCGGCTCGTGTGCAGCGATTTGTTGAAGTTAATATAATTACGCGGTTCGGAGCACCAGCAGAGATAGTAATGAACAACGGAACTCAGTTCACTGGAGTCGGATTTCGTGATTTGATTTATGAATACGGAATACAGCATCACTTTGCTTCCGTGGAACACCCGCATCCAACGGGCAAGCCGAGGCCGCCAATAAGGTCATCCTTGATGGTTTGAAGAAACGTATCTTTGAGGTGACACCTCTTGGGCTGATCAACTACCTTTTGTCCTTTGGGAAATCGAACAAGCTGCTCGGACATCCACCCAAGAAACTCCTTATAGGCGGCCT
The DNA here is from genome assembly GCA_025563575.1 of Acacia pycnantha. NCBI lineage: Eukaryota > Viridiplantae > Streptophyta > Magnoliopsida > Fabales > Fabaceae > Acacia > Acacia pycnantha. The sequence continues at coordinate 3,403,565 of JAMWYP010000030.1, read as the reverse complement.
ACGGTTGTGAGTCTATGATTCTGTGGAAATAGGGATGATGTCTTGGCGCGGGAAGAGCATTTTATCACAAGGCGAAATAGCCAATAGTGAGGCGTTAGCGATCGAGTTGGATCCGGCCGATGAGGCTGGTCACCTCCCATTGTCGGGATATTGCAATGAAGCGGTGATCGCGGCTCGTTATAACAAGAAGGTTAGAGCAAGAAGATTCCAGCCGGTTGCTTGGTACTTAGAAGGGCCGACATCGGGAACAAGAACTCCAAGGACGGCAAGCTTGCGGCTAATTGGGACGGACCTTATCGCGTTCGGGAAACTCTTGAGAGAGGAGCTTACATTCGGAAAATTTGGATGGAACCCTATCAAGCGAACATGGAATGCGGACAAATTAAAGGCATATTTCAGTTAGGCTTATCTTTTGTTTTTCTTAAAGCATCGTTTTCCATTATGTTCTTTGTTCAACGTTGGCTGCTTGGTTTTCCCTTCGCAACAATTGCTTTGTCGAATATGAATGAAACTCGTTCGAGGGTATCTGTTGAATTCCAAACATTGTCTTTTTCAAGATTCAATTGTTATTAGCTTTTCAATTGAAGAAAACAGGTCTGGATAGCTATCGCAGCCCAGACACGCTAATTTACTCCGGGGTATCAATAGAAAATGTCATGCCGACCCTGATCAGGTCAAAATGCTCGGACGCTATCGGGACAAAACCGAACCCGGGAAGGTGGCAATTTTCATTTACCTTTGGATGACCCGGTTACAATACCAGGAATTTTATAAAACAGTGCAAACACTAGCACTTTAAAACATCATGGTCTTATGACCAAAAAGCGCGTTCGCAGATTACGCCTATTTTCATAAGACCTTGGCCCGGTCGACCGCGATAAGCGGTAAAGTTATATTTTAATACGATGCATTATGGTTGCTAAATTACCATCTATTGTTAATCGTAGCCAAAAATGGCCATATTGGCCAATCTGTCCAGTAAAGTCATGGCCGGTAACACAACCGGGCGATTATACAAATTACAAAGAAAAAAAAAAAGAGAGAAATCAATCCATGTGCTTAGGGCGGTCGAGACTTCCTCACCCTGCTCAGCCTCCAGCACGGCCGCATCGCCATCTATCCGGTCTCGGAGCCGGCGGGAGGTTCCACATAGGGGACAATCGCCGTCGATCACATAAGACCGGAAATGATGCCTGTAGTGTTGAGCTCGATCCCGGGTTCGAGCCGGATGCGGGCAAGAGAATTCTCAAACGCCTCCACCACGAACCCGGTAGCAACTCCTGCAGTGGGTTATCTCCGCGGACAGATGTGTTGAGGACGCCTCCCCTCGGCTTTGATCCTGTCCACTTCGGCTCGAACCCGTCCTCTCACTGTCATGGCTTTCAAGCGCTCTTCGCTTCGGCTTGAGCCGCCTTAAAGCCTTCAATTATTACATTAGAGTCCGCCAAGAGCCCTCGGTCTCTTTTAGTTGAAACTCCACTTTCTCCACTGAACCTCACGAGCACGGAACTCGTTCGAAGCGATTTGCCATTGTTTGAGCTTCATCGCGGTCATTCGGGCACGCTTCAGCTCCGCGGCAGCCTCCGCATATTTGTGGTTGAGGGTGAGAAAAGATTGGGTCAAACCAGCACCTTTCAGGAAAGCATTTCCCAATGCCTGGACTTCTCGTACGTCTACTTCCCGCAAGGCTACTGGCTCTTGATAACGGGTAGGAGGTAGGAGTGCGACGCTGAGTTCTTCGGTAATGCCCTTACTCCACAAATGTGAACGGGGAATGATGGTGGAAGGACGAGGGGGAACCGGGGTATCAGGCAAGGAGAGGGGCTCGACGTCGGTCGACTTAGGAGGCGGCGATTTCGGGGTAGGGGAGGCTCGGATAAGACAGACAGGGCTGGCTTCGGTTGCGGGCTTGGACGACTCCCCGGGCTCGGGGATCCCGAGAAAGATATTGCGGCTCTTTCATCTTGAGACACGCACGAAACACATACACCATGTTAGCTACTAGGAAAGCAAAGACGATCAATACTGTACTAAGATGCGGAACAACGCCGATGTTAAATAACAGAAATGTCATACTCGGCCCTGACGCCATCTCATCTTGACGCTGAGCCTCGGCCCGATATTGGGCTACTAAGGAGCCGGCCCCAACAGTACCGTTCGCTCGAACGTGGTCTATTATGGCATCGATGGCCTTCCTTTCAGGCTTCAGCAGATTGGACCGCTCCACCTTATAGGCGCTAGGGGACACATTGTGGTGATCTTGACACCAATACAAATTAAACTCCCCCTCGACTTTTGCAGAGTCCGGCCCTTTGAGGAACAACGCCGATGTTTTAAACCATGCTAAGCCTAGCACTTAACCCCAGACCCCTACATTGTCCAGGGTGCTCAACTAGGCTCAGACCAGCTTTCAGAGGCACAGTGGGCTCTACAGACCCCTCTGACTCCTGGGTCGGGTCTGTCGGAACTCTGCCTATGACTACTGAATCCACTCCTGTCGCATGTACTTTATAAAACATTTATAAAACAGGTTCATTTAATATAAATAAATTACATAGATTAAAACTAAAAATGTATATAACTTACAGATTACAATCGCCTCCTCTGCTTGCCAAGAGTTCGTCATCCCTCTCGGTGTCTATGTGTGTATATGAATAACTTCTCATAGTCCGTCTAGCGGTTCTCTTGCTGAGCCTTCCTTTCCTAAAATAATTAAAACAATAAATTACTAGTAACAATGAAACAATAAATTTATAATATAAAGCTAAAATTAATTTAATTGTAAAAAATACCAGCTCACTGTAAGTGACAACAAATGTCTTCAATCTTGTCGTGTGATGGATCCCTCTGATGTACTCGGCTTGTGGTGTTTCTCTGAGAAAGAGCCTGCAGAAGATACGAAACATTAAAATGATTAAAAAAATATTAATTATTATAAAATTTATAATTCTTAAATATTTACTTGTCCCTATTGGCTCCTCCTGTACTAGACAAAACTCACTTAGTCATTAGGTGGGACACGGTCTGACACATTCTCAATCAACTACTGCAAAGGAATCGTCTTATCTTTATTCATGATGTGGTAGAGACGATTCCTCCAATTCTTCCAGCCATCCCCCATCTTGATCAATGTGTATTACAAATTTACAATTGAATAAATAATAATTTGATATAATTAATTAATTAATTAAAAATGACATAAATTATATTTATTTACATTTATAACATAATTAAATACAATTAATTACCTTCACATCCTGATCCCCGCTAAATCCTTTGGCCCCCAGGGAATATTCTTCTAAGTCTTGAAGTGGATGGGGAACCACAACCAATTCGAGCCCAGCTCGTTCAGATCGCAGTTGAATAGACGACCACCATTCTCGATCAACTACACGTAGCCCCCTAGCTTATTTACACCGACCACGTCCAACCTCCTGATGGTGATGTTTCGTTGTTCATTTGCACAATTTACCATATTCTTTTATTAAATTTAAATCCATAGAAATAATTCTTCATTTTCAATATCGTTCAGAACACAAGAAAAGATCAATTTACTCTATTATTTATAGAATATTATTTAGATAGGTTATATTATTTATTAAAACAATTATTAAATTTACCTTGGACTTGCAGCTTCAACCCTGTCAACCGCGAAGACGATTGTTATGGGTTATTATGCTCCCAGGCCTCCTCCTCATCCAGGAATTTCTCCATCTCGCTAATGGGAATGTTAAAGTCAAACTCCTCATTCTCCTCGTAGTCACTCACACTGAGTCAGCCTCATCAACCTGAACAGGCGACTCTGCTGGGGTCAATTCTTGTGGGGTTGTCTATTGTGGTTGCTTTGGGAGGAGCTGTTGTGGCGGGGTCGCCTCCTGTGATGGCACAAGGACATTTCTACCTCCGTTCTGCCCTAGCTTACCCCGACCACCGCCCTTCTACTATTGCCTCCCCGCAGAATAGGTATGGGACGCTCAACCTCCTTCCCCTTGTCCTTATCTCTCCCGAAAGTCATAATAAATGCAGTTATTATAAAATAAATAAAAAATTATTAATATTTATAATAAAATTATAATAATAGGGGAAACAAAATAAAATAGTTAATTTTACTAACATTGAGTGGCTAACTCTGTAAATGCTTGACTAGAATCTCAGAGATGTAGCAAAATCTTCTAGAGGGCACGTGAGAAATGAATTTAGGAAATGGCTAAACGATGGGGGTGACGTTATGTATAAAGTCATAAAATTTGTAACGGTTATACAAAACAACTGCTACAAAGTGTTGACATTTGTAGCGATTTAAGAAAAACCGCTACAAATTAAGAAACCCTACCTCATGCACCATGAAGCTTTGTAGCAGTTCTATGTAACCGCTATATATGTGCAAGATTCTTTGCATTCTGTAGCAGTTTCTATGAGTAACCGCTACAAATGTGAAAGACTTTTTGCATTCTGTAGTGGTTTCATTGAGTAACTGCTACAAATGTGCAAACTCTTTGAATTTTGTAGCGGTTCTGTTGATATGAACAACTACAAATAAATCGCCACAAATTTCACGCCATAATGCACCTAGCTAGCGCCACATTTGTGGCAGTTTGTGTTCATAAAATTTTTGTAGCGGTTATTTTGTAATAACTACTACAAATGTCATTACCCAACTAGCGGCCACTTGGCAGTACTCACACCGTTGCAAATTTGTAGTGGTTTAACTATAAACCACTACAAATTCTTATATTGGTAGTGGTTAAAATAAACCGTTAAAAATTAACTACTTTGAATTGACAATTGTGTGTGTGGTGATTATATGATTATTAGACGAGTCTTTGCCTTATTAAAATTGTGTACTTTAGTGGTGGATCTAACATGACCTTTATCATTTTGTATTTCATGAATATGTTGGCATCTCTAAATACATTATCATATCTCATAATCTCATCTGAAATGTGGAAAATAGTACAATAATTACTCCTTCCATTTTATAAAAAAGTGTCACAAAAGCATTTTTTTAAAGGAAATTACTAAGAATTCTCAGTTTGGGTAAAATCAATCTAATATTGATCCAAAATCACCCTAATACGTACTCTTTAATTACTTTTTTCATCCATTTTTGGCTATTTATATTTGTTGTCCTCATAAAAACAAACATTAAGGAGAAAGCAAAATCTATAATAAGAAGGATTTTTCTTTTTCTAGTTTTACCTTTCGTTTAATATCGCACTATATATGTTTGACAAGAAGAGTCACACTATCACCAAAAACAAAGTCACACTATTTTAATTTTTATTACCTCCATTAATGTCCTCCATCTAAAAATATTATTGGAAATAAATAATTATTATTACCTTAATTTGGTATAGAACATATATTTAGGGACCAAATGGAAATTCAAATCAAATCAAGTAGTAAACAAGAATTGAGTATGCTCCATGCAATTCTAAATATAAGAGTTATATAACTAATTTATAAAAATCAATAAAATTAGTTATATTTGAAAGGTTCTCACATCTTCCAATAAGAGTGCTTATCAGAATTTAAACTTCTATTCTCATTCTCACGGGGTGAGGCTCTTTACCACATCAATAAACAGCTTATTGGTAAAATAACACTGATTTTGAAACATAATAAATATGTTTCTTGTGATACTTGTTGGTGATGAGTCTATTTATTTATTTTGAATGAAGAAATAAGAGCTTATTGTATTTAATACAACATACAGTTGTAAATGTAAGTTTTAAATTTTTGAAGCCGTCTGGTCTTTTTTTATAAGCTATGGTTTAGATTTTTCAGACCATTTGTTACGTTTTTTTTTTTTTTTTAAGTTTACCCCTAATTGTATCCCATACGTCTTTCATTATTTTTTACTTATTGTCTCTATCCGACTATCACCCATTCTATTTACAAATACACACACACACACGTCTTATATATTTATTATTTTTACCTAATTTTGAATCAATTTTTAATATTTGAGGCTTAATTTTTGAATAGGAGGGAGCATGTACTCCGAAACAAAGAAGAGAATGTGTGTGAGAGTGGCAGGCAAAAATAATAAATGGATGATAGCGCACCAAATTTGTTTGGTGAGGCTTCCCATAGCTTGAAACGTGGCATCCCAATATTGGATTTTTTTTTTAATGATTTTTTGACTTTCTTTAATATCTCCCTTCTTAATTATCTTGCAAATGCTGCCAGTACCGGTCCATGACCATGATTAGGGATGTCCCAAAAACCTGGTGGTCCATGTAGTCTAACCTGACCCGGCCCGGTCTCGCAAAAAAAAAAAAAAAAAAAGCCCGAGACAGTTTCGGACATATCAGACTAGACTAGTTTGCTCAGGTCGGACCGAACATCAGGCCAAGGGCTTAAACCCCTAGGTTTGGTCCAGTCTGGCCTGAAAACACACACACACACACACATATGACTGAAATTGTCTTGCATCTCTCGGTCGGAAGCATCACTGTCACAATTGGAAGCCTTCTCGGCATTGGGAAATTTCTGGGAGTTGGGCATGGACGCCATTGGAGGAAGATGAAGAAGAAGATGGAAGAAAGGAAAGAGGAATAAGAAAATGGCAAGAGACAAAAGAAAGAGAGAGAGTCATTTTCCATAAAGTGATTTGCCCACAGTAGGGGGAGCATGTGAATCCAATGACAAACTGAATGGTCTAAGAAAAAAAATTATTGGACTGCCTGAATTGGTCCAAGCAATTCACTAGACCAGTCGGTCTAGCCTAAGCTTGGGCTAATGCTAAACTGGACTAGACCTCGGGCTGGCTTGTCCATCCCGAGGTCCTATCAGGATTAGACTTCGAGTTGAGGTCAAACCCGGTCCGGTCTGATCCATGGACATCCCTAACCATGACAATTGATAACTTCCATTTTCCTACTAATTTACCGGTGCATCATACAAATAAATTATAGTCTTAACATTTAATATATAAATTGACCTTTGATAATAATGGTTTATGCTTTATATTACTACTCATTTCCATTATAATTGGTTATAAATTTTATATTTGTAGGTTTAGTCACAGGTTTAGAGATTATGGGGTGTTTGGGAAAGCGGTGGAACGCCCAAAAGTGACAGTGAAAGTGAAAGGGTGAAAAGCCCAGAGGGGGAATTTTAGGCTGTTTGGGGTCACATTTCTTCCACCGTCAATCTAAACACAAATCGCATTTACAATATGACTTTTATCCTATCTTATATTTGCAAAAATTAAATTGAAAATAAGTCACTTCTACCACCACTACCCCAAACAAGTCATTACGAGCAAAACATAAAGGCAAGTGGGGCCCACCAGCTCATTGTTTTATTATGAAGCATTGAATCTCTCCATTCTTCCTTGTGTCCAAAATCTAATTTACTAAAATAAATACATACACATATGTGTGTGTGTGTGTATATATATATATATATATATATCTTAAAAAATACATAAAATTAAATAAAATAATAAATAATAAAACCTTATACGCGCTATTGCCTTAGGGCCCGTTTGGTTTAAGGAACATTTAAGGAGGGAAAGGAACTTAAAGAAAGGGAAATGAAGATTTGAAAGATGAGGAAAGATGGTTTGAGTTGTTTGGTTGGAAGAAAATGAAGGGGTGGTAGTTGGTAAAGAATTAGGAAAAGTCTATTTTACCCTCAAAAGAAATTAATTCAAACTAAAAAAGAAAAATATTTTTTTTGCTAAAATATATTTTAAAAAAGGGTTAAGGTGCGATTTGGCCAATAAACTATTGGTTCAGGAGTGTCCAACACAATTAACTATTAAGTGGACCAAAAATACCAACAAACTTTAAAAAAGGAGCGCCCAGCACAACGCCGTTAACAAAAAGTTAACCTCCGTTATCTAACCGTTATCTAAGGTGCAGATTGGCCAACGAACTCTTACTCCAGGAGCGCCCAGCACAAAATTCTAAATTTTACTAAATTAAATAATTTTTTTTCTCAATTGTCATTATTCAAAACTACTTGTACAGATATCTATGGACAAAAATTACTCATTCTTTAATTTTGTCAAAATTATAATTTGCTAAAATAAACAAAAGTTTTAATTAAAAATATAATTATATGATTTAAATAAAACTCAAGGTGTTTTATAATTTATTATATATGTTAAACAAAAAAATTATATGATTTATTTTTATAATAAAACTCACATAAATTATTATTTTATACCTTGCTGTTTATTAGAGTGTATGTGTGTGTGTGTCCATAATTAATTACGTATAATTAACTTGTGGAATTCAATAATAAAAAATTTTGTGCAATTATAAATATTGTTATTTCTAAGATAGAGTAAAAATACATACAAATTTATATATCATGTGAAAATTATTCTTTTCTTTCCATTTTGCCGTTAACTTAATATCATTATATTCAAGATAGATAGTGTATCGTTGGGAATAAGTTATATGGCAATTGACACAATTGAGCTTTAAGAACCTACTAACCTAAATTTCTTACTATAATTTAAAGAGGGAAACAAATTATACTTATAAATTTAGATTAATAAGACTTATATTTAGAAATAAAATGAAAATGAAAATCATATTTTATAAATAGGGGCAAAAAAAAGTATCTTTTAAGTTTTTTGACCAGTAATAATGTATCTATTAATCTGAACAAGAAAAATTAATGGATGAAATTTTCTTAGACAAATACAAATATTATCATTAAATTCAGCGGATTGACTATATTGAAGTTTTCCAGAGTTTTTTTTTTTTTTTATTATATGTTTATCTAAAAATTCTTAATAGTCACACCTATTTGCAAGAAAAGCATAAAAATGTTAAGCTCTACGTTATCTCCCCCGTTCCAATATATAAGAGAGATATATATATATATATATATATATATATATATATATATATATTTATGAGGTTCCATCTAACATTATTTGATTAATAAGTGCACTTTTACATATTTTACTCTAATTCTCTCATATCATTTATCATACATTCTTTTTCTCATAAAAATTATTATTTTATTTTAGAAGAAATTTATGTGAGTTTTATTATAAAAATAAATCATATAATTTTTTTTAACATATATAAAAAATTATAAAACACCCTGAGTTTTATTTAAATCATATAATTATATTTTTTTAATTAAAACTTTTATTTATTTTAGCAAATTATAATTTTGACAAAATTACAGAATGAATAATTTTTGTCCATAGATATCTATACAAGTAGTTTTGAATAATGACAATTGAGAAAAAAAATTATTTAATTTAGTAAAATTTAGAATTTTGTGCTGGGTGCTCCTGGAGTAAGAGTTCGTTGGCCAATCTGCACCTTAGATAACAGTTAGATAACGGAGGTTAACTTTTTGTTAACGGTATCAACAGCGTTGTGCTGGGCGCTCATTTTTAAAAGTTTGTTGGTATTTTTGGTCCACTTAATAGTTAATTGTGTTGGACGCTCCTGAACCAATAATTTATTGGCCAAATCACACCTTAACCCTTTAAAAAAATATATTCTTGTTAAGTTTGAACTTGTGTTAAAAAAAAAATCGCCAAATTCAAACTTTTCCGTCAAATTCGCACCTATTCTCATCACTCCCAATAACTAAGCAGAATTTGTTATTAAGAAAGTAATAAAAAAAAAATAGTAACTGGCTAAGGGCAATTTATGGGTCCCGTGTCCTCTCTCTCTCTGTTTTTTTTTTTCCCTTTTTCTTGAACTAATAACTTTAACTCATCGATCGGTACCTATCTCTCCTATCCATAGAAACTTTTCCTTTTTCACTGTTCCTTTGTGAAAGCATTCAAACACACGAAAATCGTTCTCCCTTAACTTTTCTTCCCCCAAAAAAACAATCTTTAGTGTAACTTTTGATACCACATTTGCATTTTCCCTTTTATATTTGATACACAAGTTGAAATAGCTTTTGTGTTAAAAGGAGAAATTGGTATAGTTTTTAGTAAGCACACATTTGAAATGTAAGCATGCTGTTAAATTTCATTATATATATGTTTTTCTTGGTATGATATTATGAGAATGGGTAAATTTTGAGTATTGTCAAGTCAAATTAGGGTATTGAGGTAGCTTTTCTAAATATTTTTTTTTGCATTCACACAAAATCGAACTCGAAACTTATTGTTTAAGTGGTCAAAGTTCTTTCCATAAGAACTAAATGCATGTTGGTATTTTTTATCATATTAAACATGCCACAAAAATCACAAAAGAAATAGTAATTCTATAGTTATTTTATTTTGGTTTAAAATATAAGTCATTTTCAACTTTATGAGCCAAGGAAGAGTGATTAATTTGTTAAATTTGTCTTAAATTAAAAAAAATTCCAACTTCGCCCCTATTCAATTCTATTTCACATATCTCCTCTTTCTCGATGTCCAATGTGTACCACCAATAAATAGGGATAAAATTAAAAAATGATAATTAATAATTCTCTAGATGACTTTTATATTTTGGACATCCTATATTTTTTTTCCATGTGCATCTGCGTATCCTAAGCCAGTCCCTATGTCATAGGGAACTCAATGAGCCCAAACTAATTCAGATTCGGGTATTGTAGAGGCCCATAATAGTAAGGGCGACTCTCCCAAGCCAATAGTTCTATATGCAACCCAAGAATTGAACCTTGGACGTTGTTTAAGGGACCTATTGCCTCATCCCGCTAGAGCAACTAGACATTAGTAAATTACTAAATTATCCTATATTTTGAACAACGGGGTGTACTAAAAAAATATAAATTAATAATTATAAACAAAATAAGCCAAGCTGAGTAGTAGTTGTGTAAGTGTTGTGAGTCGGCAAGTGTAATTGAAAAAGAAAAGAAGAACATTAATGCCCACGAGCAACTCAATTTCCTCACGGCGCCGAAATGAAAAATTCCTCCTCATCTCATATACCCTACTCTCTATACTTTGTGCTTACTTGTATAGTTTATGTGCCTCCATGTGTGAGTATATATATAAATGTATCCCTCTCTCTCAGCCAATCCCACACAAAACTCACAAACACAAGATAGCTAGCTAGCTAAGCAGACTTGTTCTTGGCGGTCTGAGAAAACCATGGAGTGCCACCAGTGGCCGGAGCCGGTGATTCGAGTGCAAGCTTTAGCCCAAAGAGGCTTAGACAAGATACCAGAACGCTTCGTGAAGCCGGAATCTGTGAGACCTATGGTTAATCAGAAGAAATCAGTTACTGATGATGATGACATTAATATCCCGTTAATTGATCTAAAGGGTTTGACGGAGGAGGAGGCGGCCCGGAGGGTGGGGGAGGCGTGCCGGGAATGGGGGTTCTTTCAGGTGGTGAACCACGGCGTGAGGGAGGAGCTGATGAAGAAGGCGAGGGAGGTTTGGAGAGAGTTCTTCATGCAGCCATTGGAGGAGAAAGAGAAGTATGCGAATTCGCCGACTACTTATGAAGGATATGGAAGCCGTTTGGGTGTTAAGAAAGGAGCCATACTTGATTGGAGTGACTACTTCTTTCTTCATTACATGCCTCTCTCTCTTCGTAACCATTCTAAGTGGCCTTCTCTCCCACTGTCCTTGAGGTATATTTCTTCTTCTTTTTGTTGATATTATCGTCCGTATCTAGTTCGGGATTTCTGACCGCGGTTCTCAACACAAGTGTCTCCTCTATAGTCTTCTTCTTCTTATGTTTCTTTTTTAGCTGAATTTAAGGAATTATTAGGTTGACTCCATAACATTCTTGTTGTCACTCATTTTTAAGAGCCTTCTCTATTGGTTTTTCCAAGACTAATGATGACAATATATTGCAAGTTAGTCACATAAACTGTGGGATAAATTATATTAATGTTTGTGGACTTTTGTTAGTTTTTTTTTTTTTTTGTTAAAGAAGATGATATAGGTACAAAGATCTTCTTTTGTTTCATTAAAAAAAAAATTTAATATGTTGTTGGAGGTTGAAAAGTTGGGAAATTCAAAAGTAGTGGAACCTCAGTATGTGAGGTGGTGTGCTTAATTTGTTAGTCAACATTAAAGAAAGATCAGGAAGTGATTAATGGTGTCAAATCTATTAGGATTTTGTAAGTAAAAACGATTATACAAGTTTAATGATATTTAAGTATAAATTAGTAACAATATGTTGATATGAGATGAGACTAGTGTATATGTGTGTGTACATGTGTGGTTCATCATATGCAATATAAAGAATGAAAAGTAAAAGGGAAACTGATGAGAGTAAAAAGTGGTTTGTCGAATGACGATTTGTGTGTGTGTGTGTGTAAGATGAAACTTTTTGAGATATTGGAATGTTTTGTGCGTCACTTGCTTGATGGGTCCAAGTGTGAGGTACTAAATATATGCAAAAACTTCTCCTACACCTTGCGTTTTTTAGTGGGGTGTGGCCTCCACAATATGCTTGAAATATCATTATCTGTGTTTACCTTTATGTCCCAACTCTTTTTTCCTCCAAATTCCATGGTTAAGGATCCTTGTTTTTCATCCTAATAAGAGTAAAAATAAATAATAATCAATGTAAGATAAATTTTGAAGAATGTAATAAAAATTGGATTATTTTGGAATGTTGTAGGAAAGTGATAAGTGAATATGGAGAGGAAGTGGTGAAGCTGGGAGGAAGAATGTTGAAGCTATTGTCAATGAATTTAGGGTTACAGGAGGATTTTCTACTGAAATCATTTGGTGGAGAAGAAGGACTTGGAGCATGCCTTAGGGTTAATTACTATCCAAGTTGCCCTCAACCAGACCTCGCACTTGGCCTCTCACCTCACTCAGACCCAGGTGGCATGACCATTCTTCTACCGGACGACCACGTTTCTGGTCTTCAAGTCCGTCAAGCCGACGATTGGATCACCATTAAACCTGTCCCTAATGCCTTCATCATCAACATGGGTGACCAAATCCAGGTCCTCTCTTCTCTTCTTCTTTTTCTAACTTTCTTTTACCCATAGCATTGATTTTGTGATATTGGGTCCCATTTTCTTTGAGAAGCTAAGTAGGGTTTCATGTTACACACCAAAGAGTTATATATTTATGAGTTTTTTTTTTTCCTATTACAAATCTCCTAAAGTGTGGGAATTCATATTAGGGTTTTCTAAATAATTAAAAAGAAGATGGACACAAAATAGCAGGCCTCACTCCTGACATGCTGGTCGGTCTTAAAAAAACTTGACTCGTGACTGAGAAGTAAGGACCCGTTTGTTACAAAGAAAGCTTGGGGAGGAAAAGGGAAGATCCCAATCTTCCCATGGATTTTGGCTGTTTGTTACACAGAAAGTCCAATCAGCATCTTCCAGTGAGGGTTCATCTTCCCTCATTTGAGGGAAAATGCTTTCCATCCGAAAATGGAAGGAAAGCTGCCATCTTCCCAGGAAAATGGTTTTTTGACAGATTTACCCCTGAAATTCAAATTTGGCGGACTTGGCGGGAAATTTCAAATTTGGCGATTTTTTTTTTTCACAAGTTCGAATTTAACAATAATATATTTTTTAAAATATATTTTAGCAAAAAAAAAAATCTTTTTTATTTTGAATTAATTTCTTTTGAGGGTAAAATAGACATTTCCTAATTCTTTACCAACTTTCCCTTTTCATTTTCTTCCTACCACATAACTCAAGTCATCTTCCCTCATCTTTCAAATCTTCCTTTCCTTTCCTTTCCCTCCTCCAAAGTTCCTTTCCCTCCCCAAACTTTCTTTGTAACAAACGGGTCCTAAGGCTTCATGTTAGCTATATAGTATGTATGAGTTTTTATGTAGTAAAAATATTTGTAGGAATTTAAATTAGGGTTTTCTAAAGAGTTAAGACAAGATAGACACATAATAGTAGGCCTCATTCCCAACATGTCGGTCGGTCTTTAAAAAAATTGACTATTTGTGATTATATATGTTTATCTGATCTATCTTCTCACTTGAGCCATACTACCTTTGATCCTTAATATAAGATTTTGTTGGTAGATAATATCAAATTGAGTATAAAAATTTGACGTTCATGGTGTGATTACTATATGTGCAGGTGCTGAGCAATGCAATATTCAAGAGCATAGAGCACAGAGTGATAGTGAACTCAAACAAAGATAGGGTTTCATTGGCATTCTTCTACAATCCAAAGAGTGATTTGCTGATTCAACCTGCCAAAGAGCTTATCACTGAGGACAGACCAAGTCTCTATCCGCCTATGACTTTTGATGAGTACAGACTTTACATTAGGACCAAGGGGCCTTCTGGAAAATCTCAAGTTGACTCTTTGAATTCTTCTTCTTCTTCCAATAAATCTTCATCATAATAATCACTAGCCAAAGAAGTTGCAGCTCAAGATCCAGATCATAAGCCAATGATGTATTAATTAAGTTCAACTATTTTAAAAATCATAATTATTTCAAGGAATAATTGAAGTTATTATCAAGTTTTTTAGGATTTCTTTCTACTCAAGTAGTTTTTTTTACTTGATAATAACTTTGATTTTTACCAAGAATTATGATTTTTAAAATTTTGTAACCTAATTCTTCTTAAAGATTGTCTCTTGGATGATGTGGCCTTTTTAAAAAAGGTTAATTAAGAAAACAATTTCAATGTGTGATTAATATAATCAGTATTAGATTAATGTATATTTTCTAAAACATGTACCCTAATAATCTTCTTTAATCCCTCTATATATTATCTTCTCTCTGTGAAAGGCATGTGCAATTATTGGAGGTTGAAAGCGAAAGAAAAGAGTAAATATATAATAACATTAAGAATCACATGTCAAATTTCAGTTTCTGGGTGTTTCTTATCTCAAAGCCTTGAGTCGTTGGATTGGCCAATTGAAGAAATAGTCAATGAATATAATAATGAAATGCGATAAGGTTGTTGTATTATCTATACCTTCCTTTTGGCTTCCACAAGTGGCCTTGATGATAAGAGAATGGGATTAATCAGTATTAGATTAATTTCTATGACTTTTGTTGGATTAGATCAATCAGTATTGGCCAAAGAAATTGCAGCTCAAGATCCAGATCATATGCCAATGATGTATTAATCAAGTTCAACTATCTTAACAATCATAATTATTTCAAGGACTAATTGAAGTTATTATCAAGTTTTTAAGGATTTCATTCTACTCAAGTAGTTTTTTTTTTTTTAACTTGATAATAAATTTGATTTTTAAAAATAATTATGATTTTTAAAATTTTGTAACCTAATTCTTCTTAAAGTCTGTCTCTTGGATGATGTGACTTTTTTTTAAAAAGGTTAAAAAAAAACAATGTCAATGTATGATTAATAGAGTAACGTATATTGCTATATATAATTTTCTTTAATCCTTCTATATATTATCTTCTCTCTGTGAAAGACATGTGCAATTATTGGTCGTTGAAAGCGAAAGAAAAGAATAAATATATAATAAAATTGAGAATCACATGTCAAATTTCAGTTTGTGGCTGTTTCTTATCTCAAAGCCTTGAGTCGTTGGTTTGGCCAATTGAAGAAATAATCAATGAATATAAATATATAATAATGAAATGCGATAAGGTTGTTGTATTGTTTGTACCTTCCTTTTGGCTTCCCCAAGTGGCCATTGATGATAACTTTAATTCGCGTTTTGCCTTCATCAGCAAAAAATAATTAAGGGGAAATAAAATGGTTGTTAGTTTCCATAAATGCATGCTTCATTATTGACACAGTACTTGAAGATATTTTTTATAACGCATGTCTCATATTTTGTATAGAGTTTAAAATTGCTTAAATACTTAGAGTTTTTTAATAAGTTTAGGTAAGTTGGGTCTGGTGGTTCATCAAGGTCAGAATATGCCTCCAGGTTATAAAAACACTTACAATGATACTTATAGATCTCTTACCAACAAGCTCCTCACGTTGGTAGTGCAATTTCAACTCACAACCTATATGGATTCTGAGCGAACTTCTTATCAGCTAGATCAACCTTTGTTGGGGTTTAAGTGTGTTGAAGTTTACGTGAATGGTATATTAGTAAACGTTTCATCAGTCCATAATGTATGACCTAATTGAGAAATTAATCTTAGTTCTTAATGTAAGACTTGTTTTCCATATTTTTCAAGTCTTTTTAATCAAGCAAGAGAGATAGAGAGATTAAGGAATATTATTAGAGTGTTTTAGAAAAAAAGGACATATCATATTGACTAACTTCATTAATTTAATCAGTTAGGTAAATATGTCAAACATTAAGGACCAAAAATAGTAGTCTAGTTTGATATTGATAAAATTCTTTTAATTTCATTGTGGTGAAAAAAATCCCATTCTCTTACACATTGGATTCCATTCTGTATGTCAAAGGGGTCGTGTAAGCCACAAGCCTTACCAATTTTGAGTCAATTTGGTGAAAATCAAGTTATTGGATATACTATACCTATTTCTAAGATTATCTCTCAGTTACAAAAGATTTATGAACCAAATTACTAATTATATATTTTATTCATAATTAATGCTCCCTCCGGTCCTAATTATAGGACATATTTAACCGATTTTAGAGAGATTAAAGAGAGAAGTTAAATTAGTTAATTTTACTCATTTTCCTAAAATGCCCTTATATAAATTTAAAATAACATAAGTAAAAGTGAATTAACAACCCCTACCACATACCTCTATGATTTAGAATTTTCATTTGATCCACACGGTTTTTAATTGAAATAATAATGGTCTTACTATATACACATATATGTGTGTATATATCTAAACACACACACAAATATATATATATATAGACACGTGTGTGTTTATATGCGCGCGCGCGCGCACACGCACACGCACACGCACAGATGTGTGTGTATTTGTGTGTGTGTATTTGTATCTGTGTCTGTGTATATATGTATGTATAGTTGTATATAGACACACACATATATACATACACATATATGTAATCATCAAAAACCAAACATATTAGAGAGAATAAAATAGGGTTACTTTAGGAAGAAATTGACAAAAATTAGAATGTTGTCCTATAATTAGGACCAAAACCAACTCTAAAATGTTGTCTTATAATTAGGACCGGATGGAGTAATTTTGTAGCTTTATCTATGAACATGCATGTGAATGGCATAAATTGAAACTGTAGTTGGTGCCACCTTTGAGTGGTTGCTTTGGTTCAGTCAATGGTTGTTGAGTCTTTAAAAAAAAAAGTATTTATGTGACACATACATTTTTAATGAGTGAAAAAATGTAGTAATCAATAAATTTTAAATTAATCTTGTTGGTTTTAATTCTTATAATATGTGGGAAAAATGTTGTAGACGTAAATTTCGGGCATTTAGGTGCAAATTCAAATTCACCAATGAAATTTTCCTCCATAACCACCTGACACTATAAAGTTTTCTTAGAAGCAAAAATGCATATAATGGTTCCAAAATTGTGTAAAAATGTCACAACCGTTAACTCAACCAATGTTAACCGTATAACAAACATGTCAGTTAAGAAAATAGTGTAAAAATGTCACAACTGTTAAATTAAGCAATGTTGATTGTTTAACAAACAATCCTCACATGCATTGCTAGCCATGCCCACCACTGCGGGGATCTTCTGCACAAATGGTGCTGGAGATCGATGTCCCTCCCCCAGCTGCCTCACCCACCATCGTTTTCGGTGTTTGGTGTGCATTGGAGAATACTTCATAGATAGATCTGCATCGTAACCCTAAATTTTCTGATAAGATAAATAATAAACATGCATGTGTAAATATGAAAGGAAATATGAGTGATTAAGATGCGTGTGAGGCCTAAGGAGGTGTGGGTGCTCCACCTGCACTGTGTTGTAATTATAATGCAACCACTTTCTTCTTTTCATTGTGAAAA
This sequence comes from Acacia pycnantha, assembly GCA_025563575.1. NCBI lineage: Eukaryota > Viridiplantae > Streptophyta > Magnoliopsida > Fabales > Fabaceae > Acacia > Acacia pycnantha. Next base: position 3,385,807 of record JAMWYP010000030.1, on the reverse strand, counting down.
GCATCGCTAATTGGTGGACCTACTTCTATCAACTTGACCTTTTTCTTTCTCTCTTCCTTTTTTTTTTTTAGCCTTTAATTACCAGCCTGGTGTGTAAGACATACTCTATAATTAAAGCTATACATACATACAAATAGCCTAGTAAATAGGTTAGGTCCCTAATCAGCTTAGCCTACTTTAAACTTAGCATAGTTTATTTAAAAAATAGGTCAAGTTTAAGTTTAAACCTATTGTTATAGGTAAACATGTCAATCTACATAAGACTTAATCTATAGGCCTGGCCTATTTAGTTTTTTTTTTTTAAAAAAAAATTGTATTATTATTCATTATTATATATAATTTAATCTAAATTAATTTTATAAATTATTTATAAAATTAATAACTTAGTCTTAACCCTAAATTTCACATTTCATCTTTGACCCATAAACTTAATATTTTCATTCATCAATTGATTACATCTATTTCTCTTCTTTTTGATTGCTCGAGATGACAATGTTGGCTCACTACCTCTCTCTTGATTTGTGTCATTTGATACAACATAATAATTGCAATAAGTTAATTTTGGTGATGCCCAAATGAAAATGATCTCAATAAGAGGAGTTTGTCTCATTTTATGCAAGAAAAACGAGATAAAATTTAGTTTTACATGTCACTTGTCATGCTTATTTGATTTTAAAAAATATATCTCCTTAGTTAATAGATTTTTTATTTTTCTTATTCATATTACTCATACAATTGTTGCTACTAGGTGTCTTTTCTTTCTCTTACTAACTCTTTTATTTCATATGAGAACAAATTCATAAACTTTTAAAACATAACGTAGGTTTTTAAATAGGTTTGATGAATTATATATGAATTTAGATGTATACGCTTTAAGCTTATTTAAAGGCATACATTTTAAATAGACTTCAAATCCTGTCAGACTTTTTGAAGACTCAGACTTAGACTTTAAAAAAATCTATATACAAGTTTAGGCTTAAGCTTTAAATCTTCATCTAAAGTCCAAACCTATTTAACTAATTAAAGCCTAATCTAACATAACCTACTTCCATACCTACAGTCCGACACACAGACACAATCACACAGAAATCGTACAACATCATAGTCGTTACATCACAAGACGCTAAATTATTACTTCTTGCCCTTAGCTAGATGATTCAAATCAGAAATTCACAAAAATTACGATCATAAAACACAGTCTGAAAAATAAGATATATTTAAAAAGTTGATTTTGATCATAAATATAATATATATATATTTTATATTTATCAATATTTTCTCAATTTATCTTTATTGATACTCACTTAACTATAATCAAAGAAAAGAGAGAAGGGAAAGATTAAGAAAGATGACTAAGATATTTTAAAAAATACATATAACATTAACTAATATAACCAACTTTAAACTTTCTAACTAATTGTGGTAGAAGTATTTTGATGTAGTTAAGCAAAATTTGGCATTTTGAGTAGGTAGGTAGGAGTGGCAGTAGTAGAGATAGTTTTGGAATTATATATTAAATACTACTCCATCTAGTCCTTATTATAAGGCACCAACTACCCATTTCTCACGGACCAAGGAATGGAGGTTAAGTCATTAATGAGGTCTAAAAGTAATAAATGTTTCCAACTTTACCCCTACTTTAATGATGTAGGTTTAAATGTGTTAGTTAAAAATGAGGGCATAATGAAAAAATAGTAATAAATGAGTTAGTTAAAGTAAGTTGGTGCCTTATAATAAGGACCAAAAAATGTTGGTGGTTGGTGCCTTATAATAAGGACCAGAGGGAGTACTAGCTCCAATCCTAAACATAAAATATAATTTATAATACAAATTATACTATGAACTATGTCCTATATTTAGAATCAGACAAATAATATCCAATAAAGTAGAAGAGGAGGGTGCCACATATATATGTTATGTTGTTGGTTTGTGTGAGATATTTTATGAAAGTGATATAATAAGCACGTTTATATAATGAAGCAATAATGCCAATATGGTTATGAAAGATAAAGATAGAGTTGCATTTCAAGGACCCATCACGTCACCCACCATCTGCCCTCATAATGCATTACACTTTATATATATTGATAGAGAGTTTATCGTTTGTCATGTCACTTAACAAAATATTTTGTTAACTCACCTCAAAATTATGTCATTTTAGAAGTTAGGAGAATTAATGAAGCTTGTTTTGACAAAATTTATATAATAAATACAAAAACAAAAATATCAAAACATCTTCATTAATTCCTTAACCCCAAAACAATGTCGTTTTGGGTGTTAGAGGAATTAATGAAGGGTGTTTTAGTAAAATTTATATAATAAATACAAAAACAAAAATACCAAAACACCCTTAATTAATTTCTTTGACTCCCAAAACGACTTAGTTTTAGAGTGACTTAATAAAACCTTACCACTCTGATCTTATTTATAAATCTATTTTGACCAAATCTCGCATACCAAGGAAAAGTAGTTACCTCAATGATTATAAAGTAAATTTTCAATTTTACCCTCATTTATAATTGGGTATTTTTCAACTGTCACTTCTCTCTCTATCTTCATGAGTACAATCAATATAGGCAAAATTGTCACAATCTCATTTATTACATGAAACTGAACTTATAAATAGGACCAAATTTTTTCGTCAAACTGAACTTATAAATAAGACTAGAGTGATATAATCTGATGATTTTTGTATCCTCGATTGGATTTTTATTTATTTATCGTAATTCTAACTTATAATCATTGGATTCATCTGAATTTTATATAATCTTGTTTTCTTTCCTTTTTTATTTATACTGAAAAGTGGTTAATATAATTCATATAATATTTGGTCTTGACGATGAAAGGTTGAGAGAAATCTAGCAAGGTCAAGACGGATCAATGTTGTAATTAGAATAAAAATTAAAAAATCAAAACCTATGGTTTGAAAATACAGTTTTTTTAGCAAAAAAGAAAAAAGAAAATGTAGGACCATAACCAAAATTAGAGAAAAATATAAGGACCAAAAATTATACCCCTATTAAAAATCTATAAAAAAAAAAAATCAATCTAGCTAAACCATTTGATTGGTCTAATAATTATATATTAATATTAACACAAATTGAGAGAATTTAAATTTTGAGATTATCCTAGTTCTATACCTTAAATAATATAAATAATATATAGTAAAGCACATTATTATATTATGGATTATGAATAATGCTAATAATATAGACCCATAAGTAATGTTTGTTAATTCTAACAACAATGAAATATATGCTAAGTTTATAATTCTTATACCCTATGGATAAAAAAACATGACGCCTAATGCACAAGGCCTCCACCAAGTGAAGTCTAAGGAAAACCAGATGTACGCAAACTTACCTTAAAGAGAGAGGCTGCTTCCAAAATTTGAACCGTAACTTTTTAATCACATGACAACAACATTTACCTTGCTTTAAAACTCACCCTCTTTATATCCTATGGATAACTCATAATTAGGAAGTGTTCTAAAAAAAAAAACAGAGAAAAAGGCAAATGCATTCCACATTAAAAAAAATAATAATAATAATTTGTATAAAAATACTCTGAACCTCACATATCAGCATGACACTGAAGTAAGAGTCAAGAAAAGTTTTAAAATGTATACTCAAATTCTGCAGTAAATAAATTCTATTGAAAATAAAGTGAGAAAGAAAAGAACTTATATCCTAATAGATGTAGTTAGATGATGGGACTGAAAATTATATTTGTCTATGTATTGTATTTAGACCAGAGAAATTATTTCCAATCAAATAGAATTAAGAGAGAGAGAGAGAGAATGGAGATAAAAAAAAAAAGTGAAAAGACCATTTTACCATTGTGATTAAATAATAAACCAGGGGCATTTTTACTTTTCAGCTTTGGTTCTAAAATCTACTCCCTCCCATCTTTAATATAAAATATAGTTGTCTCTTTTAAAAAAAATTAATGAAGCTAGATAAATAACTTAATTATAATATATGTTGTGTATCATTAGATTATATATTATTTTATAATAAGTCACAAAAATTAGTTTGAAGGAAAAATGATAAATATATATACTCTAAAGTAATTTATTTAGTTTCCTTAAATTTTTTTAAAAAGCTAATTATATTTTATATTTAGGAGTGGAGGTATTATTATATTGGGAAAATCCATTTAAGGTCTCAGAGGACCAAAAAAATGTCAAAAAAGTCCTAAAAAAAATTCTGATATAAAAAATGTCTCATTGACAACTTCTTCATTAAGATAAATGTCCGGAATTGTGATAAATGTCTATTGACTTCCCAAACCTTCTTCTCCTAGCCCATAGGACAAATACGCCAAAGTCCAAATTATGGAAATATTAGCATTCCCTCATCTTTCCTTTACTTTACCGTGTACCAAACGAGAGCTAAATTTCAATGTGATTTTTATGTTATAAGCCATTTTCTTTCTCTCTAGCAAAAAGGAAAAAAAAAAAAAATACACAGATCAATTTTCAAGGACTACTGCCTAGATAAGATTTTGATGTTCATATTTTTTAAAAAATATTATACATAAAATAAATTTATCCATATTTCTTTTTATTTCTTTTGGTAAAAAAAAATTAGGTAAGGGGTGAGCCATATTTAATTTCAACGGTTTAAATTATATATACATATACAAACACATATATATATAGGTTAAGGTCCATATTTGTCACGAAAGTTGTCAAAAAATTTCAATTTTGCCCCAGTTTTTTTTTTTTTTTGAAGCAATGTCAACCATAAAGTTTCCAAATCATAGCAATTTCGTCCAAATATGATGAGCTAGCTGGTCGATATGTCATCCACGTCATTTTTGTTAAGATGCAAGTTTGCCCAAAAAGATTTTACTCAGGAGCAATGTTGCCTTAGAAACTTTTTAGGTTCAATATTGTTCTGGAAGTTTTTTTTCCGGAAGCAATGTTGCCCCTGAAATTTTTTAAATTCAATATTGCCTGAGAAGTTTCCAAATTGTAGCGATGTCGCCCTGACCATTATAAAGGTTAAGTTTGACTGTTAATTGACTAAATATGCTAGGTTGGTAGCGTGAAAGACGTTTAAGAAGCCGTAGATGGAGGAGCTCACATTTGCTAGAGAGCAATGAAGAAAAAGATCACCGAATTAAAGATACAATAAGCAAGATTGCTAAGAATTAGGCTACTGGTAACCCTCCATCCTTGTGCCCCAGTGATATCAAGATAAACAGGAACTTGTTTGATTTTCTCTCATCACATAAAATACTTTCACCTGTTTGATTTTCTCCAATCATTTGGGTGGGGTGCACTTTTTTTTTTTTTTAAAAAAAAAACCTTATTTATACATATAACTTTTTTAAAAAAAATGAAGTATATGACATATGGACTTGTCAGATAAGTATGTTTGCTCAACCAATGGGTAAACTTAAGTTGGATAACAGCCGAGGTGAAATTCGTACGATTTGGAAACTTTCATCATAACATAGCTCTTGAGTGTAAACTTCTAAGGAACTTTGTACCTAAACCCAAAACATAAAATGATGTAGATGTCATATAGATTGTCAGCTTATCATATTTAGTCAACTAATAGTCAAATTTAACCTGGATAACGACCTGGCCAAAATTGCTACAATTTAAAAACTTCGAGTACAACGTTGTTCTGAAAAAAACATTTCAAGGCAAAATTGAGATTTTTCTGACAACATTTTGAAACAAAAATGGACCTTAACCCTGTATATACACACACATGTATTCACAATAGTGATATGGATTTTCTAGGATTGCTGAAGTGCATAGTAAATGAGTTTAATTATGGTATGCGTTTAATTAACAAACAAAAGTTATAGACATAATTTGTATACTGTCGTTCTGGGTCACATTATACTCCGTATTTCAGATATTATGATCATTATCACTTTATTTCGGAATTGGGGTCAATTTTTTTTTTTTTTTTTTGTTACAAATTGGGGTCAATTTTATCAGCATGATCCCTCGTTTTGGGCTAAATGGCAATTTTATAATGTAGTGTCCCTGATTTTAGGAATGGATCGGCCCATTTTGTGGCCCAAATTTATTCTACAACGCTTGAAATGATTTTGATTATCATGCTTCATGATTTTAATAAAGAAAATTCTACTTGGAAATAAAATTTCATATCTTAGTGAACACCATAATCATAAGCTGAAATGTTTTTTCTCAGATGTTGATATAAAATCATGAAAAAGAAGGCAAGAAAAAGAAAATCAGAATTGAAAGTGTTGGATTGTGTGTGCCTGAGGGAAATTGTGGGGTATTTGCAATTGTATTTTGCTTTTGTTTGATATTATAAGTAGATGCCCATTTTTCCTCTTTTGAAAGTGAAGTTAGTGGTATAAGATTTTTCATCAACTTCTTGTTGATAGTTTTTCGAATTGGGTTTCTCACATCATTCATTTCTCATTATCCCTTATAATCTCTAAATCATATTCGTCCATTAATATAAAGGTCACAATACTAATTTGACTTTTATCTCCTCTTCCTAATCAACGATCTAGATGAGCTCATGAGGGATAATAAGAAAAAGAGATGAGGATCAACTTCCTAGTTTTTCCCTCATCCAACACTGCAGTACAAAGATTTCTCAGACAGTATCCTACTTTTTCATCTTGTGGTTCGACCTTCTATGTTTTATCCTGTTTACTTTCATATAAGTAGTGGTTCGAAGTGTGCTTTGTCATATATTCAGGTATAAAAAATTTGACCATTAAGTTGTGGCATAAAATTGATTAATTTTATACTGTTTTCCTTGATGGCTTTTATATTGCTTGTTTGATATTAAGTAGGATAGTATTAAAAAAATTAAATAAATAAAGCATAAAAATTAAGATTTGGCTCCAGCGCATCTCATAAACTCAGCTTCCAAACAGAGCAAGAGGCTAAGTTTTCTTACCATTTAAAACTCAAGGTTCAAAAGTTTCACATTTCAAGAGTAAATTCATAATCTAACCATCACAAGAATCAAGATGCATTTAAAGATTTGGAAGTTTAACCTCTCCATAGAATCTTCCTATCTTGCCCAAGGAAATAGCCCTCGCATTAACTGATTAAGAAACATAATAAATATCATGTGTGAATTGTGATAAGAAGAAAGTGAGGGAAATTAAGTAACCATACAGTCTGTACATTCAAGCAAATTTCAACTGATTAACAAATTAGAATATAACATATTCTAATCTATATATATAATATCATACACTAAATATGATATGGGTGAAATTAAACATAATCCTTCAGACATAATCCTTTAGACAGAGGTACCATATGCAGGACCTGGTTTTGAGTAAGAGGCCAATATGTGAGCTGTTATTTTATGGGGCTATAGCATATCTAGGGCTTGCCCCGCTTCATGCAAGATGGACATTTGTATTGCTTTATGCTCTCAGCCTTGGCAGGGGTGATCTTCACACATTTCCCATGAAACCACCTCTCGCAGACATCGCAGCCAATCCAAAATTCATCAGCATTGTAGTTTCCACCACAGCTCCCACAAAGGGTTTCACTATGCTCATCTTCATCCTCCTCATAACCTTCATCTGCAAACTTGGGATTGCCTTTAACATGCCCGTCAAGTGATCTCTGCAGTTAAATTTATTGTGCATCAAATAAGGAATACACATAGCTGCATGACATCGAGTTGTTTCAAGAATGCTTGTAAACCTTGAATATCCCACAGTAATTTTATTCTCGAGGCACAAACAACAACATAAAGCCAACATGGCAACATGGCTGAGAATAAAGCTGACGGTAACAAAAATAACAACAGATGGATGCAAACTGTTTCAGAATGATGCAAGCATAATCCAACCGACAACCTACAAAATGAAGCCTACATGCAGATGAATGTGAATGGCGTTTTATTTTCAATTTTTTCTTAAAAAAATATTTGTTTTCAACAGTAGAACAAAGAAAAGGTACAGATGACTTTTTAAACGTGCAACAAACAATACATTAAGAAGTTAATTGTGGTTTTCTTTCCCAAACACTATCTAAATGATTTTTAAAAAAATTAACAATGAAGTGCCATTGACATAACTGATTCCATTGTTTTAAGTTTAAGGCAGTTCACAAGAAATAGCATACTGAGGCAACCCATCCCAAAGAAACAAAGACGCAGATCAACTAATAAGAAACTACTGACCTTGGAGCTTCCCCTGGACTTGCTTCCACTGTCCACAGTTGGCTTGTCCTTTATAGCCTTTCTCTCAGTCACAACTTCAAAGACAGTGGGAAGATCATTGATCAAGCTAAATAAACGCTTCCTGCCATAAAGAATCAAATTCATCATCAATAAAAAGAGCCATGTGATTAGTAGCAACTCATATGAGGGGCAACAGTTGAAACAAAAAAAGAAATCAGAGATAGAGCATCCCCTAATATCCCTTCCTATTCTGGTAGTTTTTAATTTTCTATATAAAGGACAAGTAATCCAATTCGTTCCCCTCATAATCTGTGTATCAAACATTTCAAATAATTTCTGCCAGCCAAAAATTGCAAACAATTACTTTAATTGAAAAACTGAGGATCATATATTAAAACAAACCCACCAAGTCATACTCATATCAACAAAAGGAAAATGTCAACATCGATGTCATTGTGTTTCTTAAAATTAGACAGCACACTCCAAACTCTACTTAACATTTCCTGTTTTATTTCTTTCCGTTCAAGTTGTTGTTTCCAGAGCTTTTATAGCTGCACTTTATTTGATTCAGTGTTTTAAAGCTTGAATGCACAAACCAATCTCGCTTCAGATTAAACCATAAAGCAAATTAGGTGAGACCTGCTTCATTAATAAACATTAACTGTTTATTCATTGTGATATTAAAGCAACTTGATCAACAACTCATACTATTAACCATTGTTTTTAGCCTTAATATTTTATAAGCTTAAGCATGTCCCTAACAGATATAGAGCACAATAAACTGGAATTATCACCACATGCATGAACCTTCACAAGATCTAGATGGTACCTTTCATTGCGGTTGAGACGGGCCCCGAGATAAAATGCCACAGAAAGCAGCCATGAATCACTGTGAACAGCGACAAGAGAAAGCCAGTCCCTGCGCATCATGCCATCCCTAGCAAAATTGATTCCAAGAGCTGGCTCAGGAAGCTCCGGGGGAACTTCCTCTGCTGGCAGAGTTACTTCCCAGGTTTCATTTGGATGTCCATAAAGGCACAAATTCTCCTTTTCTTAAACAGACATATAGGGAACTTTAAACTTAAAGGGACGAACATAAAGGATTGCAATGATTAGAAACATTTGGAATCGAGAATATAAAGGAAATTCAAGTAACAGTAAACTTCAATAAGTTGAGTTGATATTCATTCAGACATCCATTATAACAGAACTTTAATTCAAACAGTAACAGAACATTCAAAATTCTGGTTTAAATCCAGCAAGGTAATCAAACTAAGAAACTTGTCTCAATTACAGAGTCCTGCATAGTTTAGAGTTTCACAAGAACTAAACTGCACAAGAGCCATGCAAAGCTTTGACTTTTGTTTTCCACGATTTCTATGGGAAAAAAGAAAGTCAACATGAGCTACTCTAACGAGCACTCATAATTCACTCACAAACAGGACCCAGAATCATGAAATTCAGCTCCAAACGATGGAAGCAACAAAAAACAAAGCGACAAAAAAAAAAGCCTAATTTTACGTAAATGTCAAATGAAAACCGGATCGAAGACTTCTCTTTACCTGGATCACAGAATCTGTAAAATTCATCCACATCTGAGAAGGAAAAATCCAGAAAAATTTAAAAAACAATTGTCAGATGCAACGGGTAAATTAAGAAAAAGTCACATTCAGGAAATGAATTAGAAACAAATAAAGTAATTAACTAATTGATCCGAGCAGAACCTTGAGTCAGAGCACGAACAACACCGGCTCTTCGAGCACTATAATCCTTGAAGATCTCCTCCACGGTGCGCGGACTAGAAGCCATTTCCATGAACAACAACTGAGATCTGAGCGAAAGGGTTCGAATTCAAAACACTAGGAAGATGAAGAAGAGGAAGTGAGGAGAAAAGAAGAAGAGGGCCTGAGAAGAAGGGATCGACGAGATCGAAGGTGACAGAGATGCATGTGATCTGTGAGAAACGGTACAAAGAAACAACGAGAGGAAAAAAAAAAAAGTCACCGCGAAGAGAAAAGAAAGGAGAAAGTGGGGTGTGTCGTGTGTAAATAACGCTATTGGTTTCTCTTATCGTTTTTACGGTTTTACCCCCATTCATTTTTATTCTAAAATATTTATCCTTTTTTAATTTAAAAATTATTTTGATTTCTTTATTACCATAATACCATATCAATAAAAATACTGATAAAATGTGATTAAAATTCACAAAAACACACACACAGAATTTAATTATTTATATATTTCCTTCCATTTTGAAATTTCTTCTAAAGGATCCAAATTTATATAAGTGACAATTAATCTTTTTTTTCCTAGTGAGGTATGATATATTGTTATTTTTCTTGTTGTCTTTTTTTGGCATCTTATTTTTTAAGTCTAAGTTAAATCCTAATGGATTAAATTTCAGTTATTGAAAATGAATTCTTTTTATTGCCTTACAATTTTAAAATGAAGGATGAGTAAAGAATTTAGTTGGGTGCTTGAATCACGTAAATTGACCAAGTCAAAAAGTTTCTCTTGTTGATTTTAGGAGAAAACCAAGACAACGTTTGACCAACGTTCTTTTTTTGTAAGCAGAGGTTTTGTAAGTCAACGACGGCTGGATCCGTTTCTCAAATGGAAATTTGGCGTATTCATGAAATTTAAAATGAATCATTATGACTTATAAATAAATAAAATTTATATACATTTTATAATATATTAATGTTTATGTTTCACTAATTATTAACTCTTTTAATTAAAATATTATATAAATACTCTCTCCGGTCCTAATTATAGAAACACTTTTGGAATGCAATTCACATTACAAAAGTGTTCCTATAATTAGGAATGTATTAACTTATTATAATTTTTTCCTCTCAATATTTATAATTTGTCTTTTGTCTCAACATAAAATGGAATGATTGTATGAGAGAGAAAAAGGGGGGGAATATAAAGAAATGATGACATTTTATTTTAGGAAAATTCCTTTTTGGTCTTAAAGAATTAAGAAAATGTCAAAGAAGTCCCAAGGGAAATTAAGATATCAGAAAAGTCTCAAAGAATTGTTAATCACACATATGGAGTTGTTAATCTCACATATGAGAGTTGTTAATCCCATAAAAGAAGTTGCTAACCGAACTTTTCTGACATCTGAATTTTTTTATGACTTTTTTAACATTTTTTCGATCCATTAGGACCTGAAAGGATTTTTTCTTTTTTTCTTATGCAATAGTGTTGAGAGAATAACAATTGTTTTCTTTTCTTTTCTTTTCTTCCCCCATGAACATTTTTCTACTCAGGGGGAGTTACAAGTAAGATCACACTCATGACATCTTGCTTATAAACAATTTTTCACTTCACTAGATTGAAAGAGCATTGGCTTTCCACTTTTAACTTAATTTCAAAATCTTGACTCTTCAATTATTCAAAATTTTCACATGAAAGAAATTTAAGAAAACAATCAAGTTCTTCCAAGGAAGAAAAAGATAATCATCTTTTAACCATATTGTTTCATTTTTGTCTCCTACTAATTCTCTTTAGTTTTCTACTCACATTTGCTGTATTGTGCGTATGAACGGCAGACAATTTGTGATTGCAAATAGTATATTCAAATAGAAATTAAGAAAACAAAAAAAGAAATTGTATGTTTGAAGATTTGACTTCCATACACAATCATATTGTTTGTCTCCAAAAACGTTTTTGTAGAAGGTTCAATTTATATTGCAACTTAAAGTAGTTTAAGTCAATTGCTAAGAGGTATTATAAAAATAAATAAAAAATAAAAAAGCTAACTCAAATTTCTGAGGACAAAGCTCAAATAAATGCTGAAATTGAACAAATTTCAGCAATACTCCAAACCATTGATAATACCAAAATTAAAAACAAAACTCACTTAAATTAAAGATGGCTGAAAACGAATGAAACAAAGGGGGGAATTTAGGAGGACAGCAAGAAATGTCCTAATCTGGAAGTACAAAGGAATTCAATTCTGGCCAACACTTTCATAGAAACCAAGTGGCTGAACAAAATTCACAAAACTCAAAGAAGACCAGAAACAAAATGATATATGAGAAGAAAAAAGCAGTAAAACAAATAATAAACTCCTAATAAACTGTTCTAAGAGATATTCAGTTCAGCAAATCAGGAATTTCCATTTATAATCGAAAAGCAGCAAAGCAGCACAATTGCAATCTTACACGATTTGGTTAAAATGGTGGTAGGGAGAGCTACCTCCAGTGTTTATGGAGATGTCAATAATCTCTTAATGCCGCTTTTCTGCTCTGATGTAAGCCTGGAGGGAAATTTGATGTTAAACTTGATTCTCAAATTCCCCTTCTTGGATGGTTCTTTGGGAATGGGCATCCCCTCTCCTTTAACAACTTCTTCGTATGTGGGACTAATGATGGAGCTGACCGGTACAGTAAGATTCCGCCCATCCAAGGTTGTCAGCTGAGCCGTGTAACCTGTCAGTGCTTCTACCAGAGGTACCTTCTGGGTGACAACAAGATCATTGCCATCCCGCTTGAAGACACTATGAGGCTTCTCATCAATGATAAATACAAGGTCTGCAGGTATAACTCCTCTTTGTTCATTTCCCTTCTCAGGAAATGTTATCTTGGTACCTTTCTTCCAACCTGGCTTGATCTCAATTGTAAGAATTTCCTCCACAGTGGTGGGCCTCCTGCACAAGAAGAAAAGATATGGTAGATTAAGTAGTAGAGACACAATTTGAGATGCTTTGGTTCAGTGGGTCTCTAATTTACTATTCTAATCTTCAAATGACACGGCAAATTTCATATTTTGACATATAGAAACCAATGAAACACCAGACTTAAACCTAAGCTTTGTCTTAATGTATATCAGACGCTCATCAAATATGACCCTTCAAATTGTATTCAGAGGAGCTAAAGAAATGATTTCAATAGATAGTGTATGTATTAGTGAGTAAACCATTTAGCCAATGTATTAGTGGGTAAACTATTTAGCCAATAACCTATCATTTAGGTAGCTAACTTGTATATAAAGTGAATACTAAACTGCACCATAAAGTTGTACCTAGTTGACACAGCTTTACATGATTTAGGATTTACGTGAAATAAAAATCCTCGTTTTCCCACTGAGTGAGCATAAGGTTGAAGTAAATGGCAATAAAATGCACGAAAAATATGCAGTCCCCATTCAACTGCAAGCATGTCATCCAGTTTTACGACACAAAAGCAATAGTAATATCAATACTAAGAGTAGAAACTGCCAGCAACTTTAATTTTAGCACCTCAGCTGCTATATTTGTGATAAGTTTAGTCTATTGCTATTGCCTGAGATCTCAATAGGTAACAGGGTTGAGCCCCTTCAAAACTAAAAATACGTGTGCACTTCAAAAGCATTTTAGCAAAATTACAAACGTATAAATAAAAATCTTCCCAAAACAAAGCCTGGTAGGAAAACAATGGTTTCTCTCAGAGAAAATAAACCAAAACCACATTCCTTAATCTGTCACATAACAGTTTTAGTGTTACAGAGAATAGTTTTCAAAGAGGGAACAGAAAACGTACACAAGATCAGGAATGCTTAAAACCATTAAATCATCTAGATGTGCATGACACTCATTAAGACCTTATAATTATCATGTAGATATGCAGAATTCACAAGGGAAAAAATTCCTTTAATGATTTCGATGCCAATAAAGTATAAACAAATCATTCGTCCTTAGCCAGCTTCGCAACTTTTGCAATGTCCACATCTAGCATCCCCCTTCATCTTTATTCCAGTTGTGCAAGTTGGTAACCTCAACATCTTACATACTCATTATGAAATTACAGAAGACACATCAGTTTGGCTCAAGACTTCATTTCTAGTCTATACAACAACAGATCCATAAAAGACAGAGAATCCAATCCTAGCAATTCAGTTTTTTCCCACATCAAATAGAGTTCTAGATTAACATAGATAAATTTTATTCAAAAACTTTTTTTACTCACTTGGTAGACACTGGGTCCATAGAAGACAAAGACAATGCAGCATTAACAACAACAATAAGTCTTATCCCACAATGCAGTATTGACACTCCAGTTTTTTCACCCGAGGGTGTAACCCAGAACAGAACACTAAAGTAAATATACAAAAATTAAGTTGAAGGATATGATGACAAACTAGCCCATTCACAAATAAACTTTAGATTCAACCCGGGTGCAATGCTTTCCATACAACAAAAATGAATCCAATTCATAAGGAACAATTAGAAGTCAGCATCTGTACTCAGAACTTCCTTCATCTAGATTCCTATTAGCCGTCAAAAACATTTTATTCTGGATCACATTCCGCTGTAAGTTAGAATTACCACCAGAAGACCAAGAGGAAAATTTGAGACATTTACCAATCACAGGACCAAGATAAAAACAGCACAAAGATGTTATTCAGGACTGAGGGTAATTTTTTTCTCCCTGGACTTTTGCACTCATTCAACTCAAATGGCATTGTATTATGCTAATAAATGTGGAGAGGAGAGGTCTGTCAACCTATGTCTGGATTCAAAAGACCAACCCAGAGCCTCTAAAGGAACTTAAAGTCCAACATCTCAACCCAACACAGAATCCACTTTACCATTGGAAAGTTGATTGCTCTGAGCATGCAAGACTCAAAAGTTTTACTTGAATTTCAATTTCAAATAAATAAATGAATCTGCCTGTTCAAGCTCCAAATAAACCAATGAGACAAATAAACACAGAAGATTCATTTGCACAATGCATCAAACTGTACTTGGTTTTTGGGTTCCAATCAACAAACTACAAAGTTAAGTAAAAATCTCGTGGTGCGGCATATATCTCCCTTGTTTTGAAAATAATAATAATGAGGAAGGGGACTATTAAGTTAAAGCAGACAGCTCACCCACTAGAATCGATAACATCCCTCGAAATCTTCATTTTCTTTGTCGTTCCTTTGTACAAATCCTCCAAACTGCATGGCAGGTTTCGTTCGATGGGTGCACCTTTCCTTGGCATATTTCCAGAGCCCTCTCCAGCACCACTCCTAAGTGAAGTGAAAATATCTTCGGCGAACATACCACGGGGAAACCCAGAAGCACCAGCACGGCCACCCATATCACCCATTCCACCAAAAGGACTGGGAAACCCAAAGAACTCTGAAAATATATCGTCTGCGCTCCTGGGGTTGAACCTGAACGTAGTTGGACCGCCATCAGAACTACCTGAAAATCCGGAACCTGGGGGTGGAACCTGTCCCTTCAATCCCTCCTCACCGTATTGGTCATATACTGCTCGCTTTTGTGGATCACTCAGAACCTATTTAAAATTCAAAACCCAGGAATTCATAAAGACTCACGGTTTCAATTTCCTGATAAAATAGGGGAATGTTGAGGGATGAAATTTGATATACTAGAGTAGTTATCGAAATTTCCCATTCCAACCGAACTCCCAATACACTGAGATTGAATTGAGAAAGAGAAGAATCAAATGATAGAAACATACATCATAAGCCTCGGAGATTTGCTTGAATTTAGCTTCAGCCTCTTTCTTGTTGTTAGGGTTTTTATCAGGGTGCCATTTCATGGCAAGCTTTCGATACGCTTTCTTGAGATCGTCGTCTCTGGCATTACGGTCCACCTGAAGCATCTTGTAGTAGTCGATGCCCATGCCTTCTTTCTCTCTCACTCTCACTCTCCGTATCGCTGCGTGTCGTGGCCGGAGCGTGTGCCTAGTCACCGGTCCGAGGAATAGAAGGGAAGGACCTCATCGACAGGAAGGTATCAAAAACTAGGCTCAACTGATACACGAAACTCTCACATTGCTCGGCCCATCTTCAAGAATTATATAAGTGTCTAAATGTGTTGTTTGATTATTAAGACCAACATAAATGTGCTTTATTATTATCGTCGTTGTTTCTAGGTTTTTATTTTTTACTTTTTTGTTTCCATCTGTGCTTTTCAATGTTATTATTCTTTAATCTTTAATTAATATGTCATCCTTCATAAAATTATATCACAATAGTTGGATTTGGAATCAAAGGATTTGGATTTTCTCAGAATCTTATCTCTCCTCGTCTCTAAGTATCTTTTCATTTTAGCTGTCCAAAAATTGATCTAAGCGTCTAGAAAGAGACACATCATCAACTTCAAAAAACCGCATGCATACGCAGTAAATATAAAAATTTTAAAAGTAGATGACGTATTTCCCTTTAAACGTTTAGATCAATTTTAGAACGGTTTAAATGAAAAGATACTAAGAGATGAGGAGAGAAGAGATTCTGAGATAATCTGCTTCCCTACCCTTAGGGCCCGTTTGGTACAGGGAAGATTTAAGAAGGGAAATGAATGGAAGGGAAGATTGGGAGGGAACTTTAAAAGTTAAACTGTTTGGTAGACGTGGGAAAGGAACTTAAGTTGAGGGAAAATGATTTGTTTGGTATGAAGAATTGGGTGTTGGTTAAGTGGGAAGGTGGGGTGATCTTCCTAAGATGCCCCCCTCAGTTTGTTCGGACGTTCGAACGTAAAAGTTACGTTCGAACGTGATAGGCACCCAATCGCCTGCGCGTTCGAACGCAAAATCTGACAGTATCTTGAGGTTTACATCAGCAATTTCACAACCCTACAGACAAGAAACCAGACCACAAGAACACAGGACGCATGTAGAGGAATGGATGAATGAATAATTTAAATGGAAAGAACAGAGGGTTAAGAAGAATTCAGAAATAGAGGAAGCCAACGATGGTGGTCTAGTCTTTCCTCTCCGGCGACGGTGAAGAAGACGGCGAAGATGATGGAAGAAAGTCGAAGCTCTATGTTCTCCTCGGTGCTATGGTTCTGCTTCTGACGTCGAGTCTTTCGCAACTGTGGTGGAGGGTGAGGGAAGAAAGGAATGTTGCCGGTGACAATGATGAAGAAGGTGAGAGTCGCCGGCGACAGAAATGGAAAATGAAGGATCAAATATGAATCTATGGAGCTCTGGGTTTTTTTTCGTTCCTCTCGGGTTTGTCTCGTTCAACTCCAGCCTCGATTTGGTTTTCTTTTTAATCAACAGCTCCACTGTTTACCAGGGGCTTTTTTGTCCGTCAAAAGCATTCTCCCGGGAACCAAATCACTATCCCGCCATTTTTTAGGGATTTAATTTTCCCACCCTTGTGGCAAGATCGAACCTGGCGGGAGATCAATTTGGCAGGAGAGTGGCGCGCCAAAAAGATTTTGGCCGTGGGAAGATAGTCATTTTCCCTTTCCCTTGCCCAAAATCAGCGTACCAAACGGGCCCAGTTGTATTTTGAGGAGAATTAATTTTTTTAATCAAAAACTGAAGTTTATGGGATTTGAACTCACCACTACTGCTTGAGTTATAAATTAACCCATTATCAATTGCATAAACTTTTGGTTGGCTAATGGATTATAGGAATTTTAAACAAGTTAAATGCACCTTTAATAAAAAGAATAGGTGAAAGTTATGAATCAATTATTAAATTTTAAATTAAAATTAATTGTAAATCAAGTTTTTTTTTTTTTGGTGATTTTTGGTAGAAGTTATATTCTGTATTGATATTTATGATCTTCATTTTTATCTTCTTCCTTATTCTTCCCATGTAATGAATCTTATAGCAAACACATTATCCCTTTCTTGGCCTCTAAGCGCTACCATATGGTCCCTCCACTCGTATTATTCTCTTGATTGTGTTGTTTTGATAGGAATTTGGTACTATTCCACCTTATCATTTTTACATGTCTTGTCAATGAATTTTTATTTTTATTCAGTTAAACAAATTTATTTTAATCTTAACACACACTAACTTAGCATTGACCAACACAGGCTAATAGTGGAAAAACCTCTGGCTGTTTAAGGATGATATCTTGAGTTTAAGTCTGTGTGAATACATCAAATACATTAAAGAGATTTACATCCAATTAAACCCGACAATATTTAAATATGGTTCAATCAGATAACCATATTGGGAAAAAAAAAAAAACTAAGCAAGCATTGAATTCAAGACAATAGAATTTTACATCATATATAAATGGAAGACATTTCAATCAGATTAATTTTAATATAACTTTTCAATTGCTAAATTTATAATTGTGATAGTTTTTTATCAAAAAAAAAAAGGATAAAATGTAATAATTCGTTCTTTTGGACCAAAATGTCAGTCTCCCCATGTTTTTCATGGGCCAGATGTTATATTTACTCCCAAAAAGAAAACATACAAGCAAACATGTCATCATTCCATCATGTTTCCTCAACAAATGGTCGTTACCATTAACCACCATGAGGCTGATAAATAAAACAGATGATCAATGATGTACATAGGCCATACACTAATTGATCTGTGTGGCTCAGCTCTGCACATTCATTTAGCCTCACTCATAATTCTTAGACATTAAAAATCTTCCTCACTTTCTTGATGTTCCTACCACAAACAGGGCAAGTCCCATCTGCTTCTGCTATCCTGTAAACATAGATTGGTCATTTCATCTACGACCCACAAGATTCTCCACCAGCTATTTATGTGTACGTTAGTGTCCCATACCCAAATAACTAATATTTATAACTAATTTTAAGTAAGACAATGAGAGGAGACAATTAAAATCATCATCACTCATAGGTCACAAATCAAAAGCTGAGATTAATATTAAAGTCATCTTAAATGTGTCATAGAACGCTTATTTTGACTTATGTAGCGATATCAACTATTGATTTGCAAGTTGCAACTAAGATGATTATCTCTTCATCTCACTTCTTACTTAAAATCCCACCTCACACTCGAGTGGTACATATAGAAAAAACAAACTATCTAATGTTATATCTGGAACATATATTGAATGTGCATGAATCGAAGATAGTTTACTCAAGAATATTGTTCATACATAGATTATTATCAACGTGTTTGTTTTGATGTTAAAAACTTATTTTTTGAAAATTTTGTGGAACGCACATTTGTGCCTCTTCAAACATGAAAACAAACACACTATATTTAAGAGAAAAAAGTTAATCAAAACTTCTATGCATGTTTAAAGCCATTTTTCTAAGGAAAAGGAAACCTCAATTATGAGAAATTATGTTTATCCTTAGCTCAAGTGGTTGTTGGATGGTGGGGATTTAAAGTAAGGACATCCCAATAAATCAGGGAGGGAAAAGCCCTTCACTGGTTCCATCCCCCCCCCCCTTCCTATCTTTTACTACTTTTAGCAAACTTGCTTTAGAGACGACTTGATGGTTTTAGCTAGGAAGGTGTTTCATATGCTATGCATCTTTGGTATCACAATCTGCAATCTCTAAAGCATGGTAATTTTAACTCTTTTCCTTTTCTTCACCTTAGTTGCGTTTCCAAAAAATATATGAACATTATATGATGTAACTCAAGTGAGAAACTGGAAACTAGTTACCTGTTTCCACATTCAAAACAAGCAACACAGTGTCCACATGGCAGGTAGAAGCAGTCCCTTGGAGCATCAAAGCAAATAGCACAAAGACGCCGCGTATTATTACTGGCTTCACCTTCACCTAAAGACTTTCCATCAATGGAACCCACTGTAAGAAAGTCAAGATCCTCCTCTTCACGTGACATGGAATCATAAGATGAACCCCAACTTGAAAGATCGTCATCTTTGTCAGAAATCAAAGGGGCTCTCTGAGTTGCTGTGAGCCCAAGTTGAACTCCTGCTCTGGCTTGCTGGAACTTCTCTATTAAGGTGAAGCACAAATACATCAACAAAGTCATTCCGCCTGTGGTGGAAAAGAAAGAATTAGTAACATAAAATCGGTTATGTCTTCAAGTAGCAAATAGGAGACTGAATATTTGAATGAAGAGTATACCAATGCCAAGAATATATGAGATCCATCTTGGTCCAAAGGACAATCTGACACGCCACTCATCCCTTGAAGTATTCTAAACCAAGGAAAAGAAAACATGAAACAGCCTGATACAGAGTGATAAGATGAAGTTATGAGTTTTTAATTATCTTACAATTTAATTCTTTGGGGTAATTTAGGGGCTGCCACGAGTAGATAGGGATATCAATAAGATACTTGGGCCTAGCGATACCTTATCCCACAGTAGCAGCTTTGGATTTCTAGAATTTGGATGCAGCTTTCATAAAGATTTGTTGTTTGAATTATCTGTTTATCTATAATCAATCTGAAGAAGTCACCTCTCATGATATTAACAAAACTGAATTTTCTAATCAACTTGACTAGACAACTTGAACTAATTAACCCTTTGCAATATCCTGAAGACATAAACTTCCAAAACATGAGTAGTAGCTTTCGAAACATGCTTAATACATGAGAATGTCTATGTGTTTATTCTATTTGCAGTGAGGATATATTAATAGTAATCATACCTCTTTTGAATCAGAAGTTAAAATAGCTGCATTCCCATCAGGAAAGAAGATATTAACACGACAGGAATTATTCGTCAAAGCACATTTATAGTAAGCTTTGGTTGTATTGTACAAGGAGGCTCTTACTTTGATGCTCAATTTGACCTATCCAATGAAAAGAATGATTCAAGTAAACAGTGATGACCAGAAATGAGGACAAAAGTACCTATATTAGTCGGTTGAAATCTGTTAAGACCCAAGGCAGGTAGCCGTAGAATATACTCTAATCTACGAGAAGACGCAATATTCTTGCGAATTCAATTAGATTAGCCAATCTCTGATCTTATTAGATAAGATCAGCCAACTCTCTAATAATTAGGTACTCCACTAATTAATAAAGTCCAAGGAGAATCTCCTGTTTCAATTTACTCTCTAAAATATTCGACGCTTTATTGATGAGGCACTAGGCCTATTTATAAGAATTTACAGAGAGAGACTCTATCCATAAAGATAAATACTAAATCCATAAATATATCTAAATCTAAGATTTAGATAACTAATAATAACTCTTAAAGATAGAAGATAATATCTAATAAGATATTCCTCTTATTTCCTAATTCCTAAAGATATTAATAAAGATAATAAAAGATAAAACAGACTAACTAAAAATCCTAACAACTATATCTTATCTAATAAGATATTCCTAAAAATAATATAATTAAAACAGACTCGATAAAAGATAAAAGATAATCAAAACAATAAATTAAAGCATAGAGAGTTGGATCTCTATCATTTCTCCCCCCTTGGAAAAACGACTTGTCCTCAAGTCGAAAATCATGATTTTTTTTTTTCATCTTCTCTTCAAGCGGGGTCCCAATCTGCGTAACATCCCTCAACATCACATTCGACGGTGCCATTGCATTGGCCTTTGAGTGGGTCCCCAGCTTCGTCAACCTCTAGTAGCGAGAAGGAGGCTGCGGAGCATTGGTGTCCTGGACGGAACGGCGCAGCGCACCGGAAACAGAGACCGCGTTCACGGCGGCGCTGACGCTCAGGGTCCACGGTCGTTGCACGACTGGAGTAGGGGTGAGCCGTTGACGCCGATGATGCAATCTGGGTGTTTTTGCCGGCGTCCGATGACGCCACGAGTTTCCTGTCATCATTTGCGGGATATGATCCGCTGGTGGTGGATGGCGTGGAGTATGCAGTCGGGTTTCGGGTCTGGGTTGACGACGCAATGGGCTTGGGGCCATTTGAAATTTTGTGTTGCTGTTCAAACTCGAGGGCCAAGCTTGCTGCCCTATACTATGTTTTGGGCTTCTGAAGGCGGACGTCCGAGCGCATTTTTTCGTTCAAACCAGTCAAGAAGACCCCAAGAAGGCAGTGCTCCGGCCATTGTGAGACGCGAGACACACGCTTTGCCCATTCTTGTCGATATTCCTGAACCGCCTCGTCTCGACGAATCGACATAGGTGTTCATCGGGGTTAAGGAATTCAAAGCGGTCCAAAATGCTCTTCCAAGGCTTTAATGAGGTCTTCCCAAGATCGCACGCTTCGGCGGGAATTTAGCCAATAGAAAAGGTCCAAGGCATCCCCTTCAAAATATAAGGCCGCCACGTCAACCTTGTCTTCATCAGGAGTGTGGTAATAGCGAAAGAATTTATCGGCTTTGAGGATCCAACCTCTCGGTCGCCACCATTAAATTTTGGAAAATCAATCCTTGCATATGGGCGACGGTTAGTCCGCCACGGTGGGTCTGGATCATCTTCGCTGTCCTCTGTGTAACGAGGGGCTTTGTCTCTTCAGTGAGTACGGCGATTATTCTGTAATTCCAAGGCATGGACTTTATCCCGTAGTTCTTCTATGATGTCTATTCGCGCAGCAATTGTGGCGAGGGGGTCGGAATTAGCGGAAGCGATGGGTTTCTCTGTTTGTCGGGAAGGTTGGTGCCCAGTTCGTGTACTCTGGTCGTCGAGTTTCTCCATCTGTGGGTATGTTTGGTGCCCAGATCGTGTTTCGACCATGAACAGGAGGAAAGAATGGCTCTGATACCAAATGTTAAGACCCAAGGCAGGTAGCCGTAGAATATACTCTAATCTACGAGAAGACGCAATACTCTTGCGAATTCAATTAGATTAGCCAATCTCTGATCTTATTAGATAAGATCACCAACTCTAATAATTAGGAACTCCACTAATTAATAAAGTCCAAGGAGAATCTCCTGTTTCAATTTACTCTCTAAAATATTCGACGCTTTATTGATGAGGCACTAGGCCTATTTATAAGAATTTACAGAGAGAGACTCTATCCATAAAGATAAATACTAAATCCATAAATATATCTAAATCTAAGATTTAGATAACTAATAATAACTCTTAAAGATAGAAGATAATATCTAATAAGATATTCCTCTTATTTCCTAATTCCTAAAGATATTAATAAAGATAATAAAAGATAAAACAGACTAACTAAAAATCCTAACAACTATATCTTATCTAATAAGATATTCCTAAAAATAATATAATTAAAACAGACTCGATAAAAGATAAAAGATAATCAAAACAATAAATTAAAGTATAGAGAGTTGGATCTCTATCAAAATCACAATCAATAAAACTTCTTCCAACTATTTTAAGTAGAGAAGTTTCTAGATATTCTTATGGTGAGTCATATCGTTTATACTCTCCTCAATTTGAAAAAAAGAATCTAAATTAGACAAAATGAGACCCACCTGTTACTAATTAAATAATATCAACTTGTATATACATATATTTAGGTCTCACATTCCCTTACCTGCTTCTCCATTACCACGAAATGTTATATGGGTCTACATTCAATAAATCATTGTTTGCTTTACTACATAAATGAAATGTTGTGAGATATTTTAAATGATTTGGCTCTATCTTACTAGTTGGTGTGTCCATGAATGATGCGGTAATTATGAGTATATGTAAGAATTTTTTATGTGAAAGGATATTATACCATGATTTGAAATATCTGAGAGAGAAAAATAGCACTTTTATAGACTTATTATCAATGAAGCTAATCGTTTAAATCATTCATCAGATTCTATCACGTCAAGTCAAGTGAACATGAAGAGAAAATCAGAGCTTTGCAGAAATACCTCAACTTCCTCATCCAAATTTCTCACTATCATGTAATAGCTTGATGAAAGAAATATGTCTTGTGTAAACACGCCACTTCCTGTAATGAAACAGTAATTGGCATAAATATAGGACATACATAAATAAATATACAAATTCCTGTCACTGTTATACCATGGACTACGTTCCACGAGAGAGTGCTATTAGAATATGTTAGGTCTTCAAGCCACTGGGTAAGGCCATCTTCCCCTGCAAGAAAGGGCATTGGAATAGCATGCTCATTGGATTTGTGCTTTCAATAATTTGGTATAAATGAACTAATATTAACAGGTGAGTATGCAACTGTAGATTTAAGTCAAACAAAAGAGAATAATGTCTTAAATGTAAAGGTCTTGATGTGAACAGGGTGATATCATAATTCATATATGAATTTGTCTTGAGAAATGAAGCCTGGCTGAACTAGAAAGATTTCAGCTAACAAAGTTCAAAAGGAAAGTCTATCTACAAATGCTCATTTGGTTTGTTTTAAGCAATGCTCATTCAGATGTAATAGCTGTTTATCCATTTATGATAGAAGTGTTATTGATGCAAATTGGTCCTTCTGAATGGTACAAATTTTTTAGCAATTCTCCAGTTAGTTGTGTCAAGGAAGCAGTTCTATTATTGATGAGCATTGTCATGATAAAGTAAAGAAAAACCACACAACTATCTCTCATAAAAAACATACCTTCAATGATCAATAGATAAATAGAGGATCTCTCAGAGCTCAGGTGATATGAAATATTCACTTGAGATCCTCTATTCAGGTAATATTTCCATTCCTGGAGGAAATAAATTAAGAGACTATTAGCTCAACCACAAATATATAAGCCATCAGTAATAAACTCCAGCATTTAAACACTTACTTCACTGTTTTCTGACAACTAAAATCAGAACCTTAGTATCATGTCGTGAGAATGAGAGGGTGAGAGAGACAACAAACGAGATTACTAGAGAATGAAAACATACTTGCCTTGCTTGTAAAAGATGAAATGGATGCACTAAAACTTTCTTCCCAGTTGGTAACAACATCAAGAGATGGAGATCCATATGTACCATAGAGCATAAGTCCTGGCTCTGATCCAACCAAATTTTCTACCTAACACATACAAATCCAAATTACTTGCCCAGATACTACTACAAATGAAATAAGGGTAATTTGATTTTGGAAGCTATGGTTGGCACAAAATCAATCTGCTTCTATATTTAAATGTGGCATTCAATCCCACAATGGTACGTCCAATCACCCCTCAACCCTCTAGCGGTTTCTTACATCCAGATTTTATCGAAAGTAATCATCGTGAAAATTAAAACAATGAACAACATAATCGTTAAATATCTGTTTCCCTTGTATCTAGAATATCTTCAGTGTATTCTAATGCTATTGCTGGGATGAAGCACAGAATCTCACTACCAAAATTATCAATCGTCCTCAAACTTTAACCCAAACTATTATTAAGGGTGGTGAAATAGTCAGGGGGCAAACCACTGGGGAAGAACTATCAAGTTCCCATAGAATAAAGAGCAAGGAAAGGACATATTGGTAAGTAGTATCCACTATCCATTAACTGACCTTGATAGATTGGACAAATAAAGGGCTGGGTTGGAGAAGAATAGACGAATTGGGGCTAAGAAATAGTGTTACAGGCCCAAAAACTCCCAGTACCATAGTCATGGAAACTGTGACAATAAAACGTAAATTCAGCATCAAGCTAACAAGCGCACAAAGAATACATGAAAATTGTAGAATCTTCAAGCATAATTGAAACCAATTGCGAAATTTTGAAATGCTCAGTACCGAATAACCAAAAGGTCAAGAGTACCACAACACAAGACCAGGTATCATCTCTGGCAAGCCAAGGTACATGGGCGAAATCCCAATTGATTGCACCAAAGTTGAAGAGTATATGCCGGGGTTGTGCGGCGTCGGACTCAGGTGACTGAAATGGAGGGTGGCCGATTCCGTGTTCCTCTTGGCGGACCTGTGAGGTGCTCAGAGACGACGAAGCAATAGCGGATGAAGAAGGAATCGCAGTGGCAGAATGCTGTGGATCTTGCATTCTGGAAATGTAAAACGACGAATGGTGAGGGGGAGGAGGAGGTGGGGTGAGCGGTGGCGGGAAACAAGGTCCATAGGTATGGGAGTAAGAATAGGGTTGAGCTGTGAGTCGTCGTGTTGGTGAGAATGGTAGTTGGGACTTGGGAAGAGCGAGAGACCGTTATTTGTAGGAACGATGACAAGAAACGCTAGCCAGGGGTCAGCAGGGTCTGAAGAATCAACATAATAAATTTCATATTTTTGTTCGTTTTGTTGAGATTCCACCAATTTTTTTTTTGCTATAAAAGATGGCATAGAAGCTTACATAATAAACAAGAAAATTACACCCATAGGGAAATTAATCCCAAACTATCCTGGAAAATCTAGTTTCTCAGGTTCAAAGGGCACTCATTCAAAATGGTAGAATTTGAGATACCCCTTTTAGCTAAGGCATCCGCTATTCTATTTGAGTCTATTCCTCCACTAGTTCACTCCTGCAAGCTACTTCCAGCGGAAACCAACAAAAATAGGGCCCGTTATACGCTGATTTAAGCTGAGGGAAAGGGAAAATGAGAGGCTTCCCACGGATGAAAACTGTTTGGCGCGCTGTATCCCTGAAAATTGATTTCCCGCTAGCCTCCATCTTCCCACAATGATGGGAAAGTTCAATCCCTCAAAAACTGGCGTGATAGCATTTTCGTTCTCGGGAGAGTGAATTTTATGGACAAAAAAGCCCCTGTATACAATGGAGGTATTTATTAAAAAAGAGCATTGACCCTGCAGCTCGACGAAGCTAAAATCGAAGACAAGAGCTGAACGAAGGACTCTCACCTGAAATGACGAAGAGAAAAAAAAAAGTGAGTGAAGCGAATGAAGGTTGGATCGCTATTGGTGGAACTTCTTGGTGTATTTGAGGAAACGCAAAATCCAAGGGCGTCTGATACAAGAGCGACTTGTTATGGGAAAAGATATGCAAGTATTAAGCTAAATTTATATAGGCTAGAAACTCATAAGTAAACCTAGTCACTGAAAAAGTCATCTCGTTTATCGATTCAGGTGCAGACTGAGACAACTATAAATTTCTTGAACGGGGGGAAATTTTAGAGGCAGTAAAAGGAGAAGAAAATGGTCATGGATTTTGAGCATCTAGGCAAAGAAGGCATTTATCAGTGGATTGCAGTAATTTACTTTGGGGATATCGCTGGAAGGGGATGATAGAGGTGGTGGCTTTGGTTTGTGGTGTCGTTTGGTTTTTGCAAGAGCGTTTGTGGTGCGCTGCGTTATTAATGATCGTCTTTTCCAACCAAGCATATCTTCTCACTATACTTCTCGAGAATCACTCTTAATTCTCGAGAATTGAAAGTCTCTATCAGTGCACAAAGATAAAAGGAAGGTAATTCTCGAGTATTGAAGGATCATTCTTGAGAATTAGGGTCATTCTCAAGAATCAAAGCCTGATTCCCGAGAATTGTCGAGGTTGTTGCATATTGAATTCTCAAGAATCTCAATTTCATTCTCGAGAATTGGAGACATTCTCGAGAATTCAATGTGAATTCTCGAGAATTCACATTGAATTCTCTAGAATTCTCGAGAATTGAAGGATCATTCTCGAGAATCCCAATTTCATCCCAATTTGTCTTCTTCTTTATGCTGATGTCTGTCAAACAAATATGCTGATATGCATCACTCATTCTGTCTTCTTCTTTATCCTCACAATTGCACATCTTTAAGTTTATGTGCCCAATTAACGCAACATAGGTCACAATTGTTATGCTTATGAATTAATTTAATTAAGCAATGAGTTCTTTTCTTGGTTTTTAGTCTGCACCTTTGTTTTTCCTAATGAACCAACTCCTTTTTTTCATCTACTTCAAACTTTTCATGGTTATTCTAAGTGTTTATTTCCATTTATTTTTGCCTTCTCTATCAGTGCATCCGCTGGGTTCAAAGTTTAATCGTTTTTCCCTGTTCATCTGTTTATATGAATTGTCGCTACTGGTTTCATCTTTTCGAGTTGTCACTTTCTAATTTCTTCCATGTGTGTCATCCTTCAAACATCCCGAATCTAGTCGTCGAGGCAATTTCATTTCGCATCCACCTCTACTTCAGTTTTCTAGCTGCACATTCACGCCATTTGCCACTGCGAAAAAACAAAATTCAATTACAGGAATTTGTTTTGTTTTTTTAATTTATGGGCATTTTTTGTATTTCACCTCATATTCTCACTTAACTAACACTCAATTCTTCATATCAAACCATTCATTTTCCCTCAACTTAACTTACCTTCTCATGTCTACCAAACAACTCAACTTTTTAATTTCCCTCACAATCTTCCCTTCCATTCCTTTCCCTCCTTTAAATTTATTTCCCTCTTTAAATCTTCCCCGTACCAAACGGGCCCTAAAACTTCGTTAATTCTCCCACAAAATTTATTAATTGTCTAATTTTATCTATATTTAATATATATTATACTTCATGAAAATAAAATTAATAAAACAATAATTAAAGGATAAATAATACATTTATATAAATAAATAAAAATATCTTTATCCTATAAATATAACCAAAAAATTTCTTCTCTTTATGCTGACCAACCATAGGAGTATAATAAAACACATCAACTAACTTGTGTTTTCTTTTATGCCACTTATCATTTCAATTGACATTTTGTTATCCGATGTTTTTTTTTTCCCTTATGCACCGAAAATAAAAACAAAATCTGAATACAAGGAAATTAGGAAACAACACCATAGGCTAAAATCTCTATCAGTAACACTAAATTAAGAATTTGTAGTCCAATGACTTCGTCTAAAACCCTTTTTGTAGGATAATCCGCCATGACATTGACGTCTCTACTTACTTATCTGTTAGATTTTCACTTGTCAAGAACGTTGCATCATCCTTTTAATTTCAGATATCACTCCCAAGTCTTTATGAGTTATTGAAACCTCATTGAGAAACAGTTAGACAACTTCAGCAGAATTACTTCTCAGGATTAGGATTATGTTTCTAACACCCTAATCTCATGCTCTTTTAAGCTTCATTAGGCATTCCCACAATTAAGAGGCAATCACCATCTTCCAGCTTTAATAGAAAACCACCTATCAATGAGGCTTTTCTCTCTTTCACTATACCACCACATGCAGCTTTGCCAAAATAGTGTGAGAATGCACCATCGACTTCTTTTTTTTGGATAAAACAGGCAAGCCGAGGCTTGAAAGTAGACTTTAGGAACTAGATTGTAAAAACCTAGCCCTTAGTACATCAATGAAATAAACTAGGTAAAACATAATCTTTGATCCCTCATAGCTAAGTCAAGGCATGGCCCTGCTTGGCCATGTAATCAGCACAAGAAATGTTGTCTCTTGGAGTGTGGTGTATTTCCACATCCCAATCTTGATACAGGAGATCTCTAGTCTCCCCAATAATGTCTCTGAGTGGGTGATCGGTGGGACAGTCTATCATAAGGATGTTGATAGCATCTAGAGAATCAGAGTAGAGGAGGATTTGCTTAAAACCCATCTGTTGCCCAATCTTCAACCTAAGCATGATGGCATAAATTTCAGCTTCGATAACCGTGCGAAGGCCAAGGGATTTGGAGAAGCCCATTAACCATTCGCCCTGAGTGTTTCTTATCACTCCCCCGCAGGCCGCTTGCTGCTGGTGTCGAACTGAGTCATCCACATCAATGCGAATGACATTTGTCGGAGGAGGGGTCCAGGATTGCTCCTCAATCTTGTCAATTTGAAAGATCTGGTGACTGAGATTCTGCTTTGCATTGCTTTCCATGAGAAGGTAGTGGCAAAGGTGAATCATTTCTCTTGTGTCAGTGCTTTCTCCCTGAAATAGAAGTTTGCATCTGGTTGTCCAAAGGATCCAACACCCCAAGCTGAAAATTCTTGTCCATGAGAAATTCTGAAACCTTCCTTTTCCCGCTTTATGATTACTGTTCCATTTGAGCCAGCCCTGCAAACTACCATTAAAAAACTGAGAGAAATAGTTAGGCAATAAAATATGTTTCCACAAATTTTTAGCACGCTCACAGTCTCTGAGGATATGGATCACACTTTCCTCAGTATTACATTGAAAAGGGCAAAGACTATCATTGGTAAGACCTCTCCTGGATCTGAGCAAGTTGGTGACAAGTCTCTCGTGGCCGACTTGCCACATAAAAAGTTTTACTTTTTCAGGAATTTGCCATTTCCAAATTTGCGTCCAGAAACTGTTGTTGTTAATCGCTCCACTGTCGGAAAGAAATTGGTAGGCAGATTTCACAGAAAAGCTACCATCCTTAGCTTCTCTCCACGTGAATCGGTCAGGGTGGTTACTGGATGGAGGGTGCATTCTGGAAATAGTAAGAATAATTGAGGGGGGAAGCAATCCCTGCCATCGATGGAAGTCCCATCTACCATTTAACAAAACCTGATCCGTTACCGACTCATCCTCATTGATTAGGGTTGGATCATGGACGTAAGATATGAGGGGGCGGTCAAGGGGAAGCCATAGATCGGACCAGAATTTGGTGCCCTCCCCATTGTTAACTTTTTTACCCACTCCACTTAGAAATTTATCACAGACTTCAGTAATTGCTTTCCAGGCGGAGGAGGAGTTTTGCTTTCTGGCAATATTAGGCACAAGAAGGTTGCCACAATTGTATTTAGACCAAAGGCATTGAACCCAAAGAGCATCTTTCTTCGTTAGGAGGCTCCAGCAAAGTTTCATAATGAACGCTTTGTTTTGACGACGAAGGTTTTTGAAGCCTAACCCCCCATGCTTCTTAGCTTGAGTAATCTTGTCCCACGCAACGAGATGCATTTTCCTCATATCCTCATCCTGGGACCATAAGAAGTTCTTGGAAATCTTTTCAATTTCATTGATAGTGCAGATAGGGAGGAGAGTTGACTGCATACAGTAGCTGGGTAAAGATGACAGAACTGACTTAATAAGAACCGAGCGACCTGTAATAGTCAGAAATTTGCTTTTCCATTTGGATAACTTTTGCCGGGCTCTTTGAACAATGGGATAATATGTAGCTTTAGTAACTCTCTTATGGATAAACGGCACCCCCAAATATTTCCCAAGATCAGCAGTAAGCCCAATCCCAAGCAGTTGGCTCAGGTCCAGTGCTCGATTAAAGTTGATATTCTTAGAGCAAAACATTCTGGATTTCTCTAAATTGATTATGTGCCCCGAGACTTCACAGAAGCTTTGCATTACTTTTCGGACTTCGGCCATTTGGTTACAAGAAGCTTCAGTGAAAAGAATGAGATCATCGGCAAAGAACAAGTGAGATATATGAGGGCTACTTCTCTTGAAGGTGAAAGGCTTCCAACGGCGGGCCTCACACTCAGCTTTGATGTATTGGCCAAGGCGTTCCATACATAGAACAAAGATGTACGGGCTAAGAGGATCTCCTTGTCTAACTCCTCTAGAAGGGATAAAACTCCTGCTTTCGTCACCGTTCCAGAGAACAGACATAGAAGTGGTAGAAATACAAGCCATAATGAGATCCAGGAGGTTGTTCTCAAGGTTTAAACATTTGAGGGTGTCTTTGATAAAACCCCAATCTAATCTATCAAAGGCTTTCTCCATGTCTATTTTGATAGCCACATAACCTTTTTTCTTTCCATTTGTTTTCATGGAGTGGATGATTTCTTGGGCAATGAGGATATTATCACAGCTGGATCTGGTTGCAATAAAGCTGCATTGCTCTTGGCTAATAAGATGAGTCATGACTTCTTGGAGCCTATTTGCAAGGAGCTTAGTGATAATTTTGAAGCTCACATTACACAAGGATATAGGCCGAAATTCCTTTAATGTTGAAGGATTATCAACTTTGGGAATAAGGACAATCTTGGACTGATTAATACTGGACAATTTAGAGGGGCTGGTAAAACATTCGTTAATGAGAGCACAAATTTTGTCCCCTACTGCGTTCCATTGAGTCTGAAAGAAGTGGGCGTGAAGACCATTAGGGCCTGGAGCCTTGAAAGCGCCCATGGCAAAAGTCGCATTTTTTATTTCAGTTGTACTAGGCTTTCTTGACAAGTTGCTGAGCTTGCTAGCATCAATAGTGGGAAAGTTGGAGAACCACCCTTCAGGATTCTTCAAACTAGTATCTTGAGAATAAAGATTTTTAAAGAAATCATGGGCCATCAATTTCAGGGTATTGTGATCTTCAATCCATTCCCCTCTTCGTTTTTGATTGCACCAATTCTCTGCTTCTTCTGGTGGACGATGGTTGAGGCATGGAAGAATCTTGTATTTCTGTCTCCTCCCTGAAGCCTTTTGCTTCTAGATTTTTGAAAATAAACAATTTCTTCCTGAGAGGCTACTTTATGGTATTCCGCCCAAAGCTTTTTCTCCAACTGAAATAGACCTGTTTGGAGGTTCATCTTTCTGCATCTATCAATTCCCTCCAACCGCTTAATCAACTCTCTTTTCTTTTTGGTGAAGTTTCCCACACGGTGCTCATTCCACTCCGAAGCAGAGGTTCTAAATGTTTGGAGCCCTTCGAGCCAATTTTCCCCCGCCAAGCTTCGTTAGTGATATCTTTGAAGTCATTTTCAAGAGCCCAAGCAGCCTGGTAAGAAAAGCTTTTCTGAGTACCAATTCTCTGAGATGTGGGATTAGAATTTACCACCACAATCCTATGATTGGATTTAAATTTGAGCCCGTGCTGGACGGTAAAGTTGGGGAAGTAATTGAGCCAATTAAAGTTGTTAAACACCCAGTCCAGTCTTTCCTTAAGGCCTTGCCTTTCCCAAGTGAACTTTTCGCCTTGAACAGTGGCTTCTAAGAGATCAGTGTCATCAATGCAATCTCTGAAATGTTTCATTGAGGCCCAAGAAGGATCAACCCCCCCAAATTTGTCAGTTGGGGATAGGTAGGCATTGAAGTCCCCCAAAACAAGCCAAGGGAGAGTGGAGGAAGCTGCAATAAGACGAAGAGAGTTCCAAAGCATAGTTCTGCCACTGGAGTTAGTTTCACCATAAACAACAGTAATAAGGCTTAAAACTTGATTTTTCAGGTTTTAAATTTGACAGTGAAGAAATTGGGTTGTGGAAGAGAGATAAGTAATTTCGAAAGCATCATTATTCCACAGAATCCAAATGCCACCAGAAAAGCCACTTGATTCAACCCGAATCCAATGACTGTAACCTAATTTTTAGCAAACTTTATTAGCTCTATCACCACTAATTCTAGGCTCCAAGAGACATAAAATGTCAATATTATATTTACTACTAATATCCTTAATAGTTAAAGGGAAAGTCCGGCTACCGGCCCCCTACAATTCCAAGATGCCACAATCATTAAAAAATATATTAATTGCGTAGAACAGGAATGAGAATACTTACCTGTGGCAGCTGGCATCATCTTTTTTTCCCTGCTCAAATTGAGTTTCAGGTACCATTAATACATGATCCTCCATGAATTCAGAGCCAGCCTCAACACTCAGTTCCGATTGACTTAGATTCTGGGGCTGAATTATTTTTTGAAGAGTCTCCAGATGAGGATTGATTGACGGCCCAGATACATCAGTCAGACCAACAATAGGAGTTTTATTGTCTCTACGATGCAGATTGCCTTGGACCACACTGTGAGCTCGGTGCCCTTTATTATTTCGGATAGGATGTTGACCTTGGTCAAGATGAGAGGTCTCCTTATTGGGGTTATTGCTAGTATTCGCAGAATTAAATGTCTGGCCCAGAGCATTTGAAGTGTCCTGGAGGTAAAAACGTGGCTGGCCCAGCTCATTTGGAATTATCAGGCCCAACTCATTGGAAGAAGGTTGGAGGGGATTGATTGTGTGTGGGGTGCTAAGGGAGTGGCCCAATTCGTTGCAAGACTCTACTGGCCCTTTTATTTTTTTATCACTTCCTTTGGGTTTGAATTCGAGTTTGGATTTAGGGCCCAAATTGGATCCCATTGCCTTGCCAGCTGTACCCTTCTTTCTTCCCTTGAAACGAGACCCCGACTCAGACTTGCGTACACTGCTGATGCTGCTTCTGAGAGAATTCTTGCCCGTTCTGATTTCGTCGCTGATCTCGCCGCCAGCCTCGCCGCTTTTGGGTAAGTTCCTGTCATCTGAGTTCCCTTTTGACTGATTTATTTCCTCATCCATGTCTCTTATCACAGCAAAACGTGAATTTTGCCTGAAATTTTCCTCTGCCTTCATCGGCTGTTTAGAGCCCATGGGATGACGTTGACCCTCTCGATTGTCAGGTCGTCTCGGTAGTCGAGATTTGTGTGACCTGCGGTTAATCATCCAAGGACCAAAGGTCTCTTGCTCCTCTGGGTTAGTCACCGACGATCTCGTCGGATGCATCGTCAACGGCCGAGAAATTGGCTGGACTGGCTTGGCCGGCATTTTCCCTGGAATTTCCTCTCCTTGGGAAGCTGCGGAACAGTTGTGTGGGCATTGATCTTTCCTGTGACCGAATCGACCGCAGGAGAAGCAGATGAGGTTAAGGCCTTCGTATTCCACGTTGAAGACTGACCCTGCAACAATGACTTTCGGTACCAATTTTTTCTGGAGGTTTATTTCCACGCATAAACGCACAAATTTTCCTCTTTCAATTTTAGGAGTTGTAGCTTGAAAATCATGTAAGGTATTCATATCCACTTTCAGTGTTCTTCTGATTCTTTCACCGAGCCTTGAGATACAATGCTTGTTGTAGCAGTGCATTGGGATATCTGGGATGCGAACCCATGTTGCTACACGCCCTAGTGGGTTCTGGTAGGGGTTGAAGTAAGGGGACCAGCGTTGAACCAAGACAGAGTGTTGTCTTATTACCCAGGGGCCATCATACAAAACCTTCCGGTAATGTGCTCGCCATAGTTCTTGGTCTTGGAATCTTACCACAAAGTAATTGTTGGGGAGGTCAATGAGCTCAAAACTTGAGAAGCCCCACATGCGTTTCAATATATCTTTTAGTACATAAAGGTTGAATCTCATGCCTAGCACTGTTAGAATTAGAGCATAGTTCCATGGTTCACACCACTCATTATACTCATCTTCAGAGCATGGTGCAACTGGGTATAGTTCGATGAGTTTCTTCATCTCCTCTGATTCCTCTGGAATTTTCCAACATATCTTTGTGTCATTTGTAAATAGGTCTTCTTCCTCCATAGTGGAGTGGCTGTGTGCTACACCGTTGAAGCCCATAAGAGAAGCACGATAGGTCGATAAGACGGGAATTTTGGGATATGATCCTCTACTCTGTCTTTGGCATTCTTAGCTTCAAGGTTCTTACTCCCTTCAGCAGGTTTCTCTGATTCTTTGTCCGACATTATGTCGTCCATGATGGTATTTGGGGCTTCTTCTTTTTTCTTTTTCTTTTTCCGGTCATCTTGCCCTTCAGCCGGTGGGCGGTCTGGTGGAACTTTGGGTTGGTCGGAGTCAGACATTCTCTTTTCACGATGAGAGCAAAACGAGAGCTTTTTGCCACCAATTAAAATAAGTTCAAGTAGGAGTTCATGCACCATCGACTTCAACCATGTGCCTTCCGTTTGTCTTTATTGTAGTAAGAGCATGTAGTTGGTGTTGTTGCAAGTTAATATTCACCCAATGGAGCTTGTTGGTTCTTAGAGTTTGGAATATCGACTGAAACTTTCAAAAGTAACTTTTTAATCGTAATTTAGGGTATACGATGTAAATTGTGAGATGAGTTTTGTCTCGATTTACGTAAATAAGCACTTTATTTGTAGCTTTTTAATCGTAATTTACGGTATACGATTTAAGTATATGAGATGAGTTTTGTCTCGATTTCCATAAATAAACGCTTTTTTTTTATCACTTTTAAAGTATTAGAGTTTTAACTCAACCTTTTAATATTTTTAACACAAATGCTAATTTTTTTTCACTTAATGTTTTAGATTATTTAACTTGTATGCGAACAGAGGCATTTTGGTCAATGACCATAAAAGAAGAGTCTCGTTTGTCAATTAATTTTTTTTATTAAATGTCAATGAAAGATAAATATCTTTGATTGAAATTTTAAAATTTTAGATCTTAAAAAGTTATTATACTTTTTATTTGGTCAAAAAGTGTCACTTCCCCTTCAATCACATTATATTCACGAAATGGGCCTGAATCTTTTCTAACGGTCTTATTGGGCCTATTGATATGCCTTGTTTATTTGGGGATAAGACCCATTGAAATGCCTTCAAAAACATACATGGTGGGCCAAAGAGAGTTGGCATAGATAGTAAGAGATTTGGTGAAGTCCCAAAGTGATGTGTGTTCGATCCCCATTGTCGTCGTGGGACTCTTTTGGTAGGCGATCTCGTAAGTCCCCATTAAGCTCTCAAAGAGCCCGGGGCCATACTCTGACCTTGGTGGGGGACTGATGTCGAACCCCTCCAAAACCTTTTTTTACCAAAAAAAAAAAAACAAAAAAAACATCCATGGTGGGCTCCTTTTTATAATTTCGATTTTTTTTAGGGGGTGTGGGGACGGTGGGGTTATGATGTACTTGATCGAATTGTTTCTGAGATTTATTTTTTTTTCCTCAAGTCTGAGATTTATTTTTCAACACACAGACACTTTAATTTTGAAATAAAATGTAAAAATGTATGTAAGAAAAGCAGAGTTGATTCAGTGGGAGTTTTGCCCTTATATATATTTTTTAGACAAGTTCTTTATATCCTATTATCTATTATGTCAAGTTCTCTAAGCAAAATTGCTATGTGTTACATTTTTATCATGTGAATTTATAGTAAAATGATAATATTTCAAAAATAGAATGCATGACCACATGTAATTAAAGAACTTAACATAATATATAAATAATGAACTTGAACTACATATTTTCCTAAGTAAAATTCCATGTAATAATTACTTTTCCGTTATTTAAAATAAAATATATTGATTTTAATGTTAAAAAAGGTTTAAAATTAAATTCCATAGGCAACATTTATATTGAACATATATCAATAAGCATAAAACTCTTGACGTATCATAAATTAAAATGGTCATTCTCAACAAATACTATTAAATAAAATTAAAGAATATATATTTCAACAATGTTTTTTTTTCTTTTTCTTTTTTTAACATTGTAAGGATTCAAACACTTAAACCCTCGGTCTAAACTAGTCTTAAGTGGCTAATAAAGTAAATTTTAAATAATAAAAAAAAATTATCAAAATACTTTGATTATGATTTAATTTGGGATATATTAATTTTTAAAATGAAAAAATATTGTATAATTTAACTGAATGAATATTTAAATATAAACGAAATTTCCATAAAGGAGGAAGTGAGAGAAAACTGAACATGAAACCTGAAAGTGAGGTAGTTGGGGGATAAGCCCCCACCGGCCACCGGGTTGATGACGTGGCATTATACGGCTTGGCTTATGCCTTAAAACCCTAACTAACGTTAACATTAACAAATAATTAACCAGAGATGATGACAATTAAGGGACATAGGAGACTTAGGTTTTTGGCATATTCCCGATGTTGACAGCCTTGTTACACAAAGCCACCTAATACACAAACACTGTATATATAGTCAACACCCAACAGCATATATTACTCCCTCGTGTGCTTTTTATAAGTATTTTTTTAATTGTGTAAAATAAACTAACGATTAAAATTAGTTAAAAATAATAAATATATAAAAATGTCATTTTTTTTAAAAGTATGTCTTTGTTTATGAAAAAAGTATAAGAGAGACAATAAGTATAAAATATAAGAGAGAATAAGTGATAAATGATTAAATGAAAGAGAATTAGTTGTGAGTGGAAAATAATTAATATAAATATATGTATTTAATATTGGTAGGAAAAAAAAAACAATAGTTTAAATTTTGAGATACAAGGAAAAAATTGCTTATATTAAGTATAAACCTAAAGAAAGAGAAAGTTGCTTATAAAAAAGGTCAAAGGGAGTAGTGTCTCAAATCTTGAATATAAGAGTTAGTTTAAAAGTGAATTTTGGTTATAAATATAATATCTTCTTTTTTTCATTTGATCTCTTAATTTATCATTTTTCTCCAAACTAATTTATCTAACTTATAAATTAATGTATTATAGGCTAAAGTATAGATTTAATCCTTTATGTTTGCCTCTAATATCATTTTAGTCCCTTAAGTTTGTAAAGCACACATTTGGTCCCTAAATGCTAACACTGTTAGTCTGACTTAACGGAATATACTGACTCAACAATTTTAAGCGATCAATGTACTTATATGTTAGTATTTTAATAAATTAATATTTTAAATCCTATTAATTGAAAAATATTTAATCTCTTCACATACTGTTTTACTGTTTTTCACAGTTTGTGAATATTGAATATATATATTTTTTGTCGAAGAAAATTAAATATTTTTTAATTAATAGGATTTAAAATATTAATTTATTAAAATACTAATATATAAGTATGCTTGATCAGCATTTAATTGCACAGTCATCGCTTAAAATTGTTGAGTCGGTATTTTCCGTTAAGTCAGACTAACGGTGTTAACATTAATGGACCAAACGTACATTTTAAAAACTTAAGGAACTAAAATGATACCAGAGGCAAACATTAAGGACCAAACGTATACTTTAGCCTCTATAATATAATGATACACGTAAATATTTTAAAGAAATCATGTAATATATGTTATAATTAAGTAATTGATTTAGCTTCTTTAATCTCTTTAAATTAGTCAACTAACTCTTATATTAAGAATCGAGATAACATTATTATACTAGGATTTGGTCACCTTTATTTGTAGAATTGTAATGTGGTGGTCCCAGCACTTCATCCACCCTTTACTGCTACGGCAATCACCTTACCATGCTTCGACTTTAAGCCATCTGTTTGTAACATATATGCCAACGGTCAGTGAACGGTGAAAAAGACACTTGATTCTAATTTCATACCCTGACTCTGAAACTCTAAATTTCTGAAGTTATTTTTATAGTAAGTCGAAATAAAACTCATATCTCATGTTTACTTCATAAATCATAAAAACTATTCTTCAAAAACTAATTCAAATATTCTGTTGCATACAAGTACCAACATTTTTTTTTTCAAATACTCACTTCACTCCAAAACATGAATCACATTTTAAAAAAATTATTTGGTTTATAATATAAGTCGTTTGAAAACTAATTACTCCATGTGGTTTTTAAAATAAGGCATATTTTGAAAGATAATTATGGTCCTAAATATAAGACTTATTTTGTATATTTGTCAATCTTTTCATAATTTATCCTTATTTGATACTCCCTCAATAATATTTAAGAAGGAGAGGGAATGAGAGAATCAATGGAGATTATTATAGTGTTTTAGAAAATACATTTCATATTAACTAACTCCCTTAATTTAATCAAATTATGTAAATGTGTCTTATATTAAGCACTGGACTGGAGGGAGTAATGTTTATTTGTCGATTTTGCTCCGGTACTTAATGTTTAGATGTGGATCATCTTATCTTTCTCTCTCCTTCGAAACATAATTTAATATAGGCAAAATTAGAAATATAATTCTTAATTTAAGACATATTTATATCGTTAAACAATTTTCCCCAGTTTCAATAAGGTGGTTGAAAATGACTTATGTTTTAAACCACACGGAATAAGTGATTGACAATTTAATTCGTAACTTTTCTATATAATTTTTTTTTTTTTGATTGGGATCACTTGCTCCCTTAAATCTTAAATATAAGAGTTAGGAAACTAATTACATATATTAAACAAATTGATTGAGTTATTTATTTATAAAATGCGTTTTACTTTTCCTATAATGTCTTCTTTAGTCATTTGCAATAGAAACTTACCCATGTAAAAACTTTTATTGAATATGTACAATTCATAGGCATAGTTTGAAAAAACAGCTATAACTATAGATTTAGGAGGTAAAAGTATATATTAATCATATATCACATTCAAGACATAAGTAAACTCACCAACATGTATTTCCAAGAATTGGAGGAAGCATATAATTTATTAATCCAATTAATAAAGTTCCAACTCTTGCTGCTATTGTCCAACCTCTCTCCTATCTTTTCTTCAACCTCTCTCCTCCCTACACTTCCAGTTTCGCATTTTATGCTCCCTCATCGGCGGTTTGTGCCTTACACACAAGCCGCCGGCGAGCACCAGTTTTTTGGGCCACAGATAAGACCGAGTGGTAGTTTGGTGTTCAGATCTTGGATCTGCGGTCCTGGTGTTTTGGAGTCTAGATCTTTGAGCTATGGTCCTCTCCCTCAAAGTTATGTCAGATGTGGCATTCCCTTGTCCTTGTGGCGAGTCCTCTCCTCTCCTCTTCAGATTTGATTTGTAGATGTGAGATTTATCTGTTTTGTGTTACTGGGTTTTGTGGAGGTGTTTTTGGCTCAGGAAATAAGCAGATCTGTCATATCTGTGTTCAACTCCTCTTGGTTAGTTGGCTGTTTGAACGTTATGAGATCCGACTATCATTTGGTAGCTCAGATCTGCGTTTTTGGGGGAATATCTAAAGAGCTGTTGTTTGGTGTGTGGTCGAGAACACCAGATATGTTTGATCAGAAGAGTAGAAGTGTTCTTCAGGACATCAAGGGTCTTATTTCTTTTGAGGTTAGGTTTTCTGTGGTCTTTACCCTAGGATGGGGTACCTATTTAGCTGACTTAATTGTAGCTATTGCTTATAAGATTGTGTGCCCTTTGGGGTGAGTTTTCCAACCAACACTTTCTTGCTCGTCACTTCTAATCTTGGATATTGAGGAGGCCGATTTTATCCATGATTCTACTTTTATTGTTATATATTTAATGTACGGTGTTCGGTTAGTATTATATCCAGTTTATTTTGTTGTATTTGTTTTAGTTGTGTTTGTATTTGTCTTTATGTATTTGTATTGTACCGGTTTGCAGTATTAATATATATATATATATATCCTTTGACCAAAAAAAAGTCTTGCCGCTATTTATTGTGGTGGGTCAAACAATTTTATGAATGAAAAAAAAAAACAAAGATCAGAACAAGTAATTGTATGAATGAAAATAACACACACACATTCTTATTCTTAAAAACAAATAAAAAATGGAAATAATGACAATATAATCATAAAAAATTTATACATAATTTTTATAATAAAAGATGAGGTTAATTTATTCAAACATATCCAATGTGCTGCAACCAGAGAGAGTGAAAATGACAAGGAACCTCTCTCCCTCTAATTTCCCTCCACATAATGATGCTGTTTTAGTTGGATGCGAACACTATCAATGCGTACAGATTATTCCATAATGAATTTCCTCGCAATTATTATTGTGTTGTGGCTGCACCTTCCTTTTTTTTTTAGCTTTTTAATTAATTTTTCATCTTATGAGAAATTTACGCCAATTAATACCTCCAGGTTCCAATTTTTATGACATGTTACAACGCCCAAGGCGGACCAAGTAGTGGATTGGGGATGCCCACTGTTGAATTGAATTGGGGAATTGAGAAATTTTTTTTTTTAAAAAAAATTAATACATGTTTGAATGATTGTCTGCTCTTAAATTAAGTGTTCACCCTTAATACATCAAGACTACAGTGCGTAATCGGATGAGGATAAATGGTTGAATGATTGTTAAGTGCCTTATATTAAAAAAAAATGTATTTGATAGAATTGATAATAAGGCAATTATGATGGAATTCTAAAAAATAAGGTCTAAAAGGATGACATTATAATTATTTTTATTGTAATATATTTTTGTTATTAAAATATATATACTTGAACATATTGAGTGCCCACCCTTCATTGTAATTTATGTAGCTACATTTCTAACAACACTTAACCTTACTTTTTAAAATGACAGATTTGTAAAATAATTGCATCTCTTATTACATCATCTATATTTATTTGATTTCATAAATATTTTTTAATATTTTTTTATTTATATTCTGTTATTTTTTAATATATTTAAAACTGTCTTTAAAAAAATTTCAGGGGCAGCTGGGGCTTTCTAGATCCGCCCCCAGACCACGCCAACGTAATGAAACCTTGATCCCTTAATCTTATAATCGAGTGATCTAATAAATGGGAAAAAAGTGCATTGAAAATTGAAAAGAGCTTCTTCTAGAATCTAGATGGACCTTGACCTGGCTCCAACTCAAATTAATCAAGAGCTGACCTATGAGTACTTTTCTTAATACAATCACTGCATATTTAAATTTACCATAGTGAAGTTGATGTTTTAATGTGATTTACAATGTATGAGGTAAGTTTATGTAAGAAGAGTTTTATCTTAGTTTGCGTAAATATACTTCTTGAAACACTAATTCAAAAAAAAAAAAAGGCCTTAAATACACATATGAACATGTCATTACCTGAGTTTGAACCTTGTTATGGACCTAAATCTAGGCCCATTAGCTAACCGGCTCATCAAGGGGCAGTCCGCGCAAGGATCTCAACCGACCCATAGGGATCCAAACCGAAGGACCTATTCAATGGGGCGGTTACCTAGATCCTCGGATACACTTGAGGCGGGATCGGGAGCTCTAAACCATAAGGTACACTCTATATATATATAGGAGATACGCGATCAAGATACACAGGTTCTAATCCTTGAACTAATCTACATATAGTTATACTGTGCATACACCGCACCCCCTTTAAGCGAAACGTCTGGTTGTGTAAAGTGATTCATTCTTCTCCTGGACGCCTTCCCCATAGGCATACAGGAGGAGTCTATCGATCCTATATTAAAGCTCTAGCCTGCCGGACTGGACATCTGTATTTTACACCAGAACAAACCTCAAATTTCATCCAATTGTGTTGTAGGCATGTAGTGTTACCACCAGGACATCTTGCCTTTGATAATAAAAGTACACACTTGACACAAAACGAGTTATAACAATGAAATGGACGATCAGGAAGAAAATCTCTGGAAATTTTGGTGAGAAGGATGGGCATCTTTTCCTTAGTACTAACATTTATAATGGACTCGGAAGCATCATGAAAACCTTCCAAAACAGCGTCAAATTGGTTTTTGTGTCTGTTTGTTTTAGAAGTATTTTTAAGAAGTATTTTTATAATTTATGACGTAAGTATGTGACAGAAGTTTTATCTCGACTTACAGAAAATGTATAAAAAAGTGTCTTTTTGGGTATCCCAAAAAAATTACCTCATTTATAAAATACAGGAAAAATTAGTGAAAAGTCATTATTTAAAAATTTTAATAAACGGAATGACCTAATATGTTTTAATATACCAAAAGTGCAAATGCTTTTGTAGAATTTTATACATATAAAGTATCAGTACTTGAATTTAGGTTATTCTAAAACCAACAAATTTTTTAAACATGGATTTTTCACCTATTTTCCTTTTTTTTTTTAAAACCTATGGCATATATGTAATTTCAGCATCATAATATTAATGAAGGGCTTTATTTGATTTCCTTAAATTGATTAGGTGTGAAATTGAGGGGAATCAATTTTGTTGAGGAAGGAGAAGCATGTTAGGGAATATGGGGTCCATATTGGAAGGGAATATGGGGTCCATATTGGGATAAAAATGGGATAGAGGGAGTTGTTAGGGGTGAAATGAAAAGTGGTTGAGGGTTCCACAAAAACTAAACTTTTTTATAAAGTGACTGTGAAACAGTCCTTTTGTTCCTTTGCCAGCCAATTGAGGATCACTTATTCTCACTCATGATCCTACTATGGATTCATCCTCACGTGAAAATGCTTCCCTTTAATTATCAAAATTAGTTCAATTATTATTTATTTATTTTTACATAAAAGTCAATTTTATTAAAATAAAATCATTACATGAAAAAAAAAATCTAAGAAAACTATAAAATCAGCTTTACCTAAACACAAATTGAACTAATGTGTACTCCTCCCGGTCCTAATTATAGGACAACATTTTTAGGAGTTGATTTTGGTCCTAATTATATGACAACATTTTAATTTTTGTCAATTTCTTCCTAAAATACCTATATTTTATTCTCTCAAGTGTGTTTGGTTTTTGGTGAAGATATGTATATGGGTGCGTAGACTTTTCCAATCATTAAAACTTTTAAATTGTCGGATTTTAATTTATTTGTCAATCAACTTAATTTAATTAGTCAATATATATATAAACACACATGTATGTTTGTGTGTCTGCACACAAATATATATAAACAAACACACACGCAAGTGTGTATGTATGTATATATGTGTGTGTGTGTGTCTGCATGTATATGTGTGTAGATATATGTATATATAGATCTATATGTATACACACACACACACACACATATATGTATATATAGCAAGACCATTATTTCGATTAGAAAGCGTGTGGAAAGAAAAAATTTATGTCGGAGAAATATGTGGCAGGGGCTGTTGATTTACTTTTACTTATATCATTTTAAATTTATATAAGGACATTTTAGGAAAATAAGTAAAATTAACTAATTTAACCCCTCTCATTAATCTTCTCAACATCGATTAAATATGTCTTATAATTAGGACCGGAGGGAGTATTACTCTTTTTGATATTTAATATAAAAATTGGTTGACTCTTTTTTTAAGAAAAATTAAGGAAGCTAAATAAACTAATTAATCATAATATATGTTATGCATTATTAGATTATATATTAATTTATAAGTCAAGAAAATTAGTTTAAAGAAGAACGATAAATATAAATACTTTAACGTAACTTTATTAGTTTACTTAATGTCTCTAAAAAAATTTAATCCGCTCTTATACTAAAGATTGAAGGTAATAGTTGGTAAAGGGTGTT
Organism: Acacia pycnantha; assembly: GCA_025563575.1. NCBI lineage: Eukaryota > Viridiplantae > Streptophyta > Magnoliopsida > Fabales > Fabaceae > Acacia > Acacia pycnantha. The sequence continues at coordinate 3,341,492 of JAMWYP010000030.1, read as the reverse complement.
TGATTAAGCTTAATATTTTTAACAAAATTGATTCCATGTATTTTTAAGTGATTTTATAATGTATAAAATAAATATAGTGGGAGGAGTTTATCTCGTGAATTACAAAAGTGATTATTTAAAATGCTAACCCAACAAGCATTGAAGGATTGTTAATGACATTGTAGCCTAACGGTATAAATGTTCCTTACAAATGAGAGGTCGTGAGTTTGATCTTGTATATAATCTCAACTTATTTATAAAAATATACAATATACATAATAGATAACACGAGATGAGTCAAGTTTCCAAGTCTTTAGGTAAATGTTTCTATCATGATTTTCACATTTTCATTATACTTTTGAATTTCTGCGATTTTGATGATATGTAAGTTACTGTTTGGGTATGATTTCAAACTCCAAACACTCGTAGTTTCTACCAAGTAATTTGTCTTCAAATAAATAAATTAAACTAGATTTAATATTTAATCAGTTTAAATTTACATAAGAAACCCAAAATCAAAGAAGCCCTATAAAACACAGGTTTGGCTACGGTCCACTTCCCTTACCATCCACTTTCCATCCTCTTCTCCATCTCAGCCAAAATCCCAACGGTTCAGATCTAATGATTTATAAAAATATTAATAAAATATTAAATTATTAAAAAATTATTAAAAAATAATATTTTTATAAATCCTGAGATCTGAACCGATGTGATTTCAGTCCAACGACTGAGATGGAGAAGAGGATAGGAAGTAGATCATAGCCAAATCCATAAAACACTCCATACATAGTTAATGGCCAACATTGAGCCTATTGGTAAAGGCCGTGGGAGGTTGAAAAATCACATCATGAAGGAAAAAAAAGTACGGTAATAGTGAAATAAGGTGTTTTTTTTTTTTTTTAAATGGGTTTTTAAATCAAAAACTACTTTTAATAAGAAGCCACTAAGACTTGTTTTTCACAGTGTAGATGAGTTTCTATTACCCTCAATCTAAATATAAATTATATTTACAATCTAACTTTTATTCTAGGGTGAAGGAGCAATAATACACATGAGCTTTACCTCTGGGAGCGCCCAACACCATAAGCTTTTTTTAAGAGTAAAAATACACATGAACTTTCAAAAGTGGGGCAATAATACCATCACAGTTAACAGACATTAAGTGCATTGTAAAAATACAAAAAATACCCACAGACCCTCTCTGTCCTATCCTAACCTTCATCCTCTACAAACTCTTTTCAATGGAAGACAATCAAAACTCAACCTCCAACAAGAACACATCATCCATAAACTCAAATCAAAATGCAAAGAGACAAATCAAACCTAAGACCATCAGTGGAAGAAGACGGGAATCAATAGATGTTTACCCAAACTTATATAATCAAAGCAAAAATAATATCATTTCTACACAAATCTCTCCATATCATTCAGTAATCGAAGCCAAATTCAAAGAAATATATCAAAATCTTGAACCTAAGAAATTCATTCAGTAATCGAACCACACATATCTATTCTTCCCAATGGTCTTCCATTACCTTAGACTAGCCATAAATTCATTCAGTAAAAATTTGATATTTTGAAGAGGGGGAATCAAGAAGAAGAAGCCAAAAGCTATGCAATTTCATGGAAGAAATTGGAAGGCACTAGAACCAGAGAAATCAAAGAAATTTTTGGTACAGAAGAAGAGCTACAAACTAAAAGACCAGGTTACAAAGGGGAATTCAATCCCAAAATCTCATGCGAAATCAAATCCTGTAGAAAATCAGAACATGAGTCCAGGAAGGCAGAGGCAGCGATACCTCTCTTAGCAAGCGAGTCGGCAACCATATTTCCTTCTCTAAGGATGAAATTAAACTTCAACTCCCAAGCATTACTGCTGTAGAAATCAAAGAAAAATACCAGAACTTGAACCAGAGAAATTGGAGAAATCAAAATCCAAGCAGAAGTAGACGACGTCAAATCTGAAGTCGGCGACGGCGGCAAGGCTTGATGGAGAGGGTCGTAGCATCTCAGAAGGAGCTCGGTGTTGCAGATCTAAGGACTCCTATGCAGTCCCCCTTCGGTCATTGTCCTCCGTTACCTTCATCTCCCATCCGCCGCCGTCACCATATTTGCAGTTCCACCGACGTTGTACCCAGCCCTGTGTGAAGGTCCAATAGCATGAAAACGCGTTAACAAAAAACGCCATCTCTGGCACTGAGATCGTCGCACTGGAATTGAGACCGTTGCGTCGGAAGCTCTTCAAGAAAATTTGACGGCGATCGAAGCAAGTCGATTCCGAGAACAGAGTTTTCTTCTTCAACCATTGGATATGCCAAGATATTCTAGAGGTCGAGAAGGGCAAGTCAGGAAATTAACAAAAGATAAGCATTTTTATTTTTTTTTTAAAATGGTGTGGGGCCCACCTAAAATAACGTCAGTTAAAATGTTTTAACGGCATGTGTATTATTGCCCCACTTTTAAAAGTTTATGTGCATTTTTGCTCCCGAAAATAGCTCATGGTGTTGGACGCTCCTAGAGGTAAAGCTCATGTGTATTATTGTTCATTCACCCTTTATTCTATCTCAAGTTTATAAAAGTCAGATCAAACAAAGTCAATTCTGACCATTGATTCAAATGGGCAAATAGGTTTAGTATGATTTCTGGGTTCAATGGATGAGAAGAAGAAAATTAGTAAGAAGAGAACACCAATTTATTGTCGTTAATGGCGATGCTGATTCATCACATTTTTGTAATTTAGTGCCCAAAACTTTATCCAAACCACCTATTAGTTATTACATTCCAAATTCCAATTCCAGCCTCCAATATTCCCAAATTTCTTATCTCTTTGTTCAATAATTCAATCCTCTACGTCATTTCCCATCATGAAATTCCAATAAAAATAAAATAATTATTATAAATTATAATGCCAGACACCGCCCTCCACCCCAAAGTCCTACTCTTAGCTGCATCAAATGTCTCATCGGTAGCGTACTCTCCTTGTCATTTTCTTTTAAGAGTATGCATAACCTGATTGAATAATTAAATCAATTAATAATTGAGATAATATGGTAAATTATTATTATTACTATTATTAAGGGCCGTGGAGGTGGGTTAAAGTCCAGCCTAGGGATCAAATTGGTCATATTTAAAATAATAGTATAATGAAAATATACAAAAAGTATTCACTTATATATATAACCGTAAAAAAAGTAATAGGAGTATTTAAATAAACCAGTCCAACAAATTGAATTGGTTTGGATTTCCATATGATTACCAAAATTAAATCAAGGGAGATAGACCAAATTAAGGGTTAAGGTGGTAGATTTGTCAACCAACTATTACCCGAGGAACTTCTGGCATAAAAAACAATTGAAGGGACCAAATTGGCCAACGAACTATTAAAAAGTGAAAAAAATATCAAATAACTTTTTAAAAAAAAACTATCACTATTACGTTAAAATATGAGGCACTGACGTTGTATGACGGCGGTGGAGACGCTGGAGAAAAGAGTAGTTAAGCCTTCTTGTTGGATAAGACAAACACCAACAGAGATGAGACTCATACAAGCCGGCGTTGTAGCAGCAGCGGTTGCTGCTTGTGGCATCGGAGGGATGCAACCAGGGTGTAACGCACGTGCCGGTCAAAAGCTGTGATCTGCTGGATGAGTTCAAGAGGGTGAGTGGAACACCCAGTAACAATGGAAGCTTTTGAGATGCCGACGTCGCTGATACTGTGACAATCAATGGAAGATGGAGATACCAAGACAGTGACGGGGTAATAGTTTGTTGGCGAATCTGCTCAAAATTGTGTGTTTTTTTTTTTCACTTTTTAATAGTTCGTTGGCCAATTTGGTCCCTTCAATTGTTTTTTGTGCCAGACATTCAGGTAATAGTTGATTGACAATCTGCACCTCAACCCCCAAATTAATAATGAGAGCAGTGCTTGGTGACGCTGGCACCATGTGTTGTGGTGGGGAATATGAATGATGCGTTTTAATTACCAAGAGAGCTAACTAATAGTATCATTTATAATTATCAAAACCTTTTTTATTTCAAAGCTTAATTTAATATTTTATATATTTTTCAAAGTTACCAAGATTAGATGCCAACATTCAATGAACTCTTTTTTTTTTTTTTAATAGTCCACGCGTAACACTATTCACTCGTCTAGCTACGCCAACCACACATTCTAATACATGCACCTACTTCTTCATCTTGGAATATGTTTAAATATTAGGGGGTGTGATTAATGTGATTTTATTATTAAAAAATAAACACGCGGCAATAATTTGCCGTCCGAATTTATGTTTTCATAAAAATAATTAATTTTGATAAACATGTGTAAATATTAAAATATTGCATCTAATTTTTTTAGTGACATTGGGTTTAATAAATAAATTACTATATATTGTAAAATCTGCCTAATTTTAATTCTCATGCAAAAAACATATTTCAAACATTGTTGTCAAACTCACGAGTTGACTCTCTGTATTTTACCGTTTTTACGTTTCTACTTTACTAAATCGAGTCAAGTCACTAGTAAACTTGGTTAAACTCATGAGTTTATACACCAAATTTACTATTTTTATATTTTAGCTTATAAAACCGTGTTAACTCACTTTTAAATTCATATTAACTTTTTCGATTTTTCATCCTCAACGGATTTACATATGAATTTTATAGAAATTTATTTGTAAAATATAATAAATTATGAATGTTGATATATTTAATTTCAATTATTTGAATTTAAAATATATTTAAATAAAATTATTGTCCTCTTCTATATTTTAATTTATACACTATTAATACTTATTTAATGATAAAAATAAACTGTTACAAGTTTACAATTCGAGTTTATGTTATTGTAATGAATTTGTTTAAACTCGTGAGTTTGACAACCTTATTTTTAAATAAGTGAAATTTAATTATTTTGGTAAGAAGAATACTACTACTATATATATGGGAGACAGCAAAGAAAATGTAACGTGCTCTGAAACTTCTGTCCTTTTAAGCAAAAGAAAAAGTTTATTTTTCCTTTTGAGTTTCAACTTTCATCCTTTATTTTCCACTTTAAGAAATACCAAACCAACCAAGAAGGAAAGAAGACTATTTTATTTTTTATTTTGTTGCTCTTCAGGGAAAAAAATTGGTATTAATTGGTAAGCTATAAAGGATAATTCGGACATCTTTTCTTCAGTTCAGACAATTTTTTATGAAGTTGTTAATGTTTTTTAAAAAGTAAATTACATAAAATTTTGTCTAAATTTCTTAAGTGTTAGATAGACAACTAGTAAATATTAAACAAAATTACCAAAATAAAATTAGATATATTTAATACGATGAGGGGAAAATTAGTATATAAGATTTATTATAATATGGTTTTTAGTTAAAAAATATTTTTAGAATATTCTTTAATAATGTCAATAATTTAGACTAAAATGTATGTTATTGAAATAAGAGGAAGATATGGTCATATGGGTAATTAAGATAAAATAAAAATTACAATTACAATTAGATCGTTTTTTTCAAACAATAATTAGAGCGTTTTACCCCATAATATTTACGTTGAAGTGAATAATAAATGGGTTTAAAAAATACTAATAATATCCATTAAAAAAAATAAATTGCTTGTCATGAAACCATATAGAAGCGTTGGACTAAAATTTTACTTTTATACCAATTGAATAACTCCACGAAAAGCCAGTGACCATATCATCTGGTTGATTTTATTGACTTTATTACAGAGCAAAACAAAAGATTATTTTGGGATCTGAAAATCGTTACCGATTTAATTAATTATTAATACATATATAAACGCTTCGGTGCGGATTTTTCTTTTTTGACAAAAAGAAAATAAAAAAAATCAGAAACACAAGAAAAAACATTATGATTATATTGAAGCGCGCGATCGTCGTCCCCATCGCTTTAACACCGATTTAGCCGTTTCTGCTTTCTAACGTTAAACAAAAATTTTATATAACTCTGTATGTGAAGTATTCTACGAGCTTCCATGACTCTATCTTCATCATCATCCCAAAGCTCCACTTCAGATTCTACCTAATTATCAGAATCGGATTACAGAGGTAAAGTTAGCTGCAGCTGTAAAAATATGGCAATTGATTTTAATTTTCTCTTGATTTAACTTTATTCCTACCATGTTTAGCTCTTGATGGTTTTATTTTCGCCGTCCACTTTTGTTTTTGGCTTTTTGTTCTATTTTCTTGTTGAACAGCACCAACCTCCATCCATCATAAAAGGCAGAGAAGACTAGGAGAGAGAGAAATACTCAGCATAGTGAACTTTGAGATCTAACCAGAACCAGAACCAACATGAAGAAATGGAAAAGGTGAGAAAAGGAGTGAGGAAAAAGAAAAAAAAGAAAGTAGCTGAGATTGTTTATCGCCGCCGATGGTGGTCGGAACCGATTAGCGTTAGTTGATTTTTCTTCTTCTTGGGTGAGTTCTTTGATAGCTGAACTATTTGCTTCACTGTCAGTGGAATCTCTCTGCTTTGCTTTTCTATTGAGTTGGAGTCCATTAACGGTTGATCTTTTGCTCTTCTCGGAACCTTTTTCTGCATCTCCTCCTCCTCTTTCGTTGCTGATTTTTAAACTGATCTTAGCAACAATCATATGGAGCTTACTTGAAATGGGTTTGATAATTGATCAGCGGTCGAATCATATGATATGACTGCTATGTCAAGGTTGCATTGATTTTTGTCAAAAACTTGAGGAATATGGATTTGGTTCCCATAATTGTCTGAATTATGATTTGTTTTTTTTTTTGGGTCGTTGATCCCCTGTAACAGAGATCGGAACTACCTCCTACAAACTTCTTTTAATTAGCGATTTTATCTTTGATCAGGTAGTTTGTATTGATCTGGCGATAGCAGATATTTTACTCATTAACTCCGGGAACTTGGATTCTTTTGATAAGGTGATCAGTGCTGCTTTTTATTATTTGTATACTATAATTTTTCAAGTTCAGAAAATAGTTTTTAATTTTTTTTGGTATCTTTTAATTGATCTGACGCTGAATTTTTGCATTGCTTTTTTTTTTTTTTTTGTCTATTCATTAAGCAGCAACAGAGATTTAGTTTCCCATCGTTGGTGTAGATTTCAATGGTCTAACGTACCCTTGCCACTTCTGGCTTACTTGATCCAATTTTTGCTGACTGAGTTCCTATAACATCAGAAGAGAAAGCGTTGGTGTTATTAGCTAGAGCTATGGCAGCCAAGTCCCAGGCAGATGCTAAAAGGAAGTATTCGTGGTGGTGGGACAGCCACATAAGTCCGAAGAACTCGAAATGGCTTCAAGAAAATCTGACAGGTACTGCTTCTATTTTTTCTGCTCTTGCTACGAAAGTCACTATAGCCAGCTTTAGACATTAATTTGAACAGAACCATGTAGGTTTCTACTTGTCAATATGAGGAAGAAATGGATATGACATAAAACTTCTTGAAAGTTAACTCTAATTGAGTGATTTTCTTTCCGTCTAATTTTCATTTTACTACATTATAACTCTTACTGAGACGGCAATGAATCCACACAAATTATAGTTTAAATGCATTTGGACTTTGAAGCTGCTAACCGGCTAATTATGCACAAGTCTTGTATGAACGTCGTCCTTTTAGTGAATAGTGATGTCTGTTACAATAGTATATGTTGATTCAAACAATACCGATTTCACTTCCTGTATTCTGGCCTGCCATGATGCACTTTATGAGACTATGAATGAAAATGACTATCACCGAATATGTTGTTGAATTTGAATTTTTTATCCTATTCTGATTGTTAAGTCATTTTCTATGTCGAGCATGTTGTGAAAATGTCCAATTTTTATATAGCATTAAACTAGCTTATGCTTTTTCCAAACCTGTTTGAACTCATTCTCTAATTATATTAGATATTTAGTAGTTTACATGTTGAGCATGTTGTAAACTTGATGTAAATGTAAACATTTCATACTAGTAAAGAGTCCATATTTTCTCAAACAAAAAGCTTGATTGCCTAAATGTGCTTCAATATCCCATTGTAATGATTTCTTCTCTTGAACAGATATGGATTCGAAGGTGAAGCAGATGATTAAAGTTATTGAAGAAGATGCAGATTCCTTTGCCAGAAGGGCAGAAATGTATTATAAAAAGCGCCCAGAGCTTATGAAATTGGTTGAAGAGTTTTATAGAGCATACCGTGCATTGGCTGAGAGATATGATCATGCAACTGGAGTCATCCGTCAAGCTCAGCGGACCATGGCCGAAGCATTTCCCAACCAAGTTCCTATGCTACTGGCAGATGATTTTCCAACTGTTCCTTCTATGGAGGCTGAGGCACGAACTCCCGAGATGTCCCACTCTTCTCTTGCATTTAGTGACCATGATGAAGTGCGAAAGGATTCTTCTAGAAGCCCTTCACCTAATTTCCATGCTATCAAAAGAAATGGAGGTTTTACTGAAGAACCTGATTCTGCTGGAAACAGAAAGGGTCTGAAACAGCTCAACGATCTCTTCATGCCTGGAGCGGGACGCGCTAGAAAAGAACTCAATTTTCATGATGTGGATAATGATAATAATAACAAAAATGATGGGAACCTTGATTCCAGAGCTCAAGATTTGTCTGAGTCTGAACGGGTGACGAGGGCTGAGGCAGAAATTTTGGCCTTAAAAAGAGCTCTTGCTAAATTAGAAAATGAAAAGGAAGCTGGCTTGCTTCAATACCAGCAGAGTTTGGAGAGATTGTCTAATCTAGAGTCTGAAGTATCTCATGCACAGGAGAATTCCCAGGAACTCAATGAACGAGCAAGCAAGGCTGAAGCTGAAGTTCAAACTTTGAAAGAAACCCTCAATAGATTACAGGGTGAAAGGGAAGTTAGTCTTCTTCAGTACCAGCTGTGCTTGGAGAAAGTATCCAACCTGGAGAAAAAGATTTCATCTACTGAAAAGAATGCAGGAGAACTTAATGAAAGAGTTATTAGAGCTGAAACTGAAGCTGAATCCCTCAAGAAAGATCTTATTACAGTAGAAGCTGAAAAGGAAGCAGCTCTTGATCAATACGAACAGTGCTTGGAGACAGTATCAAAATTGGAGGACAGATTAGTACAAGCTGAGGAGAATGCCAGAAAGATTAATGAGCAAGCTAATAAAGCGGGAAATGAAATTGAGGCCTTGAAGTTAGAAATTGCTAAACTAACTGAGGAGAACGAAGATGCAGCTCTTCGTTATCAGCAATGCTTAGAAATAATTTCCAGTTTGGAGCATAAACTTTCTTGTGCTGAAGAGGAGGTGCGTCGGCTAAATTCCAAGATAGATGACAGCACTGAAAAGTTGCTGAGTTCTGAGCAGAAGTGTCTTCTCTTGGAAACATCAAATGAAAATATTCAGGCTGAACTGCAGTCCTTGGTGCAGAAGTTGGGCTGTCAGAATGAAGAACTTAGTGAGAAGCAACAGGAATTGGGTAAGCTTTGGAACTGCATACAAGAAGAGAGGTTACGGTTTGTAGAGGCAGAAACAGCTTTCCAAACTCTTCAGAATTTGCACTCTCAATCTCAAGAAGAGCTGAGATCTATTGCTGCTGAGCTTCATCATAAGGCTGAACTTCTGGAGAATGTGGAATTTCATAAGCAGGCTTTAGAGGATGAAGTACAAAAGGTGAAGCAGGAAAACAAAATTCTAAATGAATTCAAAATCTCTTCATCTTTGTCTACCAAAAACTTGCAGGATGAAATATTAAATCTGAGGCAGACAATAGAGAAACTTGAGCAAGAGGTTGAACTGCGAGTAGATGAGAGAAATGCTCTCCAGCAAGAAATTTACTGTCTTAAAGAGGAGCTCAGTGATGTGAATAAAAGGCATGATGACATGATAGAGGAGGTTAGTTCAACTGGCTTAGATCCACAGTGCTTTGGGTTGTCTGTGAAGGAGTTGCAGGATGAGAATGCAAAGTTGAAAGAGACATGTGAGGCTGACAGAGGTGAAAAGGCAGTTCTTCTGGAAAAATTGCAGATAATGGAGAAACTCTTGGAGAAAAATACTGTTTTGGAGAATTCACTCTCAGACTTAAATGTTGAATTGGAAAGTGTCAGAGGAAAGGTACAGTTGTTGGAAGAAACATGCCAATCTCTGCTTGGGGAGAAATCCACTCTCATAGCTGAGAAGGCCACCTTGTTTTCTCAGTTACAAACTATGACTGGGAAGCTGGAGAATGTTTCCGAAAAGAATAACCTTCTGGAAAACTCATTATTTGATGCCAATGCTGAACTTGAAGGATTAAAGGAGAAGTCAAAAGGCTTAGAAGGCTCGTACCAATCACTTGACCTTGAGAAGTCCAATCTGATCTCTGAGAAAGAAACCTTAGCGCAGCAGTTGAACATTGCTCATCAAATGCTGAAAAGTATCGAGAATCAACATAGAGAGCTGGAACTGAAGCATTTGGAATTGAAAGGTGAGAAGGAATCTGCACTTCAAAAGGTGGAGGAGCTTCTGGTCTCCTTTTATGCAGAGAGGGAAGAACACTCCAGAATTGTGCAATTGAATGAGAGACACTTGGCTGAGAAGGAATTGCAACTTCATATTGCACAAGAAGATGCAAATTGTCGGAAAAAGGAATATGAAGAAGAACTGGACAGAGCTGCACATGCTGAAATTGAAATTTTCCTCTTGCAAAAATGCATCCAGGATCTGGAGGAAAATAACTTCTCCCTTTTAGTTGAGTATCAGAGACTATTGGAGAAATACAAAATTTCTGAGAAATTGGTATCAAATTTGGAGAATGAAAATGTTCAAAAGCAGGTTCAAATGAATTGTTTGTTTGGCAGAATCACAGTACTAAGGACTGGGCTGCTTCAGGGGTTGAAGACTCTAGACCTTAACAGCGACCATTCTTTTGATGATATGGCTGAACAAGATCACATTCTTCTGGACCATATGCACGGTAAAATTCAGGAGAGACAGGAATGTCTTGATACAATTTTCAATGAAAGCCAGCACCTGGCCATTGAGAATTCAGTTCTTGTCATTTTCCTTGGGCAGTTGAAGCTAAAGGCAGAAAAACTTGTGACAGAAAGAGACTCCCTTGATGAGGAGTTGAGGATCCAGTCTGAGCAGTTCTTGGCTTTGCAAGCAGAGGTCCGAAGCATACAAGAGAAGAATCAGGAATTGAAGCTGACTATAAGCAAGGGAGAACAGCGAATTGAAGAAATGGCAACTAAAACAGGGGATCTACTTAAGCAGCTGTCAGACTTGGAACTGGCTCACAAAAACTTACAGGATGAAAGTTGCAAAACAGTGGAAGAGAATAATTCCTTGATGAGAAGGTTCGTTGATCTGGGTGAAGAGAAAAAAAGCTTGGAAGAGGAAATATGTGATGTGATTCATGAGACAATAGCACAATCTAATATTTCTCTGATCTACCAGGACATTGTCTTTGAAAAGGTCCTGGCACTCAGAGAGCTAAGTGAAGATCTTGGTGAACTCTGTTCAGTAAATGAAGACCTCAAGAATAGGTTAAAAGCTATGACAGAAAAATTAGAAGATGTACAAATGGAAAATTCACATCTTAAGGAATCATTTGACAGATCAAGCATTGAACTAAAATCAGTTCAGTCTGTCAATGATCAGTTAGGTTGTCAGATTCAGAAAGGAAAAGAATTACTGTCTCAAAAGGAAAATGAGCTTTTGGCTGCAGCAGAAATGTTTAGCGCTTTGCACACCGAGAAAACAGAGTTGCAAAAAATGCTGGAAGATTTGAGATGTAAGTATGAGGAAGCCAGGGTGATCCTTGATGATCAAGCTCGTCAAATTTTGAATTTGTCCTCCGACAAGGATCGTCAGAATGAGGAGCTCAGATGTCTGCGTGAAGTGAATCAGAAGTTGGAGTCTGAAATGGGGCACCTTTGTGAAGAACTTAAAGAAACTAGACTGAGAGAGGAGAAGTTAAATTATCAACTAAAGGAGGAAACAAATGAGATTGATCTCTGGGAAACTCAAGCTGCCACACTCTATGAGGAGGTACAGAGATCTAGTGCCAAGGAAACATTGATTGAAGGAAAGTTTCGTGAGGTGACCAATACTTGTGAGAGTCAGAATGAAGAGCTCAGATGTCTGCATGAAGTGAATCAGAAGTTGGAGTCTGAAATGGGGCAACTTTGTCAGGAACTTGAAGAAACTAGACTGAGAGAGGAGAAGTTAAATTATCAGCTAAAGGAGGGAACAAATGAGATTGAGCTCTGGGAAACTCAAGCTGCCACACTCTACGAGGAAGTGCAGAGATCTACTGCCAATGAAACATTAATTGAAGGAAAGTTCCGTGAGCTGGCCAATACTTGTGAGGGTCAGAGTGAAGAGCTCAGATATCTGCATGAAGTGAATCAGAATTTAGAGTCTGAAATGGGGCACATTTGTAAAGAACTTGAAGAAACTAGACCGAGAGTAGAGAAGTTAAATTATCAACTAAGGGAGGGAACAAATGAGATTGAGCTCTGGGAAACTCAAGCTGCCGCACTCTATGAGGAAGTGCAAAGATCTACTGCCAGTGAAACGTTAATTGAAGGAAAGTTTCGTGAAGTGGCCAATACTTGTGAGAGTCTTGAACGTGAACATAACAATAAAAGTGTTGAAGGTGAGAAGCTGAAAGAAAGAGTTAGCGAGTTGGAAGATCAAAATGGAAGATTACGTGATCAGCTGGCTGCTTATGTCCCTGCTGTCAGTGCTTTGAAGGATTGTATCACATCTTTGGAGATGCAGACACTTGTGCATACCGAACTACAGACGCGTGAAAAGTCAAAGGTACATATTTTCTGTTTCTTTTCACATCTTTGGAGATGCAGACACTTGTGCATACCGAACTATGACTTTCACTGTTGTCAGCTATTGCAAGCCTAGGTGGCAGAATGAATATGTCAATCGCACATATGATATATTTTTTTCCCTCCACAGTTTGTTTCAGCATTGAAGGCTGAAATCTAACCTGCACCTGTCTACATTTACTTTGTTCCTATTGGTGGCTTTAATTTTTGAGTCCGACAATAGACTGCCTATTTCAACGTTTGAGGCCATGTGAAAATGTAGGCCGCTGTCTTAGATGTTATTGTAAGAAATTTGGGCGTTGGTGGATTTTGTTGTTATATAGTAGTATAAATGATTGTTTGATTCTCTTTTCTTCAATTATACCATGTATTATATAGCATATTCTTCTGGATACCGTGTCTTATATTCACTGTTTTGCAGGAGGATATGATGAACCACCAATACACTGAAGGAGGTCCACAAACCAGTGCAAACCAGCTTGCCGCAGCTCCCGATGCACTTCCGGACATCCAAGAAATGCAGAAAAAGATCAGTGCAATTGAGATGGCTGTTAAACATTTGAATAAAAATTTCAAACCAAGGGACGAATTGAGGGAGATTCAAGAGTTACAATCTAGCAACCATGGTACTCGAATAAATGAAGGAACTATTAATAAACAGAAGACAGGGAAGTCTATTCCAGATATTCCAGCTGCAGAGAGTGAAGTTTTGACAAAAGACATCATACTTGATCAAATGTCAGAAAGCTCATCGTACGGGATAAGTAGGAGAGGAACTCCAGATGTTGATGATCATATGCTCCAGTTATGGGAAACTGTTAACAAGCAACAAAAGGCAACCACTGGACCAGCGAACTACCGTCAGAAAGGAGTAACCAATGAACCTAAAAACAATTACCCCACAATAGAGTCATTGGTTGAGAAGGAGTTGAGTGTGGACAAATTAGAGATCTCAAGAAGATTGACACAGCCACGCGAAGAAGACAACAAACCGAAGATTATAGAAAGACTTGATTCTGATGCACAGAAATTAGCAGACCTGAAAATTACTGTGCAAGATTTGATCAAGAAGGTTGGGGCCACTGAGAAGAGCACAAAGGGAAAAGGAAGTGAGTATGATAGTGTGAAAGGGCAGCTTGAAGTTACTGAGGAGTCCGTCAACAAGTTGTTCGATGCTAACCGCAAGCTGATGAAGAATGTAGAAGAGGGTAAGCTGTCGTTTGTCGAAAATCCCGAACCAGAGTCAGATGAGAGTGGAAGCATAAGCAGAAGGAGAGCTTCTGAACAAGCAAGGAGAGGATCAGAAAAAATTGGACGTTTGCAATTGGAGGTGCAAAGACTGCAATTTCTTCTGCTTAAACTTGATGAGGAAAGAGAAAGCAAAGGAAAAGCAAAAATGACGGATCGAAGTCCAAGAGTTCTTTTGCGAGACTATCTCTATGGATATGGAGGGACAAGAAGCAACCCGAAAAAGAAAAGGTCACATTTTTGTTCGTGTGTGCACCCACCCACCAAAGGAGATTAGTCAGTAAGCAATCTATCGGCTGTTTATTATTATTAGCACAATCCTTGCTTCTTATAATATACGAGGCATTAGCTTTCTTGTCTGTAAATTTTCTTTTTAAGTGTTCATCCATGAGACCCCCATGTTTTTTTTTTTCGGTACCATGGAGAGAAACTGCCCTTCATTTTGCTCCTATTTTGTTCATATCATGCTGCCTCTTTGAATTTTTGCCATTTCGTTAACTGAAAATAATCTCTCTTGTGCTGGAATTTACTCAACTGTGCATGCCCTATTTGTGAAGTATATTTGCCTGTATGATTCTAATAGATCTCAACTTGCTAATACTACCTCTCATCCACTACAAACTACCGTGGTATTTTGGGATTCAGTTTGTGATTCTAACATAACCATCATCTTGGTATCTGTATTATACCTGTGTAAGCCTTTTCAATTTGTTTTATGAAAATTGTGTCTATTTAAATACTCTGTGTGTGTGTGTGTGTAATTTTAACAAAATTAAATGAAGTTTGCATAATTTATCAATAAACCTCTTAAAAGAGAGAATGAGTGCACTAAAAATAGTAAATATTTAACTACGATACAGGACAGTTTTCAGTTTCTGCTTTCCATAAATAAACCCAAACAGATAACTAATTAAACTAATCAACCAGCATCAAAAGTAACCAAATTCTGTTTTGAGCAACCGCTTTGCTCAAAACAAAAGGCACTATAAAAAAAATAGATCCAAAAAAGAAAATAAAGGAAAAAAACCAAAAGGAACAATGCAAAGAACAAGGTGATCATCATCAGAATCTATCTGCATTTTGATTGTTTTGCTGAAATCTTCATTTCTGCGTGTATAAGAGATCGAACTTCATCTTCAATATCAAATCAAGCATCGATCGATCTTCATGCGTTGTAATGGATTCAAGGTGATCAGAATCTATTTGCATTTCTAAGTTGTTTGTTTTATCGACATAAATTTTGGACAAACTACGACATTCTTCTATAACATCCTCTAATAACCGACGTGAAAAGAAAAGCCTCAGCCTCCTCAGCCGACGTTAAAAGTTTTTTTTATAGTAGTGAATGGAGGCAAAGGTAAAGAATATCAAGCTTTTTGTGAAGATTAAGGCTTGGACTTTTGTCGGTTTTTTGAAGAGAGGCTGGTATAATCTCCGTATGAAATTCAAATTTTAATTTCTTATCTTAGCAAAACTACAGAAAGATTCAGAATTTGAATTTATTTTATTATCATCTTTTTTCATTTAAGTGATGCTGGTAATCTAATCTCTGAATTGTTGTTGTCTTTATTTTATGTCAATTGTAGAATATTAATTAGTAATGTGCAAATTAATCAACCTTTTATAGTTGACAAATTAATCAAGACTTTCTGAGTTGTGAATTGTCTATCAAGTTTTGTCATTCGCTTATCTATTATGGATAATAAACCCGATTTGAGATTTTGCAATTTCAAAGTTTTTTTTCCTAAAAGAAATGGACTAAAATCTAACATAGAGTTGATCTAACCGTGTAAGGTTATGCTAAATCTCTCTAAGTTTTGATTTCGAGTCTTATTAGAGACACTTGTTTTGAGAGGAACATTTACAAGTTCTGAAATTGATACGAGATGATAATAATAATAATAATAATAAAAGAATGGGCTGAAAATCTCTCGATAGTGATTAGATTAGGTGGAAACTAATCGCTTTCAAACAAATTCAAAACTTCAAATATTATGAATGAGGAAAAAAAACTCAGTTGAAATATTGATAAAAAAAAATCTTAAATACTTTACATTCAACAAGCTGAAGTATTATTATTTTATTTTATTTTTCCAATGGGGATACAGTATTCTAAACTATTATAAAATGACATGAGGTTAGTTCAAAGTGATCATGGTAGAATCTAAGAAGATATTAATAATTCAAATCTCATCCTGTTTAAAAAAAGAAACGCACTAACTATTATTCCCTCCTATATTTAACATAAAATATATTTACTTAATTTAATTAGATTAATGAAGTTACTTAAATTAGTTAATATGACATGATTTTCTAAAAACCCTAATTATCTTCCTTCACTTCCTCCTTAATTATTATTGAGGAGTATTAATAGAGATATATTAGGGAAAAAATGACAAATATAAAAACACGTGTCTTATATTTAAGACCTAGATCAACTCTTTAAATATCTCTTATATTAATTAAGGACAAGAGGGAGTACCGGAGTAAACTACTACTCCTGCTAGTCCCTAATATAACACATATTTAAGAAGTTAATATCTTAACTATATAAAAGTAGAGCAGTAAGCGTCTCTCGAGCTAACACATCAGCAAAATGGCAGGCTCAAAACACTAAAAAAAAATGAGGCGGTTATGAAAGATGGATAATGGGGAAAGTAGTTACAAAATATTTTTTAAATCAATAATGGGGGAGGTATGTAGAAATATTTAGTAAATATTTAATTTAATATTGTGATTATTCATTTAGAGATTTAAGTGATTTTGTAATGTCCTCAAATTTAACTTAACATAATAACTAAAAAAGGGTTCATTAACAACTAAGTAATGCTCCATCATTTATCAAAATATACAAAAGTAAATAAGAGTATGCTGAATGATCCCTAACGTGGCAATATACAATCATCCAACATAAACTAAAAAGACAGAAGCACTACTTTTAGCAGAGTAGTCTAGGCTTCCGAGGTCTTTCCTGATGGACCCACACGGGAACTATCACCTGAAAAATATGGTAACCATCAATCCAACTTATTACGAATACTAATATGTGGTGGTGAGGTGCCAAGTGGAACAGTAAATATAACAATGTATTAAAAATACAATTCACCAATATACACGACACAAAATTTCATGTCATGAATTCTGTATCAAAATTATGTATTGCAGTTTTCATTAACACAATTCTCAATATGTCTCCCACCAAACTAACCGAACCGCCTTATTTCCTCCGACTAGACCCATAGGCTAAGTTACATCCATGTTACTGGGTACTCAAAAGCTCACTGGTCATGTGATGAGGACCGGCTAAAAGCCTCAGAGCACATGTCCCAGACCATGGGTCTTTTCCCCTTATTGAACTAGTGGGCCAGCCCCTCATTAAACAGGTGAGACAATAGAAAGCCAACCATTATGCATCAATGAAGGCCTCACCACGTGGTGGAATAAACTACTTCATTTCTTCTCAATTCAACCCTTTTCATAATTATCATAATAAATAACTCAACACGAATTTTTTCAAGATTTTCACATTTATAGGGTTAAGGTGCAAAAATAGACAAATGCTTTTGTCAAAAGAGCGTCCAGTAGCAAATACTTTTTTTAGGTGCAAAAGTAACTACGTGGTTACAAAATAGGAGCAAAAGTCACATTGACCGTTAAGGGGGTGGATGTTGACCGTTAAGGGTGTGTGTGGCAGACAAGTGGCACCTGCAACATTGGATGACGTGGAAAATAATTAATTAATTTATCTAATTACTAATATATAACATAACACATGGCAAATCATATAACATAACACATGGCAAATCATTTATCCAAAATTCCAAATCCAAAAATTATTTTCGGGCAAATTGAAAAACCTAAAACGATTAAAACCTAAAAACTAAATAAATAAAGAAACTAAAAGCAAAATCCCTAACACACCATCGAAATCAAACACATCTATCGGGCAAATTGGGGAAACGATGAACTGGAGAAAACCTAAATGCTAGGGTTGAAGACGAAAGAGTAACCAGACGAAATCGTAGGGGTGAGGAAGCGCAAAGTAAGCAGAAGAAGAATGGATTAGGACGAAATTGCTGTGGTAGGGTTTAATCTTTGCGGGTCGGAGTGAGGGAGTGAAAGGAAGAAGGGAAAAGGTGATTCGCAGCGACCATACCGACGACGTTCGAGCGACGATAAAGAATAAGGAAATCGAGAGAGTGAGGCAGTGGAAAAGCTGATTTTCATGTGAGTAGGAATCTTTGAGAACAACGTGCTGGCCAGGAAGCGACAAAAAGTTGATCTAGGTAAGCAACGATTGGGACCCATATATTTTTGCTTGTTTGTTTGCTTTCGGTTATGGTGAAATGGCATGGAGGCCCCTAATATATTATGTGTTACATCTTGTGTAGGTATTATGGCATCGAAAGGAAAGGATAAAGTGGTAATCGACGATCAAGAGACAAACATGGGCCAAAGGTCAGTACAAAGTCTGATTGAAAAGTATGAATCTACAATAAAGGGATGGGAAGAAACTAAGACTAGGTTGCGGGGAGGGCATAATCCTGTAAAAGAAAGCATTTTAAATGCTGTTGGGGGTGAGGAAAGTCACAATACAGTGAGAGAGGATGCTGAAAAAACAGTAGATGAGAGCACACAACCAGGAAATGTGGAAGGCCTGATTGAGGAAAGGGAATGGTTTGATAATTATGATGACATAGAGTTCCTTGGTGCTGACGTGAATGATGTAAATGAGGAAACAGATAG
This sequence comes from Acacia pycnantha, assembly GCA_025563575.1. Classification (NCBI taxonomy): domain Eukaryota; kingdom Viridiplantae; phylum Streptophyta; class Magnoliopsida; order Fabales; family Fabaceae; genus Acacia; species Acacia pycnantha. The sequence continues at coordinate 3,322,737 of JAMWYP010000030.1, read as the reverse complement.
AGTTAACCAAGTGGGTTGTGATAACATAAATGAAAAAGGGAAAGGAATTGCCTACGCTGAAGAGGATGATGAAGAGGGGATCTTAGTCATGATGATAGTTATGATGGCACTTATGTGGGGCTAAGTTCTAGTTCAGATACGGAGGAAAGTGTTGATGATGAGTTTGAAGATAGGGATGTGGATGTGGACCCTTTCAGTGATAATGAGGAAGATGGTTCGGGCCGCGAAAGTGATGATGGGCCTATGCAAGAGCCCAATGTCCTTCAAGAGACAGAGGCGCGGCTAGAAGGCTTCATTTTTCGTTGGCATGACTTTTCAAGATAAAGAAGAGGTTAAGAGGGCCATCGACAAGTATGCAATCACGCGTGGCGTTAGCTTGAAAGTTGTGCGGAGTAATAAGAGGACATACCAAGTGGTCTGTGAAGAGGGATGTCCATTTTCACTATATTTATCCACCTATGGTTTGGAGATAGGGTGGCAAGTTAAGTCATTGACTTATGAACACAAGTGTGCACGTGTTTATAAAAATCAGAGAGCTTTACGTGGTTGGCTCAGTATTTCAAAGAGAGGGTGCAAGAAGCTCCTAATTTCAAGTCAAAAGACATGAAGAACGAGGTTCAAAGGGATCTGAAGGTATTTGTTAGTCTACATAAATGTAAGCGGGCAAAAAAGAAGATTATGGAAGAAATGGACGGTAGTTTCAAAGATGAATTCAGAAAGTTAGAAGCATACTGTAATGAGTTGAAACTATCGAACCACTGTCTTGATGTGTGTGTGGAGTTGAGCGAAGAGGAATGGAGCAAGGAAGAAGAGTGTTTAAGAGGTCTGTATTTATGCTTCAATGCAAAGAAAGGTAATTTCGTTTGTAAATTGTTATGTAGTTTTACAAAGTAGTAATTGCATATGTTACATGTATTGATTTTGATTTCTTTGAAGGTTGGCTGGAAAGAAGGGTGTAGGCCCCTTATTGGTGTGGATGGGACATTCCTGAAAGGAAAGGCAAGAGGGATACTGTTAGCATTGTGGGTATTGATGGCAATGACTCTGTATACCCTTTGGCGCTTGCTGTGGTAGAGAAGGAGAATGCGAATCACTGGTCTTGGTTCCTGCAATGGCTCAGACACTCCCTGGAATTAGGCACTGGCGAGACAGTAACTGTCATCTCTGACATGCAAAAGGTAACCTTCTTGCTCTGGAATTATGATCCTACTTCACTGGTCTTGTTTGGTAATAAATGCATTTTCTTTTCTTTCCTTTTCTTTTGTCATAGATTTCGAATTTACTTCTGCTTTCATCTTCTTTGCTTTCTGTTTGGTCTATATTGCTTGTTCTGATGCATTTCCTTGATTCTTTGTCCTTTGAGCTCACCTTATCCTGAACCGGGATAATTATTCGACCAAGATTAAGAATTTTAAGCCATGGCTTTTTATTAATTAACCAACTTTTGTTATGTCGGAAGCTCTAATTAGTTATGTTTATACTTTTCTTCTGAGTTGTATCAATTAAGTTTCTGGTCTGAATTGGGTCAGTCAGAATTTTCATGAGTTGTATCAATTAAGCTTCTTATGACTTGAAATACTTATAAGAAATTAATGTATAAGTTGTAAGTCGTGGATGGTGGATAAGAACATTAGTGAGTCGTTCAATGCGTCGATAGATGAATATAGGTTCTTACCTGTGATTAGGATGTTAGATGGCATAAGATTGAAAATGATGGCAAAGTGGGACGAAAGTGAGGCAAATGTGAGTGGCTGGAATACTGAATTCAGTCCTAAATGTATGGACCTATTTGAGTGTAATAGGTTTCTAGCGATTGATTGTAGAGTGTTCTTCAATGGAGATGAGGGATATGAGGTAGTTGAGGGACAAGATAGGCATTTAGTTTATCTTTCTAGAGGCATGTGCACATGTAGAGCTTGGGATTTGACTGGAATACCTTGTCAACATGCTATTTGCGCCATGTATCATGCTAAGATTGATCCTAAATCCCAAATCAATGAATACTATCACAAGGATACCTATCTTGCGGCATATCGAACAAAACTTGCACCAGTTAGGGGAAAGAAATTCTGGGACGCTGAAAATTTCCTCCCCATGCTACCACCACCACTAGCTACCTTGGCTGGACGGCCTCCAAAGAAAAGAAGCAGAACGGAGGAAGTTACTAGAAGGAGGAAAAAATCCAAATTTCGTACTCATGCAAGTGGGCCTAGTGAGTCAGCTCCTCGTGATAGTACCGAACAAGTTGGCCCTGAAAAGTTGAGCAGACGTGGTAAGATCCACAAATGCACCCGTTGCAAGCAAGAAGGGCACAACAGATCAACTTGTAAAGAGGTAAGTGATGTCGTTGTATTTCTTCCTCTTTATTGCTTGATTGGTGTTCTTAAGTGATATTGTTGTATAACTTTTTTACACTACATCTTCATACATAGCTCAATAAAACTGTTGCTTTTGGTGCATATTGATCTTCTATTTCCTACATCCTGTTCTGTATAACTTGGTTTGTTTTTAATTGTTCCATGTCAGCCTCCCACTGCAAACGAAGCACGCAATCGAAGGAAAGGCAGGCGGAAGTCATCCCAAACCCCCCAACAGCCACCGGACCCTGTCAATGCCCAACCCTCATAACAACCACCTCAACAAACACAAGACCCTGTCAATACCCAAACCCCCCAACAGCCACCGAACCCTGTCAATACCCAACCCTCACAACAACCACCTCAACAAACACAAGACCCTGTCAATACCCAAACCTCACAACAACCACCTCAACCAACACAACCAACCCAAGAAACACCTAACCAGATTGGAAGATCCCAACCACCTCCACGTAACTCAACAAGCAGGAGAGCAACAACTAGGAAGATATACAAATCAAAAGCATATGGATTTGGGATAAGATATGACGAGACCACAGGATCCTCTGTGTACAATGTATGGTCCTTCTTTGCACTTAATGGGTTGTCTTTCAATGGTCATTATTTTTTAACGGGTTTTTCATGCATTTCTTGCAGCTGACTTGCTTCGAGGTGGTAATTGAACAAGGCACAGTAGATGAGAGCATGCATCACACTGCAGATCCGTAATGCAGATTTCCCATACCAAATGAAAGGGAATTGCGAAGGACAAGAGGAGCTAACTCGCACAAGCAATGGAAGGTTCAAGATTAATTCAATTTGAACCCCTCCAATCAATGCCGCTGGACCTCCCGACCTTCCATATCGTGCTCCAGTGCAATGGAGAGGACACCCCTCTGTCACTACCTCACAGCTGTTAGCGCAGACCCAGACGCAAATTCGGAGGAAGAAACTCAGAGCAAACAAGACTAGTTAAATGTATTCGTTCCTTAGTTATATTATGGTAGCATTTTGGTTAAATTATTGGTGTAAACAGTCTCGGTAGCCTTTTGGTTATATTTTGGAACAAATGTGGTTGAAAATCAGTTAAAGTGTAATGTATACAAGCTAGGTTGCCTTCTGTGTGACCCAATGAATTGTCACTTTTTGTGTAAAGTGCACCAGCTTTTGTCCAAAACTTGGTTCTATTACATATTAGATGAATGGTCATTGTGTCTAACAATGATTTAATTTTGAACCAATGAAAAATATTACTCCCTCCTTCCCAACGAAAAATATTTCACAACATGTCTATTTTTTGGGTATTACTCTGTTGTAACTCCTTCAGTTAGTGGTATCCAGGGATTCATGGAAAAGAAAAAAAGGATTGAACTTGAACTAAACAAGACATAAGCAATACAATGGCTCATTCCACATTACAATTCCACATTACAATGGCTAGGATTGAACTAAACAAGAAATAAACAATACATTCCACCATTTAACAATGGTCTAATCCCTAACACTAACAACTAAAATACATATAAACTCTTACATATTAACAATAGCAAAATCCCTAACACTAACAACTAACATAAACCCTTACAATTTCATTACCACCAACACAACCCAAGTTAGTAACAAAGTTGCTAATGCAAGTTTCAACTTCAATTGCACCTTCTTCACTTCACTTTCTTTCACTTCATATCCAACTTTCAGCCTCCTCAACTCACCTTCAATTGCAACAGGGTCTTCGAAATTCCTTAGACATGCATTCCCTCTTCGAAGATGATTGTTCTCCTCATATAGCTTGTCTATGTCTATGAGCAAATCTTTGATAACTGCATTTTCTCTATCCTCAAACACACCATCGTGCCATTCGAAATATCCACAACCTCCATCCTATCATTAAACAAACAACCCACCGTTAAAAATCATGCACCCATCCCATTTCAGTTAATTCCAAATCAACCAAATCTTACCTGGTAGTAATTCCGGCAACCATAAAACCTCCTACCTGGGTTTCCTTCCGACCAAGACGTCCATCGGGGAGCCAACATGCTCCTCACGACTGTGGCGTCTTAGGAAAACTACTTTCCTTCGCGATTTCTGGGTTCTACCCCTGCTTGATGTTGAAGACGACTGCATCGAGCTCCCACTCAATTCCTCGTTCCTCACACCTCGGATCATGGTCGATGCTGTTCCCCGTCAAGGTTGTAGACAACAATCGCGAATGCAAGAAAGAAGCTAAGTCGCCTTCGTTTATCCGTAGCTCAGCAATCAGGTTTGGAGTTAAAGAGTGGTACTTCACGAATCTGCTATATCGACGAGCAATGGAGGTTGAACCTGGGATTTAGGTTTTCCAGTTATTCGTTTCCCAAATTTGCCCGATCAAGTGTTAGGGAAATTGCTTTTCATTCTTTATTTATTTAGCTTTAGGGTTTTATTCGATTTTGGTTTTTGGATTTGGATAAATGATTTGCCATGTGTTATGTTATATGATTTGCCATGTGTTACGTTATATATTAGTAATTAGATAAATTAATTAATTATTTTCCACGTCATCCAGTGTTGCAGGTGCCACTTGTCTCCACACACACACCCGCGTCCACATCACTAATATCAGTCAAACCATCCAACTTAACGGTCAACATCCACCCCCTTAACGGTCAATGTGACTTTTGCTCCTATTTTGTAACCACGTAGTTACTTTTGCACCTAAAAAAAGTATTTGCTACTGGACGCTCTTTTGACAAAAGCATTTGTCTATTTTTGCACCTTAACCCACACTTATATCATGTTATTTAAATAATTCTCATATACATGTCATAATATCACAATTATCAATATATATATATATATATTTCACAATTCAAACCATAAGGTTCACAAGAAAATTTCTATTAAAATATTTATAATAATTTCACAAAATACTACAAACAACATATCAATATACATAACAAGTGGAAAGTGGTTACCTCTCGCCAAAGCTAACTATTATCACACTGCTCCCTCTCGTCCTCGGTTCTCTACCCTTATTTTCTGTGCGTTTCACAGAGCAAGGAAAATGGCTAAGCTCTCTCACTTTCTCTCCTTCCTCGGTTCCTCTTACTATCACTTATGCGTTCTCTCTGCCTCTTGATTATCTCTGGCCGAAGGGTTATAAAGAGATTGTGGAGTGGTGATCTCTTCGAGGATGATTAAGTAAGTATGATCTCTCGCTACCTACTCCTTCCCTCTGCATTTTCGTGTAAGCTGAAGAGAAATAATGAATCCAGGAAATATGGGCTTTGCTGATCTCTTTCTGACTCTTCTTTCTCTCCATTTGCGTGTTATGTTGACTGAAGAACGTGAGAGTGAGAAATAGAAATGGACCTTATTGTAATCTCTTATGAGGAGTTTTTTTTTTTTTTTGATGTGAACTCTTATGAGGAGTTGGGTATAGTGTGTTACTCTTACTTGTTGGGCCAACGTAGACTGCAACTTGGCAATGAATAATGGGCTTTAACTTATCATTTTATCTTTTGCCAATACTCCATAATTTTATAATTACATATTATAAGTAAATAAATTCATAATTAATTTAATTGTAACATCCCAATTTTCAGAGCCAATTTTTTTTTTTTTTTAAAACAAAACATCAGAGTAGAGCATCGGCGGAATAAAAACATTGAGTAACTGATTATAACAATAATGGTGGCGTATCTGCCTGTTCATAAAGATTAATACATTATCTGATTATGACTTTATATCTCATCGGCCGATTATCACTCCGTCTTCACGTGGTCTTCATCTTCATGCGTGATGTCTGCTCTGCTTACTCTTACCCTCCGTCCATGGTCTCTCTCTCCACGTTTGATGGTACTTCGGTACTTTTGACGAAATGGCACGTTTACTAAAACGGCGAAACGTCCAACAATGCTCGTTTGACAACAGTAACGGCAAAGAAACTAGGATTTCTGACGTCCTATGAGAGTAATATCACTTCAATTAGTGATTTGGCACAATAACCGGCATTTTAGGTAAAAATTACCATTTTGCCCCTATACCCCTAATTGGCGGAATTTCGCCAGCACTTCGTTACTCTAGCAAATTTTCTTCCCGAAATTTCGCCAGAACTTCGACGCAATTATGATTCTTTAAAATAATGACTAAAATAGCCCTCCCTTCTAATATCAAAACATAAAAATAAAGACTACTCTAGCATTACTAACTATTGAACTAAAGACTAAAAACCAAATACCGAAAGACTTACCCGTTGAAGACTTCGGCAGAACTTCCCCCCAGCTTCTCTCTCTACTTCTTCCTCTCTCTAATTTTCGGCCAAAGGGCAAGAAAATGGTGTGAAATTTCAAGACCCCCTCATGCCTTTATATAGGAAAAGATTGGGTCCTAAGGTGTAATTTTCCTTCTCAATTTTGGGTCCAAAGTTGTAATTTTCCCTTTTTCACTTTGAAGACTTCTCCAACAAGTATTTCTCTCTCCTTGGTCGACATGCTTGGCTGATTTGGCAGCAATTGATTGGTTCCAAGTGATAAATCAAAGTTGCTTTATGCCGAAGATCGATAGAATTCCCCGATCGTACCCGATTCGCGTGTTTTCGGAGAATTCCCAAAATTCTGGATTTACAACTTTGAAGACATGTTCTCACTTAGTAGAAATGTCCAAGTTAACCTAAATTTTGATCCCATATAGGGTTCCAACCGTCCGCTTGAAGTTTCCTCAAAACGTGTCCGATCGCGTCCGGTTTGCCGTAACGCATTTCGAAAATACCAACTTCTTCGAAAAATTCACGATTCCAAATATGTCAAAATAAATTCAAACCCATTCCTAAATATCGAGTTAGAATTTATTTTCCTCTTTTCCAAAAATATGCTTATATGCATTTTTCCCTATTTTGTTTTATTAGGAAAATGCACAAACTACTTCTAATTAACTTCCTAAGAGGTCACTTAAAGGTAAAAACTCACCGATCAATATTTTACCTTGACCTTGGGATTCCTATTCCTAGATTTCTAGATAGGATCCGTTTCCTAATTTAAATATTACTATTCATACTTTTACTTTAATTAAATTAAATTATATTTTATTATGCAACTTGCAAGATATTAAAAATGTGATCTTATCTTCATTTGTTTGTCCATAATTTCGGCAGCCCCAAATTGTTTGGATTTGTAAATGTTTTCTATGTATTTATTTAATTACTTAATTAATTATTTAATTTACTTTTATTTAAAAATTCCACAAAATTCCCTAATTGGTCTATTATTGTATTTAGGCTTAAAAATACCTAAACTCAACTATTTTTCACAAAATCTTCAATTAATTAGTAAATATATTTTTACTAATTTTAAGCCAATTACCACTAATTTTTGAGTTTTACATAATTATTTCATAATTTCCTTTGTTCAGACTTAAGTAATTAGCTAGAAATTACTTAATCACTTTATTATCATTAGTTGATAATTTTATTAATTAGAATGTCCCATTTCCTCATAATTATAATACTGACATCTCTGTTTCCATGTGTTCTGCATTATTTTAGAATTTGTGAGGGCATTATAGTCATTACAATACTTTTTGAATATCTTTATTCAATTTCTCTAAGTTTGTAATTTATTAAATTACCCTAATTAGAGATAACATACTCTCATTATTCAAATAATTATTTCACTGACTTTTAGGATTTTTCACAATTTTCCTAAATATTTATGTCCCTTAGGGGCATTTTTGTCATTTGGCACTTTGGCCCTTAATTTCTCTAATTTCCAAGAGATTTTTCCCTAGAAAAACAAGCTAATTATTACTTAATATTTGATATCCCATATTCACCTACTTTCTATAGGTATAATTTGTACCAAATTATGATACGGATTTTTGGGGTATTACATTAATCATTTGGCCAAATTCCACCACCGTTTAATTCTCATACATTAATTCTAAAATTTTTAGGCATAAATTTATTCCTTAATTGAATTATTCTTTTCCAAAAATAAATTAAGGAAAAATAAGCCTAAATCTCAAATAATTATTCTCACAATTATTTTAAGCCCAGATTTCATAATTAATTTCTATATAATATTCAAATTTTCAAATTCCAAAATTTGGGATATTACATATTTTTACATAACAACATATTAATAATTACATGGCCCCTCACCTGCACATCGTGCGGGCATGGGCTAGTTGACCCTAAATATAAAACAAATTTTTCATATTTGTTAATATTTTTTAATTTATCCATATTTAACATGGACTAATAGTCAAGGAGGGAGGAGGGGAGGATCAACTCAAATATAACCACTATTTTAGAAAATACATATTATATTAAGTAGCTTAATTAATGAAGGTGGAACCAGACATATAATGAAGGGGGTGAAAATTACGAATAGAACCAAATTTTTCATGAAAATACATTTAAACCTCATAAAAATTTCAATATTTTCATTTTAGTCTCTCCACGAAATTTTTAGTAGGAACTAAAGTGAAAATATTGAAATTTTTATGAGGTTTAAATGCAATTTCCTAAAATTATGGGTTTGATTATGTAATTTTAGGTCCGTCCTGTTAATTAAGTTCTTTAATTTAATAAAATTAAATAAATATGTCTTCAAAGGATAGGAGGGAGTTTTAAATTGGGAGAATTACACTCAGGTCCCGAGGAAGGAAAAAAATTATAAAAAAGTCCATTGAAATCATGAAATTACAAAAAAGTCCCAAGAGAATTTTTGTTGTAAATACATACAAATATTTACAACAGGAAAGTATATATATTTACAACAGAAAAGTATATATTTACAACAACACGAAAAGTAATTTTCATTCCGTACAAATAATATCAAAAAGTCTCAAACCATTTACAATGGAAAAGTATATATTTACAACAACATTTAAACACTCCGACCATTTACAAATGTAAAAGTATGTATTTACAATGTAAAAGTATGTATTTACAACAACATTTAAAAAATTCTGTACAAATAATATCAAAAAAGTCTCAAACCATTTACAACAGAAAATGTATGTATTTACAACAGGAAATGTATGTATTTATAACAAAAATTTCATTGGGACTTCTGGGTAGTTTTGTGATTTCAAGGGACCTTTTTGTAATTTTTTTCTTTCCTTGGGACCTGAATGTAATTCTCCCTTTTAAATTACTGTGTCTCTCTCTCCCAGTGTGTCAAAACTCTTCCCGACAGGTCCCATGGTTTTTTGAATAAACATGAAAATATAAAACAAAATTAGAATAAAGAAAATTTTGAGAAGCGGTAGATAAAAAGTTAAGAAACTTTGGGGTTTTCTTTTCAGGGAAGAAATTTTGGAGTTTGTAATTAATGAATCATTAGATTTTCCTAACAACTCAAAGGTTCTGACTTCTATTGGAGTTGCATGAAACAGAAACTCAAGTAATTAAGGGGGAGTTTAATTAATGTGATTTGTACTCCTCTGGTGTGTTTTTTTACATGAGCTTAATAAAGAAATTACACAATTTAAAAAAATAGTTAAAATTGATTAAAAATAAAAATATAAAGGAAATTGACATTTTTTTCCAAGCATGCCCTTAAGTATAAGTGGGCAAGTAACAGCAAAATTAATTAGTAATGAGAAAAATTATGATAGAGAAGGTAAAGGTAATGTGGGAAAAAGATGAGGGGAGAGAATAAAACTAATTGAGAACAAACACATTAAATGTTCAGACAACCAAGTAAGATCTTATAAAAAGGTACTCCCTCCGGTCTTAATTATAAGAGCTATTTAACCGATTTTGGAGGGATTAAGGAGGGGAGTTAAGTTAGTTAATTTTACTCATTTTCCTAAAATACCCTTATATAAATTTAAAATGACATAA